>OY783229.1:44727189-49527189 GCA_963678685.1 Patella ulyssiponensis | reverse complement strand
GAGCATTTTAAAGAGAGAAATCCAACCCCGTCAATTTCATTATATGTTATGGAAGCCTTGTTGAAAGTCTTAGGTCTTCCCCTTAAAACGCGGCACGAAAAAGTCTAAAAATATTCAAAATTCTGAGTTTTGACATTTTATGATTTTCGGCAGGTTCAATATGTTTATTTATTATATTACGAAAAAATTAAATTGACAAAATAAAAAAAAGTACCTAATTTCATGTTTTAAAAATGCCTAGGTCAATTAAAATCAATTTTTTTGTATAGAGAATCGCAAAATATGCCACTGTCTTCGGCTTTCGTGCCGTCGACAGCATTGTTATGGTCGCCATGTTTGATATATCGATGGAAAGAGGAAGTTCCGCTTCGTTTGATAGTCGTAAAATATTCTATTTATAACAGATACATATTTGGCAATTGCCGGTTCTTTCCGTTAAAAAATATCACGGAAAAGGCCTTTTATGGATTTTTGAATACATAATAAGGGTCAATCGGTTGTGAACTCTTCCGGCGCATGCGCAGTACATTATAATCGTTACGTAGCCTAGTTACGGAGATGCGCGATCATACACGACTCACCATTTAGTTACTATTACTTATAAATGACAATCACGACTACCGGGACGTCTTTTACTTATTTTTATACCCTAGTAAAAGATTATGCATTTTTTACGGCGTTTTCCATTACATATTTATGGACATTATCGCTGCCAGGAACATATCTAAGAAAAAATAAAGATTTTAAATAAAACTCAACCCTATTTTCGAATGATTTTAGTAGTGAAGCAAAAAAAAAAAACATTGGTAGGCTACTTAGTACTATCAACACATTACTAATAGTATTACTATAGCATCACAATATCAACACTGGTAATATAAATAAGTAAAGACAAATAAGAGACAAATTTTTTATAGATATTATGCATGGCTGCCTGTAAAAGTTATAGAAAAAAAAATATATATAGAGAGAGCCAATTTTATTTTATTTCTAATACCGGTAGTAATTCTATTTTGAGTCCTGTGGATCTAACTAAATCACACCATAATAGATGTTCTAGTGTAGCTTGGCTTGGTGTTATAATAACACCAAGTCAAAAAACAAGTTGCCTACTATTTTATTGATTTTAACTTAACAAAAGCAGAAATATATTAAAACAAGTTTTAAAAGAATTTGACACAAAATGTTTGTTTGAAATATATCAGTAAAGATGTGTTTGTTTCCAAAGACTGGTGTTATAGTAAGGCCCGTATAAAAATAGAATCCAAGAAGTGTGTGAAATGTTATTCAAATAATCAATTATATCAAAACTGTAGAAGAAATTCAGACAAATTGGGCTGCAAAAAAAAACAAAACAAAAAAAATCTAGACACAGCATCAACAATTTTAACTAAAATGGGAGAGAAAGTCTGTCAATTTCCAAGATTGCCGAATGCGTCGTGGTTGCACGAGCGGGTGGGTGACTATATGATACAGACACACAAACATCAACCCTATAAAATATCAGAATAAAGCCTACAATTATTACTAATAATCTTATATATGATCCTGTAAGTGTTTAGCACTATCTGGGCTGGTCTCTTACAGATCGCATGTGTTTGTGTTGTTTTTATTTGAAGATCGCGACAAATTTGGCTTTTTCTCAGAACGCATATTTTGCACCTTAGGGAAGCCATAAAATGAAAACTATTATACCTAGAACAATGAAATTTGGCATGCTTTTAGCCCTATACTTACTGTACAAGATTATCTATAAATCATTAATGTATGTGATATTCTTATTTCACAATCGGTCTTTGAAAAATGAGAAAAAGTGAAAATTTTCAAGTGATGAAGTTGACTAACACCCATTTGCTAAAATGAAGGTTGTCATTAACTTTATATAGATAATCCTGTACAACGGTTCTTTTGGGATTCAAAAATAGGTTGTTTTATGATATACATTATATTTCTCGTGAAAACCACTTTCCCTAAAAATTGTATAATTTTTCAGCGTTTGCCTCCAATAAAATGTTCATAACTTAGTACCTAATATACCTAGGCATTTGATTTTTTGCACATAAACTCATAATAACCATATCCAAACACCTGCCAAATTTCAATAAAATCCATACAGTAGTTTAGAAAATAGATTTTTCCTGCCACGTCTTACCTTAAATGTGGGAGTACAACATAAACATCTTGATGAGAGCGTACTGGACTTGTAACAAAATATAAAGATAGGTTGCCAGGCAACGAAACATACGCCCACAGCAGCTAAATCGTCCGGGCAGTCAACAAGGGTTGTCGCATATTTTTACTTTTTTGGTAATGAAACATTTGTAATACACTAAAATCTGATTAAGAGTAACAACTCATTATGTAATTATCTGAAAATCATTAGAATTTGTTTGCTTTTTATAAAGTTTTGCCCCACGCTAACAATTAGTATAGGAAACATTTAACATCATGGATTTAGCTGTTCAGTTATCCAAATTCATCAAAAATCAAAATATTTTTTCGTTTCAACACCTTAAACTCTGTGTATCAATCTGAAGTCAATCGGATGATAAGTTTGGCATCTATAGCGTCACAAGGTTTTTTGAAGTGATCAAGGGAGATAACTCTGGAAGTAATTATTTGAAATCGCTGAAAATCAGTAGGCTTCTTCGTCTTATGACTTTAAACACTGTGTATAAATTTAAAGTCAATCAGATATCAACTTTGGCATCCACAAGATTTTTTGAAGAGATCAAGGGCCACAACTCTGGCATTAATTATCAGAAATCGCTGAAAATCAATAGGCTTCTTCGTCTCATGACCTTAAACACTGTGTATAAATTTGAAGTCAATCGGATATCAAGTTTGGCCTCTAGAGCATCCACAAGATTTTTTGAAGTGATCAAGGGCCATAACTCTGGCACTAATTATCGGAAATCGCTGAAAATCAATAGGCTTCTTCGTCTTATGACCTTAAACACTGTGTATGAATTTAAAGTCAATCGGATATTAACTTTGGCTTTTAGAGCGTCCACAAGATTTTTTGAAGTGATCAAGGGCCATAACTCTGGCACTAATTATCGGAAATCACTGAAAATCAATAGGCTTCTCCGTCTTATGACTTTAAACACTGTGTATAAATTTAAAGTCAATCGGATATTAACTTTGGCTTTTAGAGCATCCACAAGATTTTTTGAAGTGATCAAGGGTCATAACTCAGGCACTAATTATCGGAAATCGCTGAAAATCAATAGGCTTCTTTGTCTTATGACCTTAAACACTGTGTATAAATTTAAAGTCAATCGGATATTAACTTTGGCTTTTAGAGCGTCCACAAGATTTTTTGAAGTGATCAAGGGTCATAACTCAGGCACTAATTATCGGAAATCGCTGAAAATCAATAGGCTTCTTTGTCTTATGACCTTAAACACTGTGTATAAATTTAAAGTCAATCGGATATTAACTTTGGCTTTTAGAGCGTCCACAAGATTTTTTGAAGTGATCAAGGGCCATAACTCTGGCACTAATTATCGGATATCGCTGAAAATCAATAGGCTTCTACGTCTTATGACCTTAAACACTGTGTATAAATTTAAAGTCAATCGGATATTAACTTTGGCTTTTACATCGTCTACAAGATTTTTTAAAGTGATCAAGGGCCATAACTCTGGCACTAATTATCGGAAATCGCTGAAAATCAATAGGCTTCTTCGTCTTATGACCTTAAACACTGTGTATAAATTTAAAGCCAATCGGATATTAACTTTGGCATCTAGAGCGTCCACAAGATTTTTTGAAGTGATCAAGGGCCATAACTCTGGTAGTTATTATCGGAAATCGCTGAAAAACAATAGGCTTCTTCGTCTCATGACCTTAAACACTGTGTATAAATTTAAAGTCAATCGGATATTAACTTTAGCCTCTAGAGCGTCCACAAGCAATTGTGGACGCCGGACCGACGGACCGACGGACGGACGGACGGACGGACGGGGGCGACGACAATATACGACCACATTTCAATGTGGGCGTATAAAAATAAGACATTATTACCAGATTTTAATATTATCACAGTTAAAATATAAAATATATGATTGTTTTAACAGATGTATTATCATTTTTACAAATAATCTTATACATAAAAATAAAGTAATCCTCTGTTTTCCTTAACAGACAATTGCAATTAATATAGATTATTGGTGCAAGAGGATATAATTTTTGGCTTATATACTAAAATGTAATGAAAATAGCACTTTTATAATCTTATAACACTTCAGAATCATGTTTTTATAACTGTGGAAATTCACCACAGATAGATGGGAATGTTTAAAAGTTTTATTTTATGGTGTAGATGTGAGTTATTTCAAAAGAATGTGTACCAGACCCATCACCTGAGGATGTGACTGCCATAATGCAACCATAATGCCACTTGCCGATTGATTTCAGTGGACACGATCCACTATAGCCACCAAAAGGTAGCTAAAACATTAACATATACTGATTTGCTTGTTTTTAGCTACAATGGGATGCATTTTGTGTGACCTGGGCAACTTAATGTCATGTAACATCTTAAAAATAAGTTATTTTTAATCAGGACTAGTTAAACATACCTTGCCTTAGTAACATAGTGAAACAACTTTCGTTATTCTGTGGTGTTTCTAACAGAATTGACAAGGCCATTCTTGCAATCTATAAGGTTATCCTACTTTTAGCATGTTAAAATGCGGGCGGTGGGGGTGAAACAAGCTATGTTTACTTTGATTTTAAAGAGATGATTTGTACCCCCTTGTAAGGTAGAATGGGGCAGAAATGTTAAAAAAAAACGCAATAATCATTCGTCATTTCGAAGATAAAAAGGACATTTTTACAGTTTGAAGCACAATCCAATTCTTGTTGGGAGGTAAAACTATATAATACCACCATAACAGAAGTAAAACCATCTGTATTGGTACGTTAAATGAATATGTGAAGAATTTATTATGTATACAAAGTATTGATTACATGTATATCTATATATAACATACAAGAGTACATGTAAATAAGTTTTTCCCCTTACTCAACACATGACTCAATATGAGTTATAAGTTTTTCACCCTCAGAAAAATCCTTTCCACATTTAGGACAACACAAGATTTCAATATTAGAATGAGCAGATGACACAGGTAATGATTTAGATAAGTTCTTATCATCTTTAAAGTCTGCTCCTTGTCCTCCATTCAGTGAAAAACCTGGTCCATCAATTACCAATTCACTTTCAGCACGTCCTCTAGATGACAGCTGTTGCTGAAAAACAGAAATGGATAGACAAGAAGTAAATTAACAAGACTTTAATGTGAGTAAATACATCAAATGTGCTTTTAAGCCAGTCATATTAATTTCTAAAAGAATTTTGGGTTCTGTCCAGTATGAGGCATTAAATTCGCTCTTTGGCAAATCACATTACTTTCTGTAAGAATTTCTGGTACTGTCAAAGTTAACACTGCTCAAAACAATAAAATAATCAACAGTGATTAAATTAGATGCTAGTTAAATAAATGTTATGGATGGTTTTAAAAAGCGATTTAAAAATCGAAGGTTAAAATCCAGGTTGTTACTGTCCGACATGCATCAATATTGAAATGATTCAAGATCTTTGAGATATGAACACAATTGTCCTCTAGAGGGTCCACAACCTTGGTATAACATGATTATTCTACTATTTGCGTAAAGGGGTACAGTCATTTTGTCAGACAGGGTTGGGTCGATTTTAATAAAATTCGAACTCGCCTATAATTATGTTGTAACCAGTGATAAAAAAAAATTGTGACCTCCATAGGATTCACAAGGTAAAAATGTGACTTTTTGTACAGTAAGGGGCCATTATCCAAGAAGTTCCCACCCCATACATTATGTAGAAATATAAAAACGAACCAATGTAGTGATATGCATGCTGTGAGTCGCTGGTTAGATGTTGAAAATAAATGGGAAAACTCCCCACAGTGACGTATACTCTCTTAAACATTATATTCTTGTTCCTACGGAACCAGCTATGTTTAGGTTTTATATTATTAATACAATGCTACTAATTTAAAGAGCAAAAATTCTACTCCAATATAAAATCTTTTGGTTATAAACATGTATACATTTCATCAAAATCAAATAATGGTCCACAAGTTAAAAACACAAATATTTCGTAGAATAAGGGGCCATAATCCATGAAGTTACAGTCAGATAACACTAATATCGAAAGGAACCAAGATCATTGGGATGTCAATCTATATTTAAGGTTACGTCAAAATCAGATGAAAATTATGACCTGTAGAGTGTCCATAAACAAAATGTGAATGGAGAGGTGCTATGGCATAATACATCCACATGAAAGAGTGGCCGTATAAAGAGTTGATTCCTTTAGTACTATGGCAATGATCACTGATCGGTTAAGCTATTCCTAATCATTCTAATTTATTTCATTCATTGATATACATTTTATATCTATTAACAAAAATCATTCCAATTTGTTTTTGACTTACCTCTCTAATTGGTGACTGTTGTTGGGTATTATTAAAAGATCCTTGATAATACGACTGATTACCAGGAATAAAACGGTTCTGGTTCAACACCTTATATCTTTCAAGCTGTATAAAATTAATCAATTTAAAATATATGAATGAAAATAAAATATATGATTCATTTATCAAAGTGTGAAATGCAGAGAGAGAATATATATACAAACCCAGTTCTCTCTACACCTCAATGATTTACAAATACAAAACGTTTCAAGTTTAAAGGTCTAAAAATTTATACATGTAGCCAATAAACAATTGGAACTGGAAATAAATTTTGTCTTAATTATAGCTAATTGTACAAACCTCTTTCTTCGTATGGTTATGGGTCTCTCTTAACTCTGTTAACTCAGACAATACTCGTACTCTATCTCTCCTCTCATTTTCAAAATCTTCTGTACAGACCTGTATCTGAGCCATCAGAACATCAACTTGATCGTTGTCATTATTCATTGGATTGCCTACATTTCTCATCTGAGCTTCCAGTCTCTTGATTAAAGCATCTTTCGTATTAACTTCTAACTGTAATTCATGTGCTATTCCCTCAGCCTATCAAAAATAAATTGAAGCATTGAAATTGATTTGAACCAATTGGGCTAATGAAAAGAGGGGGTGGGGGTAACTTTAGTAATTATGTCTATATATTGAATGCTGCCTTCAATAGGACACATTACTAATCTCATCTTTCTGACTAACTGGAGGAAGGCTCTGCAGTATGACATTACGGATGTTAATCTATGGTATTATTAGTAATTATGTCTACATCCTGTATTCTGCCTTAATCATATAATAATGAGATACTTTACTATACATATCTTATGGTTTTGACATTATATGAAATATTACCTGTTCCTTAGCCTGCTTTGTGAATTGTATTCGTTCTGAGGCTTCTCTAAGAGCTGTTTTGAAATCTTCACCAATTGCTGGTCGCTCTGATAACTGAGTCTGTAATTCAAGAACTTTACTGTTGAGACTACGTACATGTTCCTCTCGCTGACTGTTGTATTCTTGCCACCTCATATTCATTGCACTGACCTACAAAAATTACATGATTTTAAAAAAATATATAAACACTGCAAGACTACCAGTAGAAATTAGTATGCCATGAAATGAATGCCACTATAAGCTGAAGGAGGAGGTTCGACATAAAGACATTAATTCAACTTGATATGTCCTACTTCTTTTTAAAGTACTGGTTTCCACACAACAAAACATATCACACTGAATTGGATATGCCTATGTTTATTATATTTCATCCATACCCCTGCAGGTATACATAGTTTGTAGTGAAGCTTACGGGGAAAGCATTAAAGGATTGTAGACTAAAAGGACAGACACAAGCTTTTTCCACTGTAATTTGAATGGCTCGATTTCACCATTCAGCATCCAAAATGTTGCTCCTTCTTGTAACAAGAAATACCTACAAATGTGTTTTATCAAAAATTGGTTACGAATCATATCTCCAAAAAATAAAGCTTGCAAATATAATTAAGACCTTCCCACTAGATCAATTTATACAGCAAATAAACTTTGTTCCTCTCACAGAAACAAGCTTATACACAAATTTACATTCTGTCATACCTCTTCTAATTTCTTTCTTTGTTGTTGGTTTTCTTCTTTTAATATGGACATTTCAATATTGTTTGATAGTTGCTGAAAAAAAAACCAAAGTCATTTCAAATATAATCCTTTAAGTAGCATTTAGTGATTGGGGAACACATTAACAGAACACAATGTTTATGGGAAACAATCACAGGTTTTATTCTACATGCACGACGTTTCAACAAGTACCCTCTTATCGTTATCAAGCACATCATGCTTTTAGAATAAAACCAGTGATTGTTTCGCATAAGAATTGTGTTCTGTCATTTTAAATAGGCAATAATGAATATCGGATACCATAGTGTATGAGAACCAACAGATACCAGCCACTAATCTGAGTGGATTTAATATCATAAACTAAATCACATACCAATGAATACTACTGTTATGGTTTTCTTTTCATTTTAATCTCAACATGTGAAAATCAATTTACCAGTATATCAACTTCAGGGCAACATTGGGCAAATATTTTGGGTTTCATGCAGTCATAACATGCATAGAATATGAAATTGTATGAAAATAAATTCTATATCTACATGTAATTCAGAGAAACATTCGGCAACTGTACGGACTTTTTGGGTTAACTGTTTTATGCAGTCACCACATGCATTGACCAAAGCTTTTGAGTCTCTATATCAGAGGCTCATTATTGTCATCCTTAACATCTACTGGTCACACCCCACATCTGTAAGATGTCTTTTATTCACCATGAATGAATGGGAGGAGATCAAGGATCAGGCAAAATGCTTCTGTCAAGACGCAAACACTTGTCACTTCCCACACCAATACATGGCAGCAGTTTCAGAGTTAAGACTACACCACAGGCAAGTCCTACACATGAAGAAATAAAATGGCCAGTTTCTTGTACTTCCTATTTATTTCTAGACTAAGAGTGATGTACTTTATAGTGGGCATCAATCTTACTCTTCAAATCTGACAGCCTTAGAAAAGTCAAAATGTCTTCTTTGTTTTATTTTTTACTGAACATATTGTAAAATAAAGGAATTAATGACAGTTGATAGATAATAATAATATGTTTCCCATAAAAACATTAAATATCAGACTTACTGACTGTAAATTTTCAATAGTTTGTGGTTTAGTTTCATCTTTTCTATTGGAGTTTTCATCTTTGACTTTGTTCAACTTTATGTCAATATCTTGGCATTGGTTGACTAGTTTTCTTAAAGCTGTTTGAATATCATTCACTTCTTTATTAGGTATTGAATCCCTGTTGTTGAAAGAATCAGTTTTTTCCAAATTCTGATATTTCTTCAGTTCATCCTCCAACTGTTCATTTTTTAGAGTTAGTTCTCTTATATTTTCATTGAGAGTATCAATATTCTGGAATAAAAAATATATGTTTCATTCTCCAACCGTTCATCTATTGAGGTAGTTATGCTATATTTTCATTTTGAGTATTAATATTCTGTAATAAAAAAGTACAAATATATATTATGTCTTCTGTACTTGTGGAATGATTTACCCTGAAATTCTGAAACGGTAAATCTTTGACAACTTTCAAATCACAGCTGGTGACTCACTTATTTTAGGAATGCTATGAGAATTGTAATTTTTGTCTCATTGCACTTTGAGCATGCTTTTGGATGGATTTGGAACTCTAAAAATGTACATCATAGTGATAATTATAATATTATGAACTGTTTCACTTCAGTGCAAGAAAATTGAGAAGGCCACCACAGCAGACGTGCACACCCAATTGAAGGTTACAGCATTGGCATATGACAGAGCTTTGGCCAACATACCTTGACCTAATATCCAAGGGGATGCAAAAATTTATTTTTTTTCATTTTGCATTTTCACTAAGTCAAAGGACAATCACTTCGCAAAAAAAAGTGAATATAGTTCTAGTTTGATCCCTTACATTATGGGATATATGTCAACTATTAACTTACGTCTTGTTTTCTGTTCAGTTCTTCTACCTTTTCAGTTGTAGCACAGTTATGTAGTAGATTTTTTAATCGTACATTTTCACTGGCTAGATTTTCTAAAGTTTGAGGACATAAACTGGCTATGTAAACATCACTTTCACCTATAGAGACATCATCAGGTAAGTGGTTGGTTAATAATCTGTTCTGCAGATTTTTCACAGCTGCTTCTAGAGCTTTCTTCTGTTTAAATGTTCTCTGTAGTTCTCTCTGTGTTTCAGTTAAAAGGGTTGCTACTGTTGTCATTCCACTGCTTTTCCTTTTCTCAGATGTTAATTCATTACTATACTGTTTGATAACAATTTTCAGGTTTTCAATTTTATCTTTGAGAAATTTATTTTCTTGAAGTAATCTTTGATCAGATACTGTTTCATGGTAGTCATACCTTTCCATTTTGTCTATTCAATATGTATGCTACTACCTGAAAAAGGGAAATGTAAAAAAAAAATTTAAATATGTTTCGTTGGAACCAAAATGCGAAATATCGTAAATAATGTACCGATAGTCCATAAAATAACTAGTACTATACACACCAAATTATCAAATAACGATAGTGTAGGGGCTAATTGTCAAAGAATATAAGTCCAGAAACCAACATTTCTTGACTTACAGGCAACAAAAAGAAAAAAGTATGTTTGAAGATTACCATTACCAATGACATTTTTGACAGATTCTACATTCAAAACTTGAATAGAGAGTATGAATGGGTTAAAATTGAATCAAGTTACCTTGATTCCACCTCCTATTAGCAGTAGCACAAGTCATAACCAAAATATTGCTGCTAAAGAGGAGTTTAACGCGTTTGTTGATATACTTTTCCTGCAAAATATACACAACAAAAATACTAGTGCTGCAGCTCCTACAGCTAGTCGGATAGCTGTAAATGGTTAGAATTGGGCAGTTAAACGGTTCGAAATAACGGCACGGTTATTCGGAGATGTCCCACATTACACCGAGTTGTGTCCCATTATATTCTTTTTTAAAACAAAACTTGTCCACTGACCTTTTATATTTGATGTTTAAAAATATTAGAATGTAACAGTCGTCCTTCGAAGTCGACGGCTAAAAAAAATAAAACTATTACCGTACAATAAAAGCACTCGTCATTGTCATATGGCAAAGTCAACGGACTTGGCTCTGACTTTAATAGCTATTGTTAATCCAATCTAAACACTTAGTTCTTGGCATTTCAAACTATATTCTACCTTGTTTAATATTTATCTAAAAATAGGTTGCCAGGCAACGAAACATACACCCACACAGCAGCCAAATCATCCGGGCAGTCAACAAGAGTTGTTGCATTTTAAGTAATCATCAGAAAATCATAATTCAAACTCACCCATAACTACGGTGTAAATGTGATATAATCAAACGTTTTTTTTAAATCAGATAATAATTGTGACCTCCAGAGGGACCACAAGCTAAAAAGGGTGATTTTTCGTACAATCAGGGGCCATGATTCAGGAAGTTACGATCCGATATGGGCAAATATGCAATGGAACCAAGATCATTAGGTTATAAACATGTATTTCAAGTTTCATCAAAATCAGTTCAAAATTGTGACCTCTATATGGTCCACAACCTTGATATAACATATTCTTACACAATTCGCGTACAGACGGCGGCCATTTTATCCGTCAACTCTGGTCCGATTTTCACAAAATTAAAATTCTCTCTTTATTACCATGAAACCGTGATATAATCAAACGTTTTTTTAAATCGGATAACAATTTTGACCACAAGGGACCACAAGCTAAAAATAGCGATTTTTCGGACAATCAGGGGCCATAATTCAGGAAGTTACGATCCGATGCGCGCAAATATCGAAAGGAACCAAGATCTTTGGGTTATAAACATACATGTCAAGTTTCATCAAAATCGGTTCAAAATTGTGACCTCTATAAGGTCCACAACCTTGATATAACAAATTTTCACACTATTCGCGTACAAACGGTGGCCATTTTGTCTGTCAATTTTGGTACGATTTTCACGAAATTCGAACTCAACCTTCATAACCATGGGACGGTGATATAATCAAACGTTTTTTTAAATCGGATAACAATTTTGACCTCCAGAGGGACCACAAGCTAAAAAGGGCGATTTTTCGGAGAAACAGGGGCCATAATTAAGGAAGTTACGATCCGATTGGCGCAAATATCGAAAGGAACCAAGATCTTTGGGTTATAAACATGCATTTCAAGTTTCATCAAAATCGGTTCAAAATTGTGACCTCTACACTGTTCACAAGCTACAAAATAGGTTGCCAGGCAACGAAACATACGCCCACACAGCAGCCAAATCGTCCGGGCAGTCAACAAGAGTTGTTGCATTTTAAGTAATCATCAGAAAATCATAATTCAAACTCACCCATAACTACGGTGTAACTGTGATATAATCAAACGTTTTTTTAAATCAGATAATAATTGTGACCTCCAGAGGGAACACAAGCTAAAAAGGGTGATTTTTCGTACAATCAGGGGCCATGATTCAGGAAGTTACGATCCGATATGGGCACATATGCAATGGAACCAAGATCATTAGGTTATAAACATGTATTTCAAGTTTCATCAAAATCAGTTCAAAATTGTGACCTCTATAGGGTCCACAACCTTGATATAACATATTTTTACACAATTCGCGCACAGACGGCGGCCATTTTATCCGTGAACTCTGGTCCGATTTTCATAAAATTCAAATTCTCTCTTCATTACCATGAAACCGGGATATAATCAAACGTTTTTTTAAATCGGATAATAATTTTGACCTCCAGAGGGACCACAAGCTAACAAAAGCGATTTTTCGGACAATCAGGGGCCATAATTCAGGAAGTTACAATCCGATGGGCGCAAATATCGAAAGGAACCAAGATCTTTGGGTTATAAACATACATGTCAATTTTAATCAAAATCGGTTCAAAATTGTGACCTCTATAAGGTCCACAACCTTGATAGAACATATTTTCACACTATTCGCGTACAAACAGCGGCCATTTTGTATGTCAATTTTGGTCCGATTTTCACGAAATTCGAACTCAACCTTCATTACCATGTAACGGTGATATAATCAAACGTTTTTTTAAATCGGATAATAATTTTGACCTCCAGACGGACCACAAGCTAAAAAGGGCGTTTTTTCGGAGAATCAGGGGCCATAATTAAGGAAGCTACGATCCGATTGGCGCAAATATCGAAAGGAACCATGATCTTTGGGTTATAAACATGCATTTCAAGTTTCATCCAAATCGGTTCAAAATTGTGACCTCTACACTGTTCACAAGATAAAAGATAGGCTGGCACTGCCAGGCAGGATACGCCCACATTTTCGAGAGATGGATAGAGAACAAGCAATACCGAAAGTGATTTTTCCTACATCATTAAGTTAGAATATGATATGTGCAAATATCGAAATGAATTAAGATCTTTGGGTTATAAAGGTGCATTTCAGTAGGCTTCAAATTCGACTGGGAATCATGTTGCTAAGTGGGTAAGATGCTGGCTCGGCAGCCTTGAGGTTGGGTGTTTGATCCCTGCATTGGGTGACAAAGTTGATCTAGATTTTCTGGCATGGTTTCCCCTTGTTAGTGATGAAGGATGGATGGCCTGACAAGACAGCTGTCAATTTTGGTTCAATTTTCACGAAATTCGACCTCAACCTTCATTACGATGTAACAGTGATATAATCAAACTGTTTTTTAAATGGGATAATAATTCTGACCGCAGAGGGACCACAAGCTAAAAAAAAAAGGTCATTTTTCGGACAATCAGGGGCCATAATTCAGGAAGTTACGATCCAATGGGCGCAAATATCGAAAGGAACCAAGATCTTTGGGTTATAAACATGCATGTCAAGTTTCATCAAAATCGGTTCAAAATTGTGACCTCTATAGGGTCCACAACCTTGATATAACATATTTTCACACTAATCGCGTACAAACGGCCGCCATTTTGTCTGTCAATTTTGGTCCGATTTTCACAAAATTTGAACTCAATCTGCATTACCATGTAACGGTGATATAATCAAACGTTTTTTTAAATCAGATAATAATTTTGACCTCCAGTGGGACCACAACCTAAAAAGGGTGATTTTTCATACAATCAGGGGCCATAATTCAGGAAGTTACGAACCAATGGGTGCAAATATCGAAAGGAACCAAGATCTTCGGGTTATAAACATGCATGTCAAGTTTCATCAAAATCAGTTCAAAATTGTGACCTCTATAGGGTCCACAACCTTGATATAACATATTTTCACACTGATCGCGTACAAACAGGGGCCATTTTGTCTGTCCATTAGGGTCCGATTTTCACAAAATTTGAACTCATCCTTCATTACCATGTAACGGTGATATAATCAAACGTTTTTTTAAATTGGATAATAATTTTGACCTCCAGAGGGACCACAAGCTAAAAAGGGCAATTTTTCGGACAATCAGGGGCCATAATTCAGGAAGTTACGATCCGATGGGTGCAAATATCGAAAGGAACCAAGATCTTGGGGTTATAAACATGCATGTCAAGTTTCATCAAAATCGGTTCAAAATTGTGACCTCTATAGGGTCCACAACCTTGAAATAACATATTTTCACACTATTCGCGTACAAACAGCGGCCATTTTGTATGTCAATTTTGATCCGATTTTCACGAAATTCGAACTCAACCTTCATTACCATGTAACGGTGATATAATCGAACGTTTTTTTAAATCGGATAATAATTTTGACCTCCAGACGGACCACAAGCTAAAAAGGGCTATTTTTCGGACAATCAGGGGCCATAATTCAGGAAGTTACGATCCGATGGGCGCAAATATCGAAAGGAACCAAGATCTTGGGGTTATAAACATGCATGTCAAGTTTCATCAAAATCGGTTCAAAATTGTGACCTCTATAGGGTCCACAAGCTAAAAACATGATATTTCGTACAATCAGGGGCCATAATCCATGAAGTTTCTATCCGATACATGCCAATATCGAAAGCAGCCGAGATCTTATGGGGATAAACCTATATTTCAAGTTTCGTCAAAATCGGATAAGAATTGTGACCTGTAGAGAGTCCACAAACAAATTGTGGACGGACGGACAGACGGACGTCAGGACGGACAGGGGCGACGACATAATACGTCCACATGAAAATGTGGGCGTATAAAAACGTGATTTTTCGTACAATCAGGGGCCATAACCCATGAAGTTACTGTCCGATACATGCCAATATCGAAAGGAACCGAGATCTTAGGGTGATAAACCTATATTTTAAGTTTCATTGAAATCGGATAAAAATTGTGACCTGTAGACTATTCACAAACAATTGTGGACGGACGGACGAACAGGGGCGACGACAATATACGTCCACATGAAAATGTGGGCGTATAAAAACGTGATTTTTCGTACAATCAGGGGCCATAACCCATGAAGTTACGGTCCGATACATGCCAATATCGAAAGGAACCGAGATCTTAGGGTGATAAACCTATATTTTAAGTTTTATTGAAATCGGATAAAAATTGTGACCTGTAGACTGTTCACAAACAATTGTGGACGGACGGACGGACGAACAGGGGCGACAACAATATACGTCCACATGAAAATGTGGGCGTATAAAAAACGTAACCACAATTCAAAATATAATCAAGATAGGTTGCCAGGCAATGAAATATACGCACACAGCAGCTAAATCGTCCGGGCAGTCAACAAGAGTTGTCGCATATCCTTACTTTTTTCGGTAATGAAACATTTATATAGCCTACACTAAAATCTGATTAAGAGTAATAACTCATTAAGTAATTATCAGAAAATCATCAGAATTTGTTTGGTTTTTATAAAGTTCTGCCCCATGCATGCTTAGTATACGAAACATTTAAAATCATGGATTTCTGTTCAGTTATCAAAATTCATAGAAAATCAATACACTTGTTCGTCTCAAGACCTTAAACTCTGTGTATCAATCTGAAGTCAATTGGATGATAAGTTTGGCCTATAAAGCCTTACAAAAGATTTTTCAAAGTGATCAAAGGAGATAACCCTGGCATTAATTATCAGAATTCGCTGAAAATCAATAGGATTCTTCGACTCATGACCTTAAACAATGTGTATAAATTTAAAGTCAATCGGATATTAACTTTTGCCTCTAGAGCATCCACAAGATTTTTTGAAGTGATCAAGGGCCATAACTCTGGCAGTAATTATCGGAAATTGCTGAAAATCAAAAGACTTCTTCGTCTCATGACCTTAAACACTGTGTATAAATTTAAAGTCAATCAGATATTAACTTTGGCCTCTAGAGCGTCCACAAGATTTTTTGAAGTGATCAAGGGCCATAACTCTGGTAGCAATTATCGGAAATTGCTGAAAATCAATAAACTTCTTTTTCTCATGACCTTAAACATAACTTTGGCCTCAAGAGTCTCCACAAGATTTTTTGAAGTGATCAAGGGCCATAGCTCTGGCAGTAACAATCGTACATCACTGAAAATAGGCTTCTTCGTCTCATGGCCTTAAACACTGTGTGTAAATTTAAAGTCAATCGGATATTAACTTTGGCCTCTAGAGCGTCCACAAGATTTCCTGAAGTGATCAAGGGCCATAACTCTGGTAGCAATTATCGGAAATTGCTGACAATCGATAGGCTTCTTCGTCTCATGACCTTAAACACTGTGTATAAATTCAAAGTCAATCGGATATTAACTTTAGCCTCAAGAGTGTCTACAAGATTTTTTGAAGTGATCAATGGCCATAACTCTGGCAGGAATTGCTGAAAATCAATAGGCTTTTTCGTTTCATGACCTTAAACACTGTGAATAAAGTTAAGGTCAATCGGATATTAACTTTTAGGCGAGTATAGCGTGCGCACGAGTACCGTATTTTTGGGGGTCTAAGTCGATACTTTTTAACGCTGAAGTCCGACCTTCGTCGTCGTATACTCCGCTTCGACTTATGTACGGATGAAAGTAAAAAAAGTAATGACATCTACAAAAAACAATTCAATTACTGTCTTTCAAGCGTCTCGCAAGATATCTACTTCTAGTTTTCAGTTAAATTAACCAATCATACTATACTGCATTGTTTTATTCTATTTTTAGTAACATATTTTATAAACACGTGTGATTAAAAATAGAGTCTGCATTGTCTTCTTTTAGTTAACGGATGTACATGTATTGAAATAAAAACTGGTTCAAATTAATCAAGATCACAACTTGGAATATTAAACAAGTTAGTCCTATATTTAAAAATGACTTGCACCTTCTGACGAGCTCTGTTTTATGTTTAATAGAATAGTGGCTGAGCGTTGGTTTGAAAATGGCGGCTCCATTCAAATGAAAGTAGTTTATGTATTTGTATCGCACAATTCTAAATGAAAATAGTGTTGGATTTTTATAAATTTGTGTCGGATGTGACAAGAAATGATTCCTATTGGCGACCAAAGATGAATCACAGCGAAAAATAGACGGTAAGGATTCCAAAATAGCCTTAGAACGGAGATGGGGGAAAATCCGAAAAAGCCTTATTTTCATACTAGTTCTCTATAAGGGCGGGTAGTAACGTAATGGAGAGCAGAGCGGAACAAATTTACATTACTTATAGTAACTATATAAAACCCAAACAGTTAATTATTCATGGTTAGAAAATATTGGAAGTATTCAAAATATGATGAGTTCAAAATGTACGTCTGTTCAAGTGGAATTGCCCCTTTCATTAAAGGGACTATCTCGATTTGAACAGAGTCTCAAAAATGAAAGTCCAGACATGTATGAAATTTAAGCGCCACAACACAGGAGAATGGTGTATTTACCCTGTCTCAAAATTCCAGCACAAAATGTTTAGTCGTTTGGAAGTGAACGTCAAAAATGCTTATCTGGACACGTAACCCTTTTAAGATTTCGAGTCATTTTTTTCTTTGAGTGACCTGATAATCGATTCTCGTTTCTTCGGGGGTCCATACAGTGAATGATCCATGTACATGTACAGTATTTGAAAATGAAAGGTAATTTGCAACTACACATTATTTTTATAAAATAAAAGTCTTGTTTTATCCAGACACCGCACAATACAGCTTTTCCAGGTGAAGACTGACGGGTTAAAGTTGTTTGAAAATGTATCACAAACATTGTGTTAGTTGCTCGGCCCTAAGGTAGAGGATTTTAGGGGATCTTAAAACAAAATTAAGCAGTTTTGTCTTCCAAAATATTATCGGCATTATGTCAGTCAATTAACAGCGTGTTGTGTTGCTCATACTGATTCTAGCGAGGTATGCAAGGTCTTATTTTCTCACTTAGATGTTCAGTAACATTGGTCAGGCGTTCACAGGTAATGACACGCAACCGTTTAGCAATAATAAGTCGCGCAGTAAAATTGACAATGACTATGAAGCCAAACTTTTTCGCAGGGATTCAATAGCAAGGTCCCTGAACGTACAGGGCGAGTGTAATGGGACCTACGTTCATAGCTGAACTACGTTCTTGTCGGCTCCACCCATTGCCTACCTTTGTTCTAGAATTTTAACAAAATTTCCACCAATTAACCATTCAAATACAACTGTTCATTCAAGATTGATCATTCCCCTTTTACTTTTATTTATAACTAGGCTAACGGCAAACGCGATCCATTTTGAGTGGTTAAACTACTTTTGGTGGAGAATACTATATTATCATCATCGATACTTACAAATAACAGATACCTCCATTAGCTCCTAAATTAACCCCCAATTTATGATTTAATACAAGGAGGAGTTTGGGGTTTATCCGGAGTTATTTACGTCCTCTTCTGCGACACGGAAATATAAATTATTTGGGTGCATTCGATTCACTAAACGGATATTCTTCTCTTTGGGTACCAGTCAAGTCGTCCACAAGCAAAGTCGTCCACAGTGAAGTCGTCCACACCCGTTGGTGGAGTCGTCCACACTCGTCGTTCAAATGTGATGTCGTCCACAACTAAGAATAAAACTCGCACAAAACTAGAATAAGACTCGTACACAATTTAATCGTATGGAAGAAATAGCCAGTACTCAAATAGAAATCTAATAATTTATTATGGCTAGTTTCTGTGTGGTTTGCTCCAAGGACGTGCGTCCCCGACAAGAGGCGTTGCAATGCAAAATCGTTTTAATTAAAAATGAAAATCAATGGTGCCAACTTGAAATGACCACGTGACAAGCAAAAAATATTTCTAAAATTTTACAAACATTAAATTCAACCCCTGACTTATTGCCATTGGGATAAATTGGAACAATTGCCAAATTCCGACCTACTATCAGCTAATCCTTAGAGCATGAGCTAAGTGTCCCTCGCCTGTCAACATCAAAGAGCAGAGCTAACTGTGTGTCACCTCTCAACATCAAGAGCAATTCCGTGTGAAAAGCGTGCATGGATGAATCGACAGTATAAATTGTAAAATAAAGGCTGGATTCACAATCAATTATTGGGGTTGATCAATTTTAAGATACGTCACAATTTATAGTTCAGTGGTATGCACGATAATATGTAAAGACATTAAACCGACAAAAAAGACAAATATGTGTATAAATAACCCCATCCAGCCTATGGTACGAAGTATAAAACGCGTGGATTTTAGAAAACAAATCACGTTCTCGCAGGTGCACACTTACAATTAATTTTAGCTCCAATAAAGATAAAAGACTTTATAATTTTGTTACTTCTTCGGTGGAAGCGGGCGTTAAATGAAGCTATTTCACGGACGCACGCACGCATGGTATTTCTGTGAAAGTATCATAGTATGCATACAACGGGACTGAATTTAATACATCAAATGATTCTGGGAAAGATTGGGTTGTAGCAGAGCCTCATATTTTTTGTTGGTTGTTGAACATAATTATGTAGGCCAAGTAACCATTGATTGTTGTTGTTCTTACTATAGTGTTTAACATCCGCATCGCAGACTCGTTTTATTTTAATCAACTTATCCCACGGGTCTTTACTTGGGAAGGAGTACACGGAGTAAAACCACGAGGTTGAGAAAGCGCCCTTATCTCCAAGCGACATACGCTCACAGCAGGGATCGAAACCACAGCCGCAAGCCAGTGGTTACCGGACAGCCAATGTAGGTCGAAGGACGACCTATATTGGTATTAAATATAGAAATTTTTAGCCAATGCTTAGAATCGAACAACGCCTTTTTGAGTTTGAAACCGAGCCAATCAAAGGATCGGGATTTAAAAGGGGAATCCCCCAATATTTTATTGGCCAGCCCCGAAAAATCAGTACAACAAAGGCTCATTGAAGTGAGAACTGGTATGAAATGGGGTTTAAAGTTCTACTGTTCTTCTTCGACAGAAGCTATGAAATGAAATGAAAAAAATGGGGTTTAACGTTCAACTGTTCTGCTCCAAAAATGGGCTAAGACGGACAGTCGGGTATCTACTGTAGTCCTATGTGTATAGGCTACATGATGAGGGTAATTTTGCCCGAGTAGCGGTGCTACGGCCTAGGCTACTCTTAATGTATATCGAATTCCAACAGCCAAGGGATCTTTTACGTGCACGGCAATTATACATGGGACCTTGGTTTTTCGTCCCATCCGAACGACTAGACAACTGTCCTTGTCAGGACCTCGGTCCTGCATCACTGACAAAGGAAAACCACGTCGGAAAATCTGGATGAACTTTCTCGGCGAATGCATTACACCGAACCCGATCTCCAGGGTAGTGAGCCAGCGTCTTACCTACCCAGCCACCGCGTGACCCCCCCCCCCTCAATTAGTTATGTGAAGAACGAACAGCATACACCATAGGCAGTGTGCTATGCTAACCCAGTAACTCCCTTAAACCTGGCTAATGACACACGAGAAAGATGGAAAATGAGGTTTAACGTCCACTCGACACAAACTACGACATTTCACGGACTTGCATACGATTAAATTTTATTTCAATGATTGGCTTGCGCGTAGGGATCTTTAGCAGTGTGTGGGGGGCGGACCCAGAGAAAACCCGAGACTGGACAGGCGACCCTACTAGGAAGTCATCCTTGTCGCAGGCTATAACCAGAGCCTTATATAGGCCTAATATAAGACTGGCTACAATCGGGAAATCGAAACCACACAGTTGACTCAATCACAGACCTTATGATCGAACGCCTCCGCGCTAACAAATCGGCCATCCAACATCCCATTGCAGTTTACTACGAGAGAAAAATTTTGCCCGGACAGCGGCGCGGCGTCGAATATATTTGTATTTTAACACTTTATCGTCAGTGAATTATGGTGAAGAAAAGAGAAGTAGCCCACATAGACCTAAAGTACAACTTAACAAACACTAAGAGGTGGGCGAAAGCAAGTGCAGATAAAATTTAAAATTTATGATAACATATAACAATTTTTTTCTTTACATTTCCATTTTTTGATGTGATAATGCGACATCAATATATTGGGATACAGATTTTAATAATCCGATGCCAATTGACGTGCAGATTGTGATTAGTGTCGCTGAACACAGGGTTCAGGCCCAAAGAAAGGCCTGCAATAAACAGACTTGGCTCTGTGCTGTTAGAAAGGGTGCAGTGTCTTTTCATTCGGATAAGACGAAAAATCGAAGTTAATTAAACATACATTATGGGAGAGCAAAAACAGACTTTTGTCGGTCTTCATTTGGGCCTCAGAAGTCATAGAAATTATAAATTAGATCTTTATTTAAACAACAAGCCTTAAATGAACTCTGTAGACCCACGGATGGCTTGGATTGGGCTCGGATTAAAACAGGATTTCGTTGACTGATTTAATCACTATGGCGTCGTGGGTGGGGCTTCTCCGTGACGTTGACGTCATCATACTTCCGGACTGTTTTCTATTCGTCTGCTTAGGGAGTCGCTTAGGCCTACCTGGGGCCTATTTCACGAAATTTTAACTAAGATAAGATCCCAATTTTAGTAATTTGATTGGATAATATTAGATTGATTTTAGTGCTTAGCCAATCAAAATTGAAGTATCTACTAAAATTGGATTTTATCTTAAGTTAAAATTTCGTGAAACAGAGCCCAGAAGTACAAAAGAGTACACGCAGGCAACGCAAGAAGTCGGCTATTTATTATAATTTATTTACAATACTGCCTCGTTGATTTGGCCCATTCCTTTCAAACTTTAATATCCTATCGCAGACTTTCTCTTCTTATCTATATGTTAAAAGTCTTAATTCTAATTTATAGTAAAAAATAAATGTATACGAATTGAATTGCAGTCCTGTCTCAAACCGAATACGCTATCGGTACTAGTCATTGTAAACATTACTTGATAATCGAGACTACATAGGTGGAGTTAACGCCTGTCAATCAACAATCGGTCATAATGGGAAAACGGTGTCGATGAATTTTAACTACCATTTCTAGTAAAAAATTATAGTGGTAACAACTTTGTTCAGGATAAAGTAATTTGACTGAAATTTTCAATATATTCTTGTTACAGCATCTATTTTTGAACTGTTATAGCAAGAATGGCTAACTCCTTGTAAAAATCTCCCATAATGTATCTTTAAGTCTATTCACGCAAAAAATACGTCTGACATTCTCTGGCTTTTCCTCCCGCGAAAAAAAAGGAACGGAAAGGGTATAATAAAGATGTAAGTGTACGTTATTCATGAAGTCTTGAAATATATAATATACATTTTTGCTATGTACACAATCGAGTGTACGATGACATAAATTGCCAACGTGATTTAATGAGGGCCAGGTGGGTAATTTAAAACATAATATATTCGATTGTAAACTTTGCGTAAATTAGCGAGTATATGGGTGGTATATTGCCACTGGTTGGCGGAAACTGTAGCAGTGAACTTTGATCCCAATTATTTAATTCCAACCCGTTTCTCACCTTAGTATTATTATATCTACTGAAAGAGAATCAGTTTCAGGTGAGTTATTTGCCCTTGAGTTAGAAATCGGAATCAGACCAGTTATTTGATAATCTTGCTTACGAACATGGACCTAACAAACTTTAGACGTATGCTTAGTTTTGATGTTATTTTTGAAATATCTTCCAAGTTACAGGTGCCTCGTTTTCAGAGGTAACAATCTACAATTATCTTCACTAGGGTCCCTTCTATCATAAACCATTGTCAAACGCTGTTCCCCCAGAAATGATCACAGATCTGAGAGTTGTGCCCCGACTATATAAGCAATTTATGTATACCAAAGTTATAGGCCTTGCAACATTAAACAAAGTAAGTGGGGGAGTAACAACTCCATTGGAACATAATATGGAACTCTTAGAAGGTGTTCACAATGCAGAACTGTGTCAATTCCCAATGATTTTTAGGCCTTGATTCCATCACTTATGATACCAAATTAAAGAAAAAAATACAAGGTCAATAAAAGCAACGACTCATTCCCCGCACCCAATTTCCAAAGAGTGCGAAAGAGCTCTTCTCGTACCATCAAAATGTATTGCTAACACAAAACTGCCGACTGGGAAGCTACACCATCTATTTGTTGCCAGATTACTTGAATAGTATCAAAACTAGTTTATTGTGCGTAAAATATTTAATTATTTTGTCTGTGTGAGTAAGAGAATAGAAAGGGAGAGAGGGGGAGTATGGTGGCTGTTAGCGGCCATTCTACATCGTCGACTTGTCGGGTTGTGAAGGCGACAAGTCGCGGCACGACAAAGCGAAATAATTGCATTTCGTCGACTTGTCGCTTTGTCGCTTTGTCGGGTTGTGAAGGCGACAAAGCGACAAGTCGACAAAATCAACCCGACAACGCGACAAACTAACCCGACAATCGTCGCCCTCATTTTGTCGACTTGTCGGGTCAATTTTGTCGACTTGTCGCTTTGTCGCCTTCGACTTATTCACAACCCGACAAAGCGACAAGTCGACAAGCCGCCGAAATGCAATTATTTCGCTTTGTCGACTTGTCGCTTTGTCGCCTTCACAACCCGACAAAGCGACAAAGCGACAAGTCGACGAAATGCAATTATTTCGCTTTGTCGACTTGTCGCTTTGTCGCCTCGGAAGTCAATCACTGCGCATTGGCGAGCATTCTTCGGTTAAGTATGGAAGCCCAATCTCGACGAGGCGAGGGTGCATTTATTCAGCATTTGGTTTAGTTTTGCTACACCTGACCATTACACAGGTAGGATTGAAAAATTCATTTGGTTAAATTTGCATTTAACGACCCATAAAATTAGGAATCTATATTTCAGAGGAGCGTCAGTTTTATATGTTGATATGTATTTTAATGTATGCTTTCAATATATCTATCGTAATTTAGAATAGAATTTGCTAGCTTTGCTACATTAAAAAATATTTAAAATTTAAATCCTTTCTTCTTAGGATGTTTATAGGCAAGTTTTCTTTACAGAATACTCTAAAGCTTTTTCTTGGCCGCATTCCAATTTCAAATCTCCTTGACGGTAACTGTATGACTGGCTCACTAACCAGAAGGTCTGCGTCAAGCATGGCTTCCCCAATAAGGGAAAACCGTGTTTGTAAAATATGTAATTTAAATGAAATCGGTGATGAGATTCACTTTATGTTAAAATGTCCAATTTTAAATGATATAAGAAATAATTTTTTACCTCGATGGCTAATTGCTTCCCCAAATGAATGTAATCTTATATCTTTATTTACTTCAAACGATCCGGTTCTTATTCGAAATTTGTCTATCTACATTTCAAAGGGAATGGAAATCAGAAACGAAATACTTAAATATTAAAATGTATCTGATTGTGTAATATACTTTCGTACCAAATTGTTCTTTTTAGTTCTAGTTATATTATATATTTAAAATGTTTTATTAAATGGTATATTGACAGTTATGGAAAACAGTGATATAATTGTACACTATTATATTTTCTTGATTATTATATTGTATATGAACTAGTCAAAGGCCTAGACTTTATGATTGTATTTACATGTATATTGTATCACTATCAAATATATGTGATTGTACTATAGGCAAATATAGTAAATAAATTATTATTATTATTATTATTATTATATGTCTAATGTACGGTGACGTGCAGGTAATGGAACCTTTGTCCGTTGGAATTTTTTCAAATAAGCGTAAGCCGTGGAGTTGCTGTCTGGGCAAACTTTCCTTAATAGCACACTGCATTGGTGTCGAAAAATAGTTTAAAATAATATGTTGGCAGAAAAAAGTACCCCGGCCGTTTTGCCGCTGTCTTGACAGAATTTACCCCGTAATAGGCCTACACGGCATAACATATGCCTGTCTTCATTGATGCAGAAAAGTACTTTGGTTGATAAACTAAGTCATAGTTTAAATAAACGTGGTCTGTCCCCAAAATGTTTGTTTTTGTTTATTAAAAGTATATAAGTTTTAATAAAAACAATATAGTTTGTAATTAACGAAATAGTATATTAAGTAAGTAAGTAATTCTTTATTGCTGAAAGTTACTTATAGCAAATACAATGAATAAATTTGTAAATATGTAAAGGTGTTAATGATACAAATAGTACAAAATAAGTTCTAGGGAAGAATAACGTTTAATAAATTATAAATGTATATATTTTCCAAACAGTTTAAAATAACTGGTGATGTGGAAGACATAATGTCTATAAATTTTTGGAGTGAAGGGTGATTTCTATAATAAAACGGAATAAGCTGTTCTCTTAAATCTTTATATAATGGACAGCAAAGTAAAAAATGATATTCGTCTTCAACGTTATTTAAATTGCATAATTTACAAATTCTATCATTTCTGTTAATTGTATCGTATGTGATAAGTTAGGTGATACACATCTAAATTATGATTTGATAAATATTCTTTTTGTGATAAGGCAATGTTGAAAAGGTTATAATAATTTAGTTTTGAATATTTCGACAGATCTTCATTCCATTCCTGTGAATACTGATCGCTTATTCTATGTTTAAGTTCATCATATACATGTACGGGTAAAACAACATATTGATCATCAAAAGCGTACACGGGACGTCGGTTTTTGTCCCATCCGAACGACTAAAAACTGGCCTTATCAGGTCCACCTTCGTGCACCTTTAGGCCAATTGGTTGATCCGGGTCGCATGTCTTGGATACTCACCATAAACAATATATTCACTTGAAATGAAATAGGGTTAAACGTCCTACTCTTCTGCACCTAACCTGGGCTAATGGAAGACGGGCATTATGCCATACAGTGTGCTATGAGCGAATTTTTGTCCGGAAAGGGCGCTACGGCCTACTTTAATATCGAATTTCAACTGCCAATAGATCTTTTATGTGCACGCAAATGTGTACACGGGACGTCGGTTTTCGTCCCATCCGAACGACTAAAAAACTGACCTTATCAGGTCCACCTTCCTGCACCACTGACAAGAGAAAACACGACGAAAAACATATATGATTTGAGTTGGGATATTAGTAGATTGATTATTATTATATATTTGGGTAAACTGTGCTGTTGATGGTAATCAGTGAAGATGCGAAGGAATTCTAAATTACGATAGATATATTGAAAGCATACATTAAAATACGTATCAACATATAAAACTGACTCTCCTCTGAAATATAGATTCCTAATTTTATGGGTCGTTAAATGCAAATTTAACCAAATGAATTTTTCAATCCTATCTGTGTAATGGTCAGGTGTAGCAAAACTAAACCAAATGCTGAATAAATGCACCCTCGCCTCGTCGAGATTGGGCTTCCATACTTAACCGAAGAATGCTCGCCAATACGCAGTGATTGACTTCCGAGGCGACAAAGCGACAAGTCGACAAAGCGAAATAATTGCATTTCGTCGACTTGTCGCTTTGTCGCTTTGTCGGGTTGTGAAGGCGACAAAGCGACAAGTCGACAAAGCGAAATAATTGCATTTCGGCGGCTTGTCGCTTTGTCGGGTTGTGAATAAGTCGAAGGCGACAAAGCGACAAGTCGACAAAATTGACCCGACAAGTCGACAAAATGAGGGCGACGATTGTCGGGTTAGTTTGTCGCGTTGTCGGGTTGATTTTGTCGACTTGTCGCTTTGTCGCCTTCACAACCCGACAAAGCGACAAAGCGACAAGTCGACGAAATGCAATTATTTCGCTTTGTCGTGCCGCGACTTGTCGCCTTCACAACCCGACAAGTCGACGATGTAGAATGGCCGCTAACAGCCACCATAGGGGAGACAGAGATGTTAAAGTAATATTGCCCCTATCTTTTTTCCGAGAAATGTTTATATGTATTTATTTCGTGATGTAATGAATTGCGTGCAAAATTTTGTATTTTTGTGGCTTGCAGAAAGAGACCAAGGCAATAACAAGACGTTGGGATGAAAATTACACGACAGTGTCGTGCGAGATTTCGCATGGCCACCATATTATTTAGATGCGGTATAATTGTAAATAAATTCTTAAAGATGCATCCCCACGAAAGTGTATCTAAGCCAATTGTGTAGTTATTTCCAATAAAAGTGTAGCAAATATAGAAAGTAGAGACGTGCACCAATCTGATTAAAATACAGATCCATATTTCGTTTCGTTTTTTATTCTTTCGATGACCCCTCCTGCAAGTAGTAAAGACAAGTAAAACGAAATTCTAAACTATAAAAAACGAAACGAAATAGGGTCTGTGTTGTAATCATAGATTGGTAGAGACACCTAATCTTACCAGAACAATATGAAATTCCCTGGAAAAAACACATATGTGCCACACACAGGACAAAAATTGTAGGAGATGGATGGGCCGTTGGGAGCAAATTTTGAAAATTTGACTGCCGCAAACGTGTTTTCCTGCTATTCCAGCCCGTGAATACAGCAACTTAAATGTGGTCCAATATAGCCCACCTTAGGTGGCTCACCATACTCCTCGCAGTGTTTCGTTTGATTAGAGCTATAAATCACACTTATTTGAATCCCAAACCACCACTGCATATGCGTTTTTCTGCTGTT
Organism: Patella ulyssiponensis; assembly: GCA_963678685.1. NCBI lineage: Eukaryota > Metazoa > Mollusca > Gastropoda > Patellidae > Patella > Patella ulyssiponensis. The sequence continues at coordinate 49,499,289 of OY783229.1, read as the reverse complement.
CTAACCCATGAGTAAAGCAACTTCCAAGTTTCCAATCGTTTTAACCGAAAACCCACTCTATGCCGACCTGAATTCCAACCCCAATTGGACTGTTGCAACTACATTCACAAATAATTATCGATGCCCGAAAAATGTGGCACAAAGTAGAGTGGCTCCAAACAAATTTTTTTAATCCATAGTTATTTCAGTAGAAATTCGTGGTATTCAATTAAAATAAAAGTAAAATTAGTGTTTTATTAGATTTCGGGCACTGTATTTTGCCAACTAGATGAAATAATATTTATTTGTTTTCTCTTTACCCATCTGCCTGAAAAGTCAGATATCCTATGGTGGCTCTCCCCCCAGACAATTTTGGAAAATAGGGTTTGCACCTGAAAATGAAGGAAATTTTCAATTTTGAAGCTGAATTGCGATATTGGCGTATTATAAACATTATAAATATGAACACTGTAAACATTTGAAGGAAGGAATCAGACTTAAACGTACCTATAATAATTTATAAGAAAAATGAAAAGTTCGGAATCGGGTTAGAGTGCGACTTCCTGTTTGAATTTTGAAGTTTATCACGCTGTTTGGCGCCCAATTCATTCGTGGGCGCCTAACTAATCTCACTAGCATTATATTATGGGCGCCCCTTCGGAATGAGGCACCCCACAAATGTCGTTTGAATTTTGAAGATTTTCCTGCCGTTTGGGGTGCCCAATTCACTAGCATTATATTATGGGCGTCCACGATTGCGGCACTATGGTTGGCCCTTCGGAATGAGGCACCCGTTGGTTAAATCGTGGGCGCCCAGCCAATCTTACTCGGCATTATGCGTGGCCCGATTATTTTATAAGGCGCCCCACCAATCATGTCATTTTGGGACGCCTCATATACATGTAAAACAAAACGACATGTTTGGCGAGGCGCCCACCCAGTGTCACTAAGTTTTATGTGGCGCCCATACTGTTGTGGAGACGTTGGTCGTTGGCCTCGTATTGCGACTAATGGGAAGGTTGCCTTCTGCGTCCCTTGCCCCCCCCCCCCCGCTAGCTACGGGCCTGGGTATAGGGCCTGCTTAGTATTGTTGAGCGAGTGGTTAGCTGTTGTGGGAACAGCGAGAGACTTCAACGTACCACAGACTTTGCGGTAAACAATAATCCAACAAATTACTCAGCTTCGATAATGGTAAATGGACAGCTAATCTGATAATCCAAGAAATTACTCAGCTTCGATAATGGTAAGTAGCAATAAGTAGAGTGGCTCCAGACTAAATGCTTTAATCCTTTTGTCAATTCAGTATAAATTCTCGGTAAAATTAATGCTTTATTAGATGTCAGACACTTTAATTTTCCAACTAGATGAAATAATAATTTTTGTTTCATTTTACCCAGATGACGGTTCAACAGTAAAAAGCTGCTAAGTAAAATTGACTGCAGGAGGCCGATTCTTTTTCGACAAGGATTCAATCACACTAATCAGCGGTGAATATTCGCTAAACCGCTACAATTAGGACGGTTCTTGGACGTACAGGCCGAGGGTAGGAGTAGGGTTGCCAGTTCAGTCTCGTCCGGTTTCTTCCAGCAGCTAAAGACCCCAACGCGCATGGGAATAATTGAATTATAAATGAACCATAATTTAGTCCCGAAATGTCCTAGTTTGTCTATTGACCCCCTCCTCGCTTTCTCTCTCTCTCTGTCGCCCTCTCTATCTCTTATAAACCAACAACAGAAAACATTAGTTTATTGAGCATCCTTCTAATCAATATTTATTGTTGTGAAATGCTTGAATACAATTACTATATATGTCTGTTTTTATTCAGAAAACATATATATTCCCAACCTGGAAATTGACATAGTTGTTGTTAGGCTTCGATCTTGGGTCTACACTTTTACGGAAATGTTTCTTTTTCGAAAAAATCTTCATTAATGCATGGATAGAACACAAACTGAAAAAAAAATCAATTGAAACGTCATAGAGAACACAAACATGGAAAACTATAGTTAATTAATAATTTGAGAGAGCCACGAGTTAATGTAGGGCTTTACTGCGGGGTTTCAAATACGGGACCACGTGGGTGGGTTCAAGTTCCCTATATAATCATTACAGACATCGTTAAAAACAATTGAAGTTTGCGAAGGGAAGTAATTACCCTCATCTTGTTGCAACAAACAAGTCACCACTGTGAACGTAGGCAATGAGGCGAAAACTGGTTTGTAAACTGTCTTTTGATTGGTTTGTAGAATCCAGCTACTATCAAGGTCAGATTATTTGAATACGTGAATATACCATGGATAAAACCAGGGCATAGTGGAGTAGAACGGAATGAGACTACTAGGCTACCGAATTGAATAGAATTTATAAAAGTAGCTTACCTCATCAATTTCTCCAACAAATGGAAGTAAGCCATGCCCTGCTCCAATCTGAAGTGGACATTCGGATGATACTACGTGTTCATGCATACCTAAAATATTGAAAAGATATAAAGAAACAATTTATCCCACATGCACAGGTACTTGGATGGGTTAAACATTTTTGAACTATTCGTGCACGTTCGAACCACAACCACCACGTTTCACGCAATAAATGCGTGAAATGAAATTGGGTTATCTTTTCTTAATCATTTGGACTAATGAAGACGGACACATGACATTACCACCAAAATACCTATATACGCCAACTTCTGCGTGTTGGTTTTAAAGACGCGCATACACAATATATGTATACTAACTTTTTTCTATAATATGCATGGGATGTTCTCCTACTAGTATACGAATACGAGTGTTATCTTGTCCAATTTTCACATGCGTTTCTTTGGCCACGTCCTAAAACAGAAACAAATACAGATATTAGATTAACAAATTCGATTATTTTCCACTATACAGTTAATTTACCAGAGCGGTGACTTTACCATGGAAATTTTTCAGTTCAATTTATAGTATTCATGTAGTTCGAAAATGAAAATATCGGTTCGATTTAACATGCCTATAAAAGTTATATTATCACGTTGCTATAGACCTAAATCGTTTTTCAAATACTCACAACATCTGGTATGGATATGAGGACTACGTCATTCTTCTCCCCATCCACCGTTAACACAAGTTTTAAAGTTAAGGTGCTTCCAGCTATACTCAATTCAATGGTAGGACTGTTCATTTCACAGCCATTACTGACCAAGACAATAGGTTGCTTCCTGCTCTTTACTGCTCCTGTGTATCGGAATCGAAAGGCCAACGCAAAATATGGCTGAAGGGTGTTGCCTTTAAAAACTGGCAATGCGATGAATCCAAATCCTGAAAATGACGCTTTTTTATTTTGGATAGAAACTCGTCCTGTTGAAATTTGGCCACATCTTTTTTCAGATTCCTCAAAAGAATTGTCATAATGGAATAAGCATTGTTCCCTGCAACCTGTCAAAAAGGGAATATGTTATAATTAATTTGGTTAAGTGAATGTGTATCTGAACAAAAATACAACATAAGTATTTCGCAATAATTTGAATGTTATGAGAATGGTCAAATAAATTGTGCGATTAAAGGTACATTATGTAAGATATAGATAAAAAGCTGACCATTCTTGCTATAACAGCTCAAACAATAGATAATGTAAAATGAAAATTTTGAAAATTCCATTCAAATTACTTCATCAAGTTATCACTGTTTGATAAGATGCGTGCATTGTGGTAACCAGGGCACTGGCATATTCGCGACTTAGCCTCGCTTCCTTTACCATTTTTAAACTAAATTTTTAAATGGTAAACCGTTCTCTAATCTAATTAAATCTCGAGTACCCGATGCCATCGAAAGTTGATTGTGGTCTTGTTTTGTGAATATATAGGCAGATTCAGCCCTTGCATAATGTATGTTTAACTTAAAACAAAAGCCAAAGGTTCATAGCTGGAACCAGACGCGGATTTAAGGACCCGCGAGACAAAAAAGCGCCCACCCCATGGTCTCTCGTGTCCAGTGTATTACATATTATGAGTTGCTATCTGAAATTTTTTAGCAGGCATGGCACTCGATTCTATACAATGCTGTGGTTTTATACTATGTTATCTCTATCATACCCCCACAACCACACTCACACCACCACCAGTTACATTGGCGCGGCTAGTGTGTGGGTCAGCAGACTGTGCAAATGTCCGGCCATCTCTCACAAACCAAGCAGAATTGACAGATAGGTCTCGAGATTCTGTCCTAGTTCTGATCCCCTCCTTCATAAGAAATTGCTTCACTGAATTCAATTGGCAGTAAATTTACTAAACTTTTCAGATCCAGTCCCCCCATATTATACGACGATATCTGCAATTGTTTTTGCCACCCACGACACCCGATTCCATTATGTAATCATTCTTCCATTTCTCTGTGATCTTAAACGGTTACTTTGAACCGTCCAGGTACCACTTGTGCGCGGGTCATGTTTACGGTTACATTGAAACACCCAGTTAGTAGTACCACTAGTGGGCGGGTCATGGGGCGACCGACAGTACATATCTCAAATTTCACCAAAAGAAAGAAGAATTGGCAGGTAGATCCCGATATTTCATCCCATTTCTGTTCCTCTCGTTCAAAAGAATTTGCTTTCAGTAATGGCCTTAATTGCCAGGATATTAACTCAAAGTTTGAAAATCATATCTGGGGCAGATAGCCCCCCCCCCCCCATCTTAGAATTTGTCAACTTGCATAAGACTGCTTTCCGATGGGATAACAATCGGCAAACAGCTATATAGGCAATACGATATATGTTGACATTCATTATTGTGGGGTGAGATTGGGGATGGCACCCTTATAGATTTGGTACCGCCCCACCTTACCCTATTCGCAGTTTCTAATCCCCTAGGTACGTGGGTATTGGTATGAAACGGCAGTTTTCCCTTTTCGGTTGTTTAGAATAACGAATAGTCTGTAATATATGGACAATTGTCATGCTTATTACAGATTGATAATTGTTGTACATATTCTTACCTTCGACAAAGCTTAAACACGCATATAGATAATAAAGTACAAACACGACAATCCTTATATTTAACATAATAAATATCCGATCTACAAATCTGGATACCGGTCAGTTTAAAACTTTGTTGGTTTGGCAAGATGGGAGCGTTTTGCATGAGGGATGACGCGTTATTTTTTTCTGTCTTGTCCTAGTTATTTAAAAAGAGCAAATGCTATGCAGGGATGTTTGTTTGGTTCCGAGTCAATACCAACGAAAATAATGTTTGTGTTCTAAACGTGATTTCTCTGTCATGTTAGACAAATAATTAACAGTTAGGAACGTTCTGTGTTATTTAACAACCCATTTTCTCTCACATAATGGAAGTTATGGTGTCTTTATACATATTATTATCTGTATGTGATTTGTTGACATCTTCACACGAAGGTGCATTATATTTAGCCAATTAAAGATACATCATTAGGGATTAGACAACGAGTTGGCAGTTCTCTCTATAATAGTCAAAAACTACATAATGTAAAGGTAATTTGCTGAAAATTTCAGTCAAATTGACCCCCTAAAAACCAAGATTTTACCAATTGAAATTGCCGCCTAGCCTCGATCACCATTACTAAAGTCAGTTCGAGAAAAAGTATAGTATCCACTTATTGGTTTAATCGTGAAAGGAAGGGAAATCGGGTCATAATCCACTCAAGATCGCAGGCAAGCGATGTCAACGAGGGTTGATTATGGTACGGATAAGTTAATTTTAAAATGTTTAATTGATAATTTAAATAACGTTTCAGGCCAAAAGAAATATCTGCAATATACAGATTTAGCACTTGCATAATGTATGTATAATGTTACCATTAAAAGACATGCACTAATTGGAGCATATAATAATATATGCCATCATCATTCTTTTGTTCTATTTAGATTTTTGCCAGGACAGCGGCGCTTAAAATTATGCAAAGTGTATTTTTAATCGTGATCTTTTGTGTTGTAAGTTAAGAAATGGAATGCTGTGTAACGCGCTTCCCAATACGGATTGATGGGGAGGCTAATATTTCTCATCAATCATTATAATATAACCAACTAATTTTCAAGAATTAAAAATAGACTATACAATGATTTAAAGAAATTGATATGTAGGATTGTGATAATTGATACTGATAAATCAAAAACATAATAATAATATATTTACCCTAAAAAATGATCCATTACGTGGGTGTGTCGGGAATGTTTGTCAACTTCTCTCCAATCCTATACATGGATGATCCTATAAGAGCATAAGTATTGTCTCGGGGCTTCTGACTTTATAACATTCTCGGGTAATCCCCCAGATCTAACACAAACCTTGACGTTGTCTCCAACCGGACCCTCCCCAGCTCAAATTCCTGAACAAGTCCGTGGGAGTGTGACCGGAAACCTGCAGGTTTTCCATAATGCACTCACTAATACATGAATTTGATTGACGATACGCAGAAGATTGATGAGCCGAAAAGATTAAAGTTTAATAAACTGACATGAACTAATAAAGACCTTTAAATAGTATTTAGTATATACTTCTATATGCAGATCATCCAAATCAACACATAAGTATGACATATAATAAATTAATTGTTGGTGTATTTTGGGATGTGACGTAAGTCAAACCGTCTGTCATTGTCAATTCTCCCTAGACAATGGCGATGGATATATTTTTGATTGTCGTCTGTGTCAATATTAAGGAATGATCGATGGCTAGAGTGGGTATCAATGAAATAAAATATAAATATAGCAAGTAAAGTTTTCTTTAGTTGTAGAAATAGCTTTGAGTAAAGACCATCTACTTCATTTACCGTTACAAAAGACCAAGGTAGGCCAACAATTTTATTGTCAGAAATGCCACCAGGAGTATTGGGAATTGCTACTTCTTACTGTAAGAAGGCGCCGAACGTGCTTTGAAATATTCACGAAACAAAGAATGTGTCCCCGACTACAAGTTAATTATGAACCTTCTTAAGCAAATTTTCTTTTGCTTTTCAGATGCAGCTCGTCCTATCGTTCCAACTCCTTGTAGCTGTTCTCTTTATGTCCACTGTATCTGGACAAGCTTCTTTTAGTGGTAAGTGTTATACTCCTGTATTATTATAATACACAAACAGCTCTAGATAAACATATCCAAATCAATTAACATTTAAGTAAAGACCTAATCGTGTTATTAATAAAAAAAACAAAATCACCAGTGTTCGCATGGAGTTAAAACATACTATGTTGTGGTCATCAACACACTTATTCAATTTAACAAACCTCCATATTTTGTCAAGAACAACATTTGAAAACTATTAATTCTTAAACAGTTAACGACCAAAATAATGTTGTTGTTTTTTTTTTACTGTGGCGACCATTTTAAAATCTCGGGGAGGGAAGTGGAGAAGACGAAAATTTTCAAACCGAAGAAGTCGAGGATAAGATCTCCAAAAGTTTGCAACATGTTTCCAGTGTATGAAAATATCTATATTTTCTATGTTTTTCAGAGTATTGTAAAAAATTTATGGAATCTACAGGGTTAAGTTATTTCAGGATTCCCGGCTATTGTAACTTATTTATAAACTGCAACAATATTAATCCACAATTACAGACTTGTGGCACGGGTACATTTTTTGATGAAAATGTTTGTAAGCATGCGTCTTCTGTGGAATGTCCAGATGGTAAGTTCTTCAGCCAATAAATCTATGCGTTCTAATTGGATTAGTTCTAGGGCAATCGTTCATTTTATCGTTGGTGATCAAAGTGTTGTACTGAATATTTTTCAGGGGTTGCTTCCATTCTTATTATGTTTTAGAGCAATCTGATTCAAATTAACTGTTTTTCAGTTGTTGTTTTGTTGTTTTTTTATTAAATAGAGCGTAATCTTATTGGACTTACTTCTTAATAAAACCTCAATGCTTGTTAGTGCTTCTATCATTATCAAGTGAAATTTTACACATAGATGTATCGAGAGGAAACATCGATATGCAACACTCAAGGTAAATCTGGCTTTTGAAACAAAAATTCGTTGACTCATGTCTGAGTTATCTCCGTAAACATTGGATTTAGTACTCATATGAATGAGTTTTATTCTATAAGAACGCGCATGTTCGCAAAACTATCGCTGAAAATTGTGGCGTTAAAACGTCTGTTTTTAGGACATGGTGGCAATAGAAGATAGATAAATATCTAGCTGGTCAATAATCATGGTAATTTTTGTTTTCGTATTCAAATATTGAATAATCAATCCATTTGATTTTGTGTGGATAATATGCCGTGGAAATTTTGATATATATTTTCCGAAAGATACAAATATTGCTCGTAGACTTAAACTAGTGTAACATTGTTTCAGATCCTTGTCAAAAATTAACAGATGGTACCCGTTTCTCTGATAATGGTAACTGTTTTGGTTATTATGAATGCCGTCAATCTAAAGCTTATTATGAACATTGTCCAGTAGGCTATGCTTTTAATGTAACAGATTGTGTAGCTGATACAGCTTGTGAACACCCTGGAGTGACAGCTGCCGGTAAGTTTCTTTCAGTACATTATTGTCATTATTCTCCTACCAATGGAACCGGAAGTGACTATATGCTGTCTCTCCGTCCGTCTATGTTTTTGTTTTTCGGAATTTTTCCACGTTTATCTTTGTTATATTTAATTGAAATTTGGTACACCGCAGTATATGTATATATCACGTTCGTGTTTCGTGGAATTGTGATATTAATATGTGATATAATTGTGGATTTGAAATCGCATTCAATGTAACAGGCCTGTTTTAAATCCGATTGAATCCATGCTGGGACATTTTTAGCGTTGGTATTTTGGTTTTACGTTCTGAAATAAATGTTAAAAACTCAACCTAAGTACATATTAACGTGCATTAAGCTGTGGGAAATTTGATATTTTAGCCAAAAATTCAAATGACGCATTCGTACTTTTAACATAAAATTAATGAAAATTGTTGAGTGGATGAAACTCGGTTTTTCCAGAGTTGTATACAACATTGAAGTATTTGATTGACGTTTGGTGCACTGCCAATATGTAGAAGTGGGTGGATGGCCGAATGGTAAGCATGTGCGCGCTGTATCATAAAGCCTGTCATTGAGTCAACTGGTGCGGTTTTGAATCCCCGGTTGTACGTGACAAGGTGTAGGGTTGCCTGTCCAACCTCGTGGATTTTCTTCGCATCTTTCGGTTTTCCCCCAGTGCTTAAGACCCCTACGTACAAGCGAATTATTGAAATAAAATTAAACCATATGTTTGTCACTACCTAGTTTATTTCGAGTGGACGTTAAACCCCATTTGTCTCTCCCCCTCTTTCTCTCTTTTCTTCTCTCCTCTCACTCTCTGTCTCCCTCTCTCACTCCCTCTCTTAATAAGTAGAATGGTACAAATGAATACATCATCGTTCGAGAATAAGAAAAAGTCGAATAGAAAAAAACCCCAACAAAATCTGAAGAAAAATAAATAGATCGATTTGCCAAGCTACGTAGAGGTCACCAACAGACGAATAAAGACCCCAATTCTTTAATACTCCGAAGAATGCATTAGTGTGGAAACCGGTGCAAATTATATTGCTAAAAACTTAAAATAACAATCTTGTTTCAGCGGTAACCCAAGTTCCACCAGCTTGCCCAAACATGGTGATTAACGTCACTGATGCAACATCTTACATTTCTATCGATGGCTCGGGCACACGTTATGCCATGACTTGCCCTCCTGGTCTCGTATTTATAAAAACGTCTTGTGGATGCGGATGGCCAGACTCCACCCAGATAACTTATAGTAATACACCAGGTACGTATAATATACTTTCACAGAAAATTATTAAATATTAATTAAAAGGGGTGGGGTGGTAGATTATAATCCATTGATATATGATTATGACAAACACATTTCTTGAAGAAACATTTTGGGAATCGCTAAAATGAAATTTTAGCTAATAGAGAGTAGGATATGAAGTTGATTGGAAATACTTAATAAACCAAGTGTTATGTATATGAAAGGCACTGGGCTTAATTTTATGAATGCCCATTCCGAATAACTAATCGTTTATACGAATATGAATTGACTAAATTAATTGTATTTTCAGAACACTGCAATGCTTTATTTCTGTTTCCTTTCAATGGCGATTTCACCGAGTCTAAGAAACGAGTTTATATGCAGCCAAATGGAGCTGTATACGTAGCTGATGGTAGGGCTTATTTTGAAGATGGTGGTAAAATTTCGGTGCCATATTTACATAATGTGGAGTTGGGTTCTAATTTTGCTCTAGGATTTACATTTAATTATACCGGTAAGCTTTTGTTTGAACTAAACTGTGTACTATTTTATTTCCATTAATATGTTTTCTTTAACAATAATAATACATCGTTAACCAATCAGTAACTAAAATCGAAAATGTGAAGGAGAGAGAGATCGGACACATAATCAACATGACCACTTAACACCCCCGAAGTAAATATACAAAATCTAGCTGAAATGAAGTAAAAGTGGTACTAAATGTTTTAGAAATCGTAATCCAAGTTCATTTCCAATGAAACATTATATTATCTTTATTATCTTTTACTGCCAGGAAACTCTTTAAATACCAATGACGTTACACTGTTATCCAATGAGAATCCAGGTGTTGGTTTCAGCTACCGAGCAGTGTTTAATCCAGCAGCACAAGAAATTCGAGTTGTTCTGATGTTAACAGACAGAACAGTAGTCTCAATGGTTGCTCAAAATGTGGTAAGTAACTCAGTTTTCCAGGGTCACGGAAAACAGTCTTCCATCCCATTGCGACCATCTGATGTTTGATTCTGAGCCGATTGAAACATGATCGCCATATTTTAAAATGGATAATATTATCGTAAAGACGGTAGCAATGGAAATCTCGGTGTACACGGATCTTCAAATAGTCAAAATAAAGAAATTATCTATTTTGTAACTAGTACATCGAGAACTGTCAACTCGTTATCTAATTCTCACATACTGCATTTTCAATAGTATCGTATTTTAATGGGCGCAGTTGTTTCATTGTGTAATCAGGGTCGTGTTTCTTAAATATATTTACTGGTATGTTCATTGTGGTTTACTTTAAACACATTTTATGTCCAAATAGTTGTTATTGATCATCATTGAAGAATAATAGACTGCGATGTTAATTAATCATCATACAGGAGTGGTTTCTAATAATTTCATAAAAGGGACTATAAATAATACTTATCATGATAGATAATAAATTACCTATATCATGAAAATACAGTTAATTATTCATAAGAATCACCATATTGGCTAGTTTTGTATTCTAAAAGTTATTTATCTTAACCAAGATCTCTATTAGTTTATGACATATTTATAGCCGTGACACGGTCGACCTTTTAGTGATAAAGTTAACAGGCAATTTAAAACGTTGATCCTTGTGATAATTTACAGATAATTATTCCGAAAAAGAATTTTTAATATAGATATATGTGCACATATTTTATTAAATAAGAAATATTAGAAGCGACCTTTTCTTCGAAATTAAAATTCAAGGTCATTATGTATAATTTTTTAGACAAAGAGCAGATAGTTCAAGCCATAATAGTTTGCAAATGGACAATGAAAAAGTAATAATGTATATTGAAAATTTCAATCAAAATACTTCATTCTGAACGTAGGTGTGGACGTTTGAAGAATAGATTAATCTCGATTTTCGTTGATTTCGTTAAGATCAAATACAAATTCTCGATTATCCATTTGTAAATAAAATTATTGAATGGCGATCGTGTTTCGATCCTCGAATCTTTCAATGTCACCCCACCCCACCCCTGATGATGCAGGGTCGATTACGGGATTGACATGTTAATATGTTTAATAATTAATAAATGAAATGAAATAGGGGGTTTAAATGTCCACCGTTCTGCTCCGATTGGGCTAATGAAAACGGGTAATAATTTATAAAAAAGATCTGCAATAGACAGGTTTAGCTCTTATACTCTTACATTATGTACCTTTAGATCTGCGTTATAATTTTTGGTACTATAACGTTTATCTCGTTAGTGTTTGCATAACACATATAGATGCAAATATCGTATTTAAAAAGGTATTAACGCTTCGAAGGGATCGGCCAGTTTCTAAAATATAATTTTTGATTTGCCATGTTTTGACGATAGACCTACCCTACAGTAATTTTACATAATCATTACATAAGATTTAAGGCCACCACAAAAAAACCTTTAACTCATTTCTCAAATATGGAGAGGGCCGGGGCGGGGGTTTCTTTATAAAACAAATGATAATATTTTAAAAGATTACGTATATGATGGACCGTATCAATAAAATAGTAAATATTCCCAAAGAAAGTCCAACTCTAATCTCATAGTCGAATGTTTTTGGCTATTCGTGAAACCACTGACTTGCAAAAATGAGCAAAGGCTGGAAAAATTGTGTAATTCCAAATCCAAAATAATCTGATATGCTCTAGTGGTGAAGTCCATATACCATTTATGGACTTTGAATTTGGTTGCTTTCAGGACGGACATAGAACTCTCCATTTTAAAATAAGATCTCATAATTTTAATTGTTCTATCTAACTGGGTGTTGAATACAGGTGTGTTTTTAAGAGAAATTTCTTTACTTCTCTGCAACACCCCAAGATTGGCAACACACCAAGTACAGCTAAGCTTATTTTGTAAAAATTAATGATAAAGTTAAATAATACGAAATATGTTTACCTCTCTCTATATATTATAGCCAATGCAGCTGTTTTTTTCTCGTAAGCACACAGGGTTCACAAAATGCTCTATTCGTTCGCTTCCCTTGTTGTGTGTTTGATATCACATAGGTTGAAGCCTGTGGGAATGGGATGACTCAAGGCTCGATACTGTACAATGCGGCAGGTCCATCAAATTGATTTGTAATCACTTCTTTATATTTATTACTTACAATGTTTGCGTATTGTGTGTGGTTTGGGTCTTGCCCCTCGGTATGTCTTCTGTGCTTCCCTTGTTAGCCTGGCTATATGTATATCACATGATATACTATTAAGTTTGTACTGTATCTCTTTAGGATCCCCTTCTAGAACATCAATTTAGATTGGGAAAAGATGGAGATGTAATCAAATTACAGATTGATAATCAGCCACTTGTTACAAAGAGAGCTGGTGAGTAGATTTTCTTTCAGTCCCCTCTATTAATAAAATTATCCTTGTATCGACACTTAGATCACGGAAATCGGACAACTACAAATATTTCTTAGCAAAACATCAATTTCGACTGGCCGTTTTGGGCCGCCATCTTGGAATTTCAATTGGCCAATCGGGCAAATTTGATTAGTTTCACTTGGAGAACAATTGTGCCAGATTTGATGCTTGTATCATCATTTGCGCGATTCTTCCCAAAAATTGCTCTTATCTGCTCCACTATATATCGTGTGTACAATAATATACATATTCAACGTGCGTGTAAGCCGATATCGTGTGTATCGTAATACACATGTAAAATCAAATTATGCATTAGTTGAAGGCATATATCGTGTGTACAGTAACGCACAGGTAAGACCAAATGTGTATTTATTGTAGGCCTATATCGTGTTGCATGTTTAATTATAAATGTTGTATTATGTTTTAGTTGGTGGCGTAGCTGCTGTGGCAAGCCCCCTTATACTTGGTAACACATCAAAGGTTGATCCTTTCATTGGTTATATAGATGATGTAAGTAAAATGTTTCGGGCTTTAAAGGGTCTCCAACTGCAAAAAAGTGTAAAAATGTGGGATCTATCAAAGTCCAAAATGGTGAGATCGTCGGTAATATCACGAAACTAAATAAATGTCGCCTATTGTTAATTTTGATTTACTGTATTACACTGCATCATAGATGTATATCTTTCATTTCTGTTTTTTTATTTTTTGTTTCAGGTCACATTATTTAGATGTCAACCGAATCAATTTTATGTTTAAACATAGCTGATTAAATATGGATCTACAAGTTTTGAATATAAGTTTTATTTTTATAAAAGTAATTTATCATTTTAATGTACATAAAGATGTTTTATTATTTAATACATGTAAAATTTGTTGTTGAATCCCGTATCCCAACCCAAAAACAAATCTTAATACTTATTCTGCAGTCTTCCATTCCGGAGTTATACCCAATTTTCCGAATTATGAACGTAATAGAGGCTATAGATTCAAAGAATTTTTTTAACCCCACATTTCGTCCGTTCGTCCGCCGTCCACCCACAGTTACCTGGTGCACGCGATGTGTAAACTAATGTAATAAGTGAATGAGCCCTATCGATTTCCATTGTTCCGCTAATGTCCCTTCTAAAGTTATCCACCTTTCCCCACCCAAATTGTGAACGCAATAGAAGCTGGATTTTTTAACTGTCTCCTGTCAAAGGGCGAATTTATACCCCGTTTGCCGAAACAAAATTTAGTCAAATCCAAGTTAGTTCTGAAAAGCATTACTTAAGAGTTTCGTTATGGGGGGGTCCCGATCATATGCATGTATTTACTTATTCTAGGCCGCAACCCTTTTTGTACTCGAGGTGTTATAACTGTATTCATTTACCCTGAAAATGTAGATTTAGAAGCTGAGTGTGTTGTTCTCATATCCGTAGATCTCTCCCGAGACAACTTGTGATATTCTGGTGCAGAAACTATGAAATCTGATGCCTTCTGTCCCGATTATTATATTAAAACCCCAATCAGATCAGAATACAACCCTATATAAAAGAACCTATTTGGTGCACGTTGACGTGTGTACTGGTCAAAAATCTCAATACAAATCCAGGTTCCATTGAAGCCTTGAAAAGATTATTGTTGAAACACATTTTAAAGATACATTGCCACGAAAGTCCAGAAATTTATACTTGCGCTTCGATATCAATTTAAGGTAAATGGGCAGCAACTAACAATAAAATAAATCTTCATAAGCCCAGTCTTAGATAAAAGTGGGACACGTTAAAACCCATTTCATTTCATGCAGGGTAAAATAGATCCGTGCGGCATGGATTAGTTTTCTTGCGATTAAAATGTATTGAGGGGGATTTTAAGCAGACTTTTGATACATAAATAACGTAAACTAATAATAATTTAGTTCAAATCACACAGTTTTTACTCGGAATGGCATCTTTAAATAATAGGGAAAGAGGTGAGGGCAGTCTTTAGAGGAAGTGTAAGGGTGGAGATACCCATAGAGCCATTCCCGCGTCCCCGCAGGAGTAATGACAATATACCACCACATGTAAAATTAACACACACATAGTATTCACAATGTATTGCTATTTATATAAACAATGAACAGTATACAAAATTAACTGATATATTCAAGAAATATAATATATTATAAATGTATATTATTCATAAACATTTAACAATGTGGTTATTTAATTTATAGGTCAAATAATTTTCTATTTAAAAAGGGGGAAAATCGAACAACCGAATTGTTTCTTTAACTTCATAAAATATATTCATAGACACTTAACAACGTGGTTATTTAATACATAGGTCAAATAATTTTCTATTTAAAAAAATCAAACGACCAAATTGTTTCTTGACTTTTATCAATATCATAATAAAAACAATCCACCATGAACAAATCAAGCAAAGGGGTAGCATATTTGATAGAAAATAATACAGACGAGAAACATGTCATAATATACAATGGTGTAGTTATCTGGTGTAAAACATGTACTTACTGACAGAATTGCCGTACCAATACGTGATTTACTCATTTGAATTCGATAAAATTTTACTCACTTGAATTCAATAGAATTTTACTCTTTTGAATTCGATAAAATTTGCAAGTATTAAAAGTATTAAAAAAAAATATCACAAAGGTGAAAACCGAAATTATACATAATTAAAAAAAACATAAACAATAAGTACGATAGTACTTTATGGAACCGAGCATAATGTCACTGTCGCCATGTTGGAATTGTAATGCCGTGTCAAAAATCCATCAATTCTGCACAATAGAACAACAATACGTATCCCAAATTTCATGTTGATTGGCAGAGTCTTTGTATTTGCGAAGTGCGTCACCTTGAAGAAACACAAGATAAGTAGAGGTTAGATCTATTTCTTAAGGCCACCTCCAGATTTTTTCAAGGTTAACCCTAACCCTGAACCTAGACCGAACCCTTGCCCAAACCCACAATCTCGACAACTTTATATCGCGTGCTCTAGCCTTATTTACATCTCAGCGACCCTGGCGAAATCTGGAGGTGGCCTTAAGAAATAGTTCTAGCCGATGAGTAGCGCCTGTGGACCAGTTCCTGGTTCAATAATAATACTCCAATATAAATTACTCACGAACAAGGATTTTAACAATATATGTATGTTTCACATGTAACAAAATAGGAAACATTGATTTCAAAATGAAAGAATAAATACGTTGAGACCTTAGAAAAATATTTATACGCAAGTTATATTTACATCATTCTGGGAACTCAATGGTCTTGTTTCACTCTTCGGCCTAAGCCAATAATATGTCTGTCCGTTAAATCAAATTCCAACCCAATCGGGTTTCTACAGAAGAACTATTGTGATGAGTAAGAAGAACAGATGATTTCCCAGAAAAGATTTATAAAATCGAGTGATAAACTTTTTATTGTGCCCTGTCTATCTGTCCAGGCTGTTAATATAAAACAGATCTGGATTCACAATACCACAACAAGCAGTGGAGAGCAAAGATTTGTGTGTAACAATAACACCATGTAAATTAAACAATAAATTAAAACAACCTATGCGCGTCGATGATCACGCTATCAGCTGGTTATGTGGGGCCCACGACGCTTCTGGACATAGTCATCACAACATGGACTACAAGGCAAGGCTTTTTGCATTAAAATCTACAATCGTTCAGTCATCTCGACAAACCCGCCATTTGTATGACCCTCTTCTCGAACAGGACCCTTCCCATTCACAACCGTTTCTCCATCCTTCGTGTGACCATTACTCAATTGATTTGAGGATGGGAATCCCTTCGTCACGGTGGTTTGAGATTCAGACTTCGTCAGATTATCCTTGGAACTAATGACGTACAACTTCTTCTTTTGTCTGGGTTTATATTTGTACCTAGAAAAAAAAATTCCAGCCAATTGTAATAGTTACAATAAACCCTCCCCTAGATCACCTGAGAACTTTTGGTTTGATAGATCCGACTAACCGCTATCGCGAATTTCAAGATTGGTTGATCAAGACTACCCAAAGGAATATGATGAGTATGACCTTTCTATTATGTCAGCGGACAATATTAAATAGTAACCTACCAGTAACATTCAATAGCAAGAGTGATTAGAGCCAAAGCGGACCCAATAACAATCACCAAAAACACGCCACCTATGTTTTTGATGCTGATACCATCGCTTTCATCTTCTATGTCCGGACAATCGAGCTCATCCTTCTGCCACCATTTTGTTTTGAATGCTTCTAATTCTCTTTGATTAATTAACTGCAGGATGCTGCAAAGTAGAAAAGGGTTCCATTAAACTACAAAACCAACATGGATTCAAAAAGGTTAGTAATACTTTTTATTGTTTATTTCTGGATAGAAAGGAATACTAGAATTGACATTTTGCTGTATATCTTCTGAATGCTTGAAGAGCTTTGCCGAATTTAAAGTTGTGTTGAGATCGTTAGACACCCAAAAGGCGAGAGAGTATTAAAAATATACAAACACATTTGATAATTCGCTACGTAATGGTGACCCTTCTTGTACAGCTAAAGCATATGGCTTCCTTGAAAACTCTTCACCAACTTCCCATAACTCACACTGTGTTAATGTGGCATATTTATTTACTGTTGCGTCACCTGTGGAGTATAAAAATGACGATAACCGACAACAGCCAAAAGAAAAAGATATTTGTTGATAGCGTTGCAATTCAAAAAGTATAAATAAGATTCCCAGAAGGAACTGACAGTTGACAATAGATATTGTTCACGCGGTATATTGTCTAATACCATGTGACGGTATTTGTTTGGTCATCATATACCTAGAAACGGATTCTTCTATAACGTAATCACCGAATTCGCCAGGGAAGCATCATACCCCATTAAAGCTATAATGATTAAAACTTCAATATAAAACATACCGATATAGGCAAATTCTCCTGTCAATACTTTTTCCATGGCTTCATCTTTGTTCGAAGGAAAGCCAGACTCCTGCATGGTCTCCCATAGTTTGGTATATTTATCACTAACAGGATAATCCCACACAGCGAGCTTAGCTCTCTCAACAGCACCAAGGTTATCATCTAAACTCATATTCTTCCATATGCTGAAACAAAATAATATCTGATCATGAAGATGTACATATATTGATTCATAGGGCAGATTATATTTTGTTAAATAAAGAAGGTTTGGTGATATTCGTTTCATTTAAAACATGGCACCGTCAGTTAGATTATTGAATCGCAAACCATCTCTATTCCATGAGAGTCATTAGATTATCAAACATGAATAATATATTCCAGATTTCTTTAGTAAGCGACTGTTTGGTCGCAGTAATATTTAAATTGATATATAGTATCAGATTTTGGTATTGTCATCTTGTTTACTTTGTATATATATAATTCATAATTTCAGGATCAATAATGTTAAGTTTGAATTTATGTATATTTAGATAATTATGTTATAACATTGTGTTATTTAATATAACAGTCACATGTATACATTATACCTCCCCCTATATTATCATAATTTAATTATTTATTCATATAGTATGTGCCAATAGTCATGTGCATCCATTAAACTAATGGACAGCCACACTTATTAATACAACTTTATCATTTATTCATAAAATTATGAAAAAGTACTGCAAGATACACAATAAATGAGAAATTTCTAGATACTACTAGGCCTAAATTATTCAACATACCCATAAAATCTGTGTTCAATATCTGCCATACGTTTGAAGTATATCAGTGCGTTACTGCCGTTCATTGGAGCATATTTTACTTTAAACTGATTAGAGAGATCATCCAAAGACTCTATTGGTGTTTCCAGACGAGATACTGTCAGAAAGGCAGCAAGGTTAGCTGTATACGTAGCTATAATAATAAACCCAAACAACCACCAGGTGGCAGCAACCAGTCGTCCTGACAAAGCACGTGGCGTTTCTCCACCTCCTGAAAATATAAAACAAAACCGAATCTAGAATACTGAATTTGCATCTGTACCAGTCTGAATCATCAAGCGTCAAGAACAACCAGGTTATAATGTTTCTAGGCATTTCTTTTCGAGAAATAAAACGGGGAAATGTGTCATTTTCGGTAAATGGGTAATTTGGGATTGAGATATATAGTAATCCTTTATTTTATCAGGGATTTGGGTTGCCAAATGGTTAACCCGTTTGATCACAAGGTCTGTCATTCAGTCAAGGGGCGTGGTTTCAAATCCCTTCTTGTACATGCCAAGGACTAGAGTCGCCTGTCCGAACTCGCGGGTTTTCTACGGTTTCATCCCACCACTAAAGACCCATACGCGCTAGAGAATTACATGTATGTAAATAAAATTGAACCATACTATGTATTAGTGTGCTTGTGTGTTTGGCCGTGTTGAAACCGGCCAACGAGATATTTCGACAAGTCATCACCACCTATTCCTTGCTAGCACATACAATCCTGACATTAACACCACAACTGATTTTGTGACAGATATAAGATCTTGTCCCGGGGGATGTGGAACTTCGATCATTTACTCACCTTGTGGAGTCAAAGACATCATGCAGAACCAAATTCCTTCTTTAAGAGTAAAAACCCTTGGTTCCGAACCTTCACCATTCCAATCAATGGTATTATTCTGGTAGCTAAATGGACTGAGTTTATCAAAAACACAAATCAGAATACTGAACAGAAAGAAGGCACCAATGATACAAAACCAAACGTCTTCATCAAGTACACTTAGAAACTTGACCAACGAGTAGTCAAATTCTGGTTTCTTCATCAAAATTGTTAAACCAACTAAATCATAATAAGGTACTGTAAAATCTACAACATTTTCCCTTTCAGCCATGACAGATATTGGACCAACTGCTATATCAGCTTTCTGAAAGCAAAAATAAAACGAAAGAATAAATCACCCTACGACCATTCTTGGTAGTATATGACTATGTTTTTAAATACATGTTTGCGTGCAAACCATGATTTTAACAGTGCCACACATATTTGATTAATCTGAGGTCTGTCTATCGGGCATGGCCAAATAATCAATTTTGTACAATATTTTCCCTCCAAAATAAACCAAAATGGTAGATGCATCATTCCAGATTGTGACATAATATTTCTGAGGTTTCCAAGCGAAAAGAGCTGTATCAGAATAGTCAGCGCATATTTAAAGTTTAAACACCATCAAAATGTCAATCAACAGGGATGCCGTTCAAAAACTTAATAAATCTAATGAAACATTACTATAAAGCTAGATGACAATTCTGATACCCGTCTAATACACCTGTGTTTTTAATTTCTTAAAATGTGCAGTCCCTAAAATTACTCTGCTATATATTTTCACTTTCGTTTGTTCTTGGGGTTTATCGTCCCCTTTCATCTAGGATAATATCGCAGAGAGGGATTTAATACCTTAATCCGTCCCTACTCTATAAAGAATCGTTGATGTTTAGAGATGTTATGTTATGTAAATAAAAGAAAACAAAAGTAACATCTCCAAAAATACTTCATCCGCCCATCGCCAATGAGTTTGTACCGTTACGGAATAATCACTTCCCTTATAAATAGCTATACCAAATTACATATATAATAAGGATCTGATATCATAAATTGTTATTCTCAGCCAGATGTGATCACACATTAATTACACATAAAATGTATAATTTGAAATACAAGGCCAAGAAATTGTAGTATCCTTTTACACAGGGGTTGTTACGTTAATGCTTTAAATCTTCCCAGTCTATAATATTAGCTTCGCTGAATTGAATAAGACGGATTTGGTATCCAAGTCCAATTATCAACAGGAGACAAGATAGTTAATTAAATGAAGATATCGCACAATAAACGGTTAATCTACAATACGTATGTATATATAGAAAATAAAAATTAGCACCAGGTGTTCCAGAAGGAGTAGCCACATTCTCCACTGGCCACCACTTATTTCAAAATGGATGCCTAGTTGATTTAGTTTATATTCAAAAGATACCTTATCAATCAGCTCTTTTATTGCACCATTCCAGTTGCCATCATCGTCCATGGCACCGTATAGTTTGTCCGGACTTTCATAAATGTCGTATTCAAAATCGAGAAGATAGGAGATTCTATCTAAGAGGTCAATACAATAACCTTCATATTTAGCCTTCGTACCATTTTCACCTGATGTTTTATACACAAACGGTGGCATCTGCAATTAATAATCATATGGCTTTAAAAGTATGATAACGACGGAGAGTCGAGCATGGGTGGAGTAGATGGGTGTGGGATAGAGAGCATGCGGCTGTTGTTAAGATGATGATATTCGAAATGCTATTCCCACAGCTTTTGTTTCGGTGTGTGCACGTACCATCTAAGGATTTGGGTTGTTATTTTCATATTATGAAATACAGCAAAGCTAATTCGTCCAATCTGCCATATGATGTCCCACAATGGTCGATTTATGGTGCTCTCTGCTGCTTATGGCGCGTCTGTTTTAAACAGAAGCAAGTTAAAAGGATGTCGAGTGGCGTTTCATAACTGAATGCAGTAACATCTGATGTAAGCAATGCGAATGTATTCCGTGTGTGTGTGGGGGGGGGGGGGTCACGCCAACGATAACAAATAATCTCTCTTGTAATTGAAAGTCATCACTAAGGGGAGGAGGGGGGTCACGTAAGCGATAACAAAGAACCCAAACCAGGCAGAAGAATCTTCTTTTCAATCAAAAGGAGACTTTAGTCGGAAGAGAAAATACATTCATTAAATTATGATCTGCAATTGATAGTGATAGTACTGAGCGCCATAGAAAACGCATCACTTAATTTTTCGTATAACAAAATGATCCTGTAAACATATCTTGTTTATTTTGCTTCTTATTGTGAACAATATTCAAATGGGAACACATCAATAACAACACATTTGTACACCTATGGATATTTAATCTGTAATCAACAGTACAAAGTCAGAGGGGTCAAAACCAAAAGTACGACACAGATGTCAGTAACGCGTGTGTCCTCCACTGGCTCTTACGCACGCTGTGCAGCGACGTAGCATGGAATTAACCATCTGTGTCGTACTTTTTGTTTTGACCCCTCTGACTTTGATATGTTTACAGGATCATTTTGTTATGCGAAAAACTAAGTGATGAGTTTTCTATGGCGCTCAGTATATATAAAGGGAATAATGGCCAAACAGATTGTTTTGTACAAATTTTTGTTATTTGGTTTAACTTTGTAGGCCTACTATTTTAGTGTGTAATTCAAATTTATAACTTATATACTTACATCAGCAACAGTGACAATTCGATAGAATTTCTTTTTATCCGACTTGGTTAAAGATTTGATGCCGCTTGCTAATTTTAATCTATCTTTCTGGACAGGTTCTTCTGTCCAATTACCAACCTATTAATAGGAAATGTGCAAGTCTTAATCAAAGAACAAACATTTAAAATTGAAAAAGATCGTATTGCTTCAAACAATGTTTTATTTGCATCTTTTTCTTTTGACAATGTTCCAATGCTCCAGCGTAAATTAAAAACATGTTGGTTGGCAATTACCCTATTCGTTAAAAAAACAAAATTCATTATTGTTACCGTATTTGTATCTAATATAAATATTGAATTATATTCAGTCATTCCCACAACCATTTTATATTTATATTAGTAAATTACCTCTGTATTCTGAGCTACATTTCCATTTTTGAAAACCTTCTGATTTATTAGAAGTGTAAATCTGTATCGTGTGATGTCATTTTCCATATCCAGTGGTCCATACACGCCATGTATGCTCAACTTAATGAATAAATAAAAATTTAAATAAAATTGTCAAAAATATTTTCTCTGTGAGTCTGTATATTTTTTTCACTTATTACTCTTGGGAATAATAAGGTTTTTTCTTCAAAAGAAGCTCTGGTGGCCGAGAAAATTCAGTGGTTCCTTCATACCAGTGTTGTTTGACCGAGGGCCTGCTCCCACTTGACAGTGGTGGGCTTGCGAGAAACATGCCATAGTGGTTTGGATGGGAAGAAAAATCGAGGTCCAGTGTACACATTGGCGTGTGCGTACAAAAACCCTTGTCAATTGAAATTTTACCTAAGATTAGAAGAGCCGATGTCTGAGCAAAATGTCCCTAATATCACCTTGTAAGACGCACGACCGTCTTCGATAGCCTAGTCGGTGCACAACAGTGGGACGTCAACCCCCATTTCATGTCATTTCCTTACTTGTCTTCGGAACCTAGAGCGCTAAAAGTTGCATTAAAATGGTGTCAAAGGGATCATTGTATCAGTTCATGTGAGAGAGTGAGGGAGGGAGAGAGAGAGAGAGAGAGAGAGAGAGAGATGGGGTTTAACATCCACTCGAAACAAACTAGGTCATTTCGCTTGTGCGTAGGGGTCTTTAGCAGTGGGAGGCAAACGGAGAGGCGAACCTACTCCTTGTTATGTACTAGTGCGGATTCGAAACCACGCCAGTTGACTCAATGACAGGCTTTATGATACAGCACGCACGTGCTAACCATTCAGCCATCCACACCCCCTCCCCGTACCAGTTCGTAATAATCACAACCCTTTTTATCCGGATTATATAACAATATACATTTATAGAAAATAAATACCTGTTTAAAGGAATTTATAATAGATTGACTCTGCATCATGAACGTATCGTTAGCTTCCGATATATTATAACAATCTGGATAAACAATGGGTACCAGACCAGTTGTGTTTATACCCAACTTTATCAGTCTCACCAAATCAAACACCAATGCCTCATCAGTCTGAAAAGATAAAACAAAAATTAAGCTTATATATTATATAACTTTAGGGCTGTTTCAATGTTATAAAGGTCACACCTCTATGAGACAGTATATTTTTGGCATGGGGTGGGGCCAGTAACATGGTATACAAATAGTCGGTGTTGACTTGATAGCAGAGGCGATTCCATTAAGCCTTTGATTGTTCATCAACAGTGAATAGTCACAGATGAACACTAAGCTGTAAACCCTTAATATGTGGTTTGGACGTAACAAGTACTTTGATCGTGGAAGCTTAGCAGTCCATTGTCAGGACATCATTCATGACTGACATGACCATGTATAATCCAACATGAATATCTAACACCTTAAAAATAAATCTAATCATTGGGGGTGAGCAAAACGTTTCATCATATTATACAATAACCGTGCGGTGATAGAGTAGTGATGTTCGGAATATCTTTCCCTGTCCAACTTCATATATATGTCCACGATGGCTGCCCAAAATACTCCCCACTGGAGTTTCAGTTAACGCTTCGCTAATGTCAACTACGTTAGAATTAGAAAATGATTAGGCACACAAGGCAATGTTCTAGCTAGATTCTGCTTCTTGCTTGCATTTCCCATCGTTCCCTAACCATTGAAAATAGCATACTGATACATATAAAAAAACGTACCTTAAATGAATCTCTATTAAAGTTGACTGCCGGATCTAGAATTTGTTTCATGAAAATATCATACTGTGTTTTAGCTGGTGGTTGGGGTGTAGCAGTTATAACTATAACACGAACTTCATTCTTACAATTTAGACATGTTAGTTTTGAATCCTGTAAAACAATTTAACATTATTACATATTAGAGATGTTAATTTTTTAATCATGTACAAACAATCTGTACATTCACTTGATTTGATATTTGTTTATGTTTTTGGAAATGTCTATGTTCTGTCTTGTCCGCAGGTTTATCTAGGGTTTGGGTTTTTTTTTTTGTTTTGCGTGTATTGCGCCCCTCCTACACTTGCTATTACAGTTTAAACATGTTAATTTTGAATCCCGTACAAACACATTTTTTAACAGATTTACAGTTTAATAATGTGAGCCTTGAATATTTAAAATATTAAGACTATAGAACTGCCTTGTAAAAATTTTAAATCCTCTGAAGTTGCGGGACTGGATTGTCGAAAGTGAAATGAAACTGGAATCTATGATTAAAGATATAAAAAGATAATGAACTTCACTGTTTATAACTTACCTTTGTGAGAAAGAACCAGTTGACTTCAAAGTTAGTGTATGTATTTGCCTGAAATTAAAATAATTCAACTTTATACCGCAAAAGATTATTTCATTATTCTTCACATAGTCTAGCCTTTGCAGAATAGTAACATATCCTTTCTCCGGGTACTGATTTCTCTCTCTGATAACCAATTAAAATAATATGATCACATTAGCAATTTTATTCTTAAAATTATAGCATACCACTTCGAGGAAAAGGGGAGCATGTCGGCTGTCACCAATGATGAATATGTTTCTTATTTCAATTTTTTTCAACATTTCAATTTGCGTCCGTGTTACCGAGGTATCATCACTCATTTTAACATAGAGATGTTGAGCGGGTACATTGGTTAGAATTCTTCTAGGTGTATTCTGTATATCTGGAATTTAATAAATAACTCAGTTAAGCAATTATTCCCGCAATTCATATTGGCAAATATTCCTTAATTATAGATAGGTTCCTATCGCCAATCCCAATAACCTGTCCGTAGATCCTATCGTCAATCCTGACATCAAGTCGCCCTAGATTCCAGTCGTTAGTTATTCTCTAACTTTCAATCACCAACCCATTCCCATCATGTCGCCAATTACTCTCTAGCTTTCATTCACCAACCCCCAAATATTGTTGTCAATAACTCCTTAGGTTTCATTTATCAACACAAGAATTTTGTCACCAATTACGCCCTAGCTTTCAATCAACAACCCAACCATTCTATCGTCAATTACTTACTATGGTCTCATATCGCCATCCCAACCATTCTGTTGTCAATATTATTCCCTATAGCTTCATATCGTCAATCCACTAATTCTGTCGTCAATTATGTCCTAGCTTACCATCACCAACCCAACCATTCAATCGCCCATTATCCCCTAGCTTCCTATCACCAATCCAACCGCTCTGTCGTCAATTAGTCCCTATAGTTTCCTATCGCCAACCCAATAATTGTGTCGTCAATAATTCCCCAGCTTCATGATGTCAATTTAAACTGAAACCAATTTTCATAAGTTATTCCCTGGCTTCCTATTTGTGTTACAAGGCTTACCAAATGTTTCATCATAGACAATGGCCACATTGTTTAGATCATCCGCTATAACAATATCAGCTACAACACGTAACATCTCCACGGCTGTTGGTTCAAAATAATAATGTAGGGATGCATCACCAGATCCATATCTAAAGTAGGAGTTGTCCACAACCGAGATGTAGGCTATACCCAGAGTACTTGCAAAAGATCTCAATAAAGCTGCTACATTGGGAGATGTCATGTCAACCAGCACAATTGCCCCATCCTTAATCTGAGCACAAACTAAAAGAGAGAAACATGTTTTTCATCTGATAATTGTCACAGATCAATATCGATTCACAAAACATGTTCCAAATATATGTACAATACGTATAAATTGTGAAAACAACGATTATTATGCATGGAATTCTGACCCAACTAGCCCTGTACAAACTTTAAGATACATATGATATGGTGGTAAGTCCGCACTGGTCATGACAGTTGACAATCTGATTGAAATACAGATTCTATTTCGTTTCGTTTTTATAGTTCAAAATTTCGTTTTACTTGTCTTTACTACACTATGACCTGAAAGAGTTGTTATCAGTGACTTGTTCTGAATGATGTGAAGCATTAGCCAATGAAACGGTCTGTTACGGCGAGTTTAATCGTGTTTTGCCCGAAACTGTGGGTAATCAATTAGTAACATCAATGCTGATTGGTTAATCAAATGTCTGACGTCATAGGGTCAAAAGCCTCTCGTATGACCTCTTGGGAGAACTCCAACTCAAAACTTCAACTAAGCTAATTCTTCACATTATAGTGTTTAACTGGATACGTAAACCCACTATTATCAAAGAACGCCCTGTGAAGTGTGTTACAACCTCTTTAGCGGATTTGTTTCCCCCGTGTTCGATACAAAAAATAATTTGAGTCTGTATCAGAAAGCAAGCTAGAGTTTATCTGTCAAATCCTGTCGGTGAAATAATATAGTTAAATGTCAGTGTGAATGCTTTCACTGCAGATAAGATTTTGTTAAGTGATAAATTTCACGAACGCGTCATTATTAGAAGAAAGCATGATAATATTTTTGTTTGGGATCGTCTACTGTTGATAAATAAGTAATTAGAATATATTTTACTGATATAATTTCATGGTATCTCTCTTGTGCGTTCTCATTAGCTATGCAATTAGTATGTATAATTAATAGCCTGTGGCAAGTCTTCCCAACCTGGTAAACAGTTACCACCATTTTTTGTGTTAAATTTGTCTAAATTTGTTTAAATCGGTATATATGCTCATCATAAGCTAGTATTTTATCGGTTTTAGAATTTAAGAAGATATTGATAAAAACAGTGGTTTAGCCAATTTTCCTCGTAAACTCAAATTACTCAACAAAAAAAGGGTTCGCTGTAAAATTAATTTTTGAAAAGTTGTCAGCGGTAAATGGGAAACCCTGAGATGGAGCAAGAGGAGTAAAAGGAATGGGGTTTAACTTCCAATCATCACAAGCTAGGTCATTTCGGGACTAACATAATGGTAAAATAACGTTTTTCAATAAATCGTTTACGTATAGGGGCTATAGCAGTGAATGTAAACCGGATGACCCGGAGATACCAAGAAGTATAGCAATATTGTGAGACATTGTTATTCACCCTAGATAATAATATATTAGCCGTCAGCTCAAAAATGTATGATTTACGAGAGATATAATTATCTTATCAAAACTTACCTTTATCCAACGTCTCTAATGAGTCGTTATTATCAGAAATTATTGTAACAAACTTTACATCAGCTAGCGGCTTATTATCTTCGGTTAAGAAATTGCTGTTATCTAAAATTTTCTGAATATTTTGATTCATATGTAGTATAGTTTGATCGATGGCAATGACTGCAAAAACAAAAGAAAGACATTTATACTATAATGTTTGAGATCGGTATTCTATTTTATGATTTAAAGTCATTTACGGTTTGTAATAAACTTTAAGTTCTACAACAACAACTTGATTTCTTTTTTACAGCATTCGAAATGTATGCTAAATCAATTTCGATAATAAATAAACAAGCCAACATTCTACCGCAATTAAAAGCAGAGTTGTTATGTTCCAAAGTCTTGACCAATCAAATTGCTTATCGCTCCTTAGCCTAAGCAGAAGATTCTCACTATCAAACTTACGCAAGGTAATGAATGAATCTATATTCTGAGTTTCATCGCTCTCACTTCATTATAACCAAAGTCACCGTGTCTCGAAGCACCAACCAATCAGATTGCTTATTTCTGCTTACTGTTAGCAGAAAATTTTCATCATCGAACTCCGTCAAGACATTCACCTAATGAACGCATACACCACGTTTGAACATTTTACCTCAATTAGAATGAGGGTTATTGTGTTCCGACACATTGAAATCTAATGAAGAGGTGTAGGTATAAACGCTTCCTGCCTCAATAGTAAACGGTGTTGACGAGGCTCTCTTTCGTTTCTTCTCATTTCTGAAGAGCTAACACGACAACTGTATCCAGTCCCTCGTGCACCCCCCCCCCCACACACACACATTACCCTGTGTCCCTGTCTTATTTAGATCCCTAAGGTAATAGGGCAGGAGCCCACGGGGTTAACCTAGCTGAAAGTGTTCCAATTTTTTCCTTTATGGTATCAATGCATGTATATCTGGTTTCATCAAAATGTAAGTCTGTCGGTTTTCTGGTGGTAGGTGTGGTGTTCCACGCCCAAAACGCTATACCCCTCAACTAGTCTAGATTAGCTCATAAGTGTACCACATGGAATTGGTACACTTTTCAGCTAGGTTAACCCCGTTGGCTCCCGCTCTACTAAGCGACTAGAATCTCGACAAGAAAGTCCTTCGATATTTACAACAGCGAATTGACCGCTGAAAGGTATCAGGTGTTCTAGAAATAGTAAAAACCTCCTGACTTATGGCCGCCAATTAATCGAAGGAAAAAATCGATTCTACCACACCCTTTCAAAATAATAAGCGATTCAGCAAACAGCAATTATCAATAATTAACGTAGATCTCTGACTTGAATTCAGTAAAAATAAATTTTGTATAACCCTTTTACTTGAAAAAACAAGGGGTTATTATACAACTGAACGTTTATAACAAAACTGGTTTCGGCGCAGTGAGCAATAATAAAGTAAGAAGTCATAAAACGGGGTTTTCCTCACATATTGAAATTTAACGAGTGTACGTAAGATTGAAGATGCATTACGTCTGGGGTTATTTGAAAATCAAATGTTTACTTTTAAAACCACAATGGCAATTCAGTGAATATTAACGGAAATCATTAAAAACTTAGCTACAGTATGCAATAATGTCTGTGCATAAAACTTAAAAGCATTTAAATACATAGTTATGTATTGAATATATATATCATGTACTTATTGTAATTAATTTTAAGGGTTATTGTCACAATCTGACGAAGGTCTCTTTGAACGTGGATGGAGACACTCCAGTTTGCACTAAGAAGGTATTTCGAAGTTTAAACAAGGGCGTACGTTGTATTCCACTCCCTGTGGCATATCAATTACATTAAAATATCATATCTATGTACGTTTTATATACAAAAAAATAGCAAATAACACAATGACTATGTGAACTATATACTTTTTTTCATAATTGACATTATAAACTTTAGATTTAATAACCGATTGTGTGGGATGTCATTCTCTCCATGACCATTTTTAGTTTGATATGTTTATATAAGAAATCAAAGAAACAGGATCATCCGATAACATAATTAGTTGTTGAAGATAAACCTAATTAGCTGTTGAGTTTTAAAGATTGGATCTTACACAGATGATATCATGTCAACATTTCTTTCTGTGTATATAATTTGAAATCAGGTAATCATTTAATCTCTTGATATCATAAACCAGAATAAAGGCGGTGTTTTAGAACTTCCACCTTAGTAATTAAGTTCCATATGGATATTAATGACACGTGTAAAAACGAAATTAGTTTAAAATATTGCTAGTTTTACATCTGTTAAAACGGCCTTGGCTCATAAGGTTGTAATATCGTCAGCCCTTCACCTGTAAAAACGGTATTGGTTCATTAGTTTATAATATCGTCAGTAAAAGCGTTACTGGTTCATTAGTTTGTAATATCATCAATCCGACACTGCAAATTTACCCCAGGAAGAAATAAAATGAAATTAGTTAACACGTTGCAATAAAATATAATATAGCACCACAGGCCAACTAAAGTGAAAAATGACAAATGAGAGTAACAATTAACGGACTTTATCAGGGAATAAGCCAAAAATATGATTTCTTACACAAACTTCAAAAATGTTAATGCACAAAAGTATCGGCCATAAACCTTGGTATACGTTTGCCGTGAGCGATACTGCGAAGCACAATTATTTCGATAATTTTTCATAATTGTCCATTTTTCATAATATTATTATTATGTTGTATGCTTGTTAATTTTGTTGATGCTTTTACACTACGTTATTTCGTTATGACTAGTCGAAATTGTATTGAGCCGATAAAATTGTAACAAAACTGGCTGAACTTGAAAAATGCGCCCATTTTAATATTTAATTTTGATATACATGTACATAAAATGCATATCAAAACCAATTTATTCGATAGTTCAGCTATGTAACGGACGATCCATAGGTCTATTGACTTTGCAAGTGACGCAACAGAGGGGATGTTTATTCGGTATGTTTATTCCTTAATTACCTATATAAACATGTACAGCCGAGGTGTATATTCATTAACGCCTGACTGCCAGTTCATGTTTTCATTTTCTAGTTTGAGCTGCAAAGAGGTATCTTTCGTCTTGTCTTCGTCTATATATTGTGTTTTGTATTTGTTTTATGGTGCATAGAGCAGTAGTGTATTTTCAAACACCACACCCGATATCCCAGGTCTCTTAAAAACTTCATACTGAGAAGCTAAATTCATTGTGCCCTTTACATTTTTAAAGGAAAAGGCGTCGCTCGAATTCTAGATATCCCAATTATCATAATATCACCCTTTATACTGTCCACTGACAGTTCCTATCCGGCCTTATATATAGCTGCAATATGTAAATACCACTCTTCTCCACCTCTGTTCTAAGGCTATTTTGGAGTCCTTGCCTTCTATTTTTCACCTTGATTCTACTTTATTTGCCAAAGGGATCATTTCTTGCCACAGCTGACAGACATTTATAATGATTCAACACTATTTTCGAGCAGAATTCTGCGATTTAAAACATACACGAAATAAGTTTGAACTGAGCAGCCATTGCGAGACTCGAACGTGCGCAAACCGCATATTTATTTCAGAGCTAAATTCTACTTGAAAATGGTGTTAAAGGACAATATTGGTGCCAGTCATTATCACATATATGATAGAGCTGGTTAAACACATTCCAAATATACTTTTAACAGAGAGATCAATGCTACGATAGCTGAGTAATACAGGTTTCCCAAATCGGAAGTGCCGAACGCCAAAGGAAAACACGAGTCACCGGTCTATTTAACTGACTGAAGCGACGAGTGATAACAGATACACGGCCGAATTTCTACTCACTAATAATTCCTTCGAAGACCAAAAGTTGATGTGTGAGACTGTGAGAGGATATCTGACAATATTCATAAAAAGAATTGACTGTCACTAGATAAGAAAACATGAAAGAAGAACAGAAAAAGTCCGTACATTACCATGTTTTTATAAGGTATAGAATGAATATAAACAAGGCAATGTACGGACTATTTCTATTTTTCTCGTGTTTATTTATCTAATGACATTCAATTACTTTATTGAATTGTCAGATATCCTCTTACAGTCCCATATAACAACTTTTGGTCTTCGAAGAAATTATTAGTGAGCAGATATTCGGCCGTGTATCTGTTATATCCATTGAATGTCGTCACCACACCTTTACAATATCCGTACATGTAATTTTAACATCAGTAGCTTGACGGACTTTCTATGTCATCTATACGAAATTAACACGTTTAAAACATTTGGCTGGAAAGGGGCGAGCGGAGCGGGGGGGGGGGCGCACGACGGGTTAGATTAAGACATTTTATTTAAAAATACTACTCAACCGTTGACTTATTTTTTGTCTTTTGAAACTAAATATAATTTACGTTTTTTCTATATTTTCTAGGCTGATCGACCCAAAGATAAGGTTGGCATTTGGTATACATATACTTTCAATTTTGCTTGGACTTTATTCGCTATCCCAAAAGCTCCAGTTATCATTTATTGTCTTATTGTAGGTTACGCTTTCATGACTATTGACTTGGTCGTCAAATAGCGTATTAGTATGAGCGTGTAACCAGCTCTGGATTAATCATTCAGTAAAATAAGCACTGTTTTGCCCAGTGTCGGATTTACAAAGTGCGACGTACTAAAATTTTGGAGATTTACTAAATACCCTTTTAGGGTATAAATCTCAATTCATGCGGACAAAGAAAATTTCCCACAGCATTATGTCATAAATGTTTCAAATATTTGCCAAAGCTTTGTAATACAACAATCTATCTTGCTTGCTACAAACGTCAATTCGACACAAACTAGGTCATTCTGGGACTAACATATGGTTTCAATTTTATTTCAATACTTCGTTTGCGCGTAGGGGTCTTTAGCAGTGGGAGGAAACCCACGAGGTTGAGAAGGCGCCCCTATCTCCATGCCTCATATGCTCACAGGGATCGAAACCAACCACGGCCGCAATCCAGAGGTGACCGGACAGCTAGAGGTCGAAGCGCGGCACTCTAGACCACTAGGCCATTCCAACCCCCCTTACTGAAAGGGACTATCCCGATTTGAACAGAGCTTCAAAAATAAAGTCCGTGTTCATATAAAATTTAAATACCAAACTATACAGGAACGGTGTATTTACCTTTTCTAAAAAGATTCAGCTCAAAATATTAAATCATTTGGACTTGAACGTCAAAACCGCTTATCCTGACATGCAACCCTTTTTTCGCTGGGTAACCTGATAACCGATTGCCGTTCCTTTTGGGGGTCTAAAGGGAAATTTCACCTACACCATATTTGTATAAAATGAAAGTCTGTTTTATCTAGACACCGTATAATACAGCTTGGGACGCTGGTCTCCATTTCCAGATGAAGACTGAAGGATTGTTTGAAAACGTATCACTTATATTGAATTAGTTGCTCGGCCCCAAGATAGAAGATTTCAAGGGATTTTAACACAAAATTAAGCAGTTTTTTTCTCCAATATATAATCGAGATTGGCCCTTTAATCTAACAAGACATCGCTTGAAAACTTTATCAAATCAATTTCACAAAGAAAGTGTGGCATATATATGAATAAAATTATCTTAGTTAATTTTTCTTTGTAAATCTAGTACCAGAGATATGTCGGGTCAATATAAAATCTGATATAATAGGTCCTGTTATTAAAAAATAATTCCCCTTTTCTACTTTGTCTAATTAAATCAAAGTTATTGTTTATTTATCAGGTCACATGATTTTGTTTGTTTTGTTGTTTGTCTATACATTATTGAATCGATTGAAAACGTCAGATCCTCAATAATAGGCTGAGTCCTAACAGGATCTACTAGGTCTACGGTGATACATAAAACATATTTATATGAAATGTAAAATTGTTTAGCTTATCTATTTTACCCGAAGGTGATCATTTTCTCGAAATGGTGTATTTCTATAACGCCCTATTAGGTATTTTATTCCAGAGAAGATTAGTATTTTAATTGGATCATTTGAAAATATAAGTGAATAGGATGCTGTAACCAGCAAAAATGCTTATATAAACCATTCGACATCTTTACCTATCATTTTATATACAACATAGCATAAGAACATATGACTTAACGCCAGTTCTTACATTTTAACAATTAATAAAAGGTTACATACCCACTGTCTGTGTTTCAGCTATCGATGGTAATACGGGTAAAAGCCCTATGCACACTATCACGTGGATTAACGCGCTTATTAGAACTGCCATTGCAATATAATCACTCTTGAGTTACGGCATTTGCTCTGGCTCAGGGATCTTCTCTTGGTGTTTGGTATACAGCACTCGACGACAGTCTCCACCACTGGAAAGTAAACCTCCTAAATACTGATCAACTACCGGAATCTTTCTTTAAATAAGACTAATTGCTAAGTACCCGGACTTATATGTATAACAATATTTGAACACCGACTCTTGTTGGCCGATCATCAATGGCTAAAGATATTGAACGAATATGAAAACATGTACGTATATACCTGACACTAGTGATAGCAAGCAATAAAAATCAATACCAGGTAACTATACAACAACTGTCAATAATTTTCGCACTATAACCACTCAGTCTCCAACTCATATTGCCTCATTAATAAATAATCAGAGCGTTTTATATGCCTTGATAATGTTGATGATGCTGTCAAACAGTTTGGATAGTTCACTATCAAATTGAAAGGGGGTCGTTAATGAGATTGGGCCACATGTTCACTAGACTGTGCAATCTTTCATTAGAACCACTTAATGAGGAAAAGTTCATTAAAATTCGGTTACATGATGAAAACAAAGACTTGACGTGCGATGCTAATAGAGCAGCTGGGGAGCATATAGCTCACATGTGTTTGATCATAATGATGGGAAACATTTATCCTGTAATTTAGAATAAAGGAAAAGAGAAATCCCAATTGTATTAATTAATGAATCATTCTCTTTGCAGACCAATTTCTATATTTCATATCCGGCTAAAGATCAACAAATCAGAGAAGTATGATAATAGTAATAACACAGTCGAAAAGTATCGGGGCCCGAATTTCACGTTTATCTTTGGGCAAAGTAAAGTACACTATAACAAACGTAATTGTTTTGAGTTTCTTTGTTGTTTTTTTAAAATGAATGATAAAATTCACAAAGAACGAAAAGAGAATATTGCAATTAATATTGTAATTGTAAAATAATTCAAATGTTTTGTTTGTCGGCAAAAACAATTGTGACACTGCCCATCAAACTAATGACACCTAAAAGTGTTATAAATGTCAATTAGCTATAAAAATCCTACCTTTAGGTTTAGTCATCCGTGAAATTGTATGATGAAATGGACACCGGTAATCCTGTTAAAGGTGCCATATCTATAAAGAAAAAAAAACAATTACAAAAGTAACTGTCAATGGATTCAATAATTAGACAACGCAATGACTTGATTTCATGTTGACGCACAAGAAATAATGTAAAAAGTTCACGTCAACGTATTTTTTCGGAGTCACTCCTTAATAAGTCATCGTAATCGATCAAAATGTAAAAAAAAAAAAAAAATCAAAAATCCAAAAATGAATAGTCTTTAAATAAAATATACTGTGTCAATTTGGTGTCATAACACTTATGAATTATAGATATTTGGGAATAGTGCAATAACTATTTCTGAAGCAATGCTACGATCATGTGTTGAGAAATAAACCCTCCTCGTGGCACCTTCAAAAAATACTAATTTAGATCAAAAGAATCGACGTTTTATTTTATCATGCGCAGACACTCGCCCGCGATCAAAAGAGTCACATTCGAAGTTTTTATTAAAGTGCGAGTACTATCGGTCAGGTGTACTTGACATTTTCCGTCGTCTGATATTATTCACGAAGAGTTAGAATAAACTCGGTGTCGTGATCAAAGCCCAGCTTAACCAAAGCGGGGGCCCTGGGTTTGTCTAGAGTCGCGTGGTCCGTAACGCTATTCCTCAACCTTCTCTATTCAGTTCCGAATGGTACACAAGTCTGGAAGCCTAGACCGATTGCCGAGTGGAACTTCAGGGAGAAGGTTGAGGGATAGCTCAGTCTCCGCCCTCCCGCTGCTAGATCGATTACCGTGAAACTTTCATCATTTTTTTTTCTCTTTTTGCCACGAACCATGGGGCTCCCTAAACCGCGGGACCCTTGGCCTAGGCTCCGCAGGTCCATGTCTAAGCTGGGCTTTGGTCGTGATATACATTTATCAAATGCGTGCCCTGAACAGGAAGTGGGGTGATGTTGGCTCTCAGAGGCCGTGTATGATTTTCGTTTACTCAAGATTATGTTCACTGTATTAAAAATTTAAGGCGATTACCCTGTAATAGATAGGGATGCTTTTGACACCAATCACACTGATTTTGTTTCTGGTTGATACTTTTAGAATTGCCACGCTCCGTCGCGCGAATAAGCGATACTCAGAGCAACTACGCTGCGATAGGCTACCATAATCGTTTTAACAAGCCCGATGGGTAGGGTGGGGCTAGGAGGGGCTTTAGCCCGCATCCCCCTTATTTGGGCTCAAGTAATTATGCGGTTAGATGCAAGACCTGATTTTTACATAGAAGTGAGACTTCTGGAACGTAGACTTTCAAAATAAAACCCTGCTATGCTCTATACCGTTTCCTGGGTAAGGAGACTCCCAGTTGCGAGGGTCCATCTTTATTTCAACCACATCTCACTTATGTTGTATCTATGACAGATTTGGTAATTAAAATAAAACCGACGGGATACAATTTTTTTCATCGTTTGATCCTTGTTAAAGCCCCAATAACACTCTTGTTGTAATTGAATAATATGTCCCAATCTTTATTCTGGTCAACAAATTGTATTATTTTACAATATTCAAATAAATTGATGATACACCTAATTTAAAAAATTGGAAAAATTCAACTACATGATTTGAAAAGGTTAACGTAAACCTTTTCAAATGTGACTTGGATTTTAAAATATTTTCGAACCCTCTGGACAAGTAAAATATGATGTAATGGATAATTTACACAACAGGTAGGACACATAAACATCTGGTACTTAGAATAAGACTATTATTTATTTTCTAGAGCTGCCAAGCCAGCAAGAGTGTTATTGTCCCTTTAAGTTTTCTTAGAATGGGGCAACAATAATAGCCCCCTCCCCATACATATATCAAATTTTGCGTAAAAAACAGGGGCTATAGCTCTACAATGTAAGGCCTGATGCGTACCAAAGTCGAACTCATCTAAAAACTTTTGATCCTTAATACATAGTTTAAGTTTCATCCCATAAATCGTAAAAAACTGTCGCCCCTGGAAGGTAAACAAACTTCATTCATATTTCACATTTTGTACTGGGCCAATGCGCACCAAAATTGAACGCATCCAAAAACTAGTGATACTCGGTTTAAGTTTCATCTAAATTGTGATATTTCGTGCAATCATGGGTCATAATTCAGAAAGTTCGGTCCATTTTCACGACATTTACACTCAAACATAATTTTGAACGGTTTTTACAGTCAAATAGAAAAGTCATATTAATCGTATAAACGTAAGCAAGTCCATATATTATCAAAACCATACTAAAATCGAGAGAGAGAGAGAGGGAGAGAGAGTTTTTTGATTCGATACAGAATTTTTTTTAGCTTAATTTGGGGTTTAACATATTAAGAGATGACAGTGCTTTCTATAATAGTTAATGATAGATAATTAAAACAAAATAAATAAAGTCTCGATTATCCAGTTTTACGTAAATTATCAATCACAAATTGTATTCAAATCCAGTAAATATTGTAGGCTAACAATGGCACCAAGAGTTGATTATGACCTGGATAAGTTAATTAATGTCTAATTAATAATTTAGATACATTTTATGCCAAAAGAAAGACCTACAATAGTCAGATTTCGCTCTTCCATAATACATGTTTAATATTACTGTTCTGAATTGCCTTTCCTGTGATCGGGTGGATAACAAATGCCGCGATAAATTATACCATGGCAAGAAATTTATGGGATCTTCACCAAATTCAATCAGGATAATCGTCGTAATGATACTGATACACTGACGGACCAACAAAATAAAAATCAAAATAATTATTGTTGCCTATGTTGTGTGAGAACAACTTGGAATAATATATATTAAAGAAAGATAACTCCGATTCTCAGACTTTTACAATAATTTTGTCCCTATTGATTGCAATGTTGAATCCAGAAATTTCTTGACGTATAACACTTTTGCATACGCATTTTCGTGTGGACGTAAATTGTCGTTGCCCCTGTCCGCCTGTCCACAATTTGTTTGTGGACACTCTACAGGTCACAATCCTTATCCGATTTATCTCCAATCTGTATCCCATTTAGATGAAATTTGAAATGTATGTTTATATAACCCAACGGTCTCCGTTCCTTTCGATACTCGCACATGTCGAACCGTACCTTACAGGATTATGACCCCTGATTGCACAAAAAATCACATTATTATTTTTAGCTTGTTCCCTGTTCACCTCTTACAAAATGTGGGCGTATCTTGATTTAAATTCCGATTATTTCAACCTAATCAAGATTGACCGGCAGAGCGTTTATAGAGGGACAGTAGTTTGTCTATTCCGAATTTTTGATTTGGTAAACCCCCATTTGACATTACTTACAATTTTTGTATGTCGTGTAT
The DNA here is from genome assembly GCA_963678685.1 of Patella ulyssiponensis. NCBI lineage: Eukaryota > Metazoa > Mollusca > Gastropoda > Patellidae > Patella > Patella ulyssiponensis. The sequence goes on along the minus strand of OY783229.1, from coordinate 49,460,856 downwards.
CTTGTTCAGGGGTTTGTCTCCAGGGATTCGTTTTGTTTATTTGTGCAGTGTGGCTCTAATGCTATTACTATTAGGACTAGCAGAAGAACCCCACCAAGTTAAAACAAAAAATCTCTTCACGTGCTTACACCGTTTATATGACAGGGGGATTAATACAATCAATAAATCACAGCTTAGAAAACAAGTCTCAATAATTATTGTAAACTGTAGAAAGTTTGCGATGTTTCGTTGCGAGGGGCACTAATTTTGAGTAAATTCGATGCACAGCTTTCAATGCGACAGGGTTTCTCCTTATAGCCAAACACACATGAATTATTCAGGACAACTCCAAAAACTCTGATCTCTACAGTGTTAACAGACCGGATATCTAACAACATTAACTCTGACACGTGGGTCTATAAAAGTGGGGACAAGACGGTGAAAGGGATTATCTCTGAAATACCTCGAACCCCCAAAACAAATAATAAACTATCATCAATAGTTAACTCCTTTTTGTGACATTTTAATTAATAGTGTAAGGTGCCATGTTTTAATTCAATAAAAAATATGGCAATTAATAAAAAATATATGTTACATTGGACTTTTAAAACAGATCTTCACGATATTTGTCAAATCATTATAGTGCATTACAACTATTGACATAGGCCTATATATAAAGAGATTGGCAGGAATAGATCTTAACTTTTGAAAGGTCCGGTATAAAGGTAGATTAAAAGGAAAGCCGTTGTGTTAAGTAACTTTAATCCATGCTTATTAACATGAAGCTCAGCAAAAATAACAAAATTCAAATAATCTTGAAAAACGGTAAGTCGACATCAATAGATAATAGTAACAGTGAACGATAAGTGTAGCAATAGTACACAATCATGAAGCGCAACCGATTACACTATAACATACAATATGATAAAATTATTTTAACCAAACGAACCAACAGTTGATTAAAATTGGCTATTAAAGTGGAATTATATGTTTATCTGTCGTCACTAGCAATATCAGTATTCAGGTTCTACAATACACTTTGACATCACACTAAACGTCAACCTCCCCCCGCCCTCCCCCAAAAAATATTAACAATTTTCAATCGTAATGGAAATTACGACTACCGGCTACCGGAAGTACACATTACACAACCATAATATTTATTTCTCCTATAATCTTCTGTAGTCGTCTTAAATGTTAAATTCGCGGGCAAGGTCGCATCTAATTTTCGTTTCGTTTTCTTTGGGGCGGGCAGATTTTGGTCGTTGTCATTCAGGCAATCAATATATTAAGTAAAAATAAACGCCAGCGTCAACTTTAGAAAACTGTCAAGTCCCGTATAATTTATTGTGTTAATGGAGGAATGGCTGTAATATCACGTAACGTTTTATGGCCACTCTATTTAACTCCAGCAGGACACAATCTCCGTCAAGTTATTGTATGGCAGCCGAAAATTATTTTATGCCATATTTCACCGATCTATATTTTCGACCTGTTTTCTTGGACAAAAAGAATGGCACTAGTAAAGTAAAAGAAGACACTTCAAAAAGAATGGCACTAGTAAAGTAAAAGAAGACACTTCAAATATATTCAAACAATATACATGGTGCCATTAATACAATCATATTGTAATTAATTATCGCTAATGTAAAACAAGTGAAGAAACGGCATAATAATTTTTTACAATTTCTGAAAGATGAGCGATTACAATCTCTCGGTCATCTCAATGAATCCACCATTGGAATGTCCTTCCTCCACCATTGGAAATTTACCGTTTACTATTGTTTCTATGTCATTGTTGTGTCCATTCATTAACTGGTTAGTTGATGGGAATCCGTTTGCCATGGCTACGGAATCAGATTTTGCCAGTTCGTCTTTAGACGTTATGACATTGAGCTTCTTCTTTTGTCTAGGTTTGTATTTGTACCTTTAAAATATGAAAATCAAATAAAATTATGCACAAGTACAAACATTAATGTTTGTTAGGTATGTGATACATATGCATCATAACCTTAGCGCACTGGTCTTCTTGCGAGAAAACGGGTTTAACGATACCATACTTAACCCTTGCCATGACATCACTTCTATATAGTTTTAGCGTGACCAATTCTGGGACGAGAAGGGACTAAAAAACAGATACGAGGCCAACCAAAAAACCGACACAGCTCTTATACGATTACTGATTACGAACGCGGGCAACAAAACCTCGACTCTTTCACATTCTCATCAATCAGCACGTTTCATAAGCTAAAGACCACAGAACGGCCTATATAGACTCCAGATTGGCGCCAACTCTCACTCCCTAGTATCATCTTGACTAATTTCATATTTCGAAGATGTCAGTATGATATTAAGAAAATCTGGATATGCGCTGCCAGATGCCTCCTATCTCGTACCGGTAAACCTCGTACCTGGACCAATTCAAATACGATCGACCAACAACTGAATATGCGTGCTCGTCAAGGTCGTGCAATGTAAATGGGGTTAGAGCATTGTCAATTGTCCATATAGTACTAGCGTACTTAGTTTTTTTAAGTACCTTAACTCAGTAATTTAAGATTGTCTCGCTTGGTAATGGCTAGCTTTATCAGGTCTACTTTAATAAAAAATGAAGAACTACGTTAATTTTGTGCGATATATTTTACAGTTACTTTTGGCTTCATTTTCTAGCACACAGGCTCGTCAGCCAACAAGCACCTAGTTCCTGGAATTATACTTTGAGCAGAATAACTTACCAGTAACACTCAATGACAAGGGTGATCAATGCTAAGGCTGATCCAATTACAATCACCAAAAACACGCCACCTATATTTCGGATACTGATACCGTCACTTTCATCTTCTATGTCCGGACAACTGAGCTCATCCATATGCCACCATTTTGTTTTGAGCTCTTCGAGTTCTCTTTGGTTAATCAACTGCAAGATTCTGTAGAATGTAAATATTGTCACGATAATGGAATAAGCAGAACCAGAATCAGGGGCGTTTTAAGGTTTATCATGGCGGAGGCTATACTATTTTGAGGGCCCTCTTTCGCGGGGGGCCGGGGTCGGGGTGGTGTTTTGAATGATGATTTTTATACCAGTGCAATGACTGCATTCGCATTCAGTAGTGGATTCGACAGTAACAGTGTAAAGAAAACGACTGACTCGGACTCGGGGGGCCCTTAACTCCATTGGCCAGAGGGGCCCTTTTGTCAGACGAGGGGCCCTTTTGTCTGCCTGTAAGGCCCTCTCTAACTAGGGCACATTTCATTTTTCTCATCGGTTTTAGCATTTTTCTCCCGTTTTATTTGTTCAACTTTCTTTGATTTTTTCGCGAGGAGGCTGGCGCCTCCAGCGCCTCAGCTATAAAACGCCTTTGACCAGAATGGAAACATCATTCGTGCGAAACATACATTAATATTTTATCGAGCATTACGACTACAATGTTTGGCTTAGATCATCTTGATCCTCGGTGTGACTATAAAGGATAAAGTAATGCTGTGCTGCTCCGTCACGCTAAATATTGTTGGAACAAATAAGTACAGTACAAACCATAAATAACAACAAAGGAAGGCGGGCCCATCCATAGTATTAAATAAAGCACATGGACATTTTAATATATAAAAAAAGAGGTTGGCACGTTATTCGGGATTCGGGTTTCGAATAACGAGCCAGTACGTTATTCGGGATTTGTCAGTAAAACAGACCGGCCTATCTTCCATCCGACCATTTCCGCGCTACCTCCGACAATAGGGATAAGTGAACGTTGGGTGGCCGACTAGCAAGAAGACAACCAATTGTCAAGCCAGCACGTTATTAGGGATTCGGTATTTGGCAGTAAAACAAACAGATCTACCTTCCGTCCAACCATTTCCCCGATTCCTACGACCGTAGGAATGAGTGAACGTTGGGTGACCGACTAAAACGGATGCGACCATTTGTCAAGCGAGTAGGGTGTTGACTGGTTACTTGGAGTCCACGGGGCAGTCTCTTAAGCAATCAATCATGTTTTATTGCCAAATCCCGAATAACACATTCGGAGTTCGCCAGTAAAACAATAACGAGCCAGCACGTTTTTGGGAATTCGACAGTTAAACAGCTCTATCGTGTTATATTGTCGAATCTCGAATAACGAACCAGCACGATTTTCGAGATTCGGCAGTAAAACAGACCTACCTTCCATCGAATAATTTGGCGTGTTATGCTTTTAAACATCAAGATCAGAAAATACCTAACATATCGTACTATTAAAAATTAGTTGTGGACAGCGTACACACTATGGGCCAGAAATTCAATTTTGGAAAATACAATTGAAAATTCTGAAATCAGACCATGCCCCAAAAGGACTGGAGTCTTAATGCTCTAAATTTGTTGTTCTTAAATGAAAGAAGATACATTACACATTTGATAATTGACTGCGTAATGGTGACCCTTCTTGTACAGCTAAAGCATATGGCTTTCTTGAAAACTCTTCACCAACTTCCCATACCTCACAATTTGTTAATGTAGCATATTTATTCACGGTTGCGTCACCTGAAAAGCAAATATGATGATTTCTTTATGTTTTGGAAATGGAAAGAATTCTTTGTTTAAACGCGCAGCGGAGCTTTTAGTCGGGGGATGGAATGGGTTGCCGAGATGGCTAACGCACCTCTTGTAAATTATAGGACCTGTAAAGACAAATCTTCCAACGTTTTCTTTCATTAAATCCTAGTGATAATTTTCATTTATCCAGTACTGTAAATACACAACACAGACTCACTTCGCAGGATACACCGAAGATTTGAGGACATGGTTAAGAAGTTCGAAAGTTTCTCAGGCCGGTGCCACGATGCCACTATATGCAATACCCTGATGATATAGTGATCTTGATTTCGTCATAGTCCAACCTACCAATGTAAGCAAATTCGCCAGTTAATACTCTCTGGAGAGCCTCTTCTTTATCAGCAGGAAACATCGACTCCTGCATTGTTTCCCATAGCTTGGTATATTTATCACTCACAGGATAATCCCACACAGCGAGCTTAGCCCTCTCAACAGCACCAAGAGTATCATCTAAACTCATATTCTTCCAAATGCTAAAATATATTGTTTGAATTGAATTAGAAAGCGATCTTTAGGATTCCAAAGACAACACAAATTGATATGAAACAGAAATAATCTTTTGTAGCCATCCTCGATACAGAAGCTGGCATTATTACCACTGTAACCAATATGGCCCCCATGACCGTTACCGGTATCTATATTCACGGTTAAATCTGATGGTAGTACACAAATTAATATTATAAATAAAACGTGGTTTAACGTCCTCCTGTTCTGAATCCATATTATAACGCCACCAATACAAAAGCTAACCCATTGTTGTGGGTTAATCGATAGCCTGCAGTAAAGGGTCAAAACCTATTATTTTTTAAAAGACAGCTTATCTCTATTCTAAACCGTGTGTGTCAAAATTACAACATACCCATAAAACTTTTTTTCAATATCTGCCATGCGATTGAAGTAGATGAGTGCGTTACTACCATTCATTGGAGCATATTTTACTTTAAACTGCTTAGAGAGATCATCCAAAGACTCTATTGGTGTTTCAAGACGGGATACTGTCAGAAAGGCAGCAAGGTTAGCTGTATACGTAGCTATAATAATAAACCCAAACAACCACCAGGTGGCAGCAACCAGTCGTCCTGACAAAGCACGTGGCGTTTCTCCACCTCCTGAAAATATAAAACAAAACAGAATCTAGAGTATTGAATTTGTATCTACATCATCTGCCTGAATCATCTAGCTCCAAGACCCACCGGGTTATAGCAGGCGCGGATACAGAGGGGGGCGCACCCGGCGCACGCCCCCTCTATTTTTTTGCGGTGGCGAACAATTTTTAGCTCCATACATTCTCGCGGGAAAAGAGAACAAAAACAGTTTAGGTTGGAAATCGTAATTTGCAGTACTAGTATGAAATTAGTCCTTGTGGGCATTTTAGTCCACTCAAAAATCACGGGTCGGGCTTCGCACTCCCAAGTGGGGGCAGCACGCCCCCCCCTTTCTGAAAATCCTGGATCCGCCCCTGTATAGTGTTATCTAGGCATTTCTTTTCGAGAAATAAAACGGGGAAATGTGTCATTTTCGGTAAATGGGTAATTTGGGATATAGATATATAGTACTCCTTTATTTAATCAATTCGCTTGTGTGCTTTAATTGGTGGAACGTCTGTTTCCACCTAGGGTGATATCGTAGACAAATGTTTCCTAGGAACCAACCAGAAGAACCAGTCGTGATGAAAGACAATGTCAGCATCAGGTAGGAATGGGAGGAGAAAAAAGAAAATATGCAGCCCCCATAACTGGGAATAATGGCGCAATCGTGTCAAATGGGACCTTTCAGAACGATTCTCATTCCAAACAAGTGATACAAAGATGTAGCACCATGAGCCTTTTTGTCTGACGTGGAGAGCGTGTGTTGTCGGTCCGGTCGCCACATCCTACGTATGACCCATGCATCTTGTTTTTGCTACATATTACCGTTAGCCTTGTGATCGTCTAGGATTTATCTCAGATCGTCTTTTCTTCTATTTCACGTTGTGTGTTTCTTCTTACTGGTTTCTTAAGACGTTTGTCTTCTTCAGTTATAACAATGCAACAGTTCGTTTTTACCTTTTATGTAGCATAGGTATACATACAAGCATATTACAATTACAGTCAATGCTAACTAAACTCTTCTCAACCTAGACACCTCGCGGTGTCTAGGACTCTTAGATGGTAACCCTCTGGAATCTTTAAAGACATACTATAGCCCCCTTTATAGCCGCAAGGGTATCACGCAGACCCATGCGTGTTCATGACCATGAACCTGTGCAATCGACGTAATGATTGGTTAAATTAAGCCAAATGATGCAATAACCCACCCTTATATGGTTATGGAAATTTACTGTAGAAATTGCGCATGAGATATGTTATCATGTTGTTGACATATGGAACCAGTATGTCTTGTTTCTATAACCCTTTTTCATATACCAATATGTCATTCAAATGTTAGTTGAAATCAGTACACACCTGCATATATGTGAATATGTTAGAAACATAAAACTATATCTTATCTCCCCATTCCTCGTCTATATTGCTACAAAGACCCTAATCCGGACGGTTTGGAACATGACAAGATAGTGTTAACTGATCCGCCTTAACACCACCGCTCCGATCTATAACGCGTTGAGGACTGGGCCCAACTGTCACTGTCCTCCATAACTCAACGTGTTGCTCAAGCATTGTCTTGTCCCGAGTCTCTACTCTAAAATGTGTGTATTAAACCAGCATATCTTTGATTCCAATCTGAAATGAACTGAACTTAGGCTTAACGTCCTTCTGTTCTGTCCCAACTGGGCTAATGAAGACGGACATACGCCATACAATGAGCTTTGAGGGAAATTTTGCCCGGGCAGCGGCACTATGGCCTACTCCCATATCGAATTCCAACTGCCAATAGATCTTTTAAGTGCACGCCAATGTATACACCGGTCCTCGGTTCTCTGTCCCATTCGAACGACTAGAAAGCTTTCCTTCTCAGACCCTCCATCCTGTACCAATGATAAAGGGGAACCACGTCGACAAGCCCAGTATGTGGACCAATCAGATCGTCGCGAATACCAAGTCTCGCGCTTTCAAGCTAAAATGTCTACCTGTGATAATCGAGTTGCAAAGTTCAAGGTTCGTTCAATGCCAAGGTTTCCGTGAAGGTCGCTCTGTAACACCTCTGATTGGACGCTACTGTTCACGTGCCTGTAGATAACGTAGCTATAAATTCGGGCATTGGGAAGTAATCTAGCAAAGCCCAGACGTTGTAAAACTCGCAGTCGATGCTTCAGGAACATGGCGACCTTAAGACCTACAAGTCAGCGTCTTACCCACTTAGCCATCGTGTCCATCTGTTTTCATAGTAGAGCAAGTCGTTTGTGTAGCACCTGCATATAATAGTCTTAAACCGATCACACCGGCTTATATTAGTGATTATCCTGTAGGTAGCCTACATGTATTCCTGAGGGCTTTGCAATCAGCTTGGCTTTCAACGACGTGACTGATATGAACCTGTAAGTATCACAATTGGGTTTTCCCATTCAAAACCGGTGTTTCACCGGACCATATTTTTAAATCCGGCGTTGTTCTAGAGGAGTGCGACACTGTGCACCTCTTTAGCGACACGTCCTTGCTGAAATAGTGCATGGGCAACGATTGGGATACCGACAGGAACTTCAAGGATGCATTTGCTTCTGCATTGCAATTAATGTACTCACCTTGCGGAGTCAAAGACATCATGCAGAACCAAATTCCTTCTTTAAGAGTAAAGACTCTCGGTTCCGAGCCTTCCCCATTCCAATCAATGGTATTATTCTGGTAGCTAAATGGACTGAGTTTATCAAAAACACAAATCAGAATGCTAAAGAGAAAGAAGGCACCAATGATACAAAACCACACTTCTGTATCTAGTACACTGAGGAACTTGACCAGGGAATAGTCAAATTCTGGTTTCTTCATCAAAATTGTTAAACCAACTAAATCATAATAAGGTACTGTAAAGTCTATAACATTTTCTCTTTCCGCCATCACAGATATAGGACCAATTGCTATATCAGCTTTCTGAAAGAAAACAAAACAAAGAATCAGATGGAATATACGCAGCCATTCCAGATTAAAACACAAATATAGACTTTAGGGCTATCCACACACAATAAAAGCAATCTTATCAAAAAGCATTTTGGTCAAAACACTATTTAAATTGATCAACCCTAACTTAAGCTGTGGGCATCTAACGTTTTAATTGCTTTCTATTGATAGAGTATACGCAACCATACAGGTACGCTCCAGTCCACGTGCAATTAAAAAAATTAAAAAACAGATCAATCCTAATGTATGCTATGGATCTTTAAAGTTTGCATTATTTTCAATTCAATTCTTTTATTTCAATTCAATTCACGCCACAATCCACTATCCAGGAATTTGAGCAGCATGGGTCCGACTGGAGACAATGTCATTGTAAAGTTTGGCTTGGGATCGGGGTGGGGGGGGGGGATTCATCAGAGAATTAAAAAAAAAATTAGAAGCAATTATTTCTTTTCTTTAAATGCCATCTATAACAATACACAAATCAAGGTATATCCGGAAATAATTACTTCTGAGTTTCGTGACACACGCAGGTCACATTTTCAAGTTAATGACAATATACTATTGTTGGTGTTTATTACAAATTTAACGTCCAATACATTGCAATATGATACTATTGAGAGGTCAGTTATATTAGCTTACACCAAGCTGAGAATAATAAGAGACATTTAGAAGTAATAATTTTAAATACTCAGATACAAGAATGCATACGTTTGAATGACTGAAACGAGTTTGCAAGGGTAAATGAATAATCTGTCGGACCTACAGCTGTAAATACCCACACACGGCCCATAGAATAACATAAACTTTTGAATGCTTTTTCCTTTTGAAGTAATTTCGATGAATGTCATCTTTATTGTTACTGAACTCATGAGGGGTAATTACTTTACGTCTACGAAAATCTGTCAGTTCATGGTGACATCTTTTGTGGGCATTCAAACTTGATTTTAGTAGGAAATGTTAACATTTAAGTCAGTGAAGAATGTAGTATAAATGTGTTTATATAATTTACTTTGTCTATTAATTCCTTTATAGCACCATTCCAATTACCATTTTCATCCATAGAACCATACAGATTATCGGGACTTTCATGGATGGCAAAATCAAAATCCATATTTTCAGCAATTTTGTTCAACAGGTCAATACAGTAGCCTTTATATGTATCATTCGGACTTTGTAATTTATAAACAAACGGCGGTATCTGAAATCAAATTGAAACAATCTAAAATAATTTAATTTATGTCAAATTATGGTCCAGTCCAATAAGCATGCATTTAACTACACGGTTTTATCACATATTTTGACCGGATGATGAGATACACTCCAGAATAAAAATTGTGTGAAATCAAAACAAAACAAAAATCTGGTAATTTTCTAATTAAATGGATGCGGATTTCATGTATTTAATTTAGTCTACATTATACATTATAATGCAGAATGTACAATTTCTTTAGAAATCGATGCAACAGGAACTTACATCGGATACTGTAACAATTCTGTAAAACTTCTTTTTATCTGATTTGGTTAAAGATTTGATATCATTTGCTAACTTTAACCTGTCCTTTTGTTCCGCAGCCTCTGTCCAATTACCAACCTACATATTTATGGGGAAAAATAACATTATGAACATACGATCACTGTAGTAATATTAGGGAATGCTGTCATATAGAAATATAATGCCTCTGTTGGGCTACATGTTTTATTTTCAAACGGTGATTAAAACAGGATGTTTTGCAGGCATATTATCCGGTCATCAACAGATAGCGAAACGAATATTTGAAGAAACGGGGAGTGAAGCGAAAAAGCGAAAACACGAGTTATCCTTATATATAATTGACTGAAGTAAAGAAGGATAACGGATACACGATCGATTTTCAGCTCACTGATAATTCCTTTGAAGACGAAAATTTGTTATATTTAGACTAAGAGGATATCGAAACTAACAATTAATAAAACGCACTGACTGTCATGAGATAAGAGAAAGAGAGAAAATGTAAAAAAGTCCGTGCATTCCCTTGCGTTTATGCATTCTCTACTTACATATTTCAAGCGATAATTACAGTTACAACGTGAAACAAAGACTTGCAGCTGCGACGAACGACCTTGGTAACTTTTCTTATTGGCGCCATTTTGCAAACATTGAACCAAAGACCCCGTGGAAATCCGTGACCGATTGAACAATGAGGGTGGAGAATGTATGAAAATATTCATTAAAGATACATTATGGGAGATTTTTACAAGGAGTTAGCCATTCTTGCTATAACAGTTCAAAAATAGATGCTGAAACAAGAATGTATTGAAAATTTCAGTCAAATTACTTTATCCTGAACAAAGTTGTTACCACTATAATTTTTTACTAGAAATGGGAGTTAAATTCATCGACACCCTTTTCCCATTATGGCCGATTGTTGATTGACAGGCGTTAACTCCACCTCTATAGTCTCGATTATCAAGTAATGTTTACAGTGACTAGTACTGATAGCGTATTCGGTTTGAGACAGGACTGCAATTCAATTCGTATACATTTATTTTTTACTATAAATTAGAATTAAGATTTTAATATATAGATAAGAAGAGAAAGTCTGCGATAGGATATTAAAGTTTGAAAGGAATGGGCCAAATCAACGAGGCAGTATTGTAAATAAATTATAATAAATAGCCGACTTCTTGCGTTGCCTGCGTGTACTCTTTTGTACTTCAGGTAGGCCTAAGCGACTCCCTAAGCAGACGAATAGAAAACAGTCCGGAAGTATGATGACGTCAACGTCACGGAGAAGCCCCGCCCACGACGCCATAGTGATTAAATCAGTCAACGAAATCCTGTTTTAATCCGAGCCCAATCCAAGCCATCCGTGGGTCTACAGAGTTCATTTTAGGCTTGTTGTTTAAATAAAGATCTAATTTATAATTTCTATGACTTCTGAGGCCCAAAGGAAGACCGACAAAAGTCTGTTTTTGCTCTCCCATAATGTATGTTTAATGGTAGGTCCATCGTTTCATTTTTTCATACTTTAGATGGCCAACACGAAATTTTGAACTATAAAACGAAACGAAATAGGATCTGTGTTTTTAATCAGATTGATTTTAAAGTAGAACTATAGGGGTAGGCTAAATATAAGCGTTAGGTCCAAGAATGGCAGGTACAAAAAAGTGGCCAAATGTGTATAGCCAGATATTTGACATTAGTTGTTTAGCAGCAAACCTACGAAGGCAAATGGTCTGTATATACTTAAAGCGTATTGTAAATATCATAATACAAGATTTTGCAGGAATTGTAACCAAGACACAATAGACCGATCGGTCTGTTTAAAGGATAAAATATTTAGTGAAGATTGGATTGAATTTACCTCTTTAGAATCTTTTACATTTCCAGATGTAAACTTCATTTGGTTTATCATTAGTGTGAATCTATACCTTGTGAGGCCATTCTCAAAATCTAAGGGTCCATATACACCATCTATGGTAACCTTAAAAACATAAAAGCAAACGAAGGACATTATAGAAATAGATTATTACAACTCAAATAACCAAATACCACCGATATTCTGCTCGGCTGTACAGCAACCCAAAATCTTTTTCGCAAATTTACAAAGAAATATATTACCTTTTGCTCTGCTCCGGGATTTATCCAATTTCGAACAGTACTCGCACAACTATTCGAATGTTCGAAGAGGAAAATCAGTATTCGATGTGGCCAAAGATTTCGATCAAAAAATGAACATCTTAGGTAGAATTGCTCAAAGTGTGTGATGCAATTATGTAGAGAATTATCAAACACAACATCGATCGCAAGGATTCAAGAATCACAAGAATATGCAACATTTGGACGTAAGCATGTTTGGTTATAAATACGAAGCAGGTATAATCAGTTGCCGAAAATGTTTTTTTTTAGTTCTTTATGTTTTTCGTCAAATGATTGAGCGAAAGCGAAATTGGGTTTAACGTCTACTCGACATAAACTAGGTCATTTCGGAAGTAAGACATGGTTCAATTTTATTTCAATAATTCGCTCGCGCGTAGGGGTCTTTAGTAGTGGAAGGAAACCGGAGGATCCGGAGAAAACCCACGAGATTGGACAGGCGACCCCATTCCTTGTCATGTACAACCGGGTAATCGAAACCACGCCAGTTGACTCAATGACAAGCCTTGTGATGCAGCGCGCACGCTAACCATTCGCCCCGCCTCCCTCAAATGAATGAGAAATAGCCTACCTTTCTAAGTGAGTTCACTAAAGCTTGACTCTGGCGGTATAAAGTATCATTTTTGGTTGTTACGTTATAAGAATTTGGATAAGCAATAGGTTGAAGATCTGTTGTATTAGCTATAGCCTTCTTGAATATTCTTATTATATCATAAACCAGAGCTTCGTCGGTCTAAAAAAGACAGAAATAAAAAAGAAATGTGAGAAAATATCGGACAGAAGATACTGTCCTTGGTTCTACCCAAGGAGGCAATTATTGTTTGTTTCAATACCTCCTGGGAGAGGGAATGGGTGTAAATATATGAGGCCTGTAATCTATGCTTGATGGCTTTACTGTCACCGATGATGAAAAATAACGGACATTATGGGTGTGTGGGGGAAGGGTGTGTGAGGTTGGGAGGCATGGGCTTTAGGATGTAATACAAGTTCAAGGTCAACAGATCAGCTCACCTTAAAAGAATCTCTATTAAAGCTATCTGTAAGTATCTGATTCATGAAAATACCATACTGTGTTTTAGCTGGTGGTTGAGGTGTAGCTGTTATAACTATAACACGAACTTCATTCATGCAGTTTAAACATGTCAGTTTTGAATCCTGTAAAAAATCAATTTAGAGTTCGAACATGTTAGATATGTTTGGAATCCTGAATAACAGTTTGTACTCCATAACTTGGATTCATTCTCACTGTTTTAAAAACTGTTAACATGCATGGCCAAATTTCGTATTAAAGTAATTGGAAATGACGGAAGTACAATTACGTTCCGTTTCATTTTGATACAACCACATTTCAGTATGTGCATTATGTTGTCACCCTATTCCTCGGTCCATTCGTCAACAATTCTTGTTCACGCGATGGATAGTAAGGGAGATAGGTTCGGGTTATTTCGAGTTTAATTCGTGTATAAGTCGACCACCTTCAGAATCCATCAAATACACTGCTTAAGAAGACCCTAGTGCACCCCTTCACCAGTACTTCCGCTAACAACATTAATTTTTTCGTTAAAAGATTAACTATTGGTCCACTAGAACATAACACTAACTTAAAAACGCAAAATCCTCTTCTATCTCAGATAAGAGAGAAGTTAATTCGACTTCCGCGTACAACCTTAATGTTTTCGTTAAAAGTTTCACTATTGCTTCACTAGAACCTAACATTAACTAAAGAACGTGAGAGTGATATTGCGAAAACTGAGATTTAAGTCAACTTCAGCCTACAAAAATCATCCTTCCTGCCTATGTAATCTTACCTCCGATTACATCCTTTATTCGTTGAGAATGCACCTTTAGCCCCGTCAGAGATGAGTTAATTCAACAACATTATTTTTGTTAAACGTTTCACTATATGTCTACAGGTTAGTACGGGTTTTATATAGCGCGGCTCTTGGAAAAAGGAGCTGATGTAGTTGAGACCCTAAAAGTTCCTGATGATTTGAGAGTTCTTGTAACCCGTTTTCGACAACTTTTTACACCACTTGATACATCACTACAAGTTGATACCATTTTTCCTTTGGTCAAGCAATCCATATATTTCACATGGGGAAAAAACTATTATGGACAATTCAGTGGTTTACCGATGGAAAGTCCTTTGCCCCCGCTCATTTCCGAAATTTACATGATGTCACCAGAAGAAGTCACTCTAACCGCTATTTTTCAAACTATTTTCTGGTTAAAAAAAGATGATACTGTCGTCCCCTGAATCACATTTATATTTCATATTTCCTCATTCTATTTAACCTACTTGTGTATATTTGCTTGAAATCTTGTTGAAGCACCGCAGTGTAATAAACGATAGTAATTGCAATTCCACAAAGTGTGTTACATGATTTTGTCCTAAATGCCATTCAAAGAATATAAACGCATAGCATGAAATGGTCCAGTCGTTTTTGCGGTTTGGAGAGATGGGTTGGCAAACATTATGGCTAAATATAGTAATATACTAAGAAACAATAGAAAAGTCAGGTTCGCATGTAACTCTGAATAGACGCAGTGCATAAAACTTGCCAAATGTTTTTATTGTATATTTGTGACTACATCTCCAATTTTACCTGAGCAATAAGGCTCCTTCCCAAACACAGAATTGAACACAGGAAATGCTCTCAAAAACGCAACCTAACGTTTGTGATGGAACCGTGTTCTCCACGATTTCCATGTAACTCGTGCTGCACATGCTGTTCTCCAGGACCAGCCCTATAAAATACACCCCATACCCCATACCTCGTTGAATTATTCACACTACAACGTCAGCAGCATACCACGACTCACGACAGCTGAGAGGAACCGGGCGCTTGGAAGACTCGACGCTAGCCACACTGAGCAAGCCGTTGCCAATCACTTCCAGGTCAATATTCCGACCATCTACAGGCGTTAGCAACGCTTTCGGGCCAGTAACACCACAGATGACCGCCCCCGAACTTGTAGTCCAAGGACTACCACATGGCGACAAAACCGCCATGTTGTTCGACAGCACGTGCAGAACCCTTTCCCATGGGGATCTGAGATAGCACGTCGGGTTGTGGGAACACACGGAAAACCCATCGGTACCGATACAGTGCGCCAGAGAGAACATCCATTGCCGTAGACCTTACCGTGGACCGATCCTCACCCCTCGTCTACGGTTTGCCCAACAACGCCAGAACTGGCGCCACAAGCATTGGAGAACTGTTCTGTTCACATGAGAGTATTGTGTATCAATTTCAGATGGCAGGGCCAGAATATGGCATCAACGTGGCCAGCGTTATTCTGATCAGTGTGTCATATGACGAGACTCATGGGGAGGTCCAAGCATAAAAGTTTGGGGTGAACTATACAGTGAGTCCTGTGGGGTTCTAAAATCTTGGTCCAGGGAGAGAAAGCGGCATCACAGCGGCGCGCTGCATCGATCAAGCTCTCAGACCCCATGTCATACCACATTTCGCACGTCATCGAAACAACGTTTTCCAGCATGATACTGCCCGTGCCCACATCGCCAGGGTTACTCGCGACTTTCTACAGCAGAACGGTGTCAATGTTATACGCTGGGGTGAAATTCAGAGAAGACTAAATAACGTCATACCGAGACCAAACACAGCTGATGGATTACGTCAGTGTGGTTCCAAGTGTCAATGGCGTTCAGCATTTGTCTGGTCAAGTCCATGTACAGACGCTGCGCTGCTAGTATATATTGACACTCGCGGTGGACACACCTGATACTAATGTAGAGACTGTGTACAGACTCGAAACCTACTCGTTATGTCTTGGAATTGTGATGAATTAATCACTAATGTGTTAACATACTGTTCACAAAAAATTGCTTTGATCCATTTCGTAAGTCGTTTTCTAGAATGATTTGATTAAAGTGCCTGACGTTTTTTTTGCCGTTTAGTATATATATTTAAAGAAAAATGCATCCTGTGGGAACCGAACGAACAAGTAAGAGCAACAATATCAATCCGCGGAAGTCGAATTAATTCATCTCTAAGGGGAGGGGGGGGGGTGTATCTTAATCACTGTTTTGGTGTCATCTGAGGTTGGTCGACGTAAGCACAGAAGTTGATGGTCATTTTTGGTCATTTCACTCATGGGCCTCCGCTTTGTCGATCTAGTAAACCAAAAGTAAACTTTTAACGAAAGAATTAATATTGTAAGGGAAAGTCAAATTAACTCATCTGTAAGGGAGGAGGGGGTATAGGAGGTGATACTAAGGTCGGATGGGATGGGGTGGGTCTTCTTAAGCAGTGTTTTTGATGACATCTGAGGTTGGTCGACTTGTACACGTAAGTTGATCGTTATATCCGTGATAGAAGGGGATTTCGAGTTCTTGAGTGTTATGTTCTAGTGTACTAATAGTGAAACCTATAAAGTAAAAATTAATGTTGTACACGGAAGTGGTGGTAAAGGAGATGTTCTTAAAGGGGGAAGGAAGGCTCGGCAATCTTCTTAGGCAGTGTTTTGGAGACATCTGCGGTTGGTCGACTTATGCATGAAAGTTGATCGTTGTGCGCAGAAGTCGAAATTTCAAGGTTAACACGATAGAAACTACAGTTTATGATAGATTTATTTAAAATATTGGGGTGAAGCATTGGGGTCATGGAAGAACGAACCCTATTGATATTTTTCTAATTTGGTGTGACATATTAATGGGAACAACCTGGTTGACCTTGATCATTCTATGACTTTTTGTTCCAGAGATATGCTTTGTGTTCGGGAAAGCTGTCAACATCCAAGATTTCCTGTCGGATGAGCTGCTGTTTGGGGCTATATTTCTTTCGAGACAAAGCAGCTGTTCCATTAACAATCAGCTGACATTATTACTCTAAAGGTGGTTTTCATATCACGTGAGGTTAATTATCAGCCAGTCAATTTCTTTGTATTGAAATGTATGGTTTATTTTATGGGTGTGATTCTGGTCACTCTAGACGAATATCGCGCATGGAAACATTATAGACCTGGAGCCTAGTGTACCACATGAAAATGGTACAGCATTCTTTACAATTTCAAGTATTGCAAAAAAAAAAACACTTTCTGACAGACATTTTTAGTGGTGGTGTACCCCTGACAGTAATTGACAAACCACAGCTAAACTGCTTGGAAGTCGTTCGGCACCGCCACAGTAAGAATTACACTGTCAGATATTTTGTGTGGTGGGTTACCCCTGGCGGAAACGCCCAAAATACCACGCACCCCAACCAGGCTAGATTAGCTGAAGTCCGCACCACCTAAATTTACTCGGAAGTTGTTCAGCACCAACACAGGGGTCGTGAATTACCACTGCGAGACAGTTTGTGTGGTGGGTTACCCCTCACAGACACGTCCAAAATGCCACACCCTCCAACAAAGCTATATGGGTCATGAATTACCATTGTTAGACCGTTTGTGCGGTGAGGTGCCCTTGACAGACAGACCAAAATGCCACGCCCCACAGCCAGACAAGATTAGCTGCAGTCGGTACCACCTAAAACGGCTTTGAAATTGTTCAGTACAACCACAGGATCAAGAATATAATCCACATAATGTTATTTAGTCGTGTAAAACGTGTGACAGATTCTCTCGGACCTCGGTTTGAAGATGGTTTGTGTAAGAATTCAACCTTCGGATTCAATAACCTTGGTTATTCCTCCTAAAAGTGACGGCTAATTCCGCTAGGGGACAAATTCTAAATTGAGGTTTATTTTGGTGGGATAATTACAAAGTTTCCCAGTAAAAATGTGTGTAATATATTTATTTCGTTTGATTATATATCTTCAATGCCTGTAGATTCTGAATCCGAATGATACCCTCGTTGGAGATGGCCGTCATGAGACATTTTTGGGTTATTGCTTCATACTCTTGACAGTGCTTCATTTGATTAGACCTAATCCCACTCAAACGCTCCCGCAAATTTCTGTTCTAAATTAAGACTGGTTAATAGTCCGATCAACAACCAGTAGATTACTACGAAACTAAATCAATCGGGATTAACCCGAGCTCTAAATATGTTACTCGCGTTATTCAAAATCATAAGGACTTACCTTCGTCAGAAAGAACCAATTCACATTGAAATGATCAATACCATTCGCCTGAAAAAAAAGCTAACCTATTGGTGTTATAATCTACCAATTTTTGAAGGCAATTAAAATATTATTTCGACTAAAGACAAAGAAGTAATATTTAAAGCCCCAATAACACTCTTGTTGTAATTGAATAATATGTCCCAATCTTTATTCTGGTCAACAAATTGTATTATTTTACAATATTCAAATAAATTGATGATACAAATTTCATCGTAACACACCTAATTTAGAAAATTGGAAAAATTCAACTACATGATTTGAAAAGGTTAACGTAAACCTTTTCAAATGTGACCTGGATTTTAAAATATTTTCGAACCCTCTGGACAAATAAAATATGATGTAATGGATAATTTACACAACAGGTAGGGCACATAAACATCTGGTACTTAGAATAAGACTATTATTCATTTTCTAGAGCTGCCAAGCCAGCAAGAGTGTTATTGTCCCTTTAAAAATAAGGAGTTTAAAACAAACAAAACCTAAAGACTAAACAAACAAAAATAGTTTAACCTACCTACACTTGAATGAAATGGTGGAAAATTTGAGTGCCCGGAGAATTATCGGATTTTGCACCGACTCGGCTCATGAAGACGGACATATGTCATACAGTGTGCTATGATAAAAAAAAATTTACCCAGAAAGCCGTGCTAAGGCCTACTCTTATTTCTAATTCGAATTGTCAAGACTTAATGCTTAGTGCTTAGCGCCAATGTGTACACGAGACCTCGGTTTTCGGTCCCATCCCAACAATTACACACTGCCCTGCACCTCTGACAAGCGTGGGGGGGGGGGGGGCACGCCGTAAACTTCCGATGAACTTTCTCGATCGACAACGGGAGCGAACCCTGAACCTCACTGAATACAGAGGAAGTGCCCAGAGAAAACCAACCGCAGTCCTTGTCGCACACAAGACTGTGGTCGAGTACCGCCCATTCCTCTGCCAGCAGTGATCATTAGTGATTTATTACCACTTCAAGGAATTTCGGGGCATTTTCACGGCTTCCAATGATGAAGATATTTGCTATTTCCACTCTTTTCAACATTTCTACTTGTTTTTGTGTTTCTTGTAAATCATCTTTCATTTTCACGTACAGATGCTGAGCTGGGACATTAGTTAGAATTCGTCTGGGTGTGTTCTGTATATCTGAAAATATTTAATTATTTAATATGTTGTATATGCTCTGTTTTGTAGTGTTTTTAACAAAACAAAAAACTTATGTAAGATATAATAATTGTGACCTCATGTTCATGGATAAAAATGAAATGAAATGGGATTTAACGTCCTGATACTGGGCTTAGTAAGACAGGTAATTTACGCGCACGCCAATGTGTACACGGGATCTCGAGTTTTTGTCCCATCCGAACGACTATACATTGTCCCTTGCCAGGCCCATCTTTCCTTCGCCACTGAAAACACCACGCCGGAAAATCCAGATGAACTTTCTCCGGGATCAAAATGAAATGAAATGGGGTTTAACGTCCTACTCTTCTGCACCTAACCTGGGCTACTGGAAGACGGGCATACGCCATACAGGGTGCTATGAGGGAAATTTTTGCCCGGGTAGTAGCACTACGGCCTACTCTTATATCGAATTCCAACTGCCAAGGGATCTTTTACGTGCACGCCAATGTGTACACGGGAACTCGATTTTTCGTCCCATCCGAACGACGAGACAGCTGTCCTTGTCAGGCCCGCCGTTCTGCGTCATTGACAAGGGGAAATCACACCGGAAAATCGAGATGAACTTTCTCGGCAAGCCAACGTCTTACTTACTGAGTCATCGTGGCTTTGAATATAAATTAATTATCCTTCAATGATTTAGTAACATTACAGATGGAGGTGTGAAATGTATAGAAATTAATTTGAATCTAGATGACTATAACTTGCGTCAGGATTGGATTGTAATAATAACGTACCAAATGTTTCATCATAGACAATAGCTACATTATTAAGTTCATCATCCCGAACAATATCTGCTATAACTCGCAACATCTCCGTTGCTGTTGGTTCAACATTGTAATTTAATGAAGGGTCGACAGGCCGATATCTGTAGTAAGAATTGTCAACAACAGAGATGTAAGCTATGCCCAAAGTACTTGCAAACGAACTCAACGTTGAGGCTACGTTTGGTGATGTCATGTCCACCAGTGCAATGATTCCGTCTTCCAATTTAGAAGAAACTAAAAAAAAAGAAAAAAAGAAAAGAGGTTAAACAAACATTTTTTCCCCTTCAAATTAATAACTCAAAGTTTAACCTAAAATAAATCTGCAAGAAAATAATTTTCATTGTGTTTTAGGGAACAAATTTCCATAATTCAGAGACAAAAGTTAACCGGAATGCCACATTTGAAAACTATATGGAAAACAAAGTGTTGGCTCGAGCATAACGTTGACATCATTTTGCTGTAGAATGTCCTGAGTAATTTTGGCGGTTTGGGCACGAGCGTTGTCATAATGGAAAATGTTGTTTCGATGGCGTGGGTCTGAGAGCGTGATCGATGTAGCACACTGCTGTGATGCCGCCTCTTCTCCCTGGACCAAGATTTTGGAACACCACCGGACCCACTCCCTGGTTCAGGCCAATTTCACTCCAAACCATTATGCTTGGACCTCCCCATGAGTCTCGTTCCATGACACATTAGTCATAATAACGTTGCTAATGTCGACGCCATATTCTAGTCCTGCGGTTGATACGCAATACCGACTCTCATCTGTGAACAGAACAGTTCTCCATTGCCTGTGTTTCCAGTTCTGGTGTTTGAAAACTGTAGACGTTCAATTTCCTGGGTTCAATTCTGAGTTTAGGAAGGAGCCTCATTGCTCAGGTAAAGTTGGAGATGTGGTCACAAATATATAATAAAAATATTTGGCAAGTTTTTTGCAATGCGTCTATTCAGAGTAACATACCAACCTGACCTTTCTTTTGCTGCATAGTATATTTATTTTATCGAACATGCGTTAATAGACAGGTGCTGTTTACAGGAAATTTATTTAGTTAAAAACAATCGACTTGGATCTTGCCTAAACGTGACGAAACTCACCTTTATCTAGGGTTGTTAATGAATCATTGTTGTCAGATACTATGGTAACAAAATGTACATCAGACAAAGCATCGGCTTCTGTCAACAATTGGCTGTTTTTCAAGATAGTCTGGATATTCTTGTTCATTTTTAATACTATCTCATCGATAGCAAACACTAGAAAAGAAAAGAAGGTATGGATAATTGGGTGGTGGATATAAATTCATTGATGGATTTATGGATTCACAGATGAATTTATGGATTCGCGGCTATAGTCCTGAATAAATGCATTTATGGATGGATTCACTGTGTTTCGTTGTATAACGGCATGGCTTGTTTCCTTGGATAACAAAAGCTATCGATTCGTGGATTTAGTTGTGTGATATATTTGTAAAGTGATCTAGGGGTCCATTTAAATTGTTTGATTTTGGGAATTATATGATTTTACTAAACCGTGTGGTGTCTAATATGTTGGTTAAACTGAGCGTTATTGATATGTGGTCGAAGTAGATTAACTAAACTATGTAGGATTATCATTAAATAAGACTACGCCTTTTCAAACAAAACTTCGATCAATTTCCATTAATGTGAACTGTAAAACAAATATTGGCTATCGGAATCTACAACATATTTTGATGTTGATATAGCGCCAATTAGAGATTTCTGTACGGTTTTCATGGATCACAACATTACCTAAACCAGATTTTCTCTGATAAGCACACATTGAGACTATTTAGCTGTTCAAACTTAAAACATTTTTTTAGTTTCCATGACAATGGGTCAAATGATAATAATAAAATTATAATAATGATCGCACAGTGATGCTATTATGGTGTATAATTATCTTCAGTTCATGAAAGATGTGGTTCCTCGAGGTGTGTTATTTTTATTTCAAAGAATGACATTTTCCCTATTTTCCTTCAAAACATCGAAGCATTTGATCGAATGGACGTGTTTGTAAAACCCTCTATTCGGCAAAATATTTTTTTCAATTACCCTGACAAATCTGATCCTTTGATTGCAATAGAACTGTTTGTCTCACTACCAAAACCTTGAACTAAATAGGTTAAGTCGTTATCTCCTCTAGAAAGTGCGTAACGTATGCGCCGGTTGTACCAAAATGTGCATTTTGCCTTACGATACTGACATGGTGTGTCGCAACTATAAGTTATTAATACGGGTCTTTCTTTAGGCCTGAAATGTTAGGCTTAATTATCTTATCCAGACCATAATGAACCTGCCATATGTTCTGGATTAGGATCCGATTTGCTACTTAACTTTCATTCGTGATTCAATTGTGAATTGGATAATCGAGACTATTTTTTATCGTACCGTCTTTAGTAATGATGACCGATGCTGGGCCGAAAATTCAATCGCTAAAATCTCAGGTTCATAGTGGATTAATTTGACTGAAAATAAGACCAGGATTGTGATCTTTTTGGCAAGAATATAATGAAATACGGAATACGGTTGAACTTCCGGTACAATGCTTTATTGAGTTCTTCAACGCACACGACAGTTTGTACGCGTTTTTTTTACGAACCATTCGAACGGTTAGGCGCTACCCCGGACAAGTGGGAACTGGGATTGAACAATCCCGGGTTTAGATCGACCCACGCCGAGACAAACCAGTCGAATTAGGTACCAAACTCAAATCTGACAATTTAAATTTATTGTGTCTGTATTCTAATTCTGGGCTTAATGAAGATGGGTCTAAGAGTTCATCGCTGAAATAAAATCAAGCTCTTACATTCCTGACAATCTGACAATTTAAATTTATTGTCTGTATTCTAATTCTGGGCTTAATGAAGATGGAGAGTTCATCGCTGAAATAAAATCAAGCTCTTACATTCCGTTTTTATGTTTGTTTTTGTTTTTGTTTTTTTGCATTTCCATACACCCGTAAATGGGCATTATTGTGAGTCAAAACTCAGTACTATTATCCTGTTCGGTTCAATATATGCATAGTTCGCCCATTTTGCCACAAGGTGCCCCCCACCACCACCGCCAACCCCAAAAACAGCAGTTTGAAAGCATGTGCGCGGGGTTCTAAATGCA
Source organism: Patella ulyssiponensis (assembly GCA_963678685.1). Taxonomy (NCBI): domain Eukaryota; kingdom Metazoa; phylum Mollusca; class Gastropoda; family Patellidae; genus Patella; species Patella ulyssiponensis. The sequence goes on along the minus strand of OY783229.1, from coordinate 49,437,435 downwards.
ACGTTTTACTAAAATACAATATATTAATACCGAAAAATGAGAAAAAATGTCCATAACATAAATTCTGTCACTGTTGTTATTTAAAATATAGACAAAGCGGTGAGCAAGTTGCGCCAAAATTGTGTTTGTACATTTTATATAAACACGATAACTGAACGATAGAATCTGTAATATTATTCTAAAATTGATGTAATTTGTGGTTAGCAAGTTGCATGACGTTGAACAGGCGCAACGGGCGATGTTTTATCAGAGTTTTGACTGGTCTATAAAGAAAATGTTCAAATAGTTTGGTCGGTCCCTAGAATTGAGCCGTGAAAGCAAAAAGCAGATCTTCGGCGAAAATTTCCATCTTGACAGCTCGAAGACTGCCGGATCAAACCATTGAAAAGATTTGTTTAGCAACGACTTAATAAGTAAATTGGGCCTGTCTTTTACCAGCAATAAGATATCGACGAATATATTTTCGACCAAATCTAGACGATAAATCCCTTCACTGCACAAAAGGAACAGTCATTATCTGATATGATTAAGCGAGAACAGTTTTTTTCGGGGGCTAAGATCAATAAGCCTAGCTGGTTTACTTAAAGACCCTTACTTATATACGTCATTGCTTCGACCTATGATTTGATTTGTCACATCTTGTGGCAGTTATTCAAAACCTTTAATCGAGCTCCGTTACAAAGTCTTTCCACTCCTTTCCCTGACGCGACCGTCCCACCACATCAACGTATTTATAGAAGAACGAGACACCACAAGTCCTGCTTCAATGAGGCAAACTCGAACACTAAACTTGGGATGTTTATTTTAGTGTTACAGTGATTCCAATCTTTTTTTTAAAAAAACATATTGTTATGTTTTGTGTAAGTATTACTATCATTCGGTATACTTACCCACAGTATAATTATCAGCTTTGGATAATGATATGAGTAAAACTCCTATACATGATAACACCATGATCAACCATATCATTCCATCTGCCATTGTCACGTCTCACGTTATCCAACAAGACTATCACCGATTATTACATCACTGATATATGTGACAATTCTGTTGCCCAATAGAAAGAGTTGTCTTTTTTAACGATTATTTCTCTTTCAGTTACCAGAATATCAGGTTTATGCAATAATATTGGTTCAATTGGAACGTGTACGAACGAAAGCCGTTTAATTGTCCATTTAGTAAAAAACAATGTACCTGGATTAGTGATAGTCAGCACTGACAATCAATACAAAGACGGTAAATCTAACACTAGAACGACGAATCAGCGTTCATGCTGATAAATTATTAAGGTGTAAAATTAATACAATGATGTAAAAATGTATGTTATTGGTTCGCTCGTCTATGTAATATCGGCGACCTGCACACGCACATAAATCGAATAGATTACAATATATTTTAATTTGGTTTGATGTATGGGTGTGTGGTGGTGGTGGTGGTACGGGTGTGTGGTGGTGGTACGGGTGCGTGAGGGGGGAGGGTGTTAATTCGTATATCCCTGTACAATAGATATATAGATCAATATTACGACGATTAGCGTGGGTTTTGTTTCATTAAAAATGTCAAAATCATTTGATTCTATGGGCTAACACCGAAGTCAAGATATTATGCAATTCATATAATTCCAAAGTAGTCGCAGATTTCACAGGGTAGGCCTACTGGTTAATAAAAGTCCCGTCGGAAATACAATAGAAAGCGAAAACGGATTTGCGGCCATCTCTTTTATTTCGGTTTTTATCCCCCCCTCCCCCGGCTCTCAAACACACACACCCACACACACACACGCGCGCGCACACGCCAGACCATCTCAGAGGCGGATCAAGGCTCTGCAAGGCCCTGGGCAGCTCGACCAGCTGGGTCTTTTGCGGAACTGGTTCGCTGTAGTAAAACTAAGACCGCTGTATGAGAAACGAAATATCTGACGGTATACTGATGGAATAATGTCCAGCACTCAAACATTACCACGTCAGTCGGCCAGTGACAGTCAATTAATTTATTATTGCTTTAAAAAAAGATATATATTCTGTAATTCACTTTCACACATCTAAATTGACTTTTCAAACATCTGAATTCACTTTCTAAAACTTTGAAATTCTAACAGATGGAGCTTTCTATTTTTGTCGCTCAAGAAAATGTCACAACCGAGTGAGGTTCGTCGGAAATGTAGTCCAGAGAAATAAATAATGTAAAATATCAAATTGAAAAAAAATGTCAAAAATTTCATGGGTCCTTTTTTTCTCGAATAAAAATATTGATCGTAACCACCGTCTTAACATCGCCTCTCCATTTTTAAATTATATCATAAATATGGCCGAACGGTTCTAATTTACTTAAATCGGGGCCATCCCATTGCATAGAGAGTTGAGTATGGTCTTGCATTGTTAATATGTGTCGAATTAATATTTATGTAAAAAGGACCTGCAATATGCAGATTTAGGTTTACGCAATGTCTGTTTAAGAAAGATTTTGTTATATTGGGTGGGAAGATAAATAATTTTTTTTTAGAAATGAAGTTTATTACGTTGCAGTGTTAGGCCTACGATGAAATATTGATTTACGGCTGCTGCTGGCACCGGATTCATTCATTTGATTTGATATGTTTGTAGTTTATTTCATGTGATTTCTGTATAATATGGTGTCTTGTCCGCGGGTTTGTCTTATGGTTACTGAAATACTCTGATTTTGTAGTGAAAACTTTTGAATGCTTGATAACTCAAGATAGTTTAATAAGTTCATGACGGTACTTTTTGTTCGACTTCGCGGCTTCTTGTAATCGCGGCTTCTTATATACTTATGAAACTCCTGACATGAATATTTAAAGTTTAATTTAATTTGAATTTCACATAACATCTAATAAGTTTTATTGATGCCTGGTTTCTGTCATCTCTCCAATAGTTTTTCATCAGTGAAAATATGCGTTCAACATAAGCATTGCAAACTGGCATGGAAAGAACAAAAGAAACTAAAATTTGATTAAATTCACTTGAAATTTAATTGAAGAATTAATCACTTGGATCGTGGATCTTATATTATTATATGGTCCATGCTTTCATTCGTTTCTCGCCCGGCGGACTAGATTCGCGCAATCTGATAGAAATACAGATCGATATTTCGATTCGATTTTTCAAACATTCGACGGCTACACTAATTGATAAACCAATCAGCGTTGACATTTCGAGTGATTACCTACAGATCCGCACACTGATCAGCAGTGAATATTCGCTAGGCCGCTACAATCACTGATAAGGATGACATCGACGCGACTTAATTAGTTCACCATATTAACTTTTTTCTTCCGACAAATTAAATTCTAAAACATTTTTTGTATGTATTAGAAAAATAAGTAAAGACGTTTGAAGTATTTGTAGTTAAAAAGTATTTCCTATTTAGTGTATAATTGGGTATTAAAATGAGTAAAAGGCATCATTTTGCCCGGAGTAGTTACGTCTTATGTAAACAAAGCACGCGCCATTAAGCCAATGGTTAACAGCGTGATGTCATTGCACGTGTTTAAGACAGTCATCTGTGACAGAGATAATTCGTAAGTAATTCTCTGTGAACAGATTGACGTACAGATCCCTGCATCGCACGCCAAGAACTCGCCGTAACGGACCGTTTCATTGATTGGCTAATCCTTCACTTCAACCAGACCTCTGGTAATACAACTCTTCCAGATCCTAGTAAAGACAAGTAAAACGAAATTCTAAACTACATATTATAAAAAACGAAACGAAATAGGTCCTGGGTATTAATCAGATTGAGATCACGTACATTAAGAAGACTTGTGTGTAGCAATTGTGGGACATTTTGGCTGGTTTTCGGGACGATGGGCTAAAAAACATTTTGCGGGACTGTCCCGCTAAATGCGAGCGGATATGAAGTGAAGAGAGTAGGTCTTGGTCCAAATTTAAGACCATGCTCTCTAGACCGAAGTGGCAAAGTCATTTGACTATGCAATATGGAACAAGTCTGGCGTCATTTTGGGCAGGTAATCTGAAAGAAATGTTATAATATTATGGTAATGGATTATCAATTCTACCCGTCTAACGACGTTACGTCCCATCTTCCGATCAGTTTGTTCTTGTCCGTGTTTTAGATTAACCTTAATTTCCCCACTTCCTGTTTTTGTTTGGCGCTCTCAATCAAAATCAAAGTAAAAGTATTGCACAACGTTTCACTGTTGTCAATGTAAACCTTTATTATTTGATTCTAATGTGATCGATATGATTAAGTCTCTAATCTATTATCTTAAGATGTATTGATTTTGAAAATGACACAGGATTTGACGATGGTTATTTCATTACAATGAAACGAAAATCATGTGAATTTCAATTTGTTACAAATAAAACTGTCGACAGTGAGCAGCAAAAGGCGCAAAGTGATGATGATGATAATGATTTCAGAACAACTGCAACAACGACAAAATTACCACTGAAAAAAGTCCGAACTAAAGTGTCTAAAACGAAAACTTCTGTTAAAAGTCCATGTCACATACCAAATTCTAATCAAGAGAATGGGGATAGGAACATTGAAGTTTTGACCAAATGTATGAAGTCACAGTCAGGCCCTAACTCAAGTGTAAACGGGAAATCAGTATTAAGGACAAGTCCCAGAAGATGCCAGACAAGCAGAAGCTGTAAGAGAACTACAGAAAAAACTAAGTTTAAAAATACAAATACTCTTTTTGAGGGTGAGGTAAAAGTATTAAATGACGTACCAGTATCTGTAGATTCAGTAAACAATATCTGTATATCAAGTGGAACATCTAGTATGGTTACAGATGACATTTTGGTTAAAACAAAAAGTAAAAACACAGTTAGAAGAAAGAGCAGTAAGAGTTCAAAAACAGCTCAAATACCGATTCAAAACAAAACAAAACTTTGTCCAGCAAACAAATTGATGGTCATATCTATATCTGATGAAAGTGAAAGTGAGGAATTTCAACAACCAACAAAACAGTTTGCTGTTTTCACCAGTCCTTCGAACAAAATTAAAGATAAACTAAAGGAAACACAGACGAGAATCTCAAAAAATGTTACCCCTCGTAAAATCCAACGAAGCCCTGTGAAATCTTTGATAAATGAAGAAAGTATAACTGTTGCTTGTAAAACAAAGAAAGGGTTGCCAATAAAAGATAAAAAGAAAATTAGAAAAACAGATAAAGCTAAGAAAAATATAAATGAGGGTACTCCAAAGAAAGTACCCAAGATACAAGATGGTTACTGTCCTTTTTGTCAAATGCCCTTTTCTGCTTTGGGAATGCAGTCTCCTAACTGGCATTCCATGGAGTGTATGGACTTACCATTAATAACAGATACAGGTATATATATTGAGATTTAAACAGATAATTTTTTTTAATTACTATAAAACATGAAATGGCTTTTTATACGCCCACATTTTCATGTGGACGTATATTGTCGTCGCCCCTGTTCGTCCGTCCGTCCGTCCGGACGTCCGTCCGTCCGTCCGGACGTCCGTCCGTCCACAATTGTTTGTGAACAGTCTACAGGTCACAATTTTTATCCGATTTCAATGAAACTTAAAATATAGGTTAATTACCCTAAGATCTCGGTTCCTTTCGATATTGGCATGTATCGGACTATAACTTTTTGGGTTATGGCCCCTGATTGTACGAAAAATCACGTTTTTAGCTTGTGAACAGTGTAGAGGTTACAATTTTGAACCGATTTGGATGAAACTTGAAATGCATGTTTATAACCCAAAGATCTTGGTTCCTTTCGATATATGCGCCAATCGGATTGTAACTTCCTGAATAATGGCCCCTGATTGTCCGAAAAATCGTCCTTTTTAGCTTGTGGTCCTTCTGGAGGTCAAAATAGTTATCCGATTTAAAAAACCGTTTGATTATATCACCGTTACATGGTTATGGAGGTTGAGTTCGAATTTCGTGAAAATCGGACCAAAATTGACAGACAAAATGGCCGCCATTTGTACGCGAATAGTGTGAAAATATGTTATATCAAGGTTGTGGACCCTATAGAGGTCACAATTTTGAACTGATTTTGATGAAACTTAACACGTATGTTTATAACCCAAAGATCTTGGTTCCTTTCGATATTTGCGCCCATCGGATTGTAACTTCCTGAATTATGGCCCCTGATTGTCCGAAAAATTGTCCTTTTTAGCTTGTGCTCCCTCTGGAGGTCAAAATAGTTATCCGATTTAAAAAAACGTTTGATTATATCACCGTTACATGGTTATGGAGGCCGAGTTCGAATTTCATGAAAATCGGACCAAAATTAACAGACAAAATGGCCGCCGTTTGTACGCGAATAGTGTGAAAATATGTTGTATCAAGGTTGTGGACCCTATAGAGGTCACAATTTTGAACTGATTTTGATGAAACTTAACACGTATGTTTATAATCCAATGATCTTGGTTCCTGTCGATATTTGCGCCCATCGGATCGTAACTTCCTGAATTATGTCCCCTGACTGTCCGAAAAATCGCTTTTGTTAGCTTGTGGTCCCTCTGGAGGTCAAAATTATTATCTGATTTAAGAAAACGTTTGATTATATCACCGTTACATGGTAATGAAGAAAGAATATGAATTTCGTGCAAATCGGACCAGAATTGACGGATAAAATGGCCGCCATTTGTACGCGAATAGTGTGAAAATATGTTATATCAAGGTTGTGGACCCTATAGAGGTCACAATTTTGAACCGATTTTGATGAAACTTGAAATACATGTTTATAACCTAAAGATCTTGTTCCATTGCATATTTGCGCATATAGGATCGTAACTTCCTGAATTATGGCCCCTGATTGTACGAAAAATCTACTTTTTTTTAGCTTGTGTCCTCTGAGAGGTCACAATTATTATCCGATTTTAAAATAAACCGTTTGGACCAAAATTTGGACAAAATGGCTGCCGCTTCTACGCGAATAGTGTAAAGATATGATATATCAAGGTTGTGGACTTGTAGAGGTCACAATTTTAATCCGATTTTGATGGAACTTGAAATGCATGCTCGTAATCCAAAGATCATGGTTCCTTTCCATTTTTGCGCATATCATATCGTAATTTCCTAAAATTATGGCCCCTGATTGTAAGGAAAATAGTGTTTTCAGCTTGTGGATCCTATACAGGTCAAAATTTTTATCCGATTTAAAAAAAAAACCTTATAAGATATCACTGTTAGGCCTGACATCCTAAGGATGGTTGAGTTCGAATTGCGTGCAAATCGGACTGAAGCTGCTTGGCAAAATGGCTGTGGCTCGTTCGCAAATAGTGCCTTTTATTGCATGCTTCTTCTGGAAGGCATGTCGAAGTTCACTTTACATTTGATCATTTAAAGTGGTTGTGACTTCGAATATGAATGTGATGTGTGTTGTGTAATATTATCAAATTTTATCACTATAGACCTAGCCTATAATACTACTGCAATATTTCGTTTTTATTATATTATATAATGATGGTATGTTGAGCAAATGTGAGCTCACGAAAGTGAACCTGAATAATGATAATAATGAATAATTCATATCAATCACCTGACATAAGTAATGAAACATATCAATACACTAGACAACACTACACGACTTTTGAACCAAAGTTGCCAACACAAAAATAACTTTAGAGACAAAAAAGCGTCGGACATTTTAGATTACTATATATAGAACATTCTTGAGAGAATGCTAGTGTTTATACAATACATATAATAACATCATCATGCAATACTTCATAATTGTTTTCTAACCTCCAAACCTTGGTCCGGGTCCGAGTATGCCTAGTTGTCTTTCATCTAGTCCGAGTCGTTTGTTTGGATTATCAGGGTTGAAAGGTCAGAATAAGTGTTTTGATTGGTCACCTATTCCACACTTCATTCAAAAATAACTGACATTTGGCGCTCGGCTTTCGAGCTATCAAGTCGTGACTCGTGACTCGACGAAAGATGGACCAGTGCCAGTAAGCTAATATGCCTTTGTATTTTATACTAAAACAGTAAATGGGTTTCCAATCGTATTCGTGGGTTTTGTTTTAGATCATAAAGTATGTGATAGAGTTAAGAGGTGTGGCTTCGACGTGGCTTCAATCTTAATCTTGTATTGTACGCAGGCCCCTTATAGTTATACTTATAATATTAATTAAATTAATTATTTGGACCGTATTGAATTGATTCCTTGTTTCTCATTTTCCACGCGCTGAGGTCTAGGCTCATGAATTAATGATCGCACAATTTTTCATTGGCTGAGATTGTCATCCAATTCATTTATTGTCCAACGGCTTACAAAATGGCTAGCGATATGTGGGTATAATTTCATTAAATTAACCTGTCAATAATAAATATCATAATAATCAATGACATGCGCCGTTTTTAGATACCGGGTACATTCTTTTCAATGGTATCCCCCTCCCCCGCGCTCGCCAATTTCGTTAATACTTACGCATTTCCAAATCCAATCGAATCCACACGATGTACATGTACGTCTTTCAATTTCATTAATTAAGGATTTCAGGTCAAAATTTCGAATGACAGAAAAACTATTTTGTGAAAATATGCATAAAATGCTACCCAAGTTTAAAAAAATATATTTTAATTAGATCCAAGGTTAATGTAATTTTAAAATCCGAGATCGACGTCAATATATACTCAATAATTTTGTAATCAAAATGCACTGATCTGTGCGACGTCATTAATAAGCGGTATTTCCCCTTCAGAATGGCAAGTATCAATTTTTAATAATTTGAATGACTATGTCAAATATTTATAATCTGTTCGGGTTATCCAATGGTTCAAGAGAATGTATCCCTGCGCAAGTATTCCACGAGCGATAATACCCCAAAATTTATCTATCGTTTGATTGGTTCTTCTATATTAAAATAACCTGGATTCACCAATGAAGTGAATTGTAGCAGAGGAAATCTCGGGTCGCGTGACGTCAGAGCGGTATTTTCCCACGAGCGTCTCCTGTAAATAAACGGTAATTTCGCTTACACTTCGATATTTTTTAGCCTGAATCTTTGCAGATATTTTGATTGATTTTAAACTATTACAATACAATTGCTAGTAATACATTTACATTAAATAGTAATTCAGAAACGTAGATTGAAGTGGGCTATATTTCAGCGGCTGACTGTCTGAGTTCACGCCAGTCACGTGACCTAAAACCTCTACTTTCATCGATATTGGAGACTTAGCAAGCGTAAATTTTTGGTACGGATCGCGTATCCGCATCAATTTTGCGTGTGACAACAACAATGCGTCCGAATAACATATGAGAAGTGTACTAAATGTAAACGTCTGCAGTACAATCCTAATGATAAATTATAGTATATATGACGATTTTTCTAGGTTATTTGCGTATTTGCAATTGTACCATTCTTTAACTGATTGACTCAAAACTTTGTAACAATACAAACAGCTATACATCACATAAAAATCATACACATACATACAGATTTTTTTTATTTTAATTTTATTGTAATTGAGCTCCAGTCATCTTTTGCAAAATATCTCTATTGCTATTTAGTCATATCTAATTTTTTTAACCATAGCTTAATGACATAAATTATCTCAATTCTTCTAGAAAATAGCAACCAGTTATAAGTTTTCAGAAATACAATAAAGGGCAATATCTATTAAACAGGACCACAATATTTGCAAAATCTGATATATTTTTATATTGATTATCAATAGCATAAAGAAGTTATTTTTCCTTATTTCTTCCAAACTGGTGCAAGGGTGCGGGATGTTTGATCACTAATCATAATCATCTTTTTTTCGATTGAATCCGCACCACATATTATGTATGTCTTTCTTCAATGCGTTATTCTTTTCAATTGTTCAGTCCTCGAAATAAAAAAAAAAAGAAAAATAATGCCGTGGCAGAATGGTACTGCTACGGCACCACAGCATTTTTTTTTGTTATTTCAAAATCAGTGCTTTTTTTAACTTTTCAAGATGGATAAAATTTATTTATTCAATCCACAAAATTTGAGGCGAATGATACCAATTGGTTTCCTGTGGTCGCGCCATGCAGCTCAAAAACATGCGACCGAATTCCTGGTTACGCAAATTGAAAGATCGGTTACCTTAACAAATTTCATTAACAAATTTATTCTCATGTGATCAATATTTATACAGGATGCGTGACACTGGCCTAAATTATTAATATTATACCACAAACTCAATTCATTCATTCATCATTCTTGCCATTTCATTTCTCCATCAGTCTTACCGGTACTTTGAGTTTGACAGATGAGTATTTTTGACATCAGGTATTGACCAGTTGTAAGCAGGTTTATTTAAAAATACCCCAACCCTTAATTCTTTAAATTATTAGTAGTGCCATAAATATTTAAACATGTCAGCTATACTTCCAAAGAATTTACTGCACGTGTTCCTTTCACTTATTATATAGCCATTGCTGTACGGTGGTACTGACCCGTATGTAGGTCGTCTACTTTGACCCCCACATGGCATCGCTTGACTGCCAATGTAAACGATTTTACAGTCTTGTCTGTATATTTTAATATGATTTCATCACATCAAATTATTCCGTTTCCTATTGAAACTTGGTTTGTATAGTGTCGAGGTTAATAAATACTATTTATTTTGTCAATCATCTGTGTCTATTTTTAGTTTATAATCGTTGAAAAAACCCACCACTGTAACGGCAAAGCATGGATATATGCCTACGTACAACACATGACATGGGTTAAAAGTGTACCGGTATTCGGTAATTGCAATATATTTGTCAGACTTTCGTCTACAAAATGATAAATATGTCACTTTATTACACAGTCAGACGACATCCTCCCTGGTACTATTCTATAACTGGTACATTTAGTCATTTTAATTTTTAGGATCGCAAGATCTACCATGATTTGCGCCTTTCGTCGATAGGTTATTGTTTTCAATCGTATCCCCACGACATGTGTCTTTTTTCCACTGTATCCACACATATCTTTTATCGACATTGCCTTTTGACATTTTGTTCTTTTCGATCAAAAGAGTACATTATCTTTCTGCAACATGGTTTTCTTTTCGATCAAATCCCCACCATGTGCACTACCGCACATCATTGCCACAGTGGCAACAGAAACAAGGAATCAATCCAACATGGCCATAAAGTCACAAGAAGTGGTTGCGACTTCGTGATTTTTATCCTCACTGGTAAGGACCCCTCATGCAATCCAATCATTAAGATAGAATTGTACCATTTGTTCCGAGATGACCTAGTTTGTGTCATTGAAGCTCCTGCCCCCTCCCCCAGCTCACATACATACATTATGTTCAAGGGAAACATACTGATTGAAAGTAATAACAACCTTTCGCATCGGTACGAATACAAAAACGTCATCGATTCGTGTGTACTTATGTCAACTAGTAATGAGTGTTCGGCCAGTGAAAAACGTTACGCGTATGGGGCTGGATTCACGTAGGTATGCAAACAAACATTGTTCTTGTATCATATATTGAATTTCACACAATTTTGTGTGACCTTGTGTATATTGTTGGTTGTGTACAGTTTGTTAAATGTACTCAAATTCAGTATTCTGCTTGATTTGTTGTACAACTGTTAAAAACCGATTAAAAACTTTTCCTGGACCAAGAAGTTCACAGAGTGGAAATTAACAATATCTAGCTATTATCGTGCGATGGATTGCGAAACTGTGTGTTAGATGATACAAAAGCGTAAATGGACATATGTGTTCGATTTCGTACCAATGCGAAAGGTCCCAAATTTTTCACATCACCTGAACTTTCACAGAGCCTGTATACTATGGAAGGGTATCGCTGCCAATATTGAATGCCTTGCTAAAATGAGATGCTACAGAACGCAAATGTAAAATAGAATATAAAGGGAAATGTAAAATGCAGACACGCCACAAAATAACCTTTTCCAATAAAACATTTGTCATTTGACACATTACATTTATGATTTATGTTTAACTTTGGCCTTAGATGTATTTTGACTTCATCATAACAGGTTTTAGGACTTTGTACATTGTATTTTTTTTTACATATAAGTAATCAAAAAAACATTTAAGCAGAGCATTTAATATTGGCAGCGATACCCTTCCATATTATACTGTTGGTTCTATTTGTACCGGTAATTTGTTTATTTTATAATTCTTACAATGCTTAGCCAAGACAGATAAAGGGAATTATTGTCGGTCGTTATGTGCTTGCAGTTTGCCTTGATGTTCCCATAAAAACACTAATGGAAATTGCTGAAATGTTTTTTTTTCTTTTTGTGCATGCAAGGCCTATAAGAATAACATGTAAAATATCTTCTTAAATTGGCTAGACCCCAGAATTTAGATAATTAAATAAGGCAGAACAATTTACAGTTGAAAAAAGGAGTAACCCTACTAAAATGCCCCCTATTCTCCAAAATTTACAGTTTATTGTTTAATAAATGAAAAATTATTAACCATGCTTAATAATTTTTTTGTTCATCTCAGATGCCGAGATTAAAAAAACAGTCAGAAGATGTAAAGAAAAAAGAAAGAAAGAAATATATGATGAGGAGTAGATCCATATCTACTCCTGAAGTAGAAAGTAGCATTCACACGGGCTCTTATCGATCTGATATTGGCCCATTTGTGGATAGTGATGATGATAATCACACAGGGTCGTATTGCTCTGATATTGACCCGAGTGTGAACAATAATGAAAAGAAAGAAAAGAAAAAGCTTAATGCAAGTAGAAGTACTTCTACAACTAGTGCTACTTTTGAAGAACATGTGGCATATGGTTGCATTAGTACAAATGACGATTTTGAAATGAAAGAAAAGCTGAATGCAAGTAAAAGTACTTATACAACTAGTGTTACTGTTGAAGAAAATGTGACAGATGGTTGTATAAGTACACATGATGATTTTGAAATTGAAGAGTACAGTGGGGTGGTAAAGCCTTCTGTTACTGAAATTAATGTAGCGCCAAGTTTTGTAGGTCGAGAAAATGATATAAAAAATCTAACTTTGTCACAGCTTGACAAATATTTTGATTTTCAAAAAAAACAGAATTTGTTGAAACGAAAAACAGCTCATGCTGTCAGTAAGAAAACTAATGCAGGCAGAAGTGAATATTGGAAGTCTTATAAACAGGTAAAACGAAAGAATTCTCAGTATAAGGCAAATGAGAGGCAGCGACAAACTGAACTCAGAAAGTCAAAGAGATTAAACCCTGAGTACAGGGAATCAGAAAAGATGAGGGAAACCTCTGATAGAAAGGTAAAGAGATTAGACCCTGTCTATGGTTCTAGAGATAAGCAAAAACACTCTGATTTCCTGAAAAGGAAACGTCTAGATCCCGAGTACAGGGAATCAGAGAAGATGAAGGAAACTTCTGAAAGAAAGGTGAAGAGATTAAACTCTGGGTACAGGGAATCAGAAAAGATGAGGGAAACCTCTGATAGAAAGGTAAAGAGATTAGACCCTGGGTACAGGGAATCAGAAAAGATGAGGGAAACCTCTGATAGAAAGGTAAAGAGATTAAACCCCGCGTACAGGGAATCAGAAAAGATGAGGGAAGCCTCTGATAGAAAGGTAAAGAGATTAGATCCTGTCTATGGTTCTAGAGATAAGCAAAAACACTCTGATTTCCTGAAAAGGAAACGTCTAGATCCTGAGTACAGGGAATCAGAGAAGATGAAGGAAACTTCTGATAGGAAGGTGAAGAGATTAAACCCTGGGTACAGGAAATCAGAAAAGATGAGGGAAACCTCTGATAGAAAGGTAAAGAGATTAAACCCTGGGTACAGGGAATCAGAAAAGATGAGGGAAACCTCTGATAGAAAGGTAAAGAGATTAAACCCTGGGTACAGGGAATCAGAAAATATGAGGGAAAGGAAATTGAAAAAATTAAAGAGATTGAATTCTGACACTAGAATTAGTCACAATAGAAAGGCCGCCATTAGTAGGCGTAAGAAAAGGGCTAAATTGAAATCGTTGGACACTAACGAATTAATATCTCTTTTCCATCAGAAGGTAAGCAATGGGCCAACCTACACCTGTGAAAGTTGTCACCAGTTATGGTACAAACACAGTGTAAAACGGTCCACAGCAGTTAGTAAGTTGAATGATTCTGCTATAAAATGTTTAACAGAAAATGGCAGTGGATGGATATGTGGCACTTGTGAAAAGTATATCAAAAAAGATAGGATTCCACCGCTATCTATCTATAATGGTAATGCTTTTCCAGAGCTAGCAGAAGAGTTGAAACTGTTTCCACTAGAGTGGAGACTGTTATCACCTAGAATCCCTTTCATGAAGGTGTATGCAGCTCCACGTGGTGGACAAAAGAAAATCAGAGGAAATGTTGTAAATGTTGTTGCTAATGTGTGTAGTACCATCAGTTCTCTTCCCAGAGCTCCAGATGAAAACTTCACAATAGCTGCTAAATTGAAACGGCAACTTAAGTATAGCCATGCTGTTATGACTGAAAATATCAGACCATATAAGATTATGGAAGCTGTAGCATGGTTGAAAGCAAATGGTGACCTCTTCCATAAGGAAGGGGTTCACTTTGATGAAGCAACTATACCAAATAATGCAAATGATGAAGACATGGTCAAACATGTTGACCACTGTAATGAAAATAGTGAAATATCTCCAGAAGGAAATGGTGTAAATACCATTCATGTTGACAACTCTGACGAAACAAATGTTTTATCGGAGGATGAGAAAAGGAACAAAGAAAGATGTGTCAACGAGAATGATAACTCAGGTAAGGAAGCCACTACTTCAGGAAACCCTGAAGTCGATACTTTTGATGATTGGAGTGAGGACGAAGGTGAACAAGCTCGTGGATCTAAGGATACATTGTTGACTTCCCCTGACTTCATTGAAGATAATGAGAAGGAAAAGGTATACTCTTTTGCTCCGGGACAGGGTAATATTCCATTAAGTATCTTTATGGACAAATACTCTGAAGAGCTATCATTTCCACAAATATTTGCAGGAAAGGCAAGAGTAGACGCAAAGGAAAGGAAAGGAAAAGTTTACTACAGTGAACTTTGTAAGTCTGAGTTAAGACGTAACGATAGAAGAGCTGCAAATTGTGTTGACAATATCTTTTTCAAATTGAAAAAGCTGCAAATGAAAACTATGATTGGTCAAGCAAACATAGCAGTTAGAAAAAATAAAACTGCTGGTAAAAATTTGACAGCTGGTGATCTCCGGACCCCTGGTCGCTTGGAGAAATTGGTGCAATTCGATGATGGTTATATGGTGTTGAAAACACTGAGAGGTTCGCCACCATACTTTAAAAAAGCTAAATCCGATCTTTTCGGAATGATAAGAATGTTAGGAGAGGCCACCTACTTTCGTAGTTTAAGTGCCGCTGAAACGAAGTGGAAGCATTTGCTTCAAATATTAGGCAAGTTGCAAGATGATAAGGAATATACTGACGAGGAAGTAGATAACATGGACTGGGAGAAAAAGTGTAAGCTTATTTCGTCAGACCCAGTTACATGTGTTAGACAGTTTGATTACCAGGTCAATCTGTTGTTCAGAGATGTACTGAAAGCAGAGAACTCACCCTTGGGAAAAATAACTGATTTTTTTTATAGGGTTGAGTTCCAGCACAGGGGCTCGCCTCATATTCATGCTTTGTTATGGGTTGATGGGGCTCCTAAATACAAGTGCAGTGAAAATGAAGAAATTGTTGAGTACATTGATAGCAAGATATCATGTAGAAGAATTGTGGATGACGATGATTTACAGCCACTAGTAAATTATCAGAAACATAAACATTCTCATACATGTAGAAGGAAGAACCGAAAGATTTGCAGGTTTGGTTTCCCAAAACCACCAATGCCAAACACTGTAATTCTAGAACCGCTGGATGCAACGGTTGGTGAGAATGTCATCAATTCACATAAAAGTGATTATGACAAAGTGAAAGTAGTTTTAGATGAAATGAAAGAGGGTGAAGACATTTCTTTTGAAGATTTCTTAGGAAAGGTCTCTATCACCTATGAAAAGTATATTATGGCAGTACGTTCATCAATTAGATCAGCAACTGTCTTTTTGAAAAGAACACCAAATGAATTGAGGATTAATTCCTATAATCCTCTTCTTCTGAAGGCATGGAGAGCAAATCTCGATATCCAATTTGTGCTTGATGTATATGCTTGTGCTATGTATATAGCCTCATATATAGCTAAGTCACAAAGGGGTATTAGTGATTTGCTAAGGCAAGCAATGAAAGAAGTTAGAAACGGTAATTATGGCATCAGAGATCAAGTTAAGGTAATTGGCAACAAGTTTCTGAATAATGTAGAAGTTAGTGCCCAGGAAGCTGCATATATCATACTGCAACTTCCTATGAGAAAAGCATCGAGAGAGGTTGTGTTTATTAACACATCTCCTCCGAGTGAAAGGGTATATCTGTTGAAATCACAAGATCAACTAGATAACCTGGATGATGAAGACGAAAATATCCAATCAAGTAATTATCTTGAAAGGTATAAGAACCGTTCAAAGCAGTTAGAAAATGTAAGTCTGGCTGATTTCATTGCTTGGTACGATAGGAAAAATACCTATATTAAACGATCAAAGCAACTAGAAAACGACCAGACATTAGTTGAAGACCAAATGGAGCACAACTCTGATTGGGACGATGAAGACTTGAGAGAGAAATCTTCTCAAACAAAGAAAATAAATAAAAAATCTATGATAAAGAAAAGGGCAGTGGCAAGAGTCATTAGATATGTCAATTTTAATGTTGACAAGGAGCCCGAGAAACATTACAGAGAACTCCTCATGTTGTATTCCAACTGGAGGGATGAAGAAGTTGATTTATTGGGAGGATTTGATTCCTTCCAAAGCAGATATGAAAAAATGGAAGAACAAATAGTTGAGCAAATAAAGCAATATGATGCAAATAGGGATGCTGTAGATGCAGCTATTCTTGCTGAAGGTCAGAATTTGGAAGATGCCTGGGACGAACAGGCACCTGTTGCCCAGCAAATTGAAAAGGAAGATGAAATAGAAGAAATGTTAATTATAAAGAAGGATTCTGAAAGTGGTAAGCCTACCAAATACGAGTATGATATTGGTATGGATTTGGGTCTTCCCACTGAAAGTAATGTTGAACAGGTGGCACTCTATGAAATGCCCGATGAAAATTATAGATCTCTGATGAGGTCTCTGAATCAGAAGCAGCTATATTTTGTATATGATACTTTGAATGAAATAAAACTGTCACGGAATCAGGTTTTCAGATTCTTAAGTGGCGGAGCTGGTGTAGGCAAAAGTTTTGTAACAACTGCTTTGTATCAAAGTTTGTTGAGGTATTACAAAACTAAAGCAGGTGATGATTTTGAAACTATTAAGCAAATATTGCTGGCTCCGACGGGCAAGGCCGCTTATAACATCATGGGTAGTACTTTACATAGCGCGCTGAAGATCCCTGTTTGTCAGTCTTTGCAATATAAAAGCTTAGATAGTAGCAGATTAAATACGTTAAGATGTAGCCTTGGGGGTTTGAAAGTTGTCTTCATTGATGAGATATCCATGGTAGGAAGTGGAATGATGAATTTTGTTAATAAAAGATTTCAAGATATCAAAGGCAGCCCACTGTTATTCGGTGGATGTCATGTTATCTGTGTTGGAGATCTGTTTCAATTGAAACCGGTATTTGATGGCTATATATTTGAAAATCTCGACAGTGCCTATGGGCCATTGGCGAGTAATATATGGAAAGATAATTTCTGCATGTATGAACTTACAGAAATTATGAGGCAAAAAGATAGCAAAGCCTTTGCTGAACTATTGAATAGATTAAGAGAAGGCAATTATATATCTGAGGAAGAAAAATGTAATGATATCAACATTCTTAAATCTAGATTGTTGAAAGTTAATGAAGAGAGTGAGTATCCTTTTGACATACAACATCTCTTTTTAAGTAATGAAAAGATGAAAAACTTTAATGATAAAGTTTTTGATAACATGGTTGGTGAAAAAATTGTAATTTTAGCAAAAGATAGTCTAGTTGGGTCTGCTTCGCAAGCTGTGGGCAAAACTATACTAGAGAAAATTCCAGAAGATCCGAGAAAAACCATGCAATTACATTCCACTTTAGGATTGGTAATTGGCTTGAAGTGTGAAATAGCTTTAAATGCTAGATTGGACGATGGGTTGACCAATGGGGCGTCTTGCGTGGTACAAAAAATCCAATCAGGCGCGTCCAGATCAGCAAGTAGCACCATAGTCTGGGTCCAGTTTGATAATCCAGATGTTGGTAAGTTAACAAGAAAAGATTATAAAAGTCATTTCAGTGCAGAAATTGATCCCCTGTGGACACCTATTATGGCTGTTTCACGACAGTTTAGAGTTGGGAAATGCAAGAATGCAGAAGTAATGAGAATGCAGATACCTTTGAGACCAGCTGCTGCAAAAACTGTTCACCGGTCCCAAGGGGATACTTTAGAAAGCGTGGTCGTTGATTTCGAAGGAAGGAAAACTCCGCATATTCATTATGTTGGATTAAGCAGGGTGAAAACTATTGAAGGTTTACACATCATAAACCTGAATGAAAAGAAAATATCAGTAAGTAATGATGTCAAAGTAGAAATGAATGAATTGCGTACAACACGTAAAGTCATGTGCAGAACGCGGGATTTGAGTTCTGTCAGCTCAGATAAAATAATTGTGGTTTATCATAATGTTAGATCACTGCAGAAATATTTTGAAGATGTAAAAGCAAGTCTTTGTAAAATAAATGCATCTGTCGTCATACTGGCAGAGACAAGAGTAAAAGCAAGTGCAAAATCAGAAATGTATAATGTACCTGGTTATACCTTGTATAGAAATGATGCTGTAACAGAAATATTGAAAAATCATCATGGTATGGCTGTATATGTCAATGATAAAATGAAAGTGAAAAATATTGTTGTTGAACCATTCAATATGAACGGTGTTGAGATGAACGTTATAACATTAGATATTGAAATTGGAAATATAAAGAAATCTTGCAAGATACTTGGGCTATATAAACCCCCTAAAGTGTCAGAGAGTCAGTTCTGTTCAGCTCTTATAGATGTGAGAAAAACGTCAAATGAAACTGATTTCACCATAGTTCTTGGTGATTTCAATATGAAATTTGAAAAATGTAAGACTTCTAGGGTCAATGAAGTTTTGAAGGGCATGAGCCAGTTGATTGATGAACCTACCACTGATTCAGATACAGTGATAGATTTGATATACACTGATCTACCGAAAGATCACATAAGGTCTGGTGTTCAGGAGAACTACTTTTCAGACCACAAAGTGATCTATTTGATGATCAGTAAAGAAAAACTAAGTAATGATGAGAATAAAGCTTACAACAACATTAATGTTGGAAATGAAAATATGTGGAAATCCCACACTGTTAAGGAAAATAAAAATAGTTCTTTATTTGGGGAAAATATTCCTGCAAGAAGAATTTCTAAAGAAATGAAAAGAAAGACTGGCATTCAGAATGAAATGCAGGTTGATGATGTAATAGTCAGAAAGTATGGCTATCAGATAAGCAGAAGAGATCTAGCAACTCTTGCTCCAAGGCAGTGGCTCAATGATCAAGTAATAAATGTGTATATGAAATATCTACAAGAAAGAGAAAGAAATGAAGGCAATCAAATATTGGCTGAAGAAATTTTCTGTTACACCAGAATAGAAGGAAATTTAAGAAATGCAGTAGAATTCTACCGAGGTAGAAATATTCTACAATATGATATGGTTCTAGTTCCAGTGTACACTTCTAGTCACTGGAGCTTATTGGTAGTATATGTAAGATCGAAGACAATAAAGTACTTTGATTCGCTTGGAAGTTGTAGTAGAGGTGCTGTATGTTTGAACACATTGCTCAGTTTTATTAATGAGATTGAGACAGTACGATCAAACACATGGAAAACGATAATGGAAAGAAACATAACTATACAAGATAATGGTTATGACTGTGGTGTTTATGTATGTATGTTTGCTGATTTAATTCTTCAGGGTTTATCTTTGAAGAACAGAAAGAAAACCGCTCAAGGTTATCGCCAGCACATGAAGGAAATAATAATGATGTGAAATACTGGGGCAACAACTATGCTTTCTCAAAAACATATGCTGTTGTCTTGGTATGTAATAGTAATAGTGTAGAAAAATGCAGTTACAGTGTATAAAGCAGAAGAAAGATATCAGCTTTTGATATTGTAAATACATGCACGTGGCAGGTTTATGGGTGATGATTATGTTATGCTATAAATAAAGCAGAGAAAGCTATAGCCTAATACTCCGATATTATTGGCTAAGAAATTAGTAGTTTCCAGCGTAATCGAGATAGAAAAAAGCTGCTGGTTATCACCAGCACACAAAGGAAATAATAGAATTAGAAAGGTAGCAACTACATGTATATGTTGTTGGTTGTGTTAAAGTTATAGATAATGCAGAAAGTTGTAACGGCTGATATTCCTATATTACTGGCCATGAAAGTGTAAGATTGGTGGGTGTAGGGGAGACGGGGAGCCTGCCTATATAAATATTTATTTATTTATATGGAAAGTAGCCTATGTGTAATGTGTAGGAAAAAGCTGCTGGTTATTGCCAGCACATGAAGGAAATAATACAATGGTAGCAATTATGTTGGTGCCTATGCAAGTAGTAAAGGCTAATACTCATGTATTACTGGCCGTGAAAGTGTAAGATTGGCGGGTGTAGGGGAGTCGGGGAGCCTGCCTGTATAAATATTTATTTGTATGAAAAGTATGTGTAGGAAAAAGCTGCTGGTTATTGTCAGCACTTGAAGGAAATAATACAATGGTAGCAATTATGTTGTTGTCTAAGCAAGTAGTAGTAAAGGCTAATACTCAAGTATTACTGGCCGTGAAAGTGTAAGATTGGCGGGTGTAGGGGAGTCGGGGAGCCTGCCTATATAAATATTTATTTATATGAAAAGTATGTTGAATTCTTCAAGGTTTATCTCAATCTGATTAAAATACAGATATCTCTAATTCGTTTCATTTTTTATATACATACTTTTAATGGCCTACAGCACATAAATGTCTAATCGGTTGTAGTGGATTTTGTCAATTTGATAAAAAAAATCAGGTTCCGTACACCACACAGATTATTTCATTGGCTTATCGCTTACATCAATCAGAATGCAGATTATACAAATCCAACTGTAGTATAGATAAGTAAAGCGAAATAGAACTTCTGTTTTTATCAGATAAGGTTTATCTTTGAAGAATGAAGTGAAGTAAGCTGCTGGTTATCTCCATCCTCGGTATCCCCAATAAATAGGGCTTGTGTGTTAATTATGAGGGATGCAACAAATTTAATGTGATAGGAGTGATATTTACATTCAGCAAGGTCTTAAAGTACTTTGACAAAGTTTGTTACATTGATTCGTTGTCCATGGTTGCAATAAAATGCTCGTTACTTCCCTTCTCCCACTTGCGAAGTTTTAAGTTGGTCAATAAATAAAGCACAATTATCAAGGGCTGATACTTTGACCATTTGTCTACTCCGCAAATAGACTGAGAGGTAAATGCAAAACGCAACGATACCACTGGGAATACCGAGGATTGCTTATCTCCAGCAATACAGTACAAAATGATCGTACTGTCATTGTAGAAAGAGCAGAAAATATTGGCTTCTAATACAAATGTATTATTGGCCAATGTAGTAGAAAAATGCGGATTGTACATGGATGGTTGGTCTAATGGTATGGATTAATAACTGAAATTTCACTAACTGATGAGATGTGTAATGGTATGGATTAATAACTGAAATTTCACTAAGATAAGTATTTGAAAATTGATTTGAAAATACTGTTTGCGAATCTAGTCATTAAATGATTGCTTTTGAAGAACAGAAAGAAATATGTTAGTTATTGCCAGTACATGAAGGAAATGATAATTATGTGAAATACTGTACAATTAAGTTGTTGAGTGTAACAAATACATATGGTATAAATCCTCCACTGGCCAAAAGAAATGAAATGTAATTGGGTTTAACGTCCTACTGTTCTGCTAATTACGCCACAGTTTGCTATGGAGGAAATTTGCTCATTCAGCGGCACTATAGTCTACTCTTATATCGAATTCCATTTGCCAAGGAATCTTTTACGTGCATGTTAATGTTTAAAAGGGTTTTTCATCCCATCTGAACAACTAGACAGCTGTCCTTGCCAAACCCTCCGCCCTGCACTACTCACAAAGGAAAAACACATTGGAAATCTTGATGAGATTTCTAGGCCAACATTGTTGCAAACACATGCCCAGATGATTTATTGTTAACAAATTAATACTTTATTTCCAACAACCAATTAAAATCTTTATATACATATTTTTCTATTTCTTTCAGAACTGGTAATTACCAAATATTACAGAGTTACATTATAAAAGATATTCATAATAATTTTAAATATTCACAATGTCCATACATGTATCTTTAGAACACTCCTCTATTTTTTAAAATAAATTCTCGTTCATTATTTCAATTACGCCTTTTCACAGACTTTTTTACGGCAACATTTTCATGTGGACGTATATTGTCGTCGCCCCTGATCATCCGTCTGTCCACAATTGTTTGTGGACTCTCTATAGTTTAAGGTCTTGAGACAAACCAATATATTGATTTTCAATGAATTTTGATAATTGAACAGCTAAATCCATAATACTAAATGTTTCGTATACTGAATGTTAGCATGTAGCAGAACTTTATAAAAACCAAACAAATTCTAATGATTATCTGATAATTACTTAAAATGCAACAACTCTTGTTAACTGCCCGGACGATTTGGCTGCTGTGTGGGCGTATGTTTCGTTGCCTGGCAACCTATTTTTTCAATTTTTGAGTACCAGTAGTGGGTTGCAATATTTTTGTGTAACACCATTGTCAAATAAACGGTAACATTGACTGACCTTCAAATATTTATTAATCACAACAGATTTTACAGTTTTTGGATATGGGAGATGTATTATTGTATAGGTTGACAAAACGTGTATATCCCAGATTTGTAAATTTGCATTATTGAAATTAATGTGATACATCATACATGTGTATAATTCTTATTAGTGCTAGCAGTATAGCATTCTCAATGATCTATCATCTTAATCTGTCAGTTGTCTGAGCTGATACTTTTGATTTTATATGTATTATTATAAACTATTCAATTTATTGTGTGGTAAATTTTTTCTAATTTTCCAGAATGTGAACTTGGTATACAGTGTGATAGTACTATTGCCAGTCATTATAGAAGATATAAACATACTACTTTAGCAAAACACAGAGCAACATTAACTGATCCCAACAAGTCTTTTTCTCCAGAATCAAAACCATCAACTTCTGCTACTTCATGTATCTTAAGTGAATGTGACAGTGTCGCCCTTGATTCAGCTAGTTCTAGTAATGTAAATGGACAGTTTGGTGTATTATCATCTGATGAAAATGACAATGCATTACCCTGCACGTTAACAAAATGTGTGGAAGCAACAGAAACTCCAGTAACAAAGGATGAATCAGATCTTCAGAATATTAATAATTTAGCAGATGTATTTACAGAGGAATCAGATGAAGATATATTTAATGTTGAAACTCCAGATACTCCCAACTTTTTCTCAAACAAAGAAAAAACAAATACCTCAATACCAAGACCTGTGATAGATTTAAAACTGGAAATAGAATCAAATAAGGGTGGATTTTTGCATGATAAAAACTTTGATAGTGTTGATTTAACATCTGACCTAGATATTGATACTTCAACATCTGTGAGAGAAACTCAACCATCGTCTTTAAAATCATTCAGTTTAAACCCTGGTTGTAGTAGTTCAAAGGTGTTAACTAAACAGACTTCATTGTTTAGCTTCTTCCAATCAAACTGCAAGACCAGTAAGGAGCATGACCAGTTTAAGGGAGATAATCCCATTTCTAAGCTCAAGAAACGTCTACACCTAAATGCTAAGCCAGCAGTGCTGAACTCAAGTAAAGGGGTGAAATCTGATTCATGGGGATCATTGAGAACAAGTACAACACCAGTGAGCGATAAAAAAGAAGAATCTAATATTAAGAAAGATACATCCATACCTACCTCAAATACAGATACTGGAACTCGAGAAAATAATTATGGCAAAAGAAAACTATATTGTCCATTTTACAAGAAAATACCAGGTAACATGAAGTTGATCGACTATATAAGCTGATAGTTTAATTTGCTTGTGTAGATTTATTGTAGGAATATAATATAGTGCTTCACAGCATTTTGTTGGTCAGGGTGGATAAGTGGGTTCATTGGCATCCAGATTTTCAAGTGTGGTTCACCCTTGTCAGTGATGGGATAAAATACTGAGGTGCCATGGAGTGCACGTAAAAGATCCCTTGACAGTTGGAATTCGATATAAGAGTAGTGCTGCTCTCTGGTCAAAATTTCCATCATAGCACGCTGTATGGCATATGCCCGTCTTCATTAGTTCAGTTCAGAGCAGTGTTTCAATTGTTATGTACTTTAATCTTTTCTAGAAACCAGTTTAACTGTTGATGCATTCCGATATGGTGTTATACCTGGATGTAAAGCATACATTCTTACACATTTTCATTATGATCATTATTGTGGTTTAACGAAAAAGTTTAAAGGACCCATTTATTGTAGCCAGGTAATATTTTATAAATTGCTATAGATTCCCTTTGGATGTTAAACCCAATTTCTCACTCTCTGTGAGCTCTCTGGTTTCCATTACAGAAATTTTGTGAAATATATTGTCAATGCATGTAGATGTAGCTTGAAAAATAAGGATAAATCATATACAGAAGTATATTTGATTGAATGTTATAACAATATTGTCAATCTTGTGTAAAGTATTGTAATTTTTGTTCTTATGGAATATATCATACTTTTAATGAGGTCATAGATTGTTGTCACCCCTTCCCTCCAGTAACTTAGTCCATAATTGCTTCTGGATGCTCCAGAGGCTAAAATTATCCTTGGATTGACTTGAAATTTATACACATTGAGACGAAGATAACAAATTATTTCTAATAATTACTGAATGGGTTGTTACCCTAGAACAGTGTTTTGCAAATGTTCTCTATATATTTATCTATTATTTTCTTTGAATAGATTACCGGTAATTTAGTAGAATCTAAACTGAAAGTAGAAGCACAGTATATTCATCGTTTACCAATGAATGAACCATGTATGGTTGAAGGTGTGGAATTAATCTTAAGAGAGGCAAATCAGTAAGTTAACACTTTATCAAATATAATGTAGAAATAAGGATTTCTGAATGACCCTGAATCCCCCAACAAAGCTGAAATAAACATCAACCAGTTTTATTCAAGCTTTGCTGCCGTGGGTATGAGATTGCAACATCATTGTTTGCTGTTTAATTATTACACAAGTGAAATAGGTACATTTCTGCACTAACCTGGCTATTGGAAATGGGAATATGCCATGCAGTGTGCTATTATAGATATTTTGCTAGGACAGCTTCGGTTGGTTCCATCAAATTCCATCTGTCAACAAGTACACTAATAAGTATATTTGTTTTGTTTTTTGTACTATCCAAATGACTAGTCACTATTCCTTCCCAAGACCTCTATCTTGCACCACTGATAAGGGGAAATCAGGCTAGAAAATCCAGAAAAACTTTCTGTTATAACACCAGGGTAGAACCCTTGCTCCTAATTATAAAAGTTTACAGGCCAAAAATTCCAAAAATACATAGCACTATAACTGTCCCAATGTCATATTTTAGCCTTTGTTTTTGATATAATATTATAAATCCTGAGGATTTGATTGAAAGTATTGCATAAGGCTTCTACATAATTTGATATCTTTATTATATTTAGTTGTCCAGGAGCTGTGATTATATTTATGCGTCTTCCAAGTGGTCGACTGATTCTACATACGGGTGATTATAGAGCACATCCGTCTATGGAAGTTTATCCAGAATTGATCAACAATAAAATAAATGATCTATATCTAGACACAACGTAAGTTATGATAAATCATTAAATAATATATATTAATACTATGGGTTTTAGTCATTTTGTTCAAGAGTGAAAGCTCATTTCTGGTTGCCTATCATATTTTGTTTTATTGCTCATTTAAGTCAAATCATCAAAGGAAATAGTGTTCTTGTCTGCTAATAATTGAGAAACAATTGCCTTAAATGAGCTGATGGTTGGTTGAATGCTATTAAATTCAAACTTTGTAATTTCCCGTGACAAACCAATACTTCATTATTTCCCTATCCAAACAATTCCTCTTAACTTGCAATAGTAATAATGGCATGTACACATTCTCTACCAAATTATCTTGTCTATTTAAATTGATTATTCCATTGTAATACTTATTTTAGGTATTGTAATCCAGATTATGCTTTCCCATATCAACAGGATGTCATTGATTTTGCTATTAAGATTGCAATCAAGGCAATGAAAATCAACCCCAATACTTGTATTGTATGTGGTACTTATACTATTGGTAAAGAAAGGGTTTTTAAAGGTAAGATTTAATGGTTGGAGTGGGGTTGGATGGCCAAATGGTTAGCACGTGCACGCTGTATCATAAAGCCTGTCATTGGGCCAACTGGCGTGGGTTTTCTTCTGGTCCTCCGGTTTCCTCCCACTGCTAAAGATCCCTATGCGCAAGCGAATTATTGAAATAAAATTAAACAATATGTTAGTCCCAAAATTACCTAGTTTGTTTGGAGTGGACGTTAAACCCATTTCTCTCTCTCTCTCTTTAATGGTTTGAATTTTTCAGTTCAGAAATATTTCAAGTAAAAATTTAAAGTTACACGTCTTTGAGCAGCATTTAGCAACTGCACACTTAATAAACATAAAAACATAATATAGAATACAATTACTGTTTTAATTAAAGCAACGTTTCGTTGGGGGTTCTGATTCTCTGAACATTATGAAGCAAATGATGATGAATATATCATTTGGTGACATTGAGAGATCCCTCAACAAAATGTGACTAAATAAAATCCGATATTTTCCATAGTTAGTTATTGACGTTTTAACAGGTAATTATTATTGGTAACCTTTTTTTTTCAAAAAAATAAAATAAATATTTTTAGCCATTGCTAACGCCATCAACAGTAAAGTTTGTGTAAAGAAAGATAAAAAAGGCATAATAGATTGTTTAGAAGATGAAGAATTGAATAAAATGGTTACTCTTAATCCAGAAGAAGGCCTGGTTCATGTTTTACCAATGAAGCTGCTCAATTTTAATGTAAGTTCTAGTTTAAACTTAGGCAGTACATTAGACTCAATCTACTCATTTATCAGATCTCTTTTAGCTTAACTAGTTAATTCATTTATTTGTATGATAATATTTCTTCCTTTTTTCAATGTTTTATGAGTTGATTTTTAAGGTTTATGCTAATACATGTCTTCATGTCAAGTGTTCCATTTTTATAAAAATTCCATTCTGAAAGTGTAATGTAATCTCCTCTGTTCAATATCTCGACAAAGTTTTTACAGTCAAATTTGTATAAATTTTGGACCAAACTGGATAAAGCTTTTTCAGTTTAATGCTTATTAACAGAATTATTGACCTTGCTTCATCCATGAGTACACAATTTTCCAAACCAGTGAACAAGCAGAAATTGGTTTTGTGTATTATTGCATAATTTTTATCCAATGCTGAACAAAGTTAATGGGGATGAGGGGTGAAATGGTCTTCTTCAGGAGCATATCTTGGAGTGTTAATTAACCAATCTTTATCATTTCTGAAAAAGCAAACTGGTAATGTGCATGACATATTGACACTAGTTTGGTTTTCTCAACTGCCTTTAGAGGCTTTTGACGCCAAATTCCAATATTATGATTGAGATCAAATAGTTCAGAAGATTTCTTGATAGGGTATTATAAAAACTTGTCTGAGAATATTTATATATCTTTCATTAAAAAATGTTCTTATTTCAGAGTTTAAGTGATTACTTAGAGAAAAACAAACAGTTCAGTAGTATATTAGTGTTTGAACCAACTGGCTGGACTCATAGTAATAAAGTTATTTCACTTGATCATGTTCAACCAAAGTACAGTCGTAATGGCATTACACATTACGGTAAGTTAATTTTAACAATTATTTATATAATATTAAAAATGTATTCGCTGTATACATAGGATTCATACAATTTAATGAATTGGCAACTAAATTGTTAAGGCATGGAACTGCCGAAATTGTGTGTTGTGTTTGATCACATGATACGTTACTCAAGTTGTGGGCCAATCTGTTTTACAGAGAATTACTTACGAATTATCTCTGTAACAGATGACTGTCCACAACACGTGCGTTGACTGCACGTGGCGTCAGTCATTGGCTCAACGGCTCGTGCAATGTTTACATAACACCTAACTGCTTCGGGCAAAATGATGCATTTTAGTCATTTTAATACCCATTTACACTATATAGGAAATATTTTTTAACTACAAATACTTCAAACGTCTTTATTTATTTTTCTTTTACCTCCAAAAAATGTTTGAGAATTTAATTTGTCAGAGTAAAATAGTTAATATGCCGAACTCATTAAACCTCGTCGATGTCATGCTTATCAGTGATTGTAGCGGCCAAGCAAATATTCACTGCGGGATCAGTTTGGTTGTGGGCATTCAGGGGCTACATAAAACAAATTGTAACACAACACTTTTATGAGTAAAGTGTCACATTCGTGTGCTTTATCAGATGGTGGTGAAATAATGATATGGACATTTGGGTTTTGGGTTTCTCTCTTTAAAAACTCGGTATGTATGTATGTATGCCTATGTAAATTGGAAACAACGATGACATCATGTATTTTCAACTGTCAAATTTCCTGAAAAGGAATCTGGCAATCCCCCTCTTGCAAAAAACCTGGATCCGTCCCCGGAGATTTGTTGTAAATTTTCAATAAAATAAGGAATCCAAGATAATGACTTGGATCGTTACCTGACAGTTGTTGTCAAGTAGCCAAACAATATGCTGCAATTTATTCATCAGACAGGTATAAGCTGTTTTACTATTGTTAGTACAAAACACTAAAATTATTCTTTTTGTCAACAGGTATACCGTATAGTGAACACAGTAGTTTTCTTGAGCTCAAAAGATTTGTTCAGTTTTTACAACCTACTAGAATTCTACCTACTGTTAACAATGGCAATCCTGCAAGCAGACGTAAGATGGAAGATTTGTTTGCAAGTTGGATGAAGGAAACGGAAGAAGAACCACTTACATGTACACCAAAACAATCATCTCTTAACGAATGGATGAAACAATCTCAAAAATAAAGGATTACTATATTCTACAATATGTGTTTGACAGAAAGTGCTATATTTATTAACCTATGTATATTTTATTATACAATATAAATGCATTTATAGTTTCTCTGAAAACCAAACTGATATTGTGTGCTATGCATTTTGAATAACATAAAAAGTGACGACTAATCAGTCTTATTAACAGTCTGTAGCAATGTTGCTGTAGTTCCAAATCACTCTTTTTAACATAGTGGATATTTGGTTTGCTAAATGAAAGTCGACAATACAAAGGACAACGGTCACTACAAAAATTAGACAAAATTCCAGAATCATTGGCATGGTGAAATGGTTATGGTTGGGTCTAAAGATGAATTACAGCTAGATTCATGATATCTAGTAGAAGTAATCAAATGTCATGTCATACTTCTTAATCCACCTACACTATTGACCGGGTATCATTCAGATTTAATGAAAAAAGGAAAGAAACTGAGCTTACCATCTATAATCTAATACTCATATTCAATTAAAAGATTGCCATGCAGAAATTGTTAAATACCATCAAGATTCA
Source organism: Patella ulyssiponensis (assembly GCA_963678685.1). Lineage (NCBI taxonomy): Eukaryota > Metazoa > Mollusca > Gastropoda > Patellidae > Patella > Patella ulyssiponensis. The sequence goes on along the minus strand of OY783229.1, from coordinate 49,407,674 downwards.
TCAAATAACGCCCATCAAGATTCATCAAATAACTCGTAATCAGATTTTCATGTGTTGTAAATGTTCTCATCACTGACAAAAGAAAAAGATAGGTTGCCAGGCAACGAAACATACGCCCACAGCAGCTAAATCGTCCGGGCAGTCAACAAGAGTTGTCGCATATTTTTACTTTTTTCGATAATGAAACATTTATATTACACTCAAATCTGATTAAGAGTAACAACTCAGAAAACCATTAGAATTTGTTTGGTTTTTATAAAGTTCTGGCCCATGCTATCATTTAGTATGGTATACAAAACATTTAATATCATGGATTTAGCTGTTCAGTTATCAAAATTCATTGAAATTTAATAATATTCTTGTTCATCTCAAGGCCTTAAACTCTGTGTATCGCTTTGAAGTCAATCGGATAATAAGTTTGGTACCTAAAGCATCACAAGATTTTTCAAAGTGATCAAGGGAGATAACTTTGGCAGTAATTATGGGAAATTGTTGAAAATCAATAGGCTTCTCTCAGTTCTCTGCCTCATGACCTTTAACACTGTGTATCTATTGTAAGTCAATCGGATATCAACTTTGGTCTCTAGAGCATCCACAAGATTTTTGGAAGTGATCAAGGGCCATAACTCTGGCAGTAATTATAGGAAATCACAGAAAATCATTGGGCTTCTTCGTCTCATGACCTAAAAAACTGTGTATAAATTGAAAATCAATCGGATAATACCTTTGGCCTCTTCAGCGTCCACAAGATTTTTTGAAGTGATCAAGGGCTATAACTCTGGCAGTAATTATCGGAAATTGCTGAAAATCAATAGGCGTCTTCGTCTCATGACCTTAAACACTGTGTATAAATTTAAAGTCAATCGAATAATAACTTTAGCCTTTTACAGCATTCACAAGATTTTTCAAAGTGATCAAGGGTCATAACTTTGGCAGTAATTATCGGATTTTGCTGAAAATCAATAGACGTCTTTATCTCATGACCTTAAACACCGTATAAATTTAAAGTCAAACGGATATTAACTTTAGCCTCTAGAGTGTTCACAAGATTTTTCAAAGTGATCAAGGGTCATAACTCTGGCAATAATTATCGGATATCGTTGAAAATCAATAGACTTCTTCGTCTCATGAACTTAAACAATGTGTATAATTTAAAGTCAATCGCATATCAACTTTAGCCTCTAGTGCGTGCACAAGAAATTGTGGACGATGGACGGATGGACCGACAGACGGACGGACGGGGGCGACGGCAATATACGTCCACATTTCCATGTGGGCATATAAAAATGTATGACAGCCCTTGTTGACAGTCCGCGAGACTAATGATTGTGCTTTAGATCATAAGATCTTGTCATGGAGCCAAACATTGGGATTTCAAACCCACATTATGGCCCCCAAGTTCACAAAGCATTCTCAGACTTAAGTTGAGAATTTACTCAAACTTGTTCATCTTATTTTAACTAAAATATAGCCCTAATTTTGTTGATTTTATGTGTCAAATACATCAATAAGAAACTTTGTGCATTTGTGTTTCTGCATCAAAGATTTCTCATTAACAGTGATTGAAAGTTGAGCAAATTTTCAACTTATGTCTGAAAATGCTTTGTGAACTCAGGGGCCAGAAAGTTACAGGAATTTGTACACAACAGTTGCCATTCAAAATAAAGAATAGACCATTATGTCCGTTCCATGTTGGTCTATATACTTCTTTTCAGTTTAATTAAACTGGTTAGACCAGCTGCCCAGAGCATTTTGGTCAAACGTACATGGTGGTGATAACGCAGCGCATTTAGAAATGGGAGTTGATCACAATGGGTTGGATCATACATGGAACCAGATTTGGGCAAGATTAAAAAATTGTGGACAGGAGGTAGACAAAACTCAGTTCAAACGAACATGACAAGAAATGGAATTGCCTTCACAAACTCATAGGGTTTTACTGGGGCTGCCAATTCCCTCTCATTGCCAAGGATCTATACTTGCAAGCGAATTATGGTAATGAGTTGTCAAGGTGCAACCCCTTTCAGTGTCCCAGAAATGTCTATCCAAAGGGACAGGGTTTATGCCAAGGCATGCTGTGATTCATTTTGAGTCCCATTTTATCTGCAATTTTAACAATATACATCCGCTCTTGAAGGAAAGACATTGTTGGCTATTTCAAAAGCTCTATAAATTATGAAATTCTTGCAGAGCAAACTATAAAATATCTCCACAATTGCTTTGTGCAGAAACATACATTTCAAGACTATGGACTTGTGTCTTAACTAGATGCTAGTCCATGCACAAGTTTGGACAAGATGGTGAACCATTGACAAATAGCAATATGACATCATAGCTATTCCTAACCTTTGCAATTTTACTGACAGTTGTTATCTCCCCTTAGTCATGTAGCAGCCATTAACTTAGTGAGCTTCATATAAAATATACAAAGTTTTCAAAATAAAGCAATAACATCTTTAATCATGAATTCCCTGATACAAGATTAAATCACAAAGCAAAGTATTTTTTGCATAATTCTTCCGGTCTTGAAGGCCCTGTTCTTCATCGGTCATGCAAGCAGAACATGTTACATGTGTTTTCTGAAAAGAAAATTCATTTAAATATACATTATGCAAGAGCTAAACCTGCCTATTGCAGGTCCTTCTTTAGGGTTAAAATGTTATCTAAATTATTAAATAGATATTAAGTAGCTTATCCAGACCATAATCAGCTCTCGATGCCACCGCTAAGCCAAGATAATTAGCAGATTGGCAGGCCTGGAAATAATGGTTTTAGATGTACCTGACACAATGTCAGGTATTAATGAAATACTACCTGACATTTTCAACTTAAGTATTGGACATGCATTAATAATATAAAGATAGGTTGCCAGGCAACGAAACATACGCCCACAGCAGCTAAATCGTCTGGGCAGTCAACAAGGGTTGTCGCATATTTTTACTTTTTTTGGTAATGAAACATTTGTAATACACTAAAATCTGACTAAGAGTAACAACTCAACTCATTATGTAATTATCTGAAAATCATTAGAATTTGTTTGCTTTTTATAAAGTTTTGCCCCACGCTAACATAGTATAGGAAACATTTAATATCATGGATGGATTTAGCTGTTCAGTTATCAAAATTCATTGAAAATCAAAATACTTGTTCGTTTCAACCCTTAAACTCTGTGTATCAATCTGAGAGAGAGAAATGGGGTTTAACGTCCACTCAACACAACCAGGTTATTTCGGGACTAACATACCGGAGGAAACCCACGAGGTTGAGAAAGCGCCCCTATCTCCATGCCACATACGCTCACACCAGGGCTCGAAACCACAGCCGCAAGCCAGAGGTGACCGGCCAGCTAGAGGTCAAAGCGCGGCACTCTAGACCACTGCCACTAGGCCATCCCAACCCCCGTATCAATCTGAAGTCAATCGGATGATAAGTTTGGCCTCTATAGCGTCACAAGGTTTTTTGAAGTGATCAAGGGAGATAACTCTGGAAATAGTTATTTGAAATCGCTGAAAATCAATAGGCTTCTTCGTTTCATGACCTTAAACAGTGTGTGTGTAAATTTAAAGTCAATCGGATATTAACTTTGGCCTCTAGAGCGTCCACAGGATTTTTTGATGTGATCAAGGGCCATAACTCTGGCAGTAATTATCAGAAATCGCTGAAAATCAATAGGCTTCTTCGTCTCATGACCTTAAACACTGTGTACGAATTTAAAGTCAATCGGATATTAACTTTGGCCTCTAGAGCGTCCACAAGATTTTTTTGGAGTGATCAAGGGCCACAACTCTGGCACTAATTATCAGAAATCGCTGAAAATCAATAGTCTTCTTCGTCTTAAGACCTTAAACACTGTGTATAAATTTAAAGTCAATCGAATATTAACTTCGGCCTTCAGAGCGTACACAAGATTTTTTGAAGTGATCAAGGGCCATAACTCTGGCACTAATTATTGGAAATTGCTGAAAATCCATAGGCTTCTTCGTCTTATGACCTTAAACACTGTGTATAAATTTAAAGCCAATCGGATATTAACAGGGCCATATTCATAACCCTGGTTGTTATTATTGGAAATCGCTGAAAAACAATAGGCTTCTTCGTCTCATGACCTTAAACACTGTGTATAAATTTAAAGTCAATCGGATATTAACTTTAGCCTCTAGAGCGTCCACAAGCAATTGTGGACGCCGGACCGACGGACGGAGGCGACGACAATATACGACCACATTTCAATAGTAAGTGCAGGAGGGCTACACCACACACAATTCTACACAAAAACAAATATATGGACAAGACATCATACTCAAAGACCACAAACATAAACAAATCAAAGAGAGTGAATGGTGAGCGTATAAAAAAAGACAAATTAGTGCCACTGTCAGTGACAAGTGCCTTACATCCAGGTTTGCGGATTGGAATATTTTTTTGAAAAATAATTAATGGTAAAAATGGATAATCAAGACTTTCTATTTTATCATACCAACTTTAATAACGATTATTGATGCTAGCCTAATATATCTGTTCATAGTGGAGCATTTGGACTAAAATTTCACCATATTCTATTTATGTTATCTACTATATAAATATGTTCCTATAAATTATCTTTTAAAAAAGTTTGGTATGAAAAACTTTACTGTAAAGCCAACTCAAGATCGCAAGAAAAGTTACTAAAATATGATTGTCTTACACATTAATATTCTAGATATTGTAATTACTTTTCACTTACCTCTTGCATAAGGGATTAAACTTTTTTACCTTGTGCCTTTTTAACCATACCTCAGTATGTGCTCATTACTATCTTCTTGTAATACTGTGCCTTGAACAATATCTTTTGACATCAACATGTATTCATACAGCATCACTGTAATCAGTTACCCATTCAACAGTCTGTCACTCACTAAATCATTTTACCCTTGAACCTATCAATCCCGGAATCAGAAATCATTTCACTCTCAAACCCATCCCTCAGTCAGCAATCATTTTACCCTTGAACCAACCCATCTGTCAATCAGAAATCATTTCACTCTCAAACCCATCCCTCAGTCAGAAAACAGCCATTCCTCTTTTATTCTTTCTTTTCATGTCGCAGACACACATCAACATCCTCATTCATACACATCAGCGATTAACGCTGGATTATTAGAATATGAAAGAGACTCTTTCTGGAATATTTGGTGGGTTCTAAAGGAGAACCCGGAAAAAAAAAATGATAGACAAAAAAAAATATAAAGGGGAAAGAAGACAAGTTGGTATAAATGTACAAATTATCATGAATAATATGAAAAACAAATACAATACAAACACATAATGAGGCACACAATTCCAGTTCGTTGGACGAGTAGATTAACACATAATGTCTGATGATTGGACGTCCATTGTCTTAAAATTGATGGATATGTCGATAAAATTTGCATACTTTATCAGTCATAACATTAATGTTTATGTTGACTAGTTTGATCTCACTCCACGTTACGGCCTTTACAACTAAGTTCCAGCAGCTATCACAAATAAATCTGGTCCAACCTATCGATGTTTGGCAGTGTTATGGTTTGAGCAGCTCTCCGTGATATGAATTTTGCTCCCAACTTTGGATATAGTTCATCCATCATTCCTTGATGTCTTGCTCCTCCATAATTTAATATTAGGTTCACAGATCACACTTGGTACTAAACCAAAATTCAGTCAAATTGCACTTTTTAAAAACGCTGTCTTGTATCAAGTCATTGTAATTATCAGATGGTTCTAATCTATAATCTTCTACCATATAATGGATGGTATATGTTGCCAAGTTCATAATTATTACGACTGTAATATCTTAACTAAAAACTTTTAAATTAAGTGCACAAAATTGTAGAACAATCATAACAAATCACAAATAGAAACTAAAAGTGCATAACAAATAAACAATTAAGTGCATAAACTACCAAAGCTTAAACAAATTCTTAATTTACAATTAGTAATAATTCAATTAATTAACATGATTAATTTAAAACAATAGCTTAATAACCAAGGACAAATAAATTAGTTCATGGACATTTACTTATTTCATAACATTTCTATCCAAGATCTTTGAGAATAGAATAATAACGAGATTAAGACTGTATCAATTGGAACAAGCCAAATTATGGCGAACAAAAATTTGGTATTTCATAATGTCATGACATTAATGACAAATTAGCAATGGCAAAAAAGTAGCCTATCGCTTTTAAAAGAATAAACAAATTGGTAACACCTGGGGATAAAACTGCAAGTCATAAAGTTTGCAAATCTGCAATTTATATAAATTCACATAATAAATATAAACTATATCACTATATCTCCAAGCAATTCAAAAACATATTTGTCTTTCAAGTTGATTGCCAACACATATTTTTGAATTATTGGTTAAAATCTTTTTTTTTTCTTTTTTCTTTTTTTTTATAAAATTTTTTTCCATGAATTTAGAAATCTCCACAATTCATAAAAATGACGAATTTGGACAGATCTGACTTGCAGCAATATCAATTTCAATAAAATATGTCAATTCTATGGCATTGTATTCTGAGAAATAATTCTCAATCAAGAAATTAGAAATTAAAAAGAAACAATACAAAATCAAATATCACAATCTAGAACTGGCACTTTTGTATTAATTAAATATAGCAAAGAGTAGGCTAATTGATGAAATCATAGCACAATTCTCAACAAATTCTAAATATACAAATTTCATAAATAACTGTACAATTGACCTAGAGCAAGAACACATTAATAGCACGTATGTTCAAACCCTGGTGTGTGCACTTTTCAAATGATAATGATAATGTTAGACAATGTAATATACAATGATTTAAAAAATATATATTTATACACTTATACCAACAAAGAGTAATAACATGAATCATTTTAAAAATACGTACATATGCTAAGACATAAGTTTTGAAATATTTCATCTTTAAAAAAAAGCTCAATTGTCTTTTACTTTTAGCATATATATCTATTAAAAGAATTTTCGAGAAAATGGTCAAAATTGAAAAAAAATAAAAGAGAAAGATAAGATTGGCTACATGAACATAATATATGATGTAAAATGATCAATATGGATTGATTATGGACATGGCTGAAAATAGATGGATTTTACAATCCATATCACATCTAAAACATCACAATACTGTCAATTACAAAAATAACATTGGAATGACTTTTGATCTTGAGACCTAGTTGGCCCTAAATAAAAACACTTCCATGTTTCAAAACAGTTTGTTCATCTTCATTATCATGATTATCATGCCTGAACACTAACTTTCAATAACATTTTGAGGTGACTAGTCATATCGTCACATCGGGCAGGTCCAACATTTTCAATGCTCATCCAATGTTGCGGTGGCTTCGGTAAAACCTTAGGTGATGGTGGATCATTAAACTTAGCCCCAGCATATGCTGCCTCAATAAATTTGGTGGGAGATGTCGATGGACTGTAAAGTGTCGAAGATGGATTCTTTTCTGGCTTGCAAAATATCTTTTGGTCATTTGTGCATATCCATTCTGGAAGACAAACTTGTACATTTGGATGGCTTTGTGTTGACCTGGCTATCCTTCGATCATTTTCCTTTGATCCCGCATATCTTTTTGGAACTTGTTTTCCCTGAGAACGAGTCAGTTTGTCTTTCTGGGGCATTGAATTATTGCGTACATTTACCCTTAGTTTACCTCGTTCTTTCATCAAGCTTGGCATATTTGACAATCTTGATAATACCATTTAAATGCTTAAATATAAATTATCTTCTGAATTCAGAACAACACTGGATGGAACCAAAACTAGGATTCGTCTTCGTCGAATCCCACTCAAAAAGCTTTGTTTACCCAAATTTCAATATGGCGTTTGTCCTTGAAAATCTTCCTGGTGTGTTTGGTTTCTTGATAAAAGATTCATAAAATTCACTTCTTATTTGTAAAATTTGAGTATCAAATATGACTCCTCGAATCCTGTACCAAATGGTGGTTTTAAAGAGCCACAAATTTACAAATATTAAGAAAGTTTTTCTGGCTTACAGCCTCAGCAAATTTTCTACGTCTACCGCTTGGATTTCATTCTCCTTCTTCAACCTGCATCTGTCAACAACCTGCTAACCAATAGCGTGGCTTCAATTCAGCACGTGATATATCGAGCCAATACGCACTCTGTATTATTTATAGCAAGTCGCGTCATATGTTTATTTTAGGATTACCTGATTCATTTGATATATTCCGACATTATCAAAACACAATCAACATTGTCCATTAAATATATGTTATTATTAGCTTTCTGTGGAAGTTCATAGATGTAAATTAATTTTAATATTACAGAATTTTAAAATAAAATTGTGAATATTTGACCCAGATTATCTACCATCACTGTCAAAGGGAGGCGGTATTTCCTTCGGATGTGACGTCACATTCGTAGGCGGGGAATCCTTTATTTGATTATCATTCTGAAACATGAAGTATCGACTACAGTGGTAGGTGTACAAGACCAAGAAGAAAGGAATATATTTTACTAAATACTGTATCGTAAATTTTGAGGAAAAAACGTAAGTATTGTTAAGAAAACACACCAGTTTTCTGTTGTGATTTTAGTTGATAGAAAAGTTGTAGTGCGCGAGCTTATCGACTGAAAGGGTCAGCGATTCAGCTCGACCCACTTCACCGGCCTCTCGGAAGCCATCCGAGTCCATGCTGAACTAGTCGTGCTATTTGCGTTGCTCAGGTTGAACCAAGTATGGCTTAAGTTTGGATTTGCCAATTCGAATTTAAAGAGAGCAGAGCATTTGTTCAAGTGACATCGTGTAAGATACTACCAAACAATTTCATTCTATTTCTCTGAAAATAAAATGCATGGTATTGGTGGTGGATGAAAAATGTCAGAATAAACATTGATAGCTTTGTATGATTGCATGGGGTAACACACGTGATGTTATAAGTTATAATTTAGATTTTGTGATCGCCAAGCAACACAGGTTCATGGGACTTCCTTATTTGTTTTTTTTTGTTTTTTTTAGAATCCTCTTTCCCCAACATTATGATAGTTATCCAACTCATTCTCAAATAAATACTACTCAAGAGTTTCATTTATTTCATATTTACTTTCCTGGAAGTTTGCCAAGTTTTCAGTAGCTTTGCAATTGCATTGGTATCATTTAAAGAAATCAAAACTTTTCCCCACTATTTTTTCTGGATTTAATTCTGGGATAAAAAAAAGTAGATTAGATGAATTTACGCTGCCATCTGATTATAAAATGTTCTGCATAAGGATAAGGTTTTCCAACTGTCTTCTTCCATACAATTGGTTTCCAAATCCCAATGCTCTTAATTTACAAAATGGGCCTTTTATATTATAAATTGTATGTGCACTTCCTATCCAACAATTCTTATTCTAAAGAGGCCACTTTTCTGTACATGTTTCTATGATTGTATATCTGCTGTAAAGCTAAACTGCAAATATGCACAGTACCATAAGTTTTAAAGCAATAAAATAATATGTATAAGTTTGAGTTTTGAGTAGCCAGCACTAGTAATAGTAGCCTACATGTGTATAAAATAAGTGTACCGTATTACACAAACACAATTGGTTTTATAATACGCAGCTTAAAGTGTGTCTTACGATAGTAAAAGATATATGATCATGCTTTATATACATTTACATGTACCTATTTAACCTTCAGAACTTGGTACATGTAAATATTAACTGCCCCAGTTCCACCGGGGGCGGGGGGATCTGGTGGATAGCCGAAGGGTTAGCATGTGCGTGCTGTATCATAAGGCCTGTCATTGAGTCAATTAGCGTGGTTTCAAATCCCCGGTTGACAAGGAGTAGGATCGCCTGTCCACCCTCATGGGTTCCTCCCACTGCTAAAGATCTCTACGCGCAAGCGAATTATTGAAATGAAATTAAACCATATGTTAGTCCTGAAATGACCTAGTTTGTGTCAAGTGGAGTGGACGTTAAACCCCATTTCTCTATCTCTCTCCTAGGTCACCACAGCTGTTCACATGACTATTGTTTTGGGATATTCTTAGGTACCCTAGTTATGGTGTTTTGGGCAATCCAAATCCTCAAAGGTTTATCTGGGACTACACTATATAAACTGTAACTGCGATATTATGTTATGTAAATTCCTGATAGTGCTCTGTAATTTTGTTATTGGGCCATTGTGAATTTTAATATCAAATGATGTTACATGATAGCCTTGACTATGAATTAGAAATGTTAACCCTTTTTTATGACAATTTTAATGTGTGTAATGTAAAAATGTATGTATTATTCTATCAGCTGATTCTGTATATATGCCCTGCTATACTGTAGGCTAACGTTAGCTTCAATCAATACAGTAGTTGTATGGATTTTCCATTGATCCTGTGTCCTGTACACAACTGTTCTTTCTAATATCAGGAATAAACTATTGCAGTGATTAATGTGAAGGGCTAGCATTAAGATTAAAATCCTCTCTTTTTAGGTAATTCTCACAGTTTGCTTGTAGAATGCCAGTGGCCTCACCTCAGCGAGATGCACCTATAGTACATTATCATCATTTATTACCAAAAGCTCCCACTTGTTTGTCTGGCCACGCAGCCAGCAATCTCTTCAGTTCAGAATCCGCCACATTGATGCCAGAAGGAGCTACGCATGTGGCAGGCAGATCCCCTAGTAACTCCTTAGAATCACCTAGCCATTTAATCAGCACTCACAGTCCACCATTGTTAAACCTCAGCCCAAATCTTAGTCCGTCTGCCCAATTGAGTCCATCAGAAGCTCATGCCCAGAGGTCATCTGCCCAGTTTTATGACCTGAGGGAATCTACAAGACGTCAGAGTATTCAAGGTAAGAATAATTTTATATATTATATTTATGTATGAACATTCATGTCATAGGAGTGGATATACGAAGCAACATTAATAAGATAAATGTAATTATGGCCTTAAACTGTGTGTATTAAGGTACCGTTAATCTCTATGTTAAAGTCAGTGTTTTTCTAGTACTGTAAAACAGATATGTCAATTTAGATATCAGGTGTTGGTTTAACTACATGTACTCCTGTTATGTGGGAGTAACAAAAAATACTTTATAAAACTAATAACTGAATACCACCCCCTGAATATGTGCAAGGAGGATACCATAATGTTACCCTGCCCCCAATACTAATGTTGTAGTCATGTTTTGTAATTTGTTAAACACTTTGTTTTTTCACAAACATATTAGATAATTCATGTTCCTTAAGCAACGTCCGCGAGTTTTACAACATCTAACCATTGCTTCAATACTTAGCAATTCATGAACTTTTCGCCCGTTGTGTAGGCATGTGACTATTTTATTTAGCATTGTCCAATCTGAGATCGTGGCACATAACAAACAGTAAACAAACAAGTATACAGCCATTGAAAGTTGGTTTTTTTTTTCCTAAATTGAGAAACTCACGGAAAACCAGTAAACTTGACATTGATCGATCTTTGAACTTTCCAACTCGATTGTCACATGTAGGCCTAAACATTTTAGCTAGAAGCGCGAGTCTTGGTATTCACGACGACTGATGAATCTGATAGGCTCCCAAGCTGGGCTTGTTACCCAATCGAACTTAGTGGCGGAATATGCAGGGTATTACACGAAGGGCTTGATGAGATGTACGTAGTTAAGGCGAGATCAAGTCTTCTATTGAAGATGTAGATAATTATGCTGGTCTAACCATGCGCATCTTGCTTGGTCTCTAAGACAGGCCATACAGCATGATAGAATTAAGCATTTCTAAGAACTTAGTTTTTCTGGACACTATGATATAAAGTGGTAACCTAAATTGCTAAATTGCAGAGTTATGGTTCTTGATCACTTCGCAAAATCTAGTGGACGCTCTAGAGGCTAAAGTTAATACATTTATCCGATTGACTGCTCTAGAGGCTGAAGTTAATACATGTATCCGATTGACTTAAAATTTATACATAGTGTTTAAGGTCATGAGACAGAGAAACCTATTGAATTTCAAAGATTTCCGATAATTACTGCCAGATTTGTGGCCCTTGATCACTTTGAAAAATTTTGTGGACGCTTTAACGACCAAAGTTATCAGCTGATTGATTTTATATTTATGCACCGTGTTTACGCCTATATATATAATCGTTTGATTGACTTTAGATTGATTAACAAGAGTTTCAGATCTTGAGCTGAACAAGAATATTGAATTCTCATGATTTTTGGTAACTTGTGAACAGCTAAAACTAAAACCATGATATTAAATGTTTTGTATACTAAATATTTTCGTGAAACAATCAAATTCTAATTATTTTCTGATAATTACTTAATGTGTTTTTACTCTAAGATTTTAGTGTACCTGTTTTATTATAAATGTTTCATTACTGACAAAAGTAAAAATATGCGACAACTCTTGTTGACCGACAGACGATTTAACTGCTGTGGGCATATTTTTCATTGCCTGGCAAACAATCTTTTAATTTGTTTAACCTCTATAGCCGCACTATAGGTCACAATTTTTATCTGTCTTTAAAAACTGTTTAAATATATAACTCTCACATACTAACCGATATTAGTATTACTAGTGATGGTTGAGTTTGAATCTGTGGAAATCGGACTGAAATGAAATGACTGCTAAATTTATAGTGTAAAAGTATTTAATACTGGTAGCAAGATTGTTGGCCTGCTAGAAGTCACAGTTTTTATCCGATCTTGATGAAACTTAAAATATATGTTTTTATCCAAAAGATCTTGGTTCGATATTTGTGCGTATCAGACCGTAACATCCTGGATTATGACCACTGGTTGTACAAAAAAACTCCTTTTTTTTAGCTTGTTCTCTGTCCATCTCTTGCAAAATGTGTACGTATCTAGTCTGGCATCCGCTGTTTTTGACCTTTCTGTTCATTTGATTAATTAAAATGTAGTAGTTTTATGTGTCATAAACATAATTTATTTTTTGTTGCTAGGTAAGAGATGTTTATCACATTATAATTTTCTATTTTCAAATTTTACCAAACATCAGAGATAAATCTTGATTTCAATTTTAAATTAATCTGTGTTGGAAGTTTACGTCACAGAATCACATCTAGGATAAATCATGATTACAATTTAAAATGAATCTGTTTTGGAAATTCAAATCACAGAATCACACAATGACAATGTGATTAGATCAGTCACATGACATGTATCATCATAGTTTTCATGTTCCATATTTCTAGGTATTTAACAAATCAAACTTTGGAATAAATGTTAGTAATTATCTATTTTAGTCTTTATTAAATATGCTACATGTATTAAGACTGTTATTGTATGATTTCATAATGATAAAAAGTATAAAGCTTATAAACATTATTAAGGCAGGCTCAGGAAATATATTGTCCCCTTGTTTTGACAAACTAAAATTCATGGGAGACGACAAGCAAAGGTCAGGAAGAATTGGTTCACAGACAAGTAGGTCTACTGCTATTGATAACCTGATTTAAACTGCAATTTAATTTTAAAAAATTGGTTTAAAATTAGTTCCCCCAGACTCCCAAGAAAAATCTAAACGTCATATTAGTACTACATCTGTATAGATACAAGGATACAGAATGTGAAAATATTCCCGGACGCATGTCTTTGAGAGTAAATGAAATTTGTGTAGATTTCCCATAATAAAACATGTTATTATCGTATACTTTATAAAATAATATAATTACCTTACTTATTATTTTAAACTTATGATAAAAATATTACATATAATATACTGTAGTCAGATAAATACAGCAACCTTCTGTTACAATGATATACAGTACTGTAATCAGATAAATACAGCAACCTTTTGTTTCATTATAATTTGGGATCCTTTAATTTTATGAAAAGAGAAATTGCAATCATTTCTGTGATGGTCCGTTTGGGCATTCACTTTAAACTAGGGAGAAAGACAATAGAAGGATAGTGCTGTAGAAAATCCAGAAGCTGTGTATTGATTGGTGACTATTTGACTATCCTTGAAGCAATGTCAACCAGCTAGAAACTACCTTCTGCCTCCATGAATACTAATACCTCCAAACCTGAATTATTGAACAACTTGTTACGGGTATTATTGTTTATATTTATCAATGTATATATATACATGAAGGCCTATAGATACATAATGAAGTATGTACATGTAGTATATTTATATGAAAAATAATGTTTTATGCATAATTAAACTTGTAAAGAATAAAGTCTGTCTACATTTTGGAGTGGTTATGTTATTCAATGTATATTGTCATCAAATGTCTGGTGATGGCTGTACATTTAGGGAGATTCTTTTCAAACTGGCTGGTATTGTAGGGACAGATATATGCATGAACCCTGTACATTGTCATCAACCTATCATAGCTATTTTTTTTAACTTGCCCAGGTTTGACCAGTCCCAGATGTATACCGGTACACATGTATGTAATGAACTGCATTGAGAAAAGATCGCTGGTACAAATTTTTTATTATCATTGTCAAGCTGCCATCAAAACGTGGTAAACAAGCGCCAGGACTCAGGTTTTCTGTGTGTAATGGCATGCTATGGAATAAACAAATATATAGATCTATGTAGTAAGCATGTACAATGGCCATCCTTTAAAGATACATTATGTAAGAACTAAATCTGCCTATTTCAGAACTTTCTTCTGGCCTCAAATGTTACATAAATTTATTAGGCATTAATTCACATGACAAACTCTCTAGACCATTGGATGGTTGTTACTAATACTATGAAAATACTAAAACACGATCGCCATTTGATAATTTAATTTAAAAATGGATAATCGTGACTTTGTTTATTATTATTGTAACAATGATAATGGAGACTACGCTATTCTTCAAAAAAATGGTGACTTAGCTCAGAATGAAACAGTTTGGCTGAAATTTTCAATGTATATCCCTGTTTCGTTATCTATTTTTATACTGCTATAGCAAGAACTGCCATCTCTTTATTTAAATCTTACATAATGTGTCTTTAAGTAGGTACAACAATTACCTTCAGATTTTGTCCCTTTTCACTAGTAGGTACATGTATAATTAGAAACTGGATATATAAACTCATATATTTTTCCACTACTTGTTTACTTTTTAAACGAGAAATTGTTATTACAGTTAGGCCTATAACTATAATATACACAGTTATACACTTTGCATTTAGTTCAATTGTATATTGTATTACAATTACACTGTTTGTGTACTTTGGCACAGTGAATGTTATCTACTGTAGATAGATGTATTGAGAAATAGTTATCCAAGTCATAATAAAAAATAAGTTCCACATTTTTTATTCATTTAGGATATTAGATACAAATATAACCAAGAATAAAACAGACCCAATCTTTATACAGATATTGGATTATCCATTTGAAAACATAATTCCAAGAGTAAGCCACTTCATCGGTTAAAAAGTTTCATTTCACAGAATAATCACAAGCTCCTTTTGATTGACTATTATTTAGTCTTTTATTGTTGCACAAATCTCTTAAACACACTTGACGACTTTTATTGAGGGCCAAAGGATTTTATTTATATGATTTAATTAACTGTAAGTAAAACAGGAACATAATGAACCAAGAAGCTTATCCCTGCATATCAAAACCATTCAGGGTTTCAATAAAGTTTATTAGCACCCATACTTTTCAGGTGTCTTAATGTTGATTTTACTATAGAGCTGTCTGGCACATCTATAATTGAAATCCCATAAAATCTAATGTATTGTTGAAGATAATTAGGGGATTTTATAGCCAATAAAGAAATAAACCCATTGTTTTATTACATAACAATATTGTGATCTTATGACACAGCCTACTTATTTTAAGGAAAAGCTTTAATCTTATGATCTGTATGATCATCATAAATTAAGGTTTTTAGAATTAAACCAAAAACCCCTTTCATTTACTTTTGGATTCACAAAGTTGTCATCTAATTCGCTTCATAGTTTGGTTACAGTAACTAGGTCATGAGAAACCATTTTAATTTTTTCAGATAATTACCCCTTTAATTAACATTACTTTGAATAACTTGTGGACTACATGAATCAGACTTTTTTTTTAAAAATCCAATTGACTGAGATCACATTTAATTTGATTGTCACTTGTGATGTAAAATACTCTTCTTATAAATTAAGCACAATGTGACAACCTTTAAAGACTGTGACTGTGTTGTCCAAGCATTTGAATATATTTATCAGGGCTCAAATCCATCGTTGATAGTTTTGCAACATTCATTTATCGTAATATACATTTATATCAGTAGTGAAACCAGAAATGTGATAAATTTAAGGTAGAGTAATCCTGCCGCGAAGGAAGGGTTAGGTCAGGGATATTAATTGTCCCAATTTTGTTTATGGAGCCGGGCTTAGCCCATCTCAAACTGTTCAAGATATCTTTATTGTATACACATCAGCCTATTATAGTTGGTCATATCTTTTGCTAATTAGAAAATTTCTTTGATTTAATAATTCTTGTGTTTCCATGGAAACAAGTTTGAATTACTTTATTGTATATAATTTTATTCCAGAGCATATCTCATAAGCCATTCAAGATATCTTTATGAAATTATGTACACACATTGTCACCCTCAGTTGAATAATTTTTGTTGTTGCAACGCATTCAACTTACGGTTTTGGTATGCAGTTATTGTTTGACAGCACCTTTCAGAAACCATTCCAGATATCTTTATGAAAATTTGCTTCAAACTTGCATCATTCATACATCTAGAACTGTTCTTAGTTATTTGAGGGGTTACATGTCGGACATCGGTGGTTAAATGGTCTGTCATTGACTCATTGGCGTGGTTTGGATTCCCTGTTTGTATGTGACAAGGATGAGGGTCGTCTGTCTAACCCCATGGATTTTGCTCGGGTCCTCCAGTTTCCTCCCATTGTTAAAGACCCATACACGCGAGTGATTTATTGAATTAAAATTGAACCATACATGTATGTTAGTCCCAAAATGACCTAGTTTTTGTCAAGTTGACATTAAATCCCACTTAAAGGACTTATGTGTAAAAATATTGAAAACAAATGATTTATTTTTTAAAATACTGAAAACGAATGACTTTTATTTAAATATTGAAAACACTCTTTCAGATAGTACGATATGCAGGTATTCATTTTCCTATGGACATCTTTTCTGATTTTGACATTATTCAGAAGAGAGTAGTAGTAGTATCTTTCTACACCTTGGATGATATAGAGCCAAACAAACAACAGTGAATTACATGATTTTCAAGAGCTTGAAGCTAGGAAAGCATTATGTTACTAGAGAGACGAGCCTTAGTTTTAATGATTTCTCCCCCAATCAATTGTATTGATCAGACAGCAACAAAACAAAACACTGTTTTACCAAGTAAAATCAACTTGAGTATTTTCTGTGTAATTTTTATATGCCCACATCGAAATTGTTTGTATATTGTTGTCACCCCAGGCATCTGTGGCCAGCCCTGGGTCCCCTAAACTCTGACGCCAAAGATATCACCTGATTGACTTGAAATCTTTGCACAGTTTTAATGTTCATTAAACAAAAGGCTGTCTGATTCTCAACAATTTGAAAAAAAATACGCTCAAAGTTATGAATCTTGATCAGTTTAAAAAATCTTGTGGCTGCTCTAATGGCTATGGACCTTGATCACTTTTATAAGTAGAAGCTAAAGTTATCATTTAATTGTCTTTAAATTTATACACCATGTTTGTTTATGTGTTTGGGACGATAAAGCCCATTGATTTTCAACAAATTCCAAGGTGCTTACTTCATCAGTTTCATACATCTGAATTGAAATAGTCAAATGTCCATCCAGCTTTGGTCCATCATCCACAATTGTTTGTGTTGCTAATTTTATTTGTTACTCTTGAGCTGTCATTAGTGTCTTGTATATATCCTCATTACCTAAAAAAGAATAAAAATGTGACAACCTGAGTGGACAACTGTGCATATGTTCTGTGTCCTGGCAAATATTATAATCGCAGAACAAATTAATATTGATGAATTTAACAATCACGTTGCAGTACATGTGTGTACGGTTTTATTTTATGATACAAACAAGGAATAAATTAATTATACATCCCTATATAAAGCTTAAAATCGTATTAAATCTAAGCTTTTCAGTAATCTTTGATTAAATTTCACATATAATATTAGTTTTGTTAAAATTATCTTCATTAAGCTTCTCAACGAATTATTTTTGGTGACTAATCAGGATATGAAAACACGTTTTAATACGTACGTTGATAAAATTTCTTTCTTAATCACAGAAAGATTTTTTTTAGCAGAATATAACTTTAGAGGACTATGGTGGGCTATGAATGGAAAAGGGTTCTTTATTCGATTTAAATAAAACTTTTATGTTACACCATAATAACAACTAAGTTCAATCTGAGTTCCTTTTAACCCTTAGAACCCGAAATGCCGCAAAACCGGCTTGACGTTGTATCGCATATACCCGAAATGTCGGTTTTGCGGCTTGGGGCATGTTCAAGCTCCAATTACGTTGACGTCATAATTAATATGACGTCCTGTAAATCCAGGGAGGGACGTGCAACACCCCATGTAAAGTCAGTGTTCAAAGGGTTAATACTTCAATGTATTGGACCTAGGTCCTTCAGGAGTATATGTACATATTGGCTAACACACTAAATAACCCATGACAGTTGGAGAAGTAGGCATAATTCTGCCTACCGTTGCATACATGTAGCACACCTCTTTAAATGGCCAGTATTAACTCTGCTTCAGGGTACACTTTAGTACCAAATCCATTCAGATGTGGGGGCCATTGCTGTTTTTCAAGTCTGGTTCCTACCGTTGAATGATTGGTGGCTGAAAATGAAAGGTTGTTTAATCATGTCCTGTTTAAAAATTGGTAGCATGTACTAAAGATCCCTTCGTAATTCAAAAGCTAGTAAAAAGGATGGGGTTAATCGCACAACTTGTGACTTACAAGGGAAGAGTGTTGCAATTACAGATGTCTGCTTTTTCACTTCTGGTCATTTTTTTATGACACTTCTTGTCTTCCAGATGGCAATTGTCATCCAGGGTATACGGACATGCTTGTAGTCCAACCTTCAACAATGGGGGGTGTAAGATTGAACATACAATAATTCAACAGCTCACTTCTGTTTGGTATTATCTTATATTCTGTAATAATGATAAATACTGTATACAATAATGACCCACAGGCTAGGTACCGTAACTTAATAAGGAACAGCAGAGACATACCCCTCAGTACATGTATGTCCTGCTGCCTGTTAGTGGTCAACTACACAATCAACAGTCTTTCCTCTAATATACTAGAGGTTACTTGGTAACAATGAATAATAATTATATATATTTAATAATATTTTATATTTGTCAAGGGGTAGTATTTAAATGACATCCAATCGTTCATTTACTGAGGCAACACCTTAATATTGGGTGAATGGCTGTATTAAATACTACCTGGTCATATAATTCTGCAACCTTTTTGGACTTTTGGAACAAGTATATATATGTATTTATTAAGGTGTAAATTCACGTGCCACAATCACGTGCCACCATAGGAAAATCTTCCAGGACTTTGTGACCTGATGTGTAATGGTTATTAATTATATTTTTTTGCAATAGTTAATGAAGTGATACTACATCTATGTGTGTAAGATGTCATGATTTTGCTTAAGAGGATGCTGGTTTAGTGTAAGGTACTAGAAATTGAAATTATTGAATATATATATGGAATCGTGAGTTTAAGATTAACCTAATCTTTTTTCTTGTGTGGTAATTTCAACGTCGCATTATTAGAATGTTTTTTAGAGTTTTAGCTGTGCTATGTATGACAAGAGCTGCGGGGTCTGTAGTCAGTTTACGTCAGTACATGATAGTAGATGAACATACATTGTGCTCTCCGAGGTGTATTGTATTTACTAATCTAAAAAAGTTAGTGTTTAAATTTGTGATCTAAGAAGTGTTTTTAATAGCAAGTAGAAGTACAGTCTTAAATGGACACCTTTACAAATACAAGTTTTTTAATGGACAGAAATGCTGCAGCCACTGTTTCAGGTCTGCATATAATTTAACTGTTTAAAATGCTAGGCTCATAAAGTCATGTTACCCAACGTGTATTTTAGGTTGATTGGTCAGAATCTACCCAACCATCGCAACGCAATTGTCACATTTTGTGATTACTTTTCAGTTGGTGAAAAATCTAAAGCTTTATACCAAAATGACATTTTTCTGTGAATGTGTCTTACAGTAAGTAAGCCAAAATTTGCAAGATAATATTTTGGACCCAGGGTAGCCCCAGGTTCTGTTATATTATTTGTGTACATACCATGTCTTTTTATTGGAACGAGTATGAACCAGTCATCCAGAATGTTCTTCATATCTGTAAGTATGATTTTGCTCGTCTACACTATTTTTTTTAACGACTAAAACAATGTTTTTCATTTTAATAAAGGGAAATATTTATTTAGATTTTTAGGAACTATATTTGGGAGAATTTTGCTATATGATTTTGACAAGTTTATTAGAGATCTGGACTCACAACTATAATCGTAGCTGAATTTTGTCCTCTCAGGGATTGATGATAATGTGTGTTTGTTCTTTCACAAATCCTGTCTATGCATATAACCAGTGAATGTTAGAATTTGTAAAAGCAAAATTTTAAGCACTGGATGATGTGAAAGTTGTGCGATTCTGTATTTTAATATAGTCAGAAAATGAATTAATTACATGTACTGTACAGTATTAACGAAACATTCTGCTCATTATTGAATAGAAAAGGCTCCAGGGCAAGGGGTAGGGTGCTAGTAGTGGGAATCCACACATGTTAGGAATAAAAGTAACTTAACAATATACATTGTATTTACAAAAGGTCACTTTTTCTATGAGTTTCTGTTGAGCTAAGCATTATATTTAGTAATTCAACTAGTATCATACAAAATTATTGTCATGCTGCATACATATACGTATATGCTTCTCTTAAGTTTAATACAAATTTTTATGGACACTATTTGTTTTGAATATTACTTATGTAAAATTAAAGATATTTAAAAGATCTAAACCAAGTGGAATCCTTGATTACAACTGGCACATCTGCCAAATACACTCAGAACTGTATTCTCTTTTTCCATTTGCTGATCTTTAAAGATGTTGCCGATAAAGAACTTCCACCTTTTTTTTTTCTTGCTCAGTTAAATCTCACATGGCTTCAGACTTGTATAAAAAAGAAAGATGGAGTGGCACAGTAGCAGACGCACAGAAAATGTTGGCGTCTGTTCAGAAGTGATTTTGTGATAAGCGAACCCCTAGATGAGTTTAGACTGTATTTTTATATTGCCTCAAGTAGGGAATGTCAAGATACCATCCCTCCTTCTAGACTTGGATATAATGTGGGTCATTATTAACTCACTGGGAGTCCAAATCCTTTATCTGTTTGGTTGCTCCTATTGAAGACAGAATGCCCCTCCCTGGGGACATTGTTCTCTTTCACTGATTCTGAATTTGTGTTGGTATTTTTCATCTGTCTTATTCTTCAAATGGGTTTTGCAACTAGATTTCTTATTAGAGTTCATTCATTCATCTTCTACTGTCCTAACCTTCTCATCATTTTGGCAAGTTCATTTGTATTTTTACTTCCCTCAGTTGAAGTTAAAAGTAATTTGACTCCCGCATTATCATTTGGCATGCAGAGAGATGGTTTAATTATTACTGAATAGAATAGCGTTACCATAAATAATATTCATGACACTTACTATGTAGGCCATTACTGGTAAAAATATTGTTTTAGTTTCCTTTTGAAACAAAAAATGAAATATTTTTAGATATATTCTAGTATAAGTAAAATATATTTTACATAAATACACATAAAAAAAATTCATGTATACATGATATAATTTATAAAGAAGATAAATGAATGAAGGATATACTTTTGTGAAGGAGAGAACCATTTTTTATGTCACTTTTCAGTTGTTATAAATCAGGACATGTATTGGGAGCACATCCTTATTTTCAGGATATGTCATGGTGAAATTCAGTGCTCAGTCATCTCTGACTCAGTGACTAGTTTTGCCATCAAACTATATAACAGACTGCCTTTCAACCTTATTTAAAAGGAAGGGCTTTTTATATGAAAATGGATTAGGTTTTTATACATGACTGGCTCTGTGAAGGGGAGAGAAGCCTGTCCTTTGAGATGATTGATCCTATATATGCCATATATCGATTTGATATTGTGTTTGAAGAAACTTAACAAAAATACTTGAATTCTAAATTTGTTGATGAAGTATTTCTTTCCATAAATAAAACACATACATTAAGCCTATAAGATTTAGTCTAAAAAATATCTTTTGTTTTTATTGTTATATTTAAATTTCCTGCCATGTGACAAGGTAAGAAATATAAACCATACTTTTAACAAACTTGTCAGTTTGACGTCAATCAGTAATGTTACATTGATCAGCTTATTTTGTTAACTATTATCTAGCCTGTGTGTTTAGGGAATACATTAACATTACATTTAGATAATAAAACATAACGATAAACTCATTTGAACAAAAAGACAACAATTTGTCTACCTTGTGAAAATAAGTGTTACAGTTTAATGAAGATAATATTTTACACTTGAGGCATTTAGCCTGAGCGTTATACTTTTACAGTCATTATTAAAGGGCTGCAATTTTATGTCCATTAATAAAAGTGTTTGCAAGGTACCTGCATATTAAAAAACAAATTTCTTTACAGCTATGTGAACAAATAGTTCATACCAAACACCAAATTTCCCTTAAATAAGAACTATATCTGTCTTATGTCAAGTCATACACATTTTGTATTTCTTTGTTGATGATTCTGCCTTTGGCATACATTAGACAATCAAGATTCCTGGTGATTCAGAGAACACAAAAGTGAGCTTTGGTCAATATTGACCCAACCTTTGTAAAGCTTACAGCATGTAAATCTATGACCATGATGTAGGTAAATCAATGATGTAGGATGTGTTCTTATTCTAATGATGCTTCGTAGTACAACCATTATATCTCCTAATGTCCAATATGAACATGGGTTGATCAAAAAGAAAAAGCGTGTCATTTATTCAATATTAAAACTATGGGCGATGTTAAATCACTTTCCATTTTGATTATGAAAATTTGTTTTATATTGACTGATGTTTGGTGTTCAGATGTCGTAGTTT
This sequence comes from Patella ulyssiponensis, assembly GCA_963678685.1. Lineage (NCBI taxonomy): Eukaryota > Metazoa > Mollusca > Gastropoda > Patellidae > Patella > Patella ulyssiponensis. The sequence continues at coordinate 49,384,540 of OY783229.1, read as the reverse complement.
TAGTCTTGAACAATTTATTACCATCGTCATTGATAAATTTAATGCAAGCGGATGTTAAGATGGCAGATCTTGAAGGAAGTTTATCTAGATATATATTTTTGTATTAGACTTTCTGTATTCTTAATGACCGAAATAAGGGCACTAGAGGAAGTTTTAAAGAGTTCCCAATCACAAAAAGATATGATTATTTTAGAATTATCCACAAATTTTGAAATCAATGAATCAATTCCTGTGATAGTCAGTTGGTATTTGATATACAACCCTTACAAATCTGAAGTCAATGTCAATGGTGTGTATGCTTGTACAATCCATTTTTGTATACTAACTTGACTGGCCTGAGTATTTTCTGTATTAATTTTTATATGCCCACATTTGCTTGTGGATACTCTAGAGGCTAAAGTTAATATCCGATGGACTTTAAATTTATACACAGTGTTTAAGGTCATAAGACGAAGGAGCCTATTGTTTTTCAGCGATTTCCGATAATAACTACAAGAGTTATGGCCCTTGATCACTTCAAAAAATCTTGTTGATGCTCTTGAGGCCAAAGTTAATATCCGATTGACTTTAAATTTATTCACAGTGTTTACAGTCATAAGACAAAGAAGTCTATTGATTTTCAGCGATTTCAAATAATTACTGCCAGAGTTATCTCCCATGATCACTTCGAAAAATCTTGTGAGGCTATAGAGGCCAAACTCATCATCCGATTGACTTCAGATTGATACACAGAGTTTAAGGTGTTGAAACGAACAAGTATTTTGATTTTCAATGAATTTTGATAACTGAACAGCTAAATCCATGATATTAAATGTTTCGTATACTAATTGTTAGCGTGGGGCAAAACTTTATAAAAAGCAAACAAATTCTAATGATTTTCTGATAATTACATAATGAGTTGTTACACTTAATCAGATTTTAGTGTATTACAAATGTTTCATTACCGAAAAAAGTAAAAATATGCGACAACCCTTTTTGACTGCCCGGACGATTTAGCTGCTGTGGGAGTATGTTTCGTTGCCTAGCAACCTATCTTTTAAATATGCTGTATATTTTCATAATAATGAAAGGAGTTGCTGTACAGAATATATAATATGCCTAAAGATATATCTTCAACCCGTCTCTACTGGCTTGATAAAATATATTGATGCACCAATCAGATTTGCCAGAGCTGAAGATAGCTTGGCAAGTTTTAACTTCTCTTGGCAGACAACCTGTCTAGCACTGTTTAATTGAGACCTCCAGCAAAATATTACAAGATCAACCTTATATGTAGATTGTGGATTTATTTTTAAAATTTTATTGAATTCAGGTACAAATTTACTTTGATATAGATGATTAATTCATTTTGGTTTTAAAATGAGTTTTAATGTTAAAAATAAAATGCATTGAACCAAAAATTTGATTATGAAACAAATTTTTTTAATTAAACAGGCTTCATTCAAGATGTAAATCTGACTATTGCAGGGTTTTCTTTAGGCCTTAGATTTTATATGAATTATTACTTAGACATTAATTAACCTATCAAGACCATAAACAACGCTCTATGCCATCCGATTGCTCCACTATTTAGTAGATTTGAATACCTTTTGCGATTGATGAATTAGCCGTAAAAATGGATACTTGAGAATGTTTATTATCATAACAAAGGTAGCAATGACAATCGAGGCTACAGTGTTATTGTATTGCCGATAACTAGACTCGGTGTGAAGTAATTAGACTGAAATTTTCAAAATATTGCCTTTTCATTTTATATTTTTCAACTGTTAAAGCCAGAACTCTCAGTTCTTTATCTGATTTTACGTCTATTTCAATACATGTAGGAATGTTTCAAATAGGGGTCTTAACATACCGAATGTAAATGTATGTGTCAGAATTTCTTAATTCTTGCTATGTTATATGTTTATTGGGGGGTTGGGATGGCCTATTGGTCTAGTGTGCCGCGCTTCGACCTCTAGCTGGATGTTCACCTCTGGCTTGCAGCTGTGGTTTCGATCCCTGGTGTGAGTGTATGTGGCATGGAGATAGGGGCGCCTTCTCAATCTCGTGGGTTTCCTCCGGGCACTCAGGTTTCCTCCCACTGCTAAAAATCCCTAGGTGCAAGCGAATTATTGAAATGAAATTAAAACCATGTTAGTCCCGAAATGACCTGGTTTGTGTTGAGTGGACGTTAAACTCCATTTCTCTCTCTCTCTCTGTATATGTTTATTGTAATAATATGTTGGACATCCCTGTAACTTACTGTGATGATGTACTAATTAACCTTATTAAGGATGAAAGTAATTAATATCTAGCTAACAGGAAAAGAACCTTGACTTTAAACTGGGTCAAGCCTTTTTGTTTAGTTGATGTGACTAGGACATTTATAGAGGATTTCTGTACACATTGGTCATGTTCTTGTAACATAAGCACCGTTAGCTTCATGTATATGAGTATGAGACGTTAATATTGTGAATGACACATTGCACTTTTTCCTCCTTCCTTTCTTCTAAAGGTATACAATATTTAATCCTGAATATAGTTCACAATTTGTTTAAGGATGTCTTTGTTAAATCTCTATATGGTAAGTTTTAAGACAAGTCAAAGGTAATGTTGTAGTTTACGAAATCTACAAAAATTTGTTTTTGCCATGAAAAAGCAGGAAAGTTTAGGTGTTGTACTTATCATGAACTTTAAATGGAAGTGTGAAACAAAAAGTTGTTGGAGGGGAAATTAGTTATATTTTATTAATATCATTAATATTACTGACTTATTAATAGTAGGTTGTATGTTCTTTATAAAGGATATATAATTCATCAAGGAAGGGTTTAAATGTTTTACAATAATGCTATACTATATATATTTTTTTCTTCATGGAAGCTCGAAGGGGAACCCCTCTTCCTTATCTCTGCTGACGAAAACTGATCTATGAACTAAAGATGTACGATTTTAATTGAATTAATTGGTTTGCACCAAATTATACACAGGAAAGACTGTGACATTAAGATTTATTTGCACTTGCATATTTATTTTTTTTTACATTTTTCGGATAGCCAATAGTCTCATGCTGCTCTTTTTAAAATCAACTGTTTGACAGTTAGTTATTAAGAAAATATAAAAAATATGACCTTTGGTTTGTAGTTAACTGTAAACTAAGAAAGAGGGAAATAAGGAAATGGCCTTTAGTTCAGTGGTCAACATTGATTTTATGGACTTGCCATTGTGTTAAAAAAATACATCATTTTATCCCATACACATGTATTGGCCTTATATTGTTTTAACTACATGACCTACTTCAGGGTTTAGCCTCTAATAATGTTCTAATTATCTCAAGGTTTTGTCTTGTCTCAACTATTTTATATCCTATCCATACTCAAGGTTTTATCTCTATGGACACAATTCAAACTATTGTCTCTTTTTTTTTAGAGCTGTTAGTACAATTGAATCTAGGGAATCATAATTTTTAATACGCCCACATTTCCACATATAAGCTCCCCGTCCATCCGTCCGTCCATCCTTCTTCCACATTTTCTTGTGAACATTTTTTTAATAATTTTTGTTTGTTATACATATAGAGTTTTGCTTGTTTCACATTATTGAATCTTGTCAACACTCAAACACCGATCTTTGTGAAATTTATATAATGCATTTTTTGAATTGCTGAAACCAAGAATCCTATTGTTCAGCAATATTTGTTTATTACGTCTATAGGCTAGTTATGGCCCTTGTTTTACTTTACTGAACCTTGTGAATGCTGAAACGCCAATAATTATCATCTGATCTGTATGAAATTTATATGCATCATTTCAATTATGAACACAAAGCCTATTGAATTTCAGTAATTTACAATAATTACTTCTTGAGTTATGACCCTTGGTTCATTTTGTTTGAAATTTATAAGTATCATTTGAATATGTGAAACAAGGTCAATTGAATTTCAGCAATTCCTCTCAATTATTTCTGGGCTTATGGTCCTTGTTTCATTTGGGAACTTTGTGAATGTTTGAATGACAAATTATTATTCGATTTGCATGAAATTTATACGCATTATTTAGTAATACGAAAACGCTTTTCAAATTTCTGTGAATCACTTCCAGAGTTAAGGCCCTTGTTTCAGTTTGTAGGACCTTGTGAACCCTCAAATTACAAAAATTATAATCTGATCAGTATGAAACTGTCTTGTAAATGCCCCCAATTACCTACCAAAGAATAAATATATGTGACAACCCTTGTTGACCGCTTGTATGATTTAGCTGCTGTGGGTGTATGTTTTGTTGCCTGGCAACCGATCTTTTATTTTGTGAATTAAGGTAGAAAAGCTTAATGGGGATACATTTTCCTTGTAACATTTTCAGAAATGGCAGTTTTATAATGCCTGACTTGAGCATAAAGATACCATTATATCTTATAAAGAAATAAGGGGAAATTATTTTCAGTTAAAGGACATTTTTGAGGCTTGATTGTGTTCATAAAACCTATAGAAAGGTTTGCCAAAGGCTAGCGTGAAAAGTGTATTATGTGATGTTAGAATATACTATGTAAAGTTAGGTGCGTCACTGAAGCTATAATCTGGTACAGAGTACTTCCAACCACTAACAAACTTAAACTCAATGTGTTTGATGTTTGCTTTTGTAGATAATAAATTTTGTATGCTGGGACTGGGAGAAATGAGGGTTTAATGTCACACAGCCAGCAAAAAAAGGTTTTATTACGACGAACAAGGGCAGGGATAATGTGAAAGGAAATATTTTACCTAGTTATAAAATTATGCTTTGGACAAGCCAAAGCTCTACAGCTTTACTTTTATAGTAAATTGAATTTTGCGTGATGGGAGATAATAATGATAACCCATATAAAAGCATCACTTCTGTATGGTTTATTCAGTATTTTTTATATTGGGTTGGGCAGAATTATAATTTCCCATGTCTTGGTACATGTATATGTACACCTGTCTTTACCTTTACTCATGTAGGAAAATATAAGTTAAATTTCCATGTGCTGTGGACAATTAGGTAAATGAGAAATGGCTAGAAATAAATTGCGTAAAAAAATTGACATTTTAATATTTCCGTATGTTCAACTTTTCCTGATGTTCAGTAATTGAAGGAATATGATTGGTTGTTGAATTTTAATATTTCGTCTATTAACACTAAATTACGACTTTCGTTTAATGCTCTGATAAATAGTATTTTTTTAAAATTAAAACTAAGGGAGGACTATGTTTTTTAGGGTGGGTGCCGGAGTGGCGGATTACATTTGAGGCAAGAAAAAATAAAGAATTTTGTGTAGTCTATGGCCAAAGTCATTTCAGAAATGAAGAATAAAGAATTATGTGTAATTTATATGAAATGATAATTTTTGGAGTTTTTTTTTAAAATAAAATATATTATGTTTATTATATATTTGACAAAGTTTCACTAAGCTTGTGATTAACTTCTATCATGTCCAGTTGATTGCCATTTTAAGCGGATTTATTTTTGTGTCCCATGGATTTTGTCTTAGTTTTCCCTCTAAATGAATAAGGAAACAGTGGGATAGTTCATAGTTGCCATGGAAACATGTGCTAACTTTGAGTGAAATAAGGTGACATCAGTAGAGTTCTTTATGGGCATATTTAGGGCTTACTTTTCACTTCTTTCTATGGTATACACTACATGGTCCCATGAGTATGTGATGTATATTCAATATTTTTGTAAGATGGCTGTTTATAGAATGTAGCTGACTAAAATATTTAGTTGTTGCCATGGGCCTTTCACTGGTTTTATTTATATGTTCTGTTTTATATATGTACCTAATATTAATCAAAGATCATTGCTAAGAATTGAACAAACAATTTAGGTATTTAATAATAATTCTTCATTTTCTTTTTTTTTGTTCAAATGTAAACGAACGATTGTTGAGTTCTTTTAGTGTTAATAATAAATAGATTTAGGTTCATCATAAAAAAGTATGTAATTATGAATTATATAAAAGTTACCTTTTCACCTCTCAATAATTTGCAAATATTTGTTCCTTAGTATAAAAATTATCTTTAAGGCAAATGAAATGAAATTAGGGTTTAAAGTCCTACTCTACTGCACTAAACCTGGGCTAATGGAAGATGGGCATATGCCATACAGTGTGCTATGAGGGAAATTTTGCCTGGGCAGCGGTGCTATGGCCTACTATCGAATTCCAACTGCCAAGGGTTCTTTTACGTGCACACCAATGTGTACACAGGACTTCAGTTTTTCGTCCCCTCTGTTCTGCATCACCGACAAGGGGAAACCACCCCGGAAAATCGATATGGACTTTCTCGGCCAATGCCGGGATCGAACACCGACCTCCAGGCTAGCGAGCCAGCGCTTTACCCACTTAACCGTGATTCCCACCTTCTTGGGAATCACGGTGGAAATTCCATTTTGGCAACTCCCATTATGAATTTCCTATCCAACTTGCTACAGATACATGTATTTCTGTCAAACGGAAGTCTTATGATTTAATCCATAAGTTTTTTATATTGTAAATCTCAGAGAGCGTACTGTTAAAAAAGATTTGTGTATAACTAGGGGTCAGTTGACGGTCATTCTAAAAACTCAACAAGAGAAAAGCCAGCATAAAAAATCGTAATTTGTACTGATTTGATGAATGATAATTTTTCCCTTGATATCAGGGAACACAACTGGAAAGTAAATCTGTGCCCAAAATGAGAAAAATATATGTTTGGCCACACACCAAAATTTGTTGCTATTATAATATCAGAACTGTAAAAATTATAGGGGCATCAATTTCATCTTCAGCAATCTGTTCAGACTTATCATTTATCATGGTGAAATTTTGAAAGTTTGTTATGTCATGTTTTTGGAGCCAGATTGCTATAAATTCATCAGCCATCTTCGTAATACTATTTTACCGTAAAACTCTTAAAATATGCCAGATAGATTAGCCTTTCTCAGCAAGAGACTCACACAATGGACTGTATTGTTGAGGACATTACATAGAGCACATTAAACCAATTGATTATGTTATACAATTTGTAATGTAACATGTAGCTTATTATATGTAATTGTACAAGATACAAATGTCAAAGGAGAGGTGAATTTTGTTCAAGCTATTAATTATGAAAGATATATGAAGTAGCTTAATTGACAATGGAACAGTATCTTGCCAATCCAATTACCAGCTAAGTTTGGCTCTCCTTGGGGACTTGGATAAAATGTCTCATCTATTGAAGATTGAAGAATGCTAAGCAAGGTCTGAATCATGAATGTCTCAAGGTATTTGAACTGACATGTCTGGGCTGTAACTCCCTGCTTGCTACCTGAGATCGTGGCTTTAATGAGATGAAGGTAGAATGTGAGACTGATAGGGATTGGTTTCATGTCTTGATCAAGGGTTACACACACATAAACCGTGTAGGCAGGCAGCAACACATTCAGTTTGTGTACAGTGCGTAATCTGGACTTGGACCAGGACTAAGGGTTATGTGAGATATAGGGGTGAGTGTCAGGTCATATTCCAAAGCAATGGTCAAATGGTTGACTTTGTTGGTTTCTACTGAATAGTAGCACCTGCGAATTGGACAGGAAACTTCTTGTTAAAATATGAGTCATAGTTATTACATTAAAAAAAATAATCACACTTGTTTATTTTTAGTTTTCAAAAAATTGTATTTTGGAGAAATGTATCTAGCTAGAAGTGTTCTTGATATTTTTTCTCTCTCCAACGCAAATTAACGAGTAAGTGAGCCAGGAAGGATAGAGCAGACGAAACTATATTCAGTATAAGTTGTCCGGTGGTACCTGCTTATTTGTTGATATAGTCCCAGGTACGAATATATAGAATAAATAAAACCTGATTATTGTTTTGTCAATAATAGAGTGAAATGGCCTTGTTGACATGGCATATATTTGTCTTTTGTTTTAGACTTGAGTCTAAGTTTAAACACTAGTCTCTAAAATAGTGGAATTCTCTCAAGTTTTAATGGAAGCCATTTTAGTTGTTGTAAATAATAACTCTCTGAATTAGTATTGACCTTTAGGTCTAGTTTTAGACTACCGGTAGAATTTAAACTTTTACAAAGTCAGTGGTTTTCTATAATTAATTTTGTGTGTCTAGTATGTTAAGGAACAAAAAAATGTTGTATTATAGTTATAAAGGCAATATGTTTCAGATATTAGAAGTACCTATAATGTGATAAGATTTTACTGAAAGTATTTTTATCTTATCAGGCATGTTGTCTGTTATACCATACCTATTTAATTTTAATTATACTCGAGTGATATCTGAGATGGTACACCAAACAAAATATATATGCTATCTTTCATTTACATATTACTTGCATTAGAATTCATTCATTATTTGGAACTCCTCATTACAACTTTCCAGCCTTACCATACCCTGGGCAATCATTTAGCCTACATTTGATACCCCTAAGATAAGATCATCAACTATATAGTGTCATGTGTTTATGCACTCCACATTATAGAAATAGTCCACTGGCTACAGCCTACATCATTTAGCTGGCTTTCGGAGTTAATCATAATTGGGGAACTGATCTGTGGATATCCTGAGTTCAGTTTCCTTTTTATATGTTTGTCAATTATATGATGTTCCTAATTAAAGAACAAATACATACACAAAAATTATCTTTCAAATAAAGTTCTTAATACATAAATTCAAATTGTTTTTGATTGTGCAGACTTCCGTAACTTGTAGCATGATTTCGGATTCACTAGAGAAAATTCCCTCAATATTAAAGTGCAGAATTATTGATTTATTCATTCAAAGGTTTTATGGAGAATGTATTAACATTTTAAAGGGAGTGGCCAGAGAGTTATTGAAACATTTTTCGTTGTAAAGTAAATACAGATCTATATATTAACTTAATTTTAGAAATACTTTTTAGTTTTATTTAAAAACTCGCATAGCAGCTGAGATGCATTTATACAAGTTTTCTGTATGGATTTGGTTGAAGTTTATAGTCTAACATCTACTAACATAAATAATCATATAGACTAAAGTGGGAAAAGAGACTAGGGCCCAGCCTGCTGTATGTCTGTATCGATATACATTTAGGTCAGTCAAACAGCCAGTATACTGTGTGCTGGGCTTGCTGTAGAATATAACACACACACAGTACTCTGTACAGCTGTATTATACAGGTTATATTGCCCTATAACTAGTGGATAGCGAATAACTCTCCTCTTCAACTTACACAATTTTAATGTTAAATTTGGAGAAAGGTAGGAAATATTGAATATGTCAGCTTCTGTTGTCTGTTATATATATTATAGGCAGAATGTTAAAAATAATTTCTATGTGATTAGTACTAATGTTATGTGAGGACTGCAAACATACCAAATAACTAAACTATACACATGGTGGTGGTAGCTAGGTTTCATGTTTAAAACAAGTACAAGTCTACATACATATATCAGCTTATTATTAACTTTACTAGTTTCTTTGTCTTTTTATTATACTGGTACATGCAGATAATTAAGGGAAAATGATAACTCATAATATGCTGTACAATCCCTTATTTTGATATAATTTGAATCTACATGTAGCTGTGTGGGGAACTGCACTTTTTTCTTTTAATTAATATACTAATGCTAACACTTTGTTAAATGACATCTGAAGACGATGATTGACAAAATTAACAAAACATAGTTGCAATCCTGTTGAAATAGTTCTAGCCACCTGTATATAGAAATGTTCAATGCTTGCATACTCCACAAGACAGTGGATAGATGAATTGGTACCTTTAGTTAGTGCACTGATGTTGGGAGTGACTCAGAAACTAAATATTACCTATGTCAAAAATGTCACTATGATTTTTAGATCATTTTATATGAATAGACAAGGAAATAGGAGAAGCATTGTCTGGGCAAAATGGCAGAAAAAAAAGTAATATTATATTTATTTGTTGGAATTTGTGAAATGGTGACCAGATGTAGACACAAAACTTTATTTTTTGACATGCTGTGTTTAAAGTAGCTAAGTCTCTAACAAACACGAATTACTTGTTAATTTAAATCAGCATTGATGCTGTGATCTTACCGGAAAAAGATGGGCTTCCGATTTCCAATATTTAAGACCAAATAAACATTTTACCATTGGTACTCGAAATGTGTACCATAATGCGCCTCGGCGTCATTTGTAACAAGGGACCCGATGAACGAGGCTAGACATATTCCACCAGTCAAGTGAAACAGTGATGTCACATTCTTATCTGAAGGGCATGTGCAAAATATACTATCGGTGTAGACTGGGATAACCAGATGCTAGAGCCTGGCATATTTCACTAAACATACCTGATTTGAAATTAGAGTAAAAAAGGAAACAATGGAATGTAAATCAGTTTATATACATTCATATTACTGTATTACATGCGTTGAGACTGATTTGTGTCAATTTCTAGGTCCCAAATATTAGTGATTTAGCTCCTTGAACTATTTAAACACAAACTTGGTGTTCTTTCTTTCAGAAAGAGGGGGCAGTTGCTCCTCTATAAATTAATGTTGTCATGGTGATTGGCTATCCCCTCCTTCCCCATAAGGTCTTTGCATCATAGTTTGATGGGTAATGAGTGCAGTGCCAATAATGTAAAAAATGTATGAATATCTAAATTTACTGCAATGATATCATCTTAAATATTCAGGTTGGTTGACTTTGGTGCTAAAGTGCTGAAACAGAAATTGTGAATAAGTGTTTGAAATATTACAAAAATATAATCGACGGACAGAATCATGTTAGCCACATTCAACTTTTAGGGAAAAAAAGTAATCTAACTGCATCAGATTTGAGTGTCAACTCATTGGCTAGAATATTGAAAAGTTCTCATATGGAATTCAAGGAATTTTGGAAATATTTGTTATGTCAACATTATCGTTCTTAAACTCATATATTGCTTCCTTGAAATTGTCTTTATTAAATTGAATTCCTTTTGTCCATGCTTTGGATAAACATTGTCTATAGTAAATTCAAGTTTCTTTTTATATTTTCTTTATTAAAGTCATGTAACACTGATGACATAAAAGAAGTTAAAGCAATCATTCGGTATAATGTCCACTAATAACATTCATTATAATGTAGGCTACATATTCCCGAACATCAATTTTTAGAATGGAAATATTCCACTGAATTCAGTAAAAAAAAGTATATAAATAAAATGAAACCTTGAGAGTGTGCATACCATTTAATATACAGTGAAATGAACTCTGGACAGACTTTTTAGTCGTTCTTGTTAGTTGTATCAAGTTAGATTTAATCTGAAAGCTAATCATTTTGTTGTCTGCTTAGCTTCTTCCAATCACGAAGTACTTCGTTCGTGTTATTAGAAATTATCTGTCATGACATAGTATTTATCAAAAAAAATAAAAATCGTGTAATGTGAAATATTGACATAATGCATGGTTTAGTGTTATTCCTGAACTAAAAGTGTATGAAATTTTAGAATTGAAAAAAAAAAGAAAGAGATAACAGCAGACATGTATTGATTTTAAAATCATTAGTTTAAAATGGTTTATTTCCCCTTAATTGGTATTCAATATTCGATGTTAACTTATTTGCACTTTAGTTAAGTTTATTTTGTGCAGGACCTGAAACTGGTATATTTAAAGATACATTCCCAGGTACAAACTTGGTGATTTGGTGATATATTTGGCTTAAAAACATATTCAAACTAATTAATTTATCATAATTTTGCCTCAAATCCTTCCCAAAACATTATTTTACAAGGAATGTCCTGCTATAAAAAAATCAATCAAAAGAGGTCATATTTTGTCACATGACTTACCTCTCTCTGTACCTATAGGAACGGGGGTAGAAGCTAAGAAGACGAAGGAGAATTCATTGCATACACAAGATGATGTTGACTGTAATCACCTACTATTTATTACAAATATTGAATCCTAATTAAATTATCGGATTATCCACTGTCTGCATCTTTTCCTGTGATTTTTATCTTGAAAAAGTGGCGTACGTCTAACTCATCATAAAGTTGATCAACATGTACGCAAAATGCTCAATGTTTGCGTGCAGCCTTCGAGGTCACGCATGCAGACATTCCTAATCGTTGGGCTGTTGATTAGGGGAACCTTTACATTTTTGTCCGGTATACGCTCCAGGAGTGTTGTTCAGGGAATCCAGTATTTTTCTAGTAAGATTGGATATCTCTACTTTCCATATATATACTGAAATTGCCATACCTTTATAGGCGATAACCACCCTATAAATACTTTCCTGGGAACCCATCTTTAAGTTGGCTTTTAGGACTTATATATAATACATTCAATGTAAATGAGGTTGACTTTTGATTTTAGTAATGCTCTGTGAACCAAAACAAATGTGCAGGATGCAATTATCTTTTTGAGGTTTGAAATTTCTCTTCATTATGTAACGAAGTAAATCTAGAAGCGAAAAATCTTTAAATTTAACATATTTGTTAAGCAAGGCCTCAGCAGAAGATTAAAGTCTTGGCTGACTGCCAAGTTTGAAGTGATTTCCCTTTATCAGGCTTAATTGAGGTTATTTGAGGTCGTCATTAACCTCAGTCCCATTCCATTTCTGACAATTGCTAATATGATGAAAAATTTTGACATTATTCACTTCTGATTTTGCTCATGATCATGAAATATGACGTAACCTATAGTGTGTTCAGTCATGATGTTATCTATAGGCATGTGCACTGTTTAAATGGAATCCATTTGGTAATGTTACTTCGACACTCTGGTCAACAGAACTGGGTCACCTCGAATCATACTTTCTCAGAAACCCTGTATATGCAAACTGTTAGGATGAGGTTTCATTCACAGTTAGTGTCTTGTTATTTATTTTATGATTTAACATTTCATACCAACCAAACTCCCCCAAATCTTAATATGTAGATGTTTAACACAAGCAAGAAGGGGTTTGGGAATATTTTATTTTCTCAGTTTGATGTGGTCTCTATATAATGATATATGCTGGTAATATTTTGAAATATTTGGGATGAAGATTCAGTACAATCAGCATTGGATCAGCATTAATAATAACTGATTCATGTCCTGCTTTCTGCTCATATAAGATGGAAGAATTACTGGGCTTTAATATCATTTCTAATAATGATGACATCAGACCTAAATTTCTTTAAGCCATCATTTGTGGGGGTAACATTCTTTTGTGCAGATAAATTTGTTTACTGTTGCCTATTGTTGACAAATAATTAATTTCTGCCCGCCATATGAGATTGCAGGTATATTTGCATAATCTGAATATGGAGAATTTTAACAGTGAGGAATTATTTGAGTATTGAAAACTTGGTTATCATTATTACATCTTGCCAGTGTAAAATGGTGGGGAAAAAATAGAGTGACACACAAAGTTCTAGATACATGTAGTTTTATGTTCATTGATTAACGTTTGAATTGGAAGCATAGACATTTTTATATAGAAAAATTTAATTTTGAAATAATCTAATTTCAGATGTGCATTTGAATTTAAGCCAACAAATGCAGCACAGTCCCCAACTCTTATCTGGAATATTAGCCGCTGCAGTGGAGGACTCTGAACGAAAGGTAAGCAGATTTTGAAACATTTTGTTATTGTATTAGTTTTACAAATGAATATGGCTAAAGAGTTTAATTGAATTTAAAGTTTGATACAGATTTGAAAAAACTTTAACATGTTGTCTTAAATATTTGTCATGGATATTGTGGTTAACGAATTAGTATCGACATTATAGTTTTAGTTTGACATCGTAGTAGCATGAACTTTATGAAGAATGTTCAATAAAGACTCCACCAATCTTAAGTGATTTGACTGTAGCCATGGTCACACATAACACATAATGTACAAGCAAGAAATCTTTTTATATTATTTTATTACCTTTGTAGGTTTTGTTTACATAGGTTCTAAGTTGTGTTAAAATATAAAAAAAACATCTGTTGAGAAAGACTACATCCCAAAAGCTTTTCTTATTGAATTTTCCTTCTTAGTAAAGAGGAACTCCCTCCAGAGTAAAAATATAAGCTATTTTCTCTGTGCGAATCACATGGAAGTGACACGCTCTTAAAAACATCATTGATTGGTTCTTCACAAGAGAATAGTTATATTATGTTTTTATTTCAAAATCTATATTTTTGCTACCAGTGTATATAAAGTATTTGGCGTTGATACCATTGAATCTTGGTTGTGGAAAGTATTGGCCATTCTGTTCAGTGAAACTCTCCACAATATATGTCAGCCATGCACACAGGTGGCTATAGATTATTTCCGTGCTTGATATGTTTCCATGGTAATGCATTTATTCAAGTCACACTAGCTCACCATGTGACTATATAGGAGGTAGATTTAATGTCCTATCAGAACAGGACTGTATATTCTATACTTGATAAATCATGTTGTCCTATTTTCCACCATGATAAAAGCCAGCCTATATTATTTCTCTCTATACTTTATTATCAACTTTCTGTGTTGAAGCTGTTTTGAAAACCTGTGTTGCTATGGTGTGTTCAATATCTGTTCCCAGTTTGTTGGGGTTTTTTCTATGAATATTGATCCAGATTATTTCTATCATAAATTATCAAATGTAAATTTATAAGAAGCAGCAGCTGAATACTAGAAATTTAATTTTGAAAATCTTCTATGAAATTATTGTGGGATTTGAATACCACCCAGCATAATTTCTATAATGTATTCTTCTTTTTGTAGTATTATTTCTATTTTAGACACACTTAGTTCATGGAAAATATAGAGAATACATGTAATTTAATAATATTTGTGAGATATGTTGATTTCATTTTCCAACTATGCTAATGTAAATGATATGATAAATGTAGCATCTGATGGGGTTTGATAAAATGATCAAATATAATAAAATCTTTGATATGTAAAACCTACTTTACATAGATTTGATAAAGATGGTCAGAATAGGCTTTTAATTGTTACTAATTGTTAACATGTTTAGCCCTAATCGGTGCATATGGAAAATGCTATTGCTACAATTTCATATCCAGGAAATAATAGAGTTTACGTTCATACCATTAGTATCTGACTACAAATATGTGCATTTTAAAAAAAAGAATGGCTTATTGAATTACTTAAAGAAGAATATCGACAGACATATTACACGTGTTGAGATGTACGGATAATCAAAATTTATAAATTGTGCAGAGGTCTACATTTAAGACAAGTTTTCTAGTCATAGTTTGACACAGTACTGTATCAAACTTTTTGAATGTTGAGAGGTTTTTTTTAGTGTATTCATTAAATATTCTCTTATAATAATGATAATGGAAGTACTATGCCAGTGTTGTATTGATTTCCTGCTGGAAGCCAGGGCTGTTGCCCATGTCCGCTATATTGGAAGGGAAACAACCTAATTTAATTCCAAAACAAAGAAGATCAAATGTCAGTCATTGAGTAAAAAAGATGGCATCACTATAATGGTCACAGTGCCACAGTTTTCCCCACTATCAGCTAAAAAATATAGGACAAGAGGCCAAAAATATTAAATTTCGTTTCTCAAGCCCTCATATGGTTTTTCTCTTAACAACCTTTTTGCCTTTAGTATATTAATGAAATCCTGTAGGCTGTGACATCCACTATGGCTTTGAACTGTTTGAAGTAGTATTAGGTTTTGAAATGAACTAAGCTTGGTTTTTACTCAACCAGTAAAAAAAAGTAATAATTTATGAGTTAGAGTAAAGGTTTTGGAGAAATCTTGTGTGCTTTCAGTAAAATTATCATTTGAAGTAAAAAAAAACATTCAGTCATATGACCAAGGTTGTTTTTTGTTACCAGATGTAGTAAATATTAATGTACAGGTTTTTCTATATATTTGAAAACATTGACCATTGAAAATTGCTGGTAATGCATACAGAAAACCAAAATAGTTTTATTTGCTGGCTTGTCAAAACCAATTTCTTCTACAAATTTGTTCAAACTAAATTTGGATTGTTGCTGGTTTTCTATTTTAAAGCATTAATAAAACAAGTACTATGATAGATTTTGCTGGATTAAGATATAAATGAACAACACTAATGAATCAAGGTATCCAACATTAACCTCATTTGGATTTTTTTTTTTTAAAAAGAAATTGAATTATGTTTTTTTGCTATGATTTCATTTTCTGATTGTGAAATATATACTTATTTTTAAGTAGAAAGTATTTTGGGACTCAAAAAAAAGGAAATAGATAATGTAGTCCATATAAAGTTTAATACTAATAGTACTCTAGTCTAATACTACAACTGGAATAAAAAAAATGTTTGACAAATTTCTTTTAAACTAGTGTGATTTTGTTTTTCGCAAGTACTATTTGTGAAAATATCTCATTTAAGTAATTAAATTTTGATAACAGTTTTATATAAAAGATAATCTAGAACAATAACAGTTTTTATGTTATTTATGTAAATTTTTAGCATGACCCGTTTCATTGGCAAGCTGTCATTGCACTTATTGATTGGTTCAATACACTGTAAAATCGTCACAAACAATATGGCCGTTGTTCACAGTTAGGTCAGTCACATGACTTCATTGTGAATCCAGATGACAGAAAGTGTTCAATCAAGAAGAGAAATGGGTACACAGCACCTTTAAACTTCATTCAATGGCAAATGGGATATTTTTCTCTGCTGGCTATGCCATATGTTGTCCTTTCAGCTATTCAAGTTTAAGAATAAGCCAGCATTCCCTTTATCACTTCTATAAAGTTTATTCTTTTAAGAGTTGGGGCTATTTCTTTTTTTTAAAGTATTTCCAATGTCATATTAAGACATTAATTGTCACAGGTGTGTTTTTATTAGGAGTACATTACAAATATTTAAAGTGACAGCTTTTAATATTAGGTAGATGATCAATAAGTACCTTCATGAAAACATTGCAGAGTTCAGTCTTTAATTAAAATTGATAGATTGTATTGATTCATATGAAACTTTTTTTTCTGTGTATATTTTTATTGTTTTTAAACATAAGCTTTTTTTTAAAAAAAAAAAATCAAATTTGATGAATATATTTATATAGTACATAGTACATGTAAGTGACCAAACCATAAAAATGCTTTTTGACACATAGATATTTATATCATCATTCAGAATATGGTGTTTTTTGATTGGAAGGGGAAATAAAGAGACACTCTAAAACACTAGATTGGTAAATGTACAAAGGCCCACCTTCACCTCATGTCCTGGAAAATATAATTTGGGGCGTATGTTCCTAAATATGGTGTAAACATTTAATATAGTATGAAACCTGTATACACTGTTCAATCCTAATTTTAATCCAGTGTCATAGTACTAATATATTTAATTTTGGGGTTTGAAATCATTTCAATTATTCATAAATCATAATTCATGATTTTTGTATTCTGAGGCTATCTTGGTTTTACTTATAAGTTTTCAAACCAGAAAGAAAACTTCTGAAATGGTAGTCAAATTTCTCTTCAAATCCTAATAAATGATTTGATTTATAGAATTAAAGTCAGTTGTTTTATGTTGAACACAAGATGTATTGTTTATATTTTAATATTTTCTTCATTGCACACATTTATGTTAAAATAAATAGTACCCAGTCCACTGATTAGCCATAAATCATGGTGGAATTCAACAGCTAGGCTTTGATAGTATTAGTTAGACAATCACTGGATGCTTCAGGTATTACTTCATTACATAACAGTCTAGAGGTCATGCATGGCTAGTTGACAATATAAGCCAATATCTTTTGAAGTTGAAGTGGAACTTGGGGCCATTCTAGCCTGTTGTAGCTGCAGGCCTATAGTTTGACAAGGAATTTATTGAGCTGGAAAGTATGAATAGTGTGTGGTAGTGTTATACAGTGTAGTGGGTAGGGCTTTAGATAACATTTATAACTGAAGGGAGAGGGTGTGGAGAGGAAATACGATGAAACCAAATCAACTTTTATAACCTAGCCATGCTTTTAGTTGGTTAAATATTATCTTTGTGCTAGGCTATGCCAAAACTGCATTTTAAAGTGAAAATATGTTGGAAGTTGGGCTAGACTTGTAAAAATTTGAGTAAAGATTTAGCTACAGTTGTTTGAAATAAGGATGTCTAACTGTGGAAATGAGTTATAAACAGCAGCGAAATGACACAGAGTACTCAACTGGTTCTCTAAGAATTTGGATAATTTGTTAATGTGAATGGTTATTTGTGATATTTTATGGATTATTGCTGTATGATGGAAGAAATGGAATGTACATGTAAACTGTCAAGTGAAGTAAATGTTGTAAAGGTTAGTTGTAAAATATGGACATAGACATACCATAGGTTTATGAACTCTTGTACTAAAATATGAACATACCATAGGTTGTATTAACTCCCATATTGTAAAATATAGACAAGACAAGCCCTAGGTTGTATTACATCTCATTTCACCAGAAAACTACCAAATGGAGGCACAAAATTGTAATTAAATTAGAAAGAAATGGGGTTTTACATCCCCAATGGTCATTTTGAGTATAACAAACAATACTTCTCGTCATATTTAGGATAATGATTTCAATAATTAATACACATGAACTGTGATAAACATGAAATACTGTGTACCATTATAACAGTTATATATGTTTGAAGCAGATGTCCTTCCTCAGGTACAAAACTTCAAACACATTGCAGTAGTTAGCACTTTCAAAGGTATTTTTGATTGAATGTGTGACTGGTTTATTCCGATATTTTTGTGTGTATGTGTGTGGTCAGTCAGTGTTTGGTAATTTTTGTTAATGAGACCAACTGTAGTAGACTATGTGAATAAATATTATAGTATGTCAGTTTGACCAGGTATTGTTTAAGTTGTAAATACAGGTTTGATTGAGGATGTTGTCCATGTGTTTAGTCAGGAGAAATTTTAGTGATTTTATCAAAATGTCCCGTCTGTTGCCATGTTTATCAATGCCTCAACTGATATCCATGAGGGATTGCAGTTCAAACAGTGGTTTTGGCCTGTGGTACAAGCCGGTCACTTAGTCTCCTAGGACTGGATGAATTCTCTTTTTAAATTAGAATACCTAAAGAATAAGGACAAACATTATACTTTATGACAAATGTTTGGTGTTTTTTTGTGGGGGAGGGTTGCATGGAAACCTAATGAATTTAATAAAAGTTATTGGAATTTGAAATATTTGATTGGTCATCTGTATCAAAGACTCTTTGAACTAAATAAAGAGTGCATGGCTAGAATATTGAATAGAATTAGAATTTATTGGACTCTTTTTTTTACAAATGTTTTATAAAGTCTGAAATATTTGATTTGTTTAGTCATGTGTAACAGTAAGGAAATAATTAAAAATGTAAAAACATAAATGAATAAATTCTGTATAGTAATAATAAAATTTTATATTGCACCAAATTTCCCCCCTCCACTGCCATATATGACAAGATTTGCCATTTTTGTGCATAAGTATGTGATTGAGGTTGTCACCCACGCTTCATCCCCTTAATCCATCTTCTAATTGCTACCACATTCTAACCCTGCAGCAAATTATACTGTATTTCCGGTGTCAAGACTTAATTGAACGAAAGGCACTGGGTTCATTCTAGTGATTGAGGATGATGCATTTGATAATATGAAAATTTGTTGTCTTTAAAACTTATGTAGCAAACTTACAATGATAGCAGTGTCTTCTTTTTTCCTGCCATTACATGTTTGTTTTTGTGTTATAGACGGAGAGTCCTAGTAGAAAACGGCGTAAAACATCAGGTGGGATTGTAGACCTGACCAACACTCCCAGCCCACCCCCTGTCCGTAATTGGGAGCCTTTTCCTGAAATCCAAAGAACTCGAAGACGTAGCTCTACACAAAGAAGAATTTCCGGAGATCGTGCACGTAGGAGGTATTATTATCTTTTTTGTATCATATCTATATTCTAAATAATAATCTCTATAACTTACAACTTTTGCATCATTTGCAATTTTTGGACATTATTAAATTTTCCATGCTTAATCCACACTAAAAATGTGCTCAAATTGATTATTTAATATTAAATGACGAAAACAAAATCAAGATATATCAACGGTAGATTACAGGTGGCACTAACTTTTGACCATATCCTGTTAATGAGGTCTGTTAAGGATGCAGAAGGTTGACATTTTTGGACTGATATTCTTTATAGCGATTCACCTTACACAAGTTTGTGAGGGATTACGCAATTCCTCAATTGATATTCAGAGACTTTACCGTGACCAGTGGATGAAAAATGAAAATAGTTATATTTATATCCTGTTATAGTTATAACTTGAATCCTGGGTTTTGGTTTTATTGTAACATTCATTTTGTAATCAATTCTCCAATTTACATTATTTATTAAATTTATGCCGTTATTTTACTAAGTCGCTTGCACCATTGATTTACATATCATTAATAATCTGAATTGTCTATTTGTATGAAAGTTTTTCAAGTCAATCATAGTTCTGTATTGTACAGTAATAGGGGTGTATTGATTTAGGAATATTCAATATATAACAGAACTATAAAACTGTACTGATTGTTACGACTAGAATCTAGTCACTAGACTAGAACTTCCCTGAAATTGTTTATTGAAACCAAACTGTTTTTGTGTTAAATGTCAATGAATTGGAGCGATTTATGAACAATTGTTAATGTTTATGGTTTTATTTTTTTGTCGTCTAGTCCTGGAACCCGACGCCGAACAAGAGAAAGAAATATAACACGTGCAGCAGATTCTCCTGAGAGACGGGCTTTTCAGCCACCGCACTTAATGGGCCGTCAGATCCATCCAGCGGCTGTTTTACCCAATCCTGGACAACAACAGCCAGTTATTATTGATGTTGATCAGGTAAATTGACTTTACAATTTTCCCTCGCTAAATTATTTATCTTGTGTCCATAACAGTAGACTTGTATATATCAGATATCAATCAGTCCAAACAACATGTGGTTATAACACTAGGAAGGTACATGCAATATTACTATTACACAGTACCTTGTTATTGTGAATCATATTCAGGTCAATTATAGGATTGGCTTTCACAACCGGGTTTGACTCATTCAAACCTGATTATCTCCCTTGCATTTTGCTCTTTACCCCCTTTAGGATACATTGTCCATGGATTGATTAATCTCACATTTTTTAACCATTGTTCTTGTTAAATGTAATATGAATCCTAGTACTGAATAGTTGAATGTATGAAATAGTTGTATAGTGGCCAATGAACGCAATAGCTGTGTTTTTTGCTTCTGATTTTTTTTTAAAAAAAAAAAAAAAAAATTAATTAAATTTAACAAATTGACAAATAAAATGAAAAAGAATGTATGAAAATAAATTTGTCCTGTTCCAATCCAATATAAAGTTATGAGACATTACAAGACTTGCACAGCCTGATAGACCTGCTATTGTGGACCCCTATATTGATTCTATAGGGATTTGTTGCATTGTACTACCACAAAGAGTCAATATTAGGCTCCAGAATCAGTAAGGCAGTTCTATGGTCCATTGCGATTTTAGTAATGAATCATTAATATCACATTGAAACTGGACAATCCAGATTCCAGACTTTATTATTGTGAAAATAGACCAAAAATTTTTTTTTATATATTTATTTCTATAAATATACCGTTTATTTTTTATTTAATAACAATTTTCATTTTACTGTTTCCTTTTAACTTTTGATTGATTTATTTTTTTTAGTTATAGTTTTTTTCAACCAAGAATGTAATTTTTATGTCTTTTATTTTATTTATTTTTTTAATTCATGCAGATTCCTGTGACAACACCTGTTACTATGGCACCATATGCCTTCCCAGTATGCACTGGTCCTCATCATTTACCAGTGTGTAGTACAGCTCATGTTCAGATGTGTAACACTCAACCAACATGGTCAATACCGTGTACAGTTCAGTTACCCTCTTGTGGAGTCCAGCATTTTCCAACATGTCTTCAGCAAGTGCCATTACCTCAGTCGTTGCCTCCGACAATGTTGCATCCATCTCATCACCCAACACCACAACATATACATCAGCAACATTACCCTGCACCCCCTCCTTATTATTCAGGCCGAACACAACAAGTTCAGGTTAGTAGATCATGAAAATTGGTCATTTCTCATTATTCTACGTACTAGCAATCAGTTTCAATTTCACACTGAAAAAACATATTATTTTAACAGTTATTTTAAAATTTCTAATAATACATTTATATGATAAAAAATGTGTTAACAATTGTTTATTTATAGGATAATGACGTCCATTTAATTGGAGACCATCGTCCTAATTATCAGCTTCCTCCCAGAATTCATCCTAATATGCAGCTCAATCCCTCCCCACCTATATTCCTACAAGAACCTACAGTACATCCATCACCCCATGATTTATATGTAAGTACAGATATCTCCCTTACAGCAATATATTTTTATTTTTAATAATGGTATAAATGACACTAACAATCTTAAATCAGTGACGGAACCTGATCTATAAGGGAACCACACAATTTGAAATGATGTCATAAAACAATGGAAATTAACATTGAAAGATGCATTATGTAAGATTTAGATAAAGAATGGCTGTTCTTGCTATAATAGTTCAGAAATAGATAATGCAATATGAATATATTGAAAAATTTTATCAAATTACTTTATTCTGAGCAAAATAATGGCTGTTTGTAGTTTTGAATGGATGTGTGCATTGAAATTTGCTGGTTATTTGATTCTTAGTCTTGCTTCTACATTTTTTTAATTAAATCATTAAAATGGCCACCGTTGGAATCTACTTAAAATCAGAGTCAGACGATGGCATCTAGAGTTGATTATGGTGTTGTCATCTTATTAAAATGTTTTATTAATAATTTATATAACATTTAAGGCCTTAAGAAAGACCTGCAATAGGCAGATTTAGCTCTTGTATAATGCCTCTTTAAGTTGTGATAAGTTTGTATGAAACAAATTAGAAGAATTTGACTTCAGATATATAAATGCTATCCACAACGCTTAGATTACAGAATACAATAGAATCCAGATTCTTCAACAGAAGAGAAAATTATCTTTATTAAGTGTATAATGGTACCGCTATTTGATCCTTTACTTTGTTTTTTTTTAGGGTCCTTATTCCCGTTATTACGCAAGAAGGTCTATAGCGAGAAGTAGATTACGACCACCTCCACCCACACCTTATCCAGGATTTTTACTTCATTTCCTGTAAGTATTTACTGTATTATAAATATTAAGACAATATTTAAATAATGAGACTTACCTCTCCTTAATGTATCCTTGCTACTAAATTAGGAAAGGTATTTGGTAGATTTGAAGGAATGAAATCTCTGCAATAATAAGTGATGAGCCCATTTAAACATCAATTTAATGAATATAAGATGTGAGGTAGCAGATTTGTATGTATATTATCCTGACAATTTTTTTTTCCTATTAATAGAGCCATGTTAAGTAATCCTCCAGTTCCACCTTATGGAAGAGAACATCCTGATGAGGCAAGTGAAGTTGAAAATTATGAGGTAATTTTTACCTTGATCTAAAGATTAATAGAGAAATTTTACTTTTATTCTTCTTGGGCAAGGATAGAAATCCTCGTAATATTTGTTTTGTTCTTATGTCAGAGTTTCTTGTAAAATCAGTCCATTTCCTAGATTTTGATTAATGTCTTCTAAGAAATATATCTTACTGGATTGCTGCCAAAAGTAATTTATGCAGTCTCTTCTTGCTTATGTTCAAGTTTCTACTAGTAATTCAACACTATATATTGAATTTAGTTGGTTTATTTGTAGTTCTGTTTAAAATAAATTAAGAGCTGTTTTTATTTTGTTTAAAAAAATATTTGAAGAAAATTATATGAATAGCTTAATATCATTTCAGGCACTGTTGAATCTTGCTGAACGTTTGGGTGAAGCTAAACCCCGGGGTTTAACGAAAGCCGATATAGATCAGCTACCTGCCTATAGATTTAACAGCGAAACAAGACGATCTGATCTAGACATGACATCGTGTGTCGTCTGTATGTGTGACTTTGAAAATCGTCAGTTATTACGAGTGCTACCTTGCAGCCATGAGTTCCATGGAAAATGTGTGGATAAGTGGTTAAAAGTAAGTATTTGAAAGTTAATGTTTATGACCTGTTTCAATTCTTGCCAACATAAATTACACTTTAAAATTATTATGGTTGCAAGTATATATAGTGTCCTAATATAGACATATAGATTAAATATAGATATAGATTTCTAATAGTTGATGCCAGGAAAAAAGTTCATGAACAGCCAAAATTTGTAGTAGAACTTTCTGTCAGCTATTACATCAGTTGTTGAAGATCGCATTTCCATTCCCCCCCCCCCCCACTTTAAGATGCACATAAGATGACATAATGGTTTAACACATGCGTTAGATCATAAGGTCTGTCATGGTTACATTTCCAAGCTTGACAAGGATTTGGGTCACCCGTCTAACTTTGTGGGTTTTTTCTGGGTCCTACCACTGCTGATGACCCCTACACACAAATGAATTATTGTAATGAAATTGGAATATATGTCAGTCCCAAAATGACCTAGTTTGTATCGAGTGGAGATAACCCTATTTCTCTCTCTCCCTCTCTTTAATCCTGCATTTTAACATTATTCTTTAATTTCTTTACAGACAAATAGAACATGTCCTATATGTCGAGCAGATGCATCAGAAGTCAGCAGCCAGTCAGAGTAATGTCAAAAACCAAACAAACTTTCTTCAGTGTAGAGAGTCTTTAAGAAGAATAATAATTTAAAAAGAAAATGTTAGCTATTATATATAGCAAGTGTTATAACTCCCAAGAATAGACTTGGTTAATGTGAAAACAATGGACTCATGGGAACAAGAGATGTCTTATACAAAAATATATATTGCTCCAAAACAATGAAATATAAAATATATGTGTATAGCTCTAAATCTATTCTATTTAAAATGTGTTGTACACACAGTATATAAATATATTGTGCAAAATTTTACCAAAGTTGTCTGTGACGACAAAATTGACTTGAAATTATCCACAAATGGATGTGTAATATAAACTATATTTTCAACAGAATGATAAAGAAAATATACTGCAAGTTTTAAAATCAAATATTGCAACACAAATCCTGAAATGCATAGACAGATTATATTAAAAAAAATATATATTATACATGATTATGTTTTTAAAAAAGAAATATATTCTAAGCTCCAGTGAAAATGATACCTCAAATTACTTTTTTTGCCTGTATAGTGTCTTGTTGCTGCTGTTATATATCAATGCTATTTGCTTTTTATAGGGTAATTAATTGGTTGTTGTGATGTTGGTATGCAAGAATGTTATGTATCTCCAAATTTATTCCATCTGTCTCTGTACTTTTCAATGGATCAAATTCATCAACCCACATAGGAATAATAAGAGACCTAAGTCTTTGGAACTGATTTCATTTCTCTTAGTACAATTCTGTGTATTCTAATCCAGTTTTCTTGGTACAATTCTGTGTATTCTAATGTTAGACCTGCTCCCGAACAAGATATAGTCTCAACACTGAGTCTTCCTCTTTTCTCAATTCTAAATAAATGTAATTTATAGGCCGTCATAGGAACCAGATGCTTCATTTTCAGTCTTATAAAATTCTTTTAAATGTTGTAAATCAATGTCGCCAGTAATTAATATGTAGATAAATTTCGCTTACAAAGTACACACTATACACAACATTTTTTGTCTTTACAAAATTTGATGTCAGTAGTCCATTTCATATAGTGAATATTTCTACATGAAATAAACATTGTTTTTTGTTACCATTTCTATTTTCAGAATTATTAGTCATCAGTTTCTTATTATTTGTACCGTGCAAAATTTGTGTATTTCTTTAAAATAACTTAAAAGTTAATTTTTATTAGCCCACATTTGTTTTTGTTTTTGTGATATGCTTTATATAAGTATGTAAAATATAATCATTTCATAGAATTCAACAATACTACAGAGTGTCTTGAATTTAAATTACATGTAAGAGAAGAATCATTATATAACTTTCTTTTAATCAAAATATGAGGCACATTAATCCTTCACCTATATATGATCATGACAGTTTCCATGGCAACCAAAGAATATGGTGGCTTATGTTACATGAGATATCCCCCAAAAATGACCTAAAATCAGTGACATTTTTGGATATATTAAACAACTTTGATACTTTTGAAATCCTTAAAGCAGTAGGCATAGCATATCGCAGCATATAATAGCCAAAATAGTGTGTAAGGCTGGCCTAGTGTAGGCTAATTTGTATAGATCCCCAAATTTGCAAATGCAAATTACACAGTGTTTCTCTGCCTTTAATGAATCAGCAGTTACTATTATCATACTTCAATGTCATTACATGTTCTCACTTTCGAGGTGCTTTGAACATTACAACTCTAGTCATCTTGCTACATTTTATTTTTTAATCACTTATTTTTCTTCGCCCACATTAATATTATTAACATATACTAAGTTAGCTTATGTATTTGTATTAACACAGGCAAGATATCCAATTTATATATCGAGCGACATTGTATAAATTACCTATCAGTGTATATATACTTCAACATCATCAATTTTTCATTATATTTTCAACTTTTGCTTAAATTTAACCTATGACGACCTTTTCTTCTAACTATTTAGCGTGCATTTTTGACATCTATTTTCTAACAATGAATGTTTGCATGTGAAAATGTGTGAGTGTGAAGAGTTATCTATGTACATGTAAAAGTGAAGTATTGTAAAGCATTATTATAATTAATATAAAATCTTCTTTTTCATAACTCATTTCTTGACAAATACCTTTTTTGAAATTCTTTATGTGACATGATATAAGGTGCTTAATAAAGAAAATTTGGAAAAGGAATGAAACTAAACAAATCCCCTTGTTCTGCACCTATGATGCCTCCACACTATGTTGTTTTTTCTTTGTTGGAGTTCGGTAATTATTGTTACGGGTTTATTAGTTTTGTTTTCAAAGTTTTCACCAAGTTTTTGTCCACACCCAACGTTATCTTGTTAGTTTTTTTGTTTTAGTTTGCTTTCTACACAATTTTTTCACAAGTTATTTTATTTAAGACAATGAATATTTGATTTTAAATTACTAAATTATAATTTTTTGTACTTTTGGACATTTTTGAATTGTGGGTATGTTAACAAAGAAATTAATCCAAATTTATGTTAATTCTGTTGGTGCAGTTTTTAGTGCAATACCGAAATAAAAAATCAGTTGAAAGATGTTAATTGGTTTTCTCTTGAGTTAATATCATAAATTTAAGGAAAATAATGGTCAACCTAGACATAATATTTAGTAATACATAAAGTACTTGAGACAAGCTTTTATAGCATTCTCTTTCTTACTTCAGAATATTTATACTTGATGCACGCATTTCACCCTACTAATCTAGAAACATGCTTAAAAGTTGGTTTACAATTCCTGAAAGTATCGATGTTGTTACGGAAGATGAGATTGATTAAAGAGAGAGATATATTTCTTACAGGAATGGGATGAACTCATAATCTTGCCTTATTGTCTTTATTCAGACAAAATATAATTATTCTGAATGTTTGTTTAAAAAGAATTTATTTCTTACTACTAATATTCTCATCTACCTCGCTTTAAATGTCAATGTCATTCTTATGTCATACTTTGGATTAAATTACATATATAATATAGCCTATGTGATTTAAACAATATTATCTAAATGAAAATATATAATATTCAAAATATGGAACCTGTTATTTAATGATCAAATATATTTTAAAAGATTTATTTTTTTCCTTTATCCTCTCTGAAAATGGCATGACTATGACAAAAAAATTACTTGTCTTTAACAAAAGACCTATAGTTTAGTTCACATTTTCCAGGGAAAAAAAGAAAATTCAACATAAAATCTGCAATTTATTTGTTTTAAATTTCTAATCATTTTGAGACTCTTAAATTCTATAACCATAACTGAACAAAC
This sequence comes from Patella ulyssiponensis, assembly GCA_963678685.1. NCBI lineage: Eukaryota > Metazoa > Mollusca > Gastropoda > Patellidae > Patella > Patella ulyssiponensis. The sequence goes on along the minus strand of OY783229.1, from coordinate 49,356,663 downwards.
ATGAAAGAAAGTAAAAAGACATTGGCTTAAATCATTTTGCTCTCTCGTTGAACTTTGTGTTCGTTATTATACGTAAACAGGAAAATAAAAAAAAATAAAGATTTAATCTATTTTTCCTGTCCTCACAGACTTGATGAATTTATGTTTGAACATTCCAAGTTAAGGCCTTGTATTATAAGTGTCTGGCATATTATTTGAATGCAAATAATTTCACATTCGTGACTATACTTTTTTCTGGAATTTTGAAATACTCTATAGTTTAAGCCCAAGTAATTTTGGATATACCATGAAATGACTTGAATCCAGAGGCTATATTTCTTGTAATTTATATATTTGTGTGTTGTATGTGAGACTAAATGTGCTATAAAATGTCTCATTTTTTTGTTACTTCTGAAATGAATTCTTGCATTATTATATTTCAAATTATCATATTAAATTGAATTTCGTGTAATCACCAGATATTATATGGCAATAACCTAAATAAAGATAAATATCAATATTATTATAATGTTTTGTTTGAATATTTAAAGTCAAAGTCAGTCGGTCACTTTAAAGGATGAAATGAACTAACTGTACTGTGATTTGACCTACTTTTCTACACAAACATGGTTAAAGGTGATGGACGTTATACACAATGCAGTGTGCTATTAGTATTGGGATATTTTGCCCTGACAACAGTGTTTCCTCTTATTTTTATCGAATTCCAACTGCCAAGGTTTCTGTTATGTGTTATTCAATGTGAACACAGGACCTCAGTTTTTTCATCAGAGCATCTAGATGCTGTTTCTTGCTAGACCGTCCATTCTAATCCACTGGAAAGTCCCAAGAAACTGTCTCCGTCCACTGGGATCAAAGTCATCAAACCCAGGATCTCTGGTTTGTGAGCCAGTGCCTTATTGAACCACAATAAGTATTTGAATGACATAAGTAATCATAGAGCCAAATAGACATAAAACAATGGCTCCATTTGGCTGGCTAATTTACTTGTTCTAGAATAACCCAATAGCACATTTGTATTGAATCTTTCAATTTCATTCTGAAATTATCTTACATATTTGAAGAGATCTGTATGTGAACCTGTATCTGATTGTAACAACATCAGATATGACAACCAACCAGCAGATAAGTGATAGAAAAATTATGTCTTCTACCAATGTGATAGAATATTGGCAAAAAGTCATTTGGTTACAAGTCACTGTAATTTTACACAATTTGTTTTATTAAACGGATATAACCTGGTGAAAATCATCAATATTCCAATAATAATCCATTAAAAACCAGAGATTTCTTCCATTAGGATGTGGTATAGTTAATTGTTTTATCCAGTTACTAAATGTCTGAAGGATTAAAGGATTATAACTTTTCAACCTTAATCTAAATATGGTTCTATTCTATACATGATCATAACCAAGGTAAACTAGATCAGCCAAAATTTGTTATTCATTAGATTCATATTAAATAAAAAATATTTAACAGATGATTGTTTTAGGTTCATTACGACCAGGTTTGTGACCATTTTTAATTTTTTTTTTGGATTCGGTTTGTTGATACCGGTATCGTCTATCACCAAAAGAAATTAGCCGACGCCACCGATAATCCTTGCTAAAATCTTTTGATGGGCCTTTTATCCAATTGAATCCAAGACGGGAGATAATGTATCATTGGTATATCAATTTGGTTACATCTGTACATTTTACTTTTAGTGTGAATGAAGAAATACATATTAGATTTTTTGTCCAAAAAATACAAATGACCATGAGCTACTATAAGGGATAAAAATATGACTACTGGATTGCACCTTAATTGTAGTTTTTTTAACACTACCCCAGCATAAATAATTGAAGAAGATCTAGTGATCTACTTATTGAAGTTACAGGGCAACATAATTGGAACAAGACTACAAATGAAATAACAAACTCTTATAATAAATCGCTGCAAGCTCTTTCAAAAGGGCTTACGTGCATATTGGACTTCCTACAACACAGACATATGGCAAAGTACTGAAATGACCAGAGTATGACGTCCAAACTCTCAGTATAAGGAGTCTAGCCTGAAGCCTTCTATTGTTTTTGTTTTTCTGGCTGTATACAATACACGTGTGCTATTTTATATTTAGAAAATCACATATATGATGGCTAGAAGTTCATTAACATCATTACATCATAGGAAAAATCGAGTTCCAAAAATGGGTTGTTTTATTTCAAGTAACCCATCACAAAACATTCAACTTCCTGTCATTTGCAGGAATGGCACAAGGCCGATTCACACCCACACACCTTTATCTTGACAAATCAATATTAAACCAGCAGTTGCAAGGCAAGATACGCCCACATTTTGCAAGAGATGGATAGAGAATAAGCTAAAAAAAAGAAAGAAGATTTTTCATACAATCAGGGGCCATAATCAAAGAAGTTATGGTCTGAAACTTGCGAATATCGAAATGGACTGAGATATTTGGAATAAATATTGTGACTTTTAGAGAGTTTACAGTCTTGGTATCACATATCTTAAACTATTTGCGTACAATAAGCAACTATTTTGTCAGAAAGTTTCAGTCTGATTTTCACGAAATTCAAACTCAATCATCATTAGGGTGTAACAGTGATACATTTAAACAATTTTTAAAATCGGACAAAAATTGTGACCTCTAGAATGATTACAAGCTAAAAACGTGATTATAGTACAATCAGGGGCCACAATCCAGGAAGCTACAGTCCGATAAGTGCAATTATCCAAAAGAACCAAGGTCTTTGCATCTAGTACAGTTCTATGATCTTTGGATTATTATCGTACATTTCAAGTTTTATCAAAATCAGGGACCATAATCCAGGAAGTTATGTTTGGATATGCGCGATTATTAAAAGGAACCAAGAACTTTGTGATGTAGTCATATATTTAAAGTTTCATGACAATCGGATCAAAATTGTGACGTCTAGAGGGTTCACAACCTAAATATACCATAATATATTTATATGAGGGGCGGCCATTTTGTCAGGTAGTTTTAGTCGATGTGCCCAAATATCGAAAAGTACCAAGTTAATAAAAGTGCATTTCAAGTTTCATCAAAATTAAATGAAAATTGCAACCTCTAGAGTGTCCACAAGCCAAAAGCGTGATTAATCGCACTTTCAGAGACATAATCCATGAAGGTTCGATCCAATACATGTCAATTTTGAAAGGAACCAAGATCTTTTGGACAGACAGACAGGGGCGATGACAATATGTCCACATGAAAATGTGGGTGAATAAAAAAATATACATGATTAGTTAAATAAAATATAAATTTATTTGCATATCATTCTACATCACAGACTTTTGTATCACTTTAATTAAAATTTAACATGAAAAAAAACGGAAATCTGGTGTTGGAATTTGACATGAAGTGGAGATATAATTATAAGAATGCTACAGAATAAAAAAGATGTATTATGTAAGAGCTAACCATGCCTATTGCAAAGTTGTTTTTTTTGCTTCAAATCTGGCTTTGTTACGGTTTTTAATAGTTCAAAATTATGTTTACTTATCTCAACTACACTAGGATCTGGAAGAGCTGTTATATAACCAGCATATGAGATGATGTGAGGGATTAGCTAATTAAATGGTCTGTTACGCCGAGTATTTTGCAAGGCATGCACAGAACTGTAGCTAAACCACATATTGATTAATCAATGTTTAAAGCCATAAGGACAAAAGTCGCTCATATGACACCTGACAAGACCGTACAACCAGCTGTTTACCTAAATCTTACATAATGCATCTTTAATAAAAGAAAATATAAACTTGATTGAATAGACGCACATCCATCTTTCATCTGCCACAATCAAAAAATTACTATCAAACTGTAACTCAACATTACTAACAAACTGTGTGTTTATTTGAATAAGTTCTAAAGACATTCAGGACTGCACATATTATCATCGAATATGACAGATTTACTGGCTGAGCCATGTTAATAAATAAAGTGTATTAACAAACTACTTAATTATGGTTATTAACCCATGTTTGAAATTACCTCCAAAATCCATTGTACAATACATAAAAAAGTTCCCACTTGAAATATCAACCTGTGTATTTGTATTTGCAATACAAAAAGCAATCTCACTGGAAAGTATCAATGGAAACAAAACGTAACAGTCAACGGGCATATTTATGTGTGTGAATACCCAAGCTGAGACTAATTGCTTGTTCAAGTACAAACCTTGAATAATCGTAAAAGTACGGATTTCAGGAGATAACTTTTTTATGCCTTGAAATATTTAATTGTACAAAGGAATATATTTTACCCATGGGGATTTCCATCACATGGGTAAATCTTAAACAGACATCATGCAAGAGCTAATCGGCCTATTGCAAGTCTTTCTTTAGGCCTTAAATGTTACATAAACTATTAAATAGACATAATATATTAACATGACAAGATCATAATCAACTCTTGAAGCCATATTTATGATTTAATTAAAAAATAGAGAAGTGAGGCAAAGCTTCGAACAACCAGTACAGTGTTTACAATCAATGCACACATCTTGCCAAACCTTGAAAAGCTAATATGTTCTGTCAGAATAAGGTAATTTGAATGAGATTTTCAATATATTCGTTTTGCCTTAACTTTTTTTGAAGTATAATAGCAAGAATGACCAGCCCTTTATCTAAATCATACATAATGGGTCTTTATATAATAATAAATAAGTAAAAAACTATTACAATTGGAAGAACAAATATTACCATTTTAGTTTGTCGACGTTTTGAAGAGTATTTCGTAGTTAACATAGTAGGGATAGTCTAATATTTATTGAAATAACTATTACTAATTACCTTAAACCAATGTTATAATGTAAAATATTTTACAGAAAAATATTTTACAGATATTAAAACGACACGTAAATATTATTTCTATTGTGAAATAAATGTTTGTTTTATTTCCCTGACAATCATCTTTAAAATAATCTTCAACTAACAATGTACATATTAAAATTAAAACCATATTACACAATAACAATTTAAAATTTCAAAAACTTCAATTTTAGTATAGTGCATTTATTAGAAATTAATATTTTTTTCTGATTTAAAACATATTTATTCAAAATTCTATACAGTCATAGAGAGAATAATATGGAAAGATTGGATACAGTAACACGCAACTTAATAATTATCTAAAACTGCTTCCAGAATAGGGTGACATGAATATAAATTTAATGATCAGCTGGTAATGTAATACAATAAGAATGATTATCAATATCATGGTTTTAGTTAACGGTGATATGGTAAAAGGGTGTATGAATAGAAAGTAAAAAAGAGACACAGTCAAAGGAAAAGAAAGAAAATTGGAAGAAAGACTTTAGCTAAAGAAGAATATGACATCAAGTCATGTGCATTGATTTATATTAAAACAAACTTACATATGATATGAATAAAAGTTAAAACAAGTCTATCTCAGCACTAATGTCTCTTTATAATATACAATATAAATTACACAGCACCGTAATTAGAAAATAATGAATAGCCTCGCCCTTTAGTTTTAATATTTCTACGGGCATGACAGGCAAAACCAATAGATACAATAATAAATAGAGTAAAGAGAATAAGTAATAAAACAAAGAGTGTGGTACTAAAAGGATCAACTACTATACTAACAGGTATCTGATTACTTTCATTTAACATAAAACCTAAAGCCCATCCAATATCTGTCTTCTCGATCTGAAATTATATACAATTAAATTGCAATTAGGGTTTCATTCTTATGACTACTTGAACAATCAAAGTGCATTAGGAAAAGAACCTCAAAACTTAGCGGTAACATCTAGAGCAGTTGTTCTCAACCAGTGTGCCGCGGCACACAGGTGTGCTGCAAAAACTTCCCAAGTGTGCCGCAAACGGCACACTCAGAAAATGCGAAAAACTAGATGATCCTAATTGAGTATCAACAGTTCATAGCTGTGTTGTTCTTTATCTAGTTTTGAGTCAGTTGATGTGTCTATGACTAGTCTGTGTCTATGATTGTATGTCGTCTATGACTTGCTTTATTTTTATCTTGCAAAATTCAAATATTTTTCCTATATATTTAGCCAGGTGTGCCGGTATTTTTTCATGTGTTCCACGGTGTGCCGTTCACAAAAAAAGGTTGAGAACCACTGAGTGTCAACAAAAATAGAGGGCGCATGACAATATACTTCCCCATAAAAATCAACATACTTTATTCATAAAGAAAAAGTAAGAAAGTTTTGTTTATACAATATTTACCTGTCCAACAAATCTTAATGTATTCCAGTTTTCATCATTAAATTTATAACCTTTTGTTAACATAGTTATAATGTAGTTAGCCTGGAAACAATACCATGGTCTTTGTTTAGGCAATGTAGCAGGAATATTTTCTACCTGTAATAAAAGAATTCCTTTCATTTAATAATATAACATAATAATCACTTTATACTCCTTTGACACATTGAGAGAGAGAGAGAAATGGGGTTTAACGTCCACTCGACACAAACTAGGTCATTTTGGGACTAACATATGGTTTCAATTTTATTTCAACTATTCGCTTGCGCGTAGGTGTCTTTAGCAGTGGGAGGAAACCGGAGTGCCCGGAGGAAACCCACGTGGTTGAGAAGGTGCCCCTATCTCCATGCCACATAAGCTCACACCAGGGCTCGAAACCACAGCCGCAAGCCAGAGGTGACCGACCAGCTAGAGGTCGAAGCGCGGCACACTAGACCACTAGGCCATCCCAACCCCCTTGACACATTGAGGATCTGATAATATTAAATTATTTTATTGATAGAGAAATAGGGTTTAACATCCAACAACACAAACTAGGTCATTTCGGGATTAACATATGGTTCAATTTTATATCAATAATTTGAATGCTCGTAGATTTGTTTAGAAGTTGGCGGAATCTTAAAGCCAACAAGGTTAAAACCACGCCATCTGACTTAATGACAGACCTTGTGATTTAAAGTGCATGTTTTAAATCATTCAGCCACTCAAACCCACTTCTATTTCATTCATACTATCAATATCAAATACCTTATAAGATGTGAATATATTGGGTTTATACCATAATTTCATTTCAAAATAAAAAAATCTATTCAATATACATGTAAACTAACTTAGCCTGTCATGTTCTGGAATGAAAATATTCAAATACCATACCTCTTCCCAGGTTTTAGAACAGAATTCTGCAGTTGTGTTTTTAAATTCTTCTAACGAAAATTGTTTATTATCTTGTGTTAGATTTAGAAATGTTGTCACATAATAAAAACTGGAGAATGCCTAAAATATGAAATTAGATGCATGAAAAAAATCTATAGAAAACTGGTATATATCGCATATTACTGAGTATTAACTCAATCTTCAGTTGCACTCTCAACTGAACCCCTCTATTCTATATGTAAACTGAACAGTCCAAACTCTTGACATAGTAATGACTATATTATACTCGAAGTGCACAGAATATCTTAATTGAACTCTTGAATTCAAAAGCCTGTATTTTTGTCTAAACCATAGTCTGTGATATTTCGGGGAAAAAACCCAACCCTCCATTAAAATTACTAAAAAAAAAATTTAAACTTACATAAAAATCACCAAAAACATCTGGTTGATACTGTCCATTAAATGAACATTGTTTATAATTACAGGTTTCAGTAAAATTAAATAAATTTTCTTCTACAAATGCTTGACATGCAGTAGCATTACTTTCTCCTACAAAATGGAATGTTTCATTCTGAAAAAAATGTATTTCAATAGCATAAAGATTGTGAATTGAACTTTTGAATTCATGATAAGACAGTACTATATTATAGCTGTTAGTTAGCTGATCATTTACAATTTCTTTGGCTGGTATTTATTTCCAATGAATATAGACACTGCTCTATACCCTGCTTTAATAGCCCCTACTATATACAATATCAATGCATTGTCTAAGTTCATTAGTTTTGTCTTTTATCACTATCAGTTAGTCTTAAAGACATCACTACTCGAAATGAATGAAATTCATCAATCACAATCTGTCTTACAGCTATTTACTATTACTATTTCTAAATAAAACATAATATCAGAAAATAACCTGGTGTTTGTGAAATATTACTTACCATATCTGTGATATCTTCGGGTAAATCTATATTATAACCGTATGTTTCTATAGCATGTCTACCACTAGAACATGGTGCTTTAAATACATTCTCATATGTTGTGTTAATAACAAAATCTTTTGGTGCACATGGATCTTTAACTGTTAAATTGTAATTCTGTTGCTATATATTGTAAAATAAAGCATGTAATGAATTAGACAGTTCAAAATTATTTCATCAATGAAACAATATCCGTTTGTCAAAGAAGGACAGTTACCATTTCTAAAGTCACACATTGCTAGGTGATGAATACGAAAATAGCAACAGTTTTGTTCTTAGACTTTGAAAACCAACAGAAAGAAATTTTCTCAAATTTGGATTAATACTGTTTTGGGATTAAGGATTTCCTCATTTCATTGGAATACATTTCGAGTAATTCAATGGAAAATTCCAAATCAGTTTTAATACTTACCGCTGCTAAAGCTGCCTGAACTCTTCTCATAGCTTCATTTACTCCATAACAAAGAAAACTGTGTGTATAGAGAGAATAATTTTCACCATATAATCGCACTGTATTACTGTAGTTAGCAGGCATGCTTGTAAAATTAGCTGGTATAAAAGATATCTGAGCTGAAGCACCACCCATATCTAAAGCACCAATAGTCTTAGATTTAACAGCATTTAATTCTGATGACAGTGGGTTCTTCTTAAATGTAAAATCATAAATCAAAATATAGTTCTCCCTTTACTTTTTTGAAAATTCACAATCTGAAGAGAAAATGTTGTCTCCAGATTATTTAATTTTAAGTACTCATCAATAAGCATAGACCAACCAAACTTATTGGAAGAGTTATCTTCCCTTAGACCACAACAATAACGTAGAGATCTGTAAAGCTGTAATGTTGATTTTTGCATTAATGATTTTTAATACAAACCTGCGTCTCTATTGATAGTCGGATCGTCTCGCTTAGCGCATACAATATGGATGGAGTGAGCGCAATTACAAATGTACATTATATTATTACTATTATTGTGTCTTCAGATTTCTCTAGCTTCACAGATATGTAGCTGTTTACAAGATTTGACATTTCTGATGAGTATCTTTTGGTTTCCCCATTTTATGGTATGGTTGAATGATTTTTGATTTATGTCTTCAGAATAATAAATTATTGATTTTATCAAGGGCAACTTATACACAGGTAGTTATCTCCCCTTAGACCACGGATGTGTTATATATAAGGGAACCTGTTAAAAGATCTACCGGTATAGTCATAAAATTGATAATTCAGAGTACTAATTAATCTTGGAAAACAATTTCTGAGCAGAAAGAGTTACCTCTCCTTCGGCCACAGTGTAAAAGACTTTAACACAAACTATTCTAAAACTAAAATGTCTAGACAAATTTGATAAATTCCTGTGACAATTTTTCTCATTGCCATACAGTTTAACAGCTTGTAATTTCTTTAGATGTGTGTGTAATGATATTTAAATAACTTACACCATTAAGTGATTTACTGATGTAATTACTTGTAATCCAGGAAAATGTTCCTTCTTCTTCTCCACTAATAATTCTAGCTTGTCTGACAGGATCCGTGAAATTAAATGGATATTCTTGTATTGTTTTACGAACTTCGATGAAAATAGCACTACTTTGACTGGAATTAACTTCACTGAATAGAAAAAGAGGAACTTACAGAGTAAACAAAAATAACACTTTGGTAGATATATGAGTGTGCAAGAGCAGTTCATTCAATATTGATTAGGTCAATTCACACCTAATATCAATCTGATAAAAATACAGATCTGTAGTTTGTTTTCGTTATTTTATACTTTCGATGGCCAACACTACATGAAGATCTGACAGGTTATTGCGATAGAAGTCATACAAGCGCCTTTTGACCTTTGACATCAGACATTTGATTAACTAATCAGCATTGATGTTAGTAGTGGATTACCCACAGTTCTGTGCATAACATGCCTAAAGCTCGCTGTAATAAACTGTTTCATTGGCTAGCCCCTAACACCATTCAGAACACGTTAATGATAACAACTCTTCCAGATCCTAGTGTAGTAAAGACAAATAAAACGAAATTTTGAACTATAAAAACGAAACGAAATAGGACCTGTGCTTTAATCAGATTGGATATTAAATTTCAATCATTCATTTGTGTGCAGGTGTCTTTATAACACTGCCAGGCAAACAAAGATTCTGAACTAAACGCACATGGTTAGGTTGCCACGCACAAGCATAGGGTTGCATTACACACATCTTCATCAATTACACAAACCCTGTGATCTACAGGACATTTGCTACTTGAACCTTCCTCAATTAAAATGCTATTTGTTAGTTTTTTGAACTCCTCAAATAAGAAGTTTTGCCAGGTTTTCTGGAGAGAGTTAAGCAATCACCTTGTTCCTGAGCAGACAGTATATGAGAAGAATACCTATTCATCATCCGATGAGTAAGCCCTAGCACATCAAATTCAAGAAAAGTGACATTTCCAGTATTCAAATAAAATTTGGAATAAAGGATAAATCTTACTTTAATAATCTCATACCAGCTGTAGCTCCCAGATATACCGGAGATGAACTCCATTTATCATCTGGTATTGTGGTTTTAGCAAAGTCTAAACAATGTCTCAATCCATCCGACAAGCCTTCAGGATTTGCTGCATAGGATGATATTCCTTTACCTATTATAAAGTCAGAAAACACATATCATTGTATCTAATGTATTTTGCGAAATTCACTTTTTTGCTTCTTTGGAAAGCGAATTTTCTTGCGCATCTTTCATCTCGTTATCATATTTCTAGGCCAGTTAAAATATGTTTTATGGATATTGTTTGAAATGTCACATATTAGGCGTTACAGAAACATATCAATATTCAGAGCAATACTGTTGTATTTCCTTGAAGAAATCAACTTTGTATTCACAAAGCATTACAATCAAACGAAATATAGCCAGTAATTTTTTCATGGTCATTTATGTATTATTGAAAATATTGTTGAGCCTCTACTGTGTGAAATCTATGAAATAGAAGCATGTAAAAGTTAATTTATTCACCAGATACTCTTTGCTGTAAAAAAAGGCAAATAACCAGCTTTCATTCCTTATTTCTGCACTAGATGTTTAGCCTGATATGCACGGTTAGCTACATATTGTTTGGTAAATTTTTACCAAAATATTTAAGAAAATCTATTTAAAAAATGTCATTTTATGTACGACATTGTGACATGATGTATCTGTACAACATTTTGATTCTAAATCTCTATGCAATTTTTAGCTCTACACCGACAATATGATGAATGAAGTATTTATTTATTGTTGTTCATTCAACAAAAAGTTATTTCAGCCCAACTTTAAAGAAAAAAAAATATGATCTTGATAAAGCTTTTCAAAACTGGGCTAATAAAAACATAGAAGTATTGTGTGAGTTATCATTGCATCAAATTGTATATAACTAAATATGGACAACTTTTTAGATTAAACTTTGATCTATTTTTGAAGTCAAAATAAAAAGTCATGATGGCAACAGTCCTTTCATAATACATACCTGGCGCTTTACATGTTTCACCAGTCTGGGATGCTTCAGCTGTTTGTTTGTATTTAGCACCATCCCATTTATATATATATAATGATGTATGGGATGATCCAGCATCCATAACTATACCATACTGAAAATAAATGGAATTATTTTTTCAAAATGTAATGTAACATACGCCCACAGCAGCTTAATCGTCCGGGCAGTCAACAAGAGTTGTCGCATATTCTTACTTTTTCGGTAATGAAACATTTATAATACTCTGAAATCTGATTAAGATTAACAACTCATAAAGTAATTATCAGAAAATCATTAGAATTTGTTTGGTTTTTATAAAGTTCTACCCCTTGCTAACGCTTAGTATACGAAACATTTCAAATCATGGATTTAGCTGTTCAGTTATCAAAATTCATTGAAAATCATTATACTTGTTCGTCTCAAGATCGTAAACTCTGAAGTCAATCGGATATTAACTATGGCATCTAGGGCGTCCACAGGATTTTCTGAGGTGATCAAGGGCCATAACTCTAGCAGTAATTATCGAAAATTACTGAAAATTGACAGGGTTCTTTGTCTCATGACTTTAAACACTGTGTATAAATTTAAAGTCAATCGGATATTAACTTTCGCCAATAGAGCGTCCACAAGAATTTTTGAAGTGATCAAGGGCCATAACTCTGGCAGTTATTATCGGAAATCGCTGAAAATCAATAGCTTCCTTGTCTCATGACCTCAAACACTGTGTGTAAATTAAAGGCGAATCGGATATTAACTTTGGCCTGTAGAGCGTCCACAAGATTTTTTGAAGTGATCAAGGGCCATGACTCTGGGAGTAATTACCGGAAATCGCTGAAAATCAATAGGCTTCTGCGTCTCATGACCTTAAACACTGTGTATAAATTTAAAGTCAATCTGATATTAACTTCGGCCTCTAGAACGTCCACAAGATTTTTTGAAGTGATCAAGGGCCATAACTCTGGCAGTTATTATAGAAAATCACTGAAAATCGATAGGCTTTTTCATCTCATGACCTTAAACACTGTGTATAAATTTAAAGTCAATCGGATATTAACTTTGGCCTGTAGAGCGTCCACAAGATTTTTTGAACTGACCATGGCCATAACTCTCACAGTAATTATCGGTAATCGCTGAAAATCAATATGCTTCTTCGTCTCATGACCTTAAATACTGTGTATAAATTTGAAGTCAATCGGATATTAACTTTAGCCTGTAGAGTGTCCACAAGCAATTGTGGATGCCAGATGGATGGACGGGGGCGACGACAATATATGACCACATTTCAACGTGGGTGTATAAAAATTAGTGAGTCTTTATCTTATTTTACACATCTCCCTTACCTAAAGAAGCCTGGATATGACAGAAGGAGAGCAAGTTCCAAGTTTTCCTTTTCAGTGAAGCCTATATCAGTACAGACCTGAGCGGTACAATCTAATATTTGTTGTTTATTTCTTGTAATGTCTATGTCTATAACGCAGAACTCATACTGGAGTACAAAAGGTCTGATATGTTTCAAATAATCTCAACAATGCTGGGGTTGCTTTGAACAAAACTGTAATTTAATCGAACGATATTAAACCTATTTACTGGTACATGTACTTCAAATAAATTCTAAAATTTGTAAGAAACTCAATTTCAGTGAAATAAACCAAGAAACTCTAACTATTTTGTCCCTTTAACTATAAGTATGGAGCCATATCAACATCTCTGCTGAAATAAAATCCAGGTTTCAAGTAACTTACATCAAATTCTTTATCTGGTACTTCTGATTTTAATACACTAACAGTAATAAGTCCAATAGCACCGATCAATAAACTAAGTACACACATAAACCATATAGTGTTGAATCCTCCAACTTTTCTAACCATATGATCTACAAAATAAAATTAATCATATTAAAGGACATACATTATACACAAGCCTGGAAATAAGGCACCTGTCACTGACAATCACAGGCACAAAACCTCTGGTGCATGTCATTTTGTCCGGCGCAGGTTATAGACCGGGAGCCCAGAGGGTCGAACCTAGACGAACGAGGTACCAATATCTGACCATATAGGCATCTACATACTAACCTGGGATGCACAGAAGTGGGCGTCTGCCGGGGCCCAGTCCATGGGCATGACCCTGGTGACCCCTATAATGACCCCCAAAATGGGTTAAACTCATACATTCGAGGTACCGGTCAAAACCAATTTTAAACGAAAGAATACATCCTACTGAGTACGAAATGGCCCTTAACAGATGATTTTGGCCCTGGGATGGCCCAAACTGACACCCCAAATATGGATCCCAGAGGGCTTGAAAAAAAAATTATATTCATTCATTCGAGGTACCAGTTGAAACCAATTACAAATGGAAGAGTATATCCCACTGGGGACGAAATTACCCATAACAGACGATTAGACCCCTGGGGTGGCCCAGACTGACACCCCAAAGCCGAAGGGTGTGGGGTGGGGCAAAAATAGGGTTTGCTCATACAATCGAGCTACCGGTCAAAACCAATTTAAAATGAAAGAGTACATCTCACTGAGTACACAATTGTTCATAAAAGAAGATTTCAGCCCTGGGACTTCCCAAAGTGGCACCCCATCCCAGGAGCTTAAAAAGGGTCATATTCATACATTCGAGTTACCAGTTGAAACTAATTTCAAATGGAAGAGTATATCCCACTGAGTACATAATTACCCATAACAGACGATTGGGCCCTTGGGATGGCCCAGACCAACACACCAAAGCCGAAAAGGGGTGGTTGGGGAGGGGGGGTCAAAATAGGGTATACTCATAGAATCTGTTGTAAGCCTCAAAACCAATTCTCTCTGAGTACAAAATTGCTCATAAAAGAAGATTTCAGCCCTGGCACTGCCCAAACTGACACCCAAAACATGACCCCCTGAGTTTAAAAAAGGGTTATACTCATACATTCACGGTACCAGTTCAAACTAATTCTAAATGAAAGAATATATCCCGCTGAGTACGGAATTGTCCATAACAGAAGATTACATGTGACTGAGTACGGAATTGTCCATAACAGACGCTTGTGACCATGAAACGGCCCAAACTGACGCCATAGTTATGACCTTTGGGGCTTAAAAATGGTTATATTCATACAAACAAGGTACCAGTTGAAACTAATTTTAAATGAAAGTATAAACCCCACTGAGTACAAAATGGCTCATAACAGATTTCAGCCCTGGCACTACCCAAACTGACACCCAAAACATGACCCCCTGAGTTTAAAAAAGGGTTATACTCATACATTCACGGTACCAGTTCAAACTAATTCTAAATGAAAGAATATATCCCGCTGAGTACGGAATTGTCCATAACAGAAGATTACATGTGACTGAGTAGGGAATTGTCCATAACAGACGCTTGTGACCATGAAACGGCCCAAACTGACGCCATAGTTATGACCTTTGGGGCTTAAAAATGGTTATATTCATACAAACAAGGTACCAGTTGAAACTAATTTTAAATGAAAGTATAGACCCCACTGAGTACAAAATGGCTCATAACAGATTTATACCCCCACATTGTTTTTAAATTATCTGTTATATATGGTCCAGGTTAATAGGTTGCCAGCCCACTGCCTTTTAATGCCTGGAAGAGTTTCAATTGTGATGGTTCAGTTATAAATGGCCCCCTAATCGAAGGTCTTGCGATTTTATTGTATTTCATTGTTGTGTTTGTGTTGCATGTTCTTTGTATATTTGTGTACTATTCATATATTTGCATTGTCTGTGTTATCACCCTAGGTGGGAGTGGACGTAAAACCCCAGGAACGAGCGAACATATCTGTATCATTTGCTTGATAACGTCGAGAGTATCCTTGTGGAAACATCGTTTAGTACCTTGTACATGTATATAGACGATTTTGGTCTAAACTGACACCCTAAATTTTACATCCCTAGGCCTGAAAAAAGTTATTCTAACAAATCTTGACAGCCCCCCCCCGCCCGCCCCTTTCTAGATGGAAGTAGATGTAAAACCCAAGGAACGAACGAACATATCTGCATCGTTTGCGAGATAACGACGAGAATATCCTTGTTGAAACGTCGCTTAGTACCTTGTATGAAGATGATTCTGGCTCTAAGATGGTCCTAACTGACATCCTAAATTTTGCCCCCTTGGTTTGAAAAAAAAATATACTGACCCCCCCCCCCTCCACTTTGATTTGCCGAGGACTGCATGAAATGTTCTGGGCCATTTTTTGAAAAAATTGTACAGAGCCGATGGTTCCATAAACTTTTCTACACTATTGCCAACGATGCTGTAAGGCCTGGATGCCGGCCAGGAAGAATTTTTTTATTTTTTATCCCCCCCCCCTAACAAATTTCACATAGCTGAAATGGTGTCATCTTAACTAAGAAGATAGGCTGGCACTGCCAGGCAGGATACGCCCACATTTTTGAGAGATGGATAGAGAACAAGCAATACCGAAAGTGATTTTTCCTACATCATTAAGTCCTGTATTTCATACTGTATTGGGAGCAGCCATTTTGTTGGTCAGTTCCAGTCTGATATTCATGAAATTTGAAGCCGACAACCTAGAAATGTGACTTTTCGTCAAAATCGGATAAGAATTGTGACCTGTAGAGAGTCCACAACCATGATATACCATATTTTTACACTATTCGTGTACAAACGGCGAACATTTCGTCCGGCAATTTTGGTAACGATTTTCACGAAATTCGAACTGAACCTTCCTTACGGTGCAACAGTAATATAATCAGAGTTTTTTTTTAAATCAGATAATAATTGTTCGAGAGATAGACAGAGAACAAGCAATACCGAAAGTGATTTTTCCTACAATCAAAGGCCATAATTCATTAAGTTACAAATATCAAAAAGAATAAAGATCTTTAGGTTATAAACAAGCAATTCAGGTTTCATCAAAATCGAATTAAAATTGCGACCTCTACAGGGTCCACAACTTTGATATACCATATTTTTACACTGTTCGCGTACAAACGGCGGCCATTTTTTCTGGCAATTATGGTCCGATTTTCTCGAAATTCATAATCAACCTTCCGTAGGGTGTAACGGTGATAGAGTCAAACGTTTTTTTAAATCGGATAATAATTGTGACTTCCAGTGGGACCACAGGCGATTTTGCGGACAATCAGGGGCCATAATTCAGGAAGTTACGATCAGATATGTGCAAATAACGAAAGGAACCAAGATCTTTGGGTTATCACCATGCATTTAAAGTTTCATCAAAATCGAATTAAAATTGTGACCTCTACAGGGTCCACAACCATGATATACAATTTTTTAACAGTATTCGCGCACAAACGTCGGCCATTTTGTATGGCAATTTTGGTCCGATTTAAATTTAAATTCGAACTCAACCTTCCTTACGGTGTAACGGTAATATAATTAAACGTTTTTTTAAATCGGATAATAATTGTGACCTCCAGAGGGACCACAAGCTAAGAAAAGGCGATTTTGCGTATAATCAGGGGCCATAATTCAGGAAGTTACGATCCGATATGCGCAAATATCGAAAGGAACCAAGATCTTTGGATTATAACCATGAATTTCAAGTTTCATCAAAATCGAATTAAAATTGTGACCTCTACAGGGTTCACAACCTTGATATACCATTTTTTAACAGTATTTGCGTACAAACGGCGGCCATTTTGTATGGCAATTTTGGTCCGATTTTCCCGAAATTCGAACTCAACCTTCCTTAGGGTGTAACGGTGATAGAGTCAAACGTTTTTTTAAATCGGATAATAATTGTGACCTCCAGAGGGGCCATAGGCGATTTTTCGGACAATCAGGGGCCATAATTCAGAAAGTTACGATCCGATATGCGCAGATATCGAAAGGAACCAAGACCTTTGGTTTATAACCATGCATTTCAAGTTTCATCAAAATCGAATTAAAATTGTGACCTATACAGGGTCCACAACCATGATATACCATTTTTTAACAGTATTCGCGTACAAACGGCGGCCATTTTGTATGGCAATTTTGGTCTGATTTTCACGAAATTCGAACTCAACCTTCCTTAAGGTGTAACGGTGATATAATCAAACGTTTTTTTAAATCAAATAATAATTGTGACCTCTAGAGGGACCACAAGCTAAAAAAAGGCGATTTTGCGTATAATCAGGGGCCATAATTCAGGAAGTTACGATCCGATACGCGCAAATATCGAAAGGAACCAAGATCTTTGGGTTATAACCATGAATTTCAAGTTTCATCAAAATCGAATTAAAATTGTGACCTCTACAGGGTCCACAACCTTGATGTACCATTTTTTAACAGTTTTCGCGTACCAACTGGCGGCCATTTTGTATGGCAATTTTGGTCCGATTTTTCCGAAATTCGAACTCATCCTTCCTTAGGGTGTAACGGTGATATAATCGAACGGTTTTTTAAATCGGATAATAATTGTGACCTCCAGAGGGACCATAAGCTAAAAAAGGTGATTTTTCGGACAATCAGGGGCCATAATTCAGGAAATTACGTTCCGATAGTCGCAAATATCGAAAGGAACCAAGATCTTTGGGTTATAAACATGCATGTCAAGTTTCATTAAAATCGGTTCAAAATTGTGACCTCTATAGGGTCCACAAGCTAAAAACGTGATTTTTCGTACTATCAGGGGCCATAATCCATGAAGTTTTGATCCGATACATGCCAATATCGAAAGCAGCCGAGATCTTTTGGGGATAAACCTATATTTCAAGTTTCGTCAAAATCAGATAAGAATTGTGACCTGTAGAGTGTCCACAAACAAATTGCGGACGGACGGACGGACGGACGGACGGACGGACAGGGGCGACGACAATATACGTCCACATAAAAATGTGGGCGTATAAAAATGAGAGCTGACAAGTTACTTTTGTATTAGGGTTAGTCCTTTCAGTGGCAGGTATTTGATAGCTGCCCTATAGCCAGTTTTGTCCATTTCTGGTGATTCCTGATGGGTTAATCACAAGATGGTCTGGTATGAAAACAATATTAACACTACAGGTGCAGTTCTTATATCTATGATTGTGCGTGTTGGTGGCAAAAGTCTGTTTCAATCTGGCCTCACAATACCATTTTATGCATTTTGTCAGTTTGAACCATCATCTTTTATGGGTCATTTCGTTATCAGCGAGATGCACACTTTCATTTAAAATTAAATTGAACTGATACCTCGAATGTGTGAATATAACTTTTTCTCGAGCCTCGGGGTCGATATTATGGCATCAGCTTGGTCCCAGGGCCGAAACCAACTGTTACGGACAATTTCGAACTCAGTGAGATGTACTCTTCCATTTAAAATTGGTTTGACTGGTACTTCGAATATATGAGTATAACCTATTTTTGACTGCGGTCCATATTTAGGGTGTCAGTTTGGGTCGTTAAAGGGCCACAATCGTCTGTTATGGGCAACTTCGTACCTAGTGAGATGTACACTTTCATTTAGAGTTGGTTTTGACCGGTACCGCGAATTTATGGCCCCATTGTCTTTGGGCGTCAATTTGGGCCATTCCATGGGCCCAATCGTCTATTATGGACAATTCCGTAATCAGCGGCATATAGTCTTTCATTTAACATTAGTTTCTACTAATAACTCGAATGTATGAATATAAGCCTATTTTTAAGCCGCCCAGGGAGGACGGGGGGGTCATATTTAGAATGTCAGTTTGGGCAGGCCAAGGCCAAAATCGTCTGTTATGAGCAATTTCGCACTCAGTGAGATGTACCCTTCCATTTAAAATTGGTCTTGACTGGTACCTCGAATGTATGAGCCAACTCTATTTTTGCCCCACCCCACTCCCTTCGCCTTCGGGGTGTCAGTCTGGGCTACCCCAGGGGTCTAATCGTACTCAGTGGGATATACTCTTTCATTTAAAATTAGTTACAACTGGTACCTCGAATGTATGAATATAATTTCTTTTTCAAGCCCTCTGGGTTGGGGTGTCAGTTTGGGCCATCCCAGGGCCAAAATCGTCTGTTATGGGCAATTTCGTACTCAGTAGAATGTATTCTGTCATTTAAAATTAGTTTTGACCGGTACCTCGATTGTATGAGTTTAACTCATTTTTGGGGTCATTATAGGGGTCACCAGGGTCACATCCATGGACTGGGCCCCGGCAGACGCCCACTTCTGTGCATCCCAGGTTATTATGTAGATGCCTATATGGTCAGATATTGGTACCTCGTTCGTCTAGGTTCGACCCTCTGGGCTCCTGGTCTATTAGTCTTTTTTACTGGTATTATTAATACATGTCTGACACTAAGATTAAAATGTCAGGTACCGGTAGCCTACTATTTCATTAGTGCCTGGCATTTTGTCAGGTACATCTAAAACCGTTATTTCCAGGCCTGATTATACATTTTCAATGACTTTAAATCTTAAAATTTAAATCCCTTCTGAATCTCAAATTTGAAATACGTGTATTATTGAGTTTAAGGAATGTCTGGGAAACAGCATTACACACAAGAATTGTGTCTAATCATACATGTAGCTGTCAGAATCCATCTGAAGAAGATGATTTTGGAAGATATCCTCAATCACCCCTTAAAGGTGACCCTGTCCGGCACCCATACAGGCCAGCAACTACATTGGAACAAATCAGAATAAACAGTACAATAGCAGCATACCTATCAAATTGTGATGAAATCCTAGAACTTTAGGAGAAAAAGTTGAATACGACTTATTGTTAACAATGAACAAATACAGACTTAAATAACTCATCACTTCATGAACTGAAATGGGGTTTAATGTCCTACTGTTCTGCTCCTAAACTGGGCTAATGAAGACGGGCATACGCCATACAGTGTGCTATGAGGGAAATTTTACCCTAGCAGCGACGCTAAAGCCTAGGGATCTTTCAGGTGCATGCCAATGTGTACACAGGACCTTGGTTTTTCATCCCATCCAAATGACTAGACAGCTGTCCTTGTCAGGCCCTCCATCCTGCATCACTGACTAAGGGAAACCATGCCGGAAAATCTAGACGCTGGAAAATCTAGACGAACTTTCTCAGCCAATACAGGGATCGAACACCTGACCTTCAGGCTAGTGAGCCAGCGTCTAACCCACCCCCTCCATCACTTCATGAAACAAGACATCACACAAGAAATTTACAATAAAACAATGCAAACATCAAAAAATTTTGCCAACCTTCATCAGTCCAATGAACAACTTCTCCATTGCGTACATTACATGTAGATAATATAGCTTCCCTTGGTAATACTTTATTTGCCGCATGACGTATACAGTAAGATGGTTTTAAAGGAACATGGGCTTCTGCACAGGTACGTCTCAATAATTGTTCAACATTTTCGTTAGGGTTCATTTTAATTCTATATCTGCCCTGTGGTCCTTCAGAGGGCAGAATACTTTGAACGATAACTTCAATCTCCATGACTTGTGATTAATATGAAAGCTGCATGTGTAATTTGTATTATCAGTACCAGTATGTAGTGATCAACCAAAGCTTCAAATTCTCTTTCAGATAGTTACATGTAGGAAGGAACAGGTTTTGAATACACACAACAAATTTCACCTGTAATAAAAATTGAAAAGACAAAATGATACACAAATATTGTTGCTTGGTGAAAACAGTCTTTGTTTCATTTAAGCACTGCACACGTCCTTAGCTATTACTTAAGTTGTCTTATAATTTATAATTGGTGTAATTTCATTTGAAGAAGGACATCCTTTGGTGCTGAATTAGTTATCTCCAGTATGAGTGCAATCTTAAAATGGAATAACAGGAACATGCGTTTACCCTAACATATGGAAGAAAACATATGGTATCATGCTTTCATCCCCGAAGTAAATTGGCTCAATTTCATTAAAATTTGAACAAATTTTGTCTAATCGCATATTGTTGTTAAGTGTAGACTACAAAAGGAGTGAACCCAACCAATGGGACTATAGTACTCAGCTCAGACAACAGCCCCTTCCAGCCTACCTGTTGAATTAAGGTGGAGGTATATAACTATATAATGAGCTCCAGTGTGACCCTGTAAAGGTCTAGGCCTATACACATGTACAGTAACACATAAAATATTGTGAAATTATGTTTGCAACCCCTTTGGATCATGTTAATTGCTCAACTGGGCCTTTATTAAGACTTATGATAATTAGCAATATCAGCAAGAATGACAGTCCTCCGTATCAGTATGATTATAATATCACTAGTATGACAGTGATTGAATGTGAATGTTCAAAACAAACTCAACACCGCACTTACAGCTAATGTCAGTTAAACAAATTGAGAAATAAAATATAGATAATAGACAAGAGTCAGGTGATGTTACTGTTAAACGTCATGTGACAATTTTGTAATTTTATCTGCCAACAATACGATTTAAATCTCTCACTTCTATTATTTCTAAAATTATCTGCTTTCATTTACTAAAACTAAAAGTTTGTAAACTACTATGGGGCTAGTATCTATACTACCACCACCATAAATCAGATACGAAAACTTATACTCGATTCTGGGATCAAGACACATCTAGTCTTTCGTTTTATCTAAGCCATGATAACTAAAACATTCTTGTTTACCTTTACAGGGAGCTTTCTCGCATCAAAACAAACGCCGCCATTTTCTTTTAAAAAGCACTTGTTAATACACCACGTGAGCCCTTCTTTCGAATAAATGTTCACGAAAATGATCAAATGTATGCCTCCCAAAATTTTTAAAAATCGTAAAAGGTCAGTTTTGGGTAAATCCGCTTGAATTTAATTCATAGTTTTTGCAAAAAGAGAAGATAGATAAAATAATGAATAAATTATGTTAATGACAGAGACTTCAATGCGTGACGTCACTAATTAGGCCCAAATATAAAAGTCTTGAGAGTTGTTCTAATATCGATGTCGATAATAATCTTGTTTTTGTAGGAATGGAAGCCCAAAAGGTCGAGGTAAATATTCTTTTATATATTATCTAAATTTTGTACAAATATTTTGAGCTTATTTCTTCAATTATGTATAAAACATGAAATGTAAGTGGCAAGTATTATTGAATACAGTGACCTATTTCTCCAATAATCTGTTCGCTGTACCATTGCAACTCAGCATGCCGATGTACTTAGCTATTCAATTTATAACAATTATTACTTTTTGATAGAACATGCATTCTTTTCAGTTTGCAGGCTCACCTTGTGGACAACATGGAACATACACATTTTTTAAATCATTCAAATTTAAAGTTGATGGCAAAGAAAATAATTTAGCAATTGGAGAATTTTTCTTCATGAAAATATCTAAAGAGATACCATTATGTATTGGAGAACTTCAACTGTTATGGGAGGACGCCAATTCAAGTCATCAACTTACAAGTATAAGACTTTACTTTTTACCAGAAAATACACCAGAGGGTAGAGATGAATATCACGGAGAGGTAAGATTTTTATTTTTATGCACAATTTTATATTTGAAATCTTTATAGAACTTTGATATTTAATTACATTTTAATTAGTCGAATAATCAGATTTATAGGCTGATTATCATGAATTTTTTTGATCCATGACATTCAA
Organism: Patella ulyssiponensis; assembly: GCA_963678685.1. Lineage (NCBI taxonomy): Eukaryota > Metazoa > Mollusca > Gastropoda > Patellidae > Patella > Patella ulyssiponensis. The sequence goes on along the minus strand of OY783229.1, from coordinate 49,333,535 downwards.
ACAGACTTGTCTTGCAATTTCTTTTTTTAAAAAAAACTCTATTGATTTCTTTTTAAAAAGAACAAAAAAAGCTTTCAAACCAGCTGAATGAATCCATTTATATTTACACACCAAGCTATTTTAGAATGTTTACGGCAATGCTCCATGCTAAATTGTTATTGAAATTTTTATTAACACTGAACTATGAAATATGTATTCTGAATTTAAAATAAGCAGACTATCTGATGCTATTATATTTTACTGCAATAAATTTATATTTTCAATATCCCAAGGTGAGGATAGATCTAATTTAAAATTTTAAAAAATAATCAGCAGGTTACCATAAAAAGTTAGTGAAAAGTGTTTTGATATGAATTCATTGTTTTACAAATGTGATTCTTTATTAAGGGAGATGAAAGATTAAAATTTTAAAGCATTCAACGCACAATGTGCTTTGAAAGCAAAACTTTCAGTATTGATTATGGTATAATTGAAACATACAATTTTAACAGAAGTGGTTCTAAAATTAGTAACAAGTGTTGTGTTTTGCTTCAGTGCACATAATTGACTAAACTTACATAGTTACTAGTAAAGCCCATTTATATATATCACAGTTATTTTATTTGCTTATGCGGTTGCAGCAGAATTCATTAATAAATATTGTACAAAATGCAGATTTATTTTTCTGTATTAATCTGTTGAGTTTGAGCCAGCTGAATGCCACATTTGATGTGAATCAATATTTTTGTAAGTTATGTTATCTGGTTGTGCTAGCTAGCAGTGTGCATAAATTATGTTAATATTAGTAGATAGACCGGTTTCACCTTAACTATATTTTACAGCAGGCTACAAAAATAAACTTTTAACCCAGTCTAATATTGACACATTTAAAAGGTTATATGGTATTCAAATCATTTTTATTAGGCTGCTGTGTGTTTTTTCAGTTTTCTTAGCTGTCCTTTATATGGAAGATGTTAAATGTAATGGTATAGTTAACTGTTACAGCTATAAAGTATAATTATATAGATTTTGCACATCAATACTTCAATTTTATAATTTATTAGAAGATTAAAAAAAAAAATGCTAAACGGATTTAAAACTAAATTGATATTTTGTGTTCTGCAATCCAATTTTTAAATGAAGTAGCTCTTGATGTTTTTTTTTCTCAGTGTCATATTTAATGAATACAAAGTTTTTTTCTTTTAAGAAATATGTATTGATAATGTTATAAGATTATACATTTGCGTCGCCTTCAGTTGTTTTTTTATATGGTTTATGTGATTGTGAGTGCTAAATTGCAAGCTGAACAAGTCTTGTCTTTATTTCTTTTAAATAATAAAGAAAATCGAAAGATCTGAAACCTGATGATTCATTACTTAAGCTGTGATTGTGTTACTGAAGAAAAAATTTGTACATAAATGTGGGACATGTACTTTGTTATAAGGACATATTTATTTGAAATAGTTCCTTTGAAAGTTTGAAATATGACTTAAAAGAACTGCAGATGTTTATGCTGTACTTTTGTATTTCTAGTCTCTTATGATTTTTGTCCAAAAAGCTCTTTTAATAAAATTGTAAAATAAGTTTATTTTAATGGTGAACTTAAGAAGAAGCAACAAAGAGATTAGTTTGTAGACCCACTAAATATATTTATATAATCTTAAACCTGTGTTATCGCTTGATAACAATGGGGGTCACCTCTCATAGCAAAACTAAAATTGGTTTGCTATCTTGAACACAAACACAGGTTACAATTTCACATGTTGAATCAATTGTTCAGCCATTCTTTTGTATAAAAAAAAGTTCTTTTAGTTTCTTTCCTTGTTTCTGGAAAATTTTCTCATATTTGATTTGTAGTTCTCTTAATTAATTTGACACAAAACAAAAACATCCCAAAAAACAGTTTTCACAGAGTTATTTATTATAAAATACATGCATTTCAAATTGATATTAAAATATGATTATAAATTTGCTTGATATTTTTGATGAATAATTAAGGCACTCCATATAATTTTAAATGTAAGAATCCAGTGTTACAGAAATGTGACAAGCATATTTATGAGGGCTTCAATTTTACATAAACTAAAAGACTGAAGGATCAACTGACCCATCACATTGGCTTTGTTGACACTGGGCCATCTAGGCCAAACAAAGTAAAGTCTCCCAGAAAGGATTGGGTTCAGATTTGTGTAATTTCTTACTTAAACTCTGATGTGCGTCATTTGGATTTTACAAAAAATATTAAATTTTCCATGGCTTAGTCCAAACTACAATGTTCTCATATTTATGATTTGTGTAATTTCTTACTTAAACTCTGATGTGCGTCATTTGGATTTTACAAAAAATATTAAATTTTCCATGGCTTAGTCCAAACTACAATGTTCTCATATTTATGATTTGAACTTTTAAATTAAAATTATGAAAACAATATCGAACCATATAACAGTAGATAATCTCCAGGCTTTGATTCAATGAGAAATACAAAGATGCCCATCAAAAGGTTTTTGCAAAGATTATAGCTTGTTTTGACCTTATCCTGCTGATATTGTGGAAAGACATGCCGAATGTTTTCGATTCCTCATATCTTTGTAAAGACTGAACGGAATTGAACCATGTTTGACTAACATTTCTTTTAGAGATTCAACTTTCACAACATTGTAGTTCACAATGGATTCCTCATTCCCTCAAATGATGTTCAGAGATGTTAAAAATTTCTTTGACAGAATACAAATCAACCAAACTATGTATAATCATGTCTTTGATTCAAATAAATTTTGTATTAATTGATTAGTCATAAAAAGAGAGGCAAAGTTTTTTAATATCTTAGACTGTGAAATTGAAATACATGTACTATAGGAACAGTCTGTTGTAATTTTTGCATGAAATGATGACTACAATCCATCACTAATTATGTCTAATGGCCATTAATGGAAACTACAAAGGCAGAAATATATTGATGGCTTTGCTCATTAAGTCAGATGTATGTGCTGCAATCGTATGTGCATAAAACAAATTTCCTGTACTATTTCCATACAATTATACTGTGAATTAAATCCTTAACAAATATTGAAATTATCAATGTTTTTAGTTTATTTATTTTATTTTTTCTAAAATGAAAACTTTTAAGATTTTAAACCTCCATTATTTGCACAAATGAGCTATAAATATGGTTTTGATAAGACCTATCAGCTAATTTATAGTTTATTTACATGCAGGAATAAAATCAATGCAACTAGAATCAAATGGTTTAATTGACATCCACATATAAAGTGGCTATGGATCAATAAATGAACCTGTAGAAGAACAATGATGATTTACATCTACCAAATGTCTTTAAGCTACCATAAGCACTTATATGGTGATAGGGGAAAATGATTGGAAATTAAGAGCTGTGTTTTGATCATATTTCTATTTGAATATAATTTCGTATAAATAATATTTTTATATATTTATATATAAACTGTTCTAACAATATTAGTTTATGTACATGTGTTTTATGCAAGTTGAATTGCCAAGACAACAACATAATACATTTTTTTTTGACTGACATAAAAAGCTTGTGTGTTATATTTCCATATATTTCCTATTAAAAACTGTGCGAATAAAACAGTATTCAAGTAATATTGAATAAAGCGTCTAAAATCAATATGTATGAAATTGTTTTTCAATTATAATACAAGCCCTGCTTTAACTTTTTAAAACTAAATTGATATACATGTAGGATGATGTACACCTCTGTTTTGAACTTTTAGTTCTTGCTCGATATAAACTTGTTTTAATGATACATTTGAGGCAGTATTCTGTTTTGTTTGATTGTGAGCTTGTCTGATAATGGCATGCACAAACCCATAAAATCTATTGATTCTCAGTTAAATAAGAATAGTCAGTCTATACATATTTATCTATGCTGCAATTGCCTTTTGGTAAATAATTGTTAAATTCTATTGAAAATTCAGTTATTTAAATGTTATGTACCCTTGTTCACAAATAAATTGTACCATGCAATTAAGAAGTTATTTGAGGGATTTATTATTTTTACAAACACCACTTTTAGCTGTTTACATTTAAAAAAAATAAACTGTTTAGTAGAAACTATACTTTGTATATGGGTGAAAAAATTGACAAAAATGCTCTGAACCTCTATATGACCCCAATCGACTGACTAATTTGGCAACCATTCCCAAATGGCTCAATACTTTTTCACTTTTTGATTTAGATACTTACATGTAAAGTTATGTTTTCGAATGTAGGACGTGAATTTAGAATCAAAATAACTGATTTTTATTTAATAAAATTGACACCAATCTGATTAAAATCAGATGTCAGTTACGTCTTGGTTTATTTTTTTTTATTTTGTACTGCATTAAAATCTGGAATATTTTCTTTGTAGATAGTATTTAGTCAATTTATTGACCAATTAATTTATTTGTTTCGGTATGCAGGTTCTTTATTTTGTGGTGAAATATGGGGACTTTAAAACCAAAGCATACAAGTGTGTTTATATGTTATTGGTAGTATGACTAGTTGATGTATTGGTAGACTAGATGCTGTCATTAGTAGACCATGGTTCTAACTAATAGAGAGTATGATAGATTACAATGTAGTTGAAAAATAAATGGAATTCAGGTGGATTTTAATCTAAATTAATTAGGTTGAATTTAATTTGTCAATTTTCATCTGGTAATAATTCAATATGCATAATTAGTTTATGTAAAGATAATATTGGCAATATATACTTGTAATAGAATGTATAATTACTGCCAACTAATAGAGTTCTGTATTCTGGTTTGAGATAAAACTGTACATAGATAATATGTAGAGTATAGGATTTTAAGATAAATGTTAAGAACAGCTGGCTCAGTTTGAACATTTACTTCAGTATTATAGTTACTTCAGGTCTTCTGCCCTACAAACATTTTTCCCACATTTGTGACATATATCATCATTTTTTTAATAAAACTGTTTTATATTTCTTTAAATAGATATTATTTTTATCTTAAGAAAATAAAACTGTTGTAGTCAAATAATTTAAAATCAAAAGATGCATATTTAAATGCTAGACATGAAATATTTTAAATTACACGCTATATGAGGTTAAATTCACATTTTTAGACCATACACAATCGATGGTACTTTTATTCAAAAAGATTTTGGTCCAAAAATGATTAAAATCGATCAATTCTAATTAAATAACACCAATATATATTGGGTTCAGTTCAGACCAACATCTTTACGTGCCTTGAGACAATTGTGAATGATCAGGTTTTATTTTACCTTTGATTGACATTTGAGATGAAGTTTTATGTTTGTATAGCATACACATGCATTGTAAATTGTAATAAGTTATCCATTCATTTTGTTTAGCTGATGTAATAAGCTGTGTTATTTTAGTGGTATCAGTATAAATTATTCAATACATGATAAATCTAACCCTACATTAAGTCTAATATAATTGATAAACATGATTTCCTTTTGACATTTTCATGGGCGTTTATATAAGGCTTAGGATTACTAACTCTGATATACTTGATAATCATTGTTATAATAAATGAATATAGGAAAAATTTGACTAATCATATTTCATTTGCTAGCCTTTATACAATGATGATGTCATTAAATCACGTCGGAAATCTACAGTCATTTATAAATTGTTAACACAAGTGAACAAAGAATTGTGCTATATTCAGAATTTGATAAAGTGACTTTTGTACATGTTATTTTATCTACATTATATAATACACAGCATTAGAAGCCCCACATGTGATAATAATATTTATTTTGTAATGTCTTTACTACATTTTAATACTTTTAAAGTATCATACAAAGCCCCAATTTGTTTTTAGCTTGATTTTTGTTTAAGAGAAAAAGACAAGATAACCAAATAAGAAAAAACCTTTCTTTTTAACCATTTACATTAGTACTTGACTGCTTGAAACTGCTGCTACTCTAGTGCTTTAAACTGCATGTATCACATGCATAACTGCAAACTATTTAAAGATTACATACTAGTTCTGTGCCTTGGGCGGTCTAGAGAGCATTAATTTCAGGTAGTTTCGAGCCGAAAAGAATTGAAATGGTGTTTATTATAACGTCCTAGTTTTGGGCAGTTTCGAACATGAGTTACAAATGTTAATGGGACATAAATTTTCTCAATCCATTATAAAAAGCACTGTTTCCCTATTGTATGGTACTCATATGGCAGGCTATTACAGTGCCACTGACACTACGAATTTCAATCAATGTGAACACAGACTATTATCTGAAGTAATTCAGGTAAAATCAATATGAACATTACATGTAGCCCTTATGTTTACATGTAGATTATAAAAAATTAATTTGTGTCACCTTCTATAGTTGAAGCTTACATGAAAGCTTTGTTTACCAATACAATGGTGTTCAGTTGAAAATGACCTCATATTGTATTATATTTCAACAATAGCAAAACTAATTTCTACCTGACTGTCAACTAGAAACATCAAAGTAAACAAAAATAGAACATATACATATAGTAATTTACATATTATACATGTACAACACCCTAAATAATACAATATTAGTGAGATGGCAAAATATGGTTATTTCTGCTCGATACTGAAGACTGTCTCATATTTAGAAATTATTTTGGAAAATTTGAAATGTATAATTTGGGTTTAATGATAATGATCTGATGCTGGCGTCTGTTAAAAAGGTAGAGAAAGAACTTAGATCTATTCTTTATATAGTGGCTACTGGGTAAGTGGGTTAGACACTGGTTCGGTAGCCTGGAGGTCGGGTGTTTGATCCTTCCATTGGCCAAGAAAGTTCATCCAGATTTCCAGCGTGATTCTTTCTTGTCAGTGATGCAGGAGATGCAGGACGGCGGAACTGACAAGGAAAGGTGTCTAGTCATTCGGATGGGACAAAAAACCTAGGTCCTGTGTACACATTGGCGTGCTCATAAAGATCCCTTGGCAGTTGGAAATGGATATAAGAGTAGGCCATAGTGCTGCTGCCTGGGCAAAATTTCCCTGTAGCATACTGTATGGCATATGCCCGTCTCCATGAGCCCAGTTCGGAGCAGAACAATAGGATGTTAAACTCCATTTCATTCTCTATAAAGGCCCTTCTAGGGAGAGGTCAGATTTCTAATAATTGATTCCATTCTTTAAGAAAATAAAAAATGGTCAGACCTGATCATGTAAATGAATTTATACATGTTGCTTATTGCTGCAATATAAATTTAATATATAGTTTTAAAAAAGATCGAAAATAAATATAACATCTAGTCCCTCTCCCTCCTATTTTTCCCCACTTGATATTGTGACTTGATAATTTGTACTTCATTGAACAACAGCAGTTATTTGATTATCAAGACACCTAGTGCCGGAGAGCAAAGGGATTCGTAGGGTATTTTACTGCCACAAGATTATTTTTCTTACATTAAATGTATTAAATGGAAGCCAACCATGTGAAACATCCAATATTTCACTATGTACTTACGTATTTATAATTCTAACTATAAATATTAAAGATATAACAAGGGTTATTGTAAAGAAAATAGAACAAGTAACTGGTCACAAAAAAATACCCAGTTACTTCTAATTGAGCTTGTATGTAAATTTAATCTGTCTCAAAAGAACCAATTAAGATTGTGTATATATATATATATATATATGGAGAGAGAGATGCTATTGAAATGAAATTACTTGGTAATGAAGACAGAGTTGATATTGAATTGTGACTACATCCCTGACATCTGTATATAATTGACATATCTACATCCTTATAAACAATATAAGTTTCTTATTTCAATAAAACTTGTGTGCAGGGGTCTTTAGAATTTGAAGGAAACCATTCTTTCTGCAGTGTATGATACAAGTCAAAGTAATAATGAACTCTTTATTGAGGCTGTCTGTTATTGTTGTTTTTGACATGTATATATATTGTAATTGGTCGATACAGTACATATATAATTGATGATTGGCGCTGGCAGATCTTCAAAAATATCCTTTTGGGGCCAAAGAAAGTCATTTTTCAGCAAATTTTCAAGCAAGTCATGATTTTCAGGCAATTTCAGAAGAATTTTGCATATATGCATATGCCGATATTTTGGAACAAATTTGCAGATGTGGTAATAATAAATGGGTGACTAGGATCTATGCTAATTGAAATCGGAGACGTCCATTCATGTTTGAAAATTTTTTCTTTTTTTTTTGAAAATGGTTGAATTAAATGTTGACGTCTGAATTAATATTATTAAACGAAGAAAATAAGTGATTATAAGACTAGGAATAGATTCAGTCGCTCTATAAATAGACTTGATTATATCTTCCTTATCTGTTTGTTTCTAATACTCAACCCCCAGTGTCATTTACCAATCTTCTTTAGAGTAGATTTCATTTCATATAGCCAGGGAATACATAAACTCGAGACTAAACTGCCAGCTACATGTACATGAAGTATTTTTGAAATGTTCTTTTATTACATTAAAGGGGCTTTAATTTATTCAAAATATGGTTAGACTCACCTTTCACCAAAAATCATAGCGATCATCTGCTTTGTTAGTATATTTTACATGATGGTTTGTTGAACATCTTTAGAAGCAATTTCACAAGAAGCAACCATGACGTCGTATATTAAAGTGTCAAACATGGCACAATTGTCCAAAGAGCAAGTTTAATGTAAATTGTACCAACTTGCAGTGTACGGCCAGAAGAAGGGGTGGGATATTACAATTATATGCAACCGGTTCCTGGTTTGAAATAAGTACGAATTTTGAAATTATAATATAAAACTTAAAATTTTAATGCCTGGATCAGCCACAGTGGCTAAGTGAGTAAGGTGCTTGCTCACTAGCCATGTCGCTGGATCAGTCCCTGTGTTGACAGAGAAATTCCTTTGAATTTTCAAGCCTGGTTTTCCCTTCCCTGCAAGGAACAGCATCCAGTTGTGCGAATGGGTAAAAAATTTGCACTTGTATTTGTTTAAAGAAAGCAAGGGACATGTGTTTTAGGTGCACCTCTTCTAGAAATTAAAATATTTGGTATAAAAATTGCTCCCAAACCACGTCAAATACAGTATTAAAATGGAGTCGTCCATCTTTCTATTATACTGCCACACTTTTTGGAGCACATTAGCTCTGCGTCTAATTAAGCTACATTTTAAAACTTGTTTTAGATGTTCATAAGGTATAATATGCCTTGACTGAGTTTGATGATCAGCATTTTCTGCATAGGCCTCACTGTTAGCCTGTTTATTTTACATATATTGAATAATAACACTACCATGTTATACTCGCATAAACATGATTAAGAAATAAATTTCTTCATGCATTGTCATGAATAACAAGAGAATATTTATATATCCTAAAAAATACTTATTAATCTAGGGCTGCATTTAACATTGTGTATGTGTATGGCTTACATAATCAACATAGAATTATGGATTGTGTTTAGGAAGCTATATAATAATAATATTATCATAGGTATAAGATATTTCTTGAATTTAATTGATAAAGAAAACCTCTTTGCCCATGTGGTATATTTGTTTAATACATTATATTCAAGTTACATTTAAATGTTTAATTGATTTGATACCACTTAACTTCTAAATAGTTGATTTTTGTTGAAATTTAAAAAAAAGAATAGATTTATTTCTGTTAACAAATTTGTAATAAATGTGGAAAATTAAATATAATATTGTGATTTAGATTGCTGTACTCAAGTATGTATCTGTGATGTATAGACAGATATTATATAACCAACATTATATCAGAATTTTGTTCAAAGGCTGTCAAATTTACAAACAAAATAATTGTGATTTAGCTATTCATATTGATTTTTATAGAATTTGCTAAACTAACTCTATGATTCTTATATAGGCATTGTTTTGTATGTATAATTTTATTTATTTTATATGTATTACATAAAACAAGATTAATATAGGATCTATAAAGGATAAAGGAAATATAATAATGATGCAGATAATGTATGATCATGTCATTGAGAGAGCCAGGAAGGAGAAAAGCAATGAAGATTATGACTTGTATTAGAGAATTAAGGCAGACTGCTATAATATAAATTAAGCCTGTAGTGGACCAGAAATTCACATCCTATCACAGCATATTGATTTTTTGAACCCAATCAATACAAAAGGAAAGGACATTGACTAATTTATGCTAATTTAACTTTGAGAAATCGTATTTTCAACAAAATATTCAGATATTTAGTTACATGTAACTTTGATATGTTAGTCAATTTCCATTTTATTATCTAGTAGGCTTAGCACTGTGGGTGTACATACATTATTCTGATGCATCCTTCATCTTGGAGATGATGTAATTCAATAAATAATAAATGAATTTCCAGGGGGCATGTCAATAATGAAAATTATCCATTAAACAGTCATTTGCAGATATATTTCCACTGAGTGAATTATTCAAGTAAAAATAATAAAAAGAATACTAGAGTGTAGACAATAATAAATCTACGTTCTATTTGTTATATTATTAATTGATGAACAACTTTTTAAATTCAGTTTTAAGCCTATGTGTTTTTATTTTTGACTAAATATAATACAATGATAATCTGTTTTATTGAAATTACTTGACATTATTTTTAAAAAAGAGTGCTAGTGTTTATTTTTTAAGGCTAACAACAATCTGTTTACTTGGGTATCAAGTGTAAATATCTGTTTGAATGCCAGCATTTTCAACCTAGTGGGATTGTCAGATGTCTTTCTCAACCTTATCATTTACATTGCTCTGTTTTCTTTTTTCCTACCCCAAAATCAACACCAATCTAAATTGGAGCTATATTTTATTTATAAGCTGAAGGCTTATTCATATCTTTAGTAAATAACGGTGGAGGAAATCTTGAAAACAAAGCTCAATTACTTTAGAAAGAGGAAAGTCACAGACATTGAATTTAATAGGAAATTTATGATTTATGAAATATTCTATTTTTTTATTAGAATACAATAACAGTCTTAATATATATATCCTAGCGGGTGGAAACCTTGTCAAAAATAAGTGATTAATTCTTATTACGGTACATTTAATCATGAATAATCTAAAATAGTGTGATGGGATTGAAAGATATCAAGTTCTGCTGTTCAATGCCTGTCTTGTTATATGCCATTCATCTATTACTGGTAGAAAGCTTGACTTTCTCATTATGGATAACTGGTGGCCATACTTTTGAAATGTATTATTGTTATAGAAACAAAGAAAACATGTAGACCTAATTTTAATTTCACATCTATATTGAATTTTAATTTTCTGAAGCAAATTCCTTTAAGCTCAATATCATATTCTTTATTCCTATCAGGATATTAATATAAGAATCTGTCCATAATATATATAGGATAATGACGGAGAGTCCAAATAACTTGGGGAACCACGGTGGCAAAGTGGGTAAGACACTGGCTTGCTAGTCTGAAGGTTGCGTGTTCGATCCCTGCATTTACCGAGAAAGTTTTTCAGGATTTTCCCACGTGGTTTTGAGGACAGAGGGCCTGACAAGGACAGCTGTCAAGTCATTTGGATGGGAAGAAAAACCAAGGTCCTATGTATACATTAGCGCATGCACTTAAAGGATCCCTTGGGCATAGTGCCACTGCTGGGCAAAATTTCTCTCAGAGCACACTGTATGACATATGCCTGTCTTCATTAGCCCAGTTGGAGCAGAACAGCAGACATTAAACTTCATTTCATTCATTTCCAAATCACTTGCGTCCAGATATTGATAAATTGTCTTTGTTAATGGCAAGACTAATAAATGATGCATACTTAACCATGAAAAATCAGTTCACAATTTAGCGTGTTTACTGTAACCATCATTCTCAGTGTGGAAATTGATGATTTATTGTAATATTTCACTTCCCCAATTAATATCGTTTATCTAGCATCTTATTTCATTACATTGTCTTCAGACATTGTATTTTCATCATTACTGTTCATAAATGTGTTATTTCATAATGTAATCTCTTATCATCTTTCAAAAGTTGTGCTATTTCACATTATTTAAGTCTGATTCAATATAATTCACAGAATTTTTGCATTTAATACAAATTCTATCTAGGTTATCTCTCTTTTCACCTTTTTCTGAAAAAGTTGTTACCTAATTAATGTACATTCTTTATTGACAAGTTTTGGGGAACCTAGATTTGTTTGTTTCATGTAGTCAAGTTTTAATTCTTATGGCAAAAAAATTAAGGAAAAACAACTTAGCTAATGGAGAGGTAACCTTTTATATTATTTGTATCTATTGAAGGCAGGTATTTCTCCCAAATATACAAACTATCTGCCAAATCTAACAAAGTAAATAGTTATTATCAGTTACTGAGTGAGCTTGGGTCAAAGTTGAAAGGTTACAGGCTTGTACCTGATGCAAAAGGCAAAAGGAATTTAAAACAATAATAATAATTTGAAGGATCATTTTTAATTGAATGATATATTACACCCTGTATAATCTGTCAGATAATTATAATAAAGCAGTATTGTTTATTAGTTCTGTGGAAACCTTTACAAGGTAGCCCACTTTTATAATCAAAAGTCAAGTTAGATATTGCTGAATATTCTGTAAACTGAACAATTATTGATACAATACTTAAAGCTATCAATGATCCAAAATAGCATGAAAATAATTAATACTCCTAGACATGCATATCTGAATTGTTTATATTACTAATATTTCGAATTAAAGTATCCGCTACTATTCAATTTTAATATTTATTGTTTCTTTCTATTTTTAAATCTTGAAATTAAAACTCAAGTCAAGATATTGCTTTTTCCATTAATATCATAAACTAGCTGTATATAAAAATTAAGAAGCCCTGTCTCTCATACAATAGATTTATTTTAATCAAGAAATTTATTGAAATATTTGTATTTTAATATTTAGTGAAGTGTGAAATTGCATATTGTACTGTATGTAGTCAATATCCCCCTCATGGTGTGAGGACAAATATGGTTTTCTAAATCATAGCCCACTGTCACATCTGTGTTAGATTTTCTAATTATAGATATATGGATGGAGTATTATATTAGAGACGCTGACCTTTGAACTTGAAATGTCAGAAAAGCAAAGCAATTACAGAATGTTATATGATAGATTGAAATCACTAGGACATTGTTTATTACATGTTATCTTATGTACATTTATATATTAGTATAAGTCTCTTAATTAGCCCAAGGTGTAAAACTTGGAAGGTTTTAATAGCTAAACTGTGATGGCTAGAACAGATACTGAAATTGCACTCTTTCGGAAGAAAATAACACAATATGATTTAATTTGGCTTTATTTTGAAATCTGTGAGATTTTTAAATTGCTTGTATTTAGAATCATATTATTGTTGTTCTACAGTACAATAAAAACCTGGTAAAACAAAGGCTAGATAAAGATATTATATTCCAGGATAACGTACATTATCAAATTTAATGTATTTTTTTGCATATGTAGCTTTATTTGTTATCTATAATATAAAACAATGTTTTCTCCTACTGAATAATATATAATAAGTATACTGTACATATTACCATTATTTGAACAAATCTATGAGATGTCAAATCTATATTTTAGAGTTAGCTTCTAGAAAATTTCACCATTTAGCTGGAACAATAGTTGAACCTGGATTTTCAAGACTGAAATGGTTGGACCTGGATTTTCAAGATTAATTGGTTTTAACATCCTTCCCTGTGCTAATAAAAACAGGCATTTGCCAAGCAGTGTGCATCTGCAGAACATTTTACCTGTGCAGGCATTTCCCCCGAATCTTCATCGAATTCCAACTGCTAAGGGTTCTTTTATGTGCACACCAATGTGTACAAGAGACTTCAGCTTTTTCATCACATCCGAACAAGTAGATGTTGTTTCTTGCCAGGTCCACTGCTCTGCACCACTGACAAGAGGAAACCATGGCACAAAATTCCCAAAACCTGGGATCTCCTGGCTAGCGAGTCAGTACTTTACTCTATGAACCTTCAAGGGACCAGGGTAGATGGATCCAAAATGTTTAGCTATATGAACTCCTCAAGTGAGAAGTAGTAAAAGAGTAGGCATATCATATGATTCATATCCATGTTTTAAGGGTATGTTTATGTGCCATTTTAAGAATAATGAATCACTGGCAAACTACATTATTGTGAAAGATGAATCTCTAATAGGAATATCCTTAAATTTTCCCGAACAAAGATATGTGGAATTGAAATTTCATTGATCTAGGCAGCTTGAGCGGAACAAAACACCTCAATATATTATCGGTAGCAGAGAAACCTGATGAACCAGGTTTAAATCCAATTGAAAAATACAAGCAGGGAGATTATCTAGCATGGTATTTTGATTTTGGTTTTATAATTATATGTTAATTAATTAGTCTGAGTACAGGTAGATATTAGTGTGTTGTAAGCAGAGAGAAAATGGATATTTTAGCAACCATGCAAATGGTGCATCAGGACTTAAAGAATAATTATAATATGATGATAATGTAATATAATTATTCTATAATATTATGTGTTTTTATATTGATTATAAGAGAATTGTAGTCTGGTAATACATAACAGAATTAATTAAGATATTGACTTTATCCATTTAAAATCAATTGTAGCAAATGTGTTTATTTTACATGTGCTTCAAACCAGAATATCCTTCAAAAAACACATGAAGATGCTTATATATGATCACAATATGTCTGTGCATTGTAAATACAGTTTGCAATGGCTAGAATATAGAGAAAAATATTGATTGAAACTACACAGAAATTATCTCAGTCTTCTCACAACCAATAAATCAAAATTATTTTGGATTTCAGTTAATGAAATATCAAATAACAGAATACATGTATATAATTATGTATAATAAAAGTCTCTAAATGGAATCCTTTGCAAACTACATGTACATTTACAATATTGTGAAAGTTGAATCACTTAAAAGAATATCGTTCCAAAAATAGTTCAGTTCTGTTCAATATTTCTGTTGAGTTGATAATTTGTCAACATTTGGCATCATTTGCCGAATATAAAAATGGAATATGGTCAAAAGCTAGGGCCAACTGCTTTTTGCATGGAAAATTTTTTAATGGGTCTCTTTTTAATCCTATGGAATCCGACCTGGGAGATTACAATGTATCTACTGTTAGTGTTAAGAATTTGTTTTCTTGATTACGCCAAGGAAAATTTGAGTTTTAAAACAAAAAATTGTAAGTACCATGGATTATTATCTAGAAATGCTACAAAAAGGATGGTAATGGCCCCTCTTCTAGTGCACCATCTCCAGAAATTCTTCTTTGTGTTGAGCTGTTTTCAAGGGTTTTTTTTATTTCTGGAAAGGCTCCTAGTAGGGACTGGGGTGGGCTGGGAATCTCTAAAAGAAGCACCAGTCCAAATATGGTTCAATTCCAAGCAGTATTTGCAATGGAACATGTACCAAGGGTATGATATGAATTTAACATTTGTCAACATATGGCATTTTCTGAAGAGAATATAAACTGGATAAGGTCAAAAGCTAGCGCCATGTGAAATCTTTGTTAAAATCCTTTAATTAGCCTCTTCTTATTCTGATTGAATCCAAGCTGGCAGATTATTTATCATAGATATTTTAATTTTGTTTTATTAATTAAATATTAAAGAAACTATAATAGTGCAGAAATAATGAAAACTTAATATTTTGAAAATTTTAATCAAGTTAATTTATTCTGTGCAATATAATGAATGTTTGAAGTTTGACGAGTATTATCTCTAATGATTGCAAGAAAATTGCCAATCATTGGCTGAAGGTAGCACAGGTTATATTCTGGACTGTCAAGTACCATTGCCATGCTAATTAACCAAGTCTGGTCTGGTCTGGTACGTTTAACATCCGCTTCCACTAATGTGATATCGCAGACTAGAAATAGGAGAGCCGAAGCTGCTACCTGTTTATTAGAATATGATTTTGCAATCTTTCCATTTGCGGCCATAAGCCATGGATTAGGTTCAGTGGGAAGGTCTTCCCTTTATTTGCTAATAAAAACATATTATTTGGTGGTTGTTTCGTCCCATTTCTGGATTGGTAGATGTCATCTTTGTGGGTATAGTCTTTAGGTGCCAGACCCGTCTTATCATGGTCTCCCCTTACTCAACTAACCCGTTCTGCGTATTTGGTGACTCTTTTCTGCAAAAACGATTAGTCTGAAAAGAAATTCCAATTAACCGTCAAGCATTTTACGCACTAGTGCGCTACCTGAAACCAAGTCTCTGATGTCAGTCCTTTTATCTGCAGGTCAATGAGTGACTTCATTCAATACCGGAAAATCTTGGCTAAGTTACCTATATTAGACTTTAACGTCTAATCCACCCAATATCTAAGTCATCTGATAATTAACATAATATTTGACGTCAAAAAAATGCCTGACAATAGGCATATTCAGGAACCTTTGAATCCAAAAATGTCTGACAATAGGAAACTTCAGCATAAGGCTTCTTTAAATAATCAATGTGAGTACATCTGAGAAATGCAAATGACAGATTTTAATAAGTTTATTTTATAATACTTTAGAAAGCTTTTTACAAACAAAGCATGTATAATGAATTATTCTTAGATTTTAATTATTCATATGTGAGATCAAACAAGCTTTGTTTTCCTGTAGCTGAGCAAGATTCATTATAAATCAAATTGTACTTTGGTTTTTTTAATACATATATTTCAAATCAACCAGAAAGTAATTGAATAATAGAGATGAGTAGGAATGGTATAAGTAAGCCAGCTTTGCTTGTGTGCAACATACGTCAGTACTTCTAGACAAATAGAGGAAACAAACAGATCCCAAAAAAATCAAATTTATAAATTTGGGGAAAATAGAACAGCAACAAGTGAAATATTTGCATGATAATAAGTATGTGTTAATTATGTGATTGAAAAAGTATCAGTTATCAACCAAAATAAATCAATATATTTACACTGCATATCTCATTCTCTATATTATATACTCAGTCTTTATTCTATTGACACATGCCCTTAAATTGGATTGTCTGTGCGGTGGACAGGTCTACAGTTACCTCTTCTTAAGTCAAAATCTGATTTTCCTTCCTGTATGTGGTGATCAACTTTCTGCTGTGATTACCGGTAATCTAATCCTACTTTGATAAGTTTTCACCATGTTTCTTTTCTTATGTATTTGATCAAAGGTGTATATTAATACTATTAATATACATCTTTGATCAAACTTTGATTTGGACCTTGTTATGACTTGTCTCTCTAATACTTCTTAATGACATGTCTGCTTTACATGTGTGGAATAATTTCCTAATTTATTTGTAAATATTTTAGTCTGACATTTTGTCATACTCTGCGCAGCGTTTCGTTTGATTAGAGGTAATCCCACTACACACTGCTATTATGAGTGGATATTGTTGTTTTAAATTTTGATTGGTCAGTAGTCCGACTACCAACCAATCACTAGCTGCCATACAAAAGCTTTACATTTAAAACGAGTGCCAATATTGGACCAAATATGTTTACATAACGTTACGTCATGGCTCACGATTTTATTATGCCTAATTAACCCGTGCATAGCAGAATACTGCAGTAAAACTAATTTCGTGACAAATGAGGCTATCAAGTCGAATGAAATGTAAACAATACTGTTTGGAAACGAACATACTTTCACCGTTTTTAATACCTTAAATCACTGTCCAAAGTTTTAGGGAAGACCCAGATTAAACGAAGGACTGTCATGTTGCTGTACTTAAGTGATAGCTTTCATTGAACGGAAAGAATAGACACACTCCCGCGTAAGTTCAAGAAACAGATGCTATTCCAGCAATGGCCAGATCAGAGAGGGATTTCTCGAGCCATTGCTTCAGGTATATAACATTTTGTAGGTTGTTGGCTATCAGCTTTATTGATTCACAGAATTGTGTCTTTTAAAAAATATATTCCAAACTCTTTTTGTTGATACCAATTTGATGATTAAATGTAGATTTGAGCTATTTATGAAAGAAATCATTTTGTGTAATACATGAATTGTGACTCATCTAAATGTTAATATTGAAAATATTTAACTTATAACATGTGTCTGTAGACCACACAAATACAAGGATATAACTCATTACTCATGTTATATATTTGCTTTAATTACTAATGCATAATACACATATATTCACTATATACTTTAATTACTAGTATGCAATACACATATATTCACTATACATATAATTTAATTACTAGTACATAATACACATATATTCACTATATTTTACTTTAATTACTAGTACATAATACACATGTATTCACCATATACTTTAATTAATAGTACATAATACACATATATTTACTATATAATTTAATTACTAGTACATAATACACAGGTATTCACTATATACTTTAATTGATAGTACATAATACACATATATTTACTATATGCTTTAATTACTAGTGCATAATACACATATATTCACTATACTCCCACTGTGAATTACTAAAATTAAACTAAAATTTACCTAGTCTGTGTTGAGTTGTTCTAAGTTAGACTGGTGAGACTAAAAGGCATTGCCGAGTTTTGATGTGACACAAATGAATATAGCATTCTTGTTGAAGGTAAAATGTAATGGAAATGGAATAACAATTATGAATAATATTTATGTGTATTATGTCAGTGACTTCTCCTAATCTATCTGTATGGTACATGATAAAGACTAAAGATGATTGCTCTTCAATCATGATAAATGACCAGTGGTCAAACCAAACTTGTCTGCGGGGTAACCGCTTTTATTCCATTTATTAGTAAACTATTTCAATAATTGGATCATATCATCTTGTATATTTATTTCTGCTGGATTGAGACAACCAGCATTACATAAAACCGAATCTTGACAGATTGCCAAAACACTACTAAAAGAGAAAATATCTTGATTGTACTTGTAAACTCCATGCACATGGTTTTCTACACAGAAATTCATATTACAAGTAATTGGCATTGCAAGAACAGATGGGACTATTTTGTATGCAAAATGCAAACATTGTATTACATGTATTTCATCAGTGATATTAATTTATTATGGTACTTTCAAACACAACTTAAAAACAAAATGGCTAGAAATTGTAGGATAAAACTGAGCTGGATTTCTTTTCTTTTTTTTATTTCTTTGAAATATTTCTTTTTGTCTTACAGTCATGATAATTGATAAATGTTAGGTGATTTATATGAAGACAGAGAAAGAATAGTATTTTTTTGAAAATTACCTTATTTATATTTTATACTAATGATGGTTAAAAATATTTACAAAAATGTCTGACATTTAAAATTAATTCTTTTAATATGTCCTTTCTGTGAACTTTTTAAGTTTAAAGATAAAATGTAATTACCACAAATATGCAGATGTTAGCAATATTTCCTCCATTTGTGAGACAAGGAGGGAATAAGGAAAGGCAAAATTTTAAAAGGAGAAATTTCTTGTGTATGTAGTCAGAGCAGTCCCAGATTTATTGTAGTAAATGAAACTGGTTTATTTGGGTGAAAGAATCTTGCAAACCTTTATCTCAAACTAGTGCAAAATGGAATTAAATGAAATGGGGTTTAATGGTTAACGTCTTACTGTTCTGCTCCGACTGGGCAAATGACTTAATTGCATGCACCATTTATACCATACTATAATAATTTTGCCTGAACAGCAGCACTACAGTTTACTCTGGTGTGAGCTAAAGACTCCTACGCGCTAGCGACTTATTGAAATAAAATTTAAACCATATGTTAATCCCAAAATGACCTAGTTTGTGTCAAGTGGACGTTAAACCCCATTTCTCTCTCTCTCTACAGTTTACTCTTTTATTGACTCCTACTGTCAAGGGTTCTTTTACATGCACCTCAATATGTTTACAGGACCTTGATTTTTTGTCCCATCCAAACGACTACACAGTATAGTTTAACTGGGCTGACAGTAAACCTGTAATACTTCATCTAAAACAGTTCAAATTCGCCAGGGTTTTTAAGATGACAGGATCGCGTTGCGTTGCATTCACACATACTATAAGGGAAACCAGTTTGACTATTCTGTCCCCTTCAGTCGCAGGTTAGAATTAACTATGCATGGGTAGCTTCATATTCTTTATTCAGTTATCGCACGCTTTCGATAACACTGGCACTGCCTGACCCTGACATTTTCCAAGGAATATAACTTATTAAGTACTGCCCATGCTCAAAGCGAGCTGGAGCCTTGGTTTTTAAGCTAACCGGTTCAGACGACCAAGATGAACCAGTTTATGATAAAAATCTTTCTCGAAGACAGGTCACAAGCTGGGGTCTTTAAAGTTTAAACTGATTTATTTCCCCACATTTGCATTCAAACGACAAAGTTAAATTGGTTTAACGATCCCCAGGGTTTTTAAACCAGTTCAACTTAAGGGCTATAAGAGGGGTTGGGCATAAGCCTGTCTAAATGCCTGGATAACCAAAGCTATATACTTGTCAAAGTTATATTATTGATTATCAAGTCACTCATACAATTGAAGAACAAAATTCCTTTAATGAGTTGCATTATCCTTTCCATCTGCTCAATATTTTAATCTTTATTTTTGATACAAGGTAAATAGACTATGAGGCTAAAATTCTTACATTTGATTTACATTCTGAAACCCACTTTTATTTACAGTGTCTTGTGAAATGTGAGACTTTGTGTATGTTAGAATAAAAGTACTGCTCAGATTATATAAAGACATTTACCAGGATCTAAATTGAAAATATTATAAAAATATGTGGAGAAAGTTGTGTAAAGACCTTGAAAATATGTCCTAATATTAACATTATGTTAACAATATGTTGTTAGATTAGGAAGTGATATCTAAAACAAGGTTTCATAATAATATCTCTAACAATAAAAAAATTATCTGCATAAAAGTATTATATATGTCAAGTCAAGATGATTTATGTATAAAAAATGTTTGATATCTATCCTTCTAAATGAGTTATTTTATCATAAAAGTAACATTTTATTATGCACTTTAGTGCTAAACTACTTTTTGTGATGTATAGTCTTAGTCTATTATATATTTTTGTTTGTTAGCTTTTCCTATTCAGTTTATTTTAGTGATTATTCAAATATATATTTATTACTCAGTATTGTTGGTCTTATTGCATTTTATGATGTGACTAACTTTGACTATAGAAAAGAAAGATACCCTAAATACTTAATTAGTGGGTTCATTTACTCTATTATATTAATTAGCGAGACTACAATGATTTGTAATAGTGGGTATTTACTTTAGATAATAATAAATAAATCAAACTAGATAATGATCCAAGATGGCGGTACTTTCTACCTGTAATGACCGACTACCAACTAGTGAATTGATTATTTTGAAGAAGACGAAACATGTGTTGCGGTACCCTGAATTCATCATATACACTTCCCATTAATTTAATTCCATTGATTTTCTCTACATGTAGTTATATTAGTTTAGATGAGGCACACCACCTCAAGTTTCGCCTCTAGTGACAGGCCTACTCCGTTCACAAAATGTCAAATATTCTATAGGTTAATTAATTTCTTTTGTATTCTACAAAATGAAAAAATAAAAAAGATATTCTACAGTAAGAATAATATATAATATATAATGTATGACGAAAGGAGATGGAAGGGAAATATAATATACTTTATTATGGCACTGAATCAAAGAAATCAATAAATGACTATTGTTGTCAATAAATAAATGAAAGACCATACTTATTCCTGTAGAAAGATTTAACAATTGCTACCATTTTATATTAAACATAGCCCATATTATAAAGCATTATGTCAAGGATATATTTTATAAAAATATGATTACAGTATCATATCGATTATTTTATGTTATTAGTTTAGTGAATAAAGAAAAATATGCTAAGGTGAGAAAACCCAGGTATAATGTATATTGATGATATTATCTACTTATTGACTAACCTATATATTATTATTATGGTTGATTAAAATGCTAGGATTATTGATTATTTTATTTGACCAAATAATAAATTTAAGAATCAATCAATCATAAATTAAATACAAACTTCAAAAGAAAGAATAATGTTTTTATTTGTGCAATTTCGCAATATATGATTTTAAGATTTTTAAAAATAAATTTAACAAATTTTGTAAATTTGGATTAATGTTTGACATATGTTTGAAAATAAGATTAATTGACATGTAATTAAGTATGAAGTGAAAGTTTTTGTGTTGTAAAGTACTATAAAGCTGTATAGAGTTGTTGTAATATGGGTCAGGTTGTATTGTAATGTCAACATATGATAGTTTCATTATGCTTAAATACCACATCTTACTGTAAAACTTCTAAAATTCCACACTATAGTCCTATACCTTCAGATTTAATCAATCTCAGCTTTGTTGTGCTTGAATCAGACATCTTTATAGAAATTACTTTGGAAATTCCTTAAAAGCATTTTGTTAATATTATTCAGGGGCCAGGGGTACATAATTATATTTCAGGGTATTTCATATTGTAGTTATACATATAGATTTCCTGTGTGATTCCATAACAATTCACAATCCAAGTTGTATCCCAGTATTGCAGTATGTCAAGGTGGAATTGCATGGATGATATAATCTCTAAATGCCAGTTGTCCACCGTAATACCAAATCACAAAAACAGTTTTCTTATATTAACTTGAAGAAAAGATGAAGTGCAAAATTGTCATTCAAAATATCATTTGATCATTGATTGTACTCAAGGCAGACCTACATAACTAATTCACATTTCACAGTTAAAATTATTTTCATACATTTATTGTATTGATGCAGTGAAAAATATATATAGTAAGTGTAAAAAAGAATAAAGCTTCTGTTGTAGGTAAAGTTTAAGTCATTAAAAATGTACAATATATCTCTCTCTCTCTATATATAAATCATTCTGTCATGATGTGAATGATTTCTATAGGATGTAAATTTAAACAGGATAAAATAAGCTCCATGCAGGATATTCTTGTAGGTTATTATTATATAAGGATATATGCTTTCAAAAAATCAATTTATATTCCTAGTGTTATTAATCAAGTATGTTTCATGTTTTAAATGTTCTCTTTATAGTAGAGGGTTGAATGACCGAATGATTAGCACATGCACGCTGTTTCATATGGTCTTTCATTGAGTCAACTGCCGTGGTTTTGATTCCCCGGTTGTATCTGACAAGGAGTGGGGTCCCTTGTCCAACCTTGTTTTTTTTATCAGGGTTCCCTGGTTTCCTCCCACTGCTAAAGGCCACATCATGCAAGCATATTATTGAAATAAAATTGAACCATGTGTTAGTCCCGAAATGACCTTGTTTGTGTCAAGTGGACATTAAACCCCATTTCTCTGTCTCTTTTAAGTAGATCATTAATGTAGTCTTATATATAACAGTTTATATGTATTTTCTAACTTATTCCTAATAGTGAGGCCAACAGTTCATTGATTATGATGCATCTTATATCATTTTTCTCTAAAGTTCAGATTTGTAATATTTGAAGTATTAAATTAAAATCGATGTAGAACTATACATTTTGAACTTTCCATTTATAACTGGCTACATTATCTGATTATGCAAACAATCGGAACAAAAATCAAAATCTCAGAATAAAGATTATAACACTCTATTATTTATTTGCATATAATGTAAGGTGTTCAAAGTATTGATCCGAAAGCAAACCCAGTTGGTATCAAACAGTGAATAATTGCAGGCATTAAACAAAAGTTGGTCTCTAATATTCCATTGTTTTGTAGTATTGAAGTATAGGAGGATGAACTAGATTAATTTAGCAGGTCTTTATCTAGGATATCAAATATTGTTTTCCTTCTATTACAATATGATAGATGTACCTATATTATAAGGTGTCAGTTTACTAAAGCTATAATATGTAGGTGATATAAACTGTAAATACTTGTTTCAATGAATTATTCACTAGTATTATCTATAAATAACTAGTTGTCTAGTATTCACAATATTTTCACAATATAATTTTAACACTGTGTTGAACAATTTGAAACTCTACTTGTTGCATAATGAAAAACATATTTCCCCAGAAAGCCAACACAAATGAATAAAATAAATTTTCCTATTCAAATGGAGGGTGTGTTGAATTAGTTTTTATCAGAGTGTGGCCATTTGCCAGAATTTATGAAAATATGTTAACATTAGTAGGTACTTATTTATTTATGTAGTTTCCTGCATGCTGAGGAATTCATTGTTTTAATAAACAATGCATAGAAATGATAAAATCTTGAAACTTAATAATTATGTTGTTTTGTTCTTTTTCAGGATGAAATACTGGCCCTGCACCATAAAATGATATTAAAATTGTCTGATCTAGTTCCCATGATTCAATGTAAAACAGAATGGACAATCGGTTGTTCAGTTCCTGTTGATACTGGTTCTGACCAATCAGAAACAGAAAAGAAACAAGGTAAAGAAAGATATGTTGTCAGGCAATGAAACCTACATCCACAGAACTTAATTCGTCCACATGGGTTTATTGCATATGTATTATTCATTGCAAGACACTGACAACTGATCACAATTAACAAACAATAAACTTATTATCAGAAAAAATTTAAATTCGAATCGTTTCTGGTACTGGTAATCAGATGATAAATTTAGATGTTTGAGTTATTGGAAATTGTGAAAATCAACAGGCTTCTTCATCACATGAAGATAAACATGGTGTATCAATCAGAAAATAATTTAAAACAAAAAGTAGTCTCTTCCTTGTTGACGACGGACAGGAAATGAGCATCAAAATTGAGACAAATTCCAGTAGTTAGTTATGAAACCGTGTAACATTTGTCTGAGTGTGAAATTTAAATTGTCAGTTTTACACTGTCATTCCAAGCTGTCTGATGAAAAACTTCTTCTTTTTCAGATGAGAAACATTACAGTCTACCCCAAGTTATTATTCAGAGTTATCCCCAGTATTGTAGATTTCGAGCTGCCCTCAAAAGACTAGAAAATGTACAGGATAAATGGTTGAAGAATGCCTTGGTTTGTGCTCTGGGTGGTTTTACTACCAAATCGAAGAACTGTCGAATTCTTTATTGTCTTGATACCTTCTACAGTTCTGATTTAGATGAATTAGAAATAAGATGTGATCATTTAGGTAAGACTCATTTCTTGAGGGACGTGAACTTTCTCCACACATCAAATGGTGCAGGTGCCTATTCAGGATTTCTGTTCCCTACACATATGTATTCTAGAGACTAACCTAGAATACACATTGTTTCCATTGTATAATGAAAACTTAATATTCCTTTGCGTTCACATTTAAGTAGGCTATTTGGCCTGAACTAGTTCGTGAAAGATTTCTGATGAATTAATGTAGAAAATAGTTTTGCAAACTCCATGCAGTTTCTAGATAATTGTAGCTAATTTGTTCTTTATACAAAATGTAATTTTTTGTCAAGTGAAGTTATAATAATTATTTAGTATTTATGCTTGATTTTATTTCTAGCACCGAATTTGAAAGGTCGACCACGTAAAAAGAAATTATTATTACGTAAAGAATCATCCCATGATTCTGATAGCAGTGGTCAGACAGAGAAACTTGTGTATGGTGGATCACCATTATTAAAACCATCCCCTCATAAAACTAGGGTGAGTGTAATTGTCATAACACATATAACTTATGTTTGATGAAGAATATACCCTGAGGGCTACCATATAAGCTTATACACAATCTCCTATAGTTTGAGTCAAATTAATTTGTTGAAAAGAAGGCCTACACTTTGGGTTTTCCCACATGGTTGTGCTTAAGAAATGCAGTAATCATCTTTCTGTTTAGTATTTCTTTGTGGTGATCATATTAGATTCTATAAATCTTATGTACTGCAATATGTTTCGTTATATTTATCCTATTCTACACTGCTGTACTAAACCATTGTTATTGTGTCTTAATTAGTTTAACAATCTATTGTGTGCCAAGCACTCGCCAATCAAATCTTTTTTTGTATTCCCATTTTGTAGAAAATGGAATGCCAGAATTGTGATATATAGTTATATGTTGGATTGAATTCCAAGGACAAATTATATTCTATTATAGACACATGATACACTCAATAGATAATGTAAATTAAAGGTTCATTTACAGTTGTGATTGATAAATATTTTTAGGACATTTATATTTTTTGTTAGTCACAGGGATGTACATTCTATGAGAAAAATAAAACAACAGAAGCAGAACAAGTCTTCCTTATATCTTTACATAAATTTATGAGGAATCGTAATACACCTATAGAGAGAATTCCTTCCCTTGGATTTCGTCAATGTGAGTATATGAAAACTAACATAATCCGCTTATGTTACCAATGATGTGAGCATATGAAAACTATAACCAGCTCATATTACCAACAATGGTAATATTCATGATAACTCTAAAAAGATTAATTATAAATATCGCTTCTATTCATGAAATTTTATACCTGCTAATAAATGCTTTGGAAAGATGTACAGTACCTTTTAAAACTTTTTATATGAGATGTATTTTAATATATTTAATAACCTGATTTATTATTTGAGAAGCTAATTGTTACTTCATGGTTTTAGCATTGTAATCATTTGTTTTTAGTATCTGTGTATATTTTTCAGTGGACATGTATGTATTTTATAAATATGCTGAGAAGTTTGGTGGTTATGAAGCAGTAAGTATGAACAATAGAAAATCTCATAGTCATGTGGTCGTACCAGTTTTGTTTTAAGTCATATATATGGAAACAAGCTAAAATAAAAAAAGATTTATCCATGGTTGTTTATATATTTGGTATAAAGTAAAGAGGAGTATAAGTTTTAATTTTTAACCAATATCGTTCAGGGCTTGAGTGGCCGAGCACTCTAATGTGTGCTGTGTAGATGATAAGTCTTGTTATCTATCTGATTAGGCCGTTAACGTTGCCTGAATATCACCATTATGAGTTTTCTCTGGGTATTCTTGTTCACTCCTCATCTCTAACCAACTAGGCAACATCACCAATGGAATTCGCTATTGGCTGATCGATACTAAACTATTAATCATTGAAATAATAACCTGTAAAAAAGAAAATTTGTATCCGACCACACAGACTTGAAGAAATTAATTGAAGAAAATTATGAAAGGATTAAATTTTTATAATACTACATATACATCGTGTATGTCAATGACAAATTTTTTTATATATATTTCTTACAAATATGGGGAGGAAGGAATTTTAATAATTACCCAATGTATTTCAGGTGACAAAGAAAAGGTTATGGAAATTTTTATATGATAAATTAGGTGGAAATCCAGGAAGTACCAGTGCTGCTACGTGTACCAGAAGACATTATGAAAAGTAAGTTTTCTCAACAGTATTTCAATTTTTAGAAGTCAAGGAAAAGAGCCAAGGACCTTTACTAAAAGATTTTGGAAAATAAGGGATGTATTTCATCATTTCTTCAATGAAATGGTCTTTATTCAATTACATGTTTTACGTTGTTATGATGAACCATAATCATTCAAATGCTGTGATTATCCGCTGAAGTGACCCCTAATTATGACTACAATGAAAGACTATAACATCTGAGGACCAACTGATTAAAGCAACGGTGCCTTTTCTGTGTCCCACTACATCAGTAAAAACAAGCTTTAATGATGAGTTGTTCAAGACCCTTGCTGGTGGACCAAGAGTACTGGAATATCAATAATATATTTTACATTTCTACCAGATTTCTTTTAATTGTTAGGGTACCAAAATTGAAAATTATATGATACTCCTTTTCGTTTTGTAGACTTCTTTTACCTTATGAGAAACATATGAAAAGTTTTAAAGCTATGAAAGAAAAAGAAAAGAAAGCTGTATTGAATAAAGTTAAAGAAAAAATAGAAGAGAAAATTGAAGTCTTTAAGAGAGAAAATAATCAGTCTTCACAAAACAGTCAGGTAATTCAAATTTCTTAGATTTGAAGAGACAATAGGAATTCGGGGCTGTCTAGAAAAAAATGTTTTTTAAATTTAACAGGATTTGACTAGACAGTTAAATTAGGCGTGTTCAAATTAGACTGTTTGCAAAATTTGAGACAAACAGGCCATAACTGAGGTATACAAATTTCAATTGACAAGGTGTACAATTTTTGTTATGATTTTCAAAGCATTTTGTCAACAATAGTAGATCTGTATTTGGATTTTCAAGTCAAACGTTATTTTGAATAAAATATTCAAAATTAATTCCTTTTATTAATTTTCTTAGAGTTATAATGCCTTTGAAGTCATTTGATTTGAATTTTCTAATAAAAATCCATAAAGTTATAGCATAAACATTTCTATATAAAGAAATGAGTTGAATGTTTATGGCAGAAATAAGTGGAAAGTTTATAAACTCTATTTAGAACAATTTATTATATTTTTGTAGAGAATATCTTCTGATACTATCAGTGAACAGAAAGAGAAACAATGGAATGATTATCGTAAACAGTCTAATAATAATAATAATCTACATCGTGAAAAGGTAATTTAACATAGATCATTGATAAATTATAATCAAAAGAAAACTGTACAAAGTTCTGATAGGATATAGTGTAAATAAAAATATGTTCACTTTTTAAACCTCTTCAGTGTGGACTCGCTAGAAGCTAAATTCCTACGTATTGTGTCTGTTGAATCAAAATGCTACAGCGTTTGTGGTCTCATTTGAAAGTTTAGCGACAGTGGATGTTACTTGGCAGTCTATCTTTCGTAAAACCTTTCTCTCGATAAGTGCATGTTCTCAAACAGTTTGGAGCTACTGTCCTTAGACAAAGGCATCCATTTGAACATTTCATAATTGAACTTTTTTTAATACCCAGTGTTATCTGATATCAGTTTATAATAATCATCGAGGTACTATTTGGAAGATCATTTGTTGTCATTTCATAATATTTGCTATGTTTTATTGAACAACATGATATCCATAACTTGTTTATAATTTAGTCATTTTGACCTAAAATACAGTGTTTTGAATTTGTTATAAATACATAATTTGGATTAAAGATTTATTTATTAACTTTTCAGTTCAAGAAAACTCAGCGTCAAACGGTCAAAAATCTACTTGATAATGTTTCTGCTAAAGAAACTGGTAAACAAGAATGGATAAGCCAAGCATCAAGTTTATCCCTGCCAACAATGCCAGTTAAATCGGAGAATTCTTCACGACTGTTAGAAATACCAACTGTTCGTCAGAAAACCAGTATATTGTCCCCTCTTGCCTACCGTACAGCACCAAAACATCTGAAACCTGGAGCTTCATCTGCACCCATTATACCTACTACCACCAGCACCTCCAGTTTGTATTATGCAAATGGTTATCCACTGGCGGCTTCACAACTATTTGCTCATTCAGTCATCCCATCACCTAAAACGGTAGAGAAAGCCAATCTTTACTTAGTGTCACCACAAGCTAGTGGTAGTAACCAAAAGAAAACCCCATCATCAGGTCATCATGGTGGTTTAACTAGTCCTTCAAGTCATCCACATATACCTTACATGTCAACTACAGTACCAGCTCATTCTAATCATAAACGATCCTATTCAGTCACCGATATCATGTCACCACAATTTGATCGTCACACAGATTCAAAGCGTCAGCGATTAGAGTTAGCTCCCCCACCTAGTAACCATTGTGTTAATAGTCACAGAGAAGAAGTTTGTGATGATGAACCAGTTGATTTTAGTATGAAAACACTACGTAAAGGAAATAATGAGAAAAAGACAATTATTAACACACCTACCATGACCAATCCACCTAAAACCCATCCTCAGGATTTCTCAAGGATATCAGGAAAGACAACTCCTCAAAACCATACTTCAAGGTCGCATCAAGGTCATTCATCAAGTCGCTCATCATCTGCTAGTCCTATGTCAACGAAATCATTGGATCGTTCTGTTACATCATCTGCTACTTCTAGTGACAAGGCAAGATCTAAATCTAAGGTAACTATTTCATTCACACATCTCAAAAATCACCATTAGAACCAAGGCTTAATAGCTATCAGTATTATGATTATTTCATTGTGATAATTCTTTTTAGAAATAAGAGCATGATGAGATTTGTGGTTATTTTTTGTACCTTAATATTTGAATACCAAGGGTGTCAGCATTATAACCGTTAATAAATATATCAAGTATGATTTCATTATTTTATGGTGTTCCAATAAATAACTATCGAAAAGCAAAAACTTTATATTAGCAGATAATTATTGTTGAATAATATGAAATTATATCTATGCTTTAAAAAATGAATTGGGTTACATTTCAGGAAGCTGCACCATCTAGTTTACAACTATCACCAGGTGATGTCTTCAATTCTACCGTCCATCCAGCTTTTCAATATGCTTATCTATCCCAGCATTCACCAACAAATTTAGCCGCCAACCCTCTTCAGATCCAACAACTGTACGCAGCCCAGTTTCAGGCCAATGCAGCACAACTTGCCGCATATGAAGAAATGATGAGACATCAAGTGTTTGGTCAAATAAATACGCCTGCTCAAATATTGATATCCCCAGCTCAGATTTATCCACAGTTGTTGAAAGATGGACAGAAATTTGGTGCATCGAAGTAGATATATGTTTATATAGTTATGACAGTCTGGTTGTGGTAACTCTTCTTATTGTGCTATATTAAGAAAAATGACTTACATGGCGGAATTTGTTGTGCAACTGCAAAGTGTTAGAATTCGTAAAATCCTGAAGTTGACCGTTAAAATACTGGCCTCTTAAAATAAGGATTTTTTGTTATATTGCTATAAATTATTGCTATAAATTGTTTTATAGTGAACAGAATGTGGAGTCATTACTAATCCAAGACTATGAAAGTGCCAAATATGGAAAGTCGGATAAAATTACTTTATAAAAAAAAGTAAAATAAGCTTAAGGTGTGATGATACTAGAATAAATGGTGTTGTGAAAGTTTGCTGTATATCTGTAAAGGATCTATGCAATATTGAATCATAATGATATTCAGTGACTGCATATATTCTTATATAAGTTCTTCATGAAGAAGTTTTAAAATATTATGTTAAGTTAATTTTTTTCTTTGTGTGAAGACAGATTCCCTTATACCAGCCCCCCCCCCACGCCTTTAAATATTCAAAGATATATGTATATGGTATTATTTATATTGACTCTGCCTTTCAGTCTTTTTTCATATAGTGATAATAATTTATCTTCTATTCTTAAATGATTCACAAATTTGAAAGGGTTTGTGAAAAAGAACAACTATTTAATAGTTGACTGAACACTGTATACATGTAATGGAATTATTTCTTTGTATTGTCAGACATTTTGTATTTTTGTATACTTCTACTATCCAAGTACCTACCTAATGTAAATATTGTAATAATTGCATTGCATATTAAGTAATAACTCATTAATGGCAATATAACTCAACTTATATAGTAGTAATCAATTATCACATTTCTAACATCAAATAAATACTTCAAGATAGAATTAATAGAACAATAATTGTTCAAAATATGAGATGATATACATGCATGTATACTGTATCATAATTATGATAAATATATATAGAATATAGTATACATATATATTATACATTATATTATTAAAGTTTATATATATATAAATGTTGCAAGTTTGTTGTCAAACATTTGTTTAAAGTTGCACAGTTTAAAAAAATTAATGGGTGTTGACCATTTTCCGTTTCTGTTAAGTTACAAGTTTTGCCAGAAGAAACAGATTTGGTTGTAATACTGGCATTTATTTTTTTCAGTTTGTAAATTTGGCAGTTAAGAATTCAAGTTCTGAATATTATTTATGAGCATATTAGCTCTGTTATTATGCCATGTTACTGAAGTGGGAGTGTCCCCATGAAATAAAAATACTCCTGCAAGATTGTTATTAAAACACTACTGAGAAGACAAGAGTGAGGAGTTGTCAATTTTTCAAATATCAATGCAATAAATTCATGTGTTTAAGCCTGTTCTTGCTATAATGGTTCCAAAATAGATAATTCAAATTTAATATTTACTTTATTCTGAGCCAAGTTATCACTGTTTGTAGTTTTGACAAGATGTGGCAAATAATGTTTATAACCATAGCAACATTACTTGTTAAAGGGGACTCTGCCTCACTTTTCTCATTTAAAATTAAATCATTAAATGGCAAAGACTAGTTTTAATTGGTTTGAATGTCTGCCATCAAAGTTGATTATAGGATCGTCATGTGTAATTGTGGAAATTAAAATTGATGTAACATTTAAAGCCAAAATGAAACCTGCAATAGGCAGATTTAGCTTGTGAACAATGCACCATTAAAAACAAATTTTTCTCAAAAAGTATATTTATCAGAATTGGATGATATTTTTTGTGATAAAGACATAAGAAGAAAAACAGTGACATGTATTTGATGTTAATTAATCTAAAGGATACTCTCACTTTAAAGCCCCAATAACACTCTTGTTGTAATTGAATAATATGTCCCAATCTTTATTGTGGTCACAAATTGTATTATTTTACAATGTTCAAATAAATTGATGATACAAATTTCATCGTAACACACCTAATTTAAAAAAATGGAAAAATTCAACTACATGATTTGAAAAGGTTAACGTAAACCTTTTCAAATGTGACTTGGATTTTAAAATATTTTCGAATCCTCTGGACAAGTAAAATATGATGTAATGGATAATTTACACAACAGGTAGGACACTTATTGTCCCTTTAAAACTAGTAGTTACTACTGTATAGCTAAAACTGTATTTTCTTTATTTTCAATGTTTATTCTTCTAAAATTTATCTGTGGTCTGAACTAGTCATTAACCCTTCATATTGTTTAAATAAATTTGTTCTATTGAACTAGTGTCTGTACATATATTAAAGACTACTACCTACAAATGAAAAGGGTCTCTGTATACACACTTGTCACTTGTGTATAAGGTTGGAAAGTAATTTTGACGAAGTCTGGGATACTCACTTAAAAATAAAAAAATAATATATTTAAACATGTACCGGTACTCTCCTTTTTGGCCATGAAGAATTGTTCTATATTGTCCCATGCACATAAAGGAACCCTTGGGAGTTGGTAATTGAAATAAAGAGTAGGTCATTTCGCCACTGTCCACATATTACACTTCAAGTTAATCGCCATTTCATTGAATCAATGCATTATTGGAAGCATTTTATGCTAAGGAGTGGCAAGGAATTTGGGATGCACCAATTTGGTTTTAACTCCTTGCCTCAGAATTAAAGATTTAGGTCTACTTGAAAGAACCTAGTTCTCGTGAACGTGTGTTGAATTAAATTTCCCTTTACCATCCTATTGGATCTGGGATATCCCTTATCTGAAGTTACCCTTCAATTTGAAGTTGACCTTATCAAATTTGTTACTTTTATTGAACCCTGCATCTTTCAAAATTGAGCATTTTCTGCTCAGGATAAGCAGAGCGATAAGCAATTTGATTTGTCGCGACTTTGAAACACAATAACTCTCCATCTGATGGAGGTTGAATGTTCAAACTTGGTGTAGGCGTTCATTAGGTCAATGCCTTTATGGAGTCGAAGATGAGCAATGAGCATTGTCTGCTTACGGTAAGCAGAGATAAGCAATCTGATTGGTAGGTTGTTTGGGGCACGATAACTTTGGATATAATGAAGTGAGAGCGATGAAACTCCAAATATAGATTCATTATGTCATTACCTTGACTAAGTGTGATGGTGAGAATTTTCTGCTTAGGCTGAAAAGTGTGCCAATTGTTTTCTTTATGGTATCAGTGCGTGTATATCTGGTATCAAAGAGTAAGTTGGCAGGTTTCTGGCGGTGGGTGTGGTATTCCACGCCCAAAATGCGATACCCCTCAACTCGTCTAGATTAGCTGAAAAGTGTACCACGTGAAATTCACACAGCAGTGTACCGTACATCTTCAGGTATCACAAAAACACCCTGGTTGGGTACCCCTGACAGAGCTATGTAATTACCAGACATTTGTAGTGGTGGAGCATCCCAGACAAGTGTTGTCTAATTTCCAGTCAACAGCTAGACTGGATTAGCTGAAATCTGTACCACTTAAAACAGCTTTAGAGTTGTTCAGTACCACAACAGGAACCCTGAATGACCACTGCCAGACAGTTTGTGCAGTGGCTTGTCCCTAACAGACATCACTAAAATGCCACCCCCCCAACTAGGCTAGATTAGCGGGCACTGTTACCGTGTTCTAAAAGATAGGTTGCCAGACAACGAAATGTCTGTCACAGTGTTTTGTGGTACCTGAAGATGTACGGTACACTGCTGTGCGAATTTCATGTGGTAAACTTTTGAGCTCATCTTGAGTAGTTGAGGGGCATCACATTTTGGGCGTGGAATACCACACCCACAGCCAGAAACCCGGCAAACTTACACCCAGTCTATTTGGAGCGACTGATCACTTTGGAACATAACAACGCTGCTTTTAATGGAGGTAGCATGTTTGAACTTGATGTAGATGTTCATCAGTCAATGATTAACATTTCGAGCTAAAGATAACCTTGTTTCTTTCTGATAGACAGTGATGAAACTTAATGTTTAGTTTGATTGCTCGATACTTTTGAAAAAAATAAATGTGCGATTAATTAATATGTGTCATTTATTTATTTGGGACTTCGGCTGGGGACATCAGCCTCACTGTTGGCTGTTAATTATTGTCATCTATTTATATTGGAATTGCTCTTGGGTACGTACACTTAAGTTTCATTACTCGATGAGAAGCACTTATGTTTCATGACATCACTGCATTACCCGAGCAGAAAATGCTCACCATATAACTCAGAAAGAAGACAAATTCCGCAACTCAATTTCCACTCAGCTCGAAAAGAGCAAAAAATGCTCATTGAGCCCAGTCAAAGTATTAACAATGAAACTGTCAACACAATTACTTGACCATTCTATCTCAATTACAAGAAGTGTTTCCAAAAGGTCCCACAACCGACAGCTCGCTACTTAACCAAACAGAATACACCCAGTTATTTCTGAAATGCAATGGAGTTTAACATCAGACTCCGAACTGGATTCATGATTCATGAGGACGTGTATATGCCATACAGTGTGCTACAAGGGAAATTTTCCTGGCCCCGAGTTCACAAAGCATTCTCAGACTTAAGTTGAGAATTTACTCAAAATTGTTCGCCTTATTTTAACTAAATCATAGCCCTTTATAATAATTTTGTTGTTTTAATGTATCAAATATATCAATAAGAAACTATGTGCACAATTTTGTGTTTCTGGATCAAAGATATTTCTTACAAACAGTGATTGAAAGTTAAGCAAATTCTCAACTTAAGTCTGAGAATGTTTTGTGAACTTGGGGCCTGGACAGCAGCACTACAGCCTACTCTTATATCGAATTCCAACTGTCAAGAAATCTTTCACATGCACACGGACCTCTGTATTTCATCCCATCCAAACTACTAGACAGCTGTCCTTGTCTGGCTCTGTCCTTCATCACTGACAAGGGGGAACCATACCAGAATATCTGGGTGAACTTTCTCGGCTTCTTTCCAGACTGGCTTCTCACCCACTGTGACCACCTGACTTTGTAAAACTCAACAGTTTCTTCACTTTCACAGAAATGAAATGGGGTTTAGCGTGTTACTTTTTTGCATCAAACACCCAAATGAAGATTGGCGACACCATGCAGTGTGCTAGCAGGGATATTTTGCAAAGATAGCATCACTACGGCCTACTCTTATTTTGCCTACTCTTATTTCGTGTTCCAACTGGCAACAATTCTTTTATGTGCACACTGATCTCAGTTTTTCACACCATACGAATGACTTAGATACTGTTCCTTGTGAGGCCATCAGTCCAGAATTACTGACCTGGACAAACCATACTTGAAAATTCTGAGAAAGTTTCTCTGCCAACCCAATTCAAATTGCTTAGCCTAAGTAAAAAAAAAAGTTCAATGTCTAACTATGTGGAGGCATTCACCTAAAAAACACCACCTCCAAGATTAAAGATTCTTTCTCAGGTAGATGTAAAGTTATTGTGTCCCTAAAAAAAGTGCAGTGGGCAGACTAACAAACCCATTTTAATAACCCTGTTTTTTTTTTCAAAGACATGGAACAAAATTTTGGGAGACAATTGTCCTTGACTCTATTCCTCTCTGCCAAACTGATCCCGCAGTGAATATTCGCTTGGCCGCTACAATCACTGATAAGCATGACATCGACGAGGCTTAATGAGTACGGCATATTAACTTATTTACTCCGACAAATTAAATTCTCAAACATTTTTATGAGGTAAAAGAAAAATAAATAAAGATGTTTGAAGTATTTGTAGTTAAAAAATATTTCCTATTTAGTGTAAATGGGTATTAAAATGAGTAAAATGCATTATTTTGCCCGAAGCAGTTAGGTGTAAAGTAATCATTGCACGAGCCGTTGAGCCAATGACTACGAGGCGTGCAGTCAACGCACGTGTTTTGGACAGGCATCTGTTACAGAGATAATTCGTAAGTAATTCTCTGTGAAACAGATTGCCTCTCTGCAGTAAATACTATGAGCAAGGGTACGGCTGGCAAAGAAACAGCCCATGACACATTTTCAGCCATGGTTAATATGTTACCCACCACAGTTATTATACAATACACAGTTTTCAAATCGCTACCTTGGTTGGAAGACATATTTGGGATTTAACATGCAATTAACTAGATCAGCATAATTTGATTTTAATTATTCTGGTGCATACAGGTCTTTGACAAAAACCATAATGTACATGCTATACAACCTTAGTTAAATGTATCTGAAAAAAAAAAGAAGAGGGGGGGGGGGGCTTGTTCTTGTTTCAGAACTATAAAAACTAAAAAAGATTTTAGATTTTATTACATGACAATGATATACAAAACTGGTAGAAATAGCACTCATGAAGCAGAAATATTAAATATATTTACAGATCGAATTGATATATATGGACATGATAAATAAACTTTGAATTATGATGGTCACTGGGGAAATGCACAATTTCAGGGGGAGTTAACCCAACCTGAAACCTATCATTTTCAAGACAAAACCTTCACATTCAAATAACTATATTTCAGTTTACTACATAGGTCGACCTCGTCCACGACCTCTACCTGCACCTGGTGGTCCACCACCCCCTTCTGCTCTAGGATTGCGTATAGTTTCATCTACTGATAATATTAAACATGTTGATTCTATAGCAGCAGTTATAGCATTGATCTTTACTACAGATGGTTCCCATACAAAAGCTTGAAAATTATCACAGATGTCTTCAGTCATAATATTAACACCAAACCATGTTCCTCCTGAACAAAATAAAAGAATCATAAGATTCATTCACAGGGCATCATTTCTGACGGGCGTTTCCGCGCTTGCGCCCGTCTGCGCCTGTAATCTTGAAAACACAAGCGCAGGTTATAGCTCTTGCTAAAAATTCAGACAATTTCGACAGTTTTATCAAGAAAGTCGAGCTTGAAAGTTAAATGAAATATTATTGTATCCGAAAATCGTGAAGCGTAGTTTTGTTAGCAAAATCCAGTAGCGTGCGTTTTGTTATGCCTTATGGTATCAAGACATTTGGGTTGAAGATTATTAGCTCGGTTGTCAAGTCTCTCCATGGCGTTTGCATTCACGATAGATTATTATTTATTAGTGATAGTATTACATTAGTAATAAACGATTGATCGTTTTTAAATTAAATGCTTACCGTGTTACGGCGTTAGTTTTGTAAGAGTTTTTGATTGTGAAATTTGAATAAATATAACGTTATGAATGTCTGTCGTGGTCATATAGAAAGCGTCTGGATAATCACGATGGGAGCAGTTAGTTTCATCCCACGACCGTTTCACCCGGGCTGTGAATATCATAATTAATTTCTTCGACATGGCCGGACTGAAAATATGCACGAATTGCCGGATTAATTGTAAGTCTCCGACTCGAATTGACATGGATTGACGTGGATTCCACTAAGTAAAAGCATGTGTCCAAAATCATGCTTTAAATGTAATGTGCAGGCCTGTGACACTCACGTTGAGAAAAGTGTAGAATTCTGATTCTAAAATATCGGTATAGAATTGAATATCAAACACGACGTCGCACCTTTCCCGCTTTGGCATTGAGCCAGAGATTTACTCGAACGTCCAAGGCAGCGTTTTCTGTTGTAAGCATATGACCGGTAAATCTATAAATAAATAACTTGTATTTTTATCTGTTTTTTTTCTTTTTTTTTCTTTTTTTTAATACACCATTTGGATAGATGGTAAAAAAAAGCTCTTGCAAGCAAATTTGCAGGTGCGTTTTTTTGTGCTCCCGGAAATTTAAGTGCAAGAGCTTTTTGTGACTCCTGCATGTTTTACAGAAATGATGCCCTGCATTCAAGATTAGATTATCACTATATAACATAAAATATTGAATTAAAAAAGTAAATATAGGTTTGTAATGAATTTAAGCCAATGAGTAGTTGAGTCGTACAACCATGGAAAAGAATGCCAATTTGAATGCTTTAAAAGCGATAGTAAAAATAAAATTTCTATCGAGGACAATAACGAATATATTTGCATATGAAAACCAAACTTAACCATACTTGTATTTAACAATTTCTAAATGATACATTGATCTCCGTTTTCATGGATACAAATGAAATCTTCTTCTGCAGCTGATTTATGTTTTAAGACAGAAAACAATGAAGACAATAAAGACTAAAGATCGATTTATCAATTTTAGAACCAATATCCTTTTTCCCGGAAAACAATTTTAAGAAATTGTCTCCAGATCAGTAACAATGACTTACCTTCAGCATGTTTCTGTCTTAATTTATTTAGAATATTTGTAGCATCAAAACCTGCATTATCACAAAGTTGTCTGGGTATAACCTCTAAAGCTTTGCCAAGGGCTGTAATTAATAGTTGTTCTTTTCCGGCTATGGTTTGAGACAGATCTCGTAAATATCTACTTAGTTCCATTTCAATAGCTCCACCACCTAAAAAATAATGTTGATATTTATCAAATTTGGCAGATAAATATAAAGAGATAATCTTATCTTGTTAGGAGACCATCAGGTAATATGGGTGGTAGATAAATGTCATCATAGAAATACACTATGTCATCTATTACATCATTTGGTCTTGTAAACAAATGATAAAGGGAGTTTCAATTATACTGAAATTCACATTATACTTAATCTAAATAAAGAGAGAGAGAAATGAGGTTTAACGTCCACTCGACACAAACTAGGTCATTTTGTAACTAACATATGGTTTCAATTTTTATTTCAATAATTCGCTTGCGTGTAGGGGTCTTTAGCAGTGAAAGGAAACCGGAGTGCCCAGAGGAAACCCACGAGGTTGAGAAGGCGCCCCTATCTCCATGCCACATACCATCACACCAGGGATCGAAACCACAGCCGCATACCAGAGGTGACCGGCCAGCTAGAGGTTGAAGCGCGGCACTCTAGACCACTAGGCCATCCCAACCCCCCATCTAAATAAAGCAACTCCAGACTTGTTAAATAAACTGTGATACAAGTACAATTCATTTTAAAAGAAATATGTAGCCTACAACAGTTTTGTTATCAAATCAATATTTTAAACTTATTTAAAAGTTTCTTTGGATTTATCAAATTATTTTAAATACCGTTAATATTATACTCTGAAATGTTATATCAGGTTTTATTATTTTCACATGCATTAAGTAGAAAGTTGTATCATTGCCAAATAAAAATGCAGGTCTTGAAATGCAAAATTTGTCCTTCAAAATTAACCAAATATTATATGCCCCATAATCCAGGCATAAGGTGATATCCAACTATTCTATCAAAGATGCATTATGTAAGATTTAGATAAAAATAGATGAAAAATGAATGCATAGAAGATATATCATAGCAATGATACTTGACAACCGAGACCTGTACATTTTATTGTTAAATTCCTAAATCTTGCAGATGCTCAAATCCATTGAAATCTTTTACATAATGCATTTTCAAGAATCTTTTTCTACGTCCTATTTACAAAATCTTAGAGACGAAGTGCAGATTTTTTTTTTTATTAATTCTGAATGTCGTGAACCAACAATTAATTTAATTAAATCTCATTAAACACAGTTAAGATGAATGCATTTAATTAATAAATATGAGACCATCAGGTAATATGGGTGGTAGATAAATGTCATCATAGAAATACACTATGTTATCTATTACATCATTTGATCTCGATATTGTCAATGAAAATTAGTTGATTAGAAAATTTGAATAGCTTTGTA
This sequence comes from Patella ulyssiponensis, assembly GCA_963678685.1. Classification (NCBI taxonomy): domain Eukaryota; kingdom Metazoa; phylum Mollusca; class Gastropoda; family Patellidae; genus Patella; species Patella ulyssiponensis. The sequence goes on along the minus strand of OY783229.1, from coordinate 49,293,397 downwards.
GATAAACTGTATTTAATCTTTCACGGGTCACTTAATTGAAATACATATAAATGTCAACAATAAATTGGTATTAACATTGATTACAAGCCAACAGTGAGGCTGATGTCCCCCGCCGAAATCCCAAAATAGATGTCACATTAATAGCACATTTATTTTTTTTCAAAGGTATCAAGCAATCAAACTGATTATCAAGCATACATTACTCTTATCAGATAGAATCAAAGCATCAAACAATGAAATTGCTTACCCTAAACACAAAATGCTGGTCAAACTCCATCAAGGCATTGACTTAAAAAACACCTAGTTGGAACATTCTAGCTCAATCAGAAAGAGCATTACTGTGTCCCAAAAAGTGTGATGGGACAGACGGACGAACGAACTCATTTTCTTAGTCCCCTGCTTTCTTCAAAAGACGGCGAACAAAAAGATTTTAGTCAATTACAATGATTTCATATTTACAAAATTAAACACAGAATTCCAAAACAAGCAAAAGCTAACACTAATCACAAAAGTTTAATTAATTTCAATTTGTTCACCTGCTACAACTGAATCATTTTTCATAGCTCGTCTGACAATCATAATAGCATCATGTAGAGATCTTTCTGTTTCTTCCATAAATTGTTCAGCTCCACCACGTAATATGATAGTACATGTTTTAGCTTGTGGACATCCTTTAAACACATTATATCTACAAATAAATACAGACAATATACTCACAAATATTTACAATATCAAAGATAGGTTGCCAGGCAACGAAACATACGCCCACAGCAGCTAAATCGTCCGGGCAGTCAACAAGGGTTGTCGCATATTTTTACTTTTTTTGGTAATGAAACATTTGTAATACACTCAAATCTGATTAAGAGTAACAACTCATTATATAATTATCTGAAAATCATTAGAATTTGTTTGCTTTTTATAAAGGTTTGCCCCACGCTAACAATTGGTATAGGAAATATTTAACATCATGGATTTAGCTGTTCAGTTATCAAAATTCATTGAAAATCAAAATACTTGTTCGTTTCAACACCTTGAAACATCTGAAGTCAATCGGCATCTATAGCGTCACAAGGTTTTTTGAAATGATCATTTACGAAGTAATTATTTGAAATCGCTGAAAATCAGTAGGCTTCTTCGTCTCATGACCTTAAACAGTGTGTGTAAATTTAAAGTCAATCGGATAGTAACTTTGGCCTCTAGAGCGTCCACAGGATTTTTTGATGTGATCACTGAAAATCAATAGGCTTTTTCGTCTTATGACCTTAAACACTGTGTATAAATTTAAAGTCAATCGGATATTAACTTTGGCTTTTAGAGCGTCCGCAAGATTTTTTGAAGTGATCAAGGGCCATAACTCTGGCACTAATAATCGGAAATCAATGAAAATCAATAGGCTTATTCGTCTTATGACCTTCAACACTGTGTATAAATTTAAAGTCAATCGGATATTAACTTTGGCCCCTAGAGCGTCCGCAAGATTTTTTGAAGTGATCAAGGGCCATAACTCTGGCACTAATAATCGGAAATCAATGAAAATCAATAGGCTTATTCGTCTTATGACCTTCAACACTGTGTATAAATTTAAAGTCAATCGGATATTAACTTTGGCTTTTAGAGCGTCCACAAGATTTTTTGAAGTGATCAAGGGCCATAACTGTGGCACTAATTATCGGAAATCGCTGAAAATCAATAGGCTTTTTCGTCTTATGACCTTAAACACGGTGTATAAATTTAAAGCCAATCGGATATTAACTTTGGCCCCGAGAGCGTCCACAAGATTTTTTGAAGTGATCAAGGGCCATAACTCTGGTAGTTATTATCGGAAATCGCTGAAAAACAATAGGCTTCTTCGTCTCATGACCTTAAACAGTGTGTATAAATTTAAAGTCAATCGGATATTAACTTTAGCCTCTAGAGCGTCCACAAGCAATTGTGGACGCCGGACCGACGGACGGACGGGGGCGACGACAATATACGACCACATTTCAATGTGGGCGTATAAAAACAATATACTTACATATAATACACAATCTGAAGTTGAGATAAATCTAAAGTTTTCAACAATTTACAAGAACTAGCAAGTGTCCTAAAACACTCTTGATCTTCTAGACTTCTACATGCTGCTTTCATATCTAGCCAAATCATCTGAAATTTTAATAACCTACCTTTCACCCCCAACTTGAACTTCCTCAAATAGGTCAGCTGTACCTAAAGAATCTACACTTAAACCTTGTACTGTTGTTTGTATAGAACCACCACAAGCTTTCATTGTTCTTCTTAAATCTTCATCTGGTACACGACCAGCACAAAACATATCTCTATAAAATACAAATATAAAACTTCACTCAACTAATCTCTCACTGTTACTTAATATCTTATTAAGTAGATCTGTATTTATTATGTTTTATTTAAAATTTTGCCGACTATTTCTAAAAGGTTAACTATATTTTAACAAATGACTTGTAGCATAACTTAAAAATTCAACCCGATCCTACTGTCATGAAGGACAATGAAATATAAAAGGTGTTTATATCTGGCTGATACTTGCATCAAGCAAAGAGGATGCTCATTCTGGGATTTTACGGCGTGGTTTCCCTTTTTCAGTGGTGCGGGACAGAGGACACGACAAGGGCAGCTGTCTTGTCCTTCGGAAAAGATCCCTTGGCATTTGGAAATTCCATATAAGAGTAGGTCGTAATGCCTGTCCGGGCAAAATTTTCCTCATGGCACATTGTGTGGCATAAGCCCATCTTCATTAAGATCGTTTCTTTTTTTCCAAAAACTTACCTGTCTGCAAAATACTGTGTTGCAACATCTCCTATAGGCAATTTAGATAAAACCACTTTGGCACCACTTTTATATAGAGTATCTAATTTATCATATAATATTGTCCATTCTGCATCTACTATAGACTGGTACTCCTGAAATTTTTGAACCATCACATGATTAAATTATTAATTTGAATCTTCATTTCTAAATCCTTTTTTCATTATTTTGTTTTGTTATACCTTAATAGACAATCTCACATTTGTAATATCACCTATATGTAGGGATCCAAGAATATGTACATACAAAATATGCCAGTAAGGGATGAAGTAAATGAACATACCGAGCCTACCCTGATGTGGGAGAAATAAATAAATAAATAGGCAAGCCATTTTTGGGGGTCTATCAGGTGTTAAAACTGTGCTTCATTTTTAATCTATTAACAGATTAATCAGTCTCTTCCTATCAAACATCACTTAGACCTCCGATTTTATTTTTATTGCCGTACATGTCCATCTGAATTAGCAAAAAGTTAAAACCGCAAACGACTACCAAAAGCATAAAAAGGGTTGGATTTTGAACCAAAACGGCTTGTTCTCTGATCTGAACAGCAATCAACAAGGTCTGATAATACTTAGCTGAGTGTTTAAGCCAAAGTATATTTCAATAAACACCATATACAATGTTTAGATGTAAACTATTCACATCATGGGGGTTTCTTTTTCAGTCGGTTCAATTAACAGACAATCAAATGTTGAAAACATTGAGCAAGTGTACCTAATTTTAGTTAAGGCACAAAAGAATAAGCTATATAGTTAATTATAAAGAAAGTCTTATTAAAATAATTGTGAAAATTACTCGCATCTCAATTCTGGCCTATTAAAAAAATGTCTAAAAAACTGATTCTGAACCCCTATTTAGACAATTATCATTTCAGTTACAATACTTACTTGAACAGTATTTACTCTAACTTCTGCATTTTCTTTTTCAGCTTTCAATTCTAATTCAATATTTAATAAAGCTATTTTAGGATTACTATACTTTTTAGACTGCATTTCAAATCCTGCATAACTGAACGTCTTTTTAAATGCTACACCATCTACCAACATAGAATCCTGAAAAGAAAATTATCTATGGATTAAATTGACTGTTAAAAGCAAACACTCGGTTGCCATGCAAGATTTACCTACATTTTTCAAGAGATGAACTGAACCCCCCCTTCCAAAAAAACAACTTTTCGTACAATCAGGGGTCATAATCCAGGAGGTTATGGTCTGCCCGGAACCAAGATTTTGGGGATATAAACATATTTTAAATTTTGTGTGAAAGCCATTTTGATATTTTTATTTTGGGTCATTCCATGTCAATTGTCACCGAACAAGTTAAACCATACCCCCTTCGATTTTGCTGAAATTTGGTCAATATGTGTATTAGGGCTGAAAAAGCTGATATTCCAAATGTTAGTCAAGATGAATGCATATAATTCATAAATATGAGACCATCAGGTGATATGGGTGGTAGATAAACGTCATCATAGAAATACACTATGTTATCTATTACATCATTTGGTCTATAACCGTATTCAAAACCAAGAGAAAACATACCTCTAATGCTCCTCCTTGAACCTTTTTGATGCCAATCATATTTAACGGTAATAATTCATCTAGAATCATAACAGCATCAACAACCATTTTAGAGAAGAAATCTTTCTGTGCAGCAACCAATTTAGAACTTAATGATGTAGCAGCACAATTTTCCAATAATACTCGAAGTTCTCTGAAAAATTTATAATAATTTTCTTACACAATGAATGAAGTTCAATGATGTTTTATTTCAAATTCATTTGTGAAGATCAGAATTCATAAGATGTTTTTTCATACAGTATCAACTACTAAGACCAAAGTAATCATAAATTTCTTGTTGCTTTCAAACTACATTTCTTGTATGAATACTTCTCAATTAAACCTTTAAGTGTGACGTTTTTAAATCGTTAACTTCACCCCCAATGTGAAATTAATTTGACTGATTGTTGTATCAGACAAAATCAAAGAAAGTAAATTTGAAGATAATTCATAATGCCTATGGTTTGAGCCCACATGCTGGATAACTGCAGTTATTTCCCTTTGATGTTGTTTTCTCCATAACATAACTTCCAAGATGGCTGGTCTTGGTTGAATAGTTAGTAAAAGAATGTAGGAACAAAATAATATCCACAGGTTTTTTGTCTGAAATAGCAGACATCTAGTCAGAAGGAGGTTGTGTCTTGCAAGGCAAAGATTTCCTCAACCAGGCGTAATATAACGTCCTGCACATGCTGTGATCGTGGGGGAATTCCCAAGTGAACAAATGACGAACTATGTTCTAAGAATAGGTTGGGGAAAATACCGCCAAAACATTATATTACATCCTACACACTGAGTGGCAGTTGTCCAGGACATTATATAACGTCCTACGCAGTTAAATTTCAATAAGTTTTTGAACAAGATCAGAATTGGTTAGTTGTTTTTTTTCATACAGTATCAACAACACGGACCAAAGTAGTCATCATAATTTCTTGTTGCTTTTAAACTACAATTCTTATACTAATACTTTCAATACAATGACAAAATGCAGTTGATTATTCAAACACTTTGAAGTTTCACTGGATTCAATATTTTCTGGACAAGAAAGTGCTTTAAAATGTAACTTATCATTGGTCCCAATACATGTACTAAACATTCGCACATTTATATCCCAAGGGCTGAACAGTTGGGTCGAGTTAAAAATTTCTATTGACATAACTTGTGAAAGGTAAAAAAAACCCCATCAGATCCAGAAATAGGCTGTCAGCACTGAAAGATACACACCTACGTCCTAATGAACTAGACACCCTTGTCTCGTGAACAAACTGTAAAACTTCAAATTAAACTAAATAAAGATGCATTATTTGTTATGGTCTATCAGCATATTTAAACTGTACTTCATTTTAATCTGAAGATTAATCAGTCTCTTCCTATCAAACATCATTTAGACCTCTATAATATTCCAAAAACAAAAACAATCCCCAAATAAACTGACATTAATTCATTGCATGTGTCCTTTTTGTAATGCACTGAGCAATCAAACTTGATGTGGTGAAACATCATTTAGACCTCTATAATATTCCAAAAACAAAAACAATCCCCAAATAAACTGACATTAATTCATTGCATGTGTCCTTTTTGTAATGCACTGAGCAATCAAACTTGATGTGGTGAAACTATATACCAAGATTTATCATTCTTAATAAATTAGAATTTAAAATTATTGTGTCTCAAGCATTAACCAATAAAATTTATCTTTTCTTCATCCAAAATCTATCAAGGTATTTGCCTAATACACAGCTACCCAAGTTAAGCAAAGATGTATCCGGAAAAGGATGACAGACAATTGTATTAGTACCCTTAATTGTCTTTAAAACTCAGCCCTGTGATGACTTCACAAAAAGTACATTACAGGTACTTATATTATTATTATCATTACAACATATTTATAGTGCACTCTTTCACATCACATGTTCAGAGGCACTCGACAAAGTGACAATATAATCATAAAACCAAAATTATGGACATGTTAAAAGTAATAAAAGTTGTATATACATAGCTGGTCAAAAGCTTGTTTAAATAAATGTGTTAAGGCAGGATGTGTATGCCTGATAATTTTACAAATTGAAGACTTTATATTTGAAGACAAGATCAGAATTGGTTAGTTGTTTTTTCATACAGTATTCAACAACACGGACCAAAGTAGTCATCATATTTTGTCTTAATACCAAATATTACAATTCAAGAACTTCCCCAACCGCAATCCCAAAATAAATAGATGACATTAATTGCACACTAAGTACAGATAATCAGTTAGATTGCACAATGCCATTCAAAAAGATACGTGTGTAATTAATGTCATCATATTTTGTCTTAATATTAACAAGCCAACAGTGAGGCTGATGTCCCCCGCCGAAATCCCAAAATAAATAGAAGACACATTAATTAATCGCACATTTATTTTTTTCAAACGTATCGAGCAATCAAATTGTACACAAAGTGTCATCCAAAAGTGTTTTATAAAAAAAAAATGCTAAAACCGACGAGAAAAATGAAAATGTACCCTAGTTAGGGGGACCCTAAAGGCAAACAAAAGGGCCCCTCTGGCCAAGGGAAAGGGCCCTCGTGTCCAAGTCAATCGTTTCTATACACTGTTACTGTCGAATCCATTACTAAATGAGAATGCAGTCATTGTATTGGCATAAAAATCATCAATCAAGATGAACCTAAGTTATCTTGTGCCAAAGTATCAACCAATCAAATTGCTTATCTCTGCTTACCCTAAGCGGAAAATGCTCATCTTCGAACTCCATCAAGGCATTGACCTAATAAGCATATACACCAAGTTTGAACATTTTAACTCAATTAGAAGGAGAGTTATTGTGTTCCAAAGTCTTGACTACTCTCGACCAATCAAATTGCGTATCGCTCTGCTTACCTTAAGCAGAAAATGCTCATTATCGAACTTAGTCAAGGTATTACTGTAATGAAACTATACACCAAGTTTCATCACTTTCACTTAATTAGAACTAAAGTTATCGTGTCCCAAAGCATCAACCAATCAAATTGCTTATCTCTGCTTACCCTAAGTGGAAAATGCTCATCTTCGAACTCCATCAAGGCATTGACCTTATAAGCATATACACCAAGTTTGAACATTTTAACTCAATTACAAGGAGAGTTATTGTGTTCCAAAGTCTCGACCAATCAAATTGCGTATCGCTCTGCTTACCCTGAGCAGAAAATGCTCATTATCGATCTTAGTCAAGGTATTACTGTAATGAAACTATACACCAAGTTTCATCACTCTCACTTAATTAGAACTAAAGTTATCGCGTCCCAAAGCATCAACCAATCAAATTGCTTATCTCTGCTTACCCTAAGCGGAAAATGCTCATCTTCAAATCTCCATCAAGGCATTGACCTAATAAGCATATAGACCAAGTTTGAACATTTTAACTCAATTAGAAGGAGAGTTATTGTGTTCCAAAGTCTCGACCAATCAAATTGCTCTGCTTACCCTGAGCAGAAAATGCTCTTTATCGAACTTAGTCAAGGTATTACAGTAATGAAACTATACACCAAGTTTCATCACTCTCACTTAATTAGAACTAAAGTTATCGTGTCCCAAAGCATCAACCAATCAAATTGCTTATCTCTGCTTACCCTAAGCGGAAAATGCTCATCTTCGAACTCCATCAAGGCATTGACCTAATAAACACATATACCAAGTTTGAACATTCTAGCTCAATTAGGAAGAGAGTTATTGTGTCCCAAAAAGTGTGACGGACAGACGGACAGACAGACAGACGGACAGACGGACGGACCCATTTTAATAGTCCCCCAACTTTCTTCGAAAGGCGGGGGACAAAAATTATGATTCAAGAACGCCCCCCACAGCAATCCCAAAATAAATAGATGACTTTGATTCAATGATTGCACACATCTTTATCAAAAGTATTGAGCAATCTAACTGATTATCTATACTTAGTCTAGTCAAAAACGTTCACGATGGAACCCAGTCCATGCTTTTGAAGTTCCTGGTAGTAAACTCTACACTTAGTTCCATCACTCTCCATAAGTTAGAATCAAAGTTATTTTATCCCAAAGCTCTGCTCAACTTTAGCAGAAAATAAAATTCATTGAAATTGGTCCAGACATTTATTTAATGACCACATACACTAAGTTTAAAGCAACATTAGGTAAGATTAAATAAAGGGTTATTAGTTACATGTACAGCTATATTAGTTAAAACAATGAAAATATGCTCTTATCGGCAATACAGTTATAACCCAGCCTAGATGGACAAAGTCTTATCCATTTTTAAGGTTACCATCAGTCATCTGATAGCATCGAGAGATGATTATGGTCTTGGTAAGGATATGTCTAATGAACAGTCTATATTGCAATTGGCAGATTTATCTCTTGCACAATCCCTGTTTACACATTCTACCTCAATTAAAAATGTCTTAACCAATCAAATTGCTTATCACTACTTAAAAAAAGCAGAATATTCTCATCAAACTTAAGCCAAGGTATTGATAGAATGAATACACACTCAAGAGTTTTAATATCACTCAATTAGAACACAAGTTACCATGTTCCAAATTTTCAACCAATCAAATTACTTAAAGATACATTATGTAAGATTTAGATAAAGAACTAGCCTTTCTTGCCATAATAGTTCGAAAGTAAATAATGTAAAATAAATTTGAAAATTTCATTCAAATTACTCTATTGCAAGCGAAGATATTAGCCTTTGAAGGTTTGACAGACGTGCAATAATTTCAACCACGGTGCTGGTTGATCAAAGCTTTGTCTCGGTCCACCATATTTGATTAAATCAAAGGATCGCTGAACTATTCTAATCTGTTTAATATCGGAGAAATCTAATGCCATCGAGAGATGATTAAGGCCTGGATCAGTTCATTAGTGTCTAATACTTTAGAAAACATTTCAGGCCTAAAGAAAGACCTGCAATTGGCAGATTTAGCTCTTGCATAATGCATGTTTGACAGGTATCTCTGTTTAGCCTTTCTGGAAAATGAGCATGATTGAATTCTGTCAAGGCATTCAACCAATAGACACCTACAACAATTTTGACATTCTACGTCAATTAGAAGCCAAGTTATTCTGTTCTGAAATCTCAACCACACTTCGAAAGGTGGGAGACAAAAATTTTCATGTCCCAAAGCATCAACCAATCAAACTGTATCTCTCTGCTTACCCTAAACAACATTAAGGCATTCACCTAATAAACACCTACACCAAGTTTGAACATTCTACCTCAGCAAGGAGAGTTATTGTGTCCCGGCAGACCACTTTTAATAGTCCCCCACTTTCTTAGGCAGGGAACAAAAATATATTTTAAGATTAACAGATATTGTTTAAATCTTTTTTTTGTGCTTTACAAGATAATCACTACATTTACCTTTTCACAAAAGTAGCCTCATTCATAGTAAAAATCAGATGCAATGTGGTAATTGAATCATATCAATAACTTACTTTGGGTCATCTTTTTTAATCTTGACCGATATTTCTTTTATTTTCTGGACCATCTGAAACAAAGGAAATAACTGTCAGTAAAGTGTCCAATAACTCTTGCCAATTAAAATGCCAATTACAAACATGATTTAAATATGAGACCATCAGGTAATATGGGTGGTAGATAAATGTCATCATAGAAATACACTATGTTATCTATTACATCATTTGGTCTTGTAAACAAATGATAAAGGGAGTTTCAATTATACTGAAATTCACATTATACTTAATCTAAATAAAGCAACACCAGATTTGTTAAATAAACTGTGATCTCGATTTATTGAAATACATTCAAGGTTAGTTTTCTGCACCAGACAATCGATTAGAAGACATACACTGGTTGGATATATCATTAATATCAGACTAAGACAACAAAACATGACACTTCTAATGTGGGCATACAAAAATTAAGGTCAACTATTAAAATGCAAGTATATGTAACTTCTCAAATCAAATATATAATATAGCAATGAATTGAACAATTTCTATCAACAGTGCCATTATTTCTGTCAAAGTAAAATAAATACCACCTAAGCAACACCATTAATTTCTTTAAAATCCTTTCAATATTTCAGCAACAGAAAAGTTCTTTTCATTGTTCCACTCCAAAGGTTAAGGAACCTAATCTGAACAAATCCAAATTAGCTTCACTTTCAAATTTTTAACAGTTAATAATTGTCAACATACTAATATAGACAAGATCAGAATTGGTTAGTTATTTTTTCATACAGTATCAACAACACGGACCAAAGTAGTCATCACATCTCGTCACTATGAAAATCAAATATCCTTTACTAGAAATCTATGAAACATTTTGAGTGTCTAAAATAACTAAATGAGAAAAAACTAGAAATCTGACACAATGTTTCTAATTGCCAGCGTAGAAATACAGTCTACCTTCCAACTGGCTCCCTATGTTAAATACAACACACGGGAGGGAGAAAACACGCTTTTTTTCAAAGCAAATTATCAAACATACCATAACACTTTATCAATCATAACAGACCGAAATCGGTTGAAACATGCGAGTAAAAATGTTACAATACAAATAATTGAGCTTTAAAGACCTGATAGTAGGGTTGGGCTTTTTTGGTATACCGTGATAAAATCAACGGCAATTTGACCATATCGGACTTCTTTAAAAATATCGAATATCGAAAAACCGGTACATAAGGAAAATTACAGCGATATGATAATTATCATGTCCAAATATTGACGATAATATCCTTTATCATACGAAGTCGAAATTTCAATGCGAGAGGTCATGATTGATGCAAGTACTCGTAATCAAGGAACAGTTGTTAGACAAGGTCAAGGTTGGACAGTGCGTATTTCTCAGGGTAAAAGTCAATACATTTTGTTGCGGATGTCAGGCTTCGCCTTATAGTCTGCATCGATTGATAAATGGATGAAGGTACAAAAATGAGATAAAATGTTTTTTTCTGTAACTATCGCCCCAAGAAGTACGATGTTGAGTGACATCGTTTGCTAAATATCAAAATAATAGAACTCTCGCTCACGCCGTCACAGCAAAGTCAACGCACATTGTTCCGACTTGTGCTATTGTTATTCCAATACAAATACTTCTCGGAGTTTCTAAATATATATAGTTTGTTTAATTTTATTGTAATATAACCAACATTCAATCAAGGCTAGAACAGGTCATTAAGATAAAACCTTTCTGCCGACAAGAAGCATATCTCTATCTCTCGTAATTTCTCGCAAGAATTCTACTTTGGTTTTCAGATAAATTGACCAATCATAAAAATTCTACTTTGAAAGCCTGTAATTTTTTTTTATTGTCAAATCAAAAAACGCCTTCTATTTCATTTTATTCTATTATTAGTAACAGAGTGGGGTCGCCAGTGACGTGCGAAGAGAAACCCTGTATTGTCTTTGCATTATCGGAGATATTGGAATAAAAAAAAGGTTCAAATGAACCAAGAACAAAACTTAGAATAAGTTATGTTAACGTATTATCATTATTAATATTTTACTTCGACTAAACTTGTACCACCATTCTATTGCGTAAAAACAGCTGGTCTAAGGTAAATGAATCTCCATTACCGACGTTGCAACCAAAATGTGGCATCAAGCGACGATTCTCGGACCAAGTATTCAAAATTTGACTTCTTAATACAACCGTATAAATTATCACGATAATATCGTTTATCGTGATATTTGGTAAATTATTATGATATTTTTTTTTCATCATCGCCCAACCCTACCTGACAGTGACAAAAATAAGATCAAGTCCTGAATGGTGCCCACCATCTGTTTACATTTAGTATAAAATAGTACTCAAGAAGAAAGCTTGAGCTTTTTTATCTATACACAGATCTAAATGATTTTTCTTTAATGCGCAGTCATATGAAATTTTTGGTCGACACAGTTAATATGATCTGGAAATATGCCATGCACTTGATTTGGTATCCTTTAACTAGGTGGAAAAGGTGATTTTGAGATTATGATTATACATTTGATTTTATTAGTTTTTTAAGTAGATCTCATCATTCTTTTCACAAAACTTTTTACAGATTCAAAATCGGATGAAAATTTTTTTTTTTATTGAGGTTCAAAGTTGCGATTTTTGACTTTTCGCGGAAGAAAGGTTTTTCAACACTTTGAAAAGGTCATTTTTGGTGTTTTTTGTGAAGCAATATTTCATTTCCTATCAAAACTATCAAAAATGTAGATGTAAAGTCATGAAATACAACTTTAAAGCTAATGATGTTTCAATTTTCACATTTCTGTAATAATTACACCGATTTCCACAGCAACTGCAAATTAGATAGGTTTTCTCAAAAATTCCATTTCTGTCCGAGTGATTTTGGTCAATTTTTTCATCAAAAATGGTATTATCCATGTTACATCTGAAATATTGAACCTGGTTGTTATACATTTTAAAATCAGTAGCTATCAAGTGAGATTAACAGAAAAAAAGAGAGTAAAAATATCTATTTGCCTTTTCTCAAGAGCTGGATTTATGTTCATTTTTGAACAATGCTCCGCGGCACACATTTGCCTATTTTTGGAGTGTTTTGAGGATATTAATAAAAGAAGAAAGAATTGAGATACGGAAGTGAAATTATGGGAATATGTCAAAAAGTTTGTGAATTTTTAAAATTACATATTTCCAATCCGCCATATATTAGCAAATTTGGTTGTCATAGCAACCAAAATTGAAAAAAATGCAATTTTTGACCATTTTCAACGCTATTTACCATAACACAAAAGGTGATCACCACATTTAAAAATAAGCATTTTAAAATATTTAAAACCCAAGTAATGTCAAATGATATGGATTGTATAAGTTTGAGCCAAATATTAGGGAGTTTGAGTGGTTACCATAGAAACCACTGTATATTTTTTAAAAAAGCATTATTTTCCGATTATTTTCTCATTAATATTAATTTTTATATTATTTTAAGTTTGTAGCTGTCAGGCAATGATTGAACAAATAAATAACAAAATATTTATATGCCATCTCTTTATAGGCTGGAAAGGGCCGCACTTTTGAAAAACATTCTGCCATTGGAAATTGCCCAATTTTAGGCTTAAAAAATTATGAAAGAATTAAGATTTTCAAGTGAAATTTGTGTACCGTACTGGTAAATTTAGTGAATTTTAAAAATTACTTATCTTTCCTCTTCTATAATACTTAATATTTGGTTGTTTTAGCAATCAAAACACCCCCCCCCCCCATAAAAAAAAGGCAATGTTATTCAATTTTCAAACCAATTGATCACCATGACAAACCAAAAAGGCAATGTTATTCAATTCTCAAACCAATTGATCACCATGACAAACCACATATTTACAGCCCATGTAATATAAAATATTATGAATTGCATAATTTTAGTGAAATATAAAGGATTTTGGATGGTTGCTATAGCAACCAAATAATTTTAAAGAAAGGACAACTGTTTCATTATCACTGTTCTCAGCATCCGTTGCTTACATTATTGTTAGAATTCTGCTTTTACATATTATTTCTACTCAGAAGATAACAACATTGACCAATAGAAATATATTCTCTGGTCTAAGGACTAAATAATAAAAGTAGGTTACTCAGTTACTGATAGGCTAAGGCCTAGTCATGTTTAAGGCCTGAGCCTGGAACCTACCATTTTGACTAGTCGAAGATATTTTTGTTTTTACTTCACTTTTGAATGTTTCTATTATTCCTTCAAATCAGTATATGTAGCCTATTGAGCAACTTTCTTATTTTTGTATATTTTAATCAATGTAAATAAATATCAAATAAAGGCCTAAAAGGCCTTACGCTTGTCGTTTCTTTCAATTTCAATTTGTTATTGTTAACTGATCAACAAATATGTGATACTCCGAGGTGTTAATTAGTTCCCCCCAAAAAACAAGAATTAAAATTATAATAATTACATGTAGTATGACAACTGTTATATAATGCTAAATTATTTAATAAAAAGTTTTGCAAAATTGGGTGTCCGTATCGATATAGTAATAGTTATGTATTGACATGACTGACCTAGTGTAATTATTCATCTATGTCGGTCGGTTCCATCATCTCAAAAAAACAAGATGTTGTAAATCGCCAACGACAAACCCAGAAATAGTCATTCAAATTATTTAAACTGGCGTTGATTCTTTTGTAGGTCCAACTTTATGTGGGTACAATTCTCTTTTTAAGTGGAAAGAAATCGTATGTAGGCTATACGGTAGTCCAGCAAGCCAATAAGCTATACGGTACTTCACGCCGACTCATGGCTACAGTCAGAACAGACCACACAGACAGAGACCTGTGTGGATATTTTCCGGTTTCATTTCCATTCGCGTGCACAGAAATACATTAACACTGGGCTTGAATAATTCGTTAAACATCGAATTTATGATTTCAGAGCATTGAAACAGTCGTCAATTTTATAGAATTTTTCCATTCTTGAAATATGTTTGGTGTTAAAGAGTAGAGACGTGTGGTAGCTCGTAGGAAATTTCCGTTCGATCCTCACATCTTGTCACATGGTTATAAAAGCGCGCGAATATGGGTCATGTGATGTAAATAAAGTCAACCCCGTGAAAGTCGTAAAAAAATGGATTTTAACTATGTTATTTATTTTCAGGCAAGTACGTTATACATTTAACATAACGCTTACTTCATAAATTAACATCGGATTTGCCTTTCGACGTAATTTACCGTGAATATGAGTCTTAGGACCTTGGAATGACATTTTAGTTTTGGTGTTGAAATGACGTCATAACAAGGCCAAAACTACGCGATTTATTTTGGACAAAATTGTTCATTGTATACAATTTTCAAATGCCCGACTCAGGTTCTTAAAATGCTACGATTTTGTTGATTTTAATAGCATTGAAACGACAATAAAACGAACTTTCGATCTGTGGGGGGTGATATCCTGGCAAATCGCCACAAAAAAAGATTACGTGAATTGAAGCCTTCAACTTAAAAAAAAGGCATGGTATTTCGAAATACCAACAAAGCACCCCCCGCCGATCGAAAGATCGTTCAATTACCTTTCTAATGATATTAAAATGAAAAAAAAATATTAAAAATAAAGACCTGAGCGGAGCACTTGAAGTGGGGTACCCTCGTTTAAAAACGTGACAAAATTTTTTAGCGTAACGTCAAAACACGTGAAATTGACGTTTTTTAATTTACGTTTTTGAAATTAATATAAGGTACACACATATAAAAATTATATCACACAAAAGAACAATTTATCTGCTTCCAAAATATTTTTAAATTATTACAAATGATAAAATAGGGACTGTGTGACGTTAAGTTGAAGAAAGGTTACAAATCGGGAAAAAACGATTTTCTTCCAACGCGAGCAATGGAGCTGTGACACCTACTTTAACAGTATTACTCTTGTAATGACCTTAAACCATATCAAAATCCAGGGTTTGAAACAAATTTTAAATAGCACCCAAGGGTTCAAAAACAGCTTTAAAGGAAGAGAAGATACCCAAAACTATAGTTCCTTTTGGAACTGTCTTTGAGCGAACGATATTCGCTGACAGTTCCTATCCGGCCTTATATAGCTGCAATATGAAAATAAGGTAAAATACCGCTTTTCCCCACCTATGTTCTCGGGCGGTTTTAGAACACTTACCGTCTATTTGTCACCACAATTCTTTATTTTCCACCAAAAGGAATCATTTCTCACTATATTTGACACAAATTCATAATACTTCAACTCAATTTTCAAGTAGAATTTAGCGATGAAATAAACATGCAGTTTGTGCATGTCCGGATCCCGTAATGGCTCTTCAGTTTAATGTATTTGGTGTATGTTTTTAATCGCAGAATTCTACTTGAAAATAGTGATGAATCTTTATAAATGTGTGTCACCTGTGGCAAGAAATGATTCCTTTGGCGAATAAATTAGAATCAGGGTGAAAAATAGTAGGTAAGGATTCCAAAATAGCCTTAGAACAGAGGTGGGGAAGAATGGTATTTTCATACTGCAGCTATATAAGGCCAGATAGGAACTTTCAGTGGACATTGTCTGCTCAAAGACAGTTCCTAAATGAAATACCAAAACTATATAAGAATGAAGTAAAGTGGAGAATTTTTTTACCTGGACGTATTTTTTATTCATTTATATATATATATATATTGGTCAAGAATTATTGTATCAGTTTTTATTTGAAAGGAACAAAAGAGTTCCTGTTAATTGTATAGTTTAACATGACAGACACTGGACTTAATGTGTATAGAAATTTAAACAAGATCAGAATTGGTTAGTTGTTTTTTCATACAGTATCAACAACACGGACCAAAGTAGTCATCACATCTTGTCACCATATCCAATAGCTCTGATTGCATTACCTGGCATTAAAAGGTGACATCCATAATGCAATCATTATATTTGTCAATTTGATTGTTAAAAACTCCAGTCTTTCCGACTGACCTTATTCTTTTAACCAAGTAATGACACACACATGTATTACTTCTACTTGGCCTAATCATAAAACAGACATTATGCAAGAGCTAAATCTTCCTATTGCAAGTCTTTCTTCAGGCCTGAAATGTTTTCTAAATTATTAATTAGACATTAATTAACTTATCCAGGCCATAACCAACTCTCAATGGCATCAGATTTCTCGGATATTAAATAGATTGGAACAGTTCAGTCGTACTTTGATTTAAGCTAAAAATGGAAGGGCGAGACTTAGCTCAGAACAACCAGTATCTTGGTTGAAATTAATGCACGTGTCTCGTCAAACTTTCAAAGGCTAATATTTTGACTCGCAATAGAGTAATTTGAATGAAATCTTCAAATTATTCATTTTACATTATCTATTTTCGAACTATTAAAGCAAGAATGGCTAGCTCAATATTACATAATGAATCAAATATAATAGCTTATTAGTGCACACAGTTTTATACATATAGAGTTTAGTAGAAAAATCTCTATATTTACAATCTGAAAGTCCCCCCATCCCCCCACTTCGCATGGGAATGACCAACATCCCCCTTGCTTCACATAGGAATGATCACAATTTTTCGTAACTTTTTAAGGCCTGAATAGGGAATATTTATTAACAAAACAGCAAAAATGAGTGTTTCTAAAATATATATATTGGTAAGTACAGAGTTGCCTCCCTCTCTTTTTATTACATTACATGTAGAAAGTATTGATCCAAGTCTCCAATATGAAAATTATTTTTTTTGTAATATAGTTGAATGTTTTAACAATGAATATAAATTATGGTAGCGAAAGCACCAAACTGTTGAAAATACTTGTAAGTAGTAAATAGTTTACCAAACTTCCTGCTTTTCTAAATGCTCTAATGATGATTTGTGGATGAACATGTTCCTCTATGTAGGGTTTTGCTTCTTTCAGGAATTCACCAGCTAAAAGAACAACACTAGTGGTACCATCACCAACCTTAAGACAAAAGCATTAGTTTAAAATTTCTGATAAATTATTCTTTAAATTGACAGTTTTTTTTATTTACAAGGAAAGGTACTTGATCAATCCTACCAGAAAAAAAATGGGGTTCAACGTTTACCGTTTCATTCTTGTCAGACTGGGCATACTATGTGCTATGGGGAAATTTTGCCTGGAAAGTGGCGCCATGGCCTACTCTTATGCAGAATTCCAACTGCCAAGTGTTCTTTTATGTGCACGCCATTAGTCCTTTCCAAACCATTACACTTTGTCCAGTGACAGACCCTCTGTCCTGCACTGCAGACAAGGGGGAACCACAGTGGAAAATCCAGATTGACTGTCTCGGCCTCCAGGGGGGGGGGGGGGATGGCCTAGTGGTCTAGAGTGCCGCGCTTCGACCTCTAGCTGGCCGGTCACCTCTGGCTTGCAGCTGTGGTTTCGATCCCTGGAGTGAGCGTATGTGGCATGGAGATAGGGGCGCCTTCTCAACTTCGTGGGTTTCCTCCGGGCACTCCGGTTTCCTCCCACTGCTAAAGACCCCTACGAGCAAGCGAATTATCGAAATAAAATTGAAACCATGTTAGTCCCAAAATGACCTAGTTTGTGTCGAGTGGACGTTAAACCCCATTTCTCTCTCTCTCGGCCTCCAGGTTTGTGAGCAAACATCTTACTCACTGAGCCACCACAACTCAGAAACATAACAGACCCCTGGATGAATCGATTAAGAGTAATAGTGAGATTGGATAGTTGGACAATTTAAATATACTTTCGAATTGCTCAGTTTGTCATAAAACCATGAAACTGCATGAGCAAAATCAATTATAGCTGGGTCAACACTTTCAGACATACTAATTATTCCCTCAAATTACTAGGCAAATGTGTAATATCACTGATTCACTGTACAATTATATCTCTGATCGATTAACTTACTTCAGCATCTTGAGACTTGGCAATATCAACTAATGTTTTAGCTGCTGGGTGCACGATATCTAAAGTCTTCAATATGGTTGCCCCATCATTTGATATAGTTGCTTTTCCTACAAATAGTAATATTTGTAAAATGTAAATAAATTTTAATGCAGTGTAAAACATAAATACCTCTTTGCATCATATGCTGTCTATTTTCTATTATTTTTTTTAAAAATATTTTCGTTGGGCCTTAATCCGACAGTTTTAAATTATAGACAATGGAATCTGTGTCCTTGCATCACCCTTGGAAACCATCTGATCACTAAATATTGCCAGCCGGAATGGTGTTCCAATCCTACACATCCTATAGCTCGCCACGAAGATGAAGATAAAATTATATTTCTAATAACTACAGGGCCCGCAGCCTTGCCAACTGGTTGGAAATATGGCATTGTTATACAAAATGTAAGATCTTGTCAACAATTTGGTCATCTGTAAATGTATGTCTCCAATGGTAAAATGCACATAACATCCAAATTATTGTTAGAAGCATATTACAGTAGATGTACCTCCAGCTTCAACAATAAGTTTATCCATTCCTCTTGGGCCCAAGGTAGTCCGCACAGCATCTGCAATGGCTTGACAGGCATTGACATTGCTGACAATTTGAGGGGTACCCTGGGATGTATCTGTGCCCTCTTTTAACAGAATAATTGGTGGTTGCTGAAATTAAAAAAAAAAAAAAGGGACAATAGATTATTAATAATCAAAATATAGATAGTTTTCCCATTCCCCCCATGCAATAGCTATCTTCAAACGTTTGAATTTAATGTTGAAAGTGATATTTTTGCCAATTTCTCAACTCAACTGGCAATAGTGAATTATAGGATTATTTTTTAACAAGGTAGGACTGTTTATAGATACCATCTATTTTAAGGCTTTATTTTAATATATTTTAAAAATGTAGCTTAAAAATATGAAATTGTCGCTTTAATATGACAGGCTAGTAAAATGAAAGGCTATAACAGTACATTTTTATAAGAAAATATAATTTTCATTGTTACTCTCTGTATCAAATTATTTGAATGCAAAATGACCTGATTGCCACAGACATACAAAGAAACATTTTCTGAAATAGGTCTACACAATGCAACAAGGAGAGATGATTTTGTAGCATAAATCAAAACATTGGTCTCTTAGAACAGAAACCACCTCAAAAAATGGAATGTTACTGATCAAGAATAAGAAAGTACTTGACAAAAAAAGATTGCTTGCCAGCCCCTACAAAACTAGTTCCTTTAGGAACTGTCTCTGATTGGAAGCTGTCCTCTAACCATTCCTATTCATCTGGTCCCTATTATTAGATACATTACCGTGTAGATTTAGATAAAGAACTGGCCTGTTCGCTATAAGATCTTTACCAGGAATAGCTTGAATATTTCATTGAAATTACTTATTCTGAGCAAAGATATTACATTAGCCTTGAAAGGTTTCAGATGATGAGTGCACTCACTGTAATCAGTGTTGGATCTTCAAGGTTTAGCCCCCCACCCCTTTAACATTTTTAGATTAAATCATTAAATGTTTCAAGAAATGATTCCTTTTGGTGAAAAAACAAGAATCACCATGGTGAAAAATATAAGCTCAGGTTTGCAAATTGACTTAGAACAGAATAAAGAAACTACCGGTACCGCAGCAGTAAAGTCATTCAACAGTCCCACAATTGTTGTAGTTTTGTAACATATTTCTAACTTTTGTTAAAACCTAATCAAAAAGTAACAATCCATTAAGCAATTATCGTAAATAAATCAAGATTGATTAAAAAATATGCAATTCGTTTAGTCATACTATTACTATAGATAGGTCTCGACACTGCCGGAGGCCTCAGCGGCAATGGCCTCCGAATTTTACAATTTGGTCGCAGATTCGTGGCCGATTTTTAATTATCCACGGCCATGTATGGCCGCCCATTAGTGCTGGGTATCGATAGTTATTTTTACTATCGATAATGGGCATTGAAATGTCGATTGATAGTATCGAAACAATTTCATTTTCCTGTTTGTAATCAAGACTGGATTACGTGTTTAAAAGTCAAAACCATACGATGTTGCGAAGGTTGTTTTTTGTTCGTCTTCTAGTTAATAATAACCCGTCTCATATTACGTATAAATTGTACTTAATTTTTAAATAATGTAGCGTTGGTTCTGAATGACGAAATACTGTTGATAGGCCGATGTATGTAGAGGAACCTAGCCTAGTGCATCTGCGAAAGTTAGGTTTAGCTAGACAATGTCTTAATATGGATAGTGCTAATAGCAGAGAATAAAACAAAATGCTTGAAGCAAGGATTCAACGGTCATGTTTGGTTCGTTTTTGCTGGTAAATTTTTTGTATACTACCACTTTGACTTGTACTTTTTGTGGGCCGCAGGGCGATATGGATTCGGTGCGTATAAAAATGTTCAGTTCAGGCTCCTGTGTACGATATTGTGATAATATAGAGCATGACTTACTCAACTTACTGGACAAGATAATAGAATATATTTCCGTTTAAACTGTATATATAATACTGTGTTTGGAAAAAAACAAATTATATGACTCAAAAAATCGTCGAATTTGTCTAGAACATTCCACATGTGTTAGATCTAAGATATTATACAGAGATGCCGGTACAAAATGTGTTTTTATTACATAGTAGATTTGCATATAAAAGCAAAATAAATTGCAATGACAGCAGATGCATCATTCTAGTTTTTCCTTTTGCTTTCACGGTGACTCTTCTTAAACAATTAGTTACGGATTGGTGCGATATAAATAATACTAATCGCACAAACTCACCATCATCTTGACGCCGGAATTTGTTGTGTTCTAGAGAGTTCTACAGGGGGAGATAATTCCTTTTTTAAGGTGTAAGACTACTCTTTTTTATTTGCGTGGTAAATTTCAAATTCATGACTGAAATGGGGTTCAGAGCCTTACTTTTCTGCACCGACAGTTTAAGTCTATACTAAATTAAATTATATAAAATGTAGATAATTCCGAATCAAATGATTCAATATCAAACAAGTGCAAATAAAATTACAATAATTATTTGTATATATTTTAGTTCAATTCCATTATTATAATTTGTGTATTTTTGCCATGAATTTGCCAATGAGTGCACGAAGCCTCGGTTTTTCGTCCCATTCGAACAACGTGATGCAGTTTCTTGCCAGGCACCAATGATAAAAGGAATCCTCGCTGAATATTCTCCAGGTGATAAGGGACCCCAGTCCATGAACTATACATACTTACACATGACACTAAATATGATTCAATAGAAGGTCCAACCTCGCTTAAACTACTACATTGATGTTGTAAAACCCGGTTGGTTGCCTCATACACATGTTCTGAGGTTGGGTAGAGTTTACACTACGAAACGGTTTGATACCATCTCACGTAAGTGATCCAGGTTGGAACTTCTCTCACGGAACGCTTACGTTTGACATGTATACTCTACAAAAATGTATACGTTCCGTTCTCAGAACCGTTAGCTATTGTATCGTAAACGGGGTTTATGATCTAACTTTGTATTTCCGCCATGTTTGTTTTAACGTTTAACCGATCGTGGTTTGTAATATTGAGACAGAGAGAAATGGGGTTTAACGTCCACTCGACACAAACTTGGTCATTTCGGGACTAACATATGGGTTAATTTTATTTCAATAATTGGCTTGCGCGTAGGGGTTTTTAGCAGTGAAAGGAAATCGGAGGACCCGGAGAAAACCCACGAGGTTGGACAGGCGACCCTACAACGGGGATTCGAAACCGCGCCAGTTGGCTCAAGGACAGGCTTTGTGATACAACATGCACGTGCTAACCATTCGGCCATCTTACTCCCCCCCCCCCACCCCGACACCGGTTTGTAAGCCTCATACTATCCCGTGTTGTATATTCAATTTGTAGGCCTACTGACAGCCAAGCCATGCGAAGATTTCCACAGCCCCGGGTTAACGGTATCTACTAATTAGCAGTGCCGGACTGGTGGGTAGAAGGCGTTCGAGAGTCCGATTTTCTCCACCCGGAAAATTTTGAAAATTGACAACCGCAAACTCATTTTCCATGCATTTCAGATTAAAGCTTCCTTTCTTTTATTTCCCCTGTTCTGTGTCTTGCCCTCCCCTCCCCCCCCTTCTGCTTTCTTTCTCTTTTCTTTTTTCTTTATAGGCTTAGGTCCACTTTTTTAATGAGCTTAGGACCAGGCAAAACACGGAGAACGTTTCGTTTGTGTGTATACCTTGCGTGCACCTGTACTAGACTTGACTTTCTCGGACTTAATATTGGCATTGTAAAAGGAAAACAAAGTAAATGCAAGGTCACTAGACTATGTCTGTGGATCTGTGACACACACAGAAAGGATACGCGTACTTTCAAACAATTCAAACAACAAAACGATTATCACATACTGTTTTGCACTCTTTTCTGCCACAAACCATGGTAATATCAATGCTGACATTCGCACATTCACGTCACTGCCATCATAACCCCAGGCTTATCATTGGTGAGTGACGTCCTTTTCTCGGAGAACTTATAAATGGCTGTGTTCCATCGGTCATTTAACTCATATTTTATCATTCCAATACTTGTCATAACACATTCCCAGAATAAAACCATTTTTGCGCAACAGAAGAAGGAGCGAAGCATTGACCCTACATATACATATTGTTTTTACAAGAAAGGACAGAAAGGGGAAATTCAACTGAAAAGACGGTTTACAATTATTACCATTTTTACCAATTTCAAAGGAAACTAATCCCAATGTTTCTTATGCATCAATTATTATTTGTGCCAAATAAACCAAATTGGTTGGTATCAAAAATTAAACCAAAATTGTTGTTATATAAATATCCCCAAAAGGCCAGGGTCAGGAAGTGGTCGAAATTTTGGCTATTAATGTTAATTATTAATGTTATCGCGATCTGTAAGTTCCATTGAAGAAATCGGTTGATAAATGCGGTACGGATACTTGCCACATGTGGCAAATAGTCTCCAATTGTCTTACCACATGTGGCAAATAGCCTCAGCCTAAAAATAAGATAAAATCATAATTTTAGTAATTTGATTGGATGATATAAGATTGATTTTAGTGATAGCAATCAAAATCGTAGTATATCTATTAAAATTTGGTACCGCGCTAATTTGAATTGGTTCAAATTGGTTATAATGTCCCAGATTAACCATTAAAAAATAACGGCGCGTATCGAAAAATATCAAATTCACTCTAATTTCAAGGCTCATGGAGTGCCAAAACATTGTTGGGTACCGAAAAGTGTAAGTTGGCACTAAAGCAATCAAGCAAAAATGAAAGGATAAAGAACGCAAATCGATTCTTGGGTATTTTGATGTAGTATACAACTTAGCTTGGAGAACTTGTACTGCCATTTTCATAATTCAAAGTGGCTATACGTCTCTTACTCAATATCATCCAAAATCTTGAAAACACGAATTATTTGTTAATTTAAATCAACATTGATGCTGTGATATTACCGGAAAAAGATGGACTTCTGATATCCAATATTTAAGACAAAATAAACATCTTACCATTGGTACACGAATCGTGTACCATAATGCGTTTCAGTCCCAGTTCTAGCAAAAGTCTCGGGGAACGAGGCCAGACACATTGCACCAAATAGAACGGCGTGTGTAGACTGGAATAACCAGACGCTAGAAATTTGCATTCAATTAAGACTGCTGGCTTATTTCGCGGAACATAATTGATTTGAAATTAGTGTAAAAACGGAAAGCATTGAATGTAAATCATATTACAGTATTATATGCGTTGCGACCATCTTCTGTCAACTTTTAGGTCCCAAATGTTAGCGATTCAGCTCTTTTAAGGTAGCTTATACATCGCTCAAATAGTTTCTGGGCGTTATACATGTGGCTCGATTTCCGCATAATTTTAGCTGCAGCAGATTTTGGAGCAATATATTGTTGTAGGGGTCAAGTTATTGTACAAAACAACCACACAAGGGTTTAGTTTAACAACTGTTTATTCAATATTCCACTAAAACAAAACCTGAAAAGGGGTTTTCCAATATGGGGTTTTCCTGGCTCACCAGACTTGTACGAAGGTGAAGTACCTTACAAAGTCTTTAAGCAACCTGTTTCACAGAGAATTACTAACGAATTATCCCTGTAACGGATGGCTGTCTAAAACACGCGCGTTGACTTGCACGCCTCGTAGTCATTGGCTCAACGGCTCGTGCATTGTTTACTTAACACCTAACTGCTTCGGGCAAAATGATGCATTTTACTCATTTTAATACCCATTTACACTAAATAGGAAATATTTTTTAACTACAAATACTTCAAACGCCTTTATTTATTTTTCTTTTACCTCAAAAAAATGTTTGAGAATTTAATTTGTCGGAGTAAAAAAGTTAATATGCCGTACTCATTAAGCCTCGTCGATGTCGATGTCATGCTTATCAGTGATTGTAGCGGCCAAGCGAATATTCACTGCGGGATCACTTTGGTCTTTAAGGTCTATCACTGCAACTTTATTAAAAAGAACTGCTCTCGATTATCTCAATAATACTAAATTGAAGAAGATTCAACCATAAAAATCTATAAACTTAATACCGACTAAACCGTAAATGACAGAGAATAAAAAATCCTCTGACCTTCTGAACGGACCATAGTGAAGATGTTACAAAACTATAAAAACCTCAGGTCAAAGTAGAAATAAACTACCAGTGAGCTGGGTGGACTAGAACTCACTGGAAACCCTTAAGAAGAGTGTATAGAACAGGACAGTTTAAAGAAGCAGTGATGTGTAACATATTATCTAAAATTAAATTAGTATATTGTGATCGTATTAAAATACCCATAAAATAAATAAAATCACTCTACCACAGTATGATCCAAAGTAACTCTCATATTCAGTGCTGGACAAGGCCATTGGCGCGTACTTGTGTG
The DNA here is from genome assembly GCA_963678685.1 of Patella ulyssiponensis. NCBI lineage: Eukaryota > Metazoa > Mollusca > Gastropoda > Patellidae > Patella > Patella ulyssiponensis. Next base: position 49,267,762 of record OY783229.1, on the reverse strand, counting down.
GGCCTTGGTCAATGAATTGACAGGTGGGCCTTTGGCTTACCAGTCCGGCACTGGTTATAGTCTCATTTTTATATTTGCAGGTCTAAGAAATATCTACAGTCAACAGATATACAAAATATCACCACCCCAGCTGCAAACAGTATTCATCTGAAAATCAAACATTTTCAAAATTCTAAACTTTTCGTTCATTTTGGCAATCTCGGTAGTCTACGAAAATGACAACTGATCAAATATCAAATATAAGAATGACGAATGTATATCTCCATGGATTTGAAAACAGAGGCATTATCGTCTGAACATTTTTTTCTCAGAATATTCAGAGATGGCCGTGTTCAGACAATAATTATCTAGAATTTGGACCACTATACATCTCTGTAAATACTGAACGGAATAGGGCCATTTTTGAACTGATATTAGAAATTAAACTTTTACAATGTTGAGGTTTGCAAGGGATAACTTTGTCGTTAGTTTGGCATATCCTACATCCTGCATTGGAAAAGAATAGATGAAACTTCTATACTCTCTTCGTGTAAACTCCTAATTGAAGATATGAGCAGTTGTGTAGGCTAAAGGCGCTGACTTGAAGATCACGAGGTTAAAATCGGTGTTGGCCGAGAAAAATCCTCGAAATTTATCGGTATGTTTTTTCCTCGACTTTGGTGTAGAGCGGAGGAGCTGGCACGGAACAATGTCCCGTTGTTCGGATGGTACGGTAAATCGAGGTCCCGTGTACATGTTGGTGTGCATATAAAACGGCGCAGTTGGGATTCAATTGCGTCTGAGCAAAGCGTCATATGCCCGTCTTCACTTGACCCGATTAAAACAGAAAAATAGGACGTTAAACCCCACTTCACTCATTCAGTCATACAACGATATGCCCTATATTCGACGTACCAGTCTTAGATTTAGCGTTCTCCATTCTCTTGTGGGCTATGTTAAGCCTCGTTCTTCGAGTCCCGTCATTACAAATGGCACTCGAAAGCATTCGGTCCTAATTATTAGATAACAGAAGCCCATAGTTTCTCGGTAATATAACATGTAGATTTGAATAGACCATTAAGTCATGTTTGCAATATCGAAGACTGGATGATATTGATTTGAGCACTTGCCTCCTAGCATTAGTACATAACATGAAACTAAAAGACATAAAAGTGCATAATATGAAGCGAAAATTCGCGGATCAAGACGCCGATTTGACAGTCTTATTTCACAATTATTAAAATTTTGTATCAGACGCCCCCGTTCTAACCATCTTTCCGTCCATCTTATCCATGATATCTTGCTTTGGATACAAAATCACGGAATATATTTTTTTACAAATATTATTCCCTTAAAACCGCTTGTCTCGTTTTGGAACACAATTTAACAATTTGTTTATCGAAATATTTTGGTCTAAAATTTAAAAAATATAATTGTTGTCGAAAGTTGTTTTCTTTGCGGATAGAATAAATCTCGTGGGTGGTATGTTGTTTACAAGTAACAAATATTTTAGTCTCGTCATATGCTTCAAATAAATCGATAATTACATGTACATAAATTATAATATACATATAGATACGTTCCTACTATATTATACACGCTTTATAGGCCCCAGGAAATACTGAGCCTACATCATATATGATATATTTTCTTTTCTTTCATTACAGTTCGATATTTGCCTTAAGTCTCTAGAAGACAATAATGGCAGTGTATCAACGAATGATTAAATATATAACAGCCGCCAGCTTGCTATGACTCCAACTAACGCATGATATGTGGATTACAGTTAGAGAGAGAAGATAAATAGCTGTCTCCAGAAATAACAAGGAAAGCTATTTTTATCTCAAATGGCAAGGTGTTCATAACGTGACAATGGTATTACAGTGTGATGCAAGAAAACGACTCAAATACGTCATCAAAAAGCGCAATAACCTTCTATTTCACAAAAACAACCAAATAACAAAAACAGAAAAATATATTTTTCGAAAATGATAAATAATATGTCAAGAGGGCAAAAAGTGCCAAAAACATTGACAGAGTTTTGTTCTTGTTTTCTAAGTAAATTAAAATCGTTTAACAATAATTTCTCCATAAACAAAATGTTTTGAAAACGAACATCATGAAACAAATATTTTTATAAAGAACAATAAATATGCATAGGCTAAATTATGATAAACTTGTTTTATAATCCCATATCTCTCAGTTAGCAATACTTTTATTCTGCTGGCGTATACAATGTATAGAAATAAACATTACGGTGATATTAAGTCTCGATGGTCTGCTAAATCAAACAAATTTGCAAGCTGCATACGGTGATACAAGTTTATTACTACACAACGTATGGGCCTACGTTTGATACATTGACAACGTTAGCGGACTTTATTGTTGCATTTATCTGAATAGTTTCCATTATTTTGAAGGATTTAATCTAGTTCTGAGGTTTCCTCGTTAGTATATACGTGTGGACTACCGTACATAAGTGTCATACTTGGCCACTACTCCTGGGATTAAACAAAGCGTCAATAATTAGGAGACAAGTTAATTATGACTTCCATTTGAGACTTCTGGCAAGTATAAATTCTTGGTCCGTTCTGTAAATGGTGTGATTCTATCGGGGTATAAACTTTTTATATATTAGTGAAACAAAATTGCTGTAAAGTCGAAGATTTTTTAATAAGATTCGACATTATTTTGTTTTAATAACTCAGCGACTGTCGAGCGACTTTACTCCCTTTAGGAATTGGTAGGCTAGACACTAATGGTGATCTTGGAAGATAACTGTCATCATGCTGTAATAGAACCACGGAGTAAAAAACTCTCTGAAAGAACTAAGCTCTGCTCAGCTAGTCAGCTATTCATACGTACGCGGTGGGGAAATCTGCCAGAACCCTAAAACTACAGTGACGCAACGTATCACGTCACGATTCGGATACGTGATACGGAAGGGAAAAATTTCTCTTGCCAAAAGTCTCTATTTTTTGTTAGTAACGTATGGTGTAACTTCTGCCAGGGTGGTTCAGCTCTGAACGTATAGTAGGTCTCATAGTCTCATTAGACTCGTTGTAGCCCACAGGGTGAGTGAAATGAGACCTACGTTCAGAGCTGAACTACAACGCCAGAAAATACACATCTTCACCAAAATGCTTATTATATTATTCAAAAGAATTAATCCCCAACGCCATACTTAAAACTCAATATCACCCAAAGTTTTCGACATTGAAAACACGAATTATTTGGCAATTGAAATCAACATTGATCTGATCTTAAGGTAAGCATGACATGTGAGCCCTAGCATTCTAATTGAGGGTATTAATTCATGTTATTTATTCTGTGTTTTAACCAAAAATGAAATGAAATGGGGTTTAACTGCGCAAATAAACACGGATATACTATACACCATCCAGTGTGCTCCGTGGGAAATTATGCACGGGCAGCGGCACAATGGCCTACTTTTATTGATAATTTCAACTGCCAAGGGTTCTTTTACGTACACGCCAATGTGTATTACACGGGACCTCGGTTTTTCGTACCACCCGAACGACTATACGTTGCTCCTTGTGAAGCACTCTGTCCTGCACTACTGGCAGGGCGAACCGATGAATTTCTCTGCCAACACCGATATCTAAAACAGGATCTCCAGGAGAGCGAGCTCCGAGGCGGTTGGAGCTTAAGTAACCTACTGATAATAGGCAGCAGATTGTAGACAATTATTATATAAGGGATGATCTACTTGAACTTCAGCTCTTTTGTCACTATATATATTAATTAGGCCTATTCTTTAAGTGTATAAATTTACTTGCACTACTTCACCGCAAGGTAAAGTATGGGCTACTTTTGTTTTCTTGATCATTAAAATATCTGTTTAGATACAAATATAAATCGTATTTTTAGACGATTCATGTGAAAGAAAGGACATAATATTATGGCAGCCAACCAACATCACTCCCTCTGTCTACTTCTGTATATAAACAAGCCAACAGTGAGGCTGATGTCCCCCGCCGAAATCCCAAAATAAATAGATGACACATATTAATTAATCGCACATTTATATTTTTCAACCGTATCGAGCAATCAAACTGTACACGAAGTGTCATCCAAAAGTGTTTTATAAAGAAAAATGCTAAAACTGACGAGAAAAATGAAAATGTACCCTAGTTAGGGGGACCCTAAAGGCAGACAAAAGGGCCCCCACGCTTGACAAAAGGGACCCTGGCCAAGGGAAAGGGCCCTCCCCAGCAAACACAAAACATTTAAAAAACGTTTTTTGGGGGTTTCTAAAAGGTTAGGTGAAAAGAAATGTTTATTGAACGTTTTATAAACGTTTCAAGTAAAGGTTTTTTAGAAGTTTTCGATAAACATTTATAAAAACGTTTAATATATGTTTAAATAACGTTCAAAATTGACGTTTTCTTACAAAACATTTTTTTAACGTTTACATTGAAACGTAGTAAATATGATTTTTTTTAACGTTTATGAAACGTTTATAAAGAACCCAATAAATAGGTATAAATCACCCTACACGCCATAGGAATATATAAAAATTTAAAAACATTTATTAAACGTTTAAAACACGTTTATCACTTACGTTGCTTGACGAAACATTATTATAACGTTTACATGCAACGTGATAAACATGTATTATTTTGTGTTTTAGAAACGTTTTTATAAATGATAATATAAACGTAATAAATATGTATTATTTTGTTTTAGAAACGTTTTTATAAATGATAATATAAAGGTGTTTTTTTTTTAATGTTTCTTAAAAGTTTTTATATATTTACCAAAAAAGAATAAATGCAAGAATAAAGATCAGTAAAAAATTTTGTTTTTTGCAAAATATCTATAAATTAATGCAAGTTATGTTAGTATTTTATTATATAATCTGTGTTAAATTACACGAAAATATAACGACAAGTTTTCACTCTCCAAGCGTGGGTATAAAAAAACAGCTTGAGGAATGTGACCCTGTTGAGAACAGATTGAACTTTCCATTATTTAACATTATCATTTTTTGTTATTATAAGTTTTAGACTTGGTCCGTATACTGATTGTCTCAATATCAGGTTTCACAAGACACTGTGTTGTAATCTATATAACCCTTTGTTTTAATTAATACATGCGCATTACAATATTTTAAGCCATGCTTTTTGTCTATTGAGCTACTGAGAAGGACGACTTCACACAAAGTTTAAGGTATTTATAACGTTTAAACATATGTATTATTGTCACATTTCAATTAGTAACTGTTCAGTGTTTTATTTATCATGTTTTAATAGTTACTTAATATTTATTAGCCCAGATATATATGCCTGTTATTATTGTTTCATTCCATCGCATTTAACCGCCTTTCGCGGTGATTTGAATTTTGAAGAATAAATATTCCTATTGCAGGTCGATTTCTTTGGGCCTGAATTTTCTAAATTATTAATTAAACATTAATAAAATCCATTCTACATACCTATAATGCCCAGAAAAGCGAAATAAAACTAAAAACCAATATTAAATGTTTTATTTTAAAAGTTTATGTTATGTGTTTAGGTCTACACATATTGCCTGATTTGCAAAATCTGCAATCAGGTATTATATATATGTGTAAAAAAAGGGTAGGAATTTTAGTCATTTCGTGTAATGTCTGGAATCTTCAGTCATTATACACGTATTGCCTGGTGCTCACAGGCTCTTCGTGAAATGACTGATTCATTTAGTCATTACGCGAAATGACTGATAACACAGATTGACTGTAACATATATACATGCCATTGTTTACTGCCTTTTTAAAAATCACAGTGACACGACAATTTGAAACACAAGGTATGGACCGAGATTAAAAATACCAAGAAGAATTAAAGGTAAAGCGGTAGACATTGCAGAACAATATAATACAAACTATTACATGGTAGAGAAAAGAGATAGTATTGCTTATAAATAATGATGTCTGCCAAAATTCTGACGAAGTAACATCTACAATGTACTATAGCCTAGATAACGATCTAGGCCTAGGACATGAAAGCTATGACCGTGTCGTCAACAATGAGGACACGCATACAAAACAGTAACAGAAGTCAGGATAAAACGCAAAGGCACAGATAAAACTTCATGGCTTGGATCGAGCACAAGTAAGTTTAAAGCTGGTATAATGGGATCGCTTTTCTTTGCATACTAACTTGCAATACGTACTTTGGCATGTCTGTAGATGTGTATTAATAATTTCAGAATGGATGCTAAAAAACAGAGAAGGAATGAGTACAAGAGAAACTGGATTGCTGCTACAAGATCATTGAGACAAACAACTAGCATCGGAAATACTGAAACTGATGACATTGACAATCAATCAGATACATATCACAACAGTGATGAAGATACTCTTGGCGAACACCAACCAACTTCTGAAATGACGCAACACACTTCTTATACAAATACATCAGTGTATGGAATTGATACAGATAATCTAGCAAATGAAGATATGATTTTTGATTGGTATCCAACAGATCAAGCTATAACATTATCAGATAGTGAATCAGAGTCGGAATTGGAAACTAATTCTGATATTTTGGCTGCTGATTTGTCACAGTGGGCAAATGAAAATTCAGTAATGCATAATACCATGGATTCTCTTCTAAAAATTTTAAGGAAACATGGACATTCTTCTTTGCCTTCAACAACAAGGACTTTGCTGAGAACTGTTAGAGAGGTAGAGACTGAGATGAAGTCGGGAATGGAATATTTCTATTTTGGTCTGGAGAAACAGTTACTCGTTAATTTCAAATTATATCCAGAAGAAATTCAAAAAGACATGTTAATAATTAATATTTCTTTTAATATTGATGGTCTTCCATTGTTTAAGAGCAACAGTACCAGTTTATGGCCAGTTCTGTGTTCCATTGATGTTAAGCCGGTAAAAGTTTTCCCAGTTGCTATAACCTTAGGTAAGACCAAACCTTCAAATTTAGAATTTTTGAAAGACACGATCCAGGAGATTGACCGACTTGTACAAAATGGTTTAGTTGTTAATCAACGTATTATTCGTGTTAATTTGAAATGTATCATTTGTGACGCTCCTGCAAAAGCGTTTGTGAAAGGGATAAAATTATATTCTGGATATTATGGCTGTGACAGGTGTTCACAACGTGGTGAATGGGTAGGTAGGATGACATATCAAGATGTTCACAATTTGGATATCAGAACGGATCAGACATTTAGAAATTTTTCCAATGATGAACACCATCATTATTTGTCTCCATTTTGTGATCTGTCTATTGACATGGTAAAACAATTTCCTATAGACTATATGCACCAGGTATGTTTGGGTGTCATGAAAAGATTACTGTTGATATGGAAGAGAGGTAAGAGAGGAGTAAAAATGTCAGCAAACCAAATTGATGAAGTGAGTAGAAATCTTGTTCGATTAAGAACCTTTATTACTTCAGCCTTTGCGCGTAAACCAAGAGGTTTAGAAGAGATAGATAGATGGAAAGCAACCGAGTTTAGACAATTTCTGCTCTACACTGGAAAAATTGTTTTAAAAGACGTTTTGCAACCGGACATGTACAAAAATTTCATGGCATTTAGTGTTGGTATATCAATACTTGTAAGTCCAAGTCTTGTTCAGAAATATTTAGAATATGCACATGGACTCCTGGTTTACTTTGTTGAAGGTGGTAGACAGCTGTATGGTCCAGAGTTTCTTGTTTATAATGTGCATAGTATGCTTCATCTTGCTGAAGATGTTGGCAGATATGGTAGTTTAGATGGTTGTTCAGCTTTTGTATTTGAAAATTATTTACAAAGATTGAAAAAAATGGTCAGATCAGGAAGAAACCCGTTGGTACAAATTGTAAAACGTCTTGATGAGTTGGAAAAATTTCAACATGTGACTGAACTTAAACACACAGTGATAAAGACAAAGCCACCAAACAACTGCTATATCATTGATAGCAAAATTTGCTGTGAGGTTGTTGCCCAAACTACCAACAATGATCTTAACCATGCTAAAGACATGATTCTTTGTAGAGTTTATGAAAGACCAGAACCAATGTTCAACCATCCATGTGATTCAAGACTGATTGGAGTTTATAGAATTCGCAGAAGAAATGCACGAATGAAACTAATTTCTTCAGATCATCTTCAAAGTAGTGCTATGATGATTGACCTTGGACAGGGGGCTCCAGTGATATTTTTATCAATACTGCATGAATTTTGATAGTGTAAGTTTTTGTAACTGACAAATTTTTTTGTGCACTTAACTGCACTGTTACTTATTTGCATCAATTTAAATTAAAATGACACAATTGAGACATGTTGTGTGTTTGTACATTTTTATACGCCCACCTTTTCAGGTCCGTCTGTCCGTCCACCCACATGTCCCTGGTTGCAAAATGTGTGAGTATCTTGCATGGTAACCGCTTGTTTGTTTTTTTGTATTACAGATGTCTGTTTTTGTTTATGCTGTTGTAGAGTTTTTGGAAGAGTCTTCTGTAGATGTGGTTCATAGAAACTGGATCGAAAGTTCTGATGAGGTAAACATTACTGTTAATCAGAACATGTATTAAATTGTAATGTCTGTAGTGTATAACTGCTCATATTGATCACGCAATTTAGTATTCAAAAATCAAATTGTCAAGGTGCAAATGTAATTAGTTCTTTTTATGAGCAACAAATATTTGGACCAAATTATTAGACCTATCACATAACAAATTTTGTGTTATTATTCTGTTGTTGCTTCAAGGTAATCAAGCCATTCTAATGTTGTATTTAATAATCTTTAGCTTAATTCATTTTTTATACCTATTTTTTGGTAGAATATGTTTTGTTATTGGCCTCCAACTGTCGCCAATATATACAGTAGAGTGAGAAACGGAGAAATACCAGACAAGGAACGATGGAACAAATATAGGATTAGGATTTTTAATTATACAGGTACATGCATCATATTCATAATTTATGTTTAATCGTGTGAATCATGATACTGATCCGATCAAGAGAAAGTTGTGTCGGCACATCCATAGTATTTCGTAGCAATACAATGCACTGATAGGCCCTACATTTCAAAATATGAATGCATATATATTACAGATGATTTTGACAAAGCTGTGGCGTATTCCAAGCGAGCGGAGAATACCAGCAATATGGAATCGGATGATGAGGGCAGGCAAAGAAGGAAGCCAAAGAGATATCAAAATGATTCGGATCAGGAAAATGGTATTAAATGTTTTATATTCTTACATCTGGATAAAGAGGCTTTTGAAGTCAGGCTAAAATATATATATTTTTTAAAATTTGGTTGTCCATCAATTGTATTTTCTTCTTCTCTAAACTAGTTTTGAACAAGTTGTAAAAAATTGTGTTTGTTAACACAATGTACATGTATATTTAATATTTAAAAATATTAAATATACAATGTGTGTTAAGTTCTCCATCTGTAACAATCTAGTAGTGCTTCTTGTTATTTTCTGACTTTCAAGTGCACGTTTAATACAGTGGTTTATTTTACCTGTGCTGGATAGAAAGATAACAGGAATTTGTTGATTCGCTTAGAGTACACATATGTACTGATTACCCAGTGTTGCAACTTCAATACTGTTAAAAATTGATGCAGTCTCAACATATCAGTGAACTGATTGGAGTTTCTTTTTAAATGAAAGAAAAGGATAAGTGTGACAATTTCTTATCAAAATATTTCAGATGTTACCGATAACGTCGAGTCCTCTAAAAAAGTTGGTAAGAGTAAGAAAGGAAAGGAATATGCTTCACAATCTGACAGTGATGAAGGAAATTGTACGTTATTTTTTTTTCTAAATTGAAAATTCCATGAAAAAAGAAATTTGAACGAATAGACATTGTTTTAAGGGCCGATGTGTGTTAAGTTCTCCAGCTGTAACAATCTAGTAGTGCTTCTTGTTATTTTCTGACTTTCAAGTGCACGTTTAATACATTGGTTTATTTTACCTGTGCTGGATAGAAAGATAACAGGAATTTGTTGATTCGCTTAGAGTGCACATATGTACTGATTACCCAGTGTTGCAACTTCAATACTGTTAAAAATTGATGCAGTCTCAACATATCAGTGAACTGATTGGAGTTTCTTTTTAAATGAAAGAAAAGGATAAGTGTGACAATTTCTTATCAAAATATTTCAGATGTTATCGATAACGTCGAGTCCTCTAAAAAAGTTGGTAAGAGTAAGAAAAGAAAGGAATATGCTTCACAATCTGACAGTGATGAAGGAAATGGTACGTTATTTTTTTTTCTAAATTGAAAATTCCATGAAAAAAGAAATTTGAACGAATAGACATTGTTTTAAGGGCCGAATAGAATTTAATAAAATTGACTAACTGTTGTCCGAGAAGAAAAAAAATATTATTTTTGTTTCAATCAATATCTTGCATGGCTTAACTTTTTAAAACATTAACGTTTGCACAGATGAAATAGAGATACCAAGGAAACAAACAGAAATGAGATCTGGTTCACAGACGCTTGTTCCTCCAATGCCGCCATCATACCCAACAACATCATTCCAGTCCACACCACACAGAAGTCCAGAAGTTAATGCCCATTCATGGCCCACCACTCCAGTGAGAACAGAAACGGAAGACAGTATGTATTCAGACTATTAAAACATATCACGATCTAAAATGTTGTCAATTCATTATAAATATTTCATAGGATTGCTTGATTAACAAAATATTATAAATATCTATGCATACAATCTTGTTTTTTTTAATGTGCAGATTTTAGGGCAAGGTTAATGATCCAAAAATTAAATAGTGTATTGCAGAACCAAAATGAAATTCTAACTGCAATTAAACAGTTGGCAGGAGGAAGGGGTGCGGTTGGAGATGTGGAGGAAGTAATTATTAATCCATTAAACTCAGCCAAGGAAATGGGTGAAATAGAAGAATCCTTAAAGCAGTCTGATTTTAAGAAAAAAATGGTAATTATGAGTATGTCATACACTTGCACTCAATCACTCAATTTGTCAAATAATCTGTAATGTTAGACCAATTATAAACTACATGTACTGAGTAGCGGATTAAACATTGAAACTTAACAATAAAATTGTCAATGTCAACATCTAAAATGTGTCTGTTCAAGTCTACAGTAAAAATGGAATTTGTTTAAAGACAGCAATCGGTGTTAGAAATGGTTTTGAAATTAATTACAAGACTGGAACTTTAATTAAAAAAAAGATTATTAAAATAAACATTTAGGATTCATTTTGTATTCTTTATATTTACCACAGGCAAAATATATGTCCTTTATTGTATTTATATTCCTTTTTTTGGCAGATGTTGTTCCTTAGCTCCCAAGGTGGACATAGTTCAGGGAACTGTCTTAGAAGGATATTAAGTAAATTAGGCACAAATAAATTATGGTCACTTTACAGCCTAAAGGGTCGGAAAGGGAAAATAGCTTTCGAAGACCATCCTCTTTGCAGAATAGCAATGAGTAAGTTCAAAATTATTTTGTACCCAGCTCACACTTTTCAATTTTTGTTTAACCCGAGAAGAAAACAGTGGGACATTTCATATTACTTTTCATGCAGTGGCAGAAACTTTTTATATTAATATATTTGTTTCGGGAAGGGGTGAATTATCATTCTTGCCTGAAATTATGCTCTTTCTTAGTAATTGCGCTTTACAGGTGGGACATATTTTTGTGTCCACATTTGTTATACCTATTATTAAACTTGGTCTGTTAAAGACAATTTGCTGTCAAGTTAATTTATACATACCTTTCAGCAACTATATACAAGTACTAAAGCTAGCAATGATATGCAAGATGCTTGACAATTGTTATTAACTATTATAGGTATACATATTTTTACTATATATATATATATAATCTGTTTCATAACTGCTATGGGGTTTTCTTAAAAACGGTGGAAAAAGTTGGGTTTTTTTTATTCTTTCCAGAAGCATGTATAAAAGTCTTCCCAAAGACGAAAGTCAGTGATATGGAAGACATAATCATTGATTATCTGAAGCAGGCCCCGCATAAGCAGGGAGGAACTAAGTATAAGGTAACATGAATAATAAAAAGTTCTTGGTTGAAAAATGTAAAAAATAGGTAATGCTATTGTATGTAGCATATGCAGTGCATCTTTTAACCAATACATAATGAAGCTTATGGCAATTTTAATATTGTATTCATTTTAGTAATGTATGAGTCTTGCTTTAATTTTTTCAAATAAATCTTGAAAATATGCCTAGCAATCAGCCTTTTGAAAGTGTAAAACTTCTAAGTGGTTTTTCGAAATTTGTTGCATAGTGCTACACCTAAAACAAATCTAAGGTTGTCCTGCTATTTTTTGTGCGTTAAATCCGGACGACCAGCTCAACAATTTATGTTGACCTGCTGGACTTCAGATTGCCCTGACATCTTCTAAAATGGAGTGATACTGATTGAGATTCCTTGTTTGGTGTTATTTTCGTGGCTCTGATGTATTTTGTACAATGTCAACTTAAACCTGTGTAACGTGTATTTATTTAAATGTAATGACTTTTATTGTTATTTCAATTAACAATGACTTACAGATACCCTTCAGTACTAACTGAAAATATAAATAATCTAAAACCTAATTATTATTAGGAAATTTTGTCAAAATATCTTGATAATAATGATTTTTTTTTTATTTTGTTCATTTTAGAAACCAGAACCTAAAAAAAGGAAACCAATCGAATCAGACTCTTCAGAATTTGAGGAACTATAATGCGAAGGAGTTTGAATTTATTGTTTGTATTTAAATACGACCACATTTTCACATGTATGTATATTGTCTGTTGCATGTTCACAACTGTTTGTGGGCACACTCTACAGGTCACAAGTTTTATCCAATTTATCATATTTTAAACCAGAACTCTATGTTTATAACCCAAACTTCTTGCAGTTCCTTTTGATATTTAAGGGGGGGGGGGCGAATGGTTACCGTGTACGAGTTGTATCATACGGTCTGCCATTCAGATAACAGGCATGGTTTCAATTCCCGGAAGTAGGGTCGCCTGTCCAACCTTGTGGGTTTTCTCCGGATCCTCCCGTTTCCACCCACTGCCAAAGACCCCTACGCGCACTCGAATTGTTGAACCATATGTTAGTGCCGAGATGACCTGGTTTGTGTCGAGTGGAAGTTAAACCTCATTTCTCCCTCTCCCCTCTCTCTCTTTTGATATTTTTGCTTGTCGCACCTTAACTTCTGGATTATAACCACTGATTGTACCAAAAGAATCATGTTATTCAGCAATTGAATTTATGTTTATGGTTAGTTGTTTGATTTGACTGAAAATAAAACAGAAGTTTAATTTGATTGTAAGTGTTAAATTATCTTTTTTAAATATAATTATGTAATTGTATTTTGTACAGCTATTAAAACATAGATTCTAGACTGTGAAAATAAAGTTATAGAAAATCGTAGCAATAATAGTGGTTTTGAAATTCAGCTGGTGTCATTTGTTCGAATCAATGGGTAACGGAATGAAAAATAAAATGTATAAGTAGAATGCAGAGGTGTTTTTTTTTTTAAATAATGACGTCAACATGTACAGTCAACCAAAACTTTAACTTTTCTGAATTAAGAAATTGTAATACACAAACAAAAATATATGACTGGGAAAGAAACTATTTTAAAACGTTTTGGCTAAACGTTTTTTATATTAAATTAAGAAACGTTGATAAAACGTTCGAATTAACATTGCCAACAACGTTTTAAAGACGTTTATTTTATGTTTGTTCAAATGTTTTTTACAACGTTGTTTTAATGTTTCTATTACGTTAAAAAAAACGTTTAGCCAAAACGTTTTAGAAACGTTTAAAAGAGTCTACATTTTTAGGTTTTTTAAACATTGAAAATAAACGTTTCAGAAACCAAAATGAAACGTTTTTAATACGTTTAAAAAATGTTTAATTGTTTGCTGGGTCGTGTCCGAGTCAATCGTTTCTATACACTGTTACTGTCGAAACCATTACTGAATGAGAATGCAGTCATTGTATTGGCATAAAAATCATCAATCAAGATGAACTTAAGTTATCTTGTCCCAAAGTATCAACCAATCAAACTGCTTATCTCTGCCTACCCTAAGAAGAAAATGCTCATCTTCGACCTCCATCAAGGCATTGACCTAATAAGCATACACACCAATTTTGAACATTTTAACTCAATTCGAACGAGATCTCTGCTTACCCTAAGCAGAAAATGCTCATCTTCGAACTCCATCAAGGCATTGACCTAATAAGCATATACACCAAGTTTGAACATTTTAACTCAATTAGAAGGAGAGTTATTGTGTTCCAAAGTCTCGACCAATCAAATTGCGTATCGCTCTGCTTACCCTGAGCAGAAAATGCTCATTATCGAACTTAGTCAAGGTATTACTGTAATGAAACTATACACCAAGTTTCATCAATCTCATTTAACTAGAACTAAAGTTATCGTGTCCCAAAGCATCAACCAATCAAATTGCTTATCTCTGCTTACCCTAAGCGGAAAATGCTCATCTTCCAACCCCATCAAGGCATTGACCTAATAAGCATACACACCAAGTTTGAACATTTTAACTCCATTAGAAGGAGAGTTATTGTGTTCCAAAGTCTCGACCAATCAAATTCCGTATCGCTCTGCTTACCCTGAGCAGAAAATGCTCATTATCGAACTTAGTCAAGGTATTACTGTAATAAAACTATACACCAAGTTTCATCAATCTCACTTAATTAAAACTAAAGTTATCGTGTCCCAAAGCATCAACCAATCAAATTGCTTATTTCTGCTTACCCTAAGCAGAAAATGCTCATCTTCGAACTCCATCAAGACATTGACCTAATAAGCATATACACCAAGTTTGAACATTTTAACTCAATTAGAAGGCGAGTTATTGTGTTCCAAAGTCTCGACCAATCAAATTGCGTATCGCTCTGCTTAACCTGAGCAGAAAATGCTCATTATTGAACTTAGTCAAGGTATTACTGTTATGAAACTATACACCAAGTTTCATCACTCTCACTTAATTAGAACTGAAGTTATCGTGTCCCAAAGCATCAACCAATCAAATTGCTTATCTCTGCTTACCCTAAGCGGAAAATGCTCATCTTCGAACTCCATCAAGGCATTGACCTAATAAACACATACACCAAGTTTGAACATTCTAGCTCAATTAGGAAGAGAGTTATTGTGTCCCAAAAAGTGTGACGGACAGACGGACAGACAGACAGACAGAAGGACAGACAGACAGACGGACGGACGAACCCATTTTAATAGTCCCCCAACTTTCTTCGAAAGGCGGGGGACAAAAAATGTCTTTCTCTTTTTGAAAATTAGTAGGGACTTTCTGAAGATAGCCTCGACTACTCTAAAATATGGAAATGCTAATCCGAAGATACTAGTTCTAAATTGAGTGGGTTTAGGTCTTAGCTTTTTTTTCCAATTAGAGCGCGCTATAGTTAGAAAAACCATAAATCATGATGTTGAGATTACATCCCAAGTTTGTAACAAATTAATGAGTATAAAATCACGATTCTCAGTAGAAAACATAATAGAGCAATATTCAGCTTCAATAGTCTATCATATCCAAATACGGTAAACAAAATAATTACATCTCAGTTTTGTATCTAAAGCAAATTTTATTTATGAAATCATTTTGACGCACACGTGATTTTATCGTCACGATGGATATGATGTAACCTTCACCTGTGGAAATTATCTGACGTCACAGTTATAAATAGATAAAAATGTGACCGATTTTGGTGGAATCAACTAGAACATTCCATTTGGTAAATAAAAAATAGCCTACATGACAATTCTAGTTTTATCTACATGTTAATATGGGATATTGATACAATCTCATCTCAAAATATCTCGCTTTTCTTTGCAATATCCCAGAAAGTTAGAATTAACCCTGTAATGTTTCCAAATTCTCCTAACCCAATATTTACAACCGAGCAGATCAAACCTGTTTGGATTGGATAAACGAGATGTGACGTCGTCGATGCACGTGATGTTATCCTGTCCGCATTGCAAAACCATAACAAACCAACGTTGGGTAAAGACTTCAAGAGGAGTACTGTACAACTTTCATCGAAAATCTAGAATAACCTTGGACAAAAGTATAAATCAGATTACCAAATTAAAAATATAACATATCGGAGAAACATACTGTCCAACTAAAAAGGTGAGTAGTCGGAAATTTAGTTTGTTATACGACTTTTTCTAAATGTAAACAAAAGAAGGTTCTACAATGTCAGTGGATTTTGGTGGTTTCATAACTGGAGTGAAATTTGTATTAAAATGTCTATGGGCATTCAGTTGGGGTTAATTTAGGCCTACTTTGGTATTTCAAGGCTAGAAAATGGTCGAAATGTTTGTTGACGTGATATTCTTGTATTCAGCATTATTTGTACGAGTTGTTTGTGATTCAACTAGAATGACCTAGGTGACCTAGGCAGTGCTGTCAGCTATATCCGTGAACTCAGCTGAGTGATTCAAGCAGTCTGTCAGTTGAGTTGGGATGGATCACAACCCACATGGGCACATGATGACTTGGTGTGTTTAATACCGGTAGTACTGACTTCGGTTTTTTTATATTTGTGAGAGATTGTGCCAGTTTACATAAAAAAAAAAAAAATTGGACAGGAATTGTAAATAACTTATGGATAATAATACCCAGTTTCATTGGAATATTCTATTGTTTTTGTGTCTGTTCCCTGTTGAGAGGAATTCACTTTGGAATATTTTATGGATAAAAAAAATCCACAACTGTCCCAAACGTGGTCTCCCTTTCATTGGAACATGGGCTGTTTGCCAAGGTAAGGTCTTTGACTAAAACTAAAGTAATGAACTTTACAACTTAGTTTTTCAAGTCTTTAAAAGTTGGGGTGAACCGGTGAAATTGAACTTGATAATCAGGAATAGAAGATACCTTTATCATTATACTCAGTTCATCAGTGGGCATAATAGTATATTTAGCTTTAAATATCTCGACTAGGTATATACTTTGTAATGATTTTGGAAAGAAAATTGAATTTAATTAAAAATCTCGACTAGGTATATAATTTGTAATGATTTTGGAAAGAAAATTGAATTTAATTAAAAGGATATGCTTGTGAAACACCTGGTAGTATGTTACCATTTTGTCAAACAGACTTTGTTTAAACAAATTAACTACTGGTCAGGATCATACATGTACATATATGTACCAGTACTTCTTATCAGTAAATATGATATACCTGCTTGAGAAGATATGGTGAAGAAACTCTGGATTTGTTGTAAAATAAATGAAATGTTATAATATTCCAAACATATATCTAATTATGTATAAAATTGTATTTTTTCAGACGAAGACCCACAGTAGGCAATTTTACTAGAAGAAATAGTACACCCCATATTCATCTGGGTGCGGCTGGACAAACCCAGAGGGTTCCTCCAATATCAGGTGTCCCATTTCAGAGAATTAATTCATTCCCCATGACAGTTGATCATAAACGCCCAAGGGTAGGTACAATATCTTTGTAAATCTTATTCTGTGTCAAATTATTAAAGAAGCAAGACATCTTTGATTTGGGTCAAAATGAAATGATATAAAAAGGTGATCAACTGTTTTATTCTGATAAGAAATCAGGCAACTTCTATCAGTAACTTTTTTTATCACTCACAGCAAAATGTTATTTCTCAACATTGTTTTTATCTGTGGATTTCAAAGTTTAGATATTGAAGATAACTTATATCTTGCAAAATGAATGAACATATTACAATTATTCAGATAATGCTTTCATCTTCACACCTAAATCAAGGAGGTCATATCCTTTTTTGAAGACTTGTGTACAAGTTGGAATTGAGGCTACTTCCTTGTCATCGGTATGGTTGTTAGTCAGAAAACGATATTGATTTTATTTCTTGTCTCCATAGTAAAAATATAATTTTGTTAACAGTGACTCATATAGATATCTCCTTGTATTTAAGTACTATCCAAAATTATACTTCACTTTCTGAAGACCATCTTATTAACACTGTTGGATCAAATTTTGAGTCATCTACTATTAGTAATGCTTATGTCAATTGGAGTCAAGGCTTTTCTGTAGCAAGAGACATTTTTGAAATAGCATTCATTCTTACATACATTTTTCTCCTTTGAGATGTGGTTAAAAGTAAAATGTTATCTATATATAGCTAGATTAGTTATCTTTGGTTACTATTTCAATAAAATTTAATTGAGCTTTGAAAATAATTTTTTTTATAGGTTATTTTAAAACATCTATAATTTATCTTTTTTTTTTTTTTACAAAAATGAATATTCACTGAATTAAAGCTATGAAGTTAAAATATGTTTTTAAATACCTTCTTGAAAAGATGTCTGCTTTATTCGATTCACAACTAAAGAATGAAGAAAATCATTTATAAATAACAGAACACTCTCTATACTGTACATTCATCAATGAGATAAATATAGAGAAAGACAAATGGAAGATGCTACAAGATATATTTCTTTGTCTTATAATTGGAATACTGAGACACTTGTATTTCTCATTTATTAAATCAATCTTGCCTAATGGTGTCAGGCCGACAAAAAAGCCTTTCAGCAATAAGAAACCTTTTACTACGACAGCAACTATGAATGAACGCCCACACTTAACGTAATAGCTATGTTTTCACACTCATGACATAGTATTTTGTACTTCCATTGAGAATAACAACTTTTACCAACATATTTGTTTGTCAGGGATATGAATAAATAAAATCATGTAGGATGTTGTTTTGGGGTATTGATTAAGAATTATGGGAAAATACTGTATGACACCACAGAATATCATAATATAAATTCACTTGATCTCTGATCCTCAGAGGATAAGGTTCATCATGAATTTTTGGCATTCAATCTGGTATTGGAAGGTATGTACATTAGTATCTTTAGGTACTGTACAGATATAAGGATATAAATACAATACATGCCTACAATGTAAACCTAATTTAATTCATTTTTGTCATCATGACTTGACTTTTAAATGTTTTCATATATGGATTGGATATTGGAAATTCTTAAAAACTCATGTTTTAAATGTAAACTTTAAAAAAAACCCTAAGTGATTGAAATAGCTGACTGGACTGGGTAGGGTATACATGGGTACATGTGTATTGAATTTGTTTTTTTAAAACAGATTTTAGGTTTAAAGATTTTTATGATTGAAAGTAGGAAGTAACTTATCAAGGAAGGGATCATATCAACACAAGTATATTGTGAATGTTCTAAAAATATCACAGTTTTGATAAACATATATGTATAGTCTACCTGTTGAGTGTCATTGACATTAACATCATGTCTATAAATAGTATCACTAAAAAATAAAATTGAATTTTTACTGCTTATGACAAGGATATATATGGGGCATTATTAAAAGTTATTAATAGTTTAGTTAGTACCTGTACTTTCATTTTTTATTCACTTAGTTATATAAATCATTGCATATCTGTTCAGTTTAATCATTTGATGAACTTGTTGGTGTAGGTGGTTATTTTTGTAATGATGACAAGGCATTTTAATGTAGTTCTGAGAAGTCAGTGGGTTTATTTAGTTATGGTTTTTATCATTTCAGGCTAAGTTTAGTGGTAATATGGACTTGTTCAATCCAGACTTTCATTTTTCACCAGGAGGTGACCATGTTTTACCTAACAGTGACTTAACAATGTATGCTGCTAGTCCAAACTCCCTTCATATGTACGACCAGGAAAAATATGATATGCAGAATTATGTCAACTGTTTGAGTTCAAACACAAGAACACTTCAAAAACGTGACAGTGGTTCAACTTTTGATGAATTTGATTTAAACCCACAGTTTGAGAATAACTACGACATGTTACCTAATCTAGTGATGGACAACAGTGATCTCCAGCCAGTCTCAGATTTTTCAAGTTATAATGCTCAGACAAATACATGTATGAATTCAGACGTGACTTTGACAGAACTGAATTCAAACTGGAACAGTGAATCTGAATCTTTATTGGACGATCTTGAAACAATCATACCATCATGTAAGACTGTGTCGTATTCAGATGGTATACAAACAAACACTATGAATCAAAATTCATTTAATATAACAGGCCAACGACAAAATAATACAAACTTTCCTTCAAATTCACAGAATGTGTCTCGTTCAAACTTTCATGCGTTTATCAAATCAGAGCCAATGGCAAGTTCATCATTATGGTCGAACCCATGTAAGCAGTCGGCCACTCTCTCAACGTTGAACTCTAATATTCGAAAAGAAACGCCTGTACAGTTACCTCAGAGTACGAGTCGTAGCCCTCCAAGTGTGTATTACAACAGTCAATCAGAGAGAGAAACAGTTCCTAAAGAGGATAATAAAATATTATTACAGAAGTTATTAATGACAAATAGTCCTTCAGAAAGGCCACCAGTTAGTATTGCTAGTGTGATTGGTCTTAAAAGGCCAGCTTTACCTGTGAAAGAAGAAAATGAGGAATCAGTGGAAGAAAAATGGAAGGAAATTGAGAAATATATACATGATGAGGATAATGATACTAAACCAACTCAGGCTAAAAGAACTAGATTTGGTAAGTAACTCAGATTTGATATGCCGGTATAATATGTTTCAGTAGTAATTGTTAATATCTGTCACTTTAAGGTCTAGGATATGTTATTGTTTTAGGCATGGTTAAAGTGCTTTTTGTGGGGAAGGGGTACTGAATTTGTAAATAGAATCCCCAATCTTAAATGTATGTAATTTCACAAAAAAAAAACACATGTACAGGG
Organism: Patella ulyssiponensis; assembly: GCA_963678685.1. NCBI lineage: Eukaryota > Metazoa > Mollusca > Gastropoda > Patellidae > Patella > Patella ulyssiponensis. The sequence continues at coordinate 49,247,036 of OY783229.1, read as the reverse complement.
TAATACGTAATCACTAATATCTGACTCTGAAACAGGAAATACCCACTTGCTTCCAGTAACAAACCGGTTTGGGTTTTTTCCATATGGATAGATTTTTATAAAGTCAGTCAACAAGATCTGATGTAACCGAATTGAAATGCGATCACATGACACATGACCTATTTTGTACATCAGCTGTGAAATATTAGGCCATGTTCCGCCTTATTGTAAAGACACCTCTTATATCAGCCACACATAATTTAATATTGTAAATTTACATGACAGTGTGGTATATCACAAAATATTCCCCTCAGTCGTGTTATTTTCCAACCGGTTATTACCGGTATATCATATATCCCATTTCCATTCATGATCTTTAATACACACATAATGGATAAAAAAATGTTATGGTTAACTATTAACATTGGTACATATTATTTATACCACAAGAATTGTTATTTTAATATTAGATGTACGTGTATCTTAACACATGTACATAAATCAATGAATTTTATATAATTTTAATTTATCAATTAAAAATAATCATAATTCATCATAGTCATTCATGACCAAAAGATTAAGACATAAGTGTTAAGATACTGTAATATTTTAGACATTCATTAAAATGCAATCTCTTTTAAAGTAACATTATATAATAATTCAGAAAAGTTGACTTGTTTCCATGCATTAAGCTTGTCCATATCATTTGAATGTCAAGGTCAAATTGACATGTATGCACTGGAAGCTTCCACACCAAAAGAAAATCATTGATATTGGCAATATGCCAGATTTTCTGGGTGTTGTATGTATATTTTGGTGATGTTGAACCTTAAGCTTATTTCAAAAACATAAAAAAAACAAGGATATCAAAATCATATTTATAATTTAAAAAAATATGACCTACAGGTCAACAAAGTGGTAAACAACTTTGACTGTATCAGGTGAAGGCAAATTTAGACTTGTAAATTGTTTTGTATATTAAAAAAAATTCCCCAAGTAGGAAATAAAATTTATACCCTGTATTAAGTGGTTTCTAGGAACTGGTTCTCTCTACATGTACATGTAATTCCCAAGGAATGTTGTAAACATGTAGAAGGATAATCCTGTTCATATTTAAACGATTGACCTTCCCTAAAATGATCCTGTAAAGCACATGAGACTTTACAATTGAATTATGTTGGGTATGAGGTCATTCAAGATAAAGGATGGGCCTGGAGTAGTAGACTATATCAACTTGTTGCTGAGTGATTTTGCCTTTTGGCTCTTAACCTTAAAATGAATACAATATATCATTGTAATGGATCGAGAGAACATCTTGAGCCAGAAAAAATATCATCATCCATAATTCAAGGTACATGTACATAATCACTAACTTTCAAACAATCGTTGTCATTGAAAAAAAACAAAAAACAAACAAAAAAAAGATAAATATGCCATAAGGCATTGTGTAGGTCTGCAATATCACCCAAAGTGGAAGCGGACATAAAACCTCACAGACGCGTAGGTCTTATGTTCATGTATGAACTGAGTCGTATATTAATAAGATTTTGAGTGGTCTTACATAATTGAAATTTTTAAAAAGTTATCTTTATTAAAGCATGCAAATGTACTATAACACATTGAATAATTTATAAAGTTAAAAATTTGATAAAAAAAAATATGCTAAATAAAGAAGATCTAACCGTAAATTGTTATATGACCCATAAATTGTTGTATTACCTTATTATAAAACATAGTCTCGAACTGACCTAGTATGTGTTGAGGCGAGGTTAAACCCCATTTCTCTCTCTCTTTATTATAAAACAACAAAATGATAGGAATTTATTTCACACAAGAAGTTCCTTGATTTCTGTTACATGTTTGGGGGCTTTGTTTTAAAGAGATCTTCATCTTTCTTTCTCTACTTCAGATTCTGGTAGTTCTGTGGCAGCATCATTTGATGAAGAATCTATTGATGATGATGAAAGTAGTGATGAAGACTGGTCAGACACAGGTAATTAATACATATTGTTAATTATACAATTTTCATAATTCTTACCAAAAGACTGCCTAAGGAAAAATGTAAAAATAATTATATTAGAAGTAATTAAGCAATAGTTCTTAAATTGTTCTAAACGTTTTGAATGGTTTTTTTTTCAGAAATGGACTTTCCTAGTGGTGCCTCAGTTTTGGATGATGGTAAGAAAGGAGAAAAATACTTTTGGCAGTACAATGTCCAGTCAAAAGGTCCAAAGGGAACAAAACTGAAGTTGCATTTAGATAACAAAAACCCATATAAACTACCTGGTTTTGAAGATCCTGTTTTTGATCCACAAAATACCAAAGCTGGTATCCGACATGGAGGCAAGGCTAGAAAAGGTGATGGAAATGATATCGTCCCTTCACCCAAGAAACTGTTTAATCTTGGTCAACAGATTAGGAAGCTGAATCATATGATTAATGAAGTATCTCCATCGAATGACCAACCAGCATCTATTAGAAATGAGTCAAGAAAAAAGAAAAATAAATTGGCATCAAGGTATGTAATTGAGACCGTTTTGTGTGTATTGATGTTTACTACATGTGACTCCATCTATGTTACAAGAATGTCTTAAGACTATCACCATTCATGAAACAATTGGCGGCAAGACCGGTCGCATTATTTATTTTGAGTGAAGCTTGTGTCATCAGTTCATTTGATAGCATCCACTAAAATGGTATCTGGTGGAATTACTGTTTTAATCAAGTAAAATAGATTACTTTGTGAGAAGTCTATTTATCATTTATTTATTGAATCATTACTTTATTGCAGAGCTTGTAGATTGAAGAAAAAGGCACAACATGAGGCAAATAAAGTGAAATTATATGGCCTGGAGAAAGAACATAGTCAATTGTTACAAGTTATTACCACCATCAGAAGTTCAGTTATTAAACGAGCCAGACAAATGCAGGAACTGAAAGATACAGACCAAGACAAACTTATTAATAAGTTGGATGAATTAATCGCCCAAAATTTAAGTAAGTTCAGCACATAAAAATTTCAAAGTTCTTGTTCAGTACATAAGTTGATGCGTTTGAAAGATATTTAATCTTCAAATTGAAATTATGATTTCGAGTTAAAATATAATTTAGTTAGAAAATTCATGTTTTACTTTATTCTTTATTCTACCTTTATTGTTATTTCAGCTTCGAAGATAGCTGGAAACGCTGCCGAATTTGTGAATAGTGTGATAAAAGCAGTTGAAAATGGTGATGTGACAGGTGGAATTGTGATTGAGAAGAAAAAGAATTCAAAAAAATAAACTGTTAACTTACAGATTTAAAAATCCTGAATCTCAAACTCTCAGTATTATTTACAATTATTCAGCCAGTAACATTCAGTAACAGTGATGTGCAGACAATACCATCAAATTCTAGTTAACTTAAAGCTTATAATTCTAGGTTCAAGTCTCAAAATTAATTGATACCTTTATTTAGATTGATTATTAATAAATAGAAAAAAACACAGTTTGCGCATGCTCAAGAAGTGATAGTGTGAAGTGGAAATGTGTTTCAAATTGACATTATAATAGATTGTCAGAAATCCAAAGATTGTCTGCGAAAGTTGGTGGGAATTTTATGCCATTTGTCTTTCAGTGACTGAGCGTTGTGAAGCTACTGTGCAGGGATTGCCTTAGCAATTGTGTCCTTTTCATACACAATCATACATCATTATTATGGATTATTATAATTAATATACATTACCAATAAGTTTTAAAGACTTCCATCTGTTTTGTTAAGTGTTAAGATCATGTTAATTGTAGTTAAATCATATTGTAGATAGAATGAACTGTTTTATTATTCCTTGGTTATGTTATATTTTATTATACGTTAATATTTTTAACCCACAGTGGTGCAATAACTAAATCAATCTTTTTGAAAATATATATTGAATTAACATGATTTGATTCATTGATGTGTTGAAATAAGAAAAAATAAAAGGCAACTTAGCTAAGTTTAACAAATTAAAGCCATTGATCCTCATTTACATTTTTTGAACATTTTTGAAATGAAAATTTAAATAAAGGTACGTCAAAATATTTCACTTGGTACTAGCTGTTTCATATCGTCCGTAAATATGGAATGGAATTGAACTGTTTTTGAGCAGATATTCAAATGACGAATGGCTTTAAGATTTAGTAAAATAATCCAGAGAAAAAAGTGTGGGTCTGTTACAATGCTATTATGAGAAAGACAGCATTCCCGTATAAAACAGTGTATTGCATCATTGTTAGAGTATTGAATTATTGTTAGCATGTAGACTAGTATAATATATAAACATATTGTAAGCTTGTTGTTATTATAAAACTGTCATGTCACTATCTTCATTACACAGACAAGTGACTCACTTTATTAATTATCTATGTAACCATGGACACTTTTACCCAACTACTCAAATGGATGCAAAAAAAAAATGAAAAAAGTAGCATTTCAATTGTTTTCTTGCCATAAAACACACTAAAATAGTATATTATGTGCACTTGTGATTGTAATGGGACATGTCCATTGTAATGGTAGACTTAGTTTATATATTATATTTTGGAGATGTAGTAAATTATGATATATTGACGTACATGCATGCATTACTGATGTTATGTTCATGGAATGAATAGATGTTGAATTTGTATATTCCACAATATTTGTATATATTGAAGAAAGTGTTCTGTGATCAAGTATAATCTGTAGTTTCTGTGACTATTTGTTAACTATTTTAAAGTTAAAGATTTCTTTCAATGTATTTCTTTGCTACATTTTTACATTTTACAGTGCTTAATCTACGATATATTTAGTTGTATTTGGAAGTTGTATAGCCACAAAAAGAAATTCATTTGCATCTTTGTTCTGATATTTTGATACCAGTATTTGTTTAGATGTACCTATAAATAGAAGAAGCCTCAAAGACGTATAATAATGAATATTTCTACTTGATTTTATATTGATTATTATTAAGTCAATTTGTACTATACAATAACAACTCTCATTGTTTATTCAATATATAAATGTACAGTTTATGATTATATTTAAACCATAATTATATATTATCTACATGTATAATATTGGTGTAGGGAGAAAAGTGGTGATGTCTCGTTATGATGAAATGATAGAATATTGTCCAGGTATGAACGGGTCATGTGTAACTTTTCTTCTAATAATTCCTTTGTCCATTTGTTATAAACTAAAAATAAAGTTGTTCTATATATATAAAGAAAGTTTGTTCAAGTTATTTATTGGTTTATATCAATTCATTATATTGTTTTTGCTCTGAGAATTTTAAAATATAAGTTAGACAATACAGGTTTAGACGCAGTGGAAATGAGATACTGGGGTAGTGACAAACCATAATATGAGAAACACTCATGGGGATTCAAAGAGGGTTGAAGTCCTAAAACTGTGTTTTGGATTATTTTAATGCTAGAGATGCATATTATTGTGGAGAATCCGCCCCTCAGACACCCCACTCCTCACCCCCAATGTTGATGGTCCTCAATACTGGTTGAAACATGGCTATTCAAATTTAGGACTTTTTATTCCTATATCCAACACTAAATCCATCCTACAGTGCTTTAGAAATTCGTTCTCTACTTGAAACAGTGATGATGTATCTCCACGTACTTAGCCAGCCATGTCTGACTCTGAGGTAGGAGTATAGAGTGTGAAAATATTGAATTAATCCCTTGAATGTGGAATAAAACCAAGTAATTGCCTGTGATTCAAGGGCCGGTCGATTATTTTGCTATAAATATGGATCAGATGAATATTAACAGTTTTTATATGCCCACATTTTCACATGGACATATTGTCATCACCCCTGTCTGTCTGGATGTCTGCAATTTGTTTATGAAAGTCAACAGGACACATTTTTTGACGAAACTGGAAATATAAGTTTGTCCCCCAAAGATCTTGGTTTCTTTCAATATTAACATGTATCGATCCGTAACTTCCTGGATTATGGCTCCTGATTGTACGAAAAATCACGTTTTTTGCTTGTGGACACTCGAAGAGGTCACAATTTTTTATCGGATTTTAATGACACATGAAATGTATGTTTCAAACGTGGTTCACGTTTTTAACCTGTGGTACAGCTAGAGATCATAATGTTTATCCGATTTAAAAAAAATTTGAACATATCACCAGTGTTGAGTTTAGATTTTGTAAAAGATCTGATTCTGATGAAACTTAAAATATGTGTTTATATCCTAAATTAAGAAAAGTATTAGTTTTGATAATTAATTGTGCGTATTGTATTGTAACTTCCTGAAATATGGCCCCTTAGCTTGTTCTCTGTCCATCTGTTGCAAAATGTGGCCATATCTTGCATGGCAACATCTTGTTTGAACAAACAATTTAATTATACCATGGAATTGATCATATATAAAAGAAGTCCCCCAGGGAGAGGGGTTTAATATAGGCTATGCCTGTTCCCCAATTCCTATTCAGATACAAATCTGAATAAAAATACTTCTTATGAAAAAAAAGTCCCCTGCAGTCAATTTTATTGGTTTATTTGTAATTCTAATTAGAGAACTGATTTATAAGATGGGGTTAGCAAGTTACTAATGGAGAGTTACATAATCCTAACACCTTCTTGGCATACCTTATTAGGAAAATTACTCAGTCTACCACATTGGCTGACATTGACATGTTTTATAATGTGACTTTGAAAAACAATATTCATGATTGTTGTTGACAGTTGTTTGTTTGTTGCCAAGTAATATCTTTATAAAAGAAATAAAATTTGGGTGAGGTCACAATCTCAAGTCAAGCATTTTGTGTAAAGCTGCAAGAGCGGCATCCAATTTACATCATGGAATTTATCATTTTTAGAAGAAATGATCAGAGTCATTTTGATTGGGTTATTTCTAATTCTCTTAGAATATGAGGGACAATGGAGGTATCAAGTTACAAATAATCAGGTCCTGGGTTTTTTTTGGTACAAGAGAAATCACAGCCTATGTATGTACTCCGCATGACTGATAAGAAAAGTCTACTCTGCATGACTGCTCAGACATAATTTATGTACTCTGCATGGCTGCTCAGACAATTTTTGACATAATACTGTTCAATTTCATTGGTTAATTCATTTATCTCAAAGACAAGGTGATGATGCCATAATTATTACAGCATCTCATATTATAATAACCAGCATCATCAATTATATATATTATAGAATGCATATTCTACAAATAATATATCCAAAATTTGTGTTATTTCATACAAAATTGAAAAAAATATGGATAATTGAAATACATATCCAAAATTTACATGAGTTCAAAGAAATTTTACCAAATTATGTATAATGGAAAGTTTGGCAAAGCGGTGTAAACTATTTTTAATGGAATCATTTAAATTTTGGACAATAATATAATCCTATAGTTTTCTTGTCTGTCACCTAGCTGTACTGTATTTAAATAAATTCATAATTTTGCGGGATATAGCTAGATCAGCAAGAATATAGATTTATAAATTTTACTAACATCAAAGTAACATTTATATTATTTTGTGAATAACAAATTATCATTTCACATAATTTAACCCGACAAATTTTTCAACATCCTATTTGAACATTATGAGATGCCATGAGATTGCATCCTTGTAGCATTGGTTTTAACTTCCACTCAACACAAACAAGGTCATTTCGGGACTTACATACAGTTCAATTTTATTTCATTAATTCGCTTGCGTCTTAAGCCGTGGTAGCAAACCGCAGGACTCAATGACAGATCTTATGATGTGTTAATTATTCAGCCACCCAGCCCCTCGCCCACCCAACTCAACATCGAGTTAACAGGACAGATTCACACATACACAGTTACATAGTACTGGGGGTAGGAACTAAGGCCTACTGATTAACTCTAATTTCTCAACACAATACTTTAAGTTTGTATGAGAAAAAGGAGTGGTTCTTGAACATTATTTCCTCATTGTCATTATGTACTCATTTCATGTAGTTTGCTAACATTCTTAAATCTAGGCTAACTTTTCTTTAAAAAAGCATTAATGCCCATCCTTATAAAATAAAAGGTTAATTGATTCATTGGTTATATAAAAATTGCATAGTTTATTAGGTCAAGAATGTTGTAATCACCTGATAAAATTTGTTTTTTCCATAAGTATGTTTACGCAGACACACCTTACATAATTTATATAATTATACATAATCTTGAACTATTTAATCTTCATCATAATAATTGTTGAATTTGTTGATGTACAACGGCAGGTTTCATTGGGTGAATCATAATTTAGGACAAAAAAAAAAACGTCATGGGGACAGCCACGAGGCGTCCTTGAATAATGGAATCGATGATTCATCATAAGTCACACAATTTAACTTTATGGGGTCGATGTACACAGAATGAATAATTTTACAAATGGACCTGTGGTAGCGTAAACAACTTTACTCATTTTATCTCTGAATGAAATTTACTCGACGTTAATTGGATGGTTTGTAGGGCAAAAATTTCGCGTCATAAATCTGTTATCCAATCAGATTGGAGGTGGCTCGTGCACTGCACCATGTTATTTAACCGGGTTTGACCTGTGCGAGGACGTAAACAAGCACGGTGTCAGATTACAGGAAAAGTTTTTTTACATCATGATCAATTATTACTAGCTACCACTTAACATCAATTAAATTTACAATGTAACATCGTGTACGTACGTATAATGTGCTCTAGAAATTACGTATACATTGACGATAGACGAAATCTTACATATTGTCGCATGTCATTGCATTGGCCATGATTATATTGATTAGCATCCGTCACTTCCTAATTTACTAGCTGCCTGATAAACAAAGCTTTGCGTCATAACAGTGAACAGCTTGATTTTGTAGTGACGAATACAACCAACCGTACGGTACTTCCATATCTATAAAATGAAAATAAGTATTAAAAATATCGCCCCGCCCTTCAACCCCTATAAACGGGGGCGGATCCAGGTATTTTTGAAGGAGGGGACCGGGTTTGCCAGGTTCCTAAATTAGACAGGCATACATACAAATTGAGCTTTTTGAAGAGAGAAATTGTTTTTGTAATGATGTAGAATCATTATTGTGATTTAATTTCATTGATGCAACAGTCAATTTTTCTATGTAGCTAAGCAGGGTAGGGTTTAGACCCCCACCCCCTCTCTGGATCCGCCCCTGCTAAAATAAATTATTAGAGACGGGATGAGTGGGGTGGGGACTGAGGAGGGGGGGGGGGTGCAGCGGCAAGTCCCCTTACGACCAGATCAAGCCAATGGGTTATTGGGTTTATTATGCAACGGTGCTCGAATTACATTGACAGTAAAATGTTCCGTCCCATAGGTAGTCGAAGGCGGGAAACTGCATAGCACGCGTGGGATATAAAAAATGTATAATTCAGGGAAGTAATTTGTTTTAGTATTTCAAATTCCCAACTCTTTTAACACTTACTGACGCAGGGGCGTTTTAAGGTTTATCATGGCGGAGGCTATACTATGTTGAGGGCCCTCTTTCGCGGGGGGCCCTGGGAGGGGGGGGCCCTGGGAGGGGGGGCGGGGGCGTGATTGATGATTTTCATACCAGTGCAATGACTGCATTCTCATTCAGTAGTGGATTCGACACTAACAGTGTAACGAAAACGATTGACTCGGACTTGGGGGCCCTTTCCCTTGGCCAGAGGGGCCCTTTTGTCAGACGAGGGGCCTTTTTGTCTGCCTTTAGGGCCCTTACCTAACTAGGCTACATTTCATTTTTCTCATCGGTTTTAGCATTTTTCTCCCGTTTTATTTGTTCAACTTCTTTGAATTTTTTTCGCGAGGAGGCTAGCGCCTCCAGCGCCTCCGCTATAAAACGCCTTTGTACTGACGTTTTCAAATAGTGTTTCTACAACATTTAGTAATCGAAGCCACCGCATTATTGTTTGTATAGGCAAACATCCGAAAAGAAGTATCACCTTATAGTTTACCGGGCAATGAAGATGTGTTAAAGCGGCAATTTCATATTTTTAAGTTATATTTTTAAAATATATTAAAATAAAGCCTTAAAAAAGATGGTATCTATAAACAGTCCAACCTTGTTAAAGAATAATCCTATAATTCACTATTGCCAGTTGAGAAATTGGCAAAAATATCAATTTCAACATTAAATTCAAACGTTTGAAGATAGCTATTGCATGGGGGGAATGGGAAAACAAGGAGGTAATTGTGCTATTATTTTCCATGTGAAAGATGTTTCAGTGTGGAAAATAATGCCTATGATTGTATAATAGTGAGTTGAAAACCTCTTGTGTTTAAAAGACATAGGCTAGAAATAAATATGTTTAAGGGGGAATTTTATTCCCGACAGTAATTAAAATTTGTCCAGGGTTTTTTAAGTCTCACTTGAACGACTACGTACGGTCCTTGTCAGGGGGGGGGGGGGTACGTCTAATTAGCATTGTCCAATCAGAGTTCGTGGCACCAAACACACTATAAACAAACAGGGTTTTTTTAAATTGAGAAACTCGTGGGAAAACAACAACCGTGACATTGATCGATCTTTGAACTTTGCAACTCGATTGTCACATGTAGGCATTTTAGCTATAAAGCACGAGACTTGGTATTCACGACGACCGATGAATCTGATAGGTTCCCAAGCTGGGCTTGTGACAATCGAACTTAGTGGCGAAATATACAGGGTATTACGTGAAGGGCTTGATAAGATGTATGTAGTTAAGGCGAGATCAAGCCTTCTATTGAAGATGATGTACAACTTACAATTAATGAGCTAAATATTTATATATCGAAGTTGTAAATTTAGGCATATTAGGTAAACATACATTATATGCAAGACCTAATTTTGCCAATCGCCGGTCTTTCTTTAGACCTGAAATGTTATCTAAATCATCAAATAGACATTAATTAGCTTATCCAGACCATAATCAACATCCTAGGCTTAGCCTGTGATATTTACTGGATTCGGACCCGAGTTGCTGCTCAATTTTCATTTATGATTTAATCATGAAATGGATAATCGAGACTGTTGTTTTTTAGTACCCAATGATGATCGAAAAATTTAATCGCCAAATTCTCGGTTCAGAGTGGATCACAGATTGCCAAATTTTTATAATTTCCATTGTGACCCCCCCCCCCCCCCATATATTTCACGGCTACGCCTCTGCGCACATGATGCTTTTTAAAAATCCTCCAAACCCACTCTGTTCTAAAAATTAATGACGAATAGGAATATATTTCAAGTTCACTGACAATGTCAATAAGTCTTTGTCATCGAAAATCCGTTTATGTGTGTAAAGAAAACAGACAGCAATTGGTCTAAATCCTATTTTCCAAGCTACATGATTAAACCGGGTTTCATGCTTTTGAACACAGCACTTGCCATTAATAAACCTTTCTTTTTATTTTTTGAATATGTGTTAAGAAAAGTTTATATTGAATTATAGTTTGCAGTTTGCCTTATCTGTATCGTACAGCACGGGAACCTATATTTAGTAACCGCGGTCGATAATCTGCCAGCACGATCGGCGAACAACATGGTCTCTGCTCGCTTCTCACAGAATTTGATGATAACCAGAATTCTCCAATAAATATGAGGTAAATGCTTATTTATTCTTAAGATGTGCGTTCTTTGACGACTGTTGCCTTTTTTCTGATGTTCGGACAGTCCTGTCAATTAAATTTGGTTTTTATTCAGGCAGCTGTAGTTCCACTATGCAAGACACAGTGGTATGGCTACGACCAGGAATTTAATTGAAGACGTCATTTTTTATCTTTCAAATATTCCATGATGTCCGTAAATATATTGAATTTGCGCATGTTCATTTCTTTACAATGTGTTTTGTTTTAAATATTTGATTGTGAAATAATAAATGTTAACATCATTTAATTCCCCAGTTATCATGGTAAACGTCAAGGGTGTGCATTATGACCCGTTCGATTTTCATTCCCTGCATAAGTTATGATGATTTGTATGTCTGCCGGCACTCCACTTTAGCAACAGTTTGCTTGCGTCGCGGTGTTATACAGTGTAAAAGACTCTTGTAATTGTAATACTATGTTAATATTACACTGGATGCAAAGTTGCATTACATATTTACAATAACATATATATATAGGATATAATTGTCCGCATTGAACGAAAGTTTAACAGATTTACCCATACTGCACTCGGTGATCCATGCATCAGTCTTTGAACCAGCAGCTACACAGTCTATGCTGTCCTTTCAAAGGTGTATAGCTTTCTAGAATTAGAAGTTGCGTTTTCATGTTAGTAATATTTTGTCTTTATTATAGTCCCAGGTTTTATGTCGCTATCCCTCATAGGTGTAAATTACTAATTAGCCAAGGTCCAGTGCAACTGTAGACAAAAGTAATATTGCACACTATATTATATAGCTGCCTTGTCAAAATTGATTGGCAATGTAATTTGTTCAACAATTATAAATAAATATGATTTTACATATTTTCGGGTGATGTTACATTGTATTATTTATTGTGTCATTTTCCTTTTTTCGTTCCATTTACGAAATGAAATGGGTTTTTTTTGTCCTACTGTAGACTACTGGCCCTCCAACTCGGCTAATGACGACAGGCATATACTTACAGGGTGCTATAAATGTGATGGGATTTTTGCTTGGTCAGTGGTCCACTCTTATTTCAAATTCCAACTGTCATAAGGGATCTTTTACGTGCAAGTCAATGCATTTTTTTGCACATGTGTGTAAAAGTAAATTTAGTGTGGTGTGCTAATAAGTAATATCAAGGGGTATGAAATGTTTTTCCAAATATGTCCATCAGCTTTACAATTTCATAATGAGATTGAAACAGGGTTTATCTTATCTTCTACCCTGGATCCACAGGCTAATGAATTGGGGCATACACCATACAGTATGCTATAGAAGAAATTTTGCACTTTCAACTGTCGAGGGTTCTTTTCTGTGCATGCCAAGTGTACGCAGGAGCTTGGGTTTTTTTTTATCCCATTCAAATGACCAGCCACTTTTCCTTTAAAGGCCCTTCGCTCACCACTGACAAGTGGAAACCACTCTGTAAAAAATCCTGAGGAAGTTTATTGGCTAACATCAGCATCATCTTATGGACACTTATATAAAAGCATGTGTGTAAGTTTATTATGTGTTTGCATGAAACTATTTACATGGTTCTGAAATGCACAGGTGTTAATATACATTTTCACTACCTCCTAACCTAACTAGATATATATTTTCAGAACAGAAGGACGTATATTTACTCCTCCTGCAAATTTATACATGATAATTAGTAGAACCCTGATGAAGATTTGGACACAAAACTGAAGCCCTGTGCATACATTGCCTTGCTCATAAAAAATCCATTGGCAGTTGGACTTTGATATGAGTAGGCCATAGTGCCGCTGCCAGGGCAAAATTTCCCTCATAGCATACTGTATGGCATATGCCCGTCTTCATTAGCCTAGTCAGAGCAGAACAGTAGGACGTTAAACCCCATTTCATTTCATCACTCTCTCTCTATTGTAGGTCCCTGTCTTCCATTAGCCCAGGTTAGGTGCAGAAGAGTAGGATGTTAAACCCCATTTCATTTTTATTGTAGGTCCCTATTTTGGCTTCAAATGCTATATTATAAACTATTATTCAGACATTGGATGACCGAGATTTAAACAAGATTTAATTTAAGAATGATGAATCAAGGCCCAGTCTTGATAACAAGTACCATAACTACAATAATAAACAATGCTATATCTTGTCAAATATTAAACAGTAAAAACATTGCTCAGAATAAAGTTATTTGAAAGACATTAATTTACTATATTCATTTTTGCATTATCTATTTTTGAGCTATTATAACAAGTATGGCCAACTCTTTATATCTAAATCTTACATAATATACCCTTAATAGAGAGATGGATTAGGTTGGTGCAATTTTTTGACTGGCAAAAGACATAAAAGGTTAAATGCCAATCATTGAGGAATGTATTGTGGGAATGTCTTTTTTGTATCAAATTTAAAAATATGGGAACTCAGTTTCTCTAATGTGAACGACTAGATGCTATTCATTGCTAAGCCTTCCGTCCTGAATCATTGACAAGGAGATACCACTCTTGAAACACCAGAGGTACATTCTGTTATTGACTGGCAATGTTCCCCAGGCTTCTCCAGCATGTTTTCCCCTTGTTGGTACCAGAGAAATGACAAGGAACGACATTTAGTTAATGAGATAGGACGAAGGAGGTCCGGTTTACTCCTTGGAATTCCATTGCTATCTGGGTAAAATTTCATCAGCTGGGTAGCAGCAGACGGGCAGGATTTTAATCCCCAATTCATTAATTCTGACGAGCATAAGGTACAACTAATTTAATAGGTTGATGTCGTAGGTATAAAGTTTCATTAATGTATCTTGGATGGTCTATGAGATATGCCCAAGAAATCAAATCAAATAGATTCAATTTTATTATGAGGATAATAATCCATTGTATAGATTTTAATATGTTTTTGACAGTTGACTGCCTAAATCAGGGTGTAAGTTTAATTTTTGTTTGTTTTTACTTGTTAGGAACAGATATGGAGAGCATGGATGATATAGAAATGGAAGAAATTAAGCAGGAAAATTTAGCAGAAGTAGAAGAGAATCTAGACTTGTTTTTAAACTCTCAACAATGTGATCCAGTTGATGCTAATGATGAAGCAGAAGTCAACCTAATTATTAAGCAAGAAATAGAAGAAAGCATAGAATTAAAATGTCGCTGCTGTAAATTTGTTTCCTACTCATTTGAAAAGTTAGAAAAACATGAGAACGGTCATAGGTTAAGGGGAACATTTTTAGAATGTGATTATTGTGATTTTTGTACAAATACGCGTGAGGTAATGATTCAGCATGTCACCAAACATACAGGTGAACGCCCATTCAAATGTAAGAAATGTGAGTTTAGTTCTCGCTGGAAACGTGATTTGATAAAACATCAAGTAAAACATTCTGATGAGAAGAAATTTATGTGTTCTCAGTGTGACTTCACCACCAAGTGGTACAACAATATCAGACATCATCAGATTACCCATACTACCGAAAGACCTTTTACTTGCCATATCTGTGACATGAAATTTAAACGTAAAACTGGACTTGATTATCATCTGTATAGACATAATGACTACAAACCCAAAAAGTGTTCAAAGTGTGAATTTCGTTGTAAAACTAACTTTGAGCTGAAGTATCATCAACATAAACACAGCGATATCAGAAATTATCCATGTACATTCCCTGGTTGTGCACAGAAATGTAAAACAAAATCGGATTTAGTGAAACATTCCAAAATTCACACAAATATTCGCGATAAAATTTGTGAGATTTGTAATAAGGGATTTGTGACATTAGCCAATCTGTCTAAACACAAGTTACGACACGTTACAGAGAGAAACTTTAAATGTGATTTATGCGGAAATAGATTTAAAACAAGAACATCTCTTCGTCATCATTTTCAAACACATAGTGATAACAAACCATTTTCTTGTGACATCTGTGGACATGAATTTAGAAATAGACACAACTTAAAAACCCATAAATTAACACATTCTGGTGACAGACAATATAAATGTCCTATTTGTCCATATGCTGGTAAATTTCCATTCCATATATTTGCTCATATCGGTACATTTCATGGTGATCAATTTGCATATTTCTGTGAAATTTGTCGAAAACCATTTAGTAGGTATAGTCAATTACAGACGCATTGCGGTAGAATGCATAAAGATAAGGATATGCTCAAATCTACGTATATTAAAACAGAGAATGATGAAATTACCAAGGGTTCAGAAAACATGGTGAGCAAAAGCAAGAATAATATGGCTTGTAAAGATGATATAACTCTCTTTTCTAAACAAATGGAGACATCAACAATCGAAACCAATTGTAATACAGATATGAATCAAACTACAGCAGAATCCAAACTTGAGACAGACACACACTTTAATAATGAAGACCCAACAATTAAAACAGAAGAACCAAATGTCATTATTTACAATATAGGTCCATTCCGTCTTCCTTTGGCTTCAAAAGGTTTTAATTTTAATTTTGATAAAACTGGTAAAAAGCCAAAACACTGGTTCATGGAACCTCACAACATGTCCGATGAAAAAGCTGCGGAAAAACAGAGAGCTTATATCGAGAAGAAGGCAAGGAGTCTAGATAAATCAAGAGGGGCAACCATAAGGAAATTTGGTTGGAAGAAACCACCTTTCAAACCACGACAGACCACAAACCCCAGATATCAAAAAGATCAAGAAAAGAGAGTGAAGTCCAAGGAAATAGGTCGGATTTTTGTCAAGCAAGATCCAGACCTTAGTGATTTGATAAATGTTGGTCGTAACAGCATTCGAAAGATTAAGATCTGTAAAAGAGCTGGACAGATGATGAAACAATGGAAAGAATTAGAGGTCAAGTTGGAGAAGATTGATGGTGATGAGACCACTCCATATTCAGTCGCGGCACCGTCAACTACTGATTCTGCTAAACCTGAAGAAGATAAAATTGATATTATTACCATCAATGAAGATCCTCAATTACCATTAGAACATTCAAATTCACCCCTTTTAAATCCCATAAACCCATCACAACCTACACAAAATAAACCCAAAATCAAAAAGCGAAAATCAAAAATGAAACCTAGTAACAGAGTGAAAAAGGCCAAAATAGCAGAGATGCTAAATGATGTTGGATTAGAGACAGAGATAAAAACTATTACTGAAACAGACACTAAAGGTATTGTTGATAAAAAAGCAGAAGTAAGACCTCAAACAGACGCAGAGAAAATATCTCTAACAGAGACATTAACAAGATCATTTCAAAAGCCAGTAGATGCAGAATTCACTCTTCCTCAATCCAAGAAAGTCACTACCATTTCCAAAGATGCTGGAATAAAGAAACAGAAAGTAAAAAGACCTGTAGGACGACCAAGGAAAAAATCAACACAGATTAAAAAAATTGCAGATCCTCAATCAAAACGAATCAAGTCTGTTAATGATCTTTTGGTTTTTCCGTTGCTGGATATTGAACCAACATCAACCAACATAGTTCCTAATAATGAGATAGGCAAAGTGGATTCTTTAATTCATGCTATAGAGAAACAAATGGATAATCCCACATACCAGTTGGAACCAATGGATCAAACTCAACTGGAATGCAGCAAATCTGTACCCACAGAGGTTAATTCAAGTGAAATTAAAAGTAAACCAACATCCAGTCAAACCACAACTTCTCATGCATCTACAGGTAGACTCACATTAGCCATCAATAAATTATTGGAGAAGAAAACGAAAGAGAGTTCTGTTTCAGATACACATACCATTACTACAGTTAATGAAAGGTGTTCTCAGTCGGATGTTTCTTCTCCTGAATCCAAACACCAAAGAAAGTCAGAAAGCCCAAGGAAGATTGCCAAAAGATTAAAAAAAGCAGAATCCTATCGTTCAAAGGAAACAGAAATTACTGACCCAGATGACATCCCTCTATCACATTTGAGGAAGTCTAATGAACAACAATTAACTGGTCAGAAGAGAAGGGAATTGGAATTTGAGGATGCAAAGAATGACAAGAGTAATCCAAATACAAAACAATCTGTTGGTAGACCCAAGAAATCTGCAAACAAAATGGATAACCATGAAATAAATATAAAACCTTTCAAAGGATATGTCCCACTGAATATTCCTAATCCTACACTCAAGAGGACAGCAATGAAAATACGAGACACAGAAAAAGCTAATTTAACAAATGAAAAAATCCTAGAAAATCTGCTTCGACAACCATTTAGACCCAAGAGAAACCTGACAGATTTGGATGTGTTAAGGCACAAAGATGAAGATCATGGATCAGATACCACCGGAGACATCAGGATCGGTTTTGAACATAAACGTTCAAATCAGAAAATTAAAATAACAACACCAAAGACGTCATCTATTTCTGATTATAAATCAGTGTACAATTATGGTATCAAGAGCTTAAGAGAGCTTCTATCCACCAGCCCGTCTGCTAAACCTGAACTCATCTTGAAAACCACAGATTTGGTTGGTCCTGAGCCTGATCGAAGTTTAAATCAACTTAATATCCATACAGTGGAAGAAAAAGAAGATATCCTCAAGATCCAGAAATGTTTACGCAATGAAAAATACAGATTAAAGAAAATAGCCCCAGAGTGTAGTCCTGTCAAATCTATGGAAAGGATGATCAGTTTTGGAAAGAAACGGAAAGAGAAAACTATTTATACCATAAAGAATCAGGATTCCACTTCAGATAACTCAGATTGTCCGATACTCAAACGAGTTCTTCTAAGAAAACAGGAATCTGAATGTGAAAATGATGTTATTATAATTAATGATGATGGTTTAGTTAATAAACATCAGCCACTATGTTCCCAACACAGCCATCAGCCAGGCAGTAACTATAAAGTAATAGTAAAAATTACAAAACCTAAAGAAATTGCAAAAGAAAGAAAGACTAAAAAGAAGAAAGTCTCACCCATTATCAAAAAAACAAAGAGGCCATCAAAAATAAAGGTTTCAAATATTCCAGAACCAGAAGTTTCTGTCCGTAATGGAGTACCCAACAAAAATAGTGAGGTTACTTCAAAGTTTCTGACCGTTGAACTGGATAAGCTGGGCACAACGATTAACAAGGAAGTGAAAAGAATAAAAAGGAAGTACATCAAACGCTCCGCATTCTGGGTAAATAGGAAATCTGTAAAGACGAAAAGAAATAAACATGGCAAGAAACAAGAAAGGATTCCTAAAATAACCATTTCAACCATCAAACACACCAAAATTAAGAAATCAAGGAAAAAAAGTGCTAATACGCATATGAAAGATGCTGCTCCTATTTCAAGGGAATTTAACGACCAATCATCAACCTCAGACATTAAAAAAGTTTTACAAAACTATATTACAAGCAGACGCAACATGTCTCTGAAAAAGAAGGCTGCTAAAAAGGGAAGAAAAGAAAAAGGACCTTCAAACAGGAAAAAATCAGTAACGGTTGTGAAAGATGCAAATAAAATGATTAAGACTAAAAAGAAGGAAATCAAAAAATCCAAAAAGAATGAATTGACAACCAAGACTCAAAACAAAGGCAAAAAAACTAAAGCCCGGAAAATGAATAATGTAAAACAGTCAAAGAATAAAAAATCTACCCAAGTTGAGATTTATGTTGATGTGGAGGAGTCTGAATTGTTAGAAAAAGTTGCTGAAAGTTTGAAAACCCATACCTTTTCAGATCCTTCGTCAACACACAATGTGGGGGTGAACAGCAGCCAAACATATTTGGAAGAAGAGGATTCAACCACAATAGATAACAAAGAGGACGGTGAGATGATGGTGGAAAGTAACATTTTGATGGCTGCTCCTGATGAAAAGTTCGAAATTCTCCTGAAAACTGAAGATTTAAAAACAGAACTACCACTAATACCAGAATTTGCAATAAAGAATGAACCAGAAGATTCTGAAATACAAGACAAGATATGTATAAAAGAAGAATCTAACTTTAAAATGGATACCGAATTTCCATACATAGCTTCCATTAAAGAAGAGACTATTGAGAATTATATAATTGACATGAATAATACCATTGACACAGATAAATTATAGATCATATCAAAAATGAAAAAATACATTTTATTTTATCATATAAACTACATTTATATTAAGGTATGAAAAATACTTTTAAGTAGATATCTGGATATCTTATCCAAGATTTGAATAAAAAGGTTTTATTTGAATCAGTTAAAGCGTTAAGTAAATCTGAATGATTTATATTTTGAGTGTACTAGGCGTATGCATTATTAAATTATGTTATGTTATAAATGTTTGTTCATCATTAAATGATGTCATTTCAAGGTAGAAATTTATCAATTGTTTATTTAGATATTGTTTTGTCTAATGAATGGATATATGTTTCTTAAATGTTTGTGATAACTGTGATTTTTTAATTTATTTTATTGTTATGTATCTCAGAATTATTGAGTGAAATATTTTTTTTTTGTGAAAAGTATAATTTATTTATGAAAGTTGAATAATGTTGACCTAATTGTTGCAGCTCAAAATGAGACAGCTCTAATAGGGTTTTAGTTGTGATTCAAATCCATATCAAAATGAGAAGAAATAATCCATTTATTTGGTCTGAAAGATTTAACTCTACTGAGCTGTTTGAAAGTATTAGCAGACAGTTATTACTGGACACAGGTTTTTGTCAGAGACATTTATCTAGGCACAAGATGATAGCTAGTAAAAAGCTTACAACAGGACGGTGCCATTTCTTTCAAGATGTATCCAGAAACCTTTCACACAGAATTAATCAGTTTTGTTCACTGAATTGTTCACTGTAATATGTTATTGACTAGCCTGGTTCCTTGAAAAGTGATATAATTTATCTCTGGACAGACCAAAAGTATTGCTTCCCTAACTGCTGCAAACAGTCCTGTGTCCTGTGAATAGCTCTTAGTTTTGTAGTACTATATACTAGTTCTTGTGAATTCCCGGCTTTTAACATGACACAGTCAATTTGGGGGGCTCTAAGGAACACTAGTATCGGGTTGAATGAGATGCAGCTCAGTCATTAATGGAAGGATTATGTGAATGTATTAAACCATAATCTATATTATTATCAGTATTCATTAATACCCATTTTCATAAGTTACAAAAGGAATTAAATTATTATAAAATATTCTAATTTTGAAAAGTATGCATAGCAGCTCATTTGTTTATCTTAGAAAGCTTTCCATAATCCTTGCAACATTTTGTTTGATCCATCCCATGTTTCGCAGAAAGGGTATTCCAAGTACCAGAAAAGATGATGGGCAAGGAGGATACTTGTTTCAAACACATGATCACATTTATCATTATTAAAAGCCTGGGTAACTATTACGGTTCTTTTGTGTATGTCCATTAGATTAAAAATAGTGGTTGTGATAGACAAGATATGTGGATTTTTTTTTATTATTAAAATTGCAAGGTTTAGCTTACAAAAGTAAATATACTGAGCGCAATAGAAAACGCATCACTTAGTGTGTCGTACTTTTGGTTTTGACCCCTTTGACTTATTACCGTTGATTACAGATTAAACATCCATAAGTGTACAAATGTGTTGTTATTGATGTGTTCCCATTTGAATATTGTTCACAATAAGTAGCAAAATAAATAAGATATGTTTACAGGATCATTTTGTTATACGAAAAACTAAGTGATGTGTTTTCTGTGGCGCTCAGTATAATTGAAAAAATATAAATGGGTTTCTACTTCATACTGATAGTTAAGAGTTTCATCAAATGAAATGCTTTAGCTAAAGAATAATTTTTTTAAAGAACCCATATTTATGGACTTAGATCATCATGTATGTGATTATTAAATAATGTACACTGTTTATTTGTTTTATATTGTGTAAGGTTATGTTTATTGTGATAAAATAATTTACTTAAATTTGACATAATTATTGATATATTTTATGTTGTTCTGTTATATTTTTTTCTGTTTATTTCCTTGTTAATAAAACAAATGAAAATTTTGATTATAGTTTAGTGGACCAGCATAACATTGTTACGCATGTCTCCTCATGGGCTTCCATCCAACCTTGTAGGTTTTATTCTAGAAGTAGCAGTCTGGTCTACTCCCACTGCAAACAAAGCCTAGATGCGAGTGAATTATTGTAATAAAATTAACCATATAATATTAATCCCAAAATGTGTTGAGGGGCCGTTAAATTCCTAGTTGTGGAACAACTTCAAGGACTTTTTACTAAATTTGTTTCAATGACACACAACTAACTTGTAACCTTGGGTCACACTAATGACACAATCCAAGTTAAAAAGAAAATAAAGTTATCAGAAACTAACGACAAGCAGACTCACCAAGCGACAATGCCATAGTTTTACATATGTAATGTATTGTAATTGCATGAACTACAGTCCAACAATATTTTGAAACTAATAAAATCAGGGTTGCATACCTTTATCAAAGCAAACTGACATGTGTCACCTGATAATTTCCTTAAGTTTCATCACACTCATCACACTATAATGTGGGCATTGGGTGGTCAAACTCATACGCTTTAGACCATAGGATCTGCCACTGAGTCAAGACACAGGTGTGGTTTTGATCCCAAGATTGTATGGGACAAGAAGTAGGGTCACCTTGTGGGTTTTCCTCCCACTGCTATAAACCCCTACATGCTAGGGAATTATTGAAATAAAATTGTTCTGTATATTAGTCCTGAAATGATCTAGTTTACTTTGAGTGTAAGTTAAACCCTATTTCTCTCTCTCTCTCCCAGCCTGATGTTGACGTTAGCAGTAGTCATTTCTAATTGCTCGTAGTGGTTTTGGAATGTTTTCATTCCCAGTGCAACCCCAAGCTCAATTTGAAATAGCCGTTGTGAGGTTACATGGTTGGAAATGACTGATTAATCTACATGGCTATACAATGTGAACACTTCTATAAAAAAAATGATTATATAAAACTATGTTACCGACAATAAAAGGTAAATTTATTGATCAACAATAGTGTAAAAATAAATCTTTGATAAAAAAAAAATCAGCACAATACAACAGAATAGCAATGTTCTGCTTATCTTATTTCTTGCTTTAAAGTTTTCTAAACTTGTTGGACTCTGATTGCCAGTCCACATTCATGAACATTCATCTTTAGCCCAGAAATATGACTATGACAGGCACCATCTTTTTTTTGATATTATCGTGAGCAAGCCAGTTGACTGTTAATCATCTTGACATGAAAATGATTCACTTAATAAAGTCAAACACTTGTATCAAGTGTTTATAGACATTATTCTTGCCTATAAAGGGAAACAACTCTCATAGAAACTTCTACATTGTTTCTCACCTGAATTTGACTCAACTTGCCATCACCATCATAACGTACAAAATATTTTGAGCAAATATGCTGATATCACTGTTTATTTCGGGGAGTTGTTACCTATGTTGAAAACATTGCTTATTTTAGAGAGTTGTTACCCCAGTTGATGTTGTTATGGCAACATTTAAATAAATAACGCCTTTGTTCTTAAATCTTTCAATCATCTTCATCTTCTTTATAATTATCAGATGATAGACACCATGTTGTAAATAATATAGATAATAAAACTGCCGCTGCATACATGAGAGTGTAAAGATGATTAGTTTCTTTATTCAACTCAAAACCAATATACCTATAAATTATACAAATAATTCATATTGTTTAACTTAAACAGCAGATGAATATGATGCTGATGCTAGTTCACTAACCAGTAGGTCCAAGGTTTGATTAATGTATTAGATGACAAATGCTCATTGGCAGCATGTTAAACATTTCTTGACATTTGGAAATCAAAAAAAGAGTAAGCCATTATGCCGCTATCCAAGCCAAATTTCCTTCATAGAACACTGCATGGTGTGTGCATATCTTCATTACACCAATTGGTACATAGAAGTAAGCTTTTAAACACCATTTTAGCTATTAGTTCATTTCATACTTGGCACTAGCCATATTCGTCAGGTATAATTTTTATAATGGCAAATTGCTGATTTGCAAGAATCTGAAGCTGTAGATGTCTTGATCCATTAGGCTACTCAACAGATGAACAATTTGACTGTGTAGACTTAAAAGAAAGTTCATGCTCTGTGGTGTCTACAGAAATAAGAGATTGGTATTACTGTAACCTGGCATTCCATAAAATAAAAGTATAATAGCATGGATATTGGATAATTATCTTTGAAATGTAAGAAATTATATTGATATTATAGTAATGACTGATGTTAAATGTATGAAATCATGTTGTAACTTACCCCATTTTACAAGTAACTATAATATCAGTGAGACCATCATTATTAAAATCACCAGTTGTTATTAAACCGGTTGATGGTGCTGGTATCGAATGTTCTGCTAAAACATAACCTTCTGTTAAATCTACAATAGACACACCATGCCATCCTACTATAGCTACAGCATCCTGTAAAATCCATCAACATATTCAGTGTAAAATATATTCTTGTTATCATTTCTTTAAGATGAGTTAGAGACATACTAATATATATCAAACTTTTCCTTTGCAATAAACACCAGATAACCTTCATATTCCTGAAGCAATGGCCCGAGAAATCTCTCTCTGGCCATTGCTGGATTGACTTCTGATTCTTGAACTTTTGCGGGAGTGTGTCTATTCTCCCCGTTCAATGAAAGCTATCACTTAAGTACAGCAACATGACAGTCCTTCGTTTAATCTGAGTCTTCCCTAAAACTTTGGACAGTGATTTAAGGTATTAAAAACGGTGAAAAGTATGTTCGTTTCCAAACAGTATTGTTTACATTTCATTCGACTTGATAGCCTCGTTTGTCACACAATTAGTTTTACTGCAGTATTCTCCTATGCACGGGTTAATTAGGCATAATAAAAGCGTGAACCATGACGTAACGTTATGTAAACATATTTGGTCCAATACTGGCACTCGTTTTAAATGTAAAGCGTTTGTATGGTAGGTAGTGATTGGTTGGTAGTCGGACTACTGACCAATCAAAATTTAACACAACAATATCCACTCATAATAGCAGTGTGTAGTGAGATTACCTATAATCAAACGAAACGCTGCGCGGAGTATGGATAACCTTGTAAATACTAGACGGCAATTCAAAGATTTATCAGGGGGAGAACACCTGCTACCCACCTCCCATTGAATTGAGAGGTGTCTATGCTGTAAGATAAGACATTTACCCTTTATTGCTATTTACATGTATTTTCATACCCATTTCCCTTTTTTCTATATCCCCCACCCCCAAACCCGAACAAAAATAGTAACCACCATAAATCAGTGCATTATCTAATATAACAAAACTATCATAAAAAATCGAACTAAGACATTAGCAGGATACAGTAGATCATATTAATTTCAATACATGTTTAAAGCATATTTATTTTATCTTATCTTACAGTAGCTAATACATGTATTATTCTTTTGTATTGATACCAGTATATAGGGTAATATATCAATAAATTATCCGTAACAAATTACAAACCTCTTTTCCGGACACTCGGACTGACATCATAACACGACTTGGATGAAATGATTTGTGGAATTGTTCTGCTATATCTCCACCAGTATCTTTAGATCTTCTAACAGGTGTTGCTATATCAGCCCAGGATGCAATTGTCTGACTCTTGAAAAAAATCAAAACTTTGAAATAATTCATTCTGACATAATTGTGCATGTATTTCAGAGATTTTCAATACAAAATTTGGACTAAAATGGGTCAAAACCTTCAGGGTCTTTTGAGACTAATGTAAGATAAAACATAATTCAACTCTTGACTCAAATAATTGTTGATAAAGTTTACGCATACATTTTGTCAAGGGCTTTGTTCACATATTTACGTATATAAATTTTGCATAATGGACATTGCAGTGTAGATCTAAGGCAAAGAAAAGTTATGTAATACAGTATGAAACTCTGCTTTATTAGTCTCATTCAAACATGTAGACCATCGATGCTACTTTGCCTGTATATTCCAGACATGTCCAGGGTGATTTTCCAAACGCCCAATCTGGAATATCGGATATCAAGACATGGTAAATAATATTCAAAATTCCAAAATATATTAGCTGCTGTAATGCCTATACAACTTATTTCGATTATCATTAATAATAGGCTGAATGTGATCAACCTATATATCGTGTTATACCGTCTATACACCAACCTTGATTAACTACTTAATCAGCCTTGATTGACTGACTTAATCCTTTGTCTGATTAGTAGACCCAAATTTAGAAACATCCAGCTTTAAACATAAACCACTTACCGATAATTTAAATATTTAATTGAGAATATTTACGTTGTAACATCAAGTCAACAATTACCTGCCAATGATAATTTCCTTCAAAATCAAGTGCTGATATTCTTCCAAGACTGGTAAACGATAGAATGTCATAATCGTTATCTCCTGATAGATGGTGCCCCAATAAATGACGTATTATTCCTCTCTTCTTTGCCACTCTAGATGGTTAGAAAACACAAATAGTCAATTTTGGGGGGTGGGCTGATTCAGCCAATGAGCAAAGAATGTGGGTTGTACATTCATATAGAATTACATAAATTTTGGCCAAATTGACCTAATTCTAAATACTTACTAACTAAACTAATTGCCAAGGGAAGCCAATATCTATGTTTAGAACTATTTTCTACACTTTTAAACTTCATATCTACAATAATTACACTGTAAGTACCTTAGATTACAAGAAGCCATATCATATAAACTATATACATATCTGTACTTTCTTTAATACCATAACAGCTAAAAATCCCTCAAATGTTTTTCAAGAATAATCTCATGTAACATAAAGAGTGACTAGTAGTCTAGCATACTAATTATGATACCTGGTATCACAATTTGTTTCATGTAGGGTTTAACAGTTTGATTGCAATATCATATCTAAACTTTATCTCAGTGCCTCAGTGATATAATTGGTAGAAGTTGTGTACTAAATTAAACAATATATATATTTATATATGAAAAGTTAAAGATAACTACTCTTAGGCATTGAATACACAAAAATAATTATTTTTGTCGATTACTAGCACTTTCGCTTACCTGATGAGCTTAATAAAATAAGCAAAAGTGCTAGTAATCGGCAAATAATGTAGTTCTTTTTTCGAAAACTTTTATATTTTTGTGTATATATTTATATATACATATAAATATATAACTTACCCTTTCTTAATAATGGGTGTAAGCTTTTTATAAAAGTCTTCTTCTAGACTCCACGATCTCGTCCATACTAAACGCTTAGTAGT
This sequence comes from Patella ulyssiponensis, assembly GCA_963678685.1. NCBI lineage: Eukaryota > Metazoa > Mollusca > Gastropoda > Patellidae > Patella > Patella ulyssiponensis. The sequence continues at coordinate 49,220,281 of OY783229.1, read as the reverse complement.
GCAGACAGGAATTTGTTCTAATTTTTCATAAACTGGTTTCTGTCGCCATATTTCTATATAACAGACTGTGTGATCAGGAAATTGTCCCCATGTGATTCTTTCAGCCTCATCATCATTGTCAATATCCATAAAAATAGAATTATCTTGTAACACTTGAAACCTGGTTATAGGTCGACCTGTTAAAAGGTCTAAAACTTCAATACCATTGTGATTATGCATTACAACTGCATTTGGATTGACCACATGTTCGTGATCATTGTGTGGACGTTGTCCACCATATGCATATCCAACTATATGCTCTGGTGAAAGAACATTTTGTGACTCTTTAATTTTATCACTCTCCTCAAAATATTCTGCTTTACGTGAGTCTTTTTGGAATCTTGCTAGTGTAAATAAAGTATCTGTATAGTCGCTCCAACTATGCGGCTGAAAATGAAAGAATAATATATTGCTCAATATTACAGTCTATAACTATGAACTAAAATATTTAGACATTAAAAACCTGGATACAATTTATTGTTATAATCTGTTATAAACTTTTTACAAAACTTATTATCAAATTAGTAGCATTATGTTTACTTTCTGAAATGTGTTAATATGTTTCGTTTTATTTTCGATGTCACATCAATCTGATAAATTTATGTTTTGTTTTTTATACTTTCGACGGCCAACCCTACATGAAAATCTGGCCGTTTGTATTAGAAAGTCTCATCAGAGTTTCTACAAGTGGTTTTTGACCTTATGACATCAGACATTGATTAATCAATCAGCATTGATGTTTCTAGTGGTTTAGTGCATCGCATGCCAAGAACTGCCCGTAACAGACCATTTCATTGGCTAATCCTTGACTTTAACCAGACCGTTGGTAATTTAACAATTCTTCTAGATCCTAGTGTAGTAAACACAAGTAAAACAAAATTTTGAACTATGAAATATAGGATCTGTGTTTTTATCAGATTGGTGCCACATTACATTTAAGTATGATATATCTTTGAAGTGGGAATTCAGATCATGTGAAGCGAAGACTGGAAAGTTAGATTATCTGCAAAACCCAAATGCATATAAGAGTGGTTTATAATTGACTGATATAAATAGAACTATCACATTGAATTGGATGATATAAATGGGTTGTACTGTATTAAAAACAAAAATAAAGTAAAATAATTTGTAATCCAATTCTGAATACAGTGTGCATATTTTTTCTCAATTGACACTACATATTATTTATTATACTAATTCTTGTTAAATAAATAAAATAACAAACAAACAATTTACCATAAACTGTAATATTGTATTTTTATAAGCAGTCCATGGTGATTCACCAACATGTAATCGATTTCTTCTTAATCCTAACTTCCAGTGATGCTCCTCTGTATTGTCCTAAAATAAAACGTCTCATACTTAATCCAAAAGTGTATAAAAATTAACAGAATAAAAAATACTGGATTCCACCAACTGTTCATTACTGGATGAATATATTAAAAATCCAAGTTAGTATTATGACTACCAATGCTGTTGTATCTCACTAGATTGGCTTCCAGTTTGAAAGATGGGCAAAGTGTGAAATCAAAACAAAGTATGCGTGATGGAAGGTGAATAGCATGGTAACAGGAAAGATTTGGATGAAATAAATACCAAATTCTAAGATTCCTTTGTTTTACTTTATTTTTCCAGAACCTTAGAAATAAAACTCTTAAGTATAAATTATAAAGATAAACAACCTCTATATCCTGTTTTTCTTCCCCAAAATCACCGGGTAAATGATGCCATCTTACAGAACCATTTAACCCACTTAAAGCAAATGTTGAAAAGTGAGACAAACTTTCACTTTCTGTTGTATGGTTTGCATGTTCCCTGAAAAAAACAAAACAAACATGATAAAAATCGTAATATGAATTTATAAAGTCATACTTAAAATCATGGTACTATCACATGGTCACACAACTGAATCAAAATGGTGAAAGTTATTTAACTTAATATTTATTTACTGTTGAACTGACAGGGACAAATTTCAAATCACTATCCACCAAACAATCTCTACTTTCAATGGTAAATTTGTCACATTACAAAATGTGCTTGCATATAGATGAACTAAAAAGGTTTTGTCCAACCAAGATCTTTGGGATTTAAACCTATATTTCAAAATCGGATTGTGACCTGTGGAGTGTTTACAAACAAAATGTGACCAAACACACGGATGGACGAACAGAAACAGACCCACAGACAGGGGCTACGACATTGAAAATGAGGGAGTATAAAATATGAAGTGAGTATTACCCATCAGAATGGACTGGTTTCTGGTGTAATAAATGAGAAAAACTTCCACCAACAATAACTAATCCTTCATCATTCTTGGAAAGGGAATGAGAAGTGACTAACACACCCATAGCTTTGATTTTATACATCTTTAAATCTTGTGCTACATCCATTACCTTTGTTTTCCACAATAATTCAAGTTGGGATGAATAACATAATACTTGCCAATCACTGGTTACTATAACAATAATCTACAAAATAAACTTTTACATTTAATATCATATCAATATAATAACACCCCTCACACTGTCCAATAGACACTTTGAGTACTCCATCCCTTACTGAATATGTCCTATTGCAAACAAACAAGAGATCGACAATATTAATTGTGTTGTTACAGATTCAGCTAGCTTGTAGTTTTGTTTCTGGTGAAGGGAAGGTTTGCCAACAAATTTATATTTTTTATCAGGCACACTCAATAACTTAAATTAAACTAAAACATAACATTTTGAAAGGCATAAAAATTTTGACAGCGGCATCGCCAATCTTATTTCAATATCAATATAAATACACTCTGAAAAGTCCACTGAATGGCTTTAACAAAAGAATATATAAATAAATAATAAAACAATTGTACAAACATTGTTCACATTATATCAAAAAATTATATTCTTCATATTGTATTGTGTGTTGCTAATTATTATATGCCATTAAAACAGTACATGTAAATAACATGTTTATTACTTACTTGTTTTCGTATTTGCATCATAGATAAATAAGGTGTTGTAAAACCGGTTGTCATAACAACAGGTTGACTAGATTTAGAATGATGACTTGATATAGGTAATTTTACTCTATGTTTAATTTGTACATGAGGCAGAACTTGAGCTGTGGAACTTTTGTTATCTGGAAGTGCCATGATGCTTAATTTGAGATCATTTGTTATCATAACTATTTCATTGACACCGTCACCTTCTAAATCTGTAATTATTGGTACAGGTAGAGAATCCTCTTCAGTTGGAAAACGTCCATTCGCAAAATGCTGTGTTTCTACTCGTTTTCGCCAAACAGGTTTTAAATTATATGAATCACTTGCTCTAAATAAGTAAGCAATTACACCACACAAACATACAAAGAAAATATGATTCACAGATATTTTTCTAACTTGAGATCTTACAGTCTCCATTTTAAATGTAGAAATCAAAATAGTTAAACATCAGTCTTTTTACAGACAAGTTCTCATGTTAGAAATTATTTGTTTCTATTTCCTGGTATCCATCAAAAATTTCATACCTTAAAAACATAAAAAAACACATGTAAATAGTAGTCTAATTCCTCAATCAATATAAAATATTAATTAAAAACAAAAGGAACCAGCCAAATACACCTGACACATTCTTCAAGGTTTTGCGTAAGAAAAAATAGCTTCCAATGCATCACAGCTTGGTTGGAAATAAGTAATTCTGTTACAAATAGTGAAAAGTTGACCACTGAAATGGTTACTGAACAGTTTTTCCACATTTTCGAGGTTACGTTTAATCACGTGCATGTTCCAAATAAGAGACAAAGCGTAGCCATTGGATTTGATCAAATTCTGAACTTTTATTTCAATAACAATTAGGTTATTATATGTTCAGCAATTGGAATTTAAGAGAGTTATAGGACATTAGTAGTAAAACTATTTTTAGTATGCCATAGGCCCTATGCCTAGCAAAATTGTACTGTGATATTCCGGTAGATCATATTCGGGTCTAAATATTTTTACGGGGTGGCTTGATTCACTGAATTTACTTAAATACACCATTATTTGAGCTCATATCACAAAAATTTTATATCGATATTTTATAATATTCTTTTTGCCAAGCTGCAATTTATAATTTAAAATAATAACATTTCTGTGTCAAAATGCTCCACAAAATGACATTTCCAAGCAAGTTAGGAAGTTGTTACTTTGAAACATAATTCCAAAAATATTTCAACTTATATCCGAAGCAGGTACCATAAGTTTATAATAACCAAAGTTAAGTAGGTTGTTCATAATCAAAGAAATCTGTTTGAATTTTATGATGGTTCAGGCAGTAGTACTAGTACTAGTAGTAGTCACCAGTAACTACTGTTTGAACCGTGGTAAATTATAAATGGATTTCTTCGATTGTGAACAAACTACTTAATAAATTTTATTAAAAACTTGCCTATGTGTTTGAAATCACCTCCGGTTGAATAAAATCCAATGCACAATTAAATATCCCAACAAAAAAAATAAGTTCTCTCTTGAAAAGTCAATGTTTTTGCTTGTATTTTCGACAGTCTCTATCACAACATTGCACTTGTTTACGCGATGAGCAAAACCATCTTAATATTTTGAAGGGGTGTAAAGATTGGCAAATTTTGACAATCACGTGAGTTGCTATCAAAGCAGCACACAACATTTTCAATCGATTGAGTTTGGGCAACAAAATTAGCAACTGAAGACAATAATATTTATTTGGAAACAATTAATTGATTGTCAGTCTACTAAATTTTATTCACAATGAATATAGGGTGCCGATGAATATATCACTGACTACACGTATACTCGTAAATATAATATTGCTTTCACATAATCATCGACCCATAATTGTAAATACCCTGTATATGTATATTTTTATAAATTATATTTAATCCCAATTGTTATAGGCAACTTCGTGGCAGACATTTACAAATAAACACACTTTATTTCATAATTTAAATTGATCATATTTCATAACAGGGTCTTATCCCAAAGCTGTGTGGTTATTTGTCCATTTACAAATTTTTTTGATTACCTGGTACCACAAAAAATATGAAAAAAGGCCACCGCTTGTCAATAATTTCCATATTTTATTCACATTCCGAATGGTCATGTCAATAACATTCCTGATTAAATTACTCTTTTTTTGTTTATTCGACAGATATTGAAATCGAAAATTTCTTGATAAGAACAGTTCGGGGTGTTTAAATATCATTTGTCGTCTTTATAAAAATGCATTTAAAATGAAAGAAATCACTCGTTAAAAGAAACGTCGCAAATTGCGTGTATTATTGGGTCTTGTTTGTTAATTATGCCGACCGTGGGAAAAAAAACTTGTGACAGTTTCACGTTAAACTTAACCATTGGCATTGTCACTGCATCTGTGTAGCATACAATAACACATATGGCATGATACCTTTTACGATAATAGAATTCAACGGCATGATCGCGATCTACAAAATGCCATCAGGAAATAATCAAGATATTTAAGGGTGAGTTTCAAAACCTGTAAAACAAATGTTCTTTTATTTCAAACACACAGGTGTGTTCTAAAGAAATAATCCCACCCAACTCATAAGTAACCAAATAATTTATACATGAAGAAAAGATAATAACGGACTACGAGCGTATTTATGTGTGAAAACGCCCAAACTCTTTACTGGGTCCAAGAGCAAAAACTTATTCATACACAAATTTGAATTGTCGTAAAGAGCAAAACACAGTTACGATAAACAAGTCTTGCTGCGACCGCCTTGTACGAAATGATCTATCCCGATAAGTGACGTAATAAGCTGCCATGTTTGTATTTCTCGATGTCCAAGTTTCAAGTTTGTGACGAGTTCAATTTTACAAGAGCCACGGAACTTTTTTGTTCGCTGGGATATTTAGCAATACAATGGATTTTATTTAACCGGAGGTAATTTCAAACACACAGGTAAGTTTATAACAATCAAAGTTAAGTAGTTTGTTCATAATAGAAGAAATTTGTTCATAAAATAGGAAGGGTCAGACAGTGAGTTGAGTGAGTGACTGAGAGTGACTCAGTCAGTCAGTCAGTGACTTGAATGAGTAAACACATTGACATTGAACATTTGCGATACTTTCAAAACCAACATTTCGTTTGCAATGTCTGGTGTTTACGGGTTTCAAAGAATGCCTACTCACTGAGAGTAAATTTAATTTAATGAAACTGCTCTACTTTAATGAGTTACTTTAAAAAATACAATTTTAACAAAAAATTGTTTACAGTCATGGGAGCAGCCATCTTGTAAGGGACGTAACTGTGGCAAGTGCGTAGTCTTGTTTGTCCAAAACCAAAAAAAAGGAAAACTCGGAAATTTTATAAAATATTTTAATGCATGGGAGACAACTGTAGTTTAAGGATGATATTTACGACATTACGAATTATTGTTTTCATAAGATATCTTTTCAATATTCTAGAAGTATGTAGACTGTATGTTTTTCAAAAAGTTCTATCAAATAGGTAGATCTATCTGTTAGGCCTAATATTTTTTTGTTTTAAAACCGCAACATAAAAAATTGCAGCAACCGCAAAAAAGAGAAGTGTCAAGTGATTGTTTTGATTTGGAAATGAAAAATCTTCATGAGAAACATATTGTTTAGATAATTCCTTCGTCCATCCAAAGGCTGTAAGTCAAACCTACTTGGATAAAACGCCAAGTGTAGGCTATTAAGTTTTTCTGAATCAAAATTCAGGCAATCACAAGTCAGTGGCAGTGGTCCATCTGTAGTTCCTTTTGGAACTGTCCTTGACTTGAGCGAGCGATATATTCGCTACACAGTTCAGTTCCTATCCGGCCTTCTATTACTGCAGTATGAAAATACCGTTTTTCCCCACCTCTGTTCTAAGGCTATTTTGGAATCCTTACCTACTATTTTTCACTTTGATTCTTCTTTATTCGCCGAAGGAATCATTTCTTGCCACAGCTGACACACATTTATAAAGATTCAACACTATTTTCAACTTCAAGTAGAATTCTGCGATTATAAACATGAATCCATGACCACTCGGACCAAAGACCACTCTGACGAAGACCAGTCAGACCAACTGATAAACCACTCGGCCCAAACAAAAAGACAATACAAAAAGTCCACTCGGACCAAACGAAAAGACCACTCGTACCAAAAATAAAGTGTTGTTTTAATGAATTGATAATTGTTTTAATATGACTATACTCGAATCAATAATACAGTGTTGTTTTAATAAATTGATAATTGCGTTTGTTTTAATATGACTACTCAAACCAACAATAAAGTGTTGTTTTAATAAATTGATAATTGTGTTTGTTTTAATAAGACTACTAATAAAGTTTTGTTTTAATAAATTGATAATTGTGTTTGTTTTAATATGACTACACTCGAACCAATATTAAAGTGTTGTTTTAATAAATTGATAATTGTGTTTTTTTTTAAAACGCCTACTCAAACCAATAAAAAAGTGTGTTTTTTTTTAATAAATTGATAATTGTATCATAGATGACAAAAAAATCGGGAATCATACAAGTCACGTTTAAAAAGGGACAGGTCGCGGAAAAAGCATCCTCAGTATCCGCAATGTTTTCATTCCGTTCTACTCCACTATACCCTGGGTTAATCCATACCATTTGGACGATTTCAAATTATCTGCCCTGGTCTTATTATTGAATTTATACTTGAGAATTTGATTCACAATACCTTGTCTACGATATCACGTGGACGTAAAACTCCGGGATACTCCACTATACCCTGGGTTAATCCATACCGTTTGGATGATTTCAGATTATCTGCCCTGGTCTTATTATTGAATTTATACTTGAGAATTTGATTCACAATACCTTGTCTACGATATCACGTGGACGTAAAACTCCAGGGAACGAACGAACATAAATAAACTTTTCTGAGTTTTGCGCATATTGGTTATTTCTACTCCGGGTGTTTCATCATTACCGCGATCTTTCTTTTTTACATTTTTTTTTTTCACTAAACATTACTCTTGATCGAAACAGAAAAGAATATGAGCATACTATCGAAAAAGGGTACATAACAACATGAAAGATTTTAATAAAAGTGTATACGAAAATCAGAATAACCTGGGTAATAAATTATAAAATATATCATCAATCAATGTATTGTGATTAAATAATAAATAAATAGCATATTTTTTTATATTCTATTTCTTAAATGAATAAGTCAAGCCTTATGATATAATTTAATTGGTCCGAGTGGTCCTTTGGGTTGGTCCGAGTAGCAAAGATAAATTTTGGTCCAAGTGCTCTTACACTATAAATTACTTGGTCCGAGTGGTTTTTAGTTTGGTCCGAGTGGTCTTTTAGTTTGGTCCGAGTGGTCTTTTAGTATGGTCCAAGTGATCTCTATTTTGGTCCGACTGGTCTTTATTTTGGTCCGACTGGTCTTGGGCCGAGTGGTCTTTGGTCCGAGTGGTCTATATACCATAAACATACACCAAATACGTTTAAACTGAGAGACATTACGAGACCTGGGCATGCGCAAACCACATGTTTATTTCATTGCTAAATTCTTCTTGAAAATAGAGTTGAATTATTATAAATTTGTGTCAAATATAGTGAGAAAGGATTCCTTTTGGTGGAAATTAAAGAATTGTTGTGACAAATAGACGGAAGGGTTCTAAAACAGCCTGAGAACGGGTGGGGAATAGCGATATTTTACCATATTTTCATACTGCAGTTATAGAAGGCCGGATAAGAACTGTCAGCGAAAGTTCGCTAAAAGACAGTTCTGAAATAGTTGGGTACGAGACCTAAAATCCGTGACCAATTTGCGGGGAAGTTGTTTTGAAGGTGGTTTCTATATGAAAAAAACCTGCTGAAGCGATTAAACTTGGGTGCCTCTCTCTAAAATGCTGGCGGAAGCTGCTAGAGGGCCAAATTCAAAATGGTGGTCAGATGTGGCGGGAAAATATAAAATTATGTAATATAGGCTTCTGATGTGTCTATTCGTATGTTTTAAGGGTCCCTGAATCGAAATATTGTAATCAAAAATCAATCCAGCCACTAGTTTTGCCAATATGGCCGAAAAATCCAAGATGGCCACCATTTTTGGCCTGGAAAAAGTTTCGGGGTTGATGTCTTCAATTTTGATGAATTTGTGTCGATAGATGGCAACCAACAATAATACTCACCGATATTTATCATCTGATAGTCAACTGATTTCGATTTTAATTTAATCAACGCTTAATAATGGACCCATGTAAGGCCCTGTATCCATAGACTGTTCACTTGTGGCGTGTTCCCTTGTGACCTTGTGACGCGCCACAAGGACAATGAACCTTTGTTTTTTAATGTGCCTGTTCCCATAGGTTGTACCCAGGGAACATGTGGCCTCGCGCACGGAACATGTGGTCTTGTGACCGGGAACACAGACAATGAACATGTCAATTCTTTTGCAGCTACACAAGAGGGAACACGCAATTACCTCTACGATATTGTATGGAGATGCATCTCCCGATCTGTTTCAAGGTCAGTTCATTGCGAGTTCTAAAATTGGCCGGACCCAGCACCGTGGGCGTTGTCTGAAGACATGTTTGTCACAGGATGGGCGAGGCGTGACCGTTTTGGGGAATAAAGAAAACTAAGATAAAAAAGAATTCAGTTTATATAGTACAACATAAATATTCTTTCACGAGTGCGCGCACTAAATGAATTATGACGTTACAAAATGTCCACCCATCGGCAAGACCATACTTCGACGATACCATTTATCGGCGACCAGTCATCGACGATACCATTCCAGGAACAAACTGTCGACGATACCATTTATCGGCGACTATTCTTAGACGATACCATTCCAAGAAGAAACTGTCCACCCATCGGCAAGACCATACTACGACGATACCATGTATCGGCAAGACCATACTACGACAATACCATGTATCGGCTACTATTCAACGACGATACCATGTATCGGCTACTATTCAACGACGATACCATGTATCGGCTACTATTCAACGACGATACCATGTATCGGTTACTATTCAACGACGATACCATATATCGGCTACTATTCAACGACGATACCATGTATCCGCAATGTTTTCATTCCGTTCTACTCCACTATACCCTGGGTTAATCCATACCATTTGGACGATTTCAAATTATCTGCCCTGGTCTTATTATTGAATTTATACTTGAGAATTTGATTCACAATACCTTGTCTACGATATCACGTGGACGTAAAACTCCGGGATACTCCACTATACCCTGGGTTAATCCATACCGTTTGGATGATTTCAGATTATCTGCCCTGGTCTTATTATTGAATTTATACTTGAGAATTTGATTCACAATACCTTGTCTACGAACGAACATAAATAAACTTTTCTGAGTTTTGCGCATATTGGTTATTTCTACTCCGGGTGTTTCATCATTACCGCGATCTTTCTTTTTTACATTTTTTTTTTTCACTAAACATTACTCTTGATCGAAACAGAAAAGAATATGAGCATACTATCGAAAAAGGGTACATAACAACATGAAAGATTTTAATAAAAGTGTATACGAAAATCAGAATAACCTGGGTAATAAATTATAAAATATATCATCAATCAATGTATTGTGATTAAATAATAAATAAATAGCATATTTTTTTATATTCTATTTCTTAAATGAATAAGTCAAGCCTTATGATATAATTTAATTGGTCCGAGTGGTCCTTTGGGTTGGTCCGAGTAGCAAAGATAAATTTTGGTCCAAGTGCTCTTACACTATAAATTACTTGGTCCGAGTGGTTTTTAGTTTGGTCCGAGTGGTCTTTTAGTTTGGTCCGAGTGGTCTTTTAGTATGGTCCAAGTGATCTCTATTTTGGTCCGACTGGTCTTTATTTTGGTCCGACTGGTCTTGGGCCGAGTGGTCAATCAAAGTGAAAAATAATAGGTACAGATTCCAAAATTGCCATAGAACAGAGATGGGGAAGAGTGGTATTTTAAACTTTGATAATAATGTGTGTTGAAAATTATTCGTTTGAGGCTATTTTTAGTGGAGACGACCATGTTGACAAGACAACATTGGCCTTCATTGCCATTGGCTGTTGTCTAAGATTTTTGAATTAATTATTATCCCTCCCCAAACAAAGTTAGGAAGGAATATTGAAAAGGGTTCTGTTTGTCCTTCTTTCTCTACTTCATTACTGGAGCATATCTCACAAACCATTTAAGGTATTGTTATAAAACTTTGTACACACACACTGTCAGTTGTTAATTGTCTTTACCTGTACGGCTTTTTATTCTAAAACGTGTCAAACTAAAGGGTGCAGAATGTTGATGATTAAGTCTTTGGTTTATTTTGATTTTTGATGCTTTGTAATTATCTACTGTCCACATCACTCAAATATTTTGCATCAATGAATTCAGAAACTACCTAGCTGCGCACACCAGTGCATGAAATACATGTAGTTTACACAGCCTTTGACTGTAGAAATCTCTACTTGTGAATGCAGCAATGAACATTTAAATTATTTTACCAATCTGGATTCTCAGATTTGTTTCAGCTGTGGAAATAGCTGTCTAGAGTTAACTAAATGTCTAAATATAAATGGTCCATCGGTCTACAAGTTTGCCGTTATGTGCAAATATTGCATCAATATCAAAACTGATCCTGACAATTTCCACAAAGATAATAGACCCCTTGGTAGCTCTTTAAAGAAACCTTGCTTCTTACAAAGTGTGTGACTTGATGGTATTTTTAGACTAAAAACATAAGCTTATTCAAACTATCAAACAATTGCTTCAAATTTCTCTCAAAATTCCACTCAACTGAGGGACGGCCCATTTTCTGTTTGTATTTGTCATGTTTTCCTGTCCATTTACCATAAATATCAAAGCCTACATCAATTCTTGGATTAACCTCTGCCAACTTCGATCTTTTCTAAACATTGCATCTCAGAGTTTGCTATACATTTAATTCTCTCACTGTTGTCAGAAATGTAGCCACTCATACAAGGTGCTCTCCACCTCGCACGCCATGGGTGTTTTTCAGGGAATCCAGTATTTGTCTAGTAAGAGAAAGTTTGCTTCTTCAAAGTAAGATTAATATGTACATATAATTATGAATTTAAAATATATCAATATCAATTATATTTTACAGGGAATGCTGATCTGTTAACAAAATGCCCTTATCCCGACGTGTGAAATTCCAGAGTAGTGGTGATTCAGGTTTGCATGTAGTGGTGAAGACTTGTCTAGGTAAAATGTCAGCTGGTCAAGATGGGAAGGTGAAATCAGAAGATAGCCAGGAAGACACCGGTGTTCCAAGTCTTACATCAAAAAATCATTGTTGTAAGTTATTGCAGGGTTTACATGACTTGCGCAATACTGACACCCTCTGTGATTACTCTGTGATTGCTGAAGGTCAAAATGTACGCGTTCATAGAGCTGTCATGGCAGCTTGTAGTGACTATTTTAGGGTTATGCTAACAAGTGATATGAAGGAGAGGCGGGAAGCTTGTGTTGAATTGAAAGGCGTCACTGCAAGGGGTTTAAGTTTTGTCGTAGATTTTGCATACACAGGAAAACTCGAATTATGTTTAGAAAATGTGGAAGATGTTTTGTTAGCTGCTACACATTTACAAGTTGCAGATGCAGTAGAACTGTGTAGTAGATATATTGAAACTGCCATTACTGTGGAGAACTGTGTTGACATTTTGAACTTGGCTGAAATGTATAATTTATCAACTACATATAGTAAGGCTAGACAATACATGCTGGATAATTTTGAAATATTAGCTGTGTCTGAGCAATATTTAAAACTTACAGCAGCCCAACTAGCTTCCATGTTAGAAGAAAATTGTCTGTGTGTTGTATCAGAATATAAATTATTTGAATTAGTTGTACAGTGGATCCGGCATGATTTGGAAAACAGGAAGGGATATATTGCTCTATTAATGCGTAATATTCGAATTCCGCTGTTATCTGGAGAGGAATTGGTAGAGAAAGTGAGTCGAGTTGATTTGATGCAGAATGATGCAGAATGTGTTGATTTGATAACAGAAGCAAAAGATTATCATATTGTTGTTAGCAAGCAACCATTGTTACAAAATCCTCGAACACAAGTTCGATCTGAGAGGAGAAGTCTGATCATGAGTCATGCTCACAATGTAGAAACATACACATTTAAAACTAAGAAACCTGGCTTTTTACGTGATGCTCCTGTACCTCTGTATAACCCTTCAGTTGTAGTTGTGGATAATTTCATGTATGTTTGTGGAGGAAAGTATGACAACAATGAAAATAATGAAATTGCAACTGCCAGGTGTTTCCGATATGATCCACGTTTTGATTCTTGGTATGAGACTACATCGATGAATGAATCGCGTAAAGATTTTGTTATTGTGGCTCTAGATGGATGTCTTTATGCGATTGCAGGTCAGGATGAAAATATGGTGATGTGTACTGTCGAACGATTCTCTATTACCAGAAACGAGTGGGATATGAAGGCATCATTAAATCATTCTGTTTATGGACATGCTGGTTGTGTCTGTAATGGGAAAATTTATATATCAGGTGGACAGCGTTTTTCTGGTTGTTGTAAAAATGTTCTGTGTTACACCCCTGAGACTGATACTTGGGATGAAAAATCGAATTTAGTACATGGTCGTTGTACCCATGTTATGGCATGTGTTAACGATCGCCTGTATGTATTTGGTGGTAATATTGAAGATAATTATGGTTTTCCTGTACCCATTATTGCTATTGAAACTTATAACCCACTAACTGACCAATGGACAATATGTGACAAAACGTTAAATATACGTGAGGCCGGAGCTTGTGTACTGGACGATAAAATCTATATTGTAGGCGGGATTAATGGAGAACATTATTATTCTGATCTATTGGAAGTATATGATTATAAAACCAACACTTTAAAAGCAGAAGAAAAATTTCCAACAAGGATATTTGGTAGAGCTTGTTGTGTTCTATCATTGCCTCAATATGCTGGGTAGTTTAAAGAGATTGATTAGATATATTTTCATTAACACGAATTCAGCCTATAACGTATAGAGCCAACATGTATACATCAAATTACTGGGACAATTAAAATTGAAATCAATCTGTTTAAAATAGTGACCACATAAATATTTGAATAATTCACGTTCAGATGTATTCATTATTTGAAAAACTAATGGCATTGGGGTTTTTTATTGTCTCGTTTGAAGACAATTAAAACTGAAATGAATCTGATTTGTTTCTTATTATTTATTTGATATCATCAGGTTATTTTTAAACCTAAAACTAATGAAATATGATTAGGGCTTACTAAGTTATATGGAAAATATATTGATCTTTAGAAATCTAAAACAGCACCAACCTAACATAATGCAATTACTTATTCAGGACTTAGAATGTTTGAATAGTTTAATTGACATTCAACGTGACCACAAATTAGAATCATATGTTTATTATTTGTTTTTCTTTCAGCTTATTTGCCATATTTGATATTTTACCAGACAAATTTTAGTTAACATCTGACAAGTTTTATCAATTGCCCGTATTCTTAGTTGTGTAAATAGCAAACGAAAACTCCAAGACATAGGACTACATTACATGTATAAATCCAATTAAGTTTAGTGAATAAAACAACCCATGTTTGTCATCAACTGTTCTTCTGGAATATATGTTAGATCTTATATCAAGTGTAGAAAATAAGAACCTTAAAAACGAAACAATATTAAGATGTAATTTTAATTAATTACAACTCATTTCATTTTAAGAAATCAAGACTCATAGAAATATAAGCCTCGTCTTTTTTGATTTATTTGAAATGTTGTAATTTTGCGAAATGTCAACACTAATATAGAGACTCTAGTGAGATGTGAGAATGTTCTTGTATAGAAAATGATGGGTAAATTTTTAAAAGAAAATCTTGTACTGACGGTAAAAATGCAGTAAATATTGGATTAATTGTTTGCAAAATATAACCAACATCAATATCAATCGCTAAATGCCATTCAAAGATTATATCAATATCAAATTTTTGAAAAATGCCCCCCCCAAATATACTTGTTATGATGCTTGTAATACGGTATAATGCATAATGGCGACAAATTGGAATTGTG
Source organism: Patella ulyssiponensis (assembly GCA_963678685.1). Lineage (NCBI taxonomy): Eukaryota > Metazoa > Mollusca > Gastropoda > Patellidae > Patella > Patella ulyssiponensis. Next base: position 49,205,169 of record OY783229.1, on the reverse strand, counting down.
CATGTCTTACTTAAACTTCGAATTGAAATTTTGCATGGGTCTGAAACTACTAGTTAGATAATGTCTGTTATCGTGAACTGTATTAATATTTATATCCAAACAAATATTTTACTCTTGGGAAAAGGGCCATGAGAAATCAAACAAATATGGCCTGAAAATACACTGTTGAATGGGAAATGGGAAGTTTTACAATTTCAATTTGTAAAGCACCAATTAACATTAAAAAATAAATACAAGGCTTTAATCAAATTGTATAAAATTAAATTATAAGACAATATATTGTTTGTTGTAAATATGATATTTATAACTTGATTATAGGTTTTATTTTAGTGAACTGAAGAATGCCTATTGCATTCATACTTCCATTATGTATTGGTGTATAATGCTAGATAACTATTTTCTAGATTGAATAGAATGTGATAAACAGAAGAATGTTATTATCAGAGAATTAAATACAGCATTTTTACATATTTTATTTATTTGTTATACATGTAGTTACTTGTTATTATGAATGTTACAGATCAGTTACAAATTTAATGGTTAAAATGAGTTCAAACTTCAAACATTCATAAGGGTATTATTAAGGAAGATACCATTCCATATTAGCAGGTTACAAATTTCCATTCTGTAACAGTATCTTATGATATTGTTATAATTAAACGGGACAAATTTCAAAACATCTCACCAAACGTCTCTCATGTTCCCAGGGGTATGAAGATTGCAGGATGAAAACAAATTGATTAAAACTTGTTATGACCATATTGTTTGTGTGTTGATATGAGCTTTTGTGTTTGCTATCTATGTTGGAGTGTTGTCGCTATTAAATGACAGATTGTCTTTGATTTGGGTAAAAATCAGATTGTCTTTCCTAACATAGACCATGGTAATAAAAACAATCCTAATTCATTACTTATTTTGACCCAAAACAAAGAAGTTTGTTGTAATGTGCCAGATTTTATGGTTTTTGATTGTTTATTATAATGACACAAAATAACATGAAAACAATAAAGTGAGTTGATGGTTAATACCTGTATTCTTATTTTATCTATTTATATTAATTTATTAGTTCTTATAATACACTGTCAGTGTACAGTTAAAAGTTATGGAGCTGTGGCATATCTTTTATTTCCAGGAATAGAAGTGCAGGTATTTTATATGTTTATGTACAGGTATTCATCTAGTTTGATCACACGCTTGAGTTAAGGCCAGTCCTTCTTTAATAGCTTACAGACTTATGGCAGTTTAATCTGAGTTGAGAATGAAGAAAAAGGGAAAGCATTTTTACATTTTCGTGAGTTAAGAGCAGAGTTCCTGTAAAGTTTTTTCAGATTTTATATCTGTAGACTTTGATCACACTGTTAAATTATACTAACACAACTAACTGGTGTGAATTCAAGATAAATAATGGATTTTCTACAGAATTTGCAGGAATATGGTGTTTTTATAATGGTCTACATGAGTGACCATTTGTGCAAACATAAAATTGAAGCAATTCGGTTAGATTCTGAAAAAGATACACTTTGCTCTTCTTGGAATCTGAATTTCAGTCAAAGGCCTAAGCCCTACTCACTCTCACTCAAATTAAAGCAGTATTTTTCAAAGTTAAAGCACAACAAAATTTGGTAAGTAAACAAATAAGCTTATATGGAATTTTTTTATGTTACATTTACCCCCATCTGTTTTTGTTTTTACTTTATTAAGTTTAATTATTGTGTATTAATAATGCACATAAATTATTATATTATTTCAACCATATATTAAAAAGATCTTTCACTGTTTTGAATCATTCCATTTCTTTATAGTTAGTAGAGATGAACTAAAAACCTGTACGTGATTCAACAAAATAGAACAAGAAAATTTAACTGATTATTCTTACAACATGTTATGCAACCTGTCCATAAACTAGAAGATAGTACCATATAGATCTAGTTAAATAGCAAAAAGGTGAGTTGATTGATGTCTTTGATCTGTCAAAAAGTGCAAAAGGCAAATATTCAGATGAGGGTATTCTCAAATTGACTTTAAATTTCATTCTTGTATCATTGCATGGCTCCAACTTTTTCCCAAATGTTTGAGATTGACCAACATCAGATAATGTTGTGCTCCAAAGCTGGCATATGGCACTAGTTTACCATGGGTATTTTGAGATTCACAAATTTTAAGTAGCATATTACATGTAGTGAAGATGTAACTATCCACTATACATGTGAATGAAACCAACTGCTTAGATCTATTAGGCTTCTGATCTATGGATATTCAGCAAAAACTGATAGACAATGCCAATTCAATTCCTCTGCTGGGATACTAGACCAAAAAGTCATCCGAAATGAGCATACAGAAGGGGGAAAAGGGTACTGAGATAGGGAAAGTATTTGGCAGCCTTCCTCCAGATATTGGTAGACTTTTCTCCTTTCCTATATTAAAACTGCGGTGGGTAGTGTGTTAAGGAAATATTTGGTAGTCTGAATCCAGATATTGGTAGATTTATCTCCCTTTTCTATATCAAGGGTCTCCTTTGTCTCATCTTTGCTGAAGTGGGAAATGATATGAAATGAAATGGGGTTAACGTCCAACTGTTCTGTTCCAACTGGAGTTATGAAGACGGGCATACAGTGTGCTATGTGGGAAATTTTGCCCAAACAGTGGACCTGTTTGTTCCATCCAAATAACTAGACAGCTGTCCTTGTCAGACCCTCCATCCTCCACTGCCGACATGGGGAAGCCACACCAGAAAATCCTGAGGAACACTGGGATTGAACCTGTGACCTCCAAACTAGCGAGCCAGCATCTTACTCACTTAGTCACCGTGGCTCCCTTGCTGAAGTGGGAGTGACAGCACAAATAATAAACCATCAATAGGAAGCAGAAAATGAATTACTTTCCCTTTCAAATTTGGCCCTAAGACTTGGGGTCATGAGAGGACAAAACAATATCAATAGTCATCTTTCAGTGACCTTCAGTTCTAGAATTAACCCTTTTCTGAAGACCTTGTTAATGCCACAGAGACTAAAATGTTTCGCAGATTCTTTTCATATTCGATGTGGGACAATGAACAAATGAGACCTATCAATTCTCCCTGTTCTTCGTCCATCTCTTGTATGGCAACTGCTTGTTAAAATTTTCATTTCGACTGTATTTGGGAGAAATTTTGATTCACAATTTCAGGATTTTGATTTCTGAAATTTTGTCGCTTTCTTTTTCCGTGCAGAGTTTGAAAATCTGACATATTTTGAAAAACCCTTATAATTTTGAAGTAACAGTTTAAAATTTTGTGAATACATTGGTGTATTGAAGATCATGGATGAAACCTGTTGCGGCGGTGTTGCAGTTCTAGTTTTCTTTGTAATTGAACAGTATTTGAAAGTCATTTATCTATACTCTTCTAAAAAAGAAACGCAATGTGACATTTTGTCGTCATTATATCCTCGTTCTACCATCCCCTTGTTGTAACAGGAAACGTGACACGCGGCTGAACCAAACTGTTGTCCGCTGTTGCTGTGGCCATACCTTCAGGTCTGAACCCAATAAAGTTGGATTCGACGATATTGTTGTATTTCAAAACAGCAGCTCTAAGGGAACGTCTGGCTCGTAATCTGGTTTCTCATAGGTGCTTACAGACTGTCTCGCCCAAAGGCGAGAAATTGTACTTGGGGAAACATTCAGCAGTCTGGCTACATCTGTCTGGGATTCACCTGCTTATAGCCAACCTATAGCGTTGTTGCGTCCGTCTTCGTTCAGATGTTGAATCACTTGGTTCGTTGAGTGTTTACTTTCAGCAGACTGGCTACATCTGTCTGGGATTCACCTGCTTGTAACCAACCATTAGCGTTGTTGCATTCAGATGTTGCATCAGTTGGTTCGTTGAGTGTTTACATGTTCAACTGCAATCTGTTTCACAGAGAATTACTTAAGAATTATCTCTGTCACAAATGACTGTCCACAACACGTGCATTGACTTCAATTGGTGTCAGTCATTGGCTCAACGGCTCGTGCATTGTTTACATAACACCTAACTGCTTCGGGCAAAATGACGCATTTTACTCTTTTTAATACCCATTTACACTAAATAAGAAATATTTTTTAACTACAAATATTTCAACAAACCTCTTTATTTATTTTTCTTATACTTCAAAAAAATGTTTGAGAATTTAATTTGTCGGAGTAAAAAGGTTAATATGCCATACTCATTAAGTCTCGTCGATGTCATGCTTATCAGTGATTGTAGCTGCCAAGCGAATATTCACTGCGGGATCAGTTTGGTTCAACTGATTTGGAAACCGAGAACCCCCTGATTTTAAAGACCTTAGATTTAGGTTCCATGCCAATAGCTCGCAAGGTGTTAAACTCTTGTGTCTTGGTGTAATGAAACAAAAACAAATTTCGACAAAAAGTATGACCAGTCACAATTAGTGACTCTACCTTTAAAGCCAAGTATAATTTCTTTTATCCTTACATAATGGCATTAAAAACAAGTAATATTGGTCGAAACAAATGCGTTTCTTTTTTTGAAGGGTATATTTACTCAAACTCCTGAGTCTTTGTTTTAAGACATTATATTGTAAAATGTGTGATGGTACTTACAATTCAAGACTGCATCATATCAACTTAATTTAAATGTATTTCCTTTACAAAATATACAATTATTCTGGTTCTAAGACAATTCTTCCCAAAATGTTGTGTTTTTATTTTGTCATGACTTGGTGATAATATGCCTGTCATCAAATTTGCTCGTCATCCAAATTTTCCATGGATAAGCTGCAGTTGAGACAAAGCTGCTGTGCGGGCGTATTTCCATTTGGTGGAGCTATCTTTAAGTGACCTAGAAGGATCTAAGAAACAGAAGATTTTTTTATATCACTGCGTAAATACCCTCAATGATCTATTAGACATTATATTTATAACAGTTTCTATATTTGAACTTTACAATTTGTTGAAACATGAAATAAATACTGCGATGTAATCTTATTCCTTTAAATAAATAAAACTTTTTATGGTTTATGATTTAATGATACAGAAAATATTTTATGAATTTGCTGCAGGCTTGTTTTTGTATCAGTATTCATCTACAATAAACTGGTTGATTTTATCCTAATATCTTAAATGTACACAAAGGTAACACCAACCTCTATGTTAACCACTGGAAGCTGCACACATTGTGTAAACTGAGTAATTCAAAATGTTATGTCTTATAAGTCTTAACTTTTAGACAAGCATTAAATTGGTTTAAAATGGATGTGCCTTGGATCTAACAACACACATGGGGCATATGAAAAAATTAAATTATGTCATAAGCACTCAAATCATTTGTTAAATGATTACTTTGTGCCATATTGCATAGGCTACTTAAAATAAAAAATCAACCTGATAAAGGGCATTTGCTAGAAAGCTATTGCTTTAAATTTAAAATAAGTAATTAGTGCTTTAAATATGACCTATCACATTTATTTCAATACACATTTGTGTTCCTAAAATACTGAGTAATTCTCCAATATATCTGTATTGTCAAACATAATGTCCCACAAAACAATACAGTAATAAACAGTGATTAATCAAATAATAGATTAAAGTACATGAAGTTTAGAATAATGTATACTTATACTAACCTCCCAGTGTTCACATTAATTTCAACTTCATAAAATATCAATTTCATGTCTTGGAGTATTTCCTTGCTTTTATTTAGATAGTTTCATATATATCACAGTTTTAAATGCCCACAACTTTCCAAACCATCCCCTTCTCTGGTTAATATAAATCATTATAAAAGAAAAGGAAATTTGCTTGATCATTTAGAACCTGTAAATGATTATAAATAAAACATGTTGCCCATGCCTAACCTAATGGGCATTCTTTGGGTATTCAGATTTCTTCCCACTGCACACGAGGGAATTATAGCAATGAAATATACATGCAAAATGTTAGTCCCAGATTTTAGATAAAAGTTAAACCCCATTTCAAATATTAAGCACTTGTCTTTTTGACATGTATACTGGTTTTATGAATGACATTCCATTAATAGTTTTTGAGGGATTATCTATAACGGATTATATATATTTCTTAAAATACCATTTTATTTCTTGATTAAAGAAATAGTTTCTACAGATATCTTTCATATCTGATAAGTTCAACTTTTAGTGTATAGTTATGTTCCTCAATCCTTGCATTGTTCTTTGACCTTTCATGGCCTCTTTTACAAGGGTGGTAATACTCAATCAGTAATTGTTGACCCTGCATCCCCTTAGGGTCAGGTCATGGCCTGAAAAATTCAAGAAAACTTATTATCAAGAGATTTAAATGGAATTATAAAATTCTTTATAAAATGAATGAACAATCTTCCTCGTGCTTTGTGGTTTGATTTAGTATCAGGTTTCTATCACTTGATTTTTGCTTTTGAAAACATGAAATTGAGCATTCCTTTTGGCATGAACAATCTGTACTAACCTTATGGTAAAGTAAAATAATCAGGTTTCCATAACTCAATTCTTCGGAAATTAATTATTATGAAATTCTGAATACCTAAATATATAATGTAGTATTGAATTAATGCTGTATTTAATTTATTTAAAGTATGATGAATTAGTAATAAGATATTTGATAAATGAACTGTTGAAAGTTGGCTTTCTGATTGATGGATGGTTTGACAAGAGTTAAAGTTTAATGAAAAGAAAGATTGTTCTGGGTGATGGTGTCACTTCAGGTGTTTGAATATCAGGACATGACCCCCAAATTTTAATTTTTAAAGTTCACTCATGACAAGGGTTAATGTAAATGTACCTGAGATTCAAAATTTAATTTAAGATAAACTATTTTGATGAATAATTGAATTTTGGTCAGAAAAAACACCTTTATCGACCTTACAATTTTAATGTTATTGAAATAAAATTTAAATTGCACTGCACTTCGTATCACCATAACAAAACTCAATGATAAATTCTGGTGCAATGTAAATAAGAATTCCTGGAGGTAATTAACAGAAAAATGATCACAGTGGTCTAAATTTTAAAATATTTTATCTTGCTGTGGATGTTTATGTAAAACAGTAAACTATAAAAGAAAAAATGTGTCATGGAAAGGAATTGGGCCAAGATTTAAAAAATGGTTATATTTTTTAATTTGCTCATGACATTCACAATAATCAACTGTCTAGTCACATGAATCGAAAGCCCAAACATTTTAAATGCTCTGAAACAAAAATACATTGAGGAACATTTAATAAAGGATGGAATTTTATTCATTTAGCAGTGCTAAAGTGACATAATGTCATACTCATAGAATTAGTAATGACATCATTAATTGTACTTGAGGTAGAATGTTTATTAGGTGTTTTCTGCTTAGCTAAGCTGAAATAAGTAATTTTATTGGTCAGTGCTTTGGGAAACTATAACTTTGATTTTTGTTAATGATACATTATGTAAGATTCTTGCTATAATAGCTCAAAAAAAAGATAATGCAAAATCAAAATATTGAAAATTCTGAGCCAAGTTAAAACTGTGGGTAGTTTTGACAAGATGTGTGCATTGTGGTAACCAGGGCACTTGTATATTCGCCTCGCTTTCCCATTTTTAAATGGCGAACCATTTTAATCTAGTAAAAATCTTGAGTACTGGATGGCATTGAGAGTTGATTATGGTCTTGTTTTGTTTACAAAAGCCTAATTAATAATTATACGTAATGTATGTCTAGTCGTTTGTATGGTATGAAAAACTAAGGTTCTGCGTACACATGGACGTGCACATAACAGATCCCTTGACAGTTGGAATTCGATTTAAAAGTAGGCTGTATTGCCACTGTCTAGGCAAAATTTCTCTCATAACACACTGTATGGCGCATGCCCGTCTTCATTAGCCCAGTTTGGAGCAGAACAGTAGGATGTTAAACACCATTTCATTTCATTTCGATTTAACTTTTTGTCTTGTCTTGTATTAAAAGTTCATTTAACTTTTAAAAAATATTTAAAAGAATTCTCTTTTTAAAAAGCAGCCATTTCATTTATTTACCCTTTTTTGAAATTGAGATCTTTAGATACCAACATGCAGTGTAAAAGGAGACATGTATTAACTTTTCTTTTTATCACAAAGGGAATTTCTCAACTTTTTATGTCACAGTTGGATAACTAACTACCTTCAGATATTTGGAAATCATTACAAAGATTTCTTAATTCCTGTTGGATGTGAAAATCTTCTAAAAATGTAACAAGATGTCTCTTACATCTGAAATTACGAGATTTATTAAATAATCTCGACTGATGTGGAAGATTGATGTCACACGCAAAACATTGAATGTATATAAACTTAACATGCAATATCCGTAGTCTCGATACATTTCTTACATTTTTACCACCGTTTTTTTCTTAGTTTTTTGTTGTTTTTTTGAAAAGTAAGTTATATACCATGTTCCGGCCATATGTATTATTTCTTTTATATACATGTTAAACCTAGTCTAATGGTCTGTAAAAACCAAATACCTTTTCTTCTATTTATTATTTTATGCAAGACAAACTCCCTGAAAACTTATGGCTTTGATTAAAAAAAACTTTCTTGAACTTGACATTGTTTCTTGAGAAAATCCTGTCATAGTTTTTTTAACATTTAAAGTTTTTTCGGGTGAACTTGCTTTCAAAATATGAGAGATTTAGCTGTCTGCAGTAGCTGAATTTTTTCTATATTTTGAGATTAAAATAACAAAGTAGGAAATGGTTAATATCAAAGTTTACTTTTTTTCTTAAATATATGTCATGACAAGGATAGAAATTGTGATAGACCATGTTTTCTAATTATCCTAACTGGTTTACTATTCACTTTTCACAGATGGAGATCATCCAAACATGTCGCTCAATTATGGTTTACAAAAAATTGAACTCTTCAATCAATTACTTCACACTTATGATATTGCTTTTTTCGTATTTTATATCAGTACAAAAATGTATTTCCTATATTGATTGAATGTAAAAATTCATAGGAGTACTTTTATGATAATGGTTGTGTCTTACGACTTTGAAAGTCGATCAGTTTCAATATTTTTTCTTAACTGCACGTTTTATCAATGTTGAGATAGCAATCTGTGTCAGTTTTACCATAGAGTATTCAATCAGTTTCGTGTTTGGAGTCGCATGTATTTTTTGCAGAAATAATGACATCCATATCACAAATAACATGGATCCATTTTAGAAATATTGCATTTGACTAAAAGCATATCGATTTACTTATTTAGTTTATTAATATCTGAACAAATGATTTTTACAGACATATTATTTTGTCCCTTTGCGATTGTTTATAGCATTTATTTTGAAGGAAAACACATCTTAATTCCACTGATAAGAGATTACATTACAGGAAAAACACATTAGTTTTCTTTTCTGTGGTTCTATACAATTGTTACCAGAGAACATTGTTTGAAAGATGCTATCTTTGGTATACTTTTGCTAAAATAGTCAGGTCATTATCTAACAATGCTTCACATAACAATGGTGAGAAAAAATAACAAATAATTCTAAGAAAATGATTTGAAAGAATAAAGAATTCCAAATTTGTTTCTTTTAAAATAAATAGTGCAGTTGACACTCTAAACATTGGATGTTTTTCAAACCAGTGGAAATTTTGTCATGAGAAGAAGATTCATCTTTTTCTGACCAAATCTTGTTTGAATATATAACAAAAACATATTTCATTTTTTTTATTACGCCCACATCGAAATGTGTGTATATTATTATCACCCTGGCCCACTGGTCCATTTATACATAGTTTTTACATTCATGAGACAAAGGGGCCTCATGATTTTCAACAATTTCTGATAATTATTATTGGAGTTATGGCCCATGATCAATTTGAAAAATCTTGTGGACGCATTAGTTTTTAATGTTATCATTTAATTGATTTGAAATTTTCTATGCATAGTGTTTATGTTCATGAAACGAAGAAAATAACGATTTTTAATTATTATGATAATTACGTTCAGGGTTATTGGACTTGACCAATTTTTTAGCAACTTTGTATGCCCCCTATTGTTTATTGAAAATATCTGATTGATTTGAAATTTATACGCAGTGGTCCCAGTGGGTATATGTTCGTGAGGTGTAGGAGCCTGTTTTTTTTCCAAAAACTCAAACGGCAAACGTTATCCTCACTTTATTAGTATATGTTTTGTGTAATAAATATTAGGTTGACACAAGGAAGAACTAGAAGCCAATGAAATTTTGATTATTACTTTATGAATTCTTACTCTTGGTCAGTTTTTAGTGTCTGGATTCAAAATTCTCCTATTACAAACAAACAATGAATATGCACCAACTTTGTGGACTGCTTGGCCAAGTTCACTGCTGTAATAATATCTTTTGTTGCCTGGCAACCTATCTTTATTAACTTTATTACATATGTAGAAATTAAGAAAAGTATGATTCCATTCCATGTATTAATTTCATTAATAATGAAAGAGTCTAGTATTTTCCATCAATCTTGTCTAAAAAGGTAAAGACAAAAGAGGCATTCAAACTTTCTATAAGAAAAAGATTTAATTCAAAACGACTCTGGAACAAAGTATTTTTCAAAAGTGTCCACTGAAAATTTGAAAACCACTTGCACCATGTGTACATCCATGTGTACATTCATGTGTACATAATTTTAAAATGTCTATCTCAGCAGTGGATTGGCGGACACATATTTCAGATTTTGCATACAAACTAATTTGAACACCATCTATAAAACTGTGTAGTCTAATCATGGCAAATAGAAACGTATTATTGCTCCCACAAGCAAAGAACTTTAACAATACATAGAAGATTTATTATCTAATTTTTAGTTATTTAATATTAGTCTTTCTTATCGTCATCAATAAAGTTAGGATATGTTGAGACTGGGTAGTCCTATAGGGACTGAAATAATAAGAATGTCCTGGCTTCAAATTTTACACATAATATTAAATTGCTTTAAAAGTGTGATGAAACAAGAATATCTGAAGAAAATGGACATGGTTAGGCAGGCGATTCCACTCATTGTCACTTAAAAACCTGAGAGGGAACCCATGACTTGCATATATGACAGGTCTTATAATCTACAGTGTGTGTTTTAATAAATTATTGTTGTAGTAAACTGACCATTACATGATAAATATATGTTAACTATTATCTATATTAGGCTCTATGTATATAGTTCTATAGTACATGTAGTTTCTTCACCCTTATCTGTCTACCTGTCACTTGTGCCAAATACATTATTTAAGAAATAACCCAAAACATGGCTTCAACTTCTTTATTGAGTAGATAAATGTAGATATAGGAAATAAAACGTGTGAAAGTAATCAGTTCTTCGACTCATATAGGTGCTAGTTTATCTGAAGAACAAGATTTGTTCTAAGTTCAGTCAGTTATATAGGGTGTACCTGGTTTGTAACTGTAATAGCACAACCACCCCTTTAACTAGAATAAAAATTGTTCCAATTGACTGGTTCTGAAGGGGGCGTGGAGAATGTAAACAAATCTAGCTTGTAACTTCAAGTCTATGGAAGCTTTTAGTGTCATGCACATGTTTGTGTATTAGGGATGAGATAAAAGCTGTGGACAGTGTAGTGTGGACAGTGTCCACTACTGGTCAGTTTTAGATGTCTAGTTTTATCAGGTGGATGGATTGACATTTGGAATGCATTGGATATATTTAAAGGTATGATTCATCTTTTTTTTTAAATATCTTTTGATATTTTGGGGGATTAATTTTTTTTTCTGAAATGATTTACATCCCTGCTATTTTTTTCTTCATTGACAATAGGTTTGATGCATTAAAAATCACAGACTTGACATTTTTCGAATTGAATGAAAGTTTTAAAGGTTAATGCTACTTGAAGTATTTTGTATGAAATAGGAAGCAATATCAATTAAACTATATCAGGGACTTAATTAAGATTTAAGTTTACAGCTTTAGTGTTTAATTTTGTTTGAAGTTTCAGTAAAGTTAATAGCTCTCTCCACATGATAATATGATACTTGCACTGTATAAATTTTCTTGGTTGACTTTTAAATTTTGTAATTAATTCTTTAAAATGTCAATGCTGCCACCATTAGATGTCTATTCTTGTTATTAATTTTGCTTGAATCGCTCTTATATTCGTCTTTTTAACATTTATTTGGATATGTTAGTTTGTAATAGGCTTACAGAAGCTGGATATCCAATCAGACAACAGCATATATTCACATTGGCCCAAATATTGCACAAAATTTGAAACATTAGCCTGATCCCCAAAGATGCTGAAATAATGTAATAATTCCGAAAGTTGTAAAGCCCTTTGTTTTTTCTATACTGGTGAAGAGTTGACTGAATGTTTGATGTAAGTGCAAATTAGATTTAAACTCTCAACATAATCAACATTTAGATAACCTATAAAAGAAAAATTGTAAGCAAATTCATAAAAGAATACACATGGCGACAGAATGTAATAAATTACCAGCCATTCAACTGGAACCCACAATGGAGACCCGGAGAAGAAAGTCTACTTTGAACATCTTATTTTTTTCACTGGAATTGGAAAAGATTAAAGTAGAAAAGTAAAGTTACCTAGGAGAATGCTGACATGTGAAATTCTCAATAAACTAATTCTCAGAGTGATTGTAGTTAGCAGTGTGATACTCCAATGGATGATTAATGTAGCCAGAAAAAATTTCACATATCATAGGGAATTACTTGTAGACATATCTTATGTGCAAATAACATATAGTATTTCTTTATTATATTTGAATTTTACATAATTTGTTTCAATGGCATTTAGTAATTGAACTAGAGTATACAGGTCCATAGAATTGTGACCTGTATATTTACATAATTTGTAGAATTTTTTTTTTTTTTTTTAACAAAGTTAGTATGTAAATTTGTCTGTAATGAGTTCAGTTTCTGAAAAATATATTGTATTAGTACAACTTACATAAATCTCATCCTCATGACATTGTTTATTAATAGTGTTTAATATGAACTTGTGAAGATTCTTTGATTTTAGATTCTAAAACCATACATTTTCTGTTCAATTAAAGCCTACTGTTTGAAGTGACAGACTAAGATGTTTCTGGAAATAAGAGTAATGTTTGGAAGTTGGTTTAATTGGTAGTGAATAATGAGTGATATTTATTTGGTTCTTTGCCCTTCAAAAAAGCCTATTGGTTTACTTAAAGGGCTATTCTCGCTATAATATTTTTCAAAAAGATAATGCAAAATGAATATGTTGAAAATTTCGTTCAAATTACTTTATTTTGAACAAAGTTACCAATGGTTGTAGTTTTGACAAAATGTGTACATTGATCGTAACCACCATACTGGTCATGCAAATCTAGTCTTGGCTGTCCACTTTTACCGTTCTAATCTACATGAAATCAGAGCCATCTGATGTCATCAAGAGTTAATTATGGTCCTGTAATGTTATTGAATGTCTAATTAATAATAGTCTATTTCAAGAAACATAGTAAATGATTTTATTGAATGGTGTGGCGCCAGGCAGGGTAAGCTTACTCTTCCGGACACCTGTCACCACTGTTTGTCGTGTATTTTGTACACGGCGAACAGTCCATTTGCTGATTACAGTATTTTGCCTCGACCGTTTTTATTGGACTTCGAATTTTGACTAATGGTTTGGATTGTTCGTACTTGGTTTTATTTTATTGAATGGATCTAATTGATGAGTTCAAAACAAATCACAATTAACGTTTGATAGTTGTATGAATTTAAACTGAATTAAGTTCACTTCTCTGTGGGTGATAACAGTATTTGTTGTAATAGCACTCTTTTATCCAAGTTATTGTTTTAACCAAGTAAATTATGAATTATATAAATAAAGTGAAGTTAACTTTTTTGGGGACCTAAGGCTCAGTCAATTCATGACATGAAAATTGGTATGCTTCCTCTTTGTACAATTCTGCATTGATTTATTGAATTAACTCTTTGAATTTCATGCAACAATATGAACAGTTCCTGGTAAATAGTACGATCATATTTGTTTAAATACCTATTGTATTTTGAGAATACATGTATGTACTTTGATAAAGAGAGATTAGTAAGTGAGCGACAGGTACAAGTATTTTTGGGTTTATGTTCACAGTTTATGTTCAAGAAAATGCAAAACAACCCACTAAACAAAGAGCTATCTCTTTTTAACAAAAGACTGCTGAAGTGTTTACTTTTTATAATAGTTTTTAACATATTTTAAACACAATATATTTTTTAAAGCAGCAAATTGATCAGCACCTGGAGTAATAAATGCAAACAGATAATATGTTGAACAAAACATTTACAGAAAGTCTTGCACCTTGAATCCAAGACAAAAATATGGACAATAGAGCATGTGTTACATGCACACTTTCTTTTCTTGTTCTTTTAAGATAGTTTTTATTAGCTTCACAGGCTTTAACTAATGTGTGCTCCTTAACTATTACCATAATCCATATGATCAAACTGTTTATAATCAATTGCAGCGCATCATTAGTTTTCCATTAATCACACTTGTTTTCTGATTATTGTTAGTTGAATATAGCCAACAGCAAAATATGCTAATTATTGGGCATTAGAAAATTGTAGGATTAAAATGGGAACAAAAGATAACAAATGACAATGATATTACAGGTTTTGCTAAAAGGAGAAAGGTAGGAGTTCAGATGAGAATGATAGCAAACATTTAACTTCTTTAATTATGAGACGATAATTATGTAAGTAAGTGAATGATGTATGATATTTATATAAGTGAAGATACTGATGATGATAAAGATACTATTGTTATTGGAAGATTTTTTTTTATAAAAGATGAAAGAATGCATGATTCACATTGATGTAGTAATATTCTTTTGAAGGTAAAAATTAAGTAACGCAACAACCATGTTTCTGTTCTATTTTTTTCTTAGAACTCGAAGGCATTATTGTGTAATGTTTGTTTATTTTTAACCTTATTCCTTATAAATTTCTAGATCAATATGGAAATGAAGTTTCCATTCACCGATAGCTCTGTAACTTAAAATAGAATCAAATCATCTCAACTGAATATATCGATATATTTTACAGAAAAATTTGTTTTGATAACTTAGGTGAATTTTGAATGGAGATGCAGTGCACTTATGTGTATAGCCTAGTCATTGTTGGTTTAGACAATTATCACAAACAAACAAACTAACTTTCTCTTTTATAGAAGATAATTGAAATGAGGGGACTGTTCTTTCCAACCAGCCAACTCTCAGGAATAAAGGCTTATGTTTTCTTTATTCTTCGAACCAAATCATTATTTTTCATTTTGATGACAAGCTGTTTCAAAAATTACAAAGGCTATCATTTAACCACCATGGCTAAATGCTAGAATTTGCATTATCTCAGAAATCTGGTCTTGAATTAAACTTTTAACATTGTGACATAATTGAAAGTACAACATCATAGAAGTATCTATTGCTTGCATAGTATTGTGATCACTTTTATTTGTCTTACTTGACAATGAGTTTTTATGGCACAATTTGTGACAGTCAGTGACCACTCAAATTCTCTGTTGAGAAAATAGTTTATCTGATATTTTGTATTATGTATCAAGATAACGACAATTTGCTATTATTAACCCAGACAGGATAAATATTGTTATTGAGTAACTACTTTACTTTGCATCATGGCTTTATGTTCCATAGAAATAGGAAACCAAGAGTAATTGTTAGCACAGGGTTAACTACTGAAAAGTGAAATGTAAATATTAGTTTGGCTATAATAGTCCACTCTTATTACACATTTAGTTCAATAGATGTTGAGAGTTATTCAACAAGGAATCTGAATAGATACTCTGTTTGTAGTCATGGTTCTAGAGCACTATGTGATTTTAAGACTAGAAGATTTCAATGGAAAGGTTTTGAAGGAATTAAACTAAATAAACTCTAATGCTGAAATTAGTATAGAATTAGAATAAAAAAAGAGAGATCTGTGTATGATTAGTTATATTTTTAGATAAGAAACATTTGTTAAGGAAGCAGTCAGGGAATTTTAGATTTCTGCACGATCCACTACTGATGATAGGATTACTTACCGATATTTTTTAAAGATTCTCTAGGAATTTAAAAACTTGTTAGTCATTAAGCAGGGTTGATAAACCTGGTTGCACTAAATGCCCTAGGATAAAGGGGGAAAAACTGAAAACAGTTCAAATTTAAATCATTATCCAGTCTATCCCCCCCCCCCCCCCTCTAATTGAATTGGTCCCAAATATTGCTGAGGGGTGGCCTGCAGTACCCTGGTTGATAATCTAATTTGGTAGTTTATTTCATCCAAACATTTATTCACAATCACAGATCATAGTGTACCATAGGCATCCTATTTTACCTACTAACCTTCTATTGAACCAACTTACATGTAGTTTCTTCAATTAATGATAATCTACAGCATATCGTACATGTTTTCTTAGATAATAATATCATACCTACATCACCTACATGTAAAACCATGTAATGGAAAACAGTTCCACAGCAATCCACAAGGGCACTTAAAGATTCTGTGTGCATCATTTCAATATAATTTTATTGTACTAAACACCAGTTGTGTACACAATTTTACTATGATTTTATTGTAATGAACACCAGTTGTGTGCACCATTTTAGAATAACTTTATTGAACTAAACACCAGTTATGAGCAACATTTTGATCACTTTATTGAACTAAACACTGGTTGATAAAGCAGTTTGCTCTGCTGTAAAATCTTAGAGACATCTGATCTTGCCTTCATATTTCATACATTGGGTAAAAAAGCTTAATATTCTAATATATAACGTCATATGTGTAAAATGTGTAATAGAAAATGATGAAAACTTAGACTAATGTTTCCTGCTATCTGTTTTTGTTAAAAAAAGAGTCTTCTTCTTATGTTGTGGAAAGCAAGTTTTGGTAGTTTAGAACTGAAAAAGCCTAATTGTGCAATCTAAGATAAGTATAAACATGATAGATTAGATCTAGAGCAACTGGTGATTATCAAATTAATTGGTGGAGATAATGATTAAAACTCAGTGCTTATCCTACATATCTTCATTTTATTCTTCACAGTGATGTCAGAAGTGGGATGAGCAAATGGTGGTCCATACATTAACAAATCCACTGGTTATCATATCATTCTATCTAATGTGTAAATGTTTCTATCATTTTCACTGAATGCTACTGGTTATCGTCTTGTACAAAGATTATCTAATGGTGTATCATTTCCAATCTCCAATATCATCAGTCAGTTAGAATATGACCCCAAAATACTTAAAATGTAGATCTAGATTGAAATAAACCAGACTATCTTTACACCATTTCTATTAGAATTATAAAGTTTAGGTCATGTTAACTTCTGTGGGGAACTGGTGTTTTTAAGTGCTTTTGTAATTAAAATGCTTTTAATAAATGCTGATACAGTATGTATTTATTCCATATAAATTGAATTCAAATGGAAAAACTTAAAACATGTCATGTTGACATATGTTTGAGGAGCAAAAGTAATTATTCATTTTCTGAGAAAAATAATAATTCTGGACAACAACCTTGGATTAAAACAATGAATTGTTTGTATTCTGTTTCAAACATACCATTTTCCTTGTATTCAAGTAACTATCTTTTTGATAGATTGGATACATGTACAAATGGTGTCAGTTGAGCTACTGAATATTGCAGTGTTTATATCTGAATTAGCATTTAGAAATAAATTACAATGGTGATGCAAAATTAATTTTTTGTGTTTGTCTAAATCACATAGAAAATCTATTAAATTAACCACTGTGTGCTTTCCCATCATGTGGTTTCAAGGGAAGCAGGCAAAATCTAATAAATTAAATTTAAGAATATTTGTAATGTCAATGTTCATTCTGTCCAAGCCAATTATGAGGATATAACTTGTAGTCTACATGTACCTTAGATTTTTACATCTGATCTGACCATTTCGATTATGACTTTAGACTTAGATTTTAACCTTTGATTAACTAGGCAACTGGATAATCACAGCATAAGACATTTGATCTTGTCTGCCATTTATGATTTAATACTGTGACAATAAATCATCAGTTTCATTGGCTCCATATTACCAAATATTATGGTTAATCCAAAAGTACATGTGCTCCAGGGGGTTGGGATGGCCTAGTGGTCTAGAGTGCCGCGCTTCGACCTCTAGCTGGCCGGTCACCTCTGGCTTGCGGCTGTGGTTTCGAGCCCTGGTGTGAGCGTATGTGGCATGGAGATAGGGGCGCCTTCTCAACCTCGTGGGTTTCCTCCGGGCACTCCGGTTTCCTCCCACGGCTAAAGACCCCTATGCGCAAGCGAATTATTGAAATAAAATTGAAACCATATGTTAGTCCCGAAGTGACCTGGTTGTGTTGAGTGGACGTTAAACCCCATTTCTCTCTCTCTCTCACATGTGCTCGAGTGAACATGTGTTACACCTATTACTGTAAATTGATGGTTAAAGTTAAAGGCAATAAATAGAAGTAATTTAAATTAAACTAACACTTGTACAATACCAGCAAATCAACAAAACTTTTCCACTATTCCTTTAGCTTTAGCTTTTATATTCGCTTTACAAAATGTACATGCACAGGTTTCCACCTTTGACATGTATTACCAAATGAAAAAATAATCCACAGATTGAAAACATTTAAGAAGCAAATAATGAGGAACAAGTTGACAGGAATTCACAAATTGTAGGTGAAACATTCTTTGATATTGATTGAAATGTATCACCTGACACAGATTTTATGATCTGTATTTACAAGATGGTTCAAATCTTGCAGCAATTACCAGGTAAATTGACTAAGATTAAACCAATGTGATCCTTCAGTGACTCGAGACATGCAAGAATGTAATAAACAAGTAAAAAGTAACTGGAATTGCACAACAACAGAAACACTTCTGGAAGACATACATGTACATAATGTGCTTTTCATTAAGACATTCTAATTCATTTGAGGATTGTATTAGCATTTGGTCATTATTGTTCAATGTAACTACTGAATGCAAGGGGATTATCTTAATGAAATAATGTTTATCAGTTTAGTAAATGGCTAGACAGTAAAAGCTATAATAATGATTTATTATTTTGCTTATGTTGATGCAAGGATGCAGGCATTGCTACCATTAAAATAGTAAATTGTGTGTATCCACTCCCTGTAAATAAAAAAAGCTTATCAGTCGGTCAGATATTTCCGTTTTACTTATGATACAAATATTTGAAATTTGAAACTCATCTTGAAAGTTTTTCTTCCCATTATCTTCGATAAATTCAGTTTTCAAGCACTTAACTGAATTTTTTGATTTCCATCTAAAAAAAAATTTCAAGCTTTATAAAGAATTTTGTCTGGCTGTATATTCTGTTTTAAATGATCCTATAAAACCTGTACTTGCTCAACCTCAAACCTCATTTCACCAAAATAAGAAGGTTTGCTTGGCTTGTTTTCTCTCTGTATAGAATTAGACATAAATGTAAATTTCATTGTAATTTCTCCATCAATTGGAGTATTTGATTAGGTAGGTTTTTGTGATGAAAGACTTATAATTATGCTATTTTATAAAATATGAGACCACCTGATAAGTTAATATGCATCAATAAAGTTATCTCTTTGAGGTGGTTGAATAGCTTTATCCTGTTTTTTTTAGTGAATTGGAAGACCCAAAATACCTTTTTTTTATAGTTGCTTTTATCAAATATATATGAAGCATATTCTAGTTCTTATATACAGGTATATAAACTCATTACTATGGGAACTCCTCAACTTTTATGTGGTATTAGGTGTTCTAGAAAGAGTAAGCACACCCTTCACTACATATAGCTGGAAGAGTGGTTTTGACTGAGATTTCAGAAGCAGAAGCTGTTGGGTTTAAGATAATTCTGTTGGTCCGATTAAAATGATTGTAGGGGTTCTTGCATCAATGATAGAGGGCATCCGTGGATTAAATTAGCCAGACACAATAGACATAAATCAGATTGAGGTTTGAGAAAAGAACACTGTACTGGTAATATTTTTCCTTGTCTGCCTTTCCTGAGCCCATCTTCATTATACCTGTAGCAGCAGAACAGTAAATAGGATGTTAAACCCCTTTTCATTTCATTTCCGTTCTTGAGTGTTATTTTCTGGATGCATACAAAATAAACAGCTTGTGTATAAATTATAAACAATATGGGAAGTACCTGAAGTACCTTAGCTTCAGAAAATGATAGAAAGACAGATTAACTTCGCAAAGTAATTGGTTGAGAATCTCAAAGATAAATTTCTGTAAATTTGTGTCCAGTTTTTGTAAGAAATATTGCTTGACTAATTGATTTGTAGCAGTGCTTAGATAACTTCAGCAACATTTAGATAAATGAACTGTGTGTCACAGATATGCCTGTTAATACTGGTTAATTTGAACCTCTTTCATATCCTCAAAAACTTCAGGTGTTGGTGCAATAAATTAAATAAAATCAGTTAAAGTTGACAGAGTTTATCGTATATTTACTATATTAATAGATGCTATCATAGATAGTTTTAACGCTTAATGCATTAGATCACAGTTCATTTCATATGTTTCTAATTTCGAGGGTAAAGATGGCGATTGAAGGAGGAAGTTTATCGTAACTAGACAACATAAATCACAAGCAAAAAGTAAGCAAGCATTTACTTGGATTCGACAACACTCTGTCTTGTCTTCTCACATGTGTCCCATGTTTGATGGATGTCTTTGAAGAGGACCACAGTTCATTTCATATGTTTCTAATTTCGAGGGTAAAGATGGCGATTGAAGGAGGAAGTTTATCGTAACTAGACAACATAAATCACAAGCAAATCCCAAAGTAAGCAAGCATTTACTTGGATTCGACAACACTCTGTCTTGTCTTCTCACATGTGTCCCATGTTTGATGGATGTCTTTGAAGAGGACCATTGTTCCTACACATCAGGTATAAAAGAGCTTGGAGGAAGGTAATGGTCAGTTGGGATGACCAGTGTCCAGACAGTAAAGACAAACACCTCCACCTTGATTAAACAAACACAATAATAGAATCAATACACTTTACACCAGAATGTTAATAGGTCTGAATACTAACATTATTTACCACAAACATTGACCAACCAGTCAAAAATATCTAACATTTTCACAAGGTTGTCACTGATTAAAATCAAAACAATTTAGACTGGACATTTTTTTCTGTACAAACATTGGAACATGTGTTCTAGTTTTATAGATGTGTATCTACATGGTGGCATTTGGTAATTTGATGTCTTCTTCATTAAACTAAGCTCTAGACCTACCTGTAGATAACCACGATAATTTGGTTCTGTGCTGAGCTGAGCACATAATCTAGGTGTCACAGTAATGATGTTCCTGATGATCAACACAGTACCGAAAGCGTGTAATTGATGTGCAAGGCTCTAAAATGTTGAATAATCAAAACTAAAGAATTTGAGCCTTGATTCACAATAGGATTGAATGAGTCATGGGTTGTGCTTCATCTTGAAACTGAAACCAGTACTGGAGGGTTAATTTCTTAACAAATAGATCTATGTTCTCAAGCCCAGTGGTTTAAATTTCAAACACACAAGTTTGAATACATATTTGTAGATTTTTAACAATATATGAAAATGGCATTCAATGTTTTGAAAATATTTATTTGAATGTTTTATTATCGTTTCAGTTGCTGCCATTTTTGATGAGTTCATGTATTTATACAGTGGCTCACACTCCATCCAGTAAGTAGATTGACTTTGTAATATTATTTTTGTACTAAAACACCAAATGTGCTGTACTCTTAAAGGGCGTATAGCTAATTTGTTTTCAACCTTTAAATAGACAAAAATGGGTGGAAAAGTGTCTGTTAATGTAATATGAATATATGTAAAGTGATTTACATTCATTTTAAAAAAAATTACTATAATTTCTAATCAATAATGTTCAGTGAAATATGTGAACACTCCAAAATGAACAGCAGTGGTTTGTGTCTGCTTAGTCCATTCTGCAGGTTTTTTAGATCAGTATTTTGTCGTTGGTGTTTCAGCCAGTAGTAATTTCTTCCACACAATCTCAGCAGCTTTAAATAAAAATCTAAATGAGTTTACAAACATTTTGTTGCAGGGACATTAAATATCCTAGCAAGTTTGAAAAATAAATCTAAAACAACCTTGTCTTGTAGATGGTTTTACAAGATTTAGTAACAGGGGTTGTAACACTGCAAAAATTGGTTGGGCAACTCTGAATTTTGGTAGGGTTACTCCTCAGAATTAGCTGAACATTGCTGCACTTTCGAAAACAAAATTTCAAAATCTCTGTCTTGTAGCATTTACAAGGTCTTGGTGACAGGGGCAGTAGTTTTGTAAAGATCTTTTGTGCAACTCTGATAACGGTTCCTAATTCAGGCTAGCCAAACAAAGTGATTCAGGTCCTATTAATTTGTGCACATCCTACACTTATATTGGTGTGGCCTTTTACTGCCACTTTACTATGTGATGTAAGTATATGTATATAGTACCTTCTGTATCTATATTATTCTAAATTTAAACACCATGGCAGATTTTGCAATTTGGTACCATCTGGTCTACATGTAGCTTTATTTCTGCTTAACCTTTTAAAATAGCTGTTTAATACTTGCTCTTAGTAAAAACAACAGAGATTTAGTGAGAAACCTCAAGGGTAAATAGTAGGATTTCCACTCCATTGAAAAAGATATGCACATATAGATATATAGTAGGCCTATATACTTATCTTTGATTCAACCCAGAGCCATAATTAGTTCCAAACTGTACCTACCAATTATTGTAACCTTTAATTACAGCCTTATCAGTAAATCGCCCGCACACTTACAAACTCTAAAAGCAATGTTATTCCAATACTAAGATTACTAGTAATTGTCAAATAGTACCTTAGGATATTATTAAAAAAGCAACTTAAATGCCAAAGATTTAAAGGGTTTAGATTGCTCATTTTGACCATTCGATATGTGCAGTTATCATAAAAGACAGGTGGATAAAAATGGATTCATATCAAATCCTTTCCGATTTATTAAAAGAATGCTATATATTTTTTTATCCATTAATTGTTTTTTTATCCTTCAATATTTAACCTGTTGAATGAAGTTAATTTTTAAATTATACCATAGAAAAAAATATGTTAAGCTTGTACAATGTTTTCTTTGGTCAAAATTATGCTACAAAGGGGGTTGAGATCAGCAGTAATTATATTGGAATAATGATGGCATGTAAATTCTGGAACAAGAATAACCTCTTTTATTAATTGTGTGCTGAGCTAACCAATACGGAAAAATGATAAAGATGTTGCCTAATAGTTATTATGAATCAAGATCCATCTGTATACACATTGACATGCATGTAAAAGCAACTCTTCAGGTAAAATTTTACCCACTGTCATGGTACATATGAACATGTGACTATAGAACAGCTACAGTAGTCTGGATGTTGGTCTCGTAATGACTAAAGTACTGTAGTCCTGTTGTACTTAAAGGAGGATGGGGATGGAATAACCTGTTACAATGTCATCTTAGTATTTGATGGTTGTTAGCCATTTTGTAATGATATTTTCATTAAGAGTTTAGAAGTTACACATATTTCTTAGAAATGTAAAAAATAATTATATTGGTAATAAATACATGTGGTTCACTATTTCAACAGATTAGACAAACTAGAAACAGACCAGTAACACTTGAAAAATGAAACAAGTGTTTCTATTTAATGTTTTGACATTTTCTATCTCTCAAGGGCCTTACGTGTATTTTTGTAGACAGGTGAAGAGCTGATTCATTTCATTTTCATCAATGCCAGTGTTTTAAGTATATACATTTATCAGTTACCTTCCTTTTCTGTGGATAAGATTAAGGGGGGGGGAGGAATCAAAATTTGTAAAATTTATTTTGATTAAACTTGCTACTGTCAATGTTTTCAAGCAATAGATTTAATGGGTGGTCTTTTAAAAAACTGCAGGAGTTCAGCAAAACTTATTATTATAATCTTTTTACAGAAGTTTTATTGTCGTTTTATCAGTATAATAATTTTATTATTTGGATAAAAAAAATTCTACTTAAAGTTCACCTTGATTACAGATTAGTTAGATTTATATCTGTTACAAGTATTAGATTGTCTTTTTGTTTTTGTGAGGATGATCTGGTAAAATACATATAAAAAATAAGAGGCCATAGTCTTATATTTGAAAAAAAATCTCTAGCTCTGAATTATAATTTGAAAGTATCTTACTGGTACTTTTATAAGACTGACTTTTGTGGAATTATTAATGATGTGTTGTGTGACAACATTATTGATTAAATTAACCAACATAATATTATCTACAATAAATTTCATGACTATAAATTATTTGTGACTAATATTTGAAATATTTTTTGACTTCCAAATTGGGTGTCTGATGTTAGATTTGATATCTGATTTTTCAATATTTTTTTTATGAACGTCAGCATAATTTTCAGCTCTTTAATTTTTTTCGCCTGAGACTAACTGATATATTATAGTATGATACATCTGATAATTTATGTTAAACATTTTTGTAGATGTGGGGGAGTATTGACATTGTACTTCTTCATTGATGTGGATAGCAGAAAAATTGAAATTATAATTACTATGCTCATGTTTGATTCTGATAGATTAGATCTTTCCCACATGATACTTTAATAATTACTAAATTGTTTGGAATTTAGCAATTTTCGTGAAGTTGACAAGACAGTATCACAAAGAAGTACATGTAAATGTGTGTATCTAATTGTAATTTACCCTACATAGGTAATTAGAAGAGAAATACAGTAATTAGTCCTCTATATCTGTCCATCAAGATTTTAAAGACCATTTCAAATTGAAAGAAAATCAAGAACTAAAACCAAAAACAGCATATCTGAATCTGATTAAATGGTAGAAATATTTGTTACAACAACAACTGTTTGATGTTTATTTGTGTTAAATGGAGGAAATTTGTAAAATGTGTAAAATTAATGTCAAACACACAAATACTCCATATTAAACT
The DNA here is from genome assembly GCA_963678685.1 of Patella ulyssiponensis. NCBI lineage: Eukaryota > Metazoa > Mollusca > Gastropoda > Patellidae > Patella > Patella ulyssiponensis. Next base: position 49,180,218 of record OY783229.1, on the reverse strand, counting down.
GACATCAAAGTATGTCTTTGATATGTATTTGGTTTAAAACAAATGGATACCTTGGTGCAATCACTTTAGAACAATTGTAGTTTTTCTACATACTTTGATATTGATACTTTGTGAAGAGATTCCTCACAGAATGAAATATTTATGTTAGGTTCTTAAGGGACAGATTCTGTGTAAGGCGTTAGATTTTTTTATGAAATCCACATATCTCATTAACAATGATAGAAACCAACTGGAGATGGTTTTTGAAGATATCCTTATTGAATCTTAAGAAATGTCGTCAATCACCTCAATTAATGAATCATCAAAAGAATTTTTTGTTCCTTGTGCATAAGGAAGATAAGTGCTTTATAAACGATGAAGGAATCTAAGCAGTTTGTTTATAATGGAATATCAGTGTGAAGTAGTTGATTCTCCACAAATTACAATTATGACATGATTGATAAATATCATACATCTATACTAAAGTGTAGATACAATCTGTGAACTGAATTGCATTGTCTATCAGTAAGATATATCATTTATCAAGTACATCCACCCACAAATTAGCAAGAATATTATAATTAACACGTAGTATGGCATAATATATTACTTGAACTCTGTAGATTACCTCAATAGATTTGGCATATTTGTCATCACCATGTCTGAACAGCCAATCCCTCTTTTTCGGGGCTAGCAACCCTGAATGAAGTCACTGACCAGTTTGGAAGAACATTTCTTTTAATATATATTCTACTTTATTCTAAATTTAAGAATTTCAATGATTACTGAACCAGTTATTGTCTTTGATTGAAAATAACAAGAAAATCGAAAGGAATTTTTGGCTGGTTTCTTTGATTTGTACAGTATTTGATTTTTATGTAATAAAGATGTGTCCAATGAAATATTTAAGGAATTTGATGATTATTGATTGATTGTTACTTTGTTGCCTTTCCAGCCTACCAAATTGTTTATACCTCTCAGATAACATCTCAGGAACAACAATTTATCTCTAATAATCCAAATAAATCCAGAAAAAGAAGAGCAGCCGACCAGTCAGAGATTATTTATCTAAATATTACTGGAGATTCAGTTCAGTTCAACCTTCGTCTTAAGGCAAATACGGGTCTCCTAGCACCTGGATTTAAAGTTTACATCCGTCACCACGACAATAGGACCGATACCATAGAAACAGATTCAGATGAACCGATTGAAAGTGATTGTATATATACTGGGGATGTGACATCACATGAGAACAGTAAAGCTGCCATATCACTATGTCGTGGTGTTGTAAGTATCAATTTCCGTTTTATTGTTATTTTGTAATATGTGAGCCGCTCCCACAAAACCAGATGGATGGTCATTTTTATAAAAACAGAGGTGGCACCATATTTGAATAATCCACAGCTAAGCTTTCCAAAAATGCAATTCTTTTTAAATTTGTTGGATCATCTGGAGTTGAGTACGGCTCATTAATAGTAACAAGAAGACATACAGTTTGTGCTTTTGTGTCCATGGTACAAAATGAAGTTGTGCGACAAGCATCTGGTTTCGTGGGAGCGGGTCACATATGCTCACTTTCAGTTGTTGGTTTGTCATGTGAAATCCCAATTAGCTGTATTAAGTAGCGACTAGTGTTGTGCACTAGACAGGTCTATGATCAATCTTCCAAGAACCTATAACATCATTTCTCATAATGAGTCACAAGGCGAAAAAATATTAGTTACACCTTTGTACTTTAAGCACTAAAAGGTATGCCTACTATTTCTTGGACTTAGAACTGCTGGTCAGATGCCACTTCTAATTTGATGAGTTTGGATGGCTAACAAATTATTATTGCAATTTTTTGGTACCAGTCGCAATATTTACTATTATATGAACTTGATTAATTCAAGAATAGATACCGGTAACTTCTAGTATAACCACTAAAACGTAGAGACAATATCAAAAGTTCTTACAACTGTTTCTTCTGTACATTGTAAGACATTATAAAGACAGTTAGTTAAATGTTTTGTATATTGCTGGTAACGCTGCTGACTCTCTGTTATGTGTCTGTAATAAAGGGTTTATGGTAAGAATTGTGGTAGGTAATTGATTGATCTAGACAAAGATAAATACCTAGCATATCTTACATGATTGTCTTTATTACTTGGTATGCCTTCTTTTCATTACTTACATTATATACATATCATCTTTATTGGATAGATTGATGGACTCATTTGTCAGTTCTGTAACATTTCGAGACCTTAGCTTTGATTAATTTCTCTAATCACAAAGACATACTTATCTGGATGCAATCGTTTGTTTAGACTGTGTGTAGTACATCTGTAAACATGTGTAAGCGTTAAGTTCAGATAGTACTCTTACATAATTTACCCTGTCAATTCACATATTTTGAAGGTCTTCATCCGCTGCCAAAACTTTATTTTTTAAAACATGCCATCATGGAAAAAAATAATTTTACTGACATCTTGATGAATAAGGAGTAAGAGGCTGGTATTTTCACACCTTCCTGAAAAACACAATTTTTATTCAAACAAATATAAAACCAGTCGGCATATTTTCATATTGCCAGCAAAAGCCCTGTTTACACCACAAATTTTAAGTGTGCCAAGAACTGTTCCCAGAATGGAATGGTTAATATTTTAGTTGTGTGAAAGAGTCAATCATAAACATTCTGCACTGAGAACCATTCCAATTTGGACCACGGAAGTGACATAGTCTCAGAACATAATGTAGACACTACCTGGCCTGAGAACGATTCTCAGTATGGATTAATGTGCATTCATCAAATGAACCTTTACCCTTTTTCCCACTAGCTTTGATAGTTGTCAAAATGGTTTCCTGAAGAACTGTATGGAAACAAGAAGAGACAGTTGATTTGAAATGAAATGGAGTTTAACGTCCTACTATTCTGCACTGATGGGTCTAATAATATTGGGCATATTATGCCTTGCAGCTGGGTGCTATGAGTATGGATGAAATTTTGCCTAGACAGTGCCACTACAACCTATTCTTGTTTTGAATACCAACTGTCAATGTCTATGGGTTTTTTTTTCTGCAAGCCAATAACTACATGAGACCTAAATTTTTTCTTCCTTCCAAATGACTACACAAGAAAATATAGATTGAATACAGTTATTGAGATAATCTAGAATATAATGAGGAATCTCAACACAGACGATTCTGGTCCGCTACAACCATGCAAAGAAGGAATGAAACTATAAAATTTAATATTTTGCTTGTTGAATATAATTTCATTCCTTGCAGAAAATTTGACATGAGCGTAATATTAGGTTGACTTTTTGACCTTATGTATGATTTGTAGATGTGATTGGCGAAAGTTTTGTCAATATTTACACAACAATGAATGTAGAGCTTTAGTAAATTGACCTGACACTCTCTTGTAAATGAACATAAGTAGGTACATTTCATCTTAGGATATTTAAAGTCAACTTTAATGATTCTAGCTTATAATGAACTGTGATATGATAATCCTGCCTGTAATAAACTCTGGTTTTAGGATATCACAATCAGGTCAAATTTTGGCTTACAGGACACTAATGTACAGATTAATATGGTACTATTATTTGAAATAATGTATTCTTCAGTAGACTAAGGATACTTTCTTTTAACCCTTTTACCAAATATTGATTAAGTTCAATTGTCTTCTATATTTTCAAACAAATGATTTTCTTTACGTATTAAATTTTGATCATTTTTTTATATACATGTATTGCCTGTTTCAAAGTGATAAGTATTTGTCATTATTTGACATTTTATTTTTGAAAAATAATATTTAATTTGAAACAATGAGAAAATGGGTTTAAAGTTTGGTATAAAAAAATGTGACTTATAGATACAAAATGTAAGAGCTAAGTCTGCTTATTCTGGCTTCAAATGTCAAGTACCATTGCTACAATAACAAACAATGACAAAACTTCATATACTCATATAAAGTGATTTTATACTTTATGCCATATCAGAATTAGAGATGGACAGATTTCAAATTTCAGAAGGCATTATTTAGGAATGAACTATTGTCCATACCCTTCCTCTTCTTGTCAGATGTCAGACAATCCATCATACAGAATTATTGATAAGCTTTTACCTATATAGATATGATAAGTATAGGATTAAATAAAGGATAAAGTTAGACTGAACATATAGGTGTGTATATGATATAAAAACACTGCACACATACACAATATGGTATCAATAAAATAAAACAGCCATTGAAAATTGATGATGCCTCGGTATAATCAGGCCTAAGCATCTGAAAACCATGGTAAATGAATGGATATAAGCTTGCCAGAGTTTTTGGTACTAATGTACTTGATGGGCAGTTCTTTTGTATTTTTAGGTTACAAATTTGTTACATTTTTCTATACCTATATTGAAATGTGGTCATATAAAGTGTTGTCCCACTGCCTGTCATTTAGTTGGTAGATCTTTTGAATCAAATGGAAATTCAAGGACAGTGTTTATATATGTTCAACAGACTCAAAGATTTCTGATAATTACTGTCAGAATGATGGCCCTTGATCAGAGGCTAAAGATATTATCGGATTGTCATGACTTTTATACACAGTTTCCAGTAATTACACATGAAGCAATGACCCTTGTTCACTTATACAATCTTGTTGATGCCCAAGAGGATAAAGTTTTAAGTAATATACAGTGTTTATTTTTAAAAGATGAAATTAACTGCAGGTGATGGTTACTTTCATTTAAATAAATTTTGTAACATGATGTTATATTTAATTAAAATTACAGAGCAGTATCAACAAACTACGAAAAAACAATTGAGGAGATTTAATAGTACTTTAAGTAATTAAGATGAAATGGATTTAGATTTCATTTCAGGAATGGTTCCAAGAATTAAAGCAAGTTTAATGACTGGAACCATTAGAGAAATGAATTTCAAAGAAAATGCTACAATAGTGCCAAGATTTTTAATTTCTTTTTATCCTACAATTTTCAGACAGGGGTATTAAGATTACCAACAGAAGACTATGTGATTGAGCCTTTACCTAAACACCTAGACATCCAGTCTCAAAATGATGATATCCTTGATAACCAACAACCTCATATTTTATATAAAAAAACAGATCTACCTCATCAAGAATTCCGTCAACAAAAAACAAGTGAAAGAGATTGTAAGTATGTATTAATAATAAGATCCCCATTAAAGCCTATTTCTCTTGTGAAGACTTGGATAGTGTGAATTTGAGCAGTGGGTACAATGATGAGAAAGATCTTAAGTCAGATTCCAAGTACATGTTCTTGTGTTGCTCTCTGCTGTCATTATACTGGATGACATAGGCTTATCAAAACAATAAGACCAGCAGCAAAAGTTCCAGTGTTTAGATGTCTTGCTATAGTTTGTTTCAATAAGTCACTTTGATTTTCAATGATTCCTGATAACTACACTCAGTGTTAGGGTGCAGGGTTGTAACTAGCTCAGAGCAAGTACAAGGCGGGCGGGGATGCACCCCTAGTTTTGGGCCTGTTACGGTTTCCTATTGATATTTACCCCTATTGAACTGTAACTTCCTGGATTATGGCCCCTGATTATAAGAAAAATTGCTTTTTTAGTTTGTTCTCTGTTCATTTTTTTGCAAAATGTGAATGTATCTTGTATGGCAACTGCTTGTTTTATATACTTGTAGATAGTGAAACTATACAAAATGCTCAAACAACACCAGACAACAGAAGTGAATTAAGATCTCATCAACATCAGTATTCTGCTACTAATCTGAAACAAACTGTAGAAACTCTAGTTGTAGCAGACAAAACAATGGTGTGGAGACATGGTCGACATAATATAACAACTTATATCCTTAGTATTCTTAATATAGTAAGTTGGACGTTTCTCTTTTTCTGTGACATCAAGGAAAACATTGCAAGGAAAATCTTATTATATATTTCCTGGGCACCTGGCGCAACATGACGTGTAGCCATAGTTGTGCAGCGACCCATTTGAAATTCTAGGTGCTTCTTTTTAGTGACAGCCCATAGGGTAGGAAATAACAATATTTTTTCACCCCTTCAAAATGTCTGTGTATTGAGGACAGCAAGTAACTGATTATGAAAGACACGTTCAACCTTGGACTAGATAAATATAATTGCGTGGATTAGTCAGATATGGAATGTATATTTCAGTCCACAATTTTCGTAATAGAATTTAAGTTACTCGAAACTGTAATTCAATGTTTTACACGATCGGTCCCATTACTGGAATAACCGCATGCCAAATTAAAATTTGATTGATGAAGTGAACATTAAAGTTTGTTCTAGTTATCATCTAGAGCTTGGCCAGATTATTATGAATTTTTGTTCCACCCATCCGTCTTATGGCTAAAACTTTTAACAATTCAATAAAGTAACAAGGTGCCTAAATGAGCTCATGCGCAGATTCAGTGATGACAACTGGCGATTAAATGCTGACCCACTTATCAGCCAATGAAATCACTTCAATTTCCTGTGATATTTATTGGTTAACAAAACTTGGTAAAGTTGCCCAACATACAGAAACTTGATTAGTCTATTTAATTGTGAATTCACGTCAGCTACAACCTTTATTTGTAGGGAATAATATAAATAAAGAAACCAATAATCGTGGCGATGGATCTGTAGACCCCTTTTTGTACCTATATTGGATATATCACATGTCCTGATCACCAGCTTTCCTGGCAAATGTGATAATAAAGATACATGATGCAAAGTGGACCGACAGTGGTATCACAGAAATACCATCTCCCTATTCCAGTATATTACAACATGCTCCTACCATATCGTTATATAATATGGCAGGACTTTTTATCGATTTTGCTAAAAAATGAACATATTTTGACTTCTTCTTTGTAAAGTGGTCTGTTTTTTACATTTTAAAATCATTAATGATTGTAAGAATAAAGCAATCATTATTGTTTTATAAGAATAATGTCATGTATGAAACAGAAAAGTATGGTGGACTATGGCTGCCATAGCAAATACATATTATTTTCATGAAATTTTAATATTTTTCTCTTTCTTTTTTATTTAATTCTTATTTTCTTTCATTTAAAAAACAATTTTGATTTATATTTATTTTAATTTTCTTTTTATAAATTTTTTTTTTTAATTTTTTCTTTTATAAATTTTTTTTTTAGATTTTTTTAAAAAAAATTTTTATAATTTTTTTATAATTTTTTTCTATAAATTATATTTTTTAATTTTTTTTTATTTATTATACTTACATTTTTTTTCATTTATATTATTTTTTATTTAAATATCTTTTATTTTTTTTTATTTTTTTTTATCTTCTTTAAAAAATTTTTTTCTAAAAACGATTTTTATTTATTTTCTCCGAAGAAAAAAAAAAATTATCTCCCAAAAAGATTTTTTTTTTTTTTAATTTCTAAAAAAAAATAAAAAAAAAAAATTTTTTTTTTTTCATGTTCCGTGCGTTGCCATATTCCGTGCTTTGCCATATTCCGTGTTTTGCTACAGTCCGTGATTGTGGGTTAGGGTAAGGCTTAGGTTTGGCCCAGGGTTAGGGTAAGGACTAGTCCTGTTTGCATCTCGAGACGAAATCTACAGGTGCTAGCCCTTACCCTAACCCTAACTCCCACAATCTCTATATGACGTCATATGTGCTAAAATGCGTAGGACCGTCTTCGATCTACTGTTCCCTTGCTTTGCCATAGTGCAAACCAATGGTCGTGTTCCACAGTGCTTCGCTTTTGGGTGTTTTATCAACATAGATCCGTTGACGAAAGCACAGGGTTTTAGTTTTCACAAGTAAATGTTAATATTTAATGAAATCGGTCAGGAAAAGGAAAATCTCGATCTCCCGTCCTTATTCTTGTTGTCTCGTATCACCAGTCGACTCTACCTGCTGTATAACCAATCTGCTTAATTTCTCCGCCGATAAGCGAGCCCAGAGGTGGATTATCCTATAGGCAGTGTAGACAGCTGCCTAGGGTCCAAGAAAAAAGGGTCCATAAAATTTTAGACAACCTATTTAAATTTGTTGTTTTACATTTTAAGTGAATTCAGATGTTTGAAAGTCAATTCATGTATGTGTAAGGGAATTACAGAATATATTTCTCTTCTTTTAAGCAATAATAAATTAGGTTTGTTTTCATTTTATCTAGCAATTGGGTATTGCTATGCTCCCCTGGGCATCAAATGATTGTTACTGGCCGAATGACATGATAATGTTTGACTAAGTGATTGATATTATTCCATCAATATATCCTCGGAAATTCTCTCCAATGGTCTTAGTTTTACTTTGGCAAACCAGTTCCGTGAAGGTCCAAGCTGATCGAGCTGCCTGGGGCCCATCAGAGCCTTGATCCGCCTCTGAGCGAGCCGGTTTTTATACGGCGTACGCCGGTCAAGTAATATTCGCCACCCCTGTAGCCCAACTTTTGCAGACGTCCGGTTAAATCAAGTGAACTCGCCGCTAATATAACCGAACTATGATCATTCGGTATGCGACGGTATGGACAAATAAAGCAGGGCCAAAATTCGTTGTCCACAGTGTTTCGCTTGCGGGTGTTTTATCAACATCTTCGACGATAGCACAGGATGTCAGTTTTCACAAGTAAGTATGAATATCTTATGAAATCGGTCAGGAAAAGTAAAACCTAAATCTTGACCAAGAAGAGTCGATCTTGACTATAAGTACATAATATATGACTGTCAAGGTTTCTTTGGCGTGCATGCCAATCTGTACACGGAACCTCGATTTTCTGTAACATCCGAATGACCACCCACCGTCCTGCACCACTTGCCAGGCCCTTAATCGTCCTGAACCAAGACCAGGATCGAAAACAGGACCAGCATGACAGCGACTTACTGTCATATCATTAAGGGGGTAGGGGGAAGGTGCGATGAATGGTTAGCGCGTGCGACATGAGGTCTGTTATTGAGTCCACTTGTGTGTTTTCCTTTCCTCGATTGTACGTGACAAGGAGTAGGGTCATCTGTCCAATAATTTGTGTTTTTAATGTCGAAGACTTTGGATGATACCGAGTTAGAGACTTAGCAATTTTAACTTCCTAACCGTTTTTGTCCTAATCCCGCAATTAAATACGGTAACGGTTATTTTTATATTTGTGTGTTGGTCCGTTCAGTTCAGCGGCAAAATAAACACCACCACGCTCTCATGACTCTGGAATCCTGTCAAGTTATTCTTCATACAACACAATTTACAACATAATCAAATTAATTATTGTGACTGCATGGTAAAATAAGACATTTTGCCATAAGGATGATTAGGCCTACTTAGTACAATGCTAGTCTATCATGTACTCATCTACATTGACTCTTCTAGGTCGAGATTTTGGTTTTCCTTTTCCTGGCCGATTTCATTAAATAATATTAACATTTGATAAAACACTCAAAAGCGAAACACTGTGGCAAAGCAAGAGAACGCTAGATCGAAGACGGTCCTACGCATTTTAGTACATATGACGTCATGTAGAGATTGTGGAAGTTAGGTAAGGGCTAGCACCTGTAGATTTCGTCTCGAGATGCAAACAGGACTAGTCCTAACCCTGGGCCAAACCTAAGCCTTACCCTAACCCACAATCACGGACTATAGCAAAACACGGAATATGGCAAAGCACGGAATATGGCAAAGCACGGAACATGAATATTTTTTTTTTTTTTTTTTTTTTTTAGAAATTAAAAAAAAAAATCTTTTGGGAGATATTTTTTTTTCTTCGGAGAATCAAAAAAAAAAAAAGTTTTACATGATTTTTTTTTTATTTTAAGAAAATAAATAAAAATCGTTTTTAGAAAAAAATTTTTTTAAGAAGATAAAAAAAATAAAAAAATAAAAGATATTTAAATAAAAAATAATATAAATGAAAAAAAATGTAAGTATAATAAATAAAAAAAAAATTAAAAAATATAATTTATAAAAAAAATTATAAAAATATAATTTATAAAAAAAATTATAAAAAAATTATAAAAAAAAAATTATCAAAAAAATTTATAAAAAAAATTTATAAAAAAAAATTATAAAAAAAAAGAATTAAAAAAAAAAATTTATAAAAAAAAAAGTAAAATAAATATAAATTTAAATTGTTTTTTAAATGAAAGAAAATAAGAATTAAATAAAAAAAAGAGAGAAAAATATTAAAATTTCATGAAAATAATATGTATATATGTATTTGCTATGGCAGCCATAGTCCACCATAGAAAAGTCTTAAATGTTGCCATTGTCTTTTGAGGCATGGTATTAGCAAATGGCATACATGTATTATTATTTGGGAAATTGACGGTAACAGTAAAGTTACACATTGATTAACTATCACAACAATTTGGGCAAGGAATGGCTGACTGTGCAATCCGTATAAATTCAAGCTAGGAGATTATCTAACATAGATATTTTGATAATGTTTTTTTAATTAAAAGTTAAATAATCTTAGCACATTTTAATGATGATGAAGCTGTGAGAAATTTGATATTTTTTGAAAAATGTAAATAACACACAGTTACTTTATGAACATTAACCACCGGTAGTTCACTGGTTGGAAATATGTGAATGAGAAATTTTGAATTTGTTTGTAAGTTAAATTTGGATATGTTGTTAATGAAAGGAAATGGTTAACAAGTTTCATCATAAAAGTATTCCTCATTTAATAACCCATTCAATCTGTAGACCTAGGCCTACACTATAGATTTTGTAGTGGTTCATAAATCATCGAAACAGTTATTGCTATTAAAAATTACCATAGTCTACAGTCTACATGTATTTGTAGAATAAGTGTTTATGTATTTATAGTTTTGAAATTGGTCGTTTAAGTATTATGTATTAATTTTATGTGTATATTTATAGGTATCTAAGTTATTTGAAGATAATAGTTTAGGTAAACCTGTGGAGATTTTATTAGTTGGATTAGTAGTACTAGAAACTGATGAGGTTAGTAGTGTTTCTATTTTTCAGTAATAATAAACCTGACACGATCAAATATCTGATTTAATAGATAAAAACATGCAGAAACAGTTATTTATAATTTTGAATTCAAATACGTTCAATGGAGAAAGAGATTTGGGGTTTAACATCAACATGACATGGACTAGGTTATTTCAGGGCTACCATAATGTCATGGTAATGGAAGGAAACTGGAAGAATTGAAGAAAAACCATGGGTCCCTAATCCTTGCGGCATGAAAGCTTGAGATTAAAACCACACAACTAGCTCAATCACAGACCTTATGATCTAAAGGTTGACAAATTTTTGACTATCATGTGTGTTACAATAACAAGAGTAGGTTGTAGCACCACTGTCTGGGCAAATTTTCCATCATATAACTTATGGTCATCTTCATTAGCCCAGGTCTTTGGTTGAACAAGACAATTTGGCTTAGATGTTAGTTTTCAGCAAACCTTTAATATGCAATTTCTTTTTAATACTTTTTAGCCAGGATTACATATCAGCCACCATGCAGATTATACATTGAATAGTTTTTGTCAGTGGCAGTCTACATTAAGTGATTCTACAGGAAGAAGACATGATCATGCTATATTACTAACTGGTCTAGATATCTGTTCTAATAAAAATGCACCTTGTGATACTTTAGGTAATAGAATTTATAGAATTATATATTATACCAAATAGATCATCTTGTAAAAATATATTTTGTATTAAATAGATTACGTTATAAAAATGTTCATTGTAGTACCAAATAGATTATGATCTAAAAATGTATTGAAAGAATATACAGGACAGGTGTGGTTAATAGGGGCCCCTAACACACCTACAAACAGCAAAGAGCTAGCTAAGTGGGTAAGACGCTGGCTCGCTAGCCTAGAGCCTAGAAAGTTTATCCAGTGATGCAGGATGGAGGGCCTGACAGGGACAACTGTCTAGTTGTTTGCATGTGACATTAAACTGAGTGTGCACATAAAAGATCCCTTGACAGTTGGAATTCGATATAAGAGTAGACGTAGTGCTGCCGTCCAGGCAAAATTTCCCTTATACATAGCACACTGTATGGCGTATGCCCGTCTTCATTAGCCCAGTTCGGAGCAGAACATTAGGACTTTAAACCCCAATTGTATCACTTTCAGAAAATGTTAAAGGATTCTTCTGTACACCCTAAAGCACATTCATTGCAAATATCAGCTGTTGAGTGTTTACAAGAAATTGATCGCTTCAGGCAAGTGATGACAACATACATCTGTATTAAATGTGAGAATATAAAAATTGAAGAAAGGGAATGTGATATATTGCCGTTTGAGAACATTTTATGCATTACCAATTTGTAATGTTAACTGTTGATGGTTCTAAATCTAAAAGACAGCAATATTTAACAAAGTGTTGTCATCAATTACCAGTATCCATATTTTGATCAAACTGTTATCATAACTTGGCATGTTTATACTTTGTTTAATCCACTTAATATTTTCAGGTTTTGCACCTATAAATGGTATGTGTAATCCCCTGAGAAGCTGTATTATGAATGAAGATACTGGATTAGCAACAGCATTTACTGTTACACATGAAATAGGACATAAGTAAGTACTAGAGGGTGTGAAGGGAAATGACAAAGCATAATTCTTTATGGACCAGAGATGGTACCCAAGAGCTACACATCTCCTTCTTCTTCTTGGCAGTGGTACTCTTTGAAGAAAGCCTAAGGCTCCTTTAATTCAAATATGGTCAAAATGAAACTTGTTAGTTCCTTGGACAATTGCACATTGACAAACTTTGAGGTAATACTATTGGACTTGTTTTACCTGAATTCAATTTCAGAATTCATATGCTTATAGATATGAATATGACAAATACTTAGTTTGATTAATGCATGGGCATTATTATGCACTAAACTCAAGCAATTTTGCGCACACAAATTATTTTAATATTTAATAATACTGATGAACATTTGTTGTTATTTTTCTAGTTTTGGGATGTTCCATGATGGAGAAGGTAATAATTGTAAAAGAGGTGCAGGAAATATCATGTCACCAACACTTACAGGTCGAAATGGACTATTCCAGTGGTCATCTTGTAGTAGAAATTATTTTCTCAAATTTTTAAAGTAAGTTTTTTGCCAATTATAAAATTCCGTCTACCAAAATAATGTAAGAAAATAGCCTCTGAGCTCAAAGTATAATGATATAAAGTAGAAGTTTTGCCTTTTCATCTACTAAAACAAATTTTAAGATGCATATTTAGTTATTAAAGGGACAATAACACTCTTGCTGGCGTGGCAGCTCCAGAAAATAAATAATAGTATTATTCTAGGTACAAGATGTTTATGTGCCCTACTTGTTGTGTAAATTATTCATTGCATCCTATTTTACTTGCCCAGGGGGTTCGAAAATATTTTAAAATCAAAGTCACATTTGAAAAGGTTTACGTTAACCTTTTCAAATCATGTAGTTGAATTCTTCCAATTTTTGAAATTAGGTGTGTTAAGATGAAATTTGTATCACCAATTTATTGGAATATTGTAAAATAATACAATTTGTTGACCAGACTAAAGATTGGGACATATTGTTCAGTTACAACAAGCTAAGTGCCTTTTAGTGGTTGTTAGTTTGTTTAACTGCTTTATGTGCAACATTTAATTAAAGGAGGGATACCTCAATTATTTGAAACCTATATATGGATGAAAATGGTTCGAAAAGCACAAATTGTATTAATATAATATGAATGTATAAATGATTTACATTTAGCTCATTTTACCCACATTTGCCAATATATGTTCAAGATACCTTTCACCACTTGCCATGGGGATTGAATAAATCAATTATAAATACAAATTTTGTTTGTTTTTGTTTAGTACTATCCAGTCGAACTGTTTATCTGATAGACCTACTTATATACAAGAATTTAAATTTCCTGATAAACTACCAGGTGAATTATATGATGCTACAACACAATGTAAATGGCTGTTTGGTGCTACAGCTAAAGTCTGTTCCTATGAATTTGGAAAAGTAAGCCACTTAAAACATTTATTTTCACATCTCGAATCACTTTAGTGATCCACACTGCTAATTTTATATGTCCTAACACTCTGTTTATAGACTTGATAATGAAGACATTACCAATTCATACAACTCATTTTGATTGGTCTGTTATAATTTGGAAATAATGCGTAACATGCTAACCTCTAAAGTCCATGAAGTTGATGAGCATGATTTTTATTTTATTGGGTTTCAATGTTTAATTATTTACAAATTTATTTTGACTATTTAGTTACAAGTGTGTAAGAGTTTATGGTGTTATAAAGGTAATAAGATGTGTGAGACAAAGTTTTTACCAGCGGCAGAAGGCACAAAGTGCGGGGTAGGGATGGTAGGTACGCAATCAATTCCATTCCACTTTTACATTCATAATAAAATCTTAAAGAAAGGAGAGTCAGTGAGTGTGCTTATTGATGAGGTTCCAAACTGACAGCTCTAATTGTGTCTTGATAACAATGTCTATGAGCATTCCAAGGGTGATAGTCATATGTATCACATATATTTAAACAATATACAAAATTCTTTGTTTGGGTTACTTTACTTGCCCTATTGAACAATTATTTTGACAATTTCTAAATGACTGAATAAGTATGTTAGGCTGAAACTTGTGCTCAAGGTAAGTGGGCAAACAGTATCTTAAGACATTTGTTTAAAAGAATACTCTGTTTGCTTATGTTTAATAACTAGAGTTGTATTTTTACAGTGGTGTCGTCATAGTAAATGTGAAAAGAAACCGTCACAAAAACCTAAAGAAATCAATGGAGGATGGTCGCCGTGGACACCATGGACAAGATGTTCGAGAACTTGTGGAGGAGGAATACAGCAACGAAACAGAAAGTGTAATAATCCCAAGTAAGTACCAATATCAAATATGCATGCTTGTTGCTAATTATGGATGTTACTGTATGTCCTCATAAGCCCAGTCGGAGCAGGACAGTGGGATGTTTTTACCCATTTCATTTTGTCTTGTATATGCTCCCATTACCAACAAAAGTATAAGATATGGCAACCTTTATGGACTGCAAAGATGACTAAGCTGCAGTGGGCATATGCTTCATTGCCTTGCAACCTATCTTTTTATAAACTGCATCTCATTTTTGATTTGTTGTATTTATTTACAGACCTAAATATAATGGTAAACCATGTATAGGAGAACTAGTCATGTTTTCATTATGTAATACTCAGGTAATTAATATCTTAATTTATACATGTGCTATTTAAATAAATAAAGTCAAATTATATAGTTCAGGTTTGTGTGTGTGTGTGTGGTGGGAGGGGGTGTGTGTGTGTGAGAGTTCAATGTAAAGTGCCATTTAGAAATTGGTGTTTGAATACCAATTATGATATTTGACAATCCGCTGATATTTTTGCATGCTATTTGACAATCAGATAATATTTTTGCCTGTTGTTTAACAAACAAATGATGGTTTTGCTTGATATTTGATAATTGGGTGATATTGTTGTTATCTCTTTCAAGGTGTGCACAGGAAGTACAGATTTTAGAAGTGAGCAGTGTCAGGAATTTGATAAAAAATCATTTCGAGGATGGTTTTATAATTGGTCAGCATACAGAAAAATACAGAGAGGTAAAATATGTTAAAATGTAATGATCCCAACTGCACACTGAAAAAAATTAGTTAGGGGAGAAATTATTATGAATTGTCCTTCTTCATTAGCCCAGATTGAGCAGAACAGTAGGATGTTAAACCCCTTTCCATTATTTATGAATTGTCCTCACAAGTTGGATAGATAGAAGCAAATCCAAGCATTTTAAATTAGGTTCTTGTCTTTCTCATATTTCAAATCCATGATGACTGGTACCATTTGAATATCAAAATATGAATTCTACGGTAAAAGATATTAACACCATGTTTTAAATGTTAACAAAGGTAAAAACACATTTATATTATATTAGGAATGGTATTTTTTTTTTGTAGTGTTCAGTATAATATGTCCCGATTTCCTGTACTCACACTTTAAGACCAAGTTTTTATAATAGATCAAGTGTAATTATTACTGATAGGAAATGTACACTGTCACATTTGTTTAATGTTTGGATATCCTGGTTGTACTCACACTAAGATCAAGAGTTTATAAAGATCAAGTGCAATGAGTATTGAAAGGAAATTGCCATATTTCTTTTGGTAGTATGATGTGGGCTACTGGTTGGTATATAAAAATATAGGGCACTACTGCATTTCTTGGTCATGTTTTGTAATTAAACAGTGTTAAATTTCATATTTATTTTCATGTTTGTATAATTAGATGTCTTTATTTGTTACTT
The DNA here is from genome assembly GCA_963678685.1 of Patella ulyssiponensis. Classification (NCBI taxonomy): domain Eukaryota; kingdom Metazoa; phylum Mollusca; class Gastropoda; family Patellidae; genus Patella; species Patella ulyssiponensis. The sequence continues at coordinate 49,163,984 of OY783229.1, read as the reverse complement.
TGAAATTGATGTATTGTATAATAATATAGGCCCAATACTGTCTGTGTCCTCCCCTGTCCTTGTTCCTGATTTAATATCTTTGAAAATGATGTACATGTATAGTGTATACAATAAGTGAATTAATTGTTTATTTCAGAAGAAGATCAGTGTAAATTGTATTGTCAAGCTAAAGACTACAATTTTTTCTTTGCTTTATCTAATAAAGTGAAAGATGGTACACTTTGTAATGATATCAGTAATAAAATATGTGTACAAGGATCTTGTAGGGTGAGTAAATGAAGTTTTATCTTACACTGGATATTACCACCTGATACCACTTATAAAAATTCCAATGATTGTAGGTTTTACTGTTTGTCAGTTTTTTACCTTGTTTATTTTAGTCTAATACATGGTTATTGACAAGGCACTACATTCTATTATTTTAAATTCAACTGCCATTGGATCTGCTTTGATGAATGACAATTCAGGACTTTGAATAACTGATCATTTAAGAACCAATTATAAATGTTTTTTATAAATATTATATATTTTCAGTCATACGGATGTGATTTAATAATTGATTCTACTGCTAGAAATGATGCGTGTGGTGTTTGTAATGGTGATAATTCTACATGTGATCATTTATCAGGTGTATTTATAAATCAAGTTAGACATAATAGTAAGTAGACCTACATATGTCTCAGATGTAAGTTATTAGAGCTGATTCTGATCTGCTATATCATGTACTCTGCTCTTCTTGTATGAATGGTTTATGATCGAGTGGTGTAATGTCTGCACTTTAGATCATAAGGTCTGTCATAGAGTACAATTGGCATGTTTCTGATGTTGTATGTGACAAGGAGTAGGATTGCCTACCTAACCTTGTGGGTTTTCCCCAGGTCCTCCGGTTTCCACCTCTATGCACTATTATGTAGTGATATGTCCTAGTATACATGCATGCCTGTAATGCACTGTAGTAATCTACTAGTCATTATTATGTAAGGCGATCACTCTGTTTGCATCATTTAAGACTTCCTGTTCAGCCATCACTTGTGTTGTGAGTCTACAAACATAACAGGCGCAAGTGAATTATTGCAATAAAATGGCATCATTTCTGATACATGTGCCAATATCAAAAGGAACTGAAATCTCTGAGAGATAAAACAATATTTCAAGTTTCATCAAAATCGAATAAAAATTGTGACCTGTAGAGTGTCATAACCAAATTGTGGATGGATGTCCTAAAAGGGAAAGGGCTGAGGATAATATACGTCCACATGAAAATGTTGGCGTATAAAAATGAACAGTAAATTAAATGATGATTATCAAAATCACAAATGGAAATACTGTATTTAATTAATTTGATAATACTTTTGATTTTACAGCTTATCATCCCATTATTACATTGCCTGTTGGTGCTACAAGTGTTAAAATATCACAACGTAAACCCTCATTTAATTATATAGCTGTCAGAAATAAATATGGTAAATACTACCTCAATGGCAATCGTAAAATTGAAAGTAGTGGAACGTATACTATTGGTGGCACCAGATTTAATTACGAAAATACTGATCTGGTGGAAGTTCTCTATACTGAAGGCCCAATAGTAGAAGACATAGTACTTGAGGTATTGTTTTCAATATATTGTTCATTTTCCGAATCATTAAGGCTAAGCTCAACAATTAGTTGATATATTAGTTATTGTGTTGTCATTGAAAATTCATGTATACATGTAGGTCTTTATTTATCATGTATATGTCTTTCTCTTTATCTAATATTTTATCTATAATAATTTAATAAATGACATTTTCACACCGATAAGATGGTTTTGTACCTTTTAGTAGTCTTTGGATTCACATTTTTGTCTTATCTTTTGCCGGCAAATTCAGATCAACTCTCAAAGGTATTTTTTTTTTAAATGAATGAGATTATTTTTAAAATCTGTTTTTTATGATGTTATATTTACCTGTTTATGGTATATTTACATATTTTGTAGATATTATCAAATGGAGTGAATCGTGGTGTGGTGTATGAATACTCTTTGAAGAAACCTTCACGCCCTAGCACACTTCCCACACCTAGATATCGTTACACATGGAAAACTAAGTCAACACAATGTTCTCAGAGTTGTGCTGGAGGTAGGAATATGAAATAAATAGCCCAATGTTCTGAAAAGCATATGATGTTATTTGATATTGTGGTGGTTGCACGCACAGACACAAAAAATAGATCTCATGATTCATTATGATTAATTATTTGAAATATATCGTGATAATTGAAATTGCTATTTTGTGTTCACAAATCCATTGCGATTAAACCAAATATGTCAAAATATTTGGACTCTCTGATGAATATGAACACGATACTGTTAATATTATTCTCGATTCTCCAGCATTCCGAACAATGAAGTAAGGACTTAATGTGTTAATGACCTATTAAAAATCACCTGTGAGATGCAGTTATTAAATTGGGGCAATATTTGCACCAGAATTAATGTGGTGATATATTGTTGTCGTCCCAGCCCGTTTGTCGGTCCCTCCGCCATCCACGATTGCTTGTGGACGCTCTAGAGGTTGAAGTTAATATCCGATTGACTTGATATTTATACACAGTATTTAAGCTCACGAAATGAAGAAGCCTATTGATTTTCAATGACTTATGATAGGTAAGGCCCTTGAGCACTTGAACAGCTAACTCCATGATATTAAATGTTTTGTATGGTAAATGTTAGTATGTGGCAGAACTAAAAGCCAAACAAAGTCTATTGAGTTGTTACTCTTAATTAGATTTTAGTGTATTGTAAATGTTTTATACCAACAATTTATTTAATAGCCTGTCTTTATATAAACTTTAAAAAGGTGCCTTTATAAACTATTGGAATTGTTGTTATCGAAGTTACAATGATGTACCTTTACAGTCAATTGCACAGCCATCTGGGAAGTGAATTGAAGACTTTTTTAAGGAATTTGGCAGGTTACTGAGGATATAATACTATTTTCTGTTTTCTGTTGGAAGGTACACAGAATGTGACAGTACATTGTTTTAGAGATGATGATGATGATGATGGTGATGATAGAGAGGTTTCATCTTTATATTGTGATAAATACACTAGACCTGCTAGTAAAATAATATCTTGTTCTGAAACATTATGTCCATCAAGGTAAGATATTGTAAAATACAATTTTAAATTAATATTGCAAGTAAAATGGGGGATCCATGATGGTTCAGGAGGTCTCGAGTACACTCTCGGTGTTGGTTGAGAAATTTCCTGGCAGGGTTTTTCCTGTGTCCGTGGTGCAGGGCCTGCAAGCACGGTGTTTAGTTGTTCAGATGGGACTAAAAAGTACCCTTGACAATTGGAATTTGATATAAGAGTATGCTGTAATGCTGTTGTCCAGGAAAAATTTCCCTCATAGCACACTGTGTGGCTTATGCGAGAGAGAGAGAAAAATGGAGTTACGTCCACTCGACACAAACTACTGTTTGTCCCATGGTAAATAATAAACGGATTTCTTTGATTATGAAGAAACTACTTAACTTTGGTTATTATAAACTTACCTGTGTGTTTGAAATAAACTCCGGTTAAATAAAATCCATTGCACAATTAAATATCCAAACAAATAAAAAAGTTCTCTCTTGAAAAATTTGACGTGTTTACTTATATTTTCTACCAAGCGGAAGACAACATGGCTTTCGTCACGCATTGGACGAAACCAATAAAACCGTATGGGGGGTTTAATTTTGACAGAGAGTTTGACAACCACGTGTTACTATGAAAACAAACCGCGATCGTTTCGATCGTTTGAGTTTGGGCGACGAAAAATATTAACTAAATGCAATTACATAGAAGATTTATATTGAAACCATTGATGACCAGCCAGTCTACCAAATTTTATTCACAATGAAAATATCAATGATTGCACGGATACTCGTAAAAATAAAGTCGTATTTAAACTGAACATTCCCTATCTACTTCATATTATAAATAATTAAGAAACAACATGAAGCTCACAACCGAAGTTTCCGAGTGCACAGTAAATTTAATATCATTTTTTAAAGGAAACGATAACCGTTTTAGCAACATATACAAGCGTGTTGCGGCAGTTTTGTTGGTTTATAATGCCAAAAAACCTATAAAACCTCGCAAAAAGCGTACCTTTACTTCAAGGTTCGACAGTTTTGATCGCAGCGTAATTAGGGAAACTATCCACAGTCTGTATAGAAAAGGCCCATATGTAAGTACAATTATGCTTTATATTACCAGTTTTGTGTTACTATTGGAGGCGTTTAACTTTTCCATAAAATTTAAAATTAAAAACGCGAATAATATTTCACAATTGATCCATTTCAATCAATATTCATGTTGTTATCTTGACGTGAAAATATGCGGCCCAACTCTCTAATATTTAAAGCCCCAATAACACTCTTGTTGTAATTGAATAATATGTCTCAATCTTTATTCTGGTCAACAAATTGTATTATTTTACAATATTCAAATAAATTGATGATACAAATTTCATCGTAACACACCTAATTTAAAAAATTGGAAAAATTCAACTACATGATTTTAAAAGGTTAACGTAAACCTTTTCAAATGTGACTTGGATTTTAAAATATTTTCGATCCCTCTGGACAAGTAAAATATGATGTAATGGATAATTTACACAACAGGTAGGACACATAAACATCTGGTACTTAGAATAAGACTATTATTTATTTTCTTGAGCTGCCAAGCCAGCAAGAGTTTTATTGTCCCTTTAAGACAAGACATAAGGAGCAATTTATAATCACTTCACGAGTTGTGTATTCATATAATTTCAAAAGAAAATGTATAAACTTTGCAGTGATTTTACTAGAATTTAAAAAGATGATAATGAAATAAAGAGATATGTGCCGAACACATTCATTGTGAATAAAATTTGGTAGACTGGCTGGTCATCAATGGTTTCAATATAAATCTTCTATGTAATTGCATTTAGTTAATAGTTTTCGTCGCCCAAACTCAAACGACCGAAACGATCGCGGTTTGTTTTCATAGTAACACGTGGTTGTCAAACTCTCTGTCAAAATTAAACCCCCCATACGGTTTTATTGGTTTCGTCCAATGCATGACGAAAGCCATGTTGTCTTCCGCTCGGTAGAAAATATAAGTAAACACGTCAAATTTTTCAAGAGAGAACTTTTTTATTCGTTTGGATATTTAATTGTGCAATGGATTTTATTTAACCGGAGTTTATTTCAAACACACAGGTAAGTTTATAATAACCAAAGTTAAGTAGTTTCTTCATAATCGAAGAAATCCGTTTATTATTTACCATGGGACAGACAATAGGTCATTTCGGGACTAACATATGGTTTAATTCTATTTGAATAATTCACTTGCGCGTAGGGGTCTTTAGCAGTGGATGGAAAGCAGAGGACCCGTAGAAAACCACAAGGTTGGACAGGCAACCCTACTCCTTGCCACGTACAACCAGGGATTCGAAACCATGACAGTTGACTCAATGACAAGCATTATGATATAGCACGCACATGCTAACCATTTGGCCATCCAACCTCCTTGTGGCCTATGCATGTCTTCATTAGTCCAGTTGTTGTGAACATTAATCCATTTGCATGCAAAATGGAGTTCAAAATTTAAGATTAATTAGGTAAAACATTTTAGGCAATTATCATGTAGGTGAAAAAGTGAAAATTTAGTAAACTGAACAGAGCAGTGTATTGAGGAATACGATTTTATGTAAAGGGATCCCACTGACTGAAAAACTAATGACTAAATGAATTCAAAAACATTTTTCCATTACCAATATATTATTGACTCGTTTCATGAGAAGCACATCGTTTGATACTTTCGTTACACCATTTTCAGATGGGTAACTTCAGATTGGGGAAAATGCTCTCGGATGTGTGCTGGTGGAAAGCAAAAGAGGAAAGTCAGATGTTGGCAGAAAATATCATCTACCAAAGACCGAAAAATCAGACCTCGATTCTGCAAACATTTAGCAAAACCATCTAAACGAAGGCGATGTAACCAACAGGATTGTCCACCTAAATGGCATCATAGTCATTGGTCTAGTGTAAGCATTATATTTGATATTCTAGAGAAACTGAAAATCTGCTGTATTATGAAGGCACCGGAAATGGTGATGATATTTCTTTTTTTGACTTTTCTGTTTTAGTGTTCTACTAGTTGTGGGCAGGGTTTGAAAACAAGAAATGTATTTTGTCAACAAAGAAAAGTATATGGTATCAAAACAACCTCCGATACATTTTGTGAGGAATTACCTCGACCGTCAACAAGAAAAATATGTCACAGTTCTGTTAAATGTCCAAGCCGTACAAATGACAGATATCAGTGGCTTCTATCATCATGGGGAAAGGTAAAAGGAATTTACACAGTTTTCCTTGCTATAACCTTAAATGCTCTGTTAGAATAAGTAGGTTTATTAAGTCCCAAAAACATTTTATACACTATGCCAGTGTAATCAGATCAGAATTGTTTTCTTCTAACTTCAAAATATAATACAGACCATTATTCTTTTCACTTGATTTGATATTTGTTGTTTATGTCTGTGTATTTTGTCTTGTCTGCAGGTTTATCTTTTGGGGTTTTGTTTTGTATGTAGTGCGGTTATCCTACACCTGCTATTAGATACATGTACATAAGCTTACATTGGTAATATTCAAGACCTGCCATGCGCAAGCGAATTATTGAAATAAAATTGAAACCATATGTTAGTCCCAAAATGACCTAGTTTGTGTCAAGTGGACGTTAAACCCCATTTCTCTCTCTAAAAACCTGCCTTTTTAGTAAAAGTGAATAATAAATACAAATTATGTGTTTTAAAACCTATTTTCGTTTCACTAACAAATTTCAGGAAGTTTGAAAAAAATACAGAAAGGTTGTAATATAACTTTTTTGCATTCAAAGTAATACAATTAAGCATAGCTAGGAAATTGACTTAGACAAATCCAAATACCCCTCACTGTTAAAGTATGTGCTTCCACATAAATAAAACAACTAGGAGTGGAGTAATTTATCCAGCCAACCACTAATTTGTAGGCTGCAATTAAAAATTGATATTGCTACACTGGTGTTATGTTAATTCAGTTTTATTGTAGTATTTAACTTTGTGCTATTTCAGTGTTCAGCAACATGCAATAGAGGTGTAAGAAGAAGACATTTTAAATGCAGTCACAGTAATAAAGATAGAGAATATAGACAAGTAGCTAATAAATACTGTTCACATATACTTAAACCTAGAAATACAGTCTTACATGAAAACTGTTTACTACCACCATGTTTAAAATTAACCTGGAGTACTGGTCCTTGGTCACAGGTATGTTCATCATTATGACAGCAATATCAACGAAAATCTTACCCCAATTCAAATCAACCTTTGAGAATCAATCTTTGCATGGCTTGATCTCTTCACCATTTATCAATATTTAACTTTCTTTTGGAGTTTGTTTAGCACAAACACACTAAAATCCCAAAGTAATCTGTCATTTATTTGTAAATATGTGAGGAGAAAAAAATGAGGGCCAAGCAGACGTCAATTTCATTGAATTGAGAAGGGAGATAACTATGGTTGTTCATGGTTAGTCTTGATTAAATTAAATGGTTTTATTTTACAGTATTTCTATTTTCATTAAATTTCACCCATTGTGTCCCCGCCACCTGCTGGTTGGTTATGTTTAATTTTTTTATGTTTACAATTAAACATATTGTGCATTCTCTACTGCGTATTTTGCTCAATCCTAGCTGTCTTCCTATTAAGTATGTTTTTAAAGGAGGTTGGAGCAACAGAAATGCTTTGTTCAGATGCCTGACCTTGTGGCAACCTATGACAATTAAAATAAACTTACATTTTTATTTAAAAATTATTTAGTGCTCAGTTACATGTGGAGATGGAATAATGATGCGAACAATTCAGTGTACTGATCAAGATGGTCGCCTCGCTTCAGATTGCTCACAGCCTAAACCTGAAGCAAGAAAAAGATGTCATTTATCACCATGTTTTAGTTCTAGTCAAAGTAAGTGTATTGTATGTTATGCTGTATTCTTTACTGCTAGGAAATATGTTCTTTCCCACCAAGAATAGTAAATACCATACTTTTTGTGTTTTGGTGCATAAGTGGGAAAATCAACATGCATGGCTGTCATTATCCCTGCAAGGAATATCAAAAGCGTTAATCAACATTTGTGAAATTTAAATAACTAAAAAGAATATCAGTCCAAAGAAGTTTCTGTTCAGTTCAGTATTTACAGTATGATGATTTGAAAATTTATCAGCGTTTGACATCAAACAACTCAGTGTAACCCTTAAGTATTGGTCAATCTTTTGATGGTCCTTTTTTAAATCCAATTCAAGCTAGTAAACTTTCTACATATACAGTTGATGGCCTATATTGGTTTGTTTTTTAAAATAAATGTTAAATAATCAATCTAAGATTTAGGTCAAGCTTTATGGGCTATCCTAAGTAAAGGTCTCTTCATGACATCATATCTATCATACTTCTCATTTCTCATGAGATTAGGGCCTATTGTCCTAAAATTTTAAATGCCGATAAGCTTTGCATAAGTCTATTGGTAATATCTACTGTAATTATATTGTCTCGGTATGTAGACATTTTAAATTCAAAGAAATGTTAGTTTAGTCCTGAAAAGACCTAGCTTTTACCAAGTTTACTCTCATGTTGCTGGAACATTTTTGTTGATATAGACCATGAACTGCTCTACAATAACAAGTTAGAGCTAAAGGGAAAGCCTAGTATTTTTCTAGTTTTCTGTTTAATGTGTTTCTTGTCATTGCTCAGAAAATATACCTCAATATGTAAAATCCTATAATCACATATTGAAATCGATATGCACATCCACAGCAAGAAATTAATTTCAATTACCGTTCAAATCAAACATATAATTACCGTTCAAAACATTCAACATTGTAACTTTGGTTGCCATTTTGTTATGTCATTATGTCGTGAACTCGATATAGTTTTGGCTTCCCGAGTTCTTCAGAAGAAATCAGGACTTCCGAGCCAATTTTTGTAGTTATGAACGCTACTTACCATTTTGTTAGTCGTATTTTACATAAAACCGTTGAGTAGCGAATTCAGCAATACATCTGTGGTTTAAACATTATTAGAATTTGATTTAATCATGAATGATTACTTGTTATTTTGTAAGAATCAAAGCATGAATTATTGGGAGTTTATACCCAATAGTATTCCATTTGTATGTTTACATGTACATTGGTTAAATCAAATTAAAATTAAATGTGTCAAAAATGAAATGATGTAATTCTTAATTTTATTTCAGGTGATAGTTCATGTCACGATAAGTTCGATTGGTGTCCTCTTGTCCCCATACATAGAATATGTTCACATAGTTACTATGGTAACACATGTTGTCTGTCATGTACAGGTAATACTAATAGATGAGTCTAGGCCGAAAAGACAAAGGTGCTAAAAATGTGATAGTGATGGTATAATGTGGTATGATGCTTTAGTAGATTTTTTGTAACATTAAGGACACTGATAACATCTAGAACTCAACTGTCATGGAATATTAAGGCACTGATTGAAAGAGAAAAGTTCAGGTCAGATATGACTAAATGTTCAGGTCTTCATTAGATGAATGCCCTGATGGATATTAGGGTAAGCAGAGCAATATGCAATTTGATTGGTCAAGAGACTTTGGAGCTCAACAACTTTGCTTCTTATTGAGTGATAGTGGTGAAACTTTGTGTAAAGTTTCTCTACATCAATACTGTAACAAAGTTTGATTCTGATCATTTTCTGCAAAGGCAAAGTAGAGATTTGAGTGTGATTGGCCATGACTTGGATGGAACACAATAACTCTGCTTCTAATTGAGGTTGTTCAAACTTGGTGTAGGTGTCTATTAGGTGAATGCCTCGACAGAGTTCGATCATGCGCATTTTCCACTAAGCAGAAATAAGCAATTCGATTTTTTGAGACTTTGGAACATGATAACTTTGGTTTTTATTGGGTGAGAGTGTTGAAACTCAGCATATAGATTAATTATATTAATACACTGACTAAGGTCGATAATGAGAATTTTTTTGCTTAGGCTAAGTAGCGACAAGCATTTTGATTGGTCAAGGCTTTGGAACAAAACAATTCTGCTTTTAAATTAGGTAGAACATTTAAATTTGATGTTCATTAGGTGAATGTCTTGACTGAGTTCAATGAATAACATTTCCCTTAATGTATACATGTACGTAGTTTCACTACCAGTAGGTGCTTCAAAACCATGACTAAGTTTGATCGTGAACATTTTCTATTTAGACTAAGTATAAAAAATCAGTTTGATTGCTAGATACTTTTTAAAAAGATAAATGTGCCATTAATTAATAGTTGTCATCTATTTATTTTGGTATTTCGGCAGGGGACATCACAATTCTGTGTACAATAGTACCCCACTATAAATAAAAATCATGAAATATGAACTTAATTTGCGAAGTTTTTGTGTGTTATCAAAAATGACAGATAGTGAAAATTTTGAAGTTATTGAAAATAGATGTATGTGTAAATAAATTGTATGTATGAAAGTTTAATGAATTATTTAATTTTATTTTGTCAGGGAATGATTGTAACTATATGTATGCTGAACATACATATAATTATCTACATGTGTATATAATATAGTAAGATTGTATTTAATAGTTATGACTGAAATCATTTATGGTTGTGAAATGTAATAAGTCAGTAATTTTTTTCCCCTGTACATTTTATGATAGATTTTCCGTATGGTTAGTTATGTACATTTCTTAGGTATGTAATGAGTTTAAGTTGGATTTTAAAAATTAAATTTCATCCTTTAACCACTTTTATTTTTATAACGCCCACATTGATATGGTGTCCTATATTGTCGTCGCCCCTGTTGATCTGTTAATCTGTGGGTCTGGGGTCCACAAACAAAGTTAATATCGGGTTGACTTTAAATTCATACACAGTGTTTGAGGTCATGAGATAAAGGAACATATTGATTTTCACTGATTTAAAATAATTACTGCCAGAGTTATGGCCCTCGATCACTTTAAATTTATACAGTGTTTAAGGTCATGAGACGAAGAAGCCTATTAATTTTCAACAATTTTCGATAATTACTGTCAGAGTTTTGGCCCTTGACATCTTTGAAAAATCCCAGTGTTAGCCAAGATAGTTCCTCAGGATTTTAAAGCATGGTTTTACCATGTTAGTGGTGTAAAGAGAAGGTATTACAACTTAAGGTATATTTTTTATAAAAATACTGGTACCGCTTTAGTTTGAAATAAAACCCATAGAATTTGAATCTATCTTGGATTGTTCCATAGAATTAATTATAATATGATGCCATCAAGGCAGGTTAATTGTACCATTATTGATGTATGTTTGAGTTATGTAATTATTTTATATTACATTGTTTTTAATAAAATAATAAACATCCTATTTGCTTTGAATTATCATTAAATAATTTGTTACATGTTACTTCACGTTTCGTGACATCTATTTCCATTTCATATATTAGTGCAAGATAGGTGACTTGGTGTCAGTGGCATAACTACAATTTCTCATTGCTGGATAAAAACAACTAATATTTCAGATAAAGGGATCAAAGACAGCCAAGCAGGGCGAGCCGAATAAATTAACACTAGCTCTTTGAAGCTTGATAAATACAAATAAACTTTTACCTCCCTGGGCTTTCATAATATTTTGTAATATATATTTGCAAGTAGGTTGTACTAAATTGCATTTTTTTTTTTTGCACTAGCAGAACAGGCAAAAATAAAAGACTAGTCAAAATGATCAACCTGAATCTTTGAGTATTACTTAAAAAACACAACCAGCCCTGCCCTACCCCCCCCCACCTCCAATAAAATATAATAATAGTAATGAAATGAAATGGGGTTTAACATCCTACTGTTCTACTCCAACTGGGTTAAGGAAGATGGGCATAACACCATAGAGTGTGCTATGAGGAAAATTTTACCCGGACTGCGGTGCTGTGCTATATTGAATTCCAACTGCTAAGGGTTCTTTTACGTGTAGCCTATGCCAATGTGTACATGGGACCTCAGTTTTTCATCCCATCCAAACAACTAGATAAATGTATTTGCCAGGATCTCTGTCGTGCACCACTGACAGAGGGGTACCACACCAGAAAGACCAAAAGTATGGTAGGCCTAATAATGAGGTTAATGGAAAAATAAAGTCTTCGTTGAATTGCAACTTGCTGTATTACAAATTGTGAAGTGTGAAAGCAATAACTATGAAATATTTTTTCCTTTAAACAGTTGTGTAAGGTTTTTAAAACGCTTAATAATAGCTAGTTAGGCCTAATTTAGCCTATTAATTCCATTTTGTAAATTGCCACATACCTCTGTCCTATAAACATAAGCTTTCAAGACAACTTGCAACCAAGTGTAAAATATGATAGGCAGAAAGCTAAAATTTGTTTTACCATGCTACTGGTAGGGTCTATACTATATAGACCTCGCCTAATATGGGCCTTAGGCTTTTATGGTTTTACATTAAACCCCTTCAATTTATTTTTTTTTTCCAGTTTTTGAACGGAAACCAGGATAAAGGTTGGCTAGACCCAGTATTGCTCCTGCTCACTTTTTTTTTTAAAATCCAACTTATGTTATAATGCGCAATCAATTATTGCAATTAAAATGTTCTATTTGTGTAACGGAACGGCAGGACATAGAACCGCATAGTTCTTCGATTGAACCCAAGGAGAACCTCATTTTGTGTTATCAATGATGTAAGGGAGATAACTCCTATTTTTACACCCTATTTCTGTCGGAAGCTGAGGTTGAGTACTCAGTAGGCATAAAAACAACAAACGTGGAAATCAAACTCAATCAAGAAACATGATTTCTTGGTGGATAATTTTGGCAATATTTATGATATTATTGATGATACTATATTTTGCTTCTCCTTTAATTACACCAAAAGCGTTAAAACTGCAAGGTTCGCATGTCTTGGTAAGTGTCATTGAAAATATCAAATATGATGAGCGGTGACCAGGAGGATCATCAGCACTCAAACACACTGACTCAGACTCAGCAGCAGCTGGGTCAGCAATAATAATAATGAATGAAGAAGGCATATGATAACCATGACAACAACAACTACAACTTGCTGAATTAAAATAAAATCCTCATTGAAACAAAACGTCCAATTAAGGAATTTAAAAGGGAACATACATTGTCATTGATACAATACATTATTACATAGGCCTAAGTGCATGTTGTTTAACGTCTGTGTCCAACGAAGGTGATATTGCAGACAAGTTATCTTATTTTTAAATTTTCATTATCTTAATGCATAACCAGAGTATTGAACCTGAAGTAAACCCACGAGTTTGAGAAGGCATATACGCTCACACCAGGGATCAAAACCACAACAGTGAGCCAGAGGTGACCGGCCAGATAGAGGTCATAGCACAACACTGTAGCCTAAACCACAAGTCCAAGCCAACCTTCCACTTATGTATTAGCCACAGGTTCGATCTGCAATGAGTTTTCAAGTAGCATTTACTTATTAAAAGTAGGCGGGGGGTTGGATGGCTGAATGGTTAGCAGGTGCGCGCTGTATCATTAAACCTGTCATTGAGTCAACTGGCGTGGGTTCGAATCCCCAGTGTACTTGACAAGGAATAGGGTTTCTGTCCAACCTCGTGGCCGGGTTTACTCCGGTTTCCTCCCACTGCTAAAGAACCGTATGCGCAAGCGAATTATTGAAATAAAATTTAACCATATGTTAGTCCCGAAATGACTTAGTATCGAGTGGACGTTAAACCCCATTTCTATCCCTCTCTTTTGAAAGGGGGGTTGGATGGCTGAATGGTGTCATCAACCCCGTCATTGAGTCAACTGGTGAGGTTTCGAATCCCCAGTTGTACGTGACAAGGATCTAGGGTCGCCTGTCCAATCTCTTGGGTTTTCTCAGGGTCCTCCGGTTTCCTCCAACTGCTAAAGACCCCTACGCGCAAGGGAATTATTGAAATAAAATTAAACCATATGTAAGTCCGGAAATGACCTAGTTTGTGTCGAGAGGATGTTAAACCTCATTTCTCTCTTTCTTTTGAGGGGGGTTGGATGGCTGAATGGTTAGCACGTCCGTGATGTATCATAAAGCCTGTCATTGAGTCAACCGGCGTGGTTTTGAATCCCTGTTTGTTCGTGGCAAGGAGTAGGGTCGCCTGTCCAACCTCATGTGTTTTCTCCAGGTCCTCTGGTTTCCTCCCCCTGCTAAATACCCCTACACGCTAGGGATTATTGAAATAAAATTAAACCATATGTTAGTCCCGAAATGACCTAGCTTGTATCTCTCTCTCTCTCTCTTTTGAACAGTTGGCTAATAATAACTGTAGGCCTATATGAAATAACAATTACTGTACTGGTTTATTAACATGCAACATTTCGATGGTGGTAATGCAGTCCCTATCAAGCAAATGATAATATACCGTATTGGTAAAACCCTCTTTTGGTAGGATTTGTACAGTAGAAAAAGTTAAAATTTCTTTGGAATTTCGAGCCATGCAGGTTGCCCCTTGCTAGTAGTGCATTACTGAGGTCTTTCAAGGAACAGATCGTACATGAATGGAACCAAAACTAGTCTCATATACAAGTTTGTTGGTATGTATGTAAAAGAATTGGGATTAAACAGAGAGAATATGAATTAAATCTGGGAAAAATTTTCCCCACAGGGTGTATCCCCTTCTTCATTACATGTAAGTGCAGAGAAGTAGTAGGCTTTTATCAAACCCCATTTAGTTAAACACTGTACTGTACTGTATTTGTAAAATGGATATCGTTTACTTATAAACAAATAATAAAAATGTATATTAACAGATCTCAATCGTCTCATATAATTTTTACTAGTCAGTTAAAATCATGGGCAGTAGTTATTAAATTTATATGTGTTAAGACAATGATTGGATTATCGAATGATATGACTTGGGTTTGTGTATTGGTTGAGTTTGTGTATTAGAACTAGCCACACCTTTACACCATTTACAGTTAGTCACACATCTGCTAATTAATTCTAACCATCTATATACATATTTAACATTAATTTAGAGCATGAAAACCTGTATATTATACTGTATAAATGAATGGCAAACATTTTCAATAGTGATCCATATCAGTTTAAACAAGTTGAATTTTGAGGGGGGGGGGGATTCTGAAATTGCTGAATATAATTATTTGCTGCACAGAAAAAGACCTGGTTTCTTGTTTGTGGTTAGGAAGTAATACCAATCAATTAGTGGTCCAAATATCACTAGAAATTCTTTCCCTGGCCCTATATTTCTCTGAGAGACCAGTACCAGTAATATTGTATAGATTAGGTATGTTCAGCTCTCTCATCTCCACCATATTCAAGTCACTTAATGTGCTATAACAACTACATTGTTTATCAACTTTGTATATGATTTTTCAGGTAACTGGTGGGTCTAGTGGTATTGGTAAAGCTTTAGCTATAAATGTAGCTAAAAGAGGAGCAAATATAACCCTTCTTGCAAGAAATAAAGTAGGTATCTTTATTTTATTACATTTTCAATACTTGCTGCCTGTTGATAATACTGTTGAGGGTTATTAGTAAAAGAAGCATTAGGTGACCAAATGGTTAACATTTGCTTGTTGGATCAGAAGGTCTGTCACTAAGTGAAGGGGTGTTGTTTAGATTTCCCGCTTGCACATGACAAGTAGTAGGGTTGCCTGTCTAACCTTGTGGCTTTTCTCCAAATCGTCTGGTTTCCTCCCACTTCTAAAGACACCTATGTGCAAGTGAATTATTGAAATAAAATTGAATCATATGTTACTCCTGAAATAACATAGTTTGTCTCTCTAGTAATTGTATAATACATTTTTCTAATTTGTTTAGAGCTTGCAATTTCTGAAAACATAAGGGAACCCTGTTTCTATTCATTAGCGTTAAGTCATTGAAGACATTCTTGTATGATTTAACACAGTACAGTATGTCACCGATTACAGACCCTAAAGTATTTTGTTGTACCACATGCTAAAGAATTAGCAAAGGAATTTTTGTAGCTTGGGCAACACTTGTCAGGACTGACCAAGAAAGTGTGTGCCTAGTTGCTCGGATGGGATAGCAATCTGAGTGCCACCTGTTTACACATACACATAGAAGAATACTTCTCCCTTCACAAATAGAAATTAATTATAGCACAATACGTGGAACCAGCACTATCTGAACAAAATTGTGTTACACGCCTGCACACAGTTTAACCATAGGAGTTAAAATTATCATATACCTTTGCCTCAAAATTACCAAAATATTGTATTTAAGAGATAAGAAAACTACATTCCTTGTTATTTTTCAAGCATTTTTTTTTACATGAGAAACCTTTGTTGTTGGTTAAAACATTGTAGTAGTCTTCATTATAAATAAAGTATAATTACAGAGGTGGTTGTAAGGAAGCTTATAGGTGACAGTTTTAGAGCTTACTGTATTTTCTTATAAATGTTTACTTTAATTAATGGATGTTATTGCAGAGTAAATTACAAGAAGCCAAGGTAGAAGTTGAGAAACATTTTCTAAATAAGGATTCTCAGGTTTGATTTTAGTTTTCTTACATATAAACATGAATAAAACTGTTTGAAACATATATAATACCACAATTTACTTTTAAACAAATACCAGCAACATAATAATAATAATAATTACTTTATTTCAAAAGGGTTGAAAATTAGGCCAATGGCCTTTCTTACATGTAAACATGACTATTCACAGAGTAATAAATGACTTGACTATTTTACATGATGTATAAACAATTTATTGGATTTTCAGAGTGTTATATGTATATCTGTTGATATTTCTAAAGATTATGAAGCTGTTGAAAAAGCCGTCCAACAGGTAAAGATTATCCAGGAATTGCCAGAGTCATTAAAGTCAATTTCAGAGGCAGTGGCGGCGCCAAGGGGGGGCAAGGGGGGGCATTTCCCCCCCAAAAAATCTTGCCTGCCCTCTGTTTGCCCCCCCCAATAATTTTCGGGAAAAAAAATGTCTGAAATGCTACCTGGCTGCATTCTATTTTACAAAATATAGTGGCGAAAATATTCATTCACTTTGAGTCACTCTTACTACGCCCGCTCGACACTTTCTTCGCTGATCGGATAAACTAGTGATTTGGCGACAGGCGGTATCTGTTAAGCTCTATTTATCTCAACGATCAATGCCTGAAATACTGCCAGACTGCATTTCGGGCCGTCTACTTTTCAAATTTTCGTTGAGGTTCGCAAGTCCGTTTATTTCACAAAATATAGTGGCGAAAATATTCATTCACTTTGAGTCACTCACTCCGCCCGTTTGTCACTTTCTTCTCTGGTCGGATAAGCTAGTAATTTGGCGACAGGCGGTATCTTTATCTCGACGATCAATGCCTGAAATACTGCCAGACTGCATTTCGGGCAGCCTACTTTTCAAATTATTGGGGACTTCATTGAGTTTCATGTGACACTTTCCTCTCTAGGGTCGGAAAGACTAGTGATCAGGCCAGAGGTGACATCCGATCAGCTCTATTTATCTCTACGATCGGTGCCTGAATACTGTCAGGCAGCATTTCCAACAGTCTAGTTTTCAAAATTTTCTTGGGGAGGTCCCCAAAACCCCCACAAGGACTCGCTACTTTAGCGCACACAAAGGTACTTCGTTGAGGTTCGCAAGTCCGTTCGTTTGCCATTTTGGTCTCTGATCGTATAAACTAGTGATCAGGCTACGGACAGTATGTGGTCAGATTTATTTATCTCGACGATCGGTGCCTGACTGAATACGCTGTCAGAGAGCATTTCCGAGAGTCTATTTTTCAAAATTTTCTGGGGGAGGTCCCCCATACCCTCCATAAATAGTCCCGACATTGGCGCTCGAGAATGGGATTCGTCGAGTCTGTTCGTTTGGCACTTTACCTCAATGGTCATTGCCTGAAATACTGCCAGGCTGCATTTCTGGCAGCCTGTTTCTCAAAATTTTCTGGGGGAGACCCCCCCCCCCCTTAGTTGATACTCCCTTTGCCCCCTTAACCTTGGACTTTGCCCCAGCTTTGCCCCTCCAACCACCGACGGCTGGCGCCGCCACTGTTCAGAGGACTTGCATAGAATGAATCATCCAGTGCATTTTTATGATTTTAAAAATTCCATATAATCCTGGTAACTATGCATTGAGCTTAAAGACATTACCCCTTAAAGCTGAACTCTGATTACAAAACTACCCTAAACGATCGCCATACTTGTTTTCAATTTGTAACAAAAACACAGACAGGCCACACCCACGTCAAGTACATGTCTTGTCAAGCAAACTGTCGACATCTGGTTAGCTAGTCAACTACCATTTAACTCCTTTCACAATCACTACTATCAGCTATCTAAAAATATTATTGCTACACAATTATTATGTCTGATCAGGTACATATTATTTTACTAATTTGATGAAATAAGCCATTTCAAAAGGAAAGAAATTTGCATTTTCATCATCTGAAATAAAAGTTATTATAACATTTATTTGTAGGCTGAAGAAAAATTTGGACCTGTAGCACTTTTAGTGAACTGTGCTGGTACGTCCATGACTGGTGTGTTTGAAGAAATTCCACCCACTGAATTTAAAAGAATGCTAGATATAAATTATCTAGGGAGTGTATATGTGACACGGGCTGTGGTACCCAGTATGAAGAAACAACAACAGGGTCGTATAGTATTTGTTTCATCACAGGCTGGACAGTTAGGTTTGTTTGGTTATACAGCATATTCAGCATCAAAATTTGCATTAAGAGGTTTAGCAGAAGCACTACAGATGGAGGTAAGGCGTTTTAAACATTTCTTCTTCTATAAGTATGTAATACATAATATATTTATACGCTTATTAAATATAATAAAAAAGTCATAATTTATCAGGATATAAATTAGAGCTAGCATAAAGTAAGCTTACATTGATGAACAAATATTATATACAAATTATAATTAATATCCTGTTGCAGCCATTTGTAATAATAATGTAATTAATTAATTCGATCTTGGACAAAAGGCACCTGTCACAGACTTTGGCAAGTACAAGTTTTGTATCGGACAAAGTCTGTGACAGGTGATCAGGATAATTTATTATTTTATTGCAAACTAATGCAAACAATAAATTAATGTGTAGCGATATGAATGTGGTATGAAGGATGTTGACATAAAGTTGTAATTCATGTAACCTTACTTATCCTTGTTCCTAAAATAAAGACTTGGTATAGTGTCCTTTGCATTGAGGAATGATGTAATATTAATGTATTTATCAGATCATTACACCATGCTTTGTTCTCAATTATATAGTAAGTGCAGGAGGGCTGCACCACACACAATTCTACACAAAAACAAATATAGACAAGACATCATACTACTAGTTGATTACTTTGTTTTGAAGAGTTTGATGTTTGACGACAATTTTGATTTAATTATGGAACTAACTACCCATTCTTTATTTTATGTTAAAGAAAAAAACAATTATTGAAATTAATAGATGTGGCTGTTGGTTTACTTGTTTTCCTCTCTACATCTATAGGTAATAAATATGAATAATTGTTTTACAGCTGAAGCCATATCATATTCGTGTTACATTGGCTTTCCCGCCAGATACTGATACACCAGGTTATGCTGAAGAACAAAAAACTAAAGTGAGTTGCACATTAAGTTAGCTATTATACATGTATATCTGTGGTATACAAAGGTTGTATATCATGTTAAAAGAAGGTAAAGTAGAGTTTGTGATATTGCCAAATTATAATGATGATAGAGTTCACAGTTTACTGGGACAAGTAAACAGTATACCATATACTAATCAGATAGCGCTGTCTATACTAGAAGAATTTAATGCACCTTATTGCTTTTCTAAAAAAAATTTGAAATATATATTATTATTAATAAATGTACGTTTTTGAAAAGATCAAATTCTAAACAGCAAAGAAGGCTTGTAAATTCATTTAACCAAAGTATATCTGAAAATTGTGAAGTTTACAATGATTATTGTCCCTCAGCTTTTGGAGAGAAAATGGGGACTACTAAAATGCTTGTTGTCTGTCTGTCCCAGTTTATTATGGAACACAAAAACTGTTTCTAATTTATGTAAAATGTCAAGACTGGGTTGGATAATTAACTCGCTCCACTTAGGCTAAGCAGAAATAAGTGAATTGATTTATGGATGCTTTGGTATAGATCTTTGGTTCTAATTGAGTGAGAGGAATGAAATTTTTGTTCTGTTTTATCACATCACTATGTTGATGATGTGCAAATAATTTATGAGTATCATTTATCTTTTTTGGAATTAAGGCAGAGGACAGCTGCCTTTATGTTAAATTGTTTATTTCATATCCTCTTCAGCCAAAAGAAACACATCTGATATCAGAAGTAGCTGGGCTATTTTCCCCTCATGAAGTGGCTAAATCTATTATTGAAGATTCTACTGTAAGTCACATTATTTTTTACCACAGATTTTAAACACATCATATTATGATTATACATTACATTTCTGTTCAGTATATAATTCAATTTATTATAACTATTACAGCATGGTAAATTTTTTAGTTATATGGGATTAGACGGCTACATGTTATCATGTTTAACATGTGGTATGTCACCAGTTATATCAATGATGGATGCTACACAACAGGTAAACATTATTCTTTAGTAATAACAAAGCATAGCTGCTTTATTACATTTCATTTCCAATCAGTGAATTAGTTTTGTCAATGTACTGTCAATTGGTCTGTAACTTCCTGAATTATGGCCTCTGATTATACATAAATCATTTTTTTTCCAACTCGTTCTTGCATGGCAACCACCTGTATTAATAATATATTCCATTAAATTTTTACAATGTCATTCACATGTGTGACTTTATAGTAATTTGTCTATTTTTCAGGTTGTCACATCTGGCATATTTAGAGTTATTTCCCTTTTCTACCTGGATTACTTTGATAGAATTGTGCAAAAATGTAAACTAGAGAGAGAAAATATCAAAGAAGAGAAGAAAACATCATGATTTTATGAATGTGTGCTTTTATATTTATAAGACATTTGTATTTCGTTATGCTTGTTTGCCTTTCACCACTGTGTATTATTTAAGATGATGGTGAATGATGGCATTTCATACTTCTTCGATAGATGTCACTTCTATCCTTTGTCTACGAATCACAGTCATATTGCAGGTATTTTTTGTGTGTTGCCTAAGAGACAGATTTGCAAATTTAAATGCACACACAGATCTTGCAGTGAACAAACTTACTCAAATTTTAATATTTAATACATGAATTATTTTTGCTCCAAAGGTCGTCATTTATTTTAAGTTATGGATAAATGATTATGGAGATTGAGAAAGGTTAGAGATTTAATATGCCCAGGAGCACTTCAGATTTTAGGGTCTCTCAACATAGAAATTAAATAATAAATAAAAATAGTGAACTAAAATCAATGATAAACTGCATTTGTTTAAAAATAATATAAGGTACTGCTTATATAAGAATTACTTTGACCTTGGGTAGACTACAAATTTTGTCAGACAAGCCTCAGATGCAATTTTGGTGTACCCTATCTTCATATTAACTGGTACACCTTGTAAATTTTTAAAAATAATGAAATTAATTTGATTAATTTATTACATTTTGTTATAGGTTTATGACTCTGTTTGGTGTATATTGTACCTTCACTAATTATACTTATTTAAATTGATGGTATTATAGCCATTATTGATATACTTATGTTTCTATGCAAAAACAATGTATTATGTAAAATATTATGCATAATTATAATGGAGAATAAGCTAATACATGTATATTTATAATGGGACAATAAATCATTTTCTTATAAATAGTAATCAATCCATTTGTGTAGTTTCGTTATTTCAATATTTTCAATAAATCAGCTGCCTTGTTCAGTAAACATTTTAAAAACCAGACGGCAAGTACTGCCTTCTGATAAGCTATAACCCAGCTATTGGTGAAACTTAATGCTGACAATCACTGTAACGCTGCAGGCTGACATTTGCACGACTTTTGGCCACGATTTT
This sequence comes from Patella ulyssiponensis, assembly GCA_963678685.1. Lineage (NCBI taxonomy): Eukaryota > Metazoa > Mollusca > Gastropoda > Patellidae > Patella > Patella ulyssiponensis. The sequence goes on along the minus strand of OY783229.1, from coordinate 49,141,936 downwards.
GTCGTGGCAAGTCATGCCATTTTGGGGCACGAACTGGGAGGTTCCCGCACTGTTCACGACTAGTTCACGCACAGTTCACGAATGCGTGCCCATCAGTGTCCACATTGACATGAACTGGCACGACGAGTTTGCGCATTGTTTACGCACTTCCCGCATTGGCACGACGAGTTTGCGCAATTCGGACGGTGTCTTGCCGACTTGGGCACGCCATATGAATAAGGGACCTCCCCAACCCCTGGTCATTTTTGCATTGGCTGTAGAAGAGACAACATGCTGAATGTCAGAGACACAATCAATGGCACGCATCGTCCCGATGAGTTCACGAACAGTTTGCGCATAGTTCACGACCCGAATGCTAAATTTTGTTGTGACCAGATTGTGTTGTGACCAAAATTTTGAACATTTCAAAATTCTCGTCCCGACATGGCACGCAGTCACGACGGGTTTACGCACACTTCACGCCACGGAATCGTGCAAGTGTCAGCCTTGCTTAACCCTAAAGTTCTTGGATGTATAAGGGTGGGGGGGGGGGTCGCCGCAAATCATTGTTTGCTTTCAAGCTTAATTTTCTTCTTTACTGGAATATTACGGCAGCTAATGAATTCATTGTTGCATGCTATGTTTGCCATTTCATTTTATACCCGTATTTCAGAGAGTGGATGCGTATTTCAGAGAGTGGATGAACAGCATCGCAAAGTGAAAAAGAAGAATATAATTTAGTAAGCCTTCTAATAAAATAGCATACACCAACGTGAGAGGCAATTGTGCAAAGTGTGGTACGCGCTCTCTAAAAGTCCTTCTCGAAACAACCCCCTCACGCCACTGCGCCGCAGCCATATAGTTTAAAACTAGGTTCGATAAAATTGGAATGCTTTTCTGGTAGCATTCTTTTTTATTCCCCTACTAACTTTTACCGTTACATTAATAATTGTTTTTCTTTGACATTTATAGATCGAAGATAAGTGTTTTGTTGATTTTGAGTTGTGTATTTGGGTTGCTGTTTTTTTTTGTATTCCGATCTGAGAGAGATGGTTAGTGCTAAACAAATATTAATTCCATTAACGGTCGGGACATGTCCGGAAATCAATTTCACCCTTTCCTGTAAATGGGCGATCGAGATATACTGGTAAAATGGTATATCCCATTTAAATTACCTGTATGCGTTCCTTTTGGAACTTAGCAATTTTAAAGGACAATATTACTTTCCAAATATAATTTTAACACAGAGATCATTGCTACGATACGTAATACAGTTATCCCTCTATATAAGTGACGGGTGATAACAGATACACGACCGAATTTCTGCTCACTAATTATTCTTTCGATGACCAAAAGTTGTTATATATGGGACTGCAAGAGGATATCTGACAATTCAATAAAGTAATTCAGAACACGAGAAAAAAAGAAAAAGTCCGTGCATTCCCTTGTTTTTATTCCTTCTATACCTTATAAAAACATGGCAATGCACGGACTTTTTCTGTTTTCTTTCGTGTTCTCTAAGTGGCAATTCTTTTTATTAGTTGTCAGATATCCTGTCTCAATCTCCCACAACAACTTTTTGTTTTCGAACAAATTATTAAGCAGAAAATCAAATCGCCCATGTATCTGTCATCACTCGTCAGTTATATAGAGGGATAATTCGTGTTTTCCTTTCGCGCTCGTTTTCCTTTATCACTCATCTATCGTAGCAATGACCTCTGTGTTAAAATTATATTTGGAAAGTGTTTAACCAGTTCTATCACATATGTGATAATGACTGACAACAATATAGTCCTTTAAGTATAGAGGGAATACTTAAAGCTGTGAAAAATCGAAATTTCGACATTGAATCATTCGATATTCTGAATGTTTATTAAACATTTACAGGATTGTAAAATTATTGATTAGCGTATCTTTCACTTGGCTACACACATAACATTAAATTCACGCTCTGCAATGCATCTTATTGTCCATTTTGTTGAAATATTTAGATTCTTTGCCGATCGCACTTGCTCTGCCATTGACAAGCACTGCTTGTAAATTACATAATTTGAATTTAATAACACATATTGGTGTGTTAGTTCCTTAAAGAAAATCAGTATGTTTAAAATGTCAACATTTTGTCAAATAAAATGATTGGCTAGACACAAAACTGAAAATGTGAAGCCATTATTTATATTTCCTGTAATTATTTCAAAACAGGATGTATTTTTAAGTTTTAAGCTTGTGGTGCCGATAAGTCTCTTGTTGGGCGATGATTTGCCAATCTTCTGACCTATCAACATTTAGCACTCGTGTAAGAAGATTGTAAAAATATTTTTGAAAAAATAAAAAATGGCATTGCAGTTTAAGATTAATTATTATTGTCACATATTAAACACTATAAAAGTGGTTATACATGTCAATTACGTTATTTTTCATTTCTCTGCGCCCGAATTGAAATGTGGTCGTATGTTGCCCCCACATGTTCGTCGGCCCGTGGTCGCCAATTCCTTGTGAACACTCTCGACATTTCGTTTATTATCTGATCTTTTTGAAATTTATTTTATTTTAACATTGGTGAGATAAACATGCCTGTACATTTAAAGGAGCTAAACCGCTAACATTTAGGACCGAGTGGGTCGCAACGCATATAATGCTGTAATATGAATGTATATTAATTGATTTACATTCAATGGTTTCCGTTTTTACTCTAATTTCAAATCAGTTATGTACGGCGAAATAAGCCAACAGTCTCAATCGAATGCAAATTTCTAGCGTCTGGTTATTCCAGTCTATGCCGTTTGATTTGGTACAATGTTTCTAGCCTCGTTCCTCGAGTCTCTTACTAGAACTGGGGCTGAAACGCATTATGGTACACGATTACGTGTACAAATGGTAAAATGTGTATTTTTCATGTCTTAAATATTGGATATCAGAAGCCTACCCCTTTCCGGTAAGATCACAGCATCAATGTTGATTTAAATTGACAAATAATTCGTGTTTTCAATATTGAAGATTTTTGATGATATGGAGTTAGAGACTTAGCTACTTTAATATCTGATCTTTTTGAAATTTATATATGTTGTTAACATTGTCCAGACGAATGTCTATATTAATTTATGGTTATTAAATTCCAACAATTTCCGTTTATTACTTCAAGAATTATTATGACCCTTATTTCACTTTGTTGAAACCGATCTGTATTAAATTTATATGCATTAGGGACCCAATTAGATAAGTAACGATACATTAGTTAAGAGTTTAATAAAGAGTCGGCCATTCTTGCTAATTCAAAAATGGATGACAACAAAAGAAAATATTGAAAATTTCAGTCAAATTACTTTATTCTTAACGGAGTTCTCAATAGCAATAGTAATCTCGCTTGACAGGGCTTCCATCACCAGTTTTCTGTAGCGACGTCACCGAGTAACAGTAAACGTTAGCTTGGTCAGCTAATTACTGATTTATTTTTAAATGGAGGACTGTTTAACTCCGAGCAGTACCAAAGGCACCCGAGGCTCTACTGAGTTGATTTCGCGCTTGTCCTGCAAATAAAGGTCTAATTAATAATTTCTATAACATCTGAAGCCAAAATAAAGACTCAAGATAATATGCTGATTTAGCTCTTGCATAATGCATGTTGGCTAAAACGAAGAAGCCGATAGAATTTCAACAATTTCCATATAGCTTCAAAAGTTATGGCTTTTGTTATCCTGCACCGAACAAAGTTTCCGGGGCATATCTCATAAATCGTTCAAGATATCTTTCTGAAACTCTGTACACACATCAACCTATTACCGTAGTTGTGTCTTTTGTTATTTAAGTATTTCTGGGATTTATATTATTTGAATTTCTGGGAACAGATTTGACTTAGTTGTTGATGTACAATTTTGTTCCCGGGCATAACTCATAAACCATTCAAGATTATCTCCATGAAACTTTTTCAAACATTAATCTATTATAGTAACTGTACCTTTTGCTAATTTGGAATTTCTGACTTAGCTTTTATGCACAAGGGGGGTTGGGATGGCCTAGTGGTCTAGAGTGCCGCGCTTCGACCTCTAGCTGGCCGGTCACCTCTGGCTTGCGGCTGTGGTTTCGATCCCCGGTGTGAGCGTATGTGGCATGGAGATAGGGCCGCCTTCTCAATCTCGTGGGTTTCCTCCGGGCACTCCGGTTTCCTCCCACTGCTGAAGACCCCTACGCGCAAGCGAATTATTGAAATAAAATTTAAAAAAACATATGTTAGTCCCGAAATGACCTAGTTTGTGTCGAGTGGACGTTGAACTCCATTTCTCTCTCTCTCTCTTTATGCACAATTTGGCTTCTGGACGCGGGATCGTGATGACTAGTCACTTGTTTCCTTTTTTTTAACCTTGTGAACACTCTGATGACGAACGTTATAGTAGATTATAGACAGTTTTTCCGGGTACAAGGTGATGATTAGTCATAACGCTCGTTTTCAACTACTTCATATTTTTCAGACTCGCTTCCACTTCATTCCGTTTCTGGCTTGCTGCAGTAGAGTAGGACGTTAAACCCCATTTCATTTCATTTCCGTTTCTGACTTGCATCATTTAAAGCAAGTAATCTAACCTTGTGTAATCTTATTCAATAACAATTTGAAACACATAAAATATTATAGACTATTTGTGAATTTCTATGTTGAGTTATATAACTGGAATTGATGAAGTAATAACTTTGTTAAACACCACTAAGCAGGCAGGTTCCTGACCCCCTGCCCCCACCCACCCCAAAATCATCTGTAGCCAATGCAAGAGAGACCCAGGAGAGCGCCAAGGAGAGAGCCTATATATATGTTTGAAGCAGTAAATTTCCATTACAAAAAATTCCCCAGATGCAAAGAAAACGACTTCACACTTTCAAAATGTTCTTGGGGGAGAACCTCATACTCCCACCTACCGGTCAGTTAGGTTATGGATTAAGCGTTCTTTAAATTTATTATTCTAACTTCATTGAATTTCGTGACGTAATTTGATTGTTTGATGTCAAGGGAACCAATGGAAAAAAGAGAAGAAATTGGACGTAATGGTAAGTGTCATCTAGACTATTTTATTTCTGTTTCCTTTGTCATTTCCATAAATGTCACACAGACTATAAAATTATAAGTTTCAATGTAACGATTATTCTGTGGGCCTATTCGACTAGGATGGTTCACGTGTGATTCTGAACATTAATAATAAATTACCTTGGTTCTCCGACTTGGCCCTGATCGACTCTAGCCTAAAAGAGCGCTTAAAAAGAATTTAACTGTCGTTAAAATAAAAGTTATTTGAAATTCAGATGATTGTTCATTTCAACTGCCTTGTGTCCTATGGCATTTATTGCTATCTAATTTAGAAGAAAATTGGCCGAGGTCTTAACAGCTCGGCAACTATATTATGTGGTTTGAAAACGTCAAGAGAAGCACAATGCACCCGTTCATACAAAATGGGTTCTGAACGTTCCAAATCAAGACATTGAGTCATTAGGAAATGATGTCCTTGGCTAACTCACTTCAGGAATTTCACTGTTCAGTTTGTGAAAGACTTGGTAACCACGACAGGGATTACAAGGAAAGTGTGCTAATTAGCGTTCACGTTAAAAAAAAAACGCTTGACAGTTGGAAACCTAAGAACAGTATGTGGAAACGCAAAATCCTCGTATTTGGCACTGCAGATGTAGGTCTAACTACAAATTTTAAAAATTGTCGAAATGACCGAAATATTATGTTGACTAGACGTTAAACACCGTTCCATAGAATATCTGAGAATCTTCTTTAAGGTTTTGCTCTAAGGTAGTTATTTTAGCCTGTAAAATAGACATATATTTCCCCATTACAAACTAAACTTCAAAGCTTTTATCGCGTAATGAAAAACTTGGAAGAAAATTCAAACCCAATGCCAAGCCAAAAGTGAATCTCAAATTAATGTGCAATGTATTTTTCAGACCGAGTCCGCCTCTGGGATACCTTAAATTATATATTGCTTTAAAGTTGTATCATTTGCCTTGCTAAAGCTGTATATATTGAATCTTTCTGCTCAACAATTACCTCCGACACTTCGAAAGTTCTGAAACAGACAAGCCGTTAGTCGCCGGTAGATTGAAAATTTGAAATGTTTCTGAGGAATGTACATGTTCGCGCTTATAACAGGTTTTAAAAAATGATCCAGTGACATTAATGATTAAGTCGTAGTCATACGACCAACAGGGTGACTATACAACAAGCCTTATATTCACCCAACGTTCCTTTTGCTAAATAGGTTATTTTGGTCGAAACTATTTCAGGAATCAGACTCACTTAATTTTTTTCTGTATTTAGAAGCCGATCGTTGTCAAAAGCTGTGGAAGATTCACAGCAGCCTCTTCAGTACGTTCTCGTGGCTGGAAATATTATGTGGACAACCGAACTGCATAGTTCTTGAGTGGTAGAGAACCATGTCCGCGATCCCCGCGATAAGTTAGTCGTCAGTGGCTTGAAGATTTGAAGTGTTTCTGAGGAATGTACGTATTCGCGCTTATAACAGGTTTTAAGGACGAGGGGATTGTAGATGACCCAATGACATTATAAGTCGTAGTCACACGACCAGCAGGATGACTTTACAACAAGCATAGATTAGTGCATGGGTTCACGTGCCCATTCACCCGCTGAGCATCACTTTTCTCCCAACGTTCCTTTTGCCAAATAGTTTATTTTGGTCGAAACTATTTAAGGAATTAGACTCAATTATTCTCATCTGTATTTAAGAGCCGATCCTTGAATAAAAACATTTGAAAGTTTTCGTGGAAACGGCAGTGACAATGAGGAGGCTACCATATATTCCATATCGGAAGGGAGAAGGCTAATACAGTACAACAAAAAACCCCAGTACTTTGGAGACCAGAAACTAGAAGAAAACAATTAAAGAAAGCAATAACACTTGAACGAATCAAAGTTTGTAGGTTGGCACATGAAGTCAATATTATCCTGGAGTGCCATACATCAAATGCCCCAGCATGAACACTTCTAAATGTTTCTTCTTATAACGTTCTTTTTCACACGGGGATCACGGTGGCTTAGTGGGTAAGACGGTGGCTCGCTAGCCTGAAGTTCGGGTGTTCGATCCCTGCATTGGCCGAGAAAATCCATCTAGATTTTCCGGCTTGGTTTCTCCTTGTCAGTGATGAAGGACGGAGGGCCTGACAAGGGCAGAAGTCTAGTCGTGCGAATTGTACGAAAAATCGAGTTCTCGTGTACACATTAGAATGCACGTAAAAGATCCCTTGGCAGTTGAAATTCGAAATAAGAGTAGGCCGTAGTGACGCTACAAGGGGAAAATTTCCGTCATCACACACTGTATAATGGCGTATGTCCGTCTCCATTAGCCCAGTTTAGGAGCAGAACAGTAGGACGTTAAAGCCCGTTTCGTTTCATTTCATTTCTTTTTACATAAGCAGCTGCTTTGGTTAAATTGCGCTGATAAAAGGTTGCCATGCTAGCCCAGTATATCAAGCTTGTGGATCTCTCTAGAGGAAACAATTTTAATTCCATTTTAATGAAACTTTAAATTAATATATATCACAAAGATCTTGGTTCCTCTCGATAATCGTTGATATCGGAATGTAACTTCTGGGATTATGACCCCCACGCTGATTGTTCGAAAATTCGCATGGTTAGCTTGTAGACCCACTCGAAGTCACGATTTGTCTTCAATAAAGCCGTTTAAACATATTACCGTTACCACCCGCATTATAAAGCAAATCGTGTAAAAGTATGTGATCCCGATTTTGATAAAACTTGATATGTTTATAACCCAAAGATCTCGTTTCTTGTCGATATTTGCGCATATCAGTCTGTAAGTGCCGGGTTGGGTCTACCTGTCCACTCGGTTTGTGCATATCGGACCATAACTTCCTCGATTATGTCCGCTGATACTTAAAAGATTTTGCTCTTTTTTTTTAGCTTGTTCTCTATCCATCTCTTGCAAAATGTGGCTGTGTCCTGCATGGCTACCACTGGTTTATTGAACAGTGCAATTACTTTAATTACAGGGAAGTAAAGCTCGTACTAATTAAAATTCGAAATGGACATACAAATGGAACAAGAGTCATCTGAATTGGAAAGCAGAAATATTCGTGAAAGTTTAAGGGATCTAGAGAAAGAAGTACAGGGGTTATGGTATCTTGCGCAACAACGCGGCACAGCTGTTGATAATGTTGAAGGAACCATGACCGCTACAGAAGGAGCATTGTCTGATTTGGTGGGTTTAATCAGACAAATGGAATACGAACTCAATCGGAGTGTCGATAAGCTTCTGGAGCTGGAAACACGACAGGAAGATTTACTCATAGAACGAGGTATATGTGTAACTGTGAATAAAAGCAACAAAATTTAAGGTCTATCCAATATGTGGTTGCATTAATTGGGTACCATAAATGGTTTAACAGGGTGGGGGCTGGTGTAAACAAAAATCACATTTCAGCTGCGTTATATGACGATGGCACTTGGCGATTTCTAGCCAATAAAACTACTCAACTATGAGGTGAATTTTATTTTTATATACCCACATTTTCATGTGGACGTATATTGTCGACACCCCTATCCGTCCGTCCGCCCGTCCACAATTGTTTGTGAACAGTCTACAGGTCACAAATTTTATCCGATTTCAATGAAACTTGAAATGTAGGTTTATCACCCTAAGATCTAGGTTCCTTTCGATGTTGGCATGTATTGGACTGTAACTTCATGGACTATGGCCCCTGATTGTACGACAAATCACGTTTTTAGCTTGTGAACGATGTAGAGGTCACAATTGAACCGATTTTGATGAAACTTGAAATGCACGTTTATAGCCCAAAGATCTTGGTTTTTCTCGATATTTGTGCATATCGGATTGTAATTTACTGAATTATGAGCCCAGATTGTACGAAAAATTGCCGTTCTTTAGCTTGTAGTCCCCCTGGAGGTCACAATTATTACCCGATTTAAAAAAAAAAAACGTTTGATTATATCACCGTTACATCGTAATGAACGTTGAGTTCTAATTTCGTGAAAATCGGACCAAAATTGCCGGACAAAATGGCCACCGCTTGTACGCGAATAGTGTAAAAAAAAAATATGGTATATCAAGATTTTGGACCCTGTAGAGGTAACAATTTTAATCTGATTTTGATGAAACTTTAAATGCATGCTTATAACCCAAAGATCTCGGTTCCTTTCGATGATCGTAACTTCCGGAATTATCGCCCCTGATTGTCCGAAAAATCGCCTTTTTTAGGTTGTGGTCCATCTGGGGGTCCCGATTAGTATCCGATTTAAAATACGTTTGATTATATCACCGTTACACCGTAATGAAGGTTGAGTTCGAATTTAGTCAAAAATCGGACCAAAACTGCCACCGCTTGTACGCGAATAGTGTAAAAATATGGTATATCAAGGTTGTGGACCCTGCAGAGGTCACAATTTTAATTCGATTTTGATGAAACTTGAAATGCATCTTTATAACCACAATATCTTGGTTCCTTTCGATATTTGTTCATATCGAATTGTAACTTCATGAATTATGGCCCTTGATTGTAGGAAAAATCACTTTCTTTTTAGTTTGTTTTCTATCCATCTCTCGAAAATGTGGGCGTATCCTGCCTGGCAGCCGCTGTTTTTTTTGACTCCCTTACCATGAGAACACAATCTATGGTGGTTTAATCCTGTGATACTGCACTTGATAAAACAAAATGCATAATAATAACAAAGTTGTGGACACTCTACATGTCACAATTTTTATCCGATTTTGTTGAAACTTACAATTTATGTTTATTATCGAAAGATCTCGGTTCCTTTCAATATTGGCGCATACAGTACCGCCAACAATCCCATTTCAGTTAGTGGGCCCTGTAGAAGTAACAGTTTTTGTTAATTGTAAAAACCGTTCAATTACATCAGGTCACAACTTTTATGCGATATTGACTATCTCCGAAAGACCTGTTTTTTTTCCTCTCGAAATTGGCATGTATCGGGTCGTAACTACGCGAATTATAACCTCTGATTGTACGAAAAATTTCAGTTTACGAATACTTTAGAGATTCCGCAATGGTCACGAGATGTAAATGGGGATGCGCCAATTCTAACCCAAGATCTAGCCCTAACATACAATCGTCGGCAACAATCACGTGAACTAGCCCTCATTACCTCTCGTGACCTTGATGAAATCTGTCGGTTGCTTTCATTATTAGATCTGACCGTAATACCCAGGCAGTAGACCATCAAGCATTTGGAATTATTTATCCAATTTCGATGAAACTTAAAATATATATTCACATCACAAAGATCTGGATTCTTTTCGGTATTCATGCGTATTGGATCGTATAACTTTCTGATTGCATGCCCCCCCCCCCCATTGTACGAAATATCACGTTTGCAACTTTTTTTCAAAACTGTTCAAATATATTACCGTTATAACATAATTATTCTCTCAAAATCGGACCAAAACTTCCCTGTCAAATAGTCACTCCCCTTCACGAAAACAGTATAATAAAAGTATGTAATATCAAGGTTGTGGACCATCCAAAGGTCGCAATTATATACTCGATTTAGATGAAACTTAAATCGAGTATCACTAGTTCTTTGAGTGAGTTCAATTTTCGTGCCTTTTACGTGAATGAAGTTTGTGAACCTTTCACGATGAAACTTAAACTGTGTTAAATGACATTATTGGTGTCAGCCATTATCACATAGTTCCAGATATAATTTTATCACAGAGACCATTGCTGCGATAGATGCGTAAAGATGGTATCTACAAAAGGAAGTGACGAACACAAAAGGAAAACACAAGTTACCCTTCCATATAACTGACTGAAGTGACGATTGATAAAAGATACACGGGCGAAGTTCTGCTCACTAACAATTCCTTCGAAGACTAAAAGTTGTTATGTGAGACTGTGAGAGGATATCTGACAATTCCAAAAAGTAATTGGATGTAACTAGATAATGTCTGACACCAATATTGTCCGTTAAGGATCAAAAGTTATTGGATGAGTTGACATTAGTAGCACCAAAACACACATTCTAGAACTATAGCGCCCTGTTTTCGTGCAAAATTTGAATGTGTACGCATTTTAAATACCCTCTAGGGGGGGGGGGGGCTACCATTGCTGTCCCATTCCGCTGAAACTATTTAAAAATATGTTAAGGATCAAAAGATCTTGAATAAGAAGACAAGCCCTATTAATTTTACATCTTCTCCATCCATTTCTTGCAAAACGCGGGCATACCTTGTTCGGTATATACTTTTTCCCCGGGCGCCCCTTTATTCTAAATTTATGAAAATACTAAAACATAATTTAAGTTTACTTTATACAATCTAAAATAGTTTTGTTTATTTGTAGATTCGTTACAACGAAGGTTAGCCAATAAATGTAGTAGTACTCGACCAGCCTGCTATCCAGTGCATGATATTATTTTAGATAGTGATGCTATAAATAATGCTAGAAAGAGAAGAGGTAAATGTTTATTTTATCATTGAAATTAATTTGAACTCAACCGATGTTTTGTCGGAAATCGGGACCAATCAATTAATCTTATACAAATATAAACAAATTATTCAGCAGTAACTGCCAGGATTCATACATTTTATAGCAAAGGAGTGGAAGAATGGGGGTAAATTAGACTGCAATCTGTTAATATCTTGGATACTTGCTATCCCTCGGGTTTGTCTAGGAAGGTGTTTAATATTTCTGGCTTAATTACCCAAAATAATGCTGATTCGGACTGTTGTTAATATTGAAATTTCAATATTAAACTTTATCGGCGAAAAAAAAAAACACACGAAGACCGATTTAATAGGACCCGAGAATCCAGGGATTTGGGGCGGGGTACGGTCCGTGATTTGGTTGCATAAAATAAAGTTGATCAGGAGTGGGATGGGGGCGCTTATTAACGTCAAATTTTCTGACGAAAACGGTTTATTTTTGCACGATGGCTAAATTCTCACATCTTTACACATGAGATAAGTCAAGTTAACTTGCTTATTGGTGATATACTTTAACTTATTCATTGACTAGATGAAGCTAGAGAGACCTACTACCAGAAAATGGAGGAACTGCAGTTCGCTAAAGATAGAAAAGTGCAAGTCGAAAACCAAATCATGAATGAATGGGCAAGTTAACGAAAAGTTTTGAGATCATTCTAAATTATTAATTAGAAAGGGAGAGGGAAATTGTGTTCAACGCCCACTCAACACAAACTGTGTCATTTCCGGACTAACAAAAATGGTTAAATTTTATTCCAATATTTCGCTTGCTCGTAGGGGTCTTTAGCAGTGGGAGAAAACCGGAAGACGCGGAGAAAACACACAATTCTGGATTGGACAGGCGACCCTACCCCTTGTCACGTACAGCAGGGGAATCTATTAATAAGAAATATTCAAAATTAGAATGCACACGTAAATATTGGGGATTGGTTAACTTCTTCAACATAATATAATATTCGGAAGTACACTTGTTATGATTACAAAAAATCACGACGGACATTTATAATTTTTTTATATTTAATTTACTGTAGTCTTTAGTAAATGACCACGTGTCCGCAACAAACGAAGAAAAGGAGAAAGTTTTAGAAGAATTAAACACCATTGATGACATTCGTCTTGATAGGATAAAAAATGCCATTAATGGTAAGAACCATAACCTTCTTCCACTTTTGTTAAGACTTGAATAAACAGTTGTCATGAAAGTCACCCCACATTTTGCAAGAGAATGACAGAGAACAAGCAAAGCAAATACTAATACTATCAGGGGTCATAATCCAGGAAGTCATGATCCGATACACGCAAGTATCGAAAGGAACCAAGATATTTAAGATATAATCATACATTTAAGTTTCATCAAACTCAGTTAAAATTTGAGAAATTTAGAGGGCCCAAAACCTTTGTATTACATACTTTTACACTATTTGCGTACGTTGAACAGCCATTTTGTCGAGTGTATTGTTACTTTGTTACTTTTCGTATAATCAGGGGCCATAATCCACTAAGATACGATCCGATACATGCAAATATCAAAAGGAACCTAGACCTTTGGGAAATAAACCTATTTTTCAAAGTTTCCGTCAAAATGGGATAAAAAATATTGACCTGTAGAGTACTGTGTGGACGGACGGACATGGGCGACGACAATTGAACAGGTGAATTATGCATTCAAAGTTTGTCATGATATACCTAAATATCGTCCATGAAATATCCTGAATTTGTGTAATTAATTCAATAGTAATGGCTCTAATTGTATTACTTTTATTTACAGAATCGCCAGAAGGTGTTGACCGTGAAAGAATGCATACTGCTCTAGAATGGTTAAACCATTGTAAAGAAGAAAGAAACCTTCTGTCCGAGGTACGTCAAATTTGTTCACTCTGTCCAAATCAAAATATTATTGTTTAAAAGCCACTAGGTTCATTGGGGTATTTTGACGTGGTTTCCCCTTGTCAGCCTGCAGGACTGAGGGCCTAATAAAGACAACTGCCTCGTCGAGAGTAGGCCAAAGTGCCGATACCAGGGACAAATTTTCACCAGAATACACTGTATGGCGTATGCCTGTCTTCATTAGCCCAGTCGGAGCAGAACAGAGGGACGTTAAACCCAATTTCACTTCATTTCATTTATAAAACTGGTTATTGAGATTTGAAACTTGGGAATGCAACAAAATGTGCATCTGGCATACAAATAGATTTCGAATAATACCTTTAATGTACATGTATATTCCTAACACACTGTTTAACTTACATGTGCACTGTTAACCATGAAGGCAGGCAAAAAATCTACCCCCTTTTTGTAGAGAAAATTACTTTAATTTTTGACCACGTATACAACGCCTACACAATGTTTTCCCAGAATTCCTGGAAAATCTGTGAACAATACAGTCCATAAAACTGATTTATAAGGGTCTTAAAAAATATCCACTGGATAATTTTATAAACACTTATAAAACATAGAACTGTAACGTTCAAATTTCATCCTCGAAGCATACTATTAAATTAAATACTTTTTAAAAAAAAATAGTGCACAATATCTGTTGAATGGCTTCAAATTATCACTTTCGACTTGAAACAATATCTTTTTTTCCGGGCCCATTGAACTGGATTTGAAGTATTTTCACAATAGAAACGAGCTACATGTATATAATATAGGCTATGATTTTCAGCATTATTTGGGACGACTACTTTGTAGGATATGGAAAGCAAAATGACTGACGTCGCGTCTACTATGACGTCATCCATTTTTTTTCTCTACAATATTTTTCGTATTGTATATTTCGTTTTTTGCAGTTAGGTGAGCTGGAATATGATTGTCAACACCAAGTTAATGAAACAACTTTTGCACTTGATGTTAAGAGAAAAGAAATGAAGCGCCTTGAAGAGATATCTCACGAATACCATGATATGATGGTCAAAGATGAAGAAGATACCGGATTTTACGTCAGAAAAGCAATCGCCTGTCAAAGTTTACCTACTTTAGGCGAACCGATGAGCGTTTCAGAGTCTTTGTCGGATTTGGCGGTTGATGAAGTTATTGATGATGCCAGTCATCTACATCACTGCGCGAGACGCACCGATCTTCACCAGAATATAGATGATGATGATTATTTAAGAACACAATCTGCTCAAATGGAACGAAACATGGCAGAATATATGAGGGATCTCAGCTTAAGTCCCAATGGCGCTTTGGACAAAGATCAAGATGAGAATGAAGAAATTAATGATGTAGAAGGAACATTGTATTCTGATACCGAAGTGAACCTTCAAGATGCTGCTTTAGAGTTTTCAGAGCTAAGAACCACGGATCAAGACAATGAGAATGAAATCAAAAAACCTGGTGATAAACCGACAGTGTTCTCTAAATTGGAAAAAAAAGTTCCAGAAACAAATGTTCTTGGAAAAATTAGCCGAAATATACCACATATGATGGAATCAGGACACATGAATCAAAGTTCTATAACTGGTATGATTTATTATCTTGTATAAGTATGATTTTATATGTCACTACCATAAACGACAACATTCTAAATTCTTTATTAACCCTCTATTGAATCTATTATTTTTTCCCGAAAAATACGTAGGCAACGCCCGAAAAATGTACCCAGTCAACAATCCGCGAAATTCGCTAAGAACTAAAAGATTTACACTGACTGATCGCATATTGTAGTAATCATCATCCCACCTAAGTAATTATTATGGTATATATATACACACACACATTCTATTGAAATTATACTGGGGGGTTGCGATGGCCTAGTGGTCTAGAGTGCCGCGCTTCGACCTCTAGGTGGCCGGTCACCTCTGGCTTGCGGCTGTGGTTTCGAGCCCAGGTGTGAGCGTATGTGGCATGGAGATAGGGGCGCCTTCTCAACCTCGTGGGTTTCCTCCGGGCACTCCGGTTTCCTCCCACTGCTAAAGACCCCTACGCGCAAGCGGATTATTGAAATAAAATTAAACCATATGTTAGTCCCGAAATGACCTAGTTGTGTCGAGTGGACGTTAAACCCCATTTCTCTCTCTCTCTCTGAAATTATACTTGTTATACCACAACAATCTGAATCGAAATCGATCTATGTATAAAATAGTAGTCGCAAGCTGTGACGTGCGATTTTTGTTGAGTGACCATGCATCATCAGACACAATTTGTTTCACAGAGAATTACTTACGAATTATCTCTGTCATAGACGACTGTCTTCAACACGTGCAATGACATCATGTGGCGACAATCATTGGCTCAAATCTTGTGCATTGTTTACATAAGACGTAACTGCTCCGGGCAAAATGATGCCTTTTACTCATTTTAATACCCATTTACATTAAATAGGAAATACTTTTTTAACTACAAATACTTCAAAAGTCTTTACTTATTTTTCATATACATACAAAAAATGTTTTAGAATTTAATTTGTCGAAAGAAAAAAGTTAATATGGGGGACTAATTAAGTCGCGTCGATGTCATCCTTATCAGTGACTGTAGCGGCCTAGCGAATATTCACTGCTGATCAGTGCGTATCAGACCAGGATAAGGAACTTGTATTCTTTGCCAAATATGTATGATATTAATAATAATATACTGCAATACAAACTAGTTTATTCGAACATAATTATTGGAGACAGGGTCAAAAGAAACGGCATTTACGATTCTCGTGATTGCCAAAAGCATCGATAATGTCATCCATGTCATTTTCAATCACGGGATGGGAAATGCCAGTCAAAATTGCGAGATTTAAATCACAAAATAACCTAAGCAAATCTCCACAATAGCTGTAAGTAGCGCCTAGTGGAGGGGATTTCTAGGACTGCAGTTAATAGTTTGAGAACTAGACGCCCTGAATCAAATTCAGAATCGTGGGTGTGGGAATTGCATCCCCACCCTCCACCACCCAAAGGGGATGTCATATTTTTATTTTTATCATCATTTTGACACCCTCCCATTGTGTTGCTCAACTGTGGAGTGTAACACGCCTGGGTGTTAAAGTTCACGTAATGATATGATTCATGTTTTATTCATAATTGACTATTTTATTGTCTTTTATGAAAATCTTTTTTTGCTTTTGTCCGCCTGCCTTTCGAAGAAAGCAGGGGATTATCAAAATGGGTTCGTCCGTCTATGGGTCTGTTCGCCTGCCTTTCCGTCACACCTTTTGGGATACAGTAACTGAGCTAGAATGTTCAAACTTTTTGTAGGTATTTATTAGGCCAATGCCTTGATGGTGGTTGAAGATGAGCATTTTCTGCTTAAGATAAGCAGGGATAAGCAATGACAAGGAGTAGGTTCGCCTGTCCATCCTCTTGGGTTTTCCTAGGGTCCCCCGGTTTCCTCCCAGTGCTAAAGACCCCTACGCACGCGAATTATTGAAATAAAATTAAACCATATGTTAGTCCCGAAATGACCTAGTTTGTGTCGAGTGGACGTTAAACACCATTTCTCTCTCTCTCTCTAACCATAGAACTAAATACATTTAAATGACGGCTATAAGTATCAAGTCAATATGACGGCTATAAAACCTTTTAAAGGTTTTAATGAGTTTAGTGCGCAAGTATCCTTGTAGTTGATGTCTAGATGACAAATGCCTCGATCTACTTAAAAAATCAGAATAAAAGGAACAAGCTCTCGCGTAACGAATTAGCTGAGACATAAACACTCCATAAACTGTTGATATTGGAATGTTACTAGTAATAAATGGAAAGTTTGGACTAAGTTCAATGATTAATTTTATTGGTCGATGCTTTGGCAAAAAATAACTTTTATTCTATCTGATAGAGAATGATGAAACTGAGTGTATAGTTGAAAATTGCTAGATACTTTTGAAATAAAATAAATGTGCGATTACTTAATATGTGTCACTTTGGGATTTCCGTGGGGGACATCAGCCTCACTGCTGGCTTGTTACTTTTGAGAATCTTGAACAAAATAAACTAAATGTCTACTTGCGTTTTTTTTTATTTGCAGATAAGATTCGGGGACGTTTGGGTTTGAATTTAGATAGAACTAGGGGTGGAAGCCATACTGAACTTAAAAAAGAAACAGGCGTTCATGCTACTGGCAGTGGAACGTTTTCGAAACTAAAGAAGAAATAAACTAAATCTTTAAGATACAGTTGAAAGGAAATCATGTTTATTGTTTATTGTTGTTTATGTTACCCATATTTTTGATTATTTTCACATTTTGAATATTTTCTAATTTTGATTGAAAAAAACATTTGAGATAATTACCCTGAGTTGTACATTCTGTGATATGTATTAATATTTACAGTAGTATGTTAAAGTTACATTTCTAATACCATAAGTTACATTAAATTTGGTGATAGACATTTTTTTGAATTGTTTGAAACTAACAAACAGACCTGAGCATGACATTCACCACAATTCGAATATCCCGGTGATATAAACCATGAACCCAAAAATTCAACAATTTTAAATTGGAAGAAGAGTTAGTTCTTCCCAAATAGAGTTCTTTAATTAGCTCTAGTCAAAAAATGGAAACAAGATATTTATTTCTAAAATTTTGCATCTGTATATTAATTACTTCCGCACCAAATTACAAACATTTCTCTCACTATCTTTAAAAGGCCTTCTAATGGTTTCTGGTTTGAGTCACAACCTATTCTTTCTATTCAGCTTTAGTAGACAGACATTAGATTATAACACGGACGTTCACAATCTCATATCCGTAAATTTTACATTAAACCAGTACGACGAAGGACAATTTAGTTGGGTTTTTTCTGCAGTTCAAATTATTGAAAATAATGTTTTGACTAGCAGTTGACACAGAATGGAATTTTCATAGGCTCTTACTAGATACGATAACGTAGCTAAAAACGTTGAGATAAACTGTGGCGTGTTTGTTTAAATTGAGTTTTATAAGGACTAATTAAACATACCTGGCAAAAAGCACATATTATCAGGCTCTAATAAGCCATATTGACATTGGCAAAAAATTTCATCAAAACAACGATTGATTATTGTTATTTATAAAATGTATGCCACATGCAACTACAATCAAGCATAAAATGCTACATGAAACAGATACAAATCACCGTATTTGAGACGATGTTTCTTGAAGCGCCGTTCTAAAACCTCGATCAACTCCGGTTCCCCACAACGCAATGAAAACTATACACACTCTTCGAACGATGTCATTTTTGGGGGATTTCTTCCTAAAAGTAAAAGCGACAAGTTTAAATAATAAGTAAACCGGTAGCCGCATGACAATTGTGTGGGTGTGTCTACATATTACCATGGGCCGCATTTGCCAGTCTTGAAAAATGTAATTTCCACTTCGAAGGGAGATAACTCTGCTATTACGGCTAGCCCCCCCCCCCCGGATCCATTCACTCTTTTTGAATTGTTTGTTTGTTTGTGGTCTCCGAGTATGGTGTCTTGTCCATGTATTTGTTTTTGTTTAAATTATGTTTGGCGCAGCCCCCCCCCTGCACTTACTATTAGCGACAATTAGTTCCTGTAGCATATCGTTTTTCAGCATTTAATTCTTTTTAACAGCACACGGTAAAACTTTTAAAACAATCATTGATGAGCTTATTCTTTCCAAAAGACATGGTGCGACTTTTCACTTGGCCCAAATGTGAGTGATAGATTCCAAAAGTAAAACGTTTATTATGGATCTTGACATCCTTGGTGTTTATGTATTTTTTCACGCCGTTGTAGATCTGGAAATTCAATATAATGTTATTAAAGTATGGAAATGCAATGAAATGGGGTTTAACGGCCTACTCTTCTGCACCTAACCTGGCCTAATGGAAGACGGGCATACGCCATGCAGTGTGCTGTGAGGGAAATTTTACCCGGGCGGCGGCGCTACGGCCTACTCTTATATCGAATTCCAACTGCCAAGGGATCTTTTACGTGCACGCCAATGTGTACACGGGACCTCGGTTTTTCGCCCCATCCGAACGACTGGACAGCTGTCCTTGTCAGACCCTCCGTTCTGCATCACTGACAAGGGGAAACCACGCCGGAAAATCGAGATGAACTTTCTCGGCCAATGCAGGGATCGAACACTCGACCTCCAGACTAGCGAGCCAGTGTCTTACCCACTTAAAGGAGCTAAATCGGTAACATTTAAGACATAGAAATTGACACAAGTGGGTCGCAATGCTTATAATACTGTAATATGAATGTATCTTAGCCGATTTACATTCAATGGTTTCCGTTTTTACTCTAATTTCAAATAAGTTATGTTCGGCGAAATAAGCCAGCAGTGTCAATAGAGTGGCTATTTCGAGTGTCTGCAGGTTATTCCAGTCTACATATGCCGTTTGATTTGGTGCAATGCTACTAGTCTCGTTCCTCGAGTCTCTTGCTAGAACTAGTGCTGAAAAGCATTGTGGTACACGATTCGCGTACCAATGGTAAAATGTTTATTTTGTCTTAAATATTGGATATCAGAAGCCCATCTTTTCCCGGTAAGATCACAGCATCAATGTTGATTTAAATTGACAAATAATTTGTGTTTTCAATGTTGAAGATTTTGGATGATATTGAGTTAGAGACTTAGCTCCTTTAAAGTGTAGATCATAATAAAGTGTGGAACTGAATTGATCAGATGGGGCAAGATTAAATGCAATTAAATTTTCGTTTCTAAATATAAAACGGCTTTATTTCCTGATTTTAACGGTTGACCACTGGCTTTATTTATGAACACAATGTACATCTCTCAAAACATCAGATTTAATTAATTAGACGCAATTTATAGACACGATGCACACCTCTCAACACATAAAATTTAATTAAATAACATAAGTGTAAATAGCTAAAGTGTACAGACGTGTTTCGGTACGTCAGGTCACGTCAACAATCAAGTTGCATTATTGAGTGTAGTAAGATCCAATACCCATTAAATTGGCAAAACCTGGCAGTTTGAACTCTTAATAACACTGGGAGGTATACTTCATGACCGAAGACGGGGGATTGGGATGGCCTAGTGGTCTAGTGTGCCGCGCTTCGACCTCTAGCTGGCCGATCACCTCTGGCTCTCGGCTGTGGTTTCTATCCCTGGTGTGAGCGTATTTGGCATGGAAATATGGGCGCCTTCTCAATTTCGTGGGTTTCCTCCGGGCACTCCGGTTTCCTCTCACTGCTAAAGTCTCCTACGCGCAAGCGAATTATTGAAATAAAATTGAACCATGTGTTAGTCCCGAAATGACCTAGTTTGTGTCGAGTGGACGTTAAACCCCATCTCTCTCTCTCTCTCTCTCATGACCGAAGACATCAAGGTCTTAGTACATCCGTTGATAGAAAACCAAACTATGGGCAATATGAGATTATCTTTTGTCCCATCCGTTAAACACTTCCTGTTTGTCAAAAATGAGCCAATTTGTTACTAACAGTGAGATCCACGGAGGTCAACCATATGTATGTTGGCAGAATGTTTGCACCATGTACAGTTTTGACGGCACAAACTGACAAAAAAACACCGCCCCCACCAAAAAAAAAAAAAAAAATTATAGAAACAATACGTTTTTTCAGACCTTAGTTATTCTAACAGTGGACTAACATCCACTTATGATTATGTTGTGTTTCAGATCTGGTGACATTATACTTGTAGTAATGGAATTCGATTAAATTAAATCGATACGTTTTAACATTGGTTAAAATATGATACAGGCGTGTGGTATACCAACGTTGTCACTTAAACGACATTCCGGTTAATTGATGAGTCATTTCTGGAGATACTTAAGTTTCATTGTACTTTTTCCTCCTACGTATATTTTATTAGAATAGTTTTTTTAGAAGAATCAATAATAACACATTTCAGTGCATTTTTTTGGAAAATAATAAATTGATTAATGAACTTGTTTTTAATTGTACAAGCTATTATTCATTTACATAACCAACAGCACATCATTTTGTCATGCAACAGACTTAAAATTCATGATGAGAACATGGAAAAGCTCATTACGAAATAAAGTATATCACAGAGAACTTGTTTCAAACTTTGTCAGTTAGGGTTCAAATAGTCCATTCAGTTACGACTGACTTAATGGGATAGGGTAATGACAAATTATTTGATAATTTACATTAAAACCGTTTTTTTTTATGAATTTAAATTTATGCAAAGGTTTCTCACGGTTACGGAGTAATGTCTTTCACATGCATCAATAATTCTGTCATTTAAAAAAAAAGAAATCATTCACATTATGGATATGACATGTAGAATAATGTATATTATGACACATCTTTCCTTGTCAGTCACTTTTTGCTATTAAAATCGATTTTTTTGTTATGAATTTAAATTTAAGCAAAGGTTTGTCATCGTTACGGAGCTAATGTCAATCACATGCATCAATAATACTGTCATTTGTTTTAAAAAAAGAAATCATTCACATTATGGATTTGCAATGTAGAATAATAATTATTATTATAACATATCTTTCCTTGTCAGTCACTTTTTGCAATATTCTAACAAAAGAACGTCCTTTTCGATTATATGTGATTAGTAGGACCTTTGCAGGTGCGTGTTAAGAGTGGGGTCCAGCCCTCTCCCCTTCCCAGGGAGTATATTTTTGTTTTACATACATTGGTCGAAATAACGTCAAACAAACTAACGTTTCGGTTTGAAGTATTGTCGCCGGCCTCGCGCCACACTAATCCTGTATATATCTAAATAATAAGCAGAAATATTGTCTTAGATCTTATTATTAACTTTTTTTACTCCGACAAATTAAATTCTCAAACATTTTTTTGATGTATAAGAAAAATAAATAAAGACGTTTGAAGTACTTGTAGTTAAAAAAATATTTCTTATTTAGTGTAAATGGGTATTAAAATATGCATCATTTTGCCCGAAGCAGTTAGGTGTTATGTAAACAATACACGAGTCGTTGAGCCAATGACTGACTCCACGTGAAGTCAATGCACGTGTTGTGGACAGTCATCTGTGACAGAGATAATTCGTAAGTAATTCTCTGTGAAACAGATTGCAAATTTTCAGGTAACTTGATGCTGTCCACACCTCCGCCACCGTCTTGCTCAAATTTATAAAAACACGCCTCGACCCCGAAACGTGTAAAGTAGTGTCAGGTTACAAAAAAACAGTAAGCATACTAGATCCATAATAAGACTCACAATCTGTCTCAATTTGCCTGCATGTCAACAGAGTCCAAATTCTCTCAATAAATCTATATGTGAAAATTCCAGTTTAACGATTGAACTGACGACATTAAGCTATGGCCTTGATTGAAACGTTACAATGGGGAAATATATCAAGTTGAACATGAAGTTTACTATTTCGAACATATTTATACATGTATGGGCTTTGTTGTCAGTTGTTGGTTGCTCTTAGTCAAGGAAATGACAAAACCGAGAAGCGTCTAGTCCAGTGGTTCCCAAGCCGTGGTACGCGTACCACTAGTGGCACACGAGGGCCTACCAGGTGGAACGTGAGCACTTTCGGGGTCATGAACGATTTTTAGTTATTTTGTACTTCACAAAAATGTTTACTGTCTAACACAATATTAAACCCATCATTTCGCAGTATATTACTATTCTTATTATTATTTTGTATACTTATTTATATTTTATTTCTGTACATCTTTATTTATTTCTTGATTGATTAACCTTTGATCGAATTGAGATTCTCTGGAACCAGGTGGTACGCGGCGACTGCACGGGGACCTCCAAGTGGTACTCTATCACAAAAAGGTTGGGAAGCACTGGTCTAGTCCAATATATTATCTATATAAAGGCCTACCGGAGAGTTATGAACAACCATGTGTTGAAACAATTTTTTGCCACCAACAAATACAATCATTGAAAAAAATAAAACCAAGTACGAACAATGAATCATAGACTTAAAACTGCCAGACTATTTTGTGAACATACACATTGAAATCACCAGAAGTGGACAAAACTGGCTGTAGGGCACTAATTAAGTACTTGCAACGGAAAGGGCTGACTCCACCTGCACAGATAAATGCCAACATAGTGTCCACTTTTAAGGGATGGCGCCCTTTCCCTTTCCACAAAAAAGAAGTGGGCTGCGAAATTTAGGCTTGGCAGAGAGCACCTTAATAATGACCCCGCCCCGAAAGGCCACCAACAGCAACCATCCTGGAAAACATTACACGGGTGCATGGCATGGTGACAGCTGATCGACGATTGATGACTCGACATATTGCCAGTGCTGTGGGCATCTCTCATGAGTTAGGAACGACAAAAGTTTCTGTAAGATGGGTGCCAAACGTTTTGACTGCGGATCGGAAACGTGTCAGATTCCTGACGTCTCGTGACAGTCCTGTTTCAAAAAATGAAAAAAAGGATCTAGCCCAGTAATGATGACGTCATGCCAGTTGTGAACGACCTTTTTTTTTATACGCCACCCACATGGAAATCTAGACCTTTATTGCCGTCGACTCCGTCCGCTCGTCTGTCGATGTTATGTTGTTTACATCAGTGAGATGAAGAAGTCTACTTAATTTCAATAATTTCCGTTAATTACTTCTAGAGTTATGTCCCTTTTTTCATTTTGTAGTTCATTGTGAACGCTCTAACATCAAAAAATATCTGCCGACCTGTATCAAATTTACAAGCGTCATTCAGATTAGTAAACAGAATGGTCCTATTGAATTGCAACAATTCCGTTAATTACGTCTAGAGTAATGGCCCTTGTTGAAGCTTGTTAACCTTATATCGCCAAATTTCCGTTACTTCTACGTTCAAAAGTTATCTAACGACCTGTATGAAATTTATAATGGTCATTTAAATTAGTAAAAAAACAAAAATCTTATTGAATTTCAACCATTTCCGTTTAAGGCCCTTGTTTCACATTCTTGCACCTTGTGAATCCTCTAAAACAAAAGTTAGCATCCGATCGTATAAAATTTATATGCATCATTTATATTAGTGAATCGCCGAAGCCTGAGAATTTCAGCAATTACTGTCAATTACGTCTAGAGTTATGGCCCTTGTGAATGTTTGACCGACAAATGTTATCATTCGATCTGTATGAAATTCATAAAGTATAATTTAGCTTAGTGAAACGAAGAAGTCTATTTAATTTCAACAAGTTCTGTCAATTACTTCCAGATTTACTTTGTGAACCCTGTGAACGTTCGAATGACCAAGTTATCATCTGATTTGTATGAAATTTATCTGTATTATTTAAATTTGTAAAACGATAAAGCCTGTCAAATTTCAACAATTTCTATAAATTAGTTTCAGAGTTAAGGCCCTTGTTTCAGTTTGTAGAACCTTGTGAACCTTCAAATGACGAAAATTATAATCTGATCTGTGCGAAATTGTCTTGTAAATGCCCCCAATTACCTGTAATAAATATGCGACAACCCAGTCGACCACTCGAACGTTTGGCTGCTGTTGGCGTATGTTTCGTTGCCTATCTTTAAGGTTGGCCGGAGAAAATTTCTTCCTGTCCGGCATCCAGGCCTTGCAATATCGTTTGCAAATGTGTGTACATCTCGAAAGGGACTATGTAGAAAAATAAAAGAAAACTATCCACTTTGGACAGGTCTTTCACAGATAGGCTTAGCACTTTTCGGTCAGCCCTCGTAAATCCTCAGATGTGTCTATATACAGTAGGATTTGATAAACCCAACATTTTGTGGCGACTATAGCGTTAAGGAACCTCGACCCATAGGTATATTGAAAATTATATTAAATCTGAACTTTATTTGTTTTGGTGACTGGTTTAATAGTGTGCTTGTTTTCAGCAAGACCGGGAATATGCCAGGAAGTATGGTAGTTATTTTTGTAAATACTGGTTGACTGTAAAAATAAAAGGTATAGCTTAGTTTTTCTATTTGCAAGATTATGGACCTGTACGCACACTTTCATGTTTGATTGGACAGTACTGTAGCAATAGCAATATATATACCAAAAAAAAATTCGATGAAACGCCTTCTAGCATTTAAAACAAAATGCATATATATCGCCTAAGACCAAAGTTTAGTAATTTTAACCTATTTTATATGTCGTAATTTAATACAAAAGTAATATACATAATTCCACAAACCTGAATATATAATAACGGAAGTTTTTAAGTGAAAACCAAATATTTTCACTCAATAAAAAAGTGAAAGCAGTGCGTCAGTCTTGATATTATATCAAATGCTATCAAATGCTGAATCAACTGCCTGCTGTTCGGTGCCAGTACCAGTGAATATAAATACGGCCTGCAACTAGCACTTATAGGCATTTAGCGTGTTTAAATGCCAACATTAATCATGTATGGCTATAATTCATGACGTACAAATAATGTAATTACTTAAAGATACTTGGGGCTGAGATCAACTTCTTTTTATATTACATCAGTAGACCTTGAGGTAACAACAACACGCGACATTTTGTTCATAATAAAACAGAAAGTCCTACTTTTCTTGGAAAGGGTTGTTATCGTTTACTATTTTAATCAATGGTATAATTTTTGACGCTTGCAAAGATGCCTTTATTAAAGAGACATAACACTAAAGTTATATGATTTTAACGTTTTAATTTTGTGCTCCAACCGGGATAATGAAGACGGATATACGCACTGGAGTATGCTGTGAGGGTATATTTGCCAAGGCAGCTGCATTTACAACTGTGCCAACGTTTACATCGGGTCTTGGGTTTTTATCCTATCCGAAAAACTCTGTATCTTGCTCCTGATAAGGATGACTCGCGTTTAACGCAGATATGGAAAGCATTGTTAAGCCCATCCGATGGGTTTGTCGTGCATGTAATAATGTCTAAATAATAGTAATCATATAACATTTGAAGCCAGAAAATCGCCCGAAACGGAAATCGTGATCAAAATCCATATACTTTAAGTATAGATGTCTATTTGATTGTATGATAAAATACATTAATTACAATTATTGAAGAGGGCTTGTACTGGGAAGTCGCGTCAGAGGTATTACGAGAGGCTTTTGACCCATGACGTCAGATCTTTGATTAAATAATCAGCATTGATGTTCTAGTGGATTATCCACATCTCCGTGCACCTCACACGGAAAGCTCGTTATAACAGACCATTTCTTTGGCTTATCCCTCACATCAGCCAGAACACGTCACAACTCTTCCGGTCCAGACAAGTAAAACGAACCAGGATCTGTATTTTCATCAGATTGACACATGCTATTCTACAAGTAAATGATTTAAGAAAGATCAAATGTGAAAGGAGGACGGAAATAATGGTGCCATCCATGAATTAAAACGACTTGTTTTTACAACAGATGTGTTTTTTCATTCTCTCTTTGGGGTAGAAACTCAATGAATCAAAAGCCAACGCTACCAATTCCAACAGTCACTTAGATAGATTTCATTTTACTGTTATCTTCTCTTTAAAAAAAAATGTGGTGATGGAGTATGGCGTGATCGTGTTTAGATTATTGTAGCAAATAAGAAAAAATACATTTAAAATAATGATGTAATCAATTCTTCAATAACCAATAATTGAAACTGTTTGAAAAAATATCAACGTGGGCATTAGTCTTGAATTTACTTTTCCTTACCCCTGGACTGGTTGTCTTCATAAAATCTTGATTTCCCTCTCAGTGGCACTGTGATCAATTTACTTAAAATATTCATAACCATCAAATTGCAATTGAATACACAGAAGGATGGTATATGCGATGTTCATCTAATTCAGGACATTTTGTTTTAGTAAAATCTGAAATTGTATAAACTGATACTGGATAAGAAAAAACCCAGTCATAAAATAGTTTCTTCGTTAAAATATTGTTTACTGACAACGAACAAATTTGATTCCTTTAATCATTCATACCTCCAACTGAGCCCAATTATTTTCAGCTGTTTTAAATAGACATCGAGAGTATCTTAACATTTTCTAGGATATCAATCAATTATTGCCTGCTTACGTTGTCAATTTGGTCGTTTTCCATCTGCATGTTGTTTGGTCCCAAATACCTGAGCCGTATCGATTAATTTAGTTCGTCGAAAATGTTTCGAATTGTTGTCAAATGTGTATGAGAAGTAGCAGTGTAATATTGGGATTTCATGAATAATGTCTGCTTGCTGACGTTTCATGGTTTTTGATATGCTTAATTTGTACATGACTTGACAAAACTATCCTGTTGAAGATACATAACGTTAGTATTTTTACAAAGCGCAAGGGCATCTTTTTTTACCAACATTAGGGCATTTGCCCCACTTCTTACTGTGCTAAAATGTGTTCTATCTCGCTCGCGATAAAATACTTGTCTAATAAACACGTTTTTGATCGCCATAATCACCGAAAATTCACGAAGTGGCCAACACAGACACTTTCTGGAATTCATGCATGACCACACAATCGGATTCTCAATGGTGAGCATAATTATGGATGCTAGTATAATAAAATCACCAAGCTGGACTAGCGCCATTTCACAAAATCTGCCCAAAATAATATTTTTTGAATATTTTAGACCTGAACACTAAAATTAGCACCTGTTAAAAAAAAAAAAAATGAATTTGTTTTCAAAAATCAAATGATCCTTTTTAAGAACAAAGGCACTCGTTGAACTTATTGGACTAGCATCCCCAATTATCGACATTCACAAAATAAAGACACATACTTTAGATATCAAATAATACATGTAGTTAGAAATCATCAGAATGGATTCTTAATGTCTTATTACCTTACAGAGGGGTTATTAGAAACATGGGAGTTTATAATGACGCCAAAAAGATTCCTATCTAAAGTTTTGAGGAGAAACAAATGCATTTGGTGAACTCAATAATATGTTTTATAATAATATCACCAATTTATCAATTTTAAATATTTAATGACATTAATTTCAACGACAGCTTTTTGAGTATATCTCTAATATTTAGTCCTTAGTAAGTTATGGTTTGGAGTTACTATCTCCTAATTAGGCGTTACTTCTCAAGTAGGAGTTATTATCTGCTAATTAGGAGTAACTCTATCCTAATTAGGACGTAGTATCTCCTGATTAGGATTTATTGAGAATATTTCAATTATTTATTTGGCTTTTGTACAGGTAGAACAAAAACATACAAAATATGACACTTACACGGTTTAGTAAAGTTCTGTCGAGATCGGTCGCATTATTTCTGTTGCAGGTTAAACATTTAATTTCTTTTATATTGGTAAGAGAACTTCAAAAATATAACTGGAGAACAAAGTCCTAAACAAATTATTGTTTTAATGAAAAGTATAAATGTTCACAACTTCCGCGAAAAATCCACAAAATGGAATTTTCACCCACAATTCCTTTTCCGCGCGGATTGTACCAAAATAAAAGAGAGAGCGAAATGGGGTTTAACACCCACTCGACACAAACAAGGTCATTTCGAGACTTACATATGGTTTAATTTTATTTCAATACTTCGTTTGAGCGAAGGGGTCTTTAGCATTGGGATGAAACCGGAAGAACGCGGAGAAAAGCCACGAGGTTGGACAGGCGACCCTACTCCTTGTCACGTACAACCGGGGATTCGAAGCCACGCCAGTTGACTCAATGGCAGGCTTTATGATACAGCGCGCACGTGCTAACCATTCGGCCACCCACCCCCCAAAAATCGGTTAAGAATTGATGCAAACGGGGATATGCAGTTCACAGAAGGTCAGTGTGTCATCTGTACTGTAATGATGAATTGTCGTATGATGTTGTTAACATTTCAGCTGCATCATGCAACCTTTAAAACAGAATTGAACGGAAAATATAGCTTACCTAAGGTTGACCTGAATCCCAAACAACCGTGCGTCCAATTGTTTTGTAACCGATATCCCACTATCTGCCGACCTGAATCCAAACGAACCTCTTTTGAAGAAAAGTCAATGGAAAGGATAGTGTTCAGCCTTGGCGGATTCCATCTTTTGTGAGCGCAATCGGTAGCGTGTTTCACCCCGTGGCCGGATCTGGAATATAACTTCTTCAACAAGTTTACGATGAAAAAGTAATAAAGCACATTATCAGTGGCAAAGCCTATGAACATGCTATGTGGGGATTACTCAGAGTGAAACTGCATTTCGAGTGCGTAAATGTGAGAATAATTTAAATATGGTGGTTTTACAAGCATTATTCATATTAAGATAGGATGTCATAACTAAATCAGGGGTAAAGATTGCCCAGTGTGGATTGCGGTGTATTTTTGTCCTGGAATAGTATGCCTCCGTACAAAAATGCAAAAATCATTTGTTTCGGATTTTTTTTCCTGAGGTACCAGCCTATTATTCTGAACCGAGTTATCGCCGTTTGAAGTTTTGACAAGATTCGGCATAGATCGGTTAGTATCGTAAAAGCGGTAATACCTATTTGAGGCTTCTTCATTTTTAAATTAAATTTTTTGAAATGACGACCTTATTTTAATCTGTTTAAATCCCCGCCATCCAATGATCTAGAGATTTGATAATAGGCTTGTCATATACAGACCCAGCACAATAGGTAAGCTCTTGTTCATCCTGATGCTCTTGTCTTGATACTACGGGCGTTGTACTTAACTACTGTGGGGTGTGTTGGTCTACTGTCACTGAACACGTGTACTCACTCATCACATCACACACTGGCATATTCCTGAAGCAATGGCCCGAGAAATCTCTCTCTGACCATTGCTGGAATAGCGTCTGTTTCTTGAACTTTTGCGGGAGTGTGTCTATTCTCCCCGTTCAATGAAAGCTATCACTTAAGTACAGCAACATGACAGTCCTTCGTTTAATCTGAGTCTTCCCTAAAACTTTGGACAGTGATTTAAGGTATTAAAAACGGTGAAAGTATGTTCGTTTCCAAAGAGTATTGTTTACATTTCATTCGACTTGATAGCCTCGTTTGTCACACAATTAGTTTTACTGCAATATTCTCCTATGCACGGGTTAATTAGTCATAATAAAAGCGTGAGCCATGACGTAACGTTATGTAAACATATTTGGTCCAATACTGGCACTCGTTTTAAATGTAAAGCTTTTGTATGGTAGGTAGTGATTGGTTGGTAGTCGGACTACTGACCAATCAAAATTTAAAACAACAATATCCACTCATAATAGCAGTGTGTAGTGAGATTACCTGTAATCAAACGAAACGTTGCGTGGAGTATGCATACTGGCGGCTCCTCTCGACTCGCGTCCTTTCGGCGCCGGTTCTAATGTTTGCATTTGCGTACACCCAATGTAGGTGCCTATTGTGCAGCATATAATTATATGACTAGAATAATAGAATACCTATAGTTCACTTGAAATTTGATACTACAGCTGTATTGCCCGGCCGAGAGTTCTCCGCGTAAATCAAAAGACACTCTGTACTATCCCCAAGAGGATATTGGGAAGAGTCGGAGAAGGTAATTTCAGAAAATGCAGGCATAAAACCCTGTCTGAGACACTTCAATTAGCACCCAGATGCGAGCAGAGAGCACCAAATTTTCAAAGAATTTAGGGGGAAGGACCCACATATAACACCTTCGGTGCTTCGCAGTGGCCGTCTAAGTAGCCCCACAAAATTTTATGAGTGGGCTACGGGCCCGAAAACATTGCTCTAATATGTCATTAAAAAACCCCAAAGAAAACGGTTTTTCTTTGATTTGTTAAGAAGCCTATTTTGTTTAGTTTACCAGAAAAAATATCATAGTACCATTCAGTTAACAATACTCATTAATAAGGATATCGTATTTATAATTATTCGTTAATGCTTCGAAGGCTTAATTTACTGTAGTTGACATGGCATAATGCCCCAGGATACAGAAGTTACTGTACATTTTTATAACATAATCATAATAACTAGTAGTTTTATGTCTAATGACGCGAAACATTTATTTACCATAACACTAAGACAAGGTTATCTAAGATGTAAATGAGAAATGGAGTAAAACGTCCGACATTTCTGCTCCAATCCGATTGTGTGATATGAGGGGAATGTTGCCATGGCAGTAGTATTTCGGCATTATGATAATCAGTATCTCGATATACAAATGACTGTCCTGACTCTAGCATTATCAAACAAGGCATGTAAAATCGGGCACGTGAAATCGTTGATCATCTACCAGATGACGATAAAATCTCCACAAATACAGTCATAAACGCATTAAGAAAGACACATAAAATGTCAAATAAATGTCGTCATAGAACGAAGAAATTTCTACCTCCGCGACCAGCGAGAAGAAGAATCATTGGATGATTGGCTGACTGGGTTAAAGAGATTTAAAGCAGACATGTGCCTTTTGTAAACAATGTAGTGACAAAATGCTGAGGGATAGAATTATTGTTGGTCACATTAAAGTAGCTAAGTCTCTAACTCAATATCATCCAAAATCTTCAACTTTGAAAACACGAATTATTTGTCAATTTAAATCAACATTGATGCTGTGATCTTACCGGAAAAAGATGGACTTCTGATATCCAATATTTAAGACAAAATAAACATTTTACCATTGGTACACGAATCGTGTACCATAATGCGTTTCAGCCCCAGTTCTAGCAAGAGACTCGGGGAACGAGGCTAGACACATTGCACCAAATCAAACGGCGTATGTAGACTGGAATAACTAGACGCTAGAAATTTGCATTCGATTGAAACTGCTGGCTTATTTCGCGGGACATAACTGATTTGAAATTAGAGTAAAAACGGAAACCATTGAATGTAAATAAGTTTATTTGCATTCACATTACAGTATTATATGTGTTGCGACCCACTTCTGTCAATTTCTAGGTCCCAAATGTTAGCGATTTGGCTCCTTTAACCGTACAACAGTGCAGATTTTATTGACAACCAAGCAGTTGACATTAATTACTACAATTGAAATCTGTCAGGGCCAAGAATCTACTAACAGACAAAGAGATGAGCTTAAAGGCGAACTCGTCTGTAAATTTTCTAAATCAACACCGAAAACCAAACATCAAGTATGCGGTCGATGTGGGAAAGATCATTCTTGACAAAAATGACACGGCGAAAGATTATGTTCTAAAAAAGACCATAACCCATCAGTTTGTCGCTCCACATCCAGTCCCGGTAAAAATAAGCCTTACAAAACTTCGAAGAGGGCGACCCATGACAGCAACCGTTCGGGGTTCACAATCACCTAAAATTAAAGTGAAGATGAAACTCAATCGCCTACAAAAAGTTGAAATAGATGTTTTTGCTACACCTGACACCAAAGCAGAAATAGCAGCTCTTGGTTTTGACATTTGATCTAAATACAAGATTCATTCCGTTGAGCGGTTATTCGAAAAAGAAATGTACAAGACCACCAGACTACTGATAATATGATATTACGCCAATATTACCTTTGGTGATGTAACAGTTGAGGAACTCTTTTAGGTACTAAATGACGCAGGCCTTGACGATAATTCCCCCCATGGGCTCCATTTGGGATATGTTCCATTTTCGAACATTACAACCGACGGTTTGATGAAGCATTTATTGGCCTCACAGATTATCGGCGAATGTTGATGACATTGCTGTATATAATATCGTATTGATTTTGAAGACCATGTTACACGTCAGACAATTCCTTTGACGCTGTAAAGATCGAGGAATTACTTTAAAGGACAAATTTCACTTTGCCCAAGAACAAGTCGAATTGGCAGGATTTGTCTTATCTGTTGGTGGCTATAAACCTGATCCCAAGACAGTTCAAGCAATTTCTGATTATCCAGTCCCTACGAATATTACAGATGTTCGTGCATTCATGGGTTTAGTCAATAAACAGGACTCCTTTTCACCTAATATATCTTCCGCTACAGAAATTCTCAGACCACTACTTCCACCCAAGAATGAGTTCCAGTGGAATGAAATTCATCATAACTCATTTGAAGAAACCAAGAAGATATTATCTCGTCCACAAACGTTACTGCAGACAGATGTTTCGTCTCCGTATGAAACTTCTACCCTGCCATTTTGTCTCAACGTGAAATAAGGGTACAGATCATGTGGCACCTGATGCTCTATCACTCACTCCGTTATCAACACCAAAAAATGATGACCGTGCCCTGATTGATAGAGTTGTTTCCCATCAATTACGAAGACATATTCGATTCACAGTCCAGAAAGTCCCGAATCGACAGAATTACAATCAAGTGACGCGGAATTCAGTCCTGTCACAGTTCTGCCAGTCCCGATAGCTGAGATGGAGTGAGTAGAATCGTGACGTATTCCCAATAAAAAATATGTTTCAGCTGCCATGATTGGTTGAAATATTTTTTATACAGTCGGCACATGCGTAGTCCTCCGAAATTCTCCTTTTCACTCGATTGACACCAGTTTTGGAATTTAATTCCGGAACTGTGAATCGAGCATCCCCAGAGACACATCTCGCCAAATATTCTTACGCCAAAGTTATTTTTAGTCTTTTACCCCCTTTCCCTTTCCCCCTTTTTCATGCCGAATTTTGTTGACTTTACGGTGTGGGGTCGAAGAAAAGGGATTGAAATTGCATCTTCTGCCAGGTTTTGATGAATATTCATGATTTTGAGGCGGAAGGATACATGAATTGAGAGGTTGGTTAAGTTGAAATGTAGGGCCGAAAATTGCATGTTTAGTTTTCTCTATTTTCAGCTTGTGTATCTCAAGTTTTTACAAAGAACCTCAAACGTGCTTTAAGGCAAGAGTTTGCCACATGTTGCTCCATCTTTGGTAGAAAGCGTTCTACCTAAACAAAATTTGGGAAAAAGTGAGCCGGTCTAAGAGACGAGAATAAACAGTAAGACCAATGGGGGAAATCATTGGTGATCTGTGGCCAGTTAAAAAAGCTGCAAATTTATATTTTAAAGTTATATTTTTAAAATATATTAAAATAAAGCCTTAAAATAGATTGTATCTATAAACAGTCCTACCTTGTTAAAGAATAATCCTATTAATCCTATAATTCACCTTTGCCAGTTGAGAAATTGGCAAAAATATAATCTTTTAAACTTCAAACTCAAAAGTTTGAAGATAGCAATTGCAAAGGGGAATCGAAAAACAAGGGAGGTTATTGTGCTATTATTTCCTTTGTGACAGATGCAGATGTATAAGTGTGGGAAATAATGCCTATATATAATCGTATAACAGTAAGTTGACAACCTATTGAGCAAAAGACATAGAAATAATAATGTTTTGACTTTCCTAGAAAATATGAAATTTCCGCTTTAAACATCATCTAAGATTGCACCCCCCCCCATTCTTACATGTAGGTGTCTCTATTGTACGACCATATCTGGCCGTATCTGTTGAATAATAAGGATTATGATACACGTATTTGTCTGATTAATTATTGTTCTCATCTCTTCGAGTGATATCTTTAACTATCATAACACCACCGCGAGTTTCAATGGATTGAAACATGATCGCCACTTAATAATTTCATATTAAAAAAATGAATAAGTTATTGTGTTCTAAAAATGGTGACGGACGTACGGACGGCCAGACCCATTTTGATAGGACCTTGCTTTCTTCGAAAAGCGCGGGACAAAAGACAATAAATCATTCGGGAACTTACTGTCGAAGTCAGCCCTAACGTTGAGCGGTTATTCAACAAAGAAATGTAAATAAAGATGCAGTAAATATTATTTGGCTGGTGCTATCATAATTCTCGATAAATCAGGTGTTAAATAGTAACATAATAGACTATTGACCCACAATTGCAAGAATTGTCGTCACATCTTTTAATATCAACATTATTCATATGGAGCGTTCCATAAATTGATGAAAACATAATTGTCAAAATTGAAAGCTATCATGGCTGCCGTTGTAAAGTGTTGGTAAATGTTAACAAAAAGGCATGTGTCTAAATTAAGGATATATTATTATTCATCTACGTTAGAATATTTTAATACTTTAAAGGATTTTGAGGGTTTAGTATGGAATTTATTACCTACAAATAATTTCAGTATTGAAAATTTATTTCTATGGAGTACCGTTTGCAACATTATTATGTTCCGGTCAAAAATTCAACTGTTTACAATTTAACAAAGAATAAACACTGTGATGAGTGTGAATAAATAAATGTTAAATAAAATTCATTACAAAAAATTTGGAACTAAAACACAGTAAATAGGTATTCCAACGTTTAAATTGTCAGTGTATCTTTATGCTTCCAGACACAAAGTTACAAAGGGTGAATTAAGACGTCACAAAAAATTGAGAATGTGTATTCATTAGGCCTGTAAGAATAGCTGAAACCAAAAGCAGTCTCAAAGAAATTTTGATGTAGTTGTTTCTATTGGATAGGGAACTGGCATGCAATCGAATGGATTTTTTGAAATAGTATTCTTCAGATAATTGCATGGGCGTCAACGTCTTGTTTTAGGACTACTTACCTCCATTAGTCTTTGTTTATGAAAATGTAAAAGACCGGATAATGTAGCAAATGTCCTATTATTCCCAAATGTTGACAACGCATCCATACTAATATTCGAAGTATATTTTGCTGGATGATAGAGACTCTGGATGATAGAGACTAGGTGATGCCCTACCGCATAATTATATCGTTTGATAACATCTAATTGCTACGCGAACTTTCTGTCCATATTTAAAATGGTCACCGAACAAGAACCAGACGGCGCACGTGATTTCACGTCACCTCGAACATACAGAAAAACTGTTCTGTAAGAAGATTAAGATTTATTTCGAAAGGGTGAACAATCTAGGTACGTAAGTATTTACCTTTCTGACAGTGACACGTTAATCCCTTTATAACAAAAACAAAAGGTGAATAAAAAATACAACATCGATTACCAACTGATATTAAGATAATGGCTTACATATCGATCCCACATCAACGGTACCTCTATCTTTTGGGCCCCAAATGGAAAAACGAGGCATTCTATTAATTAGATTAAAAAATATTTATCTGCCCTGGTAAGACCCCCCCCCCTCCAGGTC
Source organism: Patella ulyssiponensis (assembly GCA_963678685.1). NCBI lineage: Eukaryota > Metazoa > Mollusca > Gastropoda > Patellidae > Patella > Patella ulyssiponensis. The sequence continues at coordinate 49,105,705 of OY783229.1, read as the reverse complement.
CACGCGACAGACAGGCCATTTAATTTGGTTGACAATCAAATCCTAGCACATTATAAAGCTTTTTAAATTTATTTCCTGTGAAGCTCTTTTATTAAATGAACAGTCTGTTTTTCGATTATTTATGACAGCTTAGACTTGAACACTAAAACTATGATTGATTTGAAACCGGTATCTGATGCGGACGCTGTTTTACATACGTTATTTCTGACAGATGAACCATGGACGTGACAATCACCAAATCGGTGACATGAGACAATGATATCGTTTTCTGAATAAGAGCAACATAGGATATGCGCGAAATGAAGTTAAGGCCATTCGTCATTCTCATAAATGTAACTCGATTACTATAATAGTGGATGACGTCCAGTATTTGTCATCGAAGCCATTGTGTTAACTATAATGACATAAAAGTGATTTGATGGGTTAGCCTGGTTAATGGGATAACTTATATAATTTGAATGGTTTATGCTACATAGTGCTTTATGTTTACCCAACTCGCCATCATTAGCTGGGTTAGTACAGGAATACCGGACCTTAAACTGACTTCCATTTCACTTGTTTACCCAAACTTGGTGACGCAAAATTAGTTCAAGTGTGTAGGCCTATAAATTCCCCGGAGTGGTATTAAAACATGTCCATCACATTTTTGTACACTATACTGGGATGTTCAACGTAAATGCGAGTACGGTAGTGAACAGATTCAATAGCTAAGTTTGTGAGGGTGGTTTGGTGTTTAACGTTCACTCAAAAGATACTACGTCATTTTGGGACTAGCATATACAGTACTGCAATCTTATTTCAATAAGGGTATTTACCAGTAGAAGGGGGGCAGATAACTGGGAGAAAGCCCAAGTGGTTAGGCAGTCGTTTGGGTTCGAAACCGCACCTCTTTACAGACATTATGACTAACCATTATAAGTGTACACAGGATTCGGCCTCCCAAGCCCCTGTGCTAAATCCTGATTGTAACATTCCCCTGAATTTCTAAGAAAACCAATTTCTCAAACAAGGCCGTGGCCGGGTATTACTTTTAATCTACAAATTAGTTTCAGTGGGTTCCTAAATGCACGTGGGTCATAGGGCAAAAAAAACCTGCTCTGCATATTGGAAAATCTGGCCCTGTAACAATATCCCAATGTGAATAATGGAACACATCCTTATTCTTAATCCACAAATTGGTTTTATAGAGCCCCTAGATAGTGATATCGGTAAACCTACAAGTCAATGACCTAGTCATAAATTCCGAAACTAATTTTTAAAAATCTTCCGCATATTTCGATGGCATTGTCTTTGATATTTACTGTATCTGTTATATGCAAGCAATTAATAATACCTTTGATCTCTCCATTGTGTTCAAATGACTGACATTTTAAAGTTTGCCAGACATTTACACTATTGTAAATGAACATAACGCCAAAATGTTATTAATACGTTCCCACTGATGCCATTACACAACCACGGCAGCCTAATTATGGGGACATTAGTCGGGTAACTATCGAATAATTGTCAACGGAGAAATTAAATTTCCATTTTTTTCTAAATTTCCGCTCGTAAATTGTCTATGACGTTGACCATGGTGGTGCTCAGTAGATCTGGAGACAACGAGAGAGTCGCAGTTAAACCTAAAATCAGATTACAAAACTACAAAAATAATTAAATTAAAAAGTTAACGGCACCCCGGTTTTCTCCCACTGCTAAAGACCCTACGCGCAAGCGAATTATTGAAATAAAACTGAAACAATATGTTAGTCCCAAAATGACCTAGTTTGTGTCGAGTGGACGTTAAACCCCATTTCCCTCTCTCTCTCTCTGAAAAGTACATTTTTGCCGAGTTAATTAAGTCAACACAATATGTTGTATGTCCCCATTTCGTTTTAAATGTGCACGTGTGCGGTAAGATATTGCCATCCTGAAGCTTTGTCGTAATATTCCATTTCGCCGTTGTATATGTCGACATGTTCGCGAAATCTCGTCATGCACTATGTTGACTTGTGCATTTAAAACGAAATGACGACACGCAAAATAGCGAGTAATTCTATTAATTCGGCAAAAATCATCAGAAAATCACAATATGTTGACATATGACATACTTGTTTTCACTTTGTAACACAAACATGTCGATTGTTTACGGCATTTAAGATTAGAGGAAGGCCACGCCCACATCCAGTGTATGCCTTGCAAATACAGTGTCCACATCTGGCTAGGAATATTCTAACAACAAATTACACGCTCAAACTGATTGACGTGAATATATTATTGCTATACAATAACCAATTAGACGAAATAAGTCAACCACGATGTACTTTAGTCGACCAACATCATATGTCGCCAAAAACATTGCTTAAGAGGACCCCGGCCCTTCGTCCTCCTTTAAGAACATCCCATATCCCCCTAAACACACCCGATCAAACTGTTTCACAGAGAATTACTTATAATATCTCTGTCACAGATGACTGTCTTCAACACGTGCAATGACATCACGCGGCGTCAGTCATTGGCTTAATGGCATGCGCGTTGTTTACATAACACGTAACTGCTTCGGACATAATGACATTTTAATACCCATTTACACTAAATAGGAAATATTTTTTTTAACTACAAATACTTCAAACGTCCTTATTTATTTTTCTTATACTTCAAAAAAAAATAAAAATGTTTTAGAACTTTTTGTCGGAGGAAAAAAATTAATACTGGGGACTCATTAAGTCGCGTCGATGTCATCCCCATCAGTGATTGTAGCGGCCAAGCGAATATTCACTGCTGATCAGTGTGCTTCGCCATGTTAAAAAAAGAAGATGATACTGTCGTCACCCTGAATCCAAGAATGAAGTTCACAGTGGAGAATGAAACCAACAGAAGCCTCCCATTTCCTAATGTAATGATAAGAAGAGAGAACCTCAACGTCACCACCCCAGTGTGCAGAAAACCAACACGTCATGAATCAATTTACTACAATTCTAATTACCCAAATGCATAAAAATGCAGACATTGTCACCACCAACTTAAGAGGTCAACACTTTTGGGACGGTGGTGGTAGCTTTGGACATATGCTCCTTAATTCGGAGGTCTAGGGTCGTTTAAATTCACCACTGTTAATTTAATAAACACGACCTTTTCGGAGGGTAAACTTTGTGGCGTTTGACTTTCCATTAGCATTTACTAATTCCTTAATTGTTGCGCCTAGTAGAGATTTTGATGTGAACTGAGGCACAAAGGATGATATTTGTAGGCTTAAGGTGACTTAAATTCTCGTTTGTCGTCCTTATCCGAAGAGGATTTCGCGTTCTTAAGTTATTGCTATGTTCTAGCGAACCAATATTGAAACTTCGAACAAAAAAAATAATGTTGTACACTGAAGTCGAATTAACCGAATTCTCACAAGGTTGAAGGGGGTGTTCTTAAAGGAGGAAGCAAGGGTCGTGGGTCTTCTTAAGCAGTGTTTTTGATGGTCGACGTATGCACGGAAGTTAATCGTTGTAGGCAACATCGAATTAAATTGTTAAGTTCTAGCGGATCAATAGTGGACCTTTTATCGAATTAACTCATCTCTAAGGGTGGGAGAGGTGTGTTCAAGGAGGTGTTCTTAAGGGATGTGTGAAGGGTCGGTTGTCTTCTTAAGCGATGTCTTGTTGACATCCGAATTTGATGGACTTTTGCACGAAAGTTGATGGTTGTACCCAAAAGTCGAATTGAATCGTCAGTTTGGTCATTTCACCCATAGGACCCGCAACTTAAGAGTCAAGGTTCACAGTACCGTCAAATTTATTATAATAAAACGAAAACTTTATGGATAACAATCTCTAGGTTTATTAACTGCAACGTTTCAATGTTATCCATAAAGTTTTTGTATTATTATATACCGCGTTCACTAAGTGCCTTTCAAATACCCTCAAAGTTGCTTTCCATTTGTGATGTGCGAAAATATGATAAAATATTTAAAATTGACAGAGCTTCAAGGTTAAAGTCATCACTTAATCCCACAATTCTTGCATCTTGTAGGAACTCTTTGGTCCATAATTAAAAAGGTGTGAGATCATTATTAGCCGTTAATCGTGAACAGAATAACGTGCCTAATCTTTAGCATACGGGCTTAAGGATTCTGCCATTTCTTAAGAATCAATTTCCTTGCCAGTAATAAGATGTTTATGGCTGTAAGATTTCAGATCAAACACCCATGGTGTTCTGAATGGATGACGTCAATATCTTTATACGTATTGGAATTCATGATGGTCCCTAGAGTATCGTTAGCTTCGTATCCCATCTGTTGACAAATTGAATTCTATAAAAACGGATTTATGATGTAGATTTAAAATACATCATTAGTCGCCTAACCTATCAACAGCTAACCTTGATAAGGCCCTGTGGTCGTTACCGGTTTTAACAGCTTTCGCTAATCGACGATTGTGTAATCTACTTTATGAAGAATTGTTAAAATGTCGTTAAACAATATCATAATTTGTACAATCGGAACAATAAATGTTAGTAGTTGTCTCTTTCGTAATGTCGGAAAGATAATTGTATTTTGATGATATGGATGTACAGATCTATGGGACTATGATAGATAATTGTGTTAGAAATTGAAATAGTTATTTCGTATTCATGTCTATTGATCTGAGTCGATTAAAACGAAACAGACAAAAACACAAATTTTATTTCAAATTTATTGACATTGTTTATCACTTGCCATCGATTTTTCAGTAAAATGTGTTAACGGTTATTGTTTCTTGACGGTTCGAGTGTTTCAATTATGATTTTCAGAGCTTCGATGTGTTTTGGCACTTAAAACTGAAATTCTGTTAAGTTATAAGAAAAATCAGTTATCGAATACTGAAATTCTATTAAACATACATTATGCAAGAGCTAAATCTGCCTATTACAGGTCGTTCTTCAGGACATCTAAATTATTAACTAGACATTAATTAACTTATCCAGACCATAAACAACTCTCTACGACGTCTACGTCATAGCTAGCCTGCGATATTTTCCGGATTTGAATCCGATTTGCCACTTAACCTAAAATTCGAAAACTCATATCTAATTATCTAGGCTCAAAGTGGATCAATTTGACTGGCATTTTTTTTAGCAAATTCCCTTTGCATTATCTAGTTGTTAAATAGTATAGTGCAAACTGTCAGCTCTTTATCAATCTCCAATAATGCCCCTTTAAAGTATAAGAAAAATCAGTTACCGAATACTGAAATTGAGTGGGTTTTTTAAACCAAAACAAAATAGCTTCTTCTATCTAATTAAAAGGATTCTGACATTTTAGATATTGTTATGGAACTTCTTGTGTTTCTGTCTGAAGACTTTAAATCCGCAAGTGAGTCATGAAATTCACAAGCCATACTTTGCTTTCTAGAATATATTAGTAAAGTGTAGGATAGCTAACAGCCTCAGTTTCAGTCTTTATATCAGAAATTGGTGAATTTAGAATGCCAGGCCGATTCCTGTTTGAATATGTGCTACGCCCCCCCCCCTCGAGTCTAATTACCTAAGCATATCATCATAATTTGAAATGAAATAAATGAACAGGTTTTCTTCGTGATAATGCGTTTTATATTTTGGGGGCGACATTTTTTTATGCACACAAGTGGCTATGATGTTACCCACGTAAAATCTCGAGTATCCGTTTGATTATTCAAAATTACTGAACTATGCGGTGAGGTTTCACTTTTATTTCAACGTGGATTAGTTATTTGTAGGTTAGGCTGGTTATAGTATATTTTCAGGGCCAGATTAATTGGTAATTAAGAAAGTTGCAAGCCTGTATTTTTTTGTCATCAAAATTTAATGATTACAAAGCTTGCACAAAGGAAGTCCTTAGACTGATCTGGTACTGTGGCTCATGGAGTCAAAGACGGAAGTTACCAGTACTGTGAATAGTGGGACAATCTCGTACCAAAACACAAAGCTGATGCAACTGAGACCTTGTAAACGTATCTTGGTGCTTCATTGCGGAATAATTTAGAAGCTGTGTTTTGCAAGAGTATAGAAAAGCGGTTATTTAATTCCATGTGTGAACGATGGAGTAGCACTGGTATCTAAAGAATCGTATTTTATGTGAAGGTATATTTAGAATCAACAACAAGCGGAGAAATTTAAAGTTAAACTAACTTATTTAGATCAAGATGTCGTAGCGGGTAAGACGCTGGCTCGCTAGTCTGCAGACCGGTTGTTCGATCCCTACATTGGCCGAGAAAATTCATCCAGATTTTTCAGCGTGGTCTCCTCTTGCCAGTGAGGTAGGTCGGATGGCCGGATGGCTTTCTAGTAATCATTGGCGTGTGAGTGTAAACATTGGCGTGCACGCAAAAGATCCCGTGACAGTTTGAATTGCATATAAGAGTAGGCCGTAGTGCCGCTGTTTAGGCAACATTTCCCTCATAGCAAACTGTATGGCGCATGCCCGTCTTCATTAGCCCAGATCGGGGCAGAGCAGTAGAACGTTCATCACCATTTCCATGAACAGCCCCCCACGCACAAACTGACTTCATCTTTCATAGTCTCCGGCAATTGGACTTCACAAGATTTACTGGTACAAAAAGACATAGAATGTTGATAATCAACAGGGTTCACATTTCCGACCCCAGTGCGTCACACCGTATGCCAAATCAATAGGATTCATCCCCTGTGGCTGCCGTAATTCTTCACACCAGGTTTGAAAACAAAGATCTATTAAAAACTGTATCGTCTATCACGTTCACATGTTTTCTAATTATAGGGCATACATTCGTAACCTAATACTTCACACCAAAATTAAAATTGAATCGTAACTCCAAGCGAAAGACAATGGAATTCTGAATAACGAAAGGGATTGTTATCTTATGATCATGATGCTTTACACCAATTTTGATAATAAAAAAAGGAATGTTAAAAACTGTTGCCTCTATCACGCTCACAAGGAGTAACTTTGATACCGAAGGTCGCAGAACTGTGAAGATGGATAAGGTTCATCCTCTTACGAACCCCAATGCTTCACACGAAATTTTAAATGTAACCTCTTATCAGCTTTGCGAGGCTTTCATGAAAGGTGGGCGTAAGTTTGTTCATTCATTACACAAATGCGTTGCTTCACTTCAAATTTGAAAACTCATATGGATAAAACCTGTAGCCTATATCGCGTTACCAATCGTTGATTGACGAGCGGAGAGACTGAGTGGCGACATAATAATGTCCGCACTGAATATGGGCGTCAAAAGAACCAGAAGGATCCGCTGAAGGTTTTAAACGTTTTCATATAATTTTATACAATGAAAGCAACCATGAAAGACAATCAACAAGTTCAAGTAGCACTTTTGTATTCAACAAACACTTTAATAATATGATACAAAACATTATTAAATAACTGCAATAATAAATAACATAATAAATAGTATAATTATATATACTGTATATATATACATCTAAATAAATCCCTGGCTTGTGAGTTAACATGTCAAGCCAACAGTTAGCATTTGAAGTTAATGGGGCTAAGTCGCTGTTATTGCAGACCTAGAAATTGATACAAACGGGTTGCAACGCATATAATAATGCAATAAGAATGTGTGTAAATTCATTTACATCCAATCGTTTCTGTTTTTACACTTATTTCAAATCAGTTCGGCAAAATACGCGAAAAGTCTCAGTCCAATGGCAATCTCTAGCGCCAGTTTATTCTAGTCTCCAATGATAGTATTTATTGTGCATGCTCTCCAGATAAGAATATGAGGTCACCGTTTGACATGACTTGTTGAATATTCCTAGCCTCGTTCTTCGAGTTCCTTTTTACAAATAGCGCTGAAACGCACACTGGTACACTTGCCTTAAATATTGGATATCAGAAGCCAATCTTTTCCCGGTAAGACCACAGCATCAATGTTGTTTTTGTTCGTTCGTTTCTGGGGTTTAACGTCCACTTCCACCTAGGGTGATATGGTAGACAAAATGTTGTTTTAAATTGACAAATAAGTAATGTTTTCAATGTCGAAGATTGTGTATGATATTAGTTAATAACAACATTAGCTGTATAAAAAAATGAATAGTGTACATTTAACATTAAAAGCGATATTTTGTATCATATTATGGTGTAAAATTTGATATCAAATTACCATTATCGAATTTTAAGGCTAAGAGTAAGTAATATTTTAATATTACACAATAAAACCAGCTGATAATTATATGAGTCTGATATTACTAAAAATAATTCCATTTATTGTTTTGGTTAGAGCGATAATGCCTGATTAATAATAAATAGAATGTTTTATCAAAAAGTAATTCAATAATAATAAAAACTTACATCAGAGAGAACTTATTGGATATCTAATACAAAGCAATTGATACCCTTGATACAGCAGTTTATTAAAGTAATTTTTAAAAAAGTTTTATTATGATTCAAGCATCTTTGCGACGGCATTGTAATTGTCATTAGTTTGAACATTTAAATCCCAAATTTCCCTACCCCAACTCACTCTTTCTGTCAGTGACAATATTTAATTCAGCCGCAAACTATATAGAAATCAAACTATAGAGTGGATTTCTATCATTTTGGATCCGTTTGAGACTCCAACAGACAGTTTTCTTTCAAGTAATAATACATATGATAGAAGCCAGGCTATACAGTTTAATCGTTTTAAATCTGTTTACTACTGTATGGCATATAGACATAATGTTATCACACCGCTAATCTACGTTTCATTGAATTGATAATGTAATCTCACATAGTTGCACATCAACAACATAATATTTGGTATCGTTTTAAACGAACAATGGCGATTTAAAATGTATCGAATTCGTATGGGCAATTAAGATTTATCAACAGCAATAATTACCTACAACAATTGGCGTCATAAACCTTTATTTTTGACATTTGGGGCTTGAGTACGGCCGAAATATTGTGGCGCAAAATACACCTCGATTCCGGCACAAGAATCCCCCATACCTTGGACTTGACATGAACACCCCCCTTTCGGATCAAAAAATTGAAATTGTAAAAGAAAAATAATAATGAGAAGATTTTCCATTTTTCGCTTGGTTTAGCACTGGTTACGAAAGTTACTATCCTCTGGACGCCAGTGCACGCTCCCAGCCCCTCCCACCCAGTGACAGTACCACCACGCCACTACCTATGTCTCCCTTGGCATTGCTCACCCTTTAGCATTGAGCTGCAATATTTATTCTCTCTATATATATATACAATGTGCCATTTATTCTATGTTCCAATAACTCCTGACATTTTCAATTTTAACAAGTGTTCCCAAGTGATTACGAATGCACAAATGATTTTAGTAAGAGAAGTTATCATCTACACTTTGACTGGAGGTGGAGGCATTAGTGTCAGATAGAACAATAGATCCATTAAATTTTGGGATTAGTTCGTTTATTTCCGACGTGTCTGTATTAATATTTGATGTCCATTTTTGAATGAGTATTCTCTTGGTATCCAGCGGTATATCATTCACATCCATGCTCATGGTGTCCTTTTTGGTGCTCAGAGATCGACCAAAGCTTCCTAGACTTGACCGCGTTGTAAATCGACGGCTTCGGAAGCGGATACGATTTTGCCGAACGAGTTTTCCTTCGAATAAGGTGCCCGGATGTATTTTAAAGGAACGTTTCAGGCACCATCTTAGTTTATCAAACAGTTCTTCTCTAAATGTTTCGTTTAACCAACAGTAAATAAAAGGGTTGAAGCACGTACTGCAGATTGCTATCCAGTGGCAAATAAAGAAGACGGTGCTGTTATACTGAAACACTGTAACATTCGGATGTAAGTTTGTAAGAAGATGGTATAAATTCAACGGTAACCAACAAATCGCGAAAACAACAACCACGGTTACCAACAGTTTAATACTCTTCTTTTTAGCCCTAGCTTGTGATATTTGTTGCATGTGTGTCACTGCCCCAACGTGTGTCCTTACCCAAAGTTTTCTCACAATTCGACCATAGGCGAGACCTATTAACGTTAACGGTCCGACGTACTGGAGACAAAAGGTGATCACCGTTAAGTACTGTTTGAATAATATATTTGGGTCTGGATATTCAGATCTGCATCGTCTTACGGACGTTATGAATAGTCTGACTGTTTTGACGCGATTAAAAATACCATACGGCAGTGATAACATGATGGCCAATAGCCAGATAAACACCAATATCACCGCCGACACAGTTTTTGACATTCTTGGCGTAAAAGGTTTAAGGACAACCCTGTGTCTGTCAAGTGCAATGGCTGTCAGTGTGTACGTCGATACGTAAACGGAAACCATTAATGAAAAGTTCACAAGATGGCAGATAAAATCACCAAAAGGCCACTCATCTAGAATATTTCGAGCGATATTAAATGGAACATTAACACAAGTAACTAACAAATCCGCCACTGCTAAATTAGCGATAAAATAGTTGGTGGCCGTATGAAGGCGTTTATTCTTGCAGATGACGTAACACACAAGAGAGTTTCCAAATATGGATATGATACACAACAAACTATAAGCGATAATCAAAACGGAGTTTCTGAATGTTTTGTTTGTCTTAAACATGTGTGTTCCCATGTCTGATGAGGTGTTTCGGTAGCTGTGGTTCATAATGAGGTCTCTCAAATAATCGCCTCCGTCCATACTCGAATTTTGATCATCATAGCCCCCTAATAGTTCTGCAAGAGACTCGAGGGCTGCAGCCTCCACCGACATCTGAAAAAAAATATTCAGAACATTAGCTACAAAAACTCTCCAGTCCCCACAAAAATAAGAAAACCTGACGCCATAAATATAGAAGGGCATCTTGGAAAATATTTATTTACTGGAAATGATCACATCAGGCTTCTGGTCTAATTTAGACCAACGTATGGTTTCGCCATTAGTGACTTTATAGAACTAGTTAGTATGTGGAGACATCTCAATTCAGTGATGTAGGTCAAATAAGATTCCCGACATTGTCTGATGCAAAATATTCAATGGATATTAAAGTCTCCCCATCAGCACGTCAGTTATAGGGTATAATAGGTAATAACATATCTACTGAGTTTGGATAGTACTAAAATATGTCATATTAAAGAACCAATGAACACCCATATTTGCGTCGAGCCTGCACTTAGTTTTCATGTTTGCGTTTCATTAAGCCCAATAGCAAACAAATTCATTTATATTATAAAGTTAATCCTTTCTAGAACACCGGATACTTGTCCATACGAATTCTTCTAAAAATCAGTAGGACGTTTAACCCCGTCTCATTTCATTTTATCTCTTCCAAAAATACAATTATTATTCGCAAGGATGGGTTACAAACTGTTATGTATAAAAAGATTTCACACAGAAAAAATACATTCGTGGCTTCAGTGTTTCACAGAATGTATTAATTTAAAAATATAATGAAAAAAAAACCTTTTATGGATTCAGAATGAATGAAGATGAAATGGCCTTAAGGTTATTTATATCTTAGCTTCTAGAAAATACGACTTACATTATAAATAAACAGTTGAACTGTAAGTAAAAACTTACATATAGATCATAAATAATAAGTATAAGAAACAGCAGATGGAAATAACATTAAACATAACACAAATAAACAGTCTTTATTCAAATTTTAGATTATGTTTTAATTTTGAAACAAAATATGTACGATAAATTAAGTTATAAAGGTACACCGAGTACGTGAAATAAATCTAAATACATGTTTGAACAAACCGTTGTAATGTAAATTTAGAACACCTGAAAAAATATTTCTTGGAGATAAAAATGTAAATAAAATATATAAAGTTGCCAAGAATAATATGGAAATTGTGCACTTTATAATTCGATAAGTGATAAATTCGCGGAAGAAATAACTAAAGACAATTTTTTGTTACAACGTATATTGACAATCGTTTATTTGTTAAAGAAAAAAAAAGGTTAGGAAAATTATCTCCCTTCAGAATTTGATTTATTGTATTTGTATAACCTACTTAAAATTTAATATCTCACATTTTTATTTCTTCAAAACGTCGATTTCCACACAAGATTTATACAACTGAACTGTGTATAAACAAATTTTTATTGACCATAATGTCAACTCCTGAAATGAAAAGCGGTATCAGGTTTACTGTGTGAATTAACTTAACTACCAACAACCTTACAGCTAAATCTTCTGGACTTTGATTAAAGAAGACGACGTTAGCGGTTTAAGATAACGTCGGAGAAGGGCAAACAGTAAAGTCACCAGCCCACTGGGTTGTTGGCCAAGGCTTGCTCATTAACCATGCGTTCTCGGGCGGGTTCGTTCCTGGAGTTGACTGACAAAGTTTCTCGAGTTTTACAGTTGTTTCAGGGAAGGAACACAATCTGAACGACAGACTCACCCTAAATGCAGAGAAGTAACTCTGACACAGTGAATAGTCATGATATCCATATGACGTTATCTAAACGTCACAGGTCATGAGGTCACATCAACCAACAATATCTCAACATTACAAGACACAATGTTACATTGTAAACAAGCCTTCCTGCAGCCTTTAGGACTGTATAATCCGTACAGCCATAACGTCTTATCGCTTCTTCCAATGATTTTTCACAGAAATAACATCTACAACTCTAGATTTGACGTCGGCATATGGACACTGGTCACCAAATATTCATGGGCCGTCACCCACGAAACAAGGGCGAAAGTTATTTTTAGTCCTTCTCTCTCTCTCCCTTTTTCCCCCTTTTGCATGGCGATTTTTGTTGAATTTTTGGTGTAGAATCGAAGAAAAGGGTTTGAAAATACATTTTCTGCCAGGTTTTGGTGAATATTCATGATTTTGAGGCGGAAGGATACAAGAGTTGTGAGGTTGGTTACGTTGAAAGGGAGGGCCGAAAATTGCAAGGTTAGCTGTCTCTACTTCCAGCTTGTCTATCTCAAGTTTTTCATGAAGAATCTCATACATGCTTTTGGGCAAGAGTTTGCCACATGTTGCTCCATCTGTGGCAGAAAGCGTTTTACCCAACGAATATTTGGGAAAAAGTTACAATCGGTCTAAGAGACGAGAATTAACATTAAAGTCAATGGGGCAATAATTAGTGATCTGTGGCCATATTGGCACTATTTTGTGCTTCGGTCGTGTCTATTTCAGATATACACTATCAATTCTGTTAATATTTTTAGCATGGGGATTGACCAATAGTTAATTTATGTCAGTTCTAAGCAAAAATTTAAAACTTTAACGCAATTTTTTAAAAAAATAGCCAAATTCTGGCTGGGGTTTCTGAGCAAAATGGCCATTCAATGTATACGTGCGATAAAAAAGGCAGCTTCCATTTAATTTTCGTACGTTAGTTACGTACGGGAAGGAACAATGTCTAGATGTTCGGATGACACAAAACCCATGCAAGATTCCGTGTACACGCAGGCGTGAACGTAAAAGAACCATTGACGGGCTGTAATTCGAAACAAGAGAAGGCTGTAGCACTGTTGTCCAGGTATAATGTACCTCTTAGCACACTGCCTACTGCATGTCTATCTTGATTAGCCCAGTCGGTGCAGGAGTATGGGGAGTTACACATTAGAACACGATATCGGTAATTCAATAAGCTTCACAAATCAGGTAACATTCTAAGTTAGGGAATCAATTAGTGACGGATTGTATTCTTTAGTAATTGTGTCCGACTACACTTTATTACTAAATTTATATTGATTAATTAATAGCTTTCAAACATCCATACTACAGGGACGTATTGAGTGCGTGACATTTTGTTCCTGCTTAACCAAACTCCAATAACAGTTATCCCATTAGTTCATTCAGCGGTGCCGTAATCCCTTGGCTCCAGACACTCACATTTTTGATCGAGTATTGACAATAAGCAGTGTCATTCAGATTTAATTCAAGAATTGATCCAATCAAAAGACCACTGTAAAACTTACTCGTTCAGAAAAATCGCGGAAATAATTAGTACACCGACAGAGTGAATTGAATACTCGATTAGTTATTATTGGGTAGCATAAGTTTGAAATGCTGTATACGTCAGTTCCATTTTGCAATGCATTGAGTGGGTTAGTTCGCTATCTTGACTTTAAAAACAGCTTCCTAATATAGCATTCATGTTGTGTAAAGACTAATTGAAGTCAGTTAAATTGTTTTCAGTGGGAGGATAACCCTGTTATTATGATTACATAGTATAGGCCTCCACCTGATCTCAACCATCTTAAAATGTTTATTTGGTATAAAACCAAGTTTTGCACACCTCGTAGCAATCTACTTCAAACCGTTAGAAAAGATGATCGCCCATACTTTTTAAGACCACTCGATTTGTTAAAATATAACCCTTCTATTACTATCTGGGAAGTAGGTGTAAATGGTATTGTCATTCCTTCTTTATTAGCTCGGTACAGAACAGTATAGAGGAAGTTATACCTCATTCTTATTGTCATCGCCAATGTTTGTTCGTCCAGTTTATAAGTATTATAACTAAATTCGTCGTTGGAAGTTATAAATTACTAAAATTTCCGGCGATTGTGGACAGTGCTAATAAGACGTGATCAAGATTGATTATTGTCGTGGCGTCGTTACTTGTAAATCGAGACTCAGATCCGCTTCTCCCCCTTTTAAATCATATCATTAAATGGCGAGCGTATTTTATTCTCCCCTTCCGATGGCCCAGTGAGTTGATTATAGGCTTGGTATGTTAATAAATTATGTCTAGATAATAATTTACATAAAATTTTAGCCAAAATAAAAAAAAAACTGTAATAGGCAGATTGAGCTCGTACATAATGCATCTTTACCAAGAATTGCTGTGTTCGCCAAGGTAATTCCGTATTAACGGTCAGATCATGTTGGCGTATATTGTGTTAACAAGCGATATTCCGTATTTCAACGTTATGATAGTTAGAATCTGTTTACTCTTTCTTTAATACATATAACTTATCCTGGTATTTGACATTATACAGCTGCCTTGTATGTCTTTCCTAGGTTTCATCTGAAGGGTATTACTGCAAAACTGCTGCGCGCACTATATTTGATTCTGATTTGTTAAGTACGCTTGTCATTTCCAAACCAAAGCATATGGTAATTTTTATCTGCATGCTGTCATTGTTTGAAATCATTTCAACCCGCGATGGCACCATAATATCCACAGTCAAGTAGATTACATGATGCCACTCAAACCATCCTTGCTTTAACCATGTCATATAGAATAATGGGGTCTTTTTTTGGGAAGGGGGCGGGAGTGGATGATGAAACTGAATGTGCAAAGCATGATTATAGATCGTTTAATCAGATCCCATTTTTTTGTATATTTGATGTGTCGATAAACATATTGAGTTATAGAAATTTCATATCTTCAAACAACTTTCCTGGGGTGTACAACCATGCGCTTCACATGTAGCGCCGCGATTCGACCTTAAATTCAAATCTCAGGAGGTATGTGCGTGGTGCCGGGAATGACACAGAAATCAGAAAATGGTGTTGTTTTTTTTTATAAGAAAGACAAATTCGAGATATTCGATTTCACAAAAGAGAGAAACAGCACGGTATTATCCGTATGCTGGGTATGAAATATTAATTTCAGCCCTTTAGTGAAGCACTTTAACCTTTACATTCTTGTATACGCAGATGTGGGACAAAAACTATTAAGAAAATTTATGGACGTCTCGCAGACAAATGGACATAAAGGTACACTATTTCTGAATTTTTGGCTTGGATGTTTGTCTGAATAGCCTATATAGATACATTTGTTTTGTAAATGGCTTTCTGTTTCGAACGTAAATTTTAAAATAGTCATTTTTCTTCATTCTTTAAGTTGAATGTGTGATAGAATCCATACTACCTAATTACCCAAATAAGGGACTGCATTCACTGAAACTGAAGGAATGTCATTAATAGTTAATGTACGAAGAAAAGAGAAGTGTGCTACATCATTTGATATTCATATTTCGACATTTAACTTTTTAAAAAATTACGGATGACAATTCATCATTCGTGTTTACTGTTTTGTACAGCCCCAGGACCTATATAAAAGCATTTGTGCGAATTCTGCAAAATCGAGTAACTACATTAACAATTTAACACTATCGCATAATAAGAATTTGAAAGGGTGTTTTTAACAAATAAAATCTTGTTGAAAAGCTTCGAGCTCAAAGACCTACTGCGATTTGATTTAGAGATCTCTAGATTTCTCCATTAGATAAGACAATATCAATAAACGATGTTTTTTTCAACTTAAAATATTTTTTGTTGACAGAGTTTTAAATGGTTAACTATCCAATAGATTATCTTGGCCTCTATTTACTGTTATTGAATTTGAAACCAAATAAAGCAACTGTTATACATATCTTTTATAGTTACTTAATGTAAATGCGATAACAATATTATCTATTCTTTATGCTAGTTTCAAAATGATATGTCAGTCTCCAGTAAGATAGCACAGTTTTCCCCTTTTCTGTACGCTTCAACCGAGTTATTTGAAAGCATCAAGGAACTTTTACATACAAGTCGTATTTCTTTTATCACAAAATTTGTTACAATTATTATCACTGTACATAACGTATTTGATTTATGGCAGGTAGAATCTCCCCAGCAGAGTTCGTGATTGTGTGTTGTTGTAAACCCATTAACTTTTATAACTTGAAATATACATAACCATAACTCAACATTTAACAAGCTTCCAGTTTATTTATCTTATCATATACGTTCAAGTAGTCAACTTACTAATGGTGGTCTAACTCCTATACAAGATCCTTTAATGTCCATAATGGGTAATAATCAAGTATCAAATAAGTTTTATCATTATGTCTTTATAAGTGCCACACTAGACTATATAATATAATATAGAAAAACATGTTTTCGTCTCCCAAATAAAACTCCACCGATGAACTATCCGAACTGCGTTATTGTCCCATATAATAGAATTTGATAACAGTTTGAAATAATTTGCAAGGATAAAATCAAAACATTAAAGCTTAGCTAAAAAAAAGCCAAATTGTATTTTATTTTAAAAACGGATTCCTATTGATGTGGATATCTTAAATTCAAACGATTTGTGATTTTTTTTCACGAAATCTATGATTAAGTTTATTAGCAAAAGTTATTTTGAAAGAACAGCAATAAGTTTAAACTTACCTTGTTTAAATAGCAAAATAATATCTCACAGAAAATGGCTTTAGTACTCCACTATCAAATAAATATTTATTAAATACATACAGTCCTACATTCATTATAGCATTTTAGATAACATGACTTGTATGACTACAGAATATATGATAAACTAAGCTTAACGATCCACGAGGTTCTTAATATGTTCAATAAATTGCCAAAGGTTGGCGTCATAGCAGTATTTATCAGCGCGTTGTATGTAGCGACTGATTTGTTGACTACAGTCGTTACGCCCCCTCTATTAGAGCAGCTAGGAACAAAACAGTTGCGGTGATCATTTAGCTCCACGGTAAAACAAATAAACAAAGACATGCTGGGATTCTTCATGATTTTATCAATCAATCAAGTCTTGTGTGAGATTAAAGGAAGGTCGGTTACATCATAAACAAAACATGCAGGTTCTAATTAGTAACGTGATGTGAGTACTTAAAGAATCAATGATGTACAAAAACAGGTAGCTAATTTAGAATAATTTGTCAATATTATTCGTTTCCAGGTTTATCAAACAGCATGACTGTGGTTCTTTGCGGAATAGCGGTCAACACAACGTTTACTCAAGTGTTGAATACGGAATTAAAATAGTTTAAAACAGCGATAATTACAAAATGATTAGAGTATTCGCTCAGTCTTACTTTAATTCAAGTTATATACTTTAGTTTAGAGAAAATATATATATAAATCTAGGACTAGATATAAAGTCATTCATTATGTTGGCGTCATCAATCAGGATCCAGAAGATGAATTCTACTGAATCTAAGATGTAACAAGAAAGTTGCATACATCTAAGATGTAATAGGAAAGCTGAAAATTTTGCCGGGACAGTGGTTTTTCTATCTACGCTTCATCGAGTTATTTCATTGGCGCAACAACGAGTACTCGGTGAACTTTGTAGTACTATCACTATCAGAAGACAAGACACGTTTCTTTGTCAGGCAGTGAAACCCCACTGGGAACTTCAGATCGATCCCAGTACATCCTGGCTAGTCATGCAGTGCCGTACTCACTGAGCCACCGTGCCCCACCCCGTCCGAAAGTGTCCAAAACAGCCATTTTACTTAATTTGTTAATTTTGTCGATGTGTAATGTTTTTATCCCCAACTTCAGAATAAAAGTTAAATGCAGAATTGAAAACATATACATATCAAAAGTACTTTTATTTTGACAAAACAATTGCCGAAAAATTATTCAAATCTGAAGTGGTGGCTATTAGACAAATTACAGTAGGCGACGACGTGTATTCGGGCATCTGTATCATCATATGGTGGTTGGATCCTATCACAGAGTGAAATTAGATTTAATATTTTGTAATTTGAAATTGTCGCTTTTGACAATGTATCGCTACATTTGAGCCTTGTGACTATAGGCCTACAGTCAGACTCATTCTTCACGAAGGGTTGTTGTGCCGAGATGCCTTTAATAATGTGTTTTATTTAAAGGAAAAGCACTTGCTTCTACAGGGTGTCCGTTGATAAAAGTGGGTCTTAAAATGTATATTAAATCACAAATAAAGAACAAATCAAATAGCAGGTCAGAATAACAACTCAAGACATAGGAAATGGAACGAAATGAAAAGAGGCTTAACGTCCTTTTTACTGTTCTGACAAAACATATGAACGCTCGGAAATGATAGTTATATCTTTTTAAACGGGTTTAAGGAGTATTGTTGAATAGGATGAGTGATTTGAATTTCGCGGCGATCATTTACCACACTATATATAATGTATAGGAGGCAAGGATTTAGACATAAAAAGGAAACGGAATGGAATAGGCCTCCTAATCACTCTTCCGTATAGCCTATCTATCATTTGGCTTCTCTTGCAAGTTTCTCTGTGATATCACTCAGGATGGAAGCAGACGTTAAGCTTCAAGGAGCAAGCGAGCGAAGTAGACACGAATATCTAGACAAATGGCGAATTTGATTACTTATTTCAAACCACATAAAATGAAAAGTTAAAATGTCAATTTCTGCGAAAAATACCACCGATCTCAAGAGTGTACTAGGACGCGTTTCTGAAATCTTTCACACATAATTAACCTATTTGACCTGTTGCTCATATAGGTTCAATTAAGTATTTCGATTTGCATTGTGTTTGTATACTGAAGATATACAGCTGTTGTAATATAGATACATAATTTTATTTAAAATATATTCGTAGAACATGCCAATTTAGATTTGATTAATCAGTCATCATATAATTATGTGGTATTTATATGAGCATAGTCTTTAAGATTAAAGCTTATTGAATTTTACATTGGTGCTAATGGATGAAAAGTAACTGACAACGGCATACTGGGGATTTTAAAAGGAGCTAACGCGAAAGAATATATTACCTTTTGTTTGTAACACAATATTGAAAAAATGTACTTTGCGTTGAACGTGTTACCATAAAAAATTATATCTCGTTGACCATTCGTGAACATCCTTTCTATCAAAAAAAAAAAGCAATTGATACCGGTAGAGTAACCGTTCCTATTCTAGAGTATTCTCATTTTATGACAACATGCCATAACTTGAAACAATTGATAACCACCCAGTGTATAACAAATGACTATTCAATTTCCATGATGGCTATTCATGCTGTCTAATGAATTTGGATTTGTACTTTGCTGCGATAAAATGTACTTGGTTTGAAGGGGAGGTAAAATGTTAACAATCCGAATTATATGCCTAGTTGTTCGGATGGGAGAAAAGCAGAACTCAAATCTGTAATACAACAGATGGCAGCTGGAATTGAAGCTAAATTCAACGTATTGAGGAAGCTTAGTAATTTGATATAGATGTTTTGGGCAAAAAGCACCAAATTTGTTTTCCAAGTGCTACACACTGCCTTGCACTTAATGCATTTAGAGTAAGTATAGTGCCTATTAATGAAAAGATCAGGTAAAAAGTAGCATCATGTGGAAAACTTTAACGTTTGTTAGGTACGTCCACACCCATCTCAAAATCTCTAATCTGGTCCTAAGCGTTCGAATTACTCCAGACCTTGCATTGCACACTTAATCATAGCAATAAAATGTATTAAATAGACAATCTTCTACGAGTGTTTTTGATATCAAAAAATATCAACACAAGTTGATAAAGTGAAAAAAAACAGGCTCTGCAAATCTCCAACTCGTGTATTTTAATATCAAAAAATATCAAGACAAATTGATAAAGTGAGAAAAACGAGGCTTGAAACAGTGCCCCCATGTACCAACTGTGTCGTCTATCTAGCATCAAAAAACTTTTACATTTTAACTTTGCATAACGCTAGGATAACAGTCTGATTGCCCTCCAATGGCGGTTCTTGGTCTGTCATCTTGTTTTGGGTATCCCACGTCGACGATGTACGATTTTTTACTTTAACCAAGCAGATCTTTCGTAATATAATAGATGCGTTCTATATGCAGTTTGTGAACATGTTGTACTGTTGCACTGAAGTCATTTGAGGCGATATTTGTCAGTGTAACTATATCTCTGAATTACCTTTAAAACCGGAAGTCTAAATATTATATGCGCAGTAAAGCACAGTCTGTTCAGACACTCGGCTAATCTCGACAGATTCCGTAAACTACATCTAGTCTCGGATGTGTGACAGTAAGTGATATGTACCTACGCCCATACATTTGCGATGCGGCTACCGGTTTACTTTAACAGGAAAACTTGACGCTATTACACAAATTGGGAACCTATTCGGCTAGCGACCTATTCGACCGATCGAGCTGCAACCTGTTCGTTGGAAACCTATTTAGAGTAAAGACAACAGTCTCTATTTATCAACCAATAAAATCCAACGTTATGTCTATCAAATGAAAGTAGAATATATTATTTTTTATCCATTCCTTCAGCTCAGAATAGAAGTGTAATTTCGTCATTATCTTACAGCTGGATCGGTCGAATAGGTCGCTAGCCAAATAGGTCGCCAACTTGTGTTTGGAATGGGCGCAGCCATGTTTCATCCGGGACCTTTAAAGTAGTTTCAATATGGCGGAATTCGTCATACAGCCGAGTTTAGATTGTCCGAAATCTTACGAGGTTTGCCGAGTGTCTGTTCAGGAAACGTCATCAAAGCCGGAAAACTCATATACGTAGAACATAGATGAATGAAATATTGAAGACGAATAATTCAGAAATTTAAACTGAATTAATCCATTTTGATTTTAATTTCAGAGATGAAAGGATATGTGAAATGCATTTGGAAAAAAAACCCCTTAAGACATATAAATACAATAGAAACCTTTTGTAGTGACAGGTACATAATGAAGAAATAATTGACTTCCCAGGAGATACAATTATAAAGGAATCAAGACAAATCACTTTCTTTTCAGAACGATTTCAAATCAAAATGAATCTGGAATCATTTCAAATCAAAGTAAAATGAATCAGAAGGTTAAAAGAACATGATCAATGTGAATTAATATGGTTGTTGTTGTTGTCCTACATGTTTTAGAAGAAAGCACGGTTGCTGAAATGGTAGGCGTAAGCCCATCACGAAGAGTATCATCTCCAGATAACCTGACTTACAAAGCAGTAGGTCGTGTTAACCCTACTTGAAGAACACTATGGTATTTATTGGAAATGTTTTGGAGACTTGTCAGCCAAAGTTATCAATTCTCTTAATACCATGGTTGTAGGCATTGCTTTTGGGTTCTTGTATCATATTGCTGTTTCCTACTTTTACATTATTAACCTTGCGGATGGTATGTAGGATGTGTAACTAACTATATTATGTGATATCTCAGTGGATACTTGACTTGACAATTTCAAAAATTCCAGATTTCGCATGGTTTAAGTATGCAAATCCTACGCCAAAATGTGAAGAAATAGCCAAATTATCTTATTCACAAGTTTAATATTAAAATATTGAATCGTTCGGTCGTGGTCGCTAGAATTGATCCACGGAGGTAACTTATCCCCATTTAAAGGCGCTAAATCGCGTTGATTTAGGCCAAAATAGAATATTTAACTGGCTCGGTCGGATTAGTGACGTCAAGCTCTATACGATTAAAATTTTGCTTGGAAGGATTTTGTGGAAGTGGAATTGATTACTTTCTGCTTTCTCTAAAGACGTTCAATTTTAAACCAAGGTGAAAAGGCATGCCACGAAACGAATTAACACCATTAGAAGGAATTTGAATTGTATTAATTACATAATTTATATAGCTATATATGTGCTTGATAACAACAAGAGAAATACATATAAACCAACATAGCATCGTTGAAATCCGACACATTAGTTACATAGTATTCACACGTATCGTTCACGGAGCAGGGTACACTTTTAGACAACGAGAAATTTGTCATCTTTTACTAACCTTATGTCATATTTCTGCGAAATGGCAAATTCGTGTCTTCATTATTCCAGACTACGATAAAAACTCATATTCAATCTTCACCACGTTTAATAAGACAATATATTAGTCTGACCTTCTGATTATCATTTAATCTGGAGTGACCCTTACAATACTCCCGATTGAAGATACTAATAATACATGTAAAGCCAATGTACACTGTCTGTTTTGACGCATGCGATATAAAACAATGGTTAGAGTGAAGCTGATGCAGATTGCCTTAATCCTTCCACCCAAATAGATACCACCCGGTAATATAAAGCATTGCATTACTTATTACTCTGCTTAAACTGACCAGTAATCGAGCCTATAATTGATGCAATGAAATAAAACACCAAGCTTCAGCAATTCAACTCAGCTTTATCCGGTTCCTAAGCAGAGAGTTTATTAGCAAAGGTGTTGGTTTAATGTACCAGTTTCCAAAGTATCTACAATCAGATTGCTTATCGCTGCTTAGCATATGCAGCTAAAGATCATCAGTCAAAATATTAATACCTCAGAATCATAAATCAAATTGCCGAAATGGTGATCGCCGAAGAGACTCAACTCAACTAGCAATGTTTGAAATTGTACCTTAAAATGTAGTGTTCCAAAAAATGTGAAGGATAGGCGGGCAGCTGTTCAGCCTAAGCAGAAAATCCCCAAACTCGGTATCTACAAGGGCTATCCACGCTGACAATACCGAGAAATATTCTCAGCCAGAACGGAATAGAATAACCTTCTGAAAATCAGCACCTTATTCACTGAGCCACGTTGGAACATTCTCTTCCAATTAGAAACAGAATCCGAAATGCAAACGTCTAAGGAAATATGTAAATCTCAATATGGCTGAAGTATCTTGTTAACAGACGTTAAACCCAATTCCATTTAAAACATAAACCTATTCTATTGATATGACAATCTTTGCTAAATATCAAAATCAACGCGTACGTCATCATCTACTTTTCAAATAGTCACAACGGATGGTTACGAGATTTGTTATTATATGAATCTTATTAATGTTCAATAATACTAATGTCATCGATATCATGTTGTCCTCATGACGTCCGATATTTCTTGGTTTACAAATGGCAGTCTTGTATTTCTAATGATGCATGAAAAATATAAGCTTTTGTTATCATATTCTCCTTTGCTTGAAATGCAAGTGGATATTTTCGTCCACTAAAGAATCTTGGATAATGAAATATGTTGCTATTTGCTGAAATAAGATAATCTTCTTTAACACCTTAGCTGAATTTTGTCAAGTTTAAATGTTTCATTGCGTGTTGGCCATATCAGTTGATATATAGACGCGTGCTGATAATTGAATGCCTGCATTAAAGAATCCCAGTGGATTTTCTAGGTTCAATCCGCGATTCGAACTCGACGTTGCTTTAGGGCAAAACAGAAAGACGTCAAAAAGAATCTCGGCATAGTAAATAGGCTATTACATGGCATTGTTTCTTAAGTTACCTTGAAGACAACAGCAATACACAATAGCCCGAAGAACAATAATATGGGTATTTATTGTCATCCAATTATATAGTACTATGGAGGTTGTCATATTAGGTTCCAATCCGTCAACACATCACAAATATTCACCAACTGACCTCAAAACTTGTACTGAGTGAAATAATAATAGGTAAATAAATCGGTAATTAAGATGACCTTTGTAGCCCTATATTAATTAGAAAGGAAGACAGAGAATACAACAATAACAAGAAGAAAATGGGGTGTTAGAACCTACTTATGTAAGGTTTGTCTGGTATTTTAGTCCGTGCATAAAGCGAAGGGGAAGTGTCCCAATAGTAGTAGGGGTTGTGGTTAACGTCCTCTTCCACCTAGGGTAATATCGCAGATAAATGTCTCTTATGAAACTTACGAGAAGGGCCAGTCACATGCCAAAGACTCGTTCCGCTTGGCTTGGATTTAAAAAAAATTAACGTTCAATACATGATGCTATGTGCCGATTGATTTAAAATAAATGCATATGAAGGAGCAATAGAAAAATGGTAATAATAGTAAATTTCTTCTATGTAAAAAGTCACGCTATTAAAACGCTGTCTTGAGAAAAGAGGGCGGTTTGATTCTCCCTTCGTCAGAATAAAAGCAAGTTAAAACAGGAAGTCCAGCTGATCGATGTTTGGTATCCCCAATCCGGATAGGCAAAACCCATTATGAAAAAGGAATTATCATGCTTTGTGGAAATGCGAACTTCTCGCTGTAAAAACCACATAACTGGACCTGTTGGTAAGTTCCATATAAAATTTATGTAGTTGAAAGTTTTTGTAGTGGGTAACTCACCAGATATAAGCTGCCTAAAGGAGAAAGTAGAACCAATAGCAACAGAACAATTTAAACCATTATAAGAATAATACATGGTATCAAACGGATTTATTATGCGCTGTCATTATGAATAAATGATTGTGTAGGTCCCGTTTCTTTTACCTTTATTTTTCTCTGCTATATCATTATATTCTGATACTAAAAGTCAACACAGCCTGTTATTTTTTCCATGCCTAGTCATAGTGCTGTATTTTGCGCTGCTGACTTAACAGTTAATTCCCGATTCTTCTATCTGCATAGATCTTATATTGTATATCCCTAGGGAGAGGGGAAGTACATTTGGGTGTGGATATTGAAGTTTAGCCTCTCCTATTACATTTCTTAGATGGAGTAGTTCTCTTCCAATCCTTTGCCCCCAGTGACGGCATGAACAATGGTTAATATTATATGGTCTGTTATCAAATCTTTAGATTAACTCACAAGCTCTATTTTAAATCTTGGGTCTCGCAGAATTTGATTCTGCAGACTCATTTCGTACCATCCGAGCATGGGGTGGTATCTATGTAAATTCTACGATTTAATTTGTTTTATTTCAAGGGCAATCTTCACTATAAATATTCTGAACAATTTCTGGCCCAGATGTTTTTTTTGTCATGTATTATTGACTTAATGTTGCTTAGGCAATCTGACACAATGACGGCTTCTTGAATGACTTATAAAAGCTAGTCAAGAACTATGGGTTAAATAAAAGTCCAATATAGCCTTATTTATACGCTTTTGCAGCACAAATCCCACTCAATGTCCAGGAAACAAATAATAATGATATCCGAAAATAATGATGTGCGTTAAGCAGGGTGACTGTACTAGAAAGTGAAGCTAGGCGCTATATGTTACACTGATTTTGAATGTTTTAACGTTTTATCATTTAATCAAAGCAAACAAATTTTGATTCCAGAAAAATTGGTGAAACAAATAATGATCGATGTCCCCAAACTGCCGTACAATATAGAGTGTGTCCCGTGCACTTTATTTACCGACTAGAAGGAAACACACTTAGAAGATATTATTAATATTTTCCCATTTTACCCGTCCGCCTACACGCTACGAACAAAACTAGATTGCCCGATTGTTGGGGATGTGGTTTGAGGATGTGGAACATTGACGTGCAAAAGTGGGTATCTCAACTGTTATACAAAAATTTCACTTTCATAAACGATTTCTCAGGCGTGCTAAAGTGGTAAAGATGTTGATAAATTGGGTATAAACTGTGCATATTAAAGGAGACAACTGGTAAATTATGTTTTTAAACATCCGAAAGTTTAATAACCCCGTAAACTTTTTTTCTGTTTTGAAATCTATTAATTGTCTTATAACGGATAATAATTTGACATCGCTCACTTCATTTACTGAACTTTATTGGCTTCAGTATCAGGAAACATAACATGCCAATATTTTTTTTTAAAACGTCCAGGAATTATTAAGACTTCTTTTGCTTTTGTGCTCATAAAGGAGACTCGACACATATTAGGTCATTTCGGAACTAAATTATGGTTCTAATTTGCATGCACATGGGGGTCTTTAGCAATGGGACGAAAAAGGGGGATCCAGAGATAACCAATGTGGTTGGACAAGCGACCCAACTTCGAGATGGTTGAGAAGATAGGTGGCTGACCAGCCTGCAACTCAGTCTCCAGTAAAGATTACATCCAGGACATATCAGCTATTGATACTTCTGCACCTGAGGCTTTCCATGTCTCGCATGGAATCACTTATGTACCGATGATAACCTCAGACAAGGATGCAAATCAGCCGGACACCGAGAAGTGACATTGTTTACTTACTCTTAGTTTAAAAGATCCAAATTTAAAAGTTCATACGTTTATTTAGTTATTAATATAAACCATGCATTTTTACCTTTATATAACGTTTCTGGTCACAATGTCATAGTTAACATGATAAAATTATTATATAATCCCACCACGGTCAATATTTCATTTAATTTAACTATTCTCTTATTTAGAATATACATATATATATATATATACTCATAAGTTTATTTAACTTTTTGTTCATTAATTATGATAATAAAAATTATTATTTCGACCGTCCTCATTACCATTCAAAGTGTGTTTCAGCTATATGTTTAAATGAAAATAACCCAAAGGAGCACTTTTAGTTATTGTCAGCAACCTCTACAAAGCGAGAGAGAGAGAGAGAGAGATGAGGTTTAACGTCTACTTGACACAAACTAGGTCATTTTGGGACTAACATATGGTTTCAATTTTTTATTTCAATAATTCTCTTGCGCGTAGGGGTCTTTAGCAGTGTGAGGAAACCGGAGTGCCCGGAGGAAACCCACGAGGTTGAGAAGGCCCCCTATCCCCATGCCACATACGCTCAAACCAGGGATCGGAACCACAGCCGCAAGCCAGAGGTGACCGGCCAGCTAGAGGTTGAAGCGCGGCACTCTAGACCACTAGCCCCCCCCCCCCCTCTACAAAGCGAAATCTTGTTGTGTGTTTAAAGATACATTATGAGAGACCAGATTTAGCGATTAAATTTTAAACCAAGCCTCGATCATTTTACTTCAGTCGGTACGATAAAAGAAACATAGTCTCAATTATCTATTTTTTGATTTAATCATCAATGAGCGTTTAGCATCAGATCGGATTCTAATCCAGTAAATATCACAGTCTACCGATGACATTGAGAATTGATTATGGTCTGGATAAGTTAATTAATGTCTTATCATTAATAATTTAGATAACATTTCAGGCCTAAACATTTGGCGCTTGCATAATGTATGTTTAATAAGCATCGCCCGTAGGTATTAGACGTGCATTTCTTCTCAACCAAAATTAGTCCCGAAATGACCTTGTTTGAGTCGAGTGGACGTTAAACCTCATATCTCTCTCAACCAAAATTGTGCCATATTTCTAACAGTGGTGTTGATGGTTTAACCATCAACATATAAATGGCGTGCCACTGACCGAGTCACGGTCACCGCTAACTGGATTAAATTCTACATATCAACAGTACAACTAGCCGCTGGTCACTAGACATATCCTATTGGTTATACAATAAATAATCTATATTTGACCAACTTGGGTTAAATAGACCTAATCTTCATATTGGGTTGATTGGAAATGGAAAATAATGTCAGAGTAGTCAACTATTTAACACAAACCAAAATAATTTTGCTTACTTTACGGGAATAGTTTTTTAATTTCAACAGAATTGATTATCTTATTGCAACTAAGACACGATCACAATTTTCACCTTTAATTTCAATAGGTTGTTCAACTTGTTTTACATGGAAACGGTCCTATTAAGTTTGCATTAGACAGATTTTTTCGCAGGAGGAAAAGCCACAAAACTAGGCCGTAAGAATTACACATTCGGTTTACGAAGCCTTGGTCAAAACATTGATAATAGTCTACCTTAATGCAGATTTTGAAAGATTTCCTTCGTACTGAAAACTTTTATATTCGGTAGATTAAACACGGTACTGTTTTGATCTGAATTGGCTCACGAAGACTTGCATACACCATACAGTAAGAGAGAAATCTTGCCCAGACAGCGGCAGTACGGCCGACTCGTATATTGAATTCCAACTGCCAAGGGATCTCTTACTTGCACGGCAATGTGTACACTGGAACTCGGTGTTTCGTCACACTCGAACGACTAGACAGCTGTACTTGTCAGGTGAAAATAAATTTAGAAAGTATACATTATTCTTTTATCCTACAAATAGGTGTAGACACCAAAATATATTTGGGGGAAGGGGTGCCCATCGAAAATGTAAAGCTAACGTAGTAAGTAGCATTTGTGGAACATTTGGTGCTCCTGTGCTTTTGTTCGGAACGATCACGTCAGCAAGCTAAGCTGTCTAACCAATTAGAATGTGAACGTATGTTTAGGTCTGTCAGTTATTAAACTTGTTTATCACAAGACTTCGTGCCTTGTTTACATATATTCCTGAACTAACTTAAACTCTGTTTCCATAACTTTTTAACTAGCTTCACAATGCTTCAAGCTGTCTTGTCTAGATAATTGGATACGATGTCAGAATTTCAACAGTTTTTGTTGTCTATTCAATTAAATATCATTTGATGTGGCCCACGTAATTGAAAATCTAATATGATGTCATATTGTGTGACATTCATGTACGGATATCAGAATCCTGAAGTCATCTTTTGGCATCCTGAGAAAATATTCTAACAGGCATTGCTTCCTGCATAATTCTAGATGATAAGGGTTGTATGTAAAGACGAGTTGCGAGGTTTCGATTACACACATGTAAGTGGGGTTTCTCATGGTCTTCAGGGTTACTCCCACTATGAAGACCCCACGCGCAAACCCCCCAGGTTGATACGATAAATATAATTATATAACAGAACTACACGTGTCTCTTGTCAAATAACTCATTAAACCATTTCTTTAGGCAACCAACAATTAATTGTATTTTTGATTCAATTATAAAAATTATCCGCATACATTTTTTGTTTCGCAAGGCAATTAAGTTATTTTAGCCCTTTTCATAAAAATGTACTTGTCGCTCGTTCGTTCCTGGAGTTATACGTCCACTTCCACCAAGGGTGATCTCGTAGACAATGTACTTGTCACTGAGAACACATTTTAAACACCCACATATTAAAGGACAATCCTATAATGAATATCCTATTATTTTATCAAATTTTTAATGTAATTGTAATCGTTTAATTTTTGGATGTGGTTGGTAGAATATTGATATCTATAACACATATTTTCAAGTAGAAGCAGCTTGTAAGTTTAATCGTTTTAGGTATAGGTCTAAAATCAATGAATGGCCCATCAGAAGTGAGGCTGAATTGGGGGTTTAATGGCAATGGAGGCTTAAGATCTTATGGACTTTGTCGCGAGCGACAAAACTTAAAAGCCTTCACTGGTTAAAGTTCGAAATTGCCTTAAATTTAGATACCTCAAGATGACAAGGTTGGTAGCTGAAATAAAGCAAACCTTATCTACACACCAAATTATTTGTCATCTTTTAAAGTTTCTCTTTTTACACGTAGAAATTACACTTGGCCTTGAGCATCAATTGATTTTGGTAGGCCGAATGATATAATGACAGTATTTTTGTACATTAATATTTTTACACATACATAATAGTTGTTTACAGCGGTCGACGTTTACAAACGGCTCAGATGGTCGAGTTGCCTACGTCGCAACGGGGCCTTGATCCGTAGAGACATGCAGACATATTGTTACGAAATATACTTGGACGTCCAAGGTAAGAAAATTACCGTATTCTCAATGATAACCTTCACTAGATTAATGTTCCAATCACATGAGATCAGTTATTAGACCAACCTATACGATGTTACGAATATATTCCTAATAAATTTTAACATGAAAATTCCTGATAAATTTATGAAAATTCCTGATAAATTTATGAAAATTTCTGATAAATTTATGAAAATTCCTGATAAATTTTAACATGAATCATTCAGCTGTAAAAAGGGACAGGATTAGAAATTTGCTTCATTTGTAGATGAGTTATTATGTATATCCACAGGGCACAAACTGCGGTGAGACGCAAACTTGATCTATAACTCTGCAGGCAGTGCAGCAAAGTACCAACCGAAAAATCAGGAAGAAAAGGCGTATTCAATGATTCAGTAAAAATTTCAAGAAACCCACAAAACACAAATTTGCTCTGTACCAACCATCAAATGCCTCTAAGTTTAACCTAAGCAAATGCCGGAAAATAGAAATGTCACCGAGGAAATACATAAATATTTAATGTCATTGTTGGCGATATCTATTCGATGAAAGCGGATTTTAAATAAAACTGTTTCACACACATACACATATTAATTCACACCCAGACTTATTTCAGCTTTTAGCACAACTTTTACTTGGAATACTTGTAAAATAACAAAAAAACGCATCTGTTTTAATTTGCTAAGATCAATTCATAAATGAGCAATTGTAGACCTATCAGCAGCCTATCAATATTTTCTTTTCTTTAATTTGTAAGCCCCATGAGATAGAAAACACTTTAACATTTGTTGATCCTATCTAAATAGCATTATACATATTGCTGCTAATAGCAGAGCAAGAATTAGAGATCTCATTTGATGAAGACCTAACTGGATTACTATAAAAGTGGCCAAGCCATCATCGCCAAGTTCTCACAAATTGTGTTATGTAAGTGAATAAGTCTCTCCACACACGTTATTCAGTTCTGTTGAAGTAATCATTGCAATGCTGTTACTTGGTAATAGATTGACTCTATTCAAAGAGGGTGATTTCTATAAACTCCAGAAAGTGTAATTAGTGAAGACCATCAACGTCTCTTGAGGGGATATTAACAAACATACAGATGTGATGAGTAACTATGTATTATCTAATATTCTTAGAAATGTTACGTGGCCAACACAGATCATCCGGAAACAAAAACCAGATCGTTTTTTTTACTAAGCTCCGCCTACACACAAGTTAACATCGCTATATAACTGATAAAATCGAATACGTTTCTTCAAGCGCAAAAGCATTGGCATTGGCAAAATATTTGCGAGGTGATTTTCAGGAGACAATGTTAATCATAGATACTAATATGGCAAGAGCTAATGACAAAATAATATGGTCATAACTTTGACTCCCAAAATTTGTAGTAGGTGTCCATACCAGTAAAAATCAATTGGTCAGACTGGGCACTGCTGGGACATATAGCCACAGCGACACATTAAAGTACCGCTCATAGGGCGAAAAAAAATTAGGCCATACATTACAAGGCTGAAATATTGATTGGAATATTGTAATATGGAGCTACATGTATGATTTGATTTATATAGTTTTGCTTTTCTAAATCTTTAATAATGAATAACCTTCTGATGTTAGTGACGGTTAAATTATTGAATTTTTGAAAACTATTCATTTACACTGTTTTAATACACTATATAATTTCAGTTATCCTTCTGTTATATTGTCGAAAGAAAGATTGTGAATACTACTGCGTGCCAATTTAAACTAATTAATTTTTTGCCTTACACAAGCAAATGGTTGTTCACTCCCTTTCATGGGAATTTATTGAAGTTTAAGGATATCCATCCCCATCTTGACAGTGAATTCCGGAAATAGCATTTTGCACTGAAGAGCAGTGGAAGCCTTTTTCAAGAATGGCTGTAGATTTGAGTTTCGAGCAAACTATTAACGCAGATGTGCTTCTAGCCATTTCGCTATTTCTACTTCGGTTTGACAAAGATGGGTAAATGGCCATTCAATTCGTGTCTTCCAACTTGTTTTAACTGACTTGGTTTAGATACAAACGACGATATCTCACGGGATTTAGAGCTGTCTATAGCGACATACATTTCGAATGTGAATGAGTTAACAAAAGAATCTTAGAGCTACGTTATCAGGGTCATTATGAGCAAACAATGCACTCACTGCCTATGATTATACTGCATATTTTAGTTGGAAAGGGCCAGTTTGAGCATTAAAAGTATTAAGAGAAGCTGTTAATGTCCATAAGAATTGTTCTATTTGTCATTGGAATCTACGCAAATACTGTCAACTGATACAGGAGCTACATCGATCACCATCAAACACCCAACCTTAATTGAAAACACATCCGCTATTCTTCTGAATGGCAATTCGGGGGCCTATTCTTTAATGCATTTGATGTTACAGTACACGTGTAATTCGCTTTCTTGACTTCAAAGTTAATATGCATGGGCACAGCAGCAAAGAGCTGACCTCTTTGCCTTTAATATTAGAGATACATCCTATCGTTATTTATTTCGTTTGTATTATCCAAGCGAGTGAGTGCGTGGTGTGCTGGAAAATACTCTGATAACGTTGCTTCAAGATTCTCGCGTAACTCATTCATATTTATATTTCCCAGCACAATTCCATTGAACAATAACATCCATATTACCCAAAGGATTATCAATATCAACAGTGCGGATAACAATATCACTAGGAGATATAGTAGGGAATTGGGGTGGAATATTCTTGAATCAGTCTTTCTGGAATTGTATAGTGTGTTCAAAAAAACAAACAGAAAAACTATTAAAATTAATATTTTTAATATTTCATCCGTCATTAACACTTCTTAGAATCCATTAGGTGGTTATTCAATATCAGTGATTCGGAAAAACCAAAACCAGAGAAAACAAAACTACGTATGACACCATTCCAATAACTGTTGGGTTTTTTTTATAAATAGTTGTTTGCGTTTTTCACTATGTTGTAGGATATTGGAATTACATTATGAATAATTTTAATACTAGTTCTAAACTATCTACTCATTTAGCTATAAATACTGCAGATACCATACTAATTTGAGGATTTAACATAGCTAACAAATATCTGTTCTACTTTTGTGGCAGTACATGTATTTTCAAATCTGATGTGGTTAAAAAAGGTATTATTGATATTTATATTATTATAAGCTTTATATTGAGGGTTTGGGTGGGGACTGCTCTGGCTTGAGGAGAACCCCAACATTTATTGTAAGATTTTCGAAAATCACACTGTCGATGCACTGATCCAGAATTTAGAGCGATCTGGCTTGGGGAGAGCTCCCAAACTTATGGTTAGATTTTTGAAAATTAAATTTTCCAAGTATATAGATCTATGTTTCTGTTAAGTTTCAGCCATGTAAATGATGACCATATTAATAGCCCCATTTTAGGACGTGGTCGGGCAGACTTTAAGGCAGTTTGACTTGGTGAAAGCCCCTAAATTTTTGGTTATATTATTGAAAATCACTATTGCGATAATAGTATACTGCATTATACTTAAAGGGCCAATCCCGATAATATTTTGGAGAATAAAACTGCTTAATTTTGTGTTAAAATCCCTTGAAATCCTTTGCTTTCTTCGAGGAAGAACACAAAGAGTGTCAGTTGTGTTCCTCAGGGCTCGATCCTAGGACCTGTTCTGCTTCTGTAGAGGACATCATAAGCCGCCGTGGTCTAAATGCAGTGATATACGCTGATGACACCCAGCTCGACATCACTTGTGACTCTCGAACGGACTCGATTTCTCCCGGTCGTATTGAGGCACTTTTAGATGTGATTCGTCTCTGGGTGCGTGCAAACTTACTTGCACTCAATGACAATACAACTGAAATTGTCCGTTTCTCATCGTGCAGGAAAATGCGAGTCCGCAGGTTGTCGCGGTTGATGTACCAGTTGGTGAGGTGCTTATATCGCCACCAGCTTCCGCCCGTGACTTGAGGGTGATGATGGACTCGGCTGGACTGATCAAGGGTGTGTGTAGCGAGGCTTCTCACTAACTATGGCGTATGGGGAGATTCCGGCATTTGTTTTAGACCAGAGAAATTGGTGCGTGTCTGTGACATCGAAGCTGGATTACTGCAACAGTCTTTTTTTTTGGTCTCCCGAAATACAAGTTAAAGAAACTACAACAGCTGCTCCACTGGTGATCCGAAGGAAGCTGGAGCGTCACTTAGATATTACGCCCATACTTCGAGAGCTACATGTATAATAGGCAAAAAGACCGAAGAAATTTATCGTTCAAGTTCGTTGCAACAACCTGTGTGGGAGATTTTAATTTTTTAAATTACACGTCTCTTTGTATTAATTTAAAAAACATGATCTCCACACATTAAGCATGTGCCAGTATTTCATAATTATTTTTTAAAAATGGAATTCTTTTTAACCAAATCACCTAAAAAATAAACTTACACGCTGTAGGAATACGCACTATGATCAATGACGTAACGGCTAGTTCGGTCGATGTGCAATCAGCCTTGAACTCGAAAGATAAATACTCACCCGGAAACTGCCGAAGTTTGTTGCCGAGTGCCATTTTGACCAATCAAAATAAAGAAAACTTTTAGCCCTGCTAAAGACATGTGTGTCTTTATTTTTATAACTTTTAATCTATCACACATGTGTTATACAATTAATTATGTATAGACTTGGTAGTCAGTCTAGATGCAGTACATGGTCTTTTATTTGTTTGTCTGGGTTTTATGGCCTGTATTTTGTCTTTTAAGCTTACAGCACACAGGTTTATTTTATTTTAATCTATCACGTATGCGACGTACAATTATTTAGTAGACGGTTCTTTATTTCCAACCTTATATGGAGGGTGGGGCGCTTGGCCCTGCATTTGATTTATGCATAGTTATATTATATGGATGCTACAGTGTCGACTTTATTAGAGATGAGGAAGGGTGGGCTTGGGGGATCTATTCTAACCAGTTAATATTAGGGTGAACTCGACAATGCAAAGTATGTATGTCGACACACGCAAAGACAAATACAGTAGGAAGAGAGCCTCTAATAAAATATAGCTTTACACACCTTGATTGATTTTGATATTTGGCAATTATCTATGATCGATTATATACACGTATAGGCCTATATCATTGCTATCAAACAACATTTCCAACCCTTCTCAAATTATCTTAATACTCGGAGCTGTGGCGGGACGTTAAACACGATGCATGCAAAAATTAATTCCACAGTGTTATGTACTTTCTTAAGAATAATAAATTGATTCATCACATTTACACAGGCTACAAACAGCTTAAAATTTGTTGAGAGAGGACAAGCCCGTCAGGTATTACCGACAGCGGCTTCACGGGGGAAAAGCTTGTCTGGCATCGGGGAAAACTGACCGTCTGATGGGGTGGCGGGTCCGAAAACACGGCACATAATCGCCAAGTTGTAAGCAGCTGTCAGATGGGCAGAATGAGTCATCGCTGATCTAAATCTTTCACATTTATGCACTTATTACATGTTAGCCGACACCGGTAAATACCAGTATTAATAGCGCGCATTTTCTTTTCATTAGAAATATGATTTACAACGAGTTTGGCTAAAAAAATCGTCCTAATTATATTATAGCAAAACAACGACAGTGATCTATTAAATTCTCTTTAAGGTCACGTGTATTTACTGTTATTCGCTATTTACTAGATTTTCATTGGCTGAGAGCTCGCCGTCTCACTACTTTATTATTGCGAGGACAAAAAATGCTGTCGTTTAGATTATTTGTTTAAAACGTTTCTGGCACATAAATTGGAGTGTGGCAGTTCTGTTTACAACACATTAGGGTTATTTCTCGAGAAATAAATATTAAAACTTCTCACAGCGGTGAGTTGCAACGACTTTTGAAAACTAAGCTAGTTAGAACCTCCCAGTCCTCCGCCTATAATCTTCAAGTTAATACGCCATAGTGAGTCTGCGCCTTGCTACCTCACCGATATCATTAGTATACGACTAGAAGCAGTGATGGGGTAAAGTTGCGACCCTTTTCCCACAAAACACACGGAAAACTAACCAACGAGTTGTATGGCGACCGCGCTTTCAGTCGTGTCGCCCCTACGCTCTGGAATAAACTGCCACTAAGATTTAGATCACTCACCAAATTCAGCCTGTTTAAATCCAACTTCAAAACATATTTATTCAATTAGGCAATAATACTACTAGCCAATCTAATGTTGTATAGGCTAAATTTTGTACATCTTTGATTGAGATTTTAATATGTATATGCTATGTATAGTACGCCCATGTAAAGACTGTTGAGACGATTGTGTGTAATGGTCTATAAACAATATACAATATATTATATTATTATTGTTACTTTAGGGCCAAGCAACTAACTCAATATGTGATAGGTTTTCAA
The DNA here is from genome assembly GCA_963678685.1 of Patella ulyssiponensis. Taxonomy (NCBI): domain Eukaryota; kingdom Metazoa; phylum Mollusca; class Gastropoda; family Patellidae; genus Patella; species Patella ulyssiponensis. The sequence continues at coordinate 49,069,383 of OY783229.1, read as the reverse complement.
ACAACTTAAGCCCGCCAGTCTTCATCTTGAAATGGAGACCGGTGTTAATGTGGTGTCTGGATAAAACCAGACGTTTATTTTAGAAAAATAATGTGTAGGTGAAATTTACCTTTAGTTATCAAATATAGCAGATGGGTCATTCATTGTATAAACCTCTAAAGCAGTGATTCCTAACCAGTGTGCAGCGGCACACCGGTGTGCCGTGAGATCTTCCTAGGTGTGCCGCCAAATTTTGAACGGCACACTAAAGAAATGCGAAAAAAACACGCGATTCCAATTAAAAATTTACTGGGATGTTCATAGCTGTGTTTTTCTTTATTTAGTTTGGGACATTCTATGTGTCTATGACTAGTCGGTGTCTACGAGTGTATGCCGTCTGTGACTTGCCATGCTTTTGCTTTGCAAAATTCTAATGTTTTTTTACATTTTATTTAGCCAGGTGTGCCGTTATTTTTTAATGTGTTCCAAGGTGTGCCGTTGACCAAAAAAGATTGATAACCACAGCTCTAAAGGAATGGAAATTGACTCGAAATCTTAAAGGGTAACGTGTCCGGATAAGCAGTTTGACGTTCACTTCCACACGACTCAATACTTTGAGCTGATAAACCATTGCTCTGTATTTTGGCGCTTAAATTTCATACATACCCGGACTTTTATTTTTGAGACTGTTCTAATCGGGATAGTCCCTTTTAACGATCCTCATTTGAATAAATCATGTGGCAGTACGAAGTGAAAAACCAGGGTATGTATAGATTAGTCTGCAAATACAGTCGCCCAATTTATCAGATGGTAGCAATGGTTGGGTAACTACTTGTGGTTTCATAATAACATTAGTGTTAATTAAAACTACGCCATAATGAAAGCAGACACGGAGATCTTAATAATGATTTCTTTCTGCGCAAGCCATACATGAACATTCGCGAATTCAGTTTCAGATATATCGAACGCGATAGTCTTAAAACCTTTTTCTAATCCTAGAGGCAATCCATGAGTCGAAAGAAATATCTCTAGGTCTATGATTGCTTCAATTACTGAATATACAATGTAGGGGTTTTTATTCTAGTAAATATTGAAACCATTCACCGGCGATATTACACTTGTAAGATGCACTCAAACGAATAAGAAACCACAGAAAGACTAATCTATCAATGGGAAGGCGAATGATCTCTTCTCTGTTCCATTAAAATGCATATCCATTTATGCCAAAAACAATGGCACTTGAAAGGTTTTATTCCAAGGAGCCTGCGAGTTTTGTATAGTTCAAATTATCACTTTATTGAGTAATAAGAAGGCGGGCCAAGTTAAATTTGATTTACCATAATAGTAATATGATTTAAACACCGATCCTAGTTTGTTTCGTTCGTTTATATTCAAAATTTCGTTGTACTGCACTAGAATGTGGAAGATTTGTTAAATCACCCGCGTTCTGCTGGATCTGAGGGATTAGCCAATCAAGTGGTCTGTCGAGTTGAGTTCATGGTGTCTAGCAAGCGGGCGTGTGGGTAGACATTCGCAGCGATATGAAACAGACAAATCAAAGCCAAAGTTGTATTTCAGAATACCCACTTGAAACACTGACGATGTTTAGCTAATCCAATGCCTGGCGCCATAGGGTCAAAATGCACACGTGTGACCTCCGACGCGACCCCCTTCTACAACTGGTCAAGCTCTTCGTGTAGTGGGGGCTGTCGTATGTATAAATAACGAGACGGAAATTATATAGCTCTGTACTTCAATTAGATTGCCATAATAGCTGTTATTTTTTATATGTAAGTCTATTACGATTTACATGTATGAATCAATTCCTGGAATTACAGAATACATTATACAATCAATTGCCCCATATAACCCTAACCCAAAGAGCTATTACAAGGTGAAATGAGCATTAAAACCTGTAACTAAGGCATGCCACTATATTTTGAAGGGTTTGTGCCTGTGGACGGCAACGATATCCATCGACCTCTGACTCCATGGGCATTGTGACTGGTTCCCACAGGGTAGCGTATAGGGACCATTATTATATCAACGACATTGTGAATAATATACAATCAAACATCCGACTATTTCCAGATGGCACCTTCCAAAAATAGGTGACCCAGAGGCATGCGCAGTTAATTTAACAATGGTCTCAAAACAATCAATACATGGGCGGAAACAAGGCCAGTGGCATTTTACCCCCTAAAAACAGACCTTATCCCTCATAACTAAACGCAATGTTGTGAAACCACCCCTTTGTATGAATTCAATAAGAAGAAAGGGTGTAACTGGACATAAACACCCTGGACTTACCTTCAAACCAATTGTAAATGGAACAGTCACATTCATAATATAATTAATAAAATATCAAAATAAAAATAATAGGAAAATACCTTATATTCTTTCTTCATTCTGTCGCACTTTGATTATGCCGATGTTTTTTGGGAAGGGTGCGCTGCCTACGTAAGTAATAATCTCGAATACCATCAGCTCAACGCACTATTTCTGGAGCAGTTTCGGGTACTATATAGTTGTGGTTTATTGGGTAATACGCTGGCTCTCTAGCCTGGAGGTCGCGTGTTCGATTCCTGCAGCTGCATTGGCCTAAAAAATTCACCGGGATTCTCCGACGTGGTTTCCCCTACTGTACAAAATTACTCGTCCTTATCTTAAGAATCTCAAAATCTTAATCAAGTCCATGAGTTTCTCGATATGTCCAACATATTTTAATCTCGGTTAATTAGTATTTTATTTTCAATATTAAGTTGAACTCTGCGTATGTATGCTTATAACCTTAAATACGGTATATTTTCATCCATTTTAAAATATAAAATACGTATATAATAAGTATTGACATGTTTACTGTCTGTATATACATACACACTCATTTGTTTTTTGTATTAATATTATGTATATATATTATCGGAGGGGGTGGGTACATAGACTGAGTCTGTTCCCCAATCCCATTCAGACATCCTGAATAAATTTTTTTTTTCTTCTAAAAACACCTTAATAAATGATAAACACCAAAAGCTTCCACAAAAAATCTTAACACCAATGACATGTAAAGCGATTACGATAACTTTTGATATTAGAAGATGTTGGACAGGGATATCGACATTATAGTCATATACATGAGCGTCTGGGCAATCTAGTTAGCAGTGAGATTTCAGAAATTCTGTTATCCATAAGATGGAAGATTAACGGAAAGCAGCGAAGACATTATGTGTCCATATTATCATGATGGCTAATGAAAATGTAAAATAGTGAAGTAAAACGACGACACCACCCATTGAACATGTCAACTGACAACACGTATGATTATTACAATCCCGCTGAAGTTGAATAAATCATAGATTAATAACAGGAGCAGATTGTGTATGCTTTCTCCAGACGTGAAACTTCAACTAGTAAGTTGACAGGAAACAGATGTTTAATCAACAATTCTTTTTTGGCCACCCTAGAAATTTCTCAAAGCAGTTTATTTTTCATTTAAAATATTACAATATCCCCCGTCTCAGTAGGGAGATTATGATATGAAAGTGGCAATCCCCTTGTCATCAGGGTCGTAGAAAAATAAGGAGCCCCGAGATATGGCTCAACACCCCTCTTTCAATTATAAAATAATACACTTGATTATGATCACACAGTTAAGTAATGCTCTGATCAGTCGGTCAGGGTGCCCACACGCCAATGGTACCTGATTCGTTTGTCCTTATCCAAACTTTCTATATCACTCATGTGGAGGCTATGGGGCGCCACCACAGGCGCGGATCAAAAATGCCCATCCTAAAAATCTGCCGCTGCTGAAAAAAAGCATATTCCTGGAGACACGGGTGAGAATATTTTTCGATATCTACTCTCCAAATTGGAGGAAGTAGCATTTAACAGCTCATTCCACCAAATGGTGAGTGGATATTAGAAACTTTTCTGATTGATACCCGTTGCATATTGTGAAAGTTTTTCTTTGGTTGGTTATATTTTATGTTTATTGTTACCTGTATGAATAATTCACAAATATTTTACATTACAAAAGTATGTGTTGTACTTTCCATACACATCTCACATCGGCACTCATGGTCTGGATCCTGTCTCTCACATTCGGATTATAAGATTACATGCTAACGACTTCGATTGTGGCTGCAAGTGCGTGGAAAACGCGTTTGCGGCAGTCTAATTTTCAGTGACTTCGATATCAAAATATATCAACACAAGATGATAAAGTAAAAGAAAAGGGCTAAAAAAAAGACGAGTTGGAGATTTTATTTATCATCTAAACATGTCTTACATGCACAAATAAATAAATATAATTCTTTGGTATAGATTTCACTTTTACTGAATCTGATTATATAAACAGCGTAGTGATACATCATTTTTTGACAGTGCAGTTTACCTATTGCAAAGTCCTCTATATTGACCCAGTATTTTCTTCAAGGTCAATTGAATAAAAAACGTTTCTTTGTAACAAAAAAAGAAGTCACGTTTTATTTAAAATAAGTGGTTTCTGTAAAATAAGAGAAAGTAGTTCCTTTTGATTGACCAATCAAATTCATGTAAAGCGATATCTCCTAGATTATGTAATTTATCACACAAGCGATATCTCCTGACAGATGTATTATTGGGCGATAACTTGACGCACCACCACTCTGCTTCACACCCACTTTTAAAATCCTTAAAATAAAAGCTTCTGGTTTGGATTCATACACACAATCTATATCATCGTTGAATAATCTACAATTATTTCGTGAAGCGTATCTATTATACCTAAGAGTCCAAGAAGATTGAATACCTCCAGAAAAGAACTAACATATCTGATCAAACACTATATTCAAATAGGGGTTATGCCATATTTCGTTTCTGTGTAATTGTCCGACGGTCTTCCGTTACAAAAAAATCCCTACCTAATATTGATATTTCTTATACAAATGTACGAACTTTGGAAAGAACATCGTATTATGTTATTTTCTTCAATTGGAATAAAAAATAAATGCCAAGCAGTTTAAAGATAGACATTTATTCGAAACACCCCTATAAACGTATCCGTTGGATTCTAAAAATAAAACCTCAGTTTGGTTCAATTATTTATTAATAAATTCTACACAACTGTTGCTGACCCTATTTAAATAATACACGCATGTTGTTCAAAATATGGCAATAGAATACAATTATTTGTGACATTTAGAAAACGTTCCGAATTTCTTATTCGTGGTCAATGCCGATATCACCTCGGATTAACCAATACTGATATCGATCTGGAGATCTATGAAATAATACCTAATATAGCATTTGAAGTAATGGTCTTATCTCTAAATAACAGACAGCTGCACACCATCATACAGTTCGCCTACTCTATCATTTCAAAGAAAACAATTATCTCTATAAATGTGGAATAATTTACAGACATGGTTCAATTCAATAGAGTTTAACTTCCACTAGACACCCACAGGGTTAACTTATATCTTAATGTGAGGCAAACGACCCGAATCCGTGTTACGTACGGACCTACATCAAACCCATAAAATGCATAGATGACAGGCTATATGGTCTACAGCGCACATGTTAGAGTCATGCTCCATATAAATCGGACACATATAGGCCGGCAGCCAAAATTTCTAGCGTGCAACTCCGCTACACGGTCCACCATAAAATAATCTGCGATCATTATAAAGTAGATGATCATGTTTTAAAGAAAATTTACTAGTGGTCCAAGCTTCGGCAGCGCAATTTAAGGGTGATATAAATTTATTCGTACGGGATTTATTTGACTCGCGCTGTTATAAAGCGTAGGGAAATAACTAGTGATTGGTCACCATGGGCCAATCAGTAGCTCGCATTGTGAACTGCTGACCCGACCTTGAAAGTTGTAAACAACAACACACATGTAATGGCTGCGCCCATGAAAGAACGTGAATCGACTGATATTTCATCAAATTTACGCTGTATTGTTCCTTTCTAAGGATTAAGAAAGGAACGAGAACAATTATTTACAAAATCTCGCCGGGATAAATTCCGTGAATGTGCCCATGAATGGCTAAAACTTGATGGGCGAGGGAAATGGATAGCTGAACAGGCGAGTGATTAATCAACAAGGAATTTATTTATCGACGCGCCAAAAGATACTGTATTTCACCCAACATGCTACAGGCGTTTTACAGACAAATTCCGAATTGTGTCTGCCCGTAATCGTATAGAGAAAGAAAAATTAAAATCCCCGGCTACAAGCCAAACAGCAGGTAGGCCTAATGTTAATGTTACTACTTACAAATTTATAATCATTACTAATAAATATTAAATATATTCATCATACACTGTCTTACAGTTTTTAATTATTGTTTTGTTGTAAATGGAATCAGAAGTTCTACTGGGATCACTGTAAAATTGTTATGAAGCTAGCCAGTAAAGCCCTTTACCCCATTTGTTGATTTGGCGCAGTCATTGGTTAGAGTGTTGCGCATTCGCTTCCACGGTAGCACGTCATTTCGGTCCCGCGTCATTTCGGACTCAACACAAACGTCGTTTCGGACTTACTTGGCGTCGTTTCGGACTAAGTCAAGCAACTTTTCGGACTCTGATTAATAATTAAAGGACCGTAGATAATTTATGTAAATTTATGTGAGACTGATAGTTGTCTTATTTAATTGATCAGCGATTGTTGATGTCGCGATTAACACTGCTTGTTCTCTTTTGTTTTGTTTTGTATTGAACTTGGCAATTAAAATATTGTTGAAAAATTTGTGTATACTTAGTAATACTTCATTGTTTTTCTTTTGTCAAATAGTAAACGAGCTTGATTGACCGATCACTGCTAGTGCTAAAGTTTTTTTTGTGAAACGGAATAATTGCAATCAACACACGGCCGCCATTATCAATGATTGACAACTCTCACGTTTTTCATCATCCACCAAAGTACTGCAAGATTTCTATGCACATACTACAATAACATCGGGATGTTCGTTATGCACGACTCCACATGCTGAAGGCCTACTTCAACTTGATGGCGAGCGGTAAATTATATAATTTAACCTGCATGTTATTTTTTGTTGGGCTATTAAGAATAGCCACGTGCGGCGTATTATATATTGATTTGACAGTTGTGTTCAACCTTTCCTTTCAACTTATTCCTGAGTCCGAAGCGTCACCTACCTGAGTCCGAGGCGTCACCTACCTGAGTCCGAAATGTCATATACCCGAGTCCGAAACGTCGAGGCCATATTTTTTGGAGTCCGAAATGTCGTAAGTCCGAAATGACGCGGGGCCGAAATGACATGTAATCTCTTCCACAAGGGATGAAACACAGAGAAGTTAACTTGTTTTTTATTTTCTTGGCCCACTTGCAGGTGCCCTGCTAAGACGTTCTGTCTCAAGACCGTTTCCGGTCACACAAAGGATCTGAACCACAACCGCATGCCAGAGTTGAACAGCCAGGTACATGTAGGCCTCAAAGTGACATTCCTCCCCCCCCCACCCTTGAGCACACTCAACATTCAACGCTATATGGTGTATAATTTGTTTGCAAATTTGTTTGTAGGCCAACTGTTGAAAGCTGCTGAATTGAAAGAGGATGAAGATATTTTAAGGCATATCATTGTTGCTTCTTGGTACACCCAAATGTATGTCAGCTGCTGAATGCTTTTACTAGGACTAGTCCAGTCACTAGATCCCCTAAGATATTTTTCCAGCAACAATTTTGACATGTCTACCTAATTTACCCTACAGATTTGTGTAATTTGAGCAATTTGCATATGGCTTGTCAGGGCATATTTTCTCAATGCAATGTTCAGGGACCAATTTGGAATGAATTAAACTGAGCCTTACATTAAATTTTTCAATACATGTATTGTTTTCAATTTAGCTCAAATGTAAAATCATACGGCCTGCCGCCTGCCATTGAGTCAACTGGCGTGGTTTCGAAACCCTGGTTGTACGTGGCAAAGAGTAGGGTCCCCTGTCCAACCTCATGGGTTTTCTCCGGGTACTCCGGTTTCCTCCCACTGCTAAAGACCCCCACGTGCAAGCGAATTATTGAAATAAAATTAAACCATGTTAGTCCTGAAATGACCAAATTTGATGTTAATACATTTAGTGACAGTGATGATGACGAAGATTAACTTTGATGACATTTGATGTGCAGAGTACTGTTTAATTATGATTTTCAATGATTGTTTCACTTCAATAAATAATTTCACAACTGTTCATCCTGTTTTCTAACCTTTGCCTTCATAACAGCCCAGAATTATTTTTTTAACTTATATCTACATGTATGTTTGTAATTTGACCATTAATCATATCCGAAATAGTTGTTCACAGCTACATGTACATGTACAGTTGTAAAAATACTGTAGTGGCTAATTGAAAGGGAACATGTATGTGGGTTTAGAATGTTTATCTTAGTTGAAAAAAATCATGTGGTTCAATGCATTATAAAGTGCTACTGATCTCCATTATTTCAAAAGCATATCATTCAACTACTGTCAAACATATCCCCTGGTATGGCTAGGATATGCTACAAATCGACTCTAGCATGTTCCATACAAGCAATAATTTCTGAGCAAACATCCAACAATCAACCCTCAAAGGCCCCTGAGATCCAAGAAACAAAATAATTATTAGGCTTGTGTGCCCACACCAGGTCTTGTGCGTCATACAAAACCAGCAGTCACCATACACCTGATAGTCTATCAATTACAGACATTTGACAGAAAGGGAGATAACTCATTTTCACCGTTAATGGGTGTCCAGAATTCTTTATTCACCCATGACATTTGTGTTTTGAGCATTTTTATTTACATCAAAATCTATCCAATAAACTGTTCATTGCCAAGGATGAAGGCATGATGTGTTTTAGCAACTATTTAATTTTATGTCAACTTCAGAATTGTTAGTACAAAATTAGCATTTATTTGACAATTTTGACGAATTTCATCTGGCCCTAAATCAATAAATTGCAAACATTTTGCTTGGAACTCCCGGATTTTGTGTTCGTGGCGTCATAAGCTTTCCAAAAATGTATAGTTTTTCTTTTAGGCAAGACCGTGTAGCGGAGTTGTGTTTCTAAGCTAGCTAGAAATTTTGGCTGCAGGCCTATTATCTTTCCTCTCTCTTTCCGTTTTCAGCTGGAGAGGATGTGAGTTGCGAGGATGCCCAGAGGATGCTGAGACAGTGGACGCTTAACGGATGATAACGGACATGGAACGTCTGTTGCTCGTATATGTCGCGCATTTACATCGTACACAGTAGAAAGTTCATCCGTTGTGCAGCTCAAAACTTTTTGCGCGGATGAAATCAAAGTGAACGGATACTCGATGGATAGAGAGTATGAAACACGTATGCAATGAGTACACAACGGATACATGGCGTTTTCAAACGGAGAGCGCGTTTTTCCCCCGTTTTACATCCTAATTGCCAAACTGATCCCGCAGTGAATAGTCGCTTGGACGCTACAATCACTGGTAAGCATGACATCGACGAGGCTTAATGAGTACGGCATATTAACTTTTTTACTCCAACAAATTAAATTCTCAAACATTTTTTTGAGGTAAAAGAAAAATAAATAAAGACGTTTGAAGTATTTGTAGTTAAAAAATATTTCCTATTTAGTGTAAATGGGTATTAAAATGAGTAAAATGCATCATTTTGCCCGAAGCAGTTAGGTGTTAAGTAAAAGTAGTATGACCGCTTGTCTAGCCACGCACGTGCGCGCATGCGCATTGCATGCATGTGCGTGCATGTGCGTGCACGTGACCTTGCACTGGATGACCCCTGGCACGTGCGTGACCCCCTGCGTGACCTTGCACGTGCGTGACCTTGCACGTGAGATTGCACGTACGAAGAGAGGGGCGCGCGCGCGCGGAAAGAGAGAGAGAGAGAGAGAGAGAGAGAGAGAGAGAGAGAGAGAGAGAGAGAGAGAGAGAGAAAAGAAGAAGAAGAAGGGGGAAGAGGAGAAGCAGGGAGGGGGAACAACTCTTTTACATTGATTAAGTTGGCCCTGAAAAGGGCCGTTGGTCCTCACTCGAATGCGAGCACTAGAATGTGAGGGTACGACGCACATTATGTCGGTTGCGTCTAATGGCCTCCACTAATTCGGGAGGAGGTCTTTTCCTGGGAGGTGTTTTTAATACCTCGTCAGGTAAGACAAAGATATCGTCAGGGGTAATCACGGCAAGCGTGTGACCCCTGAGATACACGAGAGTATCCGTGCTGCGGTTGTCTTCGATGCGTACGACCGGAGCATCCATTCTCATACTGATAGAGAGACGTGTGTTGTGTCGTTTTAAAACCGTAAGGACGAGTCCATTTGAGTGGTATGACGTCACAGACGAGTCCATTCATGGAGTGACGTCACAGTACTGAGCATCACGTTATGCATCGTAGGTTTAACGTTGTGGGCTAAATATAGACGTGATGCAACGCCATGCGTACGTTGGAGGCTAAATATAGACGCGATGTAACGTTATACAGTGCATGTGTGTACGTTTGATGCTAAAAATAGACGTATGGAAAATCCAGTATTACACAACCGCATGTAACCTGACGTTAAGTATTGCACATGTGTAATGGCATGGATATGACGTCACGGAGGAGTCCATTTGAAGGATATGACGTCATGGACGAGTCCATTCATGGTGACGGGAATAAAAGGCCGAGAAGCGACAGCATCGAACATTGATATGCGATCAGCGAGCGAAGCAAGATGAGTTATTCTTTACGACCCGTGGATAGACGATACAGCCGATTGTTTAGAACCGAATCACTGTGTGTGGAGATAGACTTTTTGGAAGATTGGTCCCACGTTCCAGCCAACGATGTACCACAACAACTACACGACACTTTTGAGGCCATCATCGAGGAAATACGTCGAACCTTGGACGCCAGAGAAAGTGATTATGTTAGAATCGCCATCAGTCACCCAGGACTCAAAACACCTATTTGGTTACCTTTCCGTGAACATCGTTTGTTAAAAGCCGAAGACGTGTTGCAGAAAGTGGCTGCCGTGTTACAGAGTAACGAAGAATTTAGACTAGATCAAAGAATGTCCATGAGTATCTGTCACGTGTCCCCTCCCGATGGTAGAGGTAGCGGTGGAACAAACATGAAGAAGAGACACTGCGCAAATTTCGAAGAATATTTGAAGAAAAAGAAATGTTTGGTCACCATAAAGAATGCCGACGACTTATGTTTTCAGAGAGCTATTGTCGTCGCCCGGCATTATGCCAACAAACAGCACACGCCTGAATGGGAAAGAGAACGGAAGAGATTAATCAACAATACAGGACCCCACTCGTGGCAAACGAAGAAAACCGAAGCCCTCATCGATGCCGTCGGTGGAGCCAGGCAAGCCTGCACGGGTGTGGAAACCTGGGAATTGTACGCCAAGTATTTGGGAGAGCAAGGATACCAGCTCAACGTTTTCTCTCGAGCCATCTTTGGAAAGGCGATCTATCGGGGAACAAAACACGTCACCGGGACCCCAAAACAACTGAACCTGTATTTACACGACAGACATTATGACGTCATTGCCTCCATGCCCGCCTTTGTGGAAAGGTCGTATTTTTGTGAGACCTGTCAGGTGGGATACGATCATGGCAAAGAACATTCATGTCACGTGATGTGTCAAGGATGTAAGACAGTGGGTCCACCCTGTCCACCTGATCCCAACACAAAGACGTGTTACCGATGTCATCGTGTGTTTGTGAGCCGCCAATGTTTCGACAACCATCTCGCCACCCGTTCCAGAGCCAAGTGCAGTGTGTGTTATCGATGGAAGAAATGTGAGAAATGTCAAAAAGAGTGGGACGTCATCAAGGCCAAGCGAAATTTAGAACAACATCGATGCGGAGAATACGAATGTTCCATCTGCCGAGAGTGGCACACGGCCGAGAAACAGTTTTGTTACATCCAACCACTGAAATCACCCATCAACATGAACAAAGACCGAAAGACCCAAATCGACAAACTACAGCAGACAACATTAACCCGCTTCGTCTTCTTTGACTTTGAATGCCAGCAAGATACCGGTGAACACATTCCCAACCTATGTGTCCTGCAAACCTGCTGTCACTTTTGTATCGACAACCAAGATCCCTGCGAGCACTGTGACACGTACTGGAATCACCAACGAGAAATTGTGTTTAAAGGCCCAGACACGCTGGACGATGTGGGAAAATGGTTTTTGCAACTCGCTGCTCACGGTACGGTGGTAGATGGTCGGAAACATGACAGTCACGAATCGAGTCCCGTGATTGCCGTGGCTCACAACTTTAAAGGTTACGACGGCCTACTGATTTTACAGACGCTGCACAAACATTCCGTGGCGCAACCCGAAGTGATTATGAATGGTGGTAAAGCGATGACGATCACAGTCGGTACGGTAAAATTCATCGATTCCCTCAACTTTCTACCGATGGCTTTACGGGACATGCCCAAGACCTTTGGCCTGCAAGAACTCAAGAAAGGTTATTTCCCTCACCACTTCAACAGACCGGAGAATGAAGATTACGTGGGCGCCTATCCTCCCGACACCGATTACGATCCGGATGGCATGAGTGTGACTGAACGAGAAAAATTTCACGAGTGGTATGAGCAACACCGTCACGACGTCTTTGATTTTCGTCAGGAAATTCTCGCCTACTGTAAGAGTGACGTCGATGTCCTCCGCCGATGCTGTGGTGTGTTTCGCGAGATATTCCTCATGGACACGGGAATCGATCCCTTTGAAAAGAGTTTGACCCTGGCCTCTGCCTGCAGTCGCGTGTTACGCACGCACTACCTACAGAAAGACACCCTCGTCGTCATTCCTCGAGCTTTGATGCAACAGCCAAAACCTGGTAAGGACTGGCACCGCTTCCAGCCTCGACAACAGTCCAACAAAGCCCTTCGATGGTTGGAATGGGAACAACATCGACAGACCATGGCTGCATTCCGAAACCAGACGCCACTACCCAACATTCGACACGCCCGCAACGGTAATGAATGCCGAGTTGGCCCTTACAGTTTAGATGGCATGGACACGACCACGGGTACGGTGTACGAGTTTCACGGGTGTGCCTTTCACGGTTGTCCCAAATGTTACCCGGGCCCCGTCCAAGACCTTCAGCATAAACATCCCTACGATCCATCTCGCAGTATGAGGGACTTGTACCAGAAGACACAAGAACGTCAGCGTCGACTCCAGGAACAGTACGGTATGCAGACCATCCGCGTCATGTGGGAATGTGAGATGGAGGAAGAACGACGCCACGATCCCGAGATGAACGAATTTTTACAAGGCTTGGAAGATCAGCAATGGCCCGCTCCCGAACCTCTGATGCCTCGCAACGCTTTCTTCGGCGGGCGAACCAATGCCATCCAACTGTTGGTGAACGAGTCGGTGGAAGACATGCGCTACATCGACGTGGTGTCCTTGTACCCCTACATCTGCAAGTACGGTACCTTTCCCATCAAGGAACCCACGATCGTCACACAACCCGATCAAGACCAGTGGCAGCAGTACGAAGGATTGATCCAGTGTTCCGTCTTGCCACCCCGTGGCCTGTTCCACCCGGTGCTCCCGTTTCGACGCAAACAGAAATTGGTATTTGCCCTGTGTCGAAGCTGCGTCGACGAACACATGCAACAAGGGGAGATTGCCGAATACCAACCGTGTGATCACACCGACGAACAGCGAGCCTGGGTGGGTACGTTTGTCACCCTGGAACTGAAGAAAGCGGTGGCCCTAGGATACAAAGTACTGAAAGTCTACGAAGTCTGGCACTGGAAAGAATTCAGCACCTACGACCCCGAGGCCAAAACGGGTGGTCTGTTTACGGGGTACATTAATCACTACCTCAAGAAGAAGATGGAAAGCAGCGGTTATCCCGACACCTGTCATACCGAAGAAGACAAGGCCCGCTTCGTTAACGACGTGTACGACACGGAAGGTATTCGTCTGGATCCCGCGTCGATAAAACCCAACAAAGGAATGCGGGCGTTTAGCAAGTTACAATTGAACACAGCATGGGGTAAATTCGGACAGAGAGACAACTTTCCCAAGACCGAGTACATCACGGAGCCCAGCGTCTATTTTGAAAAAATGTTGGACGTGACCCAGACCGTACGAGATGTGCAGTTAGTCAACGACAACATGGTCTTGATGGAAACGCTGAAAAAAGAAGAACACGTGGCACCCTGTCCCATCACCAACGTGGTTATCGCCGCCTTTGTCACAGCCCAGGCCCGTTTAAAACTCTATTCCGTCTTGGAAAAGTTGGGAGAACGGGTATGCTATTTTGACACCGATAGCGTCATCTATCAATACCACGCCACGTCATGGAATCCCCCGGAAGGTTCGAGTTTGGGCCAGTGGAAGAACGAGTTGCCCGAAGATGTCACCATTCGAGAATTTGTTAGCGGAGGGCCAAAGAATTACGCGTACCGCCAGAGCGATGGTAAAACTGTATGTAAAGTAAGGGGATTCACCTTGAATTATCGTGCCTCCCAACAGCTGAATTACGCCATCATGAAGGAGAATGTACGACACGTCAATCAAAACGAGCCTCTGGTCATAGCCAATCCGTTCAAGATTACCAGAACACGTGACCGCCGTCTTTGGACACGCCCCGAGAACAAGCGATATAAAGTCGTGTATGACAAGCGGTTTGTTCAATTCAATGACGATGGCCAACCGAGCAACACTTACCCCTATGGATACTGACTTTCGGGTCTCAGGACGATGGCGATCAAACAAAGAAGATGACGAACCGGCAGAAAATACGGAGATGATCGAGAAACTTAGACGACGATGGCTCAACTTTCGAGTGTTGAAATGTTTCCTACCCATTATAGAAGAAAGGCAACACGAAGAGTGTATCGGTTGCAAGTACGAACATCCCAGTCAGAGATACCACTCGTGTCTGGGACTAGGCGTTTCTTCCATAACGGGTCAACCCTCACACCCCGTGGACGATTACAATCACTACCTCTGGGTGGACGAGCCGAAACTTCAAGACATCGATAGCGTGCTAGGCAGTATGATGGACGATCCACGGGATCAAGTCAAGACGTGGGAGGACGAACAACGATGGCGAGAAGACGTCGAGAAAGCCTTGAAAAAGTTCTGGACGGTGGTACCGGGCTTTAAGACCGCGTTGATCAAACGCAAAGACGAGTTCGTCGAACAGAAAGAAGACCCCATACGCCAGTGGATGGACGACTTGCCGAAGAAAAAGAAACGATGGTCTCTGGATCAAATGGATATCAATGTCATGTCCGGTAAACTGGGAGAAGGCTGGGAATGTATTGGCAGACAACTGGGGATCAGAGAAGCGCGAATCAGTCAAGCCAAGATGAGTCATCCTAACAACGCACGCATGCAAATTTTCACCGTGTTCAACCATTGGCGACAAAAACACGGTAATCGAGCCGACCTGATGACGTTTTTGGAAGCCTGTCACGTGAGTGAAGCCTTGGTCGATTGGGACGAAGTGAAAAAGTACGTGGAAAGCCTGGAAATCATAGACTAAACAACGAACCAATCAAAACGAAGGAAAAGAAAGAACCAATCAAAAGCGAGTGACGTCACGACCAGGACTATAAGAAGCGAAGTGTCACACTGCAATTTCATTCTGCTCTCGATGGCTAGTCAAACTTGTTTCTCCTGTAACAATGTCGGACACTGGTATAGAGACTGCCCTGCTCGTTCCCAACAACAACAGCAACGAAAACCAAGACAAGACAGACCAGCTTATGGTTCCTATGGAAATTGTTACCTCTGTGGAGAACCAGGACACTGGGCACCCCAGTGTGGAAAACGAGCCGAAGCCCAAAAAGCGAAGAGTGATGAAGAAAGAAAAGAAACTGTCAAAAGAAAGTGTTACGGAATCAAGAGACCCACCGACGAAAATCACAAGTGCCTCAACTGTGGACAGCTCGGACACGGCCTGCTCGAGTGCCAAGAAGAAATCCAAACAGAAAACAACTTTGAAGCCGTTGCCGGTCGCATGTTCGACAACAACATCGACATGCCCAGAGACAACACCCGCAGTCAGCGATACTGGTACTGGTGCGGAGAAGCGTTCGAGCTCTACAGACGATACAAAGAGAAAAAGAAAACAGCCGACGAAGCTTTCCATCCCATCTCCTATTCTCCCAACTACCAGTGAAAATGGTGAAACCCCGGCTGTCCTCTTGTTGGCAGAGAAGGAAGCAGAAAGTTTTTCCCGAGCACTCATCCAATATGCGGGTCCGAGAGATATGACCGAAGTCTTGTCGTATCCCCCTTGTTTCGATATGAGTGAATGGATACCCGTCGTCGTCACGTTTGCTGAAGTGGAAGACTGGCACCCACACGACACGATGCAGAAGCTTTTGGGACATGTGTATTGGATTCCTCGCGTCCTGAGAAATGTACCCTGGGTGAGACAAGAGATCCTGAAGAGAGAACGCGATAACTAACAGTTTTTTCTTTTCCTTTGTATGATATGTTTTTTGAATTGTTGTATTGAATGTTCTTTTTGTATTTTTTGTAAAATAAATTGTGTTCTAATTTCATTCCATGTCTGTTGTTCTGTCGCGAAGGTATAAAAGGCAGGGGAAAAGGGAATGGGGGAAACAGTGCAAGATGGATGTGACGTTCAAACATCCCTTTACCATGTTAGTCAGTGGTCCAACGGGTGTTGGAAAGACGGTCTTTGTGCAGAAATTTCTTCAAGCGTCCCTGTTCGACGTCCCTCCCCAACGTATCGTGTGGGCTTATGGCGAATGGCAAGAGAGTTACGATCGCTTTCCCTACACTTATGTCAAAGGCTTGACGGATATTGACGACGTGATGGGTCAAGTCAAAGGTCCACAAGTCTTAGTCGTGGATGATTTGATGGGAGAAGACACGGAGATATTGCAAAAGTGGTTCACGAAAAAGAGTCATCACCACGACACGAGTGTCATTTACATTGTGCAAAATTTGTTTGACAAGCAACAGCGTACCATCAGTCTGAATGCCCATTACCTGGTCTTGTTCAAAAATCCCCGAGACGCCTCGCAAATTGGTGTGTTGGCCCGTCAGATGTACCCTTCCCGCTCCAAGTATATGCAAGAAGCTTATGAAGATGCGACGAGTACCCCTCGCAGTTACTTACTCGTTGATTTGAAGCCCGACACGCCCGAAACATTGCGACTGAGATCCAACATTTTACCCCAAGAGGAACCACCCATCGTCTACGTCCAAAAAGTATAAAAGGGGGACCTGTACCTCGAAATGACTCTTGTTTGTCACGATGGCTCGCACGAAGAATACGCAGAGGAAACACCCACCTCCCACCCTTCCCAGGGCGACGTTCCCGACCCTGGCACCGGACCTTCGTGATCCCACGGTACGAAGTCAGACTCGCCCGAGAATGAGGGCCCCCAGAAGACAATGGTTACCCCCGTCGTTGACACCACCCACGAGTCCCATGTCTCCCTTACCGGCCACACCACCACGCCGTACCTTACCGGTTACCTCTCCACGTCTCACCTTACCGGTCACACCTCCACGTCCCACGTCACCACCCTCCGCTTCTCGGTCTCCCTCTCCGATCTTTCGCAGACCACGAAGAGAAAAGAAGAATTCTATGAAAGGACTCAAGTCCTTCATTCGCAAATTACAACATCTGACTCCCGATATGGCTTATGGACAGTTGGTCAAGAATACGGGCCGGGCACGTATTGGATTGTTGCAGTGGTTCAAGTTGGCGGCCAACCATTTGCTGAAGGGTAACATTCAACCACTACATGCCCAGCACAAGAAATGGGTGGAACGAAATCGACAAGTGTTGACCCAACTGACGGAGAGAAACATGCCGACGACCGAAAAACTCTCCCTGATCATGAAACCCGGGGGACGCGGGTTTTTTGGGGGTGTGTTGATTCGTATCTTGCTGCGATGGAAGGAAAGACTGCAAGAGGAAAGAAACAAAAAACGAAATCAATTCGTTCGACGGGCCGCTCAGCGCGGAAGGGGTCTGAGTACCGAAGAATTGAACCAGCATCGAGCGTTGCTTCGCAAACTGAGTAATCCACGAACATCCCCCAACGTCAAACGACGACTTGTCGATCAACAGGGTGGTGCCATCGGGGCATTGCTGGCCATGGCCCTCCCGGCTTTGGCCCCCTTGGTATCTAATCTATTGGGTGGACAAAAGGGTGGTAAACATCCCTTCCTTAGAACGCGCGATAGAGCGAACGCTATGGCTGCCGAGCTATCTAAACTATTTGGTGGATAACCCCGTGGACAGAAAGGTATAAAAAGGGAACCGGAGAACGACCCCGAGCTCAGTCATGGAGACACTGCGGTATCTATTGAACACTGCACCGAAAGACCGTCCTCTTTTACTCGAGACCCAACCCATCGTCGACGGTGTGTGTGAGTGTATTGGAAACCTGATTCGCGGCAACGTTCCTGTGACCGACAAAGAAGTCAAGCGCTTGAAAAAGGACGCCCCCTTGTTACGACGTTTGGGCACGTCTAAAACACCTTGGAAGACCCGTCGGCGACTTTTGAAGCAACAGAAAGGAGGATTCTTCACCCGATTGTTTAGGTCCTTTCCCAAAGATGAAATTCGCCAAGAAAATGAAACTGGTACCCTTCGACGGACCCATCGACGTCAAACCCGTCGAAGTCATGCAAGTCGAACCCGCGTACGATCGAGATCCACTGCAGCAGGCCGTCGAGAATGTCCACCAAGACATGCAACACGTGTTAAACGATCCCACCCTAACCGACGAAAATAAAATGCAGCGTTACGGACAGTTGTTACATCGTTATCAAACGATGCAAAAGAAAAGAAAACTGGTCATTCCCTTGTTGGACGAAAACATACCCGAGCCAAAAGAAGAAATTTCGGAGGCACCCATCCTGGAGTCGGTCCCCCGACCCTATCAACATCGAGCTCGCCTTTTGTTGAAACACATGAAAGAAAAGACACCTTGGTCGTGGAACGAGAACTTGGAATTGGTTCGGAATGGCTCACGCGTACCCAACACCAATGCCATTGACATTGTGAACGATTTGGTTCGTCGGCGAAAGAATACCCAGGCTCCCGTGGGATGGTTTGGCGTGATGCAAAGTTTGAAGGCCACGAACGTACCGCGCGAAGCCATTGGTAATCAAGAACGATGGAACGTGTTGTCCACACCACCGACACGGACCCCGCCGCGACGCCCGAGAAAGAAGAAAATCTCCAGCACGGATACCCCTAGTACATCTACCAGAAGATGGCTCTCCTTGCAAAAACTATAAATAGCCTGTTCATAGGGACACCTGCTGAAACATGGAACGAAAGCTGAAGAAAGTGTATTACGACCCGAATCACCCGGCCGCTTTCGGTGGAGTCCTGGGCCTTCACAAAGCTACCGGTGTGTCCTTGGACAAAGTCAAGGCATGGTTGAAACAACAAAGGGCGTACACCTTGCACAAACCATTGAAAAAGAAATTCTCGCGGTCTCCCACGGTAGTGGCCGGCATAGATCATCAGTGGCAAGCCGATTTGAGCGACATGTCGGCCTTGGCCAAACAGAATGAAGGATACCGGTATTTGCTGTGCGTCATCGACGTGTTTTCCAAGTATGCTTGGGTGTTGCCCCTCAAAAACAAGACGGGGGACAGTTTGGTGGATGCCTTTCGTCAAATCTTTCAAAGTCGACAACCCCTGCGACTTCAAACGGACAAAGGTACCGAATTCCTCAATCGAAAAATGCAAGCGTACCTGAAGAAGAAAAAAATTCATTTTTTCGTGACACACAACGTCGAAACCAAAGCCAGTGTGGTCGAAAGATTTCAAAGGACACTGAAAGAGCGCATGTGGCGTTACTTTACTCATCGACAAACACAACGGTACATCGACGTGCTAGACGACCTGGTTCGGGCTTACAATGCTAGACGACATCGGACCATCGGCATGGCGCCCAAAGATGTTCGCCCCGAACACGAATGGATGTTGACAACACCGCCTCCACGTTCCCCGAAAAAGAAAAAATCAATGAACATTGGTACGACCGTACGTTTGGCTTTACCGAAACATGGTGCCTTCGACAAAGGTTACTGGCCCAACTGGACTCTGGAAACGTTCAACGTCGCACCCAACGTCGGTCCCGGTTACAAACTGTTGGACGAAAGAGGTGAACCCATACAGGGCACCTTCTATCCCGAAGAATTGCAAGCGGTCCAAGTCAACGACGATGAGATCTTTCCCATCGAAAGAGTACTCGAAAGAAAAAAAGACAAAGTATTGGTGAAATGGTTGGGCTATCCGGCGAGTTTTAATTCGTGGATCGACAGGACCAGTCTCCAAAACGTATAAATAGGAGCGAGAGACGCCAACATCAGTCAACATGCAAGACGAAACCACGTCTACGTCCGCGAGTGCCCACAATTGGTCGCTCTTGGGAAAACGTGTGCCACAAGCGGAAATTGTCTTTTTCTGTCAAGTGATTTTAGTGTACGTCGTGGCGGGAGTTTCTTTGTCCCAACTGGCTTTCAAACCCGACGGATCGCAGACCACGTTGTGGACGGCCTTGCTCTCCAGTAGCTTGGGTTACCTGTTACCTTCTCCAACTTTGAAAACCAAACATAATGAACAACGACCGGCCCTTTTACCTCACGCTCCCTAGTGACAGTTCCATGTCGTGGTATCCCGACAACAAAGTCTCCACGTATCATACACATCTGGAACCGCCACTTCTCGTCGATCATCGGGAATGGGAAGTGGGTCTGTCCATGATCACGTTACCCGACCAATGGCAAAACATCGATCAACGAGACAACACGCTCGGCTTACGCATTCATCCTTGGTCGCCCTCGAGCGACGAACCTGGAGTCAAGATATGCCGGGACCGCCACAGGATCGACCCGTCGAATTGTTTCAAAGGTGTAAAGGGTGGTGAGATCAAGGGATCGGTCGAAATGGAAACGCACATCAAGAGTGACGACTACGAGTCGCTGAGACATATCCTGGATGTCCTGAACACTAGACTGGATGATTTGTGGAACCTGTCTCCCATCTACAATCATTTGGCCCATAAACCTGTTCGCTTGGATCCCAATAACAAGGAAATGACCGACCACGAGAAGAAAGAGCAGAACGAGTACGAAACTCGAGAGGTGATGCGCCAAGGGGCCGTACAAAGAGGTTCCTTCGTGTCTTTCAAGAGAGACAACACCAACGATAGAGTGTATCTGAAGATCAATCACGTGCAGGCGCTTTTCTGGTTTGACGTGTTGCCGAAAATCGAACTTCGTCTGTGTGGACCCATCGTGTCCATGTTGGGATGGCCTGGAAACGAACTGTTGGTTACCCTGCAGTCAATCCAAATGACCGGCGAAGATGGCCAAAGTCTACGGTATTTCTACGCCCACCACACCCCAAATCTTCAAATCCAGTACGATCTGTTTTACATCTACACGGACATTATCGAACCCCAGATCGTGGGCGACGTGAAGGCTACTTTGCTAGACGTGATTCCCAGTCGACGATTGTATCACCGTCCCGCCAGGATTCACTACTTACCTCTGAAGTACAGTCGACTAAACTCCATTGGTCTCTATATAAGGAACGGAATGGGGAAAGCCGTGCCATTTCTCGACGGTAAGGTGGTGGTCCAACTTCATTTTCGCCGCCGATGATGATTCGAGTGTACAAAGGTGGAGTGCTCAGACAGCGAGGGGCTGGCAATGGTCTGGTGGTGTACAAGGGGGGAATTCTGAGACAACAGGGTGCCGGTCGATGGTCGGGGTTATTGAATGCCGTCAAATCGGTCGGGAAGACCTTGTGGTCGGCCGGTAAAGCGGCCGTGAAAAAGAATGTGGCCCAAGTGTTACCCAAAGTGGGGCAAAGCGTGCTCGACGCCGTCAGTGGTCGTGAAAAATGGAACTGGAAGAAAGTCGCCCAGGACACGCTTCGCCCCGCGTTGTCAAACACGATGTCCGACACACTCAAGAACGTGGTCGCCCACCTGGAACCTATAAAAGACCCCTCACGAACCCCGTCCACTTCACATCGTCCGAAGAGGAAGAAGAAGACACAGGTCACCTCTCACAAACGACGTAAACTAGATATCTTCGACCATGGCTACGCAGGTAATGCGCAATGATTCCTGTCCCTGCGCGCGAGACGAATTGCAGGATTTGTTCAGTGTACCCGACACGCAGACGGCCATAAACAAGGTGACCAAAATCAGAAAGTATCCACTGACGCCCGACTTGAACCACGACGGACCCATCGAATTTTATATTTCCAATGCCACCACCGATTTCATCGATCTGGCCAACATGACACTGCACTTGGCCCTAAAGGTGACCAAGAACAACGGGGATGACCTGGATGCGGATAGTCAAGTCGCACCCATTAACAACCTGTTTCATTCGTTGTTTAAAGACGTCAAATTACGCCTGGGAAAGGATGCCGAAACCTTGGTCACCACCTCTCTGCCCACCTATCCCTACCGGGCTTACTTGGAGAATTTGTTGAGTTTCGGTAAGGGAGCCAAGAACGATCACCTGTCGAAACAAGTCTTGTGGGAAAAAGACACCGCCAGTCAGTTCAATTCCACGAAATCCGTCGCCACCGCCGGGGATGGTGGACGACAGGCTCCGAATAACAAAGGATTGGAACAACGTCAGAAAACCATCGCTGAAAGTCGCACCTTTGAATTGCAGTCGCGTCTACACTTGGACATGTGTTTACAAGATCGGTATCTGTTGGACGGTGTGGACCTGCGATTGAAATTGGAAAAGCAATCCCCGAAATTTTTTCTGATGTACGGCGAAGGCAACGATGCAGAAGATTACAAAGTCGAGTTCACCAAAGCCTACCTGGATATCCCGTTCGTCACCCTGGCTCCCAGTACCTACACACGGGTGGCCGCGCAACTTCAATCGTCCAACGCCAAGTATCCCCTGAAGCGCGTGGTGGTCCGCGACATGGTCATTCCCGACAATCGCACCAGTCACGTGCTAGACAATCTGTTTGTCAACGAAAGCCTGCCCAATAGATTAATCGTGGGTATGGTACGTAACACGGCCTACGATGGAAGAAAAAACAGAAATCCCTTCGAATTCCAACACAATCAATTGGAAAACATCAAATTGACCAAGAACGGGGAAATTGTGGACGAATACGATGTCAACTTTCCCCAGCGACAAGCCATCGCACCTTACCTGGATTTGATGAAACGGGTGGCCGTCTTAAACACCCGAGAAGACCTGGACCTCCCTTTCCACGACTATATCAATGGGTACACTTTGTATTGTTTCGATTTGACCAATGACCACGGAGCCGACGGTAACTACTTTCATCCCAAAGCGGCGGGTAACCTGTCTTTGGAACTCAAGTTCGGTGCGGCCCCGACCAATCACCTCAGTCTTGTTCTGTTTGCCGAATACGACAATGTCTTGGAAATCGATGCCAACCGACAAGTCATCACAGATTGGTGAGGCTCTCTCCAATGGACAACTGACACGGGCTTTAGAAAAACATCTCCCCGCTAACGTATTCGGGGGCGTGTGGGCTCGTAATCATCTGGATATACTGCGCCCGACCTCGTACCCCAAAGCCTACGTCATCAACACGGACGACGAAGACCAACCCGGTAGACACTGGACCGTGTTTGTGTGCGAAGGACCAGATCACATTACCTTCTTCGATTCCTACGGGTGTCCCCCTGATGTCTACGGAGAAGCCTTTCGACGTTTCGTGCAAGATCTACAACTCCACTACCAACCCCGATGGATTCAGGGACTCGAGAGTGTCGTCTGCGGCCATTATTGTTTGTATTATTTGTGTCATCGTTTTCACGTTCCCTCCCCGCACGCCCTTTCTGTGTTCGGGCACGTGTATCGTGTGAACGATATACTCGTCGAACAATGGGCTAGGGATCATTTTCCCGACTTGCAAAAAGACCAGAAGAAGGGACAACGATGTCGATGCTTTTTTGCTCTGTAAATATGTTTTTTGTGTTCAATGTGTTCAAGTTCAATTTTGTGTTCAATTTTGTGTTGAATAATATGCTTTGTGTTCAAGTTCAATAAAATGTCGACAACATATCACGTGTCTGTTTTTTTTGTGACGTCATGTGACGTCATGCTATTCTGATTGGTTGGGAAATGGCATCGCCCCAACACCTTAGACTCGTCCCGACTCCGGCCATAAATAGGAGTGTCAAAGCCAAAAGAAGTCACAAACACCATGGATCGACCTCAAACAGATCGTAGATTTTGTACCACCTGTCGGGGGTATCACCCCATGTTTAGGGGTAATCGGCCCGATGCCGATTACCTTGTCTGTTTTTGGTGTGGGACCGAAATTGGCAACACCTGTCATAGGCGGTCAAAGCATTTAGTTAAATGCACCAAGAAGCCCAATCGGTGGGAGCAGCCGAAGTGCTCCTGCTAACCCTCTCATTGAGAGGACCAACGGCCCTTTTCAGGGCCAACTTAATCAATGTAAAAGAGTTGTTCCCCCATCCCTGCTTCTTCTTCTTCTCTCTCTCTTTCTCTTCTTCTTCTTCTTCTTCTTCTTCTTCTTCTTCTTCTTCTTCTTCTCTCTCTCTCTCTCTCTCTCTCTCTCTCTCTCTCTCTCTCTCTCTCTCTTTCTCTCTCTCTCTTTCCGCGCGCGCGCGCCCCTCTCTTCGTACGTGCAATCTCACGTGCAAGGTCACGCACGTGCAAGGTCACGCAGGGGGTCACGCACGTGCCAGGGGTCATCCAGTGCAAGGTCACGTGCACGCACATGCACGCACATGCATGCAATGCGCATGCGCGCACGTGCGTGGCTAGACAAGCGGTCATACTACTGTAAACATTGCACAAGCCGTTGAGCCAATGACTGACGCCGCCTGCAGTCAACGCACGTGTTGTGAATGTGAACAGTCATCTGTTACAGAGTTAATTCGTAAGTAATTCTCTGTGAAACAGATTGCCTAATTGCAATACTTAAACATAATTAATATGTATTTTCTCCCTACATCTTAATTCACACTTCCAGTTTACTGGGGATCACACTACATAATATGGCTCTACTACAAATCAATGGGGTCTACTCAATCCAGATTTTATCCCTTGAACCTCAACGGCATCTCTCTCTCCCAATGCATGTGTTTTCTCTAAGAATCTAGCGACTACCTGTTATAAACGCTCAGATTCACAAGTATTAATTATTTTATTGGCTAACTGTGGTGTAATTAATCCTGTGATTGGTCACTGATGCCAAATATGGAATGGTAACTTTCCTATTATTAGTGATAAACATGGTAATCAGGTCTCAACCAGAATCGGCTATGTTTATCAATTATTTACAGCTTTTTGTATTGTGTCAACCCATCACTCATGCAATTCGTGTGTGTGAGATATGAATGCCGTGTCTATGAATATGTTACCAGTATGCTATTATTAATTTAAAGGTAAAAATTCCACAATAGCCTTACGTTCCTCCCTGTCTTAAGACTCTTTGCCCAGTATTAGGTAAAAAGTCCCCTAAAACCTTTACAACGACCATACTAACATCTATAGGATTATAATAAGTATTCATTATAAGTAGCACAATCTAATAAGGAGCAGAAATCTCGCCTTCTGGCAGTATCTGGATTTTGAACTACACTACCCGAGTATGTTTAGTTATATATGTATATCGAGTAAGACAATCATTGTAGACAAGAGAATCTTTATAGAAATATAGTATTTGTATGGTGTTCTATTTCAGCCACGCTGCGCGTCGCCCTTTCCAATCTTAAAAAGCGCGACATTTTGATTGAGCCAAAACAAAAAAAAATAAATAAATAAAGAAGCGTTATGTCGCATATCGTGTTGAAAGAATGATTGAATGAATCCGACTAACATATGAATTGCTATATTTCTATTCCATGACATTGCGTAATGCTTAATATAACTGATGAGTGAAAAGTCTTTCACACCAAATCGTTAGCCACACAGAAACGTCTGGAGTTTGCGTGGGTTTATTAAAAGAATTTTAGATAGTATTTTTTACCGATTCTTTCAGATCTCAAAACTTCTAAGTTCACAAATCAATGCAATTAACAAAGACAACATTGTGATTTCTTCTGCGTTCAGAATATTAATGCCAGGGGGCAACCGAAAACAAACCATAAATGGATTAATCTATTGGTACTTTGTTAATGAACTTTGCAGCAAATGAATGCGACAATTGTTCAACTCCGAGCAAGTAATTTCCTGTTTAGCAAAGGGTCAAACTGTTGCACGATTATGTTTTAATATCGGGGAGATTCCCCTGCATTGCGATAAGTCAAAATAGAATAAACCTTACCGGTGTGCTTTGATGTACATTGTCGAACCCATTTTCTAATTGTATCTGGTTGATGCATGTCACTTTGCATTGAAGTCAAGGGCGAACCCGGGGGTGGGGGGGTGCTTCCAAACGTCCTATCCTGCTCAGCTACATAAAAAAATGTTGTAAAACAACACTGTCTTGATGAAACAACTGTAACGGTCGTGTGCTGTATACCTTTTCGTCAGATGGGGTGATGGGATTGGCATGAAAAACGCGAGATAATGATATAAACAGGTGTGATATCACAATTAATGCTTTGAATTAATGAAATTGAATCACAGGATGATCCTATTAATTCATTATAAGAATTGACATCAAACGGCGTATTGAATTCCTTTCTTCAACAAGCTCAATGTGTGTGCATGCCTAGAGAAGATGGTTTCATCACGCATTGACAACTGTCAAATTTCCTTAACAGAGCCTAGTACCCACCCCTCCCCCACCTCCTCCTACAAAAATTCCTGGAAACAGTAGTTTTTACTAAAAGCTTGTAAAGCTCACCCAGTGCAGTGAACATGTTATTGCATATAGCAGATTTTGCCTTTTAAAATACTGATAAAATAGCAGATGTTCAGATTTTAAGATACACGTACTGCTAAACTTGTAAAATAGAGACGATTTTCTTATAGGTAACTGGTTGTAATTAGGTGTCTATGTGGACATTTTTTGAGGTTGGATAATTTTATCCAAACCTTGATGGTCAAACCCGATTCTTACAATTATCTGACTATGTGAGAACTTAAAGGCCCAGTCCCAGTGGCCGATGGACACAAAACGTATGCAAAAAGGACACAGCGGACGAGCAAACTTTCGGGGGGGGGGGGGCTCCATCCGTTTTCATCCGCTCCAGAAATTGACGAAAATTTGCGAAAACAGAACGGAAAAGAACGAACGTGAGAAGTATGTAGCGGGGATGTTCATCGGGAGCCTAGCGGATGGAAGTGGATGACAGCTCCGACATCCTTCAATATACCAGACACATCCCCCTTACAAACGCTTTGTCCGTTTTGAAAACTTTATATACGGGATGCATATGCTTACATACTTTCTATTTCCGTGCTACTAACGATGTATAGACGTTCCATGTACCTTATCTTTCCTCCCTCTTTCCGTTTTCAGCTGGAGCGGATGTGAGTTGCGAGGATGCCCAGAGAATGAAGAGAGGATACAGTGGACGTTTAACGGATGATAACGGACATGGAACGTCTGTTGCTCGTTTATGTCGCGCATTTACATCGTACACGACAGAAAGTTCATCTGTTATGCGCGGATGAAATCAAAGTGTACGGATGCTCGATGGAAAGAACTTATGAAACACATGTGCAATGAGTACACAACGGATGCATGGCGTTTTCAAACAGAGGGCACGTTTTTTTCCCCGTTTTACATCCTCTTTGCATCCGTAAGTGCAGTGGGACCGGGCCTTAATATAGTCATAACGGCATTTCACTGGAGATATACAGCTGCTGGGAAATAGCATGATAATGGTTTAAGCAGTTGGTTCATGTGCACTGTTAAGTTTCCAGGTTAGAACCTGTAGGCCAATAGTCAGTGGTTACATCCTGAAATCGATTGGGCATAATTTTCCAGAAGATGTTAAATTAGTCATGTTTTATGTAGATATTAAAGCAGTATCTAATCGGTTAAACCCGTCTGTTACAAGTCTGTTTTCAGGCTTCAAATGGTGCATAGATTGTAATTTAGACATATATTTACATGACAAGCTCATAATCAATTCTCTAGAACATTCACCATATCTACGTTAAATGATAATATTGAACCTCGCAATTATGACTGACTGAACATTGAGACTTCGTAAAATATTGTACAGTTTGACAATCGAGAATACGAACCGTCAATCGACATCCAAAGGACACAATGTAGGCATTTTGTGTCAAAACTTCAAACATTTTCATATACATGTATTTACGGGAGACTATTAGGGTCAATCAAATGCTATTATAAGATAACTATCTCGCTATTACAACATAACTGAGATATGGAGAAGCCCATTAGAGTCAATCACATGAAAACAAAGTGTTTTAATAATTCTCGATAGGGGGTGGAATAAAATTACAAATTGCTGGGTTCAGTTGACCCCCATTTGAAAACTTGGAGACAAAAAAGACATTGAAGAATCAACAAAAAAAAAATGGACTTCAAGGGGGTAAACCCCTGTACATTCCCCTTGAAAATAGCCGACACTGATTTCCTGTATTTGTAACGGATTGTATCATTTTCTGTCATTTTAAGTCGTCATGGATGCCTCAATTTGTTCGGTATTGATGTGTTTTTGAATCGCCGAGTTCATTTCTGATGTTAAATAAATGTTGGAAATCCGAGATACCAGCCATCCCATTTATTTTGCAATGAACACCCGTCTCTGGTGTGTAATAGAGTTATAACCAAGCACTGAGCAGAACTGGAAAAAGTAAGCGGACTTGAGAAGATCTATTCCACGTTCCTTGTAAACCTAACCACGAACCACGCGAGCGTAACTGAACAAGCCCTCGATTGTACTACACATCTGATCAACCACGATTTTGATCACAAACAGTGGATCAAGTCTAAAGAATTTGATGCGTTTATCTCACCCAAGAAGAATAACCCTGTGTCTCTGAAAGATGAATGCTTCATACGACTGACTTTGACGTGTTTTAACGCTTTATCATTACGACTATGTTACTTCCTTTCTGCAAAAGTTCGAACATGTCACTAATCAATTAGCCTGCATTGTGAGATGTTTTCAAAACATAGATTTCGTAAATATTCTGTACGCGAGCGAAGCACTAATTTGTTTGAATCTTGTTGAAGGCGTTCTTATCGCTCACCACGTCGGCTACAGCAACATACGGGGTCCTCATTCCCGCGTTCAAGTATAATAGCTCTTCCAGGATCTATGCGAAACTGATCCTGTGAAGTTCATGGATTTAAGTACTCCAGCCTTGTCGTCGTTTCAAACGAAAGGATCCGGAGCACAAAATACGACGATGAAGTGTGTAATGTCATTGAAACAGTGACCAGTCAGCATTGCGATGGGGTTACCAAAGTGATCAAAATAATTTTACGTAGATTAGCCAACGGGGTTTTTTTTTTTTTTAAAAAAAGCGTGACATTTTTGAATTTGGGGGATTCGGAACATTGACTTTCAAAACTCGACACCCATAAACTGGAAAGGGCCCCGATAAATAGACCAGATGCTGAGAGAAGTGCTGGTTTTGTAAACTATGATCTAAAATGCGAGGTGCAAAAGAACTCAGTGCGGCATCCGCGGCAGAAGTAAAGGTAAAAGCCAGTGAACTAATTGAGGCCCGACCATTAGGGTCATTCACAGGCTATAGAGAGATGGGGACAGTGAAAATACCCGAAATCCTGGCGGCCTGGAATACACCACAATCCAAACTGATGGCCCATGGACTTGCTGTGGGGGAAGTGTCAAATTTAAGTATGAAAATCATGGGGGGGGGGGGTCCATTCACATCGGTTGCTGAAGTGGATGGCTACGTCACCAACACTGACATACAATAAACTGTCAAAAGCAATACACTCAACCTTGAGGTTATGTAGGCTAGGGACACGTCTTCTATTGATTCCCAAGACGAGTGATATTTTTCGTAAGAAAATAGACTATTAAAATCTTCTGTTGAATACTTACGGGAGCAATTTGAAGGTGTATCTAAGTAAATTGGGTTGCAAGGCTGATGCTACAATGGTGGATTTCAATCAAGCACTGGATACGTTCATTGAGCAATTGATCGCGTAGAACCTACTCGGAAAATCTCCACAATTACGGTTTGAAAATCGCTACGATGACTGTTCCTATCATGGAACATTTGAATTTATATTAATCAGTGATAATGATGTATGTTCCTTCGCGATGGTTACTCGCATAATGCCATGTGAGATATACGGAGATTTGACATGAATTATTGCTTGCTATCTGAAAACTAAGTGAAGTCTGCAGAGCACCTTGTGACTGTGATGAAATTGAACCTGACCCGCAGCCACATTTATGACAATAAAATGGTATTCCATGACCACAAAAATCCAAGAATAGGCGTATTATATATAACCTATGTTCGAGTTTTGTATAAAATGTTATCTGTAATCTTGGATTTTTGGACGCCATCTTGAATATCCGCCATTTTGAATATAGTTACGTACATTTTCACACCAGAAATGAACTACGCAACACAAAAAAACATCTATACAGTATGAATGCGCGAACTTACGACGTCTTTCAATGAAAAAACTGATAAAATCCGGTAAAAATAACTTAGATAGTCGAGTCGAATTCCAATCAATCGTTTATATTCAACGGAGACGGGGCCGTCGGGAGCAAATTTTGTTTTCCTGCTATTCCAGCCCGTGAATACAGCAACTTAAAGATGGTCCAATATAGTTTACCTTCGGTGGCGTACCATACTCCTCGCGGTGTTTCGTTTGATTCGAGCTAATCCCACTTAACACTGTTGTAATGGAAGCAAATTTCAGTTCAAAATTATGACTGGTCAATAATCTGATTAACAACCAAGAGCTAACTTACTTCGTAACAATGCCATTACGCTTTAAACATAGATCCAAAGTAGACCAAACATGTGTATATAACGTTACGTCATGGCTCACGATTTTATTATACCCAATTAGCCAGTGCATATAAAGCAGAATGTTGCAAAAAAAAAGTAATTGCGAGACAAACGAGGATATCTAAACGGATACAATACCTTAACAGGCCCGGGACTGTACAGCGCAGTGGACGCTTACGACTGACCCCGGATCCATTCACTTTATTTGATATTTGTTGCCATGTCGTTTTACTGTCTTGTACGCAGGTTTATCTTGTAGATTTTGTTTTGCGTGTAGTGCGGTCCTCCTGCACTTACTATTAATCACTGTCCAAAATTTTTAGGGAGGACCCCAGATTAAACGAAGGGCTGTCATGCTGCTGGCCAGAGAGGGATTTCACAGGCCATTGTTGTGTAGTTAAAAAATAATTAATGCCCGAAAAATGTGGCACAAAGTAGGGTGGTTCCAGACAAAATGTTTTAATCCATTGTCAATTTAGTACAAATTCGCGGTATTCAATTAAAAGATTTCTGACACTTTATTTTGCCAACCATTTGAAATAATATTTTTTTGTTTTCACTTTACCCGTCTGCCCGAAAAGTCAGATTGCCTATGGTGCCCCGCCCCCCCCCCCCCCCGCAAATTTTGGAAAATAGGGTTTGCACCTGAAAATGACGGAAAATTTCAATTTTGAAGCCGAATTTATGATATTGGCGTGTTATGATACTTGGATATGCACAATATCAACATTTGTAAGGAAGGAATACGAAGTTAACGTACCTATAATAATTTATGAGAAAAATGAAAAGTGCGGAATCGGGTTAGAGTGCGACTTGTTACAATTTTGAAGAAATCATGCCATTTTCGGCGACCAATTCATTCGTGGGCGCCTAACTAATCTCACTATGTCGTTTGAATTTTGAAGATTATCACGTCGTTTTGGGCACCTAATTCATTCGTGGGCGCCTAACCAATCTCACTAGCATAAAATTATACGTATCATGATCTCGGCATTATGGGATGGGGTACCCCACAAATCATGCCACTTTTATAGCCCATTGAACAAGTTGTGGGCGCCCAACAAATCTGATTCAGCATTATGTACTATTTGCGGCCCAAAATTTTAAGGCGCCCCACCATTCATGTCATTATGGGCGCCGATTTTTCCCCAAGGGGTAAAGGGCGCCTTCGGCTAGCTACGGGCCTCAGAGTATGTATTTAATGATTTTGAATGGTGGCATGAAAATTACGAATGACATTAATAGGAGCATGATATGAATGTGTCAATTCTGTAACATAAAGTCTTGCCTGACTATAGCTTTTGTAAGTGAAGAAACGATAGTCTGCATGTAGACGTTAGTTCTGTTCTGATATTGTGCAATGCTCAATAAATGTATCATTTCGTGTTTATAGAGATATCTGTAAGTACTGGCAAATTTCCTAAAAATTAACTCCCCAAAATCAAATAACAGACATTAAAAGTAAAACTACATTCTTGCTATAAACCTGATGGTTTTGTCTGAACTATTATATCCCTTGATATTAGTATTGCCATCTATATTATTAGAACTATTTTGACAGTTTGTTGTCAAGTTTTGTGACGGTTTAGTGTCATTTTAAGTTTACGAAATCGTACTGAACATAGATCAGCTGACTTAACACAATCTGACCAACAGTTGAATATAATGTAATTGGTAATAAATACAAAGTAATGCCATGTCGAAGTTTGAAAATTCAGATATCTGGATGTGAACATTTTTATTTGAAAACGTGTGCACGCGCGTCATATCGTTGCTTGAGACTTGAATTACGGATTATAAGAGACTTCGGCTCATAATTATCTAGGATTAGTCACTGACATATATCGGGGGGGGGGGGGGCTTTACGGTTATTGGACGGATCAACAATCTACATGTTTGAGCAAATGACGACAACAGCTGAGCGAACTTGTTAATGGCGTAATGCCGTCATGTTTAATAATCTATTCATTTGACCTTTATAAAGTAAGTCTATAGACTAGTCAGAGATTAAGAGGAGCTATACATGAAGAGAATGACGACCCATTACAGTCTTTATCACTTGTAGACTGAAAACAGGCTGAAGCTAGTGATAACAGCTCCATACATTAGCTACTATAGATCGGCGTCTAAAGAAAACGTTCATCGGCTTATTAAATCTTCGGGAAGTCATATTAACTACATTTTATGTTTTTAAACGGGGTCAAGTAAACAGCCGACAGTTAGTTAGCTTTGAACTTTTCGAACCAATTAATGCATCTGAAAATGAAGTATTGCTTCTGCGTAAAACGGAATTATTATAAGAATGATATTTGATGGAGTGTCTTCTGTGGCTAAGTTCTGTCAAAGCAAGATAATGTACTCTCTGTAATCAATTATATAGAAATTGTGCAATCAAATGAAATGTCGCGAAGTAAATGTCACTAACAATATTCTATTTTCAACTTTCTACCAAGATGTTTTAAAGCCACATAGTTACAGCTAATAATGGTCAATTATGTGGATTTTAGAAATGGAATAATTTATAATATAAAAGGGTTATTTTAGGAATAATGGATTGGCGACTAGGAAATAATAAGTTCTATAATTATAGAACCTGATAGACCTCATCAAAATTGAGTTCAAATATTTTCACCGCGATGTATCATACAAATACAGACTCTTTTGTTACTTTAGAAGAAAGTGTTAGGCTACGTAATTTAATAAGAAAATGGATATTTAGCCTCAATAATACTCTTTCAGCTCTTTGAAAAAAAAAGATAGTTAATCACCATCAAAGAATATAATTAAAAGAGCGCTTAAATAGAAATCGCATGATATTTTTTGATATTATTGTGGCCGTTATGGGTCCGCAAGTATGTATAGTAGTCTAAGCGAAAGTCCCCTTCATTCTTATGTTCACTGACTGTAATTAGTGTACATCGACAGTTCGAATATTACAAAAAAAAAACCTATAATCGAATGGAATTCCCGACATAATTTTAACTCCTAACCTAGTATAATGCGGTAGGTGGGGTGGGGTGGGGTGGCATGGCCTAGTGGTTTAGAGTGCCGCGCTTCGACTTCTAGCCGGACGGTCACCTCTGGCTTTCGGCTGTGGTTTCGATCCCTGCATGGTGTGAGCGTATGTAACATGGAGGTAGGGGCGCCTTCTCAACCTCGTGGGTTTCCTCCGGGCTCTCCGGTTTCCTACGCGCAAGCGAATTATTGAAATAAAATTAAAACCATATGTTAGTCCCGAAATGACCTAGGTTGTGTCGAGTGGACGTTAAACCCAATCTCTCTCTCTCTCTGTAGTATAATGCGTATGCTAGTATGCCTATTTTAAAGAAACATTATGATGGGAGATTAGATATAAAGAGATGGCATTTCTCACAATAATAGTTACAAACTAGATAATGTAAAGGGAATTTGCTCAAAATGTCAGTCAAATTGATCCACACTGAACCGAGATTTCAGCGATTGGGTTTTCGGTACGATAAAAAAACATAGTCTCGATTATCATAGGCGTAGGAGCTCAAAGTAATTCAGGGGGGCATAAGAGAAAATTGCCCGAAATCAATATAATATAATCAATATAGTATATATATCGAAATCAACATGCTCAATATATAGTATATTATATTGATTATATATAATCAATATAATATAATTTTTCGGGCATACCTATCATAAAAGAGCTTCGGGAATATTTTCGGACATGCAGTGGACAAGAAAAAAACGAGAAAATACTTTTCGGGCAGTGTGGATCTCATAGAAATAAGTTAGTTATATTTTTTCTCTAAACGTTAATAGAAAAAAAAAGGTCGTCGAATTTTTCATTGCCCGAAATTGCCCCCCCCCCCCGGCTCCTACGCCTATGTCGATTATCCATTTCATTATTAAATCATGAATGAAAGTTGAGCAGCAAAACGGATCCTCATCCAGTAAATATCGCAGACTGGTGTTGACATTATATATAATTAAGATAACATTTCAGACCTAAAGAAAGACCTGCTATAGGCAGATTTAGCTCTTGCATAATACATGTACTTACATAGAAATTGAATATTTACATGTATAAATGTTAGTTGATACGGCTTATTTTTATTTGTTCTTTTTCCATTATTATTTTTAATTTATTGCCAAATGGTTAACTTTAACGGAGTTTGCTGTCCGTTTCGTTTCGTAAAATTATGTGCAATTCCGTTGTGATAAAAGATGGTAATGTTTAAAATTTGTATGATGGCTGATCGTGACAGAGTAAAATCTCACCTTTATCATCACCCGACATCACGGCAGTATTTGGGCGAAAACACGGCATAACATAATTCGTACATGCGATTCTATCGAATTCATAATATCACTGTGTCAACTCGGGTACATGCAATCGATTATATCTCAACACTAGCTTTTTGAACATAAATATTGTACGAAGCGAGGTTGTCTTTTTGTCTGCCATACTACCCTAGGAGGACGTATACGTTAGTCCTCACGAATAAACGTGTTTCTCTATCTAATATCGGGGAACTTTGGTACCAAAACATTATTATCTCGACGGCTACTTAGACGATTTTTGAAGTTATTAATGTAACACGAATGCTAACATATTAATGCGTCGAACTAATTATAAGTTTCAGACGAAAAGAATTCGGTGGGATATGATTAGAATTAATTCACGTGTCTGGGAATTGCAACTGCCTACGGCAAGTATAGCACATTCTTTGTACTACTGGTTTCATTGACTGTCCGGGGCGGAGGTTTGTATTATTTTGAGATCAACACCTACTCATAGGTATCTGGAATAGATATAGTTAATATGGTTTGATAGATGTTTATATTCTGTAGGTTAGCCGATAATTGTAAACATACATACTACTACTTGCATTTTTTATTTTTCTAATTGCCTTACAGGCATAGACAAATAAAGAAGACCAAACCTTTGATTCTGTTTTATACAACTGACAATCTCTTTCTTGAAGACTATAATGCCATAATCAATATATACACATACATATACATATACAAAGATTAAAGGGACAATATTCTCAGCGTTGGTTTTGTGGATTTTGCTAAAATCGGATTATACTCAATTTCTAATCTTTTAGGGACATTTACAGTTACTGGGTATAGAGCAATTAAATAAAAAATATACTTATTTCTAATGAATTGAATATCCTTCGAGATCCGGGGATCAGGAATAAAATATTTGTTACCCAAATTGATCAACGTTTTTGGGGATGCTCCTTCTATTACGTATCACTCACTATGTCGTAAAATCTTCATTGATATTTATTTATCAGATGCACGGGGCGTTACACAATGGTGGGGCTAGCTACATAATGGTATCAATATTGAAAGGGAAAAACCCCGTTGATTTTTGGCGTTATGTCCCTTTAATAAAGACAGGCGTGGTACAGGGGGTAATGAAAATATTTCTTCGCTATACAGTGGGCTCTATCAAATCCGGCTTCTGACACCACGGCATTCTGTTAAATCATTCATCATTCATGTCCCGATATCTTTCCTTATTACTTCAACCAAAACAAAGTTTTGGGTCGTAGTAGTCTGAATAAGCAGCCCCGTCACACATTTTGCCTTCAATCCATCGGTGTTCACCTACAAAAAGATTGACAAGCAATCAACAATCAATTATCGGTCAGATTAATACTCGTGTATTACTTGCATTTTATTTTTCGCTGCCTCCTGGAAGTTTAACATATCAACGTCCATATTTTTCTCAATAATTATGACGTCGTGCACATTACCAGTTCGTGATAATAATTATGGGGGTGGTTAACAGACGTTGTTACAATAACAACGTTATCAATGCATAAAAATTCCTGGTTAATTCTAGAAAGGGAAATGGCGCTAATTTGTTGACTGATTTGAAGATTTTTTCCCTTTCAGCCGCACTAAAGATAAAAACAATGAACATCAGGTCTTGATTGTATGATAAAATAATATGATCTTATCTTCCTAGTAATGTTTACTACTTTTATTTTTGTTCTTTGGTGTTTTTTTCTATATTTTATTTATCAAGACGTGCATTGTTCCCCCTTTTCACTATCTAAGGGATATCCATAGAAAATACTATTAGTCTGCTTGATTATCTACCATGGATAATCTTAAACAGAACCCATAATTTCCCACCATTCATTTAATTAACAGGCCCATAACTAAACACCCCCCCCCCCGTAAAAAAATATCGACCCTGAACATTATAAAGTTGGATTATGTAATGCATTATGTAAGATTTAGATAAAAAGTTCCTGAAAGATTGAATTTTATAAAGCGTATAATTTATCATGTTAATTATGAAACTTTGCAACCATGAGGTCATGGTTTCGATCACAGTCTTCTTAGCCCGGAAATTTCCACGACATTTTCCTTGTTGTTTCCCAGAGTCAGGGATTCAGTGCGGTTTGCCAAGCTTGTGACATTGTCTAGTCGTTCGGATGATACGTTGGCGTGGACATAAAAGAACCTTTGATAGGTGGAATTCGACGACGAACAGGGCAAAATTTCCCTCATAGCAAAGTGCGTGGCATATTATGCCAGACTTCATTAGCCCGATTGGAGCAAAACAGTAGAATGTTAAAATCCATTTCATTTAAAGATGCATTCCCCCGAAAGAAATATTTTGGCTATAGTTATTTCCAATAATCAAATACGACACTCAGTCTTACTAGAGAATACTTAGCTAGGTTACTCTTGAATATTCTTCGATTAGTAGCTGTTTTTCTAGAAGTATGTGCAATAGTTCAGTGCTCTGATATACAGGCTGGTAATGACCGCCCCTCTCTCTCTGCTTGCCAATTTGTGGCGACAGACAAGTTACGAGACAAACATGGCTGTTTTTAGTTGAGCGGACTGACATTCATTTTTATGTTATTTAAGTTGATTCGTCTAACGTTTGATCCAACGTTGGGCCAAGGAGTAACGCGCTGATCCACTAACCATGGGGATGGGGGGGGGGGGTGATCCCGGTGTTGGTTAATAAAATTCCTTGGGATTGTTCGCCTTGGCTTACTTGTGTCATTGGTGCAAGAAAAAGTATGTATGTAAAGTAGGCGGGGACACCTGCATAGCGTGTGCCCGTCTTAATTAACCCAATTGAACGTCATTTTGTGCTATATTATGTGTTCTAAAATGCGCAACCAATAAATGAAAAAATACATCTTAACGACCAGGAAAGTCTAACGGGAAATTACAACGTTAAAAATACTTCAAAGGTAGAGGAAGTTCGAACATCAGTCGTGGACCGAAGAAAAAAACAAAAACATGTCCTTATATGTACATTAGACAAATATATGTACATCAAAATCCGATCTTTTTCAAAAAAAATTGTTTATCAATGTAACACTATTGTTACATCAATTTTCTTTTTACTTTTATGGCATGGTGTGTTTTTACAGATCAGTTTAATATTTCAATCAATTTAATTATAAGAAATATAATATGGCTTAGTTATTGTCTCTACTTTCTATTTTATCGTTCTTCTGTCTTAGTTCAGCATGGTCGTTAAATATTGAGTGAGCTGATAAACAATATTGGATAACATACCATCAAGGCTTTGATAATAATTCTTTAGCTATTGATGAAATCTGGTGTAGACTGATCTCACTTTATTGACATTTCTTATTCATCATTATTATCTACTCTTAACTCGTTCTATCACAGCAATGTCTAATATGCTGTTATATTAATAGTCCAGATAAAAATCCCACACACAGAGAGTAGTCTACAAGATCATAGTTGAAGAACAGCATGACTGGGTGATCAGTAGTTGATATATATGGGACAGTTGAAAGTGGTGGCCCAAACAAGTGTTTAAATAAATAATAAAAAATAATATGGATTCTAACGAATCATTCAATGTCTTTCTCAAACAACAGCTCCCGTTTCTGTGTAATTATATTTATTTTGAAGCCCCATACGTCTTCGCCAGACGCCAAAAACAACCAAAAGCAAATATTGGGCGCCGTTATAGAACATAGGCGGAATTTGTAATGAAATTTCAATGTGTAGTTTACTAGCTCAGGGATTTAAACCATGGCCAATTGAGATGACCGACGAGCCGCTCAATTGGTTATTGGTTGTTTTTCTGACAGTTCAATTCAAACAAATATGTCTATATCCATAATAGAATTGTCCCCACAGAAGTCAGATACATAATCATGAGACTATAATAGACCGTTATTAGGATGTATATCTTGATGCACGCCATTTTACGTAAAAATGGTAACAATTTGACTCTTTCCCATGCATTTTAGGCCCTATGTAATCGACGACAAGAGAGATTTTGTGTCGGTTTTTGTCAAAAGGTATTTCAAAAAGATATGTAATAGATGTATGCATATTCTTCATATCCAAAATTTAAATGATTTCACAGAATATTGACAATTGATGGATAATTGAAATGCTGACTTATACCTGGGCAATATGGCGGAATACATTTCATCAGGGTGGATTTTAACGAAGCCTTCAGTCTCGTTCAAAATGACGCAATCTTAGAATTTGGCAAAACGAACTCACCGATTGCACCGCAATCTGTTTTTATTTCGAAATATCTACGTTAACATCTATTCCAGAGCAATTATGTTTGGATATGATAAGCAGCATTTAGACCTATCTTATATCGTTTTTAGAAGTTTATTTCGTAAATTGGTCCTATCTGGGGAAAAAAAAGATTTTTGAGACATGCATGAGCTCTTACAACCGACATATCTCCTTGAAAGGCATATGTCTATATCATTTGGAACCTTAAACTAGATGTAAATGAGTAAAAAAAACATATGCTATTCACAGATATCTTTTTATGT
This sequence comes from Patella ulyssiponensis, assembly GCA_963678685.1. NCBI lineage: Eukaryota > Metazoa > Mollusca > Gastropoda > Patellidae > Patella > Patella ulyssiponensis. The sequence goes on along the minus strand of OY783229.1, from coordinate 49,029,711 downwards.
AGCCGCGGCGACTCTGTGAGTATAAAAAACTGACTCGCTAAGAAGGAGGTCTACGATATCACCTTAGGTGGAAGTGGACGTTAAACCCCAGTAACGAACGAACGAAGAAGGAGATCCCAGGTTCCATCTTTGAGAGTGTCAGTGGTGCAGAAATGGGGGCCTGATACCTAACAGTGTTTAGTTGTTCAGATAGGACGAAAACCAATGTGCACTTAAAAGAACCATTGTCAGTTGGAATTCGAAATAAGTATAGATCACAGTGCCACTGTTCTCATTTCACTTTGTATACCCGTCTTTATTAGCCCATTCGGAGCAGAAATGTTAAGCTCATAATTTCATTTCATCGTGATGTTTCCAGAGTGTCCACGGGAGAAAACCCACTTCGCACATGATGTTTGCGTAATTGATACGGAAAGAAAACTACGCTCTATCACCAGAAAAATATTTTACGAATATCAGTCTTGGTATTGTCAAGATTTGAGAATAATAGGTCATTGGCTAGATTATCCGGACTTTCACATTATCATAACCAAAACATAAGGGAGGTAACTAGTCCTAAACCACGATGTCGACGGATATGAAATTAATTTAAGAAAGATATTACAGAGAATCCATTTAATTGCATTTCCAGTTTAATATCCAACACTCTTAATTTATTTTTTTTTACTGTAAAACTTCTCTTTAAGGGCCATATCTATGTGTTTGGATTAACGGTAACCCTGACCCGTCGTCACGATTCATGTTTGTTTATAATGCAAGATTGTGGGATTTATTCGCAGAAGGGGCGCAACCCTTACTTGACGAAAAATACGGTTACGTATGGACAACGGTCTCATGCAGACCCCCCCCCCCACCCTTCGTATGTTGAAGATTAGCGAAAGCGGGATTTAACGTCCACTCGACGCAAACGTCCACTCATTTCGCGAATAACACATGGTTCAATTTTATTTTAATAAATCGCTTGCACGTAGGGTGTTTAGCAGTGGGTGGAATCCGGAGGAGCCGGGAAAATTCCTCGAGGTTGGACAGGCGACCCCCTACTCCTTGTTACGTACAATCAGGGAATCGAAGCCACGCCAGTTGACCCAATGACAGACCTTATGATACAGACCATTGCCCCCCCCCCCCAACCCCGCCTTGCAACATCTACTAATTTTTCTGTAAAACAATTAATATGATTAAAAGTTGATTAATGACAAGTTGATTAATGGCTTGAATAGACGTGATGAGTATAATGACACTTTAATAATAATAGATGTTTTCACAATGCAGCCAAATATATAAAAAGGCTCAGTTTCAATTATATGTTTCTTACTTCTAAAAACACCCACGCCTGCATTTTAAGCGCAATAAATGAATCTAATCTAAGCAATTTGATACGCTTTCTTTCCAACATACGTTTTCCAAAAAGAATTAAATAAGTTTGACTTTGAACAACGTTGTATAACTTGGTTAGAATCAAGTAATTATAGTTTTTGTACAGATATTGTGTTATGTTGTCACGGTCGAACTGCATAAGATTTAAATCCTTTGGAAGAATAATGACCAAAAAATCTGCTGTTTGGACGTAAATGGTCGTAACAAAGGCATACGGTTGAATTGGAGACCTTTGTGGAATTCCCCAAAGATCTCCGCTTTCTTTGAAAGTCTCTGTTTAGTAGGGAAATATTGTTTGTTATTGCGCCGCAGAAGTGTTTATTATACCTAAGCGAATTATTGAAATAAAATTAAAACCATGTTAGTCCCGAAATGACCTAGTTTGTGTCGAGTGGACGTTAAACCCAATTTCTTTCTCTCTCTCTCTGTAGTATAATGCGTATGCTAGTATGCCTATTTTAAAGATACATTATGATGGGAGATTAGATATAAAGAGATGGCATTTCTCACAATAATAGTTACAAAATAGATAATGTAAAGGGAATTTGCTCAAAATGTCAGTCAAATTGATCCACACTGAACCGAGATTTCAGCGATTGGGTTTTCGGTACGATAAAAAAATATAGTCTCGATTATCCATTTCATTATTAAATCATGAATGAAAGTTGAGCAGCAAAACGGATCCTCATCCAGTAAATATCGTAGACTGGTGTTGACATTATATATAATTACCGGTAAGATAACATTTCAGACCTAAAGAAAGACCTGCTATAGGCAGATTTAGCTCTTGCATAATACATGTACTTACATAGAAATTGAATATTTACATGTATAAATGTTAGTTGATACGGCTTATTTTTATTTTGTTCTTTTTCCTTTATTATTTTTAATTTATTGCCAAATGGTTAAATTTAACTGAGTTTGCTGTCCGTTTCGCTTCGTAAAATTATGTGCAATTCCGTTGTGATAAAAGATGGTAATGTTTAAAATTTGTATGATGGCTGATCCTGACAGAGTAAAATCTCACCTTTATCATCACCCGACATCACGACAGTATTTGGGCGAAAACACGGCATAACAAATTTCGTAAACATGCGATTCTATCGAATTCATAACATCACTGTGTCAACTCGGGTACATGCAATCGATAATATCTCAACACTAGCTTTTTGAACATAAATATTGTACGAAGACATGTTGTCTTTTTGTCTGCCATATTACCCTAGGAGGAAGTATACGTTAGTCCTCACGAATAAACGTGTTTCTCTATCTAATATCGGGGAACTTTGGTACCAAAACATTATTATCTCGGCGGCTACTTAGACGATTTTTGAAGTTATTAATGTAACACGAATGCTAACATATTAATGCGTCGAACTAATTATAAGTTTCAGACGAAAAGAATTCGGTGGGATATGATTAGAATTAATTCACTTGTCTGGGAATTGCAACTGCCTACGGCAAGTATAGCACATTCTTTGTACTACTCGTTTCATTGACTGTCCGGCGCGGAGGTTTGTATTATTTTGAGATCAACACCTACTCATAGGTATCTGGAATAGATATAGTTAATATGGTTTGATAGATGTTTATATTCTGTAGGTTAGCTGATAATTGTAAACATACATACTACTACTTGAATTTCTATTTGTCTAATTACCTTACAGGCATAGACAAATAAAGAAGACCAAACCTTTGATTCTGTTTTATACAACTGACAATCTCTTTCTTGAAGAATATAATGCTATAATTAATATATATATATATACATATACATATACAAAGATTGAAGGGACAATATTGTCAGCGTTGGTTTTGTGGATTTTGCTAAAATCGGATTATACTCAATTTCTAATCGTTTAGGGACATTTACAGTTACTGGGTATAGAGCAATTAAATAAAATATACTTATTTCTAATGAATTGAATATCCTTCGAGATCCGGGGATCAGGAATAGAATATTTGTTACCCAAATTGATCAACGTTTTTGTGGATGCTCCTTCAATTACGTATCCAGACTTATCACTATGTCGTAAAATCTTCGTTGATATTTATTTATCAGATGCACGGGGCGTTACAATGGTGGGACTAGCTACATAATGATATCAATATTGAAAGGGAAAAACCCCGTTTGTCTTTGGCGTTATGTCCCTTTAATAAAGACAGACGTGTGGTATTGAGGATAATGAAAGTATTTCTTCACTGTACAGCGGGCTCTATCAAATCCGGCTTCTGACACCACGGCATTCTGTGAAATCATTCATCATTTTCATGTCCCGATATCTTTCCTTATTACTTCAACCAAAACAGTTTTGAGTCGTAGTCTGAATAAGCAGCCCCGTCACACATTTTGCCTTCAACCCATCGGTGTTCACCTACAAAAAGATTGACAAGCAATCACCTATCAATTATCGGTCAGATTAATACTCGTGTATTACTTGCTTTTTATTTTTCGCTGCCTCCTGGAAGTTCAACATATCAACGTCCATTTTTTTTCTCAATAATTATGACGTCACATTACGTGATAATAATTACAACGTTATCAATGCATAAAAATTCCTGGTTAACTCTAGAAAGGGAAATTGCGCTAATTTGTTGACTGATTTGAAGATTTTTTCCCTTTCAGCCGCACTAAAGATGAAAACAATGAACATCAGGTCTTGATTGTATGATAAAATAATATGATCTTATCTTCCTAGTAATGTTTACTACTTTTATTTTTGTTCTTTGATGTTTTTTTCTATATTTTATTTATCAAGACGTGCATTGTTCCCCCTTTTCACTATCTAAGGGATATCCATAGAAAATACTATTAGTCTGCTTGATTATCTACCATGGATAATCTTAAACAGAACCCATAATTTCCCACCATTCATTTAATTAACAGGCCCATAACTAGCCCCCCCCCCCCCCCCGTAAAAAAAATATCGACCCTGAACATTATAAAGCTGGATTATGTAATGCATTATGTAAGATTTAGATAAAAAGTTCCTGAAAGATTGAATTTTATAAAGCGTATAATTTATCATGTTAATTATGAAACTTTGCAACCATGAGGTCATGGTTTCGATCACAGTCTTCTTGGCCCGGAAATTTCCACGACATTTTCCTTGTTGTTTCCCAGAGTCAGGGATTCAGTGCGGTTTGCCAAGCTTGTGACATTGTCTAGTCGTTCGGATGATACGTTGGCGTGGACATAAAAGAACCTTTGATAGGTGGAATTCGACGACGAACAGGGCAAAATTTCCCTCATAGCAAAGTGCGTGGCATATTATGCCAGACTTCATTAGCCCGATTGGAGCAAAACAGTAGAATGTTAAAATCCATTTCATTTAAAGATGCATTCCCCCGAAAGAAATATTTTGGCTATAGTTATTTCCAATAATCAAATACGACACTCAGTCTTACTAGAGAATACTTAGCTAGGTTACTCTTGAATATTCTTCGATTAGTAGCTGTTTTTCTAGAAGTATGTGCAATAGTTCAGTGCTCTGATATACAGGCTGGTAATGACCGCCCCTCTCTCTCTGCTTGCCAATTTGTGGCGACAGACAAGTTACGAGACAAACATGGCTGTTTTTAGTTGAGCGGACTGACATTCATTTTTATGTTATTTAAGTTGATTCGTCTAACGTTTGATCCAACGTTGGGCCAAGGAGTAACGCGCTGATCCACTAACCATGGGGATGGGGGGGGGGGGGTGATCCCGGTGTTGGTTAATAAAATTCCTTGGGATTGTTCGCCTTGGCTTACTTGTGTCATTGGTGCAAGAAAAAGTATGTATGTAAAGTAGGCGGGGACACCTGCATAGCGTGTGCCCGTCTTAATTAACCCAATTGAACGTCATTTTGTGCTATATTATGTGTTCTAAAATGCGCAACCAATAAATGAAAAAATACATCTTAACGACCAGGAAAGTCTAACGGGAAATTACAACGTTAAAAATACTTCAAAGGTAGAGGAAGTTCGAACATCAGTCGTGGACCGAAGAAAAAAACAAAAACATGTCCTTATATGTACATTAGACAAATATATGTACATCAAAATCCGATCTTTTTCAAAAAAAATTGTTTATCAATGTAACACTATTGTTACATCAATTTTCTTTTTACTTTTATGGCATGGTGTGTTTTTACAGATCAGTTTAATATTTCAATCAATTTAATTATAAGAAATATAATATGGCTTAGTTATTGTCTCTACTTTCTATTTTATCGTTCTTCTGTCTTAGTTCAGCATGGTCGTTAAATATTGAATGAGCTGATAAACAAAATTGGATAACATACCATCAAGGCTTTGATAATAATTCTTTAGCTATTGATGAAATCTGGTGTAGACTGATCTCACTTTATTGACATTTCTTATTCATCATTATTATCTACTCTTAACTCGTTCTATCACAGCAATGTCTAATATGCTGTTATATTAATAGTCCAGATAAAAATCCCACACACAGAGAGTAGTCTACAAGATCATAGTTGAAGAACAGCATGACTGGGTGATCAGTAGTTGATATATATGGGACAGTTGAAAGTGGTGGCCCAAACAAGTGTTTAAATAAATAATAAAAAATAATATGGATTCTAACGAATCATTCAATGTCTTTCTCAAACAACAGCTCCCGTTTCTGTGTAATTATATTTATTTTGAAGCCCCATACGTCTTCGCCAGACGCCAAAAACAACCAAAAGCAAATATTGGGCGCCATTATAGAACATAGGCGGAATTTGTAATGAAATTTCAATGTGTAGTTTACTCGCTCAGGGATTTAAACCATGGCCAATTGAGATGACCGACGAGCCGCTCAATTGGTTATTGGTTGTTTTTCTGACAGTTCAATTCAAACAAATATGTCTATATCCATAATAGAATTGTCCCCACAGAAGTCAGATACATAATCATGAGACTATAATAGACCGTTATTAGGATGTATATCTTGATGCACGCCATTTTACGTAAAAATGGTAACAATTTGACTCTTTCCCATGCATTTTAGGCCCTATGTAATCGACGACAAGAGAGATTTTGTGTCGGTTTTTGTCAAAAGGTATTTCAAAAAGATATGTAATAGATGTATGCATATTCTTCATATCCAAAATTTAAATGATTTCACAGAATATTGACAATTGATGGATAATTGAAATGCTGACTTATACCTGGGCAATATGGCGGAATACATTTCATCAGGGTGGATTTTAACGAAGCCTTCAGTCTCGTTCAAAATGACGCAATCTTAGAATTTGGCAAAACGAACTCACCGATTGCACCGCAATCAGTTTTTATTTCGAAATATCTACGTTAACATCTATTCCAGAGCAATTATGTTTGGATATGATAAGCAGCATTTAGACCTATCTTATATCGTTTTTAGAAGTTTATTTCGTAAATTGGTCCTATCTGGGGAAAAAAGATTTTTGAGACATGCATGAGCTCTTACTACCGACATATCTCCTTGAAAGGCATATCCCAGGAGATCCCAGGTTCCATCTTTGAGAGTGTCAGTGGTGCAGAAATGGGGGCCTGATACCTAACAGTGTTTAGTTGTTCAGATAGGACGAAAACCAATGTGCACTTAAAAGAACCATTGTCAGTTGGAATTCGAAATAAGTATAGATCACAGTGCCACTGTTCTCATTTCACTTTGTATACCCGTCTTTATTAGCCCATTCGGAGCAGAAATGTTAAGCTCATAATTTCATTTCATCGTGATGTTTCCAGAGTGTCCAAGGGAGAAAACCCACTTCGCACATGATGTTTGCGTAATTGATACGGAAAGAAAACTACGCTCTATCACCCAGAAAAATATTTTACGAATATCAGTCTTGGTATTGTCAAGATTTGAGAATAATAGGTCATTGGCTAGATTATCCGGACTTTCACATTATCATAACCAAAACATAAGGGAGGTAACTAGTCCTAAACCACGATGTCGACGGATATGAAATTAATTTAAGAAAGATATTACAGAGAATCCATTTAATTGCATTTCCAGTTTAATATCCAACACTCTTAATTTTTTTTTACTGTAAAACTTCTCTTTAAGGGCCATATCTATGTGTTTGAATTAACGGTAACCCTGACCCGTCGTCACGATTCATGTTTGTTTATAATGCAAGATTGTGGGATTGTGACGAAAAATGCGGTTACGTATGGACAACGGTCTCATGCAGACCCCCCCCCCACCCTTCGTATGTTGAAGATTAGCGAAAGGGGGATTTAACGTCCACTCGACACAAAAGTCCACTCATTTCGCGAATAACATATTTCAATAAATCGCTTGCACGTAGGGTGTTTAGCAGTGGGTGGAATCCGGAGGAGCCGGGAAAATTCCTCGAGGTTGGACAGGCGACCCCCTACTCCTTGTTACGTACAATCAGGGAATCGAAGCCACGCCAGTTGACCCAATGACAGACCTTATGATACAGACCATTGCCCCCCCCCCCCCAACCCCGCCTTGCAACATCTACTAATTTTTCTGTAAAACAATTAATATGATTAAAAGTTGATTAATGACAAGTTGATTAATGGCTTGAATAGACGTGATGAGTATAATGACACTTTAATAATAATAGATGTTTTCACAATGCAGCCAAATATATAAAAAGGCTCAGTTTCAATTATATGTTTCTTACTTCTAAAAACACCCACGCCTGCATTTTAAGCGCAATAAATGAATCTAATCTAAGCAATTTGATACGCTTTCTTTCCAACATACGTTTTCCAAAAAGAATTAAATAAGTTTGACTTTGAACAACGTTGTATAACTTGGTTAGAATCAAGTAATTATAGTTTTTGTACAGATATTGTGTTATGTTGTCACGGTCGAACTGCATAAGATTTAAATCCTTTGGAAGAATAATGACCAAAAAATCTGCTGTTTGGACGTAAATGGTCGTAACAAAGGCATACGGTTGAATTGGAGACCTTTGTGGAATTCCCCAAAGATCTCCGCTTTCTTTGAAAGTCTCTGTTTAGTAGGGAAATATTGTTTGTTATTGCGCCGCAGAAGTGTTTATTATACCTAAGCGAATTATTGAAATAAAATTAAAACCATGTTAGTCCCGAAATGACCTAGTTTGTGTCGAGTGGACGTTAAACCCAATTTCTTTCTCTCTCTCTCTGTAGTATAATGCGTATGCTAGTATGCCTATTTTAAAGATACATTATGATGGGAGATTAGATATAAAGGGATGGCATTTCTCACAATAATAGTTACAAAATAGATAATGTAAAGGGAATTTGCTCAAAATGTCAGTCAAATTGATCCACACTGAACCGAGATTTCAGCGATTGGGTTTTCGGTACGATAAAAAAATATAGTCTCGATTATCCATTTCATTATTAAATCATGAATGAAAGTTGAGCAGCAAAACGGATCCTCATCCAGTAAATATCGTAGACTGGTGTTGACATTATATATAATTACCGGTAAGATAACATTTCAGACCTAAAGAAAGACCTGCTATAGGCAGATTTAGCTCTTGCATAATACATGTACTTACATAGAAATTGAATATTTACATGTATAAATGTTAGTTGATACGGCTTATTTTTATTTTGTTCTTTTTCCTTTATTATTTTTAATTTATTGCCAAATGGTTAAATTTAACTGAGTTTGCTGTCCGTTTCGCTTCGTAAAATTATGTGCAATTCCGTTGTGATAAAAGATGGTAATGTTTAAAATTTGTATGATGGCTGATCCTGACAGAGTAAAATCTCACCTTTATCATCACCCGACATCACGACAGTATTTGGGCGAAAACACGGCATAACAAATTTCGTAAACATGCGATTCTATCGAATTCATAACATCACTGTGTCAACTCGGGTACATGCAATCGATAATATCTCAACACTAGCTTTTGGAACATAAATATTGTACGAAGACATGTTGTCTTTTTGTCTGCCATATTACCCTAGGAGGAAGTATACGTTAGTCCTCACGAATAAACGTGTTTCTCTATCTAATATCGGGGAACTTTGGTACCAAAACATTATTATCTCGGCGGCTACTTAGACGATTTTTGAAGTTATTAATGTAACACGAATGCTAACATATTAATGCGTCGAACTAATTATAAGTTTCAGACGAAAAGAATTCGGTGGGATATGATTAGAATTAATTCACTTGTCTGGGAATTGCAACTGCCTACGGCAAGTATAGCACATTCTTTGTACTACTCGTTTCATTGACTGTCCGGCGCGGAGGTTTGTATTATTTTGAGATCAACACCTACTCATAGGTATCTGGAATAGATATAGTTAATATGGTTTGATAGATGTTTATATTCTGTAGGTTAGCTGATAATTGTAAACATACATACTACTACTTGAATTTCTATTTGTCTAATTACCTTACAGGCATAGACAAATAAAGAAGACCAAACCTTTGATTCTGTTTTATACAACTGACAACCTCTTTCTTGAAGAATATAATGCTATAATTAATATATATATATATACATATACATATACAAAGATTAAAGGGACAATATTGTCAGCGTTGGTTTTGTGGATTTTGCTAAAATCGGATTATACTCAATTTCTAATCGTTTAGGGTCATTTACAGTTACTAGATATAGCGCAATTAAATAAAATATACTTATTTCTAATGAATTGAATATCCTTCGAGATCCGGGGATCAGGAATAAAATATTTGTTACCCAAATTGATCAACGTTTTTGGGGATGCTCCTTCTATTATGTATCCAGACTTATCACTATGTCGTAAAATCTTCGTTGATGTTTATTTACCAGATACACGGGGCGTTACAATGGTGGGGCTAGCTACATATTGGTATCGATATTGAAAGGGAAAAACCCCGTTGATTTTTGGCGTTATGTCCCTTTAATAAAGACAGACTTGTGGTATTGAGGATAATGAAAATATTTCTTCGCTATACAGCGGGCTCTATCAAAACTGGCTTCTGACACCACGGCATTCTGTGAAATCATTCATCATTTTCATGTCCCGATATCTTTCCTTATTACTTCAACCAAAACAAAGTTTTGAGTCGTAGTAGTCTGAATAAGCAGCCACGTCATACATTTTGCCTTCAATCCATCGGTGTTCACCTACAAAAAGATTGACAAGCAATCAACAATCAATTATCGGTCATATTAATACTCGTGTATTACTTGCATTTTATTTTTCGGTTCTTCTTGCTAGTTCATTTTTTCTCAATAGTTATGACGTCACATTACCAGTTCGTGATAATGATTATGGGGGTGGTTAACAGACGTTGTTACAATAACAACGTTATCAATGCATAAAAATTCCTGGTTAACTCTAGAAAGGGAAATGGCGCTAATTTGTTGACTGATTTGAAGGTTTTTCCCTTTCAGCTGCACTAATGATGAAAACAATGAATAACAGATCTTGACTGTATGATTAAATATGGGCTTATCTTCCTAGTAATATTTACTACTTTTATTTTTGAGCTCTTTTGTGGGTTTTTTCTGTATTTTATTTATCAAGACGTGCATTGTTCCCCCTTTTCACTATCTAAGGGATATCCATAGAAAATACTATTAGTCTGCTTGATAATCTACCATGGATAATCTTAAAAAGAACCCATAATTTCCTACCATTCATTTTATAAACAGGCCCGTAACTCCCCCCCCCCCTCCCGTGAAAAAATTATCGACTCTGAACATTATAAAGCTGGATTATGTAATGCATTATGTAAGATTTAGATAAAAAGTTCCTGAAAGATTGAATTTTATAAAGCGTATAATTTATCATGTTAATTATGAAACTTTGCAACCATGAGGTCATGGTTTCGATCACAGTCTTCTTGGCCCGGAAATTTCCACGACATTTTCCTTGTTGTTTCCCAGGGTCAGGGATTCAGTGCGGTTTGCCAAGCTTGTGACATTGTCTAGTCGTTCGGATGATACGTTGGCGTGGACATAAAAGAACCTTTGATAGGTGGAATTCGACGACAAGCAGGGCAAAATTTCCCTCATAGCAAAGTGCGTGGCATATTATGCCAGACTTTATTAGCCCGATTGGAGCAATACAGTAGAATGTTAAAATCCATTTCATTTAAAGATGCATTCCCTCGAAAGAAATATTTTGGCTATAGTTATTTCCAATAATCAAATACGACACTCAGTCCTACTAGAGAATACTTAGCTAGGTTACTCTTGAATATTCTTCGATTAGTAGCTGTTTTTCTATAAGTATGTGCAATAGTTCAGTGCTCTTTGGGAATCACCAAATAGCGAGATATACAAGCTGGTAATGACCCCCCCCCCCCTCTGCTTGCCAATTTGTGGCGATAGACAAGTTACGAGACAAACATGGCTGTTTTTCGTTGAGCGGACTGACATTCATTTTTATGTTATTTAAGTTGATTCGTCTAACGTTTGATCCAACGTTGGACCAAGGAGTAACGCACTGATCCACTAACCATGGGGGAGGGGGGGGATCCCGGTGTTGGTTAATAAAATTCCTTGGGATTGTTCACCTTGGCTTACTTGTGTCATTGGTGCAAGAAAAAGTGTGTATGTAAAGTAGGCGGGGACACCTGCATAGCTTGTGCCCGTCTTAATTAACCCAATTGAACGTCATTTTGTACTATATTATGTGTTCTAAAATGCGCAACCTATAAATGAAAAAATACATCTTAACGACCAGGAAAGTCTAACGGGAAATTACATCGTTAAAAATACTTCAAAGGAAGAGGAAGTTCGAACATCAGTCGTGGACCGAAGAAAAAAACAAAAACATGTCCTTATTTTTCAAGCCCAAACAAACGTGGAAAGAGAAGTGTGTCTGAAGCTTTATTGGACAAAGTCCGAGGTTCCGTGTTCGTATTTGTGGTGCACCTGTTAAAAATCTTTTGCCAGACCGAAGAAGAGTAATTGGATACAAACCAGAGCACGTTGTACACCTAACCACTACCATATTGACAATATTGTAATAGTTTCAAGTGTCGAACAGCGGCAAACACCGTAACATTCTATTGACCAATTTCCTTTTAACAAACAAAAGCTAAATTCTACGATTTAGAACCGATTAAAACTTGAGCAAAAAATTGATATAATTTACCACTTGATCAAATTGTTATGTGTTTTTTGATCTAACCTTTCATAGTTTTACAAAAAACATTAAACTACTTAAACATCCAACAAAAGTGTAATATCAAGATGTTGGCTAATCTTGTTACAGCGTATCAACCAATTCAAGATGATTGAACACAAATTCCATTACTGAATAAATAAGAAACGTTAATCTAACAACCGTTAAACTTTATGTTAAAAAGTCATTTACGTTAAGTGGTCAGAAATGAGTTTTTCTTCTTTCTCAAAACCATTCGATTTTGTATTACAAATCATATCTAATAAACCAATACTGTTACATAATGTGTAAAGGCTGATTCACATTTACGTCAGTTGGTACAGTGAAACTGCTGCTTCGAAAATATTTTGATCGTTAGATCCATAATATTATAAAACGATTATAATTTATTTATTTTTCTCCCTAATTATATAAGTATATTATATCCACTGGAAGAAAAATACGATGATTGATTTAACCATTCGATTCCAATAGACTAACACGGATACTATTGTATGGATCAGTTAGTGAGCCCAACGTTTTCGCTGGTATCGTGACGTCATGCCTAAAACTAAAACCGATACGTAATTGTCCAAGGAATAAGCATACTAAGTGTTATTTTGGTCATACTTGAATAGACGGACCTTTAAACTTTTTTCAAGAGCGTCCCCCCAAAAGAAGACCAACATGATGAGTCTCCCGGCTCAAATATCAGTCGCATGAGCGAGGTACGGGTAGGTTAGTTTCGTTCGATTTGTGCCCGTGGGCTTTTCACTGGATCTACCAAGTATGCAAATAGAACATTCATCACAAAAAAAAGTATTTTGGATGTCGCCGTCAATTTCTCATTGAGTGACAATTTCTCAATGAGTGACAATACTGACAATTCGATACCATATGTAAATTTCGCCGAGAGAAAATTAAAAGACAACAATTCCTTAAAAATTCTATTACTCTATGGAAAAAAATAATAGCCGAAAGTATAGCGTGGAGTTGCCATTGTCCATGTTTAGGTTTGTCCAGGTTCAAATGGATATTGACGCCAGTCAAGATTTTCAGAATAAACCAATTTTATTTTGGGATTTCTCCTTTAATCTGCAAGTTTTCCTATTAGTTTGACACACAGTGTATTTGTGGCTTTAGAATCGTTGATTAACTTTACTACCGATCAGGTATAATAAACACTTCTGCGGCGCAATAACAAACAATATTTCCCTACTAAACAGAGACTTTCAAAGAAAGCGGAGATCTTTGGGGAATTCCACAAAGGTCTCCAATTCAACCGTATGCCTTTGTTACGACCATTTACGTCCAAACAGCAGATTTTTTGGTCATTATTCTTCCAAAGGATTTAAATCTTATGCAGTTCGACCGTGACAACATAACACAATATCTGTACAAAAACTATAATTACTTGATTCTAACCAAGTTATGCAACGTTGTTCAAAGTCAAACTTATTTAATTCTAGGGGTTTTTTTTGGAAAACGTACGTTGGAAAGAAAGCGTATCAAATTGCTTAGATTAGATTCATTTATTGCGCTTAAAATGCAGGCGTGGGTGTTTTTAGAAAAAATATATAATTGAAACTGAGCCTTTTTATATATTAGGCTGCATTGTGAAAACATCTGTTATTATTAAAGTGTCATTATACTCATCACCTCTATTCAAGCCATTATTCAACTTGTCATTAATCAAGTTTTAATCATATTAATTGTTTTACAGAAATATTAGTAGATGTTGCAAGGCGGGGTTGGGGGGGGGGCAATGGTCTGTATCATAAGGTCTGTCAGTGGGTCAACTGGCGTGGCTTCGATTCCCTGATTGTACGTAACAAGGAGTAGGGGGTCGCCTGTCCAACCTCGAGGAATTTCCCCGGCTCCTCCGGATTCCACCCACTGCTAAACACCCTACGTGCAAGCGATTTATTAAAATAAAATTGAACCATGTGTTAAATCCCCCTTTCGCTAATCTTCAACATACGAAGGGTGGGGTGGGGGGTCTGCATGAGACCATTGTCCATACGTAACCGGGAGTTTTGTTTGTGTGTGTGTCGTAGAATTTTCCGTATTTTTCGTCAAGTAAGGGTTGCGCCCCTTCTCGGAATAAATCCCATAATCTTGCATTATAAACAAACATGAATCGTTACCGTTAATTCAAACACATAGATATGGCCCTTAAAGAGAAATTTTACAGTAAAAAAAAATTAAGACGGTGGGATATTAAACTGGAAATGCAATGAAATGGATTCTCTAGAATATCTTTCTTAAATTAATTTCATATCCGTCAACATATCGTGGTTTAGGACTAGTTACCTCCCTTATGTTTTGGTTATGATAATGTGAAAGTCCGGATAATCTAGCCAATGACCTATTATTCTCAAATTCGTAAAATATTTTTCTGGGTGATAGAGCTTAGTTTTCTTTCCGTATCAATTACGCAAACATCATGTGCGAAGTGGGTTTTCTCCCTTGGACACTCTGGAAACATCACGATGAAATGAAATTATGAGCTTAACATTTCTGCTCCGAATGGGCTAATAAAGACGGGTATACAAAGTGAAATGAGGACAGTGGCCCTGTGATCTATACTTATTTCGAATTCCAACTGACAATGGTTCTTTTAAGATGGAACCTGGGATCTCCTTCTTCGTTCGTTCGTTACTGGGGTTTAACGTCCACTTCCACCTAAGGTGATATCGTAGACCTCCTTCTTAGCGAGTCAGTGTTTTATGCTCACAGAGTCGCCGCGGCTACATAAAAAGATATCTGTGAATAGCATATGTTTTTTTACTCATTTACATCTAGTTTAAGGTTCCAAATGATATAGACATATGCCTTTTAAGGAGATATGTCGGTTGTAAGAGCTCATGCATGTCTCAACAATCTTTTTTTCCCCAGATGACCAATTTACGAAATAAACTTCTAAAAACGATATAAGATAGGTCTAAATGCTGCTTATCATATCCAAACATATTTGCGCTGGAATAGATGTTAACGCAGATATTTCGAAATAAAAACTGATTGCGGTGCAATCGATGAGTTCGTTTTGCCAAATTCTAAGATTGCGCCATTTTGAACGAGACTGAAGGCTTCGTTAAAATCCACCCTGATGAAATGTATTCCGCCATATTGCCCAGGTATAAGTCAGTATTTTAATTATCCATCAATTGTCAATATTCTGTGAAATCATTTAAATTTTGGATACGATATGAAGAATATGCATACATCTATTACATATCTTTTTGAAATACCTTTTGACAAAAAAAAAAAACCGACACAAAACCTGTCTTGTCGTCGATTACATAGGGCCTAAAATGCCTGGGAAAGAGTCAAATGGTTACCATTTTTACGTATCATGGCGTGCATCAAGATATACACCCTAATAACGGTCTATTATAGTCTCATGATTATGTATCTGACTTCTATTATGGATATAGACATATTTGTTTGAATTGAACTGTCAGAAAAACAACCAATAACCAATTGAGCGGCTCGTCGGTCATCTCAATTGGCCATGGTTTAAATCCCTAAGTGAGTAAACTACACATTGAAATTTCATTACAAATTCCGCCTATGTTCTATAATGGCGCCCAATGTTTGCTCTTGGTTGTTTTTGGCGTCTGGCGAAGACGTATGGGGCTTCAAAATAAATATAATTACACAGAAACGGTAGCTGTTGTTTGAGAAAGACATTTATTTAAACACTTGTTTGGGCCACCACTCTCAACTGTCCCTTTTATATCAAGCACTGATCACCCAGTCGTGCTGTTCTTCAACTATGATCTTGTAGACTACTCTGTGTGTGTGGGATTTTTATCTGGACTATTAATATAACAGCATATTAGGCATTGCTGTGATAGAACGAGTTAAGAGTAGATAATAATGATGAATAAGAAATGTCAATAAAGTGAGATCAGTCTACACCAGATTTCATCAATAGCTAAAGAATTATTATCAAAGCCTTGATGGTATGTTATCCAATATTGTTTATCAGCTCACTCAATATTTAACGACCAGGCTGAACTAAGACAGAAGAACGATAAAATAGAAAGTAGAGACAATAACTAAGCCATATTATATTTCTTATAATTAAATTGATTGAAATATTAAACTGACCTGTAAAAACACACCATGC
Organism: Patella ulyssiponensis; assembly: GCA_963678685.1. Taxonomy (NCBI): domain Eukaryota; kingdom Metazoa; phylum Mollusca; class Gastropoda; family Patellidae; genus Patella; species Patella ulyssiponensis. Next base: position 49,013,135 of record OY783229.1, on the reverse strand, counting down.
CATAAAAGTAAAAAGAAAATTGATGTAACAATAGTGTTACATTGATAAACAATTTTTTTTGAAAAAGATCGGATTTTGATGTACATATATTTGTCTAAATCAAAGATATGGTGGTTGTTAGCGGCCATTCTAAATTCTCGACTTGTCGAGCTGTGTGTCGGATTATGAAGGTGACAAGTCGGCAAAATCCCTCACAGGATGAATATGATGTATTTTAAATGTCTATCACGCTTTATCAGAGTATTTATATTATTATTATTTTGTCGTCCTATGTGCCAAAAAAGGGGAAATTACAGAAAGTTATTCGAATGTCAAAAGTGTAGTAGATATCGCCCACACTGATTAGCAGTGAATAATCGCTTGGTCGTTATAATCACTTATGGGGATGACATGATGCGGCTTAATGAGCCCTCAATAGTAACGTTTTTGCTTCTGCAAATTAAAGATACATTATGAGAGATTACATAAAGAGCTGACAGTTCTCATTACTGTAGTTAAAAACTAAATAATGTAAAGTCAAATTGATCCACTCTGAACCGAGAATTAAGCGATTGAATTTTGGGCCTAGCCTCGATCATCATTACTAAAGTCGGTACGATAAAAACATAGTTCCGATTATCCATTTTTTGATTTAATCACCAATGAGCATTGAGCAACAAATTAGGTTCTAATCCAGTAAATATCGCAGGCTATGCGATGGCATCGCGAGTTTATTATTTTCTGGATGAGTTAATTCTAGAACCTATTTTAAGTATTACAAAAAAAAAAAATGAAAAAAAAAATAAAGATTTTTAAAGGATATCTAGGTAAACAATTTTTTCTATTTAGTGTAAATGGGCGTGTAAAATGAGTAAATGGCGCTATTCTGTCCGGACCAGTAAACAATGCATGCCCCATTCGGACAATGATTGACGCCCGTGATGTGACCTCATATTTTGAAAGCGGCCATCTTTTACAGAGTTATTAGAAAACTTTCGTGATACTGCGTGAAACAGATTGGAATTTGTCCCTTCAAGCAATTTACCTTCCCGTTACCTTTTTTTTAATGGCCAGTAAAAGGAGGTTTTAAAAAGGGTTACTAATTGCATTAATTTATTTCGTTATAAATTGTTTTCCAGATATAAATTGTCGGAACATCAGTACAACTATCAAGCTATGGTGGAAAACAGCTTACTTTGAAGTGTGCACAGAAATAATGTATTATTATTCAAAGTCATTATACGTTCAATTGTTTGCTATAATTTGCAATACTGTTTTTAAAACAGATGAACTATATTTCAAGACATTTGTCGAGAACAATAATTTCACAAAATCATCATCTCACCCCAATAAAAGATGCTGAAATAGGAAAAAAGTAGAGATATTATATTCCATTGTTTGCAAAAAATGCCTACGGCTTGTTCAATCTTTAATAAAAATGCATTTTTCATAATATGTTAACAAAGTTAACTGCTCCAGAGAATCCGGTACTTAGCGGTGGCTGATTGCGTACGGCGCTGGCTCACCAGCCGAGAGGTCCGGATTTCGATAATGGTATTGGTCGAGTATGTCCCAGGAATTTCCACCCTGGCGTCCCTTGTCAGTTGGTACAGGGCGGGGCCAGGGGTGCCACCGGTCGGTGGTTGGAGGAGCAAAGCTGCGGTAAAATCCAAGGTTAAGGCGGCAAAGGCGCGAGCATCAGTTAAGGGTAATGAGGTGTCCCCTACAAAATTTTGAAAATAGACTGCTGGAAATGCACTCTGCCAGTATTTCAGACACCGGGCGTCGAGGTAAATAGATTTGACCAGATAACGCCTGTCGTCTGACCACTATAGTTTATCCGATCACAGTGGAAAGCGTCAAACGAACGGACCTACGAACCTCGACGAAGTCCCGTCGTGGGCGCCAAAGTAACGCGCCACAAAAATTTAAAAAAATAAACAACCGGAAATGCAGTCTTACAGTATTCAGGCACCGATTGTCGAAATAGATAAAGTTTCTCAGAAACCGCCTGCCGAGTGATCACTAGTTTATACTAGGAAAGTCAAACGAACGGAGTGAGTGAATCAAAGTGAACGAATATTTTCGCCACGACATTATGAGACACTGTTCGTCGAGATAAACTAGAGCTGACCACATACTGTCTGGCGCCGAATCACTAGTTTATCCGAATTGAAAGGAATGTGTCGAACGGACGGAGTGAGGGAATCAAATTAAATGAATATTCTTGCCGCATTCTTAAACCCATACCCAAAAACTTTGTTTATAGTAGGTTATAGTAGGGAGAATGTGGTAGAAATTCACCGATTGGGGTGGTTAAAAAAACCTCTAAAAATATCTAACTGTACCCGTGTCTGACCGGCAAGTTGTGGAATTTTTAGCCACTGGCTAAAATATCGCTGTGCTGCAATTTGTATATTTTACATGCTTGATTGGCAAGACATTTCCTTAATGGACAGTTACTTCCTGTTTTCGTTATTGTGCAGACATACATGTATGATTATTTCTAAATGTTGGTCTGACATCAAGGACGCTTTAGCTCAAACATTCCTTTGGATCAAATCTGTCAGGATGTACATGTCCTGGTTTCAAAATGCCAGATATAACTCCATCACAAGTCCGAGTTTCATTGGTTTAACCAAAATCAACAACGGAATGGTACGGATATTCGTTGTAGCCTACACATTGATAGTTTTATTATGAATTGGCTCAAAATTATCTATTAGTCAGCAAATATGACATAATATGTACATATTGTTACAGGGCATATTTTAGTGCAGTGAGCAGTAGGGAAAATCAAACACTTTTGATACAATAAATAGATGATGGAGAGGGGCATACTGATGCAAACCTCACTCTTGCAACTGAAAGAACGTCTTAAAGGAGATAAATCGCGAATATTTGGACCTAGAAATTGACACAAATGGGTCACAACGCATATAATACTATAACATGAATGTACATAAACTGATTTACATTTAATCATTTCCCTTTATATTCTAATCTCAAATCAGTCTTGTCTTAAATGTTGGATATCAGAAGCCCATCTTTTTCCGGTAAGATCGCAGCGTCAAAGTACATGTAGATTTAAATTGACAGATTTTTCGTGTTTTTAATGTCGAAGACTTTGGACGGTGTTGAGTCAGAGATTTGGCTACTTTAAAACTCTACTATATAACCCGATGCTTCAGATTCCTCGAAACATTTCCTGTATTATTAAGATATTACACCACATCCAATTCCGCTATCACTGTAACCATCGCTACATCTTATTTGAGTCCTCCAGTTCGGATTAAAAACACTCATTTTGAAATCGTTTCCTTTTTCATCCATAATTTCAACAAATTTTGTTGCGCCAACGCAATGACGTATTTATCGAGTAAAGTTGACAACTTGAGGTGGGCCAACGCAATGACGTATTAAATCGCGTAGAGATTAGAACACTAATCATCACATTCAAACCAACGATTAGTTTTGACTTTTTAACTTAATAGATTGACATGAATTCACTCAAAATATCGGTGAAACGAGTATTACAAAATTAATTTCGATTGTGAATGATGTTTGCAATTCCTTGGTGTTTTGAAGGAGGTGTCAACGATGTCTGTGATATCACTTCTGTGGAAGCGGACGTTAAAACACCAGATAGTTGTAGTAGATATCCCGGGGGCCACGATGGCTCAGTGAGTAAGACGCGGGCTCGCTAGTCGGGACAATGCGGATTCGCTCCCGGTGATGACCGAGAAAGTTCATCGTGATTTTCCGGCGTGGAATTCATTTGCCAGTGGTACAAGATGGGACAAAAAACCAAGATCTCGTGTACACATTGGCGTGCATAGAAAAGATCCCTGGACACTTAGTGTCCCGGTGATGACCGAGAAAATTCATCGTGATTTTCCGGCGTGGAATTCATTTGCTAGTGGTACAAGATGGGACAAAAAACCAAGGTCTCGTGTACTCATTGGCGTTCATGGAAAAGATCCCTGGACACTTAGTAGGTCGTAATGCCACTGTCTGGTAAAATTCTTCCTCATAACACACTATATTATGGCAATCTAATCAAACTACTGTTTTGTTTACTTTCGATGGCTCACACTGCATGAAGATCTGACCGGTTGTAGCGATAGGTCACGACAGAGGTCACACGAGCGGCTTTTGACCCTATGACGTAAGAGATTTGATTAACCAATCAGCATTAATGTTTCTAGTGGAGTACCCACAGTTCCGTGCAAAACACGCCTAAAACTCGCCGTAACACTGCCCTTCATATATCGGTTGGCCCAGTAAATATTATACAACACTTGGTTATAAAAAATAAATGTGACGCTGTGATTTGATAATATGTTCCTGGTCCATGATCATTCCGTTTGGCAAATTACCTATTAGTGCTTTGTAATGTGTGTGTTCAGTTTGTACTTTATTATACCTTAACTTACAACAACCTGTAGTTAGATGTCTTCATTCTGCCGGTAATCTGATTTCCTAATTAACTGTTTGACATCTAATATATCACGGATGAAGTTATAACAAATCATTCCTGGCGGCTTCTATTTAAAATAGAGGTTGTGCTATTGGCTGCAGACTAAAGGTGCTGCAACTTAAGCATTAACCTACAGCGTATGTCTGGTAAAACCGATACTTAGCAGACCACTTCCCAATATCGAAGACCACTTCCCAATAGTGTAAGCAATATTGGTGGTATATAATAATATTGCATTAGAATGTCTTTCACCAACGTGGATGAAACACAAATGTACATTTTTTGGGTGTAAAGAACAATTTTAGCAAATTATCAGGCTAGGATCGCTTATTATGGCTCATGAATGATTCTCGTAAAAATAGCTCTCGACAAAGAGGGTAGGCACCCTACTTGGCTATAGTATACCAATGCATTATTTCATTAACAAATAGACATTGAATAAAAGTTGTGTCTTAAAGCTTACCATGTGGCAGCCCCCAGACACTCGGAAATTTCCATTTTACATTTCATTCGGAGAGTGGTGTTGTCTTTATTAATTTCGGAGAAGAGATGGCCTGGTGAGCTGCATGTTGGTAGTGTTATGGTGTATCTTTGTATATATTTGATTACTATCTAACTGTAGCCAGTTGTTTTCGAAACTTGGTGAAGGTCCATGGTTTCCCAATCACGAATAATCTTGGTATCCCCAGGGGTCACAATCCGTTCCACTCCACTATACCCTGGGTTCATCCGTGGAGTATTCGCGTAATCAAGTTATCTGCCCTTGATCGTAGCTTGATTCTATGAACCAATCAAAAACAGTTTACACGCCAGTCTTAGCCTTATTGTTTACGCTTGCAACAATATGGTGGCTTCTTCGCTCCATTATCAAAATTTAATATAAAAGACGTGATGAACCCAGGTATAGTGAAGTAGAACGGTATGACACCGCTGGGAATACCAAGGGTGAATACTATCGAAATTGGACGCAATACTATGTTGTTAGTTCGTTTATAGTTTTATAAGGTTTTACTGAAAAACAAGTTTTCTAAAGTTATCTATCGCAGATTTGATTCTGATTTCGTGGAAAACCTTTGGTTACGCTCTACGTCTGTAGGGTGACATTGTAAACGATGCATTCGAACAAAATAGGTTAATTTGTAAAAGATAAAATAAAAAACAAAAAAAAAAACAAAACCTAAAAAAAAACAAAAACAAAAACAATTTGACTCCGAATAGCTGGTATCCGTCACAGAAGTATAATTTAACTTAAATGCAGGAGTCTTTTTATGTACTCAACTTAAAGTAGCTAAGTCTCTAACATCCAAAGTCTTCAACATTGAAAACACGAATTATTTGTCAATTTAAATCAACATTGATGTTGTGATCTTACCTCGAAAAGCCGGGCTTCTGATATCCAATATTTTACCATTGGTACAGGATTCGTGTACCATAATGCGTTTCAGTGCCATTTGTAACAAGGGACTCGACGAACAAAGCTAGGCATTATTCCACAAGTCCTGTCAAACAGTGACCCATATTCTTACCTGGAGAGCATGTGCAATAAATACTATCGGTGTAGACGGCAATTAACAGACGCTAGAGATTGCAGTTTAATTGAGACTTTAGGAATATTTCGCCGAACATAACTGATTTGAAATAAAAGTAAAAACGAAAACGATTGAAGGTTTATTATTATATGCGTTGCGACTCAGTTGTGTCAATTTCTAGGTCCCAAATATTACCAATTTTGCTCCTTCAAGTGAAATGAACACAGAAACACAGAAAGTCCGCGACATGGAATAATTCGGCGGTTTTTTTTAGGAATCGATTAATTCATGATACTTGTGGTGTCATTAAAATCCCAACAGCTTGAAAACACGAAGAGTTGATACTTGACTAATGTCTAGAACAAGAGATTTATTACTAAAACATTGACCTCTAAAATACCATTGGACAAAGATGGGAATATTGAGAGAAAATGTTAATATCAATGAACATTGCGGATATGATCCCAACAAGGGATTTTGTAAGCTGTTTAGATTACCAAACGATGAATTCAAGCATTAACAATAACAATTGCACGGTTTTTTTATCTGAAATTCAACACATAGAACCATGTTGATATAAAAGATAGGCTGGCACTGCCAGGCAGGATACGCCCACATTTTCGAGAGATGGATAGAGAACAAGCAATACCGAAAGTGATTTTTCCTATGTGCAAATATCGAAATGAATTAAGATCTTTGGATTATAAAGGTTCATTTCAGTAGGCTTCAAATTCGACTGGGGATCATGTTGCTAAGTGGGTAAGATGCTGGCTCGGTAGCCTTGAGGTTAGGTGTTTGATCCCTGCATTGGGTGACAGAAGTTCATCTAGATTTTCTGGCGTGGTTTCCCCTTGTTAGTGATGAAGGATGGATGGCCTGACAAGAACAGCTGTCAATTTTGGTCCGATTTTCACGAAATTCGACCTCAACCTTCATTACGATGTAACGGTGATATAATCAAACGTTTTTTTAAATGGGATAATAATTCTGACCCCAGAGGGGCCAAAAGCTAAAAAAAAAGGTCACTTTTCGTACAATCAGGGGCCATAATTCAGGAAGTTACAATCCGATATGCACAAATATCGAAAGGAACCAAGATCTTTGGGTTATAAACATGCATGTCAAGTTTCATCAAAATCGGTTCAAAATTGTGACCTCTATAGGGTCCACAACCTTAATATAACGTATTTTCACACTAATCGCGTACAAACGGCGGCCATTTTGTCCGTCAATTTTGGTCCGATTTTCACAAAATTTTACCTCAATCTTCATTACCATGTAACGGTGATATAATCAAACGTTTTTTTTTAAATCCGATGATAATTTTGACCTCCAGTGGGACCACAAGCTAAAAAGGGTGATTTTTCGTACAATCAGGGGCCATAATTCAGGAAGTTACGAATCAATGAGCGCAAATATCGAAAGGAACCAAGATCTTCGGGTTATAAACATGCATGTCAAGTTTCATCAAAATCGGTTCAAAATTGTGAGCTCTATAGGGTCCACAACCTTGATATAACATATTTTCACACTATTCGCGTACAAACGGCGGCCATTTTGTCCGTCAATTTTGGTTTGATTTTCACGAAATTCGAACAGAGCCTTCATTACCATGTAACGGTGATATAATCAAACGTTTTTTTAAATTGGATAATAATTTTGACCTCCAGAGGGACCACAAGCTAAAAAGGGCAATTTTTCGGACAATCAGGGGCCATAATTCAGGAAGTTACGATCCGATGGGTGCAAATATCGAAAGGAACCAAAATCTTTGGGTTATAAACATACATGTCAAGTTTCATCAAAATCGGTTCAAAATTGTGACCTCTATAGGGTCCACAACCTTGATATAACATATTTTCACACTATTCGCGTACAAACGGCGGCCATTTTGTCTGTCAATTTTGGTCCGATTTTCACGAAATTTGAACTCAACCTTCATTACCATGTAACGGTGATATAATCGAACGGTTTTTTAAATCGGATAATAATTTTGACCTCCAGAGGGACCACAAGCTAAAAAGGGCGATTTTTCGGACAATCAGGGGCCATAATTCAGGAAGTTACGATCCGATGGCCGCAAATATCGAAAGGAACCAAGATTTTGGGGTTATAAACATGCATGTCAAGTTTCATCACAATCGGTTCAAAATTGTGACCTCTATAGGGTCCACAAGCTAAAAACATGATATTTCGTACAATCAGGGGCCATAATCCATGAAGTTCCGGTCCGATACATGCCAATATCGAAAGGAACTGAGATCTTATGGGGATAAACCTATATTTCAAGTTTCGTCAAAATCAGATAAGGATTGTGACCTGTAGAGAGTCCACAAACAAATTGTGGACGGACGGACGTCCGGACGTCCGGACGGACAGGGGCGACGACATAATACGTCCACATGAAAATGTGGGCGTATAAAAATGAAAAGAATTAATAAAAACTGAAAAGAAACCCATCTCTTAATCAATATTCTCTGAATACTTTGTCTTGATGTATTATAGCTCATCCTTTAAAAAATAAAAACCATAAATATGCATGTACACATTATTATTTTATATTAAAAACACACACATCCACCGCCTAATAGCATATTGTGTGATGGCGCTAACTAAGGATATTTTTTGATTAACATTTTATTTTCATGATGGTAGTGAAAAAACAAAAATAAATATATTTTTTCGATCGTGTTTTCCCCTGTCGGCAACCTTCTGTAACTTTAACAGCGGAGAGAGAGAGAGAGAAATGGGGTTTAACGTCCACTCGACACAAACTAGGTCATTTCGGGACTAACATATGGTTTAATTTCATTTCAATAATTCACTTGAGCGTAGGGGTCTTTAGCAGTGGGAGGAAACCGGAGTGCCCGGAGGAACCCCACGAGGTTGAGAAGGCGCCCCCATCTCCATGCCACATTCGCTCACACCAGGGATCGAAACCACATGCGCAAGCCAGGGGTGACCGGCCAGCTAGACGTCGAAGCGCGGAACTCTAGACCACTAGCCCCCCCCCCCCTTTAACAAAGGCCTTCGTTCATAGATGCAATCTAAAATTGTTAGTAGTTAGTAGTTGGCTCAAAGCAGTAGCGGATGTAGAAGCTATGAATATGGTGGGGGCGTAGGTTCCTCATTTAGGGCGCTATCGACAAATCCCACCCCACTACGAATGTCAACAAAATACTAGCTGTAACACGTCTGAGCGCCCCGGTAGAATGTCTTATTGCCTATAGTTGTTTACCGATCGTTATCTCGTCGAAAAGTAGTTTTATACAAGTTGACATAAATTTCATGTCATATGATTGTTATTGATTTTTGTCAACCTTAGAGAAGTGACTATATAACACCGTGCAACCTGAAGGGGAGGGTGGGGTGGTGGGGTTCTCGGAGTAGAAGAATGCCGTTAGTGTTAGTTGAATCGAGAGTTGCGTATAACATCTATGTAACTGAGGTGGAACTTTGTCTCGTGGGGCGTTAACTTGGTCTCATATGTGGTGGGGGGGGGGCATATTGCAAAGCGTGACAATAAATGATTGGAGGTTAAAAAACAGAGAGAGAGAGAGAGAGAGAGAGAGGGGGGAGGGGTAGAGAGAGAGGGGGGATTGGATTTAACGTCCACTCGACACAAACTAGGTTATCTCGGGACAAACACATGGTTTAATTTTATTTCAATAATTCGCTTGCGCGTATAGGGGTCTTTAGCAGTGGGACGAAACCCACGAGGTTGGACAGGCGACCCTACTCCTTGTCACGTACAACCGGGGATTCGAAACCAAGCCAGTTGACTCAATGACAGGCTTTATGATACAGCGCGCACGTGCTAACTAAAAGTTTTATATGAGTGACATGACATATCGATCTATCACACAAAAATCTCGTCTGTTTATTTTATAATGTTTTCTAGGGTAGTTTTAATTCTTTCATTTCGGTCAGTGTAAACAATAGTTTCCTTCTTGTCGGTTTTACACCTTTTAAATTTGTCAAAATTTCAATTATCGATACGCGTGTCATTTTTTTTTTTTATGAAATCACTCAAATTTGGGATATGGCGGTATGATATGCATATTTATAAAAGATATTTCCTTGTCAGCCATATTTTCAATATTTTGGACACATTTGACGAAATATCGCGTTTGTTGATTCATGGTTCTTGTCTATGATTAATAAAGTTCAGATTTTGACGCCGGGCCTCTATACTTGTCTCATCTACACACGATTCAGTGTTAGATTAGCTCCGAGGTAGCAGGGTATAGTCTTATTGGAAGTGAAGTAATCGATTGAGCAAATTATAATATCATTGTCTAGGTCAAATCAATGACATTAGTATCCTTCATAGTTTAAGGCCACTTTTAGACGCTAATTTGGTAAATTTAGCGAGATAATCAACAAATTAATTCACACACATCTAAAGTCCGTCTCGTAACACAGACAAGATTTTATTAATTTGTTACAAAATATGGTAATTAAGAAATTAGATGAAATCTGATAGCCTGTATAAGCGCAGCGGAAAATACGTTATCGGATTATGGAGCGGAATTCACGACATTTCAATGTATATCTCTTCTTGGTTACATAAAGTAAACTGAATTACACAATGTAAGAATTCTAATTTATATAATTATTTCTGAGATATTGTATAGTTTGAATGTACATTTTGTTCTTTTTACATTATATCTTTTTAGTTATTGCCATACTGTATTCTGCAATGCAGATTATATTCAGAATAGTTTCATAAATAAATTAATTCAGAAATGTTACATGGCAAAAAGAGAGAGAGGGGGGGGGCAGAGAAAAAAGCGTAACAATATTTACACTCAGGGGCGTAAATGTGGGGGGGGGGAATGGGAAAAAAATAGTCGGTCGCAAAATCAGTGCAGTCGGTCGCAAAATAGGAATAGTCGGTATCAAAATAAGTGCTCACTGCATACGTCACGCTATTCACGCAAAAATGTGGTATAAAATAACCTTGTCAACTTGTCATGTTTGAAAAGATGTTGTGTTTCACTCTTATTCTGTTGTGAGTATGTTGGTCTAACAACAAAATTTCACCCATTGAGAAAAGTAGCCGGTCTCAAAATAAGTGCGGTCACTGCAGTCGGTCGCAAAAACAATGCCAGAATATATCCCAAATACTACGTATTTGCGTGAATCCGTGATCCTCTTATTTTGTTGAGAGTATGTTGGTCTAACAACAAAAATAGTCGGTCTCAAAATAAGTTCAGTCACTGCAGTCGGTCTCAAAAACAATGTCAGACTAGATCCCAAATACTATATATCTATTTGCCTGAATCCATGAGCCTAAATTGCATACGTCACACAAAACTATATTATAAATAAACCATGTCTACTTGTCATGTTTGATAAAATGTTTGTCACTCTTATTCTGTTGTGAGTATGTTGTTCCATTTGCCATGACATTGATTCAAATTTTCAAGCCCACTCCCCAAAATTTAAAAGCTCTGTTACATATCTGAAATTTTTTCGCGCCTGTGGCGCCTGATTCCATTATAATATCATTCTTCTACTCGGTTACATATCTGATATTTTTTCGCGCCTGCGGCGATCGATTCCATTATAACACCATTCTCCTACTCGATTACATATCTGATATTTTTTCGCGCCTGCGACGCTCGATTCCATTATAACACCATTCTTCTACTCGGTTACATATCTGATATTTTTTCGCGCCTGCGGCGCCCGATTCCATTATAACATCATTCATCTATTCCTCTGCTGTCTTATACTGTCACAGCACTATCATATTCACGATTATAGTGAGCTGCCCAGTTTGTAGTACCACTGGTGTGTGGGTCGTGGGGCGTCAGATTTTTACAGATGTGATGTCAAATATTGCAAAACAGATCTCGTGATTCGGTCCCGTTAACTGACATTTCTGGTCCACTCGTCCACAAGAATTTCTCCCCATCAATGATCTTAAATGCCAGGATATTGAATCAGTTTTTCAAAATTTTCTTAAATTACTCAGTGTTATAGGCACAATCATAATATATGACATAAGCTATGTGAACTTAATTAAAACTGCTTTCCGGTGAGACAGCGATCGGCGAACAACTATATAATTATACAATACCATGTATTTTCTACCGGGACGCTTAATGTTATAGCCAGTATTTTGTTGACATTCATTGTGGGTGGGATTGTGGATGGCGCAATAGATTTGAAACCGCCCCTATCCCACCCCCATATTTCCTAGAAAACTCGCACCTGTGATGCTCGGCTCCTGATTACGTCACTAAGGCGGTCGGGTGGGGGGGGCATCAGTCGGTCGCATTTTGGCTAAACACCCCCCCCCCCCCTCAAACTAATAAAGGCGGTCGGGGGGGGGGGCATCAGTCGGTCTCATTTTGGCTAAACACCCCCCCCCCCCTCAAACAAAATCGTTATGTACGCCCCTGCCTCTCGTTGTACATCCATGGGTTTGATTACACGCTTGACACCCTGTGATAGTGAGCCACCATCTTGCTGTATATCAAGCTCCTTTTGGGACGCTAAGTTGTTTTTCTTTTCTTCTAGACTTTGATTTTTAACACCTTTTCTGCACTATAACCGATCCCTTTTCTTTTATTATGTATTATATTGTGTTTTTTGAGGTTTTCTTTTTTAGAAATTTACAGATCTAAGATTTCCTCTCATCTTTCGGTGATCCGTAAACCGATAAGGAAGACGAGTTGACAGAAGATGGGTGGGGGGATTGGTTTGCAAGGGTTAACCCTGGTGTTGGGTAAAATGCTTCCATGGGCCTCTTTTTAAGCCGATTGGTAGTTTGCCTAAATTTTAAAATGGATAAAGCCGTGAAATTATAGATATTGTTCGGAAAATGACACCGACTGTAAATGGACACCATGTAATATATCTTCGACATTAGCATAAATACATACTGAAGCGTGCCAAACTATAATGTAAAATGACAGATTAACCTTCTAGATAGAGAATGAAATTGTCTTAAATAAAGGGGGAATATCCAAGTAAACACAAAATTTGATGGGTGTATAAGGCGACAAACATTTATGAAAATAGATCTCCGTTTATAATGAATGGAAAGGATCTGACTTAGTTAGACATGGGTTCAGTGGTCAATAATTAAAACGGTTGCGCGAAAACATGTAGGTCACAAAATATTTGCCATGTCAAGGTTTCGGTGACCAGTGCAATACGTTGGGAATTTAAAATTATTGATCTGCGACTCGAAATTAGGTTCATCCTTAATAAAGAAGTGTGTTTGTGTATAATATAGTAAGAAAATCTCTTACAAAAAACTGACACCTGTGGGACTATTTCGGGGTTACACGGTAAATAATTGATGAATAATTCCGTATTTCGATAGGTTCCGTGTCTATGAATAGTTGAATCAATCAAACGTGTTTGTTTGAAAAGGTAATAGAGACTTTTGGCAAGCGCAAATTTCTAGTACATGTACGTATCGCTTATCCGTATGGAGAAGGTCCGTATAACATTGTCGTCTTTTTAGACGCTGAAATGTTGTATCGTAGCGTTTTTATGAATCTATGTGTATCCCAGAACACGAAGGTGTATATTTGATGTGAATTTAACCATAATAAAGACTGGAATTTAATCATTATTTTTGATGGGTTTTTCTCGGGAATTTTCATACTTTTCCCGCCTGTCTGTCTGCACGCTGGTTAATCGACGTGCTAGACTTAGGTAGATATGGGACCTTGAAAATCTGTAAATGATGTGATTCTATGGTAAAGGGGTATAAATGATAAATTAGTGAAACCGTAAATTGCTGTCGAGATTTTTTTTAATAAGATGCGACATTAATTTTTTATAATAGCTCATGGGGGTGGTGATCTTGGTAGATATTTGCCATCATGCTGTACAGAACTAAGCTCAGCTCAGTGACGCATACGTACGCGACGCAAGAATTTGCCAAAACTCTAAAACTACTCTGACGCAACGTGTCACGTATACGATACGGATACGTGATATGGATAGGGAAAATGCCACTTGCCAAAAGTCTCTAATATCTCCCAACTCTACGTGTTCAGTGAGTATGACAGACCAACGATTAAAGTCGACTTGCATTAGGCCTATAAAGGGCGTATTTTGAATAATAAAAATATTGTAATTTGTAATCAATTATGTTTAGTGGAATAAGTGAACAGTTCAAATTGAACAGCAGTCGTGTTTCGCATACGTCTTTATAGTAAATCATTTTTAGTCAAGCCTGTTTTACAACATCTAACCGTTGCTTCAATACTTAGCAATTCCCGAATTTTTTGCCCGTTGTGTAGACACGTGACTAATTAGCATTGTCCAATCCGTGGTCGTGGCACATTACACACTGTAAACAAACAAGTATACAGCCGTTGAAAGTTTGTTTGTTTTTTTTTTAAATTGAGAAACTCACGGAAAACCAGTAACCTTGTCATTGATCGATCTTTGAACTTTACAACTCGGTTGTCACATGTAAACATTTTAGCTAGAAGCGCGAGTCTTGGTATTCACGACGACCGATGAATCTGATAGGTTCCCAAGCAGGGCTTGTTACCCAATCGAACTTAGTGGCGAAATATGCAGGGTATTACGTGAAGGGCTCGGGGCGGATTGGGCCATCGGGCGATCGTACGAAGGGCCGGTCGGACAAAAAATGAAAAAAATAATTTTGTCCAATTCGTATGAAAAAACCTTTTTCGGATGAACATTATATGGGGGAGGGGGTATTGGACCGGCCATGGAGCGATGATGATCATGTTGTATGTGGCTGGTGGCTTTAACGGGCCGCCATGCCATCACTGGAGTCTGTAATGAGCTGGTATAATAGACTTTCTGGGTCGGGTGTGTGTGGTGTGGGCTAGAATTCGGAACCCTGCAATGGGGATTCCGAATTTCATCCGAAAATTTCATCGGATTCACCTGACACTGTCGTCCGCAAATTTACTAATTATTAAGAGACCGGCACCCTGTTTGTGGGGATACGCCAGAATTCAAAATTCAAAAAGCAGCTTTTATGAATTTCACTTTCGTCACTCTGTACCAATGTGTCCCGTGGCCTTCCATCACAGGAGGAATCAATCAGCTCTCCCGGCAACAAACATGGAACATTTTCAATGAAAATATTCCTACTTATTCAATATTCCTAACTGGTTAATCAAATGGTCAAAATTTGGGGTTCATTTTTCTAAAATAGTGCGGTCCTCCTATAGAGTTTTAGCCCTGCGTACCAGTGGCGGCGCCAGCCGTCGGTGGTTGGAGGGGCAAAGCTTGGGCAGAGTCCAAGGTTAAGGGGGCAAGGTCACGAGCTTCAACTAGGGGTAGGGGGCTCCCCCAGAAAATTTTGAAAAACAGTATTTCAGGCAATGATCGTTGAGGTAAAGTGTCAAACGAACGGACTTGCGAACCTCGACGAATCCCGCTCACGAGCGCCAAAGTAGGGAGTACTTTTCCCCCAGAAAATTTTGAAAAATAGATTGTCGAAAATGCTGTCTGACAGTATTCAGTCAGGCACAGATCGTCGAGATAAATAAATCTGACCACATATAAACCGCCCGTCGCCTGATCACTGGTTTATCCGACCAGAGACCAAAATGGCAAACGAACGGACTTGCAAACCTCAACGAAGTACCCTTGTTGCGAGT
This sequence comes from Patella ulyssiponensis, assembly GCA_963678685.1. Taxonomy (NCBI): domain Eukaryota; kingdom Metazoa; phylum Mollusca; class Gastropoda; family Patellidae; genus Patella; species Patella ulyssiponensis. The sequence continues at coordinate 48,997,530 of OY783229.1, read as the reverse complement.
CCTTGTTGGGGCTTTTGAAAAATAGACTGTTGGAAATGCTGCCTGACAGTATTCAGGCACCGATCGTAGAGATAAATATTGCTGATCGGATGCCGTGTGTCGCCTGATCACTAGTCTTTCCGGCCCCAGAGAGGAACGTGTCAAATGAAACTCAAAGACGTCCCCAATAATTTGAAAAGTAGACTGCCCGAAATGCAGGCTGGCAGTATTTCAGGCATTGAGCGTCGAGATAAATAGAGCTTAACAGATACCGCCTGTCGCTAAATCACTAGTTTATCCGACCAGAGAGGAAAGTGTCAAACGGGCGGAGTGAGTGACTCAAAGTGAATGAATATTTTCGCCGCTATATTTTGGGAAATAAACGGACTTGCGCAACTCAACGAAGTCCACAATAATTTGAAAATTAGACGGCCCGAAATGCAGTCTGGCAGTATTTCAGTCATTGATCGTCGAGATAAATAGAGGTTAACAGATACCGCCTGTCGCCAAATCACTAGTTTATCCGACCAGAGAAGAAAGTGCCAAATGGGCGGAGTGAGTGACTCAAAGTGTATGAATATTTTCGCCACTATATTTTGTGAAATAGACTGCCGGGAATGCAGCCTGGGAGCATTTCAGACACTGGTCGTCGAGATAAATAGAGCTGGCCCAGATAATGTTCGTCGCCAAATCACCAGCTTATCCGAACAAAGAGGGGGTGTCAAACGAACGGAGTGAGTGTATCGAGTGAATTCATATTCTCGTCGCGTTGAACCTATACCCAAAAACTTTGAGGATGGTAAAAAGCACTTCTCAAGTAGGTTTACAGCAGGGTGGGCTTGGTGATGATTACCAAAACGTATCACAATTTTTTTTTCCAAAATTATGGGAGGGGGGCAAACAGAGGGCAGACCAGATTGGGGGGGGGGGGCAAATGCCCTCCTTGCCCACCCTTGGCGCCGCCACTGCTTCGTACTGCAGAATGTTCTCGTTGTCGGGCTTTGTTTCCTGTTTGCTCACTACACTTTTAATTTTAGTGTTTTCCGAGATTCTCTCCGGATTATCGCCCTATCGCCATTGAAGAGACGACCACTGTCAAGATCTCTAGCATTATTTCTGCTACTTCTTTTTAGTATATCATTTTAGCGAAGCCAGTGCCATAACAGACCCGGGACTGTACAGCCCAGTGGACGCTTACGACTGGTCCCCGGATCCATTCACTTGATTTGATATAAATTGTGTATTCTTTGCAATATCTGATTCTGTCTTGTCCGCAGGTTTATCTTGTAGATTTTTGTTTTACGTGTAGTGCGGTCCTCCTGCACTTACTATATAATCTTTTGTGAATCAACTTTTACTAATTCGTTCCTAAATCTTGTTGAAAATAAAGATTGATAATATGTCTTATTTTAACTACTCCTAGAATTTCTTAGCATGCAGGATTGCCTGTGCAGGCATGCCGGGTCTACCGCCTTCAGCGCCCAAGTTATTACAGCATATGTCCTACATGAGCCTCTTGTCCTAAATCCGGCACTGACAGTATAATAGACCTAAACTTATTGCCGTTTTCCGAATCAACCCTATGAAATTCGAAATAAAAGAAATTGGACTGCTGAAACAATACAAAACAATTATAGGGGCCTTATGAAAACACGTATGAATTTATGCAAACTCTATTGTGGTGGGGTGGGGTGGTCTACAGTGCGGCGCTTCGACCTCAAGCGGGCCGGTCACCTCTGGGTTGCGGCTGTGGTTTCGATCCCTGGTGTGAGCGTATGTGGCATGGATGGAGATAGGGGCGCCTTCTCAACCTCGTGGGTTTCCTTCGGGCACTCCGGTTTCCTCCCACTGCAAAAGGCACTACCCGCAAGCGAATTATTGAAATAAAATTAAACCACACGTTAGTCCCGAAATGACCTGGTTTGTGTCGAGTGGACGTTAAACCCCATTTCTTTCTCTCTCTTTTGTGATGGGGTAGGGGTGTACGTCTAAGTGCCCCTTTAAACACAAAAGTCCAGGGTAGATAACTCTAATACGAACTCTTTTGTAAAGGAAATAGAACAAGTCCCGAGTACCATCTTGGCAACTGTAAACAATAACAACAATAATTTCTGAATTAAAGTTGACTTTACTTAAACGTCAAAGAAGATACCATAATTATGAATAACGCAGTGTGATCATAATAAAATAAAATGGAGAAAAAGACGACTTTTAATAAGGTGTTAGAGGGACATTCACCAGGTTCGTAACAGGTGATATTATTATTCTTAGAAAAATCGCAATTATTTCGGCCTACTTTTACTCTGCTGACACCGTATATGATTATATGATGTTTAGTTTATTGCATCAAAACCTTAATTAAGGAGATCATGATACACTATACAGTTAGACATAGTCATTTTCATTTAATAATACATATGAAGTTAGTTCAGCTCTGAACGTCGGTCTCATTACACTCACCCTGAACGTTCAGGGACTGCCCCATTTAATCAATGTCGAAAAAAAATTGGAGAAAAGTCAATTTTACTGGACAACTTTTCACTGCTAAGCGACGGGGTGTCAATCCGTGTGAAAGCCTGTACAATGTAAAGCCTGTACATTTCGTTTCGTCTTGTATGACCGACATTCCTGAATGTGGACGTTGACCTACAGTTAGAGTGGCATGGCGCCGAAAATGTAACTTGATAAGAGGGGACGTATTTTTAACAGCGAGTTGTGTCGCTCATACTGACTCTAGCGAAGTAAGCAAGGTTTTATTTTCTCACTAAGATGTTCGTTTACATTGTACAGGCGTCCTCACGGATTGACACCCCATCGTTTGGCAGTGAAAAATTGACTGGGGCTCCAATTATTTTCGACATTGATTGAATGGGACAGTCTCTGAACGTTCAGGGTGAGTGTAATGAGACCGACGTTCAGAGCTGAACTAATATGAAGTATGCATGGCCTACAAACATGACTCTATATTTTGTTGACCTGGAAACTAAATTACTTATTACTACAAACTACAAACTAGAACCACTTATAGAAAGCTTTCAGTTTTAGAATATTTTACTGTTGAAACTTCCCATTTGTTAACTTCCCATTTGTTTCCTGTCATTATTGCCTTTGACTATATTGGCTATGATGAAACCATTCAGAAAATTACCCCCCCCCCTCAATTTTGTCAAACTATATTACTCAATGTATTAGCTTACCAACCTATACACATCACATATGCTAATTTAAAGTAAAAAAAAAAATATCTTTGAATTCTGAATGAGATAAATAGTACCATTATCTTTCAGCGATGCACAAGCTGAGATGTGATTGCCATATAGTACTTGTTATGCATCGAAAGGAAAGAAAAAGTAAAACAATTCTTCTCACAGTCAGCCTATTAAAATTAGCTCAAATAAAGCCAATACTCAAAACAAATTGCACTGCAAAATTTAGCTTTGATTATTATTCAATAGGATATTCTGCATAAAATAAAAGTGCATTAGATATCGAACACCTGCATAAATCAAAGATGGCCACCTATTTAAACTTTGCTTCCAAATGATAGGTAAACCGTTCACACTTGAGGCCATAAAAATGTGTTTTGGACATAAAGAATTTATATAATACACTCATTAGAATCATAATGAAAGCTAAATAGATATAAGAAAGCAGAAGACAAAATTTTACAAAAATCAATTGTGAGTAATCATCAATTGGTGCATCTTTCAAATGCAGATACATGTACAATTATCAATTGAAATTAACATCCAAATAATGACTAAAGCGTTCACTATATTACATTTACAGACAAATAGAAACTTCTAACCATAGAATTCAAATATAATATCAAATCATGTATGTGACGCCATTATCGTACTGTATATGCATCGAAAGAAAAGAAAGAGTATTAAATTTTCTGTTAAATTTGGCCTTTGTACACCAAAAAGTATGTTTGAGTTTGCAAATGACAGTTGTTATTCTAAACTTTGTATCTCAAACTTGAAAACAATCTGTTGAAAACTAACCGCACAAGGTTTAGGGAAGAGAAGGATGCCTTTAACTTTAAATCAATATTACCAAGTAATACTGCTTCTGTAACAGTTGATTTGCACCAAAGGCTGCCTGTAGTAAACAATAATTTATGCAATCAATGTGTTTAAAGATGAAGATTGCTTCTTTACCTTCATATTCGAATATACCAGAACATTGATACAGTACACAAAAGTATTGGAACAAAAGCTATGGAAATTTACTAATAATCTTTTCACATATATTTGGGCAAGCCAATCAAACTCTTAGTGGAGATGTGTTATATAATGTTTATGATCATCTAGAAAGATCACAGAACACAGCAGGATTATAAAACAATTTTGAAGAAAAAGTAGTTGTAATAAATAGTTAAATATCCCATTAATGTAATAGGATTTTTTTAGAAATATTCACTTTATGAAGGCTAAAAACGCTCCATGAGTGTTTTTTTTAGGGAATCCAGTATTTTTCTAGTAAGATTGGATATCTCTACTTTCCATATATACCAAAATTGTCATACTTTTATAGGCAAGAACCACCCGATAATTACTTATCTGGGAACCCAACTTTAAGAATAAAAAATGAAAGATGGAAGGGGAAAACCTCAAGATGTAATTGTATTAGTTTCTAGATCACCTGATACGACTTCCTACAACATAGCAACATTTTTTAAATGAATTGTTGTTGCAAATAAAGCGAGTCACAGGATACTTCAGCTTTAGATTCTGCATTTACAAGCAAATGGTTGTTTTTATATTTTGTTATTTTAGTTAATAAATATGATCTCATGGCCGTAGAGTGGAGTGGGTCCAGATTAACAGAAGAACGAATGATTCTAGCGTTCCAGGCATTTGATGAATTGATTCCACAGCTTGGAATATATTCCAGAATTTTATCTAAACTCAGAAATGACTTCTTTGGTATGATTTTTATATTGTTATAAAATGATGTCTCCAAAGGCTGATATTATTATGAAATAATTTCTTCATAGACATTAGGACAGGATAATTATTTCTATTTCTTCAAAAGCATACTCATTTATAAGCAGTTAGGTTTTGACAAGAAAATTGGTCTTAAAAAGCTAATGATTTATTTCTGCAAAAACAAAAACTCATTATATAAAACTGTGTTTATTTGATCATTTCCTTAGAGGCAATATACAGTGATGATTTGACTGGAGAATCATTTAGAGAAAACGGCGAATTAAAGGAATTCATACAGCGTCTGCCATATTTTTGTTTGTTTCAAAAAAGAGAAACAAAGCAAGATGAAGTTCTGAAAGAAGTGAAAGAACAACTAGAGACTGTCAAAGAAAGGTAGTTAAGATTGTTCATATAACTTTCTTTTTAATATTTTTATGACTTTGAATATAATGTGGATATATGTTATTCTTATGTCCGTCCTTTGTCTAGTATCCATTCGCCCATCAGTCAGACTCCATCCTTTATTGCTTGGAAAGACTATACGACTTGCAAGTTATTAAATGAATTTAATTAAATTTGCAGGGAATTTTCATTCTGTTGTATAGTTTAGTTTCCTATAGATATCGGACCGTAACTTCCTGGATTATGGCCCCTGATTGCTGATTATACGAAAAATCACTTTTTTAAATTGTTCTCAGTCCTTCTCTTACAAAGTATCAGTGTATCTTGCATGGCAATCACTTGTTATAAATTTGGTTCGGATTGTTTGTTTGGGCCTTCTAGAAGTAACATATCATCCATTGTCAATACATTATTTACTGAGGTCATGAATGGTTTATATATGCAAAACTGTTTATTTCACTCGTAATATTTGTATTTTATGATTTCTTCCTGAGGATCAATGATACTCTGATGACATGTCTGTGTAACAATGTATTGGAAATCAAGTGTTTAGAAAGATTCTTAGAGGAACATGAAACTTGATTTCATTTGATATCTTGGTACATTTTAGCTGCCCTTAAATTCATTCAGTTTTAGAAAAGGAGCTATATTTAGTTGCACGTAGTTGTAACACAATTATGTTGTGTGTGAAGTGTGAACCCTGCCAAAAAGAAAAAAAAAATGATTGACACTAGTTTAAACTTAAAACTAACCCAGTAAGTCTTTTTTATGGTTTCTGGGTGGGTAACTTAATACATGTTAGTATTCCCAATTCCCATCAGTGAGACAGTGACATATTTCTTTTTGGTATAATTATATTTTCCAGACAAATGACATTTTTTCAGCAGTTTTTTCACATAAATTTAGATCAGTTTTCAGATAATGTGAACAAAAACCAAATCAATATTTTTTTACATTGCTCACATTATTTTTTAAGGCTTTTCAATAAACATACACAGTTGGAAGAAAGTCAAAAAAAATTAGAAGAATTACAAGAAGATGTTGAAAACCTGAAACAACAAGTTGAAACCTTAGATCAGACAATTACTGAAAAAAATCTTCAACTTGAAAGGTACAGTCTATCATTTACAAAACAAATTCAGTCGTTGTTTTTTGTATTTCAGAGGAGTTCCAAAAAGAGCTCCCCTCAATCAACAAATTAAAAAAATAGCTCTCCTATAAGGTTCTCCCAGTTTCGACAAGAGGAATGCTTTAGAAATTAAGGGGAGTGATTTAGAAATTAAGGAAAGTGATCTGATATTAACGAGAGTGATTGGTAGATAAATGTTAATAAACCCCCAATGACTTTGTAAAGAAGAGTGATTTTCAATTTTAAGGGGAGGGAAAAAAAACTCCCCTCGGTCGACATTCAGGTGAGCTGTAGGCGCGCAAGAGTGATCACTCGTCTTAAAAAACAATGACTTCAAATTCATTTTGTACTTTTAAACATTCTTTATGCAAGAGGTAAATTTGCCTACCACAAGTCTTTCTTTAGGCTTGAAATGTTATCCAGATTATTGATTAACTTATCAAGACCTTAATCAACTCTCAATGCCATCATTAGTCTGCAATATTTAGTTGATTCAAATACATTTTGTGATAAATGATTTAACATCGAAAGGGATAATCAAGTCTTTGTTTATTATTGTAACAAGTTAGTAATGACGTTCAAAGTTAACCTAAAATTGAAATGCTAATATCTTGATTCAGAGTGAAGTCTATATAATATAAGAGTTATGAATAAATAATAAAAGTACATAAAAATATAACTAATACAGCACCAAATAATACTAATAATATTAATAATAAACTGTTTGATTATGGAAAAAACCTTCAGTAGAAAAAAGTCAATGAAAAAAGAATCAAGTGGATAAATCATTACTCGGTTGTTCTAAAATAGATAGCATATGAAACCAGGGAATCAAATAGATAAGTAGCCAATGCAGTTATTCTATCAAATGATCAAACTACAACACTGCTAGGAATAAGGGACAAGGAAATAAGAAGTTTTGCGACTTGGGTATTTACGAGGAAGTATAAGTAAAAAATATAAAGAATTACATGTGAATAATGGTTTTATGATTTCAAGATTGAAAAACACTCAAATTTCACTTTTTTTAACTGCTAGCAGAAAAAATTGGCCAAATCTATATAAACAGACATAAATTTCCAAGTTTAAAATTTGGCTTTTTGAGTTTAGCAAAATATTTACCGTCTCTTTTTATGTTAAACAGTCTACAGAATGAAAAAGATAGAGAAGAGGTGAAAGCAAAAGATAAACAGCATCAACTAGAATGTGATGTTACAGAACTACAGGTAGAAATTACTGCACAGACAAATTGCACACTCCTAATGGTAGTCCAACTAAGGCCATACAAAAAATACATTCTTGTTCTCAGTAGAGAATTCTTTCTAAAACTCTAATAATTGGGAGGTTTTTGTTTTCGTGCTTATGTTTTGTCAAAAGATCACTACTAGGTTAAATGACTTTTCATAAATACCATTTTCAAAGGCTGTACACTTATCTCATCATTTTGTTACAGTTATTTCTTATAACCGGGGAGGGTGGGGGTGGTGAATGGATTGTGTGGATACTTTAATAATGAGACATGTCATCCGACCCTTTTTAAGCATCTGACCCTTTTTAAGTAACGTGGCCTTATTTATTTATATGACCCTTTTTTTTAGTCTTTAATTGAATTTTAATTGATTACTCATTAATTTTACAGGGAATCTATTGATACATGAAACCTAAATATGTAATATATGGTCTGTTTACCTTGTTAGAAAGCTTCTGCTAATTAAGTTGACAGGGTTGAACATAGATAAACTATCCGGGTAGTAACTACCATATTATGGTTCTAGCATTGCTAACAATTTTTCAGACAAACTTGAAAGCTGTTTGATTTAAGATTTTTTGGGGCTTTGATCTCATTTAAATTATTTTCTGTCAAAACCATATAAGTGTTTTCCGTTAATGGTACAATGACTATATTTTGAGGGTTTTTTTTAAAATGTTTTTTTTTGCTGTTTTCAGATTTCACTTGATGATGCTAAATCTGAAATAAATTTTTTAACAACATTTAAGAAAGGATATGATAAATTACAAAATGGTAATGCCCAGCACTTTTATATTTTATTAATAGTACAGATTGTAAAAAACGTACAATATTCATTAAACGAAACAACTTTTTCTTCTATTATTTCTTTTTTTTGATGCAGTTTACATTTTAAGTTTATTGTTTTATAGACAAAAGTTTGTTGGGGTTTTTTTTTTAAGTCACTGAGAAATAGAGATCTATTCTTACATTGCTTCAATAAAAAACATGTCTGTTTTACTTAAATGAAATTTGAACATCCTAATTTTAAATAATGTATTATCTATTTAATTTGATTATCTCAATTTATGTACTATTCTTTTTATTTTACATTGAAATTTGATATTAAAATTTAACGTTCAATTCAATAAAGCAAAACGTTGACAAAAATTTGAGCAGTTTATACTTACCTTGAATCATATTGACAATGTAGATGAGAATGAATTATTTACTGTTTCACAGGGTTTTCTTACAGTTATCATTGCCAAGTATGTTTCTCGGATCTAACCGTTTATTTTTGAAATTTTTTAGTATAAAAATTATAAATACTAGGTGTGCTCAATTCCTTTTTTTAACCATTTGCGAATCTTTTATGTATGCTTTCAATCTGTGATTACCAACTCTCTGTCTGTTTCTGGCCTTTGATTAATAGATATTCAATTTTACTTGATCTATTTTTTTAAAGCATTCCTAGATAAAGATCACAGAAACGATCTCTTCATAAAACAAATGTCAGTAGAATCAACAAGATATGTAAGTTTGACTTCCTTATGAGATGGTAATTAGATTAAAATGATAAACTTTACATTAAAGTGTATTATCGCTTTAAACAAGAAATAAATTGTAATTGATTTTTTAGTGATAGGATAATGAAAATAACTTTAGACTTACCAAATTATTGAAAATTTAAGTGTGGCTGACCCAGATTAAGCTATTTTCCAAGTGGCTTGAACTCCTTGAAATTCACATAAAATTTGCACAAAATTGAAAGTTTAAAATGTCTTGTGCAATATCCATCCGTTAGCTGATTTATATCGAATTTAGCATGTGAATCGTGATGGTACTGTATCAAATAAAAAAACAATTACCAACCGGCCAAAATTTTTAAACACTTTGATACCCCTTAAACTTTATGTTAAAAGTGTTTATTTTGGTATTTTGTATTATGGTTTAACATTCTGTTTAAAGATTATGTATATTAGTTATATGATTATAAAACTCGTGATATATTATATTTCAGAGTAATTTAGTCAGTGATATTGAAGCTGGCCAGAAATTGGAAAATCAGATGCTATCAGTTATGAATATTGCAATAGAAGGTAAAAAGTAGAACCAGGTTTATATTTTATTTATTTAATGTCTAATTAGATTAGAATTAATCAGCTGTATTAACATAGATAAGAAACATCCTATACTCAGCTGGATAATATAATTAGATTTTCATTTCATATCCAAGGAACTTTTTTTAATTTCAAACACTGACAATGTTTTTCAAAGATTTCTATTTCCGTCTGCAGAGTTTGAGAAGTTTTTAGAGGAACATAAATGTGACTTAGAAAAGAAAACGATAGAACATGATATGACAGATGCAGAAGTTGAGCTACAGGATATGGAAATAGATGATGCTGATCAAGAGGTGATATTTTTATGTCCACATTTTTAAAGAAACTATCATATAGACAACTATTAATATCCTATTGTTTTAAAGTTTGAACAAGTTACTTTGCTGTTTAAAAAGAAGACCCCTATAGATTTTTGACATTAACATTCCTGGTTATAAATGCTCTTTTGATGTTAAAACCTGTTTATGCGCCAGATATACTATTATCAACATATGTTTTTAGGATTTTATGATTGGCCAAACTATATTAGAATATGAAGCCTATTGATTATTCCACTTTGCAGCAAAACCATGGTCACAAGTATTATATCATGTGGTCTTTCTGTAAAATGGATTCATTTGTCCTTATGTGTATCTGCCTGCGGTGTAGATATTCATTAGGTGAATAATTTGACTTTGATGCTGAAACTTTTCTGTTTAGGTTTAGCAGAGATAAGCTGTTTAATTGGTTGAAATAACTTAGTTTATAATTGAACTAGAATGTTCAAACTTTGTAGATGTTTGTGAAGTCTTGAATTTGGTGATTAACATTTCTTCCTTCGGTTAAGCCGAACGCATACGATTGAACACTTAATGAAAACATCGTTCTAATCAATTTGTCCGCTGAGTTTAAAAGACAGGAACAAAAATGTTCCAGAGATATGTTCATGATATCGAATGTGTTCGATATTTGAAACTCAGTTTGTCGTGACAATTTTTTAAAATTTTCCCTCCTACTATTACAGCTTCAGTTAGTTGAAGAAAGATTTAATAATACTGTAAACGAAATGGGAACAGAACTAGAATTATTAAAACAACATAGAGCTATGTTACTAGAACAACTACAGAAACTAGAAGACAGTAAAACACCTCAGTTGTAAGTATTTACCAAAAATATTACTCTTGTAAGCAATACTGAATATAATGTTCAAAATTTAAGACTGTTTTCAAGCATTATACAACATCTTTACACTAGCATTACATTAAACTAGCGTTGCTCATTGATATTAAGATATTGTGTCTGCCATTAATTTTTCAGAAATGAGAAATCTAAAGCCAGTACACCATCCAACAGACCAGGTAAATTACTATTAGGAAATTATTTCAGCATAAAATTATTACTAAAGACTAATGATAAGCTATAGTATAATCCATCTAGAAATACTTTTTACTGACAGATTAAAGTGGGAAAATATCTATCGAACAGAGATTAGTTGTTAAAGAAAATTTTTTGTGAGAAATTCATGACATCAATTAATTTAAAAATCATTCAACTTATATTCCTAATTCTAGTTTATAGTCTGAAAAATAAAATTAGTTAGATTTTTAATTTGTCTTTAATGTTTATGTTTGATAAAACAAGCTTTATAATTTGTAGCGGATTCTAGATTGGCTGCAGGTTTGATGGACGATGAAACTGAGGAGGTGATGGATGATCCATTTATTCCACAGGAACGGGTTTTCAGTAAATATGCTGCCATGTTGTACACATCTAATAACATGGGAAAATCTTTTGAAGAATTTAAAGATGCTAAATATTGTCAGAGTTGTGGAGAGAAGGTATCTCAAAAGTTTTGATTCATCACCATTTTGACATTTTTTCTAAAAGATGCTTTATGTAAGATTTAGATAAAGAGCTGACTGTTTCTTGCTATGATAGTTGAAAGATAGATATTGAAAATAGATTATTGGAAATTTCTTTTAAATTACTTTATTCTGATTCTAAGTAAAGTTATGAGTATTGGGAGATCTAGCATTTATTGTTTATTATCGTAGCAATGGTACTGGACGAATGGGATGAAGTCTTAATTATCCATTTTGTCATTTTGTGGACGTATATTGTCAGTGCCCCAGTCTATTCACATTTTGTTGGTGGAAATTCTACAAATCATAATTTTTATCCGTTTTTTTTTTTCAAATTTGAAACATAGGTCGCGGTTACTTTTGATATTGGCACATAACAGACAGTAACTTCATGGGCTATTGTGAGAAAAATCTTTTTTGTAGGTTGTGGACAATCTATAGGTCACAATTGTTATTTGAAATTGATGAAACTTAAAAACAAATATGTTTATATACCAAAGATTTTGACTCCTTTTCAATATTGGTGCATATCGGGCCGGGACTTCCTGGATTCTTGATATTGTCCCTGATTTTACTGATAAATTCCATTATTAGCTTGTGTTATCAGTCCATTTCTTGTGAATTCTGGGAGTACCTTGCATGGTAACTGATTGTTAAATCTTGCTGGCATTCTAATCCATTTACATCTCTGTGGTAACGATGCTAGAGTGTTGATTATAGCCTTTTCATGTTAATAAATGTCTAATTGAAGCCAAAATAAAGAACTGCCACAGGCAGATTTAGCTCTTATTTAATGCATTTTTAAGTGATGTCTTGAATTGCCCTTTTTATGATATGTGCAACAACAATATCTTTCTGCATTTATCTGACTTTGTTCAACTGATTCAACTTAATATACTAATGAAAACCGTAATGATGAATGGATTGAAAAGCTTTGTACCGAATGCTTTCAATAAAAGAGGAATACATTTATAGCCTAGTTAGGTGATATGTGACATTAGATATTGACGATTACATCAACATTTACATTTTCTATATGTCATAAAATTCTCTTAAGTGTTTTAAATGTACCACCCTATCAAATATATAATGCATCACAATGTAGCTTCCATACTCATGCTTGTACATGTAGTTGTGAATAAACTATTATTATTATTATTATAGCAAGCTGGTAATCTTAAATGTTACAGACAAGTGAAGTGCTCAATGTTATAAAACTAAATGTATTTTATTTTCTGTTGTAGACAATAATTTGTCCACATAAATTGAGTGGATCAGAAAAAATTTACATTCTACCCATTAATTGCTCTCATCTGAAAATAACTCGACCAAAAGTTCGAATCAACAAAGAATTTGCCAAGTAAGTTGTTAGATTCTGGGATCTGTACCTTCGAAATGTCACCTGGTTTATTCCTACATATTAAGATATCTGAAAATATGCACAGAGTAAGCTAGAGAAAGAAAATGTGACATTACTTTAATATATGTGTAGGTAAACAATATCATTACTACAGGCCCGGAACTGTACAGTGCTGTGGACACTTAATGCTGACCACCCAGATCCTTTCACTTCATTTGATATTTGTTCCAATTATTTCTTTTACTAACGCCAATTTTTGTCTGCATTGATCGGTCTTCAAATATTTGTGAGAAGTTACAAAATTTACAAAATTTTAAATTATAGAGTCTGTATTTTGTTTAGATTTATTTGTTGCTGTCATTATAGGAAATTTGGCAAACCAGCATCAGCCGTCAAGGTGGGATCTGCTATAAAGGAAAGAGAGGATGATGATGATGATGATGAAGATGATGAGGATGATGACAGTATTTTAAGTGATGATTCTGATTTATTGAGTGAAACTGATGGACCATTGTCACATTTATCTGGTCATTCACTATCACTGGGTGGAGCAGAATTATATATGGTAAATGCATGGTAGATCCCATCTTAAAATTAACTAATAGACAAAAATTAAATGAAATGGGTTTTAACATCCAAGTGTTCTACTCTGATTGGGCTAATGAAGATGGGCATATACACAATACTGTGTGTTATGAGGGAAAAGTTTCACGCACACCGGCACTATGACCTACTCTTAATTCGAATTACAGCTCACCAATGCACACCCAACGTGCACAACGAACAACTACCGTATATATATGTTGTCCCTTGTCAGTCCCTCCATCCTACACTCCTCCTGACACACCGCACCTGGACTTTCACTATGAACTTTAATCAGCTCATAAGTCCTAAACAAAGCATCCATAATTTAATAATCCCCTTGATAACGTGAGAAAACATTGTATTTTATTAGTTAACGGTCCTATCAAAACTATTCTTTGTTTCAAAAATTCTTGCAATTGGTTTGATATTGTATACCAAGACTTTGAGAGATGGGAGTAAAACGTAAGAGTTGAAACTTGCACTAGTGGTCTCCTGTTAATAGCAATCTCCCGCTCACAATCAATAGCATTTATTCCCCACCCCACAGCCATCCGCAAAAGCCACCAACCTCACATGAGAAAATCACTGATTTTCATAATAGCATTTCCTATCGTTTGTTGTTTTATATTTTGTACACTTATCTGTTTTGTAGACACACACAGCTCAACATTTATTTGATGACTTTACAGCTCGTACAGATTTAGAGAGAATAATACCAAGAAAATTAACACTGGTAAATAAGCAAATTTCTTTTCATTTCAATTATCAAAATCTTTTAGAAAAAAAAAATTCACTTTACTGAAAGTGGTTTACAACTTTGTAAAATATCAGTGCTATGACAACAGGATGAGTATTGGATAAAGAGCTCAGGGACAACTGACAAGGGAAAACCAGACTGGAAATCCTGAGGAACTCTCTGGGCTCATACCTGGATCAATCTACCAAGTTAGTGAGCCAGAGACTTACCCACTGGGGGTTAGGATGGCCTAGTGGTCTAGAGTGCCACGCTTCGACCTCTAGATGGCCGGTCACCTCTGGTTTGCGGCTGTGGTTTCGATCCCTGGTGTGAGCGTATGTGGCATGGAGATAGGGGCGCCTTCTCAACCTCGTGGGTTTCCTCCGAGCACTCAGGTTTCCTCCCACTGCTAAAGACCCCTACGCGCAAGCAAATTATTGAAATAAGGTTGAACCATATGTTAGTCCCGAAATGACCTAGTTTGTGTCGAGTGGTTGTTAAACCCCCATTTCTCTCTCTCTCACTTACCCACTGAGTCACTGTGGCTCCAGATCTGAAAGGCACAAAAACAAAATACCAATGTAGGGTGTTTATTAATGTGGCTTAAATGCCATCAAGATGAACATTTCCTAATAGGCAAATCTTAAGAAACATTAATGGTTGTTCGGTGGGGAAAAACGTAAACATGTGCATGGCTTCGAGGGTTGTTAATTCAGGCAGCTGAATACCAGTATGAAGAATTTATTTTACAGATGAAAAAAGCGAGGCTTCCACTTCAAAATTTTGACTGTTGAGAAATTTTTGTAACCCCATTTTTGGTGTTGATTCAAATTTGTACATTTAAATCAAATAATAAAACCTTAGTAAAATGATTGTTTATTAATGAAATATTCAGTTTAGATATTTATAGAGCTCTTATTATTTGTTCTGTGGTTAAAGAAAAACAAAAAGCATCAATGATTGTAGACAAAGTAATTTGGTACTTTGTGTAATATAACAAAAATAGTCCATAACATTTATTTGATTATGAGTTTAGTTAGATTTTATGCAAATAAGCATTTCTATAATTATAAATCTGAAGGCGGTTCTCTGTTCACACAAAACATAGGCAGTAACTACACCTGGTATTTCACCTATGAAATAAAATGAAACAGGGTTTATTGTACTTCTAATTAAGTGCTGAAGAGGGGTATATGCCATACATTGTGCTATGAGTGAAATTTTGCCCAGACAGCAGTGACTACACCTGTACTCGAGTCCATAACGACTATATTAAAGGTACGGCTGCACAATCTCACTGAGGCCTGAAGAGTTTGTTTGCTAAAAAACGCAACTAGTAGCTTTATATGAGAGAAATCTGGGACACTACTCTTCAATATACAGATTGCCAATTTAAATTTAATTTTGAACTTATATCCCTCACTGGATGTTTATATTTTTCCAGGAACGAACTGTATCTGTTATAGAACAGTTTTTAGCGTATCTGTTATGGCAGGATGAATATGGTGATGATGATCAGTATTTCTCTATCTTGGTATGTTACCTTACTTTGTTCAAAAATAATTTTCCTGATAGGACAGTTACCTCAATTATAAATATATATTATCATAAAGTAATCAGCATTATATTCGCTAGCCTAATTTTGATTAATGAAGTTAACAAGGCATTATCTATCTTATCTATATAGATGTAAATAATCCTAAATCATATCATATACAAAAATGCTATCATCAAAAATGTAAACTCTAATATACTTTAGACTTGGGTATTTTTCAACAGATTTGTTTAAGTCCATTAAAATTACTATATATATTATACTTTCGAGTATGATGTATATCATCAGAGTTTGTTAAACTCCTTGAAAATTGCTAAATAAATTGTAATTTTGAGTAAGATATTTGTTAAACTCCTTGAAAAATTACTAAATAAATTGTACTTTTGAGTAAGATATTTATGATCAGCATTTGTTGAACTCCTTGAAAACCACTAAATACATTGTACGACTATGTTGTCAAATCTTGTCATATGATCATTGATAAAGATTCCTTTTTCTAACACAGGCTTTTGTGTTTTCTGTTATTTTCAGGATACACTGTATCAATTTATGGAAGAAAGATATCTTGTATCAGATATTAAATATATGGCAACCTATGATTTTCTGTCATCTGTGGTTGAATATTCTACAATTAGTAAGGTCTGTCTTTTATTCTAATTTTGCACCATTCTTATGAAAATTTTTAAACTTTACACGGCCATGTATACAAATGAAATTTCCCAAAAACAAATTCCAGATTGGAACATATTTTGACCCAGCCTTTTGGAAGAAGTTGATGAACTCTACTTCTAATGAATGTAGATTGTTCAAACTTGGTATAGTTTCATTACATCAATACCTTGACAATCTTTGATAATGAGCATTTTCTACCCAGGTGAAGCAGAGATTGCTTGAAAATGATGTTTGGCTAATCATAAAGAGAAACCTGTGAAAAATCCAGAGTTGTGCACCAATAATACTCATTATTATCCCCGTCAGAATTTTGTAAACACTTTTTTACATTACAAAATGCTATGACATTCTTGCCTCTTTCATGAAGTTACTGTTGAACCTATATCCATTAATTGTCTAGTAAAACTATGTAATAGATAACTCCATAAAGCAAATTGATATTCTTTTTCTTTTTCCAGATGCTACAGTTAGTAGGTCATGTATTATGTGGAAACCTAGATGCATCATGTTTACGATATATTCTGTTGTTGAATGATTTTATACATACCATAGACTGGCTACATGTTGATGATTTCAGAGCTTTTATATCAATCATCTATCCTTTCCTAGGGGTAAGCATTGTCCTTGATGTTTACAGTTGAATCGATTCTTATATAGTACAATATTCAGCACAAGTTGGTTATTTCAATGTAGGAAATTTTATCAGAATGAGTCTAGTTAAATAAAACAGAAGAGTCAAAAAATCAAAATACAGCTAAGCATAACTGATATGTAGCTCTGAAGGTTGTTAATACTCCAACATTACATTTCTACAAATAGGAATTGAAAATTGCTGAAATGATAAAACCATCCATAGCTACCGTCGGCCAGCTTGACTTAAGGATCAGTCGTTATTTTTTGATTGAATGGTTTGGCGGTTTGGGAAAAATTGAGGGGTTTAAAAATATAACAATTAAACGTCATTATTAAACGTCAAATTATTCATTAAAAATTTGTTTAAGATTGTTAATAATGTATGTGATTTTTAATCAGCTACACTACCAGTAATTGTAATGCAAACATTATTTTTTCCTTATATAGGAAGATGAGTTTGAGAATCTACAGATGAGTTATACCTCATTCAGTGAGAATCACATATCATCAAAACTAGTTACAGACTTCATGATACATCTTATACTGAAATATAGAGAACCAAGATTCTTAGAGGTAATTATTTTTGTTAGCATTGTTTTTCTTTTCCTAAAGAGTGGTTTGGACTCTTTGATTGGTGATGGAGCTTAGGTGTTCAGCTACAGTCAAGTTGTTGTTTTCTGCTTTCAACTGGTGATCATCTATCCTTTTATTTAATGGGCGTTTGGTCTCCCTGATGTACAAATTCTCACAATTGCACTCTATTTGATAAACATATCTCTTTGGTTGTATTGGTTTTGTTGGAGTTATTTTACCATTAGCTCTTAATATATCTTTAGTGCTGTTGCTTTTTGTGGAAGTTAATCTATTTCAGGTTGCTGCATTAGTAGCCTTCTGATTTGGTTGGAGACTTTGCCATCGAAAGGAAGAAAGATTCTGACTGGGGCATTCAGGGTGTTAGGTTTAGCTGCACTAACCGACATGGTCTTATTGATGGTGTTTGTTACAAAATTCTCTTGATAAGTGTTGAAATTTGTAAAGACATGTTTGAGATGATCAATTTCCTTAGACATGTTCTCGGGATCATGTCTCTTTTCACGGTTAACCAGAGTTGAAATTGTGACCGATTTAACACTATTGGGGTGATTGGATTTAAAAAGAATGTATTGATCAGTGTGGGTTATTTTCCTGTAGACACTGGTACAGATTGAATTATTCATATAAAATCTGGAATTGAATAGGTTAAATGTCTAGTTAAGATGTTACATAGATCAGTTTTAGACTAATAGTAATATATACAGTTATTGATAATTTCTACAATGCAAGAGGCACCTTCTCTTCTTTGAATAGTAATTGCCAAATAATGTTATACCAATTTCTACACAAGAAATAAAACAGATACAGTACATTATTCTATTAATTCTGTTGCATTGAATAGATGTTGAATCCCAAGTATTTGTAATACTGGCACTAGAATTCTTGCATCTAAGAATATGAATTAGGACTTCTGTGCAAAAAGGGAGATGGCTAGAAGTACTATCTTTCTTTAATTGTTAAATTGAAATCAGGCTTTTAGGGGGGCAACAGGGATGTCATGTTAACTGACAGTCATCTCTTTATTGGTGTAAAACTACTTTTTTTATTTTGATTTCAGAATGAAAATCAATTGGTTCCATATCAGACTCAATCAACAAGTCAGTTATCAGAGAAGGAATTTAAAGAGGCTGTAGATAATATTGTTCCAGTGTCTAATGAAAAGTTGAGAAAAAGACTTTATTTTGAGGCTGAAAAGGCAGTTGCTGCAGATGGAGTAGAAAATTCTGTTTCTATAATGAGACTAGCTCATATCCTTTTTACATAAATTTTGTATACTCACTCCCTAGACCTATTAATTTCACTCTTAAATACACTTAAGTTCTTATATAAATTCCCTTTATTCATATCCAAATTCAGCCTGTATAACAATACAGTGTATAAGTTCATGTAATCTGTACATTAGCTTCATAGAAACCATGTCAGGTGTCAATGAAGTAGAATATAAAAATAAATGAAACATAATGGCATCTGATTTATATTCAGATTGATGAGAAAATTAACTACTGGGTAGGTATATACTTTTTCAAAAATCAATCTGTCTCCTTTAGAAACATACATTTTATATTGTCTCATATGTGCCTAAATTGATTATTTATTACTCTAGTTAAGAATGTGCTGAACTAATTATGATATGATATCTACATAATCACCAACAATCAGCATTATTATGCTACATAGAAACAAAATGAGCTTCTTCAGTCTTGAAGACTAAAGGGAGATAACTCTTACAAAAGTTTTTGATTTGGAGGTAAACCACCAAATATTCTCCTTCTGACTTTAATGTTAATTTATTGCCTCTTTGTCCAGATCCAACCTTTTCCCATATTTCTTGTAAAATTTCTTGTAAAATAGCAACTACCATGCATATATATATATATATATTGTAGGTGTTTTAATCACATAGTTTGATTAAAGTATCAGTAAAACCCTGGTAACCTATTACGGTTAATAAACATTAGATTAGACATTTAAGCAATAAATAAATAATATTGAAATGATAAATAATATTGACTTATTTGTTATTGTGGAAAAATAATTCATAGATCTGTAAGCACAAAAAGACAAAATTGTACACAATAACTATTTAAAATACAATGTTGTTTTTGGGGGGTTTCATCAACATGTTACTTTAAACCTTAACCTAGTTAACAGATCTGTACGTATCTAGCCCTTTCTCAAACAACACATGTTATTAAAGAAACTATGATGAGTAAAATACTGGAGTCTAGACGGCCATCTAGTACTATTTCTAGCATTGGTAAGTTTCCTCTTCAAGAATATTTTTTTTCAATGTTTTGACTTAATTTTCACCACATTTCCCACGAGTTTAAACTTCAGTATTTGTACACTTTATTGCTGTGCTAAAGACATAGTCTCTCATACCAGTTATTGAACTTCAAGCTAATATTACCAGTTAACTTACTATTTACAAAATCTGATATTACCCTTTTGAATAGTCTTCCCCTGTTCCTGGAATTTGAACAAAGGTAGGTCTCCAAAAACTACAGACAGTAATCTAAAATTTGTTAATCCCTTGATTGATCTTATAAGAATTGATGTCACCCCATTATCTTATAGCTTTTCTCCACACTTTTTCCAGTTTGCTGCTGCTGGAATATAAATAAACGTCTTCAAGCAAACCATTACCCCAATATAGCTTTATTTTAAATGTGAATCAAAATGATTTTTCATAATGTAGTTTAAATCATAGATGTTAACTTGACTGTTACATACTGCATTAAAGAGTCAAATGCATTAAAATTGGTTTAAGGGTGCATGTACATATGGAAAGTTAACAAACTAATTATTTGTATATTTTATATAGGTGGTACAAGTAAAGGATTAGACACAGTTATACAGACTAAGATAGAAAAACCATTAACACTTACTAGTATTAAGTTACTGGGTACACTAGTTAACAGGTAATTATCAATGATAATATATAATCATATCCTATAATAAATAAATCCTACATAATCCTGCTTACAAGTTACAAATGTTGCTCCAATTAAACATGCATTATGCAATAGCTAAATCTGCCTATTGCAGGTCTTTCTTTTGGCCTGGAATGTTTTCTAAAGTATTAATTCGACATTAAATAACTGATCCAGGCCTTAATCATCTCTCGATGGCATCAGATTTCTCCGATATTAAATAGATTGAACCGGTTCAGCGATACTTTGATTTAATCAAATGGAGGAACGAGACTTAGCTTTGATCAACCGGGTCAGTGGTAGAAATTATTGCACTTAGTCTGTAAAACCTTCAAAGGCTAATATCTTCGCTTACAATAGAGTAATTAGAATGGAATTTTGAAATTATTCATTTTACATTATCTACTTTCTAACTGTTATAGCAAGAATGGCTAGTTAATGTATCTTTAAGTTTTAGAAGATCTCTCCCTTCAGTCATATTTATCAGCCATACTGTAACTGAATGTCAGTGAAATTGACTTACCGGAGAACTTGTCTGTCAGTCCATTTACATTGGACTCTTAATAATTAAGAACTTAACCTTAGAGTCTTTTTTTTCATTTAAGAGGGGTGGAATGGCTGAATGGTTATTGTATGCGTGCTTTACCACAAGGTCTGTCATTGAGTCAAGTGACATGGTTTCGATTCTCCGGTTGTACCTGACAAGGAGTGACAGGGACAGGGGTGCCTGTCCAACCTCCTCCAGTTCCCTTGGTTTTCTCCCACTGCTATAAAGACCCCTATGAGTAATCGAATTATTGAAATAAATTGAACCATTAATTGGCTACAGAATTTACTTACCATGAAATAAGAATTATAAAGAATTCAACCTTAAACAACAATAAATTTATAGCTTTTACATGTAAAAACATTAAAAAATATATTCAAATATTAGTTTAATGCTAAAAATTGTCATATTCTTTGCAACAAATATCTTGTTAATTCAAAGTATACCTAATATGTCAATTATTGACTATGAAAATTTTGAAGTGAAAGCCTTGCACTCAACGCACATCAGCTAATTGACTGTAGAGCGTAATCAGAATTTCTTTAATTATGTGAACAAAATAGGTTGAAATTGTATTAAGTATCTAATTCAAATGATTGCTTCCAGTAATAATTAAGGGCTGTTGATGATCCTTATCTGGATGGATTTTATATAACAGTAGCAGTAGGCTATAGTATAGTTGTTGTTGATCTAGATAATATTTATTGTTCTATAAGGTCATAGTATTATTGTTTTAATCTACATTATCTTTATTTTATTTCTTTGTAAGCTACACCTTTTTTCTGTATTTTATCTTTTAAGTAGTGTAAAATCTAGTTTCTAGGCTATCTGGATGTAAATAGGTTGATAAATGGAGTTCTAACTTACAGTTAATTGTGCAGCTATGTAGATTTATCACCCAGTAATGCATTTTAAAGGCAATGTCGTCTGTTATGACATTTCCTCGATATAGAGGTCATTTTGTAGTTGAGTGTGTTAGTCTCCCATGACCTTTGAAGAAATCAGGGGACAATTAGAATGGCTTGTCCGTCTGTCTGTCCATGTCCATCACACTTTTTGGGACATAATAACTCAGCTTCTAATTAATTGAACTAGAATGTAGTTCTACAACCTAAGTAATAATTAGTTACTAGCGTGAAAATGAAATAAACAACCCAAGTATTAATCTTTCTTACTTTAT
The DNA here is from genome assembly GCA_963678685.1 of Patella ulyssiponensis. Taxonomy (NCBI): domain Eukaryota; kingdom Metazoa; phylum Mollusca; class Gastropoda; family Patellidae; genus Patella; species Patella ulyssiponensis. Next base: position 48,975,099 of record OY783229.1, on the reverse strand, counting down.
GGTTACAATACTCTTAATATTTATTAAGTTGAAATTCAGTTATGCCTTTCTTCAGTATCCAAGTTGGGTCAGAAAAGTAGGGCGTTCAAGCACATTTCATGCCTTTTTGTCATTTTTCACCTTGGGATGATGTATTAGATGGAAAAACTAGCCTCCTTAGCATGTATTGTTTAGAAACGTGCATGAAATTGAGATTCCGGCTTGTCTGTAATGTTTGTTAATCCCAGTGTTATCAACTATCAAGGCTAATTAAAGATTTTTTAGCCCCTGGTTATATTACTAAAATTATACATGTATTGTTGTTCTATCATTACAGGAGAAATAAACAGCGAAGGAAAAGGTTACAATCACAAGAAGATAGCATGGAATTAAATAGTTAAATATATAATCTTTCTTATATTTATAAAGAGACTGTGATAAATAAATTATATAAATATAGTATGATTTATGTTTCCTGTTATATATTACCTGATTTCCTATATAAATATTAATCTGAATTTCTGGGTGTTTGGATGGCCGAATAGTTAGCATGCGGGCTGTATCATGCGGCCTGCCATTGAGTCTACTGATGTGGTTTCAAATCCCCGGTTGTACGTGGCAAGGAGTAGGGTCGCCTGTCCAACCTCGTGGGTTTTCTCCGGGTACTCCGGTTTCCTCCCACTGCTAAAGACCCCTACACACAGGCGAATTATTGAAATAAAATTAAACCATATGTTAGTCCCGAAATGACCTAGTTTGTGCCAAGTGGACGTTAAACCCCATTTCGCTCGCTGTCAGTGCTCTGAAATTCTATCAGTGTTGTTACCAGGTTCTGGCACACAATTGAATGTTGATATTGAAAAAGAGGCCCAACACTACAAATCAAACTTAAACAAGTGGTTGCCATGCAAGAGATGAACAGAGAACAACCTAAGGGGCCACAATCCAGGATGTCACGGCCCAAGATGTGTCTATCAACAGGAAACGAAATCTTTGCAATATAAACATATTTTAAGTTTCATCAAAATCGGATGAAAAAAGTGACTTCTTGAGGGTCCACAACCTTGGTATTACATGCTTATTATACTCTTTGTATAAAGGGAAGCGGCCATTTTGTCAGACAGTCTTGATCTCATTTTCATGAAATTCAAATTTTACCATAGTTATGGTTTTCAAAAAAAAAAAAATTATGACCTCTAGAGGATCTACAAGCTAAAGTGGTAGATATGTACTAATATCTAAAGGAACCAAGATCTTTATGATATAATTAACCATATATTTTAAGTTAAACAAAATTGGATAAAATTGCAACCTATAAAGGGTCCACAAGCTAAAAACTTTTGGTACAATTTGGGGCCATAATCTAGAAAGTAACAGCCCGATATGCACCAGTATCAAAAGGAACCAAGTTCTTTGGGTAAAAGCAAACAGTTTAAGTTAAATGAAAATCAGACAAAAATTGAGATCTCTAGATTGTCTGTGAGATTAAAACGTGACTTTCAGTACATCCAGGACCCATAATCCATGAAATTCTGATCCGATACATGCCAATATCGAAAAGAATCAAGATTTTTATGATATAAACCTATATTTCAAGTTTCGTCCAAATCTGATAAAGATTATAACCAATTATAAAGAACGTCAACAAAAAAATGTGAATAGACAGACATGGAAGGTCGACCACAACATAAGTCCATATAAAATTTGAGGCACATGACCACCATATATTATGTCCACATAAAATTTGGGGCACATGGAAATTGTTAGTTGCAAAGTGTGTTTATAACAAAAACAGCAGTGGTGTAGTTCTCAAACTGATATTCAAGGAGAATGCTGGTTGTCTTGGGTATCACCCAGTGCTAGTGGGCATTACCACCCGCTAACTAAACAAAAATGCCATTTCCCTTTAGTCATATTTCCCAATCCAATGTCAATTTCTCAGCTAGTGATAGTGCTTCCAGCAATATGGTTAGAACAAGTAAATTATCAGTATTGCTAAACAAAATAGCAGTGGAAACTACCCTAAATACACCTGTGGACGTTTGGAAAATTGCGTATGACATGTTTGGAATATTTAGGCGACGTAGCATCCATGGTCTAATGTGTGCACTTTGGATCCGATTTGGTGTGTCCAGGAGCAGAGCAGTCTGGCCAACCTCATGATTTTCTCTCACTGATAAAGGCCCGATGCGTAAGCGAATTGTAGAAATAAAATAGTACCATGTTAGTCCCAAAACTATTCCCAGACATTTCTACCAACACTTGTTTAAATTCCAGGAAACCAGGTATGAAAATCCGTGGGATACTTTCGACACCCATCGAGATTAGTGGGACAGCACCTTACTTCATTATCCTGGCTCCAACAATGGTGTTGACAGCAATATACTGCCACATTTAATATGGGCGTATAATAAGTAATTTAATACCTCATATTTATTTCTTATGGTTTAAGAAACATGTTTTCCCCCAGGTGTATAATGTTATCACTGTTCAAACAAGTAAATGCTGTATATATCATTATCAATGAACAACAGAATACTATACATTATAATTTTATCAACAACTTTATTTGTCGAGACCATAATATAATGAAAAGAAATAGCACACATGAAGAAACTGGGGGTAGGGTGTGGGGCTGACATTTTCTAACTCTCTCTTTTCTAGAGAATAACCATTATGACAGTACCCCAGGTTTAAATTTAATTGGTTATGTCACAGCTCTTCTGAACGTCTCACACCTTTGTTCTAGCCCAATTTAATTAAACTCTGTCTACTCACTTTTTATTTTCAAATATGTAAGAAATTTTCATCTTAATTCATTAGTTAATTTGCAATAACCATGGTTGATTAGGGACATTTCAAATTGAACCCATATAAACTTTGCTCTGCCATCTGCAACTTTGTAAACAAAGCAATCTTTTTTACAATGATTTCTTGAGTTGTCAGTAATGCAACTATCAATAGGTATGTCATGCTATGATTTTGTTCTATGGATATATCAGTAACCATAATGAAATACATGTCCCATATCTTGGAGATGATTGATAGAATTCAAATATAAAAAAATACAAATTAATGTACATCACTATGAACAATATTTAAACTATGATGTGTTACAATAATAAACATGTTAAGGTTGTTAACACTAACATAATTTGATACAGGCAAACCAATAAACCCTCTCTTAAAGCAAAAAATCGTGTCAACCAATACAAACCCAAAATAGATTTTACAAGTGAAGCAGCAAAGCATAGGGAGCTGGGAAAAATCAACATTACTACACATTTTTTTATAACAGAATATCCATGCTTCGAACAATGGAGTTAATTCTTAGGATTGCAATAACATATGTATTCATCAAGACCCTTTGATAGTCTACTAGTATAATAATAGGGTCTGGTGAACAAGAATTGGAATTGTAATCCGTCTCAGAAACTCATTATCATTCATTTAAATAAACACAGTATCAGTCTGGTTGACAATTAACTGAAGTTTTAGCTAGCAAAGAGGTATTTCAAGGAAGACCTGCAATGCCTTAACATAAATCCATTGTAACAGTTTTGATTTCCTGGTCCATTATCAATCTTCAACAGTAACAATTCATTTCATGAACCAATTGTTTGCATAATAAGAACTTTTGTACAATAAGTTTATTAAATGTGCATGCAACATAATTTACTGGTATTTTTCTAAGCTAGTCAAAAGAAATTTAATTCAAAATTCTTTTGAAAAAACTACCGGTATGATATAATCCTCTAAGCTATTTCAAGCCATTTCTTTGGTTTTAATGCACCATTATCAGACTTGCCTCAACAAATAATTTTCAATATAACTAGACGATTTAAATTCCAAAAAGGAAAAAATATTTAAACAAACACAAAATATAATTTCACACATTTTCTTATTTTTAGTTTTTTTTACTGTCCTGTTATGCATGAAAGCATTCAATGTGTATACATAAACATGTAAAATGGAATGAATGCTTAACCGTCACCAAGTGAAAACCCGTTTTAGGGGGCAACTTCCTTCAAGAGGCCCCCATCACCTTCAGACACAAATCTCTTACGGCCTCTGAAAAAGTATAATTTTAACAATTCTAAATATATTATCACAAGAAAACCAGAATTTCCATTATCTAGAAATTAGTTTTTATGGGAAAAAATCACTGTAAATAAATTGTTTTAGTCCAGATTTTCAAGGTGTAATCATTCCTATTCATTAGTAAACCCGAATTCGTTCTAAACCTACCTTTGAGGCAATTCTTTAAGTAATTCAGCTGAAATAACTGATTCATTATAACTGACATTTGCAAATTTTTCCAAAAATGAGTATGCATTAGGTACATCTAAACACAGATCTGGCATAGCTGCATACACCCGTTTAAATCCCTGTAAAATCAAAATTTAATTTTAACTGTAACCTCAACAGGAACATCAATGTCTTAAGATATTAAACTACCAATAATTTGGTATAAATCATTTCAGAATTCTACTTAAAGATACATTATGTAAGATTTAGATAAAGAGCTAGTCATGCTTGGTGTAATAGTTGGAAAATAGATAATGCAAAATGAATATATTGAAAATTTCATTCAAATTACTCTATCGCAAGCGAAGATTCTTAGCCTTTGAAGGTTTGACAAGATAGGCTGGCACTGCCAGGCAGGATACGCCCACATTTTCGAGAGATGGATAGAGAACAAGCAATACCGAAAGTGATTTTTCCTATGTGCAAATATCGAAATGAATTAAGATCTTTGGGTTATAAAGGTTCATTTCAGTAGGCTTCAAATTCGACTGGGGATCATGTTGCTAAGTGGGTAAGATGCTGGCTCGGTAGCCTTGAGGTTAGGTGTTTGATCCCTGCATTGGGTGAGAAAGTTCATCTAGATTTTCTGGCGTGGTTTCCCCTTGTTAGTGATGAAGGATGGATGGCCTGACAAGAACAGCTGTCAATTTTGGTCCGATTTTCACGAAATTCGACCTCAACCTTCATTACGATATAACGGTGATATAATCAAACGTTTTTTTAAATGGGATAATAATTCTGACCCCAGAGGGCCCAAAAGCTAAAAAAAAAAGGTCATTTTTCGTACAATCAGGGGCCATAATTCAGGAAGTTACAATCCGATATGCACAAATATCGAAAGGAACCAAGATCTTTGGGTTATAAACATGCATGTCAAGTTTCATCAAAATCGGTTCAAAATTGTGACCTCTATAGGGTCCACAACCTTAATATAACGTATTTTCACACTAATCGCGTACAAACGGCGGCCATTTTGTCTGTCAATTTTGGTCCGATTTTCACAAAATTTTACCTCAATCTTCATTACCATGTAACGGTGATATAATCAAAGGTATTTTTAAATCGGATAATAATTTTGACCTCCAGTGGGACCACAAGCTAAAAGGGTGATTTTTCGTACAATCAGGGGCCATAATTCAGGAAGTTACGAATCAATGAGCGCAAATATCGAAAGGAACCAAGATCTTCGGGTTATAAACATGCATGTCAAGTTTCATCAAAATCGGTCCAAAATTGTGACCTCTATAGGGTCCACAACCTTGATATAACATATTTTCACACTATTCGCGTACAAACGGCGGCCATTTTGTCCGTCAATTTTGGTTTGATTTTCACGAAATTCGAACAGAGCCTTCATTACCATGTAACGGTGATATAATCAAACGGTTTTTTAAATCGGATAATAATTTTGACCTCCAGAGGGACCACAAGCTAAAAAGGGCAATTTTTCGGACAATCAGGGGCCATAATTCAGGAAGTTACGATCCGATGGGTGCAAATATCGAAAGGAACCAAGATCTTTGGGTTATAAACATACATGTCAAGTTTCATCAAAATCGGTTCAAAATTGTGACCTCTATAGGGTCCACAACCTTGATATAACATATTTTCACACCATTCGCGTACAAACGGCGGCCATTTTGTTTGTCAATTTTGGTCCGATTTTCACGAAATTTGAACTCAACCTTCATTACCATGTAACGGTGATATAATCGAACGGTTTTTTAAATCGGATAATAATTTTGACCTCCAGAGGGACCACAAGCTAAAAAGGGCGATTTTTCGGACAATCAGGGGCCATAATTCAGGAAGTTACCATCCGATGGCCGCAAATATCGAAAGGAACCAAGATTTTGGGGTTATAAACATGCATGTCAAGTTTCATCACAATCGGTTCAAAATTGTGACTTCTATAGGGTCCACAAGCTAAAAACATGATATTTCGTACAATCAGGGGCCATAATCCATGAAGTTCCGATCCGATACATGCCAATATCGAAAGGAACCGAGATCTTATGGGGATAAACCTATATTTCAAGTTTCGTCAAAATCAGATAAGAATTGTGACCTGTAGAGAGTCCACAAACAAATTGTGGACGGACGGACGTCCGGACGGACAGGGGCGACGACATAATACGTCCACATGAAAATGTGGGCGTATAAAAATGGATATCTCCATTTTAAAATTAAATCAAAATATGGCTGAACTGTTCCAATCTACTAAATAGTTCTAATCTACTTAATACTGGAGATATTCCATGGCATCGAGAGTTGATTATGGTCTTGTTATGTTCAATGTCTAATTAATAGTTGATATAACATTTCAGACCCACAATACACAGTATTGACTGTGGCATCATGTATGTTTAACTTGTGTGTATCTTAATCATGACACAAGTCTATTAAAAGTAAATTAAATTGATCAATGGTGTAATGTGTTACTCCAAGTGTTCCAAGCTATTTAGTATCAGTAACAGTATCTAAACTACAGGGATAATTTCAGGAACAATTGATCTGAATCTGATTGATGTTTTCAATAACAAGGATCATTACAGACTGAATTAATTTTATACACAAACTCTCTATTACCTGAACAAGTTGATCTGGAGTTATTATGACAGACGTGACCAATGATTTGAGCAATTTACACATCCTGACCATAGCCCGATTGGTTGAATTCTCTAACATCATCACTACAGCCTAAATAGAACAAATCAATAGAAAGAAATAAATGGGATTCATTAAATTAAAGACCAAAATTAAGCAGAACACAAATTACCACCAACTATGTATATGGCATAGTGGGCATGATGTTGGAAAATTCAAATTATATTGGCATACTTATATAGTAAAAACTTATATGTTATTTAAAATTTGATATTTTGAAAAAATGCAAGTTTTGAACATTTCTCATAATTACAAAGTATGATGGAAATGTGGAAGTTTCAAGATTTGAATGAGTGAAAGTTTGAATTAACTTTGCCTACTTATCTCTAAAGTATGAATAGTTGGATGAATAAAGAAGAAATGAAATAATAATCCAAAATCTGTCTAAATGTTGTAGAGTTATCATGAGATGGTCTTTAAAGTTTATTAGCATATACACAATAATAATTCAATTAGTTACCTCATAAACTAGCTCATGGTGGAAATGGGGCACTTCTAATTGTTTAAGACATCTTGTAGCTTCAGGAATATCACCTGATGAAAGATATTCTTTTAATAACATCACCATCTAAAAGAGAAAAAAAATACTGTTAAGTTCAATCTAAATTTAAACTTCAGGGGCAGATAATTGATCAATAATTTACTCATACATGAAGCAATGTATACAGCATTAAAGTATAGCATCATCAGTTTCTCTGTTTAATATTAACCAAAATTTCACAGAACCCATTGCATTGGTCAATTTACATACTGTTTTGTTTATAATTAATGAAGAATGCTTGATATAGAACAATAAAAATTAATTGCTAGTGAGAATTTTATCAAACAAAGCTTTTAGTTTATAAATATATTTACATTTTTAATGAGAGATTTAACTGGACGGATACCTCCTCCTGTTCCCCAGATATTATCTAGGCGAACAATACCATGTCTCTGATTTAACAAGACATCAGCTTTCTCTAAAGCTTCCCTAAACAAAACAGATAAAAAAGAAATTTACAGTTTAATACTCCAGTTAAAATTTTAAAAATTTTCAAGTCGCTAAATTATACAATTCAAAAAGTGAATAATGATATTATTTACTTGACTGTTCCCACATGACACAGTTGTACTAAACCCTGTTTTACTGTATGTAGTTATATTTCATTATCAGGCCATTCAAATAAAAACAATGTCAAATTTTCTCAGTCTTTATATACATGTACCTAAGGTTATTTGGACTGATAAATTGTAGGTAATATACTAACCTGCTTTTGGCACATTCTAGTTTTCCTTTATATTTGCTGATGTATTTAGGTGGAAGACAGTCATCAGCAACAGCCCTAGCAATAAACTGGCCCACAACCTAATTATAATTTGAAATGTAAGTTATATAATAATGCAATGCATCTGCATCGTCTATTAAATAGATGACACTCATTATTTATTTTTTCGGTGCATCAAGGAATCAAATTATTTATTAATCTGCTTAACCAGAGCACAAAATGCTCATTTCGAACTTAGGCAAGTTTGTTTATTTACATGCCAGGCCCATATTAACCTTCTAGAACTTCGGATGGTATTGATTTTCAACAGATTTAAATCACAAACTAGGTCATTTCAGGACTAACATGGTTCAATTCTTATTTCAATAATTTGCTTGTGCGTAGGGTTGTTAGCAATGGGTGGAAACTGGCGGACCTGGAGAAAACCCACCAGGTTGAGCAGACGACCCTACTCCTTGTCACATACAACCGGGGAATGAAATCACGCCAGTTGACCTTATGATATATTGTGCACATGCTACCCATTCGGCCATCTAGTCCCCTTCTGTAATACATAAACTATGAATATTTTAAAATCGGACCAGTTGATTGGTTAACACCAAAGACAAGTCCATTTACTTGGTTACTGTTTTCCAAGGCATCGACAAATCAAATTGCCTAGTAAAGACATTCAACTAACAAACATCTCCACCAAGTGTGAATATTTTACTTCTAATAAAATCATTGCAAAAACCTGTGGTGGCCAACAGGCTCATGGAATTTGGTTAAACACCCAATGATTGAACTCTTACGACAAACAGTCATTAGACATAGTAAATATTGATAAATGATAAACATACTATAGGAGCATCTGGAGTATCAATAGTCAGATCCGATAAAGAACCAAGTAGATCATCAAACCCTGTAGATACTTCTTCTGATGTTAGAAATTTACCATACAGATCTGATATCAATACAGATGTCATCTCCCTGTGTGTAGCTTTTCTGTCCAATGCCATACTAATTACTAATTCTACCATTTTTGTTTTAGAAGGTCCCAAGTTCATACAATCTAATTCAGTCTGTTAATATATAAAAATATCTTAAATCCATGTTACATAAACAACATTGCATTTGCAGATATTATTAATGTAAATATAACTAAATCTCAATGTAAGCACAGATTAATCAAATTTTCAATTTGCATAAATATCTCCACTAATTACACTTAAAATTATTAATGCTTAGTAACATGTTTCAAAGTCCGGAATACCACCCTATGAACTACATTATATCTTTAATTCTACAGAAATTTTCTTAAATTATTAATACATACCAAAACAGCACTAGTATCACCATGTTCAAAATATTCTAAAATAAGGGGTTCAACAATTTTCTCAAAATCTTCTTTAACAATAGGGGGATCAATGGCCTCAACTATAAATTTTTCCTGCAAAAAAGTATGTAACATTTCCTCAAATACTGGTATATCATGTCTATTAAATTTGAAAGGTAATTACAATATATTAGATTCAATATTCTGAATTGGTTAGTAACATGCTATCATGTAATTTCTTTTTAGTTAATTTATAAATTAAGACAATGACAGTGTACAGTATAATCAAATTTCTTTATTTGTTCAATGTAAATATGCAATAAGAAGAATAATGGTTTCCCAAAATGACCACTTTTGCATTTAAGTTCTGTAATCACTAAGTTGAGATGGACAGGCACACCCATTTTAATCATACCTGGTGTTTAATCATACCTGGTATTCACTATTTTGTGATGGACAGACAAACCAATTTTTATAGTGGAGGGTGGGGGGCAAAATAGTTCTATTAATTTACTGCACCTCATTATCAGAATCGTAGTTAGGGTCATGACTATCATTGCATCTACCATCTTCAAACATTTCAACTCCAGGTTTTCCCCATACACCTTTACCACCAGCACCACCTAAAATAATAGGATGGATGACTTTATATACTTTGCACATTCTTGTTTCAAAGTCGGATCAAATGCACTTATCTACAGCTTGTTAAAGTTGCCAGGAAATGAAAGTGATTTATAGTTTTCTTTTTACTATTTTGACTACATTTGCATTTAAAGTTTATGTAATCCATGCCTGATATAGTATTCACTAAAAATTGACAATTAAAGTTATATTCCTGGGTACAAACTGGGTGATTTGATGATATATCAATATTAGAACTAAAAACATATTCAAACTAATTATTTTATCATAATTTTGCTTCAAATCGTTCTCAAAACATTGTAATTGACGAGTATAGCCTGCTATAAAAATCTATCGAAAGAGACCATGTTTGCGTCAGGCGATTACCCCTCGCCGTAACCAATGGCAACGGCAGCGGAGGACAGGGGAGAATGCATTGCATACACAAGACGATGTTGCCTGTAAGCGCTGACTGTTTACTACAAATATTGAATCCTAATTCAATTCTCGGATTATCCACTGCCCGCGTCTTTTTCCGTGATTTTTATCCCAGAAATTGTTGTACGTCTAACTCTTCATAAAGTTTTTCAACATGTACACAAATCGCTCAAGTTTGCGTGCAGCCTTCAACTCCAAGCGTGCAGGTATCCTTATTCGTCGGGTTGACTATTAAGGGAACCCCTTACATTTTTGTCCTGTATACGCTCTATGAGTGTTTTTCAGGGAATCCAGTATTTTTCTAGTAAGATTGGATATCTCTACTTTCCATATATACCAAAATTGTCATACTTTTATAGGCAATAATTACCCGATAAATACTTATCTGGGAACCCAACTTTAATAATCATAATCTTGCACTGTAGGCCAGCAATACAAGGAAACAATACAGTAAACATTATGTCACATGTGACATCTTATGATAGATTATTTTACTGTGACTGTGCTATTTACATGTACACTGACATTTCATAACAAGGTTATACACAATACAAAAGCTAAGTAACAGAAACATGGCTTTTAATATGATACGCAATTACCTAATTATAGATTTTTTGTGGGGTTTAAACTTTCAAGAGTCTTACTGCTCTGCTCTGACTGGGCTAATGAAGGCGGGCATACATCATACAGTGTGCTATGAGTATGAGGGAAATTTGCCTGGGCAGTGGCACTGTGGTCTACTCTTGTACCCGGTATCAAATTTCAACAGTCAAGGGACCTTTAACGTACAGTACATGTCAATGTATACACGAGACCTCGTTTTTTGTCCCATCCCTGTCCTTGACAGGCCCTCCGTCCTACACCACTGACCTGAGGGGAAACAACATCGGAAAATCCTGATGAACTTTCTTGGCCAATGCAGGGATCAAATAGATTGCTAGAAAATGAAACATACGCCAACAACAGCCAATTCATTATTTACACTTTTATATAAAATTACAGCATCATCTACACACTGAACGGTAAATTTTGCCTGTGTGTTATTTTCAGAAAATTTTTTAATGGTTTGAAAGTATGTTTAACTTTAGTTATACATTCAACTGATTCTGAAGTCCTAACTGTCGTGGATTTTAACTAAAATGCTTAAAATCGTTTTGTGAAATGCATCTATTAGATCGTTTAGTTATGATGAAATCTTAGTTTATGACGATTTTATGGAGATTTTTAATTTAAGTTTTTGTGAAACAGGGTCCAGATCTATATTTCGTTTCATTTCGATGGCCTACATGTACACTACATGAAGTTCTGCCCGGTTGTACTGGAAGGTCGGGTCAGGTGTTGGATGAGCTGCTTTTGACCTTATGACATCAGACATTGATTAATCAATCAGCATTGATGTTTCTAGTGGTTGACCCACAGTTCTGTGCAGAGCATGCCAAAAGCTCATGGAAAGAGATTCCTCACATCAACTAGAACGTCTTCTAGATGCTAGTGTGGTAATCAAGGGTGTGACGACTAAACAAAACTTGAACCGGTTAGTCAGCGGCTAAAAAAACGAACCGATTCGGTTTAGTCGGTAATGAAAACTAACTGAAAAATATTAGTCTTCCGTGGTCTACAATACACGCTAATATACTGGCCTTTATATACGGAGCTTAAAACTGTAATGGCGACTTACGGTTCTATGTTTTATGTGTCCTGTACAATAAAAAATTTGGTTTTGTTTGTACTTATGTAGTTTGTTCAAATCTCCTGTTGAACTTTTTTAATAAAAGTAATAAATACAACATATAAAAATAGACTTCAAAAAATTGACAAACAATGACGTATTGATCAATAATATTAGTGATAAACCGACGAGAAAGCGTATCCAGGGCATCAGCTCAGTGCGCATGGCTATTGACCTAACCTGGAGGATTGCTTGTTTCTGATTGGGCACTTCAACCATTCCCCTTAGTGACCGACCAATCAAATAACGTATTCTTCAAATAACTTCATTATGTATGCAAAAACATACTTGCTTGTTATCGTGGGGAATATCTACGACCGATTACGGAATATACTGTCTCATTATTATTATTGTCGACCATTTATCAATGATGTAGCTTATTGCTTATTCGCCCCCATAATTGTCGATCGTTAATACATGTATCTTTTTTAAAAAAAAACATGCCATAATATTCGGGCGACTGGTTTATATCATGCTGTATTTTTTAGACGACTATCGATTTCCCGAAACTTGAACCGGTTTGTAGGTAAAACCGAACCGACTCTGAGTCTGACTAAACCGACTAATCGTCACACCCCCTAGTGGTAATGACAAGTATAACGAAATTTTGAACTATAAAAAATGAAATTAATCTATAGGAGCAGTGTATTAGTCAGATTGGACCTATATACCCAAGTCTAAACGATTGAGACATTTTTTTGTTGAGGTCTTAATAGTTACGGGACCGAAAATTCATGTAATTTTATCTTACAGCTTTAAACATACATTATGGGAGAGCAAAAATTGACTTTTGTCGGTCTTCCTTTGGGCCTCAGAAGTCATAGAAATTATAAATTAGATCTTTATTTAAATAACAAGCCCAAAATGAACTATGTAGACCTACGGATGGCTTGGATTGGGCTCGGATTAAAACAGGATTTCGTTGACTGATTTAATCGCTATGGCGTCGTGGGAGGGGCTTCTCCGTGACGTTGACGTCATCATACTTCCGGACTGTTTTCTATTCGTCTGCTTAGGGAGTCGCTTAGGCCTACCTGAAGTACAAAAGAGTACACGCAGGCAACGCAAGAAGTCGGCTATTTATTATAATTTATTTACAATACTGCCTCGTTGATTTGGCCCATTCCTTTCAAACTTTAATATCCTATCGCAGACTTTCTCTTCTTATCTATATATTAAAAGTCTTAATTCTAATTTATAGTAAAAAATAAATATATACGAATTGAATTGCAGTCCTGTCTCAAACCGAATACGCTATCGGTACTAGTCAGTGTAAACATTACTTGATAATCGAGACTATATAGGTGGAGTTAACGCCTGTCAATCAACAATCGGCCATAATGGGAAAACGGTGTCGATGAAATTTAACTACTATTTCTAGTAAAAAATTATAGTGGTAACAACTTTATTCAGGATAAAGTAATTTGACTGAAATTTTCAATATATTCTTGTTTGAGCATCTATTTTTGAACTGTTATAGCAAGAATGGCTAACTCCTTGTAAAAATCTCCCATAATGTATCTTTAACATAATTGCTGAAAGTTTTAAATCACAGAATATTAGTAAACAGTGGAGGAACTGGGTGCACTTTGATACTTAACCTAATAATTGCACAAGCAAAAAACAGCTTGAACAGGTTAAAACTACCAAATGATCATTTTGTTTATGGTCTAAAAATAGAAAATGACCTTGACCGATTTTTATGTAAACATTGACTGACTTATTAAATAAACGATTGGCTGTTCAATTGAGCTTATCAGTGCAGTGCAAATGATAATTTCTTTACTATTATAGAATTGTTTAAAATTAAAACATGATCTAATCACTAAATATAAGTGACAACTTTTGAATCTTACAGCTCTGCAATGCAGAAAAACAATGCCGACAATGTGGAATAAAGTGGGAATCCCGTTACAAGACAAGCTCAGTCAAAGCAGTCATATTCTACATATGATAAAGCACCTACCGCTAGATTAGTCAATAAAGATAACCTCTGCCATTACTTCTATTGAGACCAAAGAATCATTTCAATAAAAAAAACTACAGTAACCTTACACGCAACAACTTGTCAAATTACCTTTCTTCGGTAGTCCCCGTCCTTTTCCGTTTCGCGACTTCTTGCTGTTTTTCGTGAACGGCTGTGGACAAGTTGGTTTAATTTTATGATGGTTGTCCGTTATTAACACATTATTGTCTGTTGACGGACTTTTTCGCGAGTTTAGCTTCTTTGATTTCTTAAAACTCCTAACATCTTTAGTGTTGCTATCATTCGATGAATCTTCGCTGTTGTCTATATTTCCATTCACGTCATTGACAATAATATCGCCATCTTGGACGCCATCATCGTCTGGGGTTATTTTTTTACCATTTTTCAAAGACATACTGTCTTCGTTAAGAGTGGTTGCGTGTGATATGCTTTGAAATATTTGTTCTCCGCTTGCTATTATCGATGCAACGAAAATATCTAGTTATGTCACAATCTAGCGCTTTTGGAATCTGGATATAAACTTCGTTATCAAAAGTGTTTACGTCCCTTCGCCTGGCTTCTTTCTTCTACACTGTTTGGCTTCGATTGGCTGATTCAGCACGGCCTATCCCGGGATTTTAGAGCCTTGATTTACCAGACATTAATACCTGCAATAAAACTCAATCTGTATTAATAGACTGGATAATCACGTTTGTTGTTTCTGTACAACAACACGACTGAGCTGTTGCTGACGACTGTTTTATATTTGCCCCACATCGTGAATTATTACGAGAATAAAGTTTTACATCAAACCTGCCAAATCGTTGACATACGTTTGATTTATATTGAACAAAACAAACATGTACCGTCAGGGTTTGTAAGGTGACAAAAAAATAGAGATAGAAAAGTAATCTAGTTATTTAGAAAAATCATAATGATGCCAAATCTATAATATTTTGAAAGAGCTTATAGTATAGATTGCCCATACTGGAGTTAATGTGAATGAAATCTTGTTAGTCCCAACTGACAGAAATACAATGATGGCTCAGTTGTTACAGAACTGGCTCACTTACCAGGATTGAAGCTCGGGATCCGAGAAAGATCTCCGGGATTTTGTGGAGGGTTAGTCTGTCATACCGTCAACTGTGCTAATTAGCAGGGTCTGATAACGAAAGTGTCTAGTAGTTCGGGTGGAACAAACTTTGACGTTCACGCTTGGCTATGCAATAGGCTACTGCAAACACGTGATTTACAATTCTAACTACATTTTTTTTTATGGAAACTTGTTGCTGCCATTTTATATACTTCTTGAATAAATAATAATTGTCGACATACACGTGTCCATGCGCACATCACACCATTAATTTCAAGATTGACTCTATATGCCTAATTTTATTTCTCGTCTCAATGATCGCGGCTCTAACTGCGTATTCTACTTGGGGAATAGATCTCTGTCCTCCAAATGGCCACCATATCCAGCAATTTGCCTATACTGAAGGTCGAGGGGTCAAGGTGTTTTCTTGCATGCTTCATTTCTGGTTCTGACTACATATAACCACGTGTCCTTACATTAAATTAATCCCCCCCCCCCGAATTGCACTAAATTATTGCCCGATTTAAGTGAAACTGCTGTATTTTACTTTTATCTTTACTTCATGTGCACAATTTAATATTTTTAATTATCATTGATGGAGCAACTGCTCTTACTAAAATTTTGTAGTCACGGTTTCTGTCCGACTCTTGGCGGTTTATCCCCCTAGCACGGTGGTTCCCACCCATTGGTTGGTTCCGGCTCCAGTCCAGAAACCACAATCTGATCGCGACCCCTCGAAGAACAAAGTTACCTTTATTTGCTGATCGAAATATTGTTATGAGAAACCGAGGAAACAGATCGTGAGTGCAAAACTAAGTAAAAGAGGGAAGACGATTGGCAATGTGGCAAGAAGTGTAGACTTATATGCTTTTCGTGAAAACACAGCATTTTTTTTTTCAATAGACCGGAGACTCAGTGCGGGGCTGGGGGTGTCCACCAAATGGGCACAAAACAAGACCGAACTTTCCAATAGTAAAATTTTGCGTAGAGTGCGCTGCCGCATGGTAATCAGTCCACCATAAGGGCGTTTTCGAGGTATTCGATGTCAAAGGTCAAATGACGACATTTGCACTAAAGGTGAATGCGCAGCCATTCTTGTATCATGGAAACATGTTGAAATTGGTTGAAAATAATCACTCTTTTTAATAAAAATGTAAACTTGCTAAATTCACCTGGGATCTAAAGGTCAAATTTCTGTTTTTGCACCAGGAAGATTTAAAGGAATAAATGTTCCGTTTTTGCACTAGGAAGATTTAAATGAATAAATGTCAGCGTAGAATATACAAACTAAAGCGAAACCTGTTTTAATGAATAATAGGGACATTTAAAAATATTTATCTTTAGGTGGTCTCAGCAAAGTACGTTTACTTTGGAAATGAAATGAAATGAAATGTGGTTTAACGAATATCTCGAAAACGCCCTAACGACGGACTGATAACCACCACACGGCAACGTATTCTACGCAAAATTTTACTGTAGGAAAGTTGGGTCTCATTGTGTGCCCATTTATTTGATGGACGCCCCCCCCCCCCCCAAGCCTCCACATTACCAAGGACGTCCATGACCCAATGAAATTATAGAAATTTTATTGGAGGAGATTCCTCGCGATTAACGACCCAACTCTAGATAAAGATTACATCCGCTTGGACTAATCAAGTTAAGATTGCGTTCGTTTTACACAACGATTACTTCTAGGAAGAGATTACACCCGATTGGCAAACCTGGCATGTCAACAGCTTAATTCCTTGACAACCCAAGAAGTGTTCTAGCAAGACGAGATTATCGTCGTCAAACGTTTTTATAAACACAAGTGTGTTACCTTTCAAACTAAATGTTCATGAAACACGCTGTACACTTTGAAGCTAATTCACATATACATGTACGTCTATTAAATATTTAGGTTTAACAAGGAGGTTGGGGTGGTCTAGAGTGCCACGCTTCGACCTCTAGCTGGCCGTTCACCTCTGGCTTGCGGCAGTGGTTTCGATCCCAGGTGTGAGCGTATGTGGCATGGAGATAGGGGCGACTCCTCAACCTCGTGGGTTTCCTCCGGGCACTCCGGTTTCCTCCCACTGCTAAAGACCCCTACGCGCAAGCGAAATATTGAAATAAAATTGAAACCATTGTTAGTCCCAAAATACCTAGTTTGTGTCGAGTGGACGTTAAACCCCCCCCCTCTCTCTCTCTCTCTCTCTCTCTCTCTCTCTCTCTCTTAGGCTTAACAAAAGTCTACATACTTGAAGGGGGCGGATCAAGGCAGGGGGGGGGGGAGCTTGGGGATACCCCCTCCCCCCGTTCAGCTACATAATTAAACTGCAAAGCAGCACCGTTCATGAGAAAGTTGTCATGGTCGTGTGCATAGGGGGTACATGTATTTAGTATGTTATTTTCTATAAAATAAGATTTTCTTTGTTTTGTCAGAGACCTTTGGTTACCTCAGATATACCCCAAAATGAAACGAAATGGGGTTTAACGTCCTACTCTTCTGCACCTAACCTGGGCTAATGGAAGACGGGCATACGCCAGTGCGCTATGAGGGAAATTTTGCCCGGGCAGCGCTACGGCCTACTTTTACATCGAATTCCAACTGCTAAGGGATCTTTTACGTGCACGCCAATGTGTACACGGGACCTCGGTTTTTGTCCCGTCCCTACTTTCTCGGCCAATGCAGGGATTTAACACCCGAGCTCTATGCTAGCGAGCCAGTACCTTACCCACTTAGCCACGTGACCCCCTGCCCAAAAATGACAATAGAGGCCACGTATTTCTCACAAATTATCATGACATGGGGGAGAGAACCCATCCCTAAAAGAAACATTATCTCAAGAACCGGGCAAATGTCTAAGCCAATGTCATCATATTTTGGGGCTGTAAATTCTCTCTTCGGAAATAACAGACTTCGAATGATTCTTCAATTCTTTAATAAGACGGAACATACATAAATAGAAAAAAATAAAGGTTGAAAATTTCTACAGAAAGTCAGGGCCGTATCTAGCGGGGGCGCAGGCGGGTACATTGCACTCCCAGAAAAATAAGGCGCCCCCCCCCTCAAAAAAACAAAGAAATAGAATTTGACAACCTTTCAATTATTAAATACACTTAATTATGATCACATATTGATCAGTCATTCGTTTGTTCTCATTCAAAGTTTCTTATATCACTTTTGTGGCGGTTATGGGCGCCACCACCGGCGCGGATTCAAGGGTAGGTGGCACCAGGAGCAGTAGCCTCTTCTAATAATCTATGGCCGAAAGCGTGCTTCCAGCAGCGTTATTTTTCAAAATTTTCTGCGGGCGTACCCAAGACATGGATGCCGCCAAGAAGTTTCTCATTTTGGTTTGTTTCACATAAAAATGAGAAATAGCGCCGACTCTCAGTGCGTGGAAAACGCGTTTGTGGTAGTCTAACTTTCAAACTTTTCTTTGGAAGGGCCCCCAGACCTCTGTTGCAACCCGGTTTACCAGGACACCTCTCCGCCCGCGCCCAGTAACAAGGGCATTATATTGGCGCCCCACCACTCTGCTGCACCCTCACTTTTAAAATCCTACATACGGCCCTGAAGAAAGTATATATACTATTCAAAAAAAGTAGGGGATATTTGATTTTGGGGGCATAATACTAAAATATGCAAATGACTACGAAAAAAGTCACTATAGAACCTAACAGAAGAAACATTTCCAGTTACATGTGACGCCCAAACGCACCAATAGCTACCGCATGGAATGCAGGTGATGCTTGGGATCATCATGGGGGTCCAACCCAAGATTTGCACGACTCTGACTTTGAATGTTACAGTCATTGTGGCATTGAATTCCAGGGTGGAAACATCAGTTTAATTGTTTTAGTGACCAGAAAACAAATTTTGATATGCGTCGGCTTACCCAAAATGAAAGGTTACGTGCCCTTGGCATGCTACAGATCGGCACAACACAGGCGGTTGTGGCTCGGACGATGAATGTTTCTCAGTCTGTCATAAGCAGGCTATGGTCCAGATACCGTGATACACAATCTGTACAGGACAGACCACGCTCAGGTCGACCAAGGGCGACAACTCAAGCCCAGGATCGAATTATCCGTACCTTGGCCTTGAGAAATCGTGTCATCACAGCAAATCAGATCAGCGCTCGTCTTCAAACAGACATTGGTGTGAGAGTGAGTGGCCAGACGATTCGGAATCGACTGCATAGGGGTCACCTTCGCGCCCGACGTCCTCGCGTGATTCCTTGTTTGAGAGATCATCACATTCAGGCAAGACGTCGTTGGTGTAGGGATCGTCAACACTGGGATAATCGACGCTGGAGCAATGTGATGTTTTCAGATGAGTCAAGGTTCACTGTTGATTTTTTGGACAGACGTAGGAGGGTGTGGCGTGGTCGAAACGAGCGCTTCCAAGACGTTAACGTCATCAGACATGATCGATTTGGGGATGGTTCTGTTATGGTGTGGAGAGGCATCACTGTTGCTGGAAGAACGGCTTTACATGTTGTTGCAGGGCGTGTTACAGGCCAGTACTACCGGGACAACATCTTGGCAGTCCATGTTGTGCCGTTCGCACGACGTCATGGCCGCCGTTTCATCTTCCAGGATGACAACGCAAGATGTCACAGGGCCAGGATCGTTACAGGTTACCTCCAACAACAGAACATCACCACATTACCTTGGCCAGCACTGAGTCCCGACCTCTCCCCCATCGAGCATGTCTGGGACATGCTTGGACAGAGGTTACGTCAACGTCAACAACGTCCTGCCAATGTCCAAGAACTTGCTGCTGCGTTGCAACAGGAATGGGACAATCTGGACCAAAATGACCTTAGACGTCTCATTAGGAGTATGCCACGTCGGATCAATGCTTGTTTGGCAAACAGAGGAGGATTTACCCGTTACTGACTTTGTTGTGATGCTGTGGTAACTTTGCTGTTTGACCCCGGGTATCATTTTACCCTTATAATGGTCAGTCTGTGCCTTACTTAGTCTAACGATCATTTGGAATAAATCGATGAATGTGAACTTCATTTCATTTTGTCATTTGTTTCTTCGTCAGTTTCATTAGGTGACTTTAATAACACTTCAAAATCAAATATCCCCTACTTTTTTTGAATAGTATAGAAGGCATTTCCAACCTTTACTTTTTTTTCTATATTAACACTACTACGATTTCAACTTCATACATCTATTGCAGTTAGTAAGCTATCCTAACTAGTGACTGTCTTTAATGTACAGTTTTTGCTACACATCCTCTGGTAATCGATTGAATGTGGCTGGTATTTCTGTGATTCCATTTTCGATTAGGGAGTGCGTCAACGTATGCGTGCAAACTGACCCCGCAGTGAATATTCGCTTGGCCGCTACAATCACTGATAAGCCTGACATCGACGAGGCTTAATGAGTACGGCATATTAACTTTTTTACTCTGACAAATGAAATTCTCAAACATTTTTTTGAGGTAAAAGAAAAATAAATAAAGACGTTTCAAGTATTTGTAGTTACAAAATATTTCCCATTTAGTGTAAATGGGTATTAGAGTAAAATGCATCATTTTGCCCGAAGCAGTTATAGGTGTTAAGTAAACATTGCACGAGCCGTTTAGCCAATGACTGACGGCGGGTGCAGTCAACGCACGTGTTATGGACACTCATCTGTTACAGAGTTAATTCGTAAGTAATTCTCTGTGAAACAGATTGGTATGCGTGAATCAGTGTGAGCCTTTCATGCAACAACTAGGGGTTCAGGGTCGTTCCTTGGAAAATTTTGAAAATTAGATCGCCATAGATGAGATTTATACCAAATTTTCTGTCAGTTTAGATACTAACTGGAACTGATGATTACAAACCTCATCTCTCAACCCTCCGTGTTTCGAGATAAGAGATGGTCCTAGTTCCACGGAGCAGATCCCAACGCGAATCGCACCGGACATCAATCAGTAAGCAAAATTGACAATATTGTTCATCAAAACGATTGATTATTGTTAATTATAATATTTCTGCAACATCCAACTACAATTAAGCATGTAATCCTACCTGAAACGGGTATAAATCATCGTATTTAAAATCGAGGCCTTAAACCGTTACTAAGAACGACATTTTAAACGGGAGATGCGTGACAGTGTATAACGGATAAAAACAACGCTTCATTAATTCAAAAGCGAAAATTTGGAGTTCAGCAATAGTTGTTGTATCACTACATTGGCCTCAGTAAGTTTAATTGGTCATAAAAGTGTAAATTTATCTTATTTTTAAGATGTTACGTGCATTAATAAAGAAACTGGATTTGCCACTTGGAACTAAAGGCAACCAATCGTAGCTAAAAACAGACATATCAGTAGTCTATATATCTCAACGTTTTAGCTAAGTTCTCGTAGCTAATGCTTGCGTTGTCCAATACATACACTGAAATTTGGTTTCTGTATACCAGTCAACTACGTGAATATCATTAATGGCCAAAGTATCCCACGCCACAGTGCCTAGTCATACATAAACAACCCACATCATTCATAGAATAACGTTTGTCATTCATAAAATAACTTTTGTCATTCATAAAATAACGTTTGCCATTCATAAAATAACGTTTGTCATTCATAAAGCATGGAGAGAGAGAGAGAGAGAGAGAGAGAGAGATGGGGTTTAACGTCCACTCGAGACAACTAGGTCCATAAAGCATGGACCTCCCTCCAAAACAACCACCCCCTCCAAAACAATCACATCCTCCATCACAACGCAGACAGGCTACTCAATAGAACATGAACTTTCGTCTATCTCACAACAGTCCTAACCTAACCCTAAACGATGGAGGACCCTGAAAGCATCGTCGTAACAATAGCCTGGGGACTATTTTTACGACTCGTAACACTAGTCAGTATAAATATATATATAATGAATCGATATTCGGAGTTCCGTGAGTCTCACTTCTTTATAACCAAAGCTATCGTGCTCAAAGCATCAACCTTTCAGATGGCTTATCTCTGCTTACCATATAGCTGACATAGTCATAATCGAAGCCCATCAAGGCATCCACCTATGAACACCAACACAAAGTTGGAACATTACTACTTCAATTAGAAGGAGAGTTATTGTGTTCCAAAGTCTCGACCAATGGCAATCAGCAGAAAATGTTAATTATCGAACTTAGTCAATCTGCTTACCCTGACATAGTGATAATCGAACTCCATCAAGGCATCCACCTGTGAACGCCAACACAAATTGGAACATTACTACTTCAATTAAAACTTAAGGAGAGTTATTGTGTTTCAAAGTCTCGACCAATCAGCAGAAAATTTTAATTATCGAACTTAGTTAATCAAATCAAGGTCGGCCTATTGATGTAATAAAGCTATACACCAATTAGTGCCCTCACTCTCACTTAATTAGAACAAAAGTCACCGTGTCCCAAAGCATCAACAAATCAAACTGCTTCTTTATCTCTGCTTACTCTAAGCAGATAATTTTCCATCAAGGCATTCGCCTAATACCCCCCCCCCCCCAATCCTGCATCACGCCGGAAAATCTGGATAAACTTTCACGGCCAATGCTGGGATCGAACACTGGAGTGACGTACTTAGCCACCCATTCTGGACATCTGAGACACGCTACCAATTATTTTCGTGCGATTTTATTCTGACGGAGAAGCATTTTATTGTAACTGTATAAAGTATATAATAATAATAATAATGATATTTTTATCGCGCAACTATTCAATCCACTAGGGAATGCACTAGGCGCTAAAAAAATGTTCTCACTTTGGAGTGTTAATGATAGTGACTAAATAACCAAGTTTTCACTTTGGATTTAAAAACCGACAGAGATTCACATTGTCGGATATTTTCTGGAAGTGTATTCCAAACAATTGATGCACTGTATCGAAAAGTTCTAGATCCAAAAGATTTAAATTTATAGGCAGGTACATCTAATAATAGTTTCCCTTCTGATCTTAATGATCGTTTTGGTTGATACAGTGATACTAGATTTTGAAGGTAACCTGGCGCGGATTTATTTATCAATTGATATGTTAACGATAAGACTTTAAAGTTGTACCCGAATATATTCAAATTGGGGTCTGACTGCTAGATACTTATAAATGACGACAATGTTTTCGCCATTTTACGACAGATGAAGGTCCATATTTATATTTTACTATGCAATTTTATAAATGGCGTGACTATAAAACAGTACTGAGTCTTATGTTCATCAACAAATACAAAAGACGCATTGAAGAAACGGCCCCGTACAACTCCAAATATGAAGACCTGTCCTTATACAAAGACCTATTTGCGTAAAACACACCGGCGAATGAAAAATCGAACGGTAAATTTAATTTTCCTTCCCAAGTTTTGATTTAACACTCACGCGTCAGATAAAGCCTCTTGGTCCCTGATTATACCCTTTTGGCGCAGTTATAACAACTATCGAGAAAACACACCAATTAAACAATACACACCGTGTCATTCGTTTTTAACCCGTCGGTTAATTAACACACTCAGTACAGAAAACGCACCGTCCAAGAGTTGTTCAACCCTACCGATAATTAACTCGCCTTGCAGTCCATTTTTCACCCTTGTTAATTAACACACCTTATCTAGAGGATTTAAGCCATAAGGAAGAGTTATAATCCGAAATTTATTTTTTTATGAGGCAAACGTAGTTATTGACACTTTGAGATCGTTTTTAATGAGGCAAACGTACAGTTTAACCCTTACCAGAAGAAACTCAGTCTTATCATCGTTGAGTTTAAGCATATTGGATGACATCCATTTTTTGACATTTTCAAGACACCCTTCCAGATTCTTAATGACGGCATTTTGATCGATCTGAAGTGGCTTGAAGCTGTCAAGGAGCTGAGAATCATCAGCATAAAAATGATACAGCAGATTGTCATCATGAATAAGTTTGCCTAACGGCTTAGTATACATTGTGAAGATTATCGGGCCCAAGACAGATCCTTGGGGAACACCACATAAGAGTTGTTGATGACTTGATGAGGAGTTGTTAACTTCAACATACTGAAATCGTCCAGTGAGATAGGATGAAAACCATTTTAGAATGTTTCCAGTTAGTCCATAGTCTGTAGGTAGCCGTGGTCAATAGCATCGAAAGCTGCTGATAAATCCAACAGGACCAGCACTCCGATCTTTCCTTCATCAACAGATGATTTTATTGCACCAAGAACACATAGTGGTGCTGTCTCAGTGCTGTGGCCAGAGCGATAAGCGGACTGGAACTCCTCAAGAAGTTGAAATTTTTCTAAATGACTAAGAAGTTGCTGCTTGACAACCTTCTCCAGAATTTTAGACAGAAAGATCAAATTTGATACTGGTCGATAATTTTTCAGTAGTTGTGGGTCAAGTGTCGACTTTTTTATAAGTGGTTTGACTACTGCGGTTTTAAAACATACCGGTACTATTCCAGACTGCAAACTCATATTTATGATGTTAGTAATAATGGGTAAAATTGTATCAAGAATTCTAAGCAGGAAATGTGTCGGTATGACATCCAAGGAGCAAGACGTTGGTTTGGATGGACATATTATCTTCCTTATCTCCTCAGGTGAGACTGGATTAAAGGAGTCAAATTGAATTGATGGAACTACGAACCTACTGTCATCACACCCATGTATGTTGATAGAACCAAGACCATGACGAATCTTATCGATTTTATCAATGAAATAATCACTGAAATTTTGAGCAACAATACTATCATCTCCCTCGCCTCTCCTTTCTATTGTATCGCAGACAATCAAATAATTAATGGTGATACAGTAATAAGTTTTTACGCACCACTTGGCTTTGTTGTTTTTTTTTTACAGGTTTCTGTGGTTTTATTTAAGGGAGTGCCAAGCGATCAGTCCTAGCAATAAGCTGGGAATGAGTTACGTGGTACAAATCACTACTTTATCTGTCCGTCCAACGCTGGTTATATAATAATTATTATTGAACTACTAACATTTATAGAGTTGTTTTGTTTATAATAATAAATAAAATTGCAAACTCATTGAACTTATGTCTTTATCTATTAAAAGTTGCAATGAAATAAATACGAGTTACGTACGTTGTACTAATCTCAACACGCAAAACAATAAACTGTCCATGAGTTACGGGTTGCACGGTACCCATTTCAACATGCAAAACAATAAACTGGCAGTAAGTTACCGTTTACGTGGTACCCATTTAAACACGCAAAACAATAAATTGTCAGAACAAAAGAATATATATAGACATGCGGTAAATTTAGCTTGTCGCTATGTACCCGAATATATTCAAATTGGGGTCTGACTGCTAGATACTTATAAATGACGACAATGTTTTCGCCATTTTACGACAGATGAAGGTCCATATTTATATTTTACTATGCAATTTTATAAATGGCGTGACTATAAAACAGTACTGAGTCTTATGTTCATCAACAAATACAAAAGACGCATTGAAGAAACGGCCCCGTACAACTCCAAATATGAAGACCTGTCCTTATACAAAGACCTATTTGCGTAAAACACACCGGCGAATGAAAAATCGAACGGTAAATTTAATTTTCCTTCCCAAGTTTTGATTTAACACTCACGCGTCAGATAAAGCCTCTTGGTCCTTGATTATACCCTTTTGGCGCAGTTATAACAACTATCGAGAAAACACACCAATTAAACAATACACACCGTGTCATTCGTTTTTAACCCGTCGGTTAATTAACACACTCAGTACAGAAAACGCACCGTCCAAGAGTTGTTCAACCCTACCGATAATTAACTCGCCTTGCAGTCCATTTTTCACCCTTGTTAATTAACACACCTTATCTAGAGGATTTAAGCCATAAGGAAGAGTTATAATCCGAAATTTATTTTTTTATGAGGCAAACGTAGTTATTGACACTTTGAGATCGTTTTTAATGAGGCAAACGTACAGTTTAACCCTTACCTATTTCTCAGTGGTACGCTTCGCCACCGCGACCCTTTAAAACGGCCAGCAGCGCGATGACGTCGTCGGTGAGAGACCGTTGCGGAAGCAAGGGGCGCCCCCCCCCCCCCCCCAATTCTCGACAGTGTCCTTTTTTACTGCTGAAAGTGCCTTTTCTCACACACAAATATGTCCGCTCCGAACGTTTACTTAGACGAAAATATCAGCCAAATAGGTCTTGGAATGGCTACAGATGCAAGGATCAAGAGTCTGAAAACAGATCAATTCGCATTGTGATACACACACACAGGAATAGTAAATTAAAATAACTGGTGTAAATTTATTTGATAAAATATCAATTTTTAAATAGGCCTATAAACCCTAAACTAAACGAAAAATCTATTTGCATGATCTAACTACCGTCATTGATCTCTAAAACGGTAATGCTATTTCCAGTCATTTGTAATAACTTAGCTAAGTTCAACGTTCTGCACGCGCAAACTGTATGGCAAGGACAGAGCTCAGGCTCTGGCAAGGACCAATGACGCCATATCAACACTATGATTGAGTCTGGAAAACTTCGACGAAAGCACCTGTCCAAAGGGAAATCACTCTAAGTTACGATTGAATTTCTTTCCAGGTTCTTGAAGCTTGGTAAACTTTGTTCTATGTTGTTGACAAATTTACATTTTCTTTCCACGCAGATTATAAATATATATATATATAGAGAGAGATATTTAAAGCCCCTAATATTCTATTACCACATTTGTGTATTACATTAAATCAGTCATTCGAGGTTAAGTGCCAGGTATGCCAAAGAATATGGAATTATTGAATCCCTCTTCTATCGATTCTTATATTTTATTTTTTATTGGAATTATTGTGTTGTTTTGTCATAAGTATAATTCAATCTGGTATGTTTGGCATGTAAATTATTGGTTTTCTTTTTTTTTTCTCGTTTAGAAATAAGATAGCAATGATGTAGATGATAGATCTGTCAAACATTTGTTTTTGTTTATTGTTTTACTGAGAATCCAATGCCAGAACAACAGTATGGAGAACAGTTTTATTCAAATGACCACAGTGTCGACTGATAACAGTTTAACAGAATCGCAGTTGTCATTTACAACAGATGTCTCTGACTCATGTACTGTTGTTAAAGATGAATCGTTATCAGCTGATGACAACAGTCTTTTAACTAATGGCACAGTATTTGTTGAAGCTCCTAGAGGGTATGTTCTCTTGTATGCAATATGTCATTGATTGAATCACCTTTTTAAAATGGCTTCAGTAAATTCTTACTATCACAAGCAATTCACCTTCTCAAGATTCACGTATTGTATGGCTAGATGCTAAATCTATTATCTATGACACAATTTATTACTTTATAAAATATAGCATTTGGATCATATTTCCCTGCCTTTAATAGAAACAATAGCACTTTGAAGACTGTTGTGCTGTGAGACATGTTTGTTAACTACAAAATAGCAATAGAGATTATGAGAATGTATTTGAAAAAGGTGCACATAACCATGTTCATCACTCATGGTTTCCACTTCTTATTTTCGTATCAGTTATGTTTTGATTCCATTTCATTTTAGTCCCAACATGAATTTGGTTATAGTGCTTTTTAAATAAAACAAGCCCTTTTATATACAGTGGAGCGTGTGCACTTGTATCATCTGCTAGCACTACATGTAAAAAGGAAATCACATTCATCTTGTTCATGAATTTTTATTCATACATGTATTTTAATGTTGATCATAACAGAGTTTTCAAAATACTAAAAATAGTAATTGCAGTTGTCTTCCGAGTTTTTAGTCACTGCAATAAAATATCAATTATTCAGTTATCCTGTTTTCTTCGTAGATATTGACCTTGTTATGAATCGCAGCAGAATCTCATTGTAGCATCCGAATCGCACAATATATCTTGACTTCAGTCGCAATACCTAGCACTAATTCTTACCTCAGTTTATGTGTATTTATATTAATATTGTATGTGAGAGTTATAACAAAATTAGATTTTGTATCTCTTTTTTCAGCTTTTTGATTCCTTCAAGTGATGGAGTAGGTAATATTACCTATAATAACTTAACTAGTACTGTAGATGATAATGGTCACAGATTGGTACAACTTCCAGGTAAGTCCACATTTCAACAAGCAGTTGCCCTGCAAGTTACGCCCACATTTTACAAGAGGTGGATAGAGAACAATCTAATAAAAGATTTTACGTACGATCAGAGGCCATAATTTGTAATATATATATGTGTTGTAAGTTTCATATTACAATAATAAAAATGGTTGGAGTGCCCAAGTTTAGATTTGTCGATCATTTCATAAAGTGGTTGGTTTTTCAAAACATTCAATACTGTGTAACTCTACATGGCGCCCAAGGGGTTTAATATACATGTATTTAGGTACGAATTAGCACCAAATGTTTTTTATAGGCCCACATTGAAATGTGGTTGTATATTGTCGTCGGCCCGGTAGGAGGCTAAAGTTAATATCCGATTGACTTCAAATTTATATACAGTATTAATAAGTTCATGAAACAAAGAAGCCTGTCAAGTTTCAACTATTTCCAATTATTATGGAAATTGATATTAAATGTTTTGTATGCCAAATGTTAGAATAGAGCAGTACTAGAAGCCATATATGTTGTTAATAATAATCAGAGTTTTGTGTCTTGTAAATGTTTCCATTCCTGACAAATGAAAAAAAATATGTGATAACCTTGTTGACTCCCTGGAAGACTTAGCTGCTGTGGGCATATGTGTTGCTGTCTGGCAACCTATCTTTTATATGAGAGTCCACAAACAAACAGATCTGACATGTAAAGGAGCTAAATCGCTAATCATTGTGGCCTAGAAATTGATGCAAATGGATCGCAACGCATATGATAATGTAGTATGAATGTATATAAACTGATTTACATTCAATCGTTTCTGTTTTTACAGTACTTTCTAATCAGTTATGTTCCGCAAAATATGGTAATCTCTAGCATTTGGTTATTCCTATCTTCTCCCCTCACCTACCGCTACTAAATCCCAAAGCTTCCTATAAGGAATATGTAACCATACATGTTAGATGGAATAATATTGACCTGTTTCTGTTGAATTTTCACTTTATCATGTGTTATTTTATGAATGAATGTATTTTATAGTCCAGCTATTTATACCTACATCAGAAGATAGTATAGTAGATGGTAATGCAGGAGGTGTATATGAGTCAGGGCTAAATAAAAAGATTTTGTGTATACAGTCTGTAGATGGCACTATACCAATAAATGCTCCAACTATTAGTATCTCATCTCTAACAGATGCAACTACTTCTATTGCTAGTCCTCCGGTAAGTGCAAATCAAAGTAGTCTCATTATCAAGTCTTTGTTATGTTGGACCACTGAAACAAAATAATTTGGTGTATGTGTTTTGCTTTATATCTCAGCCATACAATGGTCTAGGGAGTTGATTATAGTCTCGTTATATGAATAAATGTGTAAATAATAATTTATATGACATTTGAAGCCAAAAGAAAGACCTGCAATCGGCAGATTTAGCTCTTACATGATGCATCTTTATAATACATTTGATATAGGTTCAGAAACGTAAAGGAGGATGGCCAAAAGGGAAAAAAAGAAAAAACACACCAGAAGTAAATGCACCAAGAGGACCTGTATCAGGGTAGGCAATAAAAATATTAAGGGCACAATATTCAAGATAAAAATTGGTCTTATTAAAAAAAAATTTGGTCCAAAATATATTTAGTAAGATCCCATGACATTTTATAAATTTCTTGCTGCCATCTTGTATTTCTCAGATTTTTTGACGATGTTGGATATTTATATCTTAATCTTGGAATGAGAGCATCTAATCTATGTTCGGTTTAAAGTCCTAAATTTTATTAAATGAAAATATCAAACAAAAGTTGATTATTGGCTAGTTGGCATATTAAGGCTTTAAAGGACACTATACAGAAAAAGTCTAGTTTTAGATTTTAAAAAAAGAGCAGTGTAATGTTTTCTTTTGATTTGCTCATATAAATAAAATTGTTTAGTAATAAATATGTGAATGTGTTGTTTTTTATGTTTTCAGTTATGTCTTGTATGCTATTGAAAGAAGACAGCAAATAAAAGATATAAATCCTGAATTACCATTTGTTGAAGTAACAAAAATATTAGGGCAAGAATGGTCTAGTATGTCCAGTGATAAAAAACAGGTAGAGATTAATCCTAAGAAAGACAATGTTTATGATAGTTCAGTAGGAAGTTGGAAACAAAAAGAAGATATAAAAACCATGATATAACTTCCCTGGCAACAACAATGCTATATTGGCACACATTCTAGATTTTTCTAGGCATACTCTCCAGCAAAACTTTACAAGCACTTGCAGTATTACTTCAGGTTTACTACTTCCTGTCAGTTCATTTTCTCATTAACTATAAGGATAAAAAATGATTAAACCATTTTTTACAGATTAATTTTTTCATTGAAGCTGTTATTCTGTATTATACACAAAAAGATGCATTTGATATGCATGGATGGCTTACCTTCCTGAGTTTGTTTGGATTACAACAAATTTAAAACATTTATGACCAACCAAGTTGTGATCCTTTTTTTTGTATAAGATCTAATCTAATATTAAGAATATTTCCTTTTTGTACCAGAAATATTTAGAAGAAGCTAGTGCTGATAAACAAAGATATATAGAAGAATTAAAAGTCTTCCAGCAATCAGATGCATATAGAAATTATATCATTAAAAAAAGAAAACAGAAACAGATATGTCGTAAGTGAAGAGTTTTCATATAATACAAATTCCTTGCCTTGTGTATGAAACTTGTGTGTCAGTGATTATAGCTAACTTATATGACCAATATAGAATTCAACTTTATATAATGGATTACAAAGTGTCCAGTAACAAGAAATAGATAATCTAAAGAATTATATCCAGGTAGCTATATCCAATTAAATTACCATTACTAAATGCCATCAGAATTAATGATCTTGAATATTTGTAGCTGAAGATAACAGTAGTAATGGTTTAGTAGAATGTGCAGATTCTTATAATCCACTCATAGATGTTGAAGTAAGTAAATCTATTAAGTAACTTTAAAACAAAGTAAAACTCAAGGTACATATTAAGAAATCTTTCCTTTCACCCTTGTTTGCTTGTTCTTTATCTTCTTTCTAAGCCTGGATTTATTTTTTATACACCAACATTTTAAGTTGGAGTTTATTGTCATCGTCTTTGTGTTTCCACCTGCCCGTCTGACTGTTTGGCTCATCATATGACAAATCATACACATCACTTTTATACCAGGTCATTGCCCATGCCACTGAAACCATGTAAGTGCTCTACAGATCTTGGTACACTGTATATGAGATTTTCCTCCACACTTGCTCTGATGGTTTGGTTCAAAGTAGGAATCCTATTGAAATTCAGGGTTGCAAAAAGCTTTTTCACTGAGTTACAAACTTGCTGTAATTGTTGAAGCAATCATAAAGAGAAATTCTTTAGAAATTCAGAGGTTTCTCATACAATTATTGTCTCGGACCCTAAAACTTACTACCCACCTTTCATAAGGATGCTGACGGGCATATATTCAGTGCCTGGCTAGGTTTCTTTTAAATGATAACACGTGTCTTGCAAGAACATATTATTTGTAAAGTGCTTGATAACATTGTCGTTTTTGAAAAACCCAAAAGTTTTAAATCAAATTTAATTAAATTGTGTTTTCTTTTAATTTTAGGATGATTCTGTAGGGGAGCTACACTGTAGAGTGTGTAATCAGTATTTTAGTTCATTACATAATAAAAAAGAGCATATGTTTGGTCGACAACATTTACAAGCAATAACAGGTTAGTTTAGGGCAGTGATTTACATGCTTTTTTTTAGCTATGGTCCTTTCGTTCCGTGAAAACTTTGGCAAGCATAACCTGTTTACCTCATATTTGAAAGATGACTTTGACAAACAATATTGTATTATGACAAGAGAAAGAGAAATAGCGCTCTACGTCCACTCGACACAAACTAGGTCATTTCGGGACTAACATGGTTTAATTTTATTTCAATAATTCGCATACACGTAGATGTCTTTAGCAATGGTGGGAAACTGGAAAACCCATGAGGTTGGACAGACGACCCTTCTCCTTGTCACGTACAACCGGGGATTTGCAACCACGCCATTTGACTCCATGACAAGCTTTAAGATACAGCGTGGACGTGCTAACCACTCTGCCATCAAACCCTCCTGTATTTTGACAAAGCTTGAAATGTAGGATTATATTCTAAAGATCTTTGTTTGTTTCAATGTTGACACACCTCGGGTCATAACATCCTAGATTATGGATGGCCCCGATTGTAAGCAAAATTGCATCTTTTTTTTCAGCTTGTTCTCTTTCCATACTTGCAAAATGTGGGCTTATCTTGCATGGCAACTGCTTGTACACTTCAACATCAGGCATTCTAATTATAAAATTATTTTAGACAAATTCTACAAATTGTTTCTGTTGATCAATGAAAATACACACTTTAAAGACATCATATTTTAAAGACATTGGATTGCAATGATAATATATTGTTACACGATTTGAGTCACCATACATAGACCTGAAGTGTATTGGGTTATAATTAGTTATAAACAAATTTCTATATATATTTCTTTATTCCCATTAAATGATTATAGCTAATTTTACGTTTAATTTAGGTGAGCTTGTAAAAGACCTCTCCTCTGAACAAGCTCAACAAAGTGAAAACATATTAGGGACGTCTGTAATACCAAGGGAGACAACTCACACTATAGTATCGTTACCTACCTCAAGTGATTCCTCAGATGACCAGCATTTATCAGATCCTGTTGATATGCAATCTTTTATACAAAATTTCCTTCAAAAAAATTCAGGTGAGGAATATTCTGTTTACAATATTATTGTTTCAGTTGTAAAACGAGAGCTCAAAGATAGGTTCCCAGATAAGTATTTATCGGGTGGTTATTGCCTATAAAAGTATGACAAATTTTGTATATATGAAAAGTAGAGATATCAAATCTTTCTACAAAAATACTGGATTCCCTGAAAAACACTTGTGGAGCGTATACAGGACAAAAATGTTAGGGTTTCCCTAATCGACAGCCCGATAGTTAGGAATATCTGCACATGTGACGTCATAGGCTGCACGTAAACATTGAGCGCTTTGTGTACATGTTTATAAACTTTATGAAAAGTTAGACGTACTCCATTTTCTGAGAAAAAAATCACGGAAAAAGATGCGGGCAGTGGATAATCCGAGAATTTAATTAGGATTCAATATTAAAATAGTCAGCGATTACAGATAACATCGTCTTATTTATGCAATGAATTCTCTGTCTTCTTCACAGCCGTTGCTATAGGTACGTAAAGAGGTTAGTCACATGACAAAATATGAACTTTTTTGATCGATTTTTATGCAGGGCATTCCTTGGCAATTACAATGTTTTGAGAATGTTTGAAGCAAAATCATGATAAATTAAGGAGTTTGAACATGTTTTTAGTCAAAGTATATCATCAAATCACCCAGTTTGTATCTAGGAATGTATTTTTAAACCATGTTTTGGGTTATTTAACGCAAATTTAAAGGTGTGTGGGGGTATATCTTGATTATGATTCCTTTGTTGCACGGGTCGAGTTGTTTGTCTCCAGTTTTGAGACATCATTTTCATTCTTATTATGCTAGTCCCGAAATGTCCTAAATTGTGTCAAGTGGAAACTAAACCCCATTTCTCTCTCTATTAAATACTGCATCCAATACTTAATAATTACATTTCAGAACGAGAGCAGGAAATCCGATGTTTACGTCGAACATTAAAAACTGCTCATGATGATAACATATCAATGTGTAAAGAAATACAAGAGTTAAATGTAAGTAGAATTGACTATTTATATATAATCTGCTCAAATAGTCCATAAAAATGAATAAAATCTACTCTAACGAAGTGTATCTCTAAATATTAATTGTGAACCTCATATGTATGTGCTTTTGAGCAAGGCATTACAACATGTAAAATTTTTATCAGATGATAGTGACATTTTATAAAGATTTAAGTTTATCGTAATCTTTCAAAAAATGTTATTGGCCAAAATTGCCCTAGTCCTTATAATAATAGAGTTACTGCCCTTTCATATTTACTCTTACAATTTGATTGAATTGAGGCCCATCAATGTAATTTTTTTTGACCATTTCTTATAATATTATATGAACAGTGGATGCCGAATGTTCACAAATTTTTACTGCCCTTTCATATTTACTCTTACAATTTGATTGAATTGAGGCCCATCAATGTAATTTTTTTTGACCATTTCTTATAATATTATATGAACAGTGGATGCCGAATGTTCACAAATTTTCAAGGCATCATATTTTTGTAAACATTGTGCAGAGTTGAACCATTTTTTGAATAATATCTTTGAGAGATTCAACTTTCATAACATTTTTGTTTGCAAGGGTGGCAATATCCTTAAAATGACTATCAGAAACTGTAAATGTAGATGACGATAGATGTGTTTTAAGGTTTATACCATATAATATATGAACTGTCTTGTGGTATACATATTAACTCAATGTTTAAATCTTTCTTCTCTTAGGAATATCAAGATAAAATGTCTGCAGATCTGAAGAATATGGTGAATTATTGTTCTTCATTAACTGCCCAAATTGATGGACTTAAAATGGTACCCACATTATTTGGTGTCATTAACTTCTGATATAATAATACTGATGTACAATGATTAATGTATATTTTAAAGTTTTATTTATATACATCTACAAAAATAGAATGTGTTTTAATATTTTCAAAAATACTGGTTCAGTTTTACAATAAGAGATAATTCGACACAACTTATTTTTAGTTTATCAATTATCGGTACTATGAAAATCAGTAATTGACATGTAAAATATTTTGTATATCATGGTGTGTTTTTTATACGACACAGGGAGGTTGTATTTATGATATAGTAATTACAATATCTATGTATTTATATTTGTTAATAAACAAGGGGTATTTATTTGTTAAAACAAGCTTATTGATATTGATGTCTTCTCAAGGTGGTAAGAATGACAAATTAAAAAGAGGATTTCGAACTACATAGTGTGGATTCATAATATCTCAACAATTCACAACATCTGAAATTACGATTGTTTTATTCTCTTGTCCTTTGAATCAAAGATCAACTAGAACAAAGCAAAGGCAATCCGTTATAATTCAGTCAGGTGACAAAGAATACATAGCAGATTGTATGGTGATCTACAAACCCAAACTTGATTATCCAATCTATAACTTTAATTCCCAAATATCTCATTATTTATTTAAATTAACAAAAAAAACCCAAACAAACATCAAGCCAAAAAGTATTTTGTTTTATTTCAGCAAAAAGTAAGACCAACACATTTGTTTCTCCTGTGTAATTTTCATTCCTGAAGACCTCTATTACCATCTTGCATAAAGAAACAGAAATGGGTCTAATATTCTTTTTATTTATCAACATTATTTGCATGTTATCTGCACCTAGAGAAACATTATTTGTAGATAGCTTATTCCCAGTGTCATTTATACACAAATAATTCACATTTATAGTATACATAGTTAAACATAAGAAATTCACACTCTTCACATTTACACAAGATATTCACACTCTTTAACATTTCAAGATATTCACACACTTTGCATTTACACAAGACATTCACACTCTTCATATTTACACAAGACTCTTAGACATTCACACTCTTTGCATTTACACAAGATATTCACGTTTATACATAAGGAAAGCACATCGTTTCAATTCCAATATTGTATTTATTGGCTTGAATTCATTCTGAACAGCAAGATATGAGAATAAAATATTACTGATTCAAATTAAAACTAACAAATCAGAATAATAGTAAAAAAAAAACATGTCAGGGAAAGATATCAAATAACTGATATACCAATATTAAAAGTAGTATGACGTGTTTCCGATCTAAATAGTAACTAAAATGAAAGCTCTACTACATTGTCTCACTTTATTAATATAAAATTAATTATAATGTAGCCTGGTTAATTGTGATGTTACATTACACATGTGGTTTAAAAACCAGTCAGAGATTAACTAGTACATATTTCACTGATTTGTTTGTATAAGGGTTGTATAGGTGCAGTTTGAAGAATATCTTCCATAATAAACACCTGGTTTCATCTAACATCCTTGGCCATATTAAGATATATACATATATTGAGATGCAATGAAAAAAGCAATATACATATATTAAGACGCAATGAAAAGAGCACAAATTATATATATTGCATACCATACATTGTTGAAGACATACACTTTAAATCTTTAACAATGAATGTAAAAACATAAGTTGGATGAAAACAAGTGGGAAAGATGTTTTCTCGATCATGTAAACGCACAAAACCATTGACTAGGAAAGATGAAAATCATGATTACAGAGGCAGACACCAAGTATAAAATGTGTACTTTAAAATACCATAGTCTGTGAAAGTCACAAAGATATGTCAAGGTTGACACTAGAACACTGATAACATGCAACTGCGTTAATTCAAAACGGCATGAGAACCAGTCAACCAGAGCCGTCATCCTAAGCTTTGGATGTCAGCACACTACAATGTTGCGACTGGCTGATCCTACTCAGCAAACAGGGTCCACCACCTTGACTAACCCAGCACATTATCAAACAGCTGCACTGTGCTGCATGCTGCCAGTTATCTGTTCTGCTACTTACATGAAAGGTCCAGATTGGTTCATCAATTCTGACACGGTTCATCATTGACTATGCTCTGCCAGACTGTGTGCTTAGTGTTGAACTTAATATAATCTGACCCTACACCACATAATTAACTATAAAGTAAAGTTGTTATGGCATCTTTGGGTTGTGGATTTTCTTGTGATGGAAAATGTCCAGCCTAAAATAGTGCCAAAAATCACATTTCAACAGCATTACATCTAGCCAGCACTTCCAGTCATATAGTGGTGCATTTTCATTGCGTCTCATATATTTTTATTTGAATGTCTCAAAATTAAAACAATGTTTAGCATGACTGAATCATATGGTGGTAGTATGCCCTAAGTAGGTGTGGCTATTGATGGTACAGTATCTGGATTGTATATTAAACTTTAAAAAAAGATTTTCAGTCTTTATGCCACAAATTACTAGCCATTTAGTAACATCCTTAAAAAACGCAATCATGAATAATGATATTCTTTACACCAGCAATTTACCAGAACCAAAGTCATTACCACTCCCGCACTAAGAATCCTTACTATCATTCACAATTCCTTTTGTTTTTCTTAAATCAGCATTATAGCCTTCACGATTCCGAGCAATTTCTATGGCCAAAAACTGAATCCTTAAAGCTGAAAAGTTAAGGATACACATTGAGTAAAAATCTGAAGCATTATTATAGGTAACAAAATAAATATCTACGAAAGAGAGAGAGAAATGGGGGTTTAATGTCCCCTCGACACAAACTAGGTCATTTCGGGACTAACATACAGTTTAATTTTATTTCAATAATTCACTTGGACAGGCCACCCTACTCTTTGTCACGTACAACCGGGAATTTGAAACCATGCCAGTTGACTCAATGACAGGCTTTATGATACAGCTCACACACATGCTAACCATTCGGCCATCCAATCCCGCAAATATTTACAAAGCAAGACGCATTGGTCTTGAAAAGATGTTTGATATTTATCAGATTATATCTCATCTAATAAATTTTATAAAGACAGATTGCCAGGTAACTAAACATACACCCACAGCAGCCAAGCCACTAAGAACTGACCAAGAGTAACAATTCCTGAAGTCATTATCAGAAATAATTTGATCAGTTTCTTCTTTTTCTTAGTGCAAATATTTCTTTTGCAAAATATGTGCTGTTAATCTTTAGCTGTTCCAAGTTATCGTAAATTGTTCAAAATTTATAGGAATCTTTTGCTTCATGAACAAATTGACTATGTTTAAGTTTCAAATCACCTGAATAATAAAATTAGCCACAAGCAAGAACAAAATATTTAAATGTGATGAAGAGCCATAACCCGAACAATAATTATTAAAAATCAATAAATTTTAAGTCGATCCGATCATAACTTTTGCCTGTAGACAATGGACTGATGGCAGTGACAACCAGAGACTACATTAGAATGTGGGTGTATAAAAAAAATGCTAAGTTTTCTTACCAAATATGGAATTACTTTCAGTGTAATCTTTTTTACAGTCTATTCGAAGCAAAGATCCATAATTATAGTTATCCATATCTTTGAAAGATTCACAAAATTCTCTCCATTTCTACAAATACCAAAACAAAAATTTTAAAATTGTATTTGATCTTTTTTCATCAAGGAGACAATTGGTCTACTTGTATTATCCTGTTTGCAGGCTATAAGTAGACCATTTTTTGCAATACATCTATTATTAGCAATAATTGATTCACAAATCTCCCTTGCTTAGAATCAAAGTCATCTGCTCGATAGAATTAACAAATCAATTTGCTTATTGCTGCTTAGCGTAATCAGGAAATGATCATCCAATTTCGATAATGAAATGAAATGGGGTTTAATGTCCTACTGTTCTGATTCGAACTAGGCTTATGAGGACTGTCATACACCATACAACGTGCTATGAGGGAAATTTTGCCCAAACAGCGGCACTACCGCCTACTCTTCTTTCCAATTTCATCTGTCAAGGAATCTTTTACGAGCAAATCAATGTGAACACAGGACCTTGGTTTTCCATCCCATCCAAATGACTAGACAGCTAACCTTCCCAGGCCCTCCGTCCTGCATCACTGACAAGGGGGAACCACACCAGAAAATCTGGATGAACTTTCTCGGCCAATGTAGGGATTGAACACCCAACCTCAAGACTAGCAAGCCAGCGTCTTACCCACTTAGCCACTGTGACCCCATTCATCCAATTCAGTCAATATATTCAAATAATGAACATCTACACCAAGTTCAGATATCCTACCTCAAAGTCTTAGCCAATCAAATTGTTTACTTCTGCTTTGTCTCCACAGAAAATGCTGATCAACAAACTCTGTCAAGACATTTACCTAATGAACATGTACACAATTACCAACAGCAGAGTTATTGTGCATCAAAATCAGTGATGAACACCCAAAATTGACTAGCATATAATCAAAGAAATTCTTACTATCTTTGCTTCGGCTGATTTCAATTCCTCAACAACAATTATATCAACTTTAAAGTCTTTAAATTCTGTTCGGAATTGATTGTATATTTCATCATCTCGTTTGGTAAGTCGAAGGGCAGATGGGTCAACTGAGGTAATTAACTGAAAGTATACAAATATTACCTATAAATAATGCAGATGCCGATTTAAAATGCTTATATTAATTGTCTTTATTCACGATTGATGAATATATTATATCTTGGTATTACCTCTATGATGATCTGTCTGACAGATTATCGATTCATCACGCTTTATGTGTCAAGGAGTAAGGTAGCCTGTCGAACCTTGTGGATTGCTTCAAATTTTCTCCCACTGCTAAGGATCCCTATGCTAAAGTGAATTATGGAAATAAAATGTTAGTCCCAAATTGACTTAGTTTGTATTGCAAAGACGTCTCTATCTCTCGAATATAGGTAATTTGATGCAAACAAGAACAAGCAACACCAGATATATATATTACAGATGTGTTGACAGCTAATTGACTATTAGTGGTTCATTTGCATCGATTCATTTACAGCTACATATACTTGGCTTAACCCTTTAGTTCTTGGACAACCCCAATCCTGTCCTAGTTACATGAATAGCTAGCATACTATAGGGTCCTACATTTAAATACTGATAGCAGTTAATATGACCTGGGCAGTAGATTCAGATGGTTCAAGGGTGTCCTGGCATTCTTTGGTATGAAATCTATCACTTTTCTCCAATTATCTTCATGGAACCTAAGTAGTCAATATTTACGTAACAAGTGCTAAAGGTTATTCATTACACATATGAACTACTGCACATAACTTACATTAAAATAGGTTTCTGCATGATTAGAAGCTTTGATAGCCCACTGAATTTCTACATCCTCCTAAAATAAAAACACACGCCTATATTTTAACATACCTATCCTATATATTATGAAAAAATAATTTGAAGTCTTCTAATACTTTTTCAAAGAAATGTGAAATAGTAATCAGTAAACGAACACGTCTGTTAAGTATCAACTGAAAATCGGTTTAATCAAATGTTTAACCTTAACCTCTATCTAAAAGTTTCTGAAAGTAATAACTGTCTCTTGTAATCTGCTAATCACTGAACAGAAGACCACAAAAAAAGTTCCATATCAGTAGTCTTCTATGGCATGGCCTTCACCCTTCTTTTCTTCATCTTTGGAAATTACACAATACAGTTTGTTTATTGAGAAACTCAGGAGCACCATAACGGCGTGAGGGCCAGGGTACCAAAAGAAAGGAGGGATTCCAGGGGGGAAGGTCTCTCCACCCGACCTCTTGAAAATTTTGAAATTTGTCATTTCCAAATTCAAAAAACCCTTTAAAATACATGATAATGAAAGAGACATTTAAAATACATGTAATTAGACTAGTAAAAAGGTTGAAAACTTTCATCATTAGGACATGAGTATACATGGCTGGAGAAACTATAGTAACTATACTCAGGATATAGGTTGATTAAGCCACAACTCACCCTATTACCTAAATTTTCAGGACTTTGTAAACTTGCCCCAACAGCTTGAACTTCTGCAGCTGACTGAAATGCAATATGTAATATTTTAGCTATACTGTATATTATCAGAACTGTTACTTACTTTATACATCTGGACCGGATTTACCTACTTGTGGGTCATTGGCCACACTCATCAGTAGTTCCCCGAAGTTTTATATAAATACCTGATGTATAGGCCTACTTGAAACAAAGTTATAAGCTGATAAGCTGTGCGACAAATTAGTTTCACTGTGCCCCCAGAATACAAGTGGGCCAACTGTGACTAAATAAATTGGTAAATCCATGGACCTTAATCTGTTATTCACATTATCAAAGAAAATGATTACATCACTATGATGTGATTTGAAAGAGATATGTTGATGAAATTGTTTTTTGAATTTGTTATATTATTTATTAAATTTGTTACATTTATCATTTATGAAATTGTTATTTATTGAATAAAATGATTTACTTTGTTATTTATTCACGAACGGGGCCGCTCAAGCTTGTGAACGACTTTAAACTAAGTTGTGTGGATGACTCAACTAAGAATAAGACTCCACCAACGAATGTGGATGATCACGCTGAACTCGGCACAAAAAAATATATAGGCCTACTAATTAAGAATACACATGTCCCGAAAGTATACTATGTCGTGTGGACGACTTTATCATCGTATTATTATATCCCGAAATAAAACTAAGTTGTGTGGACGACTTCACCATCACCAATGAGTGTGGATGATTACGCAGAACTCAGCACAAAAAAATATACTACTAATAATAATAAGGAATACCCATGTCCCGAAACTTGCCGAAAGTGAACTATGTTGTGGTGACGACTTTACCAACGTATTATTATTATATCCCGAAATTAAACAAAGTCCTGTGGAGGACTCCACCAACGGGTGTGGACGACTTAACCAAATTTTCCGTGTGGACGACTTTGCTTGTGTACGACTATCTATCTTTATTTGCATATTACATCCATTAAGAACAGTATACAAAAATCAACATACATATGCATGCAAAAGATACATTTGTCATGGAATACTATATAAATAATGAAAATATAATGAAATTATAATGGGATATATTTATGTACATGCCCCATTGGGATGATACCAATGAAAACAACAATGAAAGTATGACAATGAAATAAAATACTCATAAAATATGTAGTAAAAGTATATCGGTGTACATAAGAGTATGACGATCAAATGGGGAAAGAGCATTCAGCAGATACTAAGAGACTTGACTGGCATTAAAAGTTTGTTGACATCGTTCGTGTTGCTGTCACTCAAATAATGTACATCCTATTTATCAGGTCGAAATGCTGAACTTACTATGTGGATAAATATAGCTGGATATTGAATACTTACAAAATGGGAGAGCGACATTTTTCTCAAATGAAGAATAAGTTAAGAAATTTACGATAATAAACAAACACGTGCCACAGAAAACGAACGTTACTCTCTGCTAATTTGTTAGAGTTATCTACCGTAACTACAGGCCGGATTGTCCAGTCTGTATAATAACGTCACGATCAGTGGTCTCGACACACAAAGAGTTTCGTCCTATCCGAACGACTGCCCCGTTGTACCTTGCCAGACCCTCCGCCCAACACTACTGACATGAGGGAACCAAGTCTCTTTCGATGAACTTTTTCGGTCGGGACCTCCATGTTGATGTCGCTCAGTAATAAAAAGTTATTGATGGAGAATGAAATGGGGTTTAACGTCTTACTTGTCTGCACCAACCGAGATAATGAAGACGACTGTTCTGAGGGTGGCATGCTTAGAAAAAAATATCTGATGGATTTTTTTTTATGCATTGATGCAGTTTCTTTATTTTTCAATATCTGTTCGAAAATCAACTGTTATCTTATTTCAATAAGATATTAGTTTTGTACATAATCAAATTTTACATATTCTAGTGAGTAGGCTACTTATGGCGAACTTTGGCGGTTTTCTCTATCGGGATCTATCTATTAAAGCGGTAATTTCATATTTTTAAGTTTTATTTTTAAAATGTATTAAAATAAATCCTATAAACAGTCTTACCTTGTTAAAGAATGATCCTATTAATCCTATAATTCACTATTGCCAGTTGAGAAATTGGCAAAAATGTCATTCTCAACTTTACATTCAAACGTTTGATAGCTATTGCATGGTGGAAATAGAACAACAAGGGAAATAATTGTGTTATTATTTCCTGTCTTAATAATTTATAAGGGTGGGAAATAATGCCCATGATCGTATAGCAGTGAGTCTACACCCACTGAGCAAAAGACATAATTATAAATAATCATGTTTTGACTTTCTTAGAAAATATGAAATTCTAGCTTTAAATATTGGATGATTAGTTTTTGGTTAATCGGAAAATGTTAAACATATTAATTTCTGTTATAATAATCCCAATCGAATAAAACAAATGGTTGAATTTTATTGAAAATAATCAAAATATCATATGCGGTTTTAGTTACATTTGGCATGGACAGGGTGGTCAAACTGTCATTAGTTTTGGTTTTTTTTTTTCAAAATACACCTCGAAAAGATTAAAAGTTCAGTATGCAATCTTGGCATCACAGGCTAGTATTCACTAAATATAATCAACACCAAAACATATAATGAACTTCGTTTGTGCTTCTTTTTGCCACGGAAAGATCACGTACATGTATATGGGTGTACTTGAAAACTAACTATACAGGAGTGGATCCAGAAGGGGGGGGGCAAACCCCACCTGCTCAGCCACATAAAAAAATTGAATACCTTGCGTCGATGAAATCGCATCACAATGTGATCCTATATCATTATTAAAATTGACGTCAAACGGGATGTCGAATTTCTCTCTTTTAAAAAAGCTCAATGTGTATGTATGCTAGTCAACTGTTAGATTTTCTTAACGGGAGTCTGGCAAACCCCCTCCTGCAAAAATTTCTGGATCTGACCCAGCTATAAGCAGTGTTAAGAAGTGTAAACAGCTAGTGCAGTGATTCACAATCAGTGTGCCGTGAAATTTTAAACGGCACACTAAAAAAATGTGTGGAAAAACACATGTAGTCCGGTGGCTGAAGGGGGAATCGCCACCCGAGCTGTGAATTTATGAGACCAAGTTTTTCTGTGTAGATTCCGAATATGGGTGGTGATCAGGCGCTAGAGGGGGCGTTACCTTAAAATGTTAGGAATATTTACCATTTTATTAAAATTCGTTAAAAAATAATGCATGCTTATTGTGTAATGTTACAAAATTCAACGGAA
Source organism: Patella ulyssiponensis (assembly GCA_963678685.1). Lineage (NCBI taxonomy): Eukaryota > Metazoa > Mollusca > Gastropoda > Patellidae > Patella > Patella ulyssiponensis. The sequence continues at coordinate 48,930,863 of OY783229.1, read as the reverse complement.
AATAACATTGCCAGCATGTCATTTTACAGATTTACGTTAAGTCGCGTTTTGTAAATTTACTTATTGGTTGTTATCGTAATCGGTAAATTTATTATCTCTTGTTTTATTTTATTAATCCAAAGCAACGAAACCTACCTAATAATTGTCTTCTTATAGTATCCATTTCAATTTGTTAACCATAAAATGGACAATCACATTTTGTAAATATTGGTATATTGTATGTCTGTATATCTAGTTTCCATTATTTATAAGATATATAAAGTGTATTGATATTTATCGCGAGTTAATCAGTTTGTAAGTTTTTTCTTAAATGTATACAACTAAATGTTTTGTCTTCCTTTCCGTAGGTTGTTGTATCTCCTTTTCAAATTCGCTTGAAAACGGTTAATCAAACCGATTGGTCAGTGTTGGTTGGACCGGACTGTCTGTAAAGCAGGGTTAAAATGCCTGCAATAAGGTAGTACAGCGAGCTTGCATTTCAAAGCCTGGAACTCTGTCCTCGTCTACTCAGCGGGATTACTTATAATCAATATATATTGAAGCAATGTTAATACGAAATATCTTCATCGGAGCCACTGGTTGCTAATTCCCAGCAAAAAGTTGCCCGAATCCTGCCAATCTGTTTCACAGAGATTATGCGACGGGCGGCCAGGCGAATATTCACTGCGGGATCAGTGTGGAATCCTGCATGTAAAATTATCAATAACAGTGTGATTTACATGTACGTTTACTTTTGCGATGTATGCGTAAATTTACATTGTGATATATTTTTTACAAGAAATGTAAATTAATCCCTTTGTTAAATAACAAACGGTGGAATTTTACCTATGATTTAGGGGCAAATTTTGCTGCTCATAAATTTAGGGTAAAATAACCAAAATATTTTTAACAGTGTAGGACTTCCAAAATATTTTCATTAGAATTCATTTGATTGAAACAATGTTTTTAATTAAAAAAAATCAATTACAAAAGATGTGTGTGATAATTTGAATAAGGAAATGTAAATTATAAAACCCTGTATTGAGGTGTAAACAACCTTATTATTTTTAACAATGTAAAAGTGATTGTAATGAAACATAAAGTTCAGTTTAGTTCGAACAAACTTGTCACCTGCCGGTTAGTCATGATCATCGTATTAACACTTACCAGGATGTGACGTTGGTAAGCTAAGGTTAGCTAATGTATATGGGATGAAATGGGGTTAAAAGGTATAGCTCTTAGAAATATTGCTTTATACTCCATGGAGTTTGCATTTCTGCGCCTTTAAGTAAGGAAATGTGAGTGAATATTGTCTTTAATCCATATTTATACACTTACCCGTCTTCAACTTTATATGCGAGACAAACCTATTGTTTGGACCCTCGCAATTTTCCCAGGAAACCCTTGTCTGCGATATGACCAAAGGCGGAAGCGGACGGTAAGCCCCGCTAACTGACATGCACCATGCTATGGGAGGAATGACGTCGCGATAATTTTATAATGATCCTTATCTCATTATTATTATTAGAATGTTATTTATGCAATTTAAAGATGTTTTATGTAAGAGATAAATCTCCAGGTCTTTCTTTTGGCCTCAAATATTATATAAATTAATTAGACATATTCCCGTGGTAAGCCCATAATCAACTCTATAGAATAGGATTATTAATGAATTGAAACAATTTAAAACTGGATAATTGAGACTTTCTTTAACATCGTAACAATGGTAGCAATGCAAACCGAGATTACGTTATGTATGTAGTAGGTACATGGGCGACAAAATAAAGTGTCCGAAATCTAATAAAACACTAATTTTAGGACTGGAAGGGCAGTAAAACTCGTTTGCGGCCGTCAAATATTACAAAATTTTCTTGGGGGGTCCATACAAGGTCCGCCCCTTTTCTTCGCCGCTGTCTGTAAACCTGCTTCGGGCATTTCTAGTTTTGCTTCCCTAACTGTCATCGAGCCCTAATAAAACACTAAATTTACTTTTCTTCTAATTGAATACCATGCAAGAATTGTACTGAGTTGACTATTGATTAAAACATTTTGTCTGGAGCCACTCTACTTTGTGCAACATTTTTCGGGCATCGATTATTACTTGTGAATTCAACTGATGGTTGGAATTAGAGTGAGGTTGCGGTTACAAAACCATTGGATACTTTTGGAGTTGTTTACAAAGGCTAGAATAGCAGAAAATGCATTTGCGGTGGTTAAATTTTCAAAATTTATCCGGGAGGGTAAGGCTCTCGTTGCCCGCGACGATTGATTGGTTGTTTGGAATTCTGGGTAGCCAGGTAGACTATGTTGGATCAAATTGAAGTTGCTGCGTTTGTGGCAGTTACATTTTCAAAACTTTTTCCCACTAGTCCCGTCTTCGTGGATGTAAACGATTGGAATTCGATTCAGCCACCTTATTGGACTATATTAGACCATTTTGAAGTTGCTTTGTTGACGGGCTGAAATAACAGGAATAGGTGTTTGCAGCCGTCAAATATTCCAAAATTTTCTTAGGTGGGGATGTGGGTCCATAGAAGGTAAGCCACGCTTCTTCGCCTCTCGGAGAAGACAGGTACCGCTGTTTGTAAACATGATAAACATTGTATTGGTGTGATGTTTTAGTTCAACCCCGTAAACTATGCCAAAACAGTGTTTACATAATACTGAAACTTTAATAATATTTATGGGGGTGGCCCTCCCACACTTCCTATTGCGCTACATCGGCCTCACACAGATTGTCAACATTTTTTATAATTTCATTTACGGACCCCCCCCCCCCTATATATTTCGCGGCTACGCCTGGAACTGGAACTGGAATGGAATGTTTAACGTCCGCTTCCACTAATGTGATATCGCAGACCTGAAATAGGAGAGTCGAAGCTGCTACCTGTTGTTAGAATATGATTTTGCAATCTTTCCATTTTCGGCCATAAGCCATGGATTAGGTTTATTGGGAAGGTCTTCCCTTTATTTACTAAACGGCTACGCCTCTGAGTAAGGGTAATATATATTGCCGCAGGTATACTAGAAAAAGACTTTATAGGACACAAGCCACACACACACACACACACGGTTTAATCTCACTGTGCCACCCAATCAACTGGTGTTATGGGGTAGTTGTGTGAAAAGTAAAATAAACAAAGGATTATAGACTGTATCCTTATTAGTACTGTTCACGTAGTTAAGATTTAATTATTTTAATGATTAAAATATATAAGTTAAGTTCACGTGTCATCGGTTATCGAGTATCTTAAATATTACTCACCCATTTTTCATTCAGACAGTACTCATAAATCAATCAAATATATGAATAGAAACTCACTATCATTTCATAAGGATAGTTGTCATATATTTTAAAATGGCTCAAGTGCTTGTACGGTTTATTCCTAGTTCACAGAAATTTGGACTACAGAGAGCTTTCACAGACAGTCCAGCTGTAAATTTACTTGTGCGTCGGGCTTCCGCCCTTCCATTTGTGAGATTATGCGACATAGACAACGTTTGGTTGAATGCCTTAGAAGAAGCGGATTTGGAAGATGAAAATATTTTTATACGCCCACATTTTTATGTGGACGTATATTGTCGTCGCCCCTGTCCGTCCGTCCGTCCGTCCGTCCGTCCGTCCGTCCGTCCACAATTGTTTGTGAACAGTCTACAGGTCACAATTTATATCCGATTTCAATGAAACTTAAAATATAGGTTTATCACCCTAAGATCTCGGTTCCTTTCGATATTGGCATGTATCGGACTGTAACTTCATGGGTTATGGCCCCTGATTGTACGAAAAATCACGTTTTTAGCTTGTGAACAGTGTAGAGGTCACAATTTTGAACCGATTTCGATGAAACTTGAAATGCATGTTTATAACCCAAAGATCTTGGTTCCTTTCGATATTTGCGCATATCGGATCGTAACTTCCTGAATTATGGCCCCTGATTGTCCGAAAAATCACCCTTTTTAGCTTGTGGTACCTCTGGAGGTCAAAATTGTTATCCGATTTAAAAAACCGTTTGATTATATCACCGTTACATGGTTATGGAGGATGAGTTCGAATTTCGTGAAAATCGGACCAAAATTGACAGACAAAATGGCCGCCGTTTGTACGCGAATAGTGTGAAAATTTGTTATATTAAGGTTGTGGACCCTATAGAGGTCACAATTTTGAACCGATTTCGATGAAACTTGAAATGCATGTTTATAACCCAAAGATCTTGGTTCCTTTCGATATTTGCGCATATCGGATCGTAACTTCCTGAATTATGGCCCCTGATTGTCCGAAAAATCACCCTTTTTAGCTTGTGGTACCTCTGGAGGTCAAAATTGTTATCCGATTTAAAAAAACGTTTGATTATATCACCGTTACATGGTTAAGGAGGTTGAGTTCGAATTTCGTGAAAATCGGACCAAAATTGACAGACAAAATGGCCGCCGTTTGTACGCGAATAGTGTGAAAATTTGTTATATTAAGGTTGTGGACCCTATAGAGGTCACAATTTTGAACCGATTTTCATGAAACTTGACATGTATGTTTATAACCCAAAGGTCTTGGTTCCTTTCAATATTTGCGCCCATCGGATCGTAACTTCCTGAATTATGGCCCCTGATTGTCCAAAATATCACCCTTTTTAGCTTGTGGTCCCTCTGGAGGTCAAAATTGTTATCCGATTTAAAAAAACGTTTGATTATGCCACCGTCCCATGGTTATGAAGGTTGCGTTCGAATTTCGTGAAAATCGGACCAAAATTGATGGCCAAAATGGCCGCCGTTTGTACGCGAATGGTGTGAAAATATGTTATATCAAGGTTGTGGACCTTATAGAGGTCACAATTTTGAACCGATTTTGATGAAACTTGACATGTATGTTTATAACCCAAAGATCTTGGATCCTTTCGATATCTGCGCCCATCGGATCGTAACTTATTGAATTATGGCCCCTGATTGTCCGAAAAATTGCCCTTTTTAGCTTGTGGTCCCTCTGGAGGTCAAAATTGTTATCCCATTTAAAAAACCGTTTGATTATATCACCGTTTCATGGTTATGAAGGCTGAATTTGAATTTCATGAAAATCGGACCAAAATTGACATACAAAATGGCCGCCGTTTGTACGCGAATGGTGAGAAAATATGTTATATCAAGGTTGTGGACCATATAGAGGTCACAATTTTGAACCGATTTTAAAGAAACTTGACAGGTATGTTTATAACCCAAAGATCTTGGTTCCTTTCGATATCTGTGCCCATCGGATCGTAACTTATTGAATTATGGCCCCTGATTGTCCGAAAAATCACCCTTTTTAGCTTGTGGTCCCTCTGGAGGTCAAAATTGTTATCCGATTTAAAAAAACGTTTCATTATATCACGGTTTCATGGTAATGAAGAGAGAATTTGAATTTCGTTTAAATCGGACCATAGTTGACGGATAAAATGGCCGCTGTCTGTACGCGAATTGTGTAAAAATATGTTATATCAAGGTTGTGGACCCAATAGAGGTCACAATTTTGAAGTGATTTTGATGAAACTTGAAATACATGTTTATAACCTAATGATCTTGGTTCCATTGCATATTTGCCCATATCGGATCTTGACTTTCTGGATCATGGCCCCGGATTGTACGAAAAATCACCCTTTTTAGCTTGTGGTCCCTCTGGAGGTCACAATTATTATCTGATTTTAAAAAACGATTGATTATATCACAGTTACACCGTAGTTATGGGTGAGTTTGAATTATGATTTTCTGATGATTACTTAAAATGCAACAACTCTTGTTGACTGCCCGGACGATTTGGCTGCTGTGTGGGCGTATGTTTCGTTGCCTGGCAACCTATTTTTAAGTTTGCAGATTATGTTACAGAACAATGGGTAGAAAGCGAGGGAAGGGCTTTGTGGAATCACTTTAACACAGATGGTTCACGGACAACCAATCACGTTGAGGGATGGCACAGTAAAAGGAAGAAGACCGGAACAATCCACCCAAATATATTTAAATTTATTAACATTGTGTTGAAAGAGCAGACTTGTGTTGAAAATACCATAGTTCAGTTGGATAACGGTGTACGATTGCCCCCCTAAAGGCGAAAATATAAAAGAGTAGAAGAAACTATTAACGATCTGAAAATGGGGTAAAAAGTGCAATTGAATATACGAACGCCGTATCTCATTTAGTAAGGTTATGCTTTATGTTTGATACATGTATTTGTTGTTACGTTTATGTTATTTATTGTGAATAAAGTTGTTAATTAGTTTAAACCTAGTGGTTTTAAAAAACGGACTATACTTTTAACACCATTGTATTCGATAATCCCCTTGTTTGATTAACCCCCCCATGAGAACAATAGCGGGTGGCACAGTGAGAATACCCCACACACACATCCCACTCAGTCCAACACACCTAAACTCTCAATCACTGCATTATCCTCTGCACTGCCAAAATTATGCTACTCAATACCTCACACTTAAATCCATTTCCATTAAAAAGTTTCTTTGTGGCGATCCAAACGAAAGTAGCTTGTGCACAAACTGCTTTTTTTTTCTTTTTTTTTTGTCATATCGCTTCACAATTGGGATCTTTCACAATTTAATTTAATGTTAAATCCATAGACGTAATCTAGTCTCCAGTTATAAACGTCGCTGTGAGAAAATACCGACACTAAAGGTAGGCTACCATAGACTGGAGTCACTGATAATTTTAAGAATCAAACTCAATAAAAATGTAGAATTCATTTTCCGGTACTGCACTTGCGTATTACTATAAGGTCCCACAATTTTTTTTTCGTTATTCAATATATCAATTATTATACGCAATGTAGTATACAAGAAAAAAAAAATTAGCCTAACCAGGCCCGTAGCTAGCGGGGGAGCAAGGTGGGCAGCTGCCCCCGCCCCCCTGGAAAATTTCGGCGCCCATAAAGACGAGGTCGTGGACGCCCATAATATAATGCTAGTAAGATTAGTTACGCGCCCACGAACGAATTGGGCACCCAATACGCCGTGATAATCTTCAAAATTCAAACATGTCGCACTCTAACCCGATTTCGAACTTTTCAATTTTCTCAAAATTTATAAATTATTATAGGTACGTTAAAGTCGCATTCCTTCCTTCAAATGTTTATACCAAAATATCATAATACTCAAATATCGCAAATTAAGCTTCAAAATTAAAAATTTCCATCATTTTCAGGTGCAAGCACATAGGCATTCTGACTTTTCGGGAAGACGGGCAAAGTCAAAATTTGATCGCGACTGCCACGTCTCCAAGGAATATAAACAACTGAATGGAATTCAACTCAACCACCTAAGTTGGGCTATATCAGACCACCTTCTGTATTCAGGGACTTGAATAGCTAGAAAACGCGTTTGAGGTCTCAAAGGGGGAGGGGGGCTTCCCTAGACGTCTGTGGGCCTAACACGAAATTTGTTCGGGCATTTCAGGTTCTTCCCCCTAACCGAGCCCGTACGCTTATAGCACTCTATAGACCCTTGTACGGTACCGTTCGCCGTGGACCGTCAAGTGTAGGTAAATCGGCGCCCACAGAAGCCCCATCGGCGCCCCCCGAAGCCTTTGCACCCTAGCAATTTGGGGCTAGCTAAGGGCCTGTTAACCCGTTTTAAGCATCTATATTTGATAAACCAGTTAATTAATGTCATCGTGTGTGTGTGATGTACGGTATTTAACATACATTGTCATCAAAGCCATTGAAGTGATATTGCAGACAAGTCATCAGAGGATTAACAAGGTTATATTATTATTAAAAACAATATTAAGTCTTCGGGAGCTGAAATCTGTCAATCAATTAGGTTGACGAGGTTTATTTTGACAACGACATGATTAATAAAGGTATCTTCTGAACTATTAAAACTGTTAATCTCTTCTAATTAATACGCCATATTAATCAGAGGTGATAATAGAGAGACCATCTGGATTATAATGAGATGTGGGTTTATTGTCATTAGTAAACCATTATTAAGTACTAACTTGACAAACCCTGGTCACGACCTTTTTATATTGATAAAACCTTTGTTCTGTTCGCACTTGTCGCGTAGGTGCGATAACAACTACGGTCATTATATGCTAGCGTTAATTAATAATCACTATTGTTTTGCTGATCTTATAGGACGAGATTGGAAAACGGTGTGAACACTGACCTCGTAATATGTGCTAAATACGTTGATCCCGGCTTGATGTGAGCATAATCTTAGGCCAAATTCTTTTTTCCCCGGTTTTCTCCAGATAAAAGTTCAGTATATATGATATAGCGAAGGGAAGTGGATGTCGGTGATATAATGAGCGTTAAATGTGCAAATGTGCAAATATGCAACTTCTATTTATTTCAATATTTAATAAAAGTCGAAGTGGCTATTAGATCTTAATTGCACGACCTTTTATTCTTCTAAACCACTATGGGAATATATAGAATAGCTCTCTGCCTCACGTTAATTTAATTTTAAAATATATGAATGTCTTTGATCCGTACCCCTCCATCTATTTGATATTTCTACTCTGTATATTTCCAGAAACTCCATCAGCTAAAGTTATTATCCTATATTTGCCTTTGACCAGTTTTGTAAATGTCCCCATTGCCTACAAGGGAATAAATACATGACACCGTTTATGGACAGCGCAGTAAACTTCGTCGCTATATGGGAGGATATTTCGTTGCTCGGCAACCTGTCTTTAGCATATAATTTCGACATGACGTGTTTACTCCTTTAGAAAAACATGAAACAAACAAATTATAGGAAAAACGTATACAGTATATTTTTAATTATTTTAAAAAAATTTTTGAAAATAATTGTTCGTTACGCTTACGGAAATTTGTTTTTCTAATCTAGCTATATGGAACAAATGCGACTTTTTGGGATAAGTAGATCTAATTAAATAAACCGAAATGCATTGAAAAACAGAATCATACATTTTCATGATCTGTAATGTCAACTAGATGAAATTATGAAAAAGGATATATCTTGGCACTTCTGTTAACCAGGGGCGTTGTCAATTAACCCGCTGCCCCGACATTTTGTCTGTTGATCCATAAGATGTATTTCAACATTAGGCCTACATCTTTTCAAGCCTTCAAACCTGGGGTAGTTCAACTTGTCACTCTTTTACATAAAACCTGGATTCCCGATTTTTGTTTAGTATATGCGTCAAAATGCACCGAATCGGGTCTTTTATCCAGAGTGTTGGGTTTCATTCTTTTCTTCGTTTCTGGAGATTAACGTCCACTTCCACCTGGGATGATATCGTTGACAAGGGTTCATTCTGAGCTGATGGGGCTTAAATTGTAATAAGTCAGATTTCATGGTTTCTGTAACACGTCTCGTTGGAGGACACCGGAACCTCTTTAACCACGACGGGACCCCTTCCCCACCCTGCTGGCCCCATGCACATCGGAAGCCCCCACCCACCCAACCTGTTATCTATATAATGCTTGGAAATTGTTGTTGATGCAAATATGTTATTATTAAAATAAAAAAGATATTTGTCAAGTTTTTGATTGGTTTGGCCTTAAGATCATCTATCTTTATATTATCGGTAATCCCGGATAGATTTGTCACGTGTTGAAGAACTATTGCATGTTGTGTTATTTCATAGTTCTCATTAAACATTGGTGTAATAATCAACCCTTAGCGAGTTCTGGTTACTCCATTGTTATTGTGTTCACACTTGAAAAGGTGTGAACATGTAGGTGGCATCAATCAACCAACCTCTTCTTGCACTCGTCCGCCAAACATATGGCTTTATCACCAGGTATCGAACGATTTGTCCACAGAAAATATTTTACCTTGCAACTTGAAACACCTACACCAGCTGCCGTTCATAATCAGTTTTCAACGACATGCTAAAGATGCATACGCCAATGGACATGAATGAGGTAAGTAACATCAAGATATATAGAAAATCTTCGTATGCTTCGTAACATGTACAAAACAGATTGCAGATTATTATTTATTTTTGTGTGTGTGTGGGGGGGGATTATTTTAATCTAAAGATAAGAAAGTGCGATGCTTCGTTATAAGATCGCAGAAATTGTAAAAAAAAAATAATAGAAATTTCGGACTTGATTTAAATCTGAGAGTGTGCGACGTTTCGTAATGAGATTGCAGAAATTGTAAAAAAAAAAGATTGGAAATTTCGGACATCATTTAGAGATGAGTAAGTGTGATGTTTCATAATAAAAAAGCTGAAAACGTCATTTGAAAATTGAGGTTTTTCGATGTTGTTACGGATAAGGAAGGGCGATGCTTCGTTGTGCGATTGCCAAAATAGTAGTTTTTAAAAAAAAACAAAGTTTGGATATGTTTTGAAGATTAGGAAGTTTAACGGGTGACAATGTGCAGATATTGTAGGCTTAAGGCAAAAAAAAAGAAAAGAATTTCAATGCTTCGTAATAATAGGCCTATTGGCGAAATCGAAATCGTAAAATTGACATTTTGGATATGATCCAAAGAATATATAGGAAGTGCAAGATTGACAAGATAATGTCACACTTAAGGAAAAATACTCGAAAAACAAACGAAACTGCATTATCTACCACTTTTACTTTACAGCCCTTGGATTTATCTATACCTGGTCGGCCATGTGTCACACAAGACAATCACCACAGCGAATCGAGCTCTTATTCGGATGGAGAACATGATGTTTCTGGTAAAATTTCACCAAATTATTCAGATCGTGGATACCCAACAGTAGTCGTAACAGAAACCAGAAAAGAATCATCCAAACTACCAATAAGTTCCATGCCAACCCAGTTGTCGCCAAATGGACATCATCACGAAAGGGCAGATTCACTTGAAATTGACCCAGCAAGTATTAAGCCGATACGTAAAACAGTTGGAGAAATCACAGTTACATTACACGAACCGTGTCTTTGGCAAACTTTCGGCCAGCATGGCACAGAGATGATTATTAACAGAAATGGCAGGTTATTGATTTTACAAATCATTTTCATTAACAGAAAATACTAATGCATTGATATCTGATTACATTCTTATCTTAGCTTTTAATATTACTGGCGAAAGATTCTGTTTGGGTCAGTATCACCGTCAAATGTATTATGGATAATGCTGTGGATATTGAACAGGCATTATGCGAGAGCTAAATCTGTCTATTGCCTATTGTAGGTTATGAATTATTAATTAGACATCAAATTAACTTACAAAGACGATAATAAACCCTCTATGTCAGCGGATGGCTCAGATATTAAGTAGATTTAAATACGTTTTGTTGATCCGGTTGCCGTAAAAATGGATAATCGTAATGACAATCGAATCTAGACTACAATTGTATCGTCGAAGGCTTGACGCAGAGTGAAGTACTTTGACTGAAATTTTCAACACATTCTCCTATCATTATCTATTTTCCAATTATTAAAGCGATAGCTACCAGCTCTTTATCTGATCTTAGTAATTACCGCTTTCAATTTCTTAAACCAGATAAAGTGTTTAACAACGAATCAATTTCTGTAAAGATTCGACGCATATCCAAAGAGGGACTAAATCTTAGTTATCATATTTCCTTTCAGACGGATGTTCCCACATCTAGATTTGTCAATCGAGGGTTTGAATCCAACTCAACTTTACAATATACTATTAGAAGTTTGTTCAGCAGATAATAAACGCTATAAGTTTATCAGTAACAGATGGATACCTGTAGGCGGTGCCGATCCCATGGAACAAAATCCGCCAGTTATTCACCATGACTCGCCCAACGTTGGTGCCTTTTGGATGAGAAAAGTGTCGTTTGCCAAAGTTAAACTAACTAACTACAAAGATTCTAATGAAGGCTCGGTGAGTTTAACAAATTTTAGCCATTAATTTTTATCTAAGGTTTAAACATTGTTTCTACTATCGTAAGATTTTCCTAAGCCTTTCACCCATCCGCCCAACACCAAGTCTGTCAAATAACAACACATGTTGAATAGATCTGGTTCTTGGTGTTGTTCTCTACTTGGTAACTTCCTTTTGTAGTGATGGGTGACTAGTCTATTTGCTAGCACACAGTGATCTTTAGCACTGGGAGGAAATGGGAAAATCCTGTGAAAACCGACGAGGAACATCAAACATTATACATATTAACTTTGATGCTATTTTATTTTTTTTAAATCTAAATATAAAACATGTTGAACTTGTCCCTTTTTTCAGATCGTTTTACATTCCATGCATAAATATATGGCAAAGATAATAATAGAACCAGCTGGTGCCGACGGCAAAGGTTTAGACGATAAGATAGTTATACCTTTCGATGAAACTGAATTTTTTGCGGTAACAGCCTACCAAAATGAGACGATTATACAACTTAAGATTCACAATAATCCATTTGCAAAAGCATTCAGGTACCCTCGAATATCGTAAGTAGTCAACAATATTTTGCAGTATCATTTATTTAAATGACAATATTTTGCAGTATTATTATTGAATTGACAGCATTTGGCTGTGGAGGGAGTAAAAACGAAATGGGGTTTAACATCTACTTCATTTCGGGACTAACGTTTGGTTCTACTTTATTTCAATAATTCCTGTGCGCATAGGGTTCTTTAGCAGTAGGAGCACGCTGGATGACCCATCGAAGACACAGGAGGTTTGACGGGCGAGTAGGGGTATTTTGCGGCACCATTTACTGAAATGACAATATTTTTGCAGTATCATACAAAATCTTATTAAAATTTTTGCAAATATTGTACAACCACGTGCAGTGATTTTTCTGAATTTATAATTTTATATTTATCTTTTTTCAAGATCCCGAGATAAGAGTTCTGGAAGAAGCAATCGTTCGATGTCTAATAAACGAAATACACGTAAGTATTTAATACAAAGCAATGATGTGTACAATTTTAATAGAGAGACATGGAGGGGGGGGGTAATTTAGGCCATTTCAAGACTAACTTGTAAATCAATTTTATTTCAATAATTCGCTTGCGTGTAGGGGTCTTTAGTTGTGGTATCAAACCGGAGAACCCAGAGAAATCCCTCTAGGTTGGACAGGCGACACTACTCCTTGTCACCTATACACAAGCGGGGAATCCGAAATCACCCCAATCGTCACTATGATAGACCTTGTGATTCCATGCGCATGCGTTAAACCACTAGACCCCCCCCCCCCCCTGTCCCACAATTTTCATAAACCTAAGCAATATGTAACATATATCAATAGTTATGTAATATACAGACATAATGTACTTAATGACAGGTTTGTTGACTTAACACCAAGGCCTCATTAACAGCTTTCAAATAATTGAACTCGTTCTTATAACGTCTTCTGTGTTAAGTTCCATTTTCTTTGTTAAATTTCATATTCTGCGTTCCATTCGATTTTTAGTTAAATTCTAATTTTTATTTAACCCATTTTTTTAGATTCACAAGAATCGATCTTGAATCAACCTTCTAAGCGATGTCGGGTTGAACATTCCAATAGTAAAAGCCCCAGTTCATCTGTTAGTTCTCCTTCAAGATCACCTACTACTTCACCAGGTATGTTACATTCATCAAAATTTAACTTGTCCATTTCAATGGATTTTATACTTTCATTTTGTTTATTGGTTTGTGTGTTCCATCTTCGACACAATTAGCGAAAAACAAAATTACAATTAGTGAGCAAACTGATTGTCGCTAAAAATATTCGAAGCAAAAATGTAGTGTTCCTATTACTATTCACTGTGATATCTTGTAAGTCGGAAACAAACGTAAAACTCCATTTAGTATTAGTATTAATTTTCCAATCGAAATTCGCGACATCAAAGGAAGGGCGTGAGGTTTTTTAAAATGCCATCACAGTGTACTCAAGAGTTGTTGAAAGTGTTATAAACCCAACTTGTTTTGGATTGAGAGAGAGGGAGAAATGGGGTTTAACGTTCACTCGACACAACAAAAACTAGGTCATTTCGGGACTAACATATGGTTTAATTTTATTTCAATAATTCGCTTGCGCGTAGGGGACTTGAGCAGTGGGAGGAAACCGGAGTTCCTGGAGAAAACCCATGAAGTTGGACAAGCGAAACTACCCCATGTCACGTACAACCGGGGATTCGAAACCACGTCAGTCGACTCAATGACAGGTTTTATGATACAGCGCACACGTACTAACCACCCGGTCATCAAACAACCCGTTTTGGATTGAAATACATAATAATCATTTAGGTTATAATAATCCTGTATCATTATCTATTTCAGAGGATGTGAGTTTAATGGCAAAAGTTTCACCGGTCTCGCATTATTTTGGAATGAACGGTCAGATGGACATGATGAATCCTATGTGTCTTCCGCTACTGGGTTACCGTGGAATGCCCCGTTATCCAATGCCACCTTTTGTACCTCCCATGTATTACCCTCAAAATCCGTGGATGTCACAAGATATACCTCAGGCTTTTAACAATACGACATTCAGTTTACCAAATCTTACCAAACAAGACAGTTTGACAGTGAAATTGGAAAGTCCAACATCGTCACCTGAAGCCCAAGTTTAAAAGACTGAATGCCACTGTTTTTGAGCTCCGATTTGGTGACCTGTGATGATAAATAATTTGCTGGCGAATCCAAATTGAAATAGATTAACGGATCGTTTGGGTTCTGGAGAAAGGTGGCATTCCGTGTATTTTTGAATGAGACAGCTCTAAAAGGAATGCTTGAACTGTGATATAAGAAATATTCTTATTTATACTGCCGGTCAGTTATCCGTCCATATAATATGTTTATAGTGTTAGTCAACCTGATGTTTAACGTAAAGAAGTGAAATGTGACATTGTCAAGTTTATACTCCCTGTATGACTATTGTTTTCTGTAATTTTTATTAAGTGCTCTTCGTGTATTTATTTATTTAAATAGAGGAACTGTTAAATTTGTTATTTCATGCATTGTTTCTTATGTAAATATAATACATCCACCAAGGTAAAATAAAATTATTTAAATCGAGTCAATTATTCCGGCTTTTTTTCTCTGGGATTACATTCGTTTGGCGAGATAAGAGCCAGATCGGAATGAAATGGGGTTTTGCGTCCTGCTGTTCTGAAGACTAAACGTCATGCAATGTTCCTTTAGGGAAGTTTTGCCTAGATAGCGGCGCTACGTTCTACTCTTATTTCGAATTCTGTCAAGGTTATTGTTTTGAGCACACGCCAACGTGTTAACGGAACTCCGGTTTTTGGTCCTATCCAAACGACTACTCCGTTCCTTGTAGGATCCCTGTCTAAACTAAGTGTGTATCCAATATCCGAAAAAATCATGAACTTCTAACCTTCAAGGCAAGTTATGTTCCGTTAGAAACACCACTATTAAAATCGCAAACTGATAGCAGTGACTGACTATTCGCTAGACCAGTACAATTACTGAAAACGATGACATCAATGCAAGTTAATTAGCTCATAGTAGGCTTATTAACCCTTTTTCTTTCGCCAAATTAAATTCTAAAAACATTTTTTGAAGTGTTTGGTGTAAATGAAATGAAATAAGGTTTAACGTCCTGCTCTTCTGCACCTAACCTGGGCTAATGGAAGACGGGCATACGCCATACACTGTGCTATGAGGGAAATTTTGCCCGGGCAGCGGCGGTACGGCCTACTCTAATATCGAATTCCAACTGCCAAGGGATCTTTTACGTGCACGCCAATGTGTACACGGGACCTCGGTTTTTTGTCCCATCCGAACGACTAGACAGCTGTCCTTGTCAGGCCCTCCGTTCTGTATCACTGACAAGGGGAAACCACCCCGGAAAATCGAGATCAACTTTCTCGGCCAATGCAGCGATCGAACACCCGATCTCCAGGCTAGCGAGCCAGCGCCTTACCCACTTAACCACGTGATCCCCATCTGTTTGGTGTAAATGGATACATAAAATACATGTAGTACGTAAAATAGGAGCAAATCGGTAAAAAGCACAATTAATTGCCCGGTATGCACGCGCTACCAACACCCATGATCCACGCCGTATTAGAAGACGGCTTTTGCATTACCCCTGTGAAACAGATTGTTAAAATCTTGATCCCCACCTGTTTGGAATAGGCCGCTGTCCAGGTAAAAGTTCCTCAGGGCATACTGTAATATAAAACCACCAATCAAAAGCTAAATCTGCCTATTGCTCTGGTTACTGGTATCAAATGTTATATATAAATTATCATGACAAGCCCAATATCAATTATCTTAGCCATGGGATTTGTCCGAACGTTGAAATAGATAATCGAGACTTAAGTCCCATTGCTACGATAATGGAAAATCTACGCCAAACACTCATAACTTTACACACAAAGTAATGCGACTGAAATTTAAATTTTCAATGTAATCATTTGTCTTTATTCATGTTTGATCTAGTATAGCCACATGGTCCACTCTTGATAAAATTCTTAAGTAATGTATCTTTAAATGTCTAGCTTTTAAATTTTTAGCTTATAAAATTACTTACGTCAAAATATCACTATTAGAAATAAAATGTTTGCGACCTGCTCTTATTCCATAATAAAACAATCAAATATTTCCGTATCATTCTTCCTAAATATTATAACACAACCATAGGAAAATTATATTCTATAAATTAATTAGGCTACATTTATATATTACATATATCTATATATCTATATCACATAAATCTAAAGTTGCAGAGGACATGTTGTCGTTCCTCTCCAACCCCTCTACTCAAAAGTTTTCAGTTTTCCCAGATGAATGTAAGATTCCAAAGAATTATACTAAGTCACTCTTGATTGAAGGAGAGGCGTTTTCTCTGTTGAGCTTGAATTTGATCTAATAGATTCAGCTCTTCTAATTTGTTTCAGTTTCGCTTGTCTTTCGGCATCTTTTAAGCTGGTAATAGCTTCTATATCATCAGTATCTCGAACAGCGGTATGATCAATGTCTTTAAATGTCCAAGTGGATCTATACGGACTTCCACATTTATAAGGTGCTCTAGCTAAGAAATGAGTTAATGTTTGAAAGCGATGTACCCACATACTCAAGAATTGAATTACAAATATTATTCCAAAAATCACGAGGAAAGCTAATCCTGAAAAAGAAATATTTTAGTTTAAAGTTCCAATTTCATATTTTTCAGTTATATTTTTAAAATGTATTAAAATAAAGCCCTAAAATCGATTGTATCTATAAACAGTCCTACCTTGTTAAAGAATAATCCTATTAATCCCATAATTCACTATCGCCAGTTGAGAAATTGGCAAAAATATCATTTTCAACTTTAAATTCAAACGTTTGAAGATCGCCATTGCATGGAGGGGAATGGGAAAACAAGGGAGGTAATTGTGTTATTATTTCCTGTGACAGCCTGTGTCAGTGATTTTAATACCTGTGAAATATTGCCCATGATCGTATAATAGTGAGTTGGCAACCTTTTAACAAAAGACATAGAAATAATTATGTTTTGACTTTCTTAGAAAATATGAAATTCCCGCTTTAAGTATTACTTATTAAACATGCATCATTATGCAAGAGCTTAATCAGCATATTGTAAGTCTTTATTTAGCCTTCAGGTCTTATAGAAATGATTAATTAGACCTTTATTTATATGACAGACTCGAAATCAACTCAACTCTGTAATGACTTGGATACAGATCGGATTTAAACAATTGTCTATTTAAAATTAAATCAGTAAATGGCTGACCAAGCTAAGGTTAACTGTAGACACAGTTGATGCCTATTTCTAGTTCAAACTTACAACTCCGTTCAGAATAAAGTAACTTGACTGAAATTTTCAATATTTTCGATTTTTACCATCTTCCAAAGGAAATATTTGAGCACTAGTACATGGATGTCACCAGGGGAAGTTGCTAACGTTATAACTGGCAATCTAGTAGCAAAGTAGTATCAACGTTTTAAAAATGTCCAATCTGTATTGTTGAATTTCCAAAGTTGTGATGTCACGAGTAAATACCACCCACTTTGCTGGAAGGTCGATTACACAAAATTGCTCTCTCAAGAAAACCTTTAGTAAACCTCTTCCATCGCTTTTTGATTTTAAGATTTAAGTTTGAAAATCCGACTATAACAGAGATACTCACACAAAGCATTGAAATACACGCACACGGCCGCTAATTAACACTCGATGCCATCGGATGGCTCCGATATTTAAATAAGTTTTGCGATTAATGTGGTTACCGTACAAATGTTTATTATCGTAACGGTAGCAATGACAACCGAGGCTAGACTAAGTAAAATCGTATCGCCGATAGCCATGCTCAGAGTGAAGTAATTTGACTGAAACTTTCTACATATTCTCTGTTCATTATCTATTTTTGAAAAACTAGTAAAGCGAGAACTTTATCTAACCTTACCTTATACCCCTTTAATGAAGGTTTTCAGAAAATAGGTAACTTCTGAACGTGGAATATCGACAGGGTTTGTCTTCTCATGACCTAAATGCTTCACCACCGATTTGAACTAGAATGTTCTTGTACCAGATGTTGAAATGATTATATTTTAACATTACTTACCAATTGGGTTTGCACCAACAACCACTAAATCGACTTTACTAGCCATTGTAGATATTAGTATTAACCAAAGAGTGTTGGTAACCGCTAATACCATCAACCATAAGGATCGTAAATTATTTAGCGCATCTGAAACACAGAAAAATTATTTTGAGTCCGCATTACGACCCAGACCAGTTTAGCTATGTGTAAATTTTTGTTTGCTCGGCAATTTAATTCTGAAGAGACATAGAACCCTGGTTCCATAATAGGCCTACTCCATTACACATGTCCCACCTAGCAATCAAATAACTTGTAATCGAGTCGCGGGGTTTCGATTGTCAGCTTGTACGTGACATTACTGAAAAAGATGACGGTGACATTTGCGCCACCGTCGCTATCATTTTTGCTCCACAATGTCTCGACGTACTCCCAAATGACCATGACACAACTCACTACATCAAATCCTTTCTCCCCCTTTTCCCATTCCCGCTTTTTCATAGCGATTCTTCTACTCAAAGAAAATTTGGGAAAAGGTTAAAGCCGGTCTATGAGACGTGAATTAACATTAAAGTCAATGGGGAAATCATTAGTGGCCATACAGTACGTATCTTAATAATTTATGTTCATTTGTGGTTTTAAAAATGATTAATTTGTTATTAAATGGAAATTTCATCCCGCGATTGAGTCTATATTGTGTTAGCTCCAATAACGCGTTGTCCAATGGAGTTGAAACAATTAAAATAAACTTAAAACCTAATTAGATATTAGATAAAATTTAACCTTTTAGTTCCACCTCAATACTGAAAGCTTCTTGACCTGGGGTCAAACATTGATCTATAAGAGACTTCCAGAACATATTTTCGCCAACGTTTGATTCCTTTAATAAATGAATCGGTGTCATCTCAATATATGCCTTCACTTCATTAGCTTGTCTCTCAGCTGCAATAAATAGGTTTAAACCATTTATAAAGAGTTAGGCGAAAAAACAAAGATGAGAAAGAGTGGAGAGATTCATTCGTGCTCATTTAAATATAATTAGAAATAGGCAACCATCTGATATCACTTCTCGTGTACTTTAAATCTTCACCAAGTGTACATATTGTGTTCCACGAAATCAGAGTTCAAAGTCTTAATATTGTATTATTAGGAAAGCTGCTTTATAATTCGACTTTTCCAGAGGAAATCTTGATGGTGGTTTTAATTCATCAAAATTTATGTATTATTAAATATATAATTCCGCTTGCCTTCTGTTGGGTTCCTGAGCTTTGATATAGCGTACATCAACCTTTTGATATGACCTGAAATATAAAAATGAATTCATTTTTTCTCCCATTTTAATGTGATCTTGCAAGTCAATCATTCAATACAGTTCGACATAATCAATAAACAAACGGAAATGAGATGAAATGAAATAATGTTTACCGTCATTCTGTTCTGTATTTCCCTTTTCATTATCTATTTGTAAACTATTATAGCGATAACTGTTAAAGCTCTACATAAATCTTACATAATGCATCTTTAATAACCATACCATATTCCATGAAAACTACGCCGAGTAATGTTAATACTATTACGTACCATCTTTACTTATTGACAATTCTTTGATACATTCTTTTCTACTGTAGGTTTTCAATATCTGTAACTCGTATGGTTTTCGTATTTGATTTCTCTTGAAGTTTTCTTTGTACATATCAAGCCCTATCTTCTCTAGCCATTGACCTACGTTTGTCTAAAATAAAATTGAAAACACAAGTATTCTTACATGCTCAGATGGAATCTATCTTTCTATTGCATTCAAAAATACATTCAAAAATATTAAAGGAGCCCGCTAAATCTACGATCCATAATATGTGAAATTAAAAACACGAATTAGAGAATTCAATATTGGTCAATTTCAATCAATAATGATGTTGTTATCTTGTCGTGGGATCCTAATATCTAATATTTAAGACACAATTAACGTTTTATGTTCAGTACATGAGTCGTGTATTCTATGGTTTCGGGTGCCATTTTGTAATGAACAAATAAAAACACATCCAACAAAATAATGTGAAAGGCTGATTCACAAACGACAAATAAATAATATTATAAAAAAAACGTGTAGAATGGATTGAGCGGGCGTAAACGATTACCGTTCAATTTGAACTGTTCCCGTATTTCAACCAACAAAATTACAATATTATTTTCAAAATTTTAATATAAATCACTTTAGAACCATTTTCGGTTAAAATAGAGCCATAAACCCTTTAATCCTCTAATTAAATTTATCTCGTCCAGTTGTACGAAAAGCTGAAACTGTAGCCACGGACACTGGTTTTCGAATACCCAAAAGGTTTTATTCTACCGCGCCTCACTACCCAACCCCATAGTCAGAAAAAATGTGACCACCCTTTCTACTCATACTTACCGGCACCTCAAATTCTATTTCAAACAAAGGTAATCGTTTAATCTGTTCTGACATGTAATGGATATGTGATTTACTTTTAATACCCATTGACTCTAGTTCTTTACTCGACATACCAGATATAAATAAAGTATTGTCATAACCATGCTTCTTAAATAGGTGAAGATATTTTGACTGAAAAATATAAATATTGTACAAATAGAAGATTCTACGATGTCTTTGGTAAAAAGCTGAAAAGTTAAAGACATAATAGTAACTGCAGGAGGACAGCACTATACAGAAACAAAACCGATAAAAGACAAAACCTGCGGACAAGACAAACCTGTGGAGCAGATAAACACACACCTTTAATTGTCTAATCAAACACAAAATATGTTATCAACGCCACAAAGACACCTTCATCGATCATGTTAAGGCGCGGTTACAAGAGACTAAGGCGTAATATGTTTCTTAATTTCTGCCTAACTTGTACATTAGTATTCATGCCCCGAGGGCCAATAATATGCTCAACCCCTTTTCCATATACCAAGGGCAATGATATAGCAGAGTTCACGACAATAAGATACCGCATATAACCCTCCAATTTTTTGGGTTAATCCGTCTGCCAATATAGTATAATATGTTGTCTAAAATTGCCAAAATGTATCGAGGAATGTCGATTAGATATTCACAGCGAGACTATTGGTATCAAGAATAATAAACGTTTTTAATAGCATGATCCTAGAAAACTATTGGCTATGGCGGAAGTACATTAAATTGGATATGAATCGATGATGCTACTGCTGCAATTAGCATTGAGAGTTTGGTAAATTCTCAAGTTCTTTGCTCAGAGGATAGATAAAATAAAATGTTTAATTTTGTAATTTTGTAATTAAATCTCTACCTTTAAATCTGGTGATAACCAACTTTCAACAGGCAAAGCTTCTTCCGTATTTTCCCGATTTTCATCAGTTTCCAAAGAATGGCCCCAAGCTTATATAAAAAAAAGACATTCGATTCGTTAAAACATTCGCTCTAAAATGGCCGATTTACCCTTCACATTGATAGGTTTTTAGCAAATATCTTTTTACTAGTACTTGTTTAATCACTAATTCTTGAGACAAAGAAGAAATGGTGTTCTTGTTCCAAGTTCTACCCTAAATCCAAAATGCGTTAGAGACGCCATAAAGGCTATCCGATCTTGCAATATAGCATTCCTATTTTGACAAAATGGCGATGGTTTTAGAAAATCAAGCAGATTTGTATATTTTTGTGCTGAATTTAACAGTTAGTCATGTTTCTGAGATCGTCAATGACATTATGAGCGCAACCTTTAATTTAGTGTCGCGGTGTTTGAGTGGGAGATCCCAGAATTATTTTTAAACTTTGATTTTGTAGCTGCCAATATTATCTATCTATTATTAGAATACACCCCCTTTAAACGAGCCATAGCTTACATCCATAAAAAATGACTAAGATATTGAATAAAATATTCGTACATTCTTGAAATGATGTGGTGGCCATGAGGTCCTCTTCATCTGGTATGATTGATGGGTTTCTAGAAGTTTTGTCTACATACTGACCATCATGTCCAGTAGAGGAGATACTGGTAGTTCGAGTTCTACCTTCACTACCATTATTTCCAGTCGGTTTTTTGTTTCTGTCACAGCAACTATAAAATTACATTATTATATATATATTGAATCTTGTCTGCAATATCACCTCGGTGGAAGTGGATGTAGAATACAACTAACCCACACACTGATATTGTGTTTATTTCTTCTTTTAGAGCAGTCCCCTTCAATACATTATACCCAGTTTGTGTAATAGTTTTTGAGAAATCCCCCTTAATAGCTTACATCCGTTCATTTTTTCTATTCCTTTAGAGAATTTCCTTTAAAATACCTTACACACAGTACATTCATTCCTTTAGAGAATTCTCCTTTAATCGCTTACACCCAGTTCAATTGTTCCTTTACAGAATTCTACTTCATTAGCTTTCAACCAGTTTTTTTGTCATTCGTTTAAAGAATTCTTCTATTTGATAGCATATCCCCAAACCCCGAGGATTGGATAATCGTTGGATGATCAGGCCCACCGAAGGGTTAAAAGGTTTAATAAAATGTCGTATATTTGCTTGAAGGACGTCGATGTAGATAAACTCTTGGGGGGTTATAATCATTTATTTGTCATAAGTATAACACGTCTCAATCTCACAATAAATTGATAACACATAACAATTATTATATTTACAGATTACATACTATTACTAAAGCAACTTGTTGAAATTATATGTTTCCATTTACAGAATTTTGACGTACTGGCGTTATCAACAGGGAGGTGGGAGGTGGGACTTGAACAAGACGATATGAAGTATTAGTTTTTATATTTATTTACTTACAAACATATCTGACGTAATATACTGGCTAAGGTCGTGTACCACGGTTCTTTAAAACCAGTTACAGATTGAGATTTTTCTTCACGGGTACCTGTTTAAAGATATGAAAACTATATTGCGAGGGTGTCCCAATCAAACTTTTTATTTTTAATGTAGCGGTCAGATCTTTTGAAATTATTCTATTACGATTTTTGTCTTTACTCGAGTCATTATAGTTGAATATCACAAATCATAATAAATGCTGTATTACAAAGACTTTTGTGTTGAAAGATAAAGTATTAAATTTTAAAGACTAAATTTCACATAATGTCACTACAATGGACAGCACCATATTCCTGGCCATCAATCGTTATCAACCAATCAAACTAAGATTAATAGTTACGTCGGCAAACCGTTGACGTTAGAGCGCACTAGTCTTACAGACGACAATGCTTGAATGTATAGCTTTTGGTTCTTTAAATAAGAACTGCAAAATTGGGAGGTGGTCTGTTCTCTGGTTGCAGAACATTGATACCACTGTGTTTTCCGAAATGAAATGAAATGAAATAGGGGTTAACGCCCTACTGTTCTGCTCCGAATTGGGCTAATGAAGACGGGCATACGCCATACTGCAGTGTTCTTATATCGAATTCCAACTATCAAGGGATCTTTTACGTGCAATGTGTACACAGGACTGTAGTGTTTCGTCCCATCGGGCCCTCCGCCCTGCATCACTGACAAGAGAGAACCATGCCGGAAAATCGGGATGGACTTTCTGGGCTAGTGCAGGGATCGAACGCCTTACCCACTTGGCCACCGTGACCCCCTTTTCGATAGTGAACTAGTTCTGCAATAGATAAGGTGATACGTGGTGCCCTCAACCTCTTATTAGAAGTATATACATCATTGTATTTTCCGGAGAATGTGTGTTATTTTCATCCCCTATCATCTTAAATGTATACACCACAGTCTTAATTCCGATGAACTATCTTGGTCAACACCGGGTTCGAACACAAGAGCCAAGGTTTTACTCTGAATAAATAGGTTTAAGCAAAAGTATAACTGGATTTTTTAAAAGTTCTGTAATTAACCTTCGTTCTGAAATGTTGAAACATTCACAAAAAGGGATGCTGTATATGTTTATTAATATATATAGCTTACCCCAACTTCGATCAGTTAAATTACAAATACTGTAAAGATTCAATATAACATAACCGGATGGTAGACACAGTAAATACCATAAACCATGTAGTAAACACGTAAACTCTTGTAGATGTACTAAAGCTGTTATCACAAATATAGCAATTAAACTTCCTAGATATATTGTAGTTACTGACACCGGTATATCTACACTTATGGCTGAAAATAAGGGGAAAAACGACATAATTCTATCTCTGTATAAACGTTATATAGTTGAAAACACAATACATATATTATTGAACATAAAATCCCTTAAAAGCTACAAACTGTTAAAGATCACATACAATGACTATACAAAAGTTCTAAGTACTTGAAGACAGTGTTATTATATACACTTTACACTAATTTTACACCAATCTGAATAAAATAACTCCATATATTTCAGTTTGTGCGTCAGGCGCTTTAAAACACATTTCATTATGAATTCATTTGCGACTGACGTCACATAGACTACAAATGTCGATTGTCAATAAACACTATCTTGACTCTAGACCAACCATCACCTACAAGCTACAATTAAACAACCACGAAAGAAACATTGTTAACAGCGGGACTTT
Organism: Patella ulyssiponensis; assembly: GCA_963678685.1. NCBI lineage: Eukaryota > Metazoa > Mollusca > Gastropoda > Patellidae > Patella > Patella ulyssiponensis. Next base: position 48,905,967 of record OY783229.1, on the reverse strand, counting down.
CTCTTATAAACATGCCACTGGAAAATAATATGTAAAGAGTTAAACATTCCCTATTCTGGTCTTTTTTTCTGGCTTCAATAATACATTATTATTTATACATTTATTAAAATAACAAGCCTATAATCAATTAGATTAAAACGCTGCGGCCATTTTAGATTTCAGATATACAATAAACAACCGATTTTATCTGGAGTCCCACAATTAGCGTACTTGGCGCCCTCTACTATTTTTTTTTAATATACATTAATTATATTATGAATACTATTAAATCAAGCATTCTGTTGTTTGTTGTTTATGTTTAAAACGTATTCACCTATTATTAGCTGTTCTAAAATATAACACAGGCAAAAAACCCAACACAAACGTCAGTGACCTTAATTTGTATGATTATCACTTGAAACGATTATCACTTTCATCACGATTTTTACGTCCGTTCTGTTTATTGTACAAAATTAAGAAATTAATCTGTGTAATGGAAAGGTATTTAGTTGTAGGGGACAGGGGACACCCCCTCACCCCTCGCCCCCAATTGATCGCTGTGACGTCACTGTCTTCATTTGTTAATTTTGAGTGAAGATATCTCAATGTATCTTAAATGGATTTCAATGAGTGTTTATAATATAATCACACTGCCTTTAAGTACAAACCACTGTCAAATGGTTAGTGTTATTTTGTGTGCTCTTTAATAATATAGCAAACTGCAGGTGACTTTACAATACCACACTTGGCAGACTGATTTAATAATTGTGGGTCAAATGCTTCACTTAAATGGCAAAGTGATATGCATGGCATATCCGGATCAGCTTGATATGATATCAGATTAAAAGCTGGACAATCCATAATAATTGACATAAAATTGAAAACTTTACGATTCCTTGGATAAATTGTGAGATAATAAAATATTTTGCTAAAGTACCTTGTGGTGGAGATACTGTTGTTGATCTTGTATTGTTATCATTAACCGGTTCCCGGAAATTGTTTAAATCTTGTACAATTTGTTCCAGTGTACCAACAAAAACGGCCGTCATAATCACAGCATATACAAACGTTAACACCTTTGCTGCCTGAAATACATACCACTGTCTTTTAAATCTAATCGTTTTGTTGGATTTGTCCAATAGATGCATAAAGGACCATGGCATTGAACACACAGAAAAATCTGATACCCGATGCGATTCGCGTTCGGCTATGCTACATGGGACTATATAGGACAATCTCTTATCTCGAAACACGCAGAGGGTTGAGAGATGAGGTTTGTCATTTAACGCCATGCATCTTCAGGCGATGAAACTTTTAGGAGCATACTGCAAACAGAGAACGGAAGGTAGCGTTGTGCTGAATATCCATATAGAGTTCACCCTGTAAGGACCACAATGAAAAAATATCCATTAAAAACATTTTGAGACTAGCATTTAGTAATTTTTAATTTCCACAGGACGCATTTTTATGCTAAATTTAGAAACTGACTTACTTGTAGCTGTACCGTAGACGTAGCTTTTAGACAGATACCAACAAAAACAATACTTGTTAACAATTGTAGTACCATAGATGTCACTACATCCGTGTTCCACGAATACGCCAAACCCCCTGTAAACGATTTAAAAACAATATTGCAGTATGCAAAAATTTTAGCCATATTACCCACTCCGTTCCGAACACCATACTACTTTTCAGTCACTCGATACAATAACCATATATCAATTTAAATTTCCGTATGTAAGTCAACATGATTACCGAACTGTGGATTAGCCCATGGATGCTCACAGCTATCATCAATAGATGGCCGATATCTTACTTATCTCAAGCAAATTATGATGTTATACGCCAGCTGTGTATACTAATTGGCTCTACATTGGGTCATATCACTCATGATTGCCCACTTTTTTTATAGAATATAGGTCCCGTGTGCACATGGGCGTGTACGTAAAAGATCCCTTGGCAGTTGGAATTCGATATAAGAGTGGGTCGTAGCGCCGATGCCCGGGCCAAATTTCCCTCATAGCACACTGTATGGCGTATGCCTGTCTTCATTAGCCCATGTTAGGAGCAGAACAGTAGGACATTAAACCTCATTTCATTTCATTTCATTTATAGAATATAAACTCTCCTACTGTTTGTGTTATTCCTTCCGGAAGTGTAAATTGACATACGCCTGAAACTAGTGGAATTGATTAACAAATGCAACCCTTGGTCGTTGATCAATTTGTACTGCAGTCTCATTGTTTGAAGCAAATATATTAGATTTTTGTGATGTTAAAGTGTGCAGGAGGAATGTTGAAGTTACAAAAATGCTGCACATTGTAACATGTTTAAAGATAAATACTGCATTTTGCGCGTGCGTGTGGTTAAATATAAAGCAATATCCACCCCATAAATATAACTACAATCTGATATACTCACCTGATACAAGAAGAACTATCGTGCTAGGCCCTATTAAGGTAGACAAGAGTAATGCCCCTTGGTATATAATAAACAATATTGAAACTCGGTGGTTAAAACTGGTTATAAGATACCATTTTCTGAGAATAAGCATGAGATTGGCGATAGTAGAGGCGATCCATCGTCTTCTTTGTTTATAGAATTCATCAAAATCTGAAGGACAGTTGGTACTATTCTCAGCAGCAGCACAATACTCAATTCTCCAGCCACTTTGAACCTACATTAGAAGACCAAGTCACATATTCTGAAACATTTTTTGTGCTCAGTTAAAGTTTTTTCCATATTTCATTCGCGTGTCAAGGTTGTGAAATTAAAAGTATCGATATTTTCATTTTGACATCCGAATTCAAGTTTATCGACTTTATGTATACTGTTTGATGAGTTATATGAGTTTGACTAGGTAAAGTGATCTTTGGTTTTGGATTTGTTCCTGATTTTTTTGTCTATACTCGGTTCCCGTTTAATGAAAACAATAAATACCAAAAATGCCACTTTCCTTTAAAATTATGAAATTGCTGTTGTTGTGGCCTTATCTGATATTTAACAAACAGAGTTGGATCTCTTATTGTCAAAATTTCATTTCCTGTCTCATCTAGAAATTGACTTTATTTGAAGTCTCTAAATTCCACAAGCAATGGTAACTTACATGATTAACTATTGCCACGCTTAATAACAATTATTAAATTGGCGACTGTTTTCATTGGTCCACTTGGTTCGCTAGCAACCAATCAAAATGGTTGATACGACTTCTGGCGTTTTTACGTTAAACATATGGAACGGACAAGCTGTTCAGCTATTTTTAGAAATCATGAGTTGAAATATCTATGCGACTACTATATAAGATGTATCAGCATACGAAGGGTACATAGACAGGTTCCTGGATAAAATCTGTTAGTGTTTTTGACGTAACTTTAAATAACCCGCGCCCAGTAAAGGTTAGATACACGATTTTAACATGAGTATAGCAATGGCTAATAAGCTGATAATGCTCGTAGCCATTGCTTTAGCAATGACAGAACCCTATAGGCTAATATCTGATGGTCTCCCGCGTAAAAAAAATGTTTCAAGAGCTAAACGTCTGTGATCATCAACATTTTATCAGCTGTTATAGATTATTTACCAGTAGTGTGCAGAGCCATCTATCTTCACCCATGTCTTTAGTGAGAAAATCATCAGCATGTTCAACAGTTGTAGCATATTCTGGTAAAACATCCTTTAAAGATGTACATCTATAGACACTAAAACATCCAGGTGCACATAAAACAGATCCTAAAACATGTTCTGCTGCCTGCAATTACACAGTATAAAGAAATAATTGAAATTACAGAACTTTTCATCATTTTACACTGCTTCACTGTTGATGAAATTCGTGGAGGAATTCTTGGGAGCTTTTGGCATTATCCTTTGATGAGATTAACATATTGAGGTATTTGATAAGATTAACATAGTGTATTATTTGAAAAGATTAGCATATTTGGATAAGATTAACATAAGGTAGATTTTGATAAGGGTAACACTTTGTAGACTTTTATAAGGGTAGCGTATTGTAGACTTTGATAAGACTTACATATTGTAGACTTTGATAGAAAAAAAACGTAGTTGAAATTGATAAGGGTTGCACACTGTAGACTTGAATAGAAGTAACGCATTGTAGACTTTTATAACAGTAACGTATTGTAGACGTTTATAAGAATAACGTAAGATGTATTGTAGACATTGATAACGTATATTTTGACAAAATATTGATCTAAAACTCACCTTCTGAAACCAATGACCTATTGCATAATCAAATATTTGATACCATACTACCGGACCACTTCCCATGGGATGTGTTCTAGCACACACAGCACCAACACTCTTATCACGTAGCATCAGATCTAATAAAGCTTCTACAGAATCCGGCGTAAACTTTACATCAGCATCCGTTGTTAATATAAAACACTCCTCGTCTACAGCTAAAATCAAACATATATTTTTATTCATAGCTTAAATTTAAACATTTCACAAAACATAATCAGCCAACACACATTCTTAAAAGGCACCATATGTGCATCTAAGTGGCAAAGCGTACACCGATCTGGAGAATAGGCTTTTGTTCATATGCCTACAATCATTCTAGGTGCTAAACAGACATTGTATAAATTGTAGCAGTATAATCACCGTTATACAAATAACACAAATACAGGTCTATATTTCGTTTATCGATTTTTAAATACTTTTGATGGCCTCTACTACATAAAGATCTGGTCGGTTGTAGTGGAAGGTCACATCAGAGGTCATGTCTCTAGTGTTCCCACAGTAACTTATACCACACGCCAAAAACTTGCCGTAACATACCGTTTCATTGGCTAATACGTCACATCACCCAGAACTTTAGTTATATAACATCTCTTCCAGCTTCTAGTGTAGTAAAGACAAGTAAAACGATATTTTGAACTATAAAAAAACGAACCGAGATAGGATTTGTGTTTTATTCAGATTGCAAATAACACTTAAATAATATCTCTTGTTTATTCGTCAATAATATTATTATATTCTGGTTGTCTACTAATTTACATACCATCCCCCATCAGGAAGTCCAGAACAAAGGACATATACATCACTTGACTCCATCTTTTCTTATTTTTAACCTTAAAAAGAATGAAATAATGATTTTTAACATTGACTCAAATTATAAATCTATCTGCATTTCATTTCAAATAAAGGTGATCTGGGGAGATCACTGGAAAATCTATTCATCAATACTAGATCGCAAGTATTCCTCGTTTGTGCGTGTTGAAAAAATCATAACAAAAACACTCTCGCCAACCTGACAAAATATGCTATGAAAATAGAAAAACTCGCAAATTGAACAAATTGAACTTTGTACTCCACTTGGCAAAAATCACGAAAAAATATCCCGTTTATTATATCCAGAAATTAATGAATATTCTTACTTTTAGGTTATCTTTAAGATGAAGGCTCAGAGCCATGGATTGTTTTCCTCTCTCTGACGGTAATCTCCAACTTAACTTCATACCATACGGAGTTATAACTTTGGTACCGTCGGCAGGTGAAATTCCTAAATAAAAATAAGGTTTATAGACTTTCAGAACCTATAGTAAGTGATACTAAGGATATGATACAAAATATTCCAAAACATTGGTATGCTTCTGGTACTACACCAATAGACACGTTCAGTGACATTGTGTTGCTAGTTGACTGCACAGCCGATGTAAAATATATAAACGAAGAAGACTATAATTGTCGAAGATGACATTATGCTTACCTAATGTAGGTTCTAACAAACCAATCAATTGTAAAGCAAAATTAGTAAGTGATCTGTTTCTGATACCGCCATCAAATATAATATGAGATTCAAAAAATCGACTTCCCTCCATCTGAGACAAATTGATACGATATATTGATTCCAGAAGTATTTTCATCTCTTCCGCCGTCTGTTAAAATAAAAGACATTATAGCTTCATTCAAATATCTATTCAATTCATCAACTAACATATTTTACAGAACACCCTGTCCGTTATTTAACTAATATCCTACAGCGTACCAAGACTTAGTGATGCCTTGAATCGACTTCTTGACTGTATGCCCCAAGACATGATGTACCCAGTACTCAGAATAAGGGAAAGCAAGGCATTTTAAATATCAAAACAGCTTTTACAACAATTTAAAATTTCAAAAACATTTTTGTTTTAATTTCACGCATTGATAGTTTGGCCCGGTGAAATGAATACCCGGGCCCGTCGTCTCTCTGTACTTCTCTCGCAATACCATTGTAAAATCAGTTCTGCCAACTGCTAAGTGCATGTTTTATTCTCCGATTACCGCATATTCAATTACAAGGTTCTAGGTCTGTCCACATAAGCCTACAATTCCCTTCATCTCTGAAATGTCAACAGCAGATGACTTTAATAAGCTTTTTGCGTATGTGACATGTGCATCTAAGATGAAAATGAAATGAAATGGGGTTTAACGCCGTACAGTTTTGCTCCGAACTGGGCTATAGTCCTGGGGCTGAGGGGGTTCCCGTGTGCAATCATATGCCCCCTATTTTGACTCTTGGTCCCTGTAGGGTTCCCATACCTCGGGTATAAGGTTACGACGGCCATCTTTGACGCCATCTTGAATTACACCTTTCTGCCCCATATCTGGAATGTCTACCCAAGTTTTTTTCAATCTCCTATGGGTACCTTACGGGGATCAAGAGTCAAAGTTAGGGGACATATAATTGCAAACATGAACCCCCTCAGCCCCGGACTACTAATGAAGACAGTGGATCTAAGACTCACCTCTCTATACATAGTAGTACAGATATACACTCTTGTATTATTAACAATATCTTCACTATTCTCTTCTACATTTCTTTTATTTAACATCAAACATTGATCTAATAACACACCGTTATATGTCGGTGTCCAGAACAACTACAATAAACAAACAATCACGTCATTTTAAAACAGAACAACTACAATAATCAGATAATAACATCATTTCATAATTAAACGGTCTCCGAGAATTAATTGGAAGTGAATACGGGAAGTAAAAGGACTATTTTGGAAAGCTTAACATTTGCATACAAACATAAATCAAGACGTCGAGTTAAAAATATAATCTCTGGGGTAATGTGTTGGTTTGTGCTTAAAATGGAATCAAAAAGAGAAAACTATAACTACCGTATTTCATAGTTGACCGATAGATTTGAATTACCTTAGACTCCTTCTGTAATACGATGTCTTTACTAAATAGCTTGACGGAATACAAAACTATAGCCAGAAACAGAAGAACAGTGGAGATAATCAGTAAGGGTAGTTGGTCGTTAGTATAACACCGTGCGTCCGCTTGTGGAAAAAAGAACTTGCAGCTGTCGTTTAACATGAGTAAAATAGGCGACAGTAAATAGAAGAGTAACATCGGTAAAATAAAAGCACCCTTCTGCATACAGACATGAAGTGCCATGAAAGCCAATCCGTAACCAATGAGAGAGGTACTCAGATTCAAAACAAGATTCTGTGCTACGTCATTCCACGGAAGTTGCCACGCTTCTCGAAATTCGTTATACATTGTTTCTGTGAAGTACAGATCAGAATTGTAAACACTATGATCGACGTAATAAAATACGAAACTAAACAAAGTGATAAAAATCACGTTAAATGAGTTTATAATGATACCCATCTTCCAAAACGTGGGAGAGTCAGTTAGCTTATTATTGTTTTTGGTGTCTGTTACTGAAGGTTCTTCGGGTGTTACAGATGCACCAGCCGAGCTTGCAAAACTGGAAAACCCCGAGCTTGATGAAACGTTGGTCGATATGGAAGAAACATTATTATTCAAAGACGTGTATCCTTTGCTGTTTTTCCGCGTTTGTGCTTGATTCTTGGATAGCTCCTGTTTTAGAAATGGTGACCACGCCACCGTCAGTGTAACTGTTGCTACGATGACGTGCCAGAAGAATGATCTAGATTGATTGTTATTTGTACTTTCATCGAAAGCTACTATCAGAATACATACAGATCCGGCCAATGCACAGAACGACATAACTATATGTGAACACTTGTTGAGGCGCGAATGCCGTGCTTTGTTACGATTGTATGACAATATGAACGGTAGCACATAAACCGTGTTCATTAATAACAGATTGGTCGTTAACGTAAACTGCCCTAGTATTTTGTAGGTGAATATACACAGACCACAACATTCTAGTATACTTGAACATAATGCCTGAAAAATATAACAAGAACAGCTCCAATGTTTAAAATTGGCTTAAGATAGTCAAAAGCGGCAAAACAGGAAGTTTAGCTCAGTTCTTTGCGCATGAGACTCGGACGAAGTAGCATCGGTTGCGTATCTGTTTCGTCTCGTGTTATTATCGTCTAGTAAAGAGTCGAAACTTTGGGGTTTTAATGGCCCACTTTTATGCCCCCCCCCCCTCTTCCGTTCATCGTTCATACACCCTGTAGTGTGTGATATGTGGAAACTTTTGTCCTGTCAGTGGGGTCGAAACTTAGGACAAACTGTTATGCAAACGCAAACTTAAAGATAATTGGAGGAAGCTGACGTAAAATAATTACATACATAGTATAGTAGTATCGCCCATAACGAGACAACTCAGTCCAGTAAATTTGGTAAAATGTTTATAGGCTGCTATTCCTAGAATATTTATAAAACATAAATAATTGCTGCTGGTATGGAAGAGCTGTTGCGCATATAGTTCATTTCATTTTACGTCCCCGAGTATCGCAATTTGTAACAGAGAAGTCGATATTAGTTTCAAAGAGACAAAATGGCTAAGGTCTGGTTTGCCGGTTTTGGTTTGGAACTTAAACCAACCGTCTATTCTGTCATATATTGTCCATTTCATTAATTAATTTATCAATTATATATGATAAACTGTTGATCGCCAGATTTGCATTATGAACTTTGTCGGTGTATAATTCTAATACATGTACCAGTTTTCTCTTTAAGAGACAATAGACAAACTGTTTAAAACTTACCAATAAAATAGATCTCAAAGACGGCCAGGGCATATCTTTTCTCAATCCACCAACCCACAAGGCACGTAATAAATTAAACACATATGGGCAGAGAAATATAAAATACAGAGCAATAAAGCGACTCGTATTTTCAATCCTATCTTTTGAGTTCCTTCCAATTGTTGTTATATTGAGCGTGAGATTTAATATAGAAAATTTGGAAACGGCAATGCAAGAAAGCACCAACAACCCAATAACCATCGTAGCAAACACTTTCAACACCGGGACAACGCATGGGTATCCTTTACTCGTCTTGCTCGTCAACGCCTCTTCGATTTTTGACTTGCCTTGAACGGTGAGTTTCTCTTTTAATTCAGGTGGAAGATCTGTTCTGGTACTTGGAGCAAGTGACGAGATTTCCGATGCCAGCATTGGGTCTTCTTCGTTTTCGTCTATAGTTGACAAGGCATCATTCTGAATTACATCAGAATGAGGCGCCGCCATTTTGTTTGAGAATAGACACAGAAGCTTAGACGGACATCAAAATAGAACCTAAAAATGAAAATGAAAACTGGGATTGGAAAAGGTCTCAAAGATCATGAAAGTAAATGAAAGTCAGCGTTATTGTGGTGACCCAGTCAAAAATATTAGATGAACAAAATTAATAGACCGCTCTATTTGCTGTCAGTTGAATGACAAATGTAACAAGCTCAACTTTTTATTTTTAAATAAATGTATTGGTTTATTGTACTGCTGTTTTACCTTCATGTAAATATACTAATTAATATGATCTTCTTCCTTATTTCTAATCCTTATTTGAAAGGGGGGGGGGCATCTTCAATCGAGTGGGGTAATTTTTGGTTTCGATTTCTATTGTGGGTGGTGATCAAGCGTTCGTTTAAGGGGAATTTTCCGAGAAACGGGATGCGGACAATGCTTGAAATCCGGGCAAAATGTTGATATAAAAGAAAATCGTTCATCTAATGTATTAATAAAACGCCCATTACTTCTACTGTCATAACTATACATGTCGTGGTAAAACTTAAAACATGTCAAAACGCCATTTTTGGCCAATTTCGAACATGTACCCTACTGCCATTAAGCCATCTATAGGTTTGCGGTATAATGATAGAAATTAATGTTTTATTATAAGAGAATAATCCCAAACAATATCACATTTCCCATAATTCTAGTCATTAGCCCACTCAAACACTTGATCACCACCCGGAGTTGAACCCCACTGTAAAGTCGACTCAAGAAAAACCGATTGTCATCAATTCTGCACTCGGTGGCTATACCCTTCAAACCTCCTTACAAAATACCTCTATTTTTGTTTGCGAGTTGGGGGGTTGGGATGGCCTAGTGGTCTAGAGTGCCGCGCTTCGACCTCTAGCTGGCCGGTCACCTCTGGCTTGCGGCTGTGGTTTCGAACCCTGGTGTGAGCGTATATGGCATGGAGATAGGGGCGCCTTCTCAACCTCGTGGGTTTCCTCCGGGCACCCCGGTTTCCTCCCACTGCTAAAGACCCCTACGCGCAAGCGAATTATTGAAATAAAATTGAAACCATATGTTAGTCCCAAAATGACCTAGTTTGTGTCGAGTGGACGTTAAACCCCATCTCTCTCTCTCTCTCTGTTTGCGAGTGACGCGTTGTAAAACGTCTAAAGAAAGACATAAAGAAATGCAACCCAATTTAATAAACTTCACCCGACTATAATTATACACGTCTAATATTCGATGATATAATATCATTACTAAATATTGACAATTTATATAATGAGTCAGTCATACTTGATATTAATTATTGAGTCGTAATGTCCAGGAAATCGGATGTATAAAAATCAAATTAATACGATTTAAAAATAATTGAGTTTTAATTATCACTCTCACGAGAACAATATTATTTTCAAAATACAATGATCTCCAGTTAACCCTCGAGTTAAATTTATATTTGAGAAATTTGGGGCATGTTTTCCAACCCATTTCTAAGACAATCAATAACCAGTTCAACTACTACATAATAGTAGGCCCGACAGACATGTAATATTAAACACGTATTAATCTTAAAGATACATAATGGAAAATTAGATAAGGAGCTGACTTTTCTCACTATAATAGTTAAAACTAAATAATTTACAGGGGATATATGCTGAAATCTCAGTCAATTTGCTTCACTCTAAGCCGAGAAAACCCTATTTTAAAAATTATTTTAGCCTCGATTGTCATTGTTACCGCTGTCACGATAACTGACAAAGACTCGATTATCCACGTTTGTGGTTAATCATCAACGGACGTTGAACAGCAGATCAGATTCAAATCCAATGAAAATTGGGCAGATAAGATTGCATCGAGAGTTTATTATGGTCTTTTCATTTCAAAGAAAGACTTGCAATAGGCAGATTTAGCTTTTGCATAATGTATTTTTGGATTAGCAAATTGTCAACTCAATTCTTTTCGATGTGTATATTTTAGACACTTATATTATTGATTATTTAGATCTATACTTTCTTCGGCAATTTAAAGAACAAGTTCGACTTCGTCTGCCGAACAACCCCATACCATTGTGACTTTGTGGCCATAGATGGTTGTCCACATGTAAAAAAGAGAACATAAGTTTCGATGTGACATGATTTGACCGAACAGGTACCTCGGAGGCGTTCGGGTAAGATCGTCTATAAAATTGAAGATAAATCTACTAAGCAGATCTTGGAATGTAGACGTTTTATATCTATTTACGAGTCATTTAAATTTCTATTGGTTTTCAAGGAGTTTGAATAGGTAAGTGAGTGGGGTTTCGATAACAGGATTAGAATATAAAATTATTTTGTATATTATATCATATTCATGTTCTTAGTGAAAGTGATAATTACGTACATATAATATAATATAATTAATATTTATGAGTAAAGTAAGAAACTTTGAACTGTTGATTAATTAAATAAAACACTCCCACACCTGCCTGTAAAATTTTACAGTGAAGAGACAATTCTCTAGAAAGAAAGTGGTAAATACAGCTTCGTTTATTTATTCTTAATAACGTCACCGGTCTTGTGATACACTAGATTAAACAAACTTCCTGGATATATGAACTTGTTGATAAGCTATACAAATTCCATGTCTGAATACTACTCGCTTTATGTTTTGAGTTTATTTACATACTTTCAGTGTGTCTAGATTTGTTATAAACGCCTTCTATCATATCATAGGATTAACAGCCCACTGAACACAATCCTAGGGTAATATTAAGACTAACATGTCATATGAACTGAAAAATAGTTTAATGTCTCCAATCTCCATTATGTCTTGGCGACGATCAATCAGACATACATGTGACACGGGAGTATGTCATACATTGTCATAATATATCATAGCAGTGCGCCCATAATAAGAAGGGATATGTCTATTTTTATATACAAAATAACAAAAGAATAAATAACCTTGAAACTAAATATCTATAATCTGCTATCGACTTACCTGTGTTCTTCCTTATAGGTAGTGATAAGTGAAGTTAATCTTTACCAAATATTCAATTTTATATATAAGTATGCCTGCATGTTGACATCATCTTAAATATACCTTTTCAACAAGTGTCAGTCACATGATTTCATTTCTTTGAATAGAAACGATGGCCCGGAACCCTGTAATAGGGTCTCACGTGCTAAATTGTTGAGTTAAATATAGCACATAATATTATTAATTACGGGTATGGGTATGTTATATAATTCTTGGTTATCCAGGTATTCCAGTGTGTTTTATAGCTTCCTGGTGTAACTGAATATATAAGAAACGTTTTACACTCTGGTCTCCATGTCCCAAAAGTTCGATTCTGTTGCACCCATCTATTAGAAAGAGAGGGGGGCAGGGCGAGAGGGGATACCGTACACTCTATTATGCTATTTTGGGACTGACATGGCACAAAATCATTTCAATAATTCGCCGGAGCGTACCGGTTTTTAACAGTGGGAGGAACCGAAGGAGCAAAGGAAATCTCACAAGATTGGGTCGACACCTCGTAACTTGCCCATAGACAGACTTTATGAACTGTTACAACATTCGCCCAACTCATACTAAGCCCTGATGTGGCAATTTTGTATAGTATCATACCAGTAACATTTGGAAGTGTATGATTCTTTTTGTTCTAAATGAGACTTCTAACATCGATCATTGTGAAACTAATGCGCGTGTGTGTAATGCGAGCAGAATTTGTACGGGCAGCGCGGACTTCCAACACCGAACATTCTTGCTGTAAATGGTATATAGTATATACGGGACTGCGTTGTTTTCGTCCCATTCGAACGACCAAATTGATTTCTTTGCCAGGCCCCCTCCTCTGGGAATTACTTAGTGAGTCTACGCCATATACCCACTGGGCCTCTGAAAGTTTTAAGAATTGTGATTCCATATTCGTAATGGTTTTAATATAATCCGGTATCGTATGTCTATTATCAACATCGCGCAAGGGTACATTATTTTGTCAGTACTCGTTACTGAAATTATCAATCTATTCATTGGATTTTGGCGCTGTTTTTTTCTGGTATTCACCTGTCAGCATCACATAGAGCAACTCAAATGGTCATATAAATTTGAATGGAATTGAGGGGGGGTTTTTTAATCTGTAACAGCTATCTGTGTATGAACATTTCGAAATATCCAAATTTCTTTGCTTTGTCGGCACATTTTTCAAAAAAAAAAAAAAAAAAAAAGGAGAGAATTTGTTTCTTTTAAAGACGATTGACTTAATGTACATAAAACACGGATTTTCAGTTCGCTTCTTGATTCTTTTTATAAATAAGTAATTTACATAGCGCCTGCATTATTCATATAACGCCGACACTTCAACTCAGCGAGCTGCTTATCGGGAGCTTTATATGGATACATTTTTAAAAATAACTTATGACAAAAATATAAAACATTAACTTCATATTAAAACATAGTGTGACAGAAACATGATTTAATACGCAAGCGTTAACAGTTCAAGGCAGTGCAACTAAAATATATAGTTTTGAATATAAGTTGTATATTTGATTTATAATTTCAGTTTTGAAATATATCTTAAACTTTAATAGAATCTGCACTTTCTTATTGGTTTGATATAAAATTCCATAACTGTAGAACACGAACGCCCAACACCAATACCAGAACCCTTCGATAACAATCAGAAACCTCTTACTTAAAGCCTCCGTCAAACCGGGGTGACGCCCTTACTGCGCTGCTGCGACCGTACGGCGACCAGAAAATGAACAAGGTCGCCTACAAACGTGAACACAACGATAGGAGATGTCCCAAAAATTCGTATTCTCATTTCCTCTCCAGTTTAGAATGTAGAACCTTGGCGTTTGTTTTGAACATGTTCAAAAAACGCTGTGATTCGACCGACGATCATTGGCGATCAGAACGATATCTGGCGTTTCCACCAAGCTAATAAAATAACTATCTTGAAGCGCTCTGATCCGCAGTAAGGACGCCAATCCGGTCTGACGGTGATATAAGTCTTTGCTTATTTTAAAGACCACATCAAATGATTCAAAAAATTGTTAAGTACGGGTACTCAATAGTTACAAAATCCATTTTACCGCAAGTTCAAACTAATCTGATTAAAATTAATTCAGATATTTACGTTTTAGTATCCGACTGCCAAAAACGGTTTTCAAATTTTCAATTACAACCTTAATCTGGTTGATTGGCTGGTGACGTCACAGGCACTACACATAGTATACACATCATCTGTACAATATATCACACAGCCAGTTGACACGTGTGTATTTGTCGGTCCAATAAACATTTGACTGGCGTAATCATTAACGCATAATTATTTACACGTAAGTTACATATCACTATATCAGTCAAAGCATTTTCAAAAGCCGACCTTTCTCGTCTTGGGTTGTATGTAATAGATTATATATTTGTGACTAGAATATTACCGAGTGTATTTCAAGATGCCATATTACCGTTGTGTTATTGAGAGTTGTGGAAATCCCAGCAAGGGAAAGGGGAATAATGTACCGGCGTTTCATAAATTTCCCAACAATGAAATCGTACGGAAAAATTGGAAAGGTTTGGAAACAATTCAAATCCTGATTGGCAACCTACAGTCACAACAGCGATATGCAGTGAACATTTTACGAACGATTGCTTAATTACCTATACACACCCGGCGTGTGTATTTATTAACGCCTGACTGATTCCTTAATCCCCCTAATTAAATAAAACAATTGACTACGGAATAATTTGTTTTGTAATACATTTTAATTCAAGATCCATTTTAAAATTTGTTTCATTATGTACGGCCGTTCTGTTTTCTCACGGCAGCGATTTTAATACAATCTACCATCGTGTGCAGTCCAAACGATTCGAGATACATTTTCGTCAGTATTGTGGTTCTAATTTAGAAGGGTAAATATCATTTTTTGTTACGCCGGCCACATCAATTTGTAATAATGAATATCGAATACACTTGATCAAATGTGGAGTTCCTGGTGCCGTTTGGTGAGTGATTAAACTGTCAATTTAATTGTAAAATACTTGTATTCTTTATAAAAAAGTTAAATGATGTTAGACATTACAACCTTATCTTATCACAAACGTATATCCATCGAAGGATTTATATTTAGATGTTGTTTAAACACCAATCAACAAATAATACGAGGCTACTTTATTACAAAAACATCGGTGAGCAAAGAAAAAGATAATTACCTAATCAACATTCTTAATTACTTTACTGTTAAAATTTAGTACATGTATTAACGACACTACACTTGCGATACACATAGATAGTTAGGTGATCCTTCTCAATCTGTTAATTCTAACGTATATTGAGATATTTCTTCGTATTTCATTTTTACGGTCTATTTCAGAGTAATAACGTCAAATTCGCAAGCAGAAATAAAGGCGCCGTACGTCGATAACGGATCGGTCATTTACAAATCGCGTTTCAATCACGTTTGAAATTTATGATATATTTTGCGTGACCACATCTTTTTACTCCTATACTCTTTTACTCGGGGAAATTCGAACCACAATACTCTTCTGACGAAAATATATCTCGAATAGATGGGACTGCACACATAGGAGAGTGTATGACATCGCTGCCGTGTGAAAATGAACGACCGTACATTATGAAACAAATTCTAAATTAGAACGACGACACTCTTCTGACGAAAATGTATCTCGAATCGTTTGGACTGCACACGATGTGGTACATTGTATTAAAATCGCTGCCGTGAGTAAACAGAACGACCGTACATAATGAAACAGATTATAAATTCGAACAATAAACTTCTGACGAAAATGTATCTCGAATCGTTTAGACTGTACACGATGGTAGAGTGTATTAAAATCGCTGCCGTGAGAAAACAGAACGACCGTACATTATGAAGAAAATTCTAAATTGGATCTTGAATTAAATTGAATTATAAAACAAATTATTCGTAGTCAATTGTTTTATTTAATTAGGGGGATTAAGGAATCAGTCAGGCGTTAATGAATACACACACCGGCTGCCGGCTGTATGTAGGTAATTAAGGAATAAACATTCCGAATATGCATTCGGTCACTGTGACGTCACTGGCGTCTGAGGGGATTAAGAGTGTTTTCAATAATTGGCAAAGTCGTTTTTACGGGAGGTCTATTTTTACGACTTTGAATGAAGATAGCTGATTTAATTTTAGTGGGATTGATGTGAATTTGCCGTAAAGTGGATAAAATAACCATGGACTGCTCACATAGAGAAGTTTTCAGGGCTATTTTATGTGCACTTTAAATATGGGGGTTTGGTTTTTATTTAATCTTTTTTATTATCCGTGCTACTTTACTTTGAAGTTTTTGAAAATGATTAATTTAGGTCGATTGTACAAAGTGAATTACGGTAATCGAACAGTTGTATGATGATAATACAATCACATTTTCCTAATAAATTCAGCCAAGTTACCTGATCAAGAAATATAATATTTGATTATGAGAAACCTACGAATTTGTAATGTATCTATCTTAAACAGATCTTTCTTGGTTATTTTGTTTTACCATACTGTGTTACTGTCATTGGCACAGTATCCAAAGCGCAAGGAGGTAGCGGATCTCCCTGTCTTATCCCCTGCAGATGACAGCTACCGTTCTTGTCATGTAATTTAGTAGAAGAGATTGAAAAACTAATAGTGCTTAATGAAGTAAATATTCAATGTTGTTTAAATTCTAGTCATTTTCTCCGTACTATACTATAAGTAAACACACTGTACACCCAAATAAAACGTTGAACTTCAGCAAAATATTTACTTATGTAGAATCCATCTCCTCGTGACATTTACCTGTATCTGTATCCTTTTATTAGGTCTATGTTTATTAACCGTGTTAATGATTACATTTAAAGTGACGACCCGCTTAATTATTGATGATAATATGTCATCATCAATAATGCATATAAACACACAAAATCGATGAGAAATTATGATTTTGAAAGGGAACTTTCTCATAAATAATTGCTCTGAGCGTTCAAGTCTGTTTTTCCCGACTAGTTCGATGTCCTTTTGGTCTTTATCACTGACAATAGTTAAGCTTTTTATTTATCACATTGTCAAATATATAAAAATTGTATTACCTTACTGAACGACCAATGAAATGTACATAACAAATTGGGCTTTGGTGAAAAATATTTAACAAGTAAAAATAACAGCAATCTTATATATTTTGATCAAATATTAGAAAGCGTGTCGGTAATAGATAAGTCTGCCCTTGAGACTAGTGTGATAGTTAGTGCCAAAGGTTTTTACTCTTTTCTCTCTTTCTCATTTCTCCCTTTGCTTGGCGATTTCGGTTGACTTTCTGGTGTATAATCAAAGAAAAGGATTTGAACATATTTTTTCTGACAGGTTTTTAGTTATCACTCATTTTGAGACGGACGATGAGAGTGTTGGTTACGTTGAATTGTAGGACCGACAGTTGCATGTTACTTTCAGTTTAAGTATCTCAAGATTTCCATCATGGTGTGCCTCATAACTTGCTTTTCAGCAAGAGGTCTCCACATATTTCCCCATTTGTGTCAGAAAGCGTTCCACTCCACGAAAATTTTGGACACAGTTAAAGCTGGTCAAAGAGACGAGAATTAAGATTAAAGCGAACGGGGAAATTAATGGTGGGTCTATCTATAATTACACTTTGCCTTGGTTGTTCACAAAAATCATGAGAGATTATATACTGCCACATGTGTGAGGGGCACCCGGAAAGACAAATATCTAATCTTGAGAAATTATTCTCAAATGAAATATCCTTCCACTTGATCTCTGCCCCCCCCCTTCTTCCATACATGCAGTAGGCGGTGGCCCCTTTTGCTAAGACCCCTGAAACCCATGTCTTATTATGACTCGGTATTTAGAAAACATTATAATCTTAGATCGATGAAAATCTTCCAATGGTCCACTTAAGTTTCAAGTGGGCGCTGTAGTCCATGGATAGTTTTTTTTTAATTACTCATTATCTTCCATATTAAAGCATTATATCTATATTTGACAACGATTTAGGGTTGGGTGGGGGGGGGGCTACAACATGTTGTCTAGTGTATTTCATTTTAAAAATCAACAGAGAACTAAGGGGATGGGATAGGATACATCAAACTCGCTGATTGTATAATAACAGCACAAAACATTTCCTCGTCATTTGGTCATTGCCAGATTAACCTTGTGGGGGCCCGGGACATACCAACTGTATGGGGGCCCCATTGTTGTTTGTTCAAATTGTTCGCACTGACCGCCGATCGTACTAGTAGGTAATCCACCCCCAATTGAGTGCCTGGGGTGTTTTCCTCCAGGAATTTTTTTTTTAAATTAGGATGAATTTCAGTGCATCTGAGACAATTAAGGCAGCGATTTCATTGATAATTAGAATTCGTTGACAGTTTGCGTATTTTAAACAGCCTCTTTCTCTTATGATGTTTTCATTTACTTTATTTTAGTGAAATTATTTTAGTTGACATAAAATATTAGTATGACCCAGAATTGTGGGGGGGGGGACCCCAAAATGTGGAGGGCCCGGGACATTTGTCCCACTTTGCCCCCCCCCCCCTCCTAACATCCGGTACTGCATATGGTACCTGCTGGATAAATGATCCTCGCTCTGGTTGGTACATAAATGTTTATGGCTTTCTGTCTGCTTTGATTAAAAATTGGACGTTTAATCATGGTCCTCCTACGTGTCGGATTTTTAAGGCACTCGATAATATTGTTATATAATTGTATTTTGGATGTATACAAATCTTCCTGAATTAAGTTCTAATGACCTTTTATGGTTTTACTATTTATAGCCACAGTAAAGATATGCACTTATAAGTAAAAGATTTAGAGGTAAACCGGTCGATGTGACTCAAAAGTAAACAAACTTTGACCTTTTATCTTGATGACGTACCAAATGCTAATACACTGCAAGTTTGCACACCATTCCAGTCTCTGTTGAGGCTGAGGTCTTCTTAATGACTATTTTGAGTTTGGGTGACGATTTCTGAATGGTTTATATTACTACGATGAAAGAAATTTCTGGAAAACATGTATAATTTTACCAAAAACATAGCATTTTTTAATACAATGTTAGAATCACACCTTGTGTATTTATTACTCTAAATTTCTTCTTTTATATGTATCATTATCTTACCAAAACATATTACTACGTGTCGACTACAAATACAAACTTTCTGTTTTGCTCGCCCAAACGTATTTACTCAAAAAGACTAGAGGTGTTTTGAACAACCGTCAGAAAGTACACAAGGGTTGGACGTGATATTTACACTGGAGCATCTCATTCTTGAATTCACACTATAACTTAGGAGAATGTTTCGAGGCGAGCCCATAGTCCACCTTTTCTGTCCCGAAGCGAAGTCCAACTCTGTTAACGGTTTCCATCTCTAACTCAGTTACCTCAAATAACCACAATGAGAGAAATTCTACACGTCCAAGCTGGTCAATGTGGAAACCAAATTGGTACCAAATTTTGGGAAGTGATTTCAACTGAACATGGAATAGATCCTACTGGAGAATATATCGGAGATGATGATCAACAATTAGAAAGAATTGATGTCTATTACAAGGAAGGCCAAGGTTCCAAATATGTTCCAAGGGCGATCCTCGTTGACCTGGAACCAGGTACCATGGATTCTATCCGGTCCGGTCCCTATGGAGCACTTTTTAGACCCGACAACTTCATTTTTGGTCAAAGCGGTGCTGGTAATAATTGGGCGAAAGGTCACTACACCGAGGGAGCGGAATTAGTGGACCAAGTTCTGGATACTATGCGGAAAGAAGCCGAGAGTTGTGACTGCATCCAGGGCTTCCAATTGTCACACTCTCTTGGGGGTGGTACAGGCTCTGGAATGGGTACCCTTATTTGCAGCAAAATTCGAGAGGAATATCCCGACCGAATTATGAACACGTTTTCTGTGGTTCCATCTCCTAAGGTAATTTATTTAACTTGAATGTAAATATCGATCTATGTTACTGAAACTGGTAAAGCACTGCAATGGCTCAATGTGTAATGCGCTGGCTCGGTGTTCACCGAGAAACGTAATGGGATTTTTGCAGTCTGATTTCCTCGTGTCAGTGGATAGGACCCGAGCAATATCCCATTTAAAATCAGTCCCTCACCTCAAACTGCTTTAACTGTCGACGGTTCGGTTATTATTACTTTAATTGTCTAAGACATGCCTAGATATAGTCGTGTGACATGAATAAAGACCACGGTAAAAATGAAACAACAATAACTTAAGTTAGAATTGATTAATTTTATTAAATTTTGCATGGTGTCTTTAATTCTATAATTAACTTTTATTCGGCATAATATGGCTTTAAGGCATGACCAGTTACAACTTTGGAAAATTCGTAAATTGAATAAATTTTAATGGTCCGTAAATGCATCATTCTTTTTTTCATTACATAAAGAGAAGACATTCATTATACCAATTTGTTGCCCAAATATCATATATATATGTCTTCGTTTGTTCATTGAAATCTAAATAATAAGTAAAAAGTAGTCCCTGTTCAGTATAATAAGTTTCTCTCAGATAACTACTGATATTTTATTAACTATATTGACCATTTACGACAGACTGAGAACATTTTGAAGACATTCCTTTACAAAGCATAAACATTGCACTGTGTCACGTGCAAATCTTTGCTTTTTAATTAAGTGAACCATTTTTGACAAATACGAGATCAAATACGAGTTGAACGTTACTGGCTTATCTGACTTACGGAAACACGCTTGCCTTTGTTTTTATTCGTGTTAAAAGTGTATTGGAGTATAAAGGTTATATTATCACGGTAAATACTCATTGACAACTGTTTAAATATATTTCTCTTTGAGATCAGACAACACCACCGTGGAGTAAACAATTTACCTGGAAGTGGCAAACATGTTAAGTACACCTCAATTAATAATGGGTACATATATTCTACAAAACATTAGACAATATTGTTGAATATTTAACTTTTATTGTTGAATATTACCAGAAAGCCATATTAACATATGATTGAAAACACTGGATTCGACTGATATAGGGCTCTATTTGTAAGATACAACAGTATTCTATACTTGTGGCGAGGTGGCGTTAGGGAGTGACAGACAGGGTAGGTCTGTGCTTACGTTTTTTCGGAACACTATAGCTATTCCAATTGATAATTTTCCCATTAACAACGTCCACTTACTATTGTCTTTATATACTATTCAAAAAAAGTAGGGGATATTTGATTTTGGGGGCATAATACTAAAATATGCAAATGACTACGAAAAAAGTCACTATAGAACCTAACAGAAGAAACATTTCCATTTACATGTGACGCCCAAACGCACCAATGGCTACCGCATGGAATGCAGGTGATGCTTGGGATCATCATGGGGGTCCAACCCAAGATTTGCACGACTCTGACTTTGAATGTTACAGTCATTGTGGCATTGAATTCCAGGGTGGAAACATCAGTTTAATTGTTTTAGTGACCAGAAAACAAATTTTGATATGCGTCGGCTTACCCAAAATGAAAGGTTACGTGCCCTTGGCATGCTACAGATCGGCACAACACAGGTGGTTGTGGCGCGGACGATGAATGTTTCTCAGTCTGTCATAAGCAGGCTATGGTCCAGATACCGTGATACACAATCTGTACAGGACAGACCACGCTCAGGTCGACCAAGGGCGACAACTCAAGCCCAGGATCGATTTATCCGTACCTTGGCCTTGAGAAATCGTGTCATCACAGCAAATCAGATCAGCGCTCGTCTTCAAACAGACACTGGTGTGAGAGTGAGTGGCCAGACGATTCGGAATCGACTGCATAGGGGTCACCTTCGCGCCCGACGTCCTCGCGTGATCCCTTGTTTGAGAGATCATCACATTCAGGCAAGACGTCGTTGGTGTAGGGATCGTCAACACTGGGATAATCGACGCTGGAGCAATGTGATGTTTTCAGATGAGTCAAGGTTCACTGTTGATTTTTTGGACAGACGTAGGAGTTTGTGGCGTCGTCGAAACGAGCGCTTCCAAGACGTTAACGTCATCAGACATGATCGATTTGGGGGTGGTTCTGTTATGGTGTGGGGAGGCATCATTGTTGCTGGAAGAACGGCTTTACATGTTGTTGCAGGGCGTGTTACAGGCCAGTACAACCGGGACAACATCTTGGCAGTCCATGTTGTGCCGTTCGCACGACGTCATGGCCGCCGTTTCATCTTCCAGGATGACAACGCAAGATGTCACAGGGCCAGGATCGTTACAGGTTACCTCCAACAACAGAACATCACCACATTACCTTGGCCAGCACTGAGTCCCGACCTCTCCCCCATCGAGCATGTCTGGGATATGCTTGGACAGAGGTTACGTCAACGTCAACAACGTCCTGCCAATGTCCAAGAACTTGCTGCTGCGTTGCAACAGGAATGGGACAATCTGGACCAAAATGACCTTAGACGTCTCATTAGGAGTATGCCACGTTACTGACTTTGTTGTGGTGCTGTGGTAACTTTGCTGTTTGACCCCGGGTATCATTTTACCCTTATAATTGTCAGTCTGTGCTTACTTAGTCTAACGATCATTTGGAATAAATCGATGAATGTGAACTTCATTTCATTTTGTCATTTGTTTCTTTGTCAGTTTCATTAGGTGACTTTAATAACACTTAAAAATCAAATAGCCCCTACTTTTTTTGAATAGTATATTACATTTCGCTTCAGGGACTTTCTCATTTTGGATATGCTGTAGGCCATATTACGTACGACAATATTATACTCGTGGATTCACTTGCGACTGTAAAGAATCTATTAGGTTGCAAAGAATGGCATACCTATAACTGCAACATAATTTCCATTCTACTGTCGCTATAGGAAAACAAATAACATTCACTTGTTCTTATAATAAATTATTACCGTAATTATTATTAACAATGTCGTATGTGGGTGTGGGTGGTGGGGTTTTCCTACACTACCAGGCATTTAATTATCACCTTTCATTAGTAACAATACAAACAAAAACAGGTGATAATTAAATCCTAGTGAACAGGTCGAAATAGTAAATATAATTTAAAATGTCATATACCCCATTAACCAGAGAGAGAGAGAGGGGTGGGGGGTGTTCGTTATCCCACGCTACGCAGGTAAAAGGAGGAAATTAAATCCCATTCCATTGCATTTTACCAGTATCGGAAAACGAGGTGCTTATTGTAAAAGAATTA
The DNA here is from genome assembly GCA_963678685.1 of Patella ulyssiponensis. Taxonomy (NCBI): domain Eukaryota; kingdom Metazoa; phylum Mollusca; class Gastropoda; family Patellidae; genus Patella; species Patella ulyssiponensis. The sequence continues at coordinate 48,882,365 of OY783229.1, read as the reverse complement.
TATTTTCCTGCGAGCTTGGGTATGTTTTACATTCAATGGTGAGCCAGGTTACGTTTTACAGTCGATGGTTATGTACTTAGTGGGCAACAAACGGAAAAATATGAGGGATCACGTGGATTTGAATGCGATTTAAAGTCACAATCACAGCATAACTTATGTCCGATTAATTTAGGTGTTTCAAACCGTGATTAAGATTATCTCCAGGAATTAAATTCGCCCTTTCAGCTGGAAATATGTCGATTCTGGATTTGTAGATATATGTTTTTCAACCATTATTTTAAAAAATTCGAACAATCCGAAGTTGAGAAGAAATGGTCCAAAGTTTGTGTTTAAGAAAAACTGAACTCGGGACATGGGGAGGGGATCGATGCGACTCGGGTGTTGAGTTGTGCCTGTTAGCCATGTTAACTATGTTATTATATTTATCGTTTCAGGTATCAGATACTGTAGTAGAACCATACAACTCTACCTTATCAGTTCATCAACTGGTAGAAAATACTGATGAAACTTTCTGTATCGATAACGAAGCTTTGTATGACATCTGTTTTAAAACACTAAAGTTAACGACGCCTACTTACGGCGACCTGAATCATCTGGTGTCGGTTACCATGTCTGGAATCACAACCTGTCTGCGATTCCCGGGTCAACTTAACGCCGATCTAAGGAAACTGGCAGTTAACATGGTACCATTCCCCCGTCTCCACTTCTTTATGCCTGGGTTCGCTCCCCTCACCTCCAGAAACAGCCAGTCGTATCGTGCTCTGTCCGTTCCAGAACTAACCACGCAAATGTTTGATGCCAGAAATATGATGGCTGCCTGTGATCCACGTCACGGTCGCTACTTGACGGTGGCTGCTATTTTCAGAGGCCGTATGTCCATGAAGGAGGTGGATGAACAGATGTTAAACGTTCAAAATAAAAATAGCAGCTACTTTGTTGAATGGATTCCCAACAACGTCAAAACAGCAGTATGCGATATCCCACCACGCGGTTTAAAAATGGCAGCAACCTTTATTGGTAACAGCACAGCCATTCAAGAACTGTTTAAGAGAGTATCTGAACAGTTTACCGCTATGTTCAGAAGGAAGGCTTTCCTCCATTGGTATACTGGTGAAGGTATGGATGAGATGGAATTTACAGAAGCAGAATCAAACATGAATGATCTGGTATCTGAATATCAGCAATACCAGGATGCCGTAGTAGATGATGACCAAGAATTTGACGACGAAGGAGAAGCTGAATCAATTCTTGAATAAGAAGTAGTCTGATACCAATAGCAGTGTACAGACAAATTTTAAGTCTAACTTAAATGATATATTTTTTTCTCAGTACACACCAAATCAATAGATTCCATGTCGAAAAATATCTTTGATTGGAGTTCAAAGAAGTCTACATGATTACACGTCCTGTTTAAACATGCTTATATCTCTTTATGCAAAATAACTTGACAATTAAAATTGTACATTGACAAATTCGACTTGTACTAAATGTTTACTTAATCGATCGTGATTTATTTTCTGCTTTTGAAACATAGTATAGCACGATGCCATGTAGATACATGTAATGGATAATATTAATATAATTAATGTTCTATGTTGATGACCTAACACATTTTAAATTTATTGTTATTTAATGTTATCTCAGGCGCGTGTAATATTTAATTGCGCCAGCCACGGATGAGGGAAACTGGGTACGGAACATGATGTCTCAGAAAGTTGCAGTTCAAAAACTGAATTTGTTCTTTAGTATATTTTTTAAACCTAATATTAACGTTACTTTTCGACAAAATTGAGATAAAATTTCAAACCAATTTGAGTTTAAAGTTGCAATTTCATATTTTTCAGTTATATTTTTAAAATATATTAAAATAAAGCCCTAAAATAGATTGTATCTATAAACAGTCCTACCTTGTTGAAGAATAATCCTATTTATCCTATAATTCACTATTGCCAGTTGAGAAATTGGCAAAAATATAATTTTCAAATTCAAATTCAAACGTTCCATTGGGGTGAATGGAAAACAAGGGAGGTAATTGTGTTATTATTTCCTATGCCACAGATACTTATGCCTCTAAAATAATGCCCATGATCGTATAATAGTGAGTTGACAACCTTTTGAGCAAAAGACATAGAAATAATTATGTTTTGACTTTCTTAGAAAATATGAAATTCCCGCTTTAATATGTAAGTTATTTACATGCACGCCTTAAACGGTAATATTTTAAAAACTGAAAATATTTATATGTATATATATATAATTTCATATTTATTTATAATTTACACACTTTTTTATTTATGAAGTCTATTTACATACATTATGTTATCAAATAAAGTCACGTGTTGTAAAATGAATAGTATTATAGTTCCAAACATATTAATGTGGTTGTGTTTCATGTAAATTAAATAATTATCTTGACCTTTGCGCGATGAGGATTTGAACGCAGTGTGTTTTCAGTCACGAAGCTCTAGAACTTTCGTATATTTCGACAATTCGTATACTCGCATCTTTAATAATGAGACGAGACCGGGTGAAAACTAGGAGTACGAGATTTTACTTAGAAATGTTCATCTTTTTCGCCTATTTCGAACTTTTACTTTTTGAACCCATTCGAGCCTCGACAACATCAAAAGAAAAAAGGTCGTCATTTTGCCCAGCAACCTGTCATCCTTCACAAGACTAATTTTAGCTAATCGTTGACTTTATCGTGTCAGCTATGGATCAATAGTGTCTAATTACTTGTCAACCCGCTTGCTTCACTAGGATCGATAACTCTAAAGCTACCTGTCAACAAATACATCATACCTGAGAAAGGCGCGTGCAGGTACTCGCCGTCACATTGTCTGTTTGGAAAACGTCACTTCCCTTTTTCGAGCAGACGATGAACATTGCTTTATTTAAGAAATTTTCAAAACAAAACCAGTGACTCCACATAAAAGACGTTGTTATGATTAAATAACTGTAAGCAGAAAATGGATTTTTCAGACAGAGATGTCGACGATTACGGTAAGTTCAGTGCCACCTTAAACAAACAGTAGGCTTCGCCCAATGGACCTGCTTCTCAATTCAGATTGATATTGATCTGTCGCATCCTTTGATAAACAAACGATAACAACTGATATAAACTTACCGAGATTCGTGTAAAAATTGACCTCATACAGGCTTATATATTGGTATAGGCCTAATGTCAAATGTATTTGGTTAATGTAAAACAAAAACTAGGCTACATAACTGTGGAAGAGGCAGAATAATTAGGCATTGGCCTTGAGGACCTGTAAAACAATTAACATTGCGTGATGTATCAATTATCAATGGTTGGCAAGAGCAAATTCACATAAGATGATTTGCCTTTCGATTATAAAAAATAACATTTCCAATTAAGTCGAGGATGTGTGTTCAGTGTATTTCACCAATCAATAAATATAGGTCTAGTATCACAAGATCTGATCAAGTTTGGGGAATATTGATATTGAAAGGTTGGAATCAATTAAGAAGTTTCATTCAGAGTAATGAGCTAGAATTCAGAGAATTTTTCAATTTCTGGTAGATTAAGTCTCCATATTGCCAAGATATTACAAGCTCTCTTAGAATGAGTACGTGTAGCAAGAACTAAATCCATTCCATTACATGTAGTTGCAATGACCAGAGCCATCTAAAATGATTTTGCACGTGGAAATACACGTGTACAATCGTTGATTTTGACTTTAAAATATGGGGACACCACCATAATCTGTTCAATGTTTAGGGCTTCGTAAGTGACATTTATATCAAAAAGACTCCAGAGAGTTAAAATTGTGCATGTTTTATTGGAAGGCCTTCTCGTGGGGGTGGGGTATTCCTAAGCCGAATATAACACTTATAACTTATATGATTGCTTCAGTTCTAAATCGAGCCGGTATGTTAAGTAGCGAACACATTTCACCAGACCAATGTACATAGATATTGGCATTTATCGATAGAGACCGTCTTAAAGTAGACACCACCCCACCACACCTTCCTCGAGGGGAATTTGCATGCGGGTACGATTCACAAAAGAACTCGATAGAGCCGCCATCTTTGATTAGCATAGGTACATTCCCCTACAATGGTACTAGATTCGGTTGCCTCGTGTGTATGCAATGTTCAGCAGAAAACATTTTGGATGTTAGGGCTTGTGTTTGGGAGGAGAGGATGGTATATCCACTGATCCCCATTCCTGTGACAAAACTTAAAACGTGCTTCATAGAATTCACCGACTATGCCGCCAACTGTCAGAAGAGCATGCTACCCAATGTTCTTCATATCCCTGCTTCTTAACTGCAAAATAGAAATATCCCAATTAATGTTTACATGCAGTGGTATACAAATTCCATAAATACAAAATAATAACAAATATTGTGGTAGCCTATCAATAAATTATGAAAACCTGTCGAGGGAGTTTGGGTTTTTATTTCAGAAGTTGGTTCATTACCATTGATAATTTTTTCCTTTAGCCTTGTGCAATAACTGTTGCTTGCTGATTCTAAAAAAAAGTAGGACCTGGATGGATGTGAAATATTATTAGTATTAATAATCTATACTAACTAGAAGTGCTTAATATAATTGAGGTCAACGGCATTATTGAATTTCCAAAGCCTTAGAGCAATTGTTTTCGTAAAAAGATCAAATATGATGAGCCGAAGTGAAATTCTTTCAGTAAGATAATCTATATATATGGAAGAAGTTGTACATGTTTAAGGAAAATGATGATGGACAATACGCTAGGATGTTAGGAACCAAGCCTGTAATCAATATGAAATGACGTGGTGTTTATTAAAGATAACAAAGTTAATTTATAGTGACAGGTTGGAGGCACATATTGCTTGTTTAAACATGATCAGACGTGTTAATTAGGTAGTATCAGTAATATAATAGTCAAGAGTGACGCGTCGTTCGTTTTTATTTTTGTTTTCTTGATGCAGTATAATCATTGAAAGTGTAATCCTTGAGTTGCATTTACAGATTGAGCACAATAAAAGCATAACAGAATTTACACGGAAAACCATTACTTGGGTGTTTACACATTTATAGAATGATAACTTGTCGATACGTCGTTGTATTCCATGATTTTGGTCAATAGTTCCAGAATCAACCTTTCTGTGGGAGATGGAATATATAGGGTCAAGATTAAGATTGTAAAAATCTAGGGTGGGGGTTAAATTTATGACGACGTAATTCACCACACAAAGGCTGGTGGCGTATTCTTTATCAATTGTGTTCTGCTTTTATTATAATGTGAAAATAAGAAATATAAAAAGAATCGAAAGTAATTAGATTGCCTCATCCATAATCCCGTGTAACTTCAATGTCACGATTCGTCATATTAATAATGAGAATTGAACGATTTCTTATGATATGTAGCAATTGTGGAAGGAGACTCGATAATATAGTTTCGGTTGCCTGTTATATATTTTATATATTTTTTTTTATTTTTTATTCATTTAACTTACCCCCAGGGCCGTATCTAGCGGGCGAGGAGGGGGTACATTGCACCCCCCAAAAAATAAGGCGCCATGAAAAATGGCGCCCCCGCCATCCCGCAATTTTGTTTTGACAACCTTTCAATTATAAATAATACACTTGATTATAATCACACAGTAATGCTATTAAGGCACTGAGCAGTCGCTCGGTTTTAAGGGCGCCAACACGCCAATGGGTTGGTTTGCCCCGATCTTATATGACTGATGTGGAGGCTATGGCGTCTCACTACTCTGCTGCACCCCCACTTTTAAAACCCTACAAACAGCCCTGCTTACCCCCACCGTTCTTTTCGTCAATAGAATTTAACATGTCTTTAAGACACATTCAAACTCTACACAATGTCAAAGACAAGTTATAATTTATTGACAGAATGAAAGGCGCGCTTAGTTACGACAATGAATATAAAAATAATATATCCTTTATATATCGTTACTAGCTAAAGCATCTGGGAATTGCGCTCTCATATAAAATGATCTTTTCAACGTATTATAAAAACAGAGCTCGAGTAGCATTGTTTAGTTATTTTGGGAATGAGAGTATTCAGAATCAGAACACGTTGGTGGGGCTTTTATTATTGAATGGGAGATATGAAAAGATGTAGTAAGGGATTTATTCACCTGGGCAACTCAATTTTCCTATTTTAAAGAGTAATAGCGCGGTTCAACGGTAAAAAGAAAAACACGTTGATGTGATATAAGTAAATATGCAGTGCTACACAGTTAAAAAAAATTATAATGTATTCTTCCTCGCAAAAGGGCAGTAAGATCATCATCCGTTTAGAGCGTGTCTTACACTTAATCTTTTGTGTGAAGAATTGTAAAATGATGAGTTCACGGTCAGGAGGTATGGATCTCTAGTTTTCAAAAGGCGATTATTTTTAGGGTGTGTGGTAAAACGGGGCGCATTTTCAACACTGGATAAGTTTAAGACAACCCATTATGTTCCACAAATCCAATTATCTGAAGCCTTTAAAGTTATTCATTTTGTTAATTTTTAAGTATCTTAATAACACGATCAGTTTCTTTTGTTTAACAATCTAGTTTGTGTTATAATTCTTACTTTAGAAACCTTTAATTGCTGAAAGTATATAAGAATATATAGCTATTATCAAGCACATGTGTGTATATTAGTATACAACAATAGAAATGTAACACCTTGACAAATAAATTAGTTGTAATTAACCTGTCTGCTATTGTGTAATAAGCCCTACTAGTAGTATTATTAGCTTATAAATATCTAATAAACCATTTAAAGATAGGTTAGCACGTGTATCGTATTTATCAGAGTCGACACAAAGTTGTTTATATCAAGTCGTGGAGGAATATTCTTTTTATTTTGGAGATATTGGTTCATTCAAGTTTTCTTGAAATTTTGAGTGTTGTATATTTAATCCTGTTGTCACAGTGCTAAAAAATGAGAAAGCGTTCAATATCATACAATAATAATCGTTTTCCAATATTTAAACCAAAGGAGTCTTTAATCTTAAATTTGTATTCCGGGAATAAAAGACTCCGTTATTGGAGGTGTTTGAAAGGTAAGTATGTCGTTTATCTGAATTCCAGTCTTCATTAGCCCAGTTTAGGAACAAAACTTTAGGACGTTAAATCCCAGTTCATTTCATTTTATCTGAATTCACATTATTATTTTATTTTGTTCGAAGTTTTGATATACGTATATGTCTTAAAATACATTTATTTATATAGACAAAACACAATCTCCGCAAACTTATGTAATGTGGTTTAAAGGCACTATCCCGATTTGAAGTCTCAAAAATAAAAGTCTGAGTACCTATGAAATCTAAGTGCCAAATATAAAATGGTGCATGTAGCTTGCAGCTCAAAATATTATCGCCAAAACTGCTTATCCGGACACGTAACCCTTTTAGGATTTCGGATCAATCAGGTGACCTGATAATCGATGCCCGTTCCTTTAGAGGCACATGTATACACAACGAAGGACACATGTGCTATACTTGATAACGAAGGGTAAATGTCACCTACACATTATTTTTATAAGATAAAAGTCTGGGACACCGGTCTCAATTTCCAGATGAAGACTAACGGATTAAAGTTAATTGAAAACGTATCAGATATATTGAGTTAGTTGTTCGGCCCTAAGGTAGAGAATTTTAAGGGATTTTAACACAAAATTAAGCAGTTTTATACACCAAAATGCTATTGGGATTGGCCCTTTAACATTTGGTCCCTTTTCATTGTGCCACTCAAAGTAATGTAGTGTCACATTTTGAAAAGGTATTATTTTGAATAAGAATTATAATGTCTTTTATAGCAAATATCAAGTACTAACTCCTAGTACGACGTCTCTTCGGGGATGTTACATAGCCAACAATTTTGTTTTTAGTTTGTCATGTTTATAATTTGTCCATCCACTCCTGTCCATCAATTATCTCTCTCTCTCTCTCTCTCCCTCTCTCTCTCTGGTTGTTACTATTATTAAGCATTACCCAGAATGAAATTAAAGGTATGAGTATTAATTGAATTCAGGGAACATTATAGATGTACATCCAAATCCGGGCGTTGTACATTCTCCTGTAACTTGACATGGATAAGAGGATCAATTTGCATGAAAATGTTTTTTGATGGAACTAAATTGATTGTGGATTTCAAGAAAGAGCCTCGTCTGTCGATATGTAACTGATACGATGCCAACAATTGATTGAATCCAAAATGATATTATTTGGAATCTCAAGTGCGTTCTAATGATTTTCAATTTCCATAATTTGGATTCGCATTTATGGTCTATTTCCCTCGCCAACTAAGTCATGCAACTTTTAGTATTAAGATTTCAACATCATTTTGGATTTTCTTTTGAGTCACAATTCCCTCGTCAACTAAATCATACATCTTTTAGTATTAAGATTTTAGCATAATTTGGATTCTTGTTTGTGGCACAATTCCCTAGCCAACTATATCATACATATTTTAGTATTAACTAACAGAACAAGAAAGTTACATGCATCACGTAATGGGTTGTTTGCTGTGATATTCAGGGACGCAGAAACATCCAGTGAAGTATGTTAATTGTTTTTCATTTTAGGCGGAATTCAATATGAAGAAGTCGATCTACCATCAGTACATCAAGCTGCAGCACAAGGTGCAATACCTGCACTTATAGAGGCAATATGGCAAGATCCAAGTATGTTAGAACTTCAAAACGAAGAAGGTATAGGTCTCTCAAATCAGTTTTGAACTTAAAATATAAAAAAGATATAAAATCCCTATTATTCCTGTCTTCTGTTGTTATCGGATGTAGTTAGAAAAAAAAACTGTAATGCTAGTTATCAGCAACCACGTTTATGAAGCAACGACTGGAAGTTTTACAACGTCTAGACGTTGCTAGAATGGTCTGCAATTCGAAAACTTATAGCCACGTTATCTCCAATCGGGGGTTGTGACACAAACACTCACAAATTAAATAATGTAACCACAACGGAAACCTTTATATTGAAAATAAGACATGAACTTTGCAACTCGATTATTACAATTATAGACTAGCTCGAGACTTGATATTCTGATAGACCCCCGCCTGGCCAGCAGTAAATCGAAATTAGTGCCTAAATCTACAGTGTGTTACGTGAAAGGTTTGATAAGGTGTACGAGGTTAAAGCTAGATCAAGCCTTAAATTGAAGATCAGGTCTTCTATTGAAGATGATCAGCAAATAATTCCAACAAACATTCCTATCAGTTGAGAAAACGATAGTGGTCTGTTTCCTTTCGTTTAAAATTCGAGTTATTGCCCTCTAGTTATTGCAACACCAATTATGAAAATGACAAGCCATTTTGGACATTGTCGTTTTCTAATAATAGCACGGAATGTAATCATGTGCAGATTAGTCTTAAGCCGACGAAGGAGTGTTAGAAGCACCAACCGGTAACAATGGCTAATTACAGATCAAGGAAGTGTATCTTTTAGCTAAAATCAGGTATAGAGCTTTTGGGGGCCCGAGCATTATTTCCACCAATTTGTGACAAAAACTAGAATCATTATTAAAGAACACAATTAATCTTAATTGGAATGACATAAACCTAAATGTATAAAGTAAGTTATCGACAGGTGTTTTAAAGAGACTGCTTCTCCTCAGCCTATCAACTTCCCAACGAAAAGGTTCCTTATTCCCACCTTAATGATATATTTTTGGTAAATATTTATTATTTTCCATTGATATGTATAAAAAGCAACGTTCGGTTTAATAACAGAAGTCCATTTTCATGATTCGGACGTTTTGTAAAGTGAAAATGGCCACAATATTTACTGTACGATTTTCCAATTGAATATAAGCATATATTTGCATATCAAAGTAAGGCCGTTGTATTTTATGATTTTTCTGAAATTACCAGTTAATTAAAAGACATAGTATAAACATATCTTCTATGATATGTATCTTTTCTTTTATTTGTATAGGATTATGTCCACTAGGAACTGCCACTCAAGCTCAACAATTAATTGCTATAAAACAACTAGTAAAGATGGGAGCTAATATAAATGCACAAGATAAATTGGGTAGAACATCTTTATCTATCGCTGCCTATCAAGTTAGTATTTTTTATTTAAGCTGTATTTTATCAGTCCATTATAAATTACTGTATGTGCTGTTATCTTTAGACCTGAATCACCCCCCCCCCCCATGTCAAATTCCGCTTAAATTATCTTCGGGATTATCCTTAAACGTAACCCAAGACGCACAAGAGATGAATTTAATTATTAGTGCACAATACATATATCTTGGCTCGTACATATTTATATGGAATCTTGGATTAGTGTAATATCAATCGTTTATTGAAATTACCGGTGGCAGTATAGATTTCATTTACAAATATTTTTAAGTATATAATTGGTTATCAAGTACCGGGCATTAATCTGGTGGAACCAAATTAGTAATATCGGACCATTATTATTAGCATATTGTATTATTGTCGTTATCGCAATGATATATACATGTATATTAAATATTTTGTAGGGGTGGCATGAAGGTGTGGTATATTTGTTAAGACATGGGGCTAAACATCAGATAGTAGATAAATCAGGAAGAACTCCCCTTCATGCTTCAACATATGATAAAAGTACAAGGTAAATATCCATATAGATTCCAGAATGTCTCTATTTTCACGTTTCTCGATTCTTTGGTTTTGTGCAGTTTTATTGTATTGTGGTTCACTGACTGTTAACGCTCGAAGGAGGAGGGGACTTACGATTTACAGGGTCATCTGACATAACAGAAACCAATGGTAATATGTATTATATTGCATTTATGTTCAGCTAGAAAATGTTAAGTGTTAGTGTGAACTACGCATTCGAGGCCGTTATGCCCTGCAATCACATCATTCCATTTTTGTATACACAATTTCAAAAAAAGGAACAAGTTGGCTTCTCTTGAGAATAACAAGGAATGCTTCACATGGTTTAGTATCGTCCAGTGAGGCAACTCGACGATCCAAGATGACGGAGATAAATTAAGGTCACCGATCAACCATGACCACACTAGAACGATTACTGTTATTGTAAATATCGTAGGATATCAACGATTGCCCAAAATAGTCACATCCTAGTGAATCGTATCTAAAAATCGTGGTGGTGTGACATGGGCCTTATTACCCCGTGGACCTACTTAAAAAATATCAGATTGAGAGGGATGATTTTTTTTTTCATTTTGTGATATTAATTTGTTTTCTATTAAGAAAGTTGCCTGGGTTTTTTACTGGTCATACACAGCGGGTTCAATCTCTAAAAAGTAGAACATGTTAGGAATAAGTCGTGAACAGTTGAGTTTTTAGGCGACTAAATGTTACCATTTGTTACGTGTATTATTATTAGAAATAAAAGTACCTATATTATTGCTTTACTGAGTATTTATATTTTGAATAGTACGATGACAGTGTTGCTACAAACATTAACTCAAGAAGAGGTCAATAAACCCGATACCGAGGTAATTAGTTAAAGATAGATTATGGGAGATTAGATAACGAGTTGGCAGTTCTCACTATAATAGTTTAAAACTAGATAATGTAAAGGCAATTTTCTGAAAATTTCACTCAAATTGATCCACTATGAACCGAGAATTAGACGATTGACAGTATCGCATAGCCTCGATCATCATAACTAAAGTCGGTACGACAAAAATCATAGCCTCGATTATCCATTAATCATTAAATCGTGAAGGAAAGTTATGCAGCAAATCGGATCATAACCAAACAAATATTACAGGATAACGTTGACATCGATTATGTTCTGGATAAGTTAATTAATGTCTAATTAATAGTTTATATAACATTTCAGGCCCCAAAAAGGCCTACAATAGGCAGATTTACCTCTTGCATAATGTATGTTTGATAAACAATAAATGCTCAGAATAGAAACTGTTTTAAAAATGAAACTTATTGTCTGTGATTATACTGGTAGTAAATATTTATATTGTACTGTTGTGTGTTACGGTTTATTTTAGTTGATGACCGCCCTACACTGGGCAGCTTTTCACAATCGTCCACAACATATGGAATTACTGGTGCAGAAAGGTGCCGATATATTCGCTCAAGATATAGATGGTAAAACACCTTTACACTGGGCTTCTCAGGTACTATACCACATGTAACACTTAGAGAGAGAGAGAGAGAAATGGGGTTTAACGTCCACTCGACACAAACTAGGTCATTTTAGGACTAACATAAGGTTTCATTTTATTTCAATAATTCGCTTGCGCGTAGGGGTCTTTAGCAGTGGGAGGAAACCGGAGTGCCCGGAGGAAACCCACGAGGTTGAGAAGGCGCCCCTATCTCCATGCCACATACGCTCACACCAGGGCTCGAAACCACAGCTGCAAGCCAGAGGTGACCGGCCAGCTAGAGGTCGAAGCGCGGCACTCTAGACCACTAGGCCATCCCAACCCCCCTGTAACACTTAGAGGCGTTTCTGTTTGTTTCACCTTTTTAGGGAATCGTGTCGGTTTAGTGAGTAAGGCGCTGGATCACTAACCTGAAAGTCCCAGGTTCGATTCTTGTGGTGACAGAAAAAGTTCCTCAAAATTTCCTGGATGGGTTCCACTTGTCAGACATGATACAGCGTATAGTCGTTCGGGTGGCGTGCACGTAAAAGAACCCTTGGCAGTTCAAATTCTATATGAGAGTACAAGCAAAATTTCCCTCATTGACCCGTTTGGAACAGAAATGTAGAACGTTGAACATCATTCCATTTTATTTATCTTATGAAAATCCCTTAAACTGGAATATTGACCAATGTTGTGAAACGTATCTTCGAGAGAAACTGTCGATATATTCCTTTAAGTGTAGGGGGTTGGATGCCCGATTGGTTAGGTCTGTCATTGGGTCAGCTGGAGTGGTTTCGATACCCTGTTGTACGTGACAAGTAGGGTCGCCTGTCCACGCCCAACCTCATGGGTTTCCCCCCCCCCCTTCCTGCTAAAAACCCTGCGCGCAAGTGAAGAACTGGAATAAAATTGAACCATATCTTAGTCACGAAATGACCTAGTTTGTGTCGAGTGGACGTTAAACCCCATTTCTCTCTCCTTTTAGTGTAAAACTCAAACTCTACAGTTTGGAAAGAAAAGCAAGTGAACAGCCATATGCTGATGTGTAAACGGAACAGTTTTTAATGCTAATAAATAAGGCGACGTAAAACTTGGTTTTTGTCAGCCCACCAGTTCCAGGACTATTTGTACTACAACGACCATCTCTAAATTTCATACTATAAAGTCTATATTTGACAACATAACAATCATATTTTCTTCTATTGGTAATTTTCTTATTTCAGAATGGGTGTACAGAATGTTGTGTTAAATTGGCATCTCATTCTGATGGTTTGTTATTAATCAACTCAGTTGATCTCTCAGGTAAAACACCCATACATTTTGCCGCTGCAGCAGGCCATGTTGATGTCATTAAGGCTCTACATGTTTATCCTGGATGTGATTTAGAACCAGAAGATCCCGATGACAGGTTGGTAGATTTACGGTTGATATGTATATTAAGTTCAATAAGTTATTATAAACATTGAATGGACCTTTATAATGTTTACTGATATAATATATATTTTTTCTTATATCAAATGGGCGTATAAAGTCGTCATCCTGTCCACCCGACCCTCGACAATTGACTTGTGAATTTTTTTGATGGATTGTTTTTTCATATTTGTGGATCATGCGAGGACCAACTCTATACATATTCAGTGTATTCCCATCGCTCTTCCCATCCCTATCGTTATTGGGTGTTCTGTAAACTTCGGTACCGGAGCCCCCCCCCCCCCGTATTCAAAAACCCTGTGAACGCGATAGTGGCTAAAGTTTTGAACCAATTTTGTTCAAATATGTTCTGCGACGACGTTACGTTCCACAGTTACCCTCCTTTGCTGAAAACCTTGTGAACGAGGTAGAGGCAACAGTTTTTAACAGTTTTTTTTATAGCTTGTATTCTTTCCTTATCATCCAAGTTTTGTTTTGTTGAGACATGGCTCTTGCTGTGGGCGTATTTCCGCACTTTGTGTGACTATCTTATTTATTTATCCTATACGCTCGCGCGATAACAGCTTGTGAACTCATTTTGTGTCGTCACATATTGTTTTAATTGGCGTTGAATTTAACTTTTGCAATCACCAAGGCGTGGTCTATTGATTAATAGATTGGAAAGGATTGCAGCTAAAATAATAGGTTGATTAATTTACTGGAAAGGTTTTTCTAATAGGCACTGTTAATTAATTGATTGGAAAGGATTGTACCTAAAAAAAAAGGAATAATCATATTGTATTTTGGGATTTTTTCGACGATACCTTCCTTGTTACGTTTGGGAATTTGGATCACGTGGATAATTTAAAAACGTCATCGTAGACTCTGTTGCCTACCTAGCAAACATTTTGCCACCGGTTGACGGAATCTCGTTCAGTGAACTATGACCCCAATTATTTAATTCCAACCGTTTCTCACCTTGGTATTATTATATCGCCTGAAAGAGAATTGGTTTCATGCGAGCTATTTGGCCTTGAATTAGAAATCGGATTCAGACAATATGGTCGTAACAGACCTTCGACATTACAGTATTACACTTTAGTGAAATATAGTTGAGGCCTAATGTTATTTTTGAAATATTTTCCACGTTACAGGCGCCCGTGGTGTAACAGCTTGTGGGCATAAATTTTAATGATGGTCACTTGGTATAGCCACTGTCTAAGTTTATGTATTTTTGCAGGACACCATTACATTGGGCAGCAGCCATGGGTATGATAAATTGTTTAAATCTGTTGTTATCTCTTGATGTGAAGCCTAATCCTGTCGATGCGGAAGGTGGTACACCATTAGATTATACACGACAATCTGGCCATATAGGTAAATATAAACCATATTGAAACACTCTCTCATCCGACCACAAGCGTTCCTATTAAAACTTCCAACCCAAGTTATCGGACCAGCTGTATTTACATCGACCATCTAAACTTTATACATGTTAATTTTGTCGTATGTGTATTACGTCGTATTGTGCAGTCCATTCTTTTCTATAATTACATAATAACGACATATTTTAAGAGTTTGGTACATGATAAGAATTTTGCTTGTTGTGCCTTTAATTTCATCGTCAATGACATATTAGTCGGCCACTCTTCTGGGTACCTAACCTCTGTCACCAATTACCCCACCCCCCCGCTAACATCAAGATCAAGGGGTTACCTAACCTACTCTTATTGTTATTCTCTAAACGACAGGTTTAAACGTATTATGCAAGAGCTAATTCTTCCTTTTGTGGGTCTTTCTTTTGGCCTGAAATTATTTGTAAATGATTAAAATTAGAAATTAATAAGTTATCCAGAACAAAATCGACTCTCGGTGCCATGACTAATCTGCGATATTGAGTGGATCGGAACACAATTTTTGAAAAATAATTAAACGCAGAACTGGATATTCGAGCCTATTTTTATCGTACCGATAAGCCTAAAATTCAAAAGCTAATATCTCCGTTCAGAGTGGAGAAATTTGACTGAAATTTTCAACTCTTTATCTTATCTTCCATAAGGCTTCTTTAATTAATGAGCATTTTGTTATCTGTTATGTGGCCTCGTTAACCGTTTATTATTGTTTAATAATTATATTCTGACCGTATATTAAACTTCTTTCGTTTCATTTATTCCACCACAACTTAAATAATGACTTACCTCAATATGGCTTTTATGTTTATCAAAGCGTATAGAGTGAAGTATATGCCAATGATTACGTAAAGATACTACAATAAGAATTACGGGTATTAGGAATTAAGGATCTTGTGTTATAAACTATGAGAGAAAAACTATTAACCCAATAAAACAAAATACTTTGTGGATTACAGGGTTGTTCACCAAGCATTATATGATTTGTTTATTATTATATTTTCGGCAGAATGCCAAAGACTTTTGGAGCAGAAACTTGGCTACGAAACCAAACACAGCGAGCAGGAGACAGACGGACAGAACAAAGGTCAGTTAACCAGCAACACCAGAAACAAACGTGGACCTCTTAGTTTTATAAAAGATTTGTTTGTGCCAAGAAAGGCAAACTGTGAAATCGAACTCTCGGATAGGCCTTGCAACTCTAATGCAAGGCGACGTGATTTGAAAGACAAAAATGGGACGAAAATAGAAAACAAAAACCAAAAAGTTGACGATCCGACGAAACACAACAGCAATTCCAATGTGAGGGAACTCCCCGTGGTGAGAGTTGCAGGTGAGAAACAGTGCAATTCTTTGGACAACACTCCCGATCTGAAGAGACATCAATTTAAAAAGAAGTTGTTGAAAAGAATGTCCGATGGAAATTTTTATAACAATAAAACAGTGGGTGTTTTGATGTCGAAATCTCCATCATATCATCAAGAAGTAGATGTTTATTTAGCACCGCGGGTAAGATATAAGAAAATGGTTATTTTGTCGATATTCATTCTCTATGGTTAGGGATTAGTAAGTTCATCTTTTTCAGTCTTTAAAGTGTAATGGTTGCTCACACAGTCAGTCACGCTGTAGTCATATCGTACACAAGAAATAAAAACTGTCACTGTTATTAGAATATATGATTTGGAAATCATTCCATTTGTGACCTATATGTTGGAATTTCTTGTTGCTCCAGTAGTTACCAGATCTTACAGTTGACCTTGTTGCTTCAGTAGGTACTAGATCTTACAGAATGCATTTATGTTAATCTATTTGTATCTCTATTCTGTTTTAGTTGCCTAGACAGACGCCCTTCTTTACTATTCCACTTAAACCGAATTCAATCCGTAGGCCTGGTTTAGGGAGTAGATTTTTAGTGTTGAGGGACTTATTGTTCATCTCCATCATCTTCACTGAGTCATTTCTCGTTTTTCCGCCGGCCGCGGTGTCCCAGTGTGCAAGGCGTTGACTCTCTATCCAGGAGATCCCATGGTGTAGGACGGATGGCTTAGCAAGAAACAACACGCGTGTAGTAGTTCAAATGGGGCGTAAAACCGAGGTCACGTGTACATGTTGGTCGTAACTCCGCAAAACCACCTCCTGTCTTTCAACTTTGGGGGTGCACCTCTTGAAATAATCTGCTGTGATATTTGTTTGAAATGGTCAGTTTCTAGACACAGATCTCACCCAGTGCCTTCAGTACCGGATCTAGGGGGGCAAAGTGAGGCAAATGTCCATGGGCCCCACATTTAAGCCCCCCCCCCCACTTATTCTGGGTCATACTAACATTTTATCCCGGACGGAGCCAATCAGTACCTGGGCTGAGGGGGCGGCCCTGAGCAGTAAGGAATATTGGGGGCCCCGGCACTGGCAGGTACCAACAGATTTTCGGGCGCCCAGAGATCCGTTAGGCCCTTAAATTAACTAAATTACATAACTTAGAGGTTCTACCAATCAATAGGTCCTAACCAGTTCCGGGGAATGCCTACAACGAAATGCAAAGTAGATTCGGATTTTTAGGTGAACTCCGAAACATGGAAGACTCTAAACTGGAACTAGCTTGCCGAAATTTGACAACCTTTTAACCTGACTGTTGAGATGGTTCACTTCAGGGTATTCATGGATGAGACTGACACATCGAACAATGGGCTAGACATATTGAATCAGCGGGGTTTTTTGAAACGTTTCCAAATGTAGAGGTACTGCTTGGGATCTACCTTTCACTTATGGTGTCCAATATTGATCAAAAATCATCTACGCTCGACGATGGGCCAGGAACGTTTGGTAAATCTCTCATTAATGTCGATCGATTATGATGTGGTTCGGGATCACGATATTTGCAGCATCATCTCCACCTTCTCGAAGGAAGTCTTTGTAAATAACGTTCACAGAGGCTTCCCATTGCGAATTTAGGAGGCCTTGTTCTCTGGTGTGTTAACTGAGGCAGTAAATGAAAACCTCATAAGAGAAAGAGTCTGTTTAAAATACTCAAATTGTCAACGAATTCTAAACGTCAATGAAATCGCTGCCTAAATTGTCTGAGATGCACTGAAATTAATCCTGATTTTTAAAAAAAAATTCCTGGTGGAAAACACCCCAGGCACTCAAGGCGGCGGAGTACATACTAGTACGATCCGCGGTCAGTACGAACAATTTGAACAAACAACAATGGGGCCCCCGCATAGTTGGTATGTCCCCCCCCCCCCCCCACAAGGTTAATCCGGCACTGGTTTCCGTGCGCGCTTTCTCCGGGTAAACGGAAACTGTACCGTTACATTTACCATGCAAAACAGACTTAAAAACATGAGTATTAATATGAGTATATGGCGTCATATGTTTTCTAATATGAGCTTATTACCACCACACTGAAACTGTTACATGAATTATAGTATTTAATAATCAGCTTATGATAATCACTGTATTATTATCTAAATATAGACGTTATTGTATTCATAACGATTAAACATTACTCTACCTATAGGTGTATAGTGAAATCAAATGAGGTTTATACACCGCTATATATATTTTCATTCAGGAAAATACGCTGTTTTTGTAACATCCATAGACCCCCTCCCCATAATAGTGATAGTCTATTTATCTATATTGTACAGTATTCATGCATAAGCATGCTCAGAGCCAAGTCCCAAAACGGTCACAACTGTCACTACTGTCTAGATCCGAACACAACAGTTTCTGAAGAGTTTTTTTATTTCCAGTGGCAGATCAATCCACGGAAAAAGTCATTTAACTAAAACGGGATATTTCAGACCTAGGTACTACAGGGAGGGGTATAGGATGGAAATACATAAAACTGAATTTTTAATGTAACAGGAAGAAAATGAATTCTTTTACAACATGATT
The DNA here is from genome assembly GCA_963678685.1 of Patella ulyssiponensis. Classification (NCBI taxonomy): domain Eukaryota; kingdom Metazoa; phylum Mollusca; class Gastropoda; family Patellidae; genus Patella; species Patella ulyssiponensis. The sequence continues at coordinate 48,863,593 of OY783229.1, read as the reverse complement.
GTGTCCGAATGTGTTGTGTTTAGTAAATTTTGATTTTATTCCATGTAGCAACCTTCCCCAGAAGTAAGTCCAAGATCATTGTCCCTACAACCACTACCTGATATCAACACTAGCGGATCAATTTCTCCACCAACCATCAATCAAACCAGTGAATCACCAACAGAACTTATATTCGGCGAAATGGATGAGGAACCTAATACACCTAGGTTACCATCTTCAAGAAAGGAAAAATTGGCACCGCTTAAAGGTGTCAAACCTTTACAAGGTAAATTACAGTCTGTTGATCCAGAAAGTCTTCAGTGAAAAAAAAGCATTGAACTTCCTATGGCTACCACTTTCCGCACTCGACATTAATTAAATAACACTTTAAACTTACCAAATACATGAGATGCGGTACTATTTGTTCTATAAAAATTTAAACCAAGGCTGTACTTATATATACTATATATACTATATTTCAGGACGGGGTTTATTACCACACGAAAGGATATCCGCCATTATGAAGGAAGAATCGGGTCCGAGATCACCTACGCCACCTGCCGAAGGGGATCAAAGATTTTCAAAGTGAGTAGACAATTACGATTTGTGAAAGTACGGTACGCGGTACGATAACTATATTCATGTTAGGAGGATGATGTGTTATTAACTGGCCTTTTGTATTAGGTTATTAATATTTTGTTTCCAATTGATTTAGGCTAACCGTAAGGGCATGAGTCCGCCCTTTGCGTTGAGGTGAGATTTGTCTATATTAGGCAGAAATTTTGACTTTCACAGAAGAACTGCCTCCGTTGTTATTGCAGGTCGTTAGTAAGGACAAGAGTCTATTCCCGCAGTCGTGAATCAGGTTTTTTTTTATTCTTTGGTAAAAGAATATTATTCTACAGATTAGACAGGATACCAATTTTATAAAATTTTGTTATAGTTTATTATTAACCCGATATAATTTTAACCATTTTGATCTTTCAGTTTTTCACTGCTACGTTCGGGTGGCGACTTGTTTCAAGAAAGAAGACATTCCTATCATAACGATAAGTTACCTCCTTCAAAATTAAGCGCTAGAAACAAGAGAAATTGTTCATCAAGTTGTGCCCAGAGCAGCGATTTCATGCAAGCTCTGTCCAGAAGCGATTCGCCTTTTTCAAGAACACATTCGCGACAAAAGAAAGTGCTAACCAATATAAGTAATTCCTGTGAATCACAGGACGATGTTGATGAAGACGAACAAGAGTCTATGCACACAGGTCTTACATTACCCGAAAGACGAAATTTAAACAGAAAAATACACAGTGTTTTGAATTAAATCATGTACGACAATGTACAGTACTTCATTAGTGTGACAAAAGACATTTTGCTGTATGATTCAAAAATGGTGTGACAAAAGACCTTTTGCTTTATGGTACTGAAATAGTTTGACAAGAAGACCTTTTGCTTTATGGTACTGAAATAGTTTGACAAAAAAGGCCTTTTGCTTTATGGCACTGAAACAGTGTAACAAACGGCATTGCTTTATGGTACTGAAATAGTATGAAAAAAAACCATTTTGCTTTACTGAAACAGTGTGATATAGAAGACATCTTGTGATTGTTATGCCTGGATCCCACTGGGGAAAAATCATCGCCGATGTGGAAATAAACAAACGATGTTTTTGCCCATAAGAAATGACACATATTAGGCATTGGGGTGGTCAGGTGAAGGTTCACTGGTGCTTGGGCTATGGTCACCAAGCTTCTGATAATGGCTCCCTTCATCGATAATCAACATCATCGCGTACCACCGACACTTATGCCTTAGTCACACAGGACTTTTTTTAATCGGCGATGTACTACTGGTGGCAATGGATGAGCCTTGGGAGACTTCCGGGGAAGCTTCAATTGGCGGAGAGCTGTATCGCAAGAACTGCGATTTTTTGTCCGGAAAATTGACCAGGGAGTAGGGAGGCATCCCCGGTGGTTGCCAGACCCACAACGAAGCTTCCTTGGAACTTCATCAAAATAATTTTCCTCCCAGAGTATCAGGGGACCTCCGAGGATATATAAATCGGGGATACCAAAGGGGGAGAGGGGTGTTTATAAAGAACACATCGGGAAAATTTCAATGCTTATTTCGCAATTCTCTCGAGTTAGTCAAAGGTTCCACGTGGCTTGCGGCGCTCCCGAAGCTTCCCTGTGACGCCAGTAAATCTGTTCCCGGCGCCTCCCGAGGCTCATCAATTTCCATCGGTAGTACATCCCCGAAACGAAATGGTCCAGTATGACCTAGGCATTACGAGATTCGCTCAATCTAAATTTCAATGATATCCGGGTTAAAGGGTATAGTAAATTTGAGTACAATGTTCGGCCAGAAATGGTTATATTGGCCAGAAATGGTTGATGTTTACCCTAGGGTTGTATAGGGCTAAATTTTATGGCTTCATGCCACCAGGCAATTTACAAACAACTCGTAATTAAGTGTGGCACACCACCGTAAGCTCTCCTTACCAGTCCGGGCAATGAATAAGGAAAATACACTAAATCAAAGGAAAAACTTTAGTGGTCTGCATCCTCATATGGTATAATGGATCTGTGCCCGTGTGAGTAGTGACTAGTTTGATACTGCTCATAGTATATTTTTCATGTGGTAATTTCTGGTACTCCAGGTGGTTCAAAAATAAATCGAACTGTTAAGTCACTGATATATGGGCCATAACTATAGCCTGCCTTACAAGTAGATTTAACTTTTCAACAATAATAATCATAATTTGACCTGAACAATACTGGTCAAAATTTATACATAAATTGCCACGACTGAGAAGTGCTCGGCACAGCACGTCTCATGAGTATCTTTTATCTACCGTGTCTTATACCATACATGTAGATAGATATAATATTTATATTACTGTAATTAATGTTAACTTTTTAATGTTTTTATTATTATCCTATTGTCTTCTATCTTGTTGTAATCTTGGCATTTTTAAATTCTGTTTTCTAAGCTTTAATACGAGATGCAACTGGAAATGGTTTGATTTTATGGTATTAATCCCTAGACTCGTGGTATGAATAAATAATGATAATTGAATGTATACATTTCTATCTATATTTACTGTAAAGCAGCAATTTCTCCAGTAATGCCATTAATATCATTTTAGTACTTTCCATAGTAATTTTGTAAAACTAACACAAGACATTCTTGAATTCATATGTTGTTTTGTTCTTCTATCAATGGTTATAAATCTTTCGGTAGAAGTTTAATTCTGAGACACCACTGAAAATGGAATGAAATTATGATTTTTCGTCGTACTGGTCTAATGTGCATGTACATGGGACCTCGGTTTTTGGTCCCATTCGAACGACTATACGCTCAGTCCTGCACATCTGACAAGTGGGAACCGCGCATGAAAAATCCAAGGGGTATCCTCGATTTCGCGTCCACCAAAAGAGTCACTGGTCAGTGAGTTTAAATACATGACTATAACAATAATCTTCAACTGAAATAGTATTGATAAGTGTTAATAAATATCAATATCATTTTCACTATTTTCACCATGATGTAAACATAAAGTCATAAAAATATGAGTAGTTAACTATTATCCTTTGAGGCGACCGGACAATTTACCCATTACCAACTCCAAATGCCCAATAATTACTGACTGAATACTGGAATTACCCCCCCCCACCACCACCACCACCAAAAAAAGGGAACTTTTATACGTGTAGGATTTCATGATAAGGGAAATGAATTGCAATGGCTGTGTTATTTATTTTAGAATTATTGAAAAAAGTCAAATGTATTATGAACAATGGATATCATGAAGATTGGGTGACAACTCTGGTCGCCATATAATTGTGTACGATCGAATGACGATTGACGACGGGGGTGACTCCAATATACGATCACATTATCAATTATTGTCGTATAACATCTATGATTTAAGCTATAGTTTCATAATTACATCAACTTCCTCCAAGCTGCCCCGATCCGATTTTCAACCCGTAGACATCTTTTAAATAGTATAGCTTCAGAATTAAGGGCATTCTTTTGCGAAAGAAACACAAATAACAGCTTTAGATTTAATATTTTCTATATAATATTTCGCTGCATTTCAAACGTTTTATTTATTCAGTTTATTGCAACTATGAAAACCGGTATGTGTGTATTCACAATAAAAGGATAATTAGACCATTGAAACTGTGCAGTGGACAGTTTATGAAAAGTATTAAAGCAGCTAAAATTCAGTATTTCCTGTAACATTCGATATTAATGTTGATTTCTTGCCATGAAATTGTGTAATCCTATTATCCAATATTCAAGACATGATAAACATTTTAAAATGTTGAGAGCCAGTTGAATGTAAAAAGAAATAAATGCCATACTACTACTACTAGACAATAGTAATGTTTATTCACAAACGACAAAACAATAATCTTAAAATACAAAACGCGTGGGACGGATAAGCAGGCGTAAACATTCATATTATGTGCTTTTAGACTCCTTGTCGTCTTTTTTTTCTGGTTGCAAAGAAAAGAGTCATACACCCTTTAATACATACAACTATTTCTATACCCAGATTAGTATCTGTATCATAGACATAGGCCTACTAATAATAATAATGTTTTGTATATTATTATGTTCTAAAGCCTTGTATTAACATTGTCGTAGGGGGTGACATGGTACGATAATATATTTAACAATTTGCAACACACTATGAATAGTGTCGTATATAAAAATGTGTAAGCGGTTATCTATATTTAGTATACTACACGTCACCGCACGTGACAGCAATATAAACAATAATTATTGATTCAATAATTGTACAATCGTATAAGTCCTTATCGATTTGTACACATAAACTTGGGGATAGATATATGAACATTATATATCAAAGGTTTTAAAATACTGGGTAACCGTAGGTTTCATATCGATTTTTTATCATTAAATAGACTTAATTAGTCAACCGAGGCTAGATTCGACATTCCGATTACATGGATTTAAATAGAGAAATGCGCCACAACAATGAAAGATCGTGCTCGCATCAGATAACTGGATAAAACCGTGAATAATGGAACATTTTGTCAGGCAGATGTGATTCGACATAGGCGGATTTTAATCAATTCCAAGTCGTCTGCTAAAGCACGGTCATTGTATGGATTGGTTGAACAAGCGTCCTCGTGGTGTGTGTATGGGGCTTTGTGAAAACCTCAGTTGGTTCGTAGCCTACTATATCTCGTGAAAAAATAAGGACATTATTTACTTCTTACTGGGGAAAGTATATTGGATGAATGAGTACTTTTGACAAGCTTCAATATAAGTATATTAAGAGTTTACATCGTGTATTAATGCAGAGTTGATATCGTCATAACTAGTAATAGTCACCACTTGTTGTGTGTGTGACTTCGCTATATTGATATTCAAGGACACAGACTTTATCGACCAGTCTCTACGTCTGTTGGAAATTTAACTAATACCAGGAACTAGCTCACATTATGTAGCGGCAGTGTTTACAGAAGTTGACGCGTGAGACTGTTATCCCTCTAATTAGAGTCTGTTGTTTTGATGTGAAATTTATATCATTAGTTCAAATTTATAGCGTGGATTCTACTTCTGGGCTGTGCAATTAACTCTTACAATGGCAAGCATCCAAGCGCATTTAATGCCATCATATCTTTTACCAAGACTGGGCATGGATCAGTTGAAAAAATTAGAAACAAATTTCAAGGACAATCGCAATCCGTCAGATTTAGATATGATAATAATCGCTGCCGAGGTGGGATTATCTGAACAGGATGTTAAGGTTGGTATTATTGTATATTTTCGAAAGTAAAATAGAGTATGTATACCAATGTATTATTTATACTAAAATTTCATCACATTTTAAATAGTCTTCCCCCGTCACTATAGGGGGAAATGAACATATTCGTTCGGATAGTACGGAAACCGAGAACCTATAGTACACGTTGGTGTGCACGTAAAAGAACCATTGACAGTTGGAATTGGAATTCAGATCCCTTGACAGTTGGAATTTCCGCTGTCAGGAAATAATGTTCCTTAATTGCACACTGCATGGCGTATGTCCGTCTTTGTTAGCCCGGGTGGTGAGGGAAAGTATGACATTAAACCCCATTTCATTTTAAATAGGTTGCCACGTATAAACTGACATACACGCAGTATGCAAAATCTATTAGTTAAATATAGTAAGCCACCATACTTAACATTTTCGGGAGTAAAAAGAAAATTCAGTGTTTATTTACAGGCAGAATTCTGGTATGTTATCCTTGAATACGAAACAAGTCTTTTCTTAATGAAAAATTGTACAAATTACCGAGGCCTGGTTATGGGGTGACCTGCAGACCCCCTTAGAACATGTCTTTTTGCACTTTCAAAACAAGACTTTCTGGTGAATGATAATAATGTGATTCCCCTTTCTGATTAATGGTATTTCTTCAGTTGTTGATCCTATACAGTCCAAATTCTGGATTAATTTACCCAAGATGTCGATAAATTTAACCAACTGAACGTTCTGATAGAGGCTATAAATATAAAACATCGTTAATATTTCATTTCTTTATTCCCGATTAATCAATAAGTTTTCGATCTATCAGAATAATTACGGTCGGGTTGTCGACCAACGTGTCTTTAGAATGATTTTAAAAGCTTAATTACCACCCTTAACCCATTCTGTAGGGTGAGACAAAATGTGCATATTGATTTTTAGAATAGCAAACTGTAATTAATCGATGCGGGGGTCTTTAACTATTCCTTGCAATAAATGCAGCTGTTGAGAGAGTAATGTTAAATTCTTGTTGTCTTATATAAATTGCACGTATATATCATAGCTTTAAACTATACATGTCAGAAATCAATTTCCGTCTGATCCCCAGTTTCAATAGAATATTGATTTATAACACCCGGAATGCGGATATAAACAGATAAGCTGGGATTATAGCCCATACTAAAACTGTCTTAAACCCTACTTAGAAATCTATAATAGCTTCTCGCTTTCTTTGATATTCCCGTACAGTATTAATCTGCCCCTGCCCATGTTGTTTACTGTTGTTTCTGATCTTTGACATACGATTCATTCATTAAGCCACAATAAGTAATCGATGCCCCGTTCCATCTTCCATACTCAAACCCGGAACAAAGGTCACTCGGTCGTGTTAAAAGACCATTCTTCTATCATTAAAAGATTGGGTTTCATCTTTTAGGTTTTGAATTAATGCTTTGTTGGGTATTATTTACATGTGACGCAGGTGCAGGTATTGCTTTTCTTATCTGGTCCACGAGTGCATGTTCATTGAAAAAATAATACCCAGAAAGATTGTATGCACACGACGAACATGACAATGATAGCTTCCTAAAATATCGTTTATTAATCGAAGAAGTCAGTTCGGTATTTCATATTGACCAAATGTCAAAAGACCGCCCTAGTTTCTGGTATTTCTCTTTGCCCCTGAAGTTTCTTGCATCTTTTGGAGGATATATCGCGGATCCCCTGAGGTTTGGTTTCGGGTGGTCAATTTTTAAATTTTGCGAATCTCATCTCTTTCTCCAAAAGTTGATACGTTTAATTAGTAAGTTTAAATGCAACTAAATTGATGTCATGAAAAAAAAACCTGTTATCTCTTTGGCGCCCCCTACCAAACACGTTTCTTTTAAGTAGGTGACTATCATTAACCCATATTTAAGTTAAATACCTCACATACATGTATATGCAGAACCTTGGATTATATGGTTTATTTTTTAAAAAAAATACCTCAAATAACTAGAACAAATGTTTCAATGTCAAGTCTACAAACAATAATTTAGCTGACGTTGAAATGTGAATCCTTGATTATTTTACTCATGAAGTTGCATAGTTCATGTCATGTATGCATCAAATTGAAAGTCAACAAAAGGGGCGATTGGAACGTGTACATTATCGCAGCCTTTTATATTTTAATTTTTTAAAACAAGAAAATCAGCATCCTTTACAAGGGTTAAGAATAATAATTGATTTCAGAAGAGTAATCGTGTTACAAACTCATTATAAAATATACTCTATACTGGCTGCCGTCGGGTTATTTGTTTTCTTTATAATGACATCATTAATTTTGTTGTAATTTTAATTAAAATCGGCCTAATGTATAATATGCCCCTTAGGTCTCTTCTAAAAATAAACTTTAGAATGACTAAAGGCAAGGGCTCTATCCTTGTGTCAAAATAGTCATAGACCAGTGGCTAGCTTTAATCTAAGTCAATATGTACATTTCCCCCCTTATTCAATGTCACGTGTAATATAAACATCAAAAGCACCGCGAGATGACTGACACAACTCGTAAATGAATAGGTGTCAAGTTTCTCAGCAGTATTTTACCTACATGATGTTATGTTATGTATGTATAGATACGTATACCAATAACAATGTTAACTTTACCACCCACTGTCAATCATAGATACAGAGTTCCATATTCATCACGTAACTTGAAAAATAGTTTCCATAAATTGCCCCCCCCCCCTAACACAAGGTGGGTGGGGTGCACATGAGATCTACAGAAAATTCTTGCATGCCTTCAAATTCCCAAGGGGGATCACGTGGCTAAGTGGGTAAGGCGCTGGCTCGCTAGCCTGGAGTTCGGGTGTTCGATCCCTGCATTGGCCGAGAAAGTTCATCTCGATTTTCCGGCGTCGTTTCCCCTTGTCAGTGATGCAGAACGGAGGGCCTGACAAGGGCAGTTGTCTAGTCGTTCGGATGGGACGAAAAACCGAGGTCCCGTGTACACATTGGCATGCGCGTAAAAGATCTCTTGGCAGTAGGACGTAGCGCCGCTGCCCGGGCAAAATTTTCCTCGTAGCACACTGAATGGCGTATGCCCGTCTTCCATTAGCCCAGGTTAGGTGCAGAAGAGTAGGATGTTAAACCCCACTTCATCAAATTCCCAAATTTGTTAGTTCGGCAATTTATAGAATAAACCATAGAAATGACCATTCGAAGAAGTACATTATAATTTTGTCTGAGTACATATAAGTTTTCGTTAATATCCAAGGTGTAAAATTCACATTGTGCAAGGATAATGACTATATAATAGCTATAGGGTTACAAAAGAAAATAAGATGTTTTCCTTGTCACTAGTGATTCAATGTGTTACTGTGGTATCAGGGCATGTTCAACTCCATTGTTTTGTTGCAGCTGCATAGTGCAATGTATATCTTAAAGCTTCTTTCGGACAATATCAAATGAATATTTAACGACTTAATGCACGACATTAATGTATACAAAATGGTTTTTTAACATGGGTTTAACTTCCTACTTTTCTCCACATACATAGCTTTTCATTTAAATATAAGTGTATTAAATCAAGAAATACACATCAACAATAGATAATCTCCAGGATTAGATTCAGTCAGTTTAAAAAGATTTTACCCAATTCTTATATTATTACATAGTTCATTCGTTCCTGGGGTTTTACGTCCACTTCCAACAAGGGTGATATCGTAGACAAGTTATTAATATATAGCTGTTGGTGGTTTGTTTATAACGTCTGAATAGGGCGCCAAATGATTCGAAGAGTTCATTTTACATATTTAGTAAGGAATTATTGAGCTATATGGCTGATATTCCTTTTAGATAATCGGCATTTACAATAATTATAGTTTGCAAGGGATTCCTCAATCAATCCAAATGACGTTCAACAGCCTATAATTAACAATAGTAATAATTGAGTATAATTAGACGTTAACTCTGATAACAAGAAACTATAGAGATAACTACAGATAAAAGAAATCTAATCTTGTAGAAGTTCATTTATTTTCATGATAATTCAGTGAATATCGAATTTAACGTTAAATAAAAGAATACCATCTTCCTTGATTACTTCTGTATCTATTGGCAATGGCCTGTAGCGCTGCATGGAACCAGCTTGTTTAGTACAATGTTTCCTAGAATTGAACAAATACAGATGGTTAAAGCGGATAATGTGGATTCCTTTGTTATCTCTGTCTCAAAATTGATAGAATTTGTAAAAACAATCTGTTCCCCTCGTTCCGGACCAGACGCTTGCCAAACTGCAGGTAGTATTGATTTGGACATAAAGTCTGCATCAAAGCATGCAAAGGTCAAAGAAGTCACTCAAATTTATTGTATTAAGTCGTAATTCCAGTCGATACGACTTTTCGCCAAATTCAAACAAATTATTTCAAATGATGAGTGAGAACAGTTTCTGTATAAAGTCAAGCGGGCGTTTAATAAATAGATCTGTTCACACAATGCTTCTATATTAATTAGATACCTAAAACGATTTCTTTTTACCAAAAGGAAGTGTTGGAAAGGGGACTCAAAGGTTAACTTAGTACTTTCACATACTAAATGATTGTTTTCTTATTTAACAAAATAACAACCAAACCGATTGTTTTCCTTCATTTTAAGGAGATTGACCACTTTCTGTTCAACATTAGTAGGCTAATGGCAACCACATGAATCAAGTTTTTCTTTTTTAGATTTTACATGACAAAGCTTTCGTCGGTCATACTATGACAATATTCTTATCCATCTGTTGAATTTTATTGTCTTGATCAGGATGATTGACAACATAGTCATAATAAAATGTACATTACATGGATCGCATCTGATTGTAAATAGCTTCATTTGTGGAGTATTGACTTCATCTGTCGTGCTTTGATTTGGTGATAATATTTCTCGATGAAAACATCAAAGGATTGTGGTCGACATTATGTGATTGGTTTGGAATTTGAAATTGATTAATAGACGCAGATGTGATAATCATTATTGTTACATTTCGGATAGTTTTCCAATCAGGTGGTGAAACACGTCCATAAGTCCAAATAGGCTTTGCGAATTTATAAAATAGATTTCTTTATGGATACAGACTGTCACATAAAGCCACATTTTGACACTTCCTTTTAATCTAACTAAAATCCTGCATACTTCCTGTACGATAAAAAAATCTCATCTGGTTGTCATCATATCTATATTAATCATGAACTGTGCAAAGGTTAAATATTCTAAGCGCACAGAATAACGACACTGAGCACGGGGACGACTGGTGTCAGGCGTTCCGTAGAGTAAACATAATCCAGCTGCCTCGTGCACGACACACATTACAGATCATACTAAGGCCAAAAATAAAGTTTATGGAAGCTAATTTACCCACCATGCACATTGTTCAGTTAGATAGGAAACTTGAAATATTAAATTTTATACAAATTTGTACTTCCTGTCTTTTATACGATACGGTAGTTGTTATACCTACACCCGATTCAAACTACGGGCACCTTGTTCCTTATGTGGATATACTATAAATAACTGACAGGTACATAATTCACAGATCACTTAGTGATTCATATTATTACTGAAATTAAAAGTTGATATAGCCCTCTTTATCAATAAGGAAACTTCAGATATAAAACTGATAGGTACATTAGACTATCTTGTTTCCACTTAATAGAGTACAAGTGTGATTATAACCAGTTGCAAAAATATGAAGATTACATTTTGTCATTATATTTTTACTGTTAGTATTTTTAAATGTGGGATTAAAAGTAGACATCTTTCTTTGCTGGAACTACTATCTACTTCGAAACGCAGGGTTACAAATTTTACTGACAAGCCAATTTCCATACTACACGTCATTTTATTTACAATGTATATTGGCTATACGTGTACACCACTTATTTTATTACCTGTTCTTTTGTGAATTACCATAATCAATATTTTCTTATATAAGTTTACTATATATAAATATGACTCATACCATACCATGACTATATTATTAAATAATAGATGGTGATAAATTACATATTGCCATAAGCACTTTATTTTAATTTTGAATATCAGTGAAAAAAAACCAGTTTAAATCTGTAATATTAATAAAAAAGATAATGCAGTCGATTATCTAGAAGCTGTCTGAAACTTAGATCGGAGCTTTTTAAAACTAAAAAATCTGGTTATTAAATGGGTCATGGTAAACTTCCAACTGGACTCGTTTGCAGTTGAAATATATAACACACTGTACATGTATATTGATTAATGTAGTTAAACTTAAATATTTTTTTATTTCACACATAAATGTTAAACTGTAATGGGGTCCTACATTTCTGCACCGACGGGGCTAATGAAGATGAGTTACAAGTGTGGTATGGAGGACATTTTGCCCATACAGCGGCATCATGGGCCTACTCTTATATCGAATTCCAACTGTCAAGGCTTATTTTACGTAGGCCCCTACACGCCAAGGTGTACAACACACTGAAAAATCACAGGGACCATATTTTTACATCGTTGGTGAGATGTTAATTCTTGTCAGTTGAACACAAATCTAACATTGTCCAATTTTAAACCCAGTGAGGACTAGTAACTAATATGTTTTTATAGAATTGATTTTTTTTTTATATTTCAGTTATGGTTTCAGAATAGATTAGCAAGATGGCGACAACAGCAAGGCCTACCAGCGAACAGTGGCTCAGTTACTGACTGAATAATTTACCCATTTTAAATCCAGAAGAGAAGGTTTTAGCATTTTTCAAAATGGAATGGAATTTCCTTAGTTTTCTTTAGTCTATTCTGATTTGTTCTTCATGTGTTCATGGTGTTTAGATCATTGTCATTTTCCAGCAACAGTTGTTTTTATTCGTTTTAAAGGGTTGTCTTATATAGGTTCGATTCTAATGCTTATTCAATAGTATTTTTTTTAGAATTGGGTTTTCAAGTGGCTGGATCACTTCGGCTGGAATCCGTTATGTGAAATCGTTTTCCAATGTCATAGCTTATATCGCTTATCATAACAAAACGACACTAAGATGTTTAGAATACGCCAAGGGATCGCAATTCCAATATTTCAAAACTACATATATACCTATATAAAACAAATACACGCAGGACACCAGTTGCCTTTCCACTGCCTATCTGTTGGGTGAAATTCGCCAGCATGCTTTTAACAATATTATTATATTTCCGTTTTTAAAATCAAGAGGTAGTTCTGTATTAAATATTTTTATACAAGTTTTACGAATTTTCGCACATTCCATAATAAATACATTTCTAGATTTTAATAGACATGGCGTTAATCCATTGCTATTCCATTTCTATTCTTTGTGTTGTATAGTATAATCATAGCCATCCAAAATACCTCAAACCATGAGCATGAAAGAAATGCATAAAACAGTGTTGAAATGCATTATTTACAACTTACATGTGGAGTCGATGTTAATCTCATATCTTTGTATTAAAAAACATCAACTTTTTATTGTCCTAATGGAACTTTGCCCAGTCATTAAGTAATTTAGTTTTCTCTTTTGTTAACAGATTCCTAAGGAAGATAACTCATTAAAGACTTGTTCATTGTTCATGTCTGAATTAGTGTTGACAATGTCAAGTTATGTAATTATTGTACTCACAATGAATGTAGAAATCCACTCGTTTATATGTGAACTTGCCATCTACATGTTTATGTAATGGTAATAGATTTGGATTATTACAGCAATCTGTTTCAAAATCAAATTACCGTTGCCTTGTCCACGAAATCTTTTCAATTAATCCCTTATAACTTTCAATGTCAAGTAAAACTATAATTAATCATGTAGGACTGGTGTTCAGGATTTAAATTTCCTTGTAAAAAGTATTTGAACAACTTATCAACCAGAATATGCGCTATACCTGCACTAAGAATAAGCCAAAATTACCACTCGAAATATATTGAATTAAAATCGATTATATGTAATCTTGACATTTATGGTAATCTGCGATTAAAATTAATCGTAGGCCTTTACCGCGATGCCTTACCTTGAGTGTTCGGGTATTGTTATAGGGCCTATAGCTTTATTTAGCTATGCATATCAGTATATTGTATGACTACCACTGATAAACTATCAGTGAATATACATGTAATATAAATCATTATTTAATTTATTAAATCAATCCCGTTGTTATATGTATGATGTTATCTAAAAATAAAATATAATTTTAAAACTAGTGTTGTTATTACAGTTAAGTGTTTGAGAACCGCTATACACTTTAAATGTACATAGAAATACGCGGTCTCAGGAGAGCGAGAGAGAAATGGGATTTAACGTCCACTCGGCACAAACTATATAGGTCATCAATTAGGGACTTACACGAGGTTGGACAGGCGACCCTACTCCTTGCAACGTACGGTCGGGGATGCGAAACCACGCCAGTTGACTCAATGACAGAATTTATGATTCAGAGCGCACGTGCTAACCATTCGGCCATCTCCCCCCCCCCCGCCCGCCCGCCCGCCACGCTGTCAAGGACACCGTGCGCATGCCAAAATCTTACTCATATAGGAGAAAGACTTAGTTACCGCGCATACTATGCCTACCTACTACTTGAGATCATTTTCCTTGCAAAGTCGATAAGGGTGCTGCACAAATCTTTAACCGGGAAGGAACCATCCCGAAAGATCTTCTCTCCATCCAACTTGTTGAATGACCTAATCAGTGCAATCAAAATAATATCACGTTCCCCGAATAAACGATACATCTATTACCGTTTTATTACCTTGTCATATATTTTCTATACAAATGGCATGATGTACAAACTACGTGATAGCAGGCAATAACACCATCTTATTATTATTTATGACATGGAACTGGCGTCAATATATTGAGTTGAGATTACTTCAATGGACGTACTGCATGTATTATTAACCTATAAAATAACACTAAATATGCCACAACCATGACTTACACACATGCATACTGTAAACCTGAAGGAAAAGGGCAATCATTTATATACAGCTTATATGAAATGAAATAAATTGGGTTTTAATGTCCTACAGTTTGCACCAAAAGGGACTATGAGCACTATAATCTGGGCACCTTCCGTAGTGCTGAGTTCAATAGCATGTCAATGGGAGAGGGGTGGAGGAAAATAGGTAGCCATATTTTATTATTCGAATCACAAGATTGAGGAAATAATAGCCTGTTTTCAAAGTCTTCTTTTTCATACTAGCTGGCAAGCCATAATTTACCGCACTTAGAAGTATGCAAAGCGCAGTTGTTTCCCCTTAAACTTGTTACTGAGATAATTTTTGGGGAAAAATACTGGTTTTGTGTTGAAATCTTTTAGAAACAATTATTTAGTCGGTGTAACAATCTGAGTTAGGACATTTCCTGGAAGAAATACAAACTTTCAGATGGTCGCTTTGGACTATGTCCCAGAGACCGGTTCTAACAAACTATTTTTAAAAATAAGAACATGATAAAACAACATTTAATTAATAGTTCAATAGTAACTTTATTCTTTATTCATAATTACTTTTTTTGTCTTTTTTTCTGATTTTGAATTGATGAACTATGTACAATATTTACAAGTTAAATTCAATTTTTTTAAAACCATAGACAATAAACTATATACAAATTATCTAGGAGAATAACAAAAACTAAAATATATTATGGACAGAAACAGCGAAGCTAAAAGATTAACAACATCAATTCAAGAAAAAAACTTTAAAAATTGATTTGAAAGAACGGTGGCAAGTATTAGGACTAATATCATACTGGAATAATTAAAGTACATCAGGAGGTATATAAGGTGTGACTATCGCATAAAGAGTTCAAAGAATTAAAGCCGCAACATTTGTAGATATATTTCAGAAATTTGACTCATGAATCTCTAAATAATGATTTTATTTTAACAAATGTTAGACTAGAAAAAATATATCATTGGTATGAACACACTTTATAATATATCCTCACACATCAATAATCCCTTCTAAAAGCCAACTTTACAGAATAAAATTGTTTTTCTTATAATTAGTCCACAGATATTTTTTTCAATCATACAGATATGGATTCCAATAATCAAAATAATTCAAACATTACATTAACTCAAAATAGCTTTCAATATTTATGTTATCAAATATATAAGAATACAATTTATTTTCTAAGTTAAAGGCTTCAATCTAAAACTTAAACATGAACATTGACTTACTACACTTTCATATTATACATGGCTTTCAAATATACATTTACTTTTTTAAACAAATGTGCAAATAATGTTATTTATATCTATGTGTAAACAATGACTAATTGATATAATACATTTATTATTCTGACTAAGGTATTAGTAGTATACAGTGCCAAAAATATCAATAATTAGTGTCAATCAACTAGAACTACACATGCTTTTAGTAATGTACAAAGTAACTTACTATTATTAGGAATGAACATGTAATCAAGTAGGACTCTCAATAACTAATCCCAGTATCCAACTAATCTAATCTTAAGATTTTATATGAGGTATATTACAGATTGTTTCCAATGTTGTATTCACACTTTTTCCAATTGTGAAAAAAAATTCATTGAGGAGTTTGTTTTTAGAAAAGATATTGTATGGTACTTTAATATATTATATATTTCAGAGCAAAAAAAGGTTTTATTGGTTTAAAAATATCATAATTTACTTTACCAATTTGGAAATAAATTTTTCAATAAATACTCTAATTATTGAACACATTAAACTTGACTAAACTGAACACATAAAGAAAGATTAACTATGAACATTAAATGAACAGTATAACATCAGATAATGTTTGGATGAACTTGTAAATATGTTGTTATATCACAGACAATAGGTGTCAGTTTCACTGGTACCACTCACTCACAATAAATACATCACACTTCTTTCATTCACAACCTACAAAAACAATAGAAATCACAATTAAAAATACACTTGAATAAAAGCGCTACACTGTGCTTTAATGGAAAATTAATAAAGCTGTCAGCGAATATATGGTTTGAAGCTATTATTAGGGCAATAAGTCTATAGAAGGCAGAATAATTTGTTATTATTTATCAGCCTTTTCTCATTCACAGTATGTTTGAATATGTAAATTAATTTAGTTATTCTAACAGTTGAAGCTCTGGTACTTGCCAATAGATATATTTCCAGTAATATTAACTTATTTTCCAATCCATGATTATATATTAATTTAGGAGCTCAACTGTTAAGAAATATGAATTAAATGAAGAAAATTACTTATAGATACAGTTTTGGTTCAATTGTAGACTAAATAGAAAATAATAAAAATAGTTACCTGTACACTATTTAAAGATAAATGGAGTTTATTATCACCGGAGTAACTGATGTGAGATAAGAGCTGGAGCACCTGCTAATACCACTGAATTCCTGTGATTAGTATAGTCTATAAAGGCACCTTGATATGGCAAACATGGTGTACATGGAATACTGGATGTAAAAGGAACAACTTGACTAGTTTGAGCTACTTGATTTACTTTATCCATTCTGTGTGTACTGAAATAATATACAGTTTAATATTATTAGTTTTCTTCTTTACCTGAGATGGCCAACCTCCAGTGTATGTGTCAAACATGGAACATTGGATGATTAGGAAATAACAAGCAGTAGTCTACTCATTATTTTTAGCAATATTTTTTGTTTTCTGCACATCCTTTTAAGCGAATATCATATCCTTTCACATTAATCTTTTTTCAGTTTAAAAATATGCTTAATGAATCAAACTGGGATGGAATTTTGTTCAGCAATCCTTGAAAGATGCTAACTATGTCTATTAGAAACATAAGTAGACGAGGATACGAGAGCGGCATGCCTCATCTGAATTCGTATGTGAATCAATTGGTGCATGGATTGTATAAGGTTAGCCAGCCCTACTCAATATTACAAACCCTTTCCCAAACTAGAAAAATAACCAAACTGTGCCCTATAATAGACAGACTAAGACTGGATACCCTAGTATTTATAATTCTCAAACAGTCAGCAAGACTTCTACAAAATCGAATTTAGTCCAAAGAAAATATGGAAATATTATGAAATAAAGAGTTATCTCCCTTCCCATACACCCAAAGAGTCGTACACAAAACAATACATTTTTCAAAACGAAATACTGCATTCACTATGATTATGTATTACTAAACAAACCAATTATATTTCGAAAACTATAGAATATCCCAGCTTTAAACTTCAAGAAAAGTTATTTTAGTTCAAACCTATAAAATAAATTATAACTAGTTACATAATTTAATGTAATTGTTCTTCAATGTCATTTGAAGCCTATAGGTAAAATGACAGTTTTAGTCTTTACCAAGTAATTAACTAACCACCATCTATAATGTTATATAATATTATGGAGATGTATAAGAATGAAGTGTTTTTTATACCTGAGCATTAATTGTAAACAGGGTAATAATTCTTCTAGATAATAATCTGATAATAACATCATATGTTTGGGCCAGGTTGGTGTAAGTAATAGACAGATTCTAGCTGCTGCTATACAAGCTGAAGCTACTAATGATGGCATATAATCACGGAATGTATGATCTGAAACAAACAAAATTTTAAAAATACATACAAATTTGTACTGAATAACATCATGAGTCATACACACACAATTTCTGGGAACTTCATAACTAAAATTTTCAATATACAAGTAATATCCATATCCATTTTTTTTTTGAACTATAATAATATTAATGTTAATAATAATATGTCAATTTCTACAGTGCCAAATCCACAAAATGCACTAATAGCGCTTATGAAACTTAAGTTCATTGGCAAAGTTTTTTTGTCAGATTCTCCATTAATTTTAAACAGATGTGTTTTTAAACAAGATTGATAAAGGAGTCACAAAACAAAGTTCAACTGCAAGTCAGTGAATTCTAATCTCTCTGCAACCACAACAGAAAATACTCTATGTCAAAAGTTGCAAGTTTCCTCTTTGGTATCAATACCTGATTGAGATTGTTGGAACACAGCTATTATAGGAAGAAGGTACCGAGAGAGAGAGGGGGAGAGAGAGAGAGGGGGAATGGGAGTTTAACCTCCACTTGACATAAACTAGGTCATTTCAGAACTAACATATACGATTCAAATTTAATTCAATAATTCGCTTGCACTTAGGAGTCTTCAGCAGTGGGAGGAAACCAGAGGACCCAGAGAAAAGTTTGTATCACATTACAAACTTTTGTTTTGCAAATAAGTGTAACTATATCCTTAAATCAACTATAGAATAATTAGTTGCAAATGAATTATTGTATAACTTTCCACTCTTTGATCTGTATAATTCTGTAGATAAGGTTAAATCCTAGCAGGATATTAATCTGCTAGATTACACTATATTGTCACAGCTTACCTTGTAAAGAGATCTCCATAAAATATTTGGCATGTTTTTCAATGTACTGACACATTATTTGTTTTGATATGATTGGAACACCATTATGTAAATCACCTTCATCAGCAGCAATTGTCAAAAAATAAGGCAAGAAATGAGCAGAAGTCGGCACAGCTAACTGCCATTTATGAAATTTAAGCACTGTTAGTTCCATACTGAGAAATTCATCTGGTGTATAGCCATGTAAAGCTGATGTACAAGTTTTGGGAATGAAGGCATTTAGAGTAGCCTGTCTTGGCACTTTATCACAACTCTCTTCAAATTTTACTGAAAAAGAGAAATCATCATATTTAAATCAAATAAATAAGGACAGAGCACTGGATGTATATGCATAGAGAATAATGGCCATTTATGTGGTCTCATATATGATGAATCGTGATTTTAAAATTTCACATAAAATTTTCAACTGCACAATGGGTGATAATATCCTTGAATATCAACATCAACAGAGAATAATTAAAATCCTAGTTTACGGAATCTTCAAAACACAAAGCAAACTCCAAAACTTACTAGCTAAACGTAAACAAGTCATAGCCAGTAAATAAAGATGGCAATGTTCTACATCCATTTTATCCAGAAAATAATCCAACAGGTACACAGAAAGATGTTGTGCCATGGGGTCAATGTGTAGTTGTTCTACAATCACAGATAACCAGTCCACAAGATGTCGTCTGCTCCATAACTTTAGTGATTGGCAGTGAAATTGCGGGATTTCATGTTCTCGTTGTTTAAGGGTGGCGTAGATATCAGCTGCGATGACATTTTTCCACCAGTCGAGTTCAATCATGGTGACAACTGGTACGGTTGTGGCACGTAATATGAACAATAGATGGACACTTTCAACTGATTGAATCTAAACATTGGGTCAAGCTAGCCTCTTCAAACACACAATCTGAAATTAATAAAACAAAATAAGTTATTTTTCTAGTTAATCAATCGAATATGTTCTCATATTAAGCAAACATTCCCCACCCAAAAATAAATCCTATCAAAAACCATGCACACTGACCAAGCTTTCTATTACTACTAAATAAAATACCCCAATCAGTATATCTGAGCTGACTTGTACCTGATATACATCCTCTAATGGCTGGTCATACATCAGTTAAAATAGCAATAAATAGATAAATCTTTCAATATATATCTAGACAATCATTTTACAACCTTACTGATACACACTATGCCTGCTACAGGCTGCACTCTACCAAGTCTAATGAGAAAAACTTGATTGATCTGAGAACTGACTGAACTTGTTAAATCCCCTGAGAGCAAATGTCACATGATGATGAAGAAAGATTATCTTTTCATAGTTTATGGATTAGATCTGAACGAGGATTAGAAAAAATTCTTCTCACCAGTGACAACCTATACAACTTTAACACATATGATGCATCCACCTCCAAATTCAAGTGGCTTAAGACAACTTTGGGTGAGAGATTTGAAGCAGGACTTGACCACACAGTGGACAATGTTATTAATGTTGGTATAAAGTAGAATCACAGATGGGTAAGGCTATTAAAAGCCAATCCATCCTATTTAACCTGTATCACCAGCTGATATCCGCTCATGTGGAAATCTTATTACACCAAAGAGGAAGAGTGCTTGGGTTGGCTTATTGTTTATAGAAAACTCTAAACAAAGCTCTAACAAAACACAGCCTCATAAATTAAACATTACACTTGCAGAATCAGTTCTCATTTACAAATGCCTGCCTATTGACATTTAGACCAGATAAAAGATCAAATTAATGTTTGATGATTTCAATGGCATACATTAAATCATTTAACCTGAATAAAACATGTACTATAAAATTTAAAATTCAGTTGGTTTTGTCTTTTTCCTTAAGAAAAAAAAAGTGAATACTTTATGAAACGAATACCTGACTTTTTTTGATTAGAGTAATTTCAGTATTAATCCATTATGTCAACAAGTCATAAACTATTTGAATACATTTAAGGAACACTTTTATTTCAAATTCAAATTATTTTTCATCTACTATTTTCTAAAAATAAAAATGTAAGCTTTAAAGTATTATTCTAATTTTATCATAAGTAAAAACAAGTGGCATGTCAGCTTTCCAGAACTGATTATTTTAAAGATATTTGTAAGACTGCATAAGTATTTAAATGTTAAAAAAGCTGTTTAATTCTTTAACATTGCCAAATATGTCTGAATTCACATATTTTATGAATGTCTAAGTTTAGATAAAAATAATAAGAATCCCTTGAGTTATTTCTCCAGCTATATTAGTTTATTTTGTGCCAAGTTATGAAGCACAAAAGATTAACTTATTATCCTGTCAAAAAGAAAATTAAGCCCAAGGGGTATCTTTTCAATAATTCATTTCTTGAGTCACATGTGGGCACATATAACAAACACGTGATTAGATCTTGATTTAAATCGAATGGACACAATGCAAACTTTAATATGGAAATTCGTATAGAAAATGGACCCGAAACAAGTTTTCATATGACGGCTATTTTAACAATAGATGCAAATCAATATAATATAAAAGTTCCTATGAATAAATGACATAATTCCAAGTAATATGAACTTGCTGTAAGTAATGGATATAAATCAGTGTTTATTTTGTTTTTAAATTAATTATTCTACAAAGAAAATCAGAAATGAAATATTGTTTCAAAAATAACATATTCTTGAAGACAATTTGCAGGGTCATTAACAATGACCCTTTTCTACCAAAGTAATTTATATGAAAGATGATCACAAATAGATTTTACAGGTCTTCTGGTTCAGTAATTTGTGATTGGCATGTTGGAATATGAAAAATTTCAATGGTCTGAGACAGGCTGTAATCAGGAACAGTTGTCAGACTGACAGATATTTAACACCCACCATGTCCAAGTCATAAAACCATCTCAGTAAATATCTCTGGGCAACAGATTGACATCACACATACATCCTTTTAAAAACTGACCTTCAAATACATACTCTATAGGTCAACACATGTTGGTCATCTTATTAAATATGCTATCTATTTCTTTATGTAGTAGAAAGGCCATTTCTAAAGAATATTTCAATAGTTTTAATATCAACCAATTGTAATTTTTCAATCAATATCTATTCAATTTAATACAATGAATTATGATCAAAAAAGGGAAAGGGAGATTTCAATCGGGGGGGGGGGGGGGACTAACACAATTTATATTGAAAATAAATGATTATGTTGTGGCCACTCATGGATTAAATTTCAATAAGGTTAGAATTTAGAGCATATTGTAATAACCCAAAATATTCCAAAATACAGTCTTTTTCGTGTACTACACAAAACTCAATAAGAACATGGTGGAAATGATACAATATTTGTCAATCAGCTACATACATGTACATACCTACCATGATTTATTCCTAAGAAAAGAAACTCAAATAAGCCACTGCACTAAATCCTTCCACTGGTTTAACTTTTAATTAGAAATAATTACCATCAAACTACAAATCCACAATTTCCATAAAGCAATCTTTTACCATCAGATTGTGGTGTTGACAATAAAATGTAAACCATGTAGAAGCTGATTGAAAGCAAGTAGAGAGCTTGTAATAAGAGCTGTACATCCACTGGTCATTAGCATTCATGTGGAGAAAGACACTGTCTGGCTTTCTTCTAGATACATCAAATGTACATTTGTATGTTGGAAGGTAATTTATCTTGAAGTGGCCCCAAGCCTTGGCTGACACACTCTGGGATTATGTAATCAGATTTGGTGCAGTGTTTGGTATGTAATGGAGCTTGGCTCCCCTAGACTCCCCACAGTTAGAAATAGTTTTCTCACCTAGAACCAATAACTAGGTAATAAATTAGAAAAATATATGGTGTCAGATGGTCATTATCATCTACTTAACAGTATACATATCAACTTCGTAGTTTACATTATACCAACATAAAAAAAACCTTTGTTACTGTTAGCCTATTAAGTACTGTAAAACTGGTCAAATAAAATACACTGTTTTACAAAATGTCCAGTTTCTATTTTACAGTCATTTCCTAAAACTAGGTGGTATGCAAATATGATTTTTCTTTTAAATGTGCAAAAATAATTAATTCATGGATCACAATTACATATTTGAAATTCTAATTTATAAACTCAACAATCAATTTATGGTTGCTGATAGGAAATCAAACGTTTGAAATATCATGTTTTAAAAAATATTACTGTTACACATTATTCTGTGTATTTTTTTTATAACAGCACAAAATGAGTATTACTGAATATGAAATATAGATCTCTGCTAAATATATAAAACACACATTAAAAATTTAATACTGATTATGTATTAAATAACAACCTTTGTAATCAATTCAGCCTATTAACATGATTTTAATTGAATAAGATAAGAGTAGATAACCTATAATAAGATACTATATAACACTGCCTACTGTTATATTCACTGATAATATATCTATATAGACCAATATGAATAACAATATATGTAATATCATTATAAACAGATCTGTGTACACTACATGAATATAGATGAGAAATTGTTAACTCTAAACATTTGCCAATACCATACCAACAAGTTTTCACAAATTCAACAGAAAACTATATCAAAAATATTTTACCATTACAATGTCAATATTCTACATCTAATTTGGATATCTTTATAAATTAACTCAATAGGCTGTCTTACATGAAAATGTGGGTGTATAAAAAGATCGTAGGAAAAGATAACAAAATTACCATTACTATTGTGTGAATGTAAACTATTAAAATAATCATAACTTCAGTCACAATTGATTGAATTGAATAATTTAGACTAAAATAGTTTACAACAAAAGTTCTATTGATTATGTGTTGTCTTATTTATAAACTCTATGATTAACCTTTATTCTGACATGCTTAGTCCTTTAATTACATCAAGTTTTAAAAGCAAAGAAATGTCACTTTTGGGAAAACTGCACGACAAAACAAAGACACTAAACAAGAATATAACTTATAACAATACAAATCAATTAAAAGCAAAATAAAATGTTACCATTTAGTGTATTACTTTCTTATTCTTCCCAAAAGTGTTTTGTATAAGATATGGGAATATGACTGACCTCTAGAAGAGTTGAATATCATTAATTATTGTAATCTGGACTAAGGTACATGTATAGGATTAAAGGTCTTAGTTTAGAGAATACTTTCCTAACCAATATAAATAATGTGATAGGTGTTATGTAATTAAGCTAACCTTTGTATATTAGAATTTATAGATGTCTGTGTGCAGGGTGTGTATTCCACACTGGTATTCTATCTATTATGTAATAGGCCTGCCAATGTTTCCCAATTTACCAGTATATACAAAACAGTCATAACTACATTAAATAAGTCACACAGTAATCATGCAAATTAAACTGTTTGTAGTTTCAGTGTATAATTATTAAGGAAAATATAATCATTTAATCTAAAGCATCGTCTTTGAGCAGCATTTTTTAATTTTGAATAATTTCTAAATACAATGTGATGTGTTGAATGAATACTTCATGGGGAAAAACAAGCCAATTCAAAATTGATTGATTCCAATTTTCAATATCAGTATTGGACTTCTGAGAAGAATTCTATTTACATTTTCTACATTATCCAACTCATTATTTGTTTTGGGATGTTCTTAGATTGTAACAATGTTTACACAGTAAAATAGTACATATTTATTTTATGTACATCTGATATATTTTGAACCAATCAATAATTTCATTTTTGTAACCCTCATATTAAGGACGCAATCTTCTTTAAAACATAAAATCACAAAATGTTTCTTGGCGATAAATTAATTTCCTTTATGAAGGAAGTCCCTGTTTTTGAAACATTATTAACACAGAAATTTAACACAGTGTGTGTGTGACAATAAAAATCATTATAAAAATTGTAAGATAGCAGTTTTTTTTCTCAAAGTGATTGGCAGCATCACTCTCAATAGAAGTGTGAGCTATTGTTCTCCTTGAACAAAGGCTTTAGATAAAAATTTGTCAGGCCCCTATTACCATGTTTTTGACTGCAGTGTACCCTGATGATGTCATAGTTTAGTGGAGAGATTTACCTCTCCAGTTAATTCAGGGGTTACATCATTTCTACAGCTTATAAAATGATTACTGTTCAAGCTTAATGATGGCCACCATACAAAATTACATAACAAATTATACATTGGCACACAATACTTGCTATAATGTTCGGTATACTTGGCCTGGGGTTTAAATAAAATATTTTGAAATTACAAATAGTAATAGATAAAGCATGACATTCAAAAACCCTTTCTTTGATAACATCAATTATATCTGTCAATATATAAATGTATGTCACAACTACATCATTCATAATCTATTTAATAATATATGCACAGACATCTCAAAATGATGCACAGATAAGATATTAAAGTTATGTTCCCTGAAGATTAATTAATTTCAATTCTATAAATCATTTTCATCTGAATATACTGTATAATGTATCTAAAAAAACTTAAAACTGAAGTTAAAAAAACATTCCATGTCCAAAACATGTAAATCTTCATAAAATATCCCACACTTTCAACTTTCTATATCTTTCAATATTCTATTTTAATTCTACAAATATATCTAATCATGTTGACATCAAGAGAAATCACCTGTAAAGTTCCCATTAGATATTCCCAACTGTGAATGTTACTTTTTGTCTTATTATATGCATGTTGATTGTGCCAAAGTATCGAATACTTGTGTATGATAATTAATAATTTTGTATATGTATGCTGTTCTGGCAGGATAATTGGATGCAACTAAATCTAGAAAAATGTGTGAGAGAGGGAGAGATGGGGCCACTTAACCTCCCTAACTTCTATCTGTATTCTCATTAATAACATATTTATATGATGCATATTCATATATTATCTTTGTCTCGTATGCTGTCCTAAATGTTAGCCTAATAAATAGACCAGAATTCATCTGATCTGATATTTCTATTCAGGATGTGTCACGTTCTAAACACTTCAAATTATGATTCGAAAGATTAAAGTTTGTTATAAGTTTTCTGCTGTATACTGATTTCAAATTTTAACATAAAAGTTCAATCAAATTGAAATGAATCATAATTTATAATTTAAAGTTCAGATATTCTAATTTAGACATTTACTGTAGAACATTAAAATTAGGGAATAAAAATGGCCCATGTCTTTATAACCATCTGTGCTAGAAAAACTGATGTTAGTGACAGCTTAATTAAATTTAACCCTGACTTGTAAACTTAATCATGTTTCATGTCACTTTCAACTTCTCTAAACAAAAGATTTCTCAATTTCTTAAGAAAAAAACTTCTTAAGATTTCTGAATCTTCAAAAGTAAAAGTTACTCACATCAATGAAAAATTAATTTCACGAAGTCTGTGCAACGAACTATACGGATAACAATTTCAAACTAAACTCTGTTAAAGTCATTCATTAAACATTAATTACAGCTTTCTCAATTCTTTCCCATTTATACTGCAGTTATGTTCTAGTTGCAAGGTCGATCAATAGAGCATATAAAAATGTTGAGAGTATTTAAGAAAAATATTCAGTTCATAGTCATCTACCAAATTACCATGGAAACCATTGCCCCCTAAAGGCAATCTGAGTCCAAGTCAATCTCAATAATCTAAATTATGTACAAGTATTCAATAATTCATTCATATCTCTTGTAACAAAAAGCCTAAACATCCTGCCATCATAGCAATTCATTCAATCATTGACAAAAGAATATTTTTTATTTTCAAATCATTTCTTTTTCTTCTCAGTAGAAAGATCAATCATTTGTTCTGCTCTTCTTTGAGTGACAAAAAGTAATCAAATTATAATTTAATAAAAAAGGAAATCATGAAGTGTCCAATAATGATGATTATTTAAATCCAACTATATCTAAAAAGTATCCGTACAAATATTACTATCTTACTTAATTTGCACAAAAAAGAAAGTTAATTTAATTTCACAAACTGGGCAATTGAATAATATTTAAAAGCTTGCCAGAATAAAGGTTAAATTCATAAAGTTTAAGACCATACCTGTCATGGTAATATGAGTTGGAAATAAAAAAAACTGAGATTAAAATCTCCTATTTTCTGCATCAAAGAGGCTAATGAAGACAGACATGTATGCAGTAAGATATGAGGAAAACTTTGCCCAGATAAATTTGAAAAGCAGTGTGAATGATCCCCACACCTCCTGGTTAGTGAGCCAGCTTTTTAATCACTGTGCCACCACAAATTCTAAGTCATTGTTTTAAACTATGAACAGTGGTTATCTGTATGCATTTAAAATTTAAAGTTCCACAAATAGCTCATTTGATTATACATGTACGTTTCAAAAACAAATTAAACTGAAATGAAATGGGGTTTAACTGCTACTGTTCTGACTTGGCTAATGAAAACAGGCATTGTTTAATTTAGTTACTTAAAGTAACTATGTTTAATTCCTAATTCTAAGCCATGTTAAAGATTAAAAGACTTTTATTTTATAACCAAAACATCAATATTTTAATATATTGGTATCATGTATGCAGGTTTTATACTGCCTATTTATATGAGTGCTCTGAATATAATATGGCAGTCCATACTTTTGTACCAGTCCAAATTTTTGTACTTGTATTTAATACTTTGTATATTGTCTGCTGTCCTCAAGGGAGTTCCGATGCAATAAAATTCTTCTTCGTCTTCAAGAGCAGGATTTAGAATTTTGCATCTGGGATTTGCCATCATTAACATGACCAGAGCTATAAATATTAATCCATATTTACCCAAAAGCAATAGTCTGATAGCTAATTAATAAATAAATAACAATGTCAACTTACAGTGTATATTATGTAAACATACAAAATACTCATTTGCAGAACTTGAACATGCAGCTATTAATTAATATCCAAGCAAAGACCAGACTGATGTGGGAAAAAAACCCCAGTAAACCATCAGACCAGAGGCAAAGTTACTAACTATAAGAGTAGAATGGTTTTAAGAGTAACAACAGTTAATCATTGTTAACAGTAGACTAGATTGTTGTCCAAATTCACAAGGCCATTATCACTGGTTTAAAGCCGACTCACTAGAAATGAAGCAATATAATACTTGAAAGGTCAAAGCAAATAATCTCATTGTTTCCTATTTGATACAACAAGCCTTTAATACAAACACAACCAGTCCCTTAAAACAAGTGAGAAACCACTTAGTGACTGTAATATTTGACAAGTAGCCAAGTAAAAATTCAAAATCCAGATATTACAAATCATTGACAAACTTATGTACAATAATTAAGAATACATTATTTTAAAATACCTAAAATTATTCCCAGTTAAAAAATAACATGATTGTTTAAATGACACATTTATTACTGTAAAGTCTATCTATGCAGGGGAAAATTTACCTTATAGCACGGCGGATGTTCATTTTCATTTGCCTAGGCTGGGCAGAAAAGTAGTTCAACCCCAATTCATTTCAAAACTTTTTAATTTGACTGGAACTATTCTTGGAGATGTAAAAAAAAAATAGATACCATGTTCTGTCCAAAAGATGTAAATGTTGATCAGCAGCTTTAACATTTATACCAATGCTTTCTCATATCTAATATTTCACAGATAACTTTTCTAAGTTGGCCTAATCTATCTGCATGTATGTTACCTGCTACAGATTAACCCATGACAGGTGGTAATATAATCTGACCAAAATGAGTGACCACAACTACCAGTCTACCATTATCATAGCTTAATGGCATGGTGACATCTTGCCCTGATAATAACTGATGAGGAGAGATTCTCTCTCATCATAAAGACAGGGAAACATTATAACAGATCTAATAACTTGAGAGATGAACGCCAATATGACATGATAAATATATGATGAGTAATAAATTCTGAAAATACCAATTACAGATTCACGAAACCCTTGTTATATTTTAACTAGCTTAGTTATCCACGATTTGCAGGGTTGTTTGCCCAACGATTTTGTATCACGATTTCCTCAGAAAAATAAAGAGTTTTCCAGATGTTTATAACTTAGTCTATAAAAGTATGGTTCTAGAATGTTTCCATAATGACATAATCACTCATTAATTAGCAACTTCATCATAAAATACTGCATAAAACACAAAACAAACACCATTTAATTTCTTGTAAAAAACTCTGGTTATTAAGAAGTTTTTTTAAAATCATTATTTTAAAACGATCTGTCATCTGGCAAACCCATAAACAAACAGACTATAAAAATTTATAATTATATTGATTATAAAAATGTATAATTATATAGATTATACAAATGTATATTTATATAGATTATAAAATGTATATTTATATAGATTATAAAATGTATATTTATGTAGATTATATATAAATGTATATTTTTGTAGATTATATAAATGTATATTTATGTAGATCATATAAATGTATATTTATGTAGATTATATAAATGTATATTTATGTAGATTATATAAATGTATATTTATGTAGATTATATAAATGTATATTTATATATAGATTTTAAAAATGCATATTGATAAAGATTTTTAAAATGTATATTGATAAAGATTTTTAAAATGTATAGTTATATAGATTATAAAAATGTATAGTTATTTAGATAAAGTGTTAAAAGTACAAAGTTTGTATTTTAAAATTTCTTTAATCATTGAAAATCAACTGATCAAAGCAATTACAGTATACCAGGTGGTGTGTGGTGGGGGCAGTCACTGGAGCTTTTGCCCTGGGATGCCACATAGGTTTTTGTGGGCCTGGGCCCTAATTCTCAAAATCTTAAATAAAGATAAATCCAAAATTTTAGTAGGTAGTTCAATTTTGATTGGTTAAGCACTAAAATCGATCTAATTTGTAATATTATCCAATCAAATTACTAAAATTTGGATTTTATCTTAGTTAAAATTTCATGGAACAGACCCCAGGTTAGTAATCCTAGAAATTCAAATTTTATCATACAAGGAGAGTGATCTCTTGCTCTTAAATGTATCTAAACTCGCCTGAATTGGAGTGATCCTTCGCTCATATCTATTTCTAATCTAAGTTAAAACACAGAAAACCTAGATCTGAATTTAACAATTTTTCTTCTTTAAAGACAAATAAATCCTCATTCATATATTATTATTAACAAATGTGTAACTTATTGTTTATTAAAATATTGTATCATTCCAAAATTATGACACAACTGATATCTGGAAATGCTGAAAACTATTTTATTCGCTACATTTGCCATCAATCTAAAGATTTGCAGCAAATATCTATTTTTGTATGCTTAGTTTGTTCTCCAATTTCATTTAAAATTTTTCTCCAACTTAAGATACCCTGAAAACTTTTATTACTTTTTTATGAAACTTAGTCTTCAATAACTTTTTCTAATCAAAGATTAATCACAATTATGTGTTCATAAAATTACATGATAAGCCAAAGTTTAGGTAATGGGTTAACTTTATTTACCTTTAATTTACATCAGCAAGAACTGACACGCAATAAATAGTCTCCATTAATTGATAACATAGACTGTTATTTTTATTTATTGCCCTGAACAGATTTTCTATCTAAATAAATACTACAATATGGTATCAATGAAATCCTCCATTCCTTGTAATTGAGGAAGTCAAAATTTTAATATTTATCTTATAAAGGGGCATCAAAACTTTCAAGAAAATAAATGTTATTAATCAATAAATTAAATATATTTCCTAAGACTCTACTTACATACAATCTGAGAGCTCACTGATTTTCAAGTAAGGTATTGTTTAGAAGCATACACTGAAACTATGTGTTACTTTATGTGATATAGTGACCCTAGATGCCAATTCTTATTTCATTTCGTTTATTACCATTTGGAGATTAATGTAAGCTTTATGGCTTGTTTCCTAATCCATATAATTTATTCTGATGTATATTGTGTGTAATTGTATGTTAAACAAATACTGTTCAAACCAGTCGCCAAGTGGGAAACTCCTGCAAAAGCAGTGCTGATCTTGTTGATTTGGTAGACATAATGTATAAACCTAAAAATTGCCCCAAAAAGGTACAAGAATAGCATTATAAAACCTTATAAATCATCAGTTACTTACAGTATATTTGATATCTCTTTAAATTGAACTATTCTTAACAATTCAAAATATTGATGCAGAATAAAAATGTAGAAATATTTAAATGCTTAGGTGTTTTTGAATCATTTATGTCTTTGTAAATTTATATCAGTTTCCCAATATCTATTTATGTATCTGTTTGTTTCAAGTATAGTTGTTTATTCATATTATATATATATATTATATAATCCATATAACCATGTAAAGTTTTTTACACAGTGAAGTATCTCCTTCTAAAACCCCAAATCTTAATTTGGGAAATGATATTTACATTTAGATGAGCTGACTTTAAGATTGTGTTGACATGTTGACCTGCAGATGTCTGGACAATTTAATAATCAGTAAGATAATTATTTAGAGGAAACTGTCCCAGTTGTAACAAATGTATAAAATTGTCGGTAAACTACACCTGTGTTCCAGTTGTTCAGATCAGACTTTATAAGGTGTGTAAAATCTAGAAGATAATGTAGGTATGGTGTTGAGACTAAAGCATAACAGTTATAGAACACAACCAGTTCACAAGTTTTATCATGAAGAGTCTACTACTTTTATAGCATTGTTTGGGAACATTTCGATTTCAATTATTTGGCAACAGCTAGATTACCTGTAAATTAAATTGATCTTAAATACTGATTTAAATCCAATCTTGTGAAATAGTATGCTGCTTTTGAATATATACTGAATCCTAATGACAACAACTTCAATTTGACATGTGTCATTTGATAATAATTTTTTTTTATATTGACATGTTAACTAACTATATTATATCAGTCCTGCAGGTGCACTTTCAAAGTTTCACTCCTGCTCCTCTCAAAGCACCTTGACTTTCCTTCACTGGGGTCATTAAAGACTCCTGCAAATTAGCTAAATTGCTCTCCTAAAAAGTGATATCTACATTCAGTTTTTGTTAATTTTTAAACAGCATACGTTTAAGCTATCAGTTGCCATGATGATAATTCTGACGCTACCATAATATTTACCAATAGTAAAACAAGACTAAAGCATAAAAACAATTTGGCTCTCCTTCATTCAAGAAAATGTATAATTATTTTTCCAATATAAAAATGAAGAATTTTTTTACGGGAACCGTTTTCTCATTTTGAAATTAACAGACATGTCAAAAGTATAAACCATGTGACATGTTCTGAACTTGCACTCACTGCATACTTTATAGTTCATATAAATTTACTATAATCTTGTACCTACCTTAGGAAATATAAATCCTTATGTAGTCCAATTTGGTGTATGTAGAACTATTTTCTGTTTTAATTGTAGCACCATGCAGATACTGTAACTCTGAAAGATCAAAAGCTCAACATGAGTTTCAGCTCCAATGGTCAAAAATACTGCTTTTCTATCCACACTTTACTGCATGTGGTCTAACTGTCTAACCCTAAAAAATGACACCCAACTTGTTAGACATAGTACAAGCTCACCAAACTGACTAAATCTTTCATGCAGAAATTGATCACTGCACCCAATAGGCACTCTATAGTTCAAGCCAGGGCTTTTGTTATAAAAAGCCAAGCTGGGCCAGCTCAAAGACCAATTAACACAAGCAGATTACACTCTTATCTGGTCGAGTGTAATTACAGTCACACAGGCCCTTTGTATGGATTGGACCCATATCAAAAGGACTTACTTGACAGACCCAAGATAATTCACAATGATGTTCGACAATTGTCATGCCTGAAGACACATACAAGTTGATAAATCATTCTAGAAGAAGTAACCCACAAGACAAAATAAAATCTCAAGATATAAAATGAAAACCAATGTATAAATACTTAAAAATTTATTAAAGAATGCGAAAAGTACTGATTTGGAAAATCAAGATTACAATTATAATTCTAAAGTTTCCCCGACATACAATTTCAATGTTGATTTCTTTTAAGTTCTTTTTAAGTCACATGATGTAGGGCTGATGAATTTCTGTAAGTGTATAATCTGCTTTTAACTAACCCTAAGGCCTTTTCGCATAGAACACCAATGTACATAAGTGTTGGGATTTACGATATAATATATTTCGGACACACAAAAAATAATCTTCTTTATTAAAATAATGAAAAGGATTTTTCCTTATGTCCCAATGAACAATCTGACCAAATTTTGAAAAATTCTGATTTGAATTCTTTCCTCATTGCATTCCCCAAATTTCATAAAATTTTAAGTGAATGGGGAAATAACTGAAATTAAATTTCAATAGGATTTCTCCCCAACGAACAACCACACCAAATCTTAAAGACTTGTATTAGTTGTATCCTGTATCTTGTTCACAAGCTTTAACACTGTAACAGTCAAAATGTTGAGGACATAAATTTTCAAATCATGTTTCTTCAGGAACCATTTCTTCCTCATTAGGCTACTTAATGAATGATCCACATCAAATAAAATCTTCATACTGATAATTAATAGCACTAATAGCAGACTCGAATTTACAATTCTATATTTTTTTACCTTGCCTTTGGGCAAGGCACGATACTAGATCTTTCCGAACGGAGAAATATCTTTCTGTGTTTATAGCTACAATTCTAACCCAAACCCTTCAGAATAGTTTTAGATAAACCTAACCCGAACCCTAACCCAAACCCTTCAGAATAGTTTTAGATAAAAATAACCCGAACCCTAACCCTAACCCAAGGGAAAATATTTCTCCATTCGGAAAGATCCAGTATTGTGCTTGGGCAAGAATGAACTTTTACGGATTTAAAAACTAGATAAAAAACCTTTAGAAAAATTCACTGAATATAGAAACCTGGTTGACCTCTGAGTAGAGACAACACAGTGGCAGTGAGGCTGGGAGCAGAACTCAGTCTAATCTACCAGCTCCGAACGGAGAAATATCTTTCCGTGTTTATAGCTACAATTCTAACCCAAACCCTTCAGAATAGTTTTAGATAAACCTAACCCGAACCCTAACCCAAACCCTTCAGAATAGTTTTAGATAAAAATAACCCTAACCCTAACCCAAGGGAAAATATTTCTCCATTCGGAAAGATCCAGTATTGTGCTTGGGCAAGAATGAACTTTTACGGATTTAAAAACTAGATAAAAAACCTTTAGAAAAATTCACTGAATATAGAAACCTGGTTGACCTCTGAGTAGAGACAACACAGTGGCAGTGAGGCTGGGAGCAGAACTCAGTCTAATCTACCAGCTCCGAACGGAGAAATATCTTTCCGTGTTTATAGCTACAATTCTAACCCAAACCCTTCAGAATAGTTTTAGATAAACCTAACCCGAACCCTAACCCAAACCCTTCAGAATAGTTTTAGATAAAAATAACCCTAACCCTAACCCAAGGGAAAATATTTCTCCATTCGGAAAGATCCAGTATTGTGCTTGGGCAAGAATGAACTTTTACGGATTTAAAAACTAGATAAAAAACCTTTAGAAAAATTCACTGAATATAGAAACCTGGTTGACCTCTGAGTAGAGACAACACAGTGGCAGTGAGGCTGGGAGCAGAACTCAGTCTAATCTACCAGCTTACTAATACTAAAACATAAAATGAAAAAAAAATTACCAAATCACACAGGCCCTACATGGTAGTAAGAAATAAATTATTCGTTTTGAATAAGGTAGGCCTATGTAGGTTAGGTGGGCACACAATAGTGCATTAGCACTAGGACTACTATTACATAATTTTTCTTTTGACTTTGTGCATAGATTAAGATAGATATTATTTATGGTTTGTGTGACTTTTTTTTACATATGATAGACCTAGCAGTCTAGCAGTAGCACTGCAGCAGAGAGTCCAATTGGTATTTCGTATCCAATCAGGCAGTAGGCCTAACCCGGAAGTTCGTGTCATTATTATTTCAAATTTTAAAAACTTGCAACTGAACATGTTTGTTATGATTAGGCCTATGATTGCATCACAAATTATGTGGATAAAAATTAAAAAATTGGGCTCTGTGCTCTGGAATAATGTGACGTCAGCTGCCTGGCCTCGAGAGTCGTAATCTTTTAGCCGAAGACTTTATTATTGATTGTCTCGTCGGGTCTTCACTTCAAATGTTTCAGTTTGGAGGGATTTTAGTCCGAGAAATCGTTCAGTTGTGACTTTTAGGCCTAAAAAGGCCTACATTTAGCACATCGTTGATCTGAAGATACACACCAAAAAATATGACGTTTGTCTCCACCAAACCGATCCGCAGTAAATTTTCGTGCGGCCGCTTAGATCACCGAGTAAGAGGGGTATACGCAGTCAGTACCGGTAACTTGTGTTGGCGGCTTTTAGAATAGACAAATTATTTTTGATATTATTTAAACAATAAACCGAGAATTTTAATGTAGACTTGAACCGAATGTATTTTGGTACGTGCAACCATATATTATTAATGGTCCTGTCCTGTTAAAACTAAAATTAGTAAAAAAAAGTCACGATTCAGTCCGTTTTTAGTTGTAGGCCAACCTATTTTGATTGAATGATAATCAGACTTTGATTATGTTGTATGTATATATAGCCTACCGTAGTATTACGATCTTAAGAGTGGGTGTTAAGTAAATTTAAGTATAGATGTTATTCAATAAAATGAAAATAAATTTGGCCGTGACCTAGCCTACGGCTTCAGTCCACGCAATCATTCACTGTGGTACCGTGGGCGTGTTGGGAATAAACCTATCGATAGGCGAGGCCTATATTAAATGTAAAATATCGTTGGACATCACCCAGAAACTTGGAGTTTAACATCCTAATGTTCTGTCCCAACTAGCTAATGAAGAAAATACAGATTGTTATGAGGGTGTTCCTTTAGGAACTGTCTTTGAACGGACAATGTCAGAGAATATCGTTCGCTCAAAGACAGTTCCAAAAGGAACTATATGAGGGCATCTAAACTTTGCCTTGCTCAGACAGCGGCCCTACGACAGGCTGGCCTACTGTCAGTCCTCTCTGCATGCCAACGTCACACGTGTAGGCCACTAGTCTAGGTCAACATAGAACTTCAATCTTTCTTGTCTCAACACTGATCCTTACCAGACCCACTCCCCTATTTCTGCACCACTGGCATGGAGAAGCCAAACTTAAAGATCTCGAGATACGTTTTTCGACCAACACCGGGAGCGCACCCGAGATCTTCTTGTTAGCTACCCAAAGCCTACCCCTCCACCGGAGGTGGGTAATCCTTTAAGGAAAATAAGTCAGACCAACTGGATATTTCAACATAATCTATCAATGAACAGAAAGCAGGAAAAGTTGTCATTATTAAACGTTTTATTGATTTTATTTTTATTGATATTTATTTACAACCATAATTAAGAGACCAAACATTTTTGTAACATTTTTTGTCACTTCAGCACAAATGAACACCATGTCCTTTTCCCAAAGCCCTATTCATGCTGCTAAAAAAAGATGAATACGTGGCGGAGCCCGTTACTTTTCCAATTTGAGCAGGATTGCGACGAATTGTATGACAATGGAATGCTGTCCCATTAGAAATATCTCCTGGGCCCCATACTTCAACCTCCACGATATGCCAGTCCGTTAACTTGGGATCTGCGATAAGTTTGCATTGAACACCGTCGAATCCAAGATTGTGGGCAGCTAGTGCTGCTAAAGCCATTGTATTGACATTATTTGGCGCTAAAGGACACAGCTGACGCACTGGTCCGTTGTAGAGTTCAACTGCATTATCTCCAACTACAGCTTCATTTCTAGCTCTTAACTCACCATTCAATTTCAAAGATGATGGATGTTTTTTCATTGTTACACAGAGGGCTTTTAAAGTTCCCAAATCAGCCATTTTCAATACGTCTTCTCCGCCCCAGAAAGCACCACTTGGTAAATACAACCCATGAGAAGCAGCTGCAGTTCGAAGTTTACTCTCTAGTTCCTTATCTGCTAGGGCAGTTGGTGATCCCATCATGAAATCGGCATGTTTCAGGAATTCCGTTCCATACTGACGTGTAATAGAAGGATGGGCGACTTCTACTATTAAGTCCGGGTTCAATTTTGGGAAATCAGAAAGATCTTTTAGTATAAGCGTTTCATCAATTTTACCGTTCAATACAGAGGAGGTTCTATTCCAAACAAAAGAAAGTTCGAGGTTTTCACTTTCCTGTATGGCCTTCACTAAATATTGACCTAACTCGCCATAACCAACCACACCAATACGTCTTCTACCTCTCGTATTCATACTTTTGACTGGTTTGGCTTACCATATGTTACACCACCACCACAACATAAAATGTTTACCAACGAATGTAATATGTGACCTTACAGTCGATCTGTGGGCTCGGTGGCAAGTCTCAACCCAAACTATCGCACCCTTTATCAGTACAATACAACATTTATCTCAAAATCTTTTTGAAAAAACTCAGTAGACAAGGTAATCTTGTTTACGAAAACGTGATTATTTCCCTTATTGGTAGCTTCGAATGTGTATGAACTGGGTCACAAGTACGGAAAGCTGTTAGGGCGAAAATACTTGAATTTACCCATTTGGCATTTGACTTAAAGGCCCCCTTTCGCCTATGTTTGAAAGGTATCTTGACGGATCCTGGAATTGTTGCAGGACGGGGTTTGCCAGGTTTCAGTTAAGAAAATCTGCCATCATCGTCTCTAAATTACATATGCATACATACAAATTGGGCTTTTTAAACAGAGAAATCATTTTTATAATGATGTAGGATCACTTTGTGATGTAATTTCATTGATGCAAGGCATTAATTTTTTTTTTATGTAGCTGGGCAGGGTGGGGTTTGGACCCCCCACCCCCTCTGGATCCGCCCCTGAATTTATATTATTTTCTAAATTTTAAAACCATTCCGAATATTGGACTTGTCTACCACTGTGCTTATTTCTTTTTGGCAGTAAGTTAATCACCCTGTAAAATATTCGAAAAATAAATAGCGGATAAACTGAAACACGCACGCTGGGCACTTCTGCAGTCCCGTTTTATGTTGCATTTTGCATATTAAAAGTGAATGTTATTTATCCCTGGTTGCGAAAGACACCCAAATGAGCTATAATTTAAATATTAAGTGCAAAGTATCCACAGAATTTTGATATGGACATGATTACATTTCAATACGTCCATACAGAAATACTGGAATCTATTTGTGCATAATATAGTAAAATGTAAAAGGACCAGATATACCCACACCTCCGAATCTGATGCAACAAAAACAAAAAAAAAACCCATCAAAGTTTCTCAAATTTGCACAGGTTTGCAATCAGCTCACGTGCGGTATTTATGTAAGCTTCTATGTAATTGTGCATATCACATATGTTTCTTTAAGACGGGTTATATTTAGATTATATTCAAAGCTGATTTACATTCCATTTCTCACTTATTACATAAAAATAAGGCATGTAAATGACTAAATGTGCACATATATTGTATATACATGTTTTCTCATCTTCTCCACCGTTTTCATGTTTTCTGAAACGTTTTCAATTCCGGAGGGAGAGACAACCCTCCTCCCCTTCCCCTCTAATTGATACATTGTCTCACAATCTTATTAAAACTACACAGACCTATTTCGTTTCGTTTTTATAGTTCAAAATTTCGTTTTACTTGTCCTTACTATACGCTTTGATCTGCACACTGGTCAGCAGTGAATATTCGCTAGGTCGCTAAAATCACAAATAAGGATGACAACGATACGACTGAATGAGCCCCCCAAAAATATTAACTTTTTTCCTCTGACAAATTAAATTCCAAAATATTTTTCAATGTACTAGAAACGGTCTGTTACGGGGAGTTCTTGGCATTTTGATGCACGGAACTGTGGGTAAACCACTTGAAACGTCAACGTTGATTGATTAATCAATGTCTGACGTCGTAGGTTCAAAAGCCCCTCGTTTGACCCCTGACACGAACTCCCACTATAACCTGTCAGATCTTCATGTAGTATAGGACATAGAAAGTATAAAAATCGAAACGAAATATAGATCTGTTTAATCAGATTTATTGTTACAGGAACCTGGCACCCCCCTCCTGCAACAACTCCTGGATCCCGACCCTCGTGGATTAAACTTTATTTCAATGACCCTTCTGATGGCTGTAGTAATCATATATACTACTAATATTACTATAACCATGGGAATTATTAATTTATGACACAGTGATTTCAACGAATATAATAACATGATTAAAATATTACCATTATCTATAATAAAGTATCATCGGTTGTGAGTTGCTCTCTTGGGTACCGTTTTGAAATTTCTTTTATCTATCACCAATTGTATATTTGATTCCATAATAAAGTGACTGCAACTGAAAATGATCGTTTGCGCAGTTCTTAAATTTTGTTCTATGACAGGAATATAGAGCTCTGTAGATGAGTTATTCTCATGTATTGGTTCTTTGTAAGATAGTGCTAATTATTTGTCAACTAAGTCTCTTTAATCTTCTAGAAAACCGGCTTATATTGCAGAAAATTTGTAACACCGAGTTTTTAAAAGAAGACAAGTTAATACTTAGAGACGTGCTGTTCTCAAAACAACAATTGTATTAAAATATGTATATCTAACTTAAGTATAAGCGATGTTCAGACATTTATTTTGATTTTAAAATACACCTTTCAACGAGCAAGACACTATGCTTGACCAGATTTTTCAAAAACTGAGAAGCTCTGTCAAGAATAATTCTGCCGCCAGAAGACGCAGCGAGAGATCTATCATTTCTACATCGTCTAGAGATTTTAGAGATTTATTGCGAGTGTTCCATCATATTCATTTTAGAAGAGGACGTAGGTTTTTAATTCAGCGATGTAGCCAACAGGTAAGTGAAATAAACAAAACGGATATTTCATTTCTGAATTTTAAGATTACTCATTTAAAAATGAATAATCAAAAAAAAAAATAAATAACTAAAATAAACAAATAAATTTTCTGCGTCTAAAAGGGATCGAGGTAGGCCGATATTCGTTTTAATTTATTACGAACACTATTTGTTTTAGATAAACCAAATAACTGCAGAGATTGATTGCAAATCTATGCGTTATTTCAACGCGATACATAACTTAGTGGGATGCTACGCTCCAGAAGGAGGGGCCAAATTGGGAAGCACTAATTTCGAACGCGAATCATCGAGTTTGCTCCCTTTAAGAGGATTGTCTAAAGTTACAGTTCATTCCTCTATCAGGGGTCTCGTCAACATTTTTCTTAGTTTGAAAGACATTTATTTATTTCTATGGAGCCCACGTGTTACGATATAACGAATTCCAACTGCTAAAATATCAATCGTGCACAACAAAATTGTACTCGAGCGCAACGGGTTTTGGTTCAATCTGAGCTACACATAATGATAATAGGCCCTAATATAAAAAAAATAGACAGAAATTGAGAAAATTAATAGGCCACAGAGACTTAGGCCAATGCCATGTTATGACTGTGAGTGGACCAAAAGAATGGACGTATTTTGAAATTAGAGCCTTAGGGCCTTAGTTTCAGTTAAAATGTATTGAACGGCGACACTATTTTACTATTTTTTAATACGGCCGTTATTTGGGTGTGTGGGAGACTAAAGGGGGATAACTCTTCATTTAAAATAAACCAGGAAGAAATATATCAAATTAGATCATATTCATTTGAGGAAAAGTTTGTCAAAGTGATAGTTAGAAACTAAAAATGTCAAAACAACTACCAGCTTATGAAGTATTAGTAAGATGGTCTGTAAAAGAGGTTACAGACTGGCTTAGAGATGTAAGTAGCTTATCACAACTAATCACTAACTTCTCTATATGATTAACTTTATATGAACATAAATCTACCGCTCATCAATCAATTTGATTAGCAACATATTAAGATATACATATAGTAAGAATAGCCACAGGCAATGAATATGTAAAACAGACTCTACTTACATAGTAAACCTTAATTTCACAAATACATCTCTATAATGTAGCTAAGTCTCTGACTCAATATCATCCAAAATCTGCGACAATGAAAAAACACAAATTATTTGTCAATTTAAATCAACATTGATGTTGTGATCTTACCGGGAAAAGAAAGGCTTCTGATATCCTATATTTAGGACAAAATAAAAAATTTACCATTGTTACACGAATTGTGTGCCATAATGCGTTTCAGGCCCATTTTTAACTAGGAAACTTGAAGAACGAGGCGAAACAGTGACGCATATTCTTATTTGGAGAGCATACACAATAAGTACTATGTTAGTAGACTGGAATACCTAAAAACATGTCAGGTATATCTAGAACGTTACAGGATCTCTGTGCTATCCTGTGGTGAACATTGGGGTGGTTTATTTATTCATCTTAATAACAACACAGGTTGATCTACACACCATGTCAATATATAGGCCTAGTTGAAAACTGAAATACGAAATGACTAGATTTTTCACTTCAACTAACACATCAGCAAATGTAAGGCCTACTATTGAAACCGGTGAC
Organism: Patella ulyssiponensis; assembly: GCA_963678685.1. Lineage (NCBI taxonomy): Eukaryota > Metazoa > Mollusca > Gastropoda > Patellidae > Patella > Patella ulyssiponensis. Next base: position 48,822,032 of record OY783229.1, on the reverse strand, counting down.
ATAATCCAAAATACTTTTGCTTACCTTTCGGAACAATCTAATTGAAATTCAGATCTATATTTCATTTCGGTTTTTATAATTTTGATGGCTTACACTACATGTAGATCTAACAAGTTATAGCAGGAGGTCACGTTCAGCAGTTCAGATGTCAAGCACGTGACATTTGACCCTATAACCTCAGTCATTTGATTAACCTATCAGAATCGTTGTTGCATTGTTTTGATTTCTATCGCTGATAATACCTACCCACAATTCTGCGCAAAAAAGGTCAAACCCTCGATTCGACAGACAATTTGATTGGCTGACCCATCATTTCAAGCAGAACACAAGTTAAATAACAAGTCTTTCAGATCCTAGTGTAGTAAAGACAAGTAAAACGAAATTTTGAACTATAAAAACGAAACGAAATAGGATCTGTATTTTAATCAGATTGCTTTCGGAAAGATTGAGTATGCAGTGAGAGCTCCGGTTATTGGTTCTAAAGGGGAGTTGAGTGGCAAGAAGGTCTGTCATTAACTCAAGTGGCACAGTTTCGATTCCCAGCTTGTACAGGACAAGGAGTAGGGTCGCCTGTCTAATCTTGTAGGTTTTCTCTTGGTCATCCAGTTTCCACCCACTGCTAAAGATCCCTGCGCACAAGGGAATTATTGAAATAAAATTGAATCATGTATTAGTCCCAAAATGAGCTAGTTTGTCTCACGTGGGAATTAAACCCCATCTCTCTCTTTCTTTATCTACGGACTATGGAAGCTTTTGTTTATTTCAAATTTCAAACATTGGGTATAAGGCACAGAAAAGACAAGTATTGTTTGAAAAGCTAGTGAAAGTAACCAAATTGGACTTGAACTAGTTTAAGTTAGCTTATATTACTTGAACTAGTTAGCTTATTGTCCCCCGCCTTTCGAAGAAAGTTGGGGGACTATTAAAATGGGTTCATCCGTCTGTCCGTCCGTCTGTCTGTCCGTCTGTCTGTCCGTCACACTTTTTGGGACACAATAACTCTCTTCCTAATTGAGCTAGAATGTTCAAACTTGGTGTATGTGTTTATTAGGTCAATGCCTTGATGGAGTTCGAAGATGAGCATTTTCTGCTTAGGGTAAGCAGAGATAAGGAATTTGATTGGTTGATGCTTTGTGACACGATAACTTTAGTTCTAATTAAGTGAGAGTGATGAAACTTGGTGTATAGTTTCATTACAGTAATACCTTGACTAAGTTCGATAATGAGCATTTTCTGCTCAGGGTAAGCAGAGCGATACACAAATTTGATTGGTCGAGACTTTGGAGCACAATAACTCTCCTTCTAATTGAGTTAAAATGTTCAAACTTGGTGTATATGCTTATTAGGTCAATACCTTGAGGGAGTTCAAAGATGAGCATTTTCCGCTTAGGGTAAGCAGAGATAAGCAATTTGATTGGTTGATGCTTTGTCACACGATAACTTTAGTTCTAATTAAGTGAGAGTGATGAAACTTGGTGTATAGTTTCATTACAGTAATACCTTGACTAAGTTCAATAATGAGCATTTTCTGCTCAGGGTAAGCAGAGCGATACACAAATTAGATTGGTCGAGACTTTGGAACACAATAACTCTCCTTCTAATTGAGTTAAAATGTTCAAACTTGGTGTATATGCTTATTAGGTCAATGCCTTGATGGAGTTCGAAGATGAGCATTTTCCGCTTAGGGTAAGCAGAGATAAGCAATTTGATTGGTTGATGCTTTGGGACACGATAACTTTAGTTCTAATAAAGTGAGAGTGATGATACTTGGTGTATAGTTTCATTACAGTTATACCTTGACTAAGATCGATAATGAGCATTATCTGCTCAGGGTAAGCAGAGCGATAAGCAATTTGATTTACCGAGACTTTGGAACACAATAACTCTCCTTCTAATTGAGTTAAAATGTTCTAAATTGGTGTATATGCTTATTAGGTCAATGCCTTGATGGAGTTCGAAGATGAGAATTTTCCGCTTAGGGTAAGCAGAGATAAGCAATTTGATTGGTTGATGCTTTGGGACACGATAACTTTAGTTCTAATAAAGTGAGAGTGATGAAACTTGGTGTATAGTTTCATTACAGTAATGCCTTGACTAAGATCGATAATGAGCATTTTCTGCTCAGGGTAAGCAGAGCGATAAGCAATTTGATTTACCGAGACTTTGGAACACAATAACTCTCCTTCTAATTGAGTTAAAATGTTCAAAATTGGTGTGTATGCTTATTAGGTCAATGCCTTGATGGAGTTCGAAGATGAGCATTTTCTGCTTAGGGTAGGCAGAGATAAGCAATTTGATTGGTTGATACTTTGGGACAAGATAACTTAGGTTCATCTTGATTGATGATTTTTATGCCAATACAATGACTGCATTTTCATTCAGTAATGGATTCGACAGTAACAGTGTATAGAAACGATTGACTCAGACACGAGGGCCCTTTCCCTTGGCCAGAGGGGCCCTTTTGTCAAGCGTGGGGGCCCTTTTGTCTGCCTTTAGGGTCCCCCTAACTAGGGTACATTTTCATTTTTCTCATCCATTTTAGCATTTTTCTTTATAAAACACTTTTGGATGACACTTCGTGTACAGTTTGATTGCTTGATACGTTTGAAAAAAATAAATGTGCGATTAATTAATATGTGTCATCTATTTATTTTGGGATTTCGGCGGGGGACATCAGCCTCACTGTTGGCTTGTTATCATTCATTTAGATATCAGCCAGATATTTTAAATTGTTGAACAATAAATACGATATGAGGATAATATAAAGTAATATAATATATACACTAACTTGTATAAAGTTACAATATAAATAACACAATACTATGCTAACACAATACACATACATCATTTGATCTTTTAAATGAGGAAGTGCAGAATACAATCACTCTTGTAGATCATGTTATCATGTTTAAAATTTCAATAATTACCATTGTGAATTAAATATTGAAATATATGGAGAAATTAGAATCTTTCCCATCAAATTTTATTCTTACATTAAAGCGGACATGAGATAATCAGTAATATAGAAAATAAATTTAAATTAAATAGTTTACATCATTTAGTCAAAGTTCATCTATATGACCCCTGACATAACTCTAAATGTGGATCGGTCAGATCTATTTGAAGGGAAAGTTATTCATTGAGACTATAAAACAAGTATCACAGTAAGTACTATGGACCAGGAAGTGACTATGACATATTTGTGGTCATCTTTGAATTGTGACATCCTATCAAAATCCAAGCCTGTCAAACTATGAGCAATTGTCCATGGACTTGCATGCCAAGTTTTATGGAATGTAGGTCAGGCCATTCACACATAATTACAGATTACCATATAACTGCATGAATTTCTCTAATGAAATAGGAAGCGTAGCTCTGTTATGTTCAAAATACAATATTTTTATTGAAATGAAATAAAATGGGGTTAAATGTCCAATCTTCAAGGGTTCATTTTGGAGCGATCTTTCTATACAACAATGGGAGCGGACGGAACCCCCTGGTTTATTATCCACCGGCTTACTCACTGACCCACTGTGTCTCCTACAATATTTTGTACCAGTTACACTTTATAGGGTATAACTTTCTTTCCAGGCTAATTTAAGTGGAGAATTTAAAGATCAGTTCACAAAGCAGTGCATAGATGGTAACAGACTGGCAGTAAGTAAATATAAGCATCCTTATATTTTATGTACTTTTTGAAGAAAAAATTGATTGAAATGGATGTTTTGACGAAAGTATCCTTGTTGAAACATCGCTTAGTTTCAAACTCAGTAATTGTGTATCCATAAAATTGTACCTTTTGTTGATGATAAGTTCTTTTATGGTACCTTATTATGGGTTGCAGGACCTTTTGTCTGCAAAGTTACTACCCGGTACATACAGTATATAAATGTTCATAGTTCATTACCACTTTTCATAAGGGCAAGGTTGGGTGGCTGGCTAGCTGATATGTATTGCACTATCAAGATGATGAATGAATGAAATTATTAAAATTGGACGTATATAGTCGTCGCCCCTATCCCTCCGGACATTCGTTCACATTTGTTTGCGGACACCCCACAGGTCACAATTTTTATCCAATTTTGATGAAGCTTGAAATATAGGCTGAAATCCCAGAGATCTTGGTTCCTTTCGATATTAGCATGTATGTGACTGTAACTTCCTGGATTATGACCGACCCCTGATTGTATGAAGAATCACTTTTTCTGCCAATCTCTTGCATGATGTGGGCATATCTTGCTTGGAAACCATTTGTTTTCATTTCATTTACTATCTAAAGAGCGTCATAGTTTTAAGCATTTGTCTTTAGAATATTGATTAATAGATAGATTTTTTCTTCCAGAGTTTGACTGAATTTGATGTGGATAATTTTATTGCCAGTAAGAAGAAAAAACAGTAAGTTGATTACAGCTTTGACCAATATGCTCATCTGGAATGTCTTAGATTCAAGATCAAAACTAGGACAATTATCTTATTAGTTCATAAGTATGATCACTTGGCAATTTCCCATCCCCACTCTTTGTCTCTTTAACTAAAACCCCAACAAGCTATTTTGATATTTATAATGTCTGTCTGAGTCAAGTGCCGTAATTTTGATTTCCCGCTTGTACGTGACAATGGTAGGGTCGCCTGTGCAATTTTGTGAGTTTTCTCTGGATCCGCCATTCCTCCGTTTTCGTCCCACTACTAAAGACCACAAAGCGCAAGTGAATTATTGAAATAAAATTGGACCATATCCTGTTTGTCTTAAGTTGACATTTAACCCCATTTCTCTATATATATATTGTCCAAAGAATTGACATATGTTTATCATTGATATATTAAATAATTTTGTAGGGAAATGAAAAGTTATATCACACGTATAAGGAAACCAACAAATACTCAATCAAAACCGTAAGTTGGTAAATTATATTGTTATCTTTTAAATTTCAGTTACCGAAATGAGCAAGGTCTCTAGAACAGACAAATAATTATTTGTCACTTTTCTTGATTTACTCTTTAATACAAATGTTCATGTTAAAAAAGGATACAACCTCTTTATTTTGATGTTGGTCTAATTTTGAAGTATTGCTATGTTTTTGGGGAGGGGATATTATCTGTCTACATGCCATAGGTCTTTTGACAAAAGGAACTGCCGGTGACTTAGGGAGAATGGTGCTAGCTCACTAACCAGGAGGTCCAGGGTTCAATCTTGGTGTTGGCCGGGAAAGTTTACCAGGATTTTCCAGAGTGGTTGCCCCTTGTGAGTGGTGCAGGACGGAGGGCCTGGCAAGGACAGCATGTTGTCTTTAAGATGAGATGAAAAACCAAGGACTCGTGAAAACGAAAAAGACCCCTGACAGTTGGAATTCAATATAGGAGTAGGCCGTTGTTGTGGCAAATTTCCCGCATAAAAGACAATATTTTATTTTCCCAGTTGGTGCAGAAAAGTAGGAAGTTAAAGTTAACTGTTGAATGCATTTCATTCATAATGAAGCGAAATATAAAATTTAATTTCAAAACAAAAATTTAACCACATAGTGTTTGTTGCTTCAGAAATTGAAATTACATCTTTTTTTGTTTAAAATGTCGTTTTACTTGTCTTCACAACATCTGGAAGATTTGTTATATAACAGGCATTCTAGTTGATGTGAGCAATTAGCCTATCAAATGGTCTGTTACAGTGAGTTCTTGGCGTGCTCTTCACGGAAGTGTGGGTAAACCCTTAGAAACGTGAGTGCTGATTGATTAATCAATGTCTGATGTCATTGGGTCAAAAGTCACTTGTATGAACCCTTAGACAACCTCCCAGTACAACTGATCAGATCTTCATGTAGTTTAGGCCATCGAAACTATTAAGAAATGAGACCAAATATGGATCTGTTTTTTAATTGGATTGTGTCTATAACTTCAAGAGGTTTATTTGACATTTCTCACAACTGTTTCAATTATATGTTTTAGAAACTGGATTGCAACAGCACCTCCTCCAACTACTACAGGTAAGTTGAGATTTTTATTTCTAGTTGTACACAGAGGATGAAAACTTGGTGTAGGCGTTCATTAGGTCAATGGCTTGATGGAATTCTAAGATGAGCATTGTCTGCTTACGCTAAGCAGGGAAAAGCAATCTGATTGGTTGATGCTTTGGGGCATGATAACTTTGGTTTTAATGAAGTGAGACCGACGAAACTCCAAATATAGATCCATTATGTCATTACCTTGACTAAGTTTGATATTGAGAATTTTCTGCTTAGGCTAAGGACCGATAAGCAATTGGATTGACCAAGACTTTTAATTGAGGTAGAATGTTTATACTTGATGTAGATGTTCATTAGGTGAATGTCTTGACTGAATTCATGGATTAACATTTCAAGCTAAAACTAAGCAGAGCTAAGCAATTTAATTGGTCGATGCTTTGGGACAAGATAACTTTGATTCTATCTGATAGAGAGTGTTGAAACTTAGTGTATTTTGAAAAAATATGTCATCTATTTATTTTGGGATTTCGGCAGGGCCATCAGCTCCACTCTTGGCTTGTTAATCTAAAGATAAAATGAGAAAAATTGACAGCTATCTGTTTTGTTGTGCAGTCTTCCTTTGTTATTCATCCTGGAGTTTTTTTTCATTGTTTTAGCACAGTATAATGATGATTCAGATGATGATTCTATTTATAGTTGGGGAGATGATTTTGATGAGGTGAGATACTGTTTATGTCCGTCCATATATTTGTACCTGTCCAATTTTGTGCACTTGTATTTAATATTTTGTATATTGTATGACATGTTGTCCTCAAGGGAGGTTTGTATGCAATACTGTGTGTCTTGTGTTATAATTGTCATATTGTTATAATTTTATGTACATGTTTATTGTATGCTGTCCTCAATGGATGTTTAGATACAATAAGATCTTATCTTATCTTGTCTTATTCATCCTGTCACACTAATAGTTGCTATTTTTTAACAATAGATTGTGTATGCGCAGAGAGAGTGATAGTAATATGGCTACAGTCATGTCATTTTGTATACCTTTTCTCTAAAAATCAAGCTAAATTTTTAACAGCAAAAAGTGACATTTTAGAATAGATTTGAACACTTTAGTATGATTGAAAGTGTATCAAATAATTTATCTATGTATTGACATTTATACACTGTAAAAAGAAAATTAATTCTACTTGTTAATATCTTAATTATTTTGAAATTTGATTGCAGGTTGATGAAGATAATGGAGTAAACAGAGCACCAAGTTCTTCAGAAGATGATGAAAATTATATAGGTTAAATATGTTAAATCTACAAGTTTATTAATGTAGATAGTGCTTATTAGATTACATTGTAGATAAGCTTTTTATACGCCCACATTTTCATGTGGACGTATTATGTCGTCGCCCCTGTCCGTCCGTCCACAATTTGTTTGTGGACTCTCTACAGGTCACAATTCTTATCTGATTTTTACGAAACTTGAAATATAGATTTATCCCCATAAGATCTCGGCTGCTTTCGATATTGGCATGTATCAGATCGGAACTTAATGGATTATGGCCCCTGATTGTACGAAATATCATGTTTTTAGCTTGTGGACCCTATAGAGGTCACAATTTTGAACCGATTGTGATGAAACTTGACATGCATGTTTATAACCCCAAAATCTTGGTTCCTTTCGATATTTGCGCCCATCGGATTGTAACTTCCTGAATTATGGCCCCTGATTGTCCGAAAAATCGCCCTTTTTAGCTTGTGGTCCCTCTGGAGGTCAAAATTATTATCCGATTTAAAAAACCGTTTGATTATATCACCGTTACATGGTAATGAAGGTTGAGTTCAAATTTCGTGAAAATCGGACCAAAATTGACAAAGAAAATGGCCACCGTTTGTACGCGAATAGTGTGAAAATATGTTATATCAAGGTTGTGGACCCTATAGAGGTCACAATTTTGAACCGATTTTGATGAAACTTGACATGTATGTTTATAACCCAAAGATCTTGGTTCCTTTCGATATTTGCACCCATCGGATCGTAACTTCCTGAATTATGGCCCCTGATTGTCCGAAAAATTGCCCTTTTTAGCTTGTGGTCCCTCTGGAGGTCAAAATTATTATCCGATTTAAAAAAACCTTTGACTATATCACCGTTACATGGTAATGAAGGCTCACTTCGAATTTCGTGAAAATCGAACCAAAATTGGCGGGCAAAATGGCCGCCGTTTGTACGTGAATAGTGTGAAAATATGTTATATCAAGGTTGTGGACCCTATAGAGGTCACAATTTTGAACCGATTTCGATGAAACTTGACATGCATGTTTATAACCCGAAGATCTTGGTTCCTTTCAATATTTGCGCTCATTGATTCGTAACTTCCTGAATTATGGCCCCTGATTGTGGTCCCACTGGAGGTCAAAATTATTATCCGATTTAAAAAAACGTTTGATTATATCACCGTTACATGGTAATGAAGATTGAGGTAAAATTTTGTCAAAATCGGACCAAAATTGACAGACAAAATGGCCGCCGTTTGTACGCGATTAGTGTGAAAATACGTTATATTAAGGTTGTGGACCCTATAGAGGTCACAATTTGGAATCGATTTTGATGAAACTTGACATGCATGTTTATAACCCAAAGATCTTGGTTCTTTTCGATATTTGCGCCCATTGGATCGTAATTTCCTGAATTATGGCCCCTGATTGTCCGCAAAATGACCTTTTTTAGCTTGTGGTCCCTCTGGAGGTCAGAATTATTATCCCATTTAAAAAAACGTTTGATTATATCACCGTTACATCGTAATGAAGGTTGAGGTCGAATTGTACGCGAAGAGTGTAAAAATATGGTATATCAAGGTTGTGAACCCTGTAGAGGTCACAATCTTCATTCAATTTTGATGAAACTTGAAACACATGTTTACAACTTAACAATCTTAGTTCCTTTCGATATTTGTGCATATCGGATTGTAACTTCCTGAATTATGGCCCCTGATTGTACGAAAAATGACCTTTTTTTTAGCTTGTGGTCCCTCTGGGGTCAGAATTATTATCCCATTTAAAAAAACGTTTGATCTATCACCATTACATCGTAATGAAGGTTGAGGTCGAATTTGGTGAAAATTGGACCAAAATTGACAGCTGTTCTTGTCTGGCCATCCATCCTTCATCACTAATAAGGGGAAACCACGCCAGAAAATCTAAAAGAACTTTGTCACCCAATGCAGGGATCAAACACCTAACCTCAAGGCTACCGAACCAGCATCTTACCCACTTAGCAACATGATCCCCAGTCAAATTTGAAGCCTACTGAAATGAACCTTTATAACCCAAAGATCTTAATTCATTTCGATATTTGCACATATCAAATTCTAACTTAATGATATAGGAAAAATCACTTTCGGTATTGCTTGTTCTCTATCCATCTCTCGAAAATGTGGGCGTGTCCTGCCTGGCAGTGCCAGCCTATCTATTTAGCTTGCGGTCCCTCTGGAGGTCACAATTATTTTCCGATTTAAAAAACGTTTGATTATATCACCGTTACACCTTAAGGAAGGTTTGAGTTTGAATTTCGGGAAAATCGGACCAAAATTGACAGACAAAATGGCTGCCGTTTGTACGCAAATACGGTTAAAAAATGGTATATCATGGTTGTGGACACTGTATAGGTCACAATTTTAATTCGATTTTGATGAAACTTGAAATGCATGGTTATAACCCAAAGATCTTGGTTCCTTTCATTATTTGCACACATCGGATCTTAACTTCCTGAATTATGGCCCCTGATTTTCCGAAAAATCGCATATGGTCCCGCTGGAGGCCACAATTATTATCCGATTTAAAAAATCGTTTGACTCTATCACCGTTACACTCTACGGAAGGTTGAGTTCAAATTTCGAGAAAATCGGACCATAATTGCCAGACAAAATGGCCGCCGTTTGTACGCGAATAGTGTAAAAATATGGTATATCAAAGTTGTGGACCCTGTAGAGGTCACAATTTTAATTCGATTTTGATGAAACCTGAAATGCATGTTTATAACCTAAAAATCTTTATTCTTTTTGATATTTGCGCATATCAAATTGTAACTTAATGAATTATGGCCTTTGATTATAGGAAAAATCCCTTTCGGTATTGCTTGTTCTCTATGTTTCTCTCGAACAATTATTATCTGATTATATTACTGTTGCACCCTAAGGGACGTTGAGTTCGAATTTCGTGAAAATCGTACCGAAATTGCCGGACGCAATGGTCGCCGTTTGTACGCGAATAGTGTAAAAATATGGTATATCATGGTTGTGGACTCTCTACAGGTCACAATTCTTATCTGATTTTGACGAAAAGTCACATTTCTAGGTTGTGTACCGTCACACCATAATCATTGTCGGCTTCGAATTTCATGAATATCAGACTGGAACTGACCAACAAAATGGCTGCTCCCAATACAGTATGAAATACAGGACTTAATGATGTAGGAAAAATCACTTTCGGTATTGCTTGTTGTCTATCCATCTCTCGAAAATGTGGGCTATCCTGCCTGGCAGTGCCAGCCTATCTTTTTAGCTTGTGGTCCCTCTGGAGGTCACAATTATTTTCCGATTTAAAAAAAACGTTTGATTATATCACCGTTACACCTTAAGGAGGGTTTTCATGTGGACGTATTATGTTGTCGCCCCTCTCCGTCCGGACGTCCGTATGTCCACAATTTGTTTGTGGATTCTCTACAGGTCACAATTCTTATCTGATTTTAACGAAACTTGAAATATAGGTTTATCCCCATAAGATCTCGGCTGCTTTCGATATTGGCATGTATCGGATCAAAACTTCATGGATTATGGCCCTTGATTGTACGAAAAATCACGTTTTTAGCTTGTGGACCCTATAGAGGTCACAATTTTGAACCGATTTTGATGAAACTTGACATGCATGTTTATAACCCAAAGATCTTGGTTCCTTTCGATATTTGCGCGTATCGGAACGTAATTTCCTGAATTATGGCCCCTGATTGTCCGAAAAATAACCTTTTTTAGCTTGTGGTCCCTCTGGAGGTCACAATTATTATCCGATTTAAAAAACAGTTTGATTATATCACCGTTACACCCTAAGGAAGGTTGAGTTCAAATTTCGGGAAAATCGGACCAAAATTGCCATACAAAATGGCCGCCGTTTGTACGCGAATACTGTTAAAAGATAGGCTGGCACTGCCAGGCAGGATACGCCCGCATTTTCGAGAGATGGATAGAGAACAAGCAATACCGAAAGTGATTTTTCCTGTATCATTAAGTCCTGTATTTCATACTGTATTGGGAGCAGCCATTTTGTTGATCAGTTCCAGTCTGATATTCATGAAATTCGAAGCCGACAATGATTATGGTTTGACGGTACACAACCTAGAAATGTGACTTTTCGTCAAAATCGGATAAGAATTGTGACCTGTAGAGAGTCCACAACCATGATATACCATATTTTTACACTATGGTCCGATTTTCTCAAAATTCGAACTCAACCTTCCGTAGGGTGTAACGGTGATAGAGTCAAACGTTTTTTTAAATCGGATAATAATTGTGACCTCCAGAGGGACCGTAGGCGATTTTTCGGAATATCAGGGGCCATAATTCAGGAAGTTACGGTCCGATATGCGCAAATACCGAAAGGAACCAAGATCTTTGGGTTATAACCATGCATTTCAAGTTTCATCAAAGATAGGCTGGCACTGCCAGGCAGGATACGCCCACATTTTCGAGAGATGGATAGAGAACAAGCAATACCGAAAGCGATTTTTCCTACATCATTAAGTCCTGTATTTCATACTGTATTGGGAGCAGCCATTTTGTTGGTCAGTTCCAGTCTGATATTCATGAAATTCGAAGCTGACAATGATTATGGTGTGACGGTACAAAACCTAGAAATGTGTACAAACGGCGGCCATTTTGTCTGGCAATTATGGTCTGATTTTCTCGAAATTCGAACTCAACCTTCCGTAGGGTGTAACGGTGATAGAGTCAAACGTTTTTTTAAATCGGATAATAACTGTGACCTCCAGAGGGACCATAGGCGATTTTTCGGACAATCAGGGGCCATAATTCAGGAAGATACGATCCGATGTGCGCAAATAACGAAAGGAACCAAGATCTTTGGGTTATAACCATGCATTTCAAGTCTCATCAAAATCGAATTAAAATTGTGACCTATACAGGGTCCACAACCATGATATACCATTTTTTAACAGTATTCGTGTAGAAACGGCGACCATTTTGTATGGCAATTTAGGTCCGATTTTCCCGAAATTCGAACTCAACCTTCCTTACGGTGTAACGGTAATATAATCAAACGTTTTTTTAAATCGGATAATAATTGTGACCTCCAGAGGGACCACAAGCTAAAAAAAGGCGATTTTGCGTATAATCAGGGGCCATAATTCAAGAAGTTACGATCCGATATGCGCAAATATCGAAAGGAACCAAGATCTTTGGGTTATAACCATGAATTTCAAGTTTCATCAAAATCGAATTAAAATTGTGACCTCTACAGGGTCCACAACACTGATATACCATTTTTTAACAGTATTCGCGTACAAACGGCGGCCATTTTGTATGGCAATTTTGGTCCGATTTTCCCGAAATTCGAACTCATTCTTCCTTAGGGTGTAACGGTGATATAATCAAACGGTTTTTTAAATCGGATAATAATTGTGACCTCCAGAGGGACCACAAGCTAAAAAGGGTGATTTTTCGGACAATCAGGGGCCATAATTCAGGAAATTACATTCCGATAGGCGCAAATATCGAAAGGAACCAAGATCTTTGGGTTATAAACATGCATGTCAAGTTTCATCAAAATCGGTTCAAAATTGTGACCTCTATAGGGTCCACAAGCTAAAAACGTGATTTTTCGTACAATCAGGGGCCATAATCCATGAAGTTTTGATCCGATACATGCCAATATCGAAAGCAGCCGAGATCTTTTGGGGATAAACCTATATTTCAAGTTTCGTCAAAATCGGATAAGAATTGTGACCTGTAGAGGGTCCACAAACAAATTGCGGACGGACGGACGGACGGACGGACGTCCGGACGGACAGGGGCGACGACAATATACGTCCACATAAAAATGTGGGCGTATAAAAAGGTGATTTTTCGGACAATCAGGGGCCATAATTCAGGAAATTACGTTCCGATAGACGCAAATATCGAACGGAACCAAGATCTTTTGGTTATAAACATGCATGTCAAGTTTCATAAAAATCGGTTCAAAATTGTGACCTCTATAGGGTCCACAAGCTAGAAACGTGATTTTTCGTACAATCAGGGGCCATAATCCATGAAGTTTTGATCCGATACATGCCAATATCGAAAGCAGCCGAGATCTTTTGGGGATAAACATATATTTCAAGTTTCGTCAAAATTGGGTAAGAATTGTGACCTGTAGAGAGTCCACAAACAATTGTGGACGGACGGACGTCCAAACGGACGGACGGACGGACAGGGGCGACGACATAATACGTCCACATGAAAATGTGGGCGTATAAAAATCGGTTCAAAATTGTGACCTCTATAGGGTCCACAACCTTGAAATAACATATTTTCACACTATTCGCGTATAAACGGCGGCCATTTTGTATGTCAATTTTGGTCCGATTTTCACGAAATTCGAACTCAACCTTCATTACCATGTAACGGTGATAATATCAAACGTTTTTTTTAAATCGGATAATAATTTTGACCTCCAGAGGGACCTCAAGCTAAAAAGGGTGATTTTTCTCACAATCATTGGCCATAATTCAGGAAGTTACGATCCGATGGCCGCAAATGTCGAAAGGAACCAAGATCTTGGGGTTATAAACATGCATGTCAAGTTTCATCACAATCGGTTCAAAATTGTGACCTCTATAGGGTCCACAACCTTGAAATAACATATTTTCACACAATTCGCGTACAAACGGCGGCCATTTTGTATGTCAATTTTGGTCCGATTTTCACGAAATTTGAACTCAACCTTCATTACCATGTAACGGTGATATACTCGAACGGTTTTTTAAATCGGATAATAATTTTGACCTCCAGATGGACCACAAGCTAAAAAGGGCAATTTTTCGGACAATCAGGGGCCATAATTCAGGAAGTTACGATCCGATGGGCGCAAATATCGAAAGGAACCAAGATCTTGGGGTTATATACATGCATGTCAGGTTTCATCAAAATCGGTTCAAAATTGTGACCTCTATAGGGTCCACAAGCTAAAAACATGATATTTCGTACAATCAGGGGCCATAATCCATGAAGTTTCCATCCGATACATGCCAATATCGAAAGCAGCCGAGATCTTATGGGGATAAACCTATATTTCAAGTTTCGTCAAAATCGGATAAGAATTGTGACCTGTAGAGAGTCCACAAACAAATTGTGGACGGACAGACGGACGTCCGGACGGACAGGGGCGACGACATAATACGTCCACATGAAAATGTGGGCGTATAAAAACGAATTAAAATTGTGACCTATACAGGGTCCACAACCATGATATACCATTTTTTAACAGTATTCGCGTACAAACGGCGACCATTTTGTCTGTCAGTTTTGGTCCGATTTTCCTGAAATTTGCACTCAAACCTTCCTTAAGGTGTAACGGTGATATAATCAAACTTTTCTTTAAATCGGAAAATAATTGTGACCTCCAGAGGGACCACAAGCTAAAAAAAGGCGATTTTGCGTATAATCAGGGGCCATAATTCAGGAAGTTACGATCCGTTATGCGCAAATATCGAAAGGAACCAAGACCTTGATATACCATTTTTTAACAGTATTCGCGTACAAACGGCGGCCATTTTGTATGGCAATTTTGGTCCGATTTTTCCGAAATTCGAAAATAACCTTCCTTACGGTGTAACAGTAATATAATCAAACGTTTTTTTAAATCGGATAATAATTGTGACCTCCAGAGGGACCACAAGCTAAAAAAGGTGATTTTTTGGACAATCAGGGGCCATAATTCAGGAAGTTACGATCCAGTGGGTGCAAATATCGAAAAGAGCCAAGATCTTTGGGTTATAAACATGCATGTCAAGTTTCATCAAAATCGTTCAAAATTGTGACCTCTATAGGGTCCACAAACTTAATATAACATATTTTCACACTAATCGCGTACAAACGGCGGCCATTTTGTCTGTCAATTTCGGTCCAATTTTCACGAAATTTTACCTCAATCTTCATTACCATGTAATAGTGATACAATCAAACGGTTTTTTAAATCGGATAATAATTTTGACCTCCAGTGGGACCACAAGCTAAAAAGGCTGATTTTTCTTACAATCAGGGGCCATAATTCAGGAAGTTACAAATCAATGAGCGCAAATATCGAAAGGAACCAAGATCTTAGGGTTATAAACATGCATGTCAAGTTTCATCAAAATCGATTTAAAAAAACGTTTGATTATGTCACCGTTACATGGTAATGAAGGTTGAGTTCAAATTTCGTGAAAATCGGACCAAAATTGACAAACAAAATGGCCGCCGTTGGTACGCGAATAGTGTGAAAATATGTTATATCAAGGTTGTGGACCCTATAGAGGTCACAATTTTAATTCGATTTTGATGGAACTTGAAATTCATGGTTATAACCCAAAGATCTTGGTTCCTTTCGATATTTGCGCATATCAGATCGTAACTTCCTGAATTATGGCCCCTGATTATACGCAAAATGGTCTTTTTTTTTAGCTTGTGGTCCCTCTGGACTCGTCTGGAGGTCACAATTATTTTCTGATTTAAAAAAACGTTTGATTATATCACCGTTAAACCTTAAGGAAGGTTTGGGCTCAAATTTTGGGAAAACCGGCCCAAAATTGACAGACAAAATAGCCGCCATTTGTACGCGAATACTGTTAAAAAATGGTATATCATGGTTGTGGACCTCTGGAGGTCACAATTATTATCTGATTTAAAAAAAACGTTTGATTTTATTACCGTTTCACCGTAAGAAAGGTTGAGTTCGAATTTCGGGAAAATCGGACCAAAATTGTCATACAAAATGGCCGCCGTTTGTACGCGAATACTGTTAAAAAATGGTATATCATGGTTGTGGACCCTGTAGAGGTCACAATTTTAATTCGATTTTGATGAACTTGAAATGCATGTTTATAACCTGAAGATCTTGGTTCCTTTCAATATTTGCGCATATCGGATCGTAACTTCCTGAATTATGGCCCCTGATTGTACGCAATATTGCCTTTTTTTTTAGCTTTTGGTCCCTCTGGACTCGTCTGGAGGTCACAATTATTTTCCGATTTAAAAAAACGTTTGATTATATCACCGTTAAACCTTAAGGAAGGTTTGGGTTCAAATTTCGGGAAAACCGGACCAAAATTGACAGACAAAATAGCCGCCGTTTGTGCGCGAATACTGTTAAAAAATGGTATATCATGGTTGTGGACCCTGTATAGGTCACAATTTTAATTTGATTTTGATGAAACTTGAAATGCATGGTTATAACCCAAAGATCTTGGTTCCTTTTGTTATTTGCGCATATCCGATCGTAACTTCCTGAATTATGGCCCCTGATATTCCGAAAAATCGCCTATGGTCCCTCTGGAGGTCACAATTATTATCCGATTTAAAAAGATAGGCTGGCACTGCCAGGCAGGATACGCCCACATTTTCGAGAGATGGATAGAGAACAAGCAATACCGAAAGTGATTTTTCCTACATCATTAAGTCCTGTATTTCATACTGTATTGGGAGCAGCCATTTTGTTGGTCAGTTCCAGTCTGATATTCATGAAATTCGAAGCTGACAATGATTATGGTGTGACGGTACACAACCTAGAAATGTGTACAAACGGCGGCCATTTTGTCTGGCAATTATGGTCCGATTTTCTCGAAATTCGAACTCAACCTTCCGTAGGGTGTAATGGTGATAGAGTCAAACGTTTTTTTAAATCGGATAATAACTGTGACCTCCACAGAGGGACCATAGGCGATTTTTCGGACAATCAGGGGCCATAATTCAGGAAGTTACGATCCGATATGCGCAAATAACGAAAGGAACCAAGATCTTTGGGTTATAACCATGCATTTCAAGTTTCATCAAAATCGAATTAAAATTGTGACCTATACAGGGTCCACAACCATGGTATACCATTTTTTAACAGTAATCGTGTACAAACGGCGGCCATTTTGTATGGCAATTTTGGTCCGATTTTCCCGAAATTCGAACTCAACCTTGCTTACGGTGTAACGGTAATATAATCAAACGTTTTTTTAAACCGGATAATAATTGTAACCTCCAGAGGGATCACAAGCTAAAAAAAGGCGATTTTGCGTATAATCAGGGGCCATAATTCAAGAAGTTACGATCCGATATGCGCAAATATCGAAAGGAACCAAGATCTTTGGGTTATAACCATGAATTTCAAGTTTCATCAAAATCGAATTAAAATTGTGACCTTTACAGGGTCCACAACACTGATATACCATTTTTTAACAGTATTCGCGTACAAACGGCGGCCATTTTGTATGGCAATTTTGGTCCGATTTTCCCGAAATTCGAACTCAACCTTCCTTAGGGTGTAACGGTGATATAATCAAACGGTTTTTTAAATCGGATAATAATTGTGACCTCCAGAGGTACCACAAGCTAAAAAAGGTGATTTTTCGGACAATCAGGGGCCATAATTCAGGAAATTACGTTCCGATAGGCGCAAATATCGAAAGGAACCAAGATCTTTGGGTTATAAACATGCATGTCAAGTTTCATCAAAATCGGTTCAAAATTGTGACCTCTATAGGGTCCACAAGCTAGAAACGTGATTTTTCGTACAATCAGGGGCCATAATCCATGAAGTTTTGATCCGATACATGCCAATATCGAAAGCAGCCGAGATCTTTTGGGGATAAACATATATTTCAAGTTTCGTCAAAATCGGGTAAGAATTGTGACCTGTAGAGAGTCCACAAACAATTGTGGACGGACGGACGTCCGGACGGACGTCCGGACGGACGTCCAGACGGACGGACGGACGGACGGACGGACGGACGGACGTCCGGACGGACAGGGGCGACGACATAATACGTCCACATGAAAATGTGGGCGTATAAAAACACCGTTACACCCTACGGAAGGTTGAGTTCGAATTTCGAGAAAATTATTATCTGATTTAAAAAAACGTTTGACTCTATCACCGTTACACCCTACGGAAGGTTGAGTTCGAATTTCGAGAAAATAGGACCATAGTGTAAAAATATGGTATATCATGGCTGTGGACTCTCTTACAGGTCACAATTCTTATCCGATTTTGATGAAAAGTCACATTTCTAGGTTGTGTACAGTCACACCATAATCATTGTCGGCTTCGAATTTCATGAATATCAGACTGGAACTGACCACAAAATGGCTGCTCCCAATACAGTATGAAATACAGGACTTAATGATGTAGGAAAAATCACTTTCGGTATTGCTTGTTCTCTATCCATCTCTTGAAAATGTGGGCGTATCCTGCCTGGCAGTGCCAGCCTATCTTTTGTAAACTTTGTGGAATTGTTAACTTTGGTTAGTCACATAGGATCCCTACAGAGATAAGTTACTGCCCCAAACCTTGTAAATAGGCTACGTACAGACCAGAGTTTTTGAGAAAAAAATGCTGAAATTGATTGGCATGGGGCTGTACATGAATTATTGCCCCTATGACCAAAATTTTTGATAGCACTCAGTGATTTCTGAAAAGTGGTTATTGCTTTTTTTTTTTAAAAATTACATCAATAATGCCACTCTTTCTTCCATTAAAAAAAGCTGTTGTTGGGTGTATATCAATACTATGTTTGTATAATGTCTACTCCAAATAAATCTATTTATTGTCACAGGAAAGATTAACAAAAACTAAAGTATCAATCCGTAATTTGTTAAAAGTCATTGCCATACAGATATGGCAAAAACAGCAAACAATAAGTCCAGAATATTTAATTTTAAGTGTTTAATTCTGAGGAACTAATTATCTGAAACTGTGAAACATGTATTAATGTTAATAATTAGATGTGCACCAATACAAGGTGCAGCACACAGAAATCACATATTTATTGCCATAAACTGACACTCAAACGTAAAAATTGTCCCCATTGTAAATTATGGAGGACAAATATCTGAAAAAATGTTTCTGTGGGTAAATTTTAGAAATGTTCTAAACCAAACTTCATCTTACTGGTAAATCTGGAGGAACAATATCAAAATTTATAGCAAATCAACCATTATTTTAAAAGAATACATCTCTGAGGTAAATGTGGATAAGTAATTACAAACTGATACCATATAACTCAAAGCTTCTCCCCATGCTCATTATAGATCGAGGCCTTTAATTTAAGAATAAAAACATATCAGTTCATCTGCAATGCAAAGTTTTGTGGAATGAAACTATTTATAACATAATTCTGTTAAGAAACTGAATATTACGATATAACCCATTTCTATCTGTAATACAATCAAATTAAAAACATTCAATTTCCAAGTTGTTCATTTCACTATTGATAATAATAGCCAGGCTGCTTCACAGGCTTTTGATCAGAAAAATAGAGTTTCCCAAATCTGAGAGGTGAACATCATCGCTTAATATAAGATATACATGTATAATTATACACATGCGACACAGAAAGTATCTCTTACAATTATACACATGCGACACAGAAAGTATCTCTTACAATTGAGAAGCAGATACTCAGTACGTTTAGTGGATAATTACCTTCAATGGCCTACTGAATCTGTTTAATAACCAATATTGTTGAAATGATTTATATCTTCCGATTCTGGGAAGGCTACTTGAACGATTAGGACGTTTTATTCAACCATATTCATGTTTGATTCAACAATTTTTGATAATCTAAGATAAAGATATCCATCTATTTTCCTATGGTTAGAGACAAGGATATAATACTGGTATCATGGTTACCGTATTTTCCGGTGTATAAGGCGCACTTTTTTTACCAGATATTTTTATTTACAGAAGGGTAGAAATGGTTCGACTACTGCTGTCTTCCGTCTTACTCCAGTCGCAGTAGTGGTTTTTCCTACAGAGTTCCTTTGCGCAAGTTTTTTAGTCAAATGACTACAAAAAGTTTACTGGCCTATAGCTCGCTTAATTTACAAATAAACTGACTCAAAACAGTACTGCACGCAGCTTAACATATAATAAATCAATTCTTATTGAAATAAAGGTGAGGCCTTACCGCATAATTATATATGATTTGATGAAACCAATCTCCTACGCGAAATTTCAACTGGCCGACCGTCATGGCCGCAAGTTGCGTAATACGCCATTAGGCCTACAACATAAACAGCGCAAAACTGTTCGGTAACTATTTTAATGGTCCAGTCTTCACTATTTGTGATAGAATTACTTATTTTAATGCAAACTGTAATGATGTCTTAGACTGTACCAATTGTTACCTTAAACACAGTTTAAGGTAACAAGTATAGTTACTAACAGAAGGGGTGCGCCTTATACTTAGTAATAAGCAAATCTTGGCTTTTCCCTGTGTCAAAATTGGCGCCTGAAGTTGATGATGTCGGCCGTTCCCGTGCAATAAAGATGGCGGCCATTTTACAGACCGCAATTCAGTATACCGTTAGTCATAAACGACAGTGCTGTTTAGTTAAATTTATCGTAAATATTTCTGCTATTTCCACGTATTTCATGACATTTGTCATGCGATAACGATAACGGCCATTTCACTTCAGACACCGCTATTACCGGCAATTTCCACGTATTTCATGACGTATATTTCAACTATTCCGACATTCCGATGTCGACATTTGTCGTGCGATAACGATAACGGCCATTTCAACAACCGATATTACCGACAATGCTATTGTATTATTTTACTGATAGATCTAAATGGCTACAATCTGGGTATTGTCATGACGCGTGTAGTGGGCGGGGCAACGAACGCTATCGATTGTTTGTCAGTTGTTTGCATGACTTAGAGTAAACCTATTGTTGTTTCTCTTTTACCGGTAGTCAAGATTTAAGTCGTGAGTAGCTGATCATGAGAAATTCTACAACAGTTAACATTTAATTTGTTTATCATCAAAACATTTATCACAGCCTATTACTCACAAATTCTGATTGTACAATTCACTGTGGCCTCATTAACAACAATGGGTAAAACAGGTTTTGCGGGCATTCAGGCTGTTGGTATTGTATCTCAATTTTGATGACTGTGTCCTCTCCATGATAAGATTATTTACCATTTATAAAACTCTACATGTGTAACTTACGATTAGTAGCATCTTAGAGAGTCATCATAGCCTACTTTTACAATTGCAATTAATTTTGAATAATATGATCAGCATGACGAAAATACAAGCACAATCTAATATATATATATAACTGTCAATTTACATCAGATATAAATCATAAGTGAAGTTTTTTAACACCAGTACATACTGGTTATGCTGTGTTATGTATGTATAAAATTCTGATAAGATCTAGTATTAAGTTGTGAAAACCTAATTTTCGGGTTACTGCAGTTAAGAAATACATGTATGTGGTAGCCTCAGTGTCTTATTGAGTAAAACATTGGCTCAGGTTTTAGCTGCTTGGTTCACCTTGGTGCAGAACAGAAAAATGAAGTGAAATGAAATGAGGTTTAATACCTACAGTTCTGGTTTAATAAAGATGGGTATGCATCATAGCAGGCGCGGATCCAGAGGGGGGGTCCAGGGGGTCCGGACCCCCCCCCTGCTCAGGCTTGAAAATTTTTTATGCTATTTTATTGGCGATTTTTAGACCTGTAATTTTGGAATTTACCTTCCGGAAATACGTCAGAATGCACCAAATTGAATCTAATTTACCAAATTTTTATGGGGGAGGGCCCGCAAACCCCCCGTTAATTGGTTGAGCGCTGGCGGCGGTGTGCGTAATTATCAAACCTACACCCCCCTGCAAAAAATCCTGGAACCGTGCCTGCATAGGGTGTATCAAAAAGAAGATTTTAGATAAAGGGAGTAGAAGCTTCTTTATAAAAGTATTTGGAATGTGGCTAAGGATCATTCCTTGTTAAAAATCAGGGCAATTAGAGTAGAAATATTAGTAAATTAGGCATAGATATTTTTTTCTGATAGATCATCATTATAGGATTTTGTATCAATCATTACTTTATCAGGGAAAGATCAGGACGGTCAGGGTGCTCAGCTGACATAAAAAAATTTGTGAAGCAACCCTTTTTATGAGAAAAGTGATACAGTCCTGTGCTTTAACCTATTTCATCATGTGGTGGGATAACGTGGGCATTCAATGTGCGAGATAATGATATAGGCATATGTGATATTGCAATGAATGCTTTGCATATTGATTTGAATCACAATGTCATCATATTAATTCATAATAAAAATTGCATCAAACAGGGTGTTTGATTTCTTTCTTTAAAAATCTCAGTGTGTGTATGTAAATACACCAAAATGACATAGATGTATGTATGTATTTCTCAAAACTTTTCAAGGCCCCACCTCCCCAAAGATACATCGTCTAAGGTACCAGCCAAACTCCCTCCTGCAAATATTCCTCGATCCATCCCTGTTCATTATTTCTACTTAAAATACAGATGTGACGTCACCCTTTGATGTTGGCGTATCATTATTTCAAATAATCGTAAGGCAACTTGCCAATAGTACTTTATTCATACCAGTGAAATATTGGACTAGTGTGACGTATTTCACTTTAATAGCTCGTGCGGAGTGTCAGCATTTTTTTGATGCTTAATGCTCTCAAGCTTACGACATTGCGTAATATATTGTAAAAACATTCGGGCCGCACGGCCCTCATGTTGTTACAATATATTACTTAATGTCTCGCTCTCGACCATTAAACAAGACATGCATCTGTGGGTTACAATTACTATTCATTACTATCATTCACCAGTTTATATCAAGTGATGATGAGCTTAGTTTAGACATCACTTCATATTATGAATCCTTGTTGAAATATCGATCCATATTGTGAATCCTAGTTGAAACATTGATCCATTTAGTGAATCCTAGTTAAAACTTCGCCCATAATAATAGTAATTCTATATTCCATAGAATTGTGTATTTCAATTCAATTACTAAATATCATTGAAACAATTCATTATTTCTAGATGTCGATCGGAATATGCCACCATCAATAAATGTGAGTTTAATCATACAGCATTTTCCCGCTTTTTAGTTCATCCAACCTGTCTGTAATTACTTGTTGCCTGCAGTATATAATAATATAAGTACCCATGGTAAATGTGTTGATAAAAGTGCATGCAATTATATATCTGTATGAATTTCCATATATATTCATCAACCCTATCAATAGTAGTAAAGTGCACATATCAAACAAATATATATGTCAATGTATTTGGGATAAACCTGCCAATATCTGTGCTTAATATTCAAATTGAACCCTTTGGAAAGCATGCATATTATGTAAGATATATCTTCTGTATATGTATTCAAAGATTCTTTCTCCAACTACTTGGGATGGTATATGTGAATTCTACCCAACATTATAATCTGTGATATTTGCCAGTTGTTCAATCAGACTCCCTTTGATATTTCAGCTCTTCTTTCTTTAGTCATGTTGAAATCTTTTGTAGGTCTTCAACTTCTTCTTGTTTGCAAATCATTAGAATAGTATATAGTCATTGCCTTGCTATGTTGGTTGAAAATGAGAGAGAGACAGTGGCGTACAGAGAGGGGGTGCCCAATTAAACAATGAAATTAGAATTAAATTTTTTGAAATTTGAAATTATCACTGTTAACTTTGGTATACAAGCTGCCATAATCAATTTGAATAAAAAGTTTATTGTGCCCCCACTGTTCAAAGGAAGCCAGGGACTATTAAAAGGGGTCGGTCTGTATGTCTGTCACACTTTCCGGGACACAGTAACTCTCCTAATTGAACTAGAATGTTCACATTTGGGGTAGGTGTTTATTTGGTGAATGCCTTGATGAAGTTTAAAGATAAACATTTTTTGCTTAGGCCAAGCAGGGATATGCAATTTTATTGCTTGGGATACAATATCTTTGGTTCTAGTGAAGGGAGAGTGACGAAACCTGGTGTATAGTTTCATTATATCAATGCCTAGACAAAGTTTGATAATGAGCATTAGCTGCTCCGGGTAAGCAAAGGGATAAGTAATTTGATTGGTTGAGGCTTCTAATCTTGATAACTTTGATTCTGAGGGATGAAACTTTGTGTATTGTTTCATTACATCAATATCTTGATGATGAGCAGTTACTGTTAAGGCTAAGCAGATTCATCAAGAATTTGAAACACAATAACCCTCCTTATAATCGAGGTAGAACATTACAACTTGGTGTAGGTGTTTATTAGGTGAATGCCTTGGCAGTGTTCAATTATGCACATTTTCCATATGATTGATGGAGACTTTTCAACATGATAACTTTGGTTCTAATTGGATGAGAGTGATGCAACTCTGAGTATAAATTCATTAAACAAACACCTTGACTATGTTTGATGATGAGAATTAGCGATAA
Organism: Patella ulyssiponensis; assembly: GCA_963678685.1. Classification (NCBI taxonomy): domain Eukaryota; kingdom Metazoa; phylum Mollusca; class Gastropoda; family Patellidae; genus Patella; species Patella ulyssiponensis. The sequence continues at coordinate 48,797,576 of OY783229.1, read as the reverse complement.
ACAATTTGATTGTTCAAGACTCTGATTCTAATTGATGTAAAATGTTTAATCTTGGTGTAAATGTCCATTAAGTAAATGTCTTGACTGAGTTCAGTGATTAACATTTTCCACTACCGGTAAATCTAAGCAGAGCAAAGAAATTTTATTGGTCGATGCTTTGGGACAAGATAACTTTGATTTTAACTGATGGAGCATGATCAACCTTGACTGAGTTCAATTGTGAACATTTTCTGCTTAGACTAAGATTAGAATGAGTTTGATTGCTTGATACTTTTCAAAAAGATAAATGTGGAATTAATTAATATGTTTCATCTATTTATTTTGAATGTCGGTCGGGGACATCATCCTTATTGTTGGCTTGTTTTAGATTTTTACAGATTTAAGATGTCTTCCTTTCCCACTAGGCACTATACTAGAGTGTTGGGGGCATACAATGAAGGAGGTGTCACCAAACCTCTGTACGTCACTGGACAATCTAATTAAAATGCAGATCTATATTTCATTTCTTTTTTTATACCGTTGTTGGCCTACACTACCTGAAGATTTGACAAGTATTAGTAGGAGTTCACGTCAGGGGTCAAATGCATGGCTTTTGACCCTGTGATGTCAGACATTTATTAATCAATCAGCAATGACATTTTTACTGATTTACCCACAGTTCTGTGCATTAAAAGGCCAAGAAATCGCCAGAACAGACCGTTTCATTGGCTAATACCTCACATCATCCAGAACATGCTAGTGATAACAACTCTTCCAGATCCTAGTGTAGTGAAGAAAAGTAGAACAAACCTCTGACCTAGAAAAACGAAACCTAATAGGATCTGTGTTTTTATTTGATTAGTCACTGGAGAGAGGTAGTTTTCTAAGTTGTACTCTATTAAAAAGTTGAAAATTAAAAAGGTTTTCTTTTCGAAAACAAAATAGTAACATTAAGTTGTAGAAATTCTTCAATTATGATTACTTTTCATCTGAATTTTGTAATTGTTGAAAAACAATAACCCCATTTATTTTGACTGTGTTGATTAACTAAAATTGTTTGACAGGAAGACCACTATGAAGTTCAGGAAGAAACTCATGATATAGCAGAAAATCGTCCTGGGAGTGGTGCCTTTTCATTAGCATCATTAAAAGTGGCATTTTTAGAATTCCAAGAAAATCGTGGCAGATCGCCCTCACGGGCAGACACTGGAGATGAAGGTGTGATAATCATGATGTCATTTATTATTTTGAATGTATAATGTTTGATGTTTTTTGTCCATATATAAATATCTATTTTTTTGTAGATTTGGGTAATTAGAAATTAGCAGGTATAAAAATTTACAGGCATATCACAGACCCCAACCTCAGAATTATTGATGATTGCTTGAAGAATATTTGCAAAAACAAAATTTGAAACCATTAATCCAGACATCACAGGACAAAAGTTTTAGTAATGCCTCAGCTGATTTTTTGTCATTCACGAAATTTTAAATATATCTTGGAAAAATCATAATTCTATCCTTTCTATTTGCTGAAATATGAATTGGTTGACACAGGTTTAATGGAAGCAAAGGTCTGTGATTTCCTATCTTAGCCTGTGAGGAGGCTAGTCTATAAATATTCAAAGAGTTCCTATCTTAGTTCCTCTTTGAATATTTCTGTTTGAATATTTCTGTTAAATTGATGCCCCTAAAGACGTGTCCCCCTCTATGTAAAAGGAAGACACTTATTTATTTTGAACGATTTCTGCCAATAAATCCCCATTAATTTAAGCAACCTTGTTAACATTTTAGATGCCATTAGATCTTTTGAAATTTGAGCAGGTTGTTATTTATACTTATTCATAGAAAAACACCCAGAAGTTATCATTTGAATTCTGAATCGATGTTATAACATTCTGAAGACCACACTTATCCTGGAATCCTTTCGAAATGTAAAAAGATTGTATAGCTTATTGATAACGATAAGAGGATACTTGTCAAAAAGAAGAGACCTGACAATTTAAAAACCTTTCTGACCATAACTCCAAGTGTTATCCTCTTTCAGTTATAAAACTTTGTTAAAATTCTGAAGGCAAAATGTATTGCTCAAGCTATTCAAAATACATTGTTGACCTTATTGAAAGGAAGGTATCTATTAATTTTGAATGTTTTCCTTTTGGTGAGTTACTACCCTTAATTTCCATATCTTTAAAAGATATATGCTACAGATATTTTTGTTATTATAGTTAATCTCCATTCTCTGAAATCTACAAGAATAATTGCAGTGCAATTCTGCAGAAATCACTCCTGGACCTGATTAATAGTAATACAAGAGACATACTATTATTATTAGTTTTAATGTGACATTAATATGAGAGAAAATTTGATAATTTCAGATTGTTGAGTGAATAAACAAAAAATGGTTTCAAGTTTTATGGCAATTCGCTATAATTCACACAGTCATGTAGAAAATCATATCTGATACTATCTTTTTATGTAATAAGCAACTGAATAATTCTGATTCAAAAGATTTCTTCTTTTAGAGACTGACTTTAATTTGGTATCACAATATTTCGTTCCTGTAACCTTTTCAGACTCCACACAAACTACAGTTCGGAAGTACAAAATGTTGCTGTATCGAAATGTTGTGTAATCTTTAATTTTTATACGTCCACATTCATAATGTGAACGTATTATGCCGTCGCCCCTGTCTGTGTGGGTGTGTGTGTTTGTGTGTCTGTGGGTTGCCTACAGGGCGCAATTCTTCATGGATTATCTTCAAACTTGGTATACTTATTCCTTATACCCTAAGGAAGATCCCTATTGTTTTTGGTGCATGCTCGACCCCCAGGGGCAGAGCCACGCCCATTTCTAGTATTTGTTTGTTTGTCGTCTACAGGCCACATTTCTTAACTTATAACCTTGAAACTTTGCATGCATATTCTTTGTACCCAAAGGAACATCCCTTTCGTTTGGGGTGCATACCCAACCCCCAGGGGCAAAGCCACGCCCATTTTCTTTTCGTGTGTCTTTGTGTCCCCTACAGGGCGCAATTCTTACTGAATTTTCTTCAAACTTTGTATATTTACTCTTTACACCCTAAGGATGATCCCATTTTTTTTTTGTTTACCTGTGTGTTGCCTACAGGGGGCAATTCTTACTGGATTTTCTTAAAACTTTGTATACTAACTCTTTACACCCTAAGGGGCAGAGCCACACCCATTCCTTGTATTTATTTGTTTGTCGTCTACAAGCCACATTTCTTAACATATCATCTTGAAACTTTGAATACTTATTCTTTGTACCGTAAGGAACATCCCTATCATTTGGGGTGCATGCCCAACCACCAGGGGCAGAGCCACGCCCATTTTCTTTTTGTGTGTTGCCTACAGGCCACAATTCTTAGTCGATCATGTTGAAACTTAAAATACTTATTCCTTATACCCTAAGGATGATCCCTTTTATTTTTGGTGCATGCCGGACCCCCTGGGACAGCAATGCCCATTTCTTGTATTTGTTTGTCTGTCATCTACAGGATGCATTACTTAACCTATCATCTTGAAACTTATTGGTACCTTAAAGAAGATCCCTATTGTTTTTGGTGCATGCCCGACCCCCAGGGACAGTGCCACACCCATTTTCTTTTTGTGTGTCTGTGTGTCACCTACAGGCCACAATTCTTAATCGATTGTCTTGAAAACTTTTTTATACTTATTCCTTATACCCTAAGGCTGACCACTATTATTTTTGGTGCATGCCGGACCCCCTGGGACTGAGCCAAGCCCAATGTTTTTGTGTCTTGTGTTTGCCTACAGGATGCAATTCTTAACAGATCCTTTTAAAACTTTGCATACCTATTCCTTATACCCTAAGGATGACCCCTATTGTTTTTGGTGATTTCCTATCCCCCAGGGGCAGGGCCATGCCCATTTTTACTTCGTGTCTGTGTGTGTTGTCTACAGGCCATGATTCTAAATGGATCGTCTTTAATCTTGGAATATGTATTCCTTAGAGCCTAAGGATGACAACTGCATGTCCCGACTCCCAGAGGCAAGCCACGCCCATTTTTTGTGTTTGTCGTTTACAGGCCGCAATTCTGAATGAATCAGCTTTGTACTTGGCATATGTATTCCTTATAGCCTGAGGGCGTCCACTATTGATTTTGGTGAATGTTCCGATCCCCAGGGGCAGAGCCACGCCCACTTTTTGCCTTTAGCCACAATTCTGAATGGATTATCTTGATGTTGAGGCACGACCCTAAACGCTAAACAAACCAAACGCCTAGCCTTCTTGACAAAGTACCCTATCAATCAAAGCAGGAATGTGGACATATATTGTAGCGTTAGCGTTATGTTTCATACATATCTTTAATTAGACATAATCAACTCTCTAGAGAATCAGATGGTCATGGTTTTAATGGATTGAAGTATGATTTCATTTTAATGATTTAATATAAAAATGGATAATCAAGACTTTGGTTATTATCATAACAATGGTAGCTATGAAAATGGAAACCATGCAATTCTTATCTAAACTACCGACTGAAAATATCAATATATTCCTTCTTCATTATCTATTTTTAAGCATTATACGGAGAACTGTTCAGCTCTAACATAATGCATCTTTGTGAAAGCAACACCAAGATATCAATGATGAATAATCGCTAAGCTTGTATGCAATTGAAATAAAGAGGGACCCATCAAAAGAATTTTTCCAAAACTTATTGACGGCACTACATTGAATGTAGAGGATGTAGAATGTTGTGAGATTCAAATTTCACCATGTAAAATCCATCATGCTACCATCAGCAGTTTTAAATTTAATAACTTAACCATTTAGTAACTGATATTAGGGATTACCTGCAACTAATTTCGGTAGGCGTGGCATTGTTATAAAAATAAGCCAAGATAAGAAGTTTATTTAGAATAAATATTCATAATCTAAATTGTATATACACTACAAAGAAAACAGCCTAAATGATTTCTTTTTATTTTTGATCCAGATCCAAATGCTGATGATTATTTAGATCTGGTACAAAATGTTAAGCTGGGTAGAGATGTTTTTCTTATTGAGAATGGCTTTATTAGAAAAATATAGTCATGACCACATTCTACATGGCCATATTCTGTAGAGTATTAGCCATTTCTGTAGGCAAATATTATTTGCTATAAATTTAGTTCCTAGTTTTCAAATTACAATCTGTGAAAATTGAATCTGTTTGAATTATATTAGTTGCCTTGACAAACAACATCAGAAAACCATTTTGGAAATAAGGTGACTTGAATAAATGTGACTATCATGTGATCGTAGCTCCTAGGCCAGAAGCAGCTAAAGAACACAGTTTATGTAAACAAATTGGAAGAGACAGATTTATGGCCATGGTTTGCGATCTTTTAAATTAACATTAGATTGATTACCTAAAGCAGGATGGAGCCTTTAACAATTTTAAGACAATACATAGCAGAAATGGAAACACTTTTAGTTATCATTAATGTATCAGCTGATTCAGTGTTTTGGTCATTTGCCCTATTATGCGGAAAATGTTTTTGGGGGGTGATTAATTTCTAAAGGGATTGGCTGATGATTTGATTGAAGTATGGGTACTGAGTGTGCAAAATGTGGTTGTACAGATTAAAAGTCCCTTTCTATGTCTATATATTATGGAATTACCATCAGTGATGAAATTGACATAATTTACAAAGAAAAAACAAGTATTTCGGATCAACCTACCAAACACGTTCAAATTTTGTTTTGTATTTAGCTTTAGACATTGCTTTGATTTAAATCCCCTCTTGCTGATTTGTCAATGATCTGTCGATCATGTGCAGAGCAAGGGAAATGGAGGAATGGGGTGGGGTAATATTTGATGTTTTACAAATAACATGGTTGTAATTATTATACTGACAATAAAATTGTTTAATTTAGTACTAAAAGCATGTATAGCTAAATAGTATGATTATGTAGAAAGCATCTGACTTGATCTCAATACAATGAGTCTCAAATTATGGTCCCAAAAATCAAAATACAACTGAGCATGGATTTAAATTTTGTATTTAAAAAAATCTTTAAATTTGTATTAATCCTTCCAGGTATGCAATTATCTCACATTTTTTACATAAATATTTAACTTTGATGTGCTTGAAAACTACAGATATGATTATATAAAAAACTCCATAGCAACAGCTAACAAATTTTGTCCATTTCTAAAAAATTTTGAAATGCGCATAGCGAAATAAATATACTGTACCACAATTATTGTAGACAAATGCTAGAATTCTGAAATTTGTAAAAAATTATTTTCAATATGAAATCATCTGATGTAAACAGATTTTTTCCTGATGTCAATTGTTTCATCTAACATTTCTTATGAACGCTGTCGTACCTACTAGAAGTCTTGTTATATTTTTTGAGAGGTGAGCAAATGTGTTTTCTGGTTAGCTTCGATCAACCAGTACGGTGGTTGAAATTATTGCACACGTCTGTTAAACCTTCAAAGGCTAATATCTTCGCTTGCAATAGAGTAATTTGAATGAAAGTTTCAAATTATTCATTTAACCTTATCTATTTTTGAACTATTATAGCAAAAATGGCTAGTTCTTTATCTAAGTGTTACATAATGTATCTTTAATACATATTTAATGAGGCAAACTATTTCATTCCAGAACCCACAGAAGGACCACAACAATCACCAGTTGGTAGACGACCGCCACCTAAAATACCAGAACCAGAAGAGAGATCATCAAGGCCTAAAGCAAAAACACCATTACTTCCTGGTCAGGCACCCTTGCCACCATCCAGTAAGTTGGAAACATGTAGGCCCGCCTAATGCAAATTTCTCAATCCCTTTTATATACCTGTATACCTGTATCTCTTGTCCGTCATCCATCTTAGGTTTCTTTAATGGTTTATTTCAAATATATCACCGTTATATCGTAATGTTGGTTGAGATTGAATTTTCGTGAAAATCAGACCAAAACTGCCTGATACAATGCCCGCCGCTCGTACGCAGATAGTGTAAATGTATGGTATATCAAGGTTGTGGATCCTCCAGAGGCAACAATTTTGTTTCGATTTTGATGAAACTCTAAATTTATTTTACATCGCAAAGATCTCAGTTCCTGTTGATAATCGTGCAAATCCGAATGTAATATCCTGGATTATGGCCCCTGAATGTTCGAATAATTGCATTTTTAGCTTGGACACGCTAGAAGTCACAATTTGTATTCAATTTTAAAAAACATTTAAATATGTCCTTATTACATATCAATAAAGGTTGAGTTAGAATTTCGTAAAAATCTGACCTGAACTGCTGGACAAAATGGCCGCTCCCTGTTCGCAAATAATATAAAAGTATGTGTCACCAAGGTTGTTGACACTCTAGAAGCCACATTTGGATCCATTTTGATGAAACTTTAAATTTATATCACAAAGATCTTGGTTCCTTTCAGTCATCACGTATATCTGAACCTAACTTCCGGGATTATGGCCCCTGATTGTTCGAAAAATAGCATTTTAAGCTTGGACCAGCAAGAAGTCACAATTTGTAATCAATTTTTGAAAAAAACGTTTAAATATATCACTGTTACATATCAATGAAGGTTGAGTTTGAATTCCTTTAAATAGTCGTTCCTTGTGCGCAAGTAGTGTAAAAGTATGTAACACCAAGGTTGTGTATACTATTTTTAACCGATTGTGATGAAAATTGAAATGTATGATTATCATCCAAAGATCTTGGTTTTTGTCTATATTTGCACGTATCAGTCCGTAACTTTCTGGATTATGGCCCCTGGTTGTACGAAAAATCGTGATTTTAGCTTTTTAGATGGTTGAGTTCAAATTTCTGAAAGAAAATACAAAACAAAATGACTAATCGTTATACGCAAATAGTGTAAAAGTATGTATTACCAAGGTTTTGGTCCCTCTAGAAATCACAATTTTTATTTGATGTTGGTGAAAGTTGAAATATATCTATATGTCCCAAATATCTCAGGCCCTTTCAATATTCGCACCTTTCAGCCCATAACTTCCTTGATAATGGTCTCTGATTGTACGAAAAAAAATTTTTTTAAGCTTGTGTTCTTTCCATCTCGCTGGTTTTTATTATTTTAGTGCATGTGCAGGGGTCTTGTGGGCGGAAACCGGAGTGTCCAGCTAGAGTAAACCATGGACCTTATAATAAAGGCGCCACTCTCCCCAAGCCACACTCAAAGCAAGGATCAAAACCACGACCGCAAGCAAGAGGTGACTGGCAAGCTAGAGATCGAAGCGAAACACTCCAGACCACTAGCTATAGGCCATCTCAGAGAATGAGAACAGAAAAAGATAAGGGGGCTGGATCTGAATATATTCTTCTGTTGAATTGAACACACAGATATAAGAATGCTTTATAAGGTTGTTAGGAATTTCATGATTAACCAAGAATTGAGGAATATCTAGAATGATGTAAAAAAAACTACACTATTTTGTGGTTTGGTGTTATGAATTTGTCTAGCATTTCCTTTCCTTTTGTTCTGCAGATACTGGTAAAAACAAAGGAACACGCAAAACATCAGTTACAGGTACACCAAAACGTAAGGACATCTTATAATATATGTTAGAATTATTGCACAAACTGACATTGGTAATTGTAACAAGGGCTAGTTTGAGAATCATGTGAGGCACCAGTAAATTCAGTCGCAGAAGAATGGGAATTGTGAAGTTGTATCCACGACTCATTGATTAACCTTCTGTTAAATTTTACACAAGACATGTTGCCTCAGTCCATCACCACGGAAAAAGCAAAATCCTCAGGAACTTTTTTCCCCAACACTCAGATCAAACATGAGACATCCAGGACCATGAGCCAATACTATGCTCGGAAAGCCACTGTAAATGGACAACCAGTCATTGAAAATTTACTTAAGAAGTTGGAATAAATCGCAATGTTGCACAATGATTGAGCTACATCACCCACATAATATGCTTAATAAGCAAATCTTATTTTCTCCCTGACACAATTTTTTCATATATTGCAGAAAGATCACCATCACCCATTCAGGCAGTATATGAAGATCCAGATGCTTCAATACCACAAACAACCAAAAGAAGACCACCTCCTCCTGTTCCAAAGGAAGAAGAAGTTGAGGTAATGACTAAAATATCAATTGTCAACAAAATTAAACTGACCATTCAATTTCTAATTGTCATAAGATATGCTCTATTAAACATTCCTGAATTTTTGGATCTTAAATCCTAACATGATAATCCAAGATGTTGTCCTTTAGTTCACACGTTTGTTTTAAATGCATCAATTTATATTTTTGTTAGCCACCACAGGACATATATATAAATGATGAACAAATTTCTCAACAACACAAGGTAGGTAAATGAATGATTAAAAACTAAAACAGTGTGAATATGAGTGCAAGAACTTTTTGATCTCTTAGCAAGTCTGAATACTGATTTCTATTAAGCAATTGGCTTAGGTTTCAGCTATTAGTCAGTAAGAATATTCTTTTATATGCCAACACTTCTGATTGTTCTTTATTGGTTAATTTGGCAGTCGATAATCATCTACACATCTACACATCGGAGTGTCAGGAATTTCTTTTCTTAAAGTCCCAATGCTTCAATTAGCGGCATTAGCGCTACAGAAATCCCATGCAACCTATAATATCGTAAAAGATTAAAATAGCATTATACAAGAGCAAAATCTGCTTATTACAGGTCTTTTCTTTAGGCCTGAAATGTTATCTAAATAATCAATTAGACATTAATTAACATATCCAGACCATAATAAACTCTTGATGTCAAGACTAGCCTTCGCTTAATGACCATTGATAATTAAACCAATCAAGTGGATAATCGAGACTATGCTGTTTATATTAATGATTTGAGTAATGATGACCGAGGCTATTTGAATATTTCAAACGCTTTTTTCTCGGCTAATAGTGGATCAATTTTCAGCAAATTACCTTTACACTATCTAGTTTTTAACTATTATAGTGAGAACTGCCATCTCTTTATCTTATCTCCCATAATGTAACTTTAATCTGTAGTTGGAATATCAGTCAAATATATGATGGTTTAATTCTGTTACAATAGATTTCTTTTTCTTAATTAATGCTTTAAAAAATCAATCTGAGTACATATTAGTGTATATATTAAACTGTGAGAAATATATTTTAGTGAAAATGCAATGAGGCATCAAGACTTTTAGTCACAAAAGAAACGCAATCAATATCCAATTTCATGAATTTTGTTTTTATAAAGTAATCAGTCAAAAAGGATAAACTCTCAAAATTCAGAGACTGCATCATAGTGAACCACAAAATACTGGCTAATAAAATTAATGAAATCTGTTTGAAGATTTTTTGCGTCTATTTGAATTTCACAGGTAAATGATAATACTCTTTTATTAATTGTCATTTTAAAAATTGTTTCAGCTGCCAGAACAAGGTAAGTTAACAATTGATTGTTTTAGTTCAAATCTTAAACAACTGTCAGAGGTTTGAAAAATCTACCTTCTTTCTCCGTGACATAGATTACAAAAATGAGTCTTTATCTCTTGTCTAAGTTTTCTTGTCTGTCTCTACATCTTTTGTTCATCCCTCACGCTTCTTGGGTCACAATAATTCTGCTACTAATTCGCATAGTTGTTTATTAAGTGGAAGCATTGGATTTGTTCCCTGATTATCATATTATTGTTAGGCTGAGCAGAGGTAAGTAATTTCATTGCTTGAGACATTGGAACACATGAACTCTGCTTCTAAATGAGGTAGAAAGTTCAGATTTAGGAGAATGTCTTGACTGGGTTTGTGTAGATGACTGTTTTCTATGTAGGCTAAGCTGTTGGCGTGTTCATGGATGTAAAGAGAGAGAGAGAGAGAGAGAGAGAGAGAGAGAGAGAGAGAGAGAGAGAGTTTAACATCCACTAGACCAACCATATCACATACAATAATCTCACCTACAAATCCCACAAGACTAATTTATCAAAAATTGTTGTTGCACTATTATATGCCTGTTGGTTATCTCACTATGGGGTTATATTTATCAAGTTCTGACTGTCAGTTAGTATAGTGAGTTCAAAATGACAAGGGGATTTACATCCCACTTGACTGGACTAAATAAACTATTGAAGATAGGCATGTGCCAAGCAGTGTTGTATGAGGCAAATTTTGCCTGAACAGATGCATTTCTTCATACTCTTCTTCATTAATTACCGAATACAATGGTGTCCTTTTACATCCATACCAACATGTACATGGGGTTCTTTGACGTCCAGAAGGGGTGATGGCTGAATGGTTAGCATGTGGGTGCTGTATCATAAAGCCTGTCATCGAGTCAACTGGCATGGTTTCGAATCCCTGGCTGTACGTGACAAGGAGTAGGGTTGCCTCTCCAACCTTGTGGGTTTTCTCTGGGTCCTCCGGTTTCCTCCCACTGCTAAAGACACCTACACGCAAGCAAATTATTGAAATAGAATTTAAAACCATATGTTAGTCCCGAAATTACCTAGTTTGTGTCGAGTGGATGTTAAACCACATTTCTCTCCCTCTTTCTTTTACGTCCATATACCAACATGTGCATGGGGTTCTTTTACATCCATACCAACATGTACATATGGGACCACACTCTTTTGTTCCTTTCCATCTCCTGGGACCACCTGGCTACTGAACCAGCGTCTTCTACCCACTGAGCCACTGTGGCTTGGGGTTTGAAACAAATAGACCTAAATAATCAGTTATGGTAACTGGAAATAGTAAATATTGTTGGCCTGAATTTCATGTTATGGCACAAAGAATTTTTTCTTTAATTTTGATTTACAGGTTTTTGTTTCTGTATACATAATCAGTTACAGTAACTGTAAATTGTTTGCCTGAATTTCATTGGGTTTTTTTGTAATTTTAATTTACGCATACTTATTTCCATGTTTTTAGATGGAGGTTATATAAAGTTTGAACCACCTGTAGTTCTAGAAGTAGGTTATTCTAACATAAATATTTCCACTTTTTAAAAAAAAAAAAAAATATGATGGTGTTATTAAATATACTACTTTATTTTTTAAAGATGAAATGTGCCTCATATTAATAAATGTTCCTCATATTAATAAATGTGAGTTTGAAATAAAGTAAGGGTGACCTTTAAAGATATAATGTATATTTTGTTGGTTATGAATTACGAAATAAATAAGTTTATTGATGAAATCTGTTGTTTATTTTATTTTTAAGCAAGTGTACATCGAACCTGAAGGTATGTAGAAAATGTATATTTACTGGCATTGTTACAGCATAAATATCATATTGGACTTGTGACACCTGATCCTCTGATCTTTTCAATATTATGTTCCTGAGTGGACATTAAACCCCATTTCTTTATGATCTAAAATGCATGCATTCAACCATTTGGCAACCCAACCCCAAAGGAATAATTATAGAGTTTGTTTTGTGGTTGTTTGAATATCCTTCTCCTTGGACACCTAGGTGCCACTAAATATGTTCCAACATTAGACAATTATATAGAGCTAGTTTTACCAATGGGTTCAGAAGTGCTTTATAAAACAATGATTACAGTCATATACTGGTAAAACAAAAATAAGACTACAAAAAGATGCAATATAATACATTAATATATATATAAGTAAAAGCATTTTTGAAAAAGTAAGTTTTCAGAGCACATGGAACGAATATCAGTTTCAGAACCAGAAAGGTTTAAATCATTACACAGCTTTGGGGCTTAAAATGAAAAGGACCTTTCACTGCATGCAACCATTGTAGCAGATCTTGGTTTGAGACGATATATTTCAATTGAATTAAGAAGACTACAAGCATTTGTTTGTTTTTATACGCCCACATTGAAATGTGGTCGTATATTGTCGTCGCCCCCGTCCGTCCGTCTGTCGGTCCGTCCGTCGGTCCGGCGTCCACAATTGCTTGTGGACGCTCTAGAGGCTGAAGTTAATATCCGATTGACTTTAAATTTATACACAGTGTTTAAGGTCATGAGACGAAGAAGCCTATTGTTTTTCAGCGATTTCCGATAATAACTGCCAGAGTTATAGCCCTTGATCACTTCAAAAAATCTTGTGGACGCTCTAGAGGCCAAAGTTAATATCCGATTGGCTTTAAATTTATACACAGTGTTTAAGGTCATAAGACAAAGAAGCCTATTGATTTTCAGCGATTTCCGATAATTAGTGCCAGAGTTATGGCCCTTGATCACTTCAAAAAATCTTGTGGACGCTCTAAAAGCCAAAGTTAATATCCGATTGACTTTAAATTTATACACAGTGTTTAAGGTCATGAGATGAAGAAGCCTATTGTTTTTCATCGATTTCCGATAATAACTGCCAGAGTTATAGCCCTTGATCACTTCAAAAAATCTTGTGGACGCTCTAGAGGCCAAAGTTAATATCCGATTGGCTTTAAATTTATACACAGTGTTTAAGGTCATAAGACAAAGAAGCCTATTGATTTTCAGCAATTTCCGATAATTAGTGCCAGAGTTATGGCCCTTGATCACTTCAAAAAATCTTGTGGACGCTCTAAAAGCCAAAGTTAATATCCGATTGACTTTAAATTTATACACAGTGTTTAAGGTCATAAGAGGAAGAAGCCTATTGATTTTCAGCGATTTCCGATAATTAGTGCCAGAGTTATGGCCCTTGATCACTTCAAAAAATCTTGTGGATGCTCTAAAAGCCAAAGTTAATATCCGATTGACTTTAAATTTATACACAGTGTTTAAGGTCATGAGATGAAGAAGCCTATTGTTTTTCATCGATTTCCGATAATAACTGCCAGAGTTATAGCCCTTGATCACTTCAAAAAATCTTGTGGACACTCTCAAAGCCAAAGTTAATAACCGATTGACTTTAAATTCATACACAGTGTTTAAGGTCATAAGACGAAGAAGCCTATAGATTTTCAGGGATTTCCGATAATTAGTGCCAGAGTTATGGCCCTTGATCATTCAAAAAATCTTGTGGATGCTTTAGAGGCCAAAGTTAATATCCGATTGACTTTAAATTTATACACAGTGTTTAAGGTCATGAGACGAAGAAGCCTATTGATTTTCAGTGATTTCTGATAATTAGTGCCAAAGTTGTGGCCCTTGATCACTTCAAAAAATCTTGTGGATGCTCTAGAGGCCAAAGATAATATCTTATTGACTTTAAATTTATACACAGTGTTTAAGGTCATGAGATGAAGAAGCCTATTGTTTTTCAGCAATTTCCGATAATAACTGCCAGAGTTATAGCCCTTGATCACTTCAAAAAATCTTGTGGACGCTCTAGAGGCCAAAGTTAATATCCGATTGGCTTTAAATTTATACACAGTGTTTAAGGTCATAAGACAAAGAAGCCTATTGATTTTCAGCGATTTCTGATAATTAGTGCCAGAGTTATGGCCCTTGATCACTTCAAAAAATCTTGTGGACACTCTAAAAGCCAAAGTTAATAACCGATTGACTTTAAATTCATACACAGTGTTTAAGGTCATAAGACGAAGAAGCCTATAGATTTTCAGGGATTTCCGATAATTAGTGCCAGAGTTATGGCCCTTGATCATTCAAAAAATCTTGTGGATGCTTTAGAGGCCAAAGTTAATATCCGATTGACTTTAAATTTATACACAGTGTTTAAGGTCATAAGACAAAGAAGCCTATTGATTTTCAGCGATTTCTGATAATTAGTGCCAGAGTTATGGCCCTTGATCACTTCAAAAAATCTTGTGGACACTCTAAAAGCCAAAGTTAATATCCGATTGACTTTAAATTTATACACAGTGTTTAAGGTCATAAGACGAAGAAGCCTATTGATTTTCAGCGATTTCCGATAATTAGTGCCAGAGTTATGGCCCTTGATCACTTCAAAAAATCTTGTGGATGCTCTAAAAGCCAAAGTTAATATCCGATTGACTTTAAATTTATACACAGTGTTTAAGGTCATAAGACGAAGAAGCCTAATGATTTTCAGCGATATCCGATATTTAGTGCTAGAGTTATGGCCCTTGATCACTTCAAAAAATCTTGTGGACACTCTAAAAGCCAAAGTTAATAACCGATTGACTTTAAATTCATACACAGTGTTTAAGGTCATAAGACGAAGAAGCCTATAGATTTTCAGGGATTTCCGATAATTAGTGCCAGAGTTATGGCCCTTGATCATTCAAAAAATCTTGTGGATGCTTTAGAGGCCAAAGTTAATATCTGATTGACTTTAAATTTATACACAGTGTTTAAGGTCATGAGACGAAGAAGC
Organism: Patella ulyssiponensis; assembly: GCA_963678685.1. Taxonomy (NCBI): domain Eukaryota; kingdom Metazoa; phylum Mollusca; class Gastropoda; family Patellidae; genus Patella; species Patella ulyssiponensis. The sequence goes on along the minus strand of OY783229.1, from coordinate 48,782,375 downwards.
CTATTGATTTTCAGTGATTTCTGATAATTAGTGCCAGAGTTGTGGCCCTTGATCACTTCAAAAAATCTTGTGGATGCTCTAGAGGCCAAAGTTAATATCTTATTGACTTTAAATTTATACACAGTGTTTAAGGTCATGAGATGAAGAAGCCTATTGATTTTCAGCGATCTCTGATAATTATTACCAGAGTTATGGCCCTTGATCACATCAAAAACCCCTGTGGATGCTCTAGAGGCCAAAGTTAATATCCGACTGACTTTAAATTTACACACACTGTTTAAGGTCATGAGACGAAAAGCCTACTGATTTTCAGCGATTTCAAGTAATTACTTCCAGAGTTATCTCCCTTGATCACTTCAAAAAACCTTGTGACGCTATAGATGCCAAACTTATCATCCGATTGACTTCAGATTGATACACAGAGTTTAAGGTGTTGAAAACGAACAAGTATTTTGATTTTCATTGAATTACGATAACTGAACAGCTAAATCAATGATGTTAAATGTTTCCTTTACTAAATGTTAGCGTGGGGCAAAACTTTATAAAAAGCAAACAAATTCTTATGATTTTCAGATAATTACATAATGGGTTGTTATTCTTAATCATATTTTAGTGTATTACAAATATTTCATTACCAAAAAAAGTAAAAATATGCGACAACCCTTGTTGACTGCCCGGACGATTTAGCTGCTGTGGGCGTATGTTTCGTTGCCTGGCAACCTATCTTTCAAGTATATATGACATCAATTACATGGGGCTAAGCCATGAAAACATTTATAAGCTATCAAAGGAATCGTAAATTGAATACAATATGGAATGGGTAGCCAGTGAAGTTGTTTAAGTGTGGGAGTAGTATGATCTTGCCTTTTTATGAGGGCAATGAATCGTGCAGCGATGTTTTAATCTTTTTGTAATTTGTATATTAATTTAATGGGTAAGCTGTATAAAAGAATGTTAAAAGTATCAAGTCTTGAAGTAATATAAGCATGTTTCTACCTATCTATTATAGTCTTATTGCCTTTTGTTCTATATACGGCATTTAAATACTTTCCAATTTTTAAATTTAGTTCGTCTGCCACATTGTTTGGGAAACAAAATAACTTCCTAGAATGTTCCAACTTGGTGTACTTAGGCTCAGCAAGGATAAGCAGTTTGAGTTGTCAATAAATTAGATCATAATAACTCTACTTCTATTTGTGTGAGAGTGATGAAACTTGGTGTACATTTTCTGCTTGGGTTATGCAAAGTGATAAGTAAATGAGACAGTGATTAATAAATAACATTTATTTTATTTTGGGTTTAAATCAATGGACATCAGCTTCACTGTTGCCTTGTTCACTTCAGTTTCTATGGCGATTTTCACTCTATTGTCCACATACATGGTCAACTATCCATTTTGGGCAATTTATTACTTTCTACAATATTTCCACAAGATTTCCACTCTTTATCATCAAACCCCAGACATCCTGGTTAGTGGGTCAGTGCTATACTCACTGAGCCACTGCAGCTATGAATAATGTTTGGAAACACTAATTGGATTTAAACGGACGCAATATTTATTTATTAGTCTTTCCCACACCACAACACTCTTTGGTTTCTGGTACTCCTGCATTACATAGTATAATTTAATGGCAGTTAAAATAGATTTTAATTTTTTAGAACCTGAACAGGTTCCTGATCGCCGTGCGCCCCCAATTCCACCACCAAGTAATGATCGCCGTGCACCCCCAATTCCACCACCAAATCAAACCAGACGCACAACTTTACCACCTGTCCCAGTCAGTAAGTATTGATGTACATTTGAATCCAATATTTCCCAGTCCAATATAAATGCTTATGTAATAATCATCTAAAATTCTGTATTAACTTCAACTAAAAACTAAGAAAACCCTTGCTTATTCTACTAATAGCTTTATATTATTTGTATTGGTTAACTAATTCATCATCTGGTAAAAAGACATTTAATACATGTATGAATTACAGTCCCAGACCAGTTACCACCAACACCCAACAGAAAAACATCAGATCCACAAAGAAAAACTTCTGATGCTGGCCAGAGGAAAAATTCTAAGGAGGTCCAGCGGAAAACTTCAGACACAATAAGAAAAACATCCAGAGGTTCTTTACCACCAGTACCTGGTCAACGACTAACAGGTAGACCAGGATCTCGCTATGATGGGGGTATTGGGATCTGCAGATTGAAGCCAATATGCGATAGACTAGATAAATCAAACTAGTTCCTATGATGGGACAGTGTAGTTCCCATGGTAGAACAGTCTGGTCCCCATGCTAGATATCTAGCTCCAGGATAGGACAATATATTCACAAGACTGAACAATGCTGGTTATGAGGGTAAAACATCCTGTTCACTGGAAAGTACAATCTAGTTCAATGATAGGATAATCTGGTCCCCAGGATAGAAAAATCTAGTTCCACGATAAACATTCTATTTCCAAGTATATAACAATCTTTTCCCAGGATAGGACAATCAAGTCCCCATAACTGTCTAGTTCCAGGATAGGACAGTCTAGTCCTGGGAGTAGAACAGTGTAGTCTTTCAGAATCATACAGCATATCCCCAAAATACAACAAACTAGCTCCGGATAGTACACAGTCTAAAACAACCTTAGTTGTTTCCCTATTTCAGATCTTTGGAATGTGACACAGGACAAAGTACTTGCAAGCATTTTGCAAAACTGGAAAAGGCCCACATAATGGGAAGTGTTACTATAAGTTGATGCATGATGACCCTTAATGCTTATACACATGCACTAATCAAACCCCAGTGTCTTGTTTATATTGAAGATAATTCATTAAATAAGAACTATTTGTACAATTTACATTGTATTTTATGAAAAAATGTATTAATAAACAACTGAATGTTCAATGTATTATGACTGACATCTGAATAATGATCGAATAAAATATTGTGAGGTACTTTATTAAGAGAGCGCCACCAGTAAGCTTAATGTAATGTAGTGTATTTCTAATCCATGTAAAGTTTATTTCTTTCATGAATTAATAACAATATTGTTACCGCTACTTTCATTGTAAGGTTAGAAACGCAATTATATTGTGTATTGTTTTTTTTTTCATTGTAGATAATCAAGGTGCCGCATCAAATGGTCAAGATGATGAACTGGTTTGTATTTTTAGAAATTTTTCTTATTTGATTCTTATTAAATAATAATAATTTACAATTGAAAATATCAAACCGCTGTACATAACGTTTATAAACATGTAAAAACATTAATTGTTCACTATACATAAGCGCATTATGTCGAATAAAATTTTCGAAAAAGGTATGTTTTTAAAGAGCATTTAAAAGATATCAAATTTGTAATAGACCTCACCAGGCATGGAATTCCATAGGGTTGGTGCAAAAACACTGAATGCACGTGTATATTTTCGTTACATCACTGATTGTGAAATCATATCAAAAATCAAATTCTGTCAATCAATGCACAATTGTCCAAGGAGCAATTAAACATGCTTGCAGTAATGAAATGTCACTATCTAAAAGGATAAATATAGCCAAACACTTATAAAGTATCTCAATATTTTGCCAGGGTGCTACACAGTTTTTTTAGGGCTAATCTGTAGCCCTAACCACCAATACAAATAAGGTAAGGGGTGGAAAAGGAATGGTTGCATCTCAGGATATTTGGTTTAGTGCCACAATGTACCCTATTTTGCATGACAGCGTTTGTTGTTTTATGTTTTAGGAAGCTTTATATAGCTATAATTGGTATCACAGTGAAATTGAAAGGACACTAGCAGAAGAAAGACTTAAAGAAGAGAAAGTAGTAAGTACATATGTTCAGCTTATACAATGAATTTCATCTCGTATATTACATAGTGCAAGTCAGACATGGGCCATAATAACAGATATCTGAAGGTCTATTTTGTTAACAATGTCAAGTCTGACGGACTTTTGACAACATCCAATCTAAAGTTCCGTCATCAAAACATAAGAAAGTTTGATCTGTTTGAAATTGATATACATTATTCAAATAAGTGAAGCCTTTTGCGTTTCCATAATTTCTTTTACCAATAATTTCTGTTGCCAAGAATTTCTGTTAATGGTAACTGCTTCTAAAGTTAAATCATGATTCGATCTGCTCAACATTTATATGTATTGTTGAAACCTGGAAGCCTATTTAATTTCATTATTGAGATGAAAAACAAATACAACTATTTCTGCTAATTACTTGAATTATTGTCCTTGATTATGTCATAGGATCTGGTCAATGCACTAATTATAATATACAGATTGTGATTTGTTTTCTTAAAGATTTACAATACAGCAAAAAGTTTTTGACATCTTGGACAGCTTAGCTGATGTGTGCATTTATTTTATTGCCTGGCAACCTATCTTGCACAAACTTCTCACTGTTGCCTTAGGAAATCTGGTTCTTTTCTACATTTTTGAGCTAAATACACCATTTTGTTTATTTATTTTTCAGAATGGGATGTATTTAGTTAGAAAAAGTTTACGTGGAGGATTAGTTCATCCTTACACGCTAATGGTATATTATGGAGGTAGGTCTTATAACTTCCCTATTCGAAGAGATGATCACCAGTTTGGGTTGGGAAAAGGTTCTAGTGTTAAACGAAATGGATTGGTTAGTATCTTGATTTGATTTCATGTTGCAAATAAACTTAAAGGTGGCATTTGACACATAAATAATCTATTAAAGATGCATTATGTAAAACAGGTCTTTATTTTGGCATCAAAATATTATTTAGACATGTATTTACGTGATGACAAACCCATAATTAACTCTCTACACCATCGGGTAGCAGAGATTGTAACAGATTATTGAGACTTAGTCTTGTCTATCCAGTACCGTTGCTACATAAAAACAAAACATGCATCTTCTGAAATTAGCACCTGTGGCCAGCACTGTAATCTGGCATTCATTTTATTAATCTTTTAACCCACAAAATATAGCACTACGTGGAAATTACAATTGTACCTTCCTTACTTCTCTTTCTAAACTCAGAAGAGCAAGATCAGAGCCTGTCTTGACCCTTGGTGGCTCTCAGAAGAATGGTCTTTCAGTCAGTACCTCTCAGTGGCACCCAGGGCATGTGCCCTACCTGCCATACCGTAGATATTCCATTGAACTTTTACTGATTAAATATTGCTATACCCAACCTTGGGCTTAAGAATTTCTTTCTTCGAATGTATGCAGTTTATTATGGAAGCTTAAAAAGGATTAAAGTTTGTTGAAGAATGTATATTGATGCTATATAAGTAGATTTACATTCAATATTTGAAATCTTTAAAGATACATTATGGGAGATTTTGACAAGGAGTTAGCCATTCTTGCTATAAAAGTTCAAAAATAGATGTTGAAACAAGAATATATTGAAAATTTCAGTCAAATAACTTTATCCTGAACAAAGTTGTTACCACTATAATTTTTTACTAGAAATAGTAGTTAAAATCATCGACACCCTTTTCCCACTATGGCCGATTGTTGATTGACAGGCGTTAACTCCGCCTACATAGTCTCGATCATCAAGTAATGTTTAAACGGTATCTAGTGAAGCTTGCGTATAGCCTCGGTCATCACTGTCTTTTATGAATAATTTCCGGAAGGATGATGACGTCAACGTCACGGAGAAACCACACCCACGACGCCATAGTGATTAAATCAGTCGACGAAATCCTGTTTTAATCCGAGCCCAATCCAAGCCATCCGTGGGTCTACAGTGTTCATTTTGGGCTTGTTGTTTAAATAAAGATCTAATTTATAATTTCTATGACATCTGAGGCTCAAAGGAAGACCGACAAAAGTCAGTTTTTGCTCTCCCATAATGTATGTTTAATGTAATTTTTAATCAGTTATATTGTGTTAGAAGTTTATATATGGCTTCTTTAAAGGACAATAAACCATCAAGAATGTACCATGTTAAAACTGTGTGCTATTAGAATTTTTTTTCCCACTATTAAAATGAGTTCGTCCCTCTGTCTGTCGTCACACTTTTTGGGACACATCAACACTTTCTAATTGAGCTAGAATGATCAAACTTAGTGTAGGTGTTTATTAGGTCATTGCCTTGATGGAGTTCGAACATGAGTATTTTCCACTTAGGGTAAGCAAAGATAACCAAATATTGGTTGATTCTTTGGGGCATGATAACTTTGGTTATATTGAAGTGAGAGCGATGAAACTCTTAATATAGATTCATTATATTATCGCCTTACTTTGTTCGATGGTGAGAATTTTCTGCTTAGACTAAGGAGTGACAAGTAATTTGATGATCAAGATTTTGGAACATAACAACTCTCCTGCTTTTAATTGAAGTAGAATTTTTAAACTTGATGTAGGTAGATATTTATATATTTATTAGGTGAATGTCTTGACTGAGTTCATTGATTAACATTTTGAGCTAAAGTTAAGCAGACCATAGCAATTTCATTGGTTGATCGTTTGGGACAAGATAACATTGATTCTATTTGATAGAGAGTGATGAAACTTAGTGAATAGTTTGATTGCTCAATACTTTTGAAAGTAATAAATGTACGATTAACTAATATGTGTCATCTATTTATTTGGGGATTTTGGTGGAGGACATCAGTCTTACTGTTGGTTTGTTATTTTATCTTTTCAGATATTCCCATCTGTAGACAAGTTAATTTCTTATTTCCAAACTCATCCATTGATATTGAATCCAAATTCAAGCAGTGGATCAAAAACTATGCTTACCAAGCCATTAACAAAACTATGAATGTTGAAAGAAGTCTGAGAGTTGTTTCTTGGATTTTAAAGTGTTGAAAGAGATGACAGCCTACTTCAGGGTTTCTATTGTTCAACTCATTTTATATTTGAAGTTAAGCTGTTTTAGTGACCCACAAAATTATAACTATTTTTAAGTAGATTACTCTTTCTGTGTTTTATTTATAAGATTAAAAGCTTTAGGGTAACATCAGTGTATTATAAATAAATGCATCAGTGCCAATTCTGTAATATTATTTTTGAAAAGTTAAATAGTGATATTGACGTGATAATAATGACCTAATGTATTATTGAATTAAATTTTCAAGAAATAAAGTTCCCATGACCATTACCAGAATTTATGTTACGTTCCTGTATTTAAAGAACATAAGTATGCGTTCTCTCTGACATGTTACCTGGACTCCTGTAGGAGAAGAAGTCGATCATACAAATTGCAGTGCTTTAAAAATGGATTATATTCTTAGAACCTATCTTATCTATCCTGGTATTCTATTTGATAAGCCAAAATGTATCATGGCCAATTTATTTAATCTTGTTATATTGCTAACATGCTTGAGAATTGTGTGTATATATTGACTGTAGCGTCAATTTCCACATGTACATTATAGCCACATTTAATATTTGATTATCTTCCAGAGTGACACGAGAAATGGTCAGCGACACATAACATATGCTGTGTTTGAGATGCCATATACAGTTTTACTGTATTGTTCTATGATTATAAATTGCATCTGAGAATTTATGTGATATCTAAAGAGCTCAATCTGAGTACCTTAACATGCATAGTCCCATATCAAGAGAGCTCAATATGAGTATCTTAACATGTATAGTCGGATATCAAGAGCTCAATCCAGTACAATGTACTTTAATATATATTTATTTATAATTTAAATACTTTAGATCCAACATGTTGGGATAGTTTATGTGAGGTCAATTTCATACAAAATAGAAGCACATAGTTTATAATTTTCAAGATCAATATTAAATGGTACATTTCGTTGGAAATTAAGTAAATCTAATATTCATGACTATAGTATTATGAAAAAGCTAGTGTTCTGGTAGCCTATCTTTTAATTTATGTCAAGTATTTCAAGTGATATCATTTGAAATATATATACTTTTCAACTTCTAAATTAAAATGGCAAATGTTTTTAATAGATACAGTTGGAACATGTACAAGTATTTTAATTATTTTATTGTAAATAAGAATTTGAACTAGAATAAAAATAATTGAATAAGAAAAAGCGTTAAAAAGAAAGAATAAAGAATGTGGATTTGGCAAAGTAGCTGTTGAAGATTAACCCAAGAATATAAGGAATGTGGATTTGGCAAACTAACTGATGAAGATGGATGGATTGAATAAGGCCATTTAAAAAATATATTTGGGTTCTCAGAAAATCCTGTGTTACTTCAAATGCGCTGCATGACCTGTTTTTAAAACCGTCATTTAAATATTTTATCCTATTTACATTTACATTCAATATTTAAAATCTTTAATGTAATTTTTAATCAGTTATATTGTGTTAGAGGTTTATATATGGCTTCTTTAAAGATCATGAAAACAATCATTTTGTGTGCATGTTACTTCTATTATATTAAATTTCTTGCAAACTTTCTCATAATTTAGCCAAGTAGTGGTGCTTTGACAGGAAAAAACCTCCCTCGTGGATCAGTTTTGGGGTAAGAATTGTCAGAGGACCAGAATATTTTTTTCTATGGCCTAATGAATGATTTAAACTGTATCTCATCTCCCAAAGTTATTCTTTCTGTTATTATTTCATAATCGATATAAATAGCAAAGGATTTCTGGTAAATTTTGAATGCCAAGTAACTTCATGACTTTTTCCACATTCAAAACTTAGTGACCCCATAATCTTTAATATTTATATGTGATGAAGTATTGTACATTCCAAAAGCAGAAACATACTGAATCTGTATGGGAAAACTCAAGTCAGTGTTTATCAGCAAAATGCTATTCAAGCATTTGAACTGCAAAAGTTCAATTTTATTTCAATAATTCACTTAAGTATATAAGCGGTCTTTAGCAGTTGGAGGAAACTGACAGTCCCATAGAAAACCCATGAGGTAGGACAGACGACCCTACTCCATGTCACATGCAAGCAGTGAATTGAAACCATTCGGCCACTCAACCCCCCAGTGTAGTAAGACATATTCACCACAAATTTGATAATCACCCAACTTGAGTTTCAAGAGGATATATATTGATGTAAAAGTAAACAGGCAGCTGTTCATGGACAATTACTACTTTAGATATTATAACCACAGGAATCTGACCTTTTATCCGCGTATATATTCGTACACCATACCGAACTAGACATATTATATTATATAATAAAAAACTTTTTTATTATATATTGTCTAGTTCGGTATGGTGTATGCATATATATACAGATAGAAGGTCAGATTCCTGTGTTATAACAAATGACCATAGAGCATTATCAGAATCATGTTTTCTTGATACAGTCACAAATAAAAATATCTAAAATCATAATTAAATGGTTGCATCCAGTAAATATTAATGATTGTTAATGACAGTTGGCAGTCCTCATCTGGCGGTATTTTATGACACTACTGTGCTATTTACCCATTCATGGTTACTGTCTGCTGATAACTTTGTTTATGTAACCAATGATTCACCTTTGTTATACTAGTACAGAAATAAATATGTATTTTTAACTGAAGTTGTGATTATGTAGATTTATCATGTAACTTTGTTCTTTTGACACAAAGCTGAACACCTGACCAGCTGCACCTATAAGTGCTGCTTTGTGGAGAATTGAATTGCCAAATATTTGTTTGTGGGGAAGGGTTGACTCCTTTAATATCAATTTAAGATTTATGTGTCACCAATTTCTGCAATCTGGCTTACCACAGAGGGCACCTTACTTTTAAATTATAGAAATTTTTTTGTTCGCCTGTTGTCAGGACACTAAGCTATCAACTAAAATACTAGAGTGGCTCAGGTTCAATGAAAAACCAATAATCAAAACAATGTGACTTGTGACAGCAAAATGAGTTGCATGTCATTGTTTACAATTTCCAAGCAAACATACACGAAGATAGGTTGCCAGGCAACAAAACATACGCCCACAGCAGCAGGTTTTAATCTTATTTATATATATCTGACCCTAGCCCTAATAGGGATGTCAATTTGTGGGCACGGTATGGACGGCTAACCGCTAGTTTTTCGGTGTAAAATTGATGGAAATAGAAAAGGAGAGTCGGATCAAACATGATCGCCAACATTTGTAATACACTAAAATCTAATTAAGAGTAAGAACTCATTAAGTAATTATCAGAAAATCATTAGGTTTTTGTAAAGTTCTGCCCCATGCTAACGTTTAGTAATAGGGGTGGGCTATAAAAGTGAAGGTTTTCAAATACCATCTCTGCAGAGCTAAATTTGTGCAGAATTCATTTCTGATCATTTTGGTACCAATTATATTGAAATCGGATGAAAATTGAGAAGGTGCAGGCAAATTTAGTGACCTAGGGGCGGGGATCGCGGTTTTTCGGTATAATATAGCATATTATGTGGGGTTTTTTTCATATCTTGGTCAATTTTCAACATATTTTGATAATTTTTGTGGCTATTTTAATGTATTTTATGTCAGAGAATACAATGAGAGTGTTAATTTTTACTTTTGGGTGCAATTTATCTCTATAATTTGTCAAAATTGTAATTTTTAGGATCGAAATGAAAATTTTTCAAAGCTACACACCCCTCGATTGAATAATTTATTTAATGATATTATGAACAATTATTATCGAACATAGAAAACAGGTGAACATAAATATTTGGTTACGGTAACATTCAAGCTGAAAAGGCACAATTAGTAAAATGAACGAAAAAGAACATCAATCATCTCTAAGTTCTCAAGGTCAAATGTCATTGCTCTTTTTCTCAAATCCCATGATCAAATATATTACATGGCAGAATCTGAATTACGTCTACAGTCTGAATATCAGTATGTAAAGGATGTCTCCATAGCTTGCTTTCATTGGAAATGCAACGTTCTACCGCGTATGTTCCATCAGTATCTTCAGATATACAAATCCCAACATACCATTGCCTACTGGTACAGTGTCCCAAATAACTACACACGGCTCGTTGATGGTCACTTCTGGCTCAGATATTTTTTCTCTTTCAGGACTCTGCTTATTAATTTTATGGACACCAAAAAATATAATTTAGCTCTGCAGAGATGGTATTTGAAAACCTTCACTTTTTTTGGCCCCCCCCCCCCTATTAGTATACAAAACATTTGACATCATGGATATAGCTGTTCAGTTATCAAAATTTATTGAAAAATCAAAATACTTGTTCATTTCAAGACCTTAAACTCTATATCAATCTGAAGTCGATCGGATGTTCAGTTTGGCCTCTAGAGCGGGGAAGACGACAATGTACGACCACAATATATTTTAGCCTGTTCATATATGATCTTGGGTTATCAATACTTTTCTCATTTTGAAACTAATATACTAATTTTAAATTCATAGAGTACCATTATTGCCGCCTAACCCTATTTAAATTTTAAGTATTAAAATTAAATATATAGAGCAGGTATGCCAGTCAATAAATACATAACATGAAATAGTGTTCAGTTCTGCTCTTGTCATCCCTGGCCTTGAAATCTGGAATTTGAACACACTTGAACCGACAGGCACCAGTGGAAGAATTTGATGTCTAAGCAACTTGATACTGATACAGGTTAATACAACAGCCAAAAGCTATCTTTATGGGAAATAAAATCAGCAATATATTTGTTCAGTTTTTATTTCACAGCAATAAATGAATGGCATGCACCAATTATGGAAATCAGTTTATGGCCATTCCAAATTCTTTTTAGTCTGACCCTAAATCTATTAATTATTATGAGTTTTATTTCTTTCATTGACCTTTACACAGTAAATGGACTTAATTCCCTACCCTGATGTTTTACATCTGCAACGACGGGGCTAATTAAGACAGAAGTTCCTTAGCAGCAAAAATATTGAGAAACACAATGTATTGACCATGGCTAATCCACAGTGGCTTGGGTACTATATAAACACTTGTAAATAATAATAATTATTTTTCCCAAAATCAGATAAATGACAAGAAACAACAAATTGCAGGAAAGGTGAATTTCTAAATTTATTTCTCTTGAATCCTGGAAATGATCTTTTAATTATCTACTTTGTATTTCAAAATTTAATTACAAATGTGTTTAATAATAATGATTCAAACAACACACTTCAGTTTAGCTGAAACAATGAGGTATAAAATTGAAAATATTTCTTACAAGTAAAACCTTCCATGAGTGTGTCATTCAATCTAGTATGTGATTATTAATGACAATTTAACAATAAATGTTCGCAATAAATGAGATGAAATTATTTACAGATGATATCGATAGTGAAAACTACATGTATAAAAGACATAAAAAAAATTTGTCTTATTCTAATGATAAAGGCATACACAAAACTACCCTAGTCGCTAAATAATGATAAATAATAACAGTTTTACTTATTAACAAGTCAAGCCTATTTTCCTTGGCAGTTTAAAAATCTAAAGTGAACTGACTAAAGAACAGAAATGTGTTCTTCTCAATCCATCTTAGATTTGATTTTAAGAATACCCAAATATAAAACGTTTGTAAGGAAAATAACTTGAAAACCAAATGCTATACCGAACATTAAAGGATTAAGTGAAGATGAAATAGCACTATGCACAAAGAAAAAAAATATTAGACAAAAGCATATACATAGATAAATATTAGCATAATGAACTAAACATATTGTGACTACATATAAAATAAATCTCCTAATGCTTAAAATCAATCAAAAATTGTGTATTTAATTAGAGAAAAGAGTATGTTTCAACTCAGATGTAGAAAGCGAGATATGGCAAGAATATTATGAATGATATGATATAGAAAGTTCAAAGTTTAAAAAAAGATGGTTTATGTTTAAAAATCAATTCTTAAAAAAAAAAAAAAAATCTTTCAAAATAAGATGCAATTTATATATTAATATTATTGATGAAGTTAATGATGATATCTATAATAAAATATTCAAAATATACAATTAATTTATACAAATTTATAAAATATAAATGCAGTTAATTATGAAGAAGACAAGAGGTGATGAATTTGAGCTGTTTACTTTCGGTTTCTCGTAACCCTTTTCACTGGAGTGACCTTCTTGGCTTTAACTGTTTTTGCTGCCTTTTTTGCTGGAGTAGCAGTCTTCTTAGATTTCTGTTTAGATGCTTTTGGGGCAGGTGATTTCACTTTTACAGGTGAAGATTTAACTGGACTGGTTTCAGCCTTCCTTGGACCTCTTCTCGTTTTAAGAGGAGTGACAGTTTTAGGTTTTGTTGGACTAGCTTTAATCAATCGTCTTCCAGCAGTTTTCTTAGCTGACTTACTAGCAGTAACTTCAGTTTCAGTAGCTTCTTTCACTGGACTTTTCTTTCCTTTCAACTGCTTTCCTTTTGCTCGGGAGGGTAGTTGTTTTGGTGATGGAGCTTTAGCTTTCTTTGCTGGAGACGAAGCGGGTTCTTCAGTTTTTCTTTTTGTACCCGTTACCACAGGTTCTGGAGTTGCTACTTTCTTTCCTCGTGTACTTCTGATTTTTGTAGGCGTTTTAGCTTTGACAGGAGTTTTAGGTTTAACTTCTACTGTTTTAGCTTTCTTTGATTTAGCAGGTGTTTTTGATTTGACAGGAGATTTTGGTGCTGCACGTGTCGCTCTTCCTCTTTTGCCAACTGGTTTAGCTGGACTAGATACCTGCTCTTCATCAACAGGCTTTGTCTCTGGCGTAAATACTATTTCTGGAGCTGGTCTTGTAGTATTTGTCTTCTTAGGAGTTTGAACTTTAGATAGCTTGGCAGCAGCCTTACCTCGTCTTGGCTTGACTGGACTAACAACTACCTCATCATCAGATTCTTCAGCACCTCTTCCTCTTGTAGATCGTCCCTTTCTTGCCTTCTGTGGTGTGGCTTTCTTAGGAGATGCTTTTTTCAGGGTTGCTACCTTTTTAGGTGTTGGTACTACAACTGCCACAGTCTCTGATTCAGATTCTTCAACCCGTCTTCCTCTTGTTGAACGTCCCTTTTTAGCCTTAGGAGATGCTGCCTTTTTAGGAGTGGCAGCTTTTTTAGGTGTTTTTATCTTTCTAGGTGTTGGTACTGCAACTGCCTTAGTCTCTGGTTCAGATTCTTCCACTCTTCTTCCTCTTTTAGCCTTTTGTGGGGTTACCTTTTTAGGTGTGGCAGACTTTTTAGGGACCAGTGCTTCTGGGCTGGCTATGGGCTTTCCTCTTGTTGATCTTTCCTTTTTAGAGACAGGTTTTACAGGAGAAGCTGGTTGGGAAACTTCCACTGAAGGTTCTTCAAGAAGTCTTCCTCGTCTAGATGTTGCCTTCCTAGGTGATAGTTTAGCCGACTTGACTGTGGAACCCTTAGCTTTAACAGCTGAAAAAAGAAAAATATTAAGTAAAAAGGGGGTTGGTAAGGTATCTAAAATAGAGGACTAAATAAGGAAGTGGTCAACAGTATGAACATCGATATGGACAGTAAATAAATGGACAGGAAACAAGTTCTTTTGGTTTGATTCTTTGCCGCTCTGTAGCCAGTACAGGTAGGTTACTGGGGGCATTTACAAGACAATTTAATACAGATCAGATTATGGTTTTTGGCATTTGGTTCACATGGTTTTACAAACTGAAATAAGGGCCTTAACTCTAGAAGTAGTTTACAGAAATTCTTCAAGTTTGACAGGCTTTTTCATTTTACTAATTTACATAATGTATTATAAATATCATACAGATCAGATGTACACTTTCACAAGGTTCACAAAGCCATAACTCAAGTAATTTGACAGAATTTGCTGAATGCTGAAATTCAATAGACTTTTCCGTTTCCCAAATTCATTAAATGATGCAAATAAATTTCATCATACATGATGTATTTCAGATGATAACTTTATTAATCAACCGAGCGTTGACAAGGTTTAAAAAAAAACAACCCTGAAACAACTGCCATAACTTTGGCACTAAAGCATTCAGAAAATTGTGGACGAAGGACTGATGGACGGACCAACAGATGGAGGTGAAGGCAATATGTCCACATTTCCATATGACCAATAAATTTAAAATTCTTGATCATTGGTAAACTTATCATTTGAGTTTTACATAAGAAAGATTAGCTTTACTGTAAATGTTATAAAATATCTGTAGTGTTACCTGATTTGACAGGTGTTTGTATTTTAACTTTTTTATTTACTGGTGAGACACTTTCTTCTGCTTTACGTTTTCTGCCACCTCTCCTAAAAAATTAAAATAATCATTAAACAATGCAAACAAAAGGTATTATATAAAACGTAATAATTATATAAGATTTTGAACAGCACACAAAGAAAATACGAAAAAAAAAACCTTGCATGATCCTAATTGCGTATTTTTTGTTCCAAGGTGTGCCGCTGGCAAAAAAGTTTGAGGACCACTGCTTTAATGCCTAAACCTGAATCTAGTAATTATTCCCTACGTTTAAAGAAATGAGAAAGAAAAATGGGGTTTAACGTCCCATTAAGAAACACATTATGGAATATACTGCACCTTAAGGCAAGTTGACCATTCTGAGTTTACAATACTTAAGATTAACACTTGTGTACTTGGAGTTAAATGGATAGAGGTTTTTAAAGATCAAAGCATTTAGAGATGTGTGGCCATTATATTGCCAGTATGAATGAAGTGTTGAAGTTACAAACAAGCCTCAGGGACCAAGAGGTATATTCAATTGTTTGTTACTTACTTTGGAGGCTCAGGTGTTGCTATGACAATAACGTCAGTGGCTTGTTGTATTGTACGTTTACCCCTTGTTCCACGACCCTGCAAATAAATAATTCAAAACTATTAAAACATTGTTTGCTATACTAAAGCCTTATGCAATCATCACCAAACTATATTTGACTTAAAAACATCTAGTGTCTTGTTTTAATTATCAACAGAAAGAAATGTGATTTGAATTTTAATGACTTTGTGTTTGTATGGTTAATACTGTATAAAAAGAAAATTCCGTTGAAAATTCAAACAGTTGGTTGGTATTTTTTTTCACCCCTAAAATTCTCACAATAATTTTTGAGCTGCATACTTTCACTTTAGCCTTAAAATGTGTGAAAACTATATCTACTTCTAGCAGCATGTGCAAAATAAAACGTGTGTGTGTTTTATGACTTTGTTTAATTACAGTTACTGAGCTTGGCACAAGCATGTGTGGAAAAGAATACAGTGATATACAGATAATCTTTTATAGATTTTTTCTCACAAGTCTCTGCCTACAATTGTGTGATTATCGATAGTAAAAATCTGTATTTATTATCAATCTTCTAAATGCTTTATCAACGATATTTCTGACATCAAACTATGTCATATAAATTGGAGTAAATTCTCAACTTGGATAAAATAAATTAAATCAAATGCACAACAAATACTTGCCTTTTTGGGACTAGGAGTTTTTAATTTTTTAACACTTCTTGTAGTTTTTCGACCACCTCTTACAGGTGGCGGAGATGGTTTGGGAGACAGTTTAACAGGAGAAACAATGACAACAGCTTCTGGAAGCATTTCTTCAATAACTTCTACTGTTTTACTGGCTTTAGTTTTACTTGGTGTAGTTAATTTGGCTGGTGTTTTTCTGGTAATTCTTACTGCTGTCTGCTTTACAGGAGATGCTTTTTTGGGTGTGACTTTCGGTGATTTTGCAACAACTGCCTTCACAGGAGATGCTCTCTTAGGTGTGACTTTTGGTGATTTTGCAACAACTGTCTTTACAGGAGATGTTTTTTTAGGTGTGACTTTTGGTGACTTTGCAATAACGGTCTTTACAGGAGAGCCTTTTTTAGGTGTGACTGCAACAACTGTCTTTTTAGAGCTTGCTGCTTTGGGTGATATCAGTTCTGTTTGAGGTAATGTCTTCGCTGGGGTGGCTCTCTTGGGTGTGTATTTTTTAGCACTTCTTTGAGGCGATGTGAATAAATCTTCAACACCAGATGGGCTGGATGCAGTATTTTTTTTAACCCTCTGTTTAGGTGTTGACATTATTCGTTTAATTCCTCCAAGATCTTCAACACTTTGGTTTTTCTGTCTTGGAGATGTCATTATGCGTTTAACTCCCTCAAGATTGATCTTAGCTGGAGTTTTAGATTTTTTAAATAGGCCCTTGACACCGACCATGTTAGGGCTACGTACACCCTTTCTTCCTGGTGGTTTTCTGGAGTTTAGTGGAGAAACAACCATTTCACCTGGACCATTAGGGGTATCTGGTAAATCAGCATAAAGAGCATGAGGCGTGCCTGTTAAGAGTCCAGGTGAAGCCACAGCAGGCGTAATAGATTTCCTACTGTTGGGTGATGGAGAAGCAAACAAATCATCAATTCCAGAATAGCTTGTGTTACCCAGTGATTTTCTGGATTTCTAAAATAAAAGATAAATAAACAAAGGGTTAATTGATACAAATTCCAAATTATAAACCTTGTATATTTGATATCAATTTATCTAGGATATCTGTAAGTACGCTTCACACTTATTTTAAAGTACACACTTTTTTTTAGAAATAACTGCAAATTATCCAAATTCAGACACTTCTAATACAAATAAATAATAACTTTAAGTTGTCAACTTACTCCAATAGAGACCTTCCTGCCCTTTTTAGGCAAGGGGATAGGTGTTTTGGCTCTCTTTGTAACTCTTTGTCCAACAATCAATGTCATTGGAGATTCTATATGACCTGTTGATGGTGCTAAAGCTCGTGCCACAGCTCTAGGTGTTTTCGGAGTCTTTCCAACCTTTGATTTCTGAAATGAATGCGAGATAAAAAATTTAATAAATTACAGAACAATTTCATGTTTATGACATTCAATGAAAACATAAATAAATTTATGTAAAGATTTCAATGAGAGCAAAATTGTTAAACAAGTTTAGTTGGTTTGTTCACAAATAAACTCATAATCTTGCTTGGCTAAGAAGATGAAAGACTCATACGAAAATATTTGAAATCTATAATTTCTTTCTGCTTATCTTCTTCTCACAGACCCTTTTGCACTATTTTCTTCAAATTCTGTAGCCATTTCTCTCTTGTGCACATTATTTGCAGGACCTCCTTTTATCAATTTTATCGACATATTTGGCACATAGCCATTCACCTTACAGGTATTTCTCAACGCAAGAAATGGTGTCTAAGCTTCATAATTTCACTATAAACCATTGTGCTATTACTTCAGATTTTTTTCGCAAGCCAGCAGAAGAAATACGTGACAGGTCGTCATATTCCCTATCCCATAGTTAGAAACGGGAAACCTGTAACGATATCGATAGAGTTGATCGGTTCTTTCATTTTAGTTAGAGAGTCGTCCTTTTTACCGCATCAATGTACGCGATATACATGGCATTTCCAAAACTTAGTGACCACAACTAGGTATTTTTATCACTTGCTGATAATATAACCCAACAGCGCAATTGCCAAATAGCAGTTGAATACTAAGATTGTTTATAGACTTAAGTGTGCATGTCCGGACGAGTTCCAAATCATGCAATCTAATACTAGAAAAGCTTAGTACACATATCACATCATTCAATAACCCAGTCCGTTTATCTAAATAATTCCCACTTGTTTATATAATTTTAAATGACAGTCAAATGAGCTGGGAGCCTTAGAGTCTATGCAAATCAGCATTTTTAAACGACAATTCTTTAGTCGTCCCTCTGTTCACCATAAACGGAAGCAGTTGCTCCGGAAACACAGCACTGCGCAGGTCCATCCGAGATCCTTTTTTGTGCTCGGGTCCCCAACGACTATATAAAGGGAACACCCGCACAATTTCATTTAAGCCTGACGAGTTCGAAATGAACGAAAGTAGTAGCTTCTTGAGAGAAATCTGGGACGGCTACCCGCCACTCATAGATTTCTAATCTGCTTTTTATAATTTTTTTAGACATCAAAATTGGACTTAGTTTATGATATATGATACTTACATTGATTGTTTTTCCCTTCGGTGTCGACTTCTTCATAATTTTAGTAGAAATAGGTTTAGCCGCAGATACTTTCTTTACAATACCTGTCACACTTATTCCACTCTTTAAAATATCTGACCATAACTTCTTTGATGGAGTTGTATTTTTAGCACCAATACTCTTTCTACCAGGGGTCTTTTTCATAATGTTAGACAGTCTAGGTTTGGCTAACTTTTTGTGAATAGCTTTCAGTGCAACTATCTTTTTCAAACTGGTGGGTGGAGTGGCAAGTTTGTCAACAGGACTGGAAAACATTCGATGACGTTTTACATTAACAATTTCTGGGGATGAATGAGTTGACTTTCTCTGCAACTTTTTTCCACTTGATTTCTTGCTAGATTTATTCAATGGAGAGGTTGATCTTCTGGAACTTGGTGGAGTGACAGTCAGGTTAATCTGTTTGTCATCTTGTAAACTTCTGGGTCGTGTCTTTGCAGATGTTGGAGTAGTCTTTTTGGGTGTAGTCTTAGCAGATTTAGGGGTGGTTTTCTTTAATTGTGGTGACTGCTTGTCTGATTTTGTGGTACTTCTTGATTTGGGCGAAGTCTTGGCTGACTTAGGGGTCATTGAACCTGTACTTTTACGAGAAGATTTGGGTGTAATTTGGAACATTTCTACAACTGCAGACCCAGTACTTTTTCTGGATGATTTCGGTGTAGTACATGTTGGCTTGGGTGAGGAAATTCTCGGTGATTTCATTAGGTCAGCTATTCCAGTAAAACTTGAATCCAATACATTATTTGCATTTTTATTGACAGAATTTGGTGACTTCATTAACCTCTGTATTCCTGTGAGACTTGATCTTCCTTTAGAGTAAAATGACTTGGGTGTTTTCAACATTTTTGTCATGGCAACAGGAGAAATTACAGGGCTTCTTCTACCTACTTTAACAGGACTCTTCTTCGTGGATGTTGGAGTATTCTTGATGGAGCTTCTTCTACTTTTAGGGGACGAAAAAAGTTCTTCACAACTTTCATCACCTGAATGAAATTCATACACATCAGTTGATTTACGGTTTACTCTAGTTTTTGGTGAGGTAATTTTAGGTGATACTTTCTTCATATTTACAGGAGATGCTGACCTTGATCTTTGTGGTGTAACAATAGCAACAGGCTTTTTAGACCTAGAAGCAAATAGAAATTCAGGGGAGTTGTCTTTTGGTGAAGATATCGATGTTCTCGCTGGAGATCTTGTAGGGGTCTTTGCATTGGTCACATCCACTGTTGCTGCAGTTACACTATCTTCTGAGATAGATTTATTAGCACTTCTACCTGGACTTTCAGCCGGAATTCTTCCAGGACTTTTGCTAAAAGTTGCTCCTGGGCTTTTTGCTGGTGTTCTACGTGGAGATGCAATTTGTGCTGTAGCAGGACTTTTGGTTATAACTCGCCTTGGAGTGCTTGATTGAGAATTATCAGGAAGTGATACTAAAATTCTACCGGGTGATTTACTTGAACTTTTAGGTGTCTTAACATTAGATTTTACTGGACTGTTTACTGGGGTTCTTGCAGGACTCTTGGCTGGGGTTCTTGCAGGACTCTTGGCTGGGGTTCTTGCAGGACTCTTGGCTGGGGTTCTTGCAGGACTCCTGGCTGGGGTTCTTGCTGGACTCCTGGCTGGGGTTCTTGCAGGACTCTTGGCTGGGGTTCTTGCTGGACTCTTGGCCGGAGACTTTGCTGGACTCCTGGCGGGTGACTTTGCTGGGCTTTTGGCAGTTGACTTTGCTGGACTCTTGGGAGGTGACTTTGCTGGACTCTTGGGAGGTGATTTTCCTGGACTTTTGACTGGAGTTCTTGCGGGGCTCTTTGAAGCTATCCTGTTAGGTGTTTCTGTATCACTCTTTTCTGGTATTTTTGCAGGACTTGTTGACAGTGCTGTTACAGGACTTCCCCCTGAATATTCTTCTTGGTTCCTCGATAGTCTTGGACTTGGTGAACTTTTTTTTGCTGGGCTTTTGGTCGGTGTTTTAACTGGACTCTGTACTGGAGACTTTCCTGTCTTTTTAACAGGTGATCTTGACGGCCTGCCACTTGTTGGAGATTTAGAACCCGATCTTAGAGGTGTATTTTTAGGCGATTTTGATCTCCTTGCAGGTGAGTTAGACTGTGCCCTTTTTTGAGAAGCACTTGGTGAATTGGGAGCATTGTGTGGACTCTCTTCTGATATAGGCGATTTATTAAATACAGCTATAGATCTACGTTTCAAAAGAGACACTGGCGTTTGCATTCTTAAAGGCTCAGATTTTCTTCTAGGTGTTGCTCCTTTGGCTACTGGTGTTGATGGAGGTAAGGCTTTATCAAATTGTTCTGGGCTCAGGTTTGGACCAAATGATACTCTCTTTCTCTTTGAAGGAGGTCCACTTTCATACACAGACTTTCTTTTTGTCCCTGATCCTGAAAATAACCATAAAATAATTGTAAATAAATTCAATTTTAAAAAGTTTACAGATTTCAACAGTAATATTTCTGTGGTCTGAGTTATTGTTGGACACTAATTAGATATGTGTACTTCTTTATGGTATTAATCTAGAACATGTTTGTGTGGATAAAAGTGTCAACTATCTATAAACATCAATTTCAAAGAAGAAAATAACAATGTTTTCCCTAAGTAAAATAATGCCATATTATTCAGCTTTTAGAACAGAAAAGTTATCCTGCCTCAAGCACAGAATCTCTCACCATTTAATTAAACTTGGCTTAACTTAATAATGCAGCGATAGTGTGTGCCTTCCTTCATACAATTTTGAAAAAGGAAAGTACAAACCTTTTTTACCAGCAGTCTTGGGTGTTGTCGCTTTTGGAGTAACAACTTTAGGTGAATTAGGAGTTGCTGCTTTGGGTGAAACTGATTTCCTTGATTTAGGTGTAGATGGAGCTGCTGCGTTCGGTGAAACTGACTTTCTTGATTTAGGTGTAGATGAAGCTGTTGCTTTGGGTGAAACTGACTTTCTTGATTTAGGTGTTGATGCCGCTGGAGTTATTTTAGGTGAAACTGACTTCCTTGATTTTGGAGTTGATTTAGGTGATATTGACTTTGGAGCAGATTTTGGAGTGGTTAGTTTAGGAGATTTAGAGCTGATTGTTTTAGGTGAAACCGATCGTGATATAGGAGATTTTTTTTCTGGTGTTGGATCCACAAATAAAGTAGTGTTGACAGATTCAACTGAGAATCTTGATTTACCAGCATATTTTGGAGACTTTTGGGCTTTTCCCGGTGAGGCTTTTGGGCTTGACGGAATCGATTTTTTACCTGATAATGCAGGTGAACGTGGACTTGCTTTACTAGATATAACTTTAGTAGGTGTCACTGATTTGGGTGATTTCTGTTTAGGAGTAGATTTTTCTGAAACTCCTACTGGTGTTGATGAGGAAGATCTTGGGCTAGGTTTTGCAGATGATGATCGCGGAGAAATAGATTTAGGACTTCCTTTGGGTGTTGAGGCACTTGAAGATCTTCGGTTACCTTGTTTTTTAGATGAATTAGGCGTGCTCAAGGGTATGTTCAATGATTTAGGTGTAAGCGGTTTCGGCGATTTCTTTCCTTGTAACGGTGTTGTTGGCTGTGTCGGCGGCTTTGTCTGAAATATAAAATTAAATCATAACCACTTGTCAATAATATAATAATGTTGGTTTAAGTTGTTGTCACATGTTTCCATTATAACCAGAATAGAAAATTAAACAATAAAATTCAAAGTGTTCTGCAAATAGCACTGGTTACAAATAGGTTAACTATGTGATACGACTATTAGTATTATGAGGTACAATTCCAGATTCATGGTATGGTGGTTTGCTTAAAATTTTCGGTGTTAGAAAAAGTGCAAATATCGGGTGGTATAGCCAAAACTAGGTTGATCAGTTTCTGAAATAAAATTACCCAAAGAAGATTTTTGTCATTTAATTTACCTTAGGAGTCAAAATCTTAGTTGGTGTCTTCTTTCCAGGAGATTTTTTGGGTGAGTTTCCTGGTGATTTCTGGGGTGTCTTTGCCATTTTATGTGACTGTTTAGATGGTGACAATTTTGAGTTTGGCGAGAATTCAAATCTAAAAGATCTATCTACAACGGTAAAGATATCCTTGTGGGAAACAGCACATGATGTTTTACAAACACTACCATTGACAAGGGTTGGATTTTCTTTACTCAGGTTGACCAAAGATATCTGAAATGAAAAACAAATACAGTAGTTATTCAACAAATAATATATTTCAAATTATATGTTTGGTACAACAAAAGACGGTGGCCAATCTTGATCCCAGATATAACTTTACCCTTCGTAAAACTTGCTGGCCATTATTCAGCATGAAATCAGTTCATAAGCTCTGCCTCACTGGCTACTGATTGGCAGGATTTGTTATTATTAAATGCTGCCGATTTCCCGATTCATTTCATGCATTACAAATTAATGATCCCTGGAACATTTTCCATCTTGGCAACAAACGTTCAATCAAAAACAGCCGATTTGATGATTTATTGGGAACTATTGAATGGGTGATTTGGCTAAATATGTGAAATTTCTGAAGAAATACGAGTTTGAGTCGCCATCTCGGATCTCAGTTATGCGACCAACAGTATGATACAAGAACTCATAAAACATTCAAATGGCTCGATTGCCCTAGATAACTTGAAAATATTTTACGAGGGCTGGTGGAAAAGCTCTAAGTCTAAAAAGGATCGATCAATTGGAAACAAAAGTTTCTGCAAGATGGTTACCATTTGAAGCTCTTGACTGCGGATCAGAAACGTGTCAGATTTCTGAAGTCCAGTGACAATCTGCACCGTTTTGAAGCAGATTCTGACAATTTCTATGGCCAGATTTTTAACAATGGGCGAGACCAGGATTGACCACTTTCAACCAGAATCCAAAGTTCAGTCTATACAATAGCAGCACACGGATGGTAGAGTTGCCAGACCCAGTCCCCTCCCCCCAAGCCAAGTCAGTTCCTTCAGTTGGAACGGTGATGGCTTCAGTCAATTAGGATTCAAAGGGTATTCTGCTTATCTGATTGACTATCTTGAAAAATGTTTTATGATGTCTGTCCCCTATTAGTAGGCCTAATAAAACGTTTTTTTTTACCTGCCCTTGGGAATCCACATCAATTCTACAGTGTTCATTTGATACACTTGGAAGCTGGATTCTGATGTCACAATTATCATGCCTAAAACATTGCAAAATTTATTAAGTAGTAAGTATAAGTGTAAAGTATTAGAAATTTAAAAAAAGATAGACCTGGGTAAAGAGCAGTACACACACAATTATTATTAGTACTAAGCATAGATCATTCACTAAATTAGTTGTATACATTTTCAGTGATCTACACCTAAATTATTATTCTGTGGCACCTGGTAAAGGACACAAATGGGTTGCAATGCAACACATTATATTTGAATGTAAACTGATTTACATTCAATCGTTTTTGTTTTTACTTTTAATAATTCCTAATCAGTTATGTTTGAATGATGAAATACACACAGTGTGCAAATCAAACGTCAATGTTTGGCATCTGGTTATTCCAATCTACATGATACATCCGTATAATATTCTCCTGTGGTGGGATTATGTTAAGCTTCATTCATCGAGCCACTTCATTACAAACTAGGCTTGCCAATGCCGAACTCAAAATCATTTCTGATGACTACGTCTTTTTGAGATTTAATCGAATTCAATTAGTTAATACTATAGGACTATAGATCTACGATCTACTACAACAGTATAAGTCGCCGTGTGTTACTTTTTACTTAGTTTTGAAAATACTTTACCTGCCAAATAAGCATGAAGTAGCTGTTAATGGAAAACAAGCGCCATCACTTCCATTCCTTTTGATTACCACAATATTTCCAAACTTACCATTCATGTTGAATCTAGAAAACAAAATTCTTAAAATAAGCAGTTTTAGAAAATTTATAGAATAATTTGACAATGGATTGGAAAGGACATTGCCAGTGTTTTTACCAAATTATCACTGTTTTTATATAATGCTAGGACTAACAACAGTGGGGCTTAGACTCACTTGTTTTAGGCCCTGTGACTATGTGATGTTTTCAATTCAAGACACAGAACTTAAATAAATGAATAAATGGAATGCAGTCTACTAGTCAAGTGAGTCTTTTATTACCAGTAGGCTACTTTTTTTAGTACGGTAATATGGCTTGTTGACTGTATTGCCATTGGTAGGCCTACTAGTAGAATGATATATTTACACAAATCTACCGTCCAAACCACCATTATTTCAACTCATAGACATACATACAGTAGTTAAAGGAGCTAACATTTGGGACCTAGCTAGACATTGACAGAAGTGGGTCGCAACGCACAGTACTAATACTGTAATATGAATGTGTATAAACTGATTTACATTCAATGTTTTCAGTTTTTACTCAAATCAGTTATGACGTTCCGCGAAATAAGTCAGCAGTCCCAATCGAATGCAAATTACACGCTGTTTGATTTGGTGCAATGTGTATAGCCTCGTTCCCCGAGTCTCTTGCTAGAACTGGGTTGATGAAGCTCATTATGATTATGGTAGGCCTATATGAAACGTATTTCGTGTAACATTGGTAAAATATTTATTTTGTCTTAAATATCAGAAGCCCATCTTTTTCCGGTAAGAATAAGATCACAGCATCAATGTCAATGTTGATTTAAATTGACAAATAATTCGTGTTTTCAAAGTTGAGATTTTGGATGATATGATATTGAGTTAGAGACTTAGCTACTTTAATAGGGCTTATCACAATAATTTGTAATGTAGTCTAATATTTTAATAATTTGTAGGCCCTATTGATTTTGCTCTTTTAAATTAAAGTTTATGTTATTATGCCAAATTTTCAGTAAACTATTAACTAACTTAACTAAGTACGGTACGCCGGTACGGTATTTATAACTTGTTATTGTTGAGCTTTGCTCGGGAAGTCAGATCTATACAATAGGCCCAATCTTGCCAAGGCCTTTATTGTAATATGTATGTCCACTGCCACTTGACTGGTTCTTTGCATTGTTTGTTTATAATCTTAGTACTTATACAGCGCCGATGGGCAATAATGATATTCCGGCACTGGTTCGACATTAGGCTAAAACAAAACATCCTAAAATATTGATTGGCACACATGTAGATCTCAAATCTTTTTGCTGATGTAGTCTTGGGTACGAAATCAAACTGATTATTAAGCTCACCTTCATTTAGAAGCTTTGTTCACACAATTAAATGTTCTGATCAATTCAATATTTTCGTTCGTAAACCCTATCCGCGCGAAGACGTTACAACTTATGAAAATGTACTAATAATTACCGGTTATCGCTGCGCTTAAAGAAAAAGTTCTGAAGTTATATTAACGTATTTAAAATATATTTACCTGAGATAAAAAATATAATGCAAGTCGATGAGCTTTCACCACTTTTATAGAATATTTGCATAATCAAATATGTTGTTTCGGTCAAACAACGTATAAAACAATTTTTATGTCTTTGTTTTGATGAGGACGTATAAATACAAAATGAATGAGTTTGAATTCTGACCCCGCTTACAATACCTCATCTCTGATTGGCTGAATGGGCTACGATGGGGGTCTCAATACCAAAAATGGGGCGAATGGGTCAAAGGTCACTAAATAATAGTTCCGCGCTACGTTTGATATCAGCAAGTCGAATGAGAACCGTTAAAAATCCGTGTTTGATCACTAGACCCTAATGTTGTTTTGATTGCAATTTACTGGTGAGTTGGGTATCTTATATAAAACTAATCATCTACACGGGAAGATTAACGACGTATTTTGTACACTGTACCACCTTCTTGTCAGGATGTTGGCTATGTCTGAGTCCGGATTTGAAATCCAAGCGAAGTGTGTAGGTTTAGGTCAATCAATTCCTAGAATGTTCATCATCAGTCTGACCTCGATTCCCCACACGTATGATGAGTACATGTAGGGTGGGCAGACCCATGTTCTATTTTTAGATATAGTAAATTAAATAGTAAATCTGAATTTTACATATGGCAGTAGGCTATCGCAGTATCGGGTGTTTTTTTCTTTAATCCGATGGCATGCCGCATGGCATGGGACTTGGAGATGCTTGCTTGTGCCCACAACGAAAATCTAACTCGTCTCCAGTCCAAATGGAATTTTGTAGTATTACCAGTAAGCATACAATACAATTTTAATTTACTTTCTTTAGTGATCTGATCAGGATCAGTCTGTAGTGTAAATTAGTCACATTTGATGAGATTGTCTAGGGGAAGCTAGGTCCATGATATAGTATGACTATGAGTAGGATGTCAGTTTAATTAGTAGACTACCTTTTGGTTTTTTATGCCCTTCCTTTAATTATAATTATGGTACACGATTGTGTACCGGTACCAATGGTAAAATTAAAATTACTAAAATGTTTATTTGGATATTCAGAAGCCCATATCTCCTCCCTGTTAAAGCCCCAATAACACTCTTGCTGTAATTGAATAATATGTCCCAATCTTTATTCTGGTCAACAAATTGTATTATTTTACAATATTCAAATAAATTGATGATACAAATTTCATCGTAACACACCTAATTTAAAAAATTGGAAAAATTCAACTATACATGATTTGAAAAGGTTAACGTAAAAATATTTTCGAAATCTCTGGACAAGTAAAATATGATGTAATGGATAATTTACGCAACAGGTAGGACACATAAACATCTGGTACTTAGAATAAGACTATTATTTATTTTCTAGAGCTGCCAAGCCAGCAAGAGTGTTATTGTCCCTTTAACGCACAACATCAAGGTCAGTGTTGATTTATTATTAAATTGACAAATAATTTGTGTTTTCAATGTCGAAGACGTACAGTACTAGTAGCCTAGTGGAGATACTTAGCAACTTAAACTTTCAGCATGTGCATGTGACAAACAAAATTACTATGATTATGGGCAAACTGTAAGGGATGTAGTCATATTATCGGCCCTATGTCATAAAACGGGAACAGCCCTACTTTAGTCATAACGGCCAAAGAATTTGGTTGTAACTGCCAAAGAATTTGGTCACATAATGGCCAAAGAATTTGGTTATATTTATAAGTGGCCGCACATTTTCAATTTAATGAAAAACAATATTGATAAAAACAAAACATAGATCTGATGCTACAGACATACAAACCATTCATGCGTCCTGATGAAGCATTTTCCAGTGGAAAAATTGCCCATAAAAGAAAAGACCAAGCCAACCCGGAAACAAAAAAATTACCTAGAAAACTGTAATGTAAGGTTAGTGTAATTTTTGTATTTCAAAGAAAAGAGATGAGTACTAATTAATCAACTGATTGGTTAATCCCTAATTAGGTATGTACTTCACACCCTATGATCTGATTAGGCAATATTTGACAAAAACAGTAATCTGTTATTTTTTTATCAACTGAAAGTAAATGAAATGGACATCTCCTATCCATTCAGAGAAAATCCTGAGAACCGAATGGCAGCAGCTGTGTTAGAAAATTGCTAAGTTATTTATAAATTTATGTGTTGAAAGTTATAATTACAAATTACAACATTGTTATAACATTACATAATTTGTAAAATATTCAGCAATATTTCAGCAATATTTACTTCAGGTTAAACTATATTTACAAATTCATTTTATAGGTAAATGAAGATGCAATTGCAATACCTGATTTTTAACGTGCTGAGTGATATATATATAAAAGTTCAAGGAGAAAGACATTATTGTTTTCAACCACAAGACAGTTGGCTTTGCTTGCTAAATTTGGCCAATGGTTTAAATTATTGATCTGACTTGTAAAATCGTGAAAAGGCCCTTTTTTTTTTATCAACTTGATGTATACGTATGTATAGCAAATTATGTATTTAGAATATTATTGAAATAAATTTTATATTTATAGTTTGAATTTTTTTTCATGCAATAAGCTTATAGTTTATATTATGTTAAATATCTTTTGTAAATTTACATATTAAATTAATGTTAATGTAATGTAAGTCTTAATATAATGCTAAATTATATAATATTATGCAATATGTAAATGTTAATAAATATCATTTCGTACCTGTAATAAATGTTTTGTTTCTTTAGGGCTGTTATGACCAATTTGTATCACAGTTATGACCCTTTTGGTGTGGCCGTTATGAGTATGACCAATTACTTTGGTCCTTATGACCAAAATTTTGGGTAGTTATGACCAATTATTTTGGCTGTTATGGTTTAGGACTTTTATGTCTATAACCCAAGTTCTGTTATTGATTGACTCAGCATCTGGAGACAAGTGGCATTGATTCGATTCCCTGTCTGAAATTGACAAGGTCAAAGTCCTAGAGCGTCCTAGAGTTTCAATGGTTAGACTGCCCCCACCCCCACACACATTGGTAAATAACCCTACACAAAGTACAATCAAGTGAATTATATGATCTAATAAGATCCCGAAATGACCTATAGCCTGTGTAGTCTCCTTCAAAGGTTGCTGTATAAGACTATAAAGCCTAGTTAGTAAACCTTAAAAAATTGATTACTGAACTGTTATTTATTTCTTTCCAAAAGATAGGTTGCCAGGCAACGAAACATACGCCCATAGCAGCTAAATCGTCCGGGCAGTCAACAAGGGTTGTCACATATTTTTACTGTTGTCGTATATTGCTGGACGCTCTAGAGACTAAAGTTAATATCCGATTGACTTTAAATTTATACACAGTGTTTAAGGTCATGAGACGATGAAGCCTATTGTTTTTCAGCGTTTTCCGATAATAACTACCAGAGTTATGGCCCTTGACGACTTCAGAAAATCTTGTGGACGCGCTAGAGGCGAAAGTTAATATCCGATTGGCTTTAAATTTATACAGTGTTTAAGGTCATACGACGAAGAAGCCTATTGATTTTCAGTGATTGCCAATAATTAGTGCCAGAGTTATGGCCCTTGATCACTTCAAAAAATCTTGTGGACTCTCTAAAAGCCAAAGTTAATATTCGATTGACTTTAAATTTATGCAAAGTGTTTAAGGTCATAAGATGAAGAAGCCTATTGATTTTCAGTGATTTCCGATAATTAGTGCCAGAATTATGGCCCTTGATCACTTCAAAAAATCTTGTGAACGCTCTAACTCTAAAAGCCAAAGTTAATATCCGATTGACTTCAGATTGATACACAGGGTGTTGAAACGAACAAGTATTTTGATTTTCAATGAATTTTAATAACTGAACAGCTAAATCCATGATGTTAAATGTTTCCTATACTAATTGTTAGCGCGGGGCAAAACTTTATAAAAAGCAAACAAATTCTAATGATTTTCAGATAATTACATAATGAGTTGTTACTCTTAATCAGATTTTAGTGTATTACAAATGTTTCAATACCAAAAATTATTCTAATTGTGATCAGATCAGCAAATTTCTCATTCTTCTACACACTTTTCAATTTTGTTTGCCAGTGCCATGTTGGAACTAACCTGAACTAAATACCATGAAGATGCAGATAGCTCAATAAATCATTTTTATGAAAATCGATGCAAACTAAGGTCTCCTTAGATCTATACAATGAAGTGACATAGACCAAGAAGTTTAATCTTTACTTAGTGTTGTGTTGGGAATGGGATCACTACCTTGATATGTCTTCTCACTATAGACTAGCACATGGATGGACAGTTAGACACCATCATTAACCTATGAAAAAGGATCTATATGACATATAGTTTCAGTCCTTCACGTTTATAAAATAGTGCGGGAGCCATAAAAAGCTCCTGCCAATTTCAAAAATGAGAAAAAAGCTCCCGTAGAAAAACTCTTCTTAATCATATTGCAAAAGAAAATGCTACATTCTCTTGAATAAATGACAGCCAAATTGTATCTAAACTTTAATCTTGTTGTTTAAAATATTTGGTGAATATTTTTGGTGAATATGGTAGCTTCAGTATGATCAACATGATTGAATGTATGCAGTTTAAAAATAAACAAAAACTGAAAGTAGTTTATTAATCTCAATATTTAGGTGAGCGATTTAGCCAATTTGCAGGAGTCTTTAATGACTCCCGGGAAGAAAAGTCGAGGTGCGTTGAGAGGAGCAGGAGCGAAAGCTCCCCTTAAAGCCCCAATAACACTAAATAATATGTCCCAATCTTCATTCTTGTCAACAAATTGTATTATTTTACAATATTCCAATTAATTGATGATATAAATTTCATCTTAACAAACCTAATTTAAAAAATTGCAAAAATTCAACTAATTGATTTGAAAAGTCTAACGTAAACCTTTTCAAATGTGACTTTGATTTAAAATATTTTTGAACCCTCTGGACAAGTAAAATAGGTCGGAATGGATTATTTACACAACAGGTAGGACACTTAAACATCTAGTACTTAGAATAAGGCTATTATTTATTTTCTGGTGCTGCCAAGCCAGCAAGAGTGTTATTGTCCCTTTAAACGTGAAGGACTGTAGTTTTAGAGTCAGTAGAAAGTTCAAGTGTGCTGCAGGCTGCCAGATACTAATAGTATTACTTAGTAATTGTCTCAAGCTTTTCAAAGAAAGCAGAGTACTATTAAAATGTTTTCACCCCCCTGTCTGTCCGCCACAATTTTTGGGACACAATAATTCTCCTTCTAACTGAGCTACAATGTTCAAACTTAGTCAACTTAGTGTTGGTATTTATTAGGTCTGTGCCTTGATGGAGTTTGAAGATGAGCATTTTCTGCTTAGGGTATTCCGGTAAGCAGAGATAAGCAATTTGATTGATTATAATTCATTGAGTGTGATGAAACTGCGAGTATAGATTCATTATATCATTACCTTGACTAAAGTTCGATGATGAGAACTTTCTGCTCCGGAGGAGCTATCAGCAATTTGACTTATCAAGAAGTTGGAACATAACAACTCTGCTTTTGATTGATGTAGATGTTCGTTAGGTGAATGTCTTACCTGAGTTCGATGATTAACATTTTGATTTTGAGCTAAAGCTAAGCAATTTCATTGGTCGATGCTATAGGACGAGATAACTTTGATTGCTTGATACTTTTGAATAAAATGAATGTGCGATAAATTAATATGTGTCATCTGTTTATTTTGAGATTTCAGCGGGGGGACATCAGCCTTACTTTGTTTCTAATCATTTTGCATTAAAATAAATTAAGATTTTTTTTTGTATTTCAGCGAAAATGCGACAATCTAGCACAGTCACAAGGACAAGTACAAGTAGGAAGTCGATGACTAGTATCCAAACTGTCTCTGTAAATAATAGCACCAGAGGAAATTCTAGACAATTATTTTATGAGGAATTTTCAACTTTGTAAGTGTGTCAGTATGGTGATTTATTGATTATATAACGTTTGATGTCAATAGAATTTTAAGTGGCTTCAAACACTGGGATGATTGTTAAATATATTAATTCTTAAACTTTGCTATATATGTGTATAACTTTATGTAGTACTGGTAGGCTATCACTAATATGGTATTGAAATTAAAATTCTTTGATAACAAATATCACATAGAGAATCTGCTACTAGACTTTTCATGTAAATTTATCACACAAGCGATATCTACTGACTGTAGGATGAATTATTTGGTGAAAATGTTCCTTATTTCCACATATAAATATAAGTTCAGATTAAATTCCTAATTATGAAATCTTGAGAATGTGATAGGGATTTATACCTTGATATTGATTTATTGTTTATTAAAAAATATGGGCCAGAGATTATTCAATATAACTTAAGAAAGTAGCCTACCCTGGGAACTAATTGAATTTTTAAAACTTTGTGATATTCTTTATTTTGGCCTAAGGGAGGAACCCTGTGGAAATTTGAAAATTGTCAAACACAATTCGCAAAGCTATACAAAAATTGATGGATTCTTGTGAATTTGAAATTGGATTTCACAATTTGGAGATTGTGCATTAAAAATTCTTTTTGTGTTTATGTAAGGTTCTTTCATGATTTACATGAAGTTGCTGGTATTGAAATTAGTTGCCAGTAATGTCAAAATATAAATACTGTTACTCTAAATACTAATGTAATTTTTCTTTTCAGATCACCATTAAGCCAACCTTTTCTTCAGCTGGATGATTCATCATTTACAAGTTTATCACCAGGATGGGTAAGAGGTCATGCTGGTCTCTTCGAAAGTCCAAAAAGCATATCACCAAAAGCATCAAAGACGTGCAGGTATAAATTTTGTTAAGATAGAAAGTTATGAATGAAAAGAAACTTCATGAATTCATTATCTTACCTCTGGACACTTTTGTCATTTTGAGACCAAATAAGGTTATGAGAAAACAAGAGAGCAAATTGAAATAAATGTACACACGTCACATAGTAAGCACTATTATTAGTAGCAGTGGGTTGTGCCGAAATTGGAATGAAGCTATTTAATTATTTAGTTAACCTGACAATTTCTTATATTTACTGCTTTAAGTCTACGATTAAACATACACATGCCCTTTTCAAATTTCAGATCGTCTGTGTACAGCAAAAAAACAACCGTATCCAAGTCTGGTGATGAGTCAAGTGTTTTCAAGAAGCCAGGAGAAGTTTTTATTTCTCCAACTGGTGTTAAAACAAGAGCTAGAAGATCTTCCATCTATCAAAAATCTGGAAAGAATCTGCTTAGTGGCCTCTCAACTCAGTCGAGGCGAGAATCTATGGCTTCTATTAGAGCAAAAAAGTACTCTGATTATGAATCTGTTTTTGCTTTACCAAAACCAGATATAGCCAACCGTAGAAAAGTAGTTTCGCACAAAAGAGGACAGGGTAAAAAGAGTCCATCCAAAAAGAAAAGTCCACAAAAGGAAGAAACCAATATAGGGAGAAGAAGTCGTTCAAAAGCTAAAAGGAGTCCAGTACAAAAATCAACCAAGCCAACATCAAAAATAATCCAGTCCCAAGAAAATAATGAAGATGATGAGGCTGATTTTTCACCAAGACGTACACGAAAAACGCCAAGTAAAAGGCCAATGAGATCCTTATCATCCATGGGCAAAAGTGACAAGAAACGCAAACGTTCACCTAGTAAATCGCCTTCACCAAACAAGAAAAGAACATCTCCAACCAAAAGGCGCTCACCTAGTAAATCTCCTTCACAAAAATCTTCAGCTGTTAAATCTCCTTCACCAAGTAAGAAACAACAAACTGTTACTAAAGAGACACCATCAGAGAAAGGAGGTAAATCGTCACAATTTTTAGAAGTTTCGTTAATGCCGTTAGAAATGCATGACAGCATTTCTTACAGTTGTATAGGTTCATCAAACAACATACTAAATGAGTCTTTGTCCAGCAAAAAGAGCACACCCAATTCTTCCAAAGGAAAATCTACTACCAGACTTTCTGGGTCTTTCAAGAGGTCACCTAAAACACCTTCTCGGAGAAGTTCTGGTAAGGTTTCTGCCACCAAAAAAGAATCAACACCGATATCATCCTCAAAGAAAACCTCTAAACCATCTTCTACAAAACATTCTCCATCTCCCAAAAAGCAAACTATGAAGAGCAGTCCATCCAGGCCATCACCGAAAAAAACTTCACCTTCCTTGAAAAGATCTTCACCAAAATCAATAACAAAGAAAGGGGCAACTAAAACTTCAGTAGTAGACTCAACAAAAGTTACCAATCCTAGTATCGGTGTGATAGCATCATCAGAAACAGATAGGGAAACAGCTAATGACATAGTCTACTTATCAACATTTGTAGAAGAATCTGTTGAAGAAGAGGCTACCAATACTAAGTCTGAAAAAACATCACCTAAGTCAAAGACTCCCTTGTCAACCCTAAAAATGAAGAGCATTTTGGACAGTGTTACTAGTGAAAGAAGCAGTTCTGATGCATCTAATAAGAAACGAAAGACAACTGATTTTTCAGAAACGGAATCAGCTCACAAAAGAAGGAGGTTTGATCATGACAGGTTTGAAAAAATAGTGGCCAGCACACCTCGCGATATGCGCTTGGACATTCTATCTGGTAGAAGGCCAGAGTTATCTCCTATAGTATCAACAAACAAAAACATGAACAATAGTTTAACAGCAACTAAACAGGTTACTGTTTTCTCGGATAAAACAACATTCTTAAGTACTGGGCCCTCAAATCTTTCTCCAATAGTTGCCAAAAGTCCATCAATATTCCAGAATGAATCTATGAAGCAGACTTATGAGAATGGTCAGGATGAAGTTGATGGTGATAATGAGTTTGAGTATACTAACATCACTTGCTCTAATGATCCAGCAACAACCGAGCCATATCTATTTGATTATGATACTGACCTTGATACCTCACACTCAAATATTCGACCAGGGTGTACCATATTATAGAATAATTGATCATGCTTTGTTTCTGTAATTAATATATGTTTTTATCTAATCTAATTACGAGGTTTTGTTAAGTTTTTATTTGTCCACATGTTATATTTTATGTTGTTGTCAACCTGGTTACATGTCCGTCTGTTGTCTGAATTGCTTGAAAATGCATCTAGTGACTAAATTTATACACATCTGAAGTTTAGATGAGGTCCTGATTTTCAACAATTTCTTATTATGACTTAGTTATGGCCATTGAAAACTTTGAAAGACCTATATGGACTGCCCACACCAACTTACCTGCTGTTGAGCATATATTTTGTTGCCCAGCATCAAAATGTATCAAGTAGTAGTAAAAATAAAATGGCATATTTAATTAGAATGTCGCATTGTAAAACCATTATTTTTTAAGTTTACATGCTCTTTGTATCAAATACTATAACTATAAAAAATAAATTTGTACTGCTTTCATCAGATCCAATATATTTAAGTGAATGTAATTCTTTCTTAGACGTCTTTCTGTCCCTTATGTATATATATACTTACATCTTTCCTTTTTGTTCTATTATGAAAATATATTATTTATTATGTACAGTCATAATGGGGAGATCTGGTGCATTTATTTAGGTATGCAATAATCATTTTAACCACATTGTACAGGCAAATGCATTTAATTTTTAATCTATTTAATATTTGTATTTCTCTTAATAGATTTAGTTGTTAGTGATTGATATTTTGTTAATGGTGCATAATTTGTACTATTTTAGTCTTTGTCTCATTTCAAAATAAGTTTAGAAATTGTTATTTATTGGTGCCTTTAATTACTACTTTGCTTGAGGTAGTCAAAATATGATAAGATCTTATTAAAACTATATCACACCTTGTCAGTTTTAATACATTGAACAATGTACCGGTAGAATATATTTATTTTTGTATAAACAGATATATATAGTATACTATATATTTTTTATAGAAGAAATTTAAAAAATGTGTCAATGTGACACCCCCAAAAATAGCATTATTTAAGAATGTATTATTCCCCCGTAATCTTAATACAAAATATTGTATTCAGTAACTATTTATTTCTTGAGAAACATGTAATATTAGTCATGGGCCATATAATTTTGCCTTTTCATTTTCCAAACTTCTATAACAAACATGTTCACTTGAACCTTTTTATATGCCCACATGGAAATGTGGACATATATTGCTGTTGCCCCCGTCTATAGATCCTTCAGTCTGTCCATTGTGAATGCACTAGAAGCTAAAGTTAATATCCGATTGACTTTAAATATATACACAGTGTTTAAGGTCATGAGACGAAGAAGCATATTGATTTTCAGGGATTATCCGATAATTACTGCCAGAGTTATGACCCTTGATCACTTTGAAAAATCTTGTGAATGCTTTAGAGATTAAAGTTAATATCTGTTTGACTTTAAATTTATACACAGTGTTTAAGGACATCAGAAGAAGAGGCCCATTGATTTTCAGCGATATCTGATAATTTCTGCCCAATCAATTTGAAACATTTTGTGGATGCCCTGGAGGCTAAAGATTATTCCGATTGATTTGAATTTATACACAGTGTTTAAGACGAAGGATCCTAGTCATTTTCAACAATTTCCAATTATTACTGCCAGAGTTATGGCCCTTGATCACTTTGAAATATCTTGTGGACGAAGGCCATGAGACAAACTATTGAAACAATTCTAACCATTTCTGATAATTACTTAATGGGCTATTACTCTTAATAAGATTTTCATGTGTTGTAAACGTTCTCCTTACTAACAAAAGAAAAGATATGCGACGACCCTTGTTGACTGCCCAGACGACTTCGCTGTTGGGGGTGTATGTTTCGTTGCCTGGCAACCTATCTTTTGTTATGAGATTAAATATCATCCAAAATATTACACTGTACATCTTATGTGGCTGGTCGATTATTGTTAAGATTCTCGTGAAAACAGTTATGGAAACTATTTTTGTGCCATCCTACCTCCACCAAAGTTTTTGTGTACCAATTCAAACTTCTAAAAATTTCAACATCCACTTAATAAATATTAGATAGGTTATTGTGTTGTTTATGCTGTTTGAGGGGGGAGTTGAGTGGGCCTTTTACACCACATTTTTATGACACATTTGAAGACAAATTTTCCACTGGTTGCAAATCTTATAATTCACAAATCAAGAAGTGCATGGCCGACGCTGCATCATGTAATGTATTTTACAAATGTTACCTGCCCTTGCTAATGAGATGCATGTCACAGGCCCCTTATTTGATATAATCTTCCATGAGCTTTAATATTGAATATCCAACAAAGAAAAAATTAAATTGTCCTTTAAACTTTTATTTATTACTTACACAGTACACAATTTTATGCATGTATGAACCCATGTTTAAAATATATTTGATTTCCATTGCATTCTAATCTCGATCATTTCTGTCTATATTATCTCCCCTTAACAACAAATAAATAAATGAGTTTTTATACGCCCACATTTTCATGTGGACGTATTATGTCGTCGCCCCTGTCCGTCCGGACGTCCGTCCGTCCGTCCGTCCGTCCGTCCGTCTGTCCGTCCACAATTTGTTTGTGGACTCTCTACAGGTCACAATTCTTATCCGATTTTGACGAAACTTGAAATATAGGTTTATCCCCATAAGATCTCGGCTGCTTTCGATATTGGCATGTATCGGATGGAAACTTCATGGATTATGGCCCCTGATTGTACGAAATATCATGTTTTTAGCTTGTGGACCCTATAGAGGTCACAATTTTGAACCGATTTTGATGAAACTTGACATGCATGTATATAACCCCAAGATCTTGGTTCCTTTCGATATTTGCGCCCATCGGATCGTAACTTCCTGAATTATGGCCCCTGATTGTCCGAAAAATCGCCCTTTTTAGCTTGTGGTCCGTCTGGAGGTCAAAATTATTATCCGATTTAAAAAAACGTTCGAGTATATCACCGTTACATGGTAATGAAGGTTGAGTTCAAATTTCGTGAAAATCGGACCAAAATTGACATACAAAATGGCCGCCGTTTGTACGCGAATAGTGTGAAAATATGTTATTTCAAGGTTGTGGACCCTATAGAGGTCACAATTTTGAACCGATTGTGATGAAACTTGACATGCACGTTTATAACCCCAAGATCTTGGTTCCATTCGATATTTGCGGCCATCGGATCGTAACTTCCTGAATTATGGCCCCTGATTGTCCGAAAAATCGCCCTTTTTAGCTTGAGGTCCCTCTGGAGGTCAAAATTATTATCCGATTTAAAAAAACGTTTGATAATATCACCGTTACGTGGTAATGAAGGTTGAATTCGAATTTCGTGAAAATCGGACCAAAATTGTCATACAAAATGGCCGCCGTTTATACGCGAATAGTGTGAAAATATGTTATTTCAAGGTTGTGGACCCTATAGAGGTCACAATTTTGAACCGATTGTGATGAAACTTGACATGTATGTTTATAAGCTAAAGATCTTGGTTCCTTTCTATATTTGCGGCCATCGGATCTTAACTTCCTGAATTATGGCCCCTGATTGTCCGAAAAATCGCCCTTTTTAGCTTGTGGTCGCTCTGGAGGTCAAAATTATCATCCGATTTAAAAAACTGTTTGATTATATCACCGTTACATAGTAATGAAGGTTGAGTTCAAATTTTGTGTAAATCGGACCCAAATGGACAGACAAAATGGCCCCTGTTTGTACGCGATCAGTGTGAAAATATGTTATATCAAGGTTGTGGACCCTATAGAGGTCACAATTTTGAACCGATTTTGATGAAACTTGACATGCATGTTTATAACCCGAAGATCTTGGTTCCTTTCGATATTTGCGCCCATTGGTTCGTAACTTCCTGAATGAAGGTTGAGTTCAAATTTCGTGAAAATCGGACCAAAATTGACATACAAAATGGCCGCCGTTTGTACGCGAATAGTGTGAAAATATGTTATTTCAAGGTTGTGGACCCTATAGAGGTCACAATTTTGAACCGATTGTGATGAAACTTGACATGCACGTTTATAACCCCAAGATCTTGGTTCCATTCGATATTTGCGGCCATCGGATCGTAACTTCCTGAATTATGGCCCCTGATTGTCCGAAAAATCGCCCTTTTTAGCTTGAGGTCCCTCTGGAGGTCAAAATTATTATCCGATTTAAAAAAACGTTTGATAATATCACCGTTACGTGGTAATGAAGGTTGAATTCGAATTTCGTGAAAATCGGACCAAAATTGTCATACAAAATGGCCGCCGTTTATACGCGAATAGTGTGAAAATATGTTATTTCAAGGTTGTGGACCCTATAGAGGTCACAATTTTGAACCGATTGTGATGAAACTTGACATGTATGTTTATAAGCTAAAGATCTTGGTTCCTTTCTATATTTGCGGCCATCGGATCTTAACTTCCTGAATTATGGCCCCTGATTGTCCGAAAAATCGCCCTTTTTAGCTTGTGGTCGCTCTGGAGGTCAAAATTATCATCCGATTTAAAAAACTGTTTGATTATATCACCGTTACATAGTAATGAAGGTTGAGTTCAAATTTTGTGTAAATCGGACCCAAATGGACAGACAAAATGGCCCCTGTTTGTACGCGATCAGTGTGAAAATATGTTATATCAAGGTTGTGGACCCTATAGAGGTCACAATTTTGAACCGATTTTGATGAAACTTGACATGCATGTTTATAACCCGAAGATCTTGGTTCCTTTCGATATTTGCGCCCATTGGTTCGTAACTTCCTGAATTATGGCCCCTGATTGTACGAAAAATCACCCTTTTTAGCTTGTGGTCCCACTGGAGGTCAAAATTATTATCTGATTTTAAAAACCGTTTGATTATATCACCGTTACATGGTAATGAAGATTGAGTTCAAATTTTGTGAAAATCGGACCAAAATTGACATACAAAATGGCCGATGTTTGAACGCGATTAGTGTGAAAATATGTTATATCAAGGTTGTGGACCCTATAGAGGTCACAATTTTGAATCGATTTTGATGAAACTTGACATGCATGTTTATAACCCAAAGATCTTGGTTCCTTTCGATATTTGCGCCCATTGGATCGTAACTTCCTGAATTATGGCCCCTGATTGTCCGAAAAATGACCTTTTTTTATACGCCCACATTTTCATGTGGACGTATTATGTCGTCGCCCCTGTCCGTCCGGACGTCCGTCCGTCCGTCCGTCCACAATTTGTTTGTGGACTCTCTACAGGTCACAATTCTTATCCGATTTTGACGAAACTTGAAATATAGGTTTATCCCCATAAGATCTCGGTTCCTTTCGATATTGGCATGTATCGGATCGGAACTTCATGGATTATGGCCCCTGATTGTACGAAATATCATGTTTTTAGCTTGTAAACCCTATAGAGGTCACAATTTTGAACCGATTGTGATGAAACTTGACATGCATGTTTATAACCCCAAAATCTTGGTTCCTTTCGATATTTGCGGCCATCGGATCGTAACTTCCTGAATTATGGCCCCTGATTGTCCGAAAAATCGCCCTTTTTAGCTTGTGGTCCCTCTGGAGGTCAAAATTATTATCTGATTTAAAAAACCGTTCGATTATATCACCGTTACATGGTAATGAAGGTTGAGTTCAAATTTCGTGAAAATCGGACCAAAATTGACAAACAAAATGGCCGCCTTTTGTACGCGAATAGTGTGAAAATATGTTATATCAAGGTTGTGGACCCTATAGAGGTCACAATTTTGAACCGATTTTGATGAAACTTGACATGTATGTTTATAACCCAAAGATCTTGGTTCCTTTCGATATTTGCATCCATCGGATCGTAACTTCCTGAATTATGGCCCCTGATTGTCCGAAAAATTGCCCTTTTTAGCTTGTGGTCCCTCTGGAGGTCAAAATTATTATCTGATTTAAAAAAACGTTTGATTATATCACCGTTACATGGTAATGAAGGCTCAGTTCGAATTTCGTGAAAATCAAACCAAAATTGACGGACAAAATGGCCGCCGTTTGTACGCGAATAGTGTGAAAATATGTTATATCAAGGTTGTGGACCCTATACAGGTCACAATTTTGAACCGATTTTGATGAAACTTGACATGCATGTTTATAACCCGAAGATCTTGGTTCCTTTAGATATTTGCGCTCATTGATTCGTAACTTCCTGAATTATGGCCCCTGATTGTACGAAAAATCACCCTTTTTAGCTTGTGGTCCCACTGGAGGTCAAAATTATTATCCGATTTAAAAAAACGTTTGATTATATCACCGTTACATGGTAATGAAGATTGAGGTAAAATTTCGTGAAAATCGGACCAAAATTGACAGACTAAATGGCCGCCGTTTGTACGCGATTAGTGTGAAAATACGTTATATTAAGGTTGTGGACCCTATAGAGGTCACAATTTTGAACCGATTTTGATGAAACTTGACATGCATGTTTATAACCCAAAGATCTTGGTATCTTTCGATATTTGTGCATATCGGATTGTAACTTCCTGAATTATGGCCCCTGATTGTACGAAAAATGACCTTTTTTTTTAGCTTTTGGCCCCTCTGGGGTTAGAATTATTATCCCATTTAAAAAAATGTTTGATTATATCACCGTTACATCGTAATGAAGGTTGAGGTCGAATTTCGTGAAAATCGGACCAAAATTGACAGCTGTTCTTGTCAGGCCATCCATCCTTCATCACTAACAAGGGGAAACCATGCCAGAAAATCTAGATGAACTTTGTCACCCAATGCAGGGATCAAACACCTAACCTCAAGGCTACCGAGCCAGCATCTTACCCACTTAGCAACATGATCCCGAGTCGAATTTGAAGCCTACTGAAATGAACCTTTATAACCCAAAGATCTTAATTCATTTCGATATTTGCTCATTGGAAAAATCACTTTCGGTATTGCTTGTTCTCTATCCATCTCTCGAAAATGTGGGCGTATCCTGCCTGGCAGTGCCAGCCTATCTTAATTTTGTCTGGACAGCACTGCTACGGTATATTTTTTATTATTCACCAACAAGGAAATGTGACTGTAATTGCCTTTTCCTTCGCCTGTCCACAATTTCATGTGAATACTCTAGAGACTACATTTACTTTGTTGGACCTTGTCAATGTTCGAAAGGCAAAAGTCATCATACAATATTTAAATTAATGCAGTAAATCAAAACCGTCTGTTGAATTTCAACAATTTCTTAAATTACTGCCAGAGTTAAGGCCCTAGTTTCAGTTTTTAGAACAAAAGTTATAATCCGATCTGTATGAAATTGACTAGTAAATGCCCCAAATTACCTACATGAGAATAAATATGTGACAATCCTTAGCTGCTGTGGGTGTATGTGTTGTTGCCTGGCAACCTATCGTTTCAAATGACATGGGAACTTATACATGCGCCACCAACTGGGCTACTAATATGTGAAATGAAGTAAATTATTTTCAATTCCAACTGTCACAGATTCTTTTATGTGCACTCCAACATGGAAGCTGCACAGGACCTCAGCTGTCCAAAAAAGGAATGTAATGGGGTTTAACATCCTACTGTTCTGCTCTGACTGGGTTAATGAGGATTTTTGTACTATGAGGAAAATTATTCCCTGACAATGGCGCTACAGTCTATACTCTTGTATCAAATTCCAATTGCTAAGGCCAGTTCTTTATATACCGGCTAATGTGTACACATTTTTGGGGTCCCATCTGAACAACTATAGGCTATGTTGTCCTTCCCAGACCCTCTGTCCTGCACTAATGACACGGGCGAACCACAACTGAAAATTCTGATGAGCTTTCTCTGCCAACACTGGAATCATACATGGGACCTCCAGGTTAGTGAGCAAACATCTTATTCTTAGGCTACTCATAGAGCCAGCCTGGCTCCCAGTTTTTTAGACCATCCAAACTGACATGCTGTTCCTTGCCAAGCCCTCTTTTCTGCACCACTGACAAGGGAAAACTTTCTCAACCAACATGAAGATCAAACCTGGGACATCTTATGATCTTAGTAAATAAGAATAAGTGACTGGTAGTGGTAGACGAAACCAATAAGAATAAGTGGGCCGATGCTCACTACTGAGTTGATTGCAACCTGCTGGTTAAAATACAGATCTATATTTCTTTCTGTTTTCTTGTTTTTTTTTTATGCTTTCGATGGCCTACAAGTACACATGGATATCATACCCGTTGTAGTGGAAGGTTGCATCAGAGGTCATCTGAGCAGCTGCGACCGTATGACGTGACGTCAGACATTAGTTTAACCAATCAGTGTCATCAGCGTTAATGTGTCTAGTGGGTTACGCACAGTTCCTTGCAATTAACGCCGAAAACTTGTTGTTTCATTGGTTATAACAACTTTTCCAGATACTACTGTTTAGTAAAGATGGGTAAAACGAAATTTTG
The DNA here is from genome assembly GCA_963678685.1 of Patella ulyssiponensis. Classification (NCBI taxonomy): domain Eukaryota; kingdom Metazoa; phylum Mollusca; class Gastropoda; family Patellidae; genus Patella; species Patella ulyssiponensis. The sequence goes on along the minus strand of OY783229.1, from coordinate 48,738,914 downwards.
AACTATAAAAACGAAACGAAATAGCATCTGTGTTTTTTATCAGATTGAAAATAGCTGACGAAATTGTTTGTGGACTGACACTGATCTGATAGCCAAGATCAGGACTGAGTTAATGATGTGTCTGAAATTATGTTTGGAAGAAGACCCCCCAAAAAGTGATGTCATTATGCCATTTTCAATCTATCTAGAACAGTATCCAAACCTCACACTATTTAAATAAAACAACTTTTAAGAATTATATTTATAGAAAACATTGTGAATATTCTGTTTCGGACAAAATAGGCTTTGTGGTTTTTGGTTTCAAATAATCGTATTTCGTTAAATAATATTTTCGTGTTACAATTTGGGATGACCTTCGATTGCACGCAGTAAATGCTAAAGGATTGTATTTTTATAATTTTAAAAGGAAACCATTTAATATTATCTTTGTAGCTTCTATCTATAACCATTGATAAATGCAAATGTACAGACATTTTTTATACTTTCTTTACTCAGAAACCAAAACATCAAAACAATAATTTCAGCCAATCACAGACGAAAGAATAATTCAGTAAGAGCAATGGCCGTCAACTTTTTGGTCTCGAAGAAGAAAGGCCTTATTATATTTTGATGAATTTCTTGGCTACATTACTCTGATACAACTCCTGAAACTGGTAATAAAACACGTAACCGATATATCTTGAAGAAACATTTTGTTTCAATTGTCTGTCTTAGGCTTTAATTGTTAAAAATCAAATCATTTAGTGTAGAAAAAGTTGTTCTCCTTTTTTTCATTCATTTATGAATTTATATCGACATCGTGTCCGCACTAATCAGTCATTCTGATCTGAGTTCACGCAGATGATTATGCTGAACTGAGAGTCAGGTGTAAATAATAGTTTTGCTGCTACTTTGACATGTATTTGGTAAAATAAAACCAAGTACGAACAATCCAACAATCCAAACATTGCATTACTCTGACAAGTCGAATTTACAAGAGGGAAGGGCCGTTCTGTTCTACAGACTACACAGTTCAGTGAGTTCACACTAATTAGCAATTATAAATTTTTATAAAAAGACAAGAACTGCGAAACCTAACTCAAACTGAATGTATTTTTGATGTTATGAAATGATTGTTTAAACATTTCTGACTTCAGCAAAAATGACAGTGATGATGTTGGCCAGGGTTTCTATAGTTTACATACCACTGTACTGTGACTATCGTTGTCATCACATGCCTGGTATTTAATACATATGTGCTTGTTTGGGTGGACAGTGTTTTTAATTCCTGCTTATTACTATTATAAGCTTACATTTTGCGTCATTGTCCCAACACAGATCATGTTGTAAGACACATGGGCTCCTATCATGGTAGTATTAGCTTAGTACAGATTTTAATTATATTATGTTTTGGATAAGTACAATTAATTATTACATTCCAGTTAAACAATGTGTAAGCTTACATTGTTATCAATAAATGCTCTACAGGTATAATATGTCTTCAAGTTTTACTTTTAATCAGTTTTTACTTTATTTGCTTAAAATGACTAGACAACTTTGATTCATTTAACAATAGAATCATTGATGTGATAACAATCTTTTTGTTGAAACTTAATGTAGTGTTCAGATATGGACAACAAATAAATGTGTTCCTCTTTCAATACATTAAGCCAAAATTGAGTTATGTTTCTTTAAATCTAGAGTCTAAAATGTTAAATTTATAACCAATGCTGTACCTGTACTATTATTAGTTAACAAGTTCATTTAATTTCTCCTATTTATGAAATGAAAAATCAACGTCATACTGTTCTGCTCAGACTTGATAAATAAAGATGGGGTCCTTATTATGAACCTGTGTTTATTTAAAATTGCAATCGAGTTTCCATACTGCACAATAAATTGATTCGTCACTGTAAGAATAAAAAAAACCAATCAACTAATACTAATACCTTAACACATCTTGATTTCTCTTTTGGAGGTAATTTTTCTAAAAACAACAATTTATTGAAAATCTAGACATATTTGTTACCGGTACACTAGTTTTGTAAAAACATATTTTGTTTATGTTTATTGCAGGCCAAGGTAAAAGCACCATGGAAAATAATATTTTACCGGAATCCAGTGGTGCACCTTGGCAAGGACCAGGGGTACCTGTAGCTCTTAAGGAGGTAGTACATCTGTTTTGTTTTTTTTAAAATTATGTAGTTTATTGAAATTAAATTAGGTATTTTGGATCCTTGGTCATGGAACAATGCAGGTGCAGATACAGAGGGGGGCGCGCCCGACGCACGCCCCCTCTATTTTTTTGTGGTGGCGAATAATTTTAAGCTCCATATATTCTCGCGTGAAAGGAGAACAAAAACAGTTTAGGTTGGAAATCGTAATTTACAGTACTAGTATGAAATTAGTCCTTGGGGGCATTTTTGTCCACTCAAAAATCATGGGTCTGGCTTCGCACTCCCAACTTGGTGCAGCACGCCCCCCGTTTCTGAAAATCTTGGATCCGCCCCTGCAATGGTTGTGTTACCTTTGAGCTCATGAATGGCACAGTTAAATAGTTATTATGGAACCATTTTCCAATATACCAGCACTCAGTTATTTCAGGATTATCCATAAATTAACCAAAATTCTTTTGGTAGGGTTATTGCAAGATGCTCCCTTCCGTCACTGATTTTTATCTTTACTTTTAAGGAGGAAGATGAAGAAATAGTAGTAGATGGAGGTGAAAAGTCATTGACAGCTGTTTTAGATGCCCCAGGTCCATCCCATCTGACAGCTTCTCCTCTACCACTAAGTATACAATCCGAATTGAATGAACGTGCAGAGGCCTTGGTAGAACAGACTTTAGGTACCATACTAAACTTAAACAGTTTTTTTTGTTCATAAAATTGATAACAATCGAATAAGAATTGTGGTAATCTTGTTTAAAGATCATTTTTACTTTACTCAGTTATGTTTTTTCCAACAATTTAAACAAAGCTGTGTTTTTAAGATTTTTATCTTCAAATTCTCAATAATCTTCTGACAGTAGCCTAGGACCAACTACATCAATTGAAATAATTCGGATTCAGATAATTTATAGTGAAGCCCTTGTTTAAATATTATTAGAAATATTTGTGTATTTATTTGAAGGGTTGACACACGGTGAAGAAGAGATGTGGCAATCTACAGAAGAGGATATTGATGTGGTGTCATTAGATGCTAGCAATAATCGTAATGTTGTAGAGAATCGTGAAGATAGAGGTAAATATCGCATTGGTGTGTTAAAATTTGTTGTGTTAAAGGATCTTTTTGGTGTGTTAATTGTAGAATATCTTTTTGTTGTGTTATAATTTTGTGCCAAGACAAAGATTTTCATTTATCAGTATCAGCTTACATGCTAGTGGAGCAATTTGACTGGAACTTTCAGTATATTCTAAGTTATCTATTTTTTAACTATTTTTATAGCGATAACTGTCAAATCTTTATCCAATCTCCCATAATGCCTCTTTAAGCCGTTTAAAAAATATTGAGCAAGTATTTAATGAGTGTCATCTATTTTTCAATGTAACAGTCAACTTGTTTTTCAGTAACTGTTGATGCTGTACAAACAGTCTCTGCTCAAAATGCTACTTTAACTGAAGATTTCCGTAACTACATGGGTCATTTATCAAACTTATCAAATAGTCCTGTTAATCCTCATGCTGTTTGGCAAGGAGCAGCAAATAGACCTACCTACATGTGTCCTTCAGAAGAAGATGGCTGTAATATGTGGGCCGGTGTACCCAAAAAACACCGACCATTACCCCCATGTAATCATTCATCAAATTTGCCATATTTTGAAGATAACACCCAGATGAATTTTCAAAGAACCGATGCAAATGAAAGACGAGAAAGAGGACATCAACCTCCGGTCATGTACCTTCAGCCACCTCGGCCTGATGGTATGTTTGACTCGACAAATCCTTATGCATTGTTTAATTTGCCGTTACCATCTCTACCTCGTAACTCATGTTGTCAAGATAGAACAAGTGATCGAAGACGGTATGGAATATTTAATTTAAAACGAGATGGATCATCACGCTGTAATGGCGTAGCTGCTAGTGGCAGTAATGGTAGACAGGTCTCATCTCAGGGTGTACAACAAAATACTGGTAAATCTGAGCTGTCTCATGATGATCGGGCTGCAGATCGTTTCTCATCAAGGTCTGTTGGTACTGATAATATTGACATGGCTGCAGTGAATGGTGAGGGTAGTAGAAGGGAAGATCGGAATATAATTGTGCCACATTCCACGCCTGGGTCACATCCCAAACCTGATGAACACACCAGATCAATTAATTCTGGTGAATCTTCTAGCCGTACTTCAGCTCATTATGATTTAAATAATCTTGCGTCTTCTCGAAGAGATCGTAGAAGACCTCACAACAACAGACCTATTCCAGACTCGGCTGCTGTTGCTCGTTCTGTTCCCCAAGTGCCACAACCAACACAGGCTACTGTTGCTATGGATACAGATCATGATTTTGTTACTAACTGTAATGAACAACCTATGAGAACTTGTGCATCTAGCCAAGAAGTACCAAAGTCAGATTGCAGACACAATGTTTCCAATGTGACAGAGTTTGGTAGAAATGTTGCTTCCATTGAAAGTGCTGAACCTGATTCTACACAATTTGAACCTAGAGAGAGAGGTGTACGAGTTGAATCTCCTATTGTTCCTGATGTACATATATCAGATGGAACAGACGATAGTGATGTTGAAGTTGTACGCATTGAAACATCACGGTTTGTATCTTTTAGTGATAATTAACTTTTTGAACAGAATTCTCATTTTTAAATTTATCCCAAAAGAGAATTAGTATTAGTTCATATTGAAAGTAAAGCTTTGACACAAAAACTTCCTGTGGATACATAACAGGGATGTAGCCAGGATTTGCTGAGTGGTGGAAAAAAAAATTCCAAGCGAAGCGAGGAAAAAATTTTTTTTAGAGGGGGGCGTGGTCTTTTATGAAAATTCAATCCTTCCTGGTGTATTTCCAGAGCATCTGCCGCCTTTTTGTTGTATTTGCTTCAGTACAAATCAAATTTCCTTAACTATTATACTTACATATTCATCAAATTTTTACCAAATTAACTTAATTTCATCAATGATTCAATGATACAGAGACTCTTGCAGGGAGCTAAAAACTTATGTAAATGATAATTGGTATTACATATACCATTTCAAATTAATTTACTAAAAAAAAGATCAGTTTCAAAGATTCGAAGTCAAAAGCCTCTCGTAGTGGTAGTCGTACTTATTAATTACATGATGTAGCCCTGTGATAGGACCTAGTGAATAGTGAATGATAAGTAAAACAGTACACTCGCCTTGCCGCCTAATTGATTTATTTTGTGGCAAGTGTAAATAAAATGGACTGTAGCTCAACTGTCTCTCGGATTTAATTCGGTAGAATTAACGCAAGAATGAGTACATTAAAAATTGGTCGTAAAACCGAACGTACGACACCATTTACGACATCCAACACTTTAAAATTGAAATGCCGTAAATTGGTCTGGGTGGCCTATTTACGGCAAATATACAATTCAAAGAACGTATAGAATCAGAATTATAAATTGATGAATACTCCTTTTTTAAACTAATTTAGGATGGAAGGGTTTACTACGGCACACAAAATTAAATTATGCCGTGGCAGACATGGTTTGCGTCGGCTTTTACTATGACTATGGCTTTGCCGTTTGCCGTGGTAAATTTCGAGCGATGAGTTTGTGCCATTTGTGTAGGCCTACAGTCAGAGTGAAAGAAGGATGAATCATGAATGGGTTTATTAAATACGACTGGGCGGGTTTCCTCGATTTTTTCTTTGTGCTGGGCGGCAAGAAATAGTGCCGGGCGCAAGCGCCCGGCGCCGCCCAGCGTGGCTACATCCCTGCATATGTATTTCTGCAAATGTTATTAATTCTTTGAAACTGATTTTGTTTGCAGAACTAGAAATCGCCAAGAATCGTCAGGAAGAGCCACAGTTGTTGTGGATTTAACTGAATCGGATGATGGTATGTTGAGTTACTTAGTTGATATAATAGATCTGATAAAGATCTGCTGAATATTGACAAAAACGTCAAAACAGTACCTTTTCGGTCAGTGCTGTCTGTCCGTTCGTCACACTTTTTGGGACACAATTACTCTCTTACTAATTGAGCTAGAATGTTCAAACTTGGTGTAGGTGTTTATTAGGTCAGTGCCTTGATGGAGTTCGAAGATGAGCATTTTCTGCTTATGGTAAGCAGAGATAAGCAATTTGATTGCTTGATCCTTTGTGACACTTTAGTTCTAATTAAGTGAGAGTGATGAAACTTGGTGTATAGTTACATTACATCAATACCTTGACTAAGTTCGATAATGAGCATTTTGTGCTCGGGGTTAGCAGAGCGATAAGCAATTTTATTTGCCGAGACATTGCAAAGGTCAATAAATATATAGTTTATGAAAGTGGTTCACAATTTTTTTTGTCGACTGTCTAAATCCCATGTGTTGTTTTGATTATATCTGATCTATTTTCAGAAAATAATAATGTAGCAAGTACAGCTAGTCAAACAGTCACTGAACTACCTGCTGCCGCCACCCAAACCCCTGCTTCCCCAGTACCTGTTTTACTTGTTCCCCCTCCCCCTATTAACCCTACTAGCAGTAGTATCCCTCCGCCTCCCTTTATTCCTCGCTGTTACCCCAACTTACATCATTACCATCTTCATCAACCTCCACCAGCACATGCTCAACATTTACAGAATCCAAGACCGGCCCATACCTGTAGGATGCATGACCATGTGAATTGTCAGGATCACAATTTTACATGTAATGGGGTAAGTTTACTTTACTTATGTTATCAGTAGCTTAGATTAATTTTCTTATATCTGTTGGACAGCAACAACTTTTCATAGATATTACAAACTAATTTCCGCTTTTGCTAGAAGAGGAGTCCATTTATATATATGCCTACATTTCCATGTGGACGTATATTGGTGTCGTCCGTCATTGGGTCAGTGTGACGGTCACATTTTGTTAGTGGACACTCTACAGGTCAAAATTTTTATACGATTATATATGTTTATATCCCAAAAATCTCGGATTCTTTCTTTATTGGCATTTACCAGACCTTAACTTCATGGACTATGGCCCCAGATTGTTTGAAAGATCACAATTTTACGCTTTAGATAAAACTTAAAATGTATGTTTTCAATCCAAAGATTTCTGGATATTCACGGATATTGGACCGTAACTTCATGGATTATGGCCTGATTGTTCAAAAAATAGTGTTTTCAGGTTGATGGTTGTGTCGAAATTTTGTGAAAATCAAACCGAAAATGCCCAACAAAATGGTCGCTCCCTAGATTTCACAATTTTAATCAGATATTGATGAAACTTATGGCAATGGTATATGTTTATACCCCAAAGATTTGATATTGGCACTGTGAAACTTCATGTATTATGTTCTCTGTCCATTTCTTGCAAAATGTGGGTGTATCTTGCATGGCAGACGCTTGTTATTGCCATTGATCATACCTATATGTCCATTTATCACCAAATCCACAAAACGTGCTCATAGTACATACACAACTATATATAAAATGCCATTGGCTCTAAAGGATGTTGATAATTTTTGTAATAAAGTTTGAAAAGCAAAGTTTGTATTGACAAAAAGAAGTCACAAAATAATTTAACAAAGTTCAACTGGGAGTTAATTCCATCTTTCCACTGCGTCAACAGCAACTACTCTTCTGTTCCATTACCTCACTGATACAGAAAAGGTGTAAAAACTTTTGTACAAAACATTTTTGTTTCCATTTTTTAGCCAGTAATGATATAATTTGATACTTTCAGCATTGCGCAACTGGAGCCTGTCCTGATCGGTTTAATCATAGAGATAATAGTCACTGTCGTCAACATAATATTGTGCCTAGTGTACATGCCCACAGTCACAACCGTCATGCACACAATCCACATACTGGACAACCTGCCTCTAATTCACATAATCATGACTACAGATTACAACATCCTTGTGTTGGTAAGTTAGAAAGTTTTAAATACCTTTTTTCCATTTTAGTTTATGATGCCATAATGCCATAACAGCTTTACATGTTGTTTTTTTCAATATGTCACACCTGCAGGTTATGTCTTCCATAGTAACTAAATTTGATGTTTAAAATGAACTCAGATTACATATTGACCACCCTTAACCACATGCTTGATAGTTTGTGTCAATGTCCAAGTCGGATAGCAACCACTTTCCAATCTTGTTTTTCAAATCAAAACCTACATGACCCTGCTCTTAATCATAATTATCAGTATAAATTGTTGTCTACCTGACAGAGAAATTAACAAAAGAAGAGTGAAGCCTTAAATGAATTGCCGTCTCTGTACACACAGTAATCTGCTAACGTCATGGGTCTAGTTTGGGCACAAGGGCCAATGAACAAGGTTTCAAATAACCTCCAACATAGTGAGCCACCGTAAAAAATAAAGTTGAACCATAGGTTAATCACGAAATAACCCAGTTTGTGTCAAGTGGACGTTAAACCCCATTTTATCTCTCTCTCTCTCAATCTTTATAGGATCAGACATCTTGTTTGATGAGTGATCATTCTCTTTTTCTATCCCCCTCGCAAATGTCAGCAGTAGAGTTTATGTTTTCAAGCTCCTGACCCAATAATTATTATTTCATTCATGTAATTTCTATTATTGCAAAGTTAGTATTTTCACAAATTTTTATTTCAGGTTCTTGTAATCACGTTTCTCAAATACATCGACCATCTGCTCAGCCTCCTAGAGCACATATACATCATCATCATTATCATCCTGCCCCATTTACACCACCTCATGTAGCCATGCCAGCACATCCACGTCTGGTACATCAACACCAGCAGTCAGAAATGTCCTGTAATCATGTGGATCCATCAGCAAATGCTGCTATGTTTGGGGGACGAGATCCTATGTGTGGTCGCAATGATTCCATGCATCAACATCAAGCTGTGCCCGATACCATGGTCCTGCATCCCCAGCCTCGACCTCTTCCTGATCCGATGAGCTTACATGCTCAAACCAGACCATCATGTATGATGACATCACAACACTCCCAAGTGCCCCTTTCACATTCTGATGTGTTAATGCAGAGGTAAGATATGATTATGTTCAAAGCTAAAGTACACATGGTAAATCGTTTAAGTTGTCCCTCACCTCACTGATAGCTTATTATATTCTACATATATTCTTGAGCATTATAGTTATAGGTTTTGAGTGGTTGGGTGGTCTGTCATTGAGTCAATGTGCGTGGTTTCAATCCCACCAAGTTCCCAGACAAGGCTTAAAACATTTATGCTCTAAATTTGTAACAATAAAAGCGATGAGTCAAATATTATGGATCTCCATTATTCAGTGAATATTCTTGTTAATGATAATTACTATTTGAAGATATTTTCTATCATTTGAATCACAAAAAAACAAAACGGAGAACTGTGATGATTGTAACACTGAGTTTGTTTTGTTTAGTACGTGGTCTAAGGGGAGATTATTCAATGTAATTATCTCCCTTGTATAATTGTGAAATGTGTGGTAATATTTAAATCAATGAAACTAAACTGGTTATTGATATAGAATGAGATTATTTAAGGAATAGTTCTTTATCAGGAGATATTTGAAAAATGCTTTGGAATGACATGGAATTTGAGGAAACTATGCGACCCAATTTTTGTTTCACAAATGTTTAACAAACTTTTCTTTTCAGTGGAACTAGTCAACCTGGTCCATCACCAACTCCTACACCTAATCTTCAACACCAGCATCTTCATCATCACCTTTATCATTATCATCTAAACCCTTCTAGACTTAACCCATTTTGGCCTATGAGACTTACACCTTTCATGGTAAGTTAATACCTATATATTCAAAGTTTATTGGACCAGTACCAGTACCTAAATTTACAGTACAGCCACATCTTGCCGTTCATGAAGGTCAACAGAGGTTTGCATCAAAACTCAAATTTCGACATATACCCTAGTGAGAGAGAAAAAAACACGATTTGATCAATTTTGACAATATTTTTTTTTTTTTATTAAATTTAGTTAACTTACATGATTAAACTTATCAACAGAAGAACATCTGATGTTTGTTTGTACCAGATCGACCGGTCATTTTCACAATATGGAGAATGTGGTCATTAGTTCACAATATGGAATAAGATTTTTGAAATGTAAATTAGAGAACAAATTAGAAGGCTGAAAATTATGTGTGTACATATGTAAAGTAGCATTTGAATACTTAATTGAATGTAATATTTTGTTTACAGCCACCAATGCCAGAAATGCCACCATTCCCTCCCCTCCCAGCTTTTGCTCACCTGCCAAGAAATATGCAAATGAGACTCGGTGGTATGGTTATCCACAGTCCGGCTTTTGAGGTTTGTTCTATTTAACAATCTAGCATTTAAAGTGAATAATTGATTGATTAAATGTTAAACTATAACAATTACAATGGAAGAACAAGTAATAATTTATTTTGGGGATGTTGCTTGAAAATACTGGAGAATACTTTTTCGAAAATGTCAAAAAATGAATAAGTAATTATTTCCCATAAATTGTGCTATAGTTTTTTTACTCGATGAAGTTACTAAATGCCTTCAAAGGATTACTTATTGAATGGTAAGCCAATTCCTATAAAAATTCCTCTACATCAAATTTAACAGTAAAATCAAAAGAGAAAAGTTGACATATGGTAAACTATATTAAATAATTACATAGGTTGAATTGAGAAAAGCATTTGATTATTTTGTAAATTTATTTCAGTATTTTGATGGTAGAGGTGGAAATGTTAATCGTGGTGCTACACAAGCTGTTATTGAACAGAATACATTACCACATAAATATAAAAAGGTAAATATACTTTCAACCTCTAGAAAGTAAAACTCGTCGATCAAATATGAAAAACTGAGGGTAAATATACATGCATAGTATGTACCAATCTTACCCTCTTAATGTGAGGGGGGGTTTGGATGGCCTAGTGGTCTAGAGTGCTGCGCTGCGACCTCTAGCTGGCCGGTCACCTCTGGCTTGCAGCTGTGGTTTCGATCCCTGGTGTGAGCGATGTGGCATGGAGATATGTTAGTACCGAAATCACCTAGGTTGTGTTGAGTGGACGTTAAACCCCATTTCTCTCTCTCTCTCTTAATGTGGTACCATGATACATGGAATTCACATGGACGAATGGTAGAATTGTACGAATCTTCAAGTCGCTGAGCCAAAGCTGATTCGCCGACTTTCAAGAACTTTTAAGGCATTCCGATGTTGAAGAAATTAAAAGGTTTCATATTACGATACTTATATGAAGCAATGTACCTCAAGACCTGAAAAAACGTGTGTGTGTGTACCTACATGTATGGATGTGCGTGATGTGATTAGTCTTTGAGTTTGATAATTGAGAGTGACAGGTTATTTACTGACGCGAAAGGTATGAAGAAAAGCTACCTCTCGCAAGTGACAGGTAGCTTTTTTCAAACATTTCGAGGCCTGGCCATCGCTATTCCTATACTTCAAGTTTTAAACGACAGTGCTAACACAATGGGCCTAACGCTATTTTAGCCTGGTTTATTGAGCTAATTCCAACCAAAGTCTGTGGGGAAAATATATTCTTAAAGACCATTTGCCGGTGTATTTGATGTTCCATCGGCGGATTTATTCAATGATTTAAATTTACCTAACAACGGGTTAGTGAATCCGACAATATATGATCTAGTTATTATTTAAATATCAACTGGTAGACCTACCTGGAATTCATACAGAGCATCAAAGACAAGGGATTTTCATCACATGGCTTATTTTTACAAAGGCAGCTTACTGAACCTGTTGTGAATAATCAGCAAGCTCCTCATGTTTTTTTAGCGGATTATCAAAATTACTGTTACTACATGTGCTTATAACTCGGTTTATGAACCACATGGCCGATTCTCGCTAAGGTATTACTGATGATGTACCATGATAAGCAAGTTCATTGACTTCTTAATTAACAAGTAATAATTAACCTGTTGTAATTTAACAGAAAGTACATTCTTTTACCAATCGGCTAGATGAGACATCAATCACCTAAAGACAACAAAAAACAGCCAATTAAGAACAGTGGTAGGAATATTAATCAATATTTGTCATTAAAGTTTGTTTTTGTTTCTGTTTAAAGATAAAACGATGTCCTGAGAATGAAGAAAATGATCAACAAGAGAAATGTACTATCTGTTTAAGTGAATTTGAAGATGGGGAAGATGTCAGGTATTTAAGAAAATTATATCGTAATTTATCTGTATAATGATCAAGAACTTTTGGACTTTTTTGCAAATTTAATGTTCATCAATAAGACATGCATACTTAAATTCAGTCTTCCATAATGTAGGCTAACTACATCCACATCACTCCCATTTCTTTTTATACGCCCACATTTTCATGTGGACGTATATTGTCGTTGCCCCTGTCTGTCCGTCTGTCCACAATTGTTTTTGAACACACTTCAGGTCATAATTTTTATCCGATTTCAATGAAACTTGAAATAAAGGTTAATGACCCTAAGATCTCGGTTCCTTTCGATATTGGCATGTATCTGACCGTAACTTCATGGATTATGGCCCCTGTAGAGGACACAATTTTGAATCGATTTTGATGAAACTTGAAATGCATCTTGGTTCCTTCCGATATTTGCGCATTTTAGATCGTAACTTTATGAATTATGCCCCCAGAGTGTATGGACTTTATTAGCTTGTGGTCCCTCTAGAGGTCACAATTATTATCCGATTTGAAAATCAGTAATGAAGGTTGAGTTTAAATTTCCTGAAATTCAAACCAAAACTGCCGAACAAAATGGCTGTCGCTTGTATGAGAATAGTGTAATAATATGGTATATCAAGGTTGTGGACCCTGTAGAGGTCACAATTTTAATCTGATTTTGATGAAACTTGAAATCAATGTTTTTAGCCCAAAGATATTTCGATATTTGCGCATATCGAATTGTAACTTCATGAATTATGGCCCTTGATTGTAGGAAAAATCACTTTCTTTTTAGCTTGTTCTCTATCCATCTCTCAAAAATGTGGGCGTATCCTTGCTGGCAGCCGCTGTTTTTTTTAATATTAAAAATTTATTGAAATGAATTACATTTGTGATAATCACAGAAAATAAAATCTAATCTAAATTAAATTCTAATCACTTGTAAACTACAGTATTTAGAAAGTCTAAACTTGGTTAATGAAGGATTCAAAATGAGTCAGAATATGCAAAGTCTGATAATGAGCTACAGACAAAACAAGTGTAAATATTGATTTTGATCAAAATTGAGATTTTCACAGAAATGAGATTTTCATAAAAATGAGTCTGTACTATCTATCAACCCAAAAGATCAAAATAGCAATAAAACATTTTAAAACACCTTTGTTTGGATGTTTTGTAAAAGTACCTTAATTCATAAATCTGTCTTTTTTCTAAAAAATTTCAGGGAAATTATTTATGTTTGCTGTAAAATAGCAAATTTCTAGTTTATAAATATGGCCAAATTCATTATGAACGAGTACAAACGAGTTTTAAAACCCCTACAAAACATATTGCGGTATCATGGCTGTTCGAGGCTCAAGCTGACGATAGAAATTTGATTTTGGCGATAGGTTTTTGGGGCTACTTGTGATTCTCTCAGCACTGTAAATTAATCCAAAACCATGCAGCGGAATACCGGTACAGTAAATTAATCCAAAACCATATGGCGGAATACCGGTACTGTAAATTAATCCAAAACAATGTGGCGGAATACCGGTACTGTAAATTAATCAACAAGCGGATTAATGATTAGTTGATAGTGATAATTACAAATGATATAGAAGTGGACAAATCATTATTCCAATATCTCATTCTATCTGTTTAGGCCTAAATGAAATGGAAATGAACATAATGGTCCATAATTTCCTTTTCAAGGAGAATTTTATTGATAGCTGAATTCCATATTATTAAATTAAAGACAAAATAGAAAATAAACCGCATGGTTTCTGTGTGATTTTGTTTTGTAACATACTGACATCATTAACTTACTTTTCTCAAAACTTACTTTCCTTGCCTGGGAAGATTAAAACGGACACAGCTCAGTCAATTTGGACCCGATTTAAACCAGCCATACATCATTTGTGAAAATAGCAATAACACAATTTTCCAAATTTCCTCATTGCAACTCAGTTTTCCAGCATGGGTCACATATTTGTCAACATTAGGGCCGAAACGATACGCTGTGCCACGATATGATACAGCATGATGTCATAGCCCAACGATACGGGTGCATCACGATACACACGCCATTAATGTGAAATTGACTAAAGTTTTCTTGAAATAAAGAAAAAATACACAATGTTTTAAATTTATATTGTTTATTATTAGATAAATTAAAATTTATATTTAACTTTTAACCAATATTTTTGGCACATTTTTCATTTTGTGCGAAACAGGAAAACCAATATTCTCCCACACCTTCGATCGCAATCTGTTTCACAGAGAATTACTTAAGAATTAACTCTGTAACAGATGACTGTCCACAACACGTGTGTTGACTGCAGGCGGCGTCAGTCATTGGCTCAACGGCTCGTGCAATGTTTACTTAACACCTAACTGCTTCGGGCAAAATGATGCATTTTACTCATTTTAATACCCATTTACACTAAATAAGAAATATTTTTTAACTACAAATACTTCAAACGTCTTTATTTATTTTTTTTTTACCTCAAAAAAATGTTTGAGAATTTAATTTGTCGGAGTAAAAAAGTTAATATGCCAAACTCATTAAGCCTCGTCGATGTCATGCTTATCAGTGATTGTAGCGGCGAAGCGAATATTCACTGCGGGATCAGTTTGCTTCGATCGAACAGGCGGGTGGCTTTTCTATTTCAACTTCACTGAGTGTAACACTGCTGCCACCAGTACTTGGCGTGAACATAATAGTCAAAAGACTGTTAACCAAAATTTCAACACGCTTTTCATTCATTCGAATAAGAGCCACCGGCATCGCGAGGAAGAAATGACTGTTAAATAAAATGTGATTTCATTGGTGTAAAATGCATGGCTTCCAGTATTTTGTCCAATGGAAAAAATTCTCTTATCCAGTTTCCGAGTCGTATTTTGCACGCGATTAGTAGGTCAGTTTTGCAATGATTGTGAAGTCTGGATGCCCGGGCCTATAGAAGACGCGTGCTGTTCCTAGTCTATTTATAGCTACCAAGGGTTTTTTTTACATTTAGGCCTTGTGTACGTACGTACTGAACTGATAGGTAATTTCTAAGGGTCCTACATGTCTCATTTATTGAACAAATATCGCGATATATTATGAAAATAATCGTGAACCTTAAATTGAAAAAAAAATCTCGATTATCGATATTCTTAAAAAAAATATCGTTCATCGTTTTCATGGAAAAAATCGCGGTACACCGGTTCACCGGTGAATCCTTTCAGCCCTAGTCAACATCCTTTGGGATTTGGTCAAAACAAACCAAACCGACTTATGATGCTCCCTAAAACCTTACTACTACTACCTGGTGTTTTAACGTCCGCTTCCACAGAAGTGATTGGCCCCATTTTATACGCCAACATTGAAATGCGGATGTATATTGTCATCACCGCTGTCAGCTCTAGAGGCTAAAGTTAATATCCGTTTGATTTGAATATATAGACATTTGATTTTTTTATGATTATGGCCCTTAATCACTTTGATATATCTTGTGGACGCTCTGAAGGCTTAATTTGATATCTGATTGACTTGAAATTTATACACAGTGTTGAATCCTTTGAACCCTGGCATATATACCGTAAATGAACCTCCCACTGGCCCGTGGGCCAAAATTTGACAGTTTTCAGTGACAAAATATAAAATTGCTAATCACTCAGAGTGCCAACAAAAGTTATATTGTGCAAGTATGGATGATGTACTACCAGGACAAATAGTTCTGAAAAATACATTTACATATAATATGATGTTTCAAGGGTAACCTTTGTCATCATAGTTCCACAATTCAACAAACTTTTTTCTCAACAATATGTCAATATGACGTAAATCAGCATTGTTCAAGTCTTCGTCACCACTCTCAACTATTCTAGCCAGTGCATGGTCTATTGTTGCACGTCTGTTTGTCATTCATGACCGTAAAACAATATTTTCAGGAATATTTGTGTTGTTTCTGTGCGTTAATTAAGACGGGAAGCCCTCACTGTAGACGACACATGGTAACACATGTTCTGATTGGTCTAGACTTGATGGAATTCCAAGTTGTTCATACCAGAGTATCACCAAGGGAAGTGGGGAAAGCCCTGGCTTCAAAGATCGTGTGTTCAGAGGGGAATTTCTAATGTGTCATGCTTGGCCGGAAAACCGGCCAGCCAGGATATAAACGTCGGGTTCAAAGAGTTAAGGACATGAGACAAAGAACTCTATTCATTTTCATTGATTTCAGACAATTACTGCCAGAGTTATGGCCTTTGAGCACTTGCTTTAGATTTATACATAGTGTTTAAGATCATGAGACGAAAAAGTCTATTGATTTTCGATAATTACTGCAGTAGTTATGACCCATGACCATTTTGAAAAAAACCTTATGAACTCTTTACATGTTAAAGTTGATATCCAATTTACTTTATACAGTGTTTAAGGTCATGAGACACTGAAGGAGGCTATTTGTGGCAATTCATATTTAATGTTTTGTATGCTAAATGTTAGAATAGGGCAGAACTAGAAGCCACATGGGTTGTTACGTGTACTAACTTGTAGTCAGATTTTAGTGTGTCTGACAAAAGAAAAAATATTACCCGGACCACTTAGCTGCTGTGGGCGTATGTTTTGTTGCCTGACAACCGATCTTTTAATCTCATTGAATCCCATTTGGGATATTGTTAGATATTGTTAGAAAAATGCAAAAAATAACAATCGTTAGCTTTTAAACAACACATTTTTAAGGTCTGGTCTGTTTCAAGAATCTTATACATTTTACTTTTTGTTGCAGACGTCTACCCTGTATGCACCTCTTCCATATTGAATGTGTTGATCAATGGCTGTGTACCAATAAGAAGTGCCCTATTTGTCGTGTGGATATAGAAGCAGGCTCTAAAGATCGGTTATCTGCTGATTAACACAATAATTATTAATATATATTTTTATCTACCTGATTATTCTTTTGCTCAGTAGCTTTATTATTATTATTATGAATATAATTATTAAAATGTATATCAAAGCATCCCTTTATATTATTATTAGTAGGCCTAAAGCTTATTGTGTGTAGCGGGTATTTGCCTCTATCTTTCATGTCAAAATTCGGGAAAATATGTTGACTTCATAATCAAACTATATATCGTTTTACTTATATTCTTTCTTAGTCAAATTTACTTAGGTTTTAAACCTGGCAGTGGCACCGGAAAAGTCTTATTCTTCAGAAAGCTAAATCTGTTAAAGCACTGTAGAAGTCTTTGCTGGGTAATTTGGATTTACATGCAAGTTTGGGGTATTCAAATTTGACTGCACCCAAGTTTGAGACAAAATATGCCCAATTATTGATGAGGTATTTATAGATGTTTATGATTCATAATACACATTGTAGTTTGTGCTATCAAAATTAATAAGATTAACTTTGTTTATATCCTTGTTGAAATTAATTATAGAATAGCTTCTTAAGTCTACGTTGATTTATGCTAAGTTTTCTAGAATAAGTACTTACGTAATCAAATGATTGCCTTAATAAAAGGCATGAATTTATGTTACTGGGTACTGACTTTCAAAACCATTCATGTGAAATAAATCATGTAATTTGGATCAGAATATAGCGCATGCAGATAATTGTTCTACATTAAACAACTAATGGTATTGGCAAGATGTATATCTGTATGACATAATACATTGTTCTTGGTGTATGGTACAGCTAGACACTGTTAAACCTCTCTATTCATTTCATCTCCACAGATTAGAAGATGTATTCATTCATATTTTCATTATGTAATAATAATCATATCTTTATCACCATTACATATATTTGGGATCCACTTTTGTATACACACTCTTTACATGATGAATTTCGTTATCGGGGGTTCATTTACTTATCCCACTTATTTTCATATTGATAATAATATTCATTTGAATTCACATATACTGTATCGTCACATCAGTTACCTAATATTTTGGTATCAATAATATTATAGATGTCAGTATAAATGCTCAATTAACCCAAGACATGGCTTTCTTGTGAATTGCAATAAAGTATAGTTTTAGGAATTTAGTCTTTTCCTCTTATGCACCCCAGCTTTTAATTTGTAAATCAAAATCTTTCATGAATAGATCTGATTAAAAGGGTAAGAGAAAAGTTAGATAGCTACTCAATATCCCACATAAATAGTCTAAAAAGCTTACCCTACCTCATGCATGAAATTGGTCACTATTATTTTTAGAGAAATGGAGCTCTTCACAGTTTCTAATGCACAATATTTTTTTATATTTAGCTCGAATGAAAAATTCTTAAACCCTATAATTCTGTGTTATTCTTTGGTGAATTCTCCAATTAAGTCGATGATATATATCCGAAATAAAGACAGATACTAATATTACTAATATGGTAAATTGTAAGTTATGCATGTTCTAGATATTTATTGTGTTTTTAGAAGAGTGATCTTATTGATTAAGATCAATCAGAGTATAATTGTATATATTTTAATATATTTATTTGTTCACCATTGTTGTATAATTAAGAACATAGAGTATCTTAATAAAGAACAGAAACGAAATTAATTTGCCATTATTAATATTGATAGATGATTTTTACATTATTAACTCAAAGAGGTATGAAATATTTTTGTCATATTTTTATCTCATGAATTGATAAATGAATTAAATATGGTCCTTTTTTGCCTACTCATGGCCCTGGGTTTAACTTTTGAAATTGGCATGGTTGTTGTGTAAGTTATTATTCAATGTTTATTTTTGTTTATATATATCATTATATATATATTTAGCACTCACACAGAATTTGTATGAAGAATTTCTAAATGTGTATTATGGAAAAAAACAAGTATACATATTCTCTAGTTGACTCCTAATCAGCTGTGATAGTCTTATATGTAGCCTTAATTGATTAATCCATTAGTCTTGTGTTGGTTAATCAACTGTCATGTTCAATATGTAACAGGTATACACACATGTATGTAGTATATATATATATTATAGTATATAAATAGATATATTTTACTTATGTTGATCAGTATAAAGTCATTAAGGTACAATTATGAATGTAATTTTAATCACACTGCCCCCTTGTGTTATTCTCATCTCGTCTCATGTTGTATATCATAAAAAATTAAAGTATTGATGCCTTCATGTATAATTCTAGAATATTAAGTGTAGGTTAAAGATTGACAATGTTTTTGGTGTATTTGTGTAAAAATCTTGTTAATTATAAAGCTAAATATATACATCATATGTCAGTAAGTACTTGTATTTATATTTTTACACACTTATTTTCTTTTTTTCATTGTATAAAATCTATTTTGTGGTATTTTAACTACAAAGGTACACAGTTATCTTTTTAAGATAAAATAAAACTTGAAAAATATTTAAATAAATTGTATCATATATAGTAATTGCATTTAAGAGGTACATAACCAATCTTTTCGAACATTCAGTGGGCGATAGATAGAATACTGAGGATTGAATATTTAGTTAATATAAAGGTAAAGTTTATATTAAAATTCTTGGGGCAAGTAAGTAAACTGCCCTTTATTTTAACTAAAAATGTAAGTTATTACCATTCTCTGTAACTAATGATTAAATTAAACACCTTTGAAAATGAAATAATTCAAGGATTTAATGAGTATTTAACATAGTTCTTGAACTACCTAGGTGTTGATCAGCAAAATTGGGTTTCAGAGAAGGTCTTATCCCATATACCTGTGTCAAGTTTAAATACCTTTTTTTACAGAAATATCTTAAAATAGTTTCTTAAAATAGTTTCAGGGAGTGAAATGAACATCACAATATATATGAAGTTGTTCTTGACATTTTGATTGATGTGACCTGTTTGGATTTTCTTTTTACAATAATTTGTATAGTCAACGGTTGCATATTCTATGAAATATATATTACTGTTGTCATTCAAAATGTCATGGTATCCTGACAACAAAATGTGGTCATAAAAATTATAAATGTATGTTAAATAATATAGAAAAGTTAGGATTGTGGTGATACAGTTTTCTCATATTAAAGAAACTTTTACTGTAGGATATGGTGTATTATTCATATCTATGAGATTATGAATATTTTTTTCTCTATATTTGATGTGTAGAGTTGTAAGTTGATATTACAGATCAACATGTTATTTTATATAGTAACCAGGAAGTTATGTTTTTTTTTTACTTACTTAATTTAACTACTGGTATAAGGTTTTATTCTGGAACTGTTATTACTTCATTTATTAAATAAAATACACACTTGTTTTGATTGAAGAATGGATTGTGTGAACTGTTGGTAATTTGTTTGCATTTGTTTTGAATTGATTAATGGTTTGGGCATTGATTTTTACCATAAAATAGATAACTGGACACATGTTAAAGAATCCTATTTATTTTTATTCTGTTTAGATTGGTACTCGTTAACATTTGATTGATTTTTTCACTAAATTTATGGGATTTGTGTACAATCTTGTTGCATTTTATTCAGTTTGATTGCCTGTTTATTTACTTTAGGCTTTTACAAAACAGTACAAGTATTAGTTATATGAGGTATATCAGAAACTAAAAATACAGAATTTATTATCATTATTAAGCTTTATGTTAAAAGGTGGTTTTTAATTGGTATTATTTATTATATCTTTACATGATATGGTTTCTCTTGATTAGATTCGAAGATAATTTGATACCATTATCATTAATATACAATTTTCCTTACAAAGTATCTCAAAATATTGGAACCCAAAAAGGGTACAGGGGAAGAACGATCTTAGTCACATTTTTCTTTTTTCACTTAAAACAGACTCTTGGACGAGAATGTTTGAAGCGAACAATAATTACCAGGTTACGGTTAAATAAAGCGTCGCTGGATTTGTATTTGTCCGGGAGGCCATTTCAGACGGGCCTGGTTTGATGTGACTGATTGTTTTTACCTGAAATTGATTGTTCCACAGAAAGCCTATAGAAATTGCTACCAGATGGCGCCATTAACTGAGGTTCCTGGAAAAGTGACTTAGATCGTTCTTCTTCTGAACTCTTCAAATATCTTCTCAGAAACCTTCAATAGATGAGAATGTCTTCTGCAAACATACTTTAAAATGACTAGACCTCTTTGATTTGGGTAAAGAATAAAATTGTTGATTTGATTTATTAAATTTATTGTGTTCATTTGTTATGACAGTTGGGCAGCTCTCTCTACCTTTAGAAATCAAGACAACTTTGAAATATAACTAGTTTTGTGTTCAACAATTGAAAGATTATACCAAAAAATTAAACTTAAATTAGCAAACACAGCTACTTTCTGTCAATCTTTCTAAAGGAAAAATGAACTTGTACTGTCATTAGGTTTGACCTAATTGAAAGAGGTTTAGTTCCTTTAAAGATGCATTATTTAATGTTTAGATTAAAAAGCTATAATAGATTATTCAAACTTAATGAATTGAAAATTTCATTCAAATTACATTATTCTGATTGATGTTATCACTGTTTAAAGTTTTGACAAGACGTGGCATAGATTGTTTATTATTGTAGCAACGTTACTTGTTAAGACAGCCTTGCTTCTCCATTTTTAAATGAATGCATGAATTGCCGATCATATTTCAATCGGTTTACATCTCAGCCATCTGATGATCTAGAGAGTTAATTACAGGCTTGTCTTGTGAATAAAATTAGAACAGAAATAAGCAGAATTAGCTCTTACATAGTGCATCTTTAAGTAACATGCACAATGATTGTATATTATTAACAAACATTATTTTTTACTTGTATATATTCTTGTCGTTAAATCTGTGTTTTAAATTCAAAATTTAAAAGGGGGAAACAAATAATTATTATTACAATATTGGAACATATTGCACTCTAGTCATTATGAAATAGAGCATGAATTTTATTTCATTTTGAGATTCTTTGTCAATTTAACAGCAATTTAAATTAATATATGCTCCTAGTGTAACTTAATTATCTGACATCAAAATTTCGATTATAATCACTACACTGATTACTAAATTTGCATACACTATTCTTTCTGAAGTAACTTAGTAATAGTAACTGTATTCCAGAGTTTTGAGATAATAAAATCCTTGGGAAAGAGATTTAGATTTGATTGTTTAATGTTACTGGTTATACCTTCCATTTTTTTATCTTAATGTATGTAATAAGATTTAATGTTCACTCGGCACAAGCTAGTCATTTGCGAACTAACATATGGTTCAATTTTATTTCAATGATTGGCTTACGTGTATGCATCTTTAGCTGTAACAGGAAACAGGAGAAAACCCACAAGGTTAGACAAGCTACTCACACAGAAGTGGGGAATTGAAACCATGCTACTTGACTCAATGACAGACCTTATGATCTAGTGTGCAAGTATTAAACAATTAACCCCTCCCCCCCCCACGCTCCCATTACGGCATCCACCACAACAGATTCTGAAGAAATAATATTTCTGTCAATATTTTGAACAGGTCAAGAAGAGTGTATATCTTTGACAGTTGGGTATTCTCCTAGACTGTAGGTACCAAATGGGTGAAGTGGGTAATTTTAGATGTCAAAGTTATGAAATGGGGTTTAATGTCCTACCCATGCGCTAATGATTTCAAGGAAAGAAAAATTGTAAGGGCATCAGATCCAATGTCCCACAGAGATGTAGGTTGTTTTGGGTGTGATAACAATCCTATAGTGATTGACTTGTAATTTATATATAGCGTTAAATTTATGAGATGATTTCAACGACTTCTAGTAACTCGAAGACCTGAAGTTCTTATCCGAATACCAGTAAATGTTTTGTACAGTAAATACATGTATACGCAGCAAAAAAAAGTTAAGCCCCCCCCCCCCCAAATAAAAACTGAATTATCGGTATATGTTGAAACCAAATTTCAATCCCCGTGATGGCAAACCAAAGAGTGGTATATTGGTGTTAAAACAAGGTGTTACTTACTGGAAAATATCACTCGCGAACGCAGCCACACGCACGCGAATCCCGCCACCCATGTGTGTCACACACCAAAGCTTCAATCAACCACAAGCACCTTTTTCGCATTTCTGATTGATAATGACACGAAGGAGAATTTCCGATGCATTGAGATGGCAGATAATTGGACTTCATCGGACAGGACTCTCTAACAAGGAAATTGCAAGAAGAACTCAGTTTCACCACACAGCAATAAGCCGTCTGGTGAAGAAGCATACGTCTGGAAGACCAAAAGCTATCACGCCCCAGAAGAATAGAGCTCTGTTACGGCATGTGAGACGCCAGCCTTTTGGTTCTAGTGCCCTTCTGAAACACGCCTGGTTACCTGAGCAACCAGACTATGAGACACCACCTCCAAGCTGCTGCATTAAGAACCAGAAGTTTCATAAGGCGTCCACAGCTCACAAATCACCGCAAGCGTCAGGGTAGGTTATGGTGTGAGCAGAGGTGGAACCTAAGATCATGCAGAATACACTGGAGCGACGAAAGTCGTTTACTCCTGCATGCTGTTAGTGGGAGAGCCCGCGTATGTAGGACGAGGAATACATGTCTTGCCCCAGGAACATTTTGCCAAGAGTATTATTTGGCGGAGGATCCGTAATGGCTTGGGGAGGCTTTTCCTACCACTGTAGACTGGATTTGGTGACTATACAAACTGGATCCTGTAATTATGGATCATTTCGATGACCATAGACTTACAAAAAGACCATTGTCCATGGACTACCTCGTCGTTCACGTGCTGTAAACAAACATCCGGCAAATAATGTTGTCACGCGAATTCCATGACCAACAATGTCTCCTGATTTGTACCCAATCGAACATATTTAAGACATCATGGGCTGTCGGCTACAAAGAAGGAATCCTCCTCCACAAAACAAGAGGGAACTGGATACAGCTCTTCATAAGGAGTGGCAGCGGATACCGATGGGGCAATTAAGGAACCTGGTTAAGGGTATGCCAAGAAGAGTGGCTGCAGATATTCAGACACGTGGTGGAAACTCGCGTTACAGATGTTTTGCTATTCCTGGGACACTGATCCACTTTAGTTAAGCTACTTTTACCGGGTGGTACACACCAAAACCTCTGACCGTTTTTTCATGCACTTTTAGTGCTCATACCGTTACAAAACTTGTTACAAATGATTGTTCTTTTAATTATGATTTGTTTTGCTTATCTTCATTTTCTCAGTTTCCTACCATACTTCCATGAAGTTAAACCCTCTGTGAAAAATCAGTGGTGATTTTTGCTGTGTATATAATAGCTCTTAGAACTAGACTTGAATCAAATTTTAACTATTTCTGATAATTCCTACATCGATATCTTAAAAATCTTTCTATAACTTACAAAATAATAAATTATGCCTGCACTGACAACGTAGCTTTTATGGGGGTATGTTTCATTGTCTGGCGGCCTATCTTATGCCTATTTGAGAAAATCATAGCACCATCATAAGATCCCCCCACACCAACCTTTCACGCACACATACACAGGAGTACGTATTGGGACCAATGCTGCTGCGTTGCGATATTTTTGCCACAATGCACAATTCGTCGTAAAAGCTTGGTTGATGACCTCCTTTACAAAGCAGGGGCGGATCCAGGATTTTCAGAAAGGGGGGCGTGCTGCACCCACTTGGGAGTGCGAAGCCCGGCCCGTGATTTTTGAGTGGACTAAAATGCCCACAAGGACTAATTTCATACTAGTACTGTAAATTACGATTTCCAACCTAAACTGTTTTTGTTCTCCTTTCCCGCGAGAATATATGGAGCTAAAAATTGTTCGCCACCGCAAAAAAATAGAGGGGGCGTGCGCCGGGTGTGCCCCCCTCTGTATCCGCGCCTGCAAAGTGGCATATATAATAAACTTCTCTGTATGATTTTATATCAGGAACCACATATACAGATTTTCAGATTAATTGGAAGCACACAATTTTATTTTTAAACTGATATTGAGCGGTGTGTGCTGGCTCAGTATCCAGATGAGTCTTATTCCCGACTTAAATGACATCATTTAGTCAGGTAGTAAGGCTACTGGTATGACTAGGGGCCCTGTTCTCCTTTCAGTCTTTCAATCCACTTTAATTTGACCGTTGGATTGTGGTTTTTGCTTAACGAATTGCGAAATGATTTTATTTTAGCCTGATCTTGAAAAAAAAGCTACCACAAAACTGGTATGTAGTTTGTCTGTTCCTGTTGTAGACTTTAAACCTTGATAAACAGATTATGCCATTCTTCTATACTCTGTATACTCTCTAGGAACAATACATCAATGATCCTTGTTGGAGCCCTTTCAAATAATAATATTATAGTCTTCGTTTTTGGTGTATAGACCAAGGCGTCTCTATACAATGGGATAAAGACAAAGTTGTGTTTGGCCGCTATTAGTTCTTTATAGCATGATATTATAAAAGAAAATATACCCCATAGGAAAATAGCGGTTCAACATTTAAATACACATTTTATTATATTTATGTCTTTCGTAATTGAGGGAAAATGTTCGGGCCCCGGTGCGGTCACGTGTAAAGCTTTGCCGTTCAGGTGGTATACAGAGCAAATCACTATAAAGAAAACGCCGACAATAGAAAAGATAGGCTGGCACTGCCAGGCAGGATACGCCCACATTTTCGAGAGATGGATAGAGAACAAGCAATACCGAAAGTGATTTTTCCTACATCATTAAGTTAGAATATGATATGTGCAAATATCGAAATGAATTAAGATCTTTGGGTTATAAAGGTGCATTTCAGTAGGCTTCAAATTCGATTGGGAATCATGTTGCTAAGTGGGTAAGATGCTGGCTCGGCAGCCTTGAGGTTGGGTGTTTGATCCCTGCATTGGGTGACAAAGTTCATCTAGATTTTCTGGCATGGTTTCCCCTTGTTAGTGATGAAGGATGGATATCCTGACAAGACAGCTGTCAATTTTGGTTCAATTTTCACAAAATTTGAACTCAATCTGCATTACCATGTAACGGTGATATAATCAAACTTTTTTTTAAATCGGATAATAATTTTGACCTCCGAGGGACCAAAGCTAAAAAGGGTGATTTTTCGTACAATCAGGGGCCATAATTCAGGAAGTTACGAACCAATGGGTGCAAATATCGAAAGGAACCAAGATCTTCGGGTTATAAACATGCATGTCAAGTTTCATCAAAATCAGTTCAAAATTGTGACCTCTATAGGGTCCACAACCTTGATATAACATATTTTCACACTGATCGCGTACAAACAGGGGCCATTTTGTCTGTCCATTTGGGTCCGATTTTCACAAAATTTGAACTCAACCTTCATTACCATGTAACGGTGATATAATCAAACGGTTTTTTAAATCGGATGATAATTTTGACCTCCAGAGCCACCACAAGCTTAAAAGGGCGATTTTTCGGACAATCAGGGGCCATAATTCAGGAAGTTACGATCCGATGGCCGCAAATATAGAAAGGAACCAAGATCTTTAGCTTATAAACATACATGTCAAGTTTCATCACAATCGGTTCAAAATTGTGACCTCTATAGGGTCCACAACCTTGAAATAACATATTTTCACACTATTCGCGTATAAACGGCAGCCATTTTGTATGTCAATTTGGGTCCGATTTTCACGAAATTCGAACTCAACCTTCATTACCATGTAACGGTGATATTATCAAACGTTTTTTTAAATTGGATAATAATTTTGACCTCCAGAGGGACCTCAAGCTAAAAAGGGCGATTTTTCGGACAATCAGGGGCCATAATTCAGGAAGTTATGATCCGATGGGCGCAAATATCAAAAGGAACCAAGATCTTGGGCTGATAAACATGCATGTCAAGTTTCATCAAAATCGGTTCAAAATTGTGACCTCTATAGGGTCCACAACCTTGAAATAACATATTTTCACACTATTCGCGTACAAACGGCGGCCATTTTGTATATCAATTTTGGTCCGATTTTCACGAAATTCGAACTCAACCTTCATTACCATGTAACGGTGATATAATCGAACGGTTTTTTAAATCGGATAATAATTTTGACCTCCAGGCGGACCACAAGCTAAAAAGGGCGATTTTTCGGACAATCAGGGGCCATAATTCAGGAAGTTACGATCCGATGGGCGCAAATATCGAAAGGAACCAAGATCTTGGGGTTATAAACATGCATGTCAAGTTTCATCAAAATCGGTTCAAAATTGTGACCTTTATAGGGTCCACAAGCTAAAAACATGATATTTCGTACAATCAGGGGCCATAATCCATGAAGTTTCCATCCGATACATGCCAATATCGAAAGCAGCCGAGATCTTATGGGGATAAACCTATATTTCAAGTTTCGTCAAAATCGGATAAGAATTGTGACCTGTAGAGAGTCCACAAACAAATTGTGGACGGACGGACGTCCGGACGGACGGACGTCCGGACGGACAGGGGCGACGACATAATACGTCCACATGAAAATGTGGGCGTATAAAAATAAAAATAATGATTGAATGTCACTGTTATATAAAACCGGCCTCTACCTATCCGTTTATATGAATAAACCCTGACAATAAAAAGCACCTAAGATATAAAATATTGCCCTTAGTCATTAATCTATTTATCTCATAGTCAAATCATGACTTTCTGGTCTAAATATAAAATAATGTATAACACTGTTTGGTGGTGTGATACAAGTACAGGTTTATTACTTATATATTGAAGGATATGTAGAGCAGGAAAGAAATATCAACTGTATTACGGGGTGTGTTTGTGTGCGGAGAGTGCGTAGGAGATTATGTATTTTAAATTAAATATTGTACAGACTGTGTGCACACAATAATAAATTCATTGTCTAATTTCAAAAGTCCATATAAATGGGGTCAATATTGTTTTGACAAATTTAGCCACCCTGTAGTCCATCAAAACTTCACCGAATATATGCAGCTGTCCATCTCACTGATTGATCTTTTTAAAGAGTTATTTTCGTGTCGTCTTGTGTTACGGGTGGGAACAGGGTTGGTTTGTACATTGCTAAGCTATATTTTATGTTGATTGATGCAGAATAAAATTAGTTGAAGTGTGAGAATAACGAAATGAACGGTTATGGGATTTAACGTCCTACTGTTCTGCTCCTAAACTGGGCTAATGCAGACTGGCATATGCCACATACAGTGTTCTATGAGTGAAGTCTTGTCCCGGGCAGCGGCACTACGACCTACTGCCAATGGATCTTTTACGTGCACGCCAATGTGTACACGGGACCTCGGTTTTTCGTACCGTGCGAACGACTGGACAGCTGTCCTTCTCAGGCCCTCTCGTCCTGCATCACTGACAAGAGGAAATCACAGCGGAAAATTGGATGAACTTTCTTGGATCGAACACCCGACCTCCAGACTTACCGAGCCATCGTCTATAAGTATAGGCTACCCACTTACCACCGTGACTACATGCTTTTAACATTTAAGGGTGCTTTATACGGCATTATTGATCAGCACCACATGCTTAGTTTGACTGGATAACCCATCCGTTGGGTTCAATAAACAGCTAAGAAAATAATATAAAGAACATAAAATGAAATGAAATGGGGCTTTGTCCTACTTTTCTGCAGCAACCGGGATAATGAAGACGGACGTGTGCTAGTATGCAGTGTGCTATGGGGGAAATTTAGTAAGTTCAGTGGCGTTAACAACTTACTCTTCGCCAAATTTCCAGTACGGAAACCTGGATTGAAAATCGAGGGGAACTTTCTCGGAGAACATCGGGATCCAAATCTGGACCAAAAAAAAAAAGAGTAAGATATTTGACATCTGATGTGAGATAATTCAGCACATTATAAGTCCCGATCTATTTATGTTTCATATTTTATTACTTTCGGATTAAATAAAAATATGTTAATTCCTCCCCCATGTAGTTATCTGAATATTGACACAAAATTGACGGGTAGTCCCCTTGTCATTTTAATACTTTATAAACTTTACAAAAATATTACATTATAAAGTTTCGGGTGGCTATTCCGGTTTATCACAGTTAAAAAAGAAAAAAAAAACCCCAAAGAAATAGACTAAAAACAACTAACTTTTTCTATTCTTGTCTACAACAGTGGCGTACGTAACTAACGTACGAAAATTAAATGGAAGCTGGCTTTTTCTTTCGCACGTATACAATGAATGGCCATTTTGCGCAGTAATCCCAGCCAGAATTTGGCTATTTTTTTTAAAATTGCGTTAAAGTTTTAAATTTTTGTTTAGAACTGATGTGAATTAACTATTAGTCAATCCCCACGCTAAAAACATCAACAGAATTGATTGTGTATATCTGAAATAGACACGACCGAAGCACAAAATAGTGCCAATATGCCGTCGTCAAATCTAAATTTGTAATGTTATTTTTGTGAAAAATCATTGGAAGATGCGATAAGACGTTATGGCTGTACGGATTATATAGTCCTAAAGGCTTCAAGAAGGCTATTGTTTAACATTGTGTTGACATTTGTTTGTTGACGTGACCTCATCGCCTGTGACGTTTGGATAACGTCATAATGATATCATGGCCAATTAAAGCCCTATACGGCTTTGATCTTGGCCAGATAAAGTTGCGACAACTGTGAAGCCAGAAAATCCATATGACGTCATGGAAATATGACGTTATGTGTAAAAAGACGCCATCTTTGGTCCCAAGTACCTACGCACTATCTATTTATAATATGCCCTATTTTATTGTTGTGTCGCAATTGGTTGCCCAGACATACAGGGTGTGGATAGATATGTCATAGGTTTCTGCGAAAAAGATTCTATTGGAGATATAGATAGAGGATATTTGTCGTTTTAGAGTGAATAGCATATTTTATTTCATCGAGAAGCAAGAAAACTTATATTTTCACGAATGCGTAGCCATGAGTGAAAATATAAACATTTTCTTGCTTAGAGATGAAATAAAAAACATATATTTTTAAAACGAAAAGTATAGCTGAACAATTCTGAATAGGCTAAATAGAGCAAGTTCGAGACCTTGATGTTGACAAATACGTAAGACTATATGAAATAAGATATTTTTATGATATGATTCAGCTATATAAACGGTATGCAAGAAGACGGCATTGTAGGCCTACGTCTTATGTTGAGCTGAATAAATTATGATTTTTCCCACTATTTGATTTGTTTATTTTTTGCAATGTCTATTTACTGTCTTGTCCGCAGATTTATCTTTAAGATTTTTTGGGGTTTGCGTGTAGTGCGATCCTGCTGTACTTACTATTTTTGTCATTAAAACATCTATGGGTGGTTAACAGTGTGTACCTCGAATTTTCTTCACCAAGTCTATTGCAGCCAGATATTTAAAGCGCGTTATCAATAGAGGGCCTATTCATAAGAGTAACTACACCATTTCTGGGTTAACATATCGTAGGCTACAAGTACAATTCATATTTACAAAACCATGGTTTATCCCAACTACAGGGAAGGCCTACATCATGTTTTGGAGACTAGGCCTACCTGGTAGATCATGGCTTAGAGACTGTCCGAACTACAGGATACATCATGGTTAGAAAGAGTCTCAGTGTCATACTCATGGTTTAGAGACTCTACCCGAACTACAATTTAGATGCCCACGACCCCCGATCCGTCCTGGTAGCTGTGTTTGAGGAATTTAAAAAGAAATTATTTATCCCCCCACCACTGAAAGACACTGATTAGGCCTACGAGATATCGCTCGCCGATAATCTCCGGAGAACGCGACGCCGTATTGAATTATGTTAATTACGTCATTTTTTCCTTGGCCGAATTCGGACGATTTTGGGTATGAATTTGTCTGATATTAATTTTTATCATTGAAACTAACAGCATTGGTTTCTTTTCCAATTTGTTTGTTATAAATTGTAGCCCGTAAAACGTAACCCCAAGAAAAAGATAAAACGTTTTGTTTAGTAAAGCTATGGGCGAATTCGATTATGCAGTCCGGACTCTCCACGTTCTCCAATCCGGATTGTCCGCGTTTACGGTGTAATCGAGTGCAGGTGGAGAACCAAAATGGCGACTGTAACTCTAGTTTTGATTCTAGAGAATCTCCTGGATCCATCAAATTGCCAGCGAGAGCACGTCAAAAGAAGACGACGTATAGCTGTATTGTCAACATTGTAAGTCGGTTAAATTAATCATTTGGGGGTATAATAAATATCTGGATCTCCGGTTATGGGCTGTATTTTGAAGATAGGTAAAAAAATAAATTCAAAATCAAATTTAGTTTATGCCTGATTTTGAGACAGACAACTGTTTTTAGAAAACTAGGTTCTATCCCTCGATCCGCCATCTTGTTACGTCACTCTCCGCAATCGCACCGGTCAAAAAATTGGAGAGGTTGGACGATCCGAACTCTCCAAAAATGGTCACGTGACCAATAAACGAATGGAAATGGAGAGTCCGGACTGTCCGGGCTGCATAATCGAATTGACCCTATATGACGCCATGACGTCATACTTTTTATGGCGTCATAGTTGGGACCCATGTATAATCACCCCGGCACTTGACACAAACTGTAGGACCAACTCATCATCTCGAAACACGGAGGATTGAGAGATGAGGTTTGTTATCTAGACAGCCAATACGATATATGTTGTACCGGAATGTTAAAATATATTGTTGTTTGGGGTTTTGGGTGGACAGCGCCCGCATTTGGACAATAACCCCTAGTCACAGCTTCATGTATCCTGTACTTGTTCCGGGCGCTCCCGCGTATTTTGGGGGCAAAAATGATACAGCCCACCAAGAAAATCGACCGGTATGCCTATGAGTCAGACAGATAAAGCTTCCAAGGGAGAACGTAACTATTTTACGAATAGCAGAAGTTTTGTATCAATGAAAACACAAATAGTCAATCAATGACGAATTTTACTTGCACTGCACGCTTCTTTACAATCAACGTAGGCTAGTAAGAAATAGGTTATAAAAAGGTAGTTAAATAAAGTTAAATTATACTCAAGATGAAGAAATAAATGTTATTTGTTCTCACTAAATAGTTATTAAACAGTATCAATACTGACAAAAACAATAAAAGTTATAAATATGCAGTAATATGAAGAATAAACTCGAAAGCAAACACGTTACTTTAATATGGAATTTAACGGGTCAGCGAGGACGTCACGTAATGTAAACACCCATTTCAAGTCACGTGACGTCTTAGCTGAATCGGTCTATGGCGCCTGTAAATGAGTCGTAACTTTCCCTGTACAGGGTTTTGATCATGGCTATTCACTGCAGGCGCGGATCCAGGATTTTTTGCAAGGGGGGGGGGGTTCTATGTTTGATAATTTCTTAACTAATTGCGCTTAACCAATTAACGGGGGGTTTGGGGGGCCTCCCCAAACTGATCCCGCGGTGAATATTCGCTTGGCCGCTACAATCACTGATAAGCATGACATCGACGAGGCTTAATAAGTACGGCATATTAACTTTTTTACTCCGACAAATTAAATTCTTAAACATTTTTTTGAGGTAAAAGAAAAATAAATAAAGACGTTTGAAGTATTTGAAGTTAAAAAATATTTTCTATTTAGTGTAAATGGGTATTAAAATGAGTAAAATGCATCATTTTGCCCGAAGCAGTTAGGTGTTCAGTAAACATTGCACGAGCCGTTGAGCCAATGACTCGCGGCGTCTGCATTCAACGCACGTGTTGTGGACACCTATCTGTTACAGAGTTAATTCGTAAGTAATTCTCTGTGAAACAGATTTGGGCCTCCCCCAGAAAAATTTGGTAAATTAGATTCAATTTGGTGCATTCTGACGTATTTCCGGAAGGTAAATTCCAAAATTACAGGTCTAAAAATCGCCAATAAAATCGCATAGATTTAAGTTTCAAATTTTCAAGCCTGAGCGGGGGGGGGGGGGGGTCCGGACCCCCTGGACCCCCCCCCCCTGGATCCGCGCCTGCACTGTGTCAGAGTCATTTCTCTGCAGGTAGGGTGATTCTGTCGTTCAGATTGCAACAGTGGTTTCAGGATCCCGCCATTTTAAAGATTCTTGACATATGCCTACGTCGGGGTTGTATGGACTATGCCTAACACTCCTAATTAGTAATTTTTTGGTTTAGGCCTATATCTCCACAATTATTTTTCTCGGTGTCGTATGATATTAATACAATTAAATTAAACGAAGATACTTTTATTTACAAATCTGATATGACAATTATGTTAATTTTAGCATACAAATGTTGAAATACGACAACATAATATGAAGAAATAAGAATTAAAGACCATGAATTAAAAACTAAGAATTATGAACAGTGAATAAAGAGCTGTTTGGTTTTCAATACTTTACATGTATCACACGATGACGTAATATTTACATTCGAAGAAATATTTCATACCGAACCACAGAGACCGAACTACATAGTACATGTATTCTGCCGATAAGAAAAAGTCTGGATCATCGAAACCGACTATCTTTAAATTCGATCGAGTCTAATCGTTTCCATTTATTTTGATCCGGAGTCACGATTCATGACGTCATTTTCAGGTCACAGTCATGCGCTGTGCGAAATATTCAGTGTACAAACATCAGAGAAGATGTCTAATGAAAATATCACCATTTAAATGTCTTTTACTTTAAAAATATATTGTACTTGCACCTGATTTTTTTGTAAATAATACAGCTTTCCACCGTCTTTCACATTAGTCGTCGTATAAACTCAGGGAGTGTAGAAATATGGGAGTAAAAGAATGGTTTGTCTTGACTCTTGTAATGTCACTGGGAGGTAAGCCTAAATAATGATATCCTGTTGAACTCAAGTTGAAACAACTTGTTATTGAGATCGGAAACGAATTCTTATATACAATTTCGATGAGTATTAGTAGTGAGTGATACGTCTGTTATATTTTTTTTGGAGTTCGATAAATTACATTTGTAAACGACATCACGAGTACAGCAGTTCACCAACACATATCAAAATCAATATGTACTATTGATAATTTTATTATTTGATTGATCTTGGTAATGATAGGCCTAAGTGCATTTTTTCTTTTTAATTATTATAAGAAGTTGGAAATAGATATTATGTTTTTTTTTAATGTGCATATTATTTGACAAGAGTTGTTTAAGAGTACCGTTTAAGAAACTATATAGAGAAGAAGTAATGATAGGTTAATATTTGAGGATGTTACTGATTTTACCTGTCATTAATATTGACATTGTCGTCTGTGTCTGAAAGATATATAGTTTTGACCACTTCATTGCCTTTAGGCCAGTATATTTATATACAGACATAGAGCGTTACTATCCTAATTTGAACAGAGTCTCAAAAATAAAAGTCTGTGTAGGCCTACATATGAAATTTAAGCGCCAAAATACAGAGAAATGGTGTATTTACCGTGTCTCAAAATTGCAGGTAGGCCTATCTCATATTCATAATATATTGAGTCGTTTGGATGTGGTTGTCAAAACCGCTTATCAGGACACATAACCGTTTTATCCAGATAAAGACTGATTCACTGATGGGTTAAGTTGTTTGAAAACGTATCACGTATAATTTGAGTTAGTTGCTTGGCCCTAAAGGTAGTGAATTTTAAGGGCTTTTAACTCAAAAGTAATAAGTTTTATTTTCCAAATATAAGCTTAATCGTTATTGACCCTTTAAAGTTCCAATTTCATATTTTCTAAGAAAGTCAAAACATAATTATTTCTATGTCTTTTGCTCAAAAGGTTGTCAACTCACTATTATACGATCACGGGCAAAATTTTTGGGGCATTAAAAAGGCTGACACAGGCTGATTGAGAAAATAGTTACTCAATTACCTCCCTTGTTTTCCCATTCCTCTCCATGGACGGCCATCTTCAAACGTTTGAATTTGAAGTTGAAAATGATATTTTTGCCAATTTCTCAACTGGCAATAGTGAATTATAGGAATATTCTTTAACAAGGTAGGACTGTTTATAGATACCATCTATTTTAGGGCTTTATTTTAATACATTTTAAAAATATAACTTAAAAAAATGCTATTGGAACTTTAAGTAAGTAATAATTTGGAGGATTCAGCAAGTGAAATGCCATTTAAAAGCTCCAGTTTGTTTCCTCCATGAAAATGAGCCTTTGCAGCTGGAGTACATGTACAACAACATAGATAACAAACCTCATCTCTCAACCCTCCTTGTCTCCAGATAAGAGATGGTACTATGTACAGATTCTACTGGCAAACCCCAATTCTAATCACATAATGATTTATTATTGTTACTTTTATTTATAATATTTCTGCCACATCCAACTACAATTAAGCATATATTGTAAACCTGAAACAGGTACAAATCATCCATATTAAATCAAAGCATCATAATATAGATAAGCCGAAACTAAGGAGAGAGATGGGCTTTAAGGTCCACTTAACACAAACTAGTTCATTTCAGGACTTACATATGGTTTAATTTTATTTCAATGATTTGCTTTCGCGTAGGGCGGTCTTTAGCTGTGGGAGGAAACCGAAGGGATTTGAAACCACACCATTTGATCCAAAGACAGGCTTTATGATACAGCTACAGCATGCACATGCTAACCATTCGGCCATCCACCCCCCCGCCGTTACTAGGGATGATATTTTAAAATTGAAAAGGTTTATAACAGACAATCAAAAAGCCAATTGCAAGTAGAGGCTAAAGCACTGTAACTATGAATTTACTTCATGGCAGGTTCTAATCAGATACACACACTACTTTATTAATTTATTTTAATTAAACATGAATATTTGGAGTCTGCGATAGTTGTGTCACGACATTGGCCTCTTTATGTTTAATTACTGGTAGTGATAATAGTATAAAAATAACTTTTAATAACTATAAATTTTTAAGATGTTACATGGATTGATAAAGAAATTAAGTTTGTCAGTTGAAACTGAAGGCACCCAAACCATAGCAAAAAACAAACACATCAAAATATCTCAAATCTTTTAGCCATGTTCTCGTAGCTAATTGTACATGTAGGCCCTACAGTGACCTAGTTTTATCCTACTTTTATCTTCGATTGTTCATTCCCATTGTAGCCTACTTGATTATTAACTGCAAACTTTATTTGATATTGATTAAGAACTATTATAATGTGCGAACTGTCAGCTCTTTTTCTTATGCATCTTTAAACTTTAAGGAATTGATTTTTGTACACACATCTTGTGCCATTTTCTAATTAGAAATTTTCTGGATATAATAACGTCTGTCTTTCAATAGAAATAAATTTGATGTTTGTTTTCACACAAGGGTTCAAAATGTTAATGACCGCCTCTTCTTTTTTTATCTTGAAATATTGACAATTATTTTAAAAGGATTCACTTGGTTGAACTTGTGAAGAGAATCACACTCCAGCTATTGAATATACAAACTAAATCAGTAAATGGACAACCTGATGATAAATAATCCTAGTTAAGAATTTAAAAAAATATATATACTATACTTTCGATTTACATTCTAATAAACAAAAATCCAGCATTAAGAATCCTGAAGGGTAAAATTGGTCAGAAATGTAAGTGTATTCTGTGTTGTCCCTTTACATGAACCCAGTCATTGTATAGACATTTTGAAAGCACATTTAGATATTGCTAGTAATACTTATTTATTCAATATATAAGCTTATGATAAAGATAAGCTTGTAAGAATTTACAGAAAAGAAATGGCGAGGCCCGTACACTGCTAATAAAATAAATATTCTAAATAGATATTTAATACATGTTATGTTCCGTACATTTCATACTATGTACATGTAATCTTACCATTTTGATTCAATTTTGCATCATATGATAATACCATATCTTTGAGTGGTTAGTTGTTTTCAAAATGTAATCAATTGTAAGTCGACAAAAACCCACCTGAAAGTCTGCAAACTACTGCAAACCAGAGTTTTTGTTGTGATTTTGCCATCTGTAAGTTAAATAGCACAGACAAATCCTTCTTGCAATCCTAGATTAGTATTTCATATTTGGATACATATGTTTAATTGCCTGACAGTTGAAATTTCATATCTTTTTGAGATACATTACCAGGT
Organism: Patella ulyssiponensis; assembly: GCA_963678685.1. Classification (NCBI taxonomy): domain Eukaryota; kingdom Metazoa; phylum Mollusca; class Gastropoda; family Patellidae; genus Patella; species Patella ulyssiponensis. The sequence continues at coordinate 48,701,763 of OY783229.1, read as the reverse complement.
AGTATGGTGCATTGATCTTATATTTGACTTCTGCATAAGATCAAAGAAATGATACATGTAGGTACGTACATTATGGAAGGCTAGACAAACATTTATTTGAAGTTGAACTTTCTATTCCATTTTGCAATCTATGGTAGTCTAATCGCCAGGATTGTGTGGTGATGTCATGATATTACTAAACCATCATTATGTCTTACTGAATCTAATTGATTGCCCAGTTTTTGATCCGATTGAATTCAAGTCGTTCTTAATCCGATTGAAATCCCCCTGGATATTATCTAGCTCTGATATTTTTATTTTGTTTACTAAGTTGTGAGAAATTTTTCATTTTACAAAAAAAAATAGGAATCATCATGCGTGACTTTAATTATATATGAACCATATAGATTACATGTATGTCTTGTAGAATTCATTATATAATATGTAGTTATACATTGAGTTGTGTACATGACACTATACAGGTAGGTATATAAAACCTGTTTACATTGTAATGAATCATCTATGTTATCCTCATTTACTTCCTAAAATTTGAGTGTGTTGGCTGATTGATTGCATAATTGTGTCTTACTAAACAATTCAAGTGTCTTATGCAGAAAAAATTGAATTGAATTCTATATTAAACAAACTAGATATCTATTATAAATCGACATTTTAGCTTGCTTAACAATAAGTTGATTGTTACTGGCAATTGGCGACATTCACTTGTTTTTGTTACCTTCTTTTAAGTCTAAGCTAATTGAAACATTTTCAATGAACGAAGCCCTTTAAATTATTTTACTAGTTATTTAATCAGCTTTCTGATGAGCAAATGGCAAAAACCTTAGTTGAAGAACCCCAAAGGCATGGTTTGTCTTGCCACAATTCTGTATCTACGTTATCAGTTCGATATCATGATCAGTTGTCAACATCATCAAAATTGGAAGAGTGGATGCCTTTGTTTGCTTCCATTTGCCTATTTACAAAGTCACATGACTCATGTATCTTATTATGTGATGCTATTTCTAGGCAAGCGAGTAGACACCAGTTGTAAGAGGAGCTCCACTTGATTTTCCATGGGTTATTCCATGCTAAATTTAGTAAAATGTACACAGTACTCAATTGATTATTTATCATTCAGTGGTATTTAAAAAAAACCCCCAATAAATATATACTGAGCACCATAGAGAACGCATCACTTAAACATCCATAAGTGTACAAATGTGTTGTTATTGATGTGTTCCCATTTGAATATTGTTCACAATAAGAAGCAAAATAAATAAGATATGTTTACAGGATCATTTTGTTATACGAAAAACTAAGTGATGGGTTTTCTATGGCGCTCAGTATACTAGACTTGGCAAAGTTGCAAGTTTGAGAATTTTTATACTAGATTATCACAAAATTATACATTATTTAGAAATATATAGTAAAGTAATGTGTGTTGTGTGTGACCTTGACTTTAAAAGATTAAAAAAAAATTGAATGGCTTATCAAGCTTCCAAGATTAACTGGTCTAATACAGACGGACATACGCCATGCAATTTGCTCCAGCATGGTTTTAGAAATGGAGATATCCAGGAAAATATTCATTTTGATAGAATCAGTTTTTCCAAACATGAAAAGAGATTAAATGCTCAACAGAATCTTTATGTCAATGATTTTATGATGTCTATAACTGTATTCTGTAACATTTGTAAACTTAAACTGAAATAATGTTCGAATAAGCCATTGTGTAAGCACAGTAATACAGTAAATTGTTTGTATGTGTGAATATAAACTACCAGACAAAAGAAAGCTGAGACTTCATGTACATGTTCCATAAAAAATACAAAGACAGTTTTGATTTAAATGATGAATATTTTATGCAGAGGAATGAGTTTCTGATGTTTGGAGCATAAGTCATAACATTAACAAAAGTGTACTGCCCACAAGTCTGGGTTAAAGATCAATGGGGTCTAGAAAAATAATTACACACACCTGAGTCAAGGAGAAAGGAAATGGGGTTTAGCGTCCTAGTGTTCTGCTCTGATTGGGCTAATGAAAATGTGGTGTGCCATTAGAGGAATTTTGCCCGGGCAGTGGCATCATGGCCTACTCTTATAACGAAATCCAACTTCCAAGGGATCTTTTAAGTGCTTGCCAATGTATATAGGGGATCTCGGTTTTGCGAACTATACGAAAATGAAAACCAAACCTGAAAATCCTGATGAACTTTCTCGGCCAATCAATGCAGGGATAGAACGTGTGACCTCCAGGCCAGCGTCTTACCCACTTAGTCAAAACTTGAAGCAAAGAAGTCTGAAATAAATCAGTCATTGAAATTGCAAACAATTTTTGGATGCTACAACAAGTTCTTTCTTTTTTCTTGCAGATTTTCATAAGTTAGATGACTATATACATCATTATGAACCATTAAATTATGATATCGCTGGTTTTCATAACAACCATCAACGAGTTAAAAGGTCCCTTGAACCACATCTTTACTTGAAGTTCAAAGCTTATAATAGGTAAGTTCATCCAATTACTAATATGATCCCTCTAAAAAAAAGTTTCTGTGTTATTTCCTAGTAGATTATGTTTCATGAGGTAGGGGAAGAAAAGTGGACAAGGTAAAAATCTTGATATATGATACTGATAGTACAAAGCTTATAATAGGTAAGTTCATCCAATTACTAATATGATCCCTCTAAAAAAAAGTTTCTGTGTTATTTCCTAGTAGATTATGTTTTATGAGGTAGGGGAAGAAAAGTGGACAAGGTAAAAATCTTGATATATGATACTGATAGTACTCTATTGTAAAATAATACCATTTATAACCAGGGATATTTTACTGACATTATTGATATTATTAACATTAGACTTCATTAAAAATAAACATTTTAATATTCAATAAAATGTTTTGTTCTGTGTCTGTATGTATTTTTAAAAAACATTGTAAACATCTTCAGAAGATTATTTTAACTAAGCATAATTATTATATATTCCTATCTTTTATGTACAGTTATTTTAAAACGAGAGTACCAGCAGGAATTTATGATTTGGTTGTATTATAGTCATTTTATTGTGCATTTTGAAGAAAAATAACCAATTTCTGATAAGGTGTTCAGAAAAAAGTATTTACTCATTTCCACACTAACACTATAATATTGTGTGGGATTAATGAATTGTGAATAATATTGAATATTTTTTATATTAATGATAATAATATTCATTTAGGATGCTATCTTTTAACTACAGATAAACAAACTCATCATACTCTCCTTCTACATTGTCATTGCATATTTATGTTGTCACCCCTGTCCGTCAGTCGGTCAACAATTGGCTTGTTAAGGTGATAGAGACTATAATTTTTAAGAGATTTTTTATTATATTTAAAGTGAAACATTCTGGTCTGTTTGTTGTTGTTCTCCAAGTATGAGGAGTATGAAACTTGGCATGCTTGTTTCTTGGACAATTGTTCATTGATTGACAGACTTTGATCCTTGATCCATAATGCGTTTATGGGTTGCCGTTTCTCCATGTTTTGCATTGCAGCATTTGTTATTTTTGTTTTAGGTTAAATAAGTGATGTCCTTATACAGTGTACCTTCTTCATGTACTATTATCTATATTTAAATTAAAAAACTGTATTTTGTTTTTCAGATTTTTTAATCTCAAATTAAAAAAAGATGATACTATATTTAGTGATACGCATATGCATAGACATTCAGATGGTACAGAGTCCCCTATAGATACATCTTTTATATACCATGGTTCGTTACAAGGTCAGTCAAATATAAAAGTGAAGGTTTGTTTGGGTATTTGTTGGTGTGTTACATGTTTGCTTTAGGAAACAATTTGATTTATGAATTTGAGAATTAATTCATGGTAACCAGTTTTTGCAAGTGATTTACTGGTGCTATTTATTTTGTATTTGGTGCAATATTTAATGATAAAATTGATAATTAATTATTAATAATACGGTACTTCTATCTGGCATGATAGGGAGAAAGACAGAAAACACCATTTATTATATTTTGTGCAATTACACAGTTGGATGATAACGATTTGTTCCTAAATTGTAATTATTAACCCTTTTAGCATTGCCTTAATCTGGATTATCACCCTTTTTATACGCCCATATGGAAATTTCGTCCCTTGTTTCACTTTATTGAACCTTATGATTGCTGTAACGCCAACAGTTACCATACGATCTTCAAGAAATTTATGTGTATTTTTATACGCCCACATAGAAATGTGGACGTATATTGCCGTCGCCCCCGTCCGTCCGTCTGTCGGTCCGTCCGTCCGTCCGTCCGTCCGTCCGTCCGTCCGTCCGTCGGTCCGTCCGTCCGTCCGTCCATCGCCCACAATTTCTTGTGAACGCACTAGAGGCCAGGGTTAATATCCGATTGACTTTAAATTTATACACAGTGTTTAAGGTCATGAGACGAAGAAGCCTATTGATTTTCAGCAATATCCGATAATTACTGCCAGAGTTATGACCCTTGATCACTTTGAAAAATCTTGTGAACACTCTAGAGGCTAAAGTTAATATCCGATTGACTTTAAATTTATACACAGTGTTTAAGGTCATGAGACGAAGAAGCCTATTGATTTTCAGCAATATCCGATAATTACTGCCAGAGTTATGACCCTTGATCACTTTGAAAAATCTTGTGAACACTCTAGAGGCTAAAGTTAATATCCAATTGACCTTAAATTTATACACAGTGTTTAAGGCCATGAGACGAGGAAGCCTATTGATTTTCAGCAATATCCGATAATTACTGCCAGAGTTATGACCCTTGATCACTTTGAAAAATCTTGTGAACGCTCTAGAGGCTAAAGTTAATATTGGATTGACTTTAAATTTATACACAGTGTTCAAGGTCATAATACGAAGAAGCCTATTGATTTTCAGCAATATCCGATAATTACTGCCAGAGTTATGACTCTTGATCACTTTGAAAAATCTTGTGAATGCTCGAGAGGCTAAAGTTAATATCCGATTGACTTTAAATTTATACACAGTGTTTAAGGTCATAAGACGAAGAAGCCTATTGATTTTCACGGATTTCCGATAATTAGTGCCAGAGTTATGGCCCTTGATCACTTCAAAAAATCTTGTGGATGCTCTAGAGGACAAAGATGATGTCCGATTGACTTCAAATTTATACACAGTGTTTAAGGTCATGAGACGAAGAAGCCTATTGATTTTCAGCGATTTCTGATAATTAGTGCCAGAGTTGTGTCCCTTGATCACTTCAAAAATTCTTGTGGATGCTCTAGAGGCCAAAGTTAATATCTGATTGACTTTAAATTTATACACAGTGTTTAAGGTCATGAGACGAAGATGCCTATTGATTTTCAGCGATCTCTGATAATTATTGCCAGAGTTATGGCCCTTGATCACATCAAAAAATCCTGTGGACGCTCTAGAGGCCAAAGTTAATATCTGATTGACTTTAAATTTACACACACTGTTTAAGGTCATGAGACGAAGAAGCCTACTGATTTTCATTGATTTCAAATAATTACTTCCAGAGTTATCTCCCTTGATCACTTCAAAAAACCTTGTGACGCTACAGATGCCAAACTTATCATCCGTTTGACTTCAGATTGATACACAGAGTTTAAGGTGTTGAAACGCACAAGTATTTTGATTTTCAACGAATTTTGATAACAGAACAGCTAAATCCATGATGTTAAATGTTTCCTATACTAATTGATAGCGTGGGGCAAAACTTTATAAAAAGCAAACAAATTCTAATGATTTTCAGATAATTACATAATGAGTTGTTTCATTACCAAAAAAAGTAAAAATATGCGACAACCCTTGTTGACTGCCCGGACGATTTAGCTGCTGTGGGCGTATGTTTCGTTGCCTGGCAACCTATCTTTTAAGAAACCTATTGAATATCAGAATTTTATAATAATTACTCGAGTTATGGTCCTTGTTTCACTTTGTTCTACCTTGATAATGCCCAATTGATGAAAGTTATCATCCGATATGTATGAAATTTATATGCATCATTTAAATTTGTGAAATGAAAGTCTTTTGATTTTCAGCAATTTTCATCAATTATTTCTAGAGTTGTGGCCCTTGTTTTACTTTGTGAATCTTGTGAACGTTCGAATGACAAAAATTATTATCCGATCTGTATGAAATTTACATGCATTATTTGAATTACTAAAACGAAAAAGTCTGTCAAATTTCAAAATTTTCTCTAAATCAGTTAAGCCTATTTCAAAATTTTCTCTAAATTAGTTAAGCCCTTGTTTCGGTTCAAACGATAAGAAATATAATTTGCATAAATATGGGACAACCCTTGTCGAACGCTTGGACGATTAAGCTGCTGTGTTTATACGTATGTTGCCTGGCAACCTATTTTCAGTTTGATTGAACTTATGAAGTCGGTATCACAACAGGTATTGGACTGTACAACGCAGTGGACGCTTACGGGTTGTCCCCAGATCTGTTCACATGATCTGATATGTACGTTTGCTGTTTGTGATGTCCATATACTTTGAGTGGCATTTAATAACTGGGTAGATAAATAAACTATAACATAACACATACTTATGGAAAACAGCTACTAATTTATATAATATTCTCTCAACTTTTTCAAGCTAATAAAAATAATCAGTTTTGTTTTGTTATCGTTGTTTTTTATTTTGTATTTGGTGCAGTGTTAGATAATTTTGCATTGTTATACTCATTTTATATGTTGTACTATGATCCCAAACATATTTATATTTTTAATCCTTGATTCATTATATAAGTCCATTGGTTCGTCATATAAATTTTTGGATAAAAGATTTGAAATGTATGATTCTGATTATGTGTTGCAGATATGCCTTCCAGTTACGCCCATATAGCTGTTATAAATGGTACTGCTCGTGGTTTTATTAATATTCCTGGCGATACTAGATACCATATAGATCCTGCTGCACAGTATTTACATAATCCTTCATATCATTCAGTTATATATGCAGAAAAACATATGGACTTGGATCCTTACAAGTAAGTTCAGTTTCACAGAAAGTTTGAGTAATTATTATGGACATGTTATCTACAATGAAAGATTGTCCCTTGCTGGAGGTAGACAGCAATAAATTTTTTCTGTCAACAATTTGATGTCCAGTAGACCAAGAAGTAGAAATGAACATCAAAACATAGACAAAACAAATGTTTCAAGCATAGCACATTGAGATACTTATATGTAGTAAACCTGACACTTTCATAACTTTCCCTTTCAATATTAAAAAATCAGAAATATGAATGCGACCTGAAAGTCTGATAATTATTGACACTGTTTCTTGATATCTTTTTCTTTTTTTATGAAATTCTTTAATTTTATTTAAACAGATATCGTAGAGAAGCAGAAAAAATGGCAGGATCCTGTGCACTGGAACAAGCAAGAGAGTGGATGAAAGAAACAGTTGAATCTGCTCCATATAAACATAATAGAGCTAAACGGGTAAGTGGCTTGCTTAATTGAGAGTGTTGTGCAGTATACATCTTGGTGAAAGTATTAAGCAATATATAGCCCATCAACCGAGCATGGTATGCCACCAATTTGGAATTGTAAAATCATGCCGAGTTTCATATTGATCGTACTTGATTTGGCAGAGCCAATGACATTGAGATTGTTTCGCAGTCCTAGGATAAAACTTGTCCCAGTTTTATTTAATAACAAATATCTGGGATTTCCTCTTTAATTGTCACCTCAGGGGATCACGTGGCTAAGTTGGTAGGACGCTGACTCGCTATAAAAATGGTTTGGGATATACCTTACCAAAATATAATATTCTGATGGTTGTATTTTTGTGGCTTTAATTTCACATCTTTGGTTTTGTATTCTTACTGTTTATTCATTTGTTTATCAAATATATTTTATATTTACAGCATACAGAAAATCGTCCACACGATTTATATTCTAAGGAGAGTAATATAGGTGTTTTAAAACGGGTTAAACGTAAAAATCTAGCAGATAAAAATACATGTTATCTTTATTTACGATCTGATCCCATGATGTGGAAGTATGTAAAAGAAGAGAAATATAAATCGCAGATATTAGTAAGTTTCTTTTCAGTTTTTGTTCCATTTCTATTATTTATATTCCTATATATACTGACAGTGGCTAAGTGAGTAAGATACTAGCTTGCTAGCCCTGGAGGTCAGGTGTTCACTCCCGACGTTGGCCGAGAAAGTTCATTAGGATTTTCTGGCGTGGTTTACCATGTCAGTGGTGCACAATGGAGGGTCTGACATGGGCAGCTGTCTAGTCGTTCTGATGGGATGAAAAACAGACGTCCTGTGTACACATTGGCATTCACGTAAAAGATCCCTGTGCAAAATTTCTCACAGAGCACACTTCATTAGCCCAGTCTGAGCAGAACAGTAGGACGTTAAACCCTGTTTCATTTCATTACCTATATACTGACACAAATTGATAAAGTATTACAAATCATGTGGTGAATATTAATACAGCCTACTGTTGACATCTCAGATACAACTTATATAACCCACTGATTTGAGAATATTTACAAGCTATAGGTAAAGCTAAAATTTTGCAGTGTAATTTATCCTGAACAGACATTTGATTGGACCAGTAATCCTCTCTGCTGTAACTTTTGACCTCTGCTCACAGACAGCATTGTGTTTACATCTTCTGATTGACAGAATGGCCAATGTCATCGTTATTTTACTATGATATTCATTATGATATTTTCAGTTCAATATGTTCATTAGATAATGATGTGAGAAATGATAATTTTATTTAAAAATGCTTTATTAGAATCCTTGGTAAGATGATTAAACATTCTGTTCTATTTTAGTCGGATGTTAGAGCTAAAGAAGAGATTTTAGCATTTTTTACTAGCCATGTTGCTGCTATAAAAGATATCTATTCAAAAACATCATTTGAAACGTATGATAGAAACATAGTTTGGGAAGGTGTCAATTTCTTAGTACAGCGAACAACAGTAAGTATATGAATAAAAAAGGAATATTGCTTAAACATTAAGGTTGTTTGAGGTACTCTAGCACCCCCCACTCTATAGATTCAAATTTCAGTTTACATTGTATAAAAAAAACTATAAAATGGAAATGTCTTTGGCAATAATAGTGATATGTTGATATTGATTGTGTCCTGTCTTCATTAGCCCAATTCGGAGCAGAACAGTATTTCATTTCTGTATTGATGTGGCCACCTCTGATTAAATGGGTAAATTCAAAATTTAAAAAAAATAAATAAATTGATGCTCTAAGTGCCCAAATGAATGTTCAAAGTTTCAGTTACTTGATTCTGACACAAGTTATTATCTCTCTAATAGATGATGCTAGTGAGGCCATAAACATTTCTCCAGAGTTGATCACATTTAAATGTTTATAATGTATTTTATTTCAATTCCATCTCTCATTTTAAAATATCTCCTCTTCAAAATTTGTTCCATTTCTTATCGTACATTGGATTTATATATTTATCTTGCAGATTATGACAATTACTGGAGAAAAGTGTGAAGATCCAAGCAGTAAAAGTGCATTTTGTAATGAAAATATTGATGTCAGTAATTTCTTAAATCTGAATTCGCTGGATAATCATGATGAATTTTGTTTGGCCTATGTATTTACACATAGAGATTTTATTCAGGGAACTCTTGGATTAGCTTGGGTTGGATCAGAAACAAGTAAGCTATTATTTGGTTGCTTGTTCTCTAGAGATTTTTTGAAAAATGACCATTTGCACTACTTAAAGCCACAATATTTTTGTAGCGCCTTTTCTTTATTGTGCTGTTGTTTTCATGAACGTTTATATTTAATCAAATGTTTTGAGACATCTTAATAATCATTAAGCATTGGAAATACTTCAGTATACTGTATCCACCATGATACAGGTTAAGTTATTTTTTATTGATTTTATGGTAGAATATTAACAAGTACAATAAGTAAAATTGAGCCACACACATGAACTTTAACTAGAATGTACACTGTCTGTACATAAAGCCGACACTGTTGAATAAGACAGAGAGCAGCAGGTGGAAGATACAATGTTTATCACATTATTTATGGTTTTCTGTGGAAGGATATCAGGCCATGTTTACCACGTGTTTCAGGAGCGGCAGGAGGTATCTGTGAAAAGTATAAAGATTATCCAGAAGGAACTAGTAAAGTTGGTAAAAGTTTAAATACAGGCATTGTTACGATAGTGAACTACGGTAAACCAGTACCATCTAGAGTCTCACATCTTACATTTGCTCATGAAGTCGGACATAATTTTGGTTCACCTGTAAGTAGTAAATGTTAAGTTTTATATTTGATTTAACATGATTAGATCTGATTTAAGGATTCAACCACAGTCGGATATTGAGAAATCAAGAACACAAAACTAGAAGTACAAAATAGCACAAACTTAATTGACAATTTAATTATCCCTAATTGGGTGCACATTTGGGACTATTTCGTGGGATAGAGTAATTTTTGACATCCCCCACCTCACCAAATGGTCCGGAAATGTAAAAATATGCCACTGAATAATAAGCAGACATTTTGAGATATAAAGTATGAACTGTCTGCCACTTGCATCTGCAGTAAACGTCCTATTACTGATTTTTAATGTCAAGGTGTCTGCTGGAGACTTTAATTTTTGACAGATGCAAATGATCTTGAATTGTGAAACATTTATTTGATAGCATGATAGTGGTCCAGAGTGTGCACCATATGGAACAACTAATCCAGCTGCGTCCGATGGAAACTTTATAATGTTTGCTAGTGCTACTATGGGAGACAAAAAGAACAATGATTATTTCTCCAAGTGCAGTAAAGATAATATAACACGAGTCTTAGATGCTGTACACAATGAAAGAGCGGGAAAAATTAATTGCTTTGGTAGTAAGTATATACATTTGATTCATTTTGTGTAAGCATAAAATGACAATGATTATTTCTCATTTTCATGCATAGTATGTCATTCTTAAAAATAACAATATTGAATGTTATTTTGTATGGAGCTAAAACATACTGTATTATTAATTAATAAGCTTATTAAGGATGACAAAATATAAATATTCTGTTTTGCACAGACTTAGTGCGACTTTAAATGAGTCTTGCAGCATATTTTCTCTTTTTATTATTGTTAGATATTGAATGGATGTTTTTCTCATATTTTTTGGCCTAGATCTTTTAATTAATTCTCTTATCGACCCCATGGTAGTCAGACATATATATTTCTTAAGAGTTATATACCTGCGCTTTTCAGTGAAACGAAAATGTTTTGTACATCTTTTAATTTCAACACCATCTGTTGGGGTTTGTTGGCTGAATGATCATTGAGTCAAATGGTACGTTTTCAACACAGGCACTTGAAGGGATTAAAATAAATTAAAATAAAACTTCTTACCACTGCTTAATACAAGAAGGTAAGTCAGGCGCCATCTTTGTTTTGACTGATTTACCATGCATCGTCTGATATCATCTCACAATACTCACTAGTTCTAACACTTCATGTCATTTTTATTGCTAACGAGACTTTATTTGATTATTATTCACCTTCCGATGTAATTAAATTGGTCATTTAACACTGTTATTGATAACAAATCAAACTTGAACCGCTATCATTTATCGACGATCAACTTCCCGAGACCGGAAGTAACCCGAAAAAAGGTCAAAAGAAGTCTGTATCACCCAGTCCCTTTATAAACCTATCATTACTCGATATGTGCATAGGAACTGGGTGATCAACTTACGAAGCGAGGCCGCTGATGAGCAAGACTCGATCACCCAGTTCCTATGCACATATAGAGCAATGATAGGTTTATAAAGGGACTGGGTGATACAGACTTCTTTTGACCTTTTTTTGGGTTACTTCCGGTCTCGGGAAGTTGATAGTCGATAAATGATAGCGGTTCAAGTTTGATTTGTTATCAATAACAGTGTTAAATGACCAATTTAATTACATTGGAAGGTGAATAATAATCAAATAAAGTCTCGTTAGCAATAAAAATGACATGAAGTGTTAGAACTAGTGAGTATTGTGAGATGATATCAGACGATGCATGGTAAATCAGTCAAAACAAAGATGGTGTCTGACTTACCTTCTTGTATTAAGCAGTGGTAAGAAGTTTTATTTTAATTTATTTTAATCCCTTCAAGTGCCTGTGGTTTTCAATACCAGACCATGAGTAGCGTAACCTGTCTAACTACCTGTTTTACTCAGGGTGCTCCATTTTTGGTTGTTCTTCTCTCTTCCTCTCCCCCCATCTCCTTCTCCCGCTGATATCTTGGAATGTGTTATCTTCAGAAAGTAATGCAGCATTTTGTGGAAATGGTCTTGTTGAACCTGGTGAAGAATGTGATTGTGGTTATGCCAATGATTGTACAGATAAGTGTTGTGTTGCTAAAGGAACCAACAATTCTGCCTCAGAATGTAAATTAAAAGCTGGCAGTGTCTGCAGGTATGTTGTGTGACTAGAGGTTTAGAGTATAAACTTATTTAATTTGTATTCATTATTACATACCCATCAAATTTATTCAAACTACATTGTAAATTTATTTGTAGCTAAAAACTTTATCACTTGTTAGATAATACAAATCTTCACGCAGAAACTATTATCCTGCACATAATGAAGTTTTCTGATAATAGTTGTTCCCCTTATAAAATCTTGTGAAGGATATACATGTAGCAGTAAAAGGTACCGCCCAATCTGCCTGAAATGTATATGCATTGTTAATGTTATTAATGTTAAGATGAAGTGAAGCACAAATTAGAAATTTCCTCGATTCTGATTGGTCGAAAAGTGTGGTCGAATGGACAATAAACCCCCTCTGAATTATCAAGGCGAATTACTGCGTATAAATATTCCATGTACTTTTTTTCATTTTTGTGCTCCATGATCTTCCTCAACTCAAATCTTTATTGGCAAATATCTTCAAGAAATTCTGCACATATGACTATCACACCATTTTCAAACATCATCTTTTATGAAAACACATTTCTGAAATACATAAAACAGTAAAAAATCAGTCCATATATTAATTAAAACCGTTTTCAGGTATCTAAATATATTCGTAACTAGGCTGTCAGTGTCACAGTATGGAAAAATTTATTTTCTTTTTGGTAGGATATAGCTTCACTCACCAATCAATTTTTACTTAATCAGGTGGATTTTTTTTATTAAATCACGGTTTGATCAAAGTCTGGCTAACTTGATCTACCTAATAATAAGTCATTAGTCACAAGAAACCGCTTACAAATACAATGAGGGGGTCGAAAATAGCAGCTGAATATCTAAACATGCCAAAATTGACATTTGTTGACAACACGTCAGAATAGTATACATAGCAACCACTTGAAATCTTAGGCTAGCCACCACTGTCATAGTTTTAAACGGTATTTTTGAGGATGTAAGTACGAAATGCAATTGTTTGAACACGAACAAGCTGCTGGGTTGTGATAAAAGTCTGCAAATAAAATAATAAAGACTGAAAACTTACATGAAACTCACGAAGCGAAGAAACCTCTGTTGCCAAGAGTTACCCCTCTTTTAGTCTCGGATAGCAGGCCGGAATTATTTCTATCACGCTAACACCCGTCTCTTAAAATGCCACAGTAAGACTAATTTCCCGTTCTTTTAAAAAAATCTTCAAACGTTAAAAAAATTTTATATCGATATCCGAATAACATTTTCTTTCATAATTCATTTACTAGACACTCGAGAATCCAAAATTTTAAATTTGAAGGAAAGCCAGGACGGCCTAAATCTGTGTTGAGAATATTTTGAAAAATGAACGCAAGCGCGTGGGCAAATAACGGCTTTTTGAAATAGGTGTAAAAATGTTTCCTAAATAGTTCCTAAGAAAATCCCTAAATATTTGAGCTACAATATCGATAAACACGTTCCTGTTACGTATTTATCGGGGGTTTATTGTCCATTTAACCATGCTTGAATTATCCATTAGAACAACTCGACGCTATCGCGTCTCGTGTTCTAATGATTCAAGCATGGTTAAATGGACAATAAACCCCCTCTAAATACGTAACAGGAAGTGTTTATCTCCTAAGTGAAGCACTGAATCTTGCTGAATTTAACAATTGAAATTCATTACTTTTAGGGTTATGACTATAACCCTTGTTTACCTTTTTCTGAACACTTGAGTCCAAAAAGTCTGGTGTTAACAATAGCTTGTGTAAGCTCTAGAGGCTGAAGTTAATATTCGATTGACTTGAAATTTATACACAGTAAGATCATGAGACACAGATAATTACTGCCAGAGTTATGGCCCTTGATCACTTAGAGGCCATAGTTATCATCTGATTGATTTTATATTTATCCAAGTTTATGATGTATAATCGTTTCAATTGACTTTAGATCGATACACAGAGTTTAAAGTCTTGAGACGAACAAGTATATTGATTTTCAATGATTTTTGATAATTTGAACAGCTTAATCCATGATAATAAATGGTTTGTTTAGCAAACATTAGCATGGGCCAACCATTTCAATGATTTTTGGATAATTACCTAATAAGTTGTTACTCTTAACCAGACATTAGTGTAATATTAATGTTTCATTGCTGACAAAAGTAAAAATATGTGACAACTCTATAGACTGCACGGACGATTTCACTTCTGTGGGCGTATGTTTTGTTGCCTGGCAACATGTCTTTGATATTCAATAGGCAAATTAAGTAGAAATATTTTATATGAAATGTTTTGTATAATATTTTGTTATTTTAGTCCTACAGCCGGACCATGTTGTGATGAAGGATGTAATCATATATCTGGCGTTGTGTGTAGAAATAAAGATGACTGTAAATCGGAATCAAAATGCAAATATCCTTTTTAAAACTAGCAAACTTTTATTGATACAGGAAGCGATTTCAAGTAAATTATATTTTTTATTTCATTTTGTATGGTTCTCATTTTCTACACTACGTAAGATATACTTACTAATTAGAATGACTGCCGTTGGAAGAGCAGAGTTTTCATTAGTTGTTTACATAATACAATTTAAGAACACAACACAATGAATATTGTCTTCAGTTTTGATATAGTTTTAAAGTTATGATTAGTGTGTTGTTGTACATACACTGAAAATGATATGATGAATTATCCTTAACTAATTTACTGGTTTATCTCATAGCTGTCCAGCTCCAACAAAGGAACCCAACAATACTCTCTGTAATTCTTATTCTCAAGTTTGTATTGATGGGGTAAGTTCAGTTTATCATTTTGTATAAAATATAAATGATTTTTACCCACAACCTTCCATCACACTTTTTGATACACAATAACTTAATTTCTTGTAAATTGAATCTGATAGAACAGTGATTCTCGATTAGTGTGCCATGTGATCTTCCTTTGTGTGCTGCAAAATTTTGAATAGTACACTAAGAAAATGCGACAAAAAACGCGTGATCCCAACTGAGTATTCACTGGTGTCTAATAGTAAGTTCATAGTAGTCTATGGTTGTCTACGTTTTAGGCCATCCATGACTTGCCACGTTGTTGTTTTGCAAAATGTATATTTTTCGTATATATTTACCCCGGTGTGCCACTATTTTTTTCATGTGTTCCAAGGTGTACCGTTGAGAAAAAACGGTTAAAAACCACTGTGATAGAACATGAAATGTAGCTTCCCTGTCAGTGTCACAAATCAGAATGTCAAAGCCATCTACAAATATTTAATTAGCTTATTGAAATCTGATTGATCAATTCTTAAAATAAACGTATTTGAATAAAGTATTGAATTGGGTTGATCTGATTGTGTTTGCAAATTTTGCTTACATATTTATTCTTGTTACCAGAACTTTACAATGAACACTGTTTTTATGTGGACAATTTGTGTGTAGACACTCTACAGGACACAATTCTTATCTGATTTTCACAAAAACGTGAAATATAGGTTTATCTCCAAATAATGGCGATTCCTTTTGATATTGGCATGTATTGGATTGAAACTTCATGGACTATGGCCCCAGATTGTACGAAAAATCACGGTTTTAGCTTGTTGACAATTTAGAGGTTACACTTTTGATCAGATTTTGAACATATCGGATTGTAACTTCCTTAGTTATGGACCCTGGTTGTATGTAAAATCACAGGTCACAATTTTTTATGTTATTTAAAAAATATATCACCATTACGCTGTCTTGTTGGTTGAGTTAAAATCAGGCCAAAACTGCCGGACAAATGCTGCCCCTCGTATGCGAATAGTGTAAAAAGATGGTATATTAAGGTTGTGGACCCTCTAGAAGTCACAATTTTCATCCGATTTTGATGTAATTTGAAATACATATTTATAACCCAAAGATCTTAGTTCATTGCGATATTCGCACATATCAGATTGTAACTTCCTGGCGACTATTAAAATAGGTCTGTCTGTCTGTCACACTTTTTTGGACACAATAACTCTGCTTCTAATTGTGCTAAAATGTTTAAACTTGATGTAGGTATTTATTAAGTCATTGCCTTGATGGAGTTCCAAGATGAGCATTTTCTGCGTAGAGTAAGCAGACATGTTGATGCTTTGGGACACGATAACTTCAGTTCTAATTAAGTGAGTGTGATGAAACTTGGTGTATACCAGTAGTTTCATTACATCAATACCTTGACTGAGTTCGATAATGAGCATTTTCTGCTGAGCCTCAGGGTAAGCAGAGCAATACACCGTAGAAAATAGAATTATTTTGTTATAGCTGTTTCCGGTTTTCCGAGGTAAAGGCTACAAATAATCTTGGGCAATTCGATGATGAGCATTTGATTGGTTGATGCTTTGGTACATTATAACTTTACTTCTAATTAAGTGAGAGTGATCAAAACTTGGTATATATCAGCATTTTCTGCTTAGGCTAAGAATTGATAAGCAATTTGATTGGTCAAGACTTTGGAACATAACAATTCTGCTTTTGATAGAGGTAGGATATTTAAACTTGATTATTTTGTTTTAAAGGAATGTCGAGGTTCTGTGTGCTTGAAGATAGATTGGGAAGAATGTTTTTTAACGGCTAGTGAAGATGGAACTGGTCCATCTAGAGAAGATTTATGTTTTATAGGATGCAGTAAGTAAATTTTTTTAGGTGTTACCAAAATTGTAAGGACGTTATTATTAGTATGCTATGTCCTTTATAGAACTGTTCCCTATAAAATAATGTTATGGGAAGTGACACAATTTGTATTCCTCAAACTTTTTTTAATACTTGGTATACTTTAGTAACTACCGTGTTACTTTTAATTATAGAAATACTCTAAAATTGGTGTCAATTTACTGAACATTAATTAAAATTGAACCCACTTTTGCTAACAACATATAGTTTTACTTACTATCTGTCAAACATAAGAACATCCTGTCAGCGACAAGTAGACAGGTGAACATTTCAAACCTGGAATTTATCAGTTCATGTTTCCAAATATTCAACTGGCTGTTTATTGAATAATATTTGATATATAAGCATTCAAACACAATATGTATATTTTGATTTTCAGAAAAAAAAGGCGCAGAAGAATGCATAAGTTCCAAGAACACAGATCTATTGTCAAAACCAGGAAATGAAGATTTTCTGGCCTTATTAACTGAAATAGACAGTAAAAATACTGAGTCTACTGGGCCAGCTGTACAGTTACCAGCAGGTAATGAATATATTGTTGTCACCTCTGTTCATCTGTCTATATAAAAGTATTTTCTGCACATTTAATTTTAAGTCTGACTATTAAAAGCATTATGGTCAGAAAATGATTTAAATCTGTTTTAATATTTGGCCTTTGTATTGTTTTCTATATAATTGCCATTATCATGTGTCCAATGTAAACAAAGTAATATGTCTGCTATCTGTTCTGTAAAGTAAAGTAAGTCATTTATTTCTATGCTGAGATTTGCTTGAATTGCAGTCTTTCAAGTAAAACAGTACATTTTTGACTAAAAGTGGACACACCAGGCGAATGCATCAAACATGTTTAATTTGGGCAAATCATTCAGTCGAATCATTTGGCTAGTGTGTCCACTACTTTAGAGATATATATCTGACTTTCATGTTAATGTTTCTGTTTCAGGTTCTCCTTGTGATAATTTCCGGGGATATTGTGACGTCTTCCATCGTTGTAGAGGTGTTGATGCAGAGGGACCACTTGCCAGATTAAAAAATCTTATATTTAATCCCCAAACATTACAAACAATAAAAGAATGGATAGTGGTAAACTTAATAATCATTTTATTATGTCTGTAGTAAACAATTCATCCCTAACATAAATCATACATGTGTCATTTTACTCTAAAGCTATAGAAGTAGAATGTTCTCATTTCACTCAAGTAAAATCACCTAAAATAAGCAATCATTTGAATTACTTCTGGTGTTGCAAATTACATGAAATAGGGTTTGACATCCTATTGTTTTGCTCCGACAGGGCTAATGAAGATGGGCATATGCCATACAGTATGCTATGAGGGAAATAATGCCCTGGCAACGGCGCTATGGCTTATATACTTTTTTATCACACAATAATACATTTGACAGTAGATATCGCTTGTATGATAAATTACATAATCTACTGCGATATATCTCCTTAGGAGATATCGCTTTACATGAATTTGATTGGTCAACCAAAAAGGAACTACTTTCTTGTATTTTAAAGAAACCACTTATTTTAAATAAGAAGTAACTTCTTTTTTATACGCCCACATTTTCATAATATCACCGTTACATGGTAATGAAGGTTGAGTTCGAATATGGTGAAAATCGGACCCAAATTGACATACAAAATGGCTGCCGTTTATACGCGAATAGTGTGAAAATATGTTATTTCAAGGTTGTGGACCCTATAGAGGTCACAATTTTGAACCGATTGTGATGAAACTTGACATGTATGTTTATAAGCTAAAGATCTTGGTTCCTTTCTATATTTGTGGCCATCGGATCGTAACTTCCTGAATTATGGCCCCTGATTGTCCGAAAAATCGCCCTTTTTAGCTTGTGGTGGCTCTGGAGGTCAAAATTATCATCCGATTTAAAAAACCGTTTGATTATATCACCGTTACATGGTAATGAAGGTTGAGTTCAAATTTTGTGAAAATCGGACCCAAATGGACAGACAAAATGGCCCCTGTTTGTACGCGATCAGTGTGAAAATATGTTATATCAAGGTTGTGGACCCTATAGAGGTCACAATTTTGAACTGATTTTGATGAAACTTGACATGCATGTTTATAACCCAAAGATCTTGGTTCCTTTCGATATTTGCACCCATTGGTTCGTAACTTCCTGAATTATGGCCCCTGATTGTACGAAAAATCACCCTTTTTAGCTTTGGTCCCTCGGAGGTCAAAATTATTATCCGATTTAAAAAAAAGTTTGATTATATCACCGTTACATGGTAATGCAGATTGAGTTCAAATTTTGTGAAAATTGAACCAAAATTGACAGCTGTCTTGTCAGGATATCCATCCTTCATCACTAACAAGGGGAAACCATGCCAGAAAATCTAGATGAACTTTGTCACCCAATGCAGGGATCAAACACCCAACCTCAAGGCTGCCGAGCCAGCATCTTACCCACTTAGCAACATGATTCCCAGTCGAATTTGAAGCCTACTGAAATGCACCTTTATAACCCAAAGATCTTAATTCATTTCGATATTTGCACATATCATATTCTAACTTAATGATGTAGGAAAAATCACTTTCGGTATTGCTTGTTCTCTATCCATCTCTCGAAAATGTGGGCGTATCCTGCCTGGCAGTGGCAGCCTATCTTTTGTGAAAGAGAAACTGTTTTTTATTTAATTGACCTTGAAGGAAATACTGGTTCAATATATAGGACTTAGCAATAGGATAAATTGCTGTCAAAAAATGATGTATCACTACACTGTAGTGTATTCAGATTCAGTAAAAATGAAATCTATACCAAACAATTATATTTATTTATTTGTGCATGTAAGAAAGGATTGAGTGATAAATAAAATCTCCAACTCGTGTTTTTTGATATTAAAAAACAATCGTAGGAGATTCTCTATATATCCAAGTGCCAAGGGATCTTTTACATGCATGTCAATGCACATACGTTACCTCTTTTTTTGGGACTATCCAAGTGATTAGACAGCTTTGAAATGATCTATGAACCAGGTTTGGAACAGGATTATTGGTACATATCTATAATTTCATAATGACATCAATCACATTCTTTTCGTGTTGTTTAAGTATCTTAATAGATAGAGATGTATATTACATGCAAAATATAAAAGTTCTCTCTAAAATATGTACTGGGTAAATAATGTACAAAGGTATTTGACATCCTATTTCAAAACTCATTTAACACATAATGTGACAACTGTTACTAGCGATATTTCTAGAATAGGCGTGAATATTGGAATGATTCCCAGCTATTATGTGAGATCTCAATGACGGATGATGATCATAGGGCGAGCGCCAGGGATGATATTGTAGTTGCCCGAGGATTATGTCCGTTGTTACTCAAAATGGTACATTAATAGAAAACACATGTTGCTTATATAAAAAGATGACTGCTTCACTAGTTATTGAAAACCTGTCTACTGAACTGGTTATTGTTTTATAACATGATAAATAGTTTATTTATATTAAATATTTATTATATATACTTTATTTGACAGGAATATTGGTGGGCAGTATTGTTAATGGCTATAGGTTTAGTTGTAGTAATGGGCGTTTTTATTAAGATTTGTGCAGTTCACACACCAAGTAGCAATCCTAGAAAATCGGCAGCTCGTAAACTTACATTACCTAGACGACGTAATCATGGTGGAGGTCCGCAAGGAAATAAACAATCTCGGTCAGCAGCATCAAATCCACAGTTTGTAAGTACAAATATATAAAAATCAGTAATGATATTTCGACCATGTATTCTAGACATGTCCTATGCTATTTCCCAAATGTTCGACCATAAATATGCCCCATCGGACATCAAGGTATGGTGAATAATGATCAATATTCCAATTTAATTTGACTGTACTCTGTATATAACTATTACTCATCCCGATTATCGTTGATAATGGGCTCGATTGATTAAGTAATTAATTGATCAACTATAATATTCAACAACACATAATTTTGTTAGAATATTACTGATATAAATTTGAATACCGCACAGGAATTAACTATGAAAAAAGACGATGTGCGCCTATTTTTAGGTGCGTGAATTTGAAATAGGTACAGGTCGAAAGTAGGCACGCTTGCATTCTATCATATTATGACAACTGTAGACTTGATACCTTTAAAATATCATTCTTGTTAAGAATACCTTTAAAATATCATTCTTATTAAGTATCAAGTCCCAATTTTGCGTCAGAAATGTCATTATTTGTAAATGCCTTTACATGTATTTGTAAATTGTTATAGTGATGTTAGTTAATTGTTTAAAAATAATTATCAGTGGAGAGTATAACCAAGAATCAACTCTTCAATAAAATTGTATGCTTGGAGAAACACTGAATCCAATAGTGTAAAACAGTGTGAAGATGTTATTTATGGTATAATACTATATTTTGTGTATTAAAGGACCCTCCACCACCTTACACAGGTCCGTCCACAGGTGGTCCACCTCATGGTAAAGGACCAAGATACAACAATGGTGGAAAAAGAGGAAGGAGAGATTTAGAGATGCAAAACATATAATATATAATTACAAACCTTGAACCTTTCTGCCTAGAGCAAACACTGAGATACATTAAACACTTATGTCCTATTTTATACATTATCTAATCTATGTTCAGCCACCCAAGGCAGCCATTTTAATATGTGTTCCACTATGTTGAATATGAATAACTCAATTCTGTCTTAGTAATTCTTTATTTTATAAATATGTCAGAAAAAGATGTAAAAATTGTTAACTGACCTGTTTGTCAGTATTAAATAGATTTATATTATGTTCAATCTATTGTTGCAGTCACAAGAAATCTTTTAAACATTCATATTCAACATAGTCCATTTTTCACACAGATCACTTAATGAAACCCTTTATGAGAGAATCAGTGAAGAAATCTGTAATTCTGTTATTATAGATTGTTAGCTTATGGTGAAGGGATTTGTTTGTCTTGAAGTTATTGCCATATTCAAACAGCTTGGTAATGTACCAAACATGATTGTCAGTCTCACTTAATTTATTATGAATGTTGAAAGATATCACTCTACATGTACAATACCAGAATTTATATTATGTTTTTCGGTATGACAAATACAACTTTGTTACTAGATGTGTAATCATACTGCAGGTTGGTGAATGATGCGCTTGACAGACATTGTAATACATATTAAAATTTGAGTAATGTTATTGATTTGAGATTGCTGAAATTGTGCTGGTCAAGAAATAGATATTTGTGAGGGTTTTCTCGTTTTGTGACATTTATTGAGCGGTTTTGTGACATTTATTGAGCAGTTTGTTTGGCAACGAAGGGCAGTAACTCTAATGTGGTAGTGATCAGTTGGGATAGAAATATTCTAGGCAATAATTCATTTTGAAAAGTCTATTTTTCTATATTGGTATCAAGCTGGTTCTTGAAAAACTGCAAAAACTGTTACAAAATTTTAATTAGGATTGATTAGCTTTCTTTTTTTTCAGCTTCTTTAAATTGTGAAAGTGTTATTTATTAGAAATACATACTTAATTTATGCTGAAAAATCATTAATGATTATTATAAATGAAAATAAATTTAAATAGACATAATTTTACACTATTGTCTTCTCTCTTTGAGAGTAAGGGAATAATTTTGAAAAATTTAGCTTAATGATTTTTTGAAGATTCTTTCCTTTTTTAGTATGTCATTTTCCATTTGATTTATTTTAAATTAGAAAGAAATAATGCATTAAAGTGCAAAAAGTGGTGATTAAGTTTATGTCAACTTGCAAAAACCATAAAGTATTAACAGCTATAATGATGTGCAGAAGGAAAGATTCAAAGTGTATTGTTGATCCAATAAGATTATTTTTAAATTGGACCCTAATGTTATATAATAATGCCTTATATATTTATGTATTTGTCGTATGTCAATATTTAACCACAAAGAACTTTTCCATTTTTTTCAGGGGTCCAATGTAAGTTTTCTTTGAATCACCTTTGCTCATTTCCCATTCATATTTGTACGGCCTTTACCATATAATATGATGATACCTGCTGTTGTTTCATAGAGCTTGTGTTAAAGTTGCTCATTCAAGTTAAGAAGGCTCAGAAATTAATTATTAATTATCTATGCTAATTTATTTGTCACTGGTTTTAGTAGGTGTTAATTGATTTTTTTCATATTTACACATTAGTTCTGAGAAATTTTGCCTTGTAAAAATTATTGAAAAAATAGGTTATATATTTGAATAGTTTATTCAATGATTATTGTGATATTTTGTTTGTTTTCTTTTAAAATCTCTTTAACTTGCATTCGCCATTCATCAGCTTTAAGATGTGTTCATACTTTTCATAACCAATATCGATCAATTACCCGTAATGTTCCACAAAATATAATTTATGCTTACAGACAGATTATTTTACTGAATTTCATTTAAATTGCTTTGGACGATTTTTTTTTCTTTTTAAATATGAATTTTTATATGCCTACATTTTCATGTAGACGTATATTGTCGTCGCCCCTGTCCAGATGTCCATCAACAATTTGTTTGTTGACACTCTTCAGGTCAATTCTTATATGATTTTGACGAAACTTGAAATATAGGTTTATCTCCAAAAGATTTTGGTTCCTTTTGATATTGGCATGTATTAAATCGAAACTTTATGGATTATAACCCCTGATTTTGATGAAACTTGAAATATATGATTCCAAAGATTTTGTTTCCTTTCCATATTTGCGCATATCGGAGCATAACGTTTTGGTTTATGGACCCTGATTGTAGGAAAAATCAAGTTTTTAGCTTGTGACCCTCTAGAGGTCTCAATTTTATCCGGTTTTAGAAAATGTATCACTGTTACACCCTTATGACAATTGAGTTTGAATTTGGAGAATATTGTACCAAAAGTGCCTGACAAAATGGCCGCTCCTTGTACACAAATAGTATAATAGGATGTAATAACAAGATTATGGACCCTCTAGAAGTCACAATTTTTCTTTGATTTGGATGAAACTTAAAATATATCCTTATATCCCAAATTTCTCAGTACAATTCGATAATTGCGCATTTCAGACCATAACTTCGTGGTCCTGGATTATGGCCCCTGATTGTACAAAAAATCGCTTTTTTTTTAGCTTGTAAAATGTGGGCTATCTTGCCTGGCAACCGCTGGTTTTTGTTACATATCACAGATTCGGAATTACTGTTCATTTGATTTAAGAATACATAATTATTTTTATATGCCCAAATTTTTTTGTGAACGTATGTAGTCGTCCCTGTTTGTCCGGACGTCCACAATTTGTTCCTGGATTATGGCCCCTAATTGTAAGAAAAATCACGATTTTAGCTTGTGGACCCTCAAGTGGTCACAATTTTTATCTAATTTTAAAAACTGTTTACGTATATCACTGTTTCACCATAATGAAGGTTGAGTTCGAATTTTTGGGAAAATCGAAACGAAACTGCCTGACAAAGTTGTCTCTCCATGTACGCAAATTGTGTATAAAGTATAAGTATGTAATACAAAGGTTGTGGATCCTCTTGTCAAAATCTTTGTCTGATTTTGGTAAAACTTCAAATTTGTCTTTATATCCCAAAGATCTCAGTCCCTTTTGATATTTGTACATCTCAGACCATAACTTCTTGGATGGTATGAAAAATCAAATTTTTTTTTAACTTGTTCTCAATCCATTTCTTGCAATCTGGGCGTATCTTGCCTGGCAACTGCAGGTTACATATTTTCTTTTTAGGTTAGATATTCTATTTAACCATGATGAATTCTATATGTACATATTTGATGTAAATATAAAATTTCACCTACATGTATAATATAATGTATTGGGATGTAAATTTAATGTCATACTAATATTATCAACAAGTTTGTATCAAAGAGTTACTGTTATTTATTGTTGATGTACTGAAAATGTGATGTGGCTATGGTCAGAAAAATAAAATAATTTTAAAAAAAGGAGAGAAATAACTCCTAATAAATAAGTTTGGATATAATCTCAAATATGAAAGGAATGTATCTCTTATTTAAAACTTTTCTGCAAAAATATATCGGTGTATTTTCTTTCTTTTAACTTACAAACTTCTGAGATCAGACAGTACTATTTCTTTGTAGAACCGTAAATAAGTATTTGTATCCTTCAATACAAACAATTAATAAGAATAACTTTTTTATTTGATTTTATTATATTACTTAGTATCGTAACTTCCTTCATAATTATATTTAGTGTATAAAAATATATATATTCATAATTTTACTACCCAAGATTCACTACTTAATATTCTTAGACAGTGTCATTATTATATTTTTATTACTGACTAAGAAATCACTTCAAATCTGTTGTATTGAATCTTGAATCCTCAAATTTATCTCGTGTGGATGTCGACTGTTGACAAATGATTACCGTTAGATGAATCACATGGTATATTTCTATATTAAAATTGATAATAATGTATGTAAATTTTCATGAAATGAACATTTGTAAATATCAATTAATTTCAAACCCGAACAAAAAATTTTACTAAAAATTATTGATCATTCTTAGAACATGTATACTTTAAATAATTTACACACTTTTTCTCTAATTGTTTTTGAATGTATATGAATTATGTGTATTTTATTAGAGAAATTTTTTGAAGATTTGAAATGCATGTTATTTACAGTACATATGTAATTATATCTAGATATCATACAGGTGACCTAGTTACATCAATCATAAAATCTGTGTTCCATATTTTTTTTTAAAATGATGAATAAATGTTTTATACATTACATAATCTTGTAAATAGTTTGGAAGGTATCAGTTAACACATGGTGCTGATGAATTCACTTCTCACCCCTTCACTGCACTATGATCAATATCCATATCATTCCCGCAATGAAATGAAAATAACGTCCTACTCTTCTGCACCTGGGCTAATGGAAGACGGGCATACGCCATACAGAGTGCTATGAGGGAAATTTTGCCCGGGCCGCGGCACTACGGCCTACTCTTATATCGAATTTTAACTGCCAAGGGATCTTTTACGTGCACGTCAATGTGTACACGGGACCTTGGTTTCCCGTCCCATCCAAAAGACTAGCCAGCTGTCCTTGTCAGGCCGGCCCTCCTTCTGCATCACTGACAAGGGGGTAACCACGCCGGAAAATCGAGATGAACTTTTTTGGCCAATGCAGGGATCGAACACCCGACCTCCAGGCTAGCGAGCCAGTGCCTTTCCCACTTAGCCACCGTGATTCCCCATTCCCGTAATAATTCAGTTAAATTCAATATGTAATTTATAGCAGTGATTGATAAGATCTAAGAAGATTCACAAACCAACTAGTTTTATCCTACCAAGGGGCACCGAAATGACATAGAAAATGGGCAACAATCCTTGTGTGTTGACAGCTTGGACCAAGAGAAATACTTCAAATAATTTGTTGAAAGGGACTGCACCACACATGATTGCAATAAACAAATCTACGGACAAGACAACCTTCACATGGAGGCAGAATTTGGGTTTAGAATCAAAGAGGGTTTTAATTGACAGCAAGAGATTGGTTACGGTAATATGCACTAATTCTTGGGAAACTTTATAAATAGAAATTAAAGGTGAGGTTATGGGAAATATTGTTCAGTATAGTGATGCAGACTTGCAGTCAGTTATATAATGTCCAGCTAAATTGGGGTAGGACTAGCCTGAAAATTATAGGCTCTTCATAAATTAGGAAAGACATTAATTTATTTGAAAGCGTAATTCATATCTTGCATTAGTAATATTAGAGGTTTGTGTCCCTCTTCAACTTCTCCAAATCAAGCTCTTCCACCACCATGGTGTTCAAAGGACCCATACCCTCATGATCATAAAATAACAACAAACAACTGATTAAATATGTGATTATTCCTTCTTTATAACAGGAATAAACAGCCCCCCTCCCTCACTGAACAGAGTGTTTACATTAAAAGTAGAAACAACACAGTCAAATTCTACATTATATTGTATACATTCATACCAAAAGTCTTTAGAACAACAAGTTAAAATAAATATTGACTTACTGCAAAACCAAGGTCTTGCTTAATATTATTTTTTTCTGTTTTAATATAAAATTTTGTCACCATTATTGTGACTTTAGCACTTTCTTTGCCAACAGTGAAAAACAATATAATTTAAAATTGATCAACAAAATAAAACTATGTCATAAAATCAGACCTTGCTACCAGTCGAAATATCGCTAATTTAACAGAGATTCATATATCAAATAGAGCCCAATAGACCATTGAAAAATTTGAGGCAATACACATGTAGATAAAAATTTGCATAAATTGTTGCCTTGATTGAAATGTTTCTAATTATTAGCCAAGAACATTGTTACTTAAGTTATACAAATTATACACTATTTAAACCGTAGAACTTACAAAGGTGGCGAGAGTATGTTAAGAAAATACATCAGACAAAAAAATGTACATGACAGACGACAAAATTACATTAGCTAACAAACAAATGAACATGTACCATTTTGAAATTTACATGCGATACAGAAGGTACATGAATGATAATACCATTATATAATGGCAACATACAGAAACTAGAGCATTCTCAGAGCAGGGTTTCACCATGTATTTATAATATATATCATTCCAGGGCAATGATTTCATTAATACAACAAATGAGAAAAACAAATGAATATAAATGCATATTGATGATGATATATTTGATGAAAATAATGAAAGATTACTAAAATGTATATCATAGGAAGTGGTTTCTTCACCTATATATGTATATATAGAATATACTATTCAATTTCTGTTGATTAACTTGATTTCATAAAGAAATCTGAAAAAGTATGTTTAAATCTCATGAATTAAACATTAAAACGGTTTTGATTGATTTTTTTACATAAAGAAAATAATAATACAATTAATTATATAATGAAAATTAAAAAGATATGAGGTATGGTAACCAATATACAAAATAGTCATTGTTGAATATAGAGATATAACCGGTAGCTAAAATATCCTATGGATATTTACTTGTACCTGTACTGGATACAAGAGAAGATGTACTTATAACTTGTAGTCAATGTTTACCAGTATTGAAATGAGGTATATTGTTAATATAAAATCTAGTTTAGAGGTATTCAAATATTACACCGAAAAATATAAGAAAATTCTCTACAATTGATATTGTTCTATAATAAATGTTCACATATAAACATCTAAACAAATAGAAGTGATGAAAAATTGCACAAATTTTGCTAAAACCTTATTTCAAATTCATTCATGTGTTCAATTTTCAAATTAATTTTTTTTGACAGCGTCTATGTGGTTTTTGATTAAATTTTAAAAATTACTAACAAAACATGAAATAAACAAAAAGAACAAACTTAAAAGAATGATACAAATTTTGGAACAAATTAAATAAATCTTTTCAAGACATTCACTTCTTTCCCCAAAAAATAAAAATAATGAAACAATATCTAAAATCATGTGTACATAAATACAACAACCAAATATGTTAAACGAACTTAAAATCATAAATAATTTCCACAACAGACCAAAATATGCTAATGATAAAAATAATAACTAATAATTTATATTTAATATTTTTAACTGTTTAACCTTTTCAATAAGGGTATATAATAAGTTAACAAAACATTAATATAATTATCATACACATAATAATGCTATATAATACAATATGAGGGGATAACATCCTGAACGCATCAAGATCTTACCATACAAGACCAATAATAAAAGTAAAGAAAAAAAATTCCTACAGAAACCCATAATAAAAATAACAAGCCAAACGCTAGGCTGATGTTCCAGCCACAACTCAAAATAAACAGATGACACATACTAATTAATTACACATTTATCGAGCAATAAAACTGATTATCTATACTTAGTCTAAACAGAATATTTTTAACTCCGTCAAGGTTTTGAAGGACCTGGTAGCTTAAATTTTATATTTCCATAAGTTAGAATCAAAGCTCTCTTGACCTAAAGGATCGACAAATGAAATTGCTTAGCTTTGCTTAACTTTAGCAGAAAATGTTAATCATTGTATGCAGTCAAGACATTCATCTAATGAACATATACCTACTTCAAGTTTAAACATTCTACCTCAATCAAAAGCAGAGTTGTTATGTTGCTTATTCTCACATAATTATATGAAAAGTTATGTTCTAAAGTCTAATCGTAACCAATCTAATTGCTTATCTCTGCTTAGCCAAGTTTGAACATTCTACTTCAAATAGTAGAGTTGTTGTGTTGCAGAAAGTGTGATTGACGGATTGTGATAGACTGACCCATTTTAATAGTCCCTGTAAACTCCAAAAGGATCAAAGGTTTTTTTGTACAATTACTAGAAATCAATTGAATTTGCAATGAGCTAAAAATTTTTTAGACTAATTTCGTTTTTTTTAAACATCAATGATAATAGGTTTTAAACATTTTAGACAAATCATGAGTGCAATTTCATTTCTTAATGAAAACATGTATTGGCAAGTTTTAGAGTTAAACTCAAAAAATTTCATAATAAAAAAAGAGGTATTTTAACAGTTAGACTTTCTGATAATGACAATAACATCAAAATAATATATACGATGATTAATAATGATCCTAAAGAAAATCAGTAACAATGTAAAACATATGAAGAAATGCCCGCTACTTCTCACCCCCTGCTCTGATGCTATATAGAGAGACTACAAGAGAGTAAAATATAAAATGATTGCTCCAATACAACATCTACAGTCAAATACCAACTGAACTTGACGTACCTTTATATAACTACATCACTCTACTTCAACATATCAAGTTCAATGAGTATTTACAACAGCACTGCTATATCATACATATATAAACTGTACACACACACATGGTACTTATAAAACATAGGCGGGGTGTACTGTTAATTGATGTCGTGGTTTTGTTGCATCTAGCCACCACAACATGACCCGGAATTTAGCATGCCCCATCACCACCCCCTAGTTTAATAGTGACTTTAACTCCCTGAGACGATTTCAGGGGTGGTGACCTGAGGTAGATTCGACACTGAGGTAACAATCCCGACGCGAAAAGTCGGGGCGGAAATCAAACAGGCAAAATGTTATCCTGGCATTCAGGTCATTAGTTACTATAAATACTGACAAAATTACGAGAGGAATAGTCGGACATAAAAGAGGATTAATAATAATAATAATAATATCAGCTGCCCAGAGTAAGGGACAGACAGTGTTTATACTACATGTATTAAATAAGTCCAGTTATTGATGGCAAACTATACATAAATACAAAACCATTCAGTAACTAGACGTTCATTCATTCATCTCATTCTAATATACTGACTGTAAGTTAATAGAGACAAGAGATTAAAGGAGAAATCCAGCTGCTGCAGATTCTTTTATTTATTTATTACCTGATATCAAACAGTGTCCACAATACTAAACTCGAAACACCACATTTCTCCTTTAATGAACAAATTAAGATATTGGCTGTGGCGTCATAAGGGTAATTACCATTAATTGTTTATAAACACGATCACATGCTTATTTATGACAGTTACCCCTATGAAGTCAAAATCAAAACAAAACTACTTCTTTGTGTTAAGCATAGTTTAGACTATTTCAATACTAGATAATGAATAACATGTCAAGAACCTGCAATGGCTAGCCTTGTCCTTGAAAAGAAAGCAAATTCAGTATTTTACAAAATTAACTTGTCTACCATTTTGCCACAATACTTTTTTTTCACAAGTGATGAACTGTCAGCATGTAGGCCTGTACAAGTTAATTATGTGCAGCACTGTACTTTAATTGTCTGTGAAAAGAATAGAATGAGACCAATGAATAAACAAAAAAAAAATTGAGGTTCGATTGACGTGGAAATTTTTCACCGGGGAAACACCTATATGTAGTGGTGTATGTAAAGTTTTGGCTGCAAATATTGGGATAAGCTGCCTGTAATTTTCACCACGCTAATTTCACCTCAAAGATCATATGGTACACAAACTCCAGTACTACACTGGTAATAAACTAATCTAATAGTTATATTGAAACTGTACAATTATATAAATGAAATTGAAGTGGTCGAGTCACTATATATATATAATATATATAAATACAGTAACTGAGATATAACATAATTGTTGTCTTTTTGTAAGCAAAGGTGTATTTTACCCTGAGCTCTCTTTCTCTCTCACACTCTCTCCAAACACTAAGTCTTTTTATATTTTGAGGTAAACAATATCATTAAAACATTGACTGCCATAGCTTCACCTCCGACCTTTGACTTCACCTCACACCAAATACAAAATGCGATCCTTGTTTACTATGTTCTAGCCCGTTATTGTAATAAGAACACAAGATACCTCTCAAGCCTCCACAAAACAAAATGTCCTTATTTTGATAGAAATCCATTGGCTAGCTTCAGTCAGTTATAATATAATCAATGAGGTATTTTGACCACAAAAATTCCTGCTGATTGATCAAAAAGAAAAGTATAAAAGAGTTTGTATAATACCCGCATGTTCAGTTTGTTGTGAATATCCATATTGAAGCACAGCTTCGATCAGCCGTAAGATAATCCGGCTACACCCGCACATGATAATTGAGGTCAGTCGTTTTCATATATTTGTAAAGAAAAAAAAATTATTAAAAATCACACAACAGAGTGAGAGTTTTTAGCTGCAGAAACGGTTCTCCCATCACGGACCGTTGTTTGTATTTGGTGAGGTGCCAAAGAGTTCTCATGGACTCTGGCAGGTATAGAGTTCAGTGTGAGGTCAGGATGGGTGGTATTAGAGCAGCGAGGAGGATCTGGAGGAGGGGGTGGCAGCTCCTTGTTGATCCTAGAAGGTGAGGTAGATGTTGACTGGTGGTATTTGTTCCTGAGTAAAGAGCCATGCTGTTTGTGTTGAGGTGAAATGTTGGGTGTTGGCTGTCCTGTATCAGTAATAACTGCCAGAGTTGCTGCCTCTATTACACAGGGATCACCATCAACTAAACTGTTTGGAGAAGCCAGTTGTGGAGTGGCTGTTCCAAAATTCTCCCCTACACTTCCTACACTTCGATCTATATCTTCTAGGGAACCACTATCTCCTTCCATCACACTACTGCTATTGGCGGCCGATTCACTGCCCTCTCCAGTCACACTGCCATCTGTGGCGGCAAGCATAGCGGCAATCAAACCATGATGTTCCTGCAAATACATAAAATTTTAACATGTTTAACACAGGCTCTTAATTCTTATCATTTTAGCATTGTGTAAATTTGAAAAACCATAGTAAGACATATGAGTATAATGAGTATTCTAATGTAGACATGAATATTCCATTGTAGAAATATCAGTATTCCATTGCTTAAATATAAGTATTCTATTGTAGAAATAATGTGTATTCTATTGTAGAAATACAAATAATATTGCAAAAATGAAACATATATATATATATCACCTCTCTATTGCTGCTAACATCAAGATGACTATTGTTGCTGCTGGGAAATGTGGGTACATGCCCATTGGCTATGTGTCCATTTTGACAATTGAACCCTCGAGTTCTCACACCATTTGGAGTGACAATCATATTACCTCCACCCTGAAGAAATTAAAAACTTTCATAAGATGGAGCATTGAGAGACATTTAAGTGCAATAAATATCGCTAAAGATCTACGTGTATGGTATGCTATACCCATTAAAATATACTTGCAATTCTAAATGAAACCTCATGAGAAAACGACAATACCAAGTGAAAATGTTGTTTCCATAATCGTATAAACACATCACAGATCTATTCTCTCCCAAAATATAACTAATTGACAAAATGGGAATATTAAAAATCGCAAATGTTGGAGCCGACATGAATAGTATGTGACCTTTCTTTCAAGGTTGACACTTAAAAACAGAATCTGTCATTGTATCAAGATGGCCAAAAATCATATTTCAGATGCCTTCTGCATTGCCCGTACTTCCAGTTATATCAATGGTGAAATTACGATTCATACAATTAAATGCAGGAATTGTTCTTATAGTATGTATCACTTATCTTCAACTCAACAGAAAGTTAGTCCCTGTTACAATTTGCAACCAGAAAATACATAACTAAATGTGGCACAAAAAAGATGTATAAGAAATATAACGCTAACGCTACAATATACGTCCACATTCCTGCTTTGATTGATATGATACTTTGGTTTGTTTAGCATTGAGGGTCGTGCCTCAACATCAATAGTTGCCGTCCTTAGAGTATAAGGAATACGTATACCAAGATAATCCATTCAGAATTGTGCCTTCCTAACGTTAAAGGCCAAAATCAATAGTGGACACCCTCAGGCTATAAGGAATATATGCCAAGTACCAAGCTGATTCATTCAGAATTGCGGCCTGTAAACGACAAACACAAAAATTGGGCGTGTCTTGCCTGTGGGAGTCGGGACATGCAGTTGTTGTCCTTAGGCTATAAGGAATACATATCTCAAGTTAAGAATCCATTAAGAATCGTGGCCTGTAGGCAACACACACAGACACGAAGTAAAAATGGGCATGGCTCTGCCCCTGGGGGTTAGGATATCACCAAAAACAATAGGGGTCATACTTAGGGTATAAGGAATATGTATGTAAAGTTTTAAAAGGATCTGTTAAGACTTGCATCCTGTAGGCGAACACAAGACACAAAAGCATTGGGCGTGGCTCTGTCCCAGTGGGTCTGACATGCACCAAAAATAACAGTGGTCAGCCTTAGGGTATAAGGAATAAGTATAAAAAAAGTTTTCAAGACGATCAATTAAGAATTGTGGCCTGTAGGTGACACAAGACACACAAAAAGAAAATGGGCGTGGCACTGTCCCTGGGGGTCGGGCATGCACCAAAAACAATAGGGATCTTCCTAAAGGTACCAAGAATAAGTATTCAAAGTTTCAAGATGATACATTAAGAAATGCAGCCTGTAGACGACAGACAAACAAATACAAGAAATGGGCGTTGCTGTCCCATGGGGTCGGGCATGCACCCAAAACAAAAGGGATCATCTTAAGGGTATAAGGAATAAGTATTTTAAGTTTCAAGATGACCGATTAAAAATTGTGGCCTGTAGGCGACACACAAAAAGAAAATGGGCGTGGCTCTGCCCCATGGGGGTTGGACATGCACCCCAAATGATAGGAATGTTCCCTAGGGTACAAAGAATAAGCATTAAAAGTTTCAAGATGATACATTAAGAAATGTGGCTTGTAGACGACAAACAAATAAATACAAGGAATGGGCGTGGCTCTGCCCCTGGGGGTCGGGCATGCACCAAAAAACAATACGGGTCATCCTTAGGGTGTAAAGAGTAAGTATACAAAGTTTTAAGAAAATCCAGTTAGAATTGCGCCCTGTAGGCGACACACAAAAAGAAAATGGGCATGGCTCTGCCCTGGGGGTTGGGCATGCACCCCAAACGATAGGGATCATCCTTAGGGTATAAAGAGTAAGTATACAAAGTTTGAAGAAAATCCAGAAAGAATTGCGCCCTGTAGGCGACACAAAGACACACGAAAAGAAAATGGGCGTGGCTCTGCCCCTGGGGGGTGGGCATGCACCCCAAACGATAGGGATGTTCCTTACGGTACAAAGAATATGTATGCAAAGTTTCAATATTATATGTTAAGAAATGTGGCCTGTAGACGTCAAACAAATACTAGAAATGGGCGTGGCTCTGCCCCTGGGGGTCGGGCATGCACCAAAAACAATAGGGATCTTCCTTGGGGTATAAGGAATAAGTATACAAAGTTTGAAGAAAATCCATAAAGAATTGCGCCCTGTAGGCGACCCCCAGACTCACACATACATACATACATACACACACACACACACAGAGACAGGGGTGACGGCATAATACATTCACATTATGAATGTGGACATATAAAAAGTCAACATTCCAAAGAAGTACATTTTGTGCCCTATACCCAGCTGGAAAATGACTTCACCCTTTGAATTTAGAGAGCAAAAATTGGAATTGCAAAGATAGGTTGCCAAGGTACGAAACATGAGCCCACAGCAGCAAATCGTCTTGGCAGTCCATAATGGTTGTTGCCTCAGGGTCAGTTGATCATTTGCAAGATTATGCAACAAGCCACAAAGTAATTATCAGAAATCAATAAAAATTTGACAAACTTCTTCCTTGCAATAACATTAGTAGCTACGGCATCCACAAAAATTTCAAAATGATCAAAAGCTATAAATTTGAAAGTCGTTATCTTCAATCTTAGAAAATCAGTAGGTTTCTTTCTGTCATGAACATAAACAATTTTTAAAAATTTTAATCCAGTGACAACCCATGCCCCTAGAGTGTCCAAAAGGAATTGGGGACCAACGGATAGACAGGACTGATCAATTTAGCCAATGGCAACATGCCACCTTATTAATTCAAACTACTGGAGTTTATCACAAGATGTCAGTTTTTGATTTACCTTTGAGTCTGACTGTTCATTCTCTGGTAGTTTGGTTAACATGGGAGTAAATGCATCAGCATCATGTTGATCCATGGGTATATGTTCTGAGCTTCTATTGACATGACCATTACCAGTTCTAGGAAGATGTCCGTTACCATGATAAGTTGGCGGTGGTAAAGTAAGATGATCCTCATTATAGAAACATCTGAATAACATTTTAAACCTGTTTCATTAACATTAAAACTGTTTTTAGTATGTCTTCAAGGTTAATAATAAATATATCAAATCTATTGTACATATACTATTCAAAAAAAGTAGGGGATATTTGATTTTTAAGTGTTATTAAAGTCACCTAATGAAACTGACGAAGAAACAAATGACAAAATGAAATGAAGTTCACATTCATCGATTTATTCCAAATGATCGTTAGACTAAGTAAGGCACAGACTGACCATTATAAGGGTAAAATGATACCCGGGGTCAAACAGCAAAGTTACCACAGCATCACAACAAAGTCAGTAACAGGTAAATCCTCCTCTGTTTGCCAAACAAGCATTGATCCGACGTGGCATACTCCTAATGAGACGTCTAAGGTCATTTTGGTCCAGATTGTCCCATTCCTGTTGCAACGCAGCAGCAAGTTCTTGGACATTGGTAGGACGTTGTTGACGTTGACGTAACCTCTGTCCAAGCATGTCCCAGACATGCTCGATGGGGGAGAGGTCGGGACTCAGTGCTGGCCAAGGTAATGTGGTGATGTTCTGTTGTTGGAGGTAACCTGTAACGATCCTGGCCCTGTGACATCTTGCGTTGTCATCCTGGAAGATGAAACGGCGGCCATGACGTCGTGCGAATGGCACAACATGGACTGCCAAGATGTTGTCCCGGTAGTACTGGCCTGTAACACGCCCTGCAACAACATGTAAAGCCGTTCTTCCAGCAACAGTGATGCCTCCCCACACCATAACAGAACCACCCCCAAATCGATCATGTCTGATGACGTTAACGTCTTGGAAGCGCTCGTTTCGACGACGCCACACCCTCCTACGTCTGTCCAAAAGATAGGTTGCCAGGCAACGAAACATACGCCCACAGCAGCTAAATCGTCCGGGCAGTCAACAAGGATTGTCGCATATTTTTACTTTTTTTTGGTAATGAAACATTTGT
The DNA here is from genome assembly GCA_963678685.1 of Patella ulyssiponensis. Lineage (NCBI taxonomy): Eukaryota > Metazoa > Mollusca > Gastropoda > Patellidae > Patella > Patella ulyssiponensis. The sequence goes on along the minus strand of OY783229.1, from coordinate 48,665,137 downwards.
AATATACTAAAATCTGAGTAACAACTCATTATGTAATTATCAGAAAATCATTAGAATTTGTTTGCTTTTTATAAAGTTTTGCCCCACGCTAACAATTAGTATAGGAAACATTTAATATCATGGATTTAGCTGTTCAGTTATCAAAATTCATTGAAAATCAAAATACTTGTTCGTTTCAACACCTTAAACTCTGTGTATCAATCTGAAGTCAATCGGATGATAAGTTTGGCATCTACAGCGCCACAAGGTTTTTTTAGAATGATCAAGGGGGATAACTTTGGAAGTAATTATTTGAAATTGATGAAAATCAGTAGGCTTCTTCCTCTCAGGACCTTAAACAGTGTGTGTAAATTTAAAGTCAATCGGATATTAACTTTGGCCTCTAGAGCGTCCACAGGATTTTTTGATGTGATCAAGGGCCATAACTCTGGCACTAATTATCGGAAATTGATGCAAATCAATAGGCTTCTTCGTCTTATGACCTTAAACACTGTGTATAAATTTAAAGTCAATCGGATATTAACTTTGGCTTTTAGAGCGTCCACAAGATTTTTTGAAGTGATCAAGGGAGATAACTCTGGCACTAATTATCGGAAATCGCTGAAAATCAATAGGCTTCTTCGTCTTATGACCTTAAACACTGTGTATAAATTTAAAGTCAATCGGATATTAACTTTGGCTTTTAGAGTGTCCACAAGATTTTTTGAAGTGATCAAGGGCCATAACTCTGGCACTAATTATCGGAAATGGCTGAAAATCAATAAGCTTCTTCGTCTTATGACCTTAAACACTGTGTATAAATTTAAAGTCAATCGGATATTAACTTTGGCTTTTAGAGCTTCCACAAGATTTTTTGAAGTGATCAAGGGCCATAACTCTGGCACTAATTATCGGAAATCGCTGAAAATCGATAGGCTTCTTCGTCTTATGACCTTAAACACTGTGTATACATTTAAAGCCAATCGGATATTAACTTTGGCCTCTAGAGCGTCCACAAGATTTTTTGAAAACGTCAAGGGCCATAACTCTGGTAGTTATTATCGGAAATCTCTGAAAAACAATAGGCTTCTTCGTCTCATGACCTTAAACACTGTGTATAAATTTAAAGTCAATCGGATATTAACTTTAGCCTCTAGAGCGTCCACAAGCAATTGTGGACGCCGGACCGACGGACGGACGGACGGACGGACGGACCGACGGACGGACCGACGACAATATACGACCACATTTCAATGTGGGCGTATAAAAATCAACAGTGAACCTTGACTCATCTGAAAACATCACATTGCTCCAGCGTCGATTATCCCAGTGTTGACGATCCCTACACCAACGACGTTTTGCCTGAATGTGATGATCTCTCAAACAAGGGATCACGCGAGGACGTCGGGCGCGAAGGTGACCCCTATGCAGTCGATTCCGAATCGTCTGGCCACTCACTCTCACACCAGTGTCTGTTTCAAGACGAGCGCTGATCTGATTTGCTGTGATGACACGATTTCTCAAGGCCAAGGTACGGATAAATTAATCCTGGGCTTGAGTTGTTGCCCTTGGTCGACCTGAGCGTGGTCTGTCCTGTACAGATTGTGTATCACAGAAACATTCATCGTCCGCGCCACAACCGCCTGTGTTGTGCCGATCTGTAGCATGCCAAGGGCACGTAACCTTTCATTTTGGGTAAGCCGACGCATATCAAAATTGTTTTCTGGTCACTAAAACAATTAAACTGATGTTTCCACCCTGGAATTCAATGCCACAATGACTGTAACATTCAAAGTCAGAGTCGTGCAAATCTTGGGTTGGACCCCCATGATGATCCCAAGCATCACCTGCATTCCATGCGGTAGCTATTGGTGCGTTTGGGCGTCACATGTAACTGGAAATGTTTCTTCTGTTAGGTTCTATAGTGACTTTTTTCGTAGTCACTTGCATATTTTAGTATTATGCCCCCAAAATCAAATATCCCCTACTTTTTTTGAATAGTATATTTAAATCAATTTGACTAAGTTTTATAATGTTCATCAGAAATATTGATATAGTGTTCTCATAGTGCTCTTTTACTTGTAATATACATGTAGAACAATTTAACAAAAAATGTTGAGCCTGATGGATTGAAATGAGTTATCCTTCATTCATTGACTAACATGTCCAAGACCATAAAGAATGTGACATGAAATCAATAAACGTAATGTGTGAACTTCGGTTAAAATTAATATATTTCAAATATTTCAATCATTTTTGGATAACTATATCTTTGGATAAGACCATTTCCTAATGTGTATGGTCTGAAAGTCTTCATTTGTCTTTTTAAGTCTGGAATACTGTGTCATTACTAATAAATTCTAATGGATTAATCAATTTTATTATATTAGTATGTATATCCATGTGACATAATAATTTAATACTTACTTTCGCCGAAATACAATAACCAGTATACAGATGATTATACATAGAACCCCAATAGTAACTCCAATGATAATTCCAACTTCTTGTCGAGTAAGAAATGATCCCATCACAGCAACATCTACAGTTAAATATTAAATCACTGTTTTACTATATTTTAAAATTGAATGAATCCAAACTGGTAGATTATCTACCTATGATAGTTTGATTCGGTGTTAAAGATGCATTATGTAAGATTTAGATAAAGAGCTATAATTGTTCCTAAATATATCATTCAAAATTAATAAATAGAAAATTTCATTCAAAGTACTTTATTCAGAGCAACGTTATCAGTCACTGTTTTAAGTTTTGACGTAGATTGTTTATTATCCATTTCTAAATTAAATCATAAAATGGGGATACTTTTCGTTTACATCTGTACCATACAAAGTTTTATAGAGTTGATTATAGGCTTGCCATGTGAATAAACGTGTACATTAGAAATTATATAACATTTGAAGCAAAAAACAAACTCCACCTGCTATAGGCAAATTTCGCTCTTACATAATGCATCTTTATTTAAATATTCAATTATCAATTTGTGTTTATTTTTGAATGGATAAAGTCAAAAAAAATTCAATATTTTCTAGAAATACAAATGATGATCAGAATCTTGAACTTACCATTACAAGTGTCCTGATGGCCGTCAACACAACTTCCAGGATAAACTGTTATAACTGGTGATGGGTTACCTTGTCCAGCTTCAGTACATGCACTCAATTTAACATAATACGATGCTGCTGTTAGTTCATCAACTCTAGCTTTTGTTATAACACCTACAAAATACAATACAGAATTACATGGAGCTTAACACCTGACTGTTCTGTTCTAATCAAGATGGACAACCGTCATACAATGTGCTATGAGGGAAATTTTGCAGACAGCGACTCAACAATTATATCGAATTCCGAATGCCAGGGGTTCTTTTATGTGCACCCAATGTGTACATGGGGCCTGTTTTTTTTCGTACCATCTGATCAGCTATATGCTGTCTCTCCAGGCCCTCTGTCCTGTACCACTGACAATAAGGAACCATGACAAAAACTTGGATGCACTTCCTTGGTCAACACAGGGATTGAACATGAGACGTCCAAGAGCCACTGTGGCTCCAAAATACAATACAAACAAGCCAACAGTGAGGCTGATGTCCCCCGCCGAAATCCCAAAATAAATAGACGACACATATTAATTAATCGCACATTTATTTTTTTCAAACATATCGAGTTACCGTGTCTCAAAGCATCAACCAATCAAATTGCTTATCTCTGCTTACCGAAAGCGGAAAATGTTCATCTTCGAACTCCATCAAGGCATTGACCTAATAAGCATATACACCAAGTTTGAACATTTTAACTCAATTAGAAGGAGAGTTACTGTGTTCCAAAGTCTCGACCACTCAAATTGCGTATCGCTCTGCTTACCCTGAGCAGAAAATGCTCATTATCGAACTTAGTCAAGGTATTACTGTAATGAATAAGCATATACACTAAGTTTGAACATTTTAACTCAATTACATTAGAAGGAGAGTTATTGTGTTCCAAAGTCTCGACCAATCAAATTGCGTATCGCTCTGCTTACCCGGAGCAGAAAATGCTCATTATCGAACTTTGTCAAGGTAATTAGAACTAAAGATATCGTGTCCCAAAGCATCAACCAATCAAATTGCTTATCTCTGCTTACCCTAAGCAGAAAATGCTCATATTCGAACTCCATCAAGGCATTGACCTAATAAGCATATACACCAAGTTTGAACATGTTAACTCAATTAGAAGGAGAGTTATTGTGTTCCAAAGTCTCGACCAATCAAATTGCGTATCGCTCTGCTTACCCTGAGCAGAAAATGCTCATTATCGAACTTATTCAAGGTATTACTGTAATGAAACGATACACCAAGTTTCATCACTCTCACTTAATTAGAACTAAAGTTATCGTGTCCCAAAGCATCAACCAATCAAATTGCTTATCTCTGCTTACCCTAAGCGAAAATGCTCATCTTCGAACTCCATCAAGGCATTGACCTAATAAGCATATACACCAAGTTTGAACATTTTTACTCAATTAGAAGGAGAGTTATTGTGTTCCAAAGTCTCGACCAATCAAATTGTGTATCGCTCTGCTTACCCTAAGCAGAAAATGCCCATTATCGAACTTTTTCAAGGTATTACTGTAATGAAACTATACACAAAGTTTCACCACTCTCACTTAATTAGAACTAAAGTTATCGTGTCCCAAAGCATCAACCAATCAAATTGCTTATCTCTGCTTACCCTAAGCGGAAAATGCTCATCTTCGAACTCCATCAAGGCATTGACCTAATAAACACATACACCAAGTTTGAAGATTCTAGCTCAATTAGGAAGAAAGTTATTGTGTCCCAAAAAGTGTGACGGACAGACGGACAGACAGACAGACAGACAGACGGACGGACGAACCCATTTTAATAGTCCCCCAACTTTCTTCGAAAGGCGGGGGACAATAAAATTATTAGCTTCTCAATAATCAGCTCTTTTAACTCATAGTTTTAAAGCTACAGTGCCATGTTTTATCCTTACAGTTTAGGTTAGGTTCATGCTGTGTGTAATTTATTCATAGATACTTTGATAGATGGCAAAGCTGTTTGATCATACGTTTGTCTTCTATTTTAGTGATTAAAACTTGTATTTTTCTTTTTAATCATATCTTTAGTGAAACACATGACAATGTACTACCACATTGCAATATGAGTGTATAAATTAAGTGGACAGAATTAAATTTACAAAATTGTGATAAGTAATATGTTAATTCCTACCTTTCTTTGTGACATTATTCCATTTTTTATCTGGGAGTGAATTGTCATGGTTGTAGAAGATAATATACGAAGTTATAACACCATTAGGTTCTGATGGTGGATCCCATTTTATCTCAACAATACCAGTTGACACCATTTCCCATGTTATATTAGTAGGAGCACTGGGTACTGAAACAATAAATATTTATATTTACAATCAAAAATAAACAAGTGGGCTTCACATTAAAACTAATAACCAGTAGGGTTATCCATCGTCAGAAAAATATTTGGGACTTATTTTAACATTATATGATAAGACTATAAAATCTTCATTCATCAACAAGCGAAGTCGGACTGCGTTTGATTTCTGTGTATATAACTATTTGGGCAAATTTTTTATTGAATGACTCAAAATCTGACTAGCTTTCATGATCAATGGACTAAACAAGTTAACCGCCTTGGTCACATGAAAATTTTAACATTTACTCTGAAACAAATACCTTTTTGTCACTTAAGAATCATCGTTTATTTACTAGCTAGGGAATACACTATGGGATGATTCAATTTAACATACAGAATGAAATGAAATATGGTTTGACTACCTACAGCCTACTCTTATACTGAATTCCAAATGCCAAGGGATCTTTTACGTGCACACAGGACCTGGTTTTGATACCATCCTAACAAATAGACAGCGGTTCTTGTCACGCCCGCCATCCTGCAGTACTGACAAGGGACACCAAGCCAGAAAAGCCCAATGGACTTTTGATAACGATGGACCTTTTGACATTAAGTTTAGTTTTATTTCAAGTTTATTTTTCTCTTGTGTTTATTTTATCCAAGGATAAATTGTGGACTATTGCTTTCTCCAACATTCAGCTTCCATGCATTTTAAAGGTTCAAATAACCAGTTTCAGAAAACGCAGTTTAACAATGAGAACATTCACTACACAAAGTATCGACTCCCAAGATGAAAGCAAATTGACCATAATAGGTTAAAACCTACCATCTTGTTTCGTCCGTATACTAACAATTCTGCTAAACTTGCTGTCTTGATTGACTATCTTTGTACGAATCTTAAAACTGTAATCAGTGAAAGGCTTCAGATTTGTGATTCTGGCATTATTGGTGACACTTTCCTGACATTTCAGATAATTCTCACTGTTGGTAGGATAGTAACACACTTCATACATAGTATCAACAACATATTCACTTCGACCTGAACTCCAACTCAACAACACTGTATTAGATGATATTGCTTTGGAATCAACACTGTCTGGTGGTTCTGGAACGCCATTGTTGGAGGTAGAAAATTCCTTAGAAGCAGAAGATGACCCTTGTGTATTTGTTGCCACCATGGTTACCTCATAGGCTGTATTGTTCTCTGGAATATAAAGGGTATAGTCTGTTGAAGGATAATGATAACTTGATGTAGAATATTAAACATCTGATCATGTGACATCACATATCAATCAGTAAGGCTAATCAATTCCCAAATAATTACTGCCAAAAACTCCAATAAGAAGAAAACATTGATTGGCAACATAATTTTACAATTACAAAAGTAAAATTAGGAATTTCAACTTATTTTTGGCTTTAGGAAGAATCAACTGTTTCATGGACCTAAAACAAGTATGTCCATCAACATTTTGTTCGTGGATACCCTACAGGTCACAAGTTTTATCTTATTTAAATCAAACTTAAAACATATGTTTATACATGTATCAATATTCGCGCATATCCGACAATATATTCCAGGACCATGTTTTTAGCTGTCGAACTCTTTCTCGTAGAGGTCACATTTTGTTATCCGATTTTAAAAACTGTGCCAATATGTCATCGTTTAGGGCCATAACTCTGGGTTTTCTCTTTTAAAACTGTTATGTCATCCTTTGTTTTATGACTTTCTTTACCCAGTAACACATTCAAAATTATCTAAATACAAATGTACTAGTGAATAACAATTTGGATAAGAAATACATTGGAATGGAATAGATCTTTCTGTCATTTTTAAAACGTATGGTTACTAATCTATGTCAAATTCAAGAGAATTTTGCCTGAACAGCTGTATTGGTGCCTGTTCTCTCGCAAATCATAATTGCCAAGTGATTATTGACTATACACACTCTCCTGGAGAAAATATAGCTTCCAGACAGACCAAAGCCCCAGAAAATTATTAACTAAAACCTCCAACTCACCTAGATTAGAAAGAACATAGGACGATTCAGGTGCCTTGAGAACAACTTTGTCCAGAATTGTTGTGTCAGTCTTTAGATTTCTGAACGTTAGTTCAAAAGACGTATTTTCATCTGAACCTTTCTGTTCCCAAGTAAAGGAAGCACTGGTAGAATTGACAAAAGTAAAGCGAAGTTTTGGTGGTAAAGGGACTGAAAAAAACAAGAATGACACACTACATTCTGTCTGAAAAATGGGGCATGGGATGAGTTTGAATTATATCCCAAAGTCTTGTTTATCACTACTGTGTTCGAATAAAAAATTTGAAACGAACATTGTTCTAGAATCAAAATGAATTACAATGCAACACAGAATCTATCCTGTTCTTCCATATACATGCATCCAATGAGCAGTTTAGTATTTTATTTTTTTAACATGCTACAATTTATAGTCAGAAACTATTGTACTTGTTAAAACTTACTGTGAGCACCATAGTATTCCCGTGTATGATATTTAACCCAGGGCCAATTTGTGTCTGGTAAATCAGGATAACCCACACTAGTAGCTGCCTTTACACGCACTTCATAATCAGTATCTGGTTCTAATCCTGCAAATATATAACATACATTTATATACACTATAATACTTGTATAACCTTATACTACTGTCAAATATACTAGTATAAAATATTACTCTCAGATACAGTGAGTATAAAATTATTGCATTTCGGGACTAACATGGTATATCTTAATTTAAATAATTTTCATGTGCATAGGGGTCTTTAACAGTAATGCCCCAAAGAAAACCTTGAGGTATGGGTGGTAAACTTATTCCTAGTCTCTTCCAATTTGCGTACAGTATGTTGCTTTTTCATACTGATAACACATTCCCTTAGTCGACTCCAGTAACTTAAGGAATTCTTCTCTATCTAGAAATCTTGAAGTTATTTGACGTTGAATATTTAGTTAATAAAGAGAGGTGAAATATTGTATTGGCACTAACCTGTGATCAGATATGATTTACGATTTCCATCTATTTCTTCATCATATTGAATTAAATCAGTAGTTTTACGAAAATAGATCTTATATTTAGAAATGACACCTCTGGCTTCCTCCGGTTTTAACTCATCCCACGATACCTCTATATTATTAGCTTGTGTACTGTACATAGTTATCTTTGGAGCAACAACAGGTACTGAAAACAAAATACAAATTTTAATTACCTTGGCCGAGTAAATTTTATTTTTCTTATAGTAGTTATCAGAAATTTGTGATCTTTAACCGTGTCTATATATTGAATCAGATGGTAACTATAGTGGGTGACAGATGGATCAACAGACTGTGGTAATGACAATGTGGGCTTAAGAAAATCCTACGAGAGAGAGAAATGGGGTTTAACGTCCACTCGATACAAACTAGGTCATTTCGGGTTTAATTTTATTTCAATAATTCGCTTGCGCGTAGGGGTCTTTAGCAGTGGGAGGAAACCGGAATACCCAGAGAAAACCCACGAGACCCTACTCCTTGCCAAACAACTGGGGATTTGATTCAATGGCCGGCTGTATGATACAATGCGCGCACGCTAACCATTCGTCCATCCCCCCCCCCCTTTTTGATTAAGGTTTAAGGAAAATACTTATAGTCAACAGAAACAGCCAATCGGAGCATCTTACAATCTGTCTTAATGTTTATTTTTTGTTGCTTACTGATCGATAATAAATGTAACCTGTAGAGTGTCACCAGAAATTGTAAACAGTAAAAGGACAGACGGATGGAGGCGATGTCAATATACAACCACATTTCCATGTGGGTGTATAAAAAGAATATCTTCCTCATGCCCTGTATCTTATCCTTCTAGGTTTTTACGTAAAACAAAACCTCAAAACAAATTGGAATGAATAAATGTAACCTTGCATTTCTACACACAACTGTTTACACTACCAACCGATCATTGAAAAATAAGCAAAGGTCAAAGTCCCATAAAAACTTTCATTAAATGCTGTCTCATACAATTACACTACTTGACAAGCGGAACTATAATAATATGAACAAAAATTGTCTGTATAAAAAAATTAACAGATATTGATCACATTGAAGTTTTATTGCGGTGACAGTTATATTTAGAGAATATTTTCTTTCTGATAATATAAAAAATACCTGCAAATAATACTCTGATAATATTGTTTTGCATGCCAAAAGATGTCAAACTGCAATGTTTGAGTGTTATGAAAAAAAGAAATTTCTAAATGTATTTAACAATTTTCTATTGATGTATTATAGTACTCACCATCTTCTTTTGTAAGAATTGTAACACTCTTTGAAGCTGGACTAACACCCATCTTATTAACACTCTTTACAAATAATGTATAGTTTGTGTGAGCATCGAGTTCTTTTACTCTACATTCTGGTATTTGAACAAATGTAGTATCAAGCTGTCCTAATGCTGTAATGGAATAAATAAAGAAATGTAACAGAAAGGGTTTAACATCTTAATTATATTTTATTTCATCCCTTTTTTGAAAATAAACTATGGGGGCATTCCATGTCAAGTGTACACAAAATTTGGGCGATTTTGACATGACCATCACAGATTTTGATGATTTTTGACGTGCAAGTTAACCATGACGAAAAAACATGATGTGCAAAATTTTAGCGCTGGGGGCCCCATGGGGCCCCTTCAGGGACATCCCAAAATTTTGGCCTTTTCGGCTGACCTTCCAACTTTGAAAATCCATAACTTTGCCCCTAGTCATCCTACGTACATGAAATTGGTACCAAATTGTTCAGAAAACATGGATGTTTCTAATGACTAGGAGCACAAACTCGACAGAACAAAATCAAGGCAGATGTTGTTGACCTTGACCTTGGAAACCACGCCCATGAAAAGAGGCAGATTCGATTTAGCCAATTTTTCGTGTGAACATTGCCCCACCTATATATTACGAACACACAAAAAATCAAAGTGGGATCTCCATGGGAACAGATTTGATGGACATGAAGTCCATCTTGGTCGCTAAAACAGACGTCGATTTTATTCGAATTCACTGAAGGTTGTTTTGTGCAAGCTGACTTCTGATCACTAATTTCACTATGATAACTTGTACTCTCTGTTTTTTATACGCCCACATGGAAATGTGGACATATATTGCCGTTGCCCCTGTCCGTCTGTCCGTTTGTCTATCCGTCCGTCGTCCACACTTTCTTGTGGACACTCTAGAGGCTAAAGTTAATATCCGATTGACTTTAAATTCATACACAGTGTTTAAGGTCGTGAGACAAAGAATCCTATTGATTTTCAGTGATATCCAATAATTACTGTCACAGTTATGGCCCTCGATCACTTTGAAAAATCTTGTGGATGTTTTAGAGGCCAAAGTTAATATCTGATTGTCTTTAAGTTTATACACGGTGTGTAGGATCAATAGATGAAGCCTATTGATTTTCAGCAATATTCGATAATTACTGCCAGAGTTATGGGCCTTAATCACTTTGAAAAAACTTGTGGATGCTCTAGCGGTTAAAGATAATATCCGATTGACTTTGAATGTATACACAGTGTTTAAGGTCATCAGACGAAGAAACCTGTTGATTTTCAGCGATATTCGATAATTACTGCCAGAGTAATGGCCTAGAAAAATCTTGTGGATGCTCTAGATGCTAATGTTAATATCCGATTGATTTTGAATTTATACACAGTGTTTAGACGAAGAAGACTATTGATTTTCAGTGATATCCGATAATTACTGCAAGAATTATGGCCCTTGATCCCTTTGAAATATTTTGTGGATGCTCTAGAGGCTAATGTTTTTATGCAATTGACTTTAAATTTATACGCATTGTTTAAGGTCATAATTACTGCCAGAGTTATGGTCCTTGATCACTTTGAAATATCTTGTGGACGAATTCTAACCATTACTTAATGGGCTATTACTAGTAATAAGATTTTCATGCATTGTAAACTTTCTCCTTACTGACAAAAGTAAAAATATGCGACAACCCTTGTTGACGCCAGGACGACTTAGCTGGGTGTATTTTTCGTTGCCTGGCAACCTATCTTGTCACTGGACGATCCATTAATAGTGTATAGACCTCAAATTTTTACCGCACCTCGAAAATAGAACCACATTTTTCCCCACACGAATTTGTTGTTACGACGTCATGTCGTGGTGATAAGGTCGTGTGCACTTAAATAACTGTGCAGCACCTGACTTGACCGGCTCCTAAAATCTGTTCCCATGGAGATCCCATTTTGATTTTTTGTATGTTCGTTAATCATAGGCGGGGCAATGTTCACACGAAAAATTGGCCAAATCAAAGCTGCCCCTTCACGGGGGCGTGGGTTCCAAGGTCAAGGTCAACAACATCTGCCTGGGTTTTGTTCTGTCGAGTTTGTGCTCCTGATCTTTAGAAAGATCCATGTTTTCTGAACAATTTGATACCAATTTCATGTAAGTAGTATTACTAGGGACGAAGTTATGGATTTTCAAAGTTTGAAGGTCAGCCGAAAAGGTCCAAATTTCGGAATGCCCCTGATGGGGCCCCATGGGGCTCCCAGCGCTAAAATTTTGCACATCATGTTTTTTCGTCATGGTTAACTTGCACACTAAAAATCACCCAAATCTGTGATGGTCATGTCAGATCCTTGTGTACACTTGACGTGGAATCCCCCTATGGTAATATTTATTTCTATTGTGAGGGTGATAAATAAGCCAAGACAGCCACCTTTACCCAATTACCAATATAAACGATTTGATGCCACTGTGGATTAGAGATATACATGTGTATATATATATACAGTGGACATATTGTACCAGTTTGATACAATATTGCGGGTTATGAAGCATTAGGGAATAATCAATTGTCGAATACCAAGAATTTAAATTTATGATTTACCTTTCTGTACATTCAAAATTTAGAGTTCAAGTAAAATCGTTTCTTACCACGATATTCATATTATGGATCATAATAAGGATTAAATCAATTTAAGAGAGTTTGTGTATCTCTGACAGGTTAGTTACTGAAGCGACAAAGTGAAGTAAGAAGTGGTCCCGACAAATAAGACGTATGTTTCAGCCAATTCAAAAATTGATTACTAGTTGTCATAGTACAAAAGTGTCTGCTATTAAAATAGGGTTTCTTACATTTTTTTGAGAATTTGGCGCTAAAAACTCAAAATGAAGGCTTGATTATCCAATGTTAATTTAACGCAAATCGTGTAAAGGGACTGCTGATCGATGTTGTAAGTGGATTATTCATAACTTGGACTACTCATAACTTTTTTTGGTTGAAGTAATAAGGAAATAAATCGGAACATGAGAAATGATGACGGATTTCAGAGACAAGAGTCCACTGTATATAGAATAACTTACCTTTCGAGTACAAAACCATGTAAGTAAGAAGTTGACTATCTGTTGGAGACCATTTCAAAAGTATTTCAGAACTCGAGACAGCAGAGCCATTGACATCATTAGGCGGTTCGGGAGCACCATCTGTTTTAAATATTTCCAGGTAAGCTGTGGACATATTTTGTCCTACACTGTTTTCTCCTACACACTGATAATAACCTGAGTGAGTTGGATCAGCAGATAAAACCACCAATTTGTCTGATCGTACCTAACAACAACACAATAAAATACATTCATTAAAACTCTACACTACTAATACTTTAATTTTTTTTTATTATTGATATAGCAAAGGTGCCAATTCTAGGCATACATGTATTTGATAGTTCGGGCTGAAATGTAATTTGGCTGAAAATTTGGGAATTTAATTAACTACATTATTTTTCCCTTTTGGATACAACTTGTAACATATCTTTCACATGGTTTTAGATCTCATTTGGTTCAATTCTGATAGCAAGTACCATTGCACCTGGTTGGAGAAAAAACCTTCCAACTAAAAATAAATTGTTTATTGGGATTTCGATAAAACGAAAACATTCGTTCTGCATATGAATTAACTGAGAAGGGACGAATACAATTTGTAGAACCAGATATTTGATGGTAACCAAACCCATTCATTTCCAAAACACGTTTCACATAAAATCTTAGTTTCAATCCAGGCGGACTGTTCATATAATAATCTATCTGCATATTAAGTTTGCGCAAATACATTTTTAAACAACATTTAAATTTGATCTACCACGTAAACTTTCTTGTAACTATGAATTACTAATAAACTAATTGTTAATTTATAACACAATATCTTTCTATGCGAATCAACTGTAATATACCAATTGTTCATTTATATAATCTAAAGCCTAGCTTATGTCGCCCTACGACGAGACAAAACTGAAGGCGACTGGGAATCGGCGACTGGTTTACGATCAACTGGAACTGATCAGTCGTGACTACCTTGGCGACCTGAGCGCTCTTACGACTGGTGTAAGTCGGACGGCGATCAGTCGCCGTCCAGTCGTCTCCAGTTTTTTCGAGTCGCGCATGTTCTACTCTTACGACTGGGGACAACTAGTTGTCTCTAGTCGCAAGCGACATGAGGGCTCTTACGACAATCTCGACTCAGCGCTTCCCTGAGGTAGCCAATAAGTGGATCGAGGCCGACGAAGATAGGTTAATTGAATTATGGCAGCAACGACCCTCGCTATTTGGCAACACGTGACTAAATCTGATTTGTTTAAAAACAAGAAAAAAACATGTTAATACCGCACATTGTTGGGATAAATGAACAGTAGGGCCTACCCCCTTTTATTTATTACAACGATAAATTTTGTTGATGTGGAACTCTCCTCTTTCAGAATTGCCGCCGCCATTTTGAAGCTTATCACGTGCTACTTGCAGTCATGTGATCAGTTGTGACTCTGATTCTCTAACTGATGCCGGGCGACATAAGCGGGCTTACGATAAGACCAACCAGTTGCTCGTGGTTGAATCCAGTCGTGGATAAATTCAGTCGTAGCGACATAAGCTCTCAGTCGCCGTCAGTTGCCGTCAGTTTCGTCGCGTCGTAGGGCGACATAAGCTAGGCTTAAGGACTAGCATGTAATACGTAACACTATTATCTTTCTACACGACCGAACAATTAATCGATCATTTGATAAAACAGAAACCTCATTTTTTTTTATAACTGTATAATAATATACAAAATATCATTTTGTATGGCGGATTAAAGAAATGCAAAAATTTAATTTAAAGATACATTCTAGGGTAGTTATTTCTTATAAAAGTATGGCAAATTTGGTATAAATGGAAAGTAGAGACATCTACTTTTAGTAGAAAAGTACCAGATTCCCTGAAAAACACCCATGACACCAGCACTGGGCAACTGCGCAGCTTATTGTCTTCCAGCTTGACTTTGGGAGCGGATGTTATTTCTTGTTCAAATGTTTAAGCATAAGAAGTTGGCAGAAGATATCCAAGAAATTACTTACAGTTCCTCTCAAATTTTTGGGACTGAAATCTCCGCGACACCGCGAAAAAAAACACTCTATAATCTCTTAGATTTCGCGGAGAAATTTCACTTCATTTCGCAGTGATTTTTCTCTAAGATTCGCTTGGAATCCACCGTGTTTCTCTAGGAATACACCGTGTTTCACTAGGAATACACCGTGTTTCACTAGGAATACACAGTGCTTCACTAGGAATACATCGTGCTTCACTAGGAATACATCGTGTTTTAACATGCTTCCCGGAAGAAATTCGAGAGTCTAGCTTAAGCTAAGGTCGAACTAATATTGTATGTAATAAATTGGAGTTGTAATAAAGTAATGCTGCCGTGAAAACCTGTACATGTATAATGTACAGGCCGGTTTGAAGAACAACAAAATGAGGTCGGTAATCTCGGGAAAACATTTACCGGCATTCTGTATCGGTTAGGATTTTTTTTTCGAGCGCACGGACATGCATAACGTCGGCCAAAATGTATGCAACAATGAACAACTTACAATGTTTTAAACGTATCATTACATCTTCATCTGTAACTTAGATGTAATGCATCAATTATTGGCTGCTATCAAATCCAAACTTTAAATTATATACGATGAGCTTTTACACATTAAGGTACTTACTCGCAGCTTCAGTGAATCTAAAACAATCATTCATAAATCACTCCGCAACATAAATCACTCCGAATGGGACTATATTTTTTTACGCTATGTTACTATGCGGAAAATCTCCGCTGTGACAATATACATCTTCTTTATGTCGCCCAATTCATTTCTGTGGAAACGGATATTGAATAAAGCCATTTCACACACACGCATACATTCCAAGCGCATGTCATATATTTATACAGTGTCCAAGAGTATGTTAATTCTCGTCTACACGCCTTTATAATTTACTTATTTTTAGTACACTTTCTGTATGATTCCATTCTTTTGTACGTCCAACTTCCCGATTTACTACTACATATTACAATCTATAAGATTATACATACATGTATATATGTTTACGTTTAAACTCTAGACGGACCCATATTTATCTTTTTTTCTCGGACCAACCGGAAGGACCGTTCGGACCAATTAAATTACATTATAAGGCTTGACTTATTCATTTCAAAAATATAATACAGACAATATGTTATTTATGATTAAATCACAATACAAAGAGGCGAATAATTTATAGGTGAGTATATACTAAACTTACGAATGTCCGCTGTCAGTAAGTACATAATACCAAATATTTATCTTTATTACATCAACAATTTAATTGTTTTTCTTTGATATTCTTTATGATGAAACAATACCGCGGGTAAATACATAAGGCTTTATTATTTCAAAGAAAACAGATGCATATTAAAACAAACACAATTATCAATTATTAAAACAACACTTTATTATTGGTTCGAGTAGCCCAGTACCGATACATACGAATTAATCACTACTCAGTTATCATTGTTTTAACTAATTTTCTTTGATGTGCTTCATAATGAAAAAATACCACGGGTACGTACATAACACTTTATCATTTCAAAGAAAACAGATGCATATTAAAACAAACACAATTATCGAACGATTAAAACAACAATTAAAACAACACTTTATTATTGATTGAGTAGTCATAGTAATACAAACGCAATTTTTAAAACAACACCTTATTTTTGGTCCGAGCGGTCTGTTTGTATAGTCTGAGTACTCTTTTTGTTTCGTTCGATTGGTCATGCATGCTTACGAAAGAATGGAATCATTCAGAAAGTGTACTCAAAATAAGAAATTCATAACTGAGTGAAGGCGAGAATTAACATACTCGTGGACATTGTATAACTATATGACATGCGCTTGGAATGTACACGTATGACGTGTGTTTGAAATGGATTTATTCAATACCCGCTTCCACCGAAATAGATTGGGCGATATGAAGTAGATGTATATTGTCACAGCGGAGAATATTCTGCGGCTGCACAAAATCCCGTAAGAACCTTCCTTTGTCGTGTGCATGAAAATGTACAGTGTTTGTAAAATAACAAAAACGTTGGGCTGTGACTTTAGTGACCCTCACAGTGTATCCCCTCCCATTGATATCGTTTAAATGCGTCATAATGCATTATTATCATATACCGGTGACAGTCAAGATCTGCCAAAAGAAATTTCACCGAATAACTGCGTAATAATAATATAGTCCCAATATTTTGGCGCGTTTCTGACCACGTGACTTACCCTGGAGTGATTTACTGCACTGTGGTGTGCTGTATGGAAAATTGATTTAGATTATCTGACGCTGCGAGTAATGTGTAAAAGCTCATCGTATATAATATAAAGTTTGGATTTGATAGCAGCCAATAATTGATGGATTAGATCTAAGTTATAAACGAAGATGTAATGGTATGTGTAAAAAATTGTAAGTTGTTCATTTTTGCATACATTTTGATCAACGTTATGTATGTATACAGTGCGTTGGAAAAAAAAAAATATCTGACCCTAACCTTTTCGTCAACGGTTAACATAGCTGATTAGTCCCAAAATGACCTAGTTTGTGTCGAGTGGACGTTAAACCCCATTTCTCTCTCTCTCTAACATAGCTGAAATAAATTACCCTTTTCTTCAACATGCTTAAATCGGGATGATATCGGCACTGAAGCGTTTCACCGTGTTCCACCGCGAAACACCTTATTTCGCGGTGATTTGGCTAGCTGGCGTTTCGCTAGCGATTTTCCAAGATTCCTCCGCGGAACAGGGTGTTTTTCCACCGTGTTCGGAGATTCTAGTCCCAAACTCCAGACACGTAGTGTAGGCTTCAATATGTAAGGCATGGACAGTAAAAACGAAAAATACATTCTGAAAATGGGCCTTCTCCCAATCAAATTACATGACTAACATTAACATGGCTTCTAAAAACATCCTTTTTTATATCTTGGGGTATTTCCTCATGACTACAATGTTTTGAGAGCAATTTGAACCAAATTTTGATAGATTAATCATTTTGAGAATGTTTTTAATCCAAATAAATCATCACATCTCCCAGTTTGTACACAGGAAGCCAACTTCAACATCCTATCTTTCCCCTCCATTTACGAGAAATATCCAATGGAAACAAATGATGATAAAATTCCCCTATTTTTGATTTTATTTTGAATTTCTGCGGTCATGGGTTCTCGAAATTCCACCCACATCAGTCTTGTGCGAATGTATAATAATCTAACTAGTCAAATGAAAGTTAATTCACTTACATCCAGTCTGTCATTTGTTTTATCAACTGGTTGTCCATTTAAAAACCATTTGATGTCTGGTTTAGGAACACCGCTAATAACACAATCAAATATTACATTTCTTGCTACAGGCCACTTTTGGGATTTGAGAGCAGTAACTACCTTAGGTGGACCTAACAAAAGAAATTTAATGGGAATTAAAACTGTGCATGAGATAGGGTTTATATATATAAAAATATATGTCATTTTGAGCAAAAATAGAAATGGTAAATGTATTTTTTATACGTAATTTGAAAATGGTTGCAAGACAGGAAGAATAAAGGCAATCAATTCTAATTATATAAATCTTATTGTTCTATGCTTGGAGGGTTTTATACAGAAATTATACAATACTTACTTAACACAGAGAGAACAGTTTCGGAGTGTACATTAGGATAAGCTGTAGAATTTGATGTACAGATATAAATGCCTTCATCAGTTTCTTTTAATTTATTAAACTTGAGATTGGTAGAACCAAATCTGACTCCAGATACTGACCGTTTATCTGAAAAACAAAACAGGAATTATTTTAAAACTCTTTAAGTTGATCTATAAAATTGGTTTAAATGAAATGAAATGGGGTTTAGCGTCATACAAAGTGTTACGAGGGAAATTTTGCCCGAACAGCGGCGCTACATCGAATTGAAACTGCCAAGGGAACTTTTACGTGCACGCCAAAATGTACTCGTTACCTTAGTTTTTCGTCGCATCCAAGGGACTAGACAGCTGTCCTTGTCCGGTCCTTTGTCCTGCATCACAGACAAGGGGAAACCACGCCGGAAAATCTGGATGAACTTTCTCAGCCAATGCAGGGATCAAACACCCAATCATCAGACTAGCAAGCCGGTGTCTTACCCACTTAGCTACAAGATCCCCCACATTGGTTTAAAGGGAAGCATGCCAGTATGTCAAATATGTGGTCAATGAGTATATTCAAAATGCTATCTTACTAAACTACATTATTAGTTTAAATTAAAAGTTTCTTTTTGTGTGAAATCATGGACCATTTGGTTAGGTAGCTCTTTTTGTATTTTATGTCAATAGTGCACTTCAAGGTGTTCGTATAAAATCTTAAAAAATAAAAGTTAAAATTTATAACTATAAATCTTACAATCTATAGTCAAACAAAAGATTTATAGATTGACACGAGAATTCCAAACAAAGTTTTCTACATAGATGAATAAAGTTAATCTTACCTTTACGTGTCCAAATAACACCTGGTAAAGGCTGGCCTCCAATCAGACATTCCAATACAGTTGATTCACCAATAATACCCGTATTATTTTGAGGTGATGCAAGCATCCTCGGACCCTGCCTATCTTTACCTTTAATAAAATAATAAATCAATAATATAATTAAAGGCGGTATAAAAAAAAATTGATGTATGGCAATATATCGGGGAGACATGTTCATTTTTAGAATTAGCCAGACTTGATTTTCAATTAAAAATAGTATCAAGATGTCCCTGCTGATATATCACATGAAATTCTTTAAAAATGTGTTGATGCTGTTGATAAGTTTTGTTTAGGTAGAGCAAATTACAAATCTTAACCAGGCACTAGGAAACATTTGATAAAGAGCTGAAAAGTTCTCGCTATAATAGTTAATGTAAAATAATAAAAACAAATTTGCTGAAAACTCTTGATTATCCAATTTCACAATAAATTATGTATCACAAATTGTATTCAAATCCAGTAAATATTGTAGGCTAACAATGTCTGGATAAGTCAAATTAATGTTTAATTAATAATTTTGATAACATTTCAGGCCTAAAGAAAGACCTGCAATGGGCAAATTTAGCTCTTGCATAATTTTTGTTTAATATTGATAAAACTTGAGTCAGAACAATGTTTTAATGTTTTTGAACCAGATATCTATATTCCGACAGCATACATATACTGTTATCGACCTATATGTATAATCTACATCACTGACAGGAGCTACAGATGTTAAAAAATACACACCATTTTTCTATTATCATTCCACATCTACAAGTAGCTGACCTTTACTACGTAAGGCCACAATATGGAAATAATAAACCACATTTTGGTCACTCTATTTGTTTACATATACATAGTAGGATGTTAATGTAAGTAATTTTTGACAACTGCGTGTCAAAGGTGAGGAAAAAAACCAAACATACACAAATAATATTTAGTTTTATTGTGTGAAAAGGGGTGTTATGCAACGTTGAAAAAATTGCATGGAAGTCAATTACCACATGGTTTATATAAACACAAAAATAACAGTAGCTGAATAACCTACTTATCCCTTACATTTTTTATTTTATTTTACAGAGAGTTTTAAAGATTAGTACATGTATGTAGTTCGATGAATATGGTCTTACTCTATCATATGGCTTATGTATTTATTTTTACAAAAGGGTCATAAATAAAGTAGTTAATCGAACCCTATTTGATGGTTTTTTCGATATTTACATGTATTTTTACCAAAAGTTATGTGGAAGTGTTATTTTTACAATGAGTTAATAATTGGGCTTTAGATTAGAAAAAGACCTGACAGTTCTCCTTTAATAGTTCAAAAAAATTAGATAATGAAAACAGAAAATGCTGAAAATTTCATCCCTCTGAACAACATATTAGAGAAAGACCTGCAATAGGCAGATTTAGCTTTTCCATAATGCCAGTTTAATGAAAGTGGTTTATAACCTAACCATCTCAGATGGTTTAGCTATCCATTTTTCCAAAGAATTATTCATGAAAGTAGCTAGTTAACCTACATGTAACTCTATCATCACTGCTTCATGTGTGAAAAGCTAAAAATCGCTCCCACAAAGAAGCTCCTCTCAACTCAAAACAGAGGAGCAATCTATTATTTAGAAGAGCTACATGTATTTCATACTTTGAGCATACATGACATTAGATGAGGTCATTTATTGACCATTAATAATAGAGTCATTTACATGTGCGAAATTGTGTTTGATAAATTTCAAGAATAAACGACAGGTTGGTTACCTAAGTAACATTTCGATGATTTTATTTAAAATAAAAAATCAAAAAACACATATATTGATCATATTATAAGCACTGAGAATAAAATTTGGTGGGATTTATTTTTATAATGAGTTATTACCACCTAATATGGTTTAGGTATTTATTTTTACAAAGATGTATTAATTAAAAGCAATTAAATAGTACAACTCTATCATATGAAGAGTGTAGGCTGGAAAAACGATCCAAGTCACTTTTTCAACGAATCCCAGTTAATGGCGCCATCTGGTAGCAAATTGTATAAGCTTTCGGTGGAACAATCAATTTCAGGTAAAAACGATCGGAGTCACATCGAATCAAGGCCCCTCTGAAATCCCCCCGGGGCAAATACGTCCATCGTACCCTTTATTTGACCTTAATTTGGCTGAAATGAAAAGTTGAAGTCAGTTGTTGTACTGGTATAATGATTCGTATTAAACATAGTTTTGAAGTTGTAATCAAACCCACTCGTTGCTCTGTTCGCGTCCAGCATTCTCGTCCAAAAGGTTGTTTTTGCCTTTTATGCGAAAAGATAAAAATGTGACTTAGATCGTTCTTCCCCTGTACTCTTCATATGATTTAGCTATTCATTTTTGTAAACAATTATTACTGAAAAGTTCATGAACAGGTAGCTGCTAAATGACCTAACCCATTTGTATAATTTATGTATCTTCATCAAAGAGATATTATAATAAAAAAAAAGTTACTATACATACACATATATTTACATTCATACAAAAGCCAATAATGTCAAATTGCAACCTAATATCTAACTTCATATCTGAAGTTTTTCATTATCAGATTTAGTCATAATATAAAATACATTCGAGTCTCAATGAACTCAATTTTAATAAAAGATTTCTGATTCATATAACTCCCATTATATTACACCATCTACATGGGTTTCTTTGTGCTCGATTTTTTAAAATTTTAAATTTTGGCATGCACTGTCAAATGCATTATTACAGGTTATACATGCATGTCCATTTAGAAAAAATAAAATAGGGTTTAATGTCCCATATGTACTTTTCTGTACCGACTGGGAAAATAAAGACAGGCAAATGTCATACAGAGTGCTACATGTGTACACATGACTTATGACGGAAATTTAGTCCTGGACAGAGGCCCTTCGGCCTACTCTATTTCAAATTTCAATGCCCCCAGTATACCAATATGTGGGAGACTAAATATACAATACATATACTTGTATATTTCTGTACCTTTAACATGTAAACAATATATTCAACACTGCTAACTTTATTACCACATACATGTACCTGTAGGTATTTACATAATTCTTCTAAACACACCATATTTTATCTTAATATATTTTAAGTGACAAGAAAGCACTCACTGTCAATTTCAGATGTTTAACTATATTTGATGTCTATGAAAAATATTCCTTTTAAATAAATGAAATGAAATGGGTGTAATGTCCTAATGTTCTGCCCCGACTGGGCTAATGAAGACAGCCTTTTTAAATACATATCACCTGAATAACAAATTGTTCTAGTCCTACATCTGGAATAATGGGCCAGTAACTAAATAGGTACACTTTGTACCGTTGGCTTCAAAAAGGCTACAAAAAAATATTCTTACGATTTAAAACTGTTAATTGTCCTTCCTTGCTGTTTTTGCTTTTGAAGCTACTCGTAACTTCGGTACGTCCCAGTACAGACCCGGAAGAATATGCAATGCAGCGATACATTCCTGCATCTTCATATTTGAGGTTTGTGATTTGTAAAACACCTGAGGAGAATGTTGTGTATCTGAAAATAATAATAAAAACACCATTCTATTCACAAGACATAGAAATACAAGGACTAGTGTGTTAAAAAGTACAAACAACTTGTTATATCCACATTACTGCACTGTGTAGCCTATTAATAGACTGTATCAAAAGGTCAAAGGTCTCTTATCAATTCTTTTACCAAGGAAACTTTGATGAAATTCAATTACATTGTAAATTATTTTTCATTTTAATTTTCTAATCTATTTATTTAAATATGAATATAATCAATATTTACGAATCATATGTTTTTTTTAAGTGATAATACATATAGATTACATCAACTAGAGAGTAAAAGCAGTGCTATTTATAAATATACATGTATACATACCGATCATTTTGAGGTATATTTTTTCTATCTTTTTGCCATACATATGACGGAGGAGGTACAGAGTTGATATTGCATTCAAATCGCGCCACACCACCTAAATATCCCTGCCATGGTGAAGGCTCTTTTGTAAAATTTTTCTCTATGCCTGAAAAATACAGAAATCAGACTTTTAGGGTAAAGCAACCAGAAAAATAAGTTTACACAAAAAGTGGAGCTCAATTAAACCCATTTTCCCATAGATCTACAGAAGAAATAACTTTTTATAATTTACCACTGAACATCATGGATATATCTATTAACAACTATTCTGATGCCGATTAGAGGACCTGTTCACTGAGAAACAAAAGGACATACTTATGGAAAACAGATACTTGTCGATTTTTGCGAAGACTTATCAAGCTAATATAATAATACAGATATGAGTCAAATACATAGACAAATTATAACAACATAACCGTTAACTCTTTGAAATGTAACCTTAAATATACTAGTAGCGATTTTCCATTTTCCAGTTAATAAATGATATTTAAAGATTGTTATAGGTACACATGTATTAATTAGTCAAATTAAACTTTTATCAATGGGTCACTCATTTTTCAGTTGTTCACTCAAATTGTTTGGCAGTTTAATGTACAGTCGAGCCTATTTCTCGAACATTTCCTTTTAAAACCAACCAAATAGAGAGAAAGAGAAATGGGGTTTAACGTCCTCTCGACACATCAACCAAATAAATGGAATGAATATGATACCACCAACTATAAGGTACATCATGTAATATATAAATAATATAAAGCATGTTTTAAAACTGTCATATTAATGAGTCAACATTCAGTATACAAGTGTACTTACAAAATAACTCACAGTGAACACACAATTAAGTCACACATTATAAATAGGATGTTTTATAAGGTGAATATTATAAAGATCCATAGGCGTACGAGGCGGGGGGGCCGGGGGGGCCGGGGGGGCACCGGCCCCACCAAATATTTTCCTGAAAAAAAATAGAAATCTGAAAAGAGCCCAGAATTGTGAGATCGGTCATTAGCCGAGGAGTTTTTGAAAATGGGGTGGGGTAGGGGTATGGCCTTGTCGGGGAAGGCTATGGTCTTGTCGGGAATGAATGCTCAGTTTGTCGGGAAGCGTCGCGCCGTCTGTCGGGTTTGAAATATTTTTAATAATATGGAAGCGGAAAGAAAGCAGTCCAGTCAATGATGAACACGTTAACCACCTGAATAGAACTAGCACGTACACATGGCCTTTCTCCGTTCTTGAGTACGGTACTGTGTTAGTAATAATCGTTTGACTTGTTCTTCTTTTGGTTTAATATAGTGCACTAGATGTAAATAAACTTGAACTAAAATGGTCATTCATATATTAAAAGTATATATATTTTACAAGTTCAAAAAGTCTTCTATCTTGATTCTAGATCTATCTATCTTAGATACATGTATGGATAAAAAATGTGAACTGTCATAATGAAAAACGTGGCAAAAGTAAATCGTAATACGGAATATATAGATTGTAAATTTGAACTTCTATAAAATGGTCATTCATATATTAAAAGTAGATAAAGTATATACAAGTCTTCTATACATCTGAGATCTGGATAAAAAAATGTGAAGTCTCATAAAATGAAAAATGTGGCAAAAGTAAATCGTTCGACTTGTTCTTGTTTTCGTAGTAATAGAGCTTATTTTAAAGATGACTTTTTACCAGTTTTTATGCTGCAACTGACATAATTTACTACCCACTCCAAATTACTAGAAAGTATTCGAAATGCCTGGAAATCGCGTCTACGGCCGTTTGGTTTTCAAAATTTTCTGGGGGAGGCCACCCATACATGTACCCCCCGTCGGGGGGTCTCATGTGAAATCTCATAAAATGAAAAATGTGGCAAAAGTAAATCGTTCGACTTGTTGTTTTCTTAGTAATAGAGCTTATTTTAAAGATGACTTTTTACCAGTTTTTATGCTGCAACTGACATAATTTACTTCCCATTCCAAATTACTAGAAAGTATTCGAAATGCCTGGAAATCGTATCTACGGCCGTTTGGTTTTCAAAATTTTCTGGGTGAGGCCCCCCATAAGCCCCGTCGGACGCTTCGCGCCTACGGTGCGGATTCTACAGAAATATATTTGTCGGGAAAATATGCTGGCCCCCCCAAACAAGTTCGGCCTCGTACGCCTATGTAAAGATCAATATACATCAGTTATCATAAACTATGTAATATTAAATCAGCTTTTAGTCAACTCCAGCATAGTTATTGAGATTATGAAAAGAACAGAAGAAAGTATTCAAATAAAAATGGTACAGAATATGTTCATCATGGAGATTGGTAAGATGAGCATAAAAGAAAAAGCCCTAGTAATTTCGGAGCACAGGGAGACACAGTGGTTCAGTTACATGCAGTAGTCACTGCCTAATAAACCATGAGGTCCACTGATAAGGAGTTATTTTGATGGAGTGAAAAACTGGAAATTTCACTCCTGGAATTTGATGAAGACTATGCCAAAACTCCAATGCCTAGTCAAGATTTCACTCCTGACACACTGCTTGGTGAATGACCAACTTCATTGCCTGGTTTCTACAAAAAAGTAGGACAATACACCCTCATTTCATTTTCATGCAAACCTTAAGCTAACAAGAGGGTCACATTGGCCAAATGGTAGAGCAATGGCAGGCTTCTTGTCTACAATATTCCTGATAACCTCTGGTCAATAGAAACCTTTATGATTTTTCAAGTCTTGTTCTCAATTGTCAGGGATAGCACTTGTGAGACTGACAAGATACAGTGACAGTTTCAATTTGAAATTGAAATAGAGTAGCCAGAAATGTGAATGTCCAGGCAAAATCCTCTAATCGCATCATACACATAACCACTGAAATGACAATCTGCACATGTTAGTCTGTAATATTACATACATGTATGTACCTAAGTATTTGTCATGACTGATTGATCATAACTATTTCAAAATTTCTTGATAACATTAGATGTATCTATACGCATCAATATTAATGTCTTAAAAGTCAAGAACTTAATATTTGTCTAGTACATTTGTTATCCATGAGAGGACCTTTACATATATATTAATTATGACTACTAGTACTATACGTATGGCATGCATTTACTTGCACATAGCCGAGAGAGAGAGAAGTGGGGTTTAACTTCCACTCGACACAAACTAGGTATGGTTCAATTTTATTTCAATTATTCGCTTGCGCGTAGTTGTCTTTAGCAGTGGGAGGAAACCGGAGGACCCAGAGAATACCCACAAGATTGGACAGCAAAGACAGGCTTTATGATACAGCGCACACATGCTAACCATTCAGCTACCCAACTCCCACAGAAAAAAAGAATTAATTTGGAATAATGTCATCATTTACATGTACATGTAATTGTTGAAAATCAATACATGTACAGGACACAACTGTTCAGTACAGAATATTCAAACCATGTGCCATATCAAATTTTTTGTAACAAACCAGCAAAGACTTTTCACACCCCGACCAACATCCAATAGACTAAAATGTATATTAATTCTTAATTCATAAGACTACCTGCAAAGTTATACACAATGTCTATATCCATACAATAATATGAAGAAACAACAATATCTGTAAAATCAAGTGTTACTGCTCTTGATCACTTTTTGAATGTCATTTGTATAGTAGTGCATGTATGTAGGCACTACACTTTAAACCCATACAGAAGCCTACATTCAGGTTTCATCAAATTCTTTAAGATATGACAAAGTTATTGAAGTTAAAAGAAATTTAACATATCAGTTTATGTACATGTATATATATTTAGGGAAAAAGTTCAAATTGGCTAGAATAGGGTATAACATGTTTTGCTTTTAAGCTCTTACTCAAATATCACCAGAAAAAGTATATTATGTTCAGGTCATAATACATGTAAAGTAAGGCAACCTAAACATTTTATTCCTTTCATTTACAATAAATGATATTTTAGTTTTCATGTACATGAATATAAAACTTCTTTATAAATTTAATTAACCACTAATGGTGGGAATTTGTTAAACATATGATATCACTTTATTTATATCAAAGTTGTGAAAAAGGTTATTTACAACAAGCCAACAGTGAGGCTGATGTCCCCCGCCGAAATCCCAAAATAAATAGATGACACATATTCATTAATCGCACATTTATTTTTTTCAAACTTATCGAGCAATCAAACTGAACATGAAGTGTCATCCAAAAATTGCTTATCTCTGCCTACCGTAAGAAGAAAATGCTCATCTTCGAACTCCATCAAGGCATTGACCTAATAAGCATACACACCAATTTTGAACATTTTAACTCAATTCGAAGGAGAGTTATTGTGTTCCAAAGTCTCGGCAAATCAAATTGCTTATCGCTCTGCTTACCCTGAGCAGAAAATGCTCATTACCGATCTTAGTCAAGGTATTACTGTAATGAAACTATACACCAAGTTTATCACTCTCACTTAATTAGAACTAAAGTTATCGTGTCCCAAAGCATCAACCAATCAAATTGCTTATCTCTGCCTACTCTAGGCAGAAAATGCTCATCTTCGAACTCCATCAAGGCATTGACCTAATAAGCATATACACCAAGTTTGAACATTTTAACTCAATTAGAAGGAGAGTTATTGTGTTCCAAAGTCTCGACCAATCAAATTGCGTATCGCTCTGCTTACCCTGAGCAGAAAATGCTCATTATCGAACTTAGTCAAGGTATTACTGTAATGAAACTATACACCAAGTTTCATCACTCTCGCTTAATAAGAACTAAAGTTATCGTGTCCCAAAGCATCAACCAATCAAACTGCTTATCTCTGCTTACCCTAAGCGGAAAATGCTCATCTTCGAACTCCATCAAGGCATTGACCTAATAAGCATATACACCAAGTTTGAACATTTTAACTCAATTAGAAGGAGAGTTATTGTGTTCCAAAGTCTCGACCAATCAAATTGCGTATCGCTCTGCTTACCCTGAGCAGAAAATG
The DNA here is from genome assembly GCA_963678685.1 of Patella ulyssiponensis. Classification (NCBI taxonomy): domain Eukaryota; kingdom Metazoa; phylum Mollusca; class Gastropoda; family Patellidae; genus Patella; species Patella ulyssiponensis. The sequence continues at coordinate 48,637,015 of OY783229.1, read as the reverse complement.
CTCATTATCGAAGTTAGTCAAGGTATTACTATAATGAAACTATACACCAAGTTTCATCACTCTCACTTAATTAGAACTAAAGTTATCGTGTCCCAAAGCATCAACCAATCAAATTGCTTATCTCTGCTTACCCTAAGCGGAAAATGCTCATCTTCGAACTCCATCAAGGCATTGACCTAATAAGCATATACACCAAGTTTGAACATTTTAACTCAATTAGAAGGAGAGTTATTGTGTTCCAAAGTCTCAACCAATCAAATTGCGTATCGCTCTGCTTACCCTGAGCAGAAAATGCTCATTATCGAACTTAGTCAAGGTATTACTATAATGAAACTATACACCAAGTTTCATCACTCTCACTTAAATAGAACTAAAGTTATCGTGTCCCAAAGCATCAACCAATCAAATTGCTTATCTTTGCTTACCCTAAGCGGAAAATGCTCATCTTCGAACTCCATCAAGGCATTGACCTAATAAACACATACACCAATTTTGAACATTCTAGCTCAATTAGGAAGAGAGTTATTGTGTCCCAAAAAGTGTGACGGACAGACGGACGGACAGACAGACAGACAGACAGACAGACAATAATTACTCAATAAAATTAACCTTATATGATCTTAATTTTCATAAGATGGTTATCGCTATGCTTTCACGATTATTACTGATGTTATCACAATCAATACAGCTCTAGTGCTCAACATACAACACAAGCTATGCAACTTGATTTAAAAGGCATTGCATATGAATGTGTCAAATTGTTTTGCGTTTCAATAATTGGATAAAATTTGATATGTCCCTGAGGGTATTAAAACAGCTCAAATTTAAATTATCAATACCAAATTATTATAAGCAAGCTACATGTACATGAAATGTTTAACATTCCTCCAGGCAACGTTTTGTATAGAGCAAGTAAAATGTCTATTTTATAACCTAAATTGCAACGTGTTGTATAGACAAGAAAAATGTCTATTTTATAACCCAAATTGATCTATCTACCTGAAAGAAAAAATGTGAGCCTCAATTTGACAAAAAGAGCAAACTATTTTTTGTTCTAAGAAAACAAATTTAATGTTAACAAAAGCTTTCTTAGAGTAAAACAAGAAAAAGCCTCCATCATTTTCTCCATTAAAACAATCTACAGGTGTATTATCAATCAAAGACAAAGGGGGGATAACCCCTAATGATTTGTCATTGACCAATGAGTTAGTTTGTTGAGCTACAGGTATGAGTCATTTATACAAGCTGTTTACAATCAACATTGCTGGCCTGTGGCCAAACCATCCAGAGGTTAACTGTGTTAAGCACACAGAATACATAAGCCACGTTTGAAGTGACCAATAGTAAATAAAGCCTAAAGATAGGAAATTACGATCCTTCAATGTGATTTGTATTTATACACATTAAATCTACAATCAATGCATCTTTGTACGAGAGTGAACATTTCAACAACTTCAGTTCAGTGTTATATACCATTGCTCAATTTATATGGGGTGAAATACATGTACTGTAGCGCCTACTTCTTAACTTACTTTACTTTGGATAATAAGTGCAAAAAAATCACTGTTGTTTTTTTTATCTAATATTATCTCTTTGCCCGTACTAACCTTGATTAAATAAATAGTTTTTTTAATCATGACATAATAAAGTATTAAAAAAATAATTCCTTTAATCTTCAAACGTACAAGAAATATATTCTTGAATTAAATAAATCATTTTGCTATTTTCCAAAATAAAACATTAATAGAGGCCTAATAATATGGTATAGTAAACATTATATACATTTATATATTGAAATATATTTGTTTTATTTCGCAAGTCTAAATTCCTTAGTTTCAAAGATACATCATCAATATTGTTATTACTAACAAGCCATTACATTCTAATGACAGGCTAAAATGTAATTAACAAGTGAAAATATAAATATCATAAAGTTGTGTAAAGTGTTTTAAGAAAGTATCTTCTGCCCATGAAGAGGTGTTTATTATTACATAAAGAACTCGACAAAAAAGAGTAGGGTGAAGCCCTGCTGTCTGGGCAAAATTTTGCTCATACATGTCGCACACTGTCTGGCGTATGCTTGTCTTTATTAACTGATTGGTCTAGAAAAGTAGGACTTTAACCCCCATTTATTTAATTTCATTTCCTTATGTGAGTTTTGTCACTAAGTTCATAAGTTAGGCCAGGGGCCACTTCAAAATAGGATGACATTTCAATGTGGGTGTATAAAAATGTATTTTTCAGTAAATAACAAATAGATTTAACTGAAATAATATCTAGAATTTACATGTACAAGTAATACAATCATAAGATGTCAAGCTGAAAAACCCTTTACATGTATGTTATCATTCATCATTTATATAATGTATATAAACTAACAAAGTAACATGTTTCTACAGTGGTCAGAATATATCATTTTCTATATAGATATCACTATTCCCACTGACTGCTTGAATGATAAAACAAGTACATGTAACAGTGAGGCTGATGTCCCCACCATCCCAAAATAATTGGACGACAACTAAAATTAACTGTAAATTTATCTTTTTAAAATGTATCGAGCAATCAAACTGATCGTCTGTACTTCATCCATGCAGAAAAAGTTCACTCTCTTGAACCTTTGAAGTACAGTACCTGATAGTGAAATTATGCACTAAGTTTCATCACTTTTTATACGCCCACATTGAAATGTGGTCGTATATTGTCGTCGCCCCCGTCCGTCCGTCCGTCGGTCCGTCCGTCCGTCCGTCCGTCGGTCCGGCGTCCACAATTGCTTGTGGACGCTCTAGAGGCTAAAGTTAATATCCGATTGCGTTTAAATTTATACACAGTGTTTAAGGTCATGAGACGAAGAAGCCTATTGTTTTTCAGCGATTTCCGATAATAACTACCAGAGTTATGGCCCTTGACGACTTCAAAAAATCTTGTGGACGCTCCAGAGGCCAAAGTTAATATCCGATTGGCTTTAAATTTATACAGTGTTTAAGGTCATACGACGAAGAAGCCTATCGATTTTCAGCGATTTCCGATAATTAGTGCCAGAGTTATGGCCCTTGATCACTTCAAAAAATCTTGTGGATGCTCTAAAAGCCAAAGTTAATATCCGATTGACTTTAGATTTATACACAGTGTTTAAGGTCATAAGACGAAGAAGCCTACTGATTTTCAGCAATTTCCGATAATTAGTGCCAGAGTTATGGCCCTTGATCACTTCAAAAAATCTTGTGAACGCCCTGAAAGCCAAAGTTAATATCCGATTGACTTTAAATTTATACACAGTGTTTAAGGTCATAAGACGAAGAATCCTATTGATTTTCAGCGATTTCCGATAATTAGTGCCAAAGTTATCTCCCTTGATCACTTCAAAAAATCTTGTGGACGCTCTAAAAGCCAAAGTTAATATCCGATTGACTTTAAATTTATACACATTGTTTAAGGTCATAAGACGAAGAAGCCTATCGATTTGCATCAATTTCCGATAATTAGTGCCAGAGTTATGGCCCTTGATCAGATAAAAAAATCCTGTGGATGCTCTAGAGGCCAAAGTTAATATCCGATTGACTTTAAATTTACACACACTGTTTAAGGTCCTGAGACGAAAAAGCTTACTGATTTTCATCGATTTGAAATAATTACTTCCAGAGTTATCTCCCTTGATCACTTCGAAAAACCTTGTGGCGCTGTAGATGCCAAACTTATAAATCATCCAATTGACTTCAGATTGATACACAGAGTTTAAGGTGTTCAAACGAATTTTGATAACTGAACAGCTAAATCCATGATGTTAAATGTTTCCTATGCTAATTGTTACCTTGGGGCAAAACTTTATAAAAAGCAAACAAATTCTAATGATTTTCAGATAATTACATAATGAGTTGTTACTCAGATTTTAGTGTATTACAAATGTTTTATTACCAAAAAAAAAGTAAAAATATGCGACAACCCTTGTTGACTGCCCGGACGATTTAGCTGCTGTGGGCGTATGTTTCGTTGCCTGGCAACCTATCTTTTTTATAATTTGAATAAACGTTATCTCATCACGAAGCACTGACCAAGAAATTGCTTAGCTCTGCTTAGCTTTAGCGGAAAAGGATGATTATTGAACTCAGTCAGGTTCAGGACATCACCTACATGTAACATCTACACGAAGTTTATACATTCTACATCTCGACACAAACTAGGGGACCCTACTCCTTGCCATGTACAACCGGGGATTCGAAACCATGCCAGCTGACTCTATGACAGGCCGCATGATACTGCGCGCCCACGCTAACCATTCACCCATCCAACCCCCCCAATTTAAGATAGGGTGCCAGATACATGTATAGAAACAAAACGTCAACAGCAGCTGATCTGTCTGAGCTGTTGACAAGGGTTATTCTTTTGTAGGTAATTGGGTGCATTTACAACACAATTTATACAGATTAGATTAAAATTTTCATCATTTGAAGGTTCACAAGGTCAGACAAACTGAAACAAGGACCATAACAGAGATTATTTAAGTTTGAGAGGCTTTTTTATTTTATTAAATCAAAATTCAATAGGATTCTTTGTTTCACTACTTTTTTTGATGTGTTATTAAATTGCATTCAATTTGGATAATAACTTTTGTCACTGGAGTTTTCACAAGATGCACCAAAGCGAAACAATGGCCATATCTCCAGAAGAAATAACAAAAATTTCTGAAATTCAATAGTATTCTTCATTTCTCTAATTTAATGATGCATATAAATCTCATACAGGTTAGATGATAACATTTGTCGTTACTGCTTCACAAGGTTTAACAAAATGGAAACAAGGGCCATAGCTCCAGAAGAAATTAATGAAAATTATTGAAATTACATAGGCTTTTTCATCTCACTGATATAAACAACCAATATTAATTTCAACACTAACAGGATAAATGTAGTCTGTAGAGTGTCCACAAGAAATTGTGGATGATCGACAGACGGACAGACCTATTTTGATACATGAAATTCCATGTGTGTCGAAGAAAACATATCATGATAGGAGAATTTTTAAAGATAGGTTGCCAGGAAGCAGCTAAGTTGACCAAGCAGTCAAGAAGTGTTGTCGCATATCTTATTGTTAATAAGTTATGAGAACATTTACAACACATGAAAATCTAATTACGAGTATTAACACATAACGTAATTATCGGAAAACATTAGAATTCGTTTCGATTGTTTGTCACATGACTTTGAACTGAACATTTCAAACAGATCAAGGGCCTAAATTCTGGACGTAATTATCCGAAATCGTTGAAAATGAATAGGATTCTTTGTCCCATGATCTTAAACACTGTGTTTAAGTTTAAAGTCAATCACAAAGAGCTTCTAGAATATTTATTTAATTTTTCAAAGAGGTCCAGGCCTGTAACTCTGACAGTAATTATCGAAAATAGTGGCAAACAAAAAGGCTTCTTCGTCTCATGATCCGAAACAGTATGTATAAATATAAAGTCAATCAGATAATGAGCATCTAGAGCGTCCACGAGATATTTCTAAGTGATCAAGGGTCATAACTCTAGCAGTAATAATTGGAAATCACTGAAAATCAACAGGCTTCTTTGTCCATGACCTTAAACACTATGTATAAACGAATGAACCGAAGGAAGGGCCGGGGACATGACACAATTTCAGTCAAAATTTGTCTATTGTACAGTATTGTGTCGTTATTGCTAGGCCTACATGTACATGTCACAAAGGTGGATGTACATGTATGTATCATTTCAAAATGGATGTTTTTATCTGTTACTACAATTGCAATTCTCAAGATTTTTAATCTTCATTGATTAAAAAATATAGCTGACTTTGTGACTTTATACAGTCATTTTGAACAATTTTCACATCAAACACTAATAAACAGAGTGACTGTATAATAAATGTTTTTGGGGGGATGTTTTAATGCCAAAGGCTATACTATGTCAGTCACAAGCAAAAACATGCACCATGTCAACAAAACCACAGCAAGTTTAATATTTCATACATAATGAATTCTATTATAAATACCTGTAGTATACATGTACATGTATGTAACTTCCAAGAATCAATATATTATAAATAACATGATATTCATGCAATATGATATTCTACATGTACCAGTATGTTTTGTTTTTTTTTAAACATCAAACAATTATATTAACCACAAAGCTTATTATGGAATTAAAAGGAGCAACAATGATTCTTTTGTTATTGTCAATTCAAATATGGATACTGTAAGGAAATGGATTTATGTACATTGCAAATACATGCTTGTACAAAATGTACAATTTGTGAGTAATGATGAGTTACATACTCATTGCTACACATGTACATTTACCACTGTACCATAATTATTCATGTTATCAATAAATCAGGACAGGGATGTGCAGGATATCCAAACCATGTACATGTAGATGCATGGTAGGGCCCCAAAATGGATACTGAATCACGTATACATGTAAATTGTTTATAAACGAGATACATGTACATGTATGCAGGTATCTTTATACTCTAATGCGCTTAATTATGTACATGTTTATAATAACGCTCTATACATGTACATCAAAACTGTATATATATGTACATGTACACATATAGTTTTTGAACAATTTGGTTATATTATTAAGTGGCCCAAAGATAATTTGTTAGGCAATGAATGAAATGTGGTTTTACCCCCTAATTCTCTGTATCCTCTGGGCTAATGAAGACAGGCATTTGTAATGCAGTGTGCTACATGTACATGAATGAAGGAAATTTTGCATGAACATCAAAGGTTCTTTCATAGGCATGCCAACATACATGTATACAGGACAATGGTTTTTCCATCTTGACAAGCGCTCTGTCCTGCACCACAGAAAAGAAAATCCCTGCTGGAAAATTATTCCGGACACACAACGGTAAGCCATGTTAGAAAATCCTGACAGACAGGTACATGTAACAAAGTCACATATTTATATTTCTGTGGGTACTAATTCGAGGGGCATTTGTAGTAAAAGTATACATGTACATACCAAAAATGGATCAATAGTAAACTAAAAAACTTTTCAATAATTAACACAATTACATTATGTAATCAAAATTTCAATGCTTTCCTAATTGTGCTCACATTTAATATACAAACAAAACATCTGTAATCAGATAATAACTTTAGCTGTTTGAGTTAACAAAAGATCATTAAAAATCAAACATCATCTTCATCTCAGTGTATCAATTTATATGAACATGTACATGTAGACTCTTAGCATGTGCAAAAGATTTTTCAAATTGACCAAGGGTGAAAAAGTGAAAACTCTGACAGATTTTTGAAGAAAAGAAATTGACCAAGGAAGGGCATAACTGTGACAGTATTTATCTGATGAACATAAACACTGCATATATTGGATTTAGTCAATCAGACAATAACTTTAGCCCACAGAGCACCCTCAATGGGTCACATAACCAAATCTAAATGTGTGCGTATAAAAAATTTTGGGGGTTGATAAAAAAATTGTCTTTTGTAAATATGCAACTGAATCAGGATTAAGCTGCCCCAACATTGACCTCCCAAGTCCCAGTCTTCTTCAGATTGAAATAAGCCAACAACCTCTGTCAATTCAACATTTGTTTGATACAGATATATATCACAAATTCTTCTCAACATAAAATTACAACTAAAATATGTTAACTATGTGAACTCAAACTAAGTCCGAACAAAGTTGCCCTACATTAATTTATACCTGGGATTCTCTACCCCCTTCAAGCAACGTCCTAACCATATTTATTATCTCAATCTACATCTACTGAATCCAAATTCTGGCTGGAATAATGGTCAAGATCTCAGATGGGATTTCATTTATAATCTAAAACCATCATTTATTGGTCAGTGCTGTGGTCATTTGGCATTCTGCCAACTCATCCCAGCAATCCTTCATGAGTAAGCTGTTGGCCTGAACCAGATACTATTTATAACCCAAACCTACAAGCAATTCAATTTCCAAAGACACTCAATGTGTGTATTATATTGTAGAGTGTATGATAAACACAAGGAAACTCTGATCCTTCCAGCAAACAATTGTTTTGGGGTTTTTTTTCATTCTGGTATCTTTTTGCAGTGTGTTGACCCTCTTATATTTTCATTGGTGCATACATTTCATTTTTTTCAAGTGGAATACCAATTTCATACTACAACTAAAATGAGTTTTGTAGATAGCATAATAAAAACAGAATTTTGTATCGTACTAGCTGAGTCCTAGAACTGATTGCATGTAGATACAAAATTTTTAAGATGAGTACATGACATGACATGTATTAAGTTCAAATTACTACAAATAAACTGGTGTAAAGGCAATTCTGATATGAAACATACATGTAGTTATCTTTTGTATACCATTGGTATTGCCAGAACGTTTCGATCCCCTGACAGTTGAAAATCGTTAAACACCATTTCATATGTTTATTACATGTATGATGTCTGGTAGCCAGTGTAGAGCTATGACCATATGACATTGTCCCCACCATTATTGTATTTAACAGCTTTCCGAACCATGAGATGGTGACCAGGGTCCGGGGTTTGGACCAATATTCCCGTTAATTCCCCCCTGAAACACCTAGCAAACTGAAATATTCCTTTAAAAGACGGATATATATTATTCCATAATTAGTAAATCTGATCAAAAATTCAATCATTACAATATGGATCTAAATTCACTAGTTTGATGCAACATATATCACATATATGGGGGGGGGGGGTTTGAACTCCACTGCGTATAACCTAGACTACTGCTTTACATGTAATTATACAGTACAAATATTTTTGACGAAAGTTCAAGAACAGATCCGAGTAATAGACATGGTTAGTTACTCAATTTATAAATATATATAGGCCCTATCCCATTGAATGATAACTGCATTAAGTGCTTTGTCTTAAATAACAAGGGGTTTGAATGATCGAGTGGTCTGATATGTGCAGTTTAGATCAAAAGATCAGACATCAATTCATGTGAATATGTTTTTGATACCGTGCTTGTATGCACATATAATATGTAAAGTTGAAGGATTGACTTTCTAATCTCTTGGATTTATCCAGTTTCCCTCATGGTTTATGATCACTGCACACACTTGAATTATTGAAATAAATAACTGTATAGATACATGTACTTGCACTCATGATTACCCAGTTTGTGTTCAGTGGCTTTTAAACCACCTACATTGTATCTCTCTCTCTGTACAACAAGATTCAGACAAACATGAACATGCATTGTTTGGTCAATGCATTACTACATGTAACTATCCTAAACTATAATTATGTGAATTTTAATTGCTAAATATCATTATTTATGATTTTGGGAGTTTATGGAATCGACATTGATGTGCATTTCAACAATTTTGTACCACTTTTGTATGTACATGTATATGTTATCATAATGGGCATTAATCAATGATATAAATGTCTTTAATTCTACATGTACACTCTATAGTCTACAATCATACTAAATAATAAACATTTTTAATCTCTTAGAATATCACTACACCTTCTAAAAGAGTACGGTAACCTTTGTTTTTTTCAATAGGATTGTTGGATAAATGTACAATATTGGATTATACATCGGTCAGTCTTTTTGACTTTTATACTGTTTAATATACAATGGCATCTTATTAATCCTCCGATACACATAATTACTAAGCAATCCCCAATGATGGCTGTCAAAATACGTTCTGATACACTTAAAATAAAAGAATGATATCCATATTGAGGATATAAAATTCAGTCAGTATCATTATTTGGAATTATCTCTGAATTCAACAAATACATACATGTAATATAAGCACTCATATTAAGATGTATATTGGCCACTGTAATTGTTTTGTTTTTTTTTTTAAAATATAAAAAAACACTATACTTACTTCTGATTTTTAACAGAATCACCGGAGCTAAAATTTTACCAATACTATTACTGGCAATACACTGATATTTCCCCTCATCATTCCACTTTTTATTTTTACGGATCCTTTTAATATACAGAGATCCATTGTTTAATATCACTGGCCGTTGCTGTGAGGTCAGGGGTACTCCATCTTTATGCCAAATATATGTTAGCGGACGATTTTTGTCCGTCGAAGTCACTGAACAGTTTAAAGTGAAGGAACTTTTCTGTACAGCTATTTCTACATATTTGCTTGGGTGAAAGTCAACACCAAGACTGATTTCTTCGTTTCCTGAAATTATACACAGAAACAATTATTGGAATGGATGTAATGTACGTTTATGGAAAAACAACTTGATCAATTTATTTTGTAGAGTTATAAATTTCACAACGGGAGATACTCCAGTATCAGTACAATCAAACATGAAATAAACAAAAACAATCTTTACATGTTCATCATTTCCGTGCTAAGCAACTGAAGGACATTGAGTACATGTACTGAACGTCATTTACTTGATTCAATCTCTGCCACTTTCAATTGTATCCAAAGTGCTGAATCTAGTGTACAAGAGAATGCTTTAAGAAGAATTCAATTGAACCCATCATACCCATTTCTTCCCATCGTTAAACTGAAGGGGAGTAAAGCAGGATGCTATAGTTGAAGCCTAACCATATTCCTTATTGAGGTGTTTGTAAATATGTGTATACAATACAATATAAAGAAGGTTGCCAGACAGCAAAATATGCACCCACAGCAGCTATGTTGTCCAACCCCCGATTAAGGTTGTCGCATTGTGAATCTTAATATAAATAAAACGTAAAATCTTTATAATGGAAAATTAATATACCCTTAGACATCTAACCATTGGACATAAACAATTGTCAGAAATCGTAACAACTGTTATTCAATGAAATAATCAAAAGCAAGAGCAAAATTGAGAGTATGTGTAGATCAGTTGATGAATTATCGTTTCTACAAAGTGAGCAAGTGCCATAAATCATAAAGAGTGTTCACAAGAATCTACACAGTGAAACCAAGGACAATAACTATTGAATTAATTAACAGGATTTGTTGAAATTCAATAAATGATTGTTTCAACAATTAGAATAATGCACATTCTTTAAAATAAATAAACAAAACAGTAGAGAAAATACTTGGATAACCAGGTTACTAACATTATACTGATTTAAGTATTTTGTAAATTCTGAACGTGCATCAAGTTTGTGGTTCCAAACGTGATATAAACATCTACATTGTAGTCCTCTTTTTACGATTTTAATTTGTCAGATGACAGCATTTCGTGACCAGCCCCCTTATTCAAGGAACAGAACAAATCATTTGCAAAAAGCTTCCCAGTTGCCCATGATCAGGAAAGCAATACATGTAGGACATGGTGATCTGTCACTTTATTTGTATACAAAATAAGGTTGTTTAACTCAAACTCTTTCTACCCTTTAGTCACTGACTAATAGCCTTGTTCTGATGTCATGTAATAAATTTAAATCTTCTTTTCATACTGACTGATACATGTACTTTTACTATGTAACAAAATTAAGTTGTTCATTAAATATAATCTACAAGGCCAAATCTGATAATAAAGCAGCTGTCACAAACAACCCGTCTGGTGCCTGTCATTTTGTCTGGCACGAATTTGTCTTTTTTTTCACTATCTTTGTTGATTTTATTAAAGTCCCTGAGCGTGATTTTAGCGATATAGGAATCTTTTGGAACCTGCAATAATGGTAACAGTTGAATCTCCAATAGCAATATCAGTCCAAAAATGGTTAATATACTGTTCAGTATTTAAAAAGATGAACTGAAAATTCATTGATCTATTTTGCCCCCTACGTACATGTAGATTGCACTCTTTACTTTTCTTTTTTTTCTTGACAGAATCTGTCGCCTAGAACACCTGTCTACATTTCTTCAAGTTGAACTCTTCACCATTCTGCAATTTATGGTATGCTTGGTATGCTAATCGTCAGTTACATGTCTTTTTATTGTCAGATGATGTCATGTATTATAACCCTATCTGCAGCATTTTTAAGTTTCGCGGAATCAAACTGATTTGCCTGTTTTTAATCTGACAGAATCAAAACTGGGGCTTTGATTTTGTTTTCTTCATTTAATAATGGATCTGAGAATTTTTAAGCATTGTATTAAACGGTAACATATCTAATTTTTTTGTTAAAACTGTCAATCATGCACAGTTACATTAAATACATATCCTGCACAAAGTTCAAATACCAGGTACATGTACATGTATTGGTTCAGCAGCGACTGATATTTTGTTGGGTACATTTACTGTACGACTAAAATCGCTATTTCTAGGCCTGCACCAAGATTATAATTTTCAACTCTTATGTTATGTTAATTTTTGGCAAAATCATCCTAGTTTAAAAAATTTTCAAAATTAAATTCAAGATCTGTTCCGAGCTACATTTACATGCATGTATACCTTACCTCACAATTAAATAATTCTTTTTCACCAAAAAATATTATTTTTTTGAAGAGAAATTTATCTCAGATCTAGAAAAAAAAATCCTACAAATGCTACTTCAAACTATCACAAAGATACATTTGAAAGGCAAGAAACTACAAAGGTGTAGCACTATAAATATACCTGTACATGCAATGACTCTTACTAAGGAATGTATTGTAGGGGCCCTGTTCCATGACGTAAACATATTAGTTGTCATTTCGGGACTAACATGTGGTTCAATTTTATTTCAATAATTTGCTTGCACGTAGGGGTCTTTAGAAGTGGGAGGAAACCTGAAGACTGAGAAAACAGACGATCCTACTCCTCATCAGATACAAGCGGGGAATCAAACCCACACCACTTGACCGAATGACAGACCTTATAATGCAACACAAGTTTGTAAATCATTCAGCCACCAACCCAACTGCAACGAAAAACATAATTATAGTCCTTCATATGTTGCAAAAAAGTAAAGTCCTATGTATACCATGAGCAGCATCTTAAAGATCCATTGACTGTTTGGAAATCTAAAATAAATTTTGCTCATTACAAAATGTCTGACATATTCCTGTTGTCATTACATGTAGCTCAAATTGCCGCAGAAAAGTAAGAGTCAAACCTCATTTCATTTCACACCGCCTCAAGTACATTATATATGTAGGCCTACCTGTCCATCGTACTTAACTGCTTTGCCAAAACTGTAATTTATACACAGTGTTAAAGTTCAAGAAACAAAGAAATTGCTTTTCGATCATTACGTAAAAATATTGAATACCAACAGACAGGGATCTTTTACGTGCATGCCAACGTGACCTTGGTTTTTCATCCCAACCAAATGACTAGTCAGCTGTCCTTGTCAGGCCCTGAGTTCTGCATCACTGACAAGGGGGAAACCACACCAGAAAACCTGGATGAATTTTCCTTGGCCAATGCAGGGTTTGAACACCCAACTCCAGGCTAGCGAGCCAGCGTCTTACCCACTCAGCCACCGTGCCCCCCCCCAATCTTTAACACAGTATTTAGTCATTAGCACGTTTGCATAGTAAACAATTTTCCCCAAAATCTCCTATGCAATTTATCACTCATTTTTAATGTTTAATAATAAATATCAACCATGTTTTAATCAGTATCTTTATGGAATATGGAGATCATAAAACCATATTATGTACATAATAATATGATATCTCTTTTATTACCCAACTCTAACACTGGCTTTTTTTGAAGATAATGTTTATGATATTATACATGTATTTGTAAATTACACAATTTATTGAATATCAGAAAAACCATAGGTGCATAATCAATACAATACTGTAATATACTCGCCCACACATTTCTTATATATTGTATGTTCCTAGAATATAACGTAGTAACAGGTGTTGTGTTATTGGCAGGGTAAAACTATTTTAAGAACATCCCATAACAATTGTAATACTAACTAACAGTTTCTGTTGTATATCAATATATACATGTAGATCAATTCAATGAAAGTACACATGTATATAAATATGGTATATAAATCATATCCCCATATTGTGCAAATCTAATGATTTAAATGTTTAGTATAATGTGTATTGACATACATTATAATATTATGCTATATTTAAACATATTAATCAATAAAAATGATATTCTATAGGGTTTTTTTTACATATTATTATACAATGTTTATTTTATGATGGGAATATGTTATTTTATCACACTAAATTCTTTTATTGTCTCATTTATATTTCATTAAAACTAAATCAATCTTTTCAAATCTACAGAGATGCATGTATTGTTTCTTCATTTTTAAATTTCAGAAAATAAGATATGTGCTGTAAAATATGAAAAGAATAATGTATGGGTATCAACTGTTTTTTTATTCTTATATTATTTAGGTCACACTCAAAGTGAAGGTCACATTTTTCCTAAATCAAACGTGACATAATATAATTTCGCTTTTAAGAGATACATTTACTGTTAATTACAAAGCATAGTTCGTTTTATTAAATTCATGACAAATATTTTGTAATATTTCTTAAGCTCTTGTTTGGTTGCCAAAATTATCGAGTATTTTCTTCGTTATTTATGATCAACAGTGACCTCACGGCCGTGCGCCGAGCAACGGAGGTCAGCAACTTTGCCGTGCACTCTATAGGCTGGTTTTACCAGAAGTGGAGCCCTGCTTCGTTTTTTTATTTTCATTAATTATCGATATGTACAAATAAATTGGGTTGTAATTAATGATACAGCACATTCAATGACAAGCCATGAAAGAATTCGTATAGCTGATTATTAAAGTCTTCAACGAATAAAAAAAAACAGTTCAGGAACCAACATGGCTTCCCCGAGGTCACGCACAAATCAATGAATAAGAGGAAATAGAGCGAAAACAATGTTGAAGCTTCAGCCTCGACCTACATAATCCTGTTGTTTCTCCACATAAAATGCCTTTAAGAACAACTAAATATGTAAAGGTTCTTCAATAACTGTCCCATAAAACGAAGCTACCATTCATTATACAAAATGTAGAATAATTTGTAGGTTTTTACCGAATAATATAATCAAAACATGCGAACGATTACATTATCATTATGTTCATTGAGATGACAGCTCAAGATTGCCACGTAAATATCAATAACAACGCATTTTATGAAATAATTGGTAATAGCAACAATACATTTTAATATTTATGAACTATTTGGCAGCTCATCTGGGTCAGTAAAAATGGCCAAAAAGAATTTGTTTGTTAAAAAAGGCATATTTTCTTAACACGCCCCCACTAAAGATATCAGCAATAAAATGACAGCTTTCTCGTTATCTAGCACACTACAAATAAACTAATCTTTTATGTGAGCTGATATGAAATTACTAAGCAGTGATTAGACAATCGGCTGCAACAATAATACCGTGGACAATAGCTTTGGCAATACTATAGCTGACCACTAAATGCCCTCGTTATAGTCCGGGGCATGCGCCATGTTTTCTAGAGAACCGCGGAGGGTTTTTTTTTATACTCAACATTGATGATTTTGGTGAAGAATGAGTAAAAGACTTACCTTGCACAAGATGTAGTATTAACCCGATCGCAAGGTGAAAACTGAGGTATTTTGGTATAAAAGCCATATATTTGGACTTTGAACTACAAAGTTCACATGTGTACAATTAATAACACCATTCTCCTGCCCACTGCAAAGCTTAGAGCATGAATACATGCATTGAACCGCATTGCATCCTGTAATCTGTTTAACCTTACGCTGTTGCTTCAAGTTCGCTCTCTTTTGGGGTAATTCCGTCAGTATAACGACACTAGAAGCAGCAGAATTAACAAATTAGGGTCGTTATAGTAAAATATTAAACATCCACAAATGTAAGTGATGCTGGGACAATAATGTTTATTAATCCTCATTACTTGTCATGTGAGTTCCAATGTTGTGATTTTTTTATGTCGGGGGAGTAAGGTCAACCCTTGAAATGGCCGCGGTTATATGAGGTCAAGTATACTTTTATTCCCGCGGAAATATTGCGACACCGTTAGAATATGATAAATAAAAACGCTCTAATAACCAATTAATTGAGAAGGAATCACACCAAAGTTAACATTTTAAGTACATAGCATATAATTCTGTACCGATCTCTTTTTATTGTAAACAATATGTACGTGGGATCTGCTAAGCAAATAAACACACAATACTACAAAAATACTTTTTTTTTCTGTTAAAAATTTCATTTATTGGATGAATCAAAAAGAAATTTTAAATTTTTTATTTAATTTGGAGAAAGGAACAGATTAAAATCCCTATCTCTCGGAATACAGGTTAAAATCCCTATCGCTCGCATTTCAATGTTTGCAAATCATTGAGCGTTAAGCAAGAGATGATTTATTGACCAATTCGTTTACACCTATGGCCACTTTAATTACATAACGCGTCTCCTCATTCAATTCTGTTACATAACGGGTATTATCAGCCCGGTATGCCACGCATATCTACAATATTGCACAGAAGACGAATGTTGAACATCAATGATATTGCACAGTATATTTCAACCGCGGGTGGTTCAAGCAGGATACTTTGTACAACCTTGTCTTTTAGTAATTTTAAAGAGACAATTTGTCGTAGATATATTTTCAAACCAAATTAGTGATGCACTGATGCGGCTTTATATATATAAATATAAATTTACGGTTTATTATAAACCCACAAATGTAACATATTACATGTTCTGTCCAGAATACTGTATCCGGCACATTAAATGAGTTATGGATCATCCGGCAATCAATCAGTAATTGTCTGATGACACTTTATATTCATGATCAAAATTTCCCTTGTTGAGCGATATACAATGTATCACATCGAGGTACATGCGAACTGGAGTGTGTCCCACTGAAATTAATCGTTCCTTGGCTTAAAAACATTTCCGGAGTGCCCCCTTCCCCATACGAATTTAATTCTGGCGGACCTTATACCAGAAGGTACCATTTTGATTTCATGATAACAGTATTGTATTCACATAAACCATGACGTATACAATATGACTTATATTATACATTGCAGCTTTCATAAACGACACAAAATAAAAATTAAAAGAAAAACCCAAAATATGAAGAAAAAACCCCAAACCCAATAGCATTGTGAAATAATTTTACATTCGAGTATTTAACGAGTATTTGGAAGAAGGGCATTGGTATTGCGTGTAAGTTTTCGAGTTGGATGAAATGTGAATTTAGGTCAATTTGAAGATAATATATATTTTTATGAACATTCCAAATTAATATATAGTTGTGACTTCCACACTGGCAAAATCGCAATAGAGACATACGTGTTTTTGCCAAACGTCGCCATACAAATTATAAGACATTGATGGCAATAATTCAATTTCAAATTAATTAAAATGGACATAATGATCATACTGATTTGATACATCCATGATGGTATATAGAGACACTTTTCTCGGACGTCGCTTTGGCAGATATCATGAACACATTAATTAGTAGGGCGTTCTTTTCGTACCAGATACACCCAAGCACTAACTTAATCAACCAATATAATCGTTTGTGTTGTGCGTTTGATTTTAATGATATTGCCGGATTTACCTACATGATTGACAGACAGAATCGTAGGGCCCCAAGATGTAGGGTACTTCCTGCCAAGGAGTAAAATTTGACACATTTTCATCTTCCTATGGTCGTGAGGCGGGGTGTTTGTGATTTGCCCAATAAGTAGAATAACATGTCGTTAAAGATGGGTTCCCAGATAAGTATTTATCGGGTGGTTATTGCCTATAAAAGTATGGCAATTTTGGTATATATGGAAAGTAGAGATATCCAATCTTACTAGAAAAATACTGGATTCCCTGAAAAACACTCATGGAGCGTATACAGGACAAAAATGTAAGGGGTTCCCTTAATAGTCAACCCGACGAATAAGGATACCTGCACGCTTGGCGTTGAAGGCTGCACGCGAACTTGAGCGATTTGTGTACATGTTGAAAAACTTTATGAAGAATTAGACGTACAACAATTTCTGGGATAAAAATCACGGAAAAAGACGCGGGCAGTGGATAATCCGAGAATTTAATTAGGGTTCGATATTTGTAGTAAATAGTCAGCGCTTACAGACAACATCGTCTTGTGTATGCAATGCATTCTCCCCTGTCCTCCGCTGCCGTTGCCATTGGTTACGGCGAGGGGTAATCGCCTGACGCAAACATGGTCTCTTTCGATAGATTTTTATAGCAGGCTATACTCGTCAATTACAATGGTTTGAGAACGATTTGAAGCAAAATTAAGCCGGGATTCCATGTGTACGTACTGCGTAATGCGGAATGCGTAGTACGTAATGCGTATTTAACACTTTGCACTAAAATGGTAGGATTTGATTCCATGTAAACGTAATGCGTAAAGCGTGATGTGCAGCGCGTAGTACGTGTTTCTCGGGACGCTCACAAGAGTGTCCGAATACGCAATACGCGTGTATACGGAGACATGGACATGCGCACTGCCACTGCAATAGGCATATCCGATGTAGTTTTGAGATAGCAATATTCGGTTCTCATCCACATATAATACGCCACTCACGCACACATGGAAACTGACAATACGCGTTACGCGTTACGCAACACGCATCACGTAACACGCATTCCGCACGCACTGCATACACATGGAATCCCCGCCTTATGATAAAATAATTAGTTTGAATATGTGTTTAGTTCTAATATATCATCAAATCACCCAGTTTGTATCCGGGAATATAACTTTAACAAGTGAAATTAACATAAGCATTTTGTCAACCAGTCAACGATGGAAGAATACAGTGGCGAGATTAAAAATAACAATGTGCCGGTGTATGATCTTGCAAACTGCAAATAATATCTGCTTATTAGAAATTCACACCAAATTCACCCGTCAGCTATTAAATTTATGACAATAGAAATTATTTTAGTAGTTTAGATATATTATTCAATAGATAATATCGTGATTACAGCATTGTGCCGGCTATGACCTTGAAAACGACAAATGGTGTAGGCCCTATAAGTATATATGTTTATTTGAAATTCACGCCACTGTTACCCGCCAGCTATTAAATTTATGATAACAGAAATCATTATTTTAGTATAGTTTAAACATATATGCAAGAGCTTAACTTGCCTATTGGAGGTTATACAAACCATTAATTAGATATTTATTAACATGAAAAGACCATGATCAACTCTAGATGCCATATCTTATGCGTATAATTTTCGCTGGATTTGAATCTGAATTGCTGCCCACGCTCATTGATGACATTAGTAATGATGATCGAGGAGAGGAGATGGCCTAGTAGTCTAGAGTGCCGCGCTACGACCTCTAGCTGGCCGGTCACCTCTGGCTTGCGGCTGTGGTTTCGATCCCTGGTGTGAGCGTATGTGGCATGGAGATAGGGGCGCCTTCTCAACCTCGTGGGTTTCCTCCGGGCATTCCGGTTTCCCCCCACTGCTAAAGATCCCTACGCGAAAGCGAATTATTGAAATAAAATTGAAACCATGTTAGTCCCAAAATGATCTAGTTTGTGTCGAGTGGACGTTAAACCCTATTTCTCTCTCTCTCTTCGGAACGGTACTGTTCATGATAAAAATTAAACTATGACAGCTCTCTCTCTTTAAACAAGGGGAGCCGAAGTGGGTCACTGATTAAAGTACTGGTTCAATGACCAGTTAGACAATGTATCTATGAGCTAGTCGGTGGTTCTATCCTGATGTAGGCCGAGAAAGTTCCTCGGGATTTTCCCGCGCAGTTTCGCCTTGGCAATGGTACAGGGCGGAGGGCTTATCAATGATAGGTCCAGTCTTTCGGATGGGACGAAAAACCGGGTTCCCGTGTACAAGTTAGGTTGCAAGTGTAGTAGAGTATATTTGGTTGTCAATTATATATAGTTCATTTTGCCAATCAGTTAACTATGTTCTTTAAAGGAGGCAAATAGCTAATATTTGGGACCTAGAAATGGACAGAAATGTGTCGCAACGCACATGATAATGTAATATGAGTGTATATAATCGTTTCCGTTTTTACTCTAATATCAAATCAGTTATGTTCGGCGAAGTCTCAATCGAATGGCAATTTGTAGCATCTAGCTATTCCAGTCTACACCGATAGTATTTATTGCACATGCTCTTCAGATAAGAATATGGCTTCACCGTTTGTGGAATATGTCCAGCCACGTTCTTCGAGTCCTTTGTTATAAATGGCGCTGATATACATTATGGTACACGATTCGGGTATGAATAGTAAAATGTGTTTTTTTTTTGTCTTAAATATTGGATATCAGAAGCCCATCTTTCCCTGATAAAATCACAACATCAATGTTGATTCAAATTGACAAATAATTCGTGTTTTCAATGTCGAAGACGTTGGATGGTATTGAGCTAGAAACTTAGCTACTTTAAATAGTCTTGTTCAACTAGATACTTCACATAGCAAATACATGTAGCCTTGCCTTTTCATGTCATCTGCAGTTTCTATCTTACATGGTGTGAGTAGAAATCTGTAACTACTATCCCTAACATCCTGTTTTACCTTGGGGCACCTTTTCCTAAATTAAAGATCCCCTGACAATTGGAAATCGAAGTAAAATTGCCTGCGAGACTGTTGAGCCGTTGTTAGAGACAAACTTCCTCCATTCATGACGTATGTCGGTCTTTATTATATAACCCGGTTGGCCGAAGCAGTAAGACGTTGAAGCCCATGGAGAGCATGCAGTCTAAGTCATGACGTGTAAGGGATTATTTTATTTCATTAATTCGACTGCGCGTATTCGTCATAGGAAGGAGGTGACCCAGCTGAAACGTGTCCCATATTTCTGCAGTTAATAATTCATTTTGGGGCAAAAAACGTTTTATGGGGCTAAAAATGCCTCTCCCATAATTACGTGCTATGTGTTAATATTCCACGCATCCTCGCACAATTTTTTATTTTTTGGACAACGAGAACAGTGCCCGCTAATCTATAATAGTTTGGGGCCGTGCATTTTGAGCGTGTCTGTAAGGGGGAACCCATCGCGCAAACTGCCTGGCAATGGTCATTATCAGGGATACTCCACGACTACAAATGTCTGGCAATTACATAGCTCTGTCAGGGATACCCCACCACTAGAAATACTGTACGAATTTCATGTGGTACACCTTTGAGCTAATAATATATGTTACATGGCAAGAAATGTCACGGGTTTCACGTCGATATTACACAGTTATTGACCCCTTCCAGGAAAACTTGTAAATGTTCAAATGGTCAGATTTTTTTTTATGATTTCCCGGATTATATATAGCCAGTCAAAGGAGATGTCCATAGAGTTATTGCCACTCCGCGAAACCATTTAAACACCTATTTCACTCGAATTATTTCCCCTCAACTAACAATATCTCTTTGCCGCCCGACACAATGCTGTTGGAAGGCGCATATTTGTATCCTGCAACACTATGTTTCGCGCGGGGCTGCTTGATTTGTCCCCGATATAGGCGAGCCGGTTTGTACGGTCAGGTTACCGTATCAGAGCAAATCAAGTGACCCGGCTGATAAAAATTTTGGCGTCGGATAATATTAAACAGGTTACATGACATGTTTTAATAAAGGTAGGTTGCCAGGCAACGAAAGATACGCCCACAACAGCTAAATCGTCCAGACAGTCGACAAGAGTTGTCGCACATTTTTACTTTTTTCGGTAATGAAACATTAAAAATACACTAAAATCTGATTAAAAGTAACAATTCATTAAGTAGTTACCAGGAAATCATTAAAACTTGTTTGGTTTTTATAAAGTTCTGCCCCATGCTAACATTTAGTATACGAAACATTTAATATCATGGATTTAGCTGTTCAGTTAACAAAATTCATTGAAAATCAAAATACTTGTTCGTCTCAAGACCTCAATCCGAAGTCAATCGGATGATAAATTTGGCCCCTGACCGTCCTCAAGATTTTTCAAAGTGATCAAGGGCCAAAACTTTGGCAGATATTATCGGAAATTCTTCGACTCTTGACCCTTAACACTTTGTATAAATTTAAAGTCAATCGGATATTAACGTTGACCTCTAGAGTGTCAAGAAGAATTTTTGAAGTGATCAAGGGCCATAGTTGAAATTCAGCCGCTTCTTCGTCTCAAGATCATAAACACTGTGTATAAATTTAATGTCAATCGGATATATTAACTTTGGCCTCAAGAGCGCCCACAAACAATTATTGTGGACGCCGGACAGAAGGACGGACGGGGGCGACGACAATATACGACCACATTTCAATGTGGGCGTATCATGAAAGCATGTGACGGCAAAATAAACAGACAATTACATGTATTATTTGTAGTATTACCGAAAAAAAATAAATGGCATGTGGTTTTACGAAGCCTTAATTCAACTTCAAAGCATTTAGTTTAATTTTAACGCTTTAATATTCGTGTTTAATGGCATTCCTATCTAACGTGAATTTAAAGCGGCGCATTCGGCGTACGCCGCGGCCGAATTTTTGTCAACTTCCGGTTAAATCAAGTAACCTCGCCGGGGAAACTGCCGAACTGTGGTCAGCCGAACTGTGGTCAGCCGGTATGCGCCGGTATGGATAAATCACAGGCACTTGAAGGGATTAAAATAAAACTTCTTACTACTGCTCGACTACATGTATATATAGATACAAGGTAATACAGACGACATCTTTGTTATGACTGGTTTACGATATATCGTCTGTTATTATCTCACAATACTCACTAGTTCTAAGACTTTCCATCGTTTTAATTGCCAACGAGACTTTATTTGATCATTATACACCCTCCAATGTAATTAAATTGGTCCTTTTACAGCGTTATTGATAACAAATCAAACTTATATATCACTTATCGACATTCAACTTCCCGAGCCCGGAAGTAACCCGAAATAAGGTCAAAAGAAGTCTGTATCACCCAGTCCCTTTATAAACCTATCATTACTCGATATGTGCATAGGAACTGGGTGATCAAGTCTCGCTGAAAAGTGGCCTCGCTTCGTAGGCTCTATCACGTGATAGAACTTACGAAGCGAGGCCGCTGTTGAGTGAGACTTGATCACCTAGTTCTATATATACATGTAATCGAGCAGTAGTAAGAAGTTTTATTTTAATCCCTTCAAATGCCTGTGGGATAAATCAAGCAGGGTCATAGTCATCGCAATTACCGACTATCGTGTTTTGGCGATGCTGGAAGAATTGGTGTCACTGTGCTGCACTAACTGGTTGGGATGGCCTAGAGGTCTAGAGTGCCGCGCTTCGACCTCTAGCTTGCCGGTCACCCCTGGTGTGAGCGTATGTGGCATGGATATAGGGGTGCCTTCTCAACCTCGCGGGTTTCCTCCGGGCACTCCGGTTTCCTCCCTCTGCTAATGACCCCTACGCGCAAGCAAATTATTGAAATAAAATTAAAACCATATATTATTAGTCCTGAAATGACCTAGTTTGTGTCGAGTGGACGTTAACCCCCATCTCTCTCTCTCTCTCTCTCTCTCTCTCTCTCTCTCTCTCTCTCGCTGCACTAACAAAAAGTGACTCCCAGCGGCTGTCAGGCAGGATACGCCCACATTTTCAAGAGATGGATAGAAAACAAGCTAAAAAGAAAGTGATTTTTCCTACAATCAAGTGCTATAATTCATGAAGTTACAATTTGATATCCGCAAATATCGACAGGAACCAAGATCTTTGGGTTATAAACATGCATTTCAAGTTTCATCAAAATCAGATTAAAATTGTGACCTCTACAGGGTCGACAACCTTGACATACCATATTTTTTACACTATTCGCGTAGAAGTGTCGGCCATTTTGTTCGGCAATTTAGGTCCGATGTTCATGAAATTCAAACTGAACCTTCATTACAGCGTAACGGGGATATAATCAAACGTTTGTTTTTAAATTAGGTAATAATTGTGACCCCCAGAGGGACCACAAGCTAAAAAGGCGATTTTTCGTACAATCAGGGGCCATAATTCCGGAAGTATCGTACGGTATTAAGATACGCCACTTCGTCTACCTACCAACGAATTCATGAAGTTACGATCCATTGGGCGCAAATGTTGAAAGGAACATTTCATTAAAATCGGATTAAAATTGTGACCTCTGTGTTCACAGGCTAAAAACGTGATTTTTTTGTACAATCAGGGACCTTAATCAATGAAGCTACAGTCCGATACATACCAGTATCGAAAGGAACCGAGATCTTGGATGATAAACCTATATTTCAAGTTTCATTGAAATTGGATAAAAATTGTAACCTGTAGACTGTTCATAAAATTGTGGACGGACGGACAGGGGCGACGACAATATACGTCCACATGAAAATGTGGGCGTATAAAAATGGTTAGAAATAGTTATCTTCAATGTACATACTATTAACTATTCGTAGACAAGGAGATATTAATTCTTCAAGTGTAACAATTGCGGTCCTTACATAGTGGTATTGACTTTGTACCACGTAAGCCAGTTGGAGTTAACTCCCTTAAATGCGATTTTCGCTATTCCGTTGCACTCCCTTTATTGTGAATATGTATTTTTAAAAATGAATGTTCATTGATTTAATGCGATGTCAAAAATTATTTCTTTATAGGCAGCATCGTCTTGTATAGGTACGTTTATTGAGACGGAAGCTTAGTGAATGTCGGCGCACCTCTTCATCCGGAGGTCCTTCAAAAAATGTTTGTGGACAACCTATACAGGTCACAATTTTTATCCGATTTTGATGACACTTGAACCATAGGTTTATTTCCAAAAGATCCTGATCTTTTTCGATATTGGCATTTACCTGACCGTGGTTATTAGACCATGATGGTACGAAAAATTGCTTTTTTAGTTTGTGGTCCCTTTATCGGTCACAATTTTACAAACAGTTTAAATATGTATCCCCATTACATAATGACGGTCGAGTTCGAATATCGTGAAAATCGGACCAAACTGCCCGACAAACTTGTCGCTCCTTGAAGCAAACATTGTAAAAGTATCTAATACCAAGGTATTGGTCACAATTTGTATCCGATTTTTATGAAATTTAAAATATGCTTATATTTCGTAATGTCACACATTATGGTCCCCGATTGTAAGAAAAATCGCGTGTTACCTTGTGGGCCCTTCAGAGGTCACCATTTTTGTCCGATTTAAAATTGAGTTGACGATTGAGTTCGTGAATTTCAGACAAAAACTTTCGATAAAATGGCCGCTTCCTGTACGCAAAATCGGATAAAATTGTCACCCGTGCAGTGTCCACAAAAAAATTGTGGCGGACAGGGTCGACGACAATATACACCCCCTTAGCCTCCGTGTAAATGGCGTAAATGTATGTAATTCCAAGACTGTGGGCCCCCAAGAGGCCACAAATTTAATCCCATTTTGATGAAACTTGAAGTATGTTTATAACCCAAAGATCTAGGTTCCTTTCGATATTCGCACATATCGGATCATAACTATCTGGATTATGGCCCTTGCTTGTACGAAAAATCGCGTTTTTAGCTTATTTGTCCCTCTATAGATATCCAAATTTTGATCCGATTAAACGATTATTGCTGTGAGAGTCTAGCACATACATGTAATTAATAAACGCGTTTTAATACTTGAAAATCGTTACAAAACAAGAATTAATTCACCGATACAGCGAGAGACTTTAATAAAGTTTTCGAAACGATTGGTTGGTAACTAATTCTGGTAAACAACCAGAATTGAAATAAACTATTGGATTTGATGTCATATTTTTCTGTTCCAGTATGAAGGCGGGAATACGGGAATGCTATGGTGAAAAACAATTAAATTCAAACTGTTACGAGTTCTTTTACGCGTACGGCAACTTGTACGTAGGAGCTTGAGTTTTCGTCCCCCAAACGACTAGACGATGTTCAACTTCCAGGTCAGACTCTTCGTCATGTACAACTGCCAACGGAAAACCAATCCGGAAAATTCCAGGAAGTTGCTAGGCCAAAACCGAAATCCAACCCAGTACCTTCTGGTCGCCTTACGCACCCATCAACCGCGGCTCCTGGACACCCAGAAGGAAGTATAGATAACCTAAACCTATTATACACAACATTGTCCCTGGTTATCTTTTCCGAGCGAAACAAACACACTTTAACCAAGGCCTTCTACAACAATCTTCTGCAAATTTCGTAATTGTTATGTAAGACGACCCACCCACGCCCCGCTTAAAACAAAGCATTCTCTTACCTTATAGATATAGCCTACTTTGATCAACGTATCCTTTAACAAAAGACTGATGCATATCATATACACACAGCATGTCCTTTATAAAGTTATCTCTCTTCTTTGAACAATTCACGTCCTCGTTCTGCGACTGTTGAACCCATGAACAGTATAATTGTTATGTCGTTTGGTCGCACACTCATGACAAGTGATTTCAGGTCATCCAGTTGAAAGCTGCAGTGCACTTAATCAGCGTATACATAACCTTTAATCAAATGTTTTCATAATACATGTTGTGATATGATGTCATGCAATGTAGGCTACTTTCAAGGCGATTTGTCGGTTAAATTGTCATTACTGTTAGAAGTGAGGTTTCACGTCTATTTGACACCAATTATTTCGGAAATAACATATGGTTCGCTTTTATTTCAATGATTCGTTGGCGGAGATTTCTTTTACAACGGGAGGAAACCGGGGTTGGACAGGCGATCCACTCTTTGTCGCACCAGTTGACTTAATAACTCAACGAGCACGTGCTTAATCACTAGACCCTATCTCCTGGGGAAGATAGTACAGCTTTGTGAAATATGCCAACTACTGGATTAGGCTATGCAGAGAGAGGGAGAGAAAGAGGGGGAGAGACATGGGGTTTAACGTCCACTTGACACAAACTTGGTCATTTCGGGACTAAGTCATGGTTCAATTATATTTCAATAATTCGCGTAGTTGTCTTTAGCGCTGGGTGACCAACAGAAAACCCACGAGCTGTCACGTACAACAGAGGAATCGAAACCACTCAATGACAGACGTGCTAACCATTCGGCCACCCAACCCCTTGCCACACTAACGCCCCCCCCCCCCCAAAAAAAAAAAATTAAAAAGAAAGCTTTTTGGGGTTGAAAATTGCTTTCTCTATATTACGAATCATTTTCATTTAAAAAACTTAAAACTAAAGTCTTTCGAGAAGAGTATTTTTGGCTTCGTGATTTTTTTTGTCTGTAAACAACTATGCCTTTTCACCAATTTCATTAATACAGATCTATATTTATTTTCGGATTTTTTATACTTTGGATGGCCTATACATGGTGATCTGGTCAGTTGTACTTGGAGGTCGCGTCAGGGGTTATACGAGAGGCTTTTGACCCTATGGTGTCTGATTGGTATCATGTCGTGACATTACGACATTTAATTTTAACCCGACACCACGACAACCCGACATCAAGACCTTACGACATTTTAAAAACCCGACAATATATTTTCATCCGACACCACGACATTAAAAATATCGTAAAGTTGGGTAAACATGTCGTATTGTCGGGTTAAAATGTCATGACGCCAGGTTGTCGTGGTTTCGTGGTGGCGGATTGTGCTGTCGGGTTATCAGCCATATTCCTATCAATACTGTGATTATTATGTACACTGGACAGGCGCGGATCCAGGATTTTTTGCAGGGGAGGGGGGTCTAGGTTTGATAATTTCTTAACTAATTGCGCTCAACCAATTAAGGGGGGGGGGGCCCACCCCCAGAAAAATTTGGTAAATTAGATTCAATTTAGTGCATTCTGACGTATTTCCGGAAGGTAAATTCCAAAATTACAGGTCTAAAAATCGCCAATAAAATTGCATAGACTTAAGTTTCAAATTTTCAAGCCTGAGCAGGGGGGGGGGGGGGGTCCGGACCCCCTGGACCCCCCCTCTGGATCCGCGCCTGCTGGATCTGGTGATGGTCGAGAAAATTCCCCGAGATTTTGCAGCGTGTTTTTCCACGTGTCTAGTATTGTAGATGGCTTAAAAAACAGCTCCCGTGTACACATTGGCGCGCACAGTGGCTAAGCGAGTAAGACGCTAGCTGGCTAGCCTGGAGGTCGCGGGTTCGCTCCCAGTGTTGACCGAGAAAATTCATTGAGATTTTCCGGCGTGGTTTCCCCTTGTCAGCGGTGCAGGAAGGAGGGCCTTACAAGGGCATCTGTGTAGTTGTTCGGATAGGACGAAAACCCGAGACCCCGTGTATACATTGGCTTACACGTAAAAGATCCCTGCAGTTGGAATTCGATATAAGAGTAAGCCGTAGTGCCGCTGACTAGCACACTATAGCATAATCCCGTCTTATTAGCCCAGTCGGAGCAAAACAGTAGGACGTTGAATTCAATTTCATTTTATTTTGTTCTAGTAGAATGGGCTAATGAAGACGGACATACGCTATACAGTGTACTATGAGGGAAACTTTGCCCGGATAACCGTGCTATGGTCTACTCTTATATTGAATTCCAACTCTCAGGGGTCATTTCCGTGCACGCAAATATGTAAATGGGGCCTGTCAAAGAGGAACATAGGGAAAATTGTCCATATAACGTCACTTTTCCATAAATTACTTTTATCGGAGTTAAAACCAATGTACAATTATTGTAATGTTGACAAGCATCTCAATTCGTAAGGCAAAAAATGCTTACAGCAACAAAAAAAAGTGCAGTAATTTTTTTCTCGAACGGACAGTGAACACAGAAATTAATAGGTCTGTTGGAAGAAACACAATAAATGGCTTCTCGTGTATATCTTAATGTTATAGTCCAAGGGAGGTAAATCCTTTTAGCCAAACTTTCAATTGACGAACTATAGAATGAGGTTTATGTGCAATGTATGTTATAATAATATTTAATTATTGTGTTCATGTCAGGACTCGGGAGACGTATACGAGTGGACCAGAAAAAACGAGTACAATTGAATGGAATAATTAAAGAAACTATTATCATTCACATTTGGCACCGGAGTTGGGTGGCCGAATGGTTAGCACGTGCGTGCTATATCATAAAGCCTGTCATTGAGTCAACTGGTTGTTTTTCGAATCCCTGGTTGTACGTGGCAAGGAGAAGGGTCGCCTGTCCAACCTCGTGGGTTTTCTCTGGGTCCTCTGGTTTCCACCAACTGCTAAAGACCCCTACGCGCAAGCGAATTATTGAAATAAAATTAAACCGTATGTAAGTTCCGAAATGATCTAGTTTGTGTCGAGTGGACGTTAAACCCCATTTCTCTCTCTCTCTCACACACACATTTTGCACAATGGACGTCACCGCTCAAATAGCGTCAACAGTTTAACAACTGGATATTTCACCATAGATTCTAGTACAGTTCTATGATTTCACAGATATTTTATCACCACCACCATCAACACCCCCACCCCCGACACACACACACACTCCTCGCCCACAGCGAATTCTCGTCGGCCCTATTCTCCCTGTTCTTTGAGTGGAATAATTACATCAAGTGCCTCTTTTACTTGAGATTTTGAGTATTATGATTGATTATTAAATATTAGCCCAGGGGTAAAGTCATATTAACGTAATCCGCTTAACCTAATTCCTTTACAACAGACAAACAGATTCATTTATATAGGGTATTGTCAATGAGTGCGCTGAAGCCGATAAAGACCGCATTTTCAAAATATAATTAAACAGCAGAACTCACACCTTCCTGCATACTAAACTTTATGCTGCCTGTCTACGGTTAGCTCTGCCTGAGAATAGACACTAAGCTAGTTGATCCACATTTTAAGTCTTAAATCGACGATTTTGAGAAGTATTTATTCTGTTTCCATTTAATGGAATTGAATAGGTTTATTTAGTCTTTGTGTGTAAGTCAGATGTAAAACAGGGTAGAACCGCATTATAAAACAATATAGAAGTTTGGATATGGCGGCCATTCGGGACAGAGATTTAATCCCGAAGTATGAAGTATAGATGGATCTCTATACGTGCAGAATGACCTTCCTATCAAGCATATTATTCAACTGACACTATTTGGTTCAACATAAACGACGGGGGAAACAATTTATTTTATCTTTTTGTTGTAATAAAGGCGTCCAGAAGAAAACTACAGTCTATTATTTTCTTATATTTTTATTTACCTGTTGCTACTCGCACGTGATTCAAATAGCTTTGTGTTCTCAATTGATTGTTCGAATGTTCTTTTTATTGCATTATGTCTGAATTTCGCATTCAATTAACAAGCGAGCCGTAACTATATTTTTACCCACTATTACAACGATCACTGGGTAAACCTCGTTTAAGTAAATAAGTCTTTACTTTCACGAGCGACAATATAAGTTACAATAGGAATTGGTAATGTATGCCCTAACACTTGTACATAGAATGGTGGTAAATTATAACAGCTCTGTATAAGTAATGATGGATTGGGGAGACGGAGGGCTGCAGATTTCATACTGACAGAGGGTCGTTCGATGGCTTAGTAGATTATCGTGTGTGCGTTAGATCATTAGATCTGTCATCAAGTTAAGCAATGTGGTTTCAATTCTTCGTTTGTACGTGACAAGGAGTAGGGGACGCTTGTCCAAACACGTGGCTTTTCTCCCAGAGCTTAAGGAACCCTTCGCTCAAGTGAATATATGAAATAAAACTGAACCATAATTTATTCCCGGAATGACCTTATTACTCTCTCTCTCTCTCTCGCGTCCTTACTGATTTGGCCACGAGTAAGTCTAAAGTATTTGCATCATATTCCTTTTTAACTCACCCATGTGCTTGAAATCCCCCACCCCTGTAAAAATAAATCCGCTGTACAATAATTAAATAGTTCACTCTTGAGCATTGCATCTGTTTCCTTGCAGTTTTGACAGAATACATCAACGAGTAGGCCCTACTATGTGAAGTCTTGGAATGGTCCT
This sequence comes from Patella ulyssiponensis, assembly GCA_963678685.1. Taxonomy (NCBI): domain Eukaryota; kingdom Metazoa; phylum Mollusca; class Gastropoda; family Patellidae; genus Patella; species Patella ulyssiponensis. The sequence goes on along the minus strand of OY783229.1, from coordinate 48,606,316 downwards.
TTAAGTTTGTGATGACCCCACCCTATCCCTACTCTTACTCAGAAGAGAATAAGTGTTGACATGGTCCAGGAGTTACGTTCTAGAATTCATGTGGTTATTTACACAAATTAAATTCAGTTTCTGTACTGATGCGAGTCTAAAAAAATTCATACCAATTCCTAATACTGTCGATGATTTCAAAATTTTGAACCTAAAAAAGACAAAAAACGAAATTAAATAGAATCTGTTTTTTAATCAGATTGTTCGTTATAATTTGGATCGTAATGTGTTGCATATATATACCTGGAGCGGACCAGTAATTCTGTTGCGTGAGCATAAAAACCATTGGTAATTGGAATTCGATGAAGAATAGTTCTTCAAAGTCCCTTTCCCACCTAACATCGCACGCGTTACCATATAAAAAATAACTAGACGTTATGTGCAGACGTTAAACCCAATTCCTTTCCATTCATCTGTACCGCGTGGCTTATCTAACAAAGACAATGTTGTTTAAACAATGTGAAGGATTCCTTTAACTCATTAACTAAATCAATACATCATGAGCATTTGTAATTCATGATGGATTTAAATCCAACATTAATAGATTCAGAAGCAGCTGTTATTTTTTCGGAAAGAGGAAAGACAGTGTCTAAATGATTGACAGTCCTTCGTCTTGGTGATAAACCAATCAACAATTGGTAGTGGGATATAGCAAAGATCAATAGGGTGGATTGGACATGATAAGTTGTTGTCTTGGACTATCAGGAATAGCCACAAATACGACTGCTGTATCTATACCAAGTGTTCAGCTGGTAGTCAATGACAATAAATTCTTCATGCGGCCTTATTATAAGGCAAGAATTAGTAGGATATAATTAAAACCCTGTGTTTGTTCACACCTACTTAGGTTCGTTTAACAGGTAAGCTTAGCAAATTTTGAATATTTGTCTGTGATGTTTTAATATTCTTTCTTATTCTCGTCTACTATCAGTGACCGCTTTTTAAGTAATGTATTTCAAAGAAAAGCTTTGAAGTAATTGAAAGTTAATTGAATTTGCAGTCAAGCATATGCGTACAATTAAATTGGAGGATTTCCTATCCAAACGTCTAGTCGATCGGAAGGGACGAAAACCCGACGTGCTCATGTACGTAAAAGAATAAGTAACAGTAGGCAGAAAGGCACATGGCATGTCTGTACAAGTAGGACATTAAACCCTATTACATTCCCAGCTAGACGTATAGGCAACTTTGAATAATGATAAAGTTTATTCATTTATCACTGTTGGTGATAATCCCCCAAAAGGTGGGGCTGATCAACGGTTAACCATGCTGCCAGTTAAAGTGATATTTGTTGGGAAAATATAACCCCTACAAAGCACAAGATAGCATAATATATCACTGTTTTGGACAAACCGACCTCCCCTCCCCTTACTTCCTCTCATACATCACCAACCGTCTGATCGTCCTGTCATAAGATACCTATCTCTGAAGTAAATATTGCCAAAACCGAAGGCTATAATTATAAATGATTAATATGTATTCCGAAGCCTGTGAAATTGCCAACATCCAACATTTGGGATTTGTACTCGGATACCAATCCGCTTATGATATGAATGCCTCCGATAAATCCTGTAATTTCCTGCCAGAAACCAAAAAAAAATTGTATGTCAACATTTATGATAAACATATAAAATACCCGTGTTTTCTTAAAGTGGATTGGTTGAAATACCTATGAGTACGGTGCCTTAATGTAATGCTTATGACCCGACCTTGAATAGAATGGATAATTAGTAATTAGTAAAGGGGTCGCATTGCTTGCTTCTAGACTTCGAAACAGGAGTATTACGGTAAAAGGTGTAGATGGATTAAACCCTAAGGTCGAATAGAATGAATCAGTTTGATTAACATGATATTAACAAATTTGGAGAATCGAATAATGAAATATTGAAATTTAAAGGCAAAAATGTAAAGAAATAATCCAAATAACTTGTTGGCACAAATCAGCTTAAATTTTTGGGCCGTTTGCAAATGATCGTTAAAGGATCAATTAACTCATTTTAGGGAAGTTGAGGTGTCGGGGTCGAGAAATTGAGAGTCAAGTAGTCGGGGTCGAGAAATTGAGAATCGAGGTGCAAGAAATCGGGGAGCGCAAGTCGAGAAGGCAAGGATTCGTAATCCTCATTTCAAACCCTCAACTTTCCAGAGTTCTCGGAAGAGGGATACATTATGTTATATGATTTAATCAGATTGTGTTAGAATTTTCCGCCCCAGATATTCCCGTCCTCGTCCTATCTTACATCTTTCATCAATCTTGGGGAATCCAATTGATGCCAGTCATAAAACTTGACAGAGATAAATGGTAGTGTAGGAATATAATGTAGGTGGTTGTGTGGTCAATTCTGTTAAAACGTATTCAGTACCGAAGTCCGTCAATAGATTCTCTCGCCTCAGTGGTAACAGGTTTGGAAATATTGTTTTCCAATAACACCGCTTTAGACATTCCCTGGTCTGTTTTTAAAAGTATACAACAAGGACGGATGGATGAGAGTGGACACTCTGGTGGTGCAGCCACACACCGCGAGCACCGAAGGCACGAACCGGACAACGCGGGTCCTGATGACCGCCCCGGAAACTTTCGGGAGCTAAAATCCCATAAATGCAATTTCCAGTTATCTGTGACAAGTTTCCGTTTCTAAAGTAATTAATGCAGATATTGAGGCGTGCGCTGGGTGCCCCCACCAGGCCCGCTCTTACACAGTGGTGTGCTGGGGAGGTCGTGTATGATACCTGCCGCACAAACGTATGAATATGGGATCAATTATATGTTTTGAACTCTTTTTACTGTTAAATTTGGCTTTAAAATTCTAAACCTAGCTATAAACAGAAGCACCCTTTCGGGTTGCAGGGAAGAAAGTCACCGGGGAATTTTGCAGTTGTGAGATCATTATGTGTATTTTGTCTTTGACAACATGCTATTGGTTATAATTATAGGTAAAAAGTTTACAATCTCAAAAACAATCTCCCGACAACGAACATCATATAATTAGCTTGTAGGTTATTTTTTATTCGGTTCATTATGCAAGAGCTAGATCTGCCTATTGTAGGTCTTCCGTTATGCTATACCTTAAATGTTGTATATATTATTAATAAGACATTACCAAGACCATAATCAACGCTTGGTGCCATCGAATACTTTAGATTGTCAACAGATTTAAAGGCGATTTGTGGTTGATGATTTAATTTAAAGATGGATAACCGAGACTTTGTTTATTATCGTTACATCGGTAGCAATGGCAATCGGGGCTACACTGTTCTTGAAACGGCAATAGCTCGGCTCAGAATGAAGTAATTGGGCTTAAATTTTAAACATATACCCCTTTTATTATCTATTTTATAGCGAGAACTTCCAGCTATCTAATGTTACATAATGTCACTTTAAAGAAAAGAAGAAGAAAAAAACCCGCACAATAAAAAAACTCAAAACAAAACAACCCAAGCCCTTATTTATATCTAAAAGATATAGTTGTTATGATACAATTAAAGATTTTAGTAGGATCGAAGCACGAATAAGGAAACAGATATTATAAACATGACTTCAATAACGCGATCATACAATTTCATTTCTCCCTCAGATATAAGTAGTTTTATCTTTCAAAAAACCAACCTCACGATTCAGTAAAAGTTCCCAGGCCAAAATACTTTCAAATCAAATTCAATTGGTTGTTGCCAACGCTCAAGGTAAAATATAATATTATATTTTTCTGTTATTTTATTAAGACATCACGCCAACCCAGTCCAAAAATGATTTGAAGCTTTCTTACGCATCTTCTGAGTTCCTTGTAGGGGTTATTCATCAGTTAATTAAAATAAATTTTATGGCCCTAGGTACAGATCTAGTGATCTGTTAATGTGTTTACAGTTTGGATATTTGTTATATCTGCTAGTATAAAACTCAAAGCTGATAGACATTTATAATGTGGTATTAACCTCAATCTGCTGTTAGACCCTGTAGTGCTGCCGTGGGCATAATCGACTATGATCTCAATCTTTATCACCTTTAAAAGTGAATAGAAATGCATAGATCATATTTGAAATGTATAAGAAGAAGTTACTTAACCAACAAAAGTAAAATCAGGTAAATAAAATACACCAAAAAAGTCTTTGTTGTGTCTCTTAAAATTGTGAGATGGACCACATTTTATCCTAATTTATGTACTACTTCCACCATTGTTGTTTTGTTTAAGGTTTCTAGATTTATTACCGTTCTGTTTGCCCTGCTGATCAACCATCCATAAATCTTTTCTACATACAAAATGCTTTAATCAAAATGACCAATACACTGTAGGTTTCTTCAGCTTATAACTTTATCGTAAAGGGTAAATTTAATTATGAAAGTAAAGTATAATCTTTTTGCCATGACAACAAAAATCACACCATTTCATACTATCGAACATTGTACTAATGATATAAAGATAAAACGTATTAGATGTTAAATAACATGTATCTCAATAAAACATGTTTTAACACGGAACACAGTAATATATGAAAGCATACGTAAAACTAACGGAAAACACATCTTTTAACCAGATTTGGACCTCTTTTCTTTTTCCATATACCAAAAATATGAAGAGTTATATGGAGCGGAATTCAAGACATAAACACTGCGATCTGCTACTAGGGTTGAAACAATAATGACTTTTTGAAATTCTTAAAACACAGGGTGTTTTCTATGGCCAAATCGACTGAAAAAAACCCGAACCTATCAAAATGGCGCCAAAATCACCTTGTAATATATTATTTCATATGTTTTACTTAGAAAATTTAGACCTGTTAATCCAAGATGGCGACCAATTTTTATTCCAAAATGGCGACCAATTTTTATTCCAAAATGGCGGCCAATTTTTTATTCCAAAATGGCGACCAATATAGAAAAATATGAATAAAACATGGTGATATTAATACGATATATACAATGTATCAGTGTAATATGTCTAACTGATACATGTATGAACTTTGCATTCAGTGGGCGAAATGACAGCAACTATTTTCCAGTATGGCGGCCGTAAACATGATTTACCAGCTAGCACTAAGAAATACTATATAACCTTGAATTCTCTAATAGTCTCTAATGAATAATCAAATCGTTAAACACACTGTTTTTTGATTCTGCTAATCGACGTTGTTTAGGTACTAATATGGATGATCTGGAACGTTCCGATACAATCAGCAAAAACCGATGCGCTCTGTTGCGATAGGATAATATGACAGTCACGGTGGAAATCAAGAGTGATCACGAGTGCACCCCGACGCGTATATGAACAGCGCGCCTGACCATGGACTTCATTGTTTCTCGAACTACTATAACCCACAACCATTGATGATGACAGTTATTGAAGATTGAAGTATTAATGTTATAATATTATCGCCAGAGAAGAGGACGAGCAGCAATAACACCAGCAACGACCTCAACCACAAACGACAAGAAGAGCTGCAGCCAGGGAGTTCTGGGTACGACTATGGCTCATGGGGGCGAGTAGACAACAGTTCTCAAACCTTATAGATACTAAAATGAGGCTGGGGGCTCCAGTAGTGTTCCAAAACTACACTAGTTTTACAGAGGGTAGCCCCAGCTATTGAGAGGCATCAACTCTCACCTGGACTGAATCTGGCCATGGCACTAAAGCACCTTGCCACTGGAGACACCTATCGATCCCTTGCAGAGTGTCCAGCCTCCACAGGTGTTCATCTTGGCACATGTGCGGCCTGGAGTCATTCCATATGGGTGACATCCACCCCTGCTTGGCCTTCTTGGCGGGTGGTGGTCTGGTCTGCGGTGGATGGACTTGTTCAGAATCAGCCTTGCAGTGGCGTCTCTCAAATATTACCGGCAAAAGCCAGTTGACAGTAAATATGTGCTCTCATGAATTGTAGATCGCTGAATGAGGATATATATATGGTCGTGAGAGCTAATAGATCGCTATAATCCGTGAAAAGCGTGACTATTCGTATACGTTCGTGAATCGTTCGTGACAGGTATTATGCAAGGCTGTCCGATAGAGCCCACAGTGCATCTCAACAGAGCATTGTGTTTGTCCTACTGAAGGCGAATCCCAATAACCACGGTTTGTCACATTACGACTAAATACGATCGGATGCGATGATCACGATTGACAATTAATTGTGTTGATTGCCACGATCGACCTTAAGATATGATCAGATTTATAACGATTCTTCTACGATTAAGACCGTGAACCGTAATAGTTGGAACCTAGCATATAGGTAGAGATTATTTGAATTTAATTCGTAAATCTTAATTTCAAATTACAATCAGCAACCAATAATATGGCATTCAAAATGACAAATGATTAAGCTCATTTACGATATATTCCAAATTGCAGAGGTTCAGATGTCTGTTATAATCAGATTATATTCTAATATTCGTTAGAAATCCTACCCGCATATATCCACGTCGATTACCATACATTCAAAACCAGTGTGTTTAACCATACGATTTAAATAATTATCAGTAGAGAATTCAAGGTTATATAGTATTTCTTAGTGCTAGCTGGTAAATCATGTTTACGGCCGCCATACTGGAAAATAGCTGCTGTCATTTCGCCCTCCAAATGCAAAATTCATATTTAGGTAACAATTTGGGGAGTAATGGTGGCCATCTTAGATTTCGTCCACTGTGGATACTCGAAAATAAATTTCCTCTCTGGATCTGAACTCAGAGATCAAGAAAACCCTAGATTAGACATATTAATACCACACTGATACACCGTATATCGTTTTACTCAGATTTTTGCGTATATTGGTCTCCTTTTTGGCAGAAAATGATCGCCATCTTGGATTACATACGAATTTAAAAGAAAATCTTGATTTTGACACGACACCATTTTACAAAAATTTCGCCAAATTAGTTTTTTTCAGTCTATTTGGCCATAGAAAACATCCTATGTTTTAAAAATTTCGAAATACTGCTACCATTAATTTAATTACCGCGTTTTGCGACAATTGTGAAATGTCAAAATGTATATATGAGTTAACTGACTACCATATCACAATCGATCAAAATACAACTTCTATCTTCAGTATTTAAGAAATGAATCTCAAAAATTATCATATTTACATGTATAAATAGCTAATTAAATAAGAGCGAGAAAATACAGGATTAAAGTAATTATATTAGAATAAGCATTTCTAAATGATAAAGAGTTAAATTTATGTCGTGCATTCTGAAATCAAATGAAATGGGTTTAACGTCCTACTGTTCTGCTCCTAAACTGGGCTAATGAAGACGGGCATACGTCATATAGTTTGCTATGAGAGAAATTTTTGCCCGGGCAGTGGCGCTACGGCCTACTCTTATATCGAATTCCAACTGCCAAGGGATCTTTTACGTGTTCGCCAATGTGTACACGGGACCCCGGTTTTTCGAACACCCGACCTCCAGGCTAGTTAGCCAGCGTCTTACCTACTTAGTTATCGTGATCCCCCGTGCTTACTGCTTCATACAGGCAATATATACTGATGTTAATTATTATGGTATTCTTATCGTATAGGGTTATGCGTCAGTGTGTTCGACTAGAACTAAAATATTTCTCGTGGAAACGTCCGATACAATATATCGGTTACTTGTATAATAGCTAAGGTGATGAATTCATATAATTATATTTAGCAAATGACCTTATCTGAATCACTTTTTGCTCCCAAAGATTTGTGATATTTTGATTAGTAGATGCTGGTACTAATGCATTATTAAACCCTTTACTAGATAAACCAATCAGGACCTACAAGTACAAAAAGGTTGTGAAGAAAATGTCATTGTCTGACGAGAAAAACCTCAACTATGAACTTTTTCACTATTAGTACAAGTGTACTTACTTATTGTTATTCAGTAATCTAGAAAATATTTCCGTCTTTTCCAATTAAAATATCAAATCACGTTCTCTTTATTAGACAACAGTGGATCAAATTTCATGTTTCATGTGTTTTGATTGGTAGGATGATCTGGAGTCGACCAATCACCAACTGCATCTTGTAATGGAATGTCAAAAATAAAATAGAAAAAGCATCCGAAAAATTAGAATGTATTATTCATTGATGTATCAATTATTTGGAAAGGGATGAGTTTGGGCAATATTTGGAAGCTATACTTGAATACAGAAGAATTTTTAACATATTATAATAGATTTGTTTGAAATATTGAATTGACAATTTATTTGTTTCTGAATTTCGATTCGAACAATAAAGGGGTCAGTTCATACTATATAATCCCTGATTTAATATGCCCTGATTTTAATGCATTAGTTGTTATCCGACTTTTGACGAAACTTGAAATATAGGTTAGTATCATACAGATATCGGTTCCTGTGGGTATTGGCATATATCGGCGTGCAACTTCATGGATTGTGCCTTTGAATGTACGAAAAATCATATTTTTAGCTTGTGGACACTCTATAAGTCACAATTTTTAACCAATTTCGACGAAACTTAAAATGTATGTTTATCGCCCATCGACCCTGTTTCCTTTCGATATTGACGCATATCGGATCGTAACTGCGTGCATTATGGCTCCTGATTGTACGAAAAGTCACGTTTTTAGATTGTGGACCATCTTTAATTCACAAACCCTATTTCATTCCATTTCCATATACAAGGCAGGGGCGGATCCAAGATTTTCAGAAGGGGGGGGGGAGGCGTGCTGCACCAAGTTGGGAGTGCGAAGCCCGACCCATGATTTTTGAGAGAACAAAAATGCCCGCAAGGACTAATTTTATACTAGTACTGTAAATTACGATTTCCAACCTAATCTGTTTTTGTTCTCCTTTCCCGCGAGAATATATGGAGCTAAAAATTGTTCGCCACCGCAAAAAAATAGAGGGGGCGTGCGCCGGGTGCGCCCCCCCTCTGTATCCGCGCCTGCAAGGTAGCTGAATGTAAACACTAAAGCATTGCAATTGTGTCGCGTCCAATGGTAAGATGAATGTCTTATTTATTCGTGCATTGGGAATCTCTATTAGTAAATTAAAGACATTGCTATGAAACTGTTGGGTGCAGGACTGACAGAAGCTTCCTGGAAGAATATCTTTACGAAGACAGATTCTTAGAGATAAATCCAACTACATTCATTAGGCCATTAGACAACCAAAGGTTATCATTATAACTATTTATGTCATAAAATCCTTAAAAGTGGCACCCGGGTTGACATTTTCCTGTAAAAGCAAGGTTTCGTTCAAATTACCACATACAAGTAAAATCAATTGGATTAGGCCCTAAGACAAAAAATAAAAGTATACGTGGTGTACACGAATACCTTACCGTAAGATAAACGCCACTACATAATTCATTAGTAAAAGGTGGCATATTATTAGCCCCGTTATGGCCATTTTGATAATTGGAGGTGTCAACTATGGCAGTAGCCATCTTATTGGAATATTTAAATGTACAATCTTTATGACCCTTTTGATATTTGACGGCGTCAAAAATGGCAGTAGCTATCAGCAAGGCGAGTGAAAATTCTTAATAGCTCTGTCTTTTGCTTGGACAATGATCATGTGGCTCTTATGTACCAACTTTTATATTCTTTTAATGAACATCTTAAGATCTGCATCTGATTGCAATTAAGAGTAACCTTCCACTTCCCCGACAATATCGATTTATTGAAGGGCTTTCCTCCTGGCTGTTGTTTTGCCATGAAAACGTTACGACATCTTGTACTCACATTACGATCCCTATCGGTCAACCGCACGAAACGTTTTGTTGGCTAGATAAGAGCTCTTGTCGGGTCAACCTGAATAAAAGTTGCTTGATCATGCCGTAAGGTCGTGTTTTTGTTTACAGGTTTGCAGCACTAATGAAACTATTAAGATACACGAAACGAAATTCTAATTATCCCGGCGCGATATTCCAAACCAAAATATGTACTATAATAATGGCCAGCACTATATGGTTTAAATCAAAAGACCTTATTATTAATGAAATAGGGCTGGACGTCATTCTGTCTGCCTCGATTAGGCTAATGAAGGCGGAAATCATGTGATATATGCGAGTCTAAATTAAATACAATGAACTTCAATCAATAATAAAGGAAGAAACAATAGAGTTAATTGATTACTGGAAGTCAAATTAACAAAATTAGTGATCGTCAGGTATAGGTGCTCTTTCAGGTAAACAGATATCGACTACGTGCAGCCATATCTTTAACTAGAATAATGTCATTAGTTCAGATCGTTGCTTGCTACAGTATTTTTGATAGAACAATTTAAGGTCCTTTCTGTGATGTACAATAATACCACCCATAAATGACCGTACCATTCGGAATATTAAATGTTCGCTCAAAAAATGAAGTGAAATGGGGTTTAACGTCTTACTGTTTTGCTCCTAAACTTTGCTAATGGAGAAGGCATACGCCAGGGCAGTGGCGCTACTGCCTACTCTTATATCGAATTCCAACTGCCAAGAGATCTTTTACGTGCACACCAATTTGTACACAGGACCTCCGTTTTTCGTCCCACCCGAACGACTAGACAGCTGTCCTTGTCAGACCGTCCGTCCTGCATCACTGACAAAGGGAAAACATGCTGGGAAATCTGGATAAACTTACTCGGCCAGTGCCGGGATTGAACACCCGACCCCCCAAGGTTAGCGAGCCAGCGTCTTACCTACTATAATAACACGCTTCTTTAATGCGATAGAAGAAAACACCAATAGTGTGGTTAACAGTAATCTACTACCGATTGTAGAATGCATTTTTTCACTTAGATAATAAAAATCCTTTCGTCAGTAGTCCCCACACCATCCTGCATATAACGGTACACGCATTAAAATTGCCCAGTAATATGAATGCCAACACAATATTTTGTTCCATCTGATCAATGCCCATATATAACAACCCAGTGAATGAATTGGGAATGGCTGTTTGTGAATATCTTAAAATAAATGACCAAACATATTATGGTAATACGATGAACGCTTATTGTATTGACCAAAGATGGGGATAAAAAAAACCCTGTTACATTATAGCTGGAACTTTGTTCAAACAACGTTACAAACAGTATCCCGGATTTAAACGAAGTTTCTGGTTTGAATCATTTTGTAGGATGGGGTAAAGTCCACTTAAAACAAACTAGATCATTTCGGGACTAACATATGGCTCAATCTTATGTCAATAATTCGCTTTATGAGATTGGACAAGCGACACTACCCACTGAAGTTTTTCATTTGGACACCATCTTACGTCAACTTTTGTGTATTATTGTGCACTAGATGGCTGGACTATAGTAATACACTCCCAGAAAGTGATGGTGAGTTGGTCATATAGTATTATAGTATTACAATAATTTGTAATGCTGCTTTAAATTTCAAAATTATCCTAAGTCGAATTTCCTCATGTTTTTGTCGTTTTAATGAATAGTAACTAGAGGAAAAATTTCTTTCAAGGTAAATATAGGGAGTCATCTTGGATCGGTGAATATGACGCTGCAGGCTCACTAAAACAGGGGGTCTTGGTGTTGACTTAGCAATTGTTTAGGGATTTTCTCAACTGATTTCCTCTCTGGTCCAAGGTGGGGTTTAACAAGGAAAAGTCATTCGGATGGGACGAAAAATCAAGTTTCACCTGTGGACCCCTTGGCGTGCACACAACTTTCATAATATTTAACTGCTCTTTCGGAAGCAATTTACCACAAAATTCTGGTAAGAGTTTGCGGCATCTTCTCAGCCATGTATATTATTATTCAGTGTTAGATTTTGATGACTGGATTTCATTAACCAAGGGAGCCGACTTACCACACATTGATATCTGTCTTAATAAACTATGCTTTAAGAGACCTACTAAAGCTTCATTGATTAACTATGAAAACTTTAGACCCATATTTAACTGAAGATCTTAAATTTCAGAATGGTGATGAACGGCTGCTGAGAGAAGCACTTATGGAATATTAAATCATAAATTTATGGCATTATCAAAATGTGACATTAATAATATTTATGATTGTCATTAACAACGGATCAATGATCAAATTATGGTTGTTTTGGATGGTAACTGTATAGGTTTGTCTTGTATTTTGTCAATATCTTTGCTTGCACAGACGTGTATACATTCATTTCACTGATATACTTAACAAAAAATCAATTAGTGCCTACACAATGCATTGTGTTTGATAATTGTTATATATCTTATTATAATCGCCTCCTAAGATAAAAAAAATATATGGCGCAAATATATTGCATTTGCGCATTTTAGGAACTATACGCAACTTAGGTTTAAACATACATTATGCAAGAGCAAAATCTGCCTATTGTAGGTCTTTCTTTAGGCCTGAAATGTTATAAAAACTATTAATTAGACATTAATTAACTTATCCAGACCATAATCAGCTCTCGATGTCAAGGCTAGCCTGCGATATTTGTTGGATTATAGCCCGATTAACACGCAAAACTTCCCTTCGTGATTAACGATTAAATAGATAATCGAGACTATTAGCTTTGTCGCACCGACTTCAGTAATGATGGTCAAGGCTAAGCGGAACTTTCATCTGCATAGTTCTCGGTTCATAGCGGATCAATTTGACTGAAAATTTCAGAAAATTGCCTTTACATTATGTAGTTTTTAACTATTATAGTGAGAACTGTCAACTCGTTATCTAATCTGCCATAATGTATCTTTAAGTTAAAGTATACTTTATCAGGACCCTGATTCACGAAATCTTAACTAACGATAAAATCCAAATTTTAGTAGATACTTCTGTTTTGATTGGCTAAGCACTAAAATCAATCCAATATTATCCAATCAAATAACTAAAATTTAAATTTTATCTTAGTTAAAATTTCGTGAATAAGGCCCCAGGCCTTAATGAACGTTTTTAAACTATTTGTTATTAATGAACGTTTGGTAAATTCTTAATGTATCATGTTGGCTGACGGGGATGGATTATGTGACGGTGCCTTCAGAATGTAAGAATCATTTAACCAACTCCCATCCTTCAAAATGGCCCAAAGGAATTGCTTAGATTGTTCATTTTGATCCATGAAAATTAATTCTCCAGTCTCAGAGTTCTTCTGAACGTCGTCCCCCCTACCGAGCCATAGTACTGAGGATTTATTTGAAGTGGCACTGTTTTTCGCCTTCTTATTCGATATCGGCCATAGATACCGAAGAGCTTTAAAACCTCCCTTAAGGTTTTAACAAAGTATACAAGTATGATCAGACGTATGAAAGGGTCTTTATTGGTTGTTTGAATCATGGCTAGGTATCTTCTGGAAAGTCTTCAGAAGTTGACCATAAGCACATCCCTGCTTAATGAAAAAAGTCACTGATTTAAGAGCATCCGGTATGTATATTTGACTCGATTTTACAGAAGAATCAAATATTAAACCTCCAGTATTTTGATATTATGTAGAAAAATAGGTTGCCAGGCAACGAAACATACGCCCACACAGCAGCCAAATCGTCCGGGCAGTCAACAAGAGTTGTTGCATTTTAAGTAATCATCAGAAAATCATAATTCAAACTCACCCATAACTACGGTGTAACTGTGATATAATCAATCGTTTTTTAAAATCAGATAATAATTGTGACCTCCAGAGGGACCACAAGCTAAAAAGGGTGATTTTTCGTACAATCCGGGGCCATGATCCAGAAAGTCAAGATCCGATATGGGCAAATATGCAATGGAACCAAGATCATTAGGTTATAAACATGTATTTCAAGTTTCATCAAAATCACTTCAAAATTGTGACCTCTATTGGGTCCACAACCTTGATATAACATATTTTTACACAATTCGCGTACAGACAGCGGCCATTTTATCCGTCAACTATGGTCCGATTTAAACGAAATTCAAATTCTCTCTTCATTACCATGAAACCGTGATATAATGAAACGTTTTTTTAAATCGGATAACAATTTTGACCTCCAGAGGGACCACAAGCTAAAAAGGGTGATTTTTCGGACAATCAGGGGCCATAATTCAATAAGTTACGATCCGATGGGCACAGATATCGAAAGGAACCAAGATCTTTGGGTTATAAACATACCTGTCAAGTTTCATCAAAATCGGTTCAAAATTGTGACCTCTATATGGTCCACAACCTTGATATAACATATTTTCTCACCATTCGCGTACAAACGGCGGCCATTTTGTATGTCAATTTTGGTCCGATTTTCATGAAATTCAAATTCAGCCTTCATAACCATGAAACGGTGATATAATCAAACGGTTTTTTAAATGGGATAACAATTTTGACCTCCAGAGGGACCACAAGCTAAAAAGGGCAATTTTTCGGACAATCAGGGGCCATAATTCAATAAGTTACGATCCGATGGGCGCAGATATCGAAAGGATCCAAGATCTTTGGGTTATAAACATACATGTCAAGTTTCATCAAAATCGGTTCAAAATTGTGACCTCTATAAGGTCCACAACCTTGATATAACATATTTTCACACCATTCGCGTACAAACGGCGGCCATTTTGGCCATCAATTTTGGTCCGATTTTCACGAAATTCGAACGCAACCTTCATAACCATGGGACGGTGGCATAATCAAACGTTTTTTTAAATCGGATAACAATTTTGACCTCCAGAGGGACCACAAGCTAAAAAGGGTGATATTTTGGACAATCAGGGGCCATAATTCAGGAAGTTACGATCCGATGGGCGCAAATATTGAAAGGAACCAAGACCTTTGGGTTATAAACATACATGTCAAGTTTCATGAAAATCGGTTCAAAATTGTGACCTCTATAGGGTCCACAACCTTAATATAACAAATTTTCACACTATTCGCGTACAAACGGCGGCCATTTTGTCTGTCAATTTTGGTCCGATTTTCACGAAATTCGAACTCAACCTCCTTAACCATGTAACGGTGATATAATCAAACGTTTTTTTAAATCGGATAACAATTTTGACCTCCAGAGGTACCACAAGCTAAAAAGGGTGATTTTTCGGACAATCAGGGGCCATAATTCAGGAAGTTAAGATCCGATATGCGCAAATATCGAAAGGAACCAAGATCTTTGGGTTATAAACATGCATTTCAAGTTTTATCCAAATCGGTTCAAAATTGTGACCTCTATAGGGTCCACAACCTTAATATAACAAATTTTCACACTATTCGCGTACAAACGGCGGCCATTTTGTCTGTCAATTTTGGTCCGATTTTCACGAAATTCGAACTCAACCTCCATAACCATGTAACGGTGATATAATCAAACGGTTTTTTAAATCGGATAACAATTTTGACCTCCAGAGGTACCACAAGCTAAAAAGGGTGATTTTTCGGACAATCAGGGGCCATAATTCAGGAAGTTACGATCCGATATGCGCAAATATCGAAAGGAACCAAGATCTTTGGGTTATAAACATGCATTTCAAGTTTCATCGAAATCGGTTCAAAATTGTGACCTCTACACTGTTCACAAGCTAAAAACGTGATTTTTCGTACAATCAGGGGCCATAACCCATGAAGTTACAGTCCGATACATGCCAATATCGAAAGGAACCGAGATCTTAGGGTGATAAACCTATATTTTAAGTTTCATTGAAATCGGATATAAATTGTGACCTGTAGACTGTTCACAAACAATTGTGGACGGACGGACAGACGGACGGACGGACGGACGGACGGACGGACGGACAGGGGCGACGACAATATACGTCCACATAAAAATGTGGGCGTATAAAAATGTAAGGCTAATGTTTTTAAATGAAGGACCAATTCATGGTCAAGGTGACTACAGAGAAGCATTCAAGTTTTAGGTCAAATGATTATTAAAACATCCTATAGCTTATATCTGTTTGGTCATGTCTGTCTGAATGAGCCATGTCCCAGCCATTTTCAGCCATAGGAGCATATCGACACAGCCCATCAAATATTTCTACGGATGTAGGGCGAAAGTTATTTTGAGTTTTTCTCTCCCTTTCCCTTCTCCCCCTTTTGCATTGTAATTTTTGTTGACATTTTGGTGTAGAATAGAACAAAAAAAGGTTTGAAAAAAGGGTTTGCCACATGTTGCTCTATCTGTGGCAGAAAGCGTTCTACTCAACGAAAATTTGGGAAAAAGTTAGAGCCGGTCTAAGAGACGAGAATAAACATTAAAGTCAATGGGGAAATCATTAGTGATCTGTGGCCAAATAAACCAAATTTCAGCAAAATTAAAGGTGTACAGTTTATCGCATTGGATGGTTTGAGAAGGAATGGCCCCACTGTGTCTTATCTAGATCTAGTAGTAAGACATTATGTATTTACTTGTAGTAAAAGCTATATTAGTTTTATCTTGGTTCGTGTAGAAAAACATTATTTGTTATTTTGGTTCTCGTAGAAAAATATTAATTAGCTTGGTTGTTGAAGTGAAACATTATTAATTTTGTTATCTGTGTATTTTGTAGTTCAGCTTTATTTGTTATTTTGGTTCCTGTAAAAGAACACTATTTATCCTGGTTCTTGAAGTGAAACATTGTTATCTTTGTGTTTGGAGTGGCACATTAATTCTTGACATGTATCTAGAAGTGGAGCTTTATTTGTTTACCGGGTATTAGTAGGGAAAGGAATTCGTTATCGTGGATCTAGTAATGAAGTATTATTTGTTCATCGGGTTCTATTATGGAAATGTATTTGTTATCTTGAATCGAGTAGTGAAATATTATTGTTAACCAGATTCTATCAGGGAAATGTAGTTGTTATCTTGAATCACGTAGTGACATATTATTTGTCAACCGGGTTCTATTAAGGAAATGTATTTGTTATCTTGAATCTAGTAGTGAAATAATAATGTTAACCGGGTTCTATCAGGGAAATGTATTTGTTATCTTGAATCTAATAGTGAAATATATTTTATTATTTGGTAATGAAGAATTATCTATTTGTATCTACACCGCCACCCCGCCTGTATCTCTTTCTTGATCCAGTATTCACGCAGATGTATCAGCTTGTCCAGCTGTAGTTACCTTGCTAAAGGATTGTGCCGTCCCTCCTATCAAGTTATCTGTTATCTGAATTATTATTTGTTATCTTGAATCTGGTAGTGAAACGTTATTTGTATACCGGGTTTTTGTACGGAAATGTATTTGTTCTTGTGGCTCTTGTAGTGAAAGATATTGGCTAATAGGAGAATATATTTGCTGAAATACCTTAGATCTTGTAGTGAACCGTTTTTGTGTATCACTTAAAAGAGGGTTGATCTACAGGTCTGGAGCGCCACGAATCGAACTCTAGTTGATCGGTCACCTCTGTCTCGCGGTCGTGGTTTCGACCCCGTTGGTGAAAGCGTACGTGGCTTGGAAATCGGGGCGCCTTCTCAACCTCGTGTGTTTATTTCGCCCCCCCACCCCCAGGAAAGACCCTATAATAAAATAAAAAAAGTACGTGTCTGTGATATCATCATCGGAGGGAGTGGACTGGGGTACACTAGTTCATTCCACAAAAGGAAAAACCTCTGTGCGTGCGCAGTATAATAAAATAGGACTACTTGTCTGCGATATTACCACCGGGGGAAGCGGACGTTAGACACTAATAGAAGAAGAAGCACTGTAAGAATGTATAATTTGTCAAAAAATTGATGGCGAGCTTACAATATGTCCAAAAGTCTACACATTCTAATCTCATATTTTCTTTGAACTATTTCCTCCGAATTTGCCTGCCAGTTATGACAAAGCATCCAGTTACCTACCCTGTTCACACGAGCACATTATGTTCGTTAAGTTTCATAACACTCCCTCAATTACAATCAAAGTTCTCGTGTTCGATATCTTGTCTCTGCTTAAACTACGTAGAAAATGCCCACGCCACTATCGAACTCTTCCACCATTTACCTAGCAAACACCATCACCGAATAGGTTTGGACATTTACCACATAATCATCGTGTCCCAAATCTGGACCAACCAAATTGTCTATCTTTTATCCTAAGCAGTAAATGATCATCATTTAACTCTGTCGTGGTTTTGTGGGGTTGGATGGCCGCATGGTTAGCGCGTGCGCGTTGTGTCATAAAGCCTGTCATTTAGTCAACCGGCGTGGTTTCAACCTCGTGGATCTTCTCCGGGTCCCCCGGTTTCCTCCCACTGCTAAAGACCCGTACGCGCAAGCAGATTAATCGTGTCTCAGAAAATGTGATGGACAGACAAACTAATTTTAATTCATCTATCGGTATTTCTGGGTTGTCGCGGGTCTAACTTTTGCATAAGAATATCCCGACATCCTCAAAAGGCCTGAAAATAGTCACTTTCAAGCTACAAAGCAATGAATCAGCCTTTATAAAACTCTGAAACAGCCACTGATTGCACGGAAATAGAACCTGTGATATAGAAGGCCGTCTGTCTTTGATGTGTTATTTAAGTTAATTAATTTATATGTCTGACTGGGATTAATGATTAAAAGCACAATGTTCCTCTAAATGTAATGCAATCGTTGAAATAAACACGCTTCCTTCAAGGAAACGAACTTACTCATGTGGGCGTTGACTCTTAACCACCTTTGAAATTAGAATTTTGAAACTAATTCCTGCATCCACTACATCTTTAAATATATTAAGATAAGAGTTTACGCTACGATGAAGGTATTTGCGTTAATTAAAGGGGCATTATGGAAGATAAGATAAAGAGTTGGCAGTTCTCCTTAGAATAGTTAAAATGTTGATAACGTAAATGAAATATTCTGAAACTGTTAGTCAGATTGCTCCTCTCTGAAGAGAGATATTAACTTTTGAATTTTAGGATATCCTCCATCATCACCGCTAAAATCGGTTCAATAAATAAACAAAGTCTCGATTATCCATTTTTTTTTACGTTTAATCACCCTCTACAAAAATTATTCGAATCCGCTTAATATCGCATCTGGAGTTGATTATGATCTGGATAAGTTAATTAATGTTTAATTAATAATTTAGATAATATTTCAGGCCTAAAGAAAAACCCTAATCCACCAGTCACAATTCCAAAAATATTGTGCCCTTACCAGTGTTCTAGACATGATCTTCCATACAATAATGCAGATAAACACAAAAACATATTATGGAACACAATTACTGTTTTAATTCCATAAGATGTTTTTGTGTTTATTACGTATGTCAATTGCTAAATGCCGCTCAAAGAAAATAATGCAGATGACAATTATTTTTCCTAGATAAGGCTGTCATTTTAGCATAATAAAACGTCCCAAATTACTTTCCACTTATTGTCAGAAAGATTTTGTGACAAAAAACTTATCCCGCCTCAGTTTTTACCGTCTTATATCATGCTTATTATAAAGCTATTATTGTTTGTCATTTCAGGCTCAATAAATATAGATCACAGGCGTAGTGAAAGATACCGAATATTTAATAAAAAGGGGAAACAGACTAGAAGATTGATAAACAATGAAGACGAGAATAAAGGTTATAATCCAGCATCTGCTTCGATTTCTCCGTTGAAAACTAAGTGCAAATAAGGATAGATGTGAACGTAATTAGTGTGACGTATATTACCCGAATCTGTTTATTCTGTGTAATTTACTGTATGATTTTCGTTAAGACCGGTGTTATACAGTTTATTTTAGGTAAAATCAATATCATATGGATTCCATTACGCACCATTTTACATCGTAAGGAAAGGTTTTACGGAATTCCAATGTTTTTCATTTCCTTTTTACAGATTCCCTTGTTTTTCATAAATAACTGCCGAGTTATACATTAGCAAATGCTTTCAAACTCTTATTTCGAATTTTTAAAAGTTCAAGAGGATGTTCACCAAAGTTATTTATGACAAGTAATAAAGAGATAATGTTTATCGCAACCCACGTTTAGATACCAGTGTAATGCAGTTAAGTAAATGATAGGCCAATCGCTAGGCTAATCCCTTACTGCTCACATAATTAGGTATCGTTGGGTATTCCTCTTGAAATAAGTTACCATTTGGGTTTAAAAATTTCTGTTTCTATTTACGTCGGAATATTAAAGACACATTCTTTATCGAAAGATGATTTGTCTATTCTTGTTAACACTGACTAATGTTGGAACTACTTTCTCGCGAAACGTCAACGTTGCTGTGCTCTTGCCATTTGATGACGACAGATTATTCTCGCTGAAACAAATAGTCCCCGCCATTACCCTGGCGATAGACGAGATAAACAACAGAACGGATTTTTTGTTGAATAAAATGACTGTGAGATACGCGGATACTAAATGTGATATTGCATATGGGATTAATCATGCTATAGAATTCTATATGAAGGGACAAGTTGACGCCTTTTTTGGCCCCGTCTGTGATTTTGCTGTGGCTCCCGTTGCTAGGCAGGTGCAATTTTGGAATCTCCCAATGATTTCCGGTGGAGCGATGGCTCGAGATTTTTTTGTCTACAAGGATACAACTTATGGCATGCTGACTCGCGTTGGTCCTGTAAATTTCCAAACTTTGTCATTGATGTTTGGGAAAATTCTTAATCATTATAAATGGAATCGTTTGAAACTACTTTACGAGTCTTCTGGACAAGACTACATAGTGACGGGATTTTGTCACCTGTTAACCGAAGCACTACACTACGACCTTTTAACCGTTTATCCTCAGATTGAACAAGACTACTTCCGATTAGATGAAGGTGTAGACATGGATTACATCCTGGCGAGAGAAATTGGCCACCATTACTCACGTGAGTAATTCATTATTTATCTCCAATGTCAAATACAACTCCTCTTGTTTGTAACGATAGAACAGATAATTTGATACAAGTTCAACATGCATGGCTTACATTACACTATATATTATTTACATTAACACATAATTAAATCTGCACCAAAGACATAATACGCCAGTTCCATCCCTTAACGTAAAGAAAAGTAAAGACGTTCCACGCCTCGCCAAAAGATGACCAGGGGCGGATCCAGAGGGTGGGTTCCAAACCCCCACCCTGCTCAGCTACATAAAAAATGAATTCCCTGCGTCGATGAAATTGAATCACAATGTGATCATATATCATTATTAAAAGTGAATAATTTCTCTCTTGTGTATGTATGCCATTTCGAGACGATGATGGTATCATGCATTGACAACTGCCACATTTCCTTTACAGGAACCTGGCTAAACCCCTCCTGCAAAAATTCCTGGATCAGCCCCTGATGACGCCCAGGAGAGAGCCATGTTTATTGAGAAAATCTGTCCACTGAATCCCACAGTGTACGCGGGGCCTTGTTTTTTTTCATCCCATCCCAACGTCTATAAGTAGTCTCTTGTCAGACTCTCCGTCCTACACCACATCGGAGAACCCTGATGAACAATCTGGGCCAACGCAGGGTCGAACACTGGCCCTCCCGGTTAGCGAACCACCGTCAGTCATACTCAGTGGGCTACCTTGCCACCCACGCCAACAAACATAAACACATTGATACAATTCTGATTGAAATACCGTTAACTTTAACTTATATCTATATTATTCAAGAAGCTGATATCGACAGATGTTCAGAACTGTAGACCCCAACCAACTGACTATAAATCGTAAGAAATCGGATAGAAGTCTTAATTACTTTCAACATGTTTTACGTATGTTGAGGTACACGAACATACATATAATATATCTTCTTTGATTGGCATTTAGTAATTGAACATATTAACACAAGGTACAATTTTATGGATACACAATTACTGAGTTTGATACTCATTGCTTGATAAAGACGAGAGCATCCTCGTCGAAACGTCGCTTAGTATCAAACTCAGTAATTGTGTATCCATAAAATTGTACCTTGTGTTAATATATATAATATATGTTCATGTACCTTAGAATAACTAGAGAATTTACAACAAAACCCAATGTTTCTACAATGATATCTCGTCGTCAATCCTAGACACATCCTTATCAGTTCCAATGGATCGGTTTTAAGTAAAGACTACTGATGTTATCATGTCGCATGTTTATGTGTCGTGACTACAATTATATAAGAGTTACATGTTTTCCATATCCGGTTACATTTGTTGACATCCATAGATAAAGAATTGATCTGACATGCATATAACTTTGTGAATATATTATAATTCAGTATATGTAGACAACGATAAGCTACCGGGGCTGGCTGAAAAATTCTAAGGTTGAAAAGGATAGATCAATTGTGTAGAAACTTTCTCCCCAACAAATACAATCATTGAATGAATCATTGTCTTATTGTCTTCATATAAGATCATCTCATGAACCCATTCATTGAAATCACCAAAAAAATGGACAAAACTGGTAATAGGACAGGCATCAAGTACCTACCACTGAAAGGGCTAACCCCAACACATTCCAACATGTTCTCCACCCTAAGGGGTGATGCACCTTCTTTTTCTATAGTAGAGTGGACTGCGGAATTAAGGCGTGACAGAGAGATAGCCTTGACGATAACAAACATGGTGATGGCTGATCGACGATTGACCACTTTGTATATTATCAGTGTTGTGGACTTCTCTCATGAAAGGGTTGAGGACATTATTTCCAGCGAATTAGGTATGGCACAAGATTCCGAAGGATTGGTGCAAAAGCTCTTGACTGTGGATCAGAAACGTGTCAGATTCCAGACGTCCCATGACAATCTGTTCCGTTTTGAAGCGGTAGGTGGGTATGATGTTCCCCTTTGTACCCATACGTACGTAGCGCGGAAATCTGCCAAAACTTTTTAAAAAACTACATTGACGCAACGTATAACGTGGCGATACGGATACGTGTGTGTTGTAGATATCGTATGTCATGTTTATATATCGTGACAACACGTCATTTGATTTATACATGTCCCACGTCACTTCTTACAAAATATATGAAGATAGACATTTAATACTTACTTTCAGGTAACATATGTTTGTCTTCTGATACGAACGCGAGTATTTAAAAATATAAACAAAGTATTGTTGGTCTATATCCAGTCCTGTCTGAAATACCAGAACCTCATTAAGAACGACATTTTTTATTAGGACCATATGGGACTAAAGACAATTAGCATTAAAGTTCAGATTAGCGTTGAGTTTAAAATGATTCTAATGCCTACTATCTGGTTAACCGGACGACCCACCATGCGTTACCAAGACACAGACTTGAACCACTCAACATGCATTAAGCTCAGGTCACTACGTACATGTGCGACATGTTTACTGGGAAACGAAGGTTGTACAATCCTTAGTCATAAATTTACATTTTCCTTTACGGGATAACTCTTATACCCGCTTAATGCCAAAGGTTTAATTACCTAAATATATCGAGGAATGTCAATTGCGACGTGAAATGGGGGTGTCATTGCAGTGGATGTGAACATTAACCAGACCTCCAGTTTCCATACTATGTCAAACGTCATGGTGATTGACGATTTCCAAAGATGGCAGTAAGTTGTCCATACATCTCTTCATGATTTAATAATATGCGCTCGAGTAAGGAACTAAATGTAAGGTTTTACCTGATTGACAACAGACGGGTTTTTAAAGGCCATTGTCTACAAAGCAAATTTTGTCTCTGTGGGCGGGTGACGTGATATTAATATAACACACATCATGTATAGACAGGCCTACAATAGTGGTGATCAACACAAGGTACTACCGGAGAATGACATTTTGAATATCCAATTTTCTGTTGCTATTGATGAATAATCCTTTATTCTAGTTGGTAACATGTTTTCTTTAAAGCGAAAATAATTCTGTTAAGAATTATAATAGATTTCCACCCCCGGACAATACTACATCTTATTTGAGCATTTATTCTCCGCAATAAACGAACATTAGAATCTGTGCCAACAAAATCCTAGATATATTGTTGAAATATAATTACATATTGTATCTTCAGCCCTGGGCATTGAACAGCCTTAAAGTTCCAATAGCATGTTTTTAAGTTATATTTTTAAAATGTATTAAAATAAAGAATAATCCTATTAATCCTATAATTCACTATTGCCAGTTGAGAAATTGGCAAAAATATCATTTTCAACTTCAAATTCAAACGTTTGAAGATGGCCGTCCATGGAGAGGAATGGGAAAACAAGGGAGGTAATTGAGTAACTATTTCCTCAATCAACCTGTGTCAGCCTTTCTAATGCCCAATAAATTTTGCCCATGATCGTATAATAGTGAGTTGACAACCTTTTGAGCAAAAGACATAGAAATAATTATGTTTTGACTTTCTTAGAAAATATGAAATTGGAACTTTAAGTATGCCTTGTGCTTCAACTAGCTACAATTAACAATACCGAGGCTTTGGAATATAGCTGCAAGTGTAAATTGACTGCACCATTATCTGTCTTCGTATATATTTTTACACCATTCAAAATATAATCTTGTCACGTATTTCAAAATTGTTTTGTTATAAATGAAATGAAATGGGATTTAACGTCCTACTGTTCTGCTCCAATGTTTTGTTATAAGAATAATACATAATCATTATGAAATATAGCTAAATGTTTTTTCGTGTGCTGAAAATAGCCAGTCTTGGATTTTAATGTCAAGAAGGTCATTTATAGGTAATTAAGCAACTAACCTGTCTCACGACGGCCTAAACTCAGCTAACGTTCGCTGTTGATCGGTGAACAATCCAACGCTTGGCGGATTCTGCTTCGCAAGGATAAGCAGGGCCGACATCGAAGGATCAAAAAGCAACGTACCTTTTCTGACACCTCTTGCGAGAAGCAGTAAAGAATAAAGCTCTGCCATCGAGAATACGTGAGCTTGTACAAAACAGAACAAATCCGAATTAATATATTGCTTCATTTATTTATGACACATAAGGATAGCCGAATCAATTGAATAGAAACCGATGTAAGCTTGAAATAACCATAACATAAGTTAGTAGAACTGATGGTTCAGTATTATATTTTGCTTTTTGATAAAATTACTTTATATTCTATATTCTTGTTCTTGATCTGCACATCCGAATGTTCTTCTGGCATGTTGGACATTGACCTTACAATAAACAATTTGTGGCAATGCCAATTATTTGCTTCCTAATTTAATTACATTTATGAATAAATATAAATACAATTAGAGGTATGTAACGTTTTCACCTCCGAGCGAAACATGTAATACTATAAGTATCCGTTAAAATATACTGTTCTGTACTAAAGTCTAGACTGGACAGTTAAATTTGGGTTAATTAGGTACCCTGTAGCTAAACTGGGTCAGTGACTCAAAATGTCTGGTAATCTATATATTAGGCCATTGTTTGGAACGAATCCTCTGTCACTTCCGCCTCGGTTCCCATATTAAAACATCGTGTTTCAATCCAGGTTGGCGTTTATGCAAGTGATTAATGTGCTCTTGTAAAGCGACAGGACCCGATTTAAAAATGACAGAGCGGGCCCGGAGTATGCTTTCCCTCTCGTCAGCTTATAGCAGTGCCCGAGAAGTCGGTAGAAGACACGCAAATGTAGAAAGAAATTTTGGGATTAGATACTATTACTTATGCCTTTATAGGTAAGGCTGTTTTACTGTATAGTGAATTTTGTATTGGGATGTTGTTATTAGATATTAATGCCTAATCAAGAACAGTACGATTGTCCAGAGATTTATTTATTAACTGAATATACAACGTGAAGTCAAATATCGAAGACCATATAGGAGGAAGCTATGTTCCGGTTTATTTATGATGTATATGTCTTAACGTATATATCGAAACATTACAAACTGGAATACGCATTTTGTCGCTAATTAATATAAACCGAAGAGAACCGACAAAAGGAAATCCGACAGAGTCTGGGTCCTCTAGTACCCCAACCAAGACTATAAACCTAGTTCCCTCTCCAGTTTGTACAATCAACACTTTCGATTTGTTTTACAGATGTCCCAGCTGATTTAGTTTTACAGACTACTGATCGTGGTTATATTATAAAATATATGGTTTCTTTGTATAATAAAATTGTAACTCGTTAACATTGTAAATAAGATTTCCCAGTCTATATTGCCTCGTTTTATACAATCAATTCTATTCAAGATGATTTGAACATAATATCGAATACGAACAATGTCACTCTTACCTTTAGGCTAATTTCCTCTGAATTCACATCTAATATACCCATAGACTATAGAAAATGACAAAATATATTGACTGATATCATATTTCACTTTATTTTGTTTCAAGCCTTTGATCTTTGTTAAAGGGAGGGAGAGAGAGAGCGAGGGAGACAGAGAGAGAGAGAGAGATAAATGGGGTTTAACGTTAACTTGACACAAATTAGGTCGTTTCGGGGCTAACATATGGTTCAAGCTTTTTTTTTAATGATTCGCTTGCGCGTAGGGGTCTTTTGCAGTGGGAAGAAACCGGAGAACCCAGGGTGGTTGTTCAAACGCGACTCTACTCGATGTCACGTACAAGTGGGGAATCGAAATCACGACACTCAACGCAATGATAGATATAATGAGGCAAAACACACGCGTTCGGCCGCCAAACCTTCTGTTAGTTATAATTAATACCAAAACCTCATTAAGAACGACTGTTTTTTATTAGGACCATATGGAACCAAAAACAATTAGCAATAATGTTCATTGTATTAGCGCTGTGTTTAAAATGATTCTGATCCACTCTATGTTTAATGGTATTTTTTCCGCAACCGGATGACCCACCATGCATTACCAAGACACACACGTGAACTACTCTATAAGCATTAAGCTCAGGTGCCATTGCACAGGATGTGAACATTAACCAGATCTTACGTTTACATACTATGTCGATCGTCATGGTGATTAACGACTTCCGAAGATGGCAGTAAGTTCTCCGTACGGCTCTTCATGATTTAATAAAATGAACTCAGGTTAATAACTAAATGTAAGGTTTTACCTGAATGGTGACAGACGGGTTTAAAGGCCATTGTCTACTAAACGAATTTGTCTCCAATTAGAGCGACGAGTGTCGTGATATCAGCCCACATCAATATAATGACCACAAAAACAATACAATGGTGATCAATACAAGGTTGTTGGTTAAATGTTTTCTTAAAGCGAAAATAGTTCTCTTAAAAGAACAATAGATTTTAACTCCGATTTTCTTCGATCAAACTTCACCTTATATGAACACTTATTCCAATAATTAAACAAACTTTAGAAAATCTGACAACAAAATTTTAGCTACGATATAGAAATATAATTCCCAGATATTTACAACCCTTTTCAATGAACCACCTGGAGTTTTTTTCATTTTCTTCAATTGGCTACCATTAATGAATACCGCGGTTTGGGAATTACTGTCACGATTTTTGTAGCTGCAAGTGTAAATTGACTGCACCATGAACTTCCTATATTTGAATATCATTCAAAATATAATTACATCACGTATTTCAAAGTATTTTTAGAATTAGCATAAAGGTAATTGGAATAAAGGGATCTATAAATTAACCTTCTACATATAAAATAACACGAACAGATTCAGTGACATATTTAAAGGAGTAAGAGTGATACTCATTATTAAATATAGTTTTAAATTTAAAAATGTTTTACTGCTGAATATAGCCAAAATTTCAGAGCAGTTGTTTTGATAAATGTTTTTTTGTATGCCGAAAACAGCCAGTCGTGGGGATTTTAATTTTATTGGAATAATACACGGACTCATTATCAAATATAGTTAAATGTTTTTTTTGTGTTGAAAATAGCCAGTCTTTTATTTTAATGCCAAGAAGATCATTTATAGGTAATTTAGCACTCCCAAGTATACATGTATATATATATGTATATTTATGATACAAAAGGTTAGCTGAATCAATGTAAACTTGAAATGGTCACAACCTAAGTTATAATTGATCGTTAAGAATAACATTTTGCTTTTTAATAAAATTGCTTTATAATGTTTATGTTCTTGATCTGCACATCAAAATTTCCTTCTGTCCTTGCGATAAACAATTTGTGGCAATGCCAATTATTTGATTCCTAATTTAATTACATTTATGAATAAATAAATACCAAAGGAATGTATCGTTTCCACCTCCGAGCTAAACATGTAATACTATAAGTATCCGTTAAAATATACTGATCTGTACTAAGGTCTAGACTGGACAGTTAAAGTTGGGTTAATTAGGTACCCTGCAGCTAAACTGGGTCAGTGACTCAAAATGTCTGGTAATCTATATATTAGCCATTGTTTGGCACCAATCCTCTGTCACCTCCCCACTCTGTTCCTACATCAGGACATTTTGTATTATTCCAGATAAGTGTTTCTACAGGTGTGTAACACTATGCTGTCGATGCGTCATGGTTAGATGTGGAAAGCCAAAAAACCTCCACATCCAACGTGTGACGGATACTCTCTTCTCTGCTACATATTTAATTGGCCTTGTGATCGTCTAGTATTGTATCTGGTTATATTTGTTTCCTATTCTCTTCTTATAATGAGTGATTGCTAAGACAAATGATGAAATGATAATTTTCCTACCATTAGTGCTAAACTTCATATTCTGATTTCACCCAGAATCGGCTTTGTTTTTGGTTTTCTTAATATTTCTATGTGTCAATCCATCATTCATTTTAATTTGAGTGCGTGAGGTATGACTTCTCCACAATAAATGTAGTTAATTAGTTAAAGATATAATATAATGCTATTATTGATTTAAAGAGCACCAATTCCGTCAATCTTACTTCAAGTGATGAATGTGCTCCGGTCCAGCACCACGACAAGAGTTTGAATAGACTGAGCGGACTTATGGTATGCAGACCAACGTTAAATGGCAGCTTTCGCTCTTGTCAGCATGCAGTAGTGTTGGTACTGGTATGGTATGTTTAACGTCCGCTTCCACTAATGTGATATCGCAGACTAATGCAATAGTGCCTGAACTGTCAGTAGAAGACACCGAACCGGATTCCCCAAGACACGTATATTGAGTAAGAAGCTTTTATAGGTAAAGCTGTTTTAATGTATAATGGATTTTGTACAATTAGCGATTTTATAAGATATAAAAGCCCAATCAAGAACAGTACGGTTGTCAAGAGATTTATTCATTACTTGAATATACAACGTGAAGTCAAATATCAAAGACCATATACAGGAGGAAACTAGTGCCAACACCTGATGTACTGACCGATTTATTTATGATGTCAACACTATTGCCATTCAGATCTGTGCTGCAGAAAAATCAATGTAACTTTCGTAACACATCTGTCTCTTAATCAAATATGTGATTTTCTTCTTGATTCAAATTATATAAATGGGGTTGTCTTTATATTGACACCCTATGACCCTTTTGAACAAAGATAATTAAATGGTTATAGTGGATGTTGCAATGTTATCTTCTCATTTAATAGAACGCCCACGTTTACCACAGATGCGTTTTTTTTTGGTAACGTGTATGAATATAGCCCGATATTACTTGCATTAACATTTTAGCAAATTCATTTGAAATGAAATGAAAATCGGGTTTAACGTCCTACTTTTCTGCCCAGACTGTTTCAAGGAAGACGGGTATACGCCATACAGTGTGCCATGATGAAAGGTTTGCTCAGACAGCGACGCAACGGCGAGAAGGGATTTTGTACGTAACGCCAATATGTACACAGTTCTTCCATTCTTAAGACTTGAATAATTTTACTGTAAAAAACGACCGTTTCCAATGGGGATTTATTGATCATTTCGTAAAGTAAACCTCAGCGTCGTAAGATATATAGTCGTCTTTTGTTGCAGTGACAGCACATGCCCATATTCGATCATTTTGCTAAAAGTCAATATACTGTCTGACACCCAATTGTTGACTTCTGGCTCACGGTGACAAGCCACAACTTAACTCTTGGAACAGCGATAGGTGTAACGATAACTTGACACAAACTAGGTCATTTCGGGACTAACATATGGTTCATTTTTATTTCAATGATTCGCTTGTGCGTAGGGGTCTTTAGCAGTGAGTGTGAACCGGAAGACCCAGGCAAAAGCCTTCGAGGCGGCCTTGCTGTACGTATTTCCTGTACAAGCGGCGAATCAATGTCACGGTACTTGACTCAATGACAGACCATATGACACAACGCACACACTTTAACAGTCGGCCATACAACCTCCCTTTTCTTATAAATAATACCAGAAGAAAAAATGCTGGAGTTATAAGTTTGTAGCAAAATTGTCTTTAATTGAAAAGAAATCGTTAGATATATCATAATTATACCGGATGAAAAATACCCATAATGGTACTTTCAAATATTTACATAAATATGTTGATTTCCTCTCTTATTTACTACCCCCGGTTGAGTGGCTAACCTTTCAATTCAAGCGCAAAGAATTGAATCTAAAAGTATTTGTAAATATATTTGATTTTTTAACTGAATATTCTTCAAGGATGTGGAATACCCGCCGCTTAGGTGATCAAAGTGTGACTGATTTTTATAAGTTATTGCTGTAGTTTGTTGTAGTATTTTCAATGGCCAACAGTGGAATGGTAACCTTTATTCCTGTTACATTCAGGATAACCATGTATGATATCAGTTTTTATCTACATGTAGCTATTCGATTCACGAGGGGACTTCACGTGGCTATTTGCCCTGTATATGACATCAACAGGTTCACTCTATAAGTGAATATAGATTAATAATATGTCAATAATATTCCACTTAGATTAAATTAAATTACCTATGTAGCAGAACTGCTGTGGGCATATTAGAAATGCTATTTCCTATATGCCCTTTAATCCCCATTGGATCTATATCACTACTAAAGTAAATGAAATAAAATGGGGTTTAACTTCCTACCGCTCTGCTCCGACTGGACTAATAAAGACGGACATATGTCATGAAGGGTGCTATGAAGGAAATTTTGCCCGGATAGCGTCAACATACTCTACTCTTATATCAAATCACAACTGCCAAGAAATCTTTACGTGTATACGATACCTCGGTTTTTCGTCCCATCCCAACGACTAGACAACTGTCATACCAGGCCCTCTGTCCTTCACCACTGACAAAGAGAAACCACGTCGGAAAATCCCGAGGAACACGCAGGGATCGAACACGCAACCTCCAAGCTAGTGAGCCAACGTCTTACCCACTTAGCCACCGTGTCCCCTCCTCCACCCCACTACTAAAGACTCCTTAGCGCAAATAAATTACTGAAATGGAATTGTACCATATTGACATACAAGAGCTGGTTGAAGATGCTTCCCCTCTACCTCCAATGTTGGATAGTATACATATAGCAATCACAAATAAAATTGTTCCATACTCGTTAGAGAGATGTACATCATCGTTTTGTATTTACACCCCACTCCTCCAGCACACAAGGACATAAGTTATCCTGGATTCTACTAAAAAGCAATTTAATAAATTCAAAGAAGAATATAAAACAGTTATCTAAACAGACACTGTAATTTGTACGGAAATCGCCTCATAGATATCGATATTTCTACATTTTAAACTTCTACTTATCGCTATATATAATTCTAATTTTAGCATTACTTGTGCTAAGTGAACAAGAGTTATACACCATTGTCGGAAACATGTCTCAAATCGTTCTATCTTATCGGACAGTTAGCCATTAAACGCTTCTCTTAATGGTAGCTCTACCAGACGACTATCTCTCTCTGCTTTTATAACCAATAAGAGCAACTAAACATTTTTTTTGCTCTACCAAACAGGAAAAAATGTGAATTAGATAAAAATAAATGAGTAGCGTGATCTAAGGGTCAATTGGTGTATTTTGTTAATATCTCACCACATCGATAACGCTATAAACCAATATTGAAGAATCTTATTTAGACATATATTTTAAGACGATTAGAAAATTGCTGCTGATAACTTCAGATTTATGGAGGATCCTAGACGGGATCTTGACACCAATAAAACTGGAATTGATATCGATGATTGCTGGAAATTGAATTATGGATTTTAATATTCGTGAATAGAATGTCATTGTCTGCATTAAGAAAAAATATACACAGGCACAATTTACGATGATTTAATCTGTGAAACAGCAGATGGCAATTAAGTTTCCCTTTATTTTTTATATTTAACCAGCACGTAGCGGTTCACTGTGTTATGACTTTGGTCCCTTTTGTCTATTAATATTAAATAGAAGTCACCTATATTTAAATTTCTCCTAATCAACGACGTTTGCTTAGGTGGAGAAATACTTTCTTAGTTTTACGGTTGGGTAGTTTACCGTACTTTGTTTTTTATCTAGGTTGTTGCTATGGGAACACCATATAAACATTAATTGACCTTATTTCCAGTTATGGCTGTCTAAATTATGGCTGTCTAAGTTTTGGGAGATAATCAATTCAACATATCCAGGGGTTCCAGGTGATAAAAAGATTCTGACGGAGGATCCGTTTTCTGAATAAGCAACACATACAGAGTAAGAATCATCGGAGATTCTCCATCACTAGGTACATTGAACTTATGCGTTCCCACACACCAATCGCATGAATCGAGTGTGGCGAGCTGATTTTCTCCATGTTTTCGAAGATCGTCGGTTGGTCAAACGAATTTGGATTCTTTGTCAAAGAACAGAATTCCATACTTCTGTTTAGGAATTTTGTTTAGAACATCTATAAACGACCGGGTACTCATCTCTTCTACAAGGCCATACATATTTTTTACCGTAAAACAACACTTTATGTGAAAAGTGTAACCGTCGTGTGCTTTACCCTTTATCATCAGAAGGTGGGGTGGGATTGGCATGAAAAACGCGAGATGATGATATAGACATGTGTGATATCACAATTAATGCTTTGAATTAATGAAATTGAATCACAGGGTGATCCTATTAATTCATTATAAAAAATGCTCTCTTTAAAAAGCTTAATGTGTATGTGTGTCTATGTAATTTAGAAACGAAAATGGCACCCTGAATTCTGCCCCCCACCCCCTGCAAAAAATTCCCGGATTCACCCCGGCCCCTAGTTGTGCAGGTGTGGCTAGGCACGTGAAAATCATTGCCAACATTTCATTGGTAGCCCGACCACCTATAGTTTTGTAGGTATATCGGACCAGGGACCGAAGGTGGTGAGTCCTATATATAAGTGAATAGTGGACTGGGTTTCAGGAGATCTTCTGGTAGGTAAGACCGTGTTTAATGTTGATTAGTCGTTTAGCTTTATTCACCCAAACTCTAGCAGCTCTCAATGCTCCCTCGTCAAAATATCGTATCGATAAACGTGTTATGTGATGTTTGCCACAGATGATAATGGGATTATGTTCCGCTGAGGAAATGTTGGATCTGTTGTTATCTGCCAAACTAGTGGTTCTTTAGAGTGGCGACTGGATTTTTATTCTGTTTGTCGACTATAAGACAAATGTACGGGCAGCATGTGTTCAAGGATATAAATGGGATATTTATTTAGTTAAATGGACGAGACGACACTGTATTGTGCTACTGTCAATACATCTGTAACATTCTCATTTCTTGACTTCCTTCGCCATCTATCACAATATAAACGTACACAGCCACTGAAATAAATGGGAGACTAAGAAATAATTATATTATCTCCGGTCATTTTCCAGACATACAGACAAGCAGAACAAAGCCACCATACTCGTTCTATTAGTGACGGATGACAAGCATGCTATAGAATAAATACTATAGAGAATCTAATACAAGTCACTTCTGATGTGCAACCACCACTTTATCGCCAAGTGTTGATATATGTGCTGGCTGTGTATTGTCCATAGTTATGTTTATTATTAATGCCTCCATCGTTTTTTTTTATTCAACCGTACTTATCGTAAAGTACAGTGGCATGATTTTAACCAAATTATTCAAATCTACTCAAACTCACCAAAATGTCAACTCATAAGTTATTTTGGACATAAGTTCAAGCTTTGTGACAAAATCCTAGTTTCAAGATCGCTTGCTGGCCGCGAGGAATGGACATAATTTTGCAGGAATCATTAGTAACAGGGAAGTGTTTAAAATTTATGGGCTGGCATGTATAGCTTCTGCATCAGTAATGCAGCACAATCGAATACGAAATGTGGTTTGATTTACCAAAAATAGAATAGATATTAAATGAACGGTCAGACGATGCAAGACGGTAATAATCAATGTGGTAAGAGTTAAAATATTTGAGGATTGCATAGAATCAATTCCACAAACACAAACCTAGACGCATTTCGCATTCGGATAAAAATTAGCTACATTCAGGTTCAGGGACAAATGGAACAAGAAAGTGACACTTTCTTGGTTTCGATGGCCTGACCTGTAAAGCTCAGTTGTTGTAGTCCTGAATAAATCTACTTCGGACATTTTACTATGGAATGCATGATAATCTCCTAATTATGGACACTGTCAACTTTAAATTCTTCGTGTGGTTCTTCTTACATGCCTTGAAAATCGTGTGGTTCTTCTTATATGCCTGTTGCTAAATACAGATGAGAAAAGCCATGGTATGATACCTCCCAAAGTTTACATGAGTTATGTCCCTTGCCCAGTGTGGTTACACAAATTTAACCTAAAATTGGGATGTTACGTACCACCACGAGAACAACAATGAAATACTGAAGCAAGAGAATACAGAAGGTCCACCCAATTGCTAATTGCAAACGTTTTAACAAAATATGGCCGGTTTTCATTAGATGGGAACGTTAATACGGCCGAGAACCTTTAGTCCGGTCATTAGAATAAGGAGAAAGAACCTCAATGACAAACAGTTAGTAAGTTACCATCTGGTACTATCCGTACACTGAAGGTAAATCTAATATATCTGATACCACCTGAAAACATAAGTATGCAGTTTTATCGACCGTACAGGAGAAATCCCAATAGGTATGCATAGATAAAGGTAGTTAATTATGAGTAGAAGAATCTTTAGAACCCATTATTCTAGTAACAAACTACCGCCTGAATCCTTTGTGATAAAATTGCAAATAAGTGCTAATGTCTAGTGTAGTTGGAGACTTAGCATCTTGACTAACGATCAACTTGTGACCAGATAAAGCCGTGGCAATCTCCCGCTATGATTTCGTTTTATGTGGTTTTAAAAACGGTGCATAACTCACAAAAATATTTCAGACGAGCACGTCTGGGAAACAAAACTGTCACTTCAAACCCACTTTTTACTTTAAAGCCTATTTTTTGTACTATCTGATACTGCCAACGAAAAGGATGTGCAGGGAACCGGGTTTTGAGTTAAACCAAACACAATTTAAGGGCAACCTATTTCAACATTAGGAGCCAAGAATAATAAATTATCCTTCATATTACTAATAATTTCATTAATTTGGAGAAATTTAAGAGAGAAGAGTGGAATTTTAAAGCCGAAAGTATTTTAAGATAAATATTGTAATCGCCACTTTCCGTTTCTCATAAGGACAACACAATGAGCCTGGCAAAACCTCGTTCAGGATATTAACCCAAAGTGAAAATTGCATTATTATTATTTTCTTATGAGTATGATTAGAAAAGCTTACATTCCAGATGCAATTTTCTGTGTAGTTAATTTAATCTAAATTGCTATTAGTTTTGAAAACGTGTCCATTAAGATAGAAAATTGTTATAGAATTTTTTTCATAAATATAATGAATATCTGTCCATCAAAGCGCCTGACTCAAAGTAACCGTCGTTTATAGAATAGGGTTATGATAATATTAATTAACAGATTCCAAATATTTAAGTTCTTAGACGAAGTTTGAATTTACTCAAAGTTAAACTGTGTCGAAGTTTATATAAGATTACCATTTTTCAGATGAAGCTGCACAAGTTCGGTTCACAATGATTGGTCTTTTGGGTTTCTTTTGGGGGTTGTGTCGTTAATCTTGAAGGTCTGCGTCAAATTCAAAAAGTAATTTTGGGTCTATTCTTGTCAAAACTGGAAGCCATGCAAGCATACGATAGCATGAATTTGTTTTAGCTAATGTTACGGCAGCACAATGTCGTCTGTTAAGGAACAGTTGGGAGTAGCCAGCAAGATGTTGAATTATCAAAACGAGAAAGTATTAATGGTCCGGCAAGCAAAGTAACTTCTTCATTAGTTATAAGGTGTTGTATCCATTCACTATGCTTTATGGGAAGAAAGATTTGCAACATAGATCATCTGCTTGTTGAGCCATGCTCAAATTTTTCAATTCTTTGCAAACGGTGACCAGGTGTTTATTTCTGAACCAATTATCAATTATTCATGCGTTACTTTTGACCGACATGTTTTTGGCCCAACTGCCATTGTCTTGGTTTAATTCTAACGCAAAATACTTTATCCCCACACCCATCTAAGAATTCATATTGAGGTTTGGGGTGTCAGTGTCAGATTCTTGTCACTATGGCAGTTTTGAAACTAACGAATACATGAAATGAAATGAAATAGGGTTTAACGCTAATGAATACATACTTTCATGTATCCATAGTTGGGATATGGAATGATTGTTGTTACAATTTGGTCATAAGATTCAAGGATAAATGAGTCATAAAACTGAGTTTCTTTTGCTTTGAAGTACATGTATAATGATCAAGGGAAAGAGAGTCCAAAATATTGCCCCGTTGCTTTGTACTCCACGGGTCAAGGAAAGTTCGTCGGATCTG
The DNA here is from genome assembly GCA_963678685.1 of Patella ulyssiponensis. Classification (NCBI taxonomy): domain Eukaryota; kingdom Metazoa; phylum Mollusca; class Gastropoda; family Patellidae; genus Patella; species Patella ulyssiponensis. Next base: position 48,569,946 of record OY783229.1, on the reverse strand, counting down.
GAAGTCTGGACAATAACTGTTTGATGTCTCAGAGACAGATACAACCGATATCAGTCCAGATCAGTATTATTCATTTTAGCCAATTCAGTAGTGGCTCGTGATCATTTGTGATGAAAGCAGCAGAAAGATCAAGCAGAACGAAAAGGGACAATCGATCTTGATCAGCAGACCATTGTAGATTATTAAAGTGTGTTGAACTATATTCTTTGGAAGCTTAAAATTGACGAAAATGAGTCGAGAGCAGGAATGTGACTGTATGTGAACTAATACGTTCGTTTCTTAAATTATAATTTCTACTCAATAATATTCCGTGAATTACGCGAAGAAGAGTCCAAATATAACAGCAGTTGTTTGCACCGGGTTACACTTTTTTTTATCATTTGTAGAAAAGCCATTTGTAATTACATGTACTTGACTCTGATATATTCTGCTTGGATGAAATCATTATACATAAAGACCTGCGCTTTAAAAGCGTCGGGAAATGATTTTCAAATGTTCATTGTATCTTAGATATTGGGTGTCCAAAGCATTAAGATGTTGATTTTCATGGATCAATATTAAATTTCATTGTCGAAAGTTATGGACAGTTTGAGCCAACGTCATTTTACAGTTCAGAAAAGTGTCAGTAACATGCCACCGTCAAAGGCTGAATGGCGTATATTAACACGACGACTTTGCTAAGAATTGTTATGGTAAAGGCGAATTCAACACAAGATGGTAGTTTTTACAGATGTTTCCACCAAGGCCTGTCCTTTTTAAAGGTGGTTTGACAATAGCAGACCACAGACTTGATAATTAGTGCAACGTATCCATTGGGAAGACTGGTTCTGATAATTTGAGTGATCGAAGGCAGGGGTACATCAATGATGGGACTGTTTACTGTTTCTTTCGGATGCAAAGATCTGTTTATGCATTTCAAGTCATGAGTTGTGACACCCTCTCTCAGCAATGCGTCGATGTATACCTTAGCACAAATAATGCGTCAATGTACTTTTTTGTTTTGCTATTTTCAGGGCAGATTTGTCATCTAAATTTATTAAGGTGGAAAATTAAAGATTGGCTAACTCCTCGAGACTATTACGAGGAACTTCGATTATTGGCTCAAATACAACCAGGAAGTGTACGACTCTGTTTATCGACAATTACACACTGAGAAAGCCTTATTATTTCCCAGTGTATGTATGATATTATGACCTTTAGTAAGCTTTGAAACTTTCTTGACAATTGTTTTTTTTTGACAATTAAGGTGACCTTAATGTCACCGATAATTAAAATGGAGTTTTTTCACGCATATTAACTACAAATCCTGAAAAAGTTGAAAATAAACGCCGAGGGTTGGTCAATATATACTACTCTTCTTACATATAACTGTCATAACTTAAGTTCGTCCTTTTATATTTTATACGTAGTGGATATTTTACCGAATTCGGCAAAGTATCTACTTTCGCTGTTTTACCGTACATCGTTTCTGATTGGTTTAATATCCACTTCCGTTCGACATGCGCAGTTGTGCGATTCTTGATATATTCCACCATTTTGATTACTCTGTCTTTCAAGTTTGGCGCAGAGCACGATTTTACTGGAAAAACATAAACACCACTGACAGTCTTAGTACTTAAATTAAAAGTACTTAAATTAAAAACCAAAATCCGCAGAAATGCGCCCTCGACCAAAATAGAGTAATATTCTGAATCTTTTTCTACAATTTACATTTATTATCTTATTTTCTTTTAAAAATAATTCTATCAAATTCTACCATAGAAATTCAAGTAGGGTATTTCGTCGCTTTATAAGAAACGGAGAAAGTAGCACGGTTAGACACAGGACGAATAGAACTGTTGGGTTAGGGTTAGGGTTTGTTTTAGGTTTAGATTTTGGGTTAGGGTTATAACCGGCATCATTGCCTTAGCGAAAACGGCTAAGTCCAGGAATCAGAGAACTGCGCATGTCAAACAGAAGGGACGGCAAAATAGTAAATTAGAGTAAAGTGCCGAATTCGGTAAAATATCCACTGCCTATTTTATAAGCACGTTCGTTTCCGTTTTGACTCTAATTTCAAATCAGTTATGTTCAGCGAAATACGGCATGGGTCTCAACCGAATAGAACTTTCTAGTGTCTGGTTATTCCAGTCTATTGTGCATGCTCTCCAGATAAGTTATGGCGGCGCCGTTTAATATGAGTTGTGGAATATGTCTAGCCTCGTTCTTTCTGGTCACTTGTTACGTAAATGATGCCGAAACGCACTATGGTACACGACAAGTGTACCAATGGTAAAATGTTTATTTTGTTTTAAATATTGGAAATCAGAAGCCTACCTTTTCAAAGTAAGATAACAACATCAATGAAATAATTCGTGTTTTCAACGTGTAAGACTTTGGATTGATATTGAGTTAGAAATGAAATGGGGTTTAACGTCCTACTCTTCTGAACCTAACTGGGCTAATGGAAGACGGGAATACGCCATAGAGTGTGCTATGAGGGAAATTTTGCCCGGGCAGTTTAGGATATGTACCAATCGATGTAGAAACGGAATCCCCATTCTCACCAAAACGGTTCTAGAAATCACTGGGCCGCTGAAGAAACTGTCACCTTTACCCCGACAATATGAGGACAAAAGTAGGGGTGGGTGTGTTACAACCCCTATTGTAATATCAACCCCTATTGTAATAAATGTAATAATAAGTTCAATTAACCCCTAAGTAAACTTGTATGATGACGTAACCTAAATAATCCGATCATATCCAACTAAAACATAGTTTCGAATAATATGGCAACAACGTTGACTGACGCAACACTAAAGAAACCGATTGGAGAATGGCATGTCTCGTGTTATTACCAGTTTAAGATGTTACATGGGAAAAAAAAATAAAATGTCAAATTACTACATTTATTGATATCTAGTTTCCCTCTCTCTAAAAATACAGGACGTACAAGTGTATTTATTTATATTAAATTATACTGGGCGAGTATTATTTAACATAAAAATTCGTGTATATTTTTATGAAATCGATTTTATCTTTAATTTTTATGTGACACACATGACATAGACCTTTATGATCATACGACTTTATGATCATAATCAAATAATTGATAATCAATAATACATTAACATTAGCTAATTCTATTTAAAGCCATTATTTTGTCATTCCTTGTAAATGTAGAAATGTGTTAATTTTATCAATGAAGGAATTGAATTAGGATCGTATACATTAATAGTGTTATGTCGTACAATAACCCTAGAAGTTGACCATTCAAAGTCGTACTAGGTGGATTCCAAGTACGAAACGGTTACTATGAATTCCATTAGTACGAACTGTGAAATATATTGGTAATTTTGCAATATACGTGGGCGCAGATTCTTAGACTATCAATAAATGTTCTTTACCCGATTAATGTTCACAAAGATTTAAAAGAAACAATGCTGTATCAATTTTCATCAATAATTTTCTTCGGGGGGAATTGGCACTTTGAAAAAGTATGAGATTTTTAATGGACAGGAAACGTAAAATTATAGGCTGAAAGTCTTGATAACCATGTATAAATGTAGATAGTATCTCCAAGTCAAATAATAAAAAGAAATATTGAAATCCTGGTATGTTAACTTCCAATAGTTTCATGTGTTCATCTTAACAACACAAATAGGTTAGTGGAGCACAATTAGACAATATTCATATTCATAATGGTTATTAAATTCTATTAATGAGAAGCCCAGTCTCATCTGACGCGAACCTGATTTAATTATCCACATTAACGGAAATGAAGGTCATTTGTTAAAAGTATAAATCAAATATTATACAGAAGAAGTGATAAATTATTGTGTATGGCGGGAGTAAGTAGACTTTATAGAGGTTAAATAGACATTAAAGCTTGACTTATATCTTAGTTCTAATTATAACAATCGGATACAACGACGATGATAAGAGCATTACCGGTGATTAGAAAATTACAAAAAAAGCAATTTATAGTTTTCACATAAAAAAGTAGTTTTTAATGGATATAAAAAGTCCCCAAAGAGAATGGAATGTGTTTTGATAACTTTATACTATTTTAGTGTTTTGTTATTGAACGAACAAAATCATTCATTTAAAATGTTATTTGAAACCAACTAATCGTTTAAAAATCGGTGGATGGCCGATTGGTTAGCACGTGCGTGCTGTATCATAGAGACTGTCATTGAGTCAACTGGCGTGGTTTCGAATCCCCGGTTGTACAATGCACGTTACAAGGAGTAGGGTCGTCTGTCCAACCTCGTGGGTTTCTCCGGGTCCTGCGATTTCCTCCCACTGCGAAAGACCCCTACGCGCAAGCGAATTATTGAAATAAAATTAAAAAACATATGTTAGTCCCGAAATGACCTAGTTTGCGTCGAGTGGACTTTAAACCCCATCTCTCTCTGTCAGGCAATCTAACCTCTGTGTAGCAATATAGTCGTGGTGACATTGTTTTTAAAGATTATAGACAAGGAATGAGGAGATAAGATATAGTTTTATGTTTCTAACATATTCACATAATATGCAGGTGTGTACTGAAATCAACTAACATTTGATTGACATATTGTTATATAAAAAAGGGTTATAGAAACAAAACATAGCTGGTTCTACATGTCAACAACATGATAACAGATATCTCATGCGCAATTTCTAGAGTAAATTTCCATAACCATATTTTATAAGGGTGAGTTTTGACGTCATTGGGCTCAATTAACCAATCTCTCTAATTATTTACATCATGTTTGACCAATTAGATAATTGAATGTCCAAAACCAGTTGATACAAAATTAGGATACTCGTGAGAATTCAGCAGACTTCGATTAGATTCCAGAGGGTTACCATCTAAGAGTCCTAGACACCGCGAGGTGTCTAGGTTGAAAAGAGTTTAGTTAGCATTGACTGTAATTGTAATATGCTTGTACGTATACCTATGCTACATAAAAGGTAAAAACGAACTGTTGCATTGTTATAACTGAAGAAGACAAACGTCTTAAGAAACCAGTAAGAAGAAACACACAACGTGAAGGAGAAGAAAAGACGATCTGAGATAAATCCTAGACGATCACAAGGCTAACGGTAATATGTAGCAAAAACAAGATATATGGGTCATACGTAGGATGTGGCGACCGGACCGACAACACACGCTCTCCACGTCAGACAAAAAGGCCCATGGTGCTACATCTGTTGATTCACTCAGATATGTTTTTTCTTCAATCTAGCTGTTTTAAATTGCATAAATACTCCCCACCGAACGATATCATAGTCACCTGTCTCCAAAGAAGAAGGTTTATATCCAACATATATACTATTCAAAAAAAGTAGGGGATATTTGATTTTGGGGGCATAATACTAAAATATGCAAATGACTACGAAAAAAGTCACTATAGAACCTAACAGAAGAAACATTTCCAGTTACATGTGACACCCAAACGCACCAATAGCTACCGCATGGAATGCAGGTGATGCTTGGGATCATCATGGGGGTCCAACCCAAGATTTGCACGACTCTGACTTTGAATGTTACAGTCATTGTGGCATTGAATTCCAGTGTGGAAACATCAGTTTAATTGTTTTAGTGACCAGAAAACAAATTTTGATATGCGTCGGCTTACCCAAAATGAAAAGTTTCGTGCCCTTGGCATGCTACAGATCGGCACAACACAGGCGGTTGTGGCGCGGACGATGAATGTTTCTCAGTCTGTCATAAGCAGGCTATGGTCCAGATACCGTGATACACAATCTGTACAGGACAGACCACGTTCAGGTCGACCAAGGGCGACAACTCAAGCCCAGGATCGATTTATCCGTACCTTGGCCTTGAGAAATCGTGTCATCACAGCAAATCAGATCAGCGCTCGTCTTCAAACAGACACTGGTGTGAGAGTGAGTGGCCATACGATTCGGAATCGACTGCAAAGGGGTCACCTTCGCGCCCGACGTCCTCGCGTGATCCCTTGTTTGAGAGATCATCACATTCAGGCAAGACGTCGTTGGTGTAGGGATCGTCAACACTGGGATAATCGACGCTGGAGCAATGTGATGTTTTCAGATGAGTTAAGGTTCACTGTTGATTTTTTGGACAGACGTAGGAGGGTGTGGCGTCGTCGAAACGAGCGCTTCTAAGACGTTAACGTCATCAGACATGGTCGATTTGGGGGTGGTTCTGTTATGGTGTGGCGAGGCATCACTGTTGCTGGAAGAACGGCTTTACATGTTGTTGCAGGGCGTGTTACAGGCCAGTACTACCGGGACAACATCTTGGCAGTCCATGTTGTGCCGTTCGCACGACGTCATGGCCGCCGTTTCATCTTCCAGGATGACAACGCAAGATGTCACAGGGCTAGGATCGTTACAGGTTACCTCCAACAACAGAACATCACCACATTACCTTGGCCAGCACTGAGTCCCGACCTCTCCCCCATCGAGTATGTCTTGGACATGCTTGGACAGAGGTTACGTCAACGTCAACAACGTCCTGCCAATGTCCAAGAACTTGCTGCTGCGTTGCAACAGGAATGGGACAATCTGGACCAAAATGACCTTAGACGTCTCATTAGGAGTATGCCACGTCGGATCAATGCTTGTTTGGCAAACAGAGGAGGATTTAACCGTTACTGACTTTGTTGTGATGCTGTGGTAACTTTGCTGTTTGACCCCGGGTATCATTTTACCCTTATAATGGTCAGTCTGTGCCTTACTTAGTCTAACGATCATTTGGAATAAATCGATGAATGTGAACTTCATTTCATTTTGTCATTTGTTTCTTCGTCAGTTTCATTAGGTGACTTTAATAACACTTAAAAATCAAATATCCCCTACTTTTTTTGAATAGTAACGTCATAGTTTTAATCACTCTTAATTTATCTGAAGTCGTCCATTAAAAGTCAACAACGATTCGCTAGATATTTCCATCAAATAACGAAAAATACTGAACGCACGAGAATGTTATTATTTATACTACTGTCGCCATTTTGGAGTAAATACAGGTTCAATTGAATTGAAAATAGAAACAAAATGGATAGTAAGGAGTTATCAGACGAATAATCAATCCTGGCGGTGGAATAGATGTGAATGCGAATTCCGCCGAGGAACTACTAGTTGCTCGTCAAAAAGATGAAGGTTGGATCAAAAGGCAATCTTTTCCGATGGTTCTGACAGCAAACCTTGAAGGTTTTCGATATGTTCAGAGAAGGATTTGACTGTGTTATGTGGACTGTACCCAAAAATACTTTACTAAAGAACTATTGAGTTATAAATACTGCCAAGTCTTGGGGTGTGTGGAGAAATAATCGAAATGTGGAAGAAAAGAAAATTCTGAAAGACAAAATCTTAGATATGGATAATCGATCTATTTCGGTGCTGAATGCTACAAACTGTACCATAAACATTTGTAATTGTCAAAATAATAATAATAAAAAACATTCCTGTGTTCTGTGTATTATTTCGATCATCAGAGTTATCGATGGTTGATATGAACCGAATATATCAACCTATGATGACGTGATGGCAAATTGATATGAGATATAACTTCTACATGTATGCACATCGTTGAAAAAACTATCGCTAGTTGTAAATACATAGATATACGGATAGAAGGTCAGAATCCTGTGGTGTTACGTACCAAGTAAATGAAAACGCAGATTTCTGACCACACCAAGACCGCGTTCACCGTTCTGTTAATAATTTAACCAAATATATGTATCGAAGAAGGTCCCGTGTTCGATCCCGGTGTTGGCCGAGAAAGTTCGAGATTTCCCGACATGGTTCCGTCTTGTGAGTTGTGCAGGACAGAGTTCATGGAAAATTAAGGTCTCGTGTACACATTGGTGTGCGTGTAAAAAAAGATCCATTGGAAGTTGGAATTTGACATAAGAGTAAGCCTTAGCACCGCTGTCCGGGCATAATTTCCAGCAGACTAAATGGCGTCTGTCCGTCTTCATTAGCCCAGTCGGTGTAGGACGTAGTTTAGAGAATCAGAACCCTAACGACGACGGAACGAAATAAAATTACAATCTTAAAGAGATTACTAAACGATTTTGAAGAAAATAATTTAATTTTTGTTGCCATGACAATAAATTATAACCTACTTTTATTATTATATTTGACCTATTCGTGCTATGAAAATAATAAACAAAATCTAAACAAACGTTTAGATATTACATTATAGTGTGTATTATTCGTTTAAAGTTGTACTCGAACAATCTGGTGGAAATACCATTATATTTACTCACAAATGCTTTGCCCTTTTGTAAATTTATCAATTGAATAACAACGAATTTTAAATTATTTAAGATAATAGAGCGTGCACGTGTATCTGAAATGTTGGGCTGGCTTGTAGGAAAAAGATGGCGATATAAAATCAATAGAAGTCAATATAAATTGCAAATGCCTATAACTTAAATACAGATCGGCCCATCTAAATAATTTGGGGAACAATTCGACCTGTATTCTGGCATGTTAGAGCTAAATGTTAAAAAATGCGAAATTACATCCCAATTTCCTAGATGGACATTCTCATAAAGTCAAATCGTTTGATAATCCCACTGGTTCGGATTTCCGCGTCGGTATTTTCTATATAAAATACTTCATAGAGTTAAAGATGTCACAAAGAAACAAACCTGTGTTTAAATAGAATCTCAAAATTCATCCGAACCAGACATTTAATATGGTATTGGAATTCGTATGGACAAGAAAGACCACCACACCCACCAACCCGTCATTTCAATTATTTCGCTATATTTTTATAATATAAAAACAAAATGCTTCTATTTCGTAGCTTTAAGACAATGCTCTTATTTCCTAATTTAATCAAAACGTATTATTGGTTGTCTGGAGACGTTTTAAACCAATCAACACGACCAATAGATAACGGTACTTTATCTATGTTTGAAATAGATAATATAATAAATAACGTACCGTTAACAGGAAATGAGGCAAAGGCACCCCTGTCCCAACATTATGTCATTATTGACATTTTTTGTCAAGTCATTATTGGTCTATGTTAGGTTTTACGCTTGATTAAAAATCGTGATTGATTTCTGGTTTTGTGCTAAGCTGGTGACAATGCTGAACATATATATACATATATATATATATATATATATATTTGATAAATGAGATAAGAGATAAAAAAGATTTATTTTATCTGAAGTAACTATTGTGCAATTTGTTCTGGGGAAACTGTCATTTCTTTAGAAATAGGGTTAGGGTCACTTGTCTTTCTTTGTCAGTTTTAGATCTATTTTGACATATATTATACTTATCATATTAATGGAACGGTCAGTTAATCATCTAAAAGTAACCGTCGAAGGAGAAGTAAATCTCGTTTGTCTTAAAGGAACAGTCTGTTTATCGGCGATGGTTCACGGCCAGGATTGGAGGTTTTTCAACATTGATGTGTCTATAGCGATCTCCCCTCTTGTCAATTCCGAAACTTCTTCTATCAGGGAATTTCAGTTACTGAAATCGTGGTCTTAACTGTCGCTCCAGTTATCAGTAGGGTATGCTTGCAAGTTCTAGAACATTTGATGCCATTTTTATTTTACTTTCAAGCGCAATATATTTCAAGAGTACGGCATTCTCTTACTAACTCTCCCATCACAGAGTCCAAATTTGAATATTTGAATATCTTTCCAGAAGATCTGGTAAGGAAGTTACTAGCAAATAAGCCAGACGCAAATTATTGGGACGCCCCCTAGCTAAAGTGTGAACCACCAGACAACATGTACACTACTGCAACCCCCCCCCCCCCCAACAAAAAACCCCAAAAAACCCAGAGGGTTTCTCAATTATTCTAGTTGCGTCTGCGAAAAAAATAAAGGGATGGGATGATAGCTGTGTTATACGGATATTACTTTAGAAAGTTTCCTTTTACTTTAGTTCAACCTATCGACAAACGTGTTAATACCTTCTTTTTGTTTAAATTAGCTATATGCCATAACATATGCCATTAACTATTTTCGTATCCAGCAAGTTAGAACGGACGAAGTCTTATGCATTTTTGATCTATGACCCCATCGCCGCCATATCCGCAAATCGATGAGCGTTAGTCAAAGATTTATTCTTGCCGGTTCGATTGAAAGACATTCATTGCCCAAGCTTTCAAAACTGATATAATCCATGTTCTTAAATGTGCTTACTCTATTTCTTGTTAACACATACTGGTCAGTTCAGAAGGCAACATTACATACATCCAAATTATATATTATGGTGTTCATCTTCGATCTACAAAATTTCCGCTAATCGAAAACCTATATCACATCTTCTTGACCACAAGAAATACAATTAAACCATCTAGAAAAATCACCACATCCTCTAAATTTATCATGTCGGTAATCTTATATATTCAAAATTTCAGCAACATAAAAACGAATATCTCAATTTAACCATTTAGTATCGCGTTATTGCTGTCTTATCCCACACTTTAATGGCCAAGGAATACAATTGACAATCGAGAAGAGGACCAGACTACTTTAATAAACATTCATCGTCATACCTATATATTCCAATATTACACAAGAAAGATAACATCCAATTTAGTGAAAGAAAAACCAAACCAGTATGCTCGAAATTATGGAATTAGTAAAAGTTATATTGATTCAGGGAGAAAGGTGCGATGGGTTAATGGTTATGGCGGTGGTCCACTAACAATGCGGTCATTGACAGTAATCCGTTGCTGGACGAGATAATTCTAAGGAGAGAAAGAGGAATGGGGTTTAACGTCCACTCGACACAAACTAGTTCATTTCAGGAGTAACATTTGGTTTAATTTTATTTCAATAATTCGCTGGTGCGTATGGGTCTTTAGCAGTGGGAGGAAACCGGAGGACCCGGAGAAAACCTACGAGTCTAGACAGGCGACCCTACTCTTTGTCACGTAGTACAACGAGGGAATCGAAACCGTGCCAGTTTACTCAATGACAGGCTTTATTATACAGCACGCAAGTGCTAACCATTCGCCCCCCCCCCCATAATTCTAATGCATGGATGCAGGAAAGGTAAAACACCCGTCTAGTCGTTAAGAGAGCCGAACGTTAAAGCCCATTTCTTTTCCAAACAATGAGACTAAGATTGGTTTGTAAGCTGTTTTTTGATTGGCTCGTAGAATCAAGCTACTACAAAGACCTACCATAAATGGGCTTATTGCCGTGGCTAAGCTTTGATGTAGAATCATAAAAGCCTTTGTATAAACCATAATTATTGTAGTAAAACAAATTAGATTTCTTGGTGTCCGTGTGACGGGGACGTAAATAGTATTAATTAATCTGCTTTCTACATTCGCTGCTGCTGAAGTCTCAGCTGTTCTGTATACGACTGAAGTTCAGAAGATCATCCCAAATACTGACGCACTAAAACATACGACACGTAAGAGTGATTAAGGTTGTCTGTAGAACCATCAATATATCCAACATTGACCAGGTCTATAGATAGCTCGGAAAGATGTATTCAAACGTGTAACATGGCATCATAAAAAATATTACATGTTCGTATAGAGTATTCTAATTCTTGTGTTGTCTGTTTATCAATGCTGGGAAAAAAAAATTACATTGGCGTTGACGAATTTAAAGTATAGTGCCCTTATTCAAAACTGTAGAACATTTTTTTTAAGATATAGCGTCCTTATAAAAGCGTAAGCACATATTTCGCTTACGCATAGGGGTGTCTTTAATTGTGGGAGGTAACCCGGGGGGCCTAGTGATAAATTCGAGACCACAGGGCCTCTAAGATAAAGTTGAAACATCACCATCCTAACCATGACTAAGGTCTAATTGGCACATTCCCAACGTAAATTTAGCAAAATTAAGCCAATTCTTTACACTTTTTGTTTTATCAACAACTGCAGATATATATATTTCAATGAATAAAATTAGTTAATCTAAAGGTGAGGGTACAGCTACTAGTTGTCTTGTGTTTTGGCGAACTTTACCCGCAACGACCTTGTTACCAGTGCAATATTGGTCCAACAGTATTTCACCTCCATCTACGTGTATTGATTTGTTGCATACATAATATACTCATCTTATTGCTAGTGTAATATGTTGTCTACTGTTTCATTGGTATTGCAAATATAATTTACAATCAACTGAACTATGTTTATTACAAGTATTATATATAATCAACAGGTTTATGTGTATTATAAGTACAATATAAGTGTAAAGTACAATCAACTGGATAATGTTTATTATATAATATGTATTGGCTACTGGTCCACGTTTGTCTGCGATATCACTTATGTGGAAGCGAACTTTAAAACACCAGGTAGTAGTAGTAGTTCACGTTGTCTGCGATGTCATGGATCTCTTATCAAAAGACTAGTAAGTTCGTCATCCCAAGCGTCACTCTGAGCAGTCTGATTTCAATCCAAAATGATTTTGGAAATCAGGCAGCTGTACCAGAGGGTCCTAGAGAAGGGAAGCAAATTAGAGCTCGTGTGGATTCCATCACATGTGAACATTAGAGGAAACGAGGAAGCAGATCGACTCGCAAATGAAGGTCTCGGGGACACAACACCACTCCGCACCATAGAATACAGCACCACGGAAATCTACAGTATGGTAAAAAGACAAGTCAATTCACTCTGGGAATTAAAGCGCGTTGAACTTGACACATATAATAATAGATTCCGGCTGGATGACAAGATCTACACGAAGACAGCTATCAATCACCCTAGAAGAGATATATGCAAACTTATATCGAAACTAAGGGTGAAAGAGCGGCTGTGAGACTACAAACACCAAGTCATCGTCTGTGAGTGCGGAGAAGAATGTACCACCAACCATGTCCTGGTAGACTGCGAGGTATACAAGGAAGAGAGAACGGAACTAGTGGAGATGATGGAAACGAACAACATACCGCTCAACACTAAGAACCCACTCTTTCCAAGACCCGATCTGAAGCTGCAAATCTTCGAACTAATTCACGATTTAATGAACACCGTTGGATTAAGTAGAAAAGTGAAGTAAGAGGGGGCTACGATAAGACGAGCTCGGCATCTAAACACTAAACTACATAGGGGATATACACCAAAGTAGCAGGATAGTGGAGTAAGGGAGGGTCACGGTAAGACGGGCTCGGCCTCTAAACACTAATCCACTACAAAGACACCAAACCTACAAAGTGGGATAAGTGGAGTAAGGGGAGGCCACGATAAGACGGGCCTGGCACCTAAACACTAAACCCCAAAAGATGTCTTCTACCAATCCAGAGACGAGACGCATATATATCTGCATAAATGCTGTCTCTACAGATCAACTACCAAACAATATGTTTTTTTATTAAATAAAGGGAAGAACTTCTCACTAAACCTACTCCATGGCTCAAGGCCTCAAATGGAAAGATTGCAAAATCATATTCTAAAAACAGGAAGAAGCCTTGGCTCATTAACAGCATGGGGTGTCCAGTCAAATCAAGTGTCCAGATGTTGATAGACTGTACTGTAATGTAAATATATTTACAGCATTCATGAAAAAGAAAGGTGAAGACTAGAAAATATTGCGTAAAATACATGTGATGTGCGCCCGTTTGAGTTTACTAATGGGAGACAACTCTTTGTAAACTATCCGCGTCTTCGGCTGCATAACAGCTTATTTCCTGAACCAATTGTCAAGGGTTCTGTACGTTGAGACAGGAATTGGGTACTTTCGTCCCATCTTTGCCGGGTCCCCCCGACCTGCACCACGGACAAGGGAAATTATTCGGCTAGCATCGAGATCGAACCCCAGATGCTTATTAGTGCGCCAGAGCCTCACATACTGAGCCACCGTGGTCCCATCAGAAAAATAAAACATATTCCATGATATGTATTATAATTATATATTTATGTCGTTTAAAATTTTCGATTGTCCGTACCAGGTGTCCGCTACGCTGTATTGATAAAATAACTCAATATTATAAAATTGCAAAGCAATAGATGTCTTTTTATAAATAAAAATGGGTTATATTTACTTCACATCCACAATGTCTCTCCACTGACAACGTTACATCATGAAAACCAGGGTTAACAAAGAGCAATTAAATTAAAAGAAATGGCGTTGAACGTTTTACTTTTCTGTTAGAAATAAGATACCAATATGTAACCATGCCTATGGTTTGTTTTCTAGATACACGATCGATTTGAATGAACTTTTTGTATGTCGGGGGAGAAATGAATCATTTTCTTTGCGAAACTGCGGTTTGTAAAAACAGTCGATATTAATGTTGCGTTGTCTTTAGGAAAAGGGGGGAAAGACTTTGATATGAATATTGAACAAGGTCACAGAACTGTACTCGAAGTTCATTGAGTTTTAGAGAACGTAGAATTTGTAATTATGTAGCTGCCGTAGCCTGTGTTAAGACGCCATCAAACTAAGAATATCCTTTCTTCAGTCTGTTTAATCTTTCTGCAAACTAACAAGTAACATAGTTTCAACATTTTCTCTAAGAACAAATACCGTGTCGCACAAAAGCTCACTTGCACTTACAGTTTGCACGTGGTGCTCACTCTTTGTGTGAGTCGTTGATGGCGTAAATTACCCTTTCCTTTCCTTTTTTTGATTCTATTTTTGTTCTTTACAAATAAAAACGGAAGCTGTGTTGACAATTAGAGAGTGTATCCATTGCTCCTGCACTTCACTTGTTAAATTTATTGATATCGCAATGGTGCCAAAGAATACCGACTGCTGGCCACGGTGTACTTGAACATTTCTCAAGAGCAGGAACTTTTTATTTTGATATTTTTTTCACGTGTTTCTTAAGCACGAGGCTTCTGAACAATGACTCATTTTTATCCACGAACCCCGAGGTCAAGTTAGTATTAAACCTAAAGTATTATATTTTAAAGTATAGCTGAATATCATCCAAAATCTTCAACACTGAAAACACGAATTATTTGTCAATTTAAATCAACATTGATGCTGTGATCTTAACGACAACAGATGGGCTTCTGATATCCAATATTTAAGACAAAATAAACATTTTACCATTGGTACACGAATCGTGTACCATAATGCGTTTCAGTCCCAGTTCTAGCAAGAGACTCGAGGAACGAAGCTAGAAACATTGCACCAAATCAAACGGCGTATGTAGACTGGAATAACCAGACGCTAGAAATTTGCATTCGATTTAGACTGCTGGCTTATTTTGCCGAATAAATCTGATTTGAAATTACAGTAAAAACGGAAACCATTGAATGTAAATCAGTCTATATACATTCATATTACAGTATTATATGCGTTGCGAACCACTTGTGTCAATTTCTTGTTCCCAAATGTTAGCGATTTAGCTCCTTTAATATGCTTTTCAACCCATTTTGTCTATTTTAGTTTCTAAAGAATAGAAATTTAACTCCTTAATCGAAAAAACCGCCATGTACTTAGTATTTTAGGAGATGTAAAGTAGGTGTTATATTCTTTGTGGTTTTTTCTATTTTGCAGCCACAACAAAGTTCCCAAGTCTGGAGCACGTGTATTAGTAAAAATATTTTTTTAGAGACTATTGTTGTACGTTAGGTATATGTGAAACAGATGTATATAGACTTACATGTTATATGAAGGTATATCTATGTGATCTCTAGCATATCACGTATTTGACTTATACTGATCATATCTGCATTTTACATAACGGCTATATTATGTTTAAAGGCGAAAACCATCTTTTGGAGACTTAAAGGACCCACATTTCTCTATATAGGAATCTAACCAAACGGTCACATTTCCAGTATTTACAATCCGTACATTCTACAGATGCAAGAAAAAAGGTGACCCGGTCGCACCTAATTTGAAGAATGTAATGGTCCAGTTTAACAAAAAAAAAACCCGATAATATTTGAGCTATGTGGAGTTCCCAAGCAGGTGAAAGGGGGTATAGAAAAGTCATAATACTCCGTGATACTATCGAGTTACCAGGTCTACGCTATAGACTGGTGGACAGCCTGCTCCCAATTCCATGGCGGTATCCCAGCTGCGATGACCGAGTTTCTTTTAAATACAAACAATAACAAAATGGACTTTAGAAACAGGTGAAAGGAAATGGTCAAGAAAAGGTAATAATACTCCGTGATACAATTCCCTTTCGTGTATTCGTTTGAAGTGACTCTTCAATACCAAGCTATCTGATGCCGACAGCCGGTAATCTGACAGGACATCTTCCGATAGGACAGCTCGAGTTTATGTCCTGGCCTTATTGCAGATCCGTCATAAATGAAAGTTTGGTGGTATGAATGGTAGTTAACATTTTTTTATATCTTGGTCTGAAACACAACATGTTACTACACCAATGACATTTAGTCCACATTTAAGCGAGGATGAACTACTAATGAAAATATTTTGAAAAGCGGCACGATGTCGCCCAGTGCAGAAGGATTACATAAGTAGCGACAATTTTAAAAATGAACACCGAGGATTAGACGGTAACCGTTAGAAACAGGTTACAGTTAAAAGCAAAGAACTTTGTTCATTACGTGCCTCTTGCCTAATTGGCGAGGAGTGTCTGTAGTAGGTTAGCGTGGCCAACTTTGTTGTCCAAAGTCACAAAGCTGAAATTGAAGTAGTTAGTAAAATGTACAATCTGGGTAAAGTGTGTTTTACAAGTCTTGTAATTTTCTTATAATAACCCAATGTGTACCATGTGACTATAATGGACTGGAGTACGTGCTTGTGTCTAAAACTTTGTTTGTTTCACATATACTAGTCATAACAAATTAAGTCATCATTATGAGATGTAATAGGCTTGAAACTCTTGTGTATGTATATGGGACCGTAGTCATCTGGTCTAAATTGTATGGGTGAAAATTGGTGTGAACGTCGTTTAGTTGGAATTTTAAATACCTCTCAAGTAGCTTTTTATAGAAATGTTATAATAAATGACAACTGGTTTGGTGGACACTTTGTGCGCATTATGAATATGGAAGTAGCTGTATGTTTGCCCTAGTAAATTCCAGTTATTTCCACATTGGAGATATCACGATATTAATATTAACATGTGTTACGGATTCCTTGTATAATTTGATACATCTGAATGTACTGTATGCTAAATTAGATAACAAAGATAATTTTGTGAAAGGGTATGAAAATTTTGAATTACGTAGTGATCTATGTGATATTGTGCAAACGCCTCTATAGGCTTAAGGCGGCGCTGAATCTGGGGCTTCAGGAATTGAACTAAAATCCTGAAGGAACTGAAACAAATGGGATAAAAATAGGCCATTGCATGTTTAAAATGACTTCGCGATTTAAATGTACTGCAAATAGCTATGAAAGTGTTCGCGTCTTGTTTGTCCACCGATTCAAGTTGAAATAACCTGGACGACTAGTTACCAACTTTTAATATCAGAAACCACACATGTTTGGTTTATAGTAAGGATGCAATTGGAGTATTCGTTGACGTTATGTTCTGGATGGATACTCTGTGTCTTCATGGTAAGTTCCCTCAAAGCCAAAGAGGTGGTCAAATTTGCCATTATTACTCCCTCCGATGGTCAACGGTTATTTTCGACCCATCGTGTGGCTCCCGTAATCAAGTACAGTATTTCCAGGATAAAGAAACTTGATTTATTACCAGACGTTAGGTTCCTGGTAAGTTATGGAGATTCCAAATGCAACTCCAAAGATGCTCCTATCAAAGCTTTCGATTTTTACAAATCAGGCTACGTCAGTGTATTCCTTGGTCCAGTCTGTGATTATAGTCTGGCACCAGTTGCCAGATACGCGCCGTATTGGAACAAACCGGTTATATCTCCTGGAGGCTTTGCTCACGATTTTGGCAGGGGCAAACATTCTGAAGATGCCGAGTATCGAACTTTGACTCGAGTTGGTGCTACCTTCAACTCTCTGGCCAAAACTGTTATTGGACTTGTACAACATTATGAATGGCACCGGATTAAAGTCATTTATGACGGGGAAGGGCATAGTGATGTTGCTCCACGGTTCTGCTTTTTGGCAGCGTCCGCTTTCGTGTCTTATAGTAAGAAAAAACGCTTGGATTACGATTTTCATATGTTTATTCCCAAAGTTCACAAAGTTGAGGACATGCTGAGAGAAGAAGTTGGTAACCAGTATAACAGTAAGTTAATATCATTTATTACTACAAGACATTAAAACAAAGAAACGACAAAACATTATAAAACAAACACAAAACACTTTATTGATACAGGTGGATTAGCTACTTTAAATTAACACATTTTAACAGCTATATTTGAGTTTGTCTATTTTGGTCGTGTATTGTACATTTTACATATACCCATAAGCATTCTGTTTGAGTATATAACAAACATCATTAAACACGTGACAGGGCTGCACTAGCCAATATACAATTTTATTGCTAGAGATGCTTAAAATTTGACCGATTACCCCATCCCCCACTTTGCTCTTCAGGAGCCTGCGTTATCATATATATAAACTTACTTATATTAGACTAATACAAAATAAACCTACAAATAAAGTTAGCACCATCTCTGCGGAAATAAACCTATGAAGTGATAGACTTGGATTCGAGTCTATGAAACACCAAATTAACACAACTATTTTACATTTAATTTATTGAATGTTTATGCAAACCAGAAACACGCACTTAAGTGAAGAACTTCCACTTCATTCCCCAAGTTCCACTACACCATGACTGGAAAAGACCACATCCAGAGACGCGGACTGATTGGGCCTTTGTTTGTATTTTTAATAAATGTTCATGAAATATGTTTACATTGTTTAAACATAATTTATTAATAAAAAACAGCTCGTTGTTGTACTCTGATCGAAATGAAGTTCTACCAAGGTAATGTCCTAAATACCGCACTATTTTATGGACACCAATTACTCTTTTTATTAACCAAACATGCTTTCAAGAAAACGCGGTGACCTTATACAGGGTGTAAATCGCTCATGAATGTATCGCCATTTGACGAGGATTTGTTTTCTTGAATAAATAAGCTGATGAAATGTGACACTGTAGTGTAAGAGTATACTTTAGGCACATGACTTTAATCCACAGTAAACAAAAAGTTTAAAAACAGAACAAAACTTCGTAAAATGGCGGATTTACACATTCTTTGATTTATTTGTAGTACGCTAATTACTAGTGGTAGTAACATAACATAAAGAAGAAAAAGAACGTAGTCTGTTTTAAAAAGTGAATATAAAATACCTTTTTATACGCCCATATTGAAATGTGGTCGTATATTGTCGTCGCCTCCGTCCGTTCGTTGGTCATTGTGGACACTCTAGGGTAAAGTTAAGGCCATAAGACGAAGAAACCTATTGATTTTGACCAATTTCCAGTAATTACTGCCAGAGTTATGGCCCTTGATCACTTTCTTTCAAACACTGTGCGAAGATCATTTTCCCGTCGGTCATTGTGGACGCTCTAGAGTGTAAAGTTAAGGTCATAAGACGAAGAAACCTATTGATTTTGACCAATTTCCGGTAATTACTGCCAGAGTTATGGTCCTTGATCACTTTAAAACATTTTGTGAAGATCATTTTGTCTTCTCAACCAACCGTCGACCCGCGACACGGTATATAGATTTGACACTATTCTTCCCAGCTATACATTCGTTGAATCGAAGAGATGATAGTATAGACTGGAATGACCGCGACTAAAATATACCCACCGCAGACACTTTAAAATATAATGTAGGAAATGGATGGCACAAAGAAGTTCCTATTGTTGACATGAAACGAAATACATTTTTGAAAAAATGAATGGCAGAATGAATCACATTTATGCTTTTATAACAATATTCCATTTGTTGGTTTGTATGTAACGTGTTAATCATTTTCTCTTCTCTTAAAATATGTTATGTAGCCTACTTTGCTAGACAATAATTATAAAATGTATTTCCGTTTTCGTCTGGATTTATCATCTCTTTAATAAATACACGAAACGTGCGTTTTGTCAATTTCACGAACTAAGTGTGTTAATTTGGCCAAAAATTTGACACATCACGTAAATGTATGGTATAAGTAAGTCTGATACGAAATATTCAGGTACTTATTTTTTTTCTTATGAATTTTATATCGACCTTCTTGCCACTTGTTTATATGATACCAAACAATTAAAACAAACACTACTGAACAGATGTTTTGGGTCTTTGGTAGGTTAAATACATATTGTGAATCACCTTAATGTCAACGTTAAAACGGCCAGTCCAATATATTGTGGATCACCTTATATGTCACCGTTAAAACGGTCATTCTAATATAACGAGTTTGAAATATGCTAACGACCCCTTTATTGAATAAAAATTAAAAAGTTAAGCCCGAAATGACCTAGTTTGTGTCGAGTGGGCGTTAAACCCCATTTCTCTCTCTTTGAAATATTGGTGAATTCCACCGGAAGCAAACCCGAGACCTCCTGCATTGTTAGTTAGCCAACGTGTTTCTCACTGAGTAACTATTTCTGCCTGGTCATGATACAACACAAATTGCAAAAAATGATTTCAAAAAAGTGAATATAGATCAGTTTTAATATTACACCCAAAAAACTATTTCATATCATATTTCTTTATAATATTGAATTCAACAAAATTTTAACATATGAATACATAAAATACGCTTATCTTTTTACATATAAAAAAACAATTATACATTACTGATATATCATAATAACATTATGTAGCAAAAACAATGTAAACGAAATGTTGTGCATTTAAATTTCGAAACATTTAACTTAGAAGGAAGAATTATTTGTAAGAAAACGAGACAAAATAAAATATAAATTAATATATTATATCCGTTCACAATCCAACAAAAGAGGTATCCGAATCTATAAATATTATTCAAATTCTGTTGTAAGCATTAGAACCATACTAATACAGCAATAACATTAATGAAAGAATAATTTTTCCTTTTGTTGATCAAAATATATAAAATCGGGACATGGGACTAAACCACGTGGAAGGAAAACCATTTTTGCTAAATATAATTGGAAGATTCTGTCTTTTGGTGTAAAGACACCGCAGCTTATCTGCTATCAAGATATACATGCTTTCCGAATTATGAAAAAAATTAATAGTAGATGGCCGCTTTGTAACTTTTTTCAAGTAAATCCTAAACGCCATTTCACTGAACTACTCCGTCCTCCTCGAGTATTTAGTGTTTTACTTCTTGGTCCTTCCTTTGTACGCGATGATCATTCAGTCCTAAATATTAATGGGAGATAACCTCCCTAGTTCTCTAGGTTGTCATTCCCACTTGTATGACGTCCGTATATATAGATTCAAATACGCCGGTAATACCGGAATTTATCGAGGAATACCGATTTATCGAAGGTACTTCGTGTGGATGACAACCTTAGTCAAAACTCTTTTTGCAACATCTCATTTCACAGCACAAGTTTAAGTTGCTATAAATATTGGTACTTTTATATCTAAAGAAAAGCTGCGCTTAAATTCGCAAGCTTGATAGTTCTGATAAGAATAAAGTATAGGATTATCAGTTGACGAGATTTATACAGGAGTGGTCACCCAGACGGTCAATATTTATTTATCTGAAGATTAAGGAAAGATATTCCAAAATGAAGGTTTTATATCTGTATGACATTGATGGAGCAGTAATGTCTCGAAACAAAAAAAAGAAAAAAAATAAGAAATAGACTGAAATTGATTATATTATTTTTCCTTTTTTGTTAAATGAACGTTGAGGAGTAGACGTTAAACCAGCGAAAAGAGAAGTTGAGTTATTCGTTTACATTTGATCTTTAGAGTTCAGACAAGCGGAACGAAATTGACGTTATATTCTCGAAAAGCCAGGTCATCCGCCATTTTGATACTGACTTACCGTTCGGTGGTTCTGTGGGGACGTGTGTTCTTCTAGGGTGGAGAATTTTGTCTTGGCAGTGGTGACTTTGTCAACTGGCCATCGAATTCTGTTAAAAATTATTATTTTACCCGAACGCCAAGTTTGGCCGTAGTTTTTGTTCTATCCAAACGACTAGGCAACACGTTCCTTGTCAGTCACACAACAGGTGCTACGCCGCAATGAGAATCGCGGTAGAGAAATATCCCGAGATTCTTCGATTCGCATTCTTAGACAATCTATTTGCGTATCCAGTTCTCTAAATGCACCCAGTGAATAAAATGTTTGAATTATGTTAAAGATTCCATTTCAAATAGTGTCAATTATATGCTTTTTTTATGAAGTAATGAGACTACGGGAAATGAAAATTCGATGATGGAAAAGTGTATGTAAATATTATAATGATTTGATCACATATTTACTCGTGGTTAGTAAATACAATAGATTGATACATTGGCCCAATATAGAATGAATGGCTTTTAACCTCCCTCTTTTCTGCACCATCCGGGATAAGGAAGAAGGAAATACGCAATACAGTGTAGGCCTACTATGACTAAAATATTGCCAACTGAATTCAAACTGTCAAGGGTTGTATTATGTATACGCCAAGGTGTACACAAGGCCTCGGTTTTTCGTTCCATCCAAACTACTAGACGATTCCTCGCCAAGTCCACCGTTCTGCACCACTGATTTGGTTAAACCACGATGGGAAATCCCGAGGAAATTTTCTCGAATCCCGGAACTGCACAAGTGGCGGCACTAGGATCTTTCAATATTGTGACACGTGTTCTGTGTATGGTCACAGCACCGATCATTTAGAACGGTGAAATTTGTTCTTGGGTATGACTGGCTTCCAAGTTCATGCATTATTAATCTGTATGATCGTGTAGGGTGGTAGTTGGCATGTCAACATGCTCCTCATTTAAATAAGGTCGTGTTTGAAAACAGTTATCGTACAACCACATAGATCTACTGAAATATTCGACTCGACTGAATACACTTATACACCAATCTTTTAGCCTTTTTTAAAAATACGTTTGTTTTACGGATCCAATTACTTAATGTGGCACAGATTGTAGCCTTCATAATGATCTTCATTTTATGCATTTGGAAATAATCGATATTTTAATGGACGGATTCTGTGATTCAAACACATTATAGTTTTATTGTTCACAAAGTCGATGCAAATGGCATCAAATGGTATCTTTGTTATTTGAATACACCGTTTTATTCAGCAGATTGACCGTTTTATACATCAGAGGATAGGTTTGTTGTAAGAAGGTGAACTAACTAACAATGCTTTATTGTTATGCCAACCTCACTTGTCTTCTTGATGGAGACAAACCAAGTTACTGACTGGCATCTTCATTGGTTCCATTAACAGCGTGACACGGAAGAAAGAAAACGTTTTAGATTTTTCACCAGAAACAAAAGAAACAGCACTTGAAAATGGTCCAAGTCACGCCATTATGGAGTGACCTGAATACATATTGTGATGTAGGAAAGGAACCAGACTAGGATTCCAAGTTTCTCTGAATAACAAGCTTCTTGTTATTATCGCTACAGGGAGTCTTCCACAAATTAACAACCCATTACCAATGTCAATACTAATCTAAGATACATATTATAGTTACATTTAGATATAGCAAGTGTATATTGTTTATGGTAATACTGGACTATATAACCTGAAATGTTTGACGAGAATAATTAGTTTGGATATAAGGAATACGGTTTGGTCATTCAATTAAATCTATCTGTTGCATTTTACGTATTCAAATCGAAGTAAATTGCATTAACGTAGATAATCTTAGAAAAATAATAGAAATAGATTATATTATATTTCTAATATATCGAAATGCATGTAGATATATGGTATGGACAAATAAATAATACGTTGAATCATACTCCCTGTCCCCTTTAGTAATATTCGAACGATAGTCTAGATTCTATTTCAATTCCAAACATCTGGTCGACGATCGATCTCTGTGTAATGTCCATCTGATGAGTCGCCAGCCAACTGAGTAAAAATGGATAAAGTAGGTGTTGCGGGCTATGTAAAATTTCCAAATAGAGAAGTGATATCAGATCTTCTGGAAGAAATAACCATACAACTAACATTTTAAGTTAAAGCGATAATTTCATATTTTCAAAGAAAGCCAAAACATAATTATTTCTATGTCTTTTGCTCAATAGGTTTTCAACTCACTATTATACGATCATAGGCATTATTCCCCACACTTAAAAATCATTGCCACAAGAAAAAATAACAAAATTACCTCCCTTGTTTTCCATTACTCCTATGGTATAGCTATCTTCAAACGTTTGAATTTAAGTTGAAAATGATATATTTGCCAATTTCTCAACTGGCAATAGTGAATTATTCTTTTACAAGGTAGGACTGTTTATAGATACCATATATTTTAATACATTTTAAAAATATAACTTAAAAATATGAAATTGCAGCTTTAAGCTACTAGTATTCCACCTTTTTCGCTAAATGAACTTTCTGTTTTTACAGTAAACAAATATGACGAGTGTTGTTTTTTCACAGCTGTCAGATATTATTGGAAATCACAACATCATTAAATCCATGCGTGTGACCTATACTCAGATTGATCTGAAATTAATTTGCTCAATTCCTTGGTACCCTGTACCGTTTTCCTCCGCCTTGCTAATTTATCACAGCTCCCTGGAGCTCTCAATGGATGGTGACACCTCAGTTAGCGGTCGTGCTTTGGAGCGGAAAGTTAATTCTCGCATGTCTATTGGCATTTCGATCAAAGACTAATCAGCGCGAGGCTTAATTTCACCATTTAATGATTGGAAGCTTTCCTATCTATTGTATTGAGCAGGTCGGCAGTTAAGACATGTCCACCGATTCATTTATCTATTTCCGTAGAGAATAAACCAGTATTTAACTTGATTTTCTCATTATAATATATAGAAATGTCCAGTCCAGTTTTTCTTTTTAATATTATATTATCATAGCCTGTTCATGTCGTCACCATTTCTTTTTTCGTTTTGTTTACGAAATGCTGGTTTTGGAATGACTTTTGATATTTGATAAACATCTAAGGGAATTTCGTAATTTTAATACGGGCGTTTATTTCTTGTGTGACGGAAAATGTCTGCGCATACATCAAACGAATTCCTACTGTTTTGAAAACACAAGGGCAAAATGTGGAATACCTACCACAAGAGCCTGGCTACCAGCATCTTATTTCACTGAAATGACGTCATGAATTGTGGAACAGGACGTGGTGTATATAAATATACGACGCTTCAATCCATCATATTTGGCGTTGCACAACCGGTGTCGCTTTTGTTTTTGTAAGAATACAAAATGATGTCAAGACTGTCACCGCTCGATGTCGTTGATCTGATTGTTGGACTTATTTCCAGTGCCGATCAAAAGATCTTTGCCGATAACAGTTTTGGGGGGTAGATCTAGGTCTTGAATAACAAAATTTAATGTTTTTCGCCAAATTAATTCTATACTTAAATAGTTAATAATGTAGCTCTGTTCGTAATCTTAACCGGGTTATAACCTTTGTAGTATTCAAAATATCTACAAGTTCCAAAAAATATCCTTCGGTGTTGTAGTTGAGTGCACAACAGAAGGCTGTGTACTGTATTGCAATTTTACACTGAGGGGCCATCCAAACCTCCCAATTCGCGATGGCGTAGTAATAAAATAGATTTTGATGCGAGTTTAGGATATCCCCCACTCAATTTTTATCCACGGTGTTTTTCAACCCACCCATCCAGTTCCACGAACTAATTGGTTGGATGCGAGTTTTGACGGTACATGAAGTATTGCAATACCGTGTAGTATTACTTAGTATATAATATTAGTAACTACTAGAAGGTGTTAATGACTGATCATTTACAGCTTACAGTTTCTATCACATCAACCGATGAAATATAGCGACATGTTCGAGGATACTAATAAGCAGGCAAAATTGATTATACTTGCACGGGAGTTTCATCTTTGGGCGAAAAGTTAATAATGATCTATAGCAGTCGTGTTATGTCTCCTGTACATTTTATTACTTATTTGCATAAAATCTTAAAATTCTTATATTTCAATGAGTAGGATATTATTCAGAAATTGCCAATGTCGACCAGTGACAATTTAGCAAGAAAAGAAAACAATTAATTTTTTTTTCTATGTGTTGAAATTTTACTACTAACATTTTTAACAATTTAGCAGTCTTTCTCACACAAGAACACGTTTATAAAGAACTGCCTTGGGTCTGAGCAAGTCTGATCCGCGTCCGTGTTTAATTCACATCTTGGATACCCTTACAACAAGAAGCTTACGTGATTCTAGAATTGATTGTCGAGCTTTCATATTCCAGCTACGTTTGTAATAAAAGTACCCTCTTTAGAATACAAAAATAAAAGGCAGACGAATTCGAATGGCATTTAATGTACTTTGTTTGCGACGTAACCGAAAGCACATACTTGTTTGAAATCAGTTTTAGGTGTTCTAGGAATAGTAAGTCATAAAACATGGGCTGTAAGAAAAGTAAAAGGGATTATTCTACAACTTGTGCTGAGATCTTTTGGTAGACTGCCATTATAACAAAACAATCCACTTAATTCTGTAGGAAGAGACCCCCTGTAAATCGTAAACTATCGTTGAAAATCGGCAAAAACATGACTTTAGCCAACTATATAAATCCAATAATATTAAGTTAGCTAAAGGAGCCGTGTTCTACTCCAAGGCATTTTATTGGCCGCAAATTTAACTGTTTTCCCCCAGGGGCAAATTAAATTGACGAAAGATTGTTTCGAAAGACTGAAAGAACGAAATACTTTAAACTTGCCGATCATTATTAGCGATTAGAACATTTGGCCACAAGTCTTATATGGAAGCAATAAGTGTGTAAAAGCTTTTCTATTGTAAATATTTCACTAATAATATATTTGAAAAGAAAATCGATGTACATGTACATAAAGATGCTAAACAATAATTATAAATCAGTGACATTTCTAAAGCCGGATAAACTTGCCGATAAAGCATCTTAAATATACCATTTGCATTTAATTAATATTTTTTAATAAATACCCCCGTGGTTTAAATATGTGATTGATAACGGTATTAAAAGCTCACTTATCTAAAGAATTTCGCAGTTGATGATTGAGTTCGTGATGTTCCTAGAAAAAAACCTTGAGGTTAGACAAGCGAGTAGTCATGCTAGAGCATATGCATATTATGAGAATCGCATAACTAGGCTGTGTGATAGAAGGGAAATCTTGCTCGCGTTTCCGCATACTTTCATTAAATTCCAGCAAACATCAGTCCTTTATGAGCATACCAACGAGTACAAGGGTTTTCGGTTTTTCCTTCCTTCCGAACTACTTGAAGCGCCGTTCGTTGCCAGACCTCCTAGTCAGCCGTCAACGAGGCAATGCCTTGCCCACGTAGATTGTTTTGAAGTATTCTGCCGACAATCTCTATATTGTGCTCACAAGCCTCTCCCGGCACATAATATATATCTCTAGAACAGAAAGTCCCATATTACTCAAAACAAGCAGGAATGCAGGATTCGTCCTTTCTAATTCCAGTGCTTCAAATAAAATTTGAAAATCAATAGGGCTAATCAACAGTCGTATTGTTTCACGCCAAATTCGAAAAAAATCGTATGAAAACCGTAATCGCTTAAATATGGGCACATAAAAATGAAAATGTAACGCCTCTGTTGAGCTCTGGGTAAATGTCGGTAGTATTTATGGTCACGTAATTAAACATACAGTTGATGAGATGTACACGTGTAACGTGTATTCTTGTTGCGTTAATCAAATAACGACGTTAGAAAACTAGCAAGGTTCGTTTCTAGTTAAAACTATCGTATTTACAGAACCCTTAAAGTAGAAGCGAGTCCATTAATCAAACCTTTACCAAACTAAATGACGAGTTTTAATCTGATTAAAACACAGATCAATTTATTTTTCCTTCAGTGGCATTTAGCGATTGAACACATTAAAAACACAACATAAGCTCTATGGGGAACAATCACTGGTTTTGAGACATAAAAGAACGACGTTTCGACAAATATTCCTTTAGCGTTTTGAAGCAGGACAAGAGAATACTTGTTGAAACCATGTCTATACACCAGTGATTGTTTTCCATATAAATTGTCTTGTGGTTTTTTTTTCAGATAAATTTCGTTTCGTTTTTTATAGTTCAAAATGTCGTTTTACTTGACTTAAAGTTTTAGAAATGTGGAGATCTGAGAAGACTAGAGGTGGTTTGTGCGTGTATTTATAAATATATCGCTAACAATATTGCTGCTTTAAAAGAACAGAGCACCTTTATATTAAATGTCCCTGTATGTCTTCCACTTCCCATTTGTCTTACTTTAGTCTTGATCATATATTAACGGATTATGATTCAAATATATAACAACAGTGGAATAACTACCTAGATCAATATATATATATATATATATATATATCATAAGGTAAAAGGATGTATGTACATTAGTGCAGTCAATCTAGCGAAAAAAATCACCAAATCTAGAAAAAACTTGCAACAGAAACGGGGTTTGTGGTAAACAACTTCTGAACTGATTCCAAATAACATATCAAAAATATAGATTCACGGGGGCAAGGGAAAATTTATAAATTGCATAAATCCAAGATGACCTCCCCATGCCTGTTTTCTGTCAATATCTCTTTGTAGGTATTGCGATGCGGTAATGTATTTTTAAATGTAGGTATAGATGAATACATCTTCGGTTACTAATAGACATCGGATAAAAGCCCAAGACTTTTATCTTCTCATAATTTAAAAGGTTTGCTATATTCCAAGATGGGGGCGTTGGTTCTACTAGTACGGATATCTGACAAAGAAGTCATAATCGAATCAATACATAGTTTGAGATTTAACACCTTGTATTTCAGTACTATACTTTCAGATCTACTATTGTTGTATAATAACCCTATATAGGTATAAAATCGATTTTAAAATAGTACATATAATAGTAGGTCAAGCGATTAAAGAGTCGTTTGTTGTTATGGTGTGTATCTGGTACATTATGAATATTTTATAAAGCCATTTAATGGAAAAACACCAATAATCAGTTCATTTATCTGTGCTGAACCCAAGGTATAATGGCGCAATTTGGTTAACATAGATCCTAACTGATTACTATTATAAGTCATATTAAATTACTTCTGTAAAAATATTTCAAATATAAATCAAAATGTAATATCTTGAAGAGTTTCAAATAAGGCAAGATCTATAAGCTATTATTGATACAGCGTACAGCTGTATTGGTACAGCGTTCAAAAAAGGATTTTTGTTTTATTTTGTTTACTCCACTGAGAAACTGTTTGGTTCATTCAACACTAGGAATTTTAATTGATTAAAGAATGTCCTTTGTGTATTCAAATTTGAAAGGCATTGAGTGAGATACAATACGATCTACAGGTTTCAGAAGGAAGGTATTGTCTATCAGATCTGGTTCAATATGCAAAACAGACAAATACCAGGAAGTTCCCGTAGGATTTGGGGTTGTCTTGACCATAGAAATATAGACCATGGTCTTGACATTCATTTTAATTTGTTAGCAATTTTATTGACTTTTAAAAGTACTTCCCTGAAAAGGACTTTGACCACCATAACGCTACGTATGGGAAATCATATACTGCTGTCTTTGATTACTGTCAAAATGAAGTATTGAATTGGATTGTCCTGGTGTGTTATTTCCATTAATGATAAACCATTTTCAATTAAACTTTGGTTTCGAAACATTAAGTTGAATAGTTTTATTTCCACATTTTGCTTACCGCCACAGAAACCCTCGATATTGGTTTGATCTGTAGTCATAACAATTTGAATTTGAGCAAAGACAGGATATCATCATACAAAATATCGAATGAAATCGACAATTGTATCCATATCAAATAGGAAATGTCATTTGAAAATTATAAAATAATGATCATTGATATTGTAATCGAGAGAGAGAGAGGGGGAGAGAGGGATATGTTTAATGTCCACTCGACACAAACTAGGTCATTTCGGGACTAATATTGTAATCGTTAATTGATTGAAGAGCAGGAACTGGTGGACATGGCTCACTAACGTTAATAATGATCACCCTAGATTTCCCAGTACACAGAGATATTATCTAGACATTTCTATTTTATTAGAATAAAATAGGGTTTTGATTGGTTAAAGAGTTTTTAATGTGGCCTATAGTCCTGAGTTGGCCTTTCAATACACGTCGCTATTCTCATTAGCTATACATTGATACCTGTTCACATTATTAAAATTTTATGGCGATATTTTATTGTTATCTACTATATTATTCTTATCTACACTCCATGGATAATTAAATACCTGATTACAATCCAGTACAACACACTGATATTATACACTGTAAAAGTAAGGGCACAAATAAATGAATACATGAAATGGTGTTTAGCTTAGTATTTTATACTCCAACTGGGCTATGGGCATACGCCATGCAGTGTGCAATGACGTACGTCGAGTCTTGTGTTGCAGATTTGTGTTAAAGTTACCACAGTGATTGCTAAACAAATCAAATTTCTACGTGTTTCATTAATATATCTTAGAACATTTGATACAGTGAACAATAAATATTAAACAAGCATTATCCAAGAGGTAAATCTGCCTATTGCAAGTCTTTCGTTAGGCCTGAAATGTTATCTAAATTATTAATTAGACAATAATTAACTTATCCAGACCATAATCAACTCTCGCTAGCCTGTGCCATTTACTGGATTCGATTTCCTGCTCAACTTTCATTCATGACTTAATCATGCAATGGGTAATCGAGACTATGTTTTTATTTTACCGACTTTATTACTGATGATCGAGACTAGACCGAAAATTCAATCGCTAAAATCTTGGTTCAGAGAGGATCAATTTGACTGAAATTTTCAGTAAAGTCCCTTTACATTATCTAGTTTTTTAATCTAATATCCCATAATGTATCTTTAAGTTTGTTTTCAATTAATAAACAATAGGTATATTTGTATAGTTATGAACGTATTGAACCCTAGTCTCAGTTCAAATATCAAAAGAAAAATGTACATGTAATTTTGTATTATGTTTCTGTGATAAAGAAAGGGACTTAAGTAATAATGTAGAGTAAATTATTAAAAAGCGTTTTATCGAAATTTCATGAGTATTGTTTTCATGTTGCAGTTAAGTACATGTGAATTATTAAAATGTTTTTTTTTTAAATTACAATTTTGACTCGATATTCATTGATTATCAAATTAGATTGAAATTTACGTGTGCACTGTCCTCCATTATTATGTGTGCTTTATTTGATTTCAATAGAGAATATTGGTCCCTTTCATATTGTTTCATTTTAACAATGACAATAGCCATAATTAGGTACGTGAGACTGTAACATATGACATAAAGTTTGTACAGTGCTGATTTGATTGTGAAATATATCGATGAACTTTCAAAATTAGGATTTTGAATTTATATAAACAAACATGTTCTTTACACTATGTGTGTGTGAGGTGGGGGGGGGGGGCGTCGGTTCATGAGTATTCGGTAATATTTACGCACCAATTGATTATGACGGTCATATCAATAGTTTACGTTACCGTTTTCGCCTTTTGGCCGCGTTTACTCTGTGGGTAATGCCATTTCTCAGTAACCCTCGAGGTGCGCAGTTCGATCCGGGTGTTGGTCGGAAAAATTTTCCGGAACTTTCCGCTGAGGTGAGACGAACTATCAAGGTGTGCACATAAAGAGAATTCTTGGCAGAACTCGATAAAAAGTGGAAAGAAACGCCACTGTCTGGGCAAAATTTCCCCCATAATTGCGTATGGCCGTCTTCATTAGACCGGTTTATGATACAGAGAAGCAGGGCATTTCATTATTTCCCCATCTGATAGTGACGATAATTTGCAATATGTAACATATGTTGTCTAATCACTGACTGTCCAGACATATAGAATAATGGTCGTCTGCTGATAGAATCATTTTGTCTGGCGGGTGCTAATTTCAATTGAAATTTTTCAAACTGTCATTGACTTACTTCACACTGTAGGAAATAAATCCTTGCAAGACATAACACTTTATTTCTTCCTCTGAGATTAGTTTGTAAAGCTAGTTGTGGTATACAGTAACTGCTATCTATTTCGTTTCAACAAGATTCCACAATCCAATTATCCTAGTTACACGTAACAAGACCCCATTAATCAAAGCTGTGGCTTAGTATTGAAGTGTTAAATATAGTAGCCGTCTTCACTGTTTAATAAAGCTTTTTAATGGACTGAAAATTGAACAAAATTGAAAAATGATTGAATGCTAGCTGTACGCTACATTAACACACAAAAAACAATCCATGAACAAAATAATCTGTCATATTATTTAAGTGCACCGTGCCTTTAAGTAATGGATATTAAAAGGCATATTACCGAGGAATAAATTGCAAAAATATCAAAAATCTCGACAAAGAATCGCCCACTGATTATCTTGTCAAATATATCTACTTTGTTAAAGGGGTGGTGAGGTGATGGCGGTTCCCCGTGATGGCATATCCGTTTCCAACGGTAGTATAATCCAATGGTGGACTTAAGTAGGGTGAAGAACATCAATGAATAAGTCGATTCAGCAACAATTTCTTTTGGACCATGACCAGAAACCAGGAAATAGTCTGTATGGTTTGGTTAGGTAATCTACAAAAGTGAGGAAAATATTTCAAAATAAATGTGCATCAAGGCTATGATGGGTCTCACAGTCTATTTATTATTGATAAATAAAAGGGGTGAATGAAGGGACACAGTGACAAGCTTTGGGTCATAGGTTTTTCGCTCCTGCTTCAGGTTTTGCCACGACTCTAAAATATCCAAAACATGCAGCAAATCGAATCTAGCATATGCACACTGCCCCTCTCTTAACCCCAACCCTTCTTAGCGATATAGATCCCGGGTTCTTGTTCCTCATGCTAATTCATCGGCTACCACGACCCCGGTGATACGTAATCCCGAGCATTACTAATGTTTATTGCATTTAGTAAAATCTTTATCCATTCTTAACTTATCTGTAACCTTTTATAAACATCTTTGTTTTTTCAGACAACACTTTGTCATTCAGTAGCCAATCGGCTTAAATAACCATTGCTATTCAAAAGTATTACATGAAAATGGGGTCTTGGCCCTTACCAAATAAAATATTTTTCTAGCTTTCTTTAATCCGTTGTAATCTCTTGCGATGTACGCTATGTCGATAAGGTTATTAACGATATTTTGTGGGTTATTCAGTAATTGTGAGTTTATTGCAGTTTATTTTAACCCACCGTCAGTTATAAATAACACTGCACGGGAGGAGTACACATTAATAAACTCTATTAGTAAGAGTGTACCTATAAAATTGTACCTTGTATTGTTATGTTCGGTTTTCAGTTTTTTAAGTTTTACGGTAACATGACAATCACTGGTTCATATTTATGCATGGACCGTGTCCATGATTTATGGTATAAAATGTCTGGTTGTGATCCAACAAATTCAAAATTCGGACGCAAGCTTTAAAGCTTAGATTAATCCGTTTCCAAATAATAAAGAATTTCATATAATATGGCTTTAGAGCATATTAATTTACATAATAATCATGAGATACGGATAAGAATAATGTCATCATCGTCATCATCGCCAGTAATTCAATCCAATCGAACGAACTTACATAATCAGGCAAATTAGAGCTTGCTAGTATAATCAGACGAACAGATGGCACCTAAGATTGGATATTGTCATTAGTGCCCAAAATATTGCAAACAGTGATCGCGACACGGAAAAATATGTGATTGGAGTATTGTCAATAACACCCCAAGATATTGCGAAAAGTGATAGATAGATATACATATTCAAAATGTAATTTATATAACATATTTTAGGATGTATCTTTTACCGAACTTGTAAGTGTTATGTAATTGTAAAGTCTTCAATTATCAAAAATCTAATTAGTGTAGCTCAATCTAATATTGGGAAAATGAATGATTTGTATGTAATCTCTAATGATTTCCTTGATAATCTTGAAACTTCTAATAACATCAACAAGTTTACCTAATTTAATAATTAGAGAGTAAATATGAATGACCTACTGACCCGAGGAATGGAGATTAGTCCAAGATTTTGGTGATCTGATGTATAGATTATATCAGTATTGTTGAAATTGACATTATGCGGAAAGTGGTTCAATTTAATTTTTCTATCGCTTGGCCATGTTGATAATATTCTACAGAGAGGTCACAGATAAAACTTGGTTACTATAAAATGTTCTCGATGACGTCATTATTGTAAATCACAAACTGTGTTGGACCTAGAGCTGAGCCTTGAGAAACACCTGATTTAACACTTTAGATTTTGGAGGTTTACATTTTTGAGAGAGAGAGAGAGAGAGAGCGAGAGAGAGAGAGAGAGAGAGAGAGGGGCCAGAGAGGGGAGTAACGTCCACTCGACACAAACTAGGTCATTGTGGGACTAACATATGGTTCAATTTTATTTCAATAATTCGCTTGCGTGTAGGGGTCTTTAGCAGTGGGGAAAACCTTAGAACCTGGAGAAAATCCACGGTGTTGGACAGGCGATCCTACTCCTTGTCATGTATAACCGGGGTATCGAAACCATACGAGTTGACTCAATGATAGACCTTATGATAAAACGCATCCGCGCTAACCATTTGTGTCAGACTCTTCTACCCCGTAACTTATATCATAAAGTATAGATATATGCATGTAATAGTATTATTTTATTTAAAACCTGCATTACAAAAAGGAACCACATTAGCGAGCTTCCTGGATTTCAGATACATTGCGAAGATTCGTTCTTTTCTAAAATACTAGTACCAATAAATATATCTCATTAGGTTACATTAAAGGAGTATTATGTACGATTAGATTATGAAAAAGTAATAGTATGAACATTTCAGTCCAATTACTTCAACCTTAGGCTAGTTATCGGCGATACAATGACACTGTAGCCTCAATTGCCATCGCTAACGTTGGTACGATCGATAATAAACAATAATCCATTTTTACGGTTATTTCATCATCCGCAAATGTATTTGTATTTCAATCGACGGAATCCGATGGCATTGAGAGTTGATTATGGTTTGGGTAAGTTGATTAATGCCTAATTTATATAATATTTAACGCCTAAAAAGGCAAGCAATTGGCAGATTTAGCTCTTGCTTAATGTAAAACCATATTATACTGAATAAAGAATCCTGTGTTTACCATGTTTGAAATTTTTTTTTAGATTTACCAGAATAAAAGTTAAAAACACACATTTAAAAATAAAAAATGTTTTAGATTTAACAAAGATTGACATATCTGAATAAAAATGGAAAGGGTAATTATTTTCAGGAGAAAAAAACATATAGTTAATTAACAAAATGATATCACACAAATCGGTTTGGCTAATGACCTTTTGAACAAATTTATCATTTCATTCGCAAATGTAGGCCTGTATTGATTTTCGACTGTGTTTGTATTGTTCACGGATAACTGTCTGACAGTTTGCCACCGGTCAATTAATTCCTAAGACAATTGGTGGATGGTGAATAAAACCCCACAAACCAAATTGTAATTTTGTTTAAAGGAATCAAAATAATGAAATTGTTGACAAACAACTGGATCCATTGATGCAGTGCAATGTCGTCTTTCATCTTACTTAATGATGACAAAGGATGCTCTCATCGTTATCAATGTACCGCATATTTGTTTTACAGTTGAGAACAAGACCAAACAAGTTTATACACATGGGGGTATTAAAAGCTTTCGTAGATCTATTACCTCCGTTATAGAGTATAGAAAAAAATATACACAGTAATCTGTTGTTGCTATTATGGATCTGTACATTTCCGTTAGTAAAATTAGAAGATGATTAATTAATGTAACATCACTCACTGTCACAATTTCTTGTTTTGTTTAAAGGCAATCTACATAAAGTTCACATAAACAAAATATTAATAACAGTAGAACAAACGTTCTAGTTATTATACAATTAAGCAGTTTTTAGTTTAACAAACAACTTTATGGGGAATAAGCTGGCTTGCACGATAAGATAACATAACTGTTACTGCTATATTGATTTAAGGTACATGAAGATGGTTATGCGAAATCTATAGAAATCAAATTGAATTGAAAATAGTGGTAGCTTAAGTTAGAAGTCATCGATTTCAACGTGGCCTTTATGTCAAGTAAACTCTATATCTACCCCTTTTGTAATATGACTAGTTTTGAGTCCACTCGATACATATGGTACAAAATTCATACAATAATTCGCTTACGCGTAGGGGTATTTAGCATCCGGCGGAAACCGGTAGAGCTGGAAAGAAACCAAAGAGGTAGGACAGTCAACGCTTCTCGATCACTCAATCCCCTTGATTATTAGCAGAATGTATATTCTTAGTACAATTACAAAATAAAGTTTGGTCTCGTAGGGCATGTTTTTGTTGTTTGCAAAGAAAGCAAGAACTCGTTATCTATATCTTCATCAATTATAAGTATACCGCTGGTTAGTGATTGTGATGATTTAGATAAATACTTTATTGAAGACGTATGTGTTCACTCGACACAAACTGCGTAATCCCGAGACTGAAATATAGTACAATGACACGAGCAGGGTCTTTGAGCAGTGGCCATAACTAGAATAGATGCCCTCTTCCAAGTGCCTTTGTTACGACAATAATTCCCGACTATTCATTTTTAAAATAAATCATTGCATGGCGATCGTGTTTTAATCCATTGAACATCCGATAGTTAGTGAGTTGATTATGGGCTTGCCAGGTGAACGAATGTCTAATTGATAATTTATATAACATTTGAGGCCTATTGGTTGGAATTGAGTTCACATTAATGACCTTAAAAGTGGCTTCTCTTTAGCGTTTTCTTTTAGTACCTATTTCGTCATTCAATATATTAAATTATAATGGTCCTTTCGAGAGATCTGGAAATATGAATTAAACACACGCTTAATAAGAGACCAAGAGATTCAAACTCAAAGTTCATAATATGAGCGGGAGAAATATGTTCATCTCAGCCATACATTGCAGGGTCATCATGTTTGAGCATTGGTTTTGAGCTTGTCTAAAACTTATTGCAAAATAATTGCAGCGTATAATGTACCATTTGACGAAATTGGTACTGAGCGAAAAATCTAACGAGAAGGCAATTTTCAAGATATTTTTGAATCGAGTGTTCTCTATATGGACATTCCTAGATATTTGTGTTTTATTAATATATAACGTGAGTGTCATTTATGTCAACATAATCAATCATATTTTCCCTATTTGTAGACATTGCCCCCCCCCCCCCCCCCAACGTCTGATCACCACACAGGTTCGGAGTCTAGGCAAAGAATTGGTCTAGAAAAACGTTATCTGACAAATTGTTTTTGTCTATGATTGGTTAGCAGTTGTCCTGTATTTTTGTCCCAGGTGGTGCTTGTAAGAATGCGATCATCTTAGAGTATTATCAATCTAGAGAGTTTTACAATATGCATTTACTTTTCTGTAGACACAGACACCATGTATGTTTGCTAACAGCCGTTGTTCGATCGGACTCATCATTTCTTCTACAGGACTAACATTTACCTCCTCTAGCACAGAGAAAAGAACCAATGGAAAGAGGACTGACTAGTTTATTTTATAATATGAATGTAATTACAATTTACTACATACGAATCGTCTGTTACTTGTCAAATGCTCTATTATGGTTTACACTGTAGGAATGAATGGGTCTATTACATCTGGTATGTCACAAGTTAATTGGTACATTGCTATATGTTTACCGTGATTTAGATTGAGCTCTGATACTATTCATCATGATAGTAATTATATGATTTGTATAAGGTCCCCTATCTAGTAAAGATGCAGCATTACCATTAAATGCGGCTTACATGTCATGTAATTGGAAAAAAATAAGACAGCATGTCGAATAACAGGCAAATGTTACATTAATGGTCAATGATTGTCTACGAAAGTTCAGGGACAATACTTGATGAAACACATTTTAAAATATGCAAAGCGGAACTGGGTGTAAAATTTACAATTCGTATAACGGTAATTTTTCATCTCGCTGAAAATATATTAAATATGTAATAACCATTTTGATCTATTTAAATAACAAAGAGGCATTCAATCTTAACTAATATATCTATATAATTGGCCAACACAGCGGTAATTTGGAGGCTAACATGTATATTCTTTTCTGTTGTTATCTGTACAATTTCAACCGGACGGCGGATGTTTCACGTTTTCAAATTCCAACTATCACGTTATCACTGCCTTTCTATTGAAGCCCTAGAATAAAAAACAATATTAGACACGATCGTCACATTGTATGTCCACATATCACTAATTATTTACCCATTGACTTTAATGTTAATTCTCGTCTCACGGTGGCTAAGTGGATAAGGCGCTGGTTCGCTAGCCTGGAGGTCGGGTGTTCGATCCCTGCATTGGCCGAGAAAGTTCATCTCGATTTTCCGGCGTGATTTCCCCTTGTCAGTGATGTAGAAGGAGGGCCTGACAAGGACAGCCTCATAGTCGTTCGCATGGGACGAAAAACCGAGGCCCCGTGTACACATTGAAGTGCACGTAAAAGATCCCTTGACAGTTGGAATTCGATATAAGAGTAGGCCGTAGCGCCCTCATATAACACTGTATGGCGTATGTCCGTCTTCCATTAGCCCAGGTTATATATAGGTGCAAAAGAGTAGGACGTTAAACCCCATTTCATTTCGTCTCTTCGACCGACTGTAACTTTTCCCCAAATATTCGTTGGGTAGAACGCTTTTTGCTACGGATGGAGCAACATGTGACAAACTCTTGCCCAAAAGCATGTATGAGGTTCACCATAAAAAATCTTGAGACAAGGAAAGGGAGAGAAAGACTAAAATAACTTTGGCCATACATTGAGTGACGGCGTAAAAATATTTAGTGATCTGTGTCCGTATCCATTAAAAATATATATGAATATAATAATATATAATCAGTGATAGGTAGAACATATTTTGGAATGATTCTGAGTGGTTATTGGAAACAACGATTTACAATTATACTAGCCATTATGAATGATGAGATGCCATGGGTGTGGTCAAATGGATGACCACTCTAGGATAAACGCATGTGGCAAATAGGGTTGAACTTTCCACTATTCTGCTCCGATTGGGCTAATGTAGTCAGGCGTCGGCACTAAAGTGTGCAGTGGGTGGGGAAATATACCCGGACAGCGGCGCTACGACCTACTCTTATATCAAATTGCAACTACCAAGGGATCTCAAAGCAACACACGACAACAGCTAATATATTATACATAAATTATATACCATTTGATACTACCTGTACTTTAATAATGCTCTCTGATAATTACTCTGTCACAATGACGCTATAAATACTGATATGTCTAGAACATTCATATAGAAATACAATATTATCAGAAACTCTTTTATATACTTATTAAAACCTGATTTGAAATTTGAGATTTAAACATAAAATGACACATTTCATTAACTGGAATGTCTCTTATGACATTAACATTTAGGTAGACGTACATCTATAGATACGCAGTTTTGCATGTAAACATTATTGCCAAACCCAACATAAGAAAATATAGTTAATAATTATAAAAGTGTTTCAATATTGATGTAATGGGAGAATATTAAACCCCCTCTCATTTACGTATCACGTAGTTTAATAGAAAATCTTTTAAACGAGGAAAATTAAAATACCCATAGAAATAAAAATCATCATCTCATATTCCTAAATAATATCATGCACTGTCCACGATATTAGTATTTTCCCCGGTATTAATTTGTAATGTTATGGTATTAATATGTTGTGATGCAATCGAACATGCAATTTCGATTCAAATTCGCATTGCGAACTACGCACTGTTATATTGCATTGATACTCCCCCCCCTCTAAAAATACCCCAAACAGACTTGTTTTGCTCGATAACAACAGGCTATTTTGGCAATGTCTTCGAAATCATAAGAATCTTGACCTGCGCAATGGACAATGCGAAGTTTCATTGATGAGATTAACTGTTCAAATGAATTCACTTCTTGTTATAATGAAGCATTTCATCAGCTGTCCACCAATACTCAACTAAGATTATAAAGTGATCATCCCGATCTTGGTGAACAAGGACTTAACTACTCGTGTCAAGTACTTTCATATATATATACTTTTATAGAATGGTGACTTTAAATGCGCAATATATAATCAATAAGATTACATCATGATATTCTTTATTTAATTCTTTTACGATTAAACGGCCGGAAAGATTGTTCTGGAAAGATAAAACCTATATTATTTTGCCATAATGACGTCACTTCCGTTGTAGAAATAACTATTTCGATTAATGTTGTTTCTATATGCCAATTGTAATAACACTGGCAAACAATTCATCAGACACGATCTAACATAAGATTGTTAAATCGTTCGCGTAACAATTAGGTCCCCATTAATTAATTCGTTAATGACTAACATTAAATGTTATAGTAAATAGTGATCCCCATTAATTAATCAGTTAATAAATAACATTGAATGTTTTAGTTAACGTAGGGGGGTAGGAGGTTTAGGGGGGTTGGGGTGGCCTAGTTGTCTAGAGTGCTGCGCTTCGACTTCTACCTGACCGGTCACCTCTGCTTGCGGGTGTTGTTTCGAGCCCTGGTGTGAGCGTATGTGGCATGGAGATAGGGGCACCTTCTCAACCTCGTGGGTTTCCTCCGGGCACTCCGGTTTCCTCCCACTGCTAAATACAAAAACCGTCGGTACACGAAAAGTTTAATTTAAAACAAATAAACAAGTAGTACAATGGATCCTAAAGAGCGGTTAGAATTTGTTGCAACAACTTGTTTTACACGTACTACAAGCCTTCTATGCTATGAAAGACATTCATAGAAAGAGAGAAGGGGATTTAACGTCCACTCAACACAAATTAGATCATTGCGTGACTGACATATGGTGTAATTGTATTTAAATTCGTTTGCATGTAGTGGTCTTTAGCAAGGGGAGAAAACCCATCATGTTAAGCATTTGACCATACTCCTTGAGATCGAAACCACTATGCAAGACAGAGCATGGTCTATAGACAAAGGTTAAAGTATGGCTTCAGGCTGCACCGGAGCATGTTTTAAATGGTTTAATGAAATATCTAATGATGCTGAAAGTCGGATTTAGATTTTTTAAGTGTTTGAAATACACGGTGATAAAATTTTATTGGCGCCGGGGGCAGAAATATGTTTTTGGTGTTTGAAATCAATAATTTGTTCAGTGGCTTCATTTATTGTCTAGCTGTAGTCATTAATATATATTAGGCATGTCGCTTAACAGATCATAAACTCTCAAAGCCGTTACATTTCTAGCACCCTAACCGTGTGGAAATCACGAAACGACTAAAGTTATTAAGTCTCGTTTCTTTGCACTGTAAATACAGAACATATTGTTAAATTTTCCCCAGGGTTATATTAAAACGATGTTAAACGAATTTATAGTCAGAGATGGGCAGTTAAGAACAACAGTGTAAATATATATTAAGGTATGATAAATATTTGATAACTGTATACCAGACAATAATGACAGGTCACAAATAAGGTTTTTATTAACTGAAGCAATCTTTCTAATGTGCAGTATCACGGGTTTAGACGATTTTATGTGCCCATTGTGTAATGTGTAATTCGTCGGGGCATAAAGGACCTGTCGGGCTACC
Source organism: Patella ulyssiponensis (assembly GCA_963678685.1). Lineage (NCBI taxonomy): Eukaryota > Metazoa > Mollusca > Gastropoda > Patellidae > Patella > Patella ulyssiponensis. The sequence goes on along the minus strand of OY783229.1, from coordinate 48,528,473 downwards.
ATAACACATTTCCGGACAAGATGATATGCATGCTGATGGCCAATGTCATATGTCGAATCAAATTCCAGTGCATTCCACGTACCAGCTATACTGACTTCGTAAAAGTCAACAGCGAAACTACTGGAGTGCTCACAAACTTAACGGATTCTCCACCAAGTATTTATCGGATGGTTATTTCCGTTAAAAGTATGGCAATTTTGGTGTAGTGGCACACAATCTTACCAAAGAAAATACTGGATTCCCTGAGTAACACCCAGGACAAAAATGAGCGGGTGCAACTAATATTCCCGAAGATTAGGGCTGTCTGCGTGTGCAGATTACCTGACCTCGTTGCATTATTAGGGAGCAATTAATGTATATCTTGATAAACATCATGGCGAGAGAAAAAGATAGAAAAAGTACGTGCATTACCATGGTCTTTTTATTGAGTATAGAATGTATAAAAACAAGGAAATGTACGGACTATTTCTATTTTTCTCGTTTTGACATTTCATTACTTTTTTGAATTGTCAGATATGTTCTCACAGTCTCACATAACAACTTTTACTCTTCGAAGGAATAATTATTGAGCAGAAATTCGTCCGCTATCAACGGTCATTTCAGTGAGCTTTATAGAAAGATTTGACCTGTTTTCCTTTTGCTTTCGTCACTTCTGTTTCTTGAAATCTTTATTATGCATCTAAAGTAGCAATGATATCTGTGTTGAAATTATATTTGGAATGTGTTTAACCAGTTCTATCACCCATGTGATAATGACTGACACCAATATTGTCCTCTAAAGAACCAAGGTCAATTTACAAATTGGTCCTAGCTCATGGTTATCCAAATTTTGTCTCAAAATCTGACCACCTCTTATACATACAAATTTTGTAGATAAAGCAATAACAATTAGCCAGAAGTTTCCTTATAGAGACCTTTAACAATCCCGTGCATCATTCAAGATTAAGGGTATTGTAGTGTCTTCATAAACCGTTTAGGTACATTCAGATATCCAATAACCTAAAAATAGACTTAACGGACAAAATAGTAAATATTTTTGCACAAAATTCGATATGTGGTCAATGTGACAATAACCGATGTGACAACTATTTGACAGTAATTTTACAATTTGCTGTAAAAAGAAAATTCAAATGGCATTTCTGTTAAAAAAATACAGCTCTGTTTTGTAAACTGACATATTGTTGTATTTCAACATCAAGTTCGATGTGATTACACAAGCCTTGTATTCGTATATATTTACATCGCTTCAAATGTAAATCAACAAACCATGGTGATCGGACAGTGACACATCCGGTACTGTATTTTTTTTTACTATACTTATAACAGTGTATACCAGAATGAAGAAGTAGGAGTGTAATATACATTATAATTTCTGAAGGCACTCATTAAATACAGACAGTTAGCTTATGACTTTGTATATATTATATTACAATGATAAAGTAAAAGTGGTTCATTTAACTGGGCGGATTTTTATTCTTTTTTATGTACAATTATATCATGTAATAACAATGCTTATCTTTACCCTCGATATTATCATTTTATAAAATATCGGTTTAATTACACGTAATTTCTTTTTTAACATAACCACATAAAGTATGTGGTTATGGCGTACTATGTAAAATCCTTTTTACAATGAAACAAATACAAATACAAGACATTGCATGAAATAGAATCTTCGGAGACTAATCATAATGTATGTTTAAGTGTTTAAAAACATTAAATTAGATTAGATTTTAGTATTTATTAAAGCTACAGGAACCCCTGTAAACTAAAATGGTATGAAAGTTTAATAGTTCATTTCTGTTCAGTATTTACTAATGTTATGATAAATTGAAATATGATTGATCTACATGTACGTTGCTTACATGATTATTGGTAAAGCGGAGAAACACAATGGGCATACTGTTAATCCGATGGAATCCATACCGGGAAATCATCAGGCGTTAATAATCTGTGTACATCTTTATTGTGGATTAAGCAGTGAGAAATTTAACGGGAAAATGCAAATGGCGTGATCTGGGCCTGAATCAGTTGCCTCTGCCCGCCATTACGTTCTGTCTAAATAAAGGTGGCTGGCTAATAAAAGTTAATTTCATGGCTCCCATGAATGCTCAAAGAAAGATTTGCGAAAACTTCTTTTCCCTGAGATAAACTATGTCAAGATGAGGCGAGAAATTGTCTAAACGATGAGCAAGCACTTCATGTCCAGGCTTCGGTTCTTGCATTTTCTGAAAAACTGAACCTCCCAAGAAATACAGCCACAAAGTGGAAGCCAATCTGGCTTCAAATTTAAGTAACAACGGGACCTCGGTGTTTCGGTCCACCCGAGCGACTAAACGGGACCGCCGGGTTAGAGGGCCAACGTCTTACCGGCAACTGGAACACGAGACAATTGATACACTTGTAGATATTTTACGAATATAAGTAAATCTCTAAAATCTACGAATATAAGTAAAATCTCTAATAATTAGCATAAGTAAAATCTCTAATAATTAGCAGAGTTATTGTTTTCAGTGTTTGACATTCTGACATAATGGCGTCATATAGTAGGCACCCTTAGTTAGGATTACTAATTTCTTGCGCAATCACATTAGCCTTTAATACAGCCATAGATACATTTTGTATATTGTGTAAAACCTATGGAATACTTCCCAGATTTGTGATTTGCATTCGACCATAATTCTACAAATTGAATAGATCTAAAACCTTTTCTTCACTGTACTAGCACTGGGATGTCTTGTAAGCACGGTCGATCATGACATAAACTAGAATGTTGTCTGTTCCTTGCTCGAGGTTTCTGAATTCCCTCCCTTGTTATGAGTTTGTTTTCAAAGCCTGTATGTGATTTGTTAACGATTAATCAGGGATTCTCCTGCACTTACTATAAGAGTGGGACATTTTTCGATTCTTTAAAACAAAAATAATGTAGGCATGGTTGTTAATGTTTTGACGTATATACCTCACCGATAACTCATGATCGGGGTAATTGTATAGGTAAATCGCGTCATTTCATTTCAACATCCAGTCACGATTCAACACATGACTAACTTATATGTGTTTTAATCTTACTTATAATATGTGTTTTAATCTTACGTCTTGTTATTAGAGCCTCTCCGCTATTTTATATCACTTGTTTTCTAAATTCCTCTCTTACCCTAATTTAGCGTATCTGTAAAATATGGTGGTATTTGATCAAATAATAACACAGTTAGCGGAGAAAAGGTTAGTTTGGATTTTCTCCTATAAAAAGTGGTATCAAGTTTATTATACAAATTATTACATTACATTACTCCTTTTATCAAACCACCAGTATTAATTAATGTAAATTATTTGTTGATATGATAATGATAGTCAGTGTTACGATAAATAATACTTATAACTTATAGTTCGTACACAGGCACTTGCAATGGAATGAAATGAAATAGGGTTTAACGTCCTACTGTTCTGCTCCGAACTGAACTAAGAAAGACGGGTAATCGCCATAAAGTGTGCTATGAGGGAAATTTTGCCCGGGCAGCCGAATTACAGCCTACTCTTATATCGAATTCATGGTATATTTTACGTGCACGCCTATGTGTACACAGGGCCTCGGTTTTTCTTCCAATCCGAACGACTAGACAGCTGTCCTTGTCAGACCCCCCACCCTGCCTCACTGACAAGGTGGAACCACTCCGGAAAATCTGGATGAACTTTCTTGGCCAATACAGGGATCGAACACCACAGGCACTTAAAATAAAACTTCTTACTACTGCTTAATATTACAGTTTATGACTATATATATTACAGTACTGCAATATATAGTCAAGCAACAGTAAAGCCCCCGTCAAACCAAAGCTCGGTGTGGTTCTGATCTAAAAAGTTTGGCGATCCAAAGAGATTCGTAATTTCTAGCAAGTCGCATATAATCGCGGTACAAATTTATGAAAATGTCGATACCACCAAACAGGATCCATACACGACCTATGCGATCCAGCCAAGAAAACCTTCTCCTAATATTTGATTCGCGTTAGGTCGTGCTTTGGTGTGATGGGGGCTTAAGAAGTTTTATTTTATGCCAGGTTCCCAATGTCGTATGCGTTACGACAGTAAGGTCCGTTTGGGGTCCACGATCTACTACGTGCAGATTGGTTCGGATATGTTTCGATTCGGTCAACACGCTTGCTACGACTGACCCCATTTATATGATAAGACCTGGGATTAACACGATTACTCGACGAATAATACCACGATTTCAATCGTAACACGAATCGTGAAAGTGCCTGTGAGTTCATAATATAACTATTTACACGTCTGTTCAACAGTTGGTCGAGTCTATGTTACAATAATGACAGGTTAAAATAATCAATTTCATTAAAATAAAAAATGACATGACAAGACATCAAAAGAAAATCTTGTGATTATTAATTAATATACATCATCAAACTGTTATTTCCTATGCTTGGAGGATGTTTGTCGCCGCTTCATTGCTTTTTATTCTGATTGGCTGGTACTGAGTCTTAAATCGCACGTGGGCCTGATCTGCTAGTATGGTATATGGTCAATAACTACGCGAGAGCTATCAGGAAAGAATTCTATATGGCTGAACAGATGGAATAAAACTAAGGGTTTATCGGTGTCTCACAGATGTGTTCACATTCAGGAATAGTTTTTTTCAAGGCAATTATACACGAACGTAAACTGCGCTAATGATGAGTTATGCCGAGTGATTACCGTTACAGCCACCTTGTGTTGGTCCGAGGAGGTGGATTATTAACAACTAAAAGAACAATTCAGTAGGTGATCAAAGTTTATTGTTTATGGCGATGATTAAGATTTATCATGTATTCGTTTTATTGAATATTTATTGTTGGCACTGATTGTGGTTTTCGATGTTTGTATTTTTTAAAGTTACTTTTGAAAGCACATGGAAAAGTGTTTAGTTTGGTCATGGTCTAAGAGATTTTCTATAAGAAGGTTTTGGTGAATCTTTTCTATTTTAATTTTGTATTATCTTATATAGTTTTGAAATGTCCCAGTTCCCTTCTCTGTTTTCAAGAAGTAATATCTAGATTGAACGCTACACAAAGTAGAAACTGGAAATAGTTATACTCATAAAAGCGAATTTTTACCTAATTATTAAACATTTAAAAAAAGAAAAAAAGGAAAAAAAAACCCACCTTAAAGTCAAATGAAAGACGGTACGGGGTCTTTGTTCTTAGTCGGCAAGCTATATTAGTCATTGTTAGGAAATATATCAAAGGAAATCTCAGTGAATTATTAAGTGTTATGAGTAGGATAAAATGATATGTTTATTTAATATACACAACATTATGGTTGGATATTGCATATACTTCATATTGGGAATATAATTTAAAATAGTTAAAAAGGGATTATCGAGTAACCAAATATTAAACATTAGGTTTCACGCAGATAATATTTTCTCGTACCACTATCAAATATGTGTTTAAATTCATCTTTTATTGTTAAGTTTAGAGTTATCGGTGATATTATGTGTCGGTACGGCGGCGACTCAGTAACTAAGGCGTTGGCTCGCTAATCAGGAGATCCATGCAGCAGTGTTCTTTCTCTGTATTGGCTGAAAATGTTCATCAGGATTTCTGGCGTGCCCCCCCCCCTTATCAGTGGTGTAGGACGGATGGCCTAGAAAGACGGATGAGACAAAAGACAGCGGTTTCGTGTACACAGTCGCGTCCACGTAAAAACGCCCTTGCCGTTTGGGTTTCGAAATAAGAGTAAGCCGTAGCGCCGCTTATCGGGCAAAATTTCCCTCTCCTTCGGGGCAGAAAAATAGGACAGAAGACCCAATTTTATTTATATTATGTCGCATCGATTGATATCTATGTTCAATTTAAATATGCATTATGTAAGATTTAGAAAAGGAGCTGACCGTTGTTGTTACAAGAGTTCCAAAATGGATAATTCAAAATTAATATATTGGAAACTTCATTCCAATTACTTTATTCTGGGCGACATTATCCCTGTTTGAACCTTTTGCATAAATTGTTTAATATCGTAGCAAGTCTCCATTTTGAAATTTAATCATTAAATGGCGATCGTATGTTAATCCGTAACCATCTGTGCCATCCGATGGCCTAGAGAGCTGATTTGAGGTTTGTCGTGTGGATAAATATCTAAACAATGTAATAGTAACATTTGAAACAAAAATAAAAACCTGCAATAGGCAGATGTAGCTCTTACATAACGGATCTTTCAGTCAGATGATAATATTCATATCTTTCAGTAACATGTTACGTAATCTAATTTATATACGTATTGTAATAACAAGTAGCTGGGGAAATTAGCTATGTCCCAAATTGGCCTACTATTTAGCTCATGTTAAAAATCGTTTTGAGACCACGTTCTCATTCAATTTCTTAAATGAGATACAATTATGGATAGTTGTCTCGTATCAGAACTTTAGATCAAAATGGTGTTCTTAAATTGTACTGTGTTGACGTAATAATCTAGTAGTCGCCTGATAAAGACTGTCACAGAAGTCCGGTACTGTTATATTGAAGGCAGTTTGCTAGATGTTTACAGAAGGATTGGTGTGAAATCTTTTAGCTAAACGATTATTCAGGGTGATAACTAGCTATTAGTAAAACTAGGGTTTAACACTACAGATAGGTTGAAAGATTACTAACCCTTTGGTGTTACATGTACTGCTATAAACACAGTGGCCTCGAGCTAAGATCTCTATTTTATTCACAACGAATTTTCATATGTTTTCTGATTATGTTAGATTAGAAAGTCAAGGATTCCTATCGCGAGAACTCAAAGATTATAAAGTGTTTGTCATTTCCATATATTTTCGAATTAGATTCGCAAAAAACGAAATGATTACTTGCTTTAAGTGCACCTTACGTAAAATTGTGTATCGTTTTTTTTATTAATAGAAATGCAATGACATGTGGTTCCACATCCTATTCATCGGCTCTGACAAGATAATGAAGACGGACATACGCCAGATCCCAACGAACTTTTTCGGTCACCACCGGGATTGAACGCGGAACTTCCAGATTAGCTAGTCAACATCTTATTCAATGAGTCACATCGGCTCCCTTTTATCAACATGCAGATCAAGTATTGGATCAAGCTCAAATTTAATCTCATATTAATTTGGATTGTTTTGCATTAGTGCTTTTATTATTACTCAAGTTCTTAAGTGGTATCATGTTTCCTAGTAATAGCTTAGCACATCATTCCCTGTACACGATACGACCCTTTAGCCTAAATGCGACACAAAAATGTACTACTAGCATTAAACAATAAGTACCATTTTAATTTCTGCTTCCTTACAATATGAAATAAGCTATTTGACATTTAAAAAGGATTTATCTGCAAGTTTTTTTGTTTAGTAATCTTCTAAGCATGCTACTTAAATTTGACTTTCAGTATCCTAACTAACTAGGGCCTCATCACACAGTCCACAAATACGTTTAGATAGTGTGTTTTAATTAATCTTTTTCATACGTATTTGGCAATATTCTGTAGTTGAGAGAACTCGTTCCAATCGAATCTGTGCTTTCTAATAAGCGAACTGTTGTTTTTTTTGGTTTTGTTTGCGCAAGGGATATCATTTTCTTCAAGGTTTTTATTTAATCACACTTGATGTTATTAAGAATTTGTGTTCACACTTCTTTTAGCGTGTTTCCTATTTCAGTCATCTCAGAAGCCTTGCAAACTTATGGCACTGACTACCCGACCTGGAATCCATTAAAGTATTCTGAAATTATATATTCCTGTAACATCTGATTTATTTGGGAGATTGGTGCTTTTCTGGACGTTGCCCTGTATTGTGATAAAGAGCACATTTTTGATATACAAGTCGAACCCGACACCACAATCAACTATTGCGGCTGGGATTAAAAAAATAACAAATCTGTAATTTCCAGAGCTTAGATATTCTTCGTATGCGATGCCATTTGTTGAGATATTCACGAGTTTATCTAAGTCAGTGGAAACGACTTTGCGATGTCTAGCTCTTTATATTGAGCTAATGTTTGGAAATAGAAATACACCAATATTGACATAGATATATAGATACAAGGACCTGTTCAAATATTAGATAATTCAGATATATATTATATCAACCGATTCCATCGGCCACAGTTGTTGGGTTTTAATTCTTAGTAATAGAACAAATGTGCAAAGATTAAACCAGTACCGAAATTAAAATGAATCAGGGTTAAAATTCAAACGGTTATGGTACTTATTGTAACGTGTTTTTATTCCCTTGCATGAATTCGCCACCCATTAGTTGCCATGTAATATAAGGTTTTTCGGTAAAAAGTCAAATTATTAGTCCATATATTATGAAGTCTATATGAACAATTTAACCAACTTCTTAGACCCCCACTCGACATTTTAAATTAACCCATGAATCCGTCTATTCCCACACTTTCGGGATTTCAAATTTTAAATGGAACTTTACATTTAATATACATTTAAACGATTCTGTGCTCGCAGGTTTAACAATGGACTAAAACAAGATTGATAATGGTAATTTGGCATGGGTATTGCATATGTAGCGAAGAATTTGATAATATTCTGCCACGAGAGGGTGCAATTTGATATAGGAAAGAAAATGTTCATGGAAGATTTTAATTTTGTTGAAATTTGATAGAGGAGAGAAAATGTTATAGAGTTAGTCTTCGACCCTTTTTTTTGCATTTGGTCTTAATTTCTATTTCGTTAACTTTATAATCATTGTCGTAAACAATCCATTTTTGTTTTTTTTTAGAACAAGAAGAAACAAAACAATAAATTCCTTTTCATATAGTAAAAACACCTTTATTAGAAAACAGAAACAAAACGTTTTCACACCATCGTCAAACAGTAAATTTGTCATTCTCAAAACAAGTTGTTTTTATATTTCGTTATTGATCGTTTCAATTATGTAGCATTACAAATGAAATGTCAGATATTATTATATTAATAGAAACGAGCGTATAATGCAATGACAAATTGTGACCAACTAGGCATATGTTGCTGAATTGTAACCGTCTATAAATTGTTAGAAACGTAAAGATACACCACGAATGAGCTCAATCTGCCCATTACAGATTTATTTTCTGGTTTCAAATATAATATATAAATTTTAGGTTGGGGAAATGGCCGAATGGTTAACGCGTGCGCGTTGTATCATAAGGTATGTCATTGAGTCAGTTGACTTGCTTTCGATTCCCCGGCTGTACGTGACAAGGAGTAAGGCCGCCTGCCCAATTTCGTGGGTTTTCCCCAAGTCCTCCGGTTGCTAAAGAGCCTTACGCGCAAGCAAATTATTGAAAATTAAATTTTGAACCGTATCTTAGTCCTGAAATGACTTGAATATGTTATACGTTTTCGCTCGAAACGGAACAATTTGACTGAAATTCAATGTATTCATGTTTCATTATCTATGTTTGAACTATTATAGTAGGAACGACCAGACCTTTATCTAAACCTTAATTAAAGCATCTAGTGTTTTGGCATTTGGTCTCAACATTCAAAATGGTGTGATGTGATATTATAATAAACCAGACGACAGAAAATCTACTTGCAGCTGCGTGACTGAAGATACATATATATGATTATACTTATTCATATTTCTTATAATTTATAAATGGCAATAATCGATACTACGTAACCCGAGACTTTTAGTATAAATTACTGAATGTATAGATGTACATGTAAAAAAAGCTTAAAATCATTCTGATACGTTCTAATGTATGTTATTAGCGCTGTGATTAAATCTGACTGCTTGAAAGGGTTTTTCACTGAAGAGCTAAAACTGGTTAAAGGGTATTGAGTGATAGTTCTAAACGAAACCATTTAAAACCATTGTCTTCGATAGATCGGTATGACTTCGTCGGAGAAATATTTAAAGTGCTATCACAAATTATATTTGGATCTGGTTTTTGTCAATAAAACCATAAATATTTTAGGCGCACATGCCAACACAGATACCCAGAGAGAGAGAGGAGGGGGGGAGAGAGAGAGAGGGGGGAGAGAAAGAGAGAGAGAGAGAGAGAGAGAGGGGCAGGGGGTGGGGTGGTAACGTCCACTCAACCATACATTAGAATATCTGTACTCTAATTTTAATTTAATACTTGGCTTGTGGGGTATGGACCGCTATGACTGGGAGGAAACCGAAGGAGCCCTTGCGAACTTTTAAATGACCTAGTTTGTGTTGAGCGATGGCTAAACCTCCACTTTAAAATCAAATAATACATAATATATATTATAATGGAAACTATATTATCAATATTCTACCGAATGTTATAACAGACGCACCCTTTAATGCCGTGTCAATTATACAATGCAGTTGGCTAGAAGAACAAAAGATAGATGTTATTTGCATGTACAAGATTGACCCCTTGATCCCGTGTTAGATATACAGTTCCCGAGAGTTATCTAACGCTGCTCAGATCTTTAGATAGACATCAGTATGCAGGATTAATATGTCATTACTTGATTTATATCACGTCTCATTATTCATAGTATGAGGAACCATGTCGATTTAATAGACATAATTATACGACTGATATTATACTTGTCACAAATTACCATTGTCTTATTAAACTTATCTTATTTAAATATTGTTACATTGAGGTGTGTGGGGGTGTCCTAAACAGCAGCCATTGTGCCATCATATTCTGGAAGGAAAGCACATTGGTTACATCAGATTGATTTCATTTGTCTAATAAGTTCGCGTACTAAGCTGTGATATGTTCAGCGAAGCGAATCGAAACGGAAGTATTGCACGGAACCGAGTATGATAACCTTTCTGGATCACGTGATACAACTTCTCATTGTCGAGTCCAAATTGTTGTGGTATCTTGGCATTAGAAACGTAGTCATTGTCATATTTCAAATAATCTATGCCCATGTCTATTAAATGATATATGGCATGAACTATAATTCATTGCATAGGACGGGATATAATGATGATCTTTTTCTAGAACACTAGATACCACCCCCCCCCCATCCCTGAGTCCCCATAGCTAACATATCGTTGCTGTATGTTTGGACTAGAAGAGTAATCAGTGACGTAAACCATCTGGCTCTTTTCCATAATCCCCCTTCCTATTTAAATGACACGAATTGCCATCGAAATTATAAAAACCGAAACGAAATATAGAGCTGAATTTCAATTAGATTGAAATTAACGCTGCCATGTCATGGCAAATGAAGGAAAAGCTTTAACGCATATTATTTGCTATAGATCTGCTATTGGTTGATTGCTTAACATCTCAGAATAGAATAAAGGTGAACGTGTAAATGTCTTATTTTAGGGCCATTTATTTTCATTGTTGCCCTTATGTAAGTAAAATCTAATGTCAACTTTTCTCTTGACTCACTGAAAAAACTATTGAAGTATTGAATATCCTTTAAGAGAGAGAGCGAGTGAGAGAGAGGTAACGTCCACTCGACACGAAGTAGGTCATTTCGGAACTATCATTATGCTTCATTTTTTTTTCAATAATTCGCTCGCGTAGTGGGATGAAACCGGAGGGCTCGGACAACCACGTCAGTGACAGACCGTATGATACAGCGCACACACGCTTACCATTCGGCCATCCAACCCCCTCATCCTTTAATAGAATTCTCCATTTATTTCCGCAATAAAGTTTCTTCTCTTATCGAATTGCCATCAGATTAAAGAATAATGGAGCGGTTGACACTTTAAATTCCAATAATACCGCCAATACAGTATGATACACATAGCTTCAAGATAGACTTGTTCCTTGGACCATTTCGTATCTTTTGACGGACTTCGAATTTTGATCTATCACATATAGCCGCGATGACGTCATGATCGGTTCATTGTCCATAGTACACTCGTACCTTAATGAGATAATGTGTTTTTGGTACATGCTAAACTAAAGATAACAAATCATTATATGTGAAGTATTTCATCATTCTGGTCATGATTTATTTAGTCCGACTGTGATCTTGACATATGTTATAATTATAATTCAACATACAACAATAACGGTTGTAGCCATGTGTACAGCAGTCGACATCATCTCCCCAGTGACTTCAATCCTAGATCTTACGCTACTTACCGCCCTGAAACTACAAAACATCGAATTTTAGTTTGGTATTAGGGATGCCACAATATTACCCATTTGAGTACGTCAACGGTAATTACTTATCGAAAATTATGTTTATGTCTTTACATGCGTTAGAAAGAATCTTCTAAATTGAGAAATTGTACCCCTATCTTGAAATTCTGTATCGACTTTGTCGACGTCAATTGTGAATGCACAGGAGGCCAAGGAACTGGATATCAAATGGATACAATAAATTCGGCCTGTCAGATGCGACTAACCTGTTCTGTGAGAGAATTGGCCTCATCAAGAAATCATAGTTCTTAAGGCCCGCTTCCACCTTGGGCGATCTCGAATACAAGAAAAGAAATAATGGTATTACTAATCCATTTTATGTTGTGAGCTTTAGATCGCAAGGTGTGCTATTGAGTCAAGTGGAGTGGTTTCGATTCTTGCGCGTGACAAAGAGTATGGTCGCCCGTCCACCTCGTGTGGTTTCTCCTTAGTCCCCGATTTCCTCCCACTGTTAAAGACCGAAATTACCTAATTTGTGTCGAATAATTCCCCTTTCTTTAATATTGTATACACGTGACATGGCTATCTGTATAAAACGAGTTAAAACGGGCAATTTAGTCTGTTTTGTCTAAAAGGGATAATGGCTTCGCATGTCTTTAAGAACTTCGTTAGCTAAAGCATTTAATATTAAATTCTATTCAGTGGTTTTCTCATAGTTTGTTGGCGTCTTTTAAACTAAATAACGAGTTATTGCTTTCTTTACCAACAACAAGAAACGCACCCGCGACATTTATAAACCGATATGTATAAATAACAAACTTTATGTTGTAATTGTACTAAATATAATACGCAAAACGTATGACAAGGAATAGAGCAATCTGAACGACAGACTCGCCCTACCTACAGAGAAGTGACTCAGACACAGTGAATAGCCATGATATCCATATGACGTTGTCTAAACGTCGCAGGTCATGAGGTCACATCAACAAACAAATGTCAACATTACAAGAAACAATGTTACATTGTAAACAAGCCTTCGTGCGGCCTGTAGGACTGTATAATCCGTTCAGCCAAAACGCCTTATAGCTTCTTCCAATGATTTTTCACAGAAATAACATCTACAAGTCTAGATTTGACGTCGGCATATTGGCACTATTTTGTGCTTCGGTCGTGTCTATATCAGATATACACAATCAATTCTGTTAATGTTTTTAGCATGGGGATTGACTAATAGTTTATTTATTTCAGTTCTAAACAAAAATTTAAAACTTTAACGCAATCTTAATGAAATAGCCAAATTCTGGCTGGGATTACTGAGCAAAATGGCCATTCATTGTATACGTGCGAAAAAAAAAGCCAGCTACCATTTAATTTTCGTACGTTAGTTATGTACGGGAATAGAGGTACCTGTTCTACCTCCTTGGTTTATTTATGCGTCTACCGGTCTCCCCCACCCCCACTGCTAAATACCCCTACGCGAAATGACCTAGTTTATGCCGACTGGACTTAAGCCCCACACCCCCGTTTCGTCGACAGGACAATAAAAGACATTCATACTATACAAACCAAAACTGTGACCCGGAACGATATGTTTTAAAGATGACCCTGACAATAAACAGCCAGATTCGATCATAAAATTTTATAAGATATACATATGATTTTTTCATTGTTTAACATTAATCATGCGTTTTAGAATCACAACACCATGCATCAAAAATATATACACCAGTTTGCCAGGTGGTTCTTGCAAGGTATATACAACACGTTGTATGCTTCGGATATTATCAATTGATAACTATAAAATCACCGCCACATGATCATTCCACTTCGGTAATGATATTGAATACTAAAATAATTCAGGGCTTCAATGGATTTTAAAATTCTTATTGTATATCACTCTCAGGGCTAACGTTTTCATATGTGTAGTTATATATATAATATATATATAATCGTAGTTATAATAGAGCATTGAATGTTAATACATTTTTGCTACGCTTTCAACTGTATACTTGTATTGAGTCTTTCATTCAATGTGGATATCCTAGGCTACTGAATAATACTGTTATCTATTGGTTTAGAATGGTTTTCTGATTCAGTTGTATACGAACTTTGATTGGGTATGCATATATGTATATTGGATTACTATAAAACGTGTTTAATTCTATTAGGTCAGTTTAGATTTGTGTTTGTCAGAGTCGAGTGGATGTATTTTTGAAGAGAAACACACTTCTGGTGTCATTTGTAAAATTGAAAGAAGAGTACATTTCAGTTCAACTGTCACTATTGTTTACAATAGGAAGTGGTTGATAGCGACATAGATGTATGAAGTAGTGAAGCAAATCTGAAATCTGAAATTTTTTTGTAAAGAAAGGTTTATAATAGTTACCTAACACAAGTTGTGCAACTTATATTTCAGCTTCTGTTTGAAAGGTGTGATTGTGTGAAGAGGTTAATTATGATGTTCTGCTCGATTTTTTAGAACTGACCAAAATATTAGGGGGAAGGAATATTACATGTACTGTGATATCTGTTTTACAAATATATCCAATGATACATAGCAACTGGACTTGAACTTGTAATATGAAGAACGAAACATGTCGATGGATTGTGTAAGCGTATTGTTTTTTGTGTAAATCATATGACCAAAATGTCGACTTTCGGACGACTTAAAATGATTTGGAAACGATCCCTAACTCTGTTGTGTTTTACGATTTTGACATCGTTAAGTACTGTGGAAACCCGCGAAGATATCAAAATCGGCGTCATACTTCCTATGAGTACACAAGATTTGTGGATTTTACCTAAAACCAGCCCAGCCATAGACATTGCCGTTAAAAAGGTGATGAAAAATCAAAACTTATTGCGAGGTCGTAGAATACAAGTAACATATGAAGATTCTAAATGTGATGAGACAGAAGGTCCATTAAGAGCTATAGACATGTATGTTAAGAAGTCTGCTCATGTTTTCCTTGGTAAGATTCTAGATTTATTACTGTAGCAACCATAAGTTTGCTGAGTTAGTTGAGAGGAATATTTGGATATGCAAGAAATTTTAATCCTAATAAACAAAGCTACCCCATTTGTTATGAAGTATGGTATTCCATTTCTTTGTAAATTGTGAAGTCCTCAAATATTTTGTAAAATCGTCCAGCTCTAATGTTTTCTGTTAAATGGTCAAATATATATAGAATTAAATATCAGTAGGGTGAAGTATGTATTTGGTTGTTCCTTTGTCAAATATTTTTTCTCTCCATTCTACCTAGGTCCAGCATGTAATTATGCGGTGGCTCCTGTAGCCAGATTTTCGTATAGTTGGAATATTCCTGTTATAAGCGCCGGTGCTCTCGTCAGTGCCTTTGAGGACAAATCAGAATACAAACTTTTAACACGTATTATGGGCTCGTATGCCAAATTAGGAGATTTTGTGGAAGAAGCATTTGATATGTTTGATTGGTCTGTGGTTGGATTATTGTATAGCAGTAAGAAAGGGCCGAACGATGGACGATCTTCGTGTTATTTTGCCGTGGAACCCCTCTTTCATGCCATGACCCGAAAGACAAATCAGAAACCGTGGCACGAAAGCTTCGACGAAGAGGACAAAATATTACTGGATTACGGAAAGCTTCTAACGAAAGCTTCAAAACACACACGAAGTAAGTAAAATACTATGTATGTTAGAAAATGGGTGACTTTCATTCACTCTTCTTTTACTAGTCGTTCGGATGGGATGAAAAAACAAGGTCCCGTGTACACATTGCCATGCACGTAAAAGATCCATTGGCAGTTCGATATAAGATTAGGTTTCAGCGCCGGTATCCGGGCAAAATTTCCATCAAAACACACTGCATGGCGTATGTCCGTCTTCATTAGCCCAGCCGGAGCAAAACATGATTTCATTTCATTTGATATAAAGGGAATTATAACTATCTAATGGTCCCATTAATTTCCATTGATTTTTCAACGCCATATATTTTGTTACTGATTGTCTAAAGAATAATTCATTTCTATTCATGAACTCAAAATTGTATTTAACGTAATCGACACATTTACCTTGTCAAGAATACCCTTTAGCCCTTATTTTTTTGTTAAATTTGAATGGTTATTGACCTTTTGACACATTGAGACATTAATACTTTACTCACATGAACAAAATATATTCAGTCGATACACACACCATCGAACTATTCGGCCATTTTCTACAGAATTCAATTCTTTATCGCCTTCTTCCAGATACTACATAGTACGGTTACGTGCTGTGGACGCTGTGTGTAATGGCCCTTTACGATCGATAGTACTATATTTGAATTATTACAATTATATGAAATATTTAACTTGTATATGGTAAAGATTAAACCAAACAGATCTATATCTTTCTACACCTATGTTTACATACCACTGTGTACTGATAGTAATATGTAAAGTACAATTACAGGTGTCGGGGTTGCGTATGATGTCACAACATTCTGAAATCCGCCAGTACCCGTTGTTTTATTCTGAACCATGGTTTCGCAGTTTCTAGATAGTTTGAACAATATGGCAACCTTTCTAGTTCTCGTGTATTATCTTACAGTTCACCAGCGGCAGTATCCGTGGGTTTGTCTATAATAATCTATTGCTTAATAAAAGAAAATCAAATTTAAAAAATATAGTGCTTACTCCTTCCACGAACACTTGAAACAGCTTAACTCCTGGGAATTACTATTTTGATAATTTTCAATTTAGGATGAAGACCACTAACTACCATTTACTGTATGTCCTTATTACTGTTTTACCTGTAACTTGCTAGTCTATGGTTAACAGAAATAACCGTATGGATCGGTAAAGGGTAATAATATCTACATCTACATTAGAAGTAATTAAATACACCTGGGCATAATTCAACACTATTGATAATTCGCTGTGAGTGACAGATCTGCGAATTAACAGCTTGTAGTCAAATATCAACTGACTCAAATTCCAGCTTTTTACAGATCATGCGGATTTTCAAAGGACCTTAAACCTTATGCATTCTCTTTTGTAACAAAAGAAGAAAAATTCAGATTTTTTTCCTTGTGGTCGATGTATGAACTCTATAATAAGCAACAGTTAACACGTTTTTATGGCCACTCATTTATACTTAATAAGACCCATGGACTTTCATGTATCTTTACTGCTGTCTTTATTCTGTATAACCACGATTCATTGAGGACATTAATCGTTTATGAAAGGTATAAACGATATAACACAATGATTATCAATAATTTAATAGAATTATATTGAAAGTTCGACACAATACTTATAGCTGTGTATGTATAGATACTTTTGAATAACTTATATACAATTGAAACGACTATGAATTGATTGTTATTTGTAACTAGTTAAAAGGGAATTTGGGTGCCGGAAATTAAGCGATTGTAACGTACTTGTACTTCTTTGTAAATTTTAGTTCGTACAGAGAAATAATAAGATGGCTGGCACTCATAAGATAGTTGCCACTTCCAGTAGCGGTACCGCTTACGTTTAGTGATGTAATGAGTGTACCTTTAGACTTGAATGAATACTTTACACTCATGGGTGTAAACTAAGCATTACAATTTACACTTTTATATTTATACACTTCAAGCCGGACACATTTTTTGGAAACGCTGTTGTGCGCTTAGTCAATGCCCAAGGCGTTGAAATGAACTAAAAGTTCGTATGATAATAAGTATATAATGCTTTTACTCAGAACTAGACCATTGGAATGCCTAATTGACCTTATTCTACAAAAATAAGAAATTTTTACAAATATCCAACAGCCTGGTTTAAATTTAAATTAATCTACAATGAATATGTTCAATCAATTCACATAAACATTTATTAATATATAGTACGCGATACTTGTAAAACACGTTAAAATAACCAGTCAGCATACGACATACGACTGTTTTGAAAATGTTTCCCCATTAATAATTACACCTCCTTGTTGGTTTAAATACAGTATAACACCCGTAGTGGTGAAAGCGCATCCAAAACGCACATCAACTACTACAATTCGGATCTTTAATATCGTTTTTGGTGTAGCTTATTTTCAAAACGCGAGCTCTTGTGTAAGGTTTTTCACTACTCACAGTTTTTAACTGCACCCATTTTAACATTATATCTAGGCTTATTATTAATTGTACCCCGGTCAAAAACAACGGCTGTAGAAGACAATCAAAACACAGGAATGTGTTTTTTAAATTGAGGTTTTGGTGGATGGGTGTGATTTTAATACGAGTACCTTTCATTCAGTGTGTCATTTAGTTATAATAATATCAATAACTTTATCTGAGAAGGATAAAGGATTAGACTGCAGAAGCCTATTTAACCATCCTGACCTTCATGAAAAGTACAATACAAAAGATGATACTACGACAAATAAAAATAGAAGAATGCACAAAGGGTGTACTTTAAACAGGATAACATTATAATACAAAAGAGAGATATAGTGCATAAACCATATAACTTAAAAAATGTACGATTAATGCAAAGGGCATTTATTGAAACTTTTCGACAAGATGTTAATCCGGTTGATGAATGGACGTAAAGAGAGAAAAAATAGGTTTTTCGAAATCTGATACATGTGATCACAGCTGTAATTATATATATCTATAACAATAACACGCGTATAGGTTGAGAAGGTGAATATATCTTTATTGCATAATATTTCAGCTGTAGGCTTGTATTACTATTATTTCAACACAGGATTACTAGTCAGTGCGATTCGGCGATGCCTAGTAGCCAGTTCCTTGATTCCATGTCCAAATATAGAGCGTCCTTCTGAGAAATATAAGAAAGGCAGACATTTTATATCTAAACAGAAGAAATAAATGTTTTATTCGAATTAAGTAGGGAGCTGTTAAAAGCGATAATTTCAAATTTCGTTGTTACCGGTACAGTATATATGCTGTGGTCATGGTCTATAATATATATATAATAAATAAAACTTATGACCGGTAAGCGATCAATTGTATACATATTTATTGTTTAGACTATTCTTCTTGTATACAAGTGGCATCATAAAAACTTTTTCCAGTATACAAAGAAATCGTGTATATAGGTTTAAACACGTTCATTGAATGACTCGCAATCTTCATAATCAGTAAGTAAAAATGTCACGGATATTGCTAAATAACAATAAATAGGCACGAATATAATTTTTTTTTGGACCGGGACCCGATATAGAATGTTTCGGAATCATTGTCGAATTTTGCTTTTCTTTATCGCTCTGATATGTATGGGTAACACCAACGAGGGTGTTAAAATTGGTGACATACATCCAATGAGTACACAAGATTTGTGGATGTTGCCTAAAAACGCACCAGCTATAACCAGGTCTGGATCCAGGATTTTGTTGAGGGGGGGGGGATACATACCGACCCTAAACAGAAACTAAAATCAGGGAATCCCATTGCTGACTGCAGGTGCTGGTCTGAACTGGGGCTGGTAGCCATGGCAGCTGAAAAGGTGGGCGAGATGAAACACCTTTTTCGATGTCGTAAAATATAAGTAAATGCAAAACATTTATTGTTTAATTGAAAAGGCCACTGAGTGTAAGATATAATCATTGGCTTAGTAGGTCAGTTTTAACGTCAATTCCAGTTCTGTCGATATATTTTTGACTATTGAAGTATTTTACCAGATATTGTCTGAAAATATTTGTGTTTATTCATAACTTATGACTTGTAACGTAATCGTGACCGTGACATGTGTTTCTTCAGTTGTTATATATGACTTTTTTATTTCAAAATAGGTCCGGCTTGTGAATATGGGGGTGGCTCCAGTAGCCAGATTTTCATTTAGTTGGAATATTCCTGTTATAAGCGCCGGTGCTCTCGTTGATGTCTATGAGTACAAATCAGAATACAAACTTTTGACACGTATCATGGGCTCTTATGCCAAATTGGTACATTTTGTTTGGCGGACTCGGCAAGAATTTCTCTGGACCAGTGTTGGTTTAGTGTATCAGGACAAACACGGTGCCAATGCTGCCCTTGAAGCTATATTTAATGCTTAAAAGACTGGGAGATATGAGAAGCCAATGTATGCAAGCTTTCAAGAGAAAAATCCAAAATTTGGTTTGGGGATATTTTACACAGAGCTTCAAAAACACACGAAGTAACTAAACAAATGTGACAGTTTGGTTACAGTGTGGGAATTATACGTTGTATCATGGTCTGCAAGAAAAGAACCGAGATAGGGGTTCTTTGACGCGTACGCCAGTGTGTACACTTCTCAAAAATTCATTACCAAAGCATTTGAGTCTGCTACATTGTTTCTATCTAAATTTATACTGGAGTAATCCTATCAGGTATTATCATGTATTGTGATCGGTCGTAGCAATCGTGCTGATCGCATCAAGACAGATCCGAACGTATACTGGAATCAATAAGGAAAATCGTATCGTAACGCATCACACAACAGCGAGAACGTAGCATTAGTTAGAATTAAGTTGTGGCGAGTGTCGTGTATGACCCACTCTAGAACATGTTATCACTTCTTACTTTATGACGTAAATTAACCGACAAAAATGCTATGCGTCAATGCAACTCATTTGTTTTGATATCCGTTTAAATATAGCGTGAATTCAAGGACATATTCAGCTCTCTTCCGCCTTCATTAGCCCAGCCGGTGCAGAACAGCAGGAGGTAAAACCCCATTTCATTTCGTTTATTTAGCTTCATTTACTCTTTCCGTATAAAACTGCGTGACGTGTAATTTATAGTGTTGTGTTTTTCTATCCCGATAATTAAAGACGTTAAAATGTGTCGTAATCGTTCTGTTTTAATCATCTCTTGAAAAACAATAGGAAACATTGTTTAGTTCATTGATGAAGCAAGTTGTGTTCTAAACCAATACCATTTCCCATTTTTCATTAGACGTTCACAAATTTTCGATGTGCTTTTGCGTATTGTTTAAAATGTACAGATAGTTTGTCTCTCAGATTTTCAACTGATGTAATTCGCATGCGATTCCATTCTCATCTAACTATTCAAACATACATTTAAATGTATAAAGAATACACCAATAAAATGATAAATTGCTCAGCGAAGTGATATGTAGAATTGAATTAAAATATATAAATATTTAATACCTTTAAAAAGGTTTGGAAGTCTGATTTATATAGATGATTACTCCGCGAAGCTTCATAAATACCATATTGTTTTCTGTATATGCAATTGCTTTAGAAACATATGAACCGACCAACTGGAATAGACGTGTTTAAACAGGCAGCTGCCGTGTCGTTGACAGTTGAATGGACCATTCACAGCGTTATTGAAATATTAATAGTATTTAAGTTCTGTGCGACTGTGATTGGAATTGAATCGAGTAACTGCATCGCAATGATCACTTATCTATTCCCTGTTAATAATATGCTTGGCCTGTCTTGTAATCCTAGGAGAATTCTAGCTGTTATCTCCGAAAAGAGAATAGCGAAAGTAAGTGACAAATGGTAAAGTGTTCTGACAACCATCTTTACGTATTAACTGTTTTTTACCCACTCACTACACGTAGCCGTGTCTATCTTTCACTTTCTATGTTGTCATTCTAGCCCCGACACCAAGAGATCAAGAGTTGCCTGATGAGGCGTACATCTGTTCAAGAAACAGCGTTACGTTTGTTTTGCGATACCCTTGAGGGTTTTAACAAATGTATGTTGATTCCTGCGGTCCAAAGTAAACGTGTATTAGTGGTCATTTAACGAACACAGGTCACTCACGAGTAGTCAAGTCTCATCTATCATGGTCAATGGATACGTCCAGATGAGTCAGTCGAATCATTTATAGTAATATGATTATATTCTGAGGACTTGTTTCTTCTGGTAATGTTTCTTGGGTGTGTAGTGTAAAAGCCAGTGACTTAGCGGTCTATATTACATGTACCCGGATGAATATAATATAACAATTTCTTAGATCAAAGAGGAATCAATATTCATTGTATAAATTTATCGACATTGAGGAATAGAATCCTTATAAATATTATGTAATCGCTGTAACAGAGAATAATCTATACAGAAGATAATAGGGTAGACGTACACTTTATACATGTGAATGCAAAGTCGGGTACATAAGAATTATAATCAGTCCTATCCGACTATCTGATAGTCATTTGAAGGATGTGTCCCAGATAATTGTATTGACTGAATGAAATGAAATGGGGTTTAACGTCATTCTTTTGAACGCCAATCGAGCTAATATACGATACACAATTTGATATGCGGGAAATTTTGCCCGTACAGCAGTGAAATTGACAAGGGTTCTTTTACGTCCAAGATAGCTAATATGTACAAGGGACATCGGTTTTTCATCCCATCCGAAAGATTTGACACTTTTCCTTTAGGTAAAAGGGAAATCACGCTGGAATATCCAGGGAACTTTCTCAGCCAATTTCGGGAGTCGTGTGTCTCATTATTACCAAGTTAAACTGGTATCCAAAATAACTGCATTCGTTATTCTTTTAAGCTAAAGAAATGGAATGGGGTTAAACTGGACCGACATATTTACCAACAGTTTTATTTGTGAATTTATTTTAATCACCTCTTACTGGGCGGTGCGATGTTGTTGTTGGTGGTGGTGGTGGTGTGTGTGTGGAGTGTGGGGGTGGGGGTGGGGTAATTTTAATGATTTTAAATTTCATTTTCTTTTCCCTGGTCTGCATTGCTTTAAGAAAATCCCGCGATTTGTGGTATCCTTGACTTTTCCGATAACTGAAACATGAAACCGACCACCAGAACAACGCAACCTTAAAGGTTGTCCAAGTTGGCCGAGACCTTGAAACTAAAACGACCCATCATTACTTTCTCCAGTCGTTTCCTGCTCAACTATTCTGTTAATTTCGAGGAGGAAGTCATCCATTGGAGATTACAGCTAGTTGAGGAAATAATACTACTAGTGATAATAGTGGCCACTATTCTGAATCATTTCACTAAATACTACATAGTATGAAACCTGTACTTGCTTTGCTAATTACAAAACCAGTGTTTAGCACGCGATTGTAGGAGAGTCAAATTAAAGGTATTGACTGTGGCGATAATTGTGGTAGTGAAAGGCGAAAGGCTTTTATCTTTATTGGCATAGATCACACGGACTTGCTTCCAGTCACACGTTTGGTTGCCCGGTTAAGTGCCACATGTTGAGGGAAATTGGTCTGAATAATATTTTAATTTCTAGACAAACGCCTATTTTATGTTTTCATTTTCATGTCTTGTCAAAAAAATCAAAAGTGTGTGGATGAAATCATTGTATCAGTCGACTCATTTCTAAATGTCCTTTCTTTGAACAACCTGTTTTTGTTAGAACGTGAAATAAGCAGTCCACCGTCCTATTGTATTGGAAATATCAGAATGAATTAAAAATTCACGGAACAGGACTGAAGGTCAGATATTCGGCAATTGCCAAACCAACTTAGTGGTGTTTGGTTTAAAGCGTTAAAGTACACCAATAATGCTAAGGATGCAAGTTGTACCTGGACAATGCCGTAAGTGGCTATTTTCTAACGAATTACATCTGTTAAGGCTTCTCGCGGTCTTTCCGTCTAATTGAAACGATTTTAAGGCAGACCTATGTTCTCATTCCCACAAGTGCCAACACTGTGAAGTATAATCTGGGCTTCAGAATTCCCTAAGGTTATTCTCGGTTCACACCCCACGCGCGTACTTGATATCAATAAATCTTAGCAGCAATTGTAATGCCAACATGTCTGCTATACATTTATTTTTCTCGCGTTATAAACTATAACACATACTAATACAAGAACAAGAAAAGCTGAAGGAATTGATAAAGTAACGTGTTATTATAACCTTGTGGACTCTTTATTCATTTCATTAACAATTAACACCATTTAATATTTTATTTATTCTCAGGCGTCATAGCATTACAATAAATGATCAAACAGTACGGATAGACTGTATCAAGATATTTTATGATACATAGGCTTACAGCGTCGGGCATATATGCAAATTGATTGTACGTTTCTGATTATGCCAAACTAATGGCGATTACAATGTGCAAACTAAATACAAATATTCCCTATCTTGTTCTTTCAATCTGTAAGAACTTGGTATATGAACGTAATTTAAAGGGACAACACCACTTCCACAAAGAAAATAAATATCATATCAAATGTGTAATGTATGGCTGGCTAACACGGTACATTTATGAAAAAAAAGTACGAGCGTACTACGGAAAAGGAACCAGGAATGTCCCCATCGCCACCATCTTGAAAATTTGGCATCATATCACACATTGAAAGTCGTCAAAACAAGAACACCTAGATGAATAGTGGTTGAGACCCAGTTTCTCATCCAAAAATAAATGCATCATTGTCTGGCACTCTCCTGATTGCCATTGTCAAAGAGTTACATACTATTTCATTTTGTCAAGTAGCTTCGGCTTTAAAATTCGGGTCATATTGATTTATCGCTTGTTTAGTTTAAATGCATCAAGGAATTTGTAATAAAACACGGCATAACCTTAAATTTCAGGAAGCCAAATTTTGTGGTGTATCTTGATAAATGATACGTCTATCTAACCAGAATGTAGCATTAAGGAGCTAACTCTCTGGGATATAGGTCCAAAATAAGGATTGATCTAATATGATATTTGTGTTTCAGAAGATTAGGCGAGACAGAGACAGAGAAATGGGGTTTAACGTCCACTCGACACAAACTAGGTCATTTCGGGACTAACATATGGTTTGATTTCATTTCAATAATTTGCTTGCGCGTAGGGGTCTTTAGCCGTGGGAGAAAACGGGACTACCTGGAGAAAACCAACAAGGTTGGACAGGCGACCCTACTCCTTGGCACGTACAACCGGGGATTCGAAACCACACCAGCTGACACAATGGCAGGCCGTATAGAAGATTAAGCGAATGTCGACATGTTAACTAATTTTAGTTTGAATTTGTCAAAAGTGAAACACAAATTCGGATATGTCCCAAAACTGCATTTATCTTTAACCATAACATTCTTAACGAAGACGAACTTTAAATTCAATGAAAAAAGAAACTTGTCCTTTTAATATATATCTTGAAGGTTTATGTTTACATAAGATCAGTGTAAAAATAATAATTCATGTCATCATCTGAAGACAGTTTATGTTTTATTTCAGTTCAATAATCCCTTGAGTACAAACATCAATCTATTTGTGGCTTTTTATTCTAAATAAACAATTCGTTTAATAAATATTTGTTCACGCAATATTGTATGATTTATGAATATCAAAGAATGTCTTTTTTATATTTGCTCATGTGGGACGATGTTTTTTAAAAGTATTTCGGACATGATTGGATTGAATCGTTCAATGTATATCGTAATTGTCTAATGTATTAAAGATACATTAAATTTCAGTCAAATTGATCCACTCTGAACTGAGATGTTTGTGACTGAATTTTCGGCCTAGCATCGATCATCATTACTAAAATCGAAACGATCATCCATTTCATGATAAAATCGAGAACGGAAGTTGAGCTGCAAATAGGATCGTCACCCAGTAAATATCGCAGACTATAGCGTTTACATAGAGAGTTGATCATGGTCTGGATATAAGCTAATTAATGTCTAATTATTAATTTAAATAGCATTTCAGGCGTAAAAAAGTCTTGCAATTGGCAGATTTAGCTTTTGCATAATGTATGTTTATGTTTGCTTGAAATCTATCTCTTATGGTATGAAAACGAGTGCGGGACGTGTTGGCACAAAACTATGCCTTTAAATACAAAACAATTACTCGGTTATCTTATATGTTTTGCAGCCTCGATTACATGGTATAGAACAATTTAAATAAAATAGGGCATGTCATCCCAAAAGTTGATAATTATGCTGTTCAGTTGTACAAGTGAAAATGTTTATCATTATTACTACGTTGAAAGAATGTTCCGTTTGTATTAAGAAAGTGGTAAATTATACAGTAAGTCTTTTATTAGTGTAACTAGATGTAAAACATCAATATGAAAATAACAAAAACTGATATGCCTATCAATCAACTTACAGAGATGCATATTATTTACATGTGACTGTTCTTTACACCCAAGTGACATAACTTATATTTATAATGACTACCTTGTAATTACCAACTTCGTTTAGAGACCACTAAATATTATTCTGAAAAAAAGTGGTGATCTAGATTTCTTATAGTTTTTCAATAGTAAAAGTCAGTTTTGGAATATTACTGTGTATTTTCACCAGACTTATTATTATATGTTCTTTATTTACAATTTGACACGATTTCCTAAGACCACACTTTCGTTTCTTTGGGATTGGTTGGCCGAGTGGTCTAGCATAGCGTGAGTCAGCTAGCGTGGTTTTAATCCCACGCGCGGCAAGGAGTATGGTCGCCTGCCTAACCTCGTGAGATTCCTCCGGGCCCTCCGTATTTTTTCAACTGCTAAACACCTCTTACGCGCAAGCGAATTATGCTAGTCCCTATTATGTTCTAATCTGGAGAGCATGCGAAATAAATACTATCGGTGTAGACTGTAATAATCAGGCGCTAAAGATTGTCATTCAATTGGCGAATCTGGAGTACTTCGCCAAACATAACTGCGATTGGACATTAGAGTGAAAACGGGAACGATTGGATGTAAATCAGTTTATATACATTCATATTACATTATCATATGCGTTGCTGCCCATTTGTGTCAATTTCTAGGTCCCAAATGCTTTAAACTGGCTGACTGCGGGATGAAATTTAAATTTCTGCTACTACGGTAGAGATATTATAGACAAGATGTGGTAGTAAGGATATGATTGGTTGCCTGGGGACAGAGATTCGTTCAATTGAAATTTCTTCGCTTTTTGTTTTAGAAAGATGTCCCATTAGGTAGTTGATCTTAGGGAAATGAATTTATACAATGTTTCCCTGTTTTGTCTTAGTTATTTTAAATTCATTTAAATTGCTAGGTTTATCTAAAATATCGCCTTATAACGCGTATAAGCCTTCCACCAGGGGGCAGCAAACGGCTTATAAAGAACTTAGTAAGATAAACTTCTTAATTTAGACGATATTAAGAGCAAAGATGTAAATTACTTGACTTCAGTATTTTGGAGACAATATATTTCAAAACACTGCAAAATCAGTGTAACCTTCAAATTGTGTCCAATACTTATGCGTTGAGTGGTCGAGATGAATAATGTTTGTTAATAATTATTTTGTATATATACAATCATAAAACATGCCAGGTTCTCGTTACTAAATCAATCATAAAGTCTGTTAATGAGTCAAAAGGCGTTGCACCTATGCGCAAGCGAATTATTGAAATAAAATTAAACCATATGTTAGTCCCGAAGTGACCTAGTTTGTGTCAAGTGGACGTTAAACCCATTCATCTCTCTCCCTCTCCCTCTCTCCCCCTCTCTCTCTCTCTCTACTAAAAGATTATTTTATCTTGGCTAATCATTATAGCAATGTTGATGTTTATTGTAACACAGTGGCCTTGTTGTTATCATTGTAACTATACGGAACTGGAGGTTGTGGGTCTATTGGTTGCGGAACACTGTAAAAATCCTTTAAAATGTGGCATATATCATGTTGATAATTGAAAATGGACCAACGGACAGCCAGGGGCGACAACATAATACGTCCTAATGTTTATCAATGGCTCGTAGAAGCCGTTTGATATGGTTTCGAAGAAATACCAAAGTCCAGTAATTTTCAGATGGAGTACGAGTTCTTGAAGAACAATAACCGCGTGTCTGGATAAACCCGTCTAGAAATCCAATGCGTGCACAGCGACAACTTCCCGCCATGCCTGTGATGAGTTATTCCTATATATTCTTAATGATACTAATATGTAAATCCGCTGCCAGTTCTTTTTGAATTAGCCTTCATCAATGGGGTAGAGGCCAAATCTACATACTAATTATATCAACATTTTTCACGCCAGGTTTAAACCTAGAGGCGTTTAGTCAATATCCTCTCATACTTCAAGCTATGACAGCCAATTAGCTTAATGCTTAGTCTTACAATCTAATATAGAGGCTTCCGTATTTGTCACTGTCACCAGTTCAGGGTTGTTGTCCAAGAGGAAGTCGAACACAGTGGCCATATTTCTTTTCAAGTTGTCAAGTGCACCAAGCAATTGGTTCCATTGATTAAGTATACGTTTTCTAATAAATCAAGTGTTGTTGATTCATTTGAGGACACTTGAGTTAAGATGAGCTTAATATTTATGCTTTATTTGGGATTCCTTTGGTGTGTGCTTTAAATTATATTTCCTCCAATTGGTTAGCGACAAACGATAACAAAGGAGAGATTTTTGTGTGGATAGAGCAGGTTAAGATTTATACTAATTGAATGCTATAAAACGTTGTCAGAAAACGATATAGCGTTGTCAGAAAATACTAATTGGAAATTATGATTCCCCGTTTGACAAATATAAAACAGCAGTACAAACAATTGTTTTATTGCAACAAGCAATACCCAAGATGTTTAGAAGCCGCAAATTTCATGACAAAGCAATGAAGCAGTTCCAACTAAATTTCGCACCCTTTTTGCGAATGGACAAACTAATGTATAACAATGAATTCAATTCTATTAGTTATCTAAGTCTTAGAATCTGCCAATTTCATGAACAAAATGAAGTAGTTTCATTTAAATTTTAATAGACACTTTTATTACTATGAATTTATACGAGTATCTAGAAAATATTAGTTATATTACCTTTACTTCCCAGGTTATCAGGTTTTCTAGACGGAGCAAACATGTCTTCCCCAGTAAACAAGAAGTAGTGTTGGAGTAAATAGCTATGACGTAACTTAACACTAGTGTAACTCTTTTCCTCACATTTGACCTTAAAATAAAGTGTTCGCCAAATTGGGAAATATTTACAGTATTGTATAAATTTTGAAGGGCCTTTTATGCTGATTAATGATATTAGGTGAAAAAATAATGACGTGTTATGGAAATTAGATAACACTTTGCAGTTTACTTTTGACCTAGATAGAGGCATTGTCCTATTGGAGTCCACATTTAGAAATAGAGAAACTACAATAAGCTGATATTAGGGAAACCCAAGAGTGACACTAGTGATGGATTCACTTCACATGGGTAATTAAAAGCTAAGGAAATATTACAATTTTTTTTGAGGTCTAAACAATTAGTTAGTGTTAAATATATACAGCGTACGGTATCGTGACAATATGTCGGAAGTCACAGAGTGTCGGAATACCCAGTTTTGTCAAAACCGCAAATATTGTAACTTCGAAAACCGGAAGTATTATTATAATGTTGATTCGAATCACCAGAACGTTATTCCCTTTAAAAATGATAAACTATTCTGTACATTAAAAATTTTTCTAACATTAATTTTTATTTCATTCAACATGCGTAGGCATTTTGAATAGGTCAGGTCTGACGTTAATTTATCCTCTTCTTGGTCTTCAGTTGATCGCACAGTTGTGTTTGCTATCACGTGTTCATTGATAATCTGTCGTTCTATGTCAAGGTCGTCGTCATACGGTCCGGTGAGATCCGTAGGGTTAACAATCAAATTAAACAAAAAATTTAAAGTTTTAACCGTTTGTTTCATATAATCATATCTACTAATAATGTCCAAAAGGCAGATAGTACATACTAGTTATGAAAATGACCATGATTTTTAATTTTAGAATTTAATATATTTCCCAAAATATAACCTCTGTTCTAAACCTGAACATCAAATTATGGGGGTCCAGTTCACTCTTTTACTGACACAATCTCTAACACTAGCACTAACTATTTGTTCTGACCTAACTCATTGATCACCAGCCGAGTTGCCAACTAGGTACAAACATTTCTCCGGGTATATGAACTAACAGTACAGAGAGAGAGAAATGGGGTTTAACGTCCACTCAACACAACCAGGTCATTTCGGGACTAACATATGGTTTCAATTTTATTTCAATAATTCGCTTGCGCGTAGGGGTCTTTAGCCGTGGGAGGAAACCGGAGTGCCCGGAGGAAACCCACGAGGTTGAGAAGGCGCCCCTATCTCCATGCCACATACGCTCACACCAGGGCTCGAAACCACAGCCGTAAGCCAGAGGTGACCGACCAGCTAGAGGTCGAAGCGCGGCACTCTAGACCACTAGGCCATCCCAACCCCCCACTAACAGTACAACCTTGAATCTCTTTAAATAGCCTATCATTGTGCCATATAAAATAGTCTACGATATCACCTCAGGTGAAAGTGGACGTTAAACTCCTAGTAACGAACGAACGAATCCCATATAAATCTCTTGTAAATAGATTACTGTTCGGGTTCCGGCGTGGTTTCCCCTTGTCAGTGATGCAGAACGGAGGGCCTGACAAACATAGCTGTCTATTCGTTCGGATGGGGAAAACCGAGGTCCCGTGTACACATTGGCGTGCAAGTAAAAGATCCCCTGGCAGTTGGAATTCGATATAAGAGTAGGCCGTAGCGCCGCTACCCGGGCCAATTCACCCTCATCGCACACTGTATGGCGTATGCCCGTCTCCCATTAGCCCAGGTTAGGTGCAGAAGAGTAGGACGTTAAACCCCATTTCATTTCACTTCACGATTACTTAAATCTAAACATTGATTGTTTAAAGGACTTTCGTGTCGATTTCGTTTGTGCGAACTCTTATATGATTTAAAGACCTTAACGCTGGAATAAAAACTAGACTTTAATTTGTCAAACGCCAAAAAAATGAAAAGGTTGCCAAGAGTATTACGTCCGGAACTTTGAGTTGAACTCCGTGACTTACGTGGAGATAATAAAAAATCAATTTCTCAAATTATTTTGTATCGACCTGGTAACTTGTCGCAATAATGCGCAATATGGCGTATAATAACACATGTGTCATGCACCATCAAGTTTATTGCCATTCCATTTACTTTAAAACGTCCAATTATAAAATGTAAAACTTGCACTGACTGATGTCAAGTCATTGAACATTTTGGAGTGCCTTGACTCAACTAAACTCTCAATACGGATGAATATTGATAATATGAGTTTATTTTACATTAGTTACAGGTTCACTTCAAAACAGAACAATATACCGAATATCTTTAGATCTATAGAGATGGTTGAAGCTGGTTGAATGTTTAAATTGAATACTCAATACGTATTCATTCATTGGATGACCCGTTGCGTGTCGTTCTGGTGCACTGCCTAAGCTATAGACCTAGTGCTAAGTAATCGAGAGTGTCAACTCACTAACAAATACCACATTTAGATACATCACCCGTTAGGGATCTACGTTGATCGTTTTCGAATGATCCATGATCCATTAATCTCAAACAATTTTCTCGTGCAATTTCGTCAGATTTGGGCCCTGCATTTAGCCTCTGAAAATCAGGGCTAGCCCTTTAAAGATATAGACTTGATCGTTTGTTTAACGGCGTTTGTAATCAAGGTTCGAGCATCAGTCTCCATAATTCACTGTTGGCAAAGTCGAGTCTAGGCTTAAACAAACATAGGCCTGAAATGTTATCTAAATTATTAAC
Organism: Patella ulyssiponensis; assembly: GCA_963678685.1. Classification (NCBI taxonomy): domain Eukaryota; kingdom Metazoa; phylum Mollusca; class Gastropoda; family Patellidae; genus Patella; species Patella ulyssiponensis. Next base: position 48,496,974 of record OY783229.1, on the reverse strand, counting down.
TAGACATTAATTAACTTATTCAGACCATAATCAACCTTGGATTTGAATGCATTTTGTGATGGATGATTTAACGTCAAATTGGATGATCGATAATATGCTTTTTTTTATTGTATTGACTTGAGTAATGATGACCGGGGCTAGGTCTAAAATTCAATCGATAATATCTCGGATCAGACTGGAGCAGTTTGTCTGAAATTTTCAGCATATTCCTTTACTGTTATCTGCTCTTTATCTGGTCTCCCACAATGCCCTTTTAATCTTTAGATGTTATGTTTAAAAGCCACGCATAATATATTTTTTGAAGGTTGTGTAATCCGCACTGTTCCCTAGCAACAATATGCATAGCGAGTTGGTGTCATCTTACCATATGCTACAAATTACGGTTATTATTTGGGCCTACTAATAAGAAATTCTGTTGTCGTCGTAATATAACTGAGGGTTTCAGGTTCACAGCAAATTTATCCCTAAAGTATGTAGCCAGTTTTCCTCTTGTACCATGATATGCTGGTAGCTGTTTCAAGTTTGCGCACGATCCATACAAATGATCAAGGTAAAATTATCATGAACAACAGATGATTCTCTCAGCAGATTCCTATAGGATGCACATAGATTTACCGGTAAATTTATACCAAATCCGTGTCAGATACACTGTATAATTGTAGATGAAGACTTGGCTTTCTGTATGTAATTATAAATACATACTGAAAACCAAGCCATTGACATTCGTGGTACTTTTGCACAGTATTTTGACATGGCAATAACTAAAACCAGAAGTCTTAACTACTAAATTTTTGTGCCAAATTGAAATCTGAGTTATTTAATGTTTTTAATGTTAAGACTATTCTATATAAACATATGTTTACCACCACACACGTAGGAATGTTGAAATAGTATTAAATTTTAATCTATTGCTATTGATCATATGTCGAGTTTTTGAATGCTGTAATATTTGATATTGAAAAATCCACAAGTAATATTGACGTTGTTAGATCCTTTCGACATTTGAGGTTAACTATTCTTTGTAATGTGAGTACTCAATCTGTTGGGCGTTATTTTCTAGGTTTTTTTTTTGTGAAATGTATAAACAATTTAATTTGGTCGTATTTTGATGCTGAAATGAAAGTGTAGGTTATTCAACCTCCACTGCGTGTCTCAGTTTACCGTTTGGTGTCTGATTTATTCAGCTCCTCTGTTTCAAGCTAAAGCTCTGTGAGTAGGATCATGACTCTCTAACCGGGAGGTTCCGCCCAGGGTTCGCTACCGGTGTTGGCCGAGAAAGTTGCTCTGGATAAAAAAAAACCCAGTGTCTATTCATTCGAATGGAACGACAAACTAAGATCCCGTGTACACAGTGGCGTGCACGTAAAAGAACTCTCGACAGTTAGAATACGAAATACGAGCAAGCCGTATAAATGGCGTATTCCCGTCTTCATTATAGTCGATGTAGAAAAGAAGTTATTTAAACCCCATTTTATTTCATTTAAAATCAAACGGTCCTCTGTTTCATTCCAAGACGTTTGTTACCTTGAACAAAGAATATGAGTCGAACGCGGACATAGTTTATACATCATTATTAAGTAACATTTCAATGCTGCTTAACCTTGTTAGGCGCGTTACACATCATTTACGTGAATTCCTTGAAATGAATATTGTTTACTGTTGTTTAGTATCCTTAAAGTTATTCATTTTCATTTTTTTTTTAGTTTCGAAGCTAAGTTTTATTTTCTAGTAGTTACATTCGCTTTTGTCATGACATATTGTTCTGGTTTAGCATCGAATATTTCACTGACGAAAAATAGGCAGGCATTAGTCGAAAATACAGAATTGACTAAATCTGGCGTGCCCTTAAATTGATAATGGTAGTTTAGTAGGTTGATATTACATATCGTAGCGTAATGAAGCTTTAATTAGTATCTTGTCACGGGAGAACAGTCCGTGTATGGAGCGTGTGATAGAATAAACTACTATTTCTTGTCCCCAATATTTTTCAATAAATTCAGAAGGGTATGTGTGTATATATACATTAGCAACTCGACTGCTTCCAAGCTTTCAACCAAACTACCTTGGCAGTTCAATTACAAAGAATTGGACTATTTATCTCTGCGAGCCATTCATTTCAAAACAGGGGAAACCTCATCTCGATAGTAAATAAATCAATAAAATACTTGCAATAGAATAAATTATAAGATAATATAGGCCAAAAGGTGCCTACAACTAATACTTTCATTATGAATTTCCTCAGTCCAACTCTATTACTCTGCATTGATTTCGGGATAATATTGTCGGCTAAGGCTAAAGGAAGGTCGAGTGGTATGAGATCCCATCTAAAAGCCTACTAGCCATGATTAAGACTCTTTTTTATTTAAATTGACATGTGTTAACGAGATGCTAACTTTATTAACGATCAGATATTACTACAACGATACTGGTCCCTGCCGTCTTTACGCTCCTCAATCAGCAATCATTTATCAAACCTACTACGACAGGCGGAATATATTCCCGGAACTTTGTTGAAAGAGTGCAGGGGATGTTGGCAGGTAATCTGTGGCTAAACTGAATGATGCAGAGCAAATCTCTTCCTGTGCTGAAGTTTTTGTCGAACTCTTGACATCTACTTAATCTGTCGATGTATCCAGTATCTAGTACAGTATTAACAGAGCTAGGGTTTTTATCCTTGGGTTCAAAATTGGTAAAAATGTTTCACTGAAAATCTGTATAGATTTAATGCCGCTTAATCCTTGTAGTAATCTAGTTGGCTCACTGATCTCTTTTTCGTAACCTTTGAATCAACACACATAGATCGAATATCGGTACAAATTATGGGAGATTATGATGTTGCTAATTTGAGCGTTACTATTTGTAGGGAAGTATGTATTAACGGAGTAATGTTATCGATAATCAGTGGATTCGTTTGAATTAAAGATAACCAATATTCGTTGTCGGTTTATTTGTCTTCATTTTTCTAAGAACTTCCTTTAAATTAGAAATAATATTGTTCCTAGAGAAATAATTACTAATATTTTTACAAACAACGTTAATCGTTTTGTCTGGCTTTGCAAAGTTTATCGTCAGCATGTTTACTTGGAATGAAAATTATTTCTATCAAGATTAAGTATTGGGAAAGTTGTGTTTTCATCGTAGATTAGTTTATTTTGAGTTTGCTACTATAGTTATTTTTTATGGAAGAAATTTATTTTCTGATAAAAGCCTTTAATATAATGACTTCCGGGGAAGATTATAGAGTAAGGTTTTAGGATTAGAATTGGATTTTGTAATGATCAGAGTTAATCAGGTATATTATACAAGAGCACAAGATGTCATTAAAGTTTTACGGATGCCATTCATCTTTTATTTAATACTTCTTTAGACCAATACTCGACAAGATATAACTAGTTATTTATAACCAAGATTCAAAGATTTCCACCAAAAACACAGAATTTTCTAATTACACCAATAAATCATCCACGCTTCAATATGGATTAAATCAGGGGGAAATATGGCACACGAGTTTTCATGCTTACAAAAAAAACTTCATATTTCTGTCAATCGCCATGTTGATTTTCCATGGTGCACAAAGATTGAAATCACCAACTTCATGTCTGCCGATTGATCAAAAGTGAAACTTTTTGATCGACTGCTAGTTCTGAAGTTTCAACAAAGTATTGACAAGTAGAACTCAGCATGCGGACCCCATATCGTGGATTCTTTTCACAACATTTCATAACCATAACCATTGATATGATTAAATCGAGGCTATTATTTACTTTTGTCAATATTTTCTCCCTCTTCGTGACATGAGGCCAATTATCGGAACCTCTTTTAGCGCGCCGTAGAAGCCACAAATGTTTCGGGTTTCAGCAATAGTAAAAGAGACTCATCCGTTCTGTGAATGGGCATAAGAGGAAGAATTGATAAAAGTCAAATCTCCATTTCCTTTTAAAGGGTCACCGATTGACAGCCGCGCGTTGATTTGATGTAGCCAAAGTTTCCATTTCATCTAGTTATATTTTGACAAACAACATGTAGGTCAAAGTACATACTCGTCTAGTAATAAAAGATAGATAGATTGGTCGGGTTGGAAGAGGAATGTGAGCTTCTTCTTATCCCAAAGAATATTGGTAGATCGTGTGGCAATGAAAACATAGTTCATATAATGGCTTAATGGTTAATTACGCGGATATTGTGATAAATATCTTATACATAATCAAATAGGGGGATTTGAAGAAGTCGATATATTTACTCTCCTTCGTCGTCGAGTATGGCTTACATTAAAGCTATAATGACAACGTATTATATTACGCACTCGAAATATTGTCATTAAAAATGTATCTGAACTGGTTTCCTAAACTCTGTCTTAATATTACGTTTTTGAAATAGAACTGAAACATTTCCAAAAGTTCTAATATTCTAAATGTTAAACACTCGGATATTTATTACTTGACGGGGATGTCTAGTAATAAATATCCAGTAGTGGAATATTTACACATTTGGAGCATTATCTTTAAAAGCATAACTGAAACAATTACGATATTGTATACGATTCCAATCTTACGTATTGAGGACATTATCGTAAATATATAACTGAAAGAATTCAAAAATTCTAATATTCAAATAATAAGCATTAGAAGTATTATTTTTAAAACTATAACTGAACAGGTTCAAAGAACATTCGAACATTACATATTAAAAACATTATCTTTAAAGTATGACTGAAACAATTCTATAAAACAACTAACATTTGAATATCTATATAAATTTTTAGCTTTCTTAGATCCCCTATAAATATATCCTCATATGCCACAATAATTTGTCAAGAATATTAAGAAAGATCCAAAGAAGTTATTTTATGAGGTCACAAAGCTGTCTTCTTTGCTAGAAGTTTTTGTTCAAATAAAAACTATATCTGCTTATCACATAATTTCATTTGGCATTGGTTTGACAATTGGTTTGACAGTAAATAGTGTTTATGTGTTCCATGTCTACTTTGTATGAGGGAAAAACGCTCAGAAAAAAACAGAGAAAAGTCACTTGGCTTCTGAAGAATATTATTAAGGTAATGAAAAGAAAATATCCCCACATAAAAACATTTGATTGCGTAGGATACTTTACCACCTTCTGGCTCAGGATTATATGTTTCATAAATCATTTTGAAAATCTGTCAGATTTTTAAGTAGAATTGAAGAAACCCGAGGTTTAATGTTACAGTTTTTATACTTTCCCCGGAATCTATTATTATTTTAAATCTATATATATCCTTCACCTTTTCTAGAAATGGAGTTGGAATTATTGTTGATTTACACAACATATATGGAATGAGGTTTGTGTTATATTTGTGCAGGACTTGGATATACCCATTGATACACCGAGCAGATATAATATAAGCATTATGCATATTTCTTGAAAGATCATACAATAATGTTGAATTCAGTTGATTACCCCGTTTGTCCTCTAGAGGTTTACCCCTGTCACAGAATATTGGATTGAATATGCATCGTATTTTCGACCAAATTCAATTAAATTGACATTTTTCTTTTAGACTATGTAATAGGGGATTAACTTGTGTGCAATGATCAACTGACGATTAATTATTTGAACTAAACGTAAAGGTAGTTTCATTTTAGAAACAGATCATTACTGATATGGATAAAGTCGTATCCATTCTGTGAACAGCTCATATATCTGCCCAAAGACAGAAATTGTGTCCATTATGTGGCCGAGAGCACAAATCAGATTCTGATTACGATCAATATGTCAACAAGTTCGAGCCACAATAATTAAGATCTCTGTATGCAGGTTTTGTATCATTTGTTTTGTCACCGTCTTTTCACAATGTGAGACTTTCTTTTCTTTCTGTAGGCGATACTGAATTATTTACAATTTATCTCCAGCCAGTCATAAGATAAATAACTTTCTGTGAGCTATACTCAAAGTACAATGTAAGAGACTTAATCTGGTGATTTTAGAGAATAAGAATCATGCAAAAGTTTGACTGGGAATTCCTAAACCAGACGGATTGATATATTCTTAAACAGTTCTTGTAGACGTTATATTTCTATAGTTAGGGCAGGATTATATTTAATCACAGTGACCAAATACCTTAACCAAAAACCCTTTCTGTGCAAATACAAGAAAATGTAAACAAATGAGGTTCGCGATGCTTTACTCTGTTCACTAAATTTATAAAAAAAAGAAATTGTTAAAAATATGTCCATACGAAAGTAAAACCTCTTAGTCTCATATTAACACTTTTCTATAATAAACTTGTCTGACTTAATTAAAATGGATAAACTTTTAATACGCTTATTATTAAGCGAGAAATTCAGTTTCTACGTATCTGTAACCAATGTGTCAGAGTATATGCTGTGGCGGTCGTACTGTATGCTTAACGGATAAAAATTCGCATAGCTCACAAAATATATTCATACTTTCCAAAACCTGTTTCATTGGATTTTATATGTTGATTTGTTTCATGGAATACCGATCTTTGTTGAAACTTTTAATTCTGAAGCAGAAGAAAATGCTGAGATATATAGATTTTATATGTTCCACTCTCACCACAGTAATCCGAAAATGTAAATAAAATTAGTAAACAACCCGACTTCCGCTTGTAACCACAAGATTCCAGAATAAAGGTTGAATATAGAGTTAAAGATTATATACCAAATAAAGGTTACATATAGAGTATAACAAAATAAAATGGTATAAAGATCAAATATAGAGTTTAAGGACCAAATCCGGCTTTAAACAGAACATAATATAAAGTTGACCATTTCCCTCGTGATTGCATACTGCCCTGTAATTTCGGCGTTTAAATTACGAGACAAGTGTTGGTGATTTGTAAATTTAGCACGTGGATATTATCTGGGTATGATACATGACTTGAATGTAAAGTACAATAACTCATCGACACCTAGAGAATATAATATAGTCGTACAGCCATTAAAACTACACATATTGAAACATGTCAATAAATGCCAACCATTATCTTCATTTTTTCTATAGAACACTGTCTCGTGTATAAAAAAGAGTACATTTTCTAATATTAGTATACTTTGAAATATGTTTTGTAAAAGGAATTTTGTTTTTAAATATAAAAAATGCTATATAATAAACCCATACAAACTTAACTTTATACGACTAGCAGACAGACGTTTCAATACAAGCCTTGAAGAATGCAGGTTACGTGATGAAACTCCATTTATATATCTATGTATATCTCTAATGGCGTGTATTATAATATATGAATATAATACAAACTTATATTGTTACTACGAAGAAACATGATAGTGCATGTTTAGTAATATGAATACATTTTTTTCAAACAAATAACTGCGTGACAAATCATACAAATGTATTCGCTCTTGGAAATGGAACACTTTATTATTGAATAAAAGTCCCTCCCAGTATTGTTTTTACTTTAATAGTAAGTGCAGGAGGACAGCACTACACGCAAAACATAAATCTACAAGATAAACCTGCGGACAAGACAGAAAATAGACACCCAAAAAAACCCACAAATAACAAGTGAATGTATCCGGGGGCCAGCGTTAAGCGTACCGCGCTGTACATTCCCGGGTCTGTTATGGCACAGGCTTCACTAAAAATGATTTACAAAAAAAGACGTAACAGAAATTATGCGACCATACTACAGAAATCAGGCGTGCCGGTTTCACACGGTACCCTAATCGGAATGCTTCCGCCTACACCTGAGACTATAAAACTAATTATTTGTCTTTGGTTACATGTGAAAGTTGATGGTGTGAAAACTATCTACTCTTCTCCGATTTCCGTTTGTCATGGATTCTTTTACATACCAACCAATTTATACACGGATGGACCTCGGGCTTCGCCTCCTTTATATGAGACTCGAATGTTGACGAATCTATTTTGATTCTCTTTTTCATGCCGTGACTATTATATAAGAAGTGAGAATTGATTTATTTCGTTGTTTGAATTTTGTTTCTCATGATACCAATTAGAAAGATACCAAGTCAAACCGGACTCCAAGTTTTCTCAATGGAAAGCGCATGATGAAACTATGTTTGTTTGCTAAAACATCATACTATATAAGAACCGGTTATTGATATTTGGCAGCGGAAGGAAACACAATTATAGCAAGCGAAATGCCATTATCTTTATCAAATATTATAACAGTCAAATATCGGACAACACAGTCGACCAACGTGTAATTTGTAGAACATGGTACAAGGGAAGAGCCCAAGGACATTCTGTTTTAAAAGGGGAAAATTAGAAAATCAACAACATTTAGCAACAGTTATTAAGACACGATGTATGGTTAATTACAGACTAACCTATTTTCCTTCAATGAATGTAACATACGCTATGAGTGTGTATGAAAGCAACATGTCCGAAGGCGGTTCAGAGTGACGTATGATTGGACACGATGGAATATGACTTATGTTGAGATGGTTTTTGCCCGAGGTCTGTGTAGTTCTACATCATTTGTACAGTTGTTATTGGAGCTTTATAAAATGCCATAACTCGACATTTAGCAAATTATGTGATGCCATTTCAATTGAACTTCTTAGTTATTGAAAGAAAGGACTCTATTTAACGTCACTGATACCATTGCGGGGTATGGCTGTAGTTATCGCGGGAATGTTAACCTTGCGATGGGCGAGTTGTATTTGTTTACTGCTTCGATTATACCGGTTAATACTGGCAAAGGTAATACTGAACTACACTTCAAAGATAAGTACAAATATATACCAACTACTGATACTGCAAATGTCTCTATGACGGTTGTAGACATATCGTTAAAGATAATGTTGGGAAATCAATATTAATCTGATCATAGAACAACAGAAATATACCACAGTAGGTGTTTTTGTCATATGTTCACACTCTTAATATTAAGATAATAAAATCATAAATAGATACTTATCATGATATGTCTGGTATATCACAACCGATACCCCTAGCGGTTGTTCTTTGGACATAATATGGAGACACGTGGCTGTAGTCCATTTCCAATAGTATCTTTGTAGTATATACGTTTAACAAAATTAGAATATAGTTTTATGAAAAAAGAATGATTAAATATGAATTTGTTGGAAGCAAATATTACCAAATTGTTCAAGACCCGATTAAATACAACAAATACTAAATACGTCTACCTTCGATTAACCGATCAGACAGCAATGGAATTAATGGTCAAACTTAATCCTTGTTGTCGAATTGATACAAATATATTCTTCTGCTCATTTCATAACCCGATTCTCTACTAGACATAGGGTTAACGCCTTGTTAAGAACATAAAAACATACTTAATAGAAAATATTAGAACATCATTAAAGGGGTTATTAGTAATAATACTCTGATCGAATTACGGCGATCTTGGTCCCTCAATGTTATTGGTGTCTAAATATAGCTTAACGCGCCAAATATAGTGATTATTGGCAAACAATTTAAAAACATACAAGACCAATTAGAAGCGGTTCGATATACTTGAACACGACGTATGTTTGTCTGACGGTTTGTCGGATTGGTAAGATTAGACGATCAGGTTGTATTAGGATCTAGACAATTAGGAACATACCAATGATTAGATTGGTGAGAAAATAGCGTTACGAGTACTCGGGAGTTATTTGCAGAAAATGGAATTTGTGTCAAGCAGTCGAGTCGGTTTGTTCGTTTCTATATCCGGACCAATCATATAATGGCTAATAATACCCTACAGGCTGGAAGTACTTCCAGGAAACTTGGTTACGTGAGGTCCATTGTCTCAATTTTCCAAAATAGGATATTACCGCCAAGTAGAAATATCTAATTTAATTTGTTTGGACTGGGAGAGCGCATTGTGTGGCTTTAATCCCCTGAATCTTTTTAACTCAGGTCCCAGAACAGGCTGCATTTTGACATTAATGTGAAACCTAAATCAGCTTACAGCCATTTCCAGCAAAAAAACAATTTCTTTGGTCATTCATCATTTACTGTGCTAATATACGGTAGCAAGGTGTCGCCCATTAATCTTTCTGACATAACACTCGACAAGAAAAAGGACGGAATATTGATGTTATGACGGATATAAGTTCCTTAAATTGTTTCTAGTGTTTTGGGAAATTTTCAAATAATAAAAGGAATTGATCTTGTCTGCCAATTCTCAGTTGATTCTTAATATAGATTTCTTGGTTTCGGAGTATATTAGTTTATCGGGCGATTTTTACACCCTACGTATTATGAATGGTCACAGTGCTAGACTTGGCTGATTCTATTTTCTATAAAAGTCACATGAAAGAAACATTTCTGGTTTCTGGTGAGATTTCGTTGTGTTTTTAACACACGCATGGAAGTCCTCGGTAACTGTGTCTCCCGACACCTTCGGTTTATGGGTTTCGTAAATTGGAACGAGTAACAATTCCCGCCAATTTTCAACCGTTTAGAACGCTTATCAATGAACGGCAAGAAATAACAAGAAATGAAAATCCCCAAGAAAAAATTTAAATCAATTGTAGAAATCCACGCGGGAATTAATACGTCTAGCAATTCATTAAAGCGTCTATGTCGATGTTTTTTTAATTCACGTATCAATGGAGTATTGGTATGTCGTACTGTGAGGATAATGATATAACTTATGTCAAAGAACTAATCTGATTATATACGAGGAGATGACTCAATGCATTAAAGAAATAATTGCTTTCTCTATGAATAAAGTATGGACACTTACGCCTAAGTGGGTATTATTGAGACGATTTATGATTTGGAAATAATATATCGTTATGCTTGTCAGTTCGTCCGTCCAAGCGTCCATTCGTTACACTTTTTTCGGGACACAACCGGAAACAATATTATTGAGACGATTTATGTCCTAGGTTAATGCATGATTTGGAAATAATATATCATTATACATGTATACACAGCGCAAGACATGTTTGTTCGTTTGTCCAAGCGCCCATTCGGCACACTTTTTTTCTGGGACACAACCGGAAAAACATTTTGAAATTATTCCCTTTGATGTGTAGGGACGTTTGCCAAAAGTCTTTTCATTAAAATGATGAGATGACTTCGGGAACTTGTGCACTGTACCCCCCATCTGTGGGTAACGCCTTGACTTCCAGTGTAGAATGCAAGAAATGTTTAAGACAATATCGCTAAATTTGTGAACACATCCTCTGGTTATTCAAGAAGTGTCCTGTGCCCTGAAGGAGTCTTCAATTGCAGGCCGATTTTTAAAACAAATATATTCCTTGCAAGAAATAAGCCGAAATTTGGATTCTATTTATGGTGTCCATCATTTCGTTCGTGCAAAACAGTCATCGCACAGTAGCATTTCTATAACTTACTTTGGTAATGCCACTCTGTCATTCTAGTTTATCAGCTCTGACTTAGATGGAAGGGAGGTTGATAGTTTCTGACCTACACATATACGAATGAACATCGAGTTTAATCTAATCGCTAATCAGTGATTACAAGAAAGATGAATCGTACCAGATGATTAGCGACAACCAAGACAGATTGTAATCCTTGGAGAGTTGTATAAATATTTATATTAATGTACCCTGACTTTCCTATCTTTTGATTAATTGTTCTTCTATTCATTACAGGGTTCATTATCGATTCATCAAAGTTGTTCTTTTCATCTTAGTATTAAGCACAATAGCTTGATTACTATTTGATAAAGATGTGTCCTATCTCCCAATACATATAATTCATTGTCTATATACGTTGGCATTGTGATTGACATTTGATTGCAATCTCTCTTAAGACTTGATAAACAAGGTTATGTCGTTTGATATCGAGCATATGGCAGAGTATGCTTAATCATGTAAGAACATATAGTAATTGTCATTCTCCATTCGGTATATTAATGTTGCCGAACGCAACATCTTTCTCCTGGGAAATTAATCACATATATTTCTTTTTCTTTTGTAAAAGTCTACGTTCGGGAGGTTTAACAACACATAGATGCAGGAATAAATTGTTAACTATGTACACTCTCCGCCAGAGAAGCGGTATCTGGTTTTCCAGAAGGAGTAGGCATGTCCTACCTCGTGTCTGAAGTACGGCACTACTTATAGTTTCGACAATGTTTTGGAATATATTTGACTATTGTTTGCATACAAACTTCTCTGTGCTAAGTCATTAATTCTTGTTACGTATTTAATTCCTCTTGACGTAACATTCTTATGAACAGGACTGTCTCATACTATGTGAGTCAATAGGCGTTCGTTTCAAATGGTTGTTTAATAAATTGTTACTCGTAGTGTTACCAAAACATCTATGACCTAATTTGAGATACAGTCACAGGCGGTAATTTGGTGTTCTTCTGCCTTTTCTATGTAATCCTAATCAACAGATGTATAATTAATTTAACCATTATAAATAATATTAATAATAAAATAAAAGAAATGAATTTATTCACTAAACGTAAACGTTTTTGTTATGGTGACATAATTTCGTTTACTTAAGGCAAAAATTACCCTCAAAAGAAACTACACAACACAGACAGTCTTTCCACACTGGAATATTTTATTGATATTCTGAACCGATTCAATAATAATCCTCGGTATTATATTCGAATAATAACTTAAGACATATCGTCCTGCGCACAACATGATTATGCAATATTACCCCCTTGGAAGTAATTCCCCGACTTAATGCTATTTAGTTAAAGGAACCTAGCCAATATGTGTATAACATAGCATCTGTTTTTATGTGTGTATAATTTCGAGCACTGCGAGGACATGTGTTTGATTGTCTATTTGAATTCTCTAGTAGAGGTAGTTCTATAAAAGCCAAATGGTAAATGCTTAATTGTGTCATTATTAGGGGAGTGATCACTCGATGTTTATGTGGGAGATTTAGTCTTCATATCCACTTCTCTGGATATGTGAGTAGCTTTTAGTATGATCAGTGTCAACATTATTTTCAACACACTGCAACATAACCAGGGAACTGACAATTACTATGGCCGAAGGATTGTGTCGAGATTTTATGTCCCATGCCATCTATTCATTAAGGAAAGCACATATGAAATACTGAAATGCATTACCAAAGAAAAGGCAACGCATAATTCCAGGGTACAGAATAGTAGTCAACAATAAATTATAATCGAACACTAAAGGATCAATATAATGACCCAAAATGTGCCCAAAGGTCACAATCATTTGAGCATTAATGTTCTATGAGATAATAAACATTTTTCCGAGCTCGAATGTGAATGGGTACACTAAGTGCCTTGAAGCCATTGTTGAATGTTCGTGGAATGGTTTTATAAGTATCTAATCAGATTCGCCAACACGCAACGATTCTAACTGGTATTAATTATCATATTTCTTAAGCCTTACTGACGGGAGGTTATTTAAAATGATTGATTAGTTCTGAATATGCAATAATTTATAAGATTGAATTATTGTGGTGCCGTTTATAGATTTTGCTTTTTTGCTTATACTATAGACAAATGTTTCTTCTAGGTCTAGAAAAGAGGTAGGCACGACTAAATGATGCCATAGTGTATATGTACTTTACGTTTGAAATAATGTTTAGAACAGGCTTAGCCATGGTTTAAAATAGCTCCACATAATCAAATGGTTATTAAACTATGGTCAATTTTTCTTCTTGTAAAGGACAATGTTCCGGATTTTTTTCTTCGGACCAACAAAAGAAGTGTTTCATTAATAATCATTTAGGTCCGGTCTGTTGGAAATTGTATTAGTTTTTTATCAATTGTCTTCGACATTTTATTGTTTTGCGACAATTCATGGTGGTTAGTGGTTTCTATTTTACATGTTATTGGCAGATGTTTGATAAACAGTCTTTCATACGCCTGTAAATGGAACAATGACAACGAATCATCTCAAATGTTGTCGTTTGGGGATAAAGATGTGTATTTCTTTCATATTTACAGACTAAGCAAGAAAAGGGCTGAAATGTTTAAGATTACCCTTAAGCATAATCCAGTTTGATATTGTGGAAGACATGGTTTTGTAAAAAAAAATAGTAATAAAAAAACCCCACTTGATCCAACAAAAGATCATGAATGTGTGACTTGGAAAGAAACCCCCACAGTCTTGATAATTGCACAATTGCGGATTGTGTAAGACTCGTTTTGACTCTTTGCGTGAGATGAAAAAAGGCCCTGTTCGGACATAAGCAAGTTATTAAAGTTTTTGTTGGAATAAGACACAAAAAACGTATTCACGGAATAAACAAATACCAGAACAAATTGAATCTTGGCGGCTAGATCTGATACAGTTGTATTTAATAGAAAGAAGTTGATTATATTTCTTGTCTTAAATATAAGTTTTTGTACGTGTCAAATATTTGCGCATTACTGTTCTTTCAGTTTGAAAGTTGATTCAATCTAAGAACATCGTAGGATTTTTTTTTTAAAAAAAAGAACATGGAAAGGTCTGATCTTAATATCACGGGGTTAATATAGAGTTGTTTATGGATTAACTGTCTCAGACACTTTAAATGTCCTTCCGCTAAATAGATTCTTTGAAAATTAATTTACGATTTCTGATATCTACTTAAAATGACCCCCTAGTCTCGACTTTTTTCAGTAATGTCCCCCCTAATGTCATAAATTAGATTCAAGTACGACTGATTCAAGACGATCGAACTCGACATTATTTATAGTCCTTTAATGAGACATTTTGTTGAAACGGACACGTCCTGTCTCTTCAGACGTTCATTTGTATACAAGGCACTGCCACCATTAATCTCTTCGCAACTAATTGATGATAAATAAGATTGAAAATACTACATCCAGACTACCATAGCATAAAACCCGTGAAATAACATACATATTAAGATCAACATAAAAAGTCAGAATAGATAAGAAAGTTATTCCCAAGGTTGTATATCATTCTAAATGTGTTATCAACGTCCCTTAATCACAAATTAGTCTGAATCTGTAGGTGGCATAAAGATCTTTCATTTTGAAGACTTTTTTAACGGCAAACCTTTAAACTTGTTTTAAACGTAATCACAACCCATTCCCTTCCCTAGATAATATATAGAAATAAGGGTTAACAGAACAACACTGAAAAACTAAAACAATAAAGGACAATTTCTAGTATATAGTGCTTCCCAACCATGATTTACTAGTACTAAATGTTATACTAGTGCAGGATCTGTTTTAATCTCTAGTAAATATTTTGCCATGGATATTATACTAGTACCGGATCTGTTTCTAATCTCCAGAATATTTTGTCAAACTTCATTTACTGGTAGTAAATATTTTCTCAAACGTCATTTACTAGTAGTGGATATTATACTGTAAATGGTGTATTTCTAGACGCAGAGAGGAGTTTAAAGTTTAAATTGACAAAAAGAAGTGCTTATTTCCACAATTAAAAGCGACTTGATTGCAGTTTTTGCGGCAACGGAAACAAATCTACATATTACTAATAATTTTATCATAGAAATTGGAAATAATTGGAACAAAACATTTCATAAAATAAAGTATTCTTTATCAACTGTTCACATTAAACCCCTTTTTTTCTCTTATGAAGTTTATTTTTATTTTACGCTATCGGTATTTTTGAATGCCAAATTAAAAATGGTCTTTTTGATCCAATTCGATTATAAAAGGGGGATTTTATTGTGCAAAGAAATTTTTATTTAACATGCTATTCATTAGGGATGTGTTAACTTTGTGTCCGTCAAAGAATATGCCATTGAACAAAAACACCACTATCTCTAAAGGTTTAAGTCCAAAGTAATCCCGCGGAATAATACAGCTGATTACATCGGATTGTTTCCGAGCTGTTTAACACCAATAAACCAGTTGTTACGGAAATGAAAGGACTTCTTTTTTAGGCTTGATTGCACATTCTAATAGCTAATGTGTGTCTCTGTCATTACGTATAATATATAGTCAATGGCTAGATTTTTACGTGCACCTATTATCCGTGTTTAGAATACGGAAAACGTTGTAATAATAGCAAAGCAACAAAACAATACGCTAATGCTCCCACTGTCCCTCGGTACAATCTTGTTAGCCTGTAGATTTTTCTTATTTTAGCAGTATGGCGCATTAAGCCGTTTAAAAAAAGATACAATCTAATCTATAATAGAATAATATTATGTAACAGAAATGGTATGAAAGTTGAACATCAAATAATTCAAACAAATTTATCTATGAAAACTTTGTTTCAAAGCATTTTAATCGCAAGAAAACTACCCCAAGCTGCAAGGATATATTGTTTTGTCACGAGTACGTGATTCAATTGAGGGAGATGTTATGATTTTGTATATGTCGTTAGTCGCTGTTCAGTGTCCATTTACCATGAATATTAAAGCCTAAGTAAATTCTTGGATTACCCGCTGCCAACTTGTTCTCACACCTGTTAGCAACTAGATCAAAACTTAAGAAGCGCTTATAAAGTCACGCGAGCAGATACATAGCCTGTTAGTGACACTACTCTTACGTTTTTATTTTTGTTTAGTGGGCGCACCGTGATGTTTATCTGGTAATTCAGTATCTTCTAAACACAATTTGCCGTTCATTTATGGGAATTGACTATCCTATCAATGTTAATGAATTATGGGTTATATACATGTTTAAATTATCCATAATGTGAATCATTTCGGTAGGGATATACAGTGACAGAACTACAAACCTTACATTTACGATGGAAGGATAACACCAAAAACATCCTTTTTTTAAACGGATGGATTGGCGATAATTGATTTTTCCAGTTTAATATCAAGTAAACAGGTAAAGATATATTTTTTGACTAGTGTTATGTCTGATTTGTCGACATTTGTGATCTATGCCACACATTTAACAAAGGCAATTTTCAACGATAGTTTTGCCCTGTGGTTTAAAAAATGTCTGAATAATCCCAACGTGTTAATAGTTTCGGTATTTAAGAGCCTAACCTCCGCGATCAGTAATCAAATAAGGCTGCATTTATATCTATATTAATATTATCTTTTTTAACATGAATTTAATATTTCATAAAATTCCATAAAATCCAATAAAGTTCCAGACGAATAAAAATAGCATAAACATGTAGTATATAAATACAATATTAGGTGCTAGATAAATCGTTGGAGTTGAAACCCCAGGGTTCGGTAGATTGACAACAGATGTCAAATATGAGATTAGCTAAAGTGGCACAAGTAGCAATTAAGGCACCGATATTGTAAAACGATCGTCTATAGAGACTTCTGGTGGATTGTTTGGTAAGTTAGGTGCGAAAATGATACCTCTATTGAGAGACTTGTTATGTTTGCAAATAACCCTTCGTGTATCATCACAATGGTGCCCAGAAATACAAATATGTAGAAAGTTGGACATTGTTTTCGTTAAAACAATTAGTCGGCTGCCAGTCGAATGCATAAACATGTCCATGATAATTTTCACCCTAGGGTTTAAGCTTACTTAAATGAATGATTTTGGGATATTTAGCGTTTGTATCCGGAAATATGAATGTTTTTTTCCCTGAATATGCCTTGGATAATTTATATAAATGATTTTGTGACATTTAGCTTTTGGAAATATTTAAATAGCAAAACTATGTATATTTTTCTGTTTACCCGATTATAAAGCATTACTGTGAAAAACAACACATTCTATTGACATACGGACTGTGTCATCATAGACTTTCCCTATAAGTAATTATTCCGTTGTTAACTGTTTAAACTGATGCCAGTATGTAATACTTTTAATGCCGCCATCATCAATTACTACTTATTTTTCTTTCAACTTACACCACCATGAAATACTTCCATTAACGAATTCCTGAATTGTTTCCACTGAAATGTTCGTGAACTGTTTCAACTTACGCCACTACTAGGCTGTCACCATCATGGACGGTTTCTTGTTAGGAATGTTTGAACATTTCATAATGGCGACACTACACGGGGCCGTTAAAACTATTGCTACCAAGGATATGTTGGGTTTTTTTTACTGACGACACTATGAAATCTTGTACTGAAGACATAATGAACTGTTTCTTCCGACAGCGCTGAGAGTTGTTTTTGTTGACCTCGTTGAAATACTGCGCCACTTTGAAATATTTGATGGCCAAACGAAGTTCGTCTAATAGGCCACCATGAACTCAATATACAGACTCCTTCATGAACCCATTATACTAACTCCATGATGAGCTTTTCTACAAACTGCAATGTGGACTTGTCTGACGCCGGTATCATAAACCTTCTCCGGTGACGACAACATGAACTGCTGGTGCAATCATGGACTTTTCTACTGTCGTCATCACGAACAAGTGTCACTTTAGTGACCTTACCAGAAACCTTTCTACTGAATCCACCATGAATTGTTTCAGCTAACATCACTAGGAACAATTCGTCAAGATAATACTGTATTATACCTCAATATTTTAAACATACTGCTCTTGGAAATACATATTTATAAAAAAGAATATAATCTCAGTTAGCCATACTGGTACATTATCTAGCCTACACTTCATTTCAAACATGATTCACAATCCATTATCCATATGAAGTGATGGATCATGCTTACGCTGTTTCTGGTTGACGAATACGGTCCGCTATATTGGATGTTTGTCCACCATCTTGGATTACCACCAGAAATGAAATCAACGAGTCCCCAAACCTAATATAAAATCAGGATAGATATCAAGTGATGGATCATGCTTAAACTCGGTTTCTTGTTTTGGATTTTCCAATCATAACGTCCACATCAGAAATGGACGCAGCTATTCCCAAAAACCTAAAATAAAATCAGGATAAATGTGAATAATAACCAGGTTATAGGGTGATTTGAAAGAAAAAATGGTTATTTGATTTCGTTTGATCAAGTAAAGTTGTTTAGTGATGGAAAAATTAACAATTTAAAGGGTGGGGAGGGAGTGTGAGTAAAGATACTTGGCTGCCATGTTCTTAACAAACGATATGAACAAATACTTTTGACTGACATTGTCAGTCGATTCAAATGATGCTCACTCATTTGATAACAGCAACTCTCGATTTCTCTGTAAAGTAGAACATTATCCTGTTTTCACCCAGTGCGTTTTGGTTCAACAAGAAACTATTTCACTTAAATGTGTTTTTCTCCTGATCTGGAGACCCCATACGATTTAATGGAAATGGCCAATTAATTGGCAGTGGTCGTCATAAGCTAATATAAGCTTTAGTAGACGAGTGACAATTTAATTACCCATTTTAGTAATCATAAAGATATTCGTCAATTATTTTTAGTAACAATGATATATTTACTTCCTTAATCTTTGTACTTGCAATAAGTGTTAGAAACTAATACATTCCACCATTAATCAAGTCTCGGCGTGAATAAAACACCCACCTATAGTTCTTAATGTAAAACTCGTTCCTTAATTATAGGCTAATCATGGCAAAACGATTATAGAGAGTGATAATTAATTACAGATCGATCGATTGACGTGGAGATTTATTAGCGATTGTAGTTAGCACTTTCTATTTACACTTGCATAAGACATTATTTGTTCATAGATTGATATAATCCCTACTCTATGTACTGCCTATAAACAAACATACCTATTACTTTGAATAAACAAAAAGACCCACTACTATCTATAAAGAAAACGACCCATCAGTCTTAAGGATCGATCTTTAATTTCGAAAATATGGCAATATCATGGACAAATATGTCTTGCACTGAAACCTGTGTGCTGTATTACCGTAAAACATCTAAATGCCATTAACTGTGCATTGTGTAAGAGCTAAATCGGCACACTGCAGGTTTTAGGTTGGATTCAAACTATTATTTAGATATGTATTCGCATGATAAGCCAATAATCAACTCCCTTGACCAACGGATGGTCGAGATTTAAATAGATCAGAAAACCAGCGAGGTCTTACAACTTAATCATATTGATAATCCAGTACTGTTGGCAGTTAATGCCCCTGTCACTGAAACCTTTTTAAATGTCCTTGATTTCATTTTCTACATAAATTTTACCTCGATAAAAAGGCTGCTAATGGACGTGTATTCACTTCCTGGTAACAACTTTTAAATGCCCATTGATTTTATTTTCTACATAAGTTTTTACTTCTGTCGCAAAGCTGCTAATGGACGCCTATTCACCTCCTGGCATCACTATTACCTTTTACGTCATGACATTTTCTTATCATAATTATTATTTATACTCCACGGGACTTCTACCCCCCCCCCCCCCCCCCGATAAAGAAATCAATTTAACGAAAACACATTTTAGTGATCGATAACCTGGTAAATACTATATACTACTATATCGCTATCACTTCTGTATAGCTGGCGATAATCAGGTCAACTAGAGCTAGACTACTTCGTAAAGGAAACCTATTTAGAATAAAATTAAATAAAAAAAGAAACTTAAAGTCACTTAGCAACCACTATACCTTTATTATTTATTAATCAAATATGGCGGGTACTATAAGCGGTCGTCATCCTAATATCCAATCTGTTTCACAGAGAAATACATACGAATTATCTCTGTCATAGATGACTGTCCTCAACACGTGCATTGACATCACGTGGTGGCGACAATCATTGGCTCAAAGGCTCGTGCATTGTTTACATAACACGTAACTGCTCCGGGCAAAATGACGCCTTTTACTCACTTTAATACCCAATTACACTAAATAGGAAATACTTTTTAACTACAAATACTTCAAACGTCTTTACTTATTTTTCTAATGCATACAAAAAATGTTTTAGAATTTAATTTGTCGAAAGAAAAAAGTTAATATGGGGGACTAATTAAGTCGCGTCGATGTCATCCTTATCAGTGATTGTAGCGGCCTAGCTAATATTCACTGCTGATCAGTGTGCCTAATATCAGGGCTTTACTTCTAAATTAAGCAACGCAACAGATCCAGGTCGAGAAAAAAAAACAACCATCTCTATATGATACACAAAATGTGCTCAATTTTGTCTCCAGTACACGTTTTCAGTCGAATTGAAATGCAAACATTGGGGGAAAAGATATCTTCAAAATTATTTTCGCAAGTGAAATGAAATGAAATCGGGTTTAACGCTCTACTGTTCTGCTCCGACTGGACTAATGAAACCGGGCACACGCCATACAGTGTGCAATAAGGGACAGTTTGCCGGTTTTTCTTCCCATCCGAACGACTAGACACTTGTCCTTGTCAGGCCTTGCTCCTGCACCACTGACATCGTCTTATCCACTTAGCCACCGTGGCTCCCCAAATTGTTTACGCAACGTATCTCAATGATTATTCTACCTTGTTTACTATTGTATCAACCGAACATGATAATGTAATCATATGTAATCGTTGTCTCTTTTCAGTTATTATATTATGTGCATCGCCCGATTCGATCAGAGAGATAATGATTAAAGCTCACGAGTTAAACTTTGATAATGGTGAATATGTCTTCTTCAATATCGATCTCTTCAGCAGGTAAGTTAGCACTTACTTATTTCAGACTTATGATATACGGAGTGGATCTATAGATCCCATATTAAAGGTGGATTCAGTCTTGCTAGAATCTACTTGAATCAATTCATTTCCCATGGTTATCTGTGAAATTTAGCAATGTTTAAGCTCATTATTTATAGAAATATCGGGATGTACAAGTCGTTTGAGATAAGGTGACTCGCGTAAAGGGTAAATATAAGGTGATCCCCATCCCAACCCCAAGGTTAACATTCTAAACAAATGTATGTTCAAATATCAAAAGAGTCCCCAAAAGTCCCATCCTTTAAGCAAAGTATTATTCTAAATTACCTTCGTGATAAAAATAAATGAAAGTTATTAATTTATAGTCTGGGATTGTAACATCAATGTACATTAAATTACCCAAATTTTAACATGATACAGCTTCTTCATATTTCAATACGGCTGTGAGATAATTTGATTCTTTCGATTATCGTTAAATGTAAAATACATTATCATCGGTCATCCCGTAACGATATGAACTTAATTTCGTCAATGTAATTTTTAATCGATGGAGGTGGGTGCATGGACACTTGGGTCTACTGTATGAACTTAATTGCAATGTCGGACCCAAATTTAACAAACAAAATATGTTTCTATGTTAAGGTGTTTCAAAAGCATGCCATTTCCAGGTAAAGATTGTGCGCCCACCTGCAGATGGTAATGATCCTCCTAACGATTGATTGAACAATGTCGTCAAGTTGTAACCTGCAGAGCGTTTAAAAGATTCCGGTGACATGCGACAATATTTCTGCGAATAATCAGTGTGCGAATCAATATGACCTCTCAAAATATCAAAAATCCTATCTACATTTAACCCGCTATTTTCCCGGAAAACCTTTGGATAGCGAAAGCGGCTACATTAATGAGACATAAAGAATCATAATGCAATTTTGACAGGATTATAAACGGGTTGTCGTTCTTTCGAAACACAGCTACTGTGTGGGTGTATTTCCAAATTTCCAAGCATTTTTTTGTCTGTTTTGGATTCATATAGGGCGAATAAACTGTCTAAAGCAGCTTATACGTAGAACCGGGTCATATATCTGCAATGTAAATTATAATCTTAAATAATCTAATACAAGTGCGTTTATTCGCAGAGACGAACCAGCGTTCAAATTTCCATTTGGTATGTTATTTCATTGGTCAATACAATACATGATTATCAATTATCTCACTTCCACTTGGTAGTCTCTGATTAATGGTATTAATTGAAAATGAAAATAACTATTGCATCTAATTACCAATTTGATTAAAATTAAAGCTAAACTCGTGTCATATTGTTTGCCTTCGATGATATCCACTGTGGCAAAATAAATTGAGAGCGAAACACGACTTGTGATAGCATGCAATGTCCACGCTTTTTTATGACCTCCCACCACAATTCCACTGTTCCGGGATCGACACAAACCTTATGTGTGATTGTATCCTCCAAGCCCGGTTTCTACGCAGTAGTTCCTGCAAGATAACCCATGTACACATTGGCGTGCACATAAAAAGAACCCTTGACAGTTGGAATTTAGCAAAGAAAAAGCGAAACGCCAATGCAATGGAATGTACACGTGACCAAAGAAAACCACTAAGCTTATATGTAAGTTCAAAGTGATCATGTTAAAATGTTAACTCCCATTCCACCTCGTTTCATGATTCGAGAATTTTATGATGGGATCGCGAATTTTGTAGAATTTATTTAAATCAGTACTTAATTAAAACATGGGGAACAGACATGTTTTAAAATCGATTTTTGTAATCTATTATTTATTTCTTTAAATTCCCGACTCTTTCTTTGGGTCCGTTAGCCATGTAGATGAATATTTGCCGCAGACAGCCGAGCAGGATAATTCAACCTGATTATCAGAGGAGTCTTGAGAAAACTCTTTAGCAATTATAGCTACGCCATTTAACAAGTATATCTACACACCATAGAACATACACTTATGTCGGCAAGTAATTTCTCAACAACGTGTTCAATATTGACTTTAACCTCTAGCAAGATGTCCGAATCGCGACTGATTAAGTGAATCGGAATAAACACTGTGAAATATTTATATTAAACGCGATGATATATCAACTTTGACTAACGCATCTATAGCCACATGAACGGACTTTAAAATGGCTTAATGACAAATTGAGCAATATTTCAGTCGTTGGTGTTAATAAGTAATCGCGGCAGTATATTTCCCGTCCTAGAAGGATTTAGTTATATTAAAACGCCAAGAAATAAATATATAAAGCCGACAGAGGGATTTTTTTTTGCTTTTCAGGGTTGATTGATTGAAATGTTGTTACGATAGACTTGTAGTACCTTTCGATTAGATATGATTTAGAGACTGCTTAATGGCACTTCTTAATGGGATGATTGGTTCCAATGTTAAATATAGACCGAAATAATTATCGATTGGTTTTGACTGAAACATATTATACCTTGATATATTGTCTCTAATTAAGGTGTGGGAAAATAGAAAATCCCATAAATACTAATTAAATAAATCCCTGAAATTCCGATTAAATAAATAACAACTGCGTCATTGATATGGTCATTTCTGTGAGTCGATAAGTACATTATTGAATGGGGTGAATTGTCCGTGTAACTTATATTATCTGTGCGATTGGACAGATTATCATCGATAAACGCGTTTCATAACGGTATTATGTTAAAAATAATAATGTTAATATAACACAAAACTAGACACTATAGATGATATAGGTATTGGAATAAGGACTTGATAAAATGTGTTATTTACTTTAGCTGTTAATCATAATTGTAGCATGAAATTATTTGTTTTAACATATTTTCAAATTGTTGTTAATAATAATTTTAGCATGAAGTTACCTGTTAATGATCTAAAACAATTGATTTGATGGAAACGGTACCGCCTTTCTCTTCAGTATATAGCCTTTAACTAAATATAGATTGATCCCTACTCTATAAAACCTTGTTTAATTCTTAAGTCAGTCATTTTCTTTTTATTCTTTTCAAATTTAACCGACAACGAGAAGACCCCTAAACTAGCATCATAGACACCCGAGCAGACTTGCCAGGGCGCTTTACTGTGCAATACTAAATACAGCACAAGAAGTCTAACTAAATACACCACTCCAAAAGAAACGTTATATTAGGAGTCAGTTGTCATCTGAAAACCATTTTGGTCGTAATTTTCACCTATCTAGTTTTAAAGAAATTGACACTTAACACAATCTGATCAGTACCCCCTTAGAAATCTTAGAAAATTTGATTGAAAACGAACGAGAAATAGAAAACAGTTTGATTTGATGAATTTATAAAAAGGTCATATAAATGAAGAACGGATCTTGGCGTAGAATTAATGAACCGTAAAAAAATAAATGACAAGATTTCTTAAGTTAAGGAGAAAGGTCGAGAATTTTCCCTGTATAATTTTTTTTTTAATCACATGAAAAGTTCAAAAACAACAACAAAAAAAAACCAAACAAAAAAAATAAATAAAAATAAAAAAATGAATTAATACAAGCAGAATGTGATAAACAGACATATTTTCTTCTCTAGTCTAAAAATGTCAGCAGATACTTTTCTTGAAAATACCCGGTCCAAAAGCAAACTAGCGTAATCAGAAACAGCATTTGCATGAAATTTGTGATTCTCTGGCGTGGGATTTAATGAATAAATTAATGATTCGTCGAGTGAATAAAATGAATGAATTTGTATTTGTAGTAAAAATGCTAGTGAACGGCCTTGGCACAGAGAGAATGAACCACCAGAAAAGAATCAAGCTGCACGTAAGGCGTACGAATCACTCATGACAGTCACCTTGCGTAAACCCACATCGCCAGAATACAAGAAATTCTCAGAGGAGGTGAAAAGAAGGGCCGGAGAAATGTATGAAAACTTTACGTACGGGGAGGAAGAGGTAATGTTGTTAATAGTCACTGACAATGACTTTGGGGAATGGATTGGTGTGTCCTCCTATGGCACAATTCTAGCGCCAGTGATAGAAAACGCAGAATCTATTTGCAGTTTAAGAAGTTATAAAGTACAAAGATTCCGTTTACTCTACGTAGGGGATGGATAACACCTTACTGCCCAGTATTCCCGCAGCAATGTTTTGGATAGGTGCATTGATCGCCACTGGGCCCCAATTTAAATTCTAAGGGTAGATAATTTAAGAAAATATTGACGTAGTTGAAAATCACTGCAAATCATCGAAGTTTTTGATAATTTCAAAACTAATGCACAACAAACATTGACACCAACATAGTAAGTAGAACAAATCATAGCACCCCTTGCAAATTACTCCCACATCAATACCTTAATGTAAACACCACGGGTAGAGAACGTAGGAATGATTGATAATTTCAAAAAAATAATGAATTACAAACATTACTGCCAATCGACGGAGCACAGCTAGTACCACTTCTATCCAATTTACTCCTTCAGCAGCCCTAATATTCATCAGATCGTAGTTAAAAGCCAATCAAGATTTTTAATCACTGACAGTAGTCCATATACATTTTTATGGTTCTTCTACGGAGAAACAAAAGCCATTGTTTGGTAAATGACTTATACCAGGAAAGTTTTTGTTTCACAACAATAGCGTGTCTCCAACTTGAAGTTCAATCCATGCATTCATTATGGTAATGTCCCGGAACGTTGACATTAGCGATATTTGTACGTGTACAATAAATGTTAATCGGTATCTTATTTCGGTCCGCTTTACAGGGAACTGGGAATGATTCCAAAAGTTAAACGAGGAAGTTTTATTTGAGTCTTTAAATGTATACAATATTTTTATGCTGTTTTTATTTCAGGTGAACAGTTTTGTTGGAGCGTTTCATGACGCTGTGATATTATATGCAATAGCATTAAATGAAACTTTAGAAGCAAATGGTTCCATATCAGATGGTAAAGCTATTACAGACAGAATGTGGAATAGAACATTCGATGGTAAGTAACATTAATCACAATGTTCACAGAACTTACGATGCTGTTTATTCTGTTTGCCTAATATGGATTATGTCAATTATTTCTTGAGTTATCTCCCGTGATGATTGTGCATGTGAGGAAACAACGCTCCGGAAATCTTTGCTCTGAGTGAACAAGTGCTAAAGTAACATTATGTAAGAGCTAAATCTGCCTATTGCAAAAAGTAATGAAATAAAATGGGTTTTACACCACCTTTATGTCTATTGACAAGTAACGTTGATACGATGATAAACAATCTATGCCTCGTCTAGGCAAAACTTTAAAGGACAATATTGGTGTCAATCATTATCACATATGTAATAGAACTGGTTAAACACATTCCAAATATAATCATTGCTACGATAGGTGCGTAATAAAGGTTTCCTGAATATAACTTCAGTCAGTTATATAGAGGGATAACTCGTGTTTTCCTTTGACGTTCGCCACTTCCGATTGTTGAACCCTTTATTAATCATCTATCGTTTCAATAATCTCTGTGTTAAAATTACATTTGGAAAGTGTTTAACCAGTTCTATCACATATATAATAATGACTGACACCAATATTGTCCTTTAAACAGCGATCGATAACTTCGCTCAGAATACAGTATTTTGAATAAAATTTTCAAAATATTAATTTTGAACTATTTATATTTGAACTATTACAATTTCTTATCGTACATAATACATCTTTAAAATGTTAGTTGGAACTATAGTACATATTTTTCATTCTTAAAGCTCACCATTTCTCGTTTAAGGATTTTCAGAAAGAGGTGGCCCACAAATGATATTGAGTTGTTTAGAGATCCTTCTGTGTGTGCATTCCTACAATTATCCTGTTGTTATAATAAAACAGATATTAAGAAAGATTTCTTTTTATTCAAAGGTTTTTTTTTATAATCTGCTGTCATATAGGGATATACAAAGTGTATTGTATGCAGTCATCTGGACACATCTGTCAACGCGTCACTGACGCATAATACGGACGTTTTGAAAGAAACTATTACAGTTAAATTGGCCTTCAGGAAGGTTATAGAAAGCTCATGCAACATAAGATTAATTCAGTTTTTAGAATTCCGATAATTGGCCCCCGAAAGATGGTTTTACCACTATCGTGAAAGCTTTAGAACTCGAGAACGCCAGATGTCCTCCCAGATTGCCCTGGTTTCAGAAGCGTTTTAACCACGACATGTGTAATGCATAATCCTGTAGTTTGCTCTAATGCAATTTAAAGATATTAAAACGGTTTTATTGATATTAATGAATCAAAGTCGTTGGTTATGATTTGTAGTACTGTGCCGTGGTATGCATCGCTGGCCACTAAGCCAAAAATCCACACTAACCAACGTGTTGTCACACTCTCTTCTGCTGCATATTTTAATTGCCTTGTGATAGTTTCTTCTTTTGGCTAGGACTCACGTTGTATATATTCGTCATACTATCTCAGTAAGACGTTTGTCTTACCATGAAAAACAAAGCAACTGCTCATTTCTATATTTTAATGTCAAGCACTGGATACATAGGTTACAAGCATGGGTTTAATCACAATACTTAAAATTAATATCTTTCTCTCAACCCCACCATTTCGCAGAACGATGTTTCTGACGGTTGTGGACATCATATGTCTCTACTACGACTTAATGGGGCGCTCTTAACCCAGATGGCGTCTCTTTAACGGTATCCCACTCTCAATGCATGGCTGTCTGTCGAACGGCCATTGCTTTGATCGTCTTCTACCTTTGGGGTTTGGCTTTCAATTATCTAATTGGTCAAACATGATGTAATTAATTATAATGATTTGTTACTAAGCCAACTAATGCTATGTTTTATAAATCATTTTATGTGCCCACCACTCAATCATTCATTTGAGTGCGTGAGATATTACTGTCGACCACTAAAGATGTTATATGGAAACATAAAATGCAATTAGCTCTCATTTATATTAGTCACAGATCAAGGGGGTGCTATCAATTTAATTTTGATTCGATTTAACTAGCGTACGTATAAATGTTGTTTAAAGAATAGTTTCAACTCTTAACAGAAAGTGGTGGTTTGCACTGTGTACACGTTAGTATGCACTCAAAAGAACCCCCGATCTCTGCCATAGCACAATGCATTATATCTGCCTGCCTTTATTGATACAGAAAAGAATGATAGTTTAAACCCGATATTATATCAGCATAAAAGACATGCGCAAACTGTATGTCTTCCCGGATATTACGCAAAGACGATTCAATAACAGAAGCATGTTTACCTAAACTTCGATTAATTTTTACACAGATTAAATAAATGATATTTACGAACGATTGAATTCATTCCGATAAAATAGGTTTAATTTTTTGAGTGTATGTTAACTTGCATTTTGGGTTTTCAAGTACCTGTCTCAAGTTCGGAAACGTGTTTTAACGATAAACGTTACTGCGAAGACATGTCTTGTAGCCTAATGGTCACACTAACCCTTCCTGAAAATTGATTATTTGACAAAGCTCTATTGCAATTCTATTTCAATATCAAGAAACATGAATCAACCCGATATGCATCAGTCTTGCCTGAATTAATTGGACACCCAGTGACCCAATAACAATTTATCCGTCGCCCAGTAGTCTAAGAACAGTAATAAGAAAGTTGTTGGTCATACGTATCTCTGTCCAGAATGTATTCTCAGTAAGATCTACTTGTGTTTCAAATTTTTGAATTTATTGAAGGAATTCAATGTACCATATCTCAAAATGTAATCTATTATACAGATGCAAGTTTAGTTTGTTTCAAACTATTCATAAATCTGGCCTGAAATTTTATCCAAATTATTAATTGGACATTAATTAACTTATCCGGACCATAATCAACTCTCGATGCCATCGTTAGCCTGTGATATTTAGCGGATCTGAATACATTTGTGATGGATAATTTAACGTAAAAATGGATAATCGAATCTTTGTTTATTATCGTACCAACATTAGTAATAGTAACGACATTATAGGCTAGCTTAAAATTGAATCGCTAATGTCTCGGTTGACTGAAATATTCAGAATAACTCTGTTTTCATTATCTTTTTATGAAAACTATTATAACGAGAACACACACCTAGTACTTTTGTATGGAATACAAAGTTACCTAGATGTTTATACCTGGCGAAGTTTCAAGGAAAGTTTGGTCGTCTTTACCAATTTGTAAAAAGATATTTAATAATATACAATTCATTTAATAGCTTAGTGCTCATTAATTTTACATGGGATAAATCTTTATAGAAAATATACCGAATAATACGGCCTCATTGAAGTAGCCTCTCTATTTACAGTCAGGTTCAGATCAGTTCTGTGTCAGTACAACGATTTTTTGAAATAAAAGACAATCAGAATTTATGGATACGACCCGAGAAAAATAGGTTCTCCGGTGAATTAATATTTACTGTAACTGGAAGCGATGTCGAACGTGCTTATAAAACGATTAAGTCAGACTTCTGCTACTAAATAACAGATAAAATCAGAAAGTCATTACATTAATCCTACTAAATTTCATTCCAATAACAATGGAGGAAAAATAGGCGCCATTGGCTGACGTTGGTTGATTAGTACAACTTCAGGATGACACTAAATGTTTGTGGTATTTCATGTTATTTACATAATGTGGGAACATGTAGCCATAACAAAATCTGCTATGATGTAATGTACGCCTTCGTGATATTGACATTATGTCCAGTACGACGTCCAGTCGTCTGTAACATGTTGAACACCCGAAAACATTTTAACTGTTTAAACGCCTACTGAAATGAACTGGGTCCTGGTGACACACTTTGATTAATATGACCCGTTAGATTGTTTATTTGTACGCATCTATCCTTTTGATTTCAGGAATAACTGGCACTGTAAGCATTGATGCCAATGGAGACAGAAACGCAGACTATTCACTTTTAGACTTGAATCCAAAGACCGATAAATTCGAGGTATGATCTTAGTTTTTGCCGTGTCTCCGTTTGATCATATTTTCACCAATCGTTGATAGAAGCTGTTATTGGGCTTTAATTGGAAAATAAGCACTTTTGATTCGGTACATGCACATTTTGTTTTTATAAAGGTTGTAAGACCACTGTACAATCTTGTAAAAATAATTCTATCATGTTATTGCTGCATGTATGAAGTCAATTATGACATTCTTGAACGTGACTTTACTCTGATCTCTACATTTGTGTATTACGTGAATATGACGCCATGATGGGTAAAAAAAATCTTACGATATTAACGATTGCCGTTGTAAAATGCAAAAAAAAAAATAAATTTTGACTTCCATGTCGATAATATCAGGGATTCGTTAAATACAAACATGTCACACATAATCCTAAAATCATTGACTTGCATGAACTCCATCTTTTTCTGGGATTGAATATTTTATTCGTCTGTTAACTTGTTTTGTTTTCGCTTTGTTTTTAGCGTCTGTCTGTCTCGGGGTGTCATGTCAGAGATAAATACAAATCAATATATTAATGAATAATTTTGATAGATCTGCGCACCGAAGTGTCCTAAATCGGACAGGCTGTTCGTCTTAATGGGTTCTGTTGGCTTTAAAACAGATGAAAGATAGCGAACGCTTTGGTGTGAAGTTCCTTTTGTCTCAAGAAATATTCTCGTTGGTGATTTACTATAAATCTCTTACCTTCGAGTAACAAGAACTTGATCTAGATGAAAGGGAAACTAGAATAAATGTGTAGATTAAACAGTACAGAACTTGATCGTGTGGGTTATTCTATTTCAATTGTTAATGGATTCTTCATTTGAGGCGCAAATATTTTTGCGATGACTCTATTCACGGTAGAGAAATTTTTGACAAAATATCCCATCAGAGAATATATTCTAAATGCCGGTATAGAACAATTTATCTTGTTAAGAAATCTATTTCTCGTTTGTTTTACCAAGGCTGTTTCGTCAAAGTTGAAGGCAGAACGTTGTTTAATAGCTCGGAAAGATTTTCCTACGCGTCAGCAATATTTTTTTGTGTTTCTAATATAGCCTATATGTTTTTTGTCATTGTAAACAATTTTTTATCAGTGGGTGTATACAGGATGTTTTAATAAAAAAGAAAACATTTTTAAGATTAGATTAATATTTTGAGGGCGGGCGGGTACATATTCAGAAGGCAGTTGGTCCTGTACCCAGTTTGATTAAAATTAGATATTGTTTTCTTTGGTTGTTCTGAAAAGTGCATTCAGATCATATTTACTACATATGTTTATAATATACCCATTTGTTACATCTTTTCGATGGTTAAGGCCTCTAAGCCTAATGGTTATAATCTAGTCCTGCAAAATAGAACCAAATACCACATTACCCCACCCCTCGCTCTTTCTCCCCCACCCTTCCATCGTCTAATCGTGTTATTATGGATTATCTAAACTATTAAAACTATAAAACTACATGTTAATCTATCTTGGAAATCATCATTGTTCCTTTAGAAATAAGATTTACAGTTCCATGTATATCTTTTCCGCAACTGGATATTGTTGTTTGAAAAAAAGAAAACAAACAATTACATTAATTTTTCAGGTAGTTGCCAATTACTATGGTAATAAAAAACGCTACGAACCGGTAGATGGAAAGGCGATTCATTGGGCCGGAGGTCGGAGTGGTCCCCCTACAGATAAACCAAAATGTGGGTTCGATGGCTCTAAATGTCCACCAGACGGTTAGTGTGTGTCGGTTTTATATAATTATAGAACACAAAGCTAGACAAATAATCCATCCCAAATAAAGTTCAGTGAATACAATTTTGTTTGGTAGACACCTCCAGCCAGTTCCACGAGAACCGTGCAAACATCTGTAACTATTATTCAAAGAAATGAAAACTACCAGTTTAAATATGTTGCTAAGCTCCACAGCAAAATGTTTCATAAAAGCAGGGAAACACGATTAGTAATCATTGACTTGGTTCTAAAAGATAATAGGTAACTGACCTGGCCTCGCTCCAGGTCCATGCACAAGGGTCCTCCCCAAAATGGGTACCGAGTCAAACCGCGACACTGCTTCGAAAAAAACCTTCCTGATTTTGCAAGATCGGTTCGTGGGTACGTGGGTTACACAACACTTAACATTTGTGATTTAAAAAAGAGTTAAGTGGAAACACCGTCGTCCTATTAAACCAAATGTCAGTCTCAAAATAACCGAATTAATATACCGACTCGACGTTAAACCCAATTCCTTTCCACAAACACAAGAACGAATATTTATCTATATGTAGAACAATGATATAATAATATGTTTATTTACAGAACCTTTTCCTGAATATGTGATTGTTATCATCGTTCTGGGATCTGTATTAGTCGTCGTACTAATAGTAACTATCTTTGTTTATAGGTACCTTTTATTTTGTCTTTTTGTTTTATTGAACATTTAACAAAATATATAGTATTATATGCATTGATTATAAGTAGTGACGAGTTTTGTGTGCGGGGCAGTCATTTCTAGATCACTTATATTAGTATAAAAAACCGGAGTGGGTGTGCTTGTTATTTCTGACACGTCGGATGGAATTGATGGGATGGGGAGATCACATAGCTTTACTTAAAGAAAAAATAAGAATGACGAATGTATTAAAATACTGGAACAGACACAACCAACTGCATGGCAAAGATTAGAGGGGAGGAACTGTTTGGGGTAGTGGCAGTAGTTTGGGGTGCGAGGAAAGGCTAACTATCAGTGTGTTTACAAAATAATAAATGGAAAGACCAAAACTAAAATTTTCTCAACCAGTTATAAAATCATTTGTCACAACACAGAAATTGGAATCACGTTACTCAGGAATATGTCTGGTTAAATCCTAGTAGATATCCGGCTAAACCCTTTAATCTAAATTACAGCTTTAGCTGTTGCTATTAGAAAACGCTTGAAGCCAATATGCCACAAGACATTGTCTTAAAGTTGTAAATAAAGGGATTAGATTTTAGACCTTATCAAATATTTCAATACTATATCTCAGCTGACATTGAAAGTCGTCTGTGTCTTTATAGGCTTCACTTCGATTCCAATTTGGGTACAGATTTTTCACAATATTACAGATTTTGTGCCACCGTTTCTTTTGGCAGCGATTCCTGAAACTCTAGACTAATTTCTTGATCTACTCAATTGAAAAAAAAACCCGAAAAATCTTTGTATTATTCTTTTCAGACACATCAAACTTGAAGCCGAATTAGCGGAAATGAATTGGAGAGTGAAGTATGAAGATATCATGTTCGGAGCTCCTACCAAAAATCGGAAATTGGAAAATTGTGAAAGCCGAGTGAGCTTAGATCGAGTAAGGTTACTTTTTTTTATTAATAATGAAATATGTCTCTAGAAATTAAGTCTCGCAATTCATTAAGAAATGAATATAATAATGATCTTTGGTATAGACGTTGTTATTAAGTAGATTTTTCATTTGATCACAGATTGATCCGGATTAACAAGATTTTTTTCTTTGAGTGCCCCAGTGCCATTCTTGCGCTGTCTATAAATTCAATGGGGTGGGCGTGTGGATCAGTCGTCCCGGTAGCAAGTTTTCCGCTTGTCTTTGGCCTATCATACCCGTTCATTTCTATTTCTGCTTCAATATAAGTGAAAACATTTAGATATGATAGGTATGGACGCGGAGGTGGAGTGGGAGCGATAATTCGGGAAGATACTACTGTTTTTTTTATAAGTTGCACTATAATAAGGGAAATTCGTGAAATTACTTGGATGGGAGTGTTTAACCTCCTGTTTCGTTTTGTATAGTTTGTTGGAAAACACTTCCAAATGACACCACTGGAAATCTCGAGACATATGCCCGGGACAAGGCCTTAAATATTCAAAAATACATTTCGCGGTATGTTTTTAAGTACATGTACAAGACTTATCTCGACCACCAGACTGAATCAAACCCGATTATCTAATCCTACACATGCACTGACACGACACAATTATTCTGTAGGTCGCAGGTTAATATTATAGGAACTGTCGTAATGAACTGTGTGTTTTGTCCATGACTGTAAATAAGATAAAACTAGATTAACGGGAAAATCTGTCACAATAGAGAAAAATAACCGTGCCAGAATTGAGAATCCATTTTTCAACTGACCGCCCTTGACTTCCTGTCAACCAGACCAAGAATTGTAATGGAAAGTTTAATTAGTAAATACCAATATTTTGTGTTCACTTTGGCGTTTTACTAATTAACTGTGCCCATGATGAACTACCTGTAAAGGTCAGTGTCATTTGAGTGATAGATATCACTGTACATCCAATTTACCATACTCCAGATCTTGACTCTAGTTGAAAAAGTTCCCTCCCTGTTGTAATGTATAAGAACGATACATGTATATATTGTAGGTCCTCGAAACCTTTGAATGATACTCTATTAACTTTGTCTGGTGGTCTTTTAATAGAATTTATTCCATAGAGTTTTAAAGCTCGCAGAAAAGTCATTTTGGTTTGTAGACGAGGGATTACGTATGTGATATAGAAACACTTTTTGCACCGAAATAAATTCAAATAAATGAAGTCCGGGAATACGCGGTGTTTTTTTTTATTCCTAAGTAAATGATAACATCAATAGAAACTGTAGTTGAGATAACCTGAAATGATTATTCAATTACATTGTGCTGGTTAAAGTTTTGGGTGGAGTTGGTGTTTTAACACTAGAGATGTTGCACTGGTGTACTTAAAACACTAACTCGACTCAAAACTCAAAAGGAATCACTTTCTTCTAGATCAAAATGTAATTAAGACTGGAAAATGACAATGAGTTCATTTAGTGTTGAGATGGACCACCTTGGACTGTTGTTATTCTCTAAATAAAACTTCTGTTTATTAAAAAAATCAAATAAATGGTGTTTTCAATTTTATTCATAAAACAATCAAAGTAAAAACTCAACCTATTGATTTTCCATTTTAAGGTTTTGTGTTGTGTTAGTTAAAGGGTAATGCATATCTGGCTGTATGCATGTATGAGTTTATGTCGTGGTTAGAGAGAAACTCAATATGAAAGAAATGTTAAAGATCTCTTCGTACCAATTTAGTTTGATCAATCCACGTGAAATATAAAAAAAACCACGCATTGTCGGATTATGGGCCATAAACTTTGTGAACCCATCATAGAGAAATTTGAGACACCCCTGCTTAACTTATTGTATATATTGTTTTACAGTGCAGTGAAGCTGCATCAATTAATACAATGGTAATGCACCTTGATAATGGTAATAAACAACTTTTTACAAAGACAGGGTATTACAAGGTTCGTATTCAAAGGCTATTCACTAAATGTACTTCTCATATTGCCAAATGGTTACCTTTTCAATAACTTAATGGGTGATCTTTACATCAAGTCAGGTTGTTGACATTGGTCTCTGAACGTCCGATATATGGACTATTTTAATATAAATATTGTTGTTATTATGCACACTCTAAAAAAGAAAAATAGATTCACGAAGACTTGAATTATATAGCTTAGTTGTTATTACAGAAACATATGGCGTTGTGATACGTTTGGTAAAAATAATTTTTAGACCAAATTATTTTTTCAGTAAAAGTACTTTTGATTGTGTATCGTTTTGAACCCCATATCTTAACTTTTTTGTAGACTAAAACTGGGTGTAGAAATGATTTTAATTGTTTCCGTTAACCCTATATTTGTGGTATACTATTTCTGTTATAGGGTGCAATTAACGCCATTAAACCAATAGAAAAACAACATATCACCATCCATAAACCATTATTACTGGAAGTAAAACAGGTAATACAAGCCTTCACGTTTTATTATTAAAGATTTTTGTCTCTCAAAGAAATTTGCTTGAATATGTTCATCTTTAGAGCAATTTGAAATTTAATTCAGAAATGTTCTTAGTTTTTCAAACTAAGTTAAAATGTCAAATCTAGATGGTGTTCAGCTAGATTGAAATAATCAATTTACGGTGGGTTTTTTTTTATCTTAATGTAAATTTTTGTACATCTTAGGCGAAACGTAATTAGCACACGGAGAGGTTTTTTATTTGTATACAACAAGCAAATGTTATGTCCATTAAAAATAGCTAATAAACTGATGTCACTCGGAGAGGGTGAAATGTGTCATTTAGTTTACGATAGAGATAGTTGTAGTCCTAAAGGTTCTTCTAGACACGACTCCACGTCGTGTTAACGTCTTTTGTGACCGTTATGGACAGTTTCTGATACTAAGAGTTTCTTCAGTGGGAGTCTGTATAATTGTATTCTTAAAATGTTCATCATCATTAGTATGTGCATGGAAACTGCGAAACCGAGCTACCTCATTAAGTTTCGCATTTAGGATAAAGACTTAATCACGATTTGAAAAGGAAAAAAAAATGATGCAACAGGATATCAGTTCCCTGCAGTTTTAAAGGCATAATCAAATATTACCTAGCATCATTAACGAGTTGTGTTTTGTAACATTTGCCTTATCTCATTGACATTATGATATTGTAGATTCATTAGGAAACGAACCTCTTTAACAACTTTCATTTTTATTACTAGATAAAAGATCTTCAGAATGATCATTTGGTAAGGTTTGTAGGGGCGTGTATAGATCCTCCACATTGTTGTATATTAACAGAATATTGTCCTAAAGGAAGTCTGCAAGTAAGTGTATTACACGACTTTAAAGGTACATACTAACAGAAATACACATTCGAAAGTTTCAAAAAGGTGTCACGGTATATTTAGCTAATATACATTTGATAAGAATTCATTTCATTAGAGAAATCATTGTCCAATTCCATTAACAAGATTGGTGTAAATAGTCCTCCCTGTAGACCCTAATATGCATTAGAAAACTCATTAATGTTTATTTCCTGTCCCAATGTTTGTTGAACCTGTCCTTGATGCAGATAGTTTTCTGATGATATTTTAGTGATGATATTTTATCTTCAGGATGTTCTTGAGAATGACCAAATCAAACTTGATTGGATGTTCAGATATTCAATTATGCAAGATATCGTTAGAGTAAGTCAGTTTGTTTATTAGCGGTCGGTTTCATTTCCTGTGTTCAGCAATTTGTCAGGGTACACGATCAGCTTATCCTAAGTCTAAGCTTTGGTTTTACTTTCGGCTATAAGCAATTTAAAAGTCTGTTAGTCGCCAACTTAGTGAAATGTAGCCATGATACAAATATTGACCCATATTACCAGTGTATCTTTACCTCAATTATCATTTGGTATCTTAACAAGGGCGCAGTTTATATATAAGAATTACAGTTCATTTCATAATTAAATGAAATTCTTAAAAGATTAACACAACTTAAATTAAATATAATTAAAGAGGTTTTTTACATATTGATTTATATAATTAAAACAATAATTGCAAGCTAGATTCCCATAGTCCCGATTTTAGGACACAAATCAAATTGATAGCAACACATTCTCGTTAATCTGATGACCTGGAATCAACAGACACAAAGTAAATTTCAAATGACTTGCGGTATGATTGAATTATTTTATGGACCCACTAAGAGTGCAGTTAATATTACATTTTATTATGAATTCTGTTTCCAGGGAATGGCGTATCTTCAAAGCACTGATACACACAGCCATGGTAATTTAAAAAGTACAAACTGTGTTGTTGACAGTCGATTCGTAGTTAAAATAACTGATTTTGGATTACATGGCCTGAGAGAATCAGATAATGACATGCACGAAGAAACATACGCCTTTTATAAAAGTATGTATCTTTTAGTATCACTATTTTGTAAAAATAAAATCTCCCTTTAAAATTCCGAATAATATTGTTTGAGAGTTGAAGTCTACTATAAAGCTACTAATTCAAAGTAAGCTATGTGAACTCTCCAAAAGAAAAATGATTTACAATCTGATTAAAATACAGATCTTTATTTCGTTTCGTTTTTTTATACTTTCTATGGCCTACCCCACATGAAGATCTGACCGCTTGTCGCGACAGGTCACGTCAGTGGTCATACGAGAGGCTGTTGACCCTATGACGACATACATTTCATTAACCAATTAGCATTGCTGTTACAACTGGATTACCCGCAGTTACGTGCAAAACACGCCTAAAGCTCACGGTAACAGACCGTTTCATTGACTGATACCTTACACCATTCAGAACCTGTCAATGATAATAGCTCTTCCAGATCCTAGTGTAGTAAAGACAAGTAAAACGAAACGAAACAGGATCTGTGTTTTAATCAGACTTAATGATTTATACGCATGTATAGCTTACAGTATCATTTTGATAATTTCAGGTCAATTATGGACAGCACCTGAATTATTGAGAATGCACAATAGACCACCAGCAGGTTCTCCTAAAGGAGATGTTTATAGTTTTGCTGTGATATGTCAAGAGATTGTTTATAGAAAAGGTGTATTCTATCTGCAAAATATAGAAATAGAACCACAAGGTAGCCATTTTTTTACAATGCCTCATTTATTATTCAAATGAATAAAGTAGAAATCTTTAAAAGAAAATTTACCTAATGTTCCACGCACCTTCATTATCTAATCCCATTGAATTGCCTTAGGTTACAAATAGCATGACGTTTAAAAATTCGCTAGTGGGGTTTTTTAGCAGCGGGAAGAAACCGGAGAAAACCACAGGCGACCCAAATCCTTGTCACCTACAACCGGGGAATCCGAACTAGTTGACTCAATGACAGACCTTATGATACAACGCGTACACGCTAACCTTTCGGCCATCCACTCCACCCTTCTTGTATGACCTGTAATTTATATTCTTACGTAATAAACACGACCTTATAGATTTAATGATTAAAATTTTTTGCAACGCAGCATTGTTGATTAATTAAGGATCACAAGTCTGAAATTCCGGTTTTTTTTCTTTTCGCAATTAATCTCTTTGGTATGGTAATTTGCGGCAGCCAGGAAATTATAATAGTCATTGTATAGAATTTAAGCGAATGTATCATTATTACAGATATTTTACCCAAAGTAAAGAATGGTATGAAACCATATTTTCGACCAACTTTAGAAGATTTTGATTGTCCATGCGATGAGTTAGCTGGTGTTATCAGAAGATGTTGGTCAGAAGATCCGACAGAAAGACCAGATTTTCAGAGTTTAAAAAATATTATTAGAAAATTGAACAAGTAAGGACAAGTTGTTTATAGATCCAAGATTCGAGGATTGTTATTGTTTACTCAACACTAACTTTATGTTTCCATTTCTTTTCTGCCATTCAACATTAAAGTTTTTAAATGCCTTGCATTGAGATGGGACAGTCTCATTGCCCTTGACATGTACATGCCTTTGGCCAGACTCATGACACGCACACACGTGACAGGCATGAGGTCTGCTACTTTATCTACCAAATGCAAATATGCATAACCCAATAATATTATTCCATAATAGCGGATGGAGCCGGTATACTATACCGTAGACAGTATCCAGTAATCGCAGCTTTTGGGGTTATTGGGGAGTGGAAAATGAGATCGCTTATATATTCATTTCCACGCATTACCCGTGTATTCAAAACCAATTATTAAATTAACATTTCAAGTCAGTTTTTTCTAGTAAGTTAAAGGAGCACTTGCAATGCCAAACGGCACGACACTATCTTACGTATTGTCATGTTACAGAGACGGTGATAAAGGAGATATTTTAGATAATCTTTTATCTAGAATGGAACAATATGCTAATAACCTAGAAGCTTTAGTAGAAGAAAGAACTGGGGATTATCTGGAACAGAAGAAGAGAGCTGAAGACTTATTATATATGATGTTACCAAAGTAAGTATAAAATAGAAAATGTAATGGGATACAGATAAAACATTACAAATGCCATATGAATTATTTCTGAAATTTATTTAATATTGATATAAATCATAGTTCTTGGTTCATTTGAATAAAATCCAGATTTTATCTTATCTAGATGTTGCTACCAGGCTTAAAGAATCCATAACTTAATGGGCCGTGGGTGCGGTTGAATAATCGTGTCTGATACTCGATTAGCCTTTACAAGATGAAAAATTAATGAAAATCAGTCAGTCTAATTAGGAATATTTCATGATGCGTATATTTGATAAGAATGAATATTCTTGTATCCTATATATATTGTAAGGTGGTCGTTATCTTAAAGTGGACATAGCTGCTCAGTCAATGATACTTTTGTGTCTTTAAAGAGAGAGAGAGAGAGTGTGTGTGTGAGAGAGAGAGAGAGAGAGAGAGAGAGAGAGAGAGAGAGAGAGAGAGAGAGAGAGAGAGAGAGAGAGAGATGGTTTTACGTCAACTCTACACAATCACGGTCATTCCGAGATTTACTTAAAGTACAATTTTATTTGGGGTAATAAATTTTGCCTAGATGTGGGTGGAATCCGAAGAAATCGGAGGTTTGACAGGCAACTCTACTCCTGGCTACAAATACAAGCTTGAGATCGAAACCCCGCCGCTTGACCCAATGACAGACCTTATGATCTAAACGCACGCTGAACTTAAAACAATAGCAGATGTTGATATAGATCAAGTTTATATGTTTCAATGGTAAGATTGTGAAATAACACTAAAACGAATCTGATAAATGGGTAGAGATGTCCAATAAAGCTTTTACTTAAATGTCTATAATAGATAGTAAATGTCCGTATTGACAAATGAAGTAGCTGTAATTGGCACCAGTCAAATCATTGATCTTATTCGATTATTTTCAGAAAAGTTGCAGGCCAGTTGATACAGGGAGAATCGATTAAAGCAGAATCATATGAACACACGACTATATATTTCAGTGATATATGTGGCTTCACGGCTCTGTCAGCTGCCAGCACACCCATGGAGGTAATCTAACACACAATGAAGAAATATTAAACATACAACATATTCAATATACATGCGTATTAAATACACATTATTTTTGCAACTATTCCTAGTTAACCCAAACGCAAGAAATTATTTGTTTCTTTCAAATTTGTATGCGTCATGTTGTTGAATTATGACTAAATCGCATTAATTTCACCGAGAAAATAATTTTTCTTGCCTTACGATTTTGCTAATTTTAATGCATAATTATTTTATATAACTTGCATTTTCAGGTGGTGAATCTCCTCAATGATTTATACACTTCATTCGACTCCATTATAGAGAATTTTGATGTTTATAAAGCAAGTAAACCAGTTATTTCAAACATTACTTCTATTAATTATTGGAAGACCAGCGGTCGAAATAGGACAGAGTGGAATAACTTTTTCTATGAAATCCAAATCAATTCGCACTGTTTAAGTCTTCCAAAAATGTTTGCTCAGATAAGAAAATATTGTTGCATCTAGATATGAAGAAGTTGGTCTTTAATTATAATGTATATATGGTCTAATTTTCAAATCATGCGAGAATGTGCATCTGGGTGTACTTTGTCTTTATTTGAGCATGTAATTATCCTGCCGTATAAACCGAATATTATAATTGCCGAGAACAGCGTAGCCCCACAAGACACAGGACAGCAAATACTCAGGATAAAACGGTGCAATTTGTATATTATTGATTTTTCGTCTTTAGTAAAATAAAATAACCTGTCGATCTCCAAATATAGATTATCTAAGATACGCTGAATAATAGTTTTATATCATTTTTGTTTTAAAGGTAGAAACAATTGGTGATGCCTATATGGTAGTATCAGGTCTTCCGGTTAGAAATGGAAACCTTCACGCAAGAGAGATTGCCCGGATGTCCTTAGCATTGCTCAATACAGTCTTGTCTTTCCGCATACGTCACAGACCCGACGACAAACTTAAACTTCGAATAGGACTTCATACAGGTAAGGTATTGATAATAAGTAATTTTAATTTATTAATGTAAATTAACAGTGTCGAAACCTTGATATTTGAGTGCTTTACACACGGTTCTACAGTATACGTCATCACTTAGTGCTTTAGTGACGTAGAAGGCACTCTGACATTATAAGACATTATCTAACCGAAGGATCCAAGATAGGTTTGATTGCCGGGTGTGTGCTGGAATGGGACTACTGTGTTCAATCTGACACTTGTATGGTTTAACTCGTGTCGTTTCGTATTGTAACCTGCTTAACCTCGTCTAATTATTAAATGAAGTGGGGTTTAACGTCCTACTGTCACAGACTAATTCGAATTATGACTCCTCCCCTTAATATGGCAGCTATATTAAATATAAATTAAACGTAGCTGTTTTAAATATACACTACATGCTAACATATTAAATACTGAAGTTTACTTTATAATGTTATGTTTTCAGGTTCAGTGGTAGCTGGTGTCGTTGGTCATAAAATGCCTCGTTATTGTTTATTTGGTGATACTGTTAATACAGCTTCTAGAATGGAATCAAACGGATTACGTGAGTCATTCTAATCAAAGCCTATCATTAAAAGCTACTTAAACTTTTACGTGCTTGTTTAATGACCAAGAAAGCGTTTACAGTCTTTGCAATGGGAAAACATACGGAACCAACATTATAGCGTCCATGTTAAAAGTACTACTG
The DNA here is from genome assembly GCA_963678685.1 of Patella ulyssiponensis. Classification (NCBI taxonomy): domain Eukaryota; kingdom Metazoa; phylum Mollusca; class Gastropoda; family Patellidae; genus Patella; species Patella ulyssiponensis. The sequence goes on along the minus strand of OY783229.1, from coordinate 48,454,236 downwards.
ACCCGATGTCCGGACAAAAATAGCATACATGAGCATATTAATTAGAAAGATAGAGAGAGAGGTGCGAAGTTGGGTTTAAGGTCCACTCGACACAAACTAGGTCATTTCGGGATTAACATATGATTTAATGGTATTTCAATAATTCGCTTGCGCGTAGGGATCTTTAGCAGTGGGAGGAAACCGGGTGATCCGGAGAAAACCCACGAGGTTGGCAATTAGAAAGATAACTGTATGTTTGTCTCGGAATAAAGTAGGTGTAAGCTCTACCTGATTCATATTTAATGTTTAAATCAAAAGGATAAATATCATACCGTTTATAATAAAACGGGAGAAGACAGCTTTATTCTACTCACACGATGTTGGAAAAAAATATACTTAGTCGGTTACTGAATTGTAATATCTCTAAGCTAGTGAAATCGATTGTCTAAGAAATATAAAGTGTTTCTCTGGGATTTGTCCTCCCCATGACCATGATGTAATTATTTCTGTCTTTAAACTTATGCAAGCGGAATATGAATGCCGATTTCCATTTAGTTTATGCTCCAGTGTTGAATTATGGCCGCATTATCTTAACGCTGGGAGCGCCCTGACGGTATACAAAACAATTCAATCTTCTATACCAGCTGTATGTGACATCTTAAGTCAATCAAGTTCACGATTCTAAGTCCAATCCTTTTTAATTTCTTTCTTATATCCCCACAAGTGGAAAAATAGATATATACTTGTATATTCTCCCCTCGACATGTTAGTTGCTAGTCCCATTCTAATAAGATATTTACTCCAAACTAATAAATCAAATTGTCTACTCTTTTTAGCACAACGAATACACGTTAGTCCACAGTGTAAAGAAGTTCTGGACACGTTTAATATATTCGAACTGGAGTTAAGAGGTCCCGTTGAGATGAAGGTACTATGACCAATTATTTGAATTTGATTAAATACTGAATTTTAATCTAGCCATTAATGACTCCACGGACACAGTGGGATCCCAGGGGTGAAGCGATTTCGGACCGGAGCTCTAGAATGTCGGTAGAGGAAAATCATTGGAAATGGGCTGTCGGATAGGACAAAAACGATATCCACTCTAGGCGGCGTGCATGTAAACGAACCTTGACAGTTCGAATTTGAAGGAGGTTAGGGGGAAATGTAATGAAATGAAATGGGGTTTAACCTCCTACTCTTCTGCACCTGGGCTATTGGAAGACGGGCATACGCCATACAGTGTGCTATGAGGGAAATTTTGCCCTGGCAGGGGCGCTACGGCCTACTCTTACATCGAATTCCAACTGTCAAGGGATCTTTTACACGAGACCTCGGTTTTTCGTCCCATCCGAACGACTAGACAGCTGTCATTGTCAGGCCCTCCGTTCTGCATCCCTGACAAGGGGAACCACGCCGGAAAATCGAGATGAACTTTCTCGGCAAATGCAGGGATCGAACACCCGACCTCCAGGTTAGCGGGCCAGTGCCTTGCCCACTTAGCCACGTGATCCCCGAGGTTAAGGGGATTGTACAAATAAGCATACAAATCAACCGTATGGTAGGCCGAGAATGACCAAGAATGTTTAACGTTTTCCTATCTGGATACATTAACATTTATAGGCAATGAAAGATTAACATATCAATGAAAATGCCTTGAAGGGAAGAGTATCTTGTCGAAAAATGTAGATCCATCGTACACGTTTAAATCTTATTAGTCTCAATACAACAATCAAACATTCATTTGCTATTGGAACAATGTGTTGAAATCCTCACTATCAATCATGTATGTATATGTCTTGCTCTCGGCCATGTTTGCGCAATAAATGATATATGTCTTCATGTTTTTTTCAGGGTAAAGGATCCATCATCACCCACTGGTTGGTTGGAGAAAGAGAAGCTCCAAGTCGATAATATAGAATAGATTAGTTTAATATTAAACAACTATATTATCCGTTCATTTACATCGTAGAATCACCATTTCTTTTTTGTAAAAGAGCTGTGCCAATTTTTTTTAACTTCCCTCGGTACATATCAGTCGCCATGACAGACTATACAAAACAAAACTAGCCTATAAACGATAACAATCTTAACCAACGGACAACAGATTCCGACATTTTGGAGAACTATGGCGACAGAATAGATGCCTTTTCTAAAATTCTGTACTGTTTTTTATTACTTTTAAATTTTATTATTTTGTTGTTAAATAAGATTTCATAACAGCCTTATGAATGATACACTATATATAATGAAGAACTGATATCCATTTCTGGTTGGGAGGTGGTCGCTTTAAAAAGTTGTGTTTTTGTTTCCTATGTCACAATCTGATTGAAATACAGATCCATTGTTTGTTTTTAATACTTCCGATGACCTCCACTACATGAATTGAAGATCTGGTTGTAGTTCGTTCTTTCCTGGAGTGTTACGTCCAATTCGACCAAGGCGGTTGTAGTTAGGGGTCATATACGAGCAACATTTGACCCTATGACGTCGGTAATGCGATTAACCAATCTGCTTCGGTCTTCCAATTGGTTATTCGGATATACCACTTTTTTTTATCGCAGCGAATGTCTAAGCACAGTTCCGAGCGCAACACGATACGAACTCTACAACACAGACCATTTGATTGGCTAATCCCTCACATCACCAAGAGCGCGGGTTATTTATACGCTCTTTCTTATCTCTGGGTTATGGAGGCAAATAAAATGAAATTTCGAACTATAAAAATCAAAACGAAATGGAATCTATGCTTTAATGAGATTGATATTCTTCGTCTTAAAGTTAAACCACATAATCCAAAAATTACTGATCTCTGATTTGGTAACTATTTTGTTTTTGTACCGGACAAAACCATGTTTGTAGTATTATAGTATGAGCTGTTATATTAGTCAGATTTCTATTCATGTATACAAATTATGTTAATATTTATACTTTCTTATAAATTATATTGTAGATCATATGTATATCATACGTATGGGAATTAAAGATCATTTAGGAATAATAAAGTAGCTCGTACATTCTGGGATATACTAATTAGGATTTAGCATGACCTATTTAGAAATTTACGTAGAAATATTCTCCCAAAATCAAGTATTTCACGCCTTTCTGTGTTGATATAACCCGGTTCCACCAGCTATTGATGTTAGAAAATTGTTTGTTGCTAGTTTTACTTTTTTGTGCATGTATATAATTAAGAAACCATTCCATAATATATATTATCATCAACATGCAACCAGTGATCATGAAACATACATTAGTATGACGTATGAACCTCGACTTAACGCTGATGTCTACTATTTTGGTAAAATATAAATATAATAATGGGATTAGCAGATGTTGATATCAAATGAGATAATGAGTTTAGTTAAAGTTCACCTGCACTTGTTAAAGGGCTTATCTAGAGAGTCTCAATGCTAATCTAGACTGGATGCCCAGTTCTCTACTCAATTATATCAAGAGTGTAAAAGAGCAACCCCTTCTACGACCGTCATTAAATTATGGTAGCGATGGTGGGGGTATATGAAAATACACGCTGTCACCATTTGTTGAGATCTTCATATTTTATTTAGCTTGTTTAATTTAAAGCAACACATTAAATGTTATTATACTGATACGACGTCACATCAGCCACCATTTTTTTCCTTGTCTTTCATCCAACTTGTGACAATACATAAAGGCGAGTTGCCTTTGGATTCTTATCGAAGTTGTTTTTAATTTAGTTAATCAAAAATTATTTCTTTCCGCAAGATAATTTGATCAAGATGTATTTATTGTTCTGTATATTTCTTAGGGACATGGCATGGCAGATGAATGTTTTGTCAGTGTAGTGTCCAGTCTAAGCTTACCAGATACCAAAGAATGAATATATTCCACTTTTACATCAGTGAATTCCCCAAAAATATATTAGCATATGCGTATATATTGAAATGGAAAGAAATATATATCGGCAAAGATCAATGCATGTTGTTTTGCATTCATTTCTTAGTTATTTAAATTGAGGTCAGTGTTACTAGTTTATACGTTGAGATTTCATATTGTACATAACGTTCATAATAATGTATAATCACTTTCGCAACTTAGACATGTGCTTTGAAACACGTGTCTTAATTATCAGCCAAACTTTGGTAGCTTTTATGTTATAATGTAAATACACTTGTATATTTACCTTTAATGTCTTAAGACATATCGTTTTATCACAAATGTGAATTAGTTTTAAGAAATTATTTATAAAATTTTAATTATTTTTATTGCATGTAATGCATATCAAATAGATTACCATTAAGATATTGTTAGTTAATCAATGTCTGTTGTGTTAAATGTAGTTAAAATACAGATCTTAGTTTCGTTTCGTTTTTTATATATGTGGCGATCCCTTTTTTCTATCCGGATTTATTATACAAAGGCACCATTCTCAGATAGTATCATTTTTTTTCGGTCTTTTATAAGCACACACACTTAATTACCCATGCATTATGCAAGGGCTGAATCTACCTGTTGCAAGTTTTTCTGTGGGTCTGAAATGTTATCTAAATTATTAATTAGACATAAATTAACTTATCCATGATCAACTCTCGATGCCATCTCTAGCCTGCGATATTTAATGGATTTGAATACTTTTTCTGATGGATAATTTAACGTAAAACTGGATAATCGCGACTTCAGCATACCAACGTCTGTGATGGCGTATGAGATGGACCTAAACTTCAATTGGTAATATATGACTGAAATGTTTTACTGAAATTTCCAGCATATTTTCTTTTCGTTATTCCCTTTTAAAAGAGTTCTGATTGAAACGATGTGTATACCACTGATTTTTGTCTAACGTAATTTTCTAGTTTTAAAACAAAAGTTAAACACATCTTGTACAACGTGTAATAAAACCGATCTAAATTTCGTTTGGTTTATTTTATATTTGTGATAGTTTTCTTGAGGTGTCTCGAGATGAAATATTTAAAGAGTTCAGATATGTTGAACCAATGTCCTTACAGTCATCTTTGCTTCATTTCATACAATCATCTACCCTTTCGCTTGTTAAGACTTGGTCGAAAATGCCTTCGGTCTAGAGAAAATCGCATGGAATGTCTTTGCACGTCACGGGTTAAACGTGGGGAGGATGGAAGTATCTTGCATTGGAGTGAGAGAGAGAGAAATGGGGTTTAACGTCCACTCAACACAAACTAGATCATTTCGTGACTAACACGTGGTTACATTTCATTTCATTTCAATAATTTGCTTGCGCGTAGTGGTCTTAAGCAAGGGGAGGGGGCAACTGGAGGACCCGCAGAAAACAAAGGGGCATGGACAGGCAACTGTACTCCTTGTCACGTACAACCGGGGAATCGAAACTAAGCCAGTTGACCCAATGACAGTTCTTATGATATAGTGCGCACGCGCTAGTCATTCGGCCATCCAACAGCCCTTGCATTAGAAACTCGATAATCATATACATAATTGAAGTTATTCACTGATTTAAACAATACCCATTCAAATAAGATTGATATTTGCAGATACATATATTATCAAGGGTAAGATTAAAAAACAAGCCAAAAGCTCATATACATTCATCTCTTATTAATAAATATATTACAAAATACAGTTACAATAATTATGTACACTTGATATACGACACTTTATATTTCCTATTAATCGCGCATGTAAATAATTTAATAGCTAATCAGATGGGGACAATATTGGCTCAAGCGATCGAGGCTATGGGTTATCAAGAAAAGGAAAACAAAATTTGAGAAATAAAATATGATCTCGAAAGAAAACAAGACACAAATTTTGAACTATAAAACACGAAACGAAAAAGGATCCGTGTTTTAAGAAGTGTTTGTTATAAAATAAAGAGATAGGTCAGTGTATACACCATTCAACTAACTAGAGATTGTTTTATTATATTATTATGTATATATTATTGTAAAAGCTTATTAATTAATTAAATATCCTCTCCTTTTCCTACTGAGGATTAATTATTTGATAAATGCGTAACTCTACGTTTATATTGAGAAGAGATAATGTCCCCAACCCCACCCACCGACTCTAACCCACACTTTGCTTCATCCATGGGATTCAGTGATGATTTATTGAAATGAAAAATAATCCCTGATGTAACAATTGAACTAATTAGACTGCCCTGGTAAAGCTTATATTTACACAATAAACCAATTAAAGTAGCTAAGTCTCTAACTCAATATCATCCACATTGAAAACACGCATAAATTGCCAATTTAAATCAACTTTGATGCTGTGATCTTACCGGGAAAAGGTAGGCTTTTGATATCCAATATTTAAGACAAAATAATCATTTTACCATTGGTACACGAATCGTGTACCATAATGCGTTTCAGCCTCAGTTCTAGCAAGAGATTCGAGGAACGAGGCAAGAAACATTACACCAAATCAAACGGCATATGTAGACTGGAATAACCAGACGCTAGAAATTTGTTTTCGATTGAGACTGCTGGCTTATATCGCCGAACATAACTGATTTGAGAGAAGGAGAGAGAAATGGGGTTTAACGTCCACTCGACACAATCCAGGTCATTTTGGGACTAACATATGGTTTCATTTTATTTCAATAATTCGCTTCCGCGTTACCTAATTTGAAATTAGAGTAAAAACATAAACTATTGAATGTAAATCAGTTTATATACATTCATATTACACAGTATAATATACGTTGCGACCCACTTGTGTCAATTTCTAGGTCCAAAATGTTAGCGATTTAGCTCCTTTAAGCAACTATATTACTGATGTCAAAATCTTGTGGACGCTGTATAAAGTGAAAATTAATAATAAATCATACGATAGGTCCAGTCTAAAGGGACCTTTTCCTGTTTCAAGCCCACAGTCGCTCTAAATAATTGTTTAATCGATTTATTATTGGATATGGGTTAATTGGTTACGACATACCTATTTGTTATAATAACATCTTCCGGTCAACATCAAAACTTAATTACATCCTAGCCGCTACAGTTCCTTTTATTGGCGGAAAGAGGGGATAGTTTACATTCAAGATTAATCCGCGCCACCAATGAAAAGTCAACACAGACAGACATTGACGTGTTGAACAAACATCCATACTATCTATAAATGTCGTAAAATACATTAATCTAGGTTCGATTCATACAATAATCTTATCACGAATAGATTAGCAGCTCCCATCGTATCCAAATTTTTATAATTGGAACGGTACAAATGTTAGTAAGAAACGACTAGCCGGGTATCAGGGGAACATACTCGCTTTTATTATATCTGAAATGAGTTGGAGGGGATGACGACTGTGTGGTAGATAAAGCAATTTACATTCCAATAAGAAAAGGTTGATAGATTTCCCACGATAATACACAGCACACATACTACTGTTCATTGAATTCAGTCTTTGTGTCACGTTGAGAAACAAGCAAAAACCAGCTAAAAAGCAAACCTTGCTTGGATCTACTAAAGGTTTTAGCATTTTTGTCACTTGGACAAAAGAAAAAGCAAACATTGCCAATTGGTTGGGGATACTAAGGCTTCTTCAATTTTTAATTTAAATGGCTAAAACGTAGAGACATACCTGACACTGTCGTGTTCGGTTAGAAATGACTAGTGGCTAAAACGTAGTGACATACCTGGCACTGTTGCGTTCTGTTTGAATTGTCTAATGGCTAAAACGTAGTGACATACCTGGCACTGTTGCGTTCAGTTAGACATGCCTTGTGAAGGAACATTCACCCGTTGATTTTGTGACAGTAATACTTATTAGTGTTTCACAATGAAGATTGTATGAAATACTACGTTGTGTTCGGTCGTAGTGCTGCACTCTGGGATAAATTCCCCGCATAGCACACTGTATGACGTATACTCGTCAGTGTCGGCAAATTTGGATGTTAAACCCCGTTCTAAACATTTGAAGAACACCAATATAACTTGGGGGAAAACAAAGCGCCATTTGTTTATGGGTATAATTTTATTAAACGTTTACGTCCATCACCGAGTAGGGTTGATATATAAACTATATGCCTACTGTCAACCATGATAGTATGACTATTGTCAATTACACTCAGTCAAACTGCCACACATTTCGTCACCTGGAAACTTACATTGCTACATGACAGATCATCAACTTGTATTGGTTGTTAAAATTGTGTTCCCATTACAATTATGATTAGAAATTTCAATTCAATAGTCACTGTTTTTTTTAAAAGAGTCCCATGCAACTATTCACCATATTCCGAGGTCGGACTTGACGTCCACTAAGCTCTAAAATGTCATTTAGAGACTGGGAACACCAGAAAAACAAGTGGTCCAACCATGTTACGATTTCTCAAGTACATCACATAAAACCATCACTGTAGACTCTTGTTTAAATATTGTACAAACATGTTAGATATTTTATTGGCATCATCAACGGGGTGCATCTTGCTGTATGTAATAAACTGTCGTCGGTATCTTTGAAGTTCTGCGAGACTGAAATTTCTATTAAATTGTATCTGTGTATCATGAAGGAAAATAAAAGTACATGTGTCTGCTACTGTTCATATGTTAATAAATGAAATAACATGTATATTAAAATTCATTGATACTGTGAAAACCGATTAGGCAAGGGTCAAGGCGGTTGCTTGTCAATTACGATTTCTCGCTTTCCATCAATTGAAGTTGATGAATTGGACAACTTTGCAACAGCATGTGGACTGGCCAATGGTCATATCAGAAAGTTCACCCTGACCATCCACCCCTATTTGAAATAATATCTACTACACGAGGAAAGAGACGACTTAAACAGGGAGGAATGTGATTTCGGTACTAACACATCTATTATCTTTATTTTAATAACGCCCTTGTTTGCATGGGGTCACTGGCAGTGGAATGGATCTGTAAAACCCGATGGAAACCACGAGGCATGGCATGCGACTCTACTCCTTGTTTCAAACACTCAGAGTATCAATTCTACAACATATGAATCGATTAGAGACCTTGTGATCTGTAGCCCACACATTACAGTACTTGGACATGGATATAATAAACTTGAAACATCAGATTGGATTTTAAAAAATCTGTACTAATCAGACAAACAGTGATCAATGTATGGCAAACTCCTTGGGAACTCTTTTACATTTATCCTAAACAAATAGTGTATGTATGCCAAACAGTGGAAGATAACCATCTTACAAACCATGAAACTAGCGAGGTTGGGCAGGTAATCCTACACACATCCAATAATCTATAACACTTCTCCTTGCTTCCCACATACAGACGTTCTTGGTGAACTACCTCTATTGATAGTTCTTGGTCTATTTGTAACCAATATTAAAAGATACAGTATCTGTTGCACCTGTTATTGATATAGAATCACCTATTACACTTAACTTCTGATTACTCATAATATCCTGTAATAAAACAAAACAGTCATATATATATTCAATTTACCCAATTATAGTCGTGTCTTTTCGCCAGGTTTGTCTTTACGGTTTAACTGGCTCGTTCGTTTGTTTTTGAGCTTAACGTCCACTTTCACCGGGGGTAGACAATTTTTCTTGTTTGCCGACAATTTCTAAAGAAGACGTTAGTCTACTGGTCTAGAGCACCCAGATCGTATACTCTAAAATGTAAACTGGCAGGTTAGATGAACTGGTCTTGAACAGCCAGACTATGCGTCTTTTTCAAGTTTTTACGACATTAATGAGTTTCCATGAATAAATCTTCTAATATTGGTGAACTAGCGACTGAAACCTTATATAAAAGTATACACACAGCACCACAAAAACCGCTAAAATGGACTAAATGAATAACAATATATACTGCATATGTTATACACAGATTTAGATGTCCATAACTCAATACAAAATCTTATAATTCTACTCACATTTACTATTTCTTGTGTTCTTTTGTCAAGTTCATAAAGGAAATTTGTAGAAGACAGGGGTTGCTGAAAAAACCAACAAAGTGTTTAAATTGTGAACTGACCGGTAAAGATTATATACTATAATATGTAAGCAGTGTTCCAATATTTTTGTATTGTAGATCATGTAATTATCAACCCCGTGCCAACATATAATTCATTTAGACTACTTACACACTGTGTGGACATATTCGGTGGGGGAGGTTTTCTTTTTAGAACAGCATCACAGATATTTTTACAGGGTAACGTATCTTCACTTTGTACTGTTATTAATGGACTGTCCCATCTATTGGTAGATATAGGCTCTTCAAATCTCTGTACTAACCCTTCAAATCTGTAAACAATAAGTCTTAAAAGGTATAGGCTATTAATAAGGTTATTCAATTCACATACGAAACTCGTGAACTTAAGTGCAGTTAATTTACAACTAGACGCTAGTGATATCGGTCTCCCGTTTCACGAAATTCCAACTAAGATAAATTCTAAATTTTAGTAATTTGATTGCCAATCAAAATTGAAGTATCTCCTAAAATTTGGATTTTATCTTTAGTTAATTTATATTTCGAAAAACAAGACCCTGTCCTGGGTAGTTTAAAGTCTCCGAGTCATTGCCTCTTAAAATACAATATTGTTAAAATTGAATCCCTAGAAGGCATATCAGTCGTAATACGTTTCAATTCAGTTCAGTATTTACAAAGATATGATGAATTGAAACTCTGGTATCATCTGAAGAAGGCATTACCCGGATTTGGTCAAAAAACAGCACCACATAATATATTTTTCGCTAATATATTTTTGACGAACATGTAATTCAAGTATTATCGCTTTTACGGGTAGTCCTACTATTGTATGATCGCCAATCCAGAATTTAACATTTGTGTATGTTTTTTGTTTGTTTTTACTGAGGTGGATAATTAAATACATACATATTAGTTTCATATTGTTCTGATTTATCTCTATCTTCATTCAATTTAGCTGCCTTTTCTGGACTTATATCACATAACACCTGTATTGTAACAATTAATAATTCTTGGTAACAAAATCTGTTTAGAAGGACAAAGAGTAAGTTTATAGAAAGCTATACAAAGGGGAAATAACTCCAGTGTGAAATAAATAGGATGGAGACAGACCACCATTAATTTCCCCATTGACTTCAGTGTTACTTCGGGCCTCTTGGGCCATCGCAAACTTTTAACTTTTCCCCAAATTTTCTTTGGGCTGAATGCTCACAGAGGAACAAATGGTCATGTCTTGGTTGACCACGAAAATTTTGAGATACACAAACTTGAAGAGGCATACTAAAACCATGTAACTAGTTGCCGTACATATCACCGTAGCCAACCTGATAACCCCGTTATCCTTCCGCCTCAAAATCCTGAATATTTATCAACACCTGGAAGAAAACGTTAATTCAAACCCTCTTCTTCAATTCTGGACCGAAAAATCAACCAAAATGACCATGCAAAAGGGGAGAAAAGAGACAGAGAGAACTGCTATAAATAGACGAACTACAATTTTTGGGTATTGAGATGTGAAATTTAATGATGTTCTGCCTCCGGATGACATCGAAATCAAGAAGGGCGATGCCGGTTGGGGATTGTGGAGGTTAAAAACTTTCAATCTGTTTCACAGAGAATTACTTACGAATTATCTGTGTAACAGATGACTGTCCACAACACATGCGTTGACTGCACGTGACGTCAGTCATTCGCTCAACGGCTCGTGCAATGTTTACATAACACCTAACTGGTTCGGGCAAATGATGCATTTTACTCATTATAATACCCATTTACACTAAATTATACTAAATAGGAAATATTTACTTCAAACGTCTTTATTTATTTTTCTTTTACCTCAAAAAAATGTTTGAGATTTTAATTTGTCGGAGTAAAAAAGTTAATATGCCGAACTCATTAAGTCTCGTCGATGTCATGCTTATCAGTGATTGTAGCGGCCAAGCGAATATTCACTGCGGGATCAGTTTGAAAAACTTTCCGAAGTCCACAATGGCCTCTTATATAAATGAGTATATTGGGGAATTCTAACCCCTAACCTATAACAACTGTTCCAAATCCTAGCGTATTAAAAACAAGTCAAACAAAATTTTGAGCTATAAAAAACGAAAGAAATAGAATCTGTCTTTTAATTAGATTAGTTTACTTACAACACAATGTGGAGTTTGACAGGATTTTGTTACACAGTATAATTCATATCGAAAACCTACAAAAATAACAAAGATTATATATGTGGACTTTTCTGCATAAGCTTGCCCATATACATTACTGCTTCTAGAATAATTGTCAACAAATTCCACAGAGCTACTTTTAGAAACATATTATGAATTATGTACTAAGCTTTAAAAGCGAAATGTGAATGTGAACATAAGTATGCAAAACTTACTCGCAATTATTAAGTTGTTTTAAAAATTCCATTTGAACCTAACTTTGCCCTGTATGACGTTCACGGAGTAAATGGGGGTTAGCAAAATTGGTTTCAAAAATCGACTCCCGAGACCCATCTCCCGGTGTCGCACTCTTTTAGAGTCAAAGATTTCGAGACTGTACAATTTGCAAATGAACAATTCTTAAATTTAGACAATCGCTCCAAGAATCCAAATACCACCTAGTCTATAACATTTCATCTCATATCGTGTTAACGAGCTTGGAGTGTAAAAAAAAGTGATGAAATATATACCGTCAAACGCATTCAAAATTTAAGATTCCAAAATTGGGAAAATCGATAACGCTCTTCTTAATACCCTAATGACTAAGCCCATAGAATTTAAAAAAATAATTCTACACAAGATCTTGTCCTGGACTGAAAGAGCTGTGGCCGTTAGTTTTCAATTCAGTTTATAAACTCCCACACACTCACCTTTTATGTAATTAAGTGAATCAAGAATTACAAAATCATCCTTGTTAAGTAACCTCTGTACTGCAGATTTCAGATTACCCCTGGATATCTTTTCTTTCTGTGAATCTGTAACAAAACTTTCATGTAATGGAACGTGCAAACAGAAAATATCATTATTTATCACACAACAACACGTTCTACAGTAGATAGGCCTATCGCGCTTTTGTGATAACTCTCATAATCTACTGTTTATACCAACGAATAATATTTATTTATTTGTTCGTGTAAGAGGGGGTTGGGTGAAAAATAAAATCTTCTACAACTCTTTTTTTTAATATTAAAAAAAGACTCGTGACAGATTCTCTCTATATATCTCAATCTATTAACACCTGCAGTCACGGTGTCCCAGTGTGTAAGGTGATGTTTTACTAATTCGATTCCGGTGTTGGCTGAGAAATGTTCTCGGGATTTTCCAGTATGGTTATCTCGTGTAAGTGTTGCAGGAAGGGTGGGCCTTAAAGGAAAAAATGATCGTCGTAACAGTGTCTGAAAGTCTGGGCGTTCGGGCGGGACCAAACGAAAACAGTGATCGTGCCTACATGTATACGTTGGCGTGTAGGCCTACGCACAAGAACCCTGGACACAGTTGATATTCGATTAAGAGTAAGCAGAAACTCTGCTTTCAAGGTAAACTTTTTCTGCATGACATATTCCGCCTTTATTAGCGTGGTTGGTGCAGAAACGAAGTACGATACGCCCATTTCTATACGATATGATAATTCTACTCCCATTCCATAACCAATCCGTATAAAGGTATGAAATGAGAATTATTAAGTTGAGCTCAACATAACCATTATTCGGGTGAAACGCACAAACTACCTTACTTAATGAAAGCAATACTAATCTGCAACTTGATTAAAGCGGTCAGTTGTACATTAGTACTAATTCGTCACTCAATATTCACTGAACAAAAGTGAAATACTCACCAGAATAAACATCATTCTTTAGAGTAGCCGGATCATCTGTCACTACGTGCACGGAACGACTTGGCTCGTGTTCACATAAATATGCCTTTAATTCATTTGTTCTTTTAGTTTTACCACTGCATGGTAATCCACATATTATCACTAACGGCATTTTAAACTGTAATCAGTAATGTTTGTTGCTCATGAAATAGCGACATGTGGATTGAAATCTAAGTAGACATGTTTTTCCAGTGATCTCAATAGTTTGTATATTGATGACCTGACACGTTTGCTCGCGACACAAATAACATTACGGATCGGTTTATGACTACAGACCGTTATACTGTTTATTTTTTAAAATACGACCAAAAATTATTAGAACTCAGCACACCTACCGTTAAAAGAATCGAATGCTTCTAGTATATTATATTCCGTGATATTAGCCTAAGTCTTATCCCATTCAGCTTCTTCAAACAATGTCTGCATAACCCCTTATATTCACAATAGCCAACTGCCAACGAATAGGTTATTTCTAAAAATGAGAGGCGTGAGTCTAAAGATTAGAAATTTGCTTCCTTTGATGATATGAACCACACACCTTCCGCAGATTCCCTACAATATTTTCTGGGTGAATTTGCGTACGCGGTCAGCTGGGGGTTGAGTGGAGGAGGGTGGTGGATGCGTCAGTGATGAGATTTCGGATCGAACCATGCAGGTCCAATTGCAGTGCAATATCCATTATGACGCTGGCATGTGTACATTTACACATTAACGTGGAATATGATTGTTGTTAAGCTTTCCTGATCTTTATGCTGGACTGGCCGTAGAAACGGAATTGGTGTTACGAAACAAATTTTACGTTTGGGGAAGCCGAAAAAAACCCTCAACGGTTAGGCAGACAATCCTACTCCCCGTGAGTCACAGTCGTGGGTTTAATCTCAAGACAATGTTTTGTGATATATAGTGGACCCGTCCACCAGCCCGCTCTGTATGGAACAGAAATACACGAAGAAATCAGTGGTCATACCGTCTGTCCGTTCAGTCACACTATTTGGGCCACAATAACTTAACCTGCTTGCTTCTAATTGTGATGGAATATTTAAATGCTCACCAACTGAGCTAATGAAGACGGGCTTAATCCATGACATTTTGCCCTGACCGCGGCGCTACTTTCCACTTTATATATTTCGAATTCAAACTGTAACGGTCCCAATCTGTTTCACAGATGACTGTCCACAACACGTGCGTTGACTGCACCCGGCGTCAGTCATTGGCTCAACTCAACGGCTCGTGCAATGTTTACTTAACAGCTAACTGCTTCGGGCAAAATTATGCATTTTACTCATTTTAATACCCATTTACACTAAAAAGGAAATATTTTTTTTAACTACAAATACTTCAAACGTCTTTATTTATTTTTCTTTTACCATAAAAAAATGTTTGAGATTTTAATTCGTCGGAGTAAAAAAGTTAATATGCCGTACTCATTAAGCCTCGTTGATGTCATGCTTATCAGTGATTGTAGCGGCCAAGCGAATATTCACTGCGGGATCAGTTTGTAACGGTCCTTTAATGTATACACGTCCATGTGCACACGGAATATGTGTATCGCCTCACCTGGACGACTAGACAATGTCCTTGTTCGGTCCTCCATCCTATACTTTTGACAAGGGGAAATCGCACCGGAAAACCGAAGAACTTCGTCCGCCATCATCGGGAGCGAACCCGAGACCTGCTGGTTGTGAGCCAGCATCTTAATCATTGGACCACCGCGGCTGGGATATTTAAACTAAGGAGAGAAAAACATTGGATTGGTGGAGACTTCTTATTATGGTAGACTGTTTAAAATCAGTGTAGATGACAAATAAAATAGGTGAATGTCTATGACTCCGTTCGATGATGAGGGTTTTTTCAGCACATAGCCTATGCTAAAAAGCAGTAGTCAAATTGTCTCTTATTGTTCGATACCTGCATTGGCCGAAAACGTTCATCCAGATTTTCTGGCGTGGTTCTTCCGTGTCAGTGACACAGTGCGGAGGGCCTGACAAGGTCAGCTGTCTAGTCGTTCGGATGGGACGAAAAACCGAGGTCCCGTGTAGTCATTGGCGTACACGTAAAAGATCCCTTGACAGTTGGAATTCGATGTAAGAGTAAGCCGTTACGTAACACCGATGTCCGGGCAAAATTTCCCTCATAGCACACTGTATGGCGTATGCCCGTCATCATTAGCCAAGTTTGGAGCAGAACAGAAGTAGGTTAAACCCCATTTCATTTCATTTCTGTTTTTGTTGGAAGTATATAGCTTGTTCAAACGTTATCGAACATTGTCAAGGTATTGATGTAATGACACATCGTTAATGATCTATTTTATTTGGAAATTTGAAGGTAATTACTTTGATTCTTATCAGCTTCGGCTAAGCAAGTACATTAGATTTACCGATGGTTTCCATTACTATAACTCTGTTTCTAAGTGAGAAAGATTGATGAAACTTTGGTGTTGTATTATTATTTCATTAAAGCAATACCATGACTAAGTTCGATCATAAGAATTATCTGCCCAGGTTTAGAAAATTATAAGTCACTGGATTGTTCGAGGGGGTCGGGACATCGGCCTCACTGTTGACTTATTTTCAAAAGTGTAGGTTTTAGTAAAGACAATAATGAAAATCGTAAAAAAAAAAAAATATAAACCTAATATTCTAATGAATACCGTAAAAAATAGTTTATAAACGTAAAATTGTACTTGTAATATTATAATTAATTAGTATGTGACATACAAAATATTAACATCAAATTTATTATACAATATATATATATACATTTGTTCAATTATGAGTTCAGGACTTATGAATGGAAAGTATGTAAATTATCAAGTTTCTTTAGTTCTACATATTGAGTTAAACTTTGTAATAGATCAATACATGAAATGTTTAGTAACGATGATTTATCCAAATGTACCAGAAATTAAGCTGTAGGAATAAATAATTGTAGGATCAACCAATTTGTGAACATAATTTTATGTTTTTTCCTGTAATCTTATGCTGTAGGAGTAATTGTGGGATTTAACCAATTTTTGTAATAATCGTAGTTATTCTTCAACCATTCAATATTAGCTTCTGTCTTTTCTACAGCCGTTCTGAAGGAGCCACTAATAGATGCAGTTTGTCCGTGATTTATCATCTCTTGTATCTAAAAAAAAATAGTTTAAATAAAACAAATATTATGGTATGTGCAAAATATACATACCACTACTTGTGTAGAGGGCCAAGAGTCAAATGGTTCAGTGTGTGAGACTTTGGCTTGCTAACCTGGGTGTACCGTGTTCAATCGGGATTTTCCTCCTTGGCAGTGGCACAGGACCTGGGGCCTTGCAAGAGACAACGTATAGTCGTTCGGATGGAACGAAATATCGAGGTCCCGTGTACTCATTGGCGTGCACGCAAAAGATCCATTGACACTTGGATACCAAGAAAAGGTCGTAGCGCCGCTGCCCGGGTAAAACTGCCCACGTGGCACACTGTATGGCGTATGCCCGTCTTCATTAGTCCAGTCGGAGCAGAACAGTGGGGCGTTAAACCCCATTTCATAATGATGAGTACGGGGGAAAGATGACCCTAGCCTTATGTTTGAAATATTCACATTGCATTATATAATGGCGCATTGGGACATCTGCGTTGGAATGAACGAAACTGGAATAATTATCAGGGTTTAAAATGCACCCGTTGAATGTGAAAACGACATCCCTCCATACTGTATTCATATAGAAATAATATTCAGCACGCGTTTCGTGTCCAAATAAAAAATGTACATTAACAAAAATTTATTAATTTCATACAGGTACGAAATGCCATGGCATAGTAGCAATGCGCTATTACTGTTATATAATATATATATATTTATTTTTATACGGAAACACGGGTGCGCTAATTTTCACGTAAAATAATTTTGAGATCAAACCCCAGCCCTTCGTCTTACCTGATCTAAATAAAACTGGGTGTTGAATTTCTGTGTAACAGATACTAGAAGTCGAGCTAATGTACTGGAACCCATACTTAAATGCAATATAGTTAAACTTTCATTACAAATTTCAAAGAAATAAAGAATAGAAAAAGCAACCCGGATAAGAAATAAATGCGAAAAATACTTTCACTGGCTTGCCCTTTTTATATTGCAAATATGGAAATGCGGTCGTTCGTATATCACCATCTCTTTCCGGTTGACTGTCTTGCGCACAGTCACAAGTCAACTTTTCCTATTTTTTGCAACAAGGAGTACAAAATAGCCAAACACCATCACTATACAGCTATATAAGCTAATCAATAGTGCCGCTGGTGTGGTACTAAAAAGGCCAGTATAATTTATATGAAATATTTGACATACCTTGAATCCAGTTCTGTTAGTCTATCTCTAAAGAAATTCCAGGCTAGATCTACACCAAGGGGATTCTGTGCTACATACACAATGGTGGTCCGTATATCTTGTGGTCTGACTTCATCAGGATTCAACGACATGTCTAATACTCTGAAAGTTTAAATACATAACGCATTGCTTGTATATGGTACTAAACTGGTACGTCGTTTTCTCGGGTGTGAAAGGTGAATGTAGGGGGTACATTTCAGAAATATGATATGACAAATGTCTGATGTGTAAAACAAAATGAAGAAATGAGAAATTAACACTATGAATTAAGATCAAAGAATTATGAACACTGTATAAAGAGCTTACCAGTGGGGGTATCTTATTTTGTTTCTATACAGTAGTAAATTAAATGGCGATCACGCACTACATGGCTGGCATATCACAAAAAATGAGGTGGGAAGTGGATTATAAGTGGATTACCTACGGTTTAGCGGGAGGCGTAACGATATGCCAAGGTTAACACCTTGAACGCGCCATTGGGTTACTTCGAGTAGGCATGAGTATCACACTACCGTGTTCCCAAAGTAATGGCCCGAGAAATCCCTCTTCGACCATAGCTAGATTGACTTCCGATACTTTTGAGGGAGCGTGCCTATTCTTCCCATTCAATCAAATCACTCTTAAGTACAACAACATGGCAGTCCTTCATTTAATCCAGAGTCTTCCCTAAAACTTTGGACAGTGATTTAAGGTTTTAAAATAGTGAAAAGTATTGTTCGTCTCCAAACAGTATTGTTCACATTGCAGCTGTTTTGACAGTCTCGTTTATCACGCAATTAGATTTTCTGCAATATTCTGCTATGCACTGGTTATTGGGCGTAAAAAAATCGTGAATCATGACGTAACGTTATGTAAACACATTTTTGGAGCTCTGTTTAAACCCGAATGATATTATCACGCAGTTAGGCATTGTTTTTAATCGGACTTTTTGGTCAGTCATAATTCGGAACAGAAATTACTTTCATTACGGTAGTGTTGAGTGGGATTAAGTCGCATTAAACGAAACCCTGCCAGGAGTACATGTATGATCATTTCGATGCTGCGGAGTTTGCCTGTGCTCCAACACGAAATATTGCAGTATAAAAATGACATCTTACCTTTGTAATAATGATAGATGTGTGCTACAGGCCAAGGCCTCACGTAAAGCATCTTTCTCGGTTGATCGTTGTTCTTGTTTGTACTGCTCGTAGATAAAATCCCATTCTTCATAACCTCCATTTCTTACAGCAGTACAATAAAATAGCGTTCTTAGATTGGGGTCGATACTAAAATAAAATAGACTCGTATATAAATGTATATAACGTTGCTATAACACATACAAGTTCCCTGGGAATTGACACCTTTAAGGGACAAATGTAAGTAGTCCATTCTGAAAGGGCATGACTGATTTTGATACACAATGATATGAATGGTGTTCAAGTTTCAATTATTGAGGTTAATTTAGTCCACAACATCACGTTGCCAAATCAAGGTGCCTATAATGTCAAATATCTAAAGTATTGAGATTTGTTCAATACTATAGATATTGGATATAGACACCTTGATTTGCCAACTTAGTGTTGTCGACTAAACTAATTGGAAGTTAATAATTAATATCAGCAACTTTTGGTAAATATGTTGTTTTGCTCAACAAGTCTAATTAAACTGAAAGTAAGATTGGTAGATTTGTTTTTTACTGCTTTGCCTTTCGCTACATAAATTCATCAAGTCATCCCAGGTCTTCCTAGAAAAGGCACACGGTTTCCGTTTACGGAAATCATGACGATGTATGACATGCCAAGTTGTAACTAGTTATATTGTTTGGTATTCAACATTACTTGAAAAGATTGTATAGCTAAAGCTTAGTATGGTAGCAAAATTGCATAAAATGTCGTCGAATCCGATAATTCTCACGGAGGGAGCACGTTAATAGATTTCTTACATTATTTTAAAACAGTACCCTACTTCACATTACCTGTTCACCGTAGAGGTATTTTTCCAATTTTCAAACTGTACTCGGGCTTCATTGGTGCAGAACTCGACACCATGTTTACAAGCGTAAGATGCTAGGAGAGTAATAGTGAAACTGAAATATACAATCTAAATGTAGTTTTTAAAAGAAAACAGTCACTGCATGACCATTTTCACAAGGGGGTTGGGATGGCCTAGTGGTCTAGAGTGCCGCGCTTCGACCTCTAGCTGGTCGGTCACCTCTGGCTTGCGGCTGTGGTTTCGAGCCCTGGTGTGAGCGTATGTGGCATGGAGATAGGGGCGCCTTCTCAACTTCGTGGGTTTCCTCCGGGCACTCCGGTTTCCTCTCACTGCTTAAAGACCCCTACGCGCAAGTTAATTGTTGAATTAAAATTCAAACCATATGTTAGTCCCAAAATGACCTAGTTTGTGTCGAGTGGACGTTAAACCTCATGTCTCTCTCTCTCTCCATTTTCACGCATAAATCAAATAAATGTAGGATGTTAAAACAAATGCGAATTAAAATAACGCGACTCCTATATTCATTATTACTTTTTAAATTACGATTGGGTGGCTTCTTTTAAGCTGAGAAAAAAGTAAATTTCAAGTAGTTGCACCACTGGTGAAAATTCATATTTAAGGCATTAATCTCTTTCTTGCATCAGATTCTAGTTTTACATTATATGTATGAAGTTTAAATTAACCTACATATCAATGTGTTCCATGTCATCTCTTATTTGTAATCCAAGAGTAGTTAATGGACCTTCCACCATATTTTTCATCTTAATCTAAAATATAAACCTGACGTGATATATGCAGATAATTAATTACGTAACGAATACGACGATACGTTAAATATTGACCTTACTATTTAGAAATTTTAAAAAAACAAAGCTTATTTATATCTGATTTCTCATATCTTGTTGTAATACATCCAAACATGGTTCTTTTCCCTTAAAACTTATTTAAGATATATCCCCATAACACAGCATTTTCAACTTAATATACAGGCACGTACACTAAAACTGCCATATATGTCTGTTCTTTCCAGCATGTCATCAACATATCCCATTCCTCTTGCAAAGGCTCTCCAGGCAGGATAATCTGTTTCATCTTTAAGGAAATCAAGGGTTTGTAAGGCTATGGATGTATCAAGAAGGCCGGCTCTGTAAATATATTTTCAACAATATACATACAATGAACGAAAGGTGGTGCATTATAGAAACATTGTGTAAGAGCTAAATCGGCCTATTAAAGGTCTTTATTTTGGCCTCAAGATTTGTAAACTATTATTTAGACATTTATCCACATGAATATAATAAGTTCGCTAGACCATCGTGATGGGCAATAAAATAATAATATCTGACGTATTGAAACTTACTTGGCCATATTTTCGGCGTCGTTTATAATTTGGGCTCTGTTTAAGGTATGTATAGCCTAAAATGAATGTATATAAAATAAATCAATTTATAGTAAATAGCAATTTCAATATTCACCACCTTTAAATTATTATGGCAGCCCCGGTGGCTCAGTGAGTATGCCTAAGGCGAAGACGTCTGGATTCGCTTCCAGTGTTGTCTGAGAAAGTGCCTTGTGATTTTTCAGAGTGGTTTCAGCTGTACCACGGAAAGTTGATGTAATACACAAATAAAACACAATAAATGTCTTTGCAATAGTTTTAAATATGTATGTTTAATGGTAAAGTAGAATGCCAGAACGTGAATAATGATTGGAACTCAATGTTATTTAATGCTTGTGGCTGAATTATATTTTAATAACTCCCAATTAGTTATGTTATCAGTATCAAACACCGTATGTTTTAGATTACCATTATATCATTTTTTGATGTTAGTTCAGGGGGATAATTAAATTCAGGTCTCTGCAGTTGTTAATCTTTACAATTTCATGAATTTATAGGAAAGTATTAAGACCCCGTGCCAAAGGGTGGTTGGGGTACGTCATCTTCCCCTGTAGTTAGTTTGATTCTACTACTAGTATAGAATGGTTCCATTACTGATGTCTTCCTTCGTGCTTCAGCCACAGGTATGGATTCTTTCAAGGACTTCCTTTGAGCAAGTTGTTTTATTCATTTGACTACAAAAACGTTATTGCCCTCTACGTCTCTTAATTTACAGTTAAATTGGCCACAAACTGTACTGCACTTTAATAAAAACAAAATCCAACGGATACGCGATGTTTAGAATGGCCATTGAACCAGAATTAGAACAAGCACGTGATTTCACGCCACATCGAAAATATAAAAAAACTGTTTGGTAAGATAAGATTAAGATTTCAATGTTCCACTTTTCATTTGTAACATAATTACTTATTGCCTTGCAAACTGCGATGATATTTTGCAATTGGAGCTATTTTACTTGTCCAAAGCGTCGTAGAGTGAGTGTATCAGTTGTAGCCAGGGGCGGATTGGCACCGGGAACCGGTTCGGGCTCCCGTGTCGGAGCGGCCCCTTTTACTGACCGCGGAGCCCGGACCGGGGGCTCCCCTGGAAATGAACCCCAAATTGTGACCATTTGATTAACCAGTTAGGAATATTGAATAAGTACGAATATTTTCATTGCAAAATGTCCCATTTTTGTTGCCGGGAGCGCTAGTTGATTCCTCCTGTGATGGAAGGCCACGAGACACATTGGTGCAGAGTGGCGTATCCCCACAAACAGGGTGCAGGTGAATTAATAATTAGTAAATGTGCGGGCGACAGTGTCGGGTGAATCCGATGAAATTTTCGGATGAAATTCGGAATGCCAATTGTAGGATTCCGAATTCTGGCCCACACCAAGCACACCTGGCCAAGAAACTCTATTATACCAGCCCATTCCAGACTCCAGTGATGGAGTGGTTGCCCGTTAAATCCACCGGCCACATACAACATGATCATCATCGCCCCATGGCCGGTCCAATACCTCCTCCCCCATATAATATTCAGCAGAAATAGGTTTTTCCAGACGAATTGGACAAAATTATTTTTTTCATTTTTTGTCCGACCGGCCCTTCGAGCGATCGTCCGACCTGCCCTTCGGGCGAACGCCTGATCGCCCGATGGCCCAATCCGCCCCTGGTTGTAGCGGTGGATAAGGAAAGTACAACGACGACAATAGCAACTACTACTGCACTACTCCTTTGAGTAAAATACCATTCATATGTTCTTATACATTCTTTTAAAAATGTGAATGACCTGCTCAAGGTTAAAAACAGACATACCGTATGATTTGTGTTTAATTGTCTAATTAAAGCATTCCAGTTAGCTTCATCATAATTTACTCTGTAATACCCATGTTGTTGTAAATTAATAATAATCCAATTATCTTCATCTGCTATATCTGTTGTTATATCAACTAAAATTCAAACACAATACTATAAATAAAGCTTGATTTCCTTTTCAGTTTATTAGGTTGATCACCCCATTAGCTCAATAACATGATGTGCGTATACCGTTATTGAACGCCCCCCCCCTACGGTCTGTTGACTGAGATGTTGTTAATAGTCGACTCTTCCAAGAAAATATGAATATTCACAAACACCCATATTTTATTAACGTTTATAAGTAATTTTTAATTGATATGAGCGAAAAATCTGTTCCAATATTAATTGGGATATAGGATATAAACATTTTTAAAAGCACTTTTTTGTGGAAGTTACGACCTTCTGAAATTTCGCATAGAGAAGCCCCTCAATATTAGTGTTTCTATGTAAAAAGAAAAGCTCTTTGGATCATAAGTGGCACTTACATCCTTTTAGAACTATGGCATCGTATGCAAATAGTACGTATTTTTGGAGCTTACCTTTTTCTCCTGTAACCGGAAGCATAGTGATTGCTAAACGATCAGCGGTAAAATCTGCATTATTTCTCGTAGTATAGGATATAGGTATTGGCCATTTGTAGCTGTAAGGGGAAAAGAATAGAATGAACACTGTATTTGAAAGGCAATAAAACATTAAAGTCAACGTCGAATAAAAACTGATTGTGTTAAACACTGTATCCGTATGGAGAAAACTACGCGGCATTACTGGAATGTAACACTGAACAGCAAAATTTGAGAAAAGATGCACAAACTCCACATTATGGTGTGAATCAAAACGTAAATTACTTCATTTGGCAAACATCGATTTTAAGAGGATCTGAGGACAGAGACAATAGTTCTTCATCAAATCGACATATTGGTTTATTTTGATTAGCAGATATATACCCCAACAATTAAAGAGAATTGCAAAACGTCTGTACTTTAGAGCCTTTGGTAACGAATGGCGATACTTTTATTTATCTTAAGATTTATGACCCGATTGCGAGTGCGGGTGTCCTGAATTTTCATCTTGAAATTGTCAACATATGCGTAAAGAACTGGCTGGCTTAACAGGAAATAAAACCTTCGCAGTCACTACGAAATGGGGTGTGTACATCAATAACCTTAACACCAAATTAGAAACCTTACAGCAAAATGCACTCGGAAATGAATGTGGTGCTTTAAAGACAACCAACCACAGAGTACTAAATGAAGAAACTGATTTTTATCTAGCTGCAGGAGATACGAAGACCAGACAGACTCCCTTTGATATACAACATTAGAAACGTTTATTACTAGAAATAAAAATAAAAACAACAAATATGTTCGTCTCCGTCCGTCTTGCCCTGACATAATGGACACAAAAATGTGACAGGTACACTTTATACAATCCTATGTGCGATTGGTGTCATAAATACACGCCATTTCTCATGACACCGTTCCTCACATTTAGATGTATGATAAAAAGTTTATTTTTTGGGGTTAATTAGCTTATTAGCTTCAATCATTTTGTAGCACAGGAATGAGCAATTTCAAAACAGACCTCTTTCTAATAATGATTTACGTTCTGGTTTCCGTCAAGAATTGCAGAAATATTGTGCAGTTCGTAGGGGGGATTATATACGGATTTGTTCTTTCTTGTACAATAAGCAGAAGAAGAAAAAGTGTTCTGTATTTTCCATGCAGTAGTGGAAATATAAGCGAAGAGGGATCTTTAATATTGGCAGGTTGGTCATTCCAATCGCGAAGTGTTAGTGGGACTCTGTGGGACAACGGCATATTTTCAGGTTCCAGTGCAACAATGAGCGGATCTTAGAGAGTTGGTGTCGCGCAGGAAATATGGATTAATGTCAGATATTTTAGGTGGGACAAGAAGACATAAGTAGGGTTTTTTGGGGGGTGGAGGGGGCAGTATGTTTGCTACATGTAGTTTGTAAAATATGGTTAATCTATGCCTGTATCTTCGTTATTTCAGAGAAGTGAGCCCTGATTCAGTGTAATGAATTTTGTGGGATGTACCTTTAACCAAACCCATTATAGTTCTAAAGGCATCATATTAGATATTTTCAAGTTTTTCACTGTCAAGGTGTTTGTGGTCAGCTGTATCTATACTCAACCAAATTAAAAACTTGACACTCGGGATTTTTGGGACTAGATTTTTAATATTTTGTTTAAGGCAACTATTTTAGTATTATGTTGTGCACAGACGACCTTGACATCAACAGAAAGCAAGAATACGTCTCGCCGAAAGTCTTTGACATTGATAACGTTCGTGATGTCACAGTACCCCCCAAAATGAAATTCACAGACTTTGAGAACAATCGGAATAAAGTCTTTAGTAACGGTTGTGGCCTCCTCTAGCGTCTCGTACTGCCACACAACGTCTTCTCATGGATCTCAGAACATTAGTAAACACTACCCGAGAAAGACGTCGCCACTGCTCAGCAAGAGCACGTTGAAGGTCCTGCAACGTCAGTGGTGGATTCACTTGCTGACGAACACGTCGACCCAGTTCGTCCCAGATGTGTTGAATAGGATTAAGGTCGGGGCTAAGCGACGGCCAATCCAGGACTTAGACATCGGCATTTCTTAAAAAATTCTGGGTAGCAATTGACATATGGGGTCGAGCATTGTCTTGTTGAAACGTTAGTCCAGGCCCATGTCTCTGCATAAACGGAAGAAGAACAGGTTGCAAAATCTGATCCCTGTACTGGACAGCATTTAAGTTCCCTTGGACAACAACAAGAGGGGAACGTCCATGTGCACAAAAAGAACCCCAAACCATGACGCTGCCGCCACCAAATCTCTGACGCATACTTGAGCGTAACGTTCACCTCGTCTGCGGTACACTCGGACCCTGCCATCGGCAAATCTCAAAGTGAATCGAGATTCGTCACTAAAGACAACCGAATTCCACTGTCTTTGAGTAAACCTTATGTGTCTTGTGGCCCACACAAGTCGGTTACGGCGATGAAGAGTTGTCAATATTGGTCCATTATAGGGCCTCCGAGCTCGAAGACCAGCCTGCAAGCGATTTCGAACAGTTTGTGCAGTTACCCTTGCACCAAACATCTCTCTACTTGTGGAGGTTGCAGTGACAAATCTGTTTCTAAGATGACGTAATCGTATTGCTTGATCTTCCTGGAGTGACGTCACTCGTTGCGCTCCCGCCCTTGGGCGGTCGGCAATAGGTCCAGTTCGAAGAACTCTCATTTTAAGATTAATTGTTGCCTGGCGTGAACAATTAAAGGCTCTTGCAACAGTGACCACAGACTGACCAGCATAGAGCCTACCTATAGCACGTAGACGTTCTACATTTGAAAGGCGCGGCATTTTCTAACAAAGATGAAAATAACAATTTTAATTTGTTTTTCCAGTTCAAGTTACGTGTGCGTGTTCAGTTTAAGCAAACTTGCATCGATTGACCTCACGGGTTTGTGTTTGCACGTGTTTTTCAGGTTTTTCATCTTTATATGCTCAAAAGTCACGTGATCCACGTGACTTTACAATTTTATGAAATTAAAGGCTTCTTACTACTTACTATCGTTAGAAACACTTTAAAATTTATTTGACTTACCAGAAAAAAAAGATTGTTGAAATTCATCAGTGTCAAGTTTTTAATTTGGCTGAGATTATGTCGATATTGTTAAAACCAACATGAAACGGAGAGGTTTTTGGTTAGAAAAAGTCATGCTTTCTGTTTTATTTGTGTTAAATAACTTTCCAATCAATTGACAAGGTAGATATCTGAGAAAGGTGATCATTAAGACTGGATTGGCACCGTTTACCCAGGTTCACTCAGCTTATCAAAAACTGGGCGAACCATGGTAGGGCCATTTATGCGCGGAAAAAGCAATAGTCCATGAGTTGACTACGGTTGGTCCCGTAGTGCCACAGGGGTCAAAAACCGTTATGATTTGAACAGGGCTTTACGAAGGAGTAACTATAAAGGATGTTTTTGCCAAATGTTTTGCTCTTTATCGGCTATGGCTTTTCTTTCCAATTATTAAGTCAGACTATTGGATTAATTTGAGAATGTATTTCAAAAACCTAAATGCATTGTTGAAAGTGATAATTTCCTTTAAACAATTTTTAAAATGTTTTACCCATATAAAGCGCTGTCTCCTGCAGCTTCCTCGTCGGTTGAACCAATCAAAAAACGTTTTTGTGTAAGCTCATACCCAGTAGTTGTTTTTGTTACTATAACGACAGGATAGTTTGCCTGGGTAACCCATGGGTCCATAATACTCGTCATGTTCAAACTTTCATTCTGTGCAGCCGAAGCCTAAAAATAAAATATTTAAAAAATGTTATACACCAATAAAAGATAAATACATAATTTCAGAAATTTAAATTATAATGGAAGTCAGGTAGGTAGCAAGGGTTCTCAGCGCCCTGATAATTTTGGAGCTCCCAAACAGAAGTTATATCGGTATATTGTACTATATCTAGAATAATAAAGGACGAATAGACCAATAAAATTAAATCTATACCGAATAAATGTTATAACAAGCTTAATAAAAAACAGAACACAATCACTGGTTTATACACAGATAGCGTGACGTTTCGACAAGTATTCTCGTTTAATGGGTATAATGAAAACGACACGAAACTATAATATCATTTCGGGTCTACGGTTCAATTATATTTCAATAATTGGCTTGTGCGTAATGGTCTATATATAATAGCCGTTGGAGGAAAACGCTGGACGCGAGAAAGCCCACGAGGTTGGAAAGGCGACCCTACTTCTTGTCAAGTTCAAGTTGGAACCAAAACTACACCACTTGATTCAATGACAGACCTTGTTATCTAACGCACTCGCGTTAAACCATTCGCCCCCCCCCCACTTCCTACAAAAAGTACACATATCATATGGTGTGTAGCTTAACCCTAAAATACTGATATAGCTATACTTAAATACCCATTATCACTTTCATCTTCCTACAAAATAAATGTGCAAATAATATAAATTGACATTTCAAAAAGCCATGAAACGCCTCTAAAACCTTTCATCGGCGATCCGTAAATAAATACTCAAAATACACAAACATTTCTATCTTTGTAACAGAAGGATGAACATAAAGATCTCAAGGTTATATTGCCTTGTTACAATACAATAATTGCATTGCTTAGAAAATGCTCACCTCGTTTAAACTGTCCCACAAATCTTGATGTTCAGCTACGTCATATTGATGTTTATCTAAATAAAGCTGAAAAGATTAACACATACGCATGACAGTCAGTGAAACAAATTCAATATTCTTTAACCGAAGATTGGAGTATGGAGTATTGGACTTTCGCTCGAATTTAATATACGTACATTTAATCCTTGAATGAAGTTGGCCTGACCCATAATAAAGTGCATCATTTTGACAATGGCCGAACCCTGAAAATAAAAGAAAAAGAAATATAGGATATGAACAATCAAACCAGAGATAATCCCCATAACGTGAACTTGTCCAATATGTAGCACTCCATGGGTATATAAATTAAATGGATATAGAAATAACGATTTCCGTTTTCCACAATAACTCGGATGTTGTCCAATGTTGGAGACTGATAATTATGGTTATACCAGATATTTTGGCATGACAAACTATGATATGATATTGTACATTTTGTTAGGAAAAGCTATCGTACAAATAAAGCAAAACACGAGAATTTTGGCACCAAAGGTTTAGTCGCTACTTCATCATTAATCTGGATACGAAATGAATAATTACAATAACTTTGAGTTGCTGATGGACATTACGGTGGCTTTTTTTTAAAAACGGGAAGCTGGGAGTGCACCGTAAAGTGTTTATAAAGATCGGTGTCGCTGCCGGGTCTACATCATTACCTGGGTTGCCATATCTGAGTCTGAGTTCTTGACAAGAATTTAAGATGCCAGGCTTCACCATGGTAAAAATAGAATCAAAATTCGATATAAAAGCTGTGTAAATACCTTAGCATATGTAATACTATCAAAAAGAGAAGTTATTTCAGAATTGCTTTCTGCGTCAGACGTTAAAGGATGAGACGATCTTAAAGCATCGGTTTCCATTACCGAATGTGTTCCAATAACTATTTCTTGATCCAACTGAAAATAATAACAAATAATGGAATTACTTATTATATAAAATTCAGAATAGTACCCTTTAATTTCCTTTCGTCTCAAAATCACTTCTTCCATACTTCACCGTTGCAAAGAAACAACAATGTTGTGTACTCACACTTCTCCACGTGGGATACAATTCTTCGACCATGTGATAGTCCCAGAAAGAAGCAAAAGCCTCATTTAACCATAGCCAATTCCACCACTTAGGTGAGACGAGATTACCAAACCACTACAAGAGAAGAAAGCACATTTCTATATATTATCACTAAGTTCGGAATAATTTCCAGTACTTAACATGGTTAATTTCCGTTTATTTATACTCTCAACATAGCATCCATTTAAAGTCCCAATTTCGGAATCTACGCACACAATTCAAATCATAAAATCATTAAAATGGAAAAGAAAATAGATCGAATAACGATAAGCAAAGACCGATCAAAGTGATACTGTATTGTTAACAAACATACCTGATGGGCAATTTCATGTGAAATGACTTCTGCTATCCATTTTTCATCTGATGCCTTCGATGTTCCAGGTATATAAAGCAGACCCTCTCTGTATGTTATAAGTCCCCAATTCTCCATTGCACCGAAATTAAAATCAGGAATGGCAATGTTGTCTAAAACCATTGAATTAAAATTAGATAACTCGGTTTCCGATCTGTACTTACGTATAGTGGTGTTTATGTTACTATGATGGCTTCATGAGCCTACTATTCTACAAATATTTTCAATGTAACTTCAAGGCATATTATTCACCCAAAGCTCTCAATTGAAATAGCGATAAAAAAACATCCCAGAATGAAGTAAACGTTATTTACCTATTTTAGGCAAACTGTATGTTGGTGTGAAGTAACTTTCAAATCTGTTAAATATTCTCAATCCATGTTCTTGGGCCATCTGTGCATACTGTATACTGATTGGATTGGCGTATGTTCTATACTAAATACAAACAATCAACTTCCTATAAATTCAGCTTCATGGATATCGGTTATATGCAGCTTCCTTTGCGAAATAATTGGCGTTTCAATATTTAAAATTTCTATACTGATTTTAAGAACTCATTCTTTTAGTTAATGTTCAATACAATAATGAATACCATAGTGCAGATTAGAATGTTATTAAGTGTCATCAAATGTTTACGTTTTGAGCTTTTGTTTATAAAACAAACAAATATGTTGAAGATTCTATGGAAGCCAAACAGCTCTTTATTCAATGTTCTTAATTTTTAGTTCTTAATTCATAGTCCGTAATTTTAGCTCTTAATTCATAGTCCTTAATTCTTATTTCTTCATTTTTGTCGTATTTCGAGACTTGTACATTAAAATTAACATGTGTATCTGAAAATCAATATTTGTTACACAAATCAGTCCGTGTGCATTTTCTGGTCACCATACGATCACAGCAGCGCAGTAAGGACCCGGAGTGGAAGAAGATATCACTCTACGAACGGTAATCATAACAGTATACTTACTGCTATATTGGTGTCGGATATGTTCTCCGTATATTCATAATCACAAACAATAAATGCTAATAGATAGGTAGGCATTACAACAGATGTAGCATAATAGTCAATGCCATAATCTCCACTGAAATAAAAGGATAAAATTTCTTAAACATACATTTAGCAAGAGATAAATTTGCCTATTGTAGGTATCTCTTTAAACATGAAATGTTATATAAATGTTAATTAGACATTCATTTGTACATAAGAAGACCATAATCAACTCTCGATGTCATCTGATATCTTCGATATAAAGTAGATTAGACCGGTTCAACCATATTTTCATGGCTTCAAACAAACAGTAAGGTGGTTACAATTTGAAAATCTGCTAAGGCTCATATCTTCGCTCGCCATAAAGTAATTTGAATGAAATTTTCAATGTACTCATTTTACATTATCTATTTTCGAACTACTATAGCAAGAATAGCCAACTCTTTATCTACATTTTACATAATGTATCTTTTAAGTTTTAATTTTTTATGACGTTGGCATAGAACAGCTTTGGAGTAGTTTATACTAAATCATCATCAGTCGTAGATTTGCCTAGCAATCCGGAAATATGATTTTTTTTATAAAATGCAAGGATTCGGCAGAAATGGGAGAAAATACAAAGAAAATAAATATGCGAAGATTTGTGACATTGATGAATTTTGTCGCACCTTCCCCGTCACATGTTTATTGGACAAGAATCAGGTTTAGAAATGAGCTTGAAATCTCACAGACATTCTTATAAATAAATACATGACGTCTGCAGAATGGTCTATTAGTACCCATTTTTACTTAATGAAAATAATAAATATAATATGTTTTACATCACCTGGTAGAGTTATTTATGATATTCATATTAGAAAGCGTGATATAATTTCGTGCAGTGTTCAGCCTTTTTCGTAAAGTGATGTTGAATGTAGCTTTTTGTGCAGGTTCATCATAACAGGGAAACGCTCGTCTGGCATACGGTGCTTCAAATTGCGTTGTGGCCAAATATCTGGAAATGTAAATTTATGAAATGTTGTATATTCTTTATTGTAAGCACTGGTCGGAATTATTACGTAACATGACATTTCGATGGCTTCCCCTAACCTGTGTAAGATGCCCTGGGGAGTATCTGTGTGATGTTACTTCATATTATTAGCCAAAATAACCCAACATGAATATAGGACTTTAAATCAAAACACTGCGGGCAGACGGCTTTAAAAAAAACGTTGGATACCATTAAAGAACATCATAGTTATCTACAGCCTAAAGAACTTACACTGTAGTTGTACCATCCACATATGAGCTCAAGTACAACCCTGTTCCATCACCTTGTAAAGGACCTTCGAAACTTATAGATACCGAAAAGTTTGTTCCAGCTGCCATTGACTCTGTTAATTCTATAATTAAAAACTGTCGAACTGTATCGTTACGATACGCTCTATATAAATTAACACTGTCGCCTTCTCGGAGCACTTCAATGGTCGTATAGTCAATATCTAAACGATGGGCATGCAGAGTAATTTCTGTCGAGTCTTCAAGGCACTGTATCCAAATCTTTACACTTCCCTGGAAATTAAAGTCTTCTGGGGCACCACTGTACATGTTAGGCTGAAGATCAACATTATAATGATATGGTCTGGTGTTGGTTGGGAGACGATAGTTGATGGTAGGAGCCGCAGTAGTAGTCGGGGGTGTAGTGGGTGGTGGAGTCGGCGCCGCAGAACAAGCGGTACCTTGAATGATATATAATTTATATTTTTCCGGAAAATATTTTCAAAATAATTATGACTTTATGTATCCATAAAGATGACGGAGTATAAATCCTATGGAAGACCAAACAGCTCTTTATTCAGTGTTCTTGGTCCTTATTTCTTAATTCTTAATTCTTATTTCTTCATTTGTTGTCGTATTTCGACATTTGTATACTAAAATTAACATTTGTATCTTAAAATCAATATTTGTTTTACAAATCCGACATTTGTCGCATCAGATTTGTAAAATGTATTTTGGTTTGATTTAATTTTATTTCAATATAAAGAAAACAATTATTTTAGTAAATCAAAAAAAACCTCTTTATTTTCGTTCTTGAAGGCCCGGCCCGATTATTCATACTACGCACGTGGTTTCACAGAATCGCGGTCATTGTGCGATATTGCTCATTGTATAAATATTTGCTTGATTCTCCTTCGTTAGTTTAAATAATATTTTATTCAATAAAGTGAAATGGATTGAACAACAAACAAAGTCGTATATAATTCTCTCCTTTGTTGTATGATGACTTATTGTATTCCAGGTTGACTTCCGCTCATGTCGTCATAATGTTCTGGTATGATTAAATTCGATAAATGTTTTGGGGAAGTGTTATTGAAGAAATGTCTTTGAATAAATGTTTTGCGAGATTTGAATTTGGAGAATTGTATTTAGAAATTTATTGTTCCAGATTTCGTTTTCGTTGTATGTCTATGATGAAATGTAAATGTAGGTTTTTTCTTTGATTTACTAAAATATTTTTTTTCTTTATATTGAATTGAAATAAAATTAAATTAAACCAAAATACATTTTACAAATCTGATGCGACAAATGTCGGATTTGTAGAACAAATATTGATTTTAAGATACAAATGTTAATTTTAGTATACAAATGTTGAAATACGACAACAAATGAAGAAAAAAGAATTTTAATAAGAATAAGGAAATAAGGACCAAGAACAATGAATAAAGAGTTGTTTGGTCTTCCATATAAATCAATGTAAATTTTAAATGATCATTATGCAAGAGCTAAATTTGCCTATAGTAGGTCTTTCTTTAGGCCTGAAGTGTTGCATAAACTATTAATTAGACATTAATTAACTTATCCAAAACACAATAAACTTCTTATGTGTCTGATTTTTACTGTATTTGAATCCAATCTACTGCTGAAAGCTCATTGATGATTAAATTCAAAATTGGATAATCGAGACTATGTTTTCATCATACCAACTTGAGTAATGGTGATCGAGGCTAGGCTTAAAATATAAAAGCTAATATCTGGGTTCAGAGTGGAGAAATTTGACTGAAGTTTTTAACATCTTCTATTTAAGTATACATGTATATACTTTTAACTATTATAGCGAGAACAGCCAACTATTTATCTAATTTCCGTTGTGATTCGGGTTGATTTGGGATGTAGGGAGGGGGACTTAACGCATGCGCATAAGGCTTGTCGTTGATTCAAGTTGCGTAATTTCGATTCGTTGCTTGTATTTGACAAGGAGTATCGCCGCCTTTCTAACCTCGTGTGTTTTCTCCGTGTTCGCTGGTTGCCACCCACAATGATTCCCACGTCCAATCGAATTATTGAAATAAAATTGAACCTTATTTTATGTCGAATTGACGTTAAACTTCATTTTCTCTATTTCTCTGTTGTGATTTTTAAGGCCTAAACAGTGATTATTTTAATCGACGTTTCGGCTACGACCCATAATATACTTACATATTTCTGTGTTCCCTGTTAATGCCCATTCTACACACAAAGCCATTATTGTACCATTGTCCAATGGAGGAGCCGGGCTGGTCGTAGGTTGAACTCCACCTTGTCCGTCCGTCACGCCACCATGATCACTATCACTGTGACAGTGACAAATGACCTCGCCTGGTGCAGCTAAATGTACAATTAAACCAACACCAACAGAAATCAAAATGGCAAACAGAACCAAGATAAACCCTGTGCCTGTGCTCACAAAAAAACCGCCTTCGACTTTTCCACTTTTCGAAGAATAATTCTCCCCACCATTTAAATCTGATAAGCGATACGACGAAGACATTTTACTTTATCCTATTCCCAGATAAGTCGCTTTGGTTTTTTAAAAAGTTTTTAAAACTTATTTTTCAACTGCTTGGATCCTAGTTTCTACTCCATCGGCATAGTCACATCCATCCCGATCTACAAATCCTGGATTAATGTTGAACAATCTTTATCAATGAATATCGTAAATCTGCCAAAGTAACAATTTATAACTATGTGTTTATCAAACAGTAAAGTGTTATTATTATGGATCATATAATGTGAAATTTTCGAAGCGTAAACCTATCCGGTCTGGGAACGGTTCTCAGTACGGATTACTGCGCATGCGCCAAATGTATATTGAACTTTTTCCCCGCAAATTTGAACAGTTCTGTCATCAGCTCTGTTAAAATGGCTACCAAAACTAAATCCACCACAATAAATGTTTTCATCCGGGTCATTTGCATAGGGACTGAAATTAACTTTTCTGTGAACAGTACCACATTTTGGGTGCCGGTCACAGTTCCAAGACCGGTTATTTTAGAGATATGTAACCGTGTCAATTTCTTGAAATTTACCGCAGCCTGGTACCATGCCGAGAACGGCACGCTTATCGCGGCCAAGTGTAACCGGGGTTATAGAGGAAGAGAATTCGTGCGACGTACGTGCGACTGTCCCCTGGGTGTAGAACGTCATCTAACCCCCTTTTTTGTGATAAATTGAGAATTGTGATTAGTAGAGATAAAATATGGATCCGAATTGATAACGAATTTATAGAAATGGCAATAGTTTGATCCTTTCTGGTAGGAGACTTGTGAACCATTAATTGCTGATCGGTTTTACAGTAGTGCATAGTCAGTTCTGAACATCGTTCCCGGGTATTTCAAAATCAATGGCTATTATCGGACGTATTAGTTCAACGTGTTTCCATTAAAAGCCCTGTGCATGGTGCATCACTGCATGCAGTACAGGGGAATTAAATGGGGGAAAATAAAGTTACTTCATAGAAGCTAATTGAGCGGAGAATTAATATAATCGGATTAGGTAGTCTTAGTGGAATAGGTAACCATTAAAATTTTGTCCATATTCTAGGCTTCTTTGAATTATGTTGTGTTTTATACATTTGTTCAAGAACTCATAATATTAATAGCAAGGTTACCATGCCGTATTTCCATCATCATGTTCATCGGGTCGAGTACAACACGAAAAATAATTGGGTTTTTAAGACCAAATTTTTGCCAAAGACAAAGAATGCCTAGATTCTAACATATTTGATTAAATTATAACTTTAATTATATGAGTTTATGTCCCGGTCGCGCCAGCAAAAGATAGAGTGGATTGGGGAATAAACGGCGGCAATAATGCAGTAGGAAAAATGTTCTCTGCGCAATGGGTGGGAATGCATCTTTAGATTTATTTCTGAGATACATATTCGATAAGGTCGACATGATAATGTTTAAATAGGGCTATAAAACATGTCATTGAGTATTGCGAAATACTAGTTGATCGGTCTTATCAACACTCTTATTGAACAATAGCATTCATAATGGAAGATAAATCACTGAATTGATGAATACATTCCAGTTTCAACTAACATTTTAAGTCCTGAATCAACGCCTGTGGTCGAAAGTACTAAGTATCTTTCGATAATTTAAAAGTATTTATTCCGCCCCGTTTAATTAAATTGAAAAGGTTTAATTAGCCTTTGTGTGCATGACAGATGTAAATGGGGTAGAATGTGCAGAATGCATATAGAAACCGATTACATTATAGACTGGTTTGATCCAAATATTTTTGGACTGTATCACTGTTTAATTATAGTATTTTGATCTGTTACTTTACTCATCATGTTAAAACATACATTATTCCAGAGCTTAATGTGGCTATTGCAGGTCTTCCTGTATTGTTTTATAACTAACTTTGTTTGATATAGTGCGAAGAGATAATGATTAAAGTAGCTAAGTCTCTAACTCAATATCATCCAAAATCTTCGACATTGAAAACATGAATTATTGGTCAACTTAAATCAACATTGATGTTGTGATCTTACCGGAAAGGGATGGGTTTCTGATATCCAATATTTAAGACAAAATAAACATCGTGTACCATAATGCGTTTCAGCCCCTGTTCTAACAAGAGACTTGAGGGACGAGGCTAGAAATATTGCACCAAATCAAACGTCGTATGTAGACAGGAATAACCAGACACTAGAAATTTGCATTCGATTGAGATTGCTGGCTTATTTCGCCGAACATAACGGATTTGAAATTAGAGTAAGAACAGAAACCATTGAATGTAAATCAGTTTATATACATTTAT
This sequence comes from Patella ulyssiponensis, assembly GCA_963678685.1. Lineage (NCBI taxonomy): Eukaryota > Metazoa > Mollusca > Gastropoda > Patellidae > Patella > Patella ulyssiponensis. Next base: position 48,417,228 of record OY783229.1, on the reverse strand, counting down.
ATTACAGTATTATATGCGTTGCAACCCACTTGTGTCAATTTCTAGGTCCCAAATGTTAGCGATTTAGCTCCTTTAATCTATACGAATCGGTCGATATGTTAACTGGGTCGTGGTGTGAATATGTTGCATATTGACCAGAGAGAAAGAGAGGGAGAGAGGGGAGGGGGTAGAGAGGGAGAGAGAGACAGAGAGAGAGGGGGAGTTTAGCGTCCAAATTAGGTCATTGCGGGATTAACATATGATTCAGGTAGGGGTCTTTAGCAGTGAAAGGAAACCGGAGGACCCGGAGAAGACTCATGGGGTTGGACATGCTACTCAAGTCCTGGTCGCATACAACCGGGGATTCGATACCGCGGCATTTGACTCAATGGCAGACTTGAAACAAGGTGATGATCTGAGCTGGTTGACTAGTGGCTAGGATGGGATTAAAAACCTGCCTGACAGAAAGTTCTCTTCGATCCCTTGCTAGATTTTCTGAAATGTCCAGTACACACCTCTTGAAGATTCTCCATGTCTAAGGAATATTATTTGACCCTGGGGCTGAAAATACTTCAGATGATCGAAAATGATTTGCATAGTACAAAGAACACTTTCTGCTTTTCAGAGGTTTTTTTTTCTGCTGCCGGGGGTTGGGATGGCTTAGTGGTCTAGAGTGCCGCGCTTCGACCTATAGCTGGCCGGTCACCTCTGGCTTGCGGCTGTGGTTTTGATCCCTGGTGTGAGCGTATGTAGCATGGAGATAGGGGCGCCTTCTCAACCTCGTGAGTTTCCTCCGGGCACTCCGCTTTCCTCCCGCTGCTAAAGACCCCTACGCGCAAGTGAATTATTGAAATAAAATTGAAACCATATGTTAGTCCCAAAATGACCTAGTTTGTGTCGAGTGGACGTTAAACCCCATTTCTCTCTCTCTCTCTCTCTCTCTCTCTCTCTCTCTCTCTCTCTCTCTCTCTCTCTCTCTTATTCTGCTGCACTTTCCGCTTGCGTGAGTTACCGATTAATTCACATATATCATATATTATTGTGTTGTTAACTGCGAAGATGTTTTCTATATTCGGGTATGAGACACATTATTTATGACATAAAGCCCCTTGAGTATCATATAAAAGTAGGTATATCGTATTGTGCAATTTAATGTGTTGAATAACGGTGTATTCAGTTTATCAACATCTATATAAATCACAGAGACAGGTTTATATCTGACATTTGTGTAAGATGGTGTTCTAGGCAAGACGTCAGATTTACTCACGTACTTCAACTAATTTATACTACAAACAAGCCCGCCCAACAATAAATTTATGCACGAAACCACGAAACTAAACATTGGGACAATCTAGACCCGTAGAACTGGGGTGCGGTGGGGCTCTCGATATCGAAATCTACCCCCCCCCCCGTGCACACACAGTGGCACTTGGGCTAGTTTTTGCTCGATTTAATGTAACACTCCAAAGGTACATCGAGCAAATGTAGGTCACACATTCAACCAAGAAAGTAATGACTAGAATATAATGGCTGCTACGTTAAAATGTGTAGATTGCTATATACACCCCACCCTCTATCTGGGTAAGACAAGGTACCGGCATTGTATTAGGTGCAAGCCGACTGCCAAGAAGATATGTCTTTAACTGGGTCAGTATTATGTTATTTTTTATGTTTAGGATGATAACAGACATGTTTCGGGATAACACTCCCTAGGTTAATTAACCGTAAGGTTTCAATGGTGATACCCTCACCGTTATATAGATTGTATAATTATTAGAAATAATACTAGCTAGTAGTTGCTATCCCCTAATCTCATGATGTAATTTTTTTTGTATAACATCCCCACCCCCATCCCAATCTGTTACATGGCATTTTTTCTTGACTGGTGGTAGGTCTAGGCTTGTAGTATAATACTATAGGCATTAATTCTAGGAAAGGTGCTCTGTTTAGTACATTGAAGAGGTTAAACAAATTGGGGACAACGAGAAATAGGCAAAGTAAGTTTTTTGCAAGATTCAGGTTTCTTACACTAACTCACAAACATTTCCTGTAGTCATCAATTGCAGATCAGAAAGTAGGGTACTATCGTCCCTTCATCTCGTACGCAGATTAGACCAATTGAATAGAATAATGTTGACTGAAAACGGTGCCCATACGAAACGCTTAACCAAAAATGGTAATTGCCCCGCCCTAATAGCTGACGTATCTATACTTTCTATATATGGAAGAGAGGGTTTAATTTGCCTTTGGACATTATCAGGCGTTCCTAGCCGCATCAGCTAAGAGGAGGGGATAGAGACACTGTAGTGTTTCAACTGTTAGGTCTGAGTTCTAGACCTGGTCTACAAAAACTTGGATCTCATAAATTCACAGCTCGAGTAGCGATTCCCCCCCCCCCCCAACATCCCCCAATTCAGCCACCGGGCTACACCCTTCAATATCAGACGATTGCGACATGTTCGGATTCTTTGTGGTTATGTAGATAAAGATCCCATATTGAAGTCAATGGGGAGTGGATTATTAGTCTGCGATCATTAGATATACAGTAACGTACATTTTTGCAAAAGATTAATTTTCACGCCAGACGGTTGAGGTGGATACAGTTTGGATTTTACAGAGTGTCCGTAGTTTGTCTCAATCATTAATACTGTTTTAAAGAGTTGAGTTGAACAAAATATAGTTGCACCCACCCCCATTAATCCAGGGCACACACCACCACCAACCATCTGTCTTAACAATGGTGTGCAACGTCCAATAAGAATCCAGGGTTGTGATTAAAAATTTTGCAGGGAGGGGGTCGAGGCAGGTACGTGGGTAGCACACATTTTATATCAACCGTTGTAAATGCAAAACGGGCGTTACTATATATACTATTCAAAAAAAGTAGGGGATATTTGATTTTGGGAGCATAATACTAAAATATGCAAATGACTACGAAAAAAGTCACTATAGAACCTAACAGAAGAAACATTTCCAGTTACATGTGACGCCCAAACGCACCAATAGCTACCGCATGGAATGCAGGTGATGCTTGGGATCATCATGGGGGTCCAACCCAAGATTTGCACGACTCTGACTTTGAATGTTACATTCATTGTGGCATTGAATTCCAGGGTGGAAACATCAGTTTAATTGTTTTAGTGACCAGAAAACAAATTTTGATATGCGTCGGCTTACCCAAAATGAAAGGTTACGTGCCCTTGGCATGCTACAGATCGGCACAACACAGGCGGTTGTAGCGCGGACGATGTTTCTCAGTCTGTCATAAGCAGGCTATGGTCCAGATACCGTGATACACAATCTGTACAGGACAGACCACGCTCAGGTCGACCAAGGGCGACAACTCAAGCCCAGGATCGATTTATCCGTACCTTGGCCTTGAGAAATCGTGTCATCACAGCAAATCAGATCAGCGCTCGTCTTCAAACAGACACTGGTGTGAGAGTGAGTGGCCAGACGATTCGGAATCGACTGCATATGGGTCACCTTCGCGCCCGACGTCCTCGCGTGATCCCTCGTTTGAGAGATCATCACATTCAGGCAAGACGTCGTTGGTGTAGGGATCGTCAACACTGGGATAATCGACGCTGGAGCAATGTGATGTTTTCAGATGAGTCAAGGTTCACTGTTGATTTTTTGGACAGACGTAGGAGGGTGTGGCGTCGTCGAAACGAGCGCCTCCAAGACGTTAACGTCATCAGACATGATCGATTTGGGGGTGGTTCTGTTATGGTGTGGGGAGGCATCACTGTTGCTGGAAGAACGGCTTTACATGTTGTTGCAGGGCGTGTTACAGGCCAGTACTACCGGCACAACATCTTGGCAGTCCATGTTGTGCCGTTCGCACGACGTCATGGCCGCCGTTTCATCTTCCAGGATGACAACGCAAGATGTCACAGGGCCAGGATCGTTACAGGTTACCTCCAACAACAGAACATCACCACATTACCTTGGCCAGCACTGTGTCCCGACCTCTCCCCCATCGAGCATGTCTGGGACATGCTTGGACAGAGGTTACGTCAACGTCAACAACGTCCTGCCAATGTCCAAGAACTTGCTGCTGCGTTGCCACAGGAATGGGACAATCTGGACCAAAATGACCTTAGACGTCTCATTAGGAGTATGCCACGTCGGATCAATGCTTGTTTGGCAAACAGAGGAGGATTTACCCGTTACTGACTTTGTTGTGATGCTGTGGTAACTTTGCTGTTTGACCCCGGGTATCATTTTACCCTTATAATGGTTAGTTTGTGCCTTACTTAGTCTAACGATCATTTGGAATAAATCAATGAATGTGAACTTCATTTCATTTTGACATTTGTTTCTTCGTCAGTTTCATTAGGTGACTTTAATAACACTTAAAAATCAAATATCCCCTACTTTTTTGAATAGTATATATATATTGAGTGCTAATGTTTAGTGAAGACTTGATTTAGTCGTTTATTTCGACCACGAAGTCAAGTTTATGATATCGAAGTTGATATGATGAATAATCCAGCGCAATACATACTGGTACTGTTATCTTACACATATATACTTTATTTGACAAACCTGACCTCATTTTGTTGAATTGTCTTTCGGGTCATAAAAACTCTTCCTTCTAAAAGATTTCTCATACACATGTAAATAATCGACAGGCTAATCAAAGTGTTTAACACCATAAAGGTGTCACAACATGATTTACATTAACCCATAGTTCCTTATCGAATTTAAGCAAAATCTGGATTGAATTAAGGGTCAAACGTGACCTCTTTCGCAGTTAATTTTTGTTTCGCTGCCAAATAAAAAAAACCGCTTCACCCGAAAAAATCCCAAGACAACAAAACACCATTTTCTCTCTTTTTAATTGGCATAATATTTCTTATATTATAAATATTTATAATAATAACTAACAATATTTCATTTACAATTACTTTATAAACTATTAACAAATATCAGATTGCAATGCAGTTTTACTTTTAAAATACGGATATTTCGAAATATTATCGCGAATTCTACTTCGAATTCATGTTTAAATAAAATTGTAATAATGTAGCTGGGGTAGAATTTTTATAATTTCCCTTCTGTTTAAAATCAATGGGATTCATTTTATTTTTGATGTACCCTGTTGTACAATAAAGGAAACGAAGTTGCAATCTAATTTTAAAAAAAATTGATATTGTCGCACGTGAGTGTGTAAAGTTATTTTGTAAAATAAATTCATGTATTTTAGTCCTATAGCCTTCCAAAACTACCTATTCATTGTGAATCCAAGGTCTGTTTGCGAAGATTCTGTGATATCAAAAGGGGAATCTTTGTTTCCCTCAATTTCCATTTTCGGAATTCATAAAAATTAAGAATAATAATAAAACCATAGTATTTCTAGAAACAGACCCAATCTTTTTCAACACTATTCGAAAATAATGTTTAAAACAAAAGTCAAATAATGTCTTTCAATATACTTTAATCACAGTCCACAAACCGGTTTCGTCCAATATAAAATTCTTGAGTACAAGCACCACAGGCATTTAATCTGAAAATGGAACAACAATATTGTCATCCGAGAGCATATACATGGATGAAAAAATGGTGCGGCGATGGATGAAAAAAAATGAAGCGGCGATATACTTGTTCATATGTATGTACAGTTCACGCAACGGCTTATGAGAAATATCTCAATCCACCAGATAAAATGCATCCTGCATAATTTCACGACACCATGAAGCATTAGTAACTATACTATTAATAGACAATATATAGATATACTTACACACATCTGAGAGGTGGCATACCAGCATAACGGCTCAGATTATTGTGGTATCTTTTACAATAACAATATCCCTTCTTCCAGATAGTTTGAGCTGCATTGTAATCACCGCAATTGATTTTCTGAATTCCACGAATACATTCTGAATATAAAAGTTAAATTGCGTGGTGATAAAATATATGAATTTAAAGGTTCGATGCGTTATTTGTATTTTCGCCGAAAAATCAAATTTATCACGGCTAAATATACGCTAAATATGTACTCAGATTAATTATTTAACATTTGATTAAGAAAAAAAAAATCGAAATACCAACTCTATTGTAACATTCGAGCAGCATAAAGATTAAATTTTCAAAAAAACACTAGTTTGAATAGGATTCCTGTAGCGTTAAATAGCGCACTGGGCCTTTAAGATAATATATTCGGGCATCCAAGACAGCCCCATTTGAACCGGAAACTTGAGCAGAAAACTAAACGGCAGGTGTATTACGCAGCAATTGTAAATTAAGGAAAGTGTGTTGGCTGTATGAACCTTCCGTAATCGAGTAATCGACTTAGGTGAATGAAATGTATTAACAGACACAATCCATGTACTAGGAGTAAGGAGTATTATCATGAATTGCAATTTTGTTTTTGGTTTAAATGGTTGACCTTAGAAAAACAAAATCAGTTATATCTACACAATGGTGGACATCTAAAACAAAGAGATCAAACATACCTGGCACCTTTTCTATGTTTTTGTCTCGCAACATTCTCATAACAGCTGAAAAATACAATGCAAGCACAATAAATTACATAGATCAAATCTTCAAAACTCCAGAATCTTATTTTGATAGTTTAGCATTTAGAAAATCCACTTACTTTTTACTCGATTTTGTCAAACGTTTTTTGAACGTATTACTTTTTTGGATCAAACACGTATAGATGAAGCCATGTTTCTTCAATATTTGCGACTAATTATGTTTTTCTGCAACAGGCATGACGCGATTAAGGTAGTATCCTACTACTACCTCTCCTGTTGCACCAGGCGTTAACCTATACTACAACTGTCTCTCTTCCAATCTGCCATTTGGGTTTGATTGCCAAAAAGATTTTTTGGGTCAATATATCCCATATATTAATACATTTAGGAGTTATGGTAATATATATTTTTCATATACATGTGTATATTAATACCACAATTCTAAATTTTTTTGAGAATTCTATGGAGAACTGATACGCATATTATAAACTAATATTTGTTATTATTGCTTGCTTGTTTGTCTGTTCAGAGTTGGTGGCTACACTAGGGTTGTTCCAGGTCTACAATTTGGTCTATAGGGGTAGCTCGGATGGGGATTAACACAGACCTGGTGGCTGGCTTCAGAATTATGCTACTTCCTGTTCCTGACTATAAACGTGAAACACCGGATCAACCGCTAGAACATAATATAAAAACTATGTTTCTTAAATAAATTCTAAAAACAAGAATATTGGTGTATATGTACTTACCTTGTAACGTGTATTTGTGTTGGTTTTCTGAAATAAATGCCATAATAAAATTATATTTGTAGTTTATTGTATTCCTTACTATGAGACAATCACTGTGCGAGTTATTATGATAAGAATTAATCTTACTATTCCGTAGATTGGTTACTAATAGCATCTTTGTATAATAACAGTTAACGATCAATAAAGAATTCCGGTATGAAATAAACATTAAGTGTAGATATAACTTCAGATAGCCATAACTTTTGTCATATTTTCGATCGATTTCAATAAGACTTTGAAATAACATGCTTTTTGGTAAGACTACTTTATATTGACCTTTCATTTTGCATAACATTTTGACAACTTCTGAACTTTATATCATATTTAATTTAAGAAGGTTACAAACTCCAACGCCTTTCCCCCACTTGCAGCACTGTTGAACTAAGAGTTGGGGTTGTGTGAAAATGCCAATCTGTTTCACAATGGAAATGTGAAAGTATTCTTTTAACGCTGAAAAGATCACTGGCCGTTAAGTTCACGTGCAGCATAATGTCTATGTGCGACGTCTGAACACTCGCATTGTTTCCATAGGACATTGTAACACAAATTAAAACGGGCGGAACTGATGCCTTTTGTTCTTTCACATCAAAAATGGATGCTTTACCCATATATACTCCCAACACCTTTTTTACTTCATAAGTTATACTAAGTGATTTAGCGTTTAACTCCCAGAAGAACATAAGTTAATATTCAGAGTTCACCTCGATGTTAACCATTTCAGTTTGGAATCTATGCCCAGTCTCTATCGTGTCACTATATCGTTTCTCCTGTTATTGTTTGTCGTGCGGGTATCCTGCATTGTCTCCTTGCCTCATGTTTCTAAATATGGTAAGTAGAAGAACAAAATCAGAAACTTACCTCCGTTCACTGTACACAACTGGGGTTGGTAGAATGTTGGTACACAGCCTGCCATAATGGGATTCGCTTGACTTTGCATACGCAAATTCATTGAATTCATCATTGCTTGATTTGGCATTCCAGGGCTTGGCATTCCTAATCTTGGCATTCCTGGACTTGGCATCTGGTTAGGCCCCGTGGCTTGGTCGGTCATTCCTGCGTTAGGCAACCATAGTTTTGGCATTCCTGGGCTAGACATTCCTCTATTAGGCATCCCCGGACGGGGCATTCCTGGATTAGGCATTGCTGGATTGGCCATTGCTGGATTGGGCATTCCTGGATTGGGCATTGCTGAATTGGGACTTCCTGGAACAGGCATGCCTTGGTTTGGCGCTGCTTGGTTCGGCATTTGCCCAGGCATGCTCATCTGATTGAATTGCGCGAACGGTTGTCGTGCAGATTGTCCCCATATCGCGGCCAGATTTGGTGGCTGAGTTCGGGGCACTTGAGTTGGTTGTACATTGGGATTTGGGCTGAATTGAAACCGGTTCCCTGTAAATATAAAAAATAATAGAATTTGTTGCTCCATTGTGATGACATACACGTAGAATTGTAATATTCATCTTCATGTATTTCAGAAATACGCGTTTTTGAATGAAACAATTCTACTGGCAGCATACCATGTTTTTTTTCTAGTTTTTGTAACTCAATTAAAAGATTTTTTACTAAAACAAATCGTATATAATAAGTCAATGGGTCATATAACAGGACAAAAAAACGAGAAAAACACATTAAAAAATATAAATAATTTATAAATTCTTATGCTCAGTTGGCTGTTTATGACAATGATTGACCCACAAGATGGCAAAACTAAAAACAGTTCACACCTTTACTATAGCTCTCAAATTATGATTTATGTTATAATATTATTAATCTGGTTGTCTGTCCTTGTAAACAATTATGCAAATTTTAAAATTTATAGGTAATTTAATAAGCAGCGGGAGCCAGGCAGGATACGAACAAATTTTGCAAGTGATGGATAGAGAGAACCAGCCAAAAACAAAATCGATTCTTTGAACTATCAGGCGAAATAATCCAGAAAGTTATGGTCTGAAATGCGAATGGGACTGAGATCTTTGCGATATATGTTAAAGTCATATGTTAAATTTCATCAAAATTGGATAAAAATAACCATCGTGTTTATACATACTGTGACATACTATGCGTCAAAGAGCGGCCATTTTGTCGGGCAGTTCGTTTCAATCGCCCCCTTCATTATGGTGGAATAGTAATATATTTAAACGGTTTTTAAAATAGGAGAAAAAAGTATGACCTCTAGAGAATCCACCTAAAAAGCACGACATTTCGTGGAGCCAGGTGGCGTAATCCAGGAAGTTACGGTCTGATATGCGCAAATAGCGAAAGGAACCAAGATTTTTGGGACATAAGTTTCATCAAAATCGGATAATAACTGTATTGGAGCCACAACCTTGGTATGATATACTTTTACACTATTTGCGTATACAGTGCCGCTATTTTGTCGGGCAGTTTCGGTCCGAGGGCGTAACGGTGATGTTTTTTTTTTAAATTGGATAAAAATTGTGACCTCCAGAAGTCAAAATCGGATAAAAATTGTGACATGTAGAGAGTCCACAAATAATATTCGTCCACATGAAAATGTGGGCGTATAAAATCTCTGGTCGTTAGAAAGATTACACAGTAATTACAAAAAGTTGGATACGACATACCGACGGATAGACAAGCGGATGTAAGGATTTCGATAGTCACAATAGTGTAGGCCTACTATCTGAGGGATACTTTTTCAGGCCAAGGACAATGATTCAACAAATAAATGAGAAATTCTGTTTTAAATAACACTCATCCGAAATTCTAAGGACATAAAACCAAGTTTTAGAATGACTTATTTGCAACGATAAGCGTATTTTGTACTTATTTGGAGTACCCGAAGACAATCACTGACGAATTTTAATTAACTTCAGACATTATCCAGTAGACATGGTACAAGGGTTAATCAGCGAAATGGATGTATGAGATGTGTTGTTGACGTTTGGGAAAGTAGACGAGGGAGTGTAGGGAGTGATGGTTGGATGTATTATGAATGGTTAGAGTGGCTGTGGTGTTACGGTGAAATACTATGCCGCCACCGTAACACCACAGCTTTATGATTTGTTAGGCAGGAGTGATGTAATAAGTGCGACAATAATAAATAACATATTTCTGATTTTATTGTCGTCTTTTCCCACTTGCACTGGTTGTACGCCATTTTGAAACTAGCTGACGAAGACAGCTCGGGCGGCGATTGATCGACTCCGGGCTGCTCTGTCAGTATCTAACAAACGCATTTAGTTCGCGTACAACTTTTAACGAGAGTTGCCAGGCAACGAAACATACGCCCACAGCAGCTAAATCGTCCGGGCAGTAAACAAGGGTTGTCGCATATTTTACTTTTTTCGGTATTGAAACATTTATAATACACTAAAATATGATTATTAGAGTCAATCGGTTATTAACTTTAGCCTCTAGAGGGTCCACAAGATTTTTTGAAGTGATCAGAGGAGAGGGGTGATATAGGCTTTGCCTGTTCCCTGATCCCATTTCATGTATTTCTGAAATGAAATATTGTTTACAAAAAAAAAAGAAATCAAGGGCCATAACTCTGACAGTAATTATCGGAAATTGCTGAAAATCAATGGGCTTCTTCGTCACATGACCTAAACTCTGTGTATAAATTTAAAGTCAATCGGATATTAACTTTGGCCTCTAGAGCATTCACAAGAATTTACGAAGTGATCAAGGGCCATAACTCTGACAGTAATTATCGGAAATTGCTAAAAATCAATAGGATTCTTCGCTTCATGACCTTAAACACTGTGTATAAATTTAAAGTGAATCGGATATTAACTTTGGCCTCTAGAACATCCACAAGATTTTTTGAAGTGATCAAGGGCCATAACTGTGACAGTAATTATCGGAAATCACTGAAAATCAGTAGGCTTATTCGTCTCGTGACCTTAAACACTGTGTATAAATTTAAAGTCAATCGGATATTAACTTTGGCCTCTAGAGCATCCACACGAATTTTTGAAGTGATCAAGGGCCATAACTCAAACAGCAATTATCGGAAATCGCTGAAAATCAATAGGCTTCTTCGTCTCATGACCTTAAACACCGTGTATAAATTTAAAGTTAATCGGTTATTAACTTTAGCCTCTAGAGCGTCCACAAGATTTTTTGAAGTGATCAAGGGCCATAACTCAAACAGCAATTATCGGAAATCGCTGAAAATCAATAGGCTTCTTCGTCTCATGACCTTAAACACCGTGTATAAATTTAAAGTTAATCGGTTATTAACTTTAGCCTCTAGAGCGTCCACAAGATTTTTTGAAGTGATCAAGGGCCATAACTCTGACAGTAATTATCGGAAATTGCTAAAAATCAATAGGCTTCTTTGTCCCATGACCTTAAACACCGTGTATAAATTTAAAGTCAATTGGATATTAACTTTAGCCTCTGGATCGTCCACAAGCAATTGTGGACGCCGGACCGACGGACGGACGGACAGCACTTACTACACTCGTCACTAGGCTTCCTATACATATTATAATATTCAATTTACACCCTTTTTAATTAACACACCTTGTGTAGAGTTATAATCCGAATGTTATTTTTTTTTATCGACATTCGTAGGTATTTACCTTGTTTGCTAGATTTTTATACGGCAAACGCATAAAACCTTGACCTATTACTCAGTGATAAACTTCCGCTGCAAAAAGAGTTCTCGCCTTTTATTATGAGTATCATGTGCGGCAGGTTAGTTTGCTTCTAAAATCGCTGTCCTCCGTTCCAAAAAATACAAAAGTAATTTTCTACCAGACAACCATGGTTCTATTCACCGAGACTAGATAATTTCTCTCGGTGTAAGGATATTATCGCTATGAATAAATTCATACACTGTTGAGAAAATAATACCGTTGGTTTGCTTTGCAACAAATAGAGCGCGCATCAACTCAGTCCTAAAAAATTTTCGCGTAATAAATATGAACGGTCTTCAGACATTCGGTTTATAATTAGCGATACACAGGTACAGTGGCAAGTGTTATGCTTCACAGAATAATAACTCAAAAGTACCTACGCGCGAAATCCCCGATTTTGGTACATGGAAAACAAAAAAAAATAGTGCCCGTGCGCGTGCCAGTAATAGAAAAACTAAGAGTTCGCGCATAAAAAATGCACGAACGTACCAGGCGCGATGTCATCAAGATTTAATAGATTGCAAATAAAATGCACCGAGTTTCATTACAGTTGAGTGGATAATGTAGACCCTATCGCATTTAAAGATTTGATCACTCCGTGAATAATTGACGAGTTCGGGATATTTAAAAGCGAAATACCAAATTGTAACCGGGCAAGGACGGCAAACCTTATTGCAGGCACAAGCTACATTGCAACAAAAGATACACACTCAAGTAAAACAATTCCTAAATAATTTTGAGGTCCGACATCAGCTAAATAATATACAATTTAGATTGTTGATAAATGAATAGACTGACGAACATGGCTGACGACACTATACGTACAGTCGTGTTATATTGAATGTTATAGGATGAAGTGGGGAAGTTTTAGAATTATTCTATCATTATGAAACTACTGAATAGATGGGAAGAAGAATGATCTTTATAGGCTAAATAATAAAATACTTACATAGACCTTGAACTAAAAAATATAGAAGAAAGGGAATTGTAAAAGTAAATGTCAATAACAAATATACACGAGAAAATTTTACACTTGCTGATTTACAAATAAAGGAATATGCGTACAAGGTTTCAATATATGTTAATCGTCCTGTCAGCACAATACTACGGTCATTTTGTATCGTACATTGAATATAATCTTCTTCTCTAGCTTTACGTTTTAACCCGTCTTCCATTAGTCCAGGTTAGGTGCAGAAGAGTAGGACGTTAAACCCCATTGCATTGTTACTTTTTAAATGCTAGATTGAGGGAATTTACGCCGAGGCAGTCATTCTCTGGGTTTTGTTCGGAATCGGATCCCAACATGATTATCTATGGATTCCTGGTGCGACCCCCCATTTACATAGTGTAATTAACAAAATGTAAATTAATTTTCATAAATTAAGTTATGTACCCACCTTGACATAGAACGGCCAGGAAACCTGAAACATATCAACATAAATAACTTTAATATATCGATAGGGTTTGTCCCAGCATGACTCAAAAGCTTCATACGAAATTTAAAAAAACATCGTTAACAACTGCAGCTTCTATTATGTTAAAAACCATTGCCTCTATTGCGTTCATAAGATTTTGGTAAAGGCGCGAGGCGAGGGGGGTACTCCGGAATGGAAAGCTGAGTATCGATAGGGTCTATCCTGTCATGATCCCAATACTTCCCACCAAATTTGAAATAAATGCGTTAAGATCCGTAGCCACTATCACGATGACACAGTTTTTAGCAAATGGGGATAACTCCGGCACCAAAATTCGCGGAACGCTGAAAATCAATAAGGTTTATCCATCCACCCGTAGCCGATGCCTCTTACCAAAGTTTTATCACGCTCAAAGGGTTTTTCGGTAGAGGGAGGATACACGGAAACGCAAAGTCGCAAAACACTAAATGACGATTTGACCCCAATTTGTCAAACAAATTTGTCTGAAAGAAATCCGTAAAAAATAAAAATGGGGATAATATCGAAAGGAATCGGGATCTTTCGGATATAAACATAAATGTTAAGTTTCATCAAAATCGTGAAAATCAATGGGATTCATCCACTTGTAGCACAAGTGCCTCCGCCAAAGTTCAACACTACAGCCTCTATCAATGTCACAAGATGTTCGGCAATGGGGTGATATTCTTGAACGGAAAGTCGCGGAGAGATAAAATAAACAGGGTTTATCGTCTCATGACCACAATCCTTACAACCAAATTAGAAAAAATTTCGTTAAAAAATGTAGCCCCCATCGTGTCTTTTGGCAAAGGGGTTAACTCCGTTACTGGCGATAACTCCGGGACCGAAAGGCGCTGAAAATCAATAGGAGTCGTACAATCACGAAGTCTCCCACTGAATTTAAAACAATCTGTTAAAAGATATAGCCTTTATCGCTTTCACAAGGTTTTCGGGAAAATGGGGTGTAGCTCTGGCACGACGGGTAGTAGAACGTTGAGTGTCGATATGGTTCGTCTGTGCATGACCATGATGCTTAAACCAAATTTGAAAATAATCCACCAAATACTGTAGTTTGTCTTTCCTACAGATCGACAAACAGGCGGACTGGGTGACGACATAACTTTGAGCGTATCAAATACAATACCAAATTGTTGATCTACTGTTACAGTAAGTGATGGAAAGTGAAAGACAAGCTGTCAGTGTAAACTACATAACAATCGTGACCTAATGCATTTCATAAGTGTGTTCGTCTATCTTTGATTCGAAAACTATTGCCATTTAGAAGCATTGTCAGGTTTAAAGAGGTGACTTGTTATTCAGGGAGATTATTTAACGTTGATGTTTTGATTGTTATCTCTTGGTTAAAGGGTTAGGTAGTAAATTTGAATACATTTTCTGTTGGCGATAAATAGCATTAAGATTAGTATTTCGTCGAAGAATACTGGGTTACGGGTCCGTGAGATGAGAGTTTATTTGGTTCAGTCCTTACATATATATTTTTGATTAATTAGCGGCGAAAGAAATCCGGGGAACCCGGAAATCACCCGCGAGGTTATACAGGCAATTGACTTAATGACAGACCCCATGATTTAAAGCAGAACGTGTTAGACTATTCGCCCCAGACTCGAAATATAGTTATTATTTTAATAAAATGGATATCTCTGTGTTATTATGGTATATAAGTTATGATTTAATGCTTCTACTTTCTCAATTACTGACTTTGATTGATTTATTACGACATAAGTTGACATGATTCGTGGTGCATGATAAGGAGTTTGTCAATTATGTATAGAAAGAGGATTCATTTTATTCTAATTCAAAGACGTATTTAGAAACAGATAGGAATATAAATCATGAAATTAGAAAAAAATAGCCAGAAGTTCCGTGGCGATGGCCAATTCGCTACGAGATCTGTCAACACCTTCCGACATAAATGAGATTACAGAACTTAAAAGTAATTTAATGGATGGACATTTATTACTTAGATGTGCGCTATACAAAAATAAATACACTTCAGTGGCATACTACGTACATGTTAAAATGAGAATGATGAAAAGCGGAAATTTGACATTAAATCTTGTTTTCGTACGTAAATGTAAATGTGTGACACTATTCTTGTTTAATGGTTAAAAGCGTAACGCCTTTGTCTTACATCGTCAATTATTGTACGCACTGTTGGTCAGATTGGTTACAATTTCACAAATCAATTATTACACGTCACTCAGATATGTGAAATAGATAATCCAGACTACTTATTTTGTCTTACCAACTTTAGTAATGATGATCAGGGCTAGGCGGAACTTTCTTTTCAGCAAATTGCCTATACATTAGCTAGTTTTTAACTATTATAGTGAGAACTGCCAACTCGTTATCTAATCTCCCATAATGTACCTTTAAGGATCACGGTAAAGTTGCATTTTGAGTTTCCTTCAGGGTTCGATACTGAGCCCTTCACTATTAAGAAATTGGGCATAAGTTATTTAGATTTTAAAGCGAAGGTTTACTAATTATGGACTTTTAATGAACAAGATTAAGATTAACACTAAATATATTAAGAAACATGAAGGATCACGGTAAAACTGCATTTAGAGTTTCACCCAGGGTTCGATACTGAGTCCTTTACTATTAAGAACTTGAGCATAAACTATTTAGATTTTAAAGCGAAAGGTCACTAATTATTACGTTTAGAAATACTGATACAAACTTTTCTATGCTTAACTATGCATAAAGGACACTAGAGAACAAACCAAAATAGAAATGACTGATAAATTATTATTATCTCGAGATACCATGTTTCCCGGAAGACAGATTTAGTTTTAACCATGTTTGTCAGGCGACAGCTTATTGTTATGTCACTGCGAAAGCTACATGTAAAACACGTAGCTTTATATATTGGGTAATAATGTTCATTATAAATAAATGTCTATGTTTTGAGGGATAACATAACGTGTTCCGTTATGTCAGCTGTCTACTCGAGAAAGTTGACATAATTAATTATCCAATTTCATACGTAACAAAAACTAACTTATCAGAGTCGTACATAAATGGAGAGGCAATTTTTCTTAAATCTACATTTATTTTAGGCTTATATTTAATTAATGTCATATAAATGAATGGACATTTCGAAATAAATCTTTAAACGGGCGGTTCGAATCTTTTTCGATTACACTTTCATGACGATGGGATAACATAACTGTCATTTAGTTATCCATGTGCCTTTAGCGTATAGATGTATTTAGCTTGGTAGATATTATTTGTTACGTAGCTATTTATGCACATTTAGAGAGTTATGTAGGTATACAGGTACATTTAGCGTTTAACACAATAGTTATGAAACTATATTTAGCGTATTACACAATTGTTATGGATGGCCGAATGGTCGGGTTAATGCGAGCGCTTTAGGTATACGGTCTGCCATTTCGTCAATTCCCTTACTTATCTATTTATATATGTACATTTAGTTTAGAGTAAAATTGTATTTATACATGTGCATTTAGATAATATAATTATTATGAATTTAAACATGCATTTTTAGCTTAGAATATAGCTGTTTGGTTGATACAAGTACATTTAGCATACATAATTGTTAATTATCCATACATGCAAATTTAGCGTATAACATTAAAGGACACATTCGGTATCAGTCATCATCATGGAACTACTTAAACAGTTCCGATATAATTTTAACACAGAGATCATTGCTACCATAGATGCGTAACGAAGCTTTCAAGGAAGGGAAGTGACGAACGCAAAAGGAAAACACGAATTACCCTTCTATATAACTGACTGAAGTGACCAGTGACTGACACCAATACTGTCCTTTAATTGTTAAGTGTAGACTGGCGATTATACATTGAGGATATAGCATAAACGATTATGTTGCTACATACCAACAAGCCACGAAAGCTGCAACATTTTGACGCCTCTATTCAACATTCTGAAATAAAAACATAAGTGTAGGTCCAGTATGGACAAATAAAACAATTATAAAATTTCAATTGGAGTTGTTGAGTATGCATTAAGGGGTGTTTCCAAAATAGGAATTTGTGAACAAAACTGTATCACGAAGAGCAACTGACCGTAAAAATAGGCTGGTATAGCCACAGAACCATCAGATTATATCAAATTTATTCCATGACACGCTACTCATTTTTCTCAACTAACTGTTTATTTATGTGATTCAAAATAAGTATATTCCTTTAAAGGTAATTAGCGATAGATCACATTGAATACACAACGATCATCAATACAGAATAAAATCACTGGTTAATTATCCAGACAAAGTTTTGACATCCGTTCTCTTGTTTTTTTTCAAGCACAAATGATTATAAATTAAAACAAAACTAGAAATATAGCTATCGTTTTTTGTTGAAAACAACAACAGAGCATTTTACCGAAAAGTCGAGCCATATGTAAAATAAGTCAGTGATTATGTTCCATTGTTGTAAATATTACCCTTTAATTTACTATATATATGATAAACTAATGATTGTATTCCATATAAACAGTCGTTATGGGTTCGAAATAAGTAGTCATTAAAATAAAATGTGTTAATTATCCAACAGATAAACTTCTCAGAATAAATAGTTACCTATATCTCTAGAGCACCCGTCCTCCTTAACTCCTATGATCTACTGTAGCTAAGAAACTGGACGTGTTATCATGAACTATATATGCCATCTTCATCATCGTCATCAACCCCTTTGTCTTAAAATGTCACCCAATTTGCCTGTGGCATTTATACAACTTTTGACTGATAGCTTTAAGAAAACATGGACATCATTATGACCACGTAAATGCCGAATATATAAAAAGCAGTTGAAGAAGAAAGGAGCCTAATTCATAGCAAATCTGTCAAAGGCGACGTCATGACTATGTTGGTCAAACTACCATGAACTATAGGAATATGTCACCTACATAAAAATTATTTGAACATTATTTTACCCAACGTAATTCGTTAAGGACCATGGAACTAAGGGGACACTGAGAATTGCGTCAATGATTTACCTTTTCTGTAATAGTAGATGATGCTTCGATGGTTGTCTTGTTGTAAGACCAGGAAGCTAAGAGCTTGATATGTGGATTTCGTGTTGACATGTGTAATTGTTATGTCCTAATGTTTGTGTTGACTAATAGTTTTCCTTTAGTGTTGTGCATCTGTAAAGTTCGGTTTTCAATGCAGGAAACGCACAAACACCTGTAGTTCAAGATTAATTAATTACAGGAACACTTGTTTCAGTTGAATCATTAGTTCAAACATAGTACCAAATTTCTTTGTTTTCGATTTCGGAAAAATTCCTTTATTTGGTTAAATTAGGTAAGCAGTTAACTCGCCTTGTGGGAACATCTGGAACATTTTACATTTTTTACGCTACGCCTACATCCATTTGTCCGTCGGTTACATCCATGCCATTGAGTTAGATTTAAAACTCATTTTGCTAGCGAGTTAGAATAGTGTGTAAAAATGCCTCTGGTTTTCGTCGTCACTGATTTTCAGGAATAATTAGTAATGCGTTAAAGACGGTCCTTAAATGTCGATTTAGATCATTTCGTTACAGATTTCAAGGGTAATTGGTCGATCAGTTTTAACAACATTTTGGGGAATAGTTATTTTGGTTTACAAACGATCCCTATATTGACTTTGGAGTTTTTTTGTAAAAGTATTTCCAGAGTTATTGACACTGGCAGAGCTGACTGAATATAAACGCACATTGCCATTCTCTTAAATATTTCAGCAATTTTCAGTAATATACATTTTCAAGAACACGGGTCGTTATTGATCTCTCCAATTGATGTTTAAATACTTTTACCCAATGTTTTACTCACTGCTCATAAATTCTTGATATTGTTAACTAGTTTACAGGGCCCTAATCTCAAAATCTTGTTTCCGCAAACGGGGAGAAGCGCAAGAAATAAAGAGTTTCATTATGGCATCAAATTAGAAGCATTTACTGCAAATTTAACACCTTTCACCGGACCACCATTAACAAAACCCCTAATATTGATAATCAATTTTATTTTGTTT
Organism: Patella ulyssiponensis; assembly: GCA_963678685.1. Taxonomy (NCBI): domain Eukaryota; kingdom Metazoa; phylum Mollusca; class Gastropoda; family Patellidae; genus Patella; species Patella ulyssiponensis. The sequence continues at coordinate 48,397,905 of OY783229.1, read as the reverse complement.
CATTACCAGGTGATCATTAAAATTATATTCATGTCACCCCATTCTGGAAGCAGATTTATTAAGGTATTAAGTTACGTGTTCTGTATACAATTATACAAATTAATCCCCTTGTGTTTAAATCAATTACTGTGAATCATTAATATTCTTATGCTTACTACGTCAATATGCAAAAGTAAAGTAAAAATTTTGCGGAAGTATGAACTCTCTGCGTCATGAAAAGTACGTTTTGGGAACTCAGCATTTGCAATGATGAACTTTTTAAAAGTAACAGGCCTAAGGCTCAAGGAAAGCATGAACCCCTGGGAACACAACTATTGCATCGAGGAACTTTTTAAAAGCTGCATGCGCAACACGTAACAGGCCTGAGCGGGAAAAGGCGTGAAAACATTAACGGCTTAATGACGTAAATGAGATGATGGAGCTCAAGTGTTATGCCTCAAGTACTATGTTCAAAAGATAATGTTTAGTTTAGTGCTGCCTATCCTAGAGAGCTCTTGGCTCAAAACGGCTGGATATGGCGCTAAAAGGCCCATCTGGCGACCGATACATACACTTCCACCACGTCACCATAAGGCGTTATAAGATGGTGTAAAAATCACTTGACGGATGATACAGCACGGGTATGGATATGCAGGAAAGTGGCACATGCACATAGGAATATCCTACCGCAGGTCTATCCGACTGCCTCTATTATGACATTGGATTCCGCAAAAATGACTATTAACTCCCACTTGTTCAACGGTACCTAAGACAGATCCTCAAGTGTGGCGCCCCACTTTAACAACAATCCTCTTCTCACGAGGCCAATCTTTAAGTACGACAAAGCTAGTCCACAACTTGAGCTTGCCATTGCTGTGTTAAATGTATCGTTCAAGACTGGTGCAACACTGAATATTGAATCCATTTATTCCATCTCACAAACGATGTATTTGATGTACCCCCCTGTGTTCTATTTAGGACGGTGTTCTTATATGAAGTCCAGAATGTCCATAAAGAACAATGCATCCATTTGTTCCAGAGGGGTGGTGGCGGTGGGGGGAGGGGATTTGCATCAGAAGAGTAAGCATACAGGCCTCTGTCTGGGCGTTATTCCATTTTCACCATTTGTACATAGAAAACAAAAATAGGGACGTAAATATTACATGGTTAAATGTTAACGGTACAGTTATCCCGATTCTATAGGGAATGTCGCCATTAGTAAATTGATGACAGCGTATGCTTACCTTAGGCCACTTCTAATTTGCGTAGTTCTACTTTTAAAGGGGGATCACGTGACCAAGTGGGTCAGACGCTGGCTCGCTAGTCTGGAGGTCGGGTGTTCGATCCCTGCATTGGCCGAGAAAGTTCATCCAAATTTTCCGGCGTGGTTTCACCTTGTCTGTAATGCAGGACGGAGGATCTACCAAAGACAGTTGTCTAGTGGTCAGGATGGAACGAAAACCGATGTCCAGTGTACACATTAGCGTACACGTAAAAGATCCCTTGGCAGTTGGAATTCGATATAAAAGTAGGCCGTAGCGCCGCTACCCGGGCAAAATTTCCCTCATAGCACGCTGTATGGTGTATGCCCGGGCAAAATTTCCCTTATAGCACACTGTATGGTGTATGCCCGTCTTCATTACCCAAGATTAGGAGGACGTTAAACCCCATTTCATTTCATTTCTCTCTCTCCCTCTCTCTCTCTTCAAATGGATTGGAATTGTTCGGCTAGTAGTTCCATATATATTTACTATAGTTTGAAACGAAGTTTCTAGTGGTTCAAAAAGTACGATAAACCAGGTTGAGGTGTACGTAAAATGACTTTGTACAGTACATTTTCGATTCAGAGTATAAATCCAGAAAACGAAGGACGCTAAACCCAATTTCATTTATTTGATTTCTGCAAACAAAATTGGAAGTGGGGATGTATGGCCAAATGGTTAGCGCGTGTGCGTTTTATCATAAGGCCTATGGTTTCGATTCCTCGATTGTACATGACAAGGATTAGGGCTGCCTGTCAAACCTCCTGGGTTTTCCCCGGGTACTACGGTTTACTCCCCCTGCTATAGACCCCTAAGCGCAAACACATTATTGAAATAAAATTGAACCATACGTTAGTTCCGAAATGACCTAGTTTGTGTCAACCCTCGGTTGTACGTGACAAGGAGTAGAGTCGTCTATCCAACTTCTTGGGTTTTCTCCGAGTACTACGGTTTCTTCCCATTGCTAAAGAGCCCTATGAGCAACCACATTATTGGAATTAAATTGAACCATACCTTAGTTCCAAAATGACCTAGTTGGTGTCGAGTGGATGTTACACCCCCTCTCCCCTCCCTCTCTCTCTCTCTTACTCTCGCAAACAAAATTTCATCCGAACGGTGCATAACTTTGGAAGTTGTTATCGGAAATTGCTGGTATCTCCTATTAATTCTGATAACATCAGAAGGATTTACAATGATAATAGAAGGTGGTATATTAAGTATTAAGCCACGGTGTGGAATAGAATTAAAACTGAAGGCTAAAAATTGGGAAATAAAATTGTTATACCGACAAAAATATACCAACATTGCACACTTCAGACTAATGGCATATAACATATAATCCATTTAATTCGGATATCAGAACAAAAAAAAAACTAACATCAATTCACGAAACTCCACAGAAAAAAATGGTTATTTTTTTAAAACTTCTTTTTATCATAAATTAGGAATATCCTCATCTAGATAACAGCTTATTAAAAGCATGAATGTGCATGACAAATAAATAACTAGATGACTTAAAACAGATAAACAATAATGCACAATCCCAGCACTTTCTAATCTACAATTATTTTAGTATAGCTAACTTTAACCCCTCTTCCTTCCGAATGAACCGCAATCTACTGCCTCTATACCTGCAGGCCCCATCTTGTAATATTCTATTCTACAGTCGCTACCACACCCAACAATCCTGAAATACATAAAATGTCATGTAACGGTAGGTGTACACATGTAGATAGTCTCCATTATTGTTTTAGGTAGACATTAAAAGGCGCGAGCGGCTGCCCTGGGCGCATACCAGCTACATATCTTATTTACATAGTGTCGTTTTTGCGTAATTTTGGAAACTGGGATTTTCAAGACCAATGTTCATGTATCAGTGGTAAGTAACCATGGCCCCTTAAAGATACATTATGTAAGATTTAGATAAAGAACTAGCCATTCTTGCTATAATAGTTCGAAAGTAGATAATGTAAAATTTCATTCAAATTACTCTATTGCAAGCGAAGATATTAGCCTTCGTCTTCGAAGGTTTGGCAGACGTGTTCAATAATTTCAACCATCGTACTGGTTGATCGAAGGTAAGTCTCGTTCCTCGACATTTACTTAAATCAAAGTATCACTGAACAGTCGTAATCTTTTTAATATTTAATATCGGAGAAATCTGATGCCGTCGAGGATTGATTAAGGACTGGATCAGTTAATTAATGTCTAATTAATACTTTTGAAAACATTTAAGGCCTAAAGAAAGACCCGAAATAAGAAGATTTAGCTCTTGCATAAAGCATGTTTAAGATAATTTAAATGTTTAATGAAAAGAAAAGTGTATCCGATAACATGTCACAAACTCGACTTGACGATTTGTTTATTTAAAATTTAAAATAAGCCCTCTGGGCCATCATAACCGGATTGGTTCGGATACAACTGCTATACAATAAAAACAACATGCGATTGCTATGCTAGATGCGCCCACATTTTACAAGAATGGACAGAAAACGAGCTAAAACTAAATCCAGTAATATCGACAGGAACCCAGATCTTTGAGATATAAATATATATTTTAAGTTTCTTCAAAATGGTATAAAATTGTGACTTCCAGAGTTTCCACAACCTTGATATTACATATTTTTTACACTATTTGCGTACTGGGAGAGGTTATTTTGTCGCGTAGTTTCATTCCGTTTTTAACGAAATTCAAAGTCGACTGCCATTATGGTGTAAAAGTGACATATTGAAACGATTTTTTAAATCGGATATAAATTGTGATCTCTGGGGGTCGATAAACTAAAAACGCAATTTGTGTACAATCAAGGGCCATAATCCGGTAAGTTAAAGAGTCAGATACGAGCAAATATCGAAAGGAATCCTGATCTTTGGGTTTAAACACATATTTACGTTTCATGAAAATCGTATAACCTCGCTGAAGATGTGATCTTGAATAGACCTTCATTTTATATAAAGTTCACATCACCAACGATTTAATATGGAATGAACCATAGGATAAAAATTGCCCACTTCAGTAGGTGGGCGTATGAAAAAATGGTCCCGGTTTATACAGGTACATACCTGCATCGTGCCGGTAAATCAAGTGGACAAAGCGGCATCATACATGTACAACCCTGTGGTTCTTCTCCAGGTGGGCACGGTTCTGTAAAAATAAAAACAAATACATGTGCCATATAAAATATGGATGTAATATGTATTTCAATAAACTGACTATGCGCTCTACAACCTATTATTATTGTGGTATTCCATTACAATGTTCTTTTACAATACCAACTTGATTATGTACGTTATCAATGTATTAGATATACTGATATACTATTATTCCCAGGAATTTTAGTTTATACATAAACCATGTCTTGTGTTCCCCTGGCAGAGAGTTGCGTTAAAATTATTTGGCAGAATTCAAACTGAAATAGTATATTATTTCAATTTAACTCTTCTGAAAGCAAGAAAAATCCAAAGTGGTCTCTATATTATTATTTGTACACAATATTTTTCACAAAACAAATATCCAGATTAATTTTACTTACCTTGAGGTAAATTACAGTCAACTCTCTGGTTATTTACATAATATTCTGCTGTGCACGCTTGGCATTTGGACATTCTGTAAGAAAACCATAAACACATAACTTTGTTTTTCATTTTGTCTGAAGCCCGTTATCACTACAGACCTGGATCCATTTATTTGATTTGATATTAATTTGTTTTTTTATTTCTTGCAGTGCACAAGTCGGACGAGTCAAAGTTACATGCTATAAAATGACTATGATCACAATAATTCAAAGTTTCTTCTTGAATGGGACGCTACACATACCTGCAAATAGCATTTGGATGGGCTGGACAACTCATAAAAGTACATGGATTTGTACAGACGGCTTCAATAGTATTTCTTGGACAAGCTGGAAGATACAATATGGTATTATTTGAAGTATTTTCATCAAGTAGATGACCGTTGTCAAGACAGTTGGCATCATTTTATTTGTTTCTTTCGTGTATCCAATGCCAGATTGTCTCTGTTTTATAGAAATACAGATTTATGTCCTAACTTTTTATTTTATAAACTTTGTATTTTTCATCTGATTTGGTATACACTTTTTCTGTTTATTGTTTGAAATGCATGCATATCCTTGTGTGTATTGTTTGCAGGATTGTCCTCTGTAAAGATTAATGTGCGGTGCATCCTCCTGCACTTGCTATTAAATATAGTAATCACAGTGTGAAATACCAAAAATACGTACGTTGACTACAATCTACCACTCTGTCTCCAACATACCATTCGGCATGACAACTACCACAGCCTGTTTGACTGAAACAAGAATTCCAAAATTAACGAATGCTCTAAGAAGGTAGTTTTAACTGCACTGTTAAAGTCTATAAGGCAGACTAAATTGAACAAAAACAGATAGAATTGAAAGAATACTTACTGACAAACTGCACCTGGAATATGACATGTTTGCTGGTAACACGGGTCTTCGGTACAAGAAGCTACCAGCACTCCCGGAAGACAGGGCTTCGCTGAAATGATATAGATCTATATGTAGGTAATTGTATATCTTATTTGCTTGTATGATGATTGAAATTCTATGTCCTTGTTGATTGCCATTTATATTTACTAGATTAGATACCCCTAAATACGAACTAAATGAAATACGACTACTTTATTTGTTTATTTTCAGATTTTTGAACCCGGCTGAATCTGTTGATAACCAGCATTTAACATAATATATGGTAACAGAGGTATTTCAGATTATGCTGTGTTATTGCTAACCTTGGAATGAAGTGTTAACTCTTGCTGCCGACCCAATCGGAACTTGTACTGGATTAGACAGAGACTGTTGATTATTTATACTTGTAGGGGTATTAGATGTTTGAATTCTTGGCATTCCTGGCAACTGTGGAGCTATCAACTCCATTGGAATTTGGGGAGCAGGATCCCGCCCATTCACCTGTACCGTATTCAGTTCTTTGGGTGAATTTAGAGGTATATTAGATGAGAGAGTATCAATGGGTACACTAACTCCTGTACTCTGATTCGGTGTGTCAACTTGTATACTGTTGATGTTTGCGGTGGACGTGGCTGCATCAGCGATTGGTACATTGAATACGGGCACATCAACTAAGGCAGGACTTTCGAATCCCAAAAAAGAGAAAGCACTTTCGGGTTCCTGGGTTGTTTGTGTGTTGCTAATTTGCACGGAAGAATCAATTAGGGCGTTAGAAACGCCAGTTTCTGTAGGCCTTGGGTTATTACTAGATTGTAGAGTAGAGCTGGTTTGCGTGGGTATGAATGTTGGGTCAGTTGCAATTGTTCCGACCGGTTCCTTTTCAGCTGGGCCAAGGAAACCAAAAATATCGAAGCTACTTTGTGGTTCTAGACCATTTTGGTTGACTGGATTGCTGCCACTATCTGGTAAGCCAGTGTCTGCAGGGATTGGGTTATTACTAGAGGGTATTGTAGAACTGGTTTGCGTTGGTATGAAAGTTGTTTCACTTGCAATTGTTGCGACTGGATCACTTACAGCTGGGCCAAGGAAACCAAAAATATCGAAGTCACTTTGTGGTTCCAGACCGTTTTGGTTGGCTGGATTACTGCTAGTTACTGGTTCTTGTCTATTCATAACGGTTCGTTCATTAATATTTTCAACAGGAACATTTGTAGATTGGTTAGGTACTTTTGGTCTTGAAGGAGTTACCTGCGCATGTGCAGGCTGGTTGTTTGGATTTTGCACATCTGATAACGCGTTTTGAGGATCTATAGGCGAGTGCAAGACAGAAGGTAGGTTGGCATTTATATTCTGCTCCACTATTGTTACTGCTGCTTCATTAACAGCAGGATCTGAAAATCCGAATTCGGTAAATGGGGATACAGGTTCCACATTAACCGGTGATATTTTGTCGATGGTACCTGGTGCTGGGATATTTACAGACGCCACACCACCCTGCGAGGGCACGTGAATTGTGACTTCTCCATTTCCATGTTGTACGCCCATTATTCCATTTGTATCCACTGCAGCGGCCGCCATTTGATCAGGGCTTCCGACGTTATTGAAATTAATAGAGGATTGTTGATTTGACTGTATTGTTGGTACGTTTAGTTGAATGTTTGTTGACGAAGGTACTGTTGGTATACTGGCAGCTGTATTCTGGATATCGACTTGAACAACTTTACCAATAGGTGCAGGTTGCATAACACCCTGGTTTACTGATGCGTGTGGACTGGATGATACGGGGACTAACTTTCTCATTCGTTTCCGAAAAGAGCGAAAGCAGTCGACTTGTAATCCATCTAGAAAATAATCTACTCCACAATGTCCACAAGTATCTGGTCTGAAACAAAATATTGGTTATCAATAGCTAGTTACTAATACGACGTTTCTTTGAATTATAAATCGAAATGTGTATTACATTTGTCTACAAATTTACAAATAATAGTAATTATTTACATTTATTGATTATATAAAATTTATGCTGTCGAAATGAAACTACATAATTTGTGCTAACGTTTTCACAACCGAAGTTGCTGTTCAGGTATTTATTATAACGTCAATTATATAAATATATATATATTTAGCATTACCTGCATACTGCATTTGGATAATCAGGACAGAATGGATCTGCACATAAAGTATCTGGACATCTCAGCTCACGAACACCAGGTGGGCATCCTATTGAAATTAAAAATAATTTTCCAGCCATTATAACAATACCTTATGGATACGTAATGTGTTAAAATCCCGTGACCTTTAAAACCTTCAACATCCCAAAATAAATTAAGGTTAAAGCTACACTCATAGGCAAATAATTGTTGAGAGGAATATCAAGGAAAACTAAAAAAAAGGATTCAGTGCTCTCAAAAGGTAAGTAGTGGTTATGAAGTAGTGCTAAAAGAATATAGGATAATCTGTAGTACATGTATTTTTTATGGAACTTTCGTGATATTGTAACACATAGCAACATCTTACTAGGCACGTCACAGTTCACCTCTCGGCCATGCATTGTCCATACTGGAAGACATCCTCCACATTTTGTAGTCTGTACACTGAAAATGTGAAAATACGTAGCAGGTGTTATGATTAGTAAAACCCAGCTAAAACATAGGATATTTACCTATACCGAAATGCCAATTGATAATGGTACATTTTTGTATTAATTTAAAGTAGAAACTCATAATTGTAGTAACAAGAATGTGTGTTTAGAGTTAATGTAACGATTTGGCCACCTTTTGCTAAATGATAAGGAAGAAAGTGATTGGATTTACTGGAACGGAAATTGAGCCCCAAAACACTCATCGTGTCTTGTTCTTGGGACGATGCTCTTCAAGGCAACTATACTAAGGCTACGCAAATTCAGACACAATCAATATGAAATTTGACGGATGATCGTTCCTTTGACGATTGCGTAGTGCCCTCGGGTTTGTTTAATTCAAATAGCCAGCTTGTCCATTTGTCTATGTCGTGTTGTTACGGATGAATAAGAAAATATTTATGCAGGACTGTATAGTAATAACAAGTGTTTAATAACCGAAATGAATTACTAAAATTATTAAATTATAATTCCGAGACAATGCCCTTACAGTTATCTTAATATATATATATACATGTAAAACAAATATAGCATCTTCGGTGAACTATAAATCTAACTCTTCGCCAATACTAAACCTCTGATCGGTGAACAAATGGAAGGACCTCAAACTAGATTTAATAATTCCAGGTATTAGTCTAAAAAGTTATTTATTAATAATTGAATTGAATATTTACCTGCATTTTGCACGTGGATACGCATAGCATGACTTGAAATAACAGGGACTAAGGAAACAGTAATACCATTCTGAGGCTGAACACTCTAAACATTAAGATAAGAATGTTAGTTAAGCTATGTATTTCACCCAATTGCATACGAAATTATAGGAAGAGTTTGTTAGCAATATTATTGTGTGGTTCGTAGGATGAGGAAATAATTATGGGGTATTCAATACAGCTATACCCTAAACCGTTTTCGGTTATTTATTAATTCAATTCCAAAAGATAAGTTTTAGGGCTACAAATATAGAAAGTATAGAAATTTAAAAAAAAGAGATTATAACACTAAGGTATAACAAGACAAATTCTTCTTCTTCAGTAATGTAGTTATATAGCTTTACCTTGAACACGGCGTCCATTTATTACATGTCCACCCTGATGCCGTCCTAAAACACAGAATAACAAACATTAAAGAAAGATTTTAGAGATTATTTGCTCCAATTGGAATTGGTTCGGTAAGTAAATATTATTTTCCATTTTGTACACCCTTCGCGTGTTCGTTGAACAAATTTATGGAAATGGCTGCGATGTTACGGTCTGCTTTATTATCGAATTCCAACGCAACTGTCGGGTTTTCGCCCCAAACTAACGACCATTCATTGTTTTTGCGTCATGCATTACTGGCAAGGGAAAACTACGCTGGAATATCCTAATACCAAAGTAAAAACTGGTACCTCTTGGTTAGTGAGATTCCCACTATGTATACATCTACACGCATGTCTATAAACTAGATGATATAAAATGATTTGATTATTGAGAATATTATGACGATTTTAATCATTAAAAAAAGGGACAGTCTTGTAATAAACACGCTTTGTTGCTCTAAGGGCGTTGCTTCAGAAAAAAAAGAAACATGATGGATTAAATCAAAATAAGCATAATGGATGGGTTGATATATTTCTTAAAATTCATCATAAATTCTGTACTGTTTAGATCATCGGTCTTTATGCTTTAAAGGTAATTTCTGTGATGACATAAGCTCGTAATGCTTAGAGTCTTTTCGTGATGTGACTGTCAGATTAATTGCTGAATAAATCATTGTCTGTTGTTTAACCCTATTACTCTTATATTTCAATGAAAACGTAAGGTAGGAAAGGTTACAAGACCCCCATTCATTTTAGATCAAAACGGTTTTCTTAAATTTAAAAATATTATTAAACTAATTTATAGAAGTCCTTGATTTTAAATCAAATTGATATTATGTTACGACGTATCATATTGACAGACGTTATACTATCTGGCGGGAGACACGGTGGCTAAGTGAGTAAAACCCTGACTCCCTACCCTGGAGGTCGCGGGTTTGCTCCAGATGTTGGACGACAAAGTTCCTCTTGTCAGTGTGAATGACGGAGGGCCTGAGAAGGAGAGCCGTCTAAACGTTCGGATGGTACGAAAAACCTAGGTCCCGTGTACACATTCACATGCACGTTAAATATTCCCTGGCAGTTTGAATTCGATATAAGAGTAGGCCGTTGCGCTGCTATCCGAGTAAAGTCCCGTCATAGCACAGTTAGAACGTTAACTCCCATTTCATTTTATTTCATGTACTGTCGCCTATCATATTGTTTATATTCCTTAATGATATATCTGACACACTGATTAATAATGAGCACATTTTTTTAACAATTTTTCCTAAAAGTAAACTGTTACAGTGAAATGTAAAAGTTGTGAAATTTGTTTATAACTCTTTTGTGTATATAATAAAATTGGGCATTGAAGAAAATATATAATCTTTTCCTCTACAAGAGCCTTATTAACAACGTTGCCTTACCTGTAACGAATGTAACGAAAACTATTAAACTACATAATCCATTGTACAAGAAATACATTCTCAAGGAAACACTGTTTCGTTTTGAAATAATAAATTAGGAAACACAGATCAAATCCAAACTTTCACTATGTATGCTATGTTGTTTGATGAGGTAGGTTTTTTTCACTTGTTAAGTTGAGAAAAATTGTTTCGTTTTGATTAAGAAAATAGTGGGTGTTATATAGAAACCCGAGTGGTTGAGGCACACTATTTGATTGATGAGATATGCATAAAAACTTGGCGCGTACTCGCGACCTTTGACGCAATTGACACATGACAATAGGCTATCCTTACCGAAATCCGGTGATATCGTCTGCGTAACGGTTATTCGTTGGTCGTCGGTTATTTCCGTAATGATAAATTTGTCGCTGAGAAGAATTTCTGTCTTGGCTGTCAATCATCATCAAATACGTCAACTGGTGACAAGCTGAGTATGTAATTACTGATATATCTATCAATTCGAATATTTTAACGCTTTCTTTGCTCCATTGGGAGATGGTTTTATGGTTGAAATAGGTATATCAAATAATACTTCTATTGTTCTTAACGGCTTAAAAACACACGATATCCGAATAAAAGAAAATATAATAATATATGATGCCACTATAAAATAGGAGGTCAATTTGAAATATGTTTATAAATATTACTAATATGAATCTATTGTTACCGCCTTTGACAAATTGCGATGGTAACTGGTTTCAAGGCGAATAACAAATGATAGTAAAATACAAATGATTTAATGCTGTAAATATTGTCGAGATACTAAGGGTTAACACCTGCTTGACACAAACTATGTCATTACGGTTATGACAAATGGTACCATTTCATTTTTTAACTTTATTGCTCGTGTGGGTCTTTAGCAGTGTGGGGGAGGGGGAAAATCCAGGATAATATGGGGTTGGGTAGGTGACCCTACTCCTTGTCACATACATGTACATGTTTAGGATGAAAGCCAGGCCACTCAATTCTGTGATAGACCCTATGTTATAAAGCACATAAGTCAGCCCACTCGGCTATCAAACCATCTAAATTACTTAGTAACATAAAACTTAGTAACTATTAATATTTACCGCTCTGTAAAATACCTTATTAGGATTAAGCTCACGTAAATGCCCAGGATTCATTAAGTAAAAAAAGAAAAACAGTAAAACTACATTTACATTACACGAAATTTTAGCGATATTATATTTGTTACACGAAATTTCAGCGATATATTTATTAAATAATCTATTTCTGCGTTTATCAATAAATTAGGCTTTCAGTTATATTTTTACACTGCACAGAGGTGAGGAAGTAATAACGGAGAACATGACCTGTGAGAAGTAAAAACACGATCATCAAATTATAAATATGTTACCTTTTGGCATTGATGGATTATCTGCGCTATGACTTCTAAATATTGTCTAGTCATACTTTGTAAGTGCTAAAAAGTTGTGATTTATGTGAGTTGATACGTATATCTTCTTAGTTACACGGTGTGGCGTAGATCAACAATTCGATCATCGATAATAACACAATACTTATTAATCGTTAATTGTCTTTAGGGAACATTAAACTAATTATTATTAGTTCGAATTAAAATCGGATAACAATTGTGACCTCTAAGAGGGTCCAAGAGCTTTAAACATGATTTCTGTACAATCAGCGGGAAATTACGGTCCGATATGCGCAGATATAGACAGGAACCGAGATCTTTGGGATTGTAAACATGCGTTTTAAGTTCCACACAAATCGGCATTACGGATAATTAAATAAAGAACTGACAGTTCTCGCTATAATAGTGTAAAACGAAACGACTAGCTGCCGGGCAACATACGCCCACATTCTAAAAGAGATGAATAGAGAATTTGCTAAAAAAAGTGAATTTTTGCCCAATCAAGAGCCATAATTCAGAAAATTAATAAAATCAAAAGGAACCAAGATTTGTGTGTTATAAAGATACATTTCAAGTTTCATCCCAATCGGATCAAAATTGTGACATCTATAGGGTCCAGAATCTTGATATACCACATCTTTACACTATTTGCGTACGAGGGGCGCCCATTTTGTAAGGTAGTTTTGATCCAATTTTCATGAAATTCGAACTCAGCCACATTTAGGGTGTATCGATGATATATATTCGAACGTTTTATATACGTGAATATCGAAAGGAACCAAGATCTTTGGGTTATAAAAATGCGTTTCAAGTTTCATCATAATCAGGTGAAAATTGTGACCTCTAGTATTCCCACACGCTACAAATGCGATTTATCGTACAATCAGGGGCCATAATCCACGACGTCATGGTCCAAGATATGCCAATATCGAGTTGAACCGAGATCTTTTGGAGATAGACCTATGTTTCAAGTTTCGGTCAGGGGCGACGACAACATACGTCCACATGAAAATGTGGGCCGTATAAAAATAGATAATGTCATTTCAGTGAAATTGCTTCACTCTGAGCCGAAAAAAACTCATTTCAATAGCGCCGTAGTCTCGATCGTCATTGTTGCCTTTGTTACGATAATAAAGTCTCTATTATCCATTTTACGGATAATTATCAACAGCCGTTGAGCGGCAGATTGGATTCACATCTGTTTAAAATTGGACCCATTGATTATGGTCTTGTTGTGTTAATAAAAGGGCCAGATCGGATTCAAATCTGTTTAAAATTGGGTCCATCAGAGAGTTGATTATGGTCTGGTCATGTTAATAAATGTAATCAATAAATATAAAATTTAAGGCCCAAAGCAAGACCTACAATAGGCAGATTTAGCTCTTGCATAATGTATGTTTAACTTTCATGTTTAGATTTGAATGAAATATAAGATTTATTTTATAGTGACTTTTTCAAAAAAAAAGAAGATTTTTCTATCAAAATGCGGAAACGTAAGGAAATGACTATTTTTTCGCTTGTATGTTAAAAAAAATGTTCTATCAATATAGGGAAACATGTAGATATAGATATGTAATTAATGAGCCCAGATATCAAAAACAAAAACACACCTATATCTTAATATATCTAGATTATCAAGACAACCAACTGAAGTTTTAAATTCTTTATTTGTCCTGACACATACCTATTTACCATCCCATATTTATCTACCCATTTGTCATCACTAAAGGTTTTATTTAACCGTTCTCCTTTTCATGTGTTATAACAGCGGATTTTAAGGAGGCTATTTCGGACTAATACAAATTACACTCGAGACAATTTGGTAATAACGTATATGTTTCAATCTACACGTAATAAGACCTATTGTCCCATTTTATCCGTGATATTGAAGATGGATATACGCCATGCAGTGTCCGAGAATGTAATGGGGGTGGTGTCTTGTCCTCGCATGGGGAAAACAACGAGGTCCGCGCGTGTACACGCCATCTAGGTAAATTCCCCCTCTCCCTGAGCATTACACATATCATAATAAATAAACATGATATGTTAGTCTCAACATCCTGTTTCATTCCCTGGTATGATAAAGCGATCACACATCACAAAAATGACTATAGATGTAATCAATTTTGATTTTATGGCTTTCTGCATGTCTACATTTAAAACTTTGGTTCAAAATTAGAGCAAAGGTTCGTCATGGTCGATTTTGAGTTCCAATGTCGAAAACTGAAGTCAAAAACAAAACTGAATTCCACTGAATGACACATTAGATCAACCCCCGTCAATGGTTTCGTTCCATTGAGATAACTTTCTATGGAACAATAAATCACAACAAAGTCAGTAACGGGTAAATCCTCCTCTGTTTGCCAAACAAGCATTGATCCGACGTGGCATACTCCTAATGAGACGTCTAAGGTCATTTTGGTCCAGATTGTCCCATTCCTGTTGCAACGCAGCAGCAAGTTCTTGGACATTGGCAGGACGTTGTTGACGTTGACGTAACCTCTGTCCAAGCATGTCCCAGACATGCTCGATGGGGGAGAGGTCGGGACTGAGTGCTGGCCAAGGTAATGTGGTGATGTTCTGTTGTTGGAGGTAACCTGTAACGATCCTGGCCCTGTGACATCTTGCGTTGTCATACTGGAAGATGAAACGGCGGCCATGACGTCGTGCGAACGGCACAACATGGACTGCCAAGATGTTGTCCCGGTAGTACTGGCCTGTAACACGCCCTGCAACAACATGTAAAGCCGTTCTTCCAGCAACAGTGATGCCTCCCCACACCATAACAGAACCACCCCCAAATCGATCATGTCTGATGACGTTAACGTCTTGGAAGCGCTCGTTTCGACGACGCCACACCCTCCTACGTCTGTCCAAAAAATCAACAGTGAACCTTGACTCATCTGAAAACATCACATTGCTCCAGCGTCGATTATCCCAGTGTTGATGATCCCGGTGCCGATCTGTAGCATGCCAAGGGCACGTAACCTTTCATTTTGGGTAAGCCGACGCATATCAAAATTTGTTTTCTGGTCACTAAAACAATTAAACTGATGTTTCCACCCTGGAATTCAATGCCACAATGACTAACATTCAAAGTCAGAGTCGTGCAAATCTTGGGTTGGACCCCCATGATGATCCCAAGCATCACCTGCATTCCATGCGGTAGCTATTGGTGCGTTTGGGCGTCACATGTAACTGGAAATGTTTCTTCTGTTAGGTTCTATAGTGACTTTTTTCGTAGTCATTTGCATATTTTAGTAGTATGCCCCCAAAATGTCCACATGCGTCATATGATGTATTCTTCTTAATATTCAAGTTGTAATGCGGATGCGGTGGTAAAACGGCAAAATAATTGGCTACGCCATGCTGCATTACAGACGAGGCTGGAAAGAAATGATTCTGAGGTGTTTGTCTGTACGATACACAGCCGTTAACCCCCATAAATGACATAGTTTCTATCGTTCAGACTAATATTCGTAGAATATGGATGGGTTGTCAACAATTGAAAAAAACCTAGGTCATTGACTAGATTATCCAGTCTTTTACGTTACCATGCACAGAATCTACTTTATACAGCCAGAGATCATAATAAGCGAGGTAAATAGCCCTAAACATGATCTCGACCACCATGAAATTGATTTAAGATTTTCCATTTCAGGAAAATCTCTTTGCATAGTCTGTTCGACATGCAACAGTCATAAAATAATTTATCTCTTTGGGTATCAATCATATCTATGTTTATTTTCAATCGTAATTATTCGTCGTCACGATTCATGTTTGTTTATAACAATGCATGAATTGTGAGCTTATTTCGGGAAAGGGCGCGATTCTTCTTTGACTTTAGCAAAAAAATATATCATTTCCCATGCGTAAGTGGTTTTTTATGTCGTTGATTATCCAGGAAGTGTCAAATCTTGATAACTGACCCAGATCCCCCGCACGTAGAAGGCCAGGTGGTTTTGGATGCCCGAGACTAATAATGTCACCACTTCTTACTACGAGTGCGCATGTCCGACAGATGACTCAGAATCTTGACATATAATTTCCATTTAGTAATATTTGTCAAAGTTTGAGTTTTAAATAAAAAAAAGTAAACGTTTTTCATGTCCAATAAAATCTTTCAAAAGATTACAACACTTCCAGATTACCCTGAAGATCTTCACTGCCATATAAGCAACATAGGTGAGGTCTTGTAATGGTAGTTCTCGATGTGTATGATTTATTGAAATTTTGGCAACGCATTCTACGGGCATAATATCGACAAAAAGACCACACAGAAGACCACAATAAATATGTGATAGATATATCAAAAATTCGTGGCTTACTGAATAAACCATCTTTATTCACCCATGGGTAATCTTGAGGACCAATATACTAGATGAATGTACCGAAATGAAACAGTATATAATAGATCTATACACGGTGCTTATCAGATCCAAATGATTACGTTTTGATAAATATTAATGGAGATATTTAGAAGATAAAAAAGCCTATGAAATGTATGCAGCTTTCTCAAATCAACCTGGACCAATTTTAACACTCACAATCAAGCATGGGCGCAGATACCGGTGGAGACACCGGGACGCTTCCCCACCAATATTTTTAGTGGTGGGGACATGAGATACCGTGTCCCCACCACTTATTTCCGATGTTTTGCATACTGTTTATTTTTTGAAACGGAAATCATTCTAGAGCTTTTATTGACATTTCAGAAAGTGTAGAGTTGGTCCCAGGCTTTAGTTTGTATATCAGGAGGACCCGTCATTGCTAGATTTGCTGCCATAATAAATAAACCTATTTTAAAGACTGGTTTCTATCTCTCTCTGTCAAATATAGGCAATTAAATTTAAAATTTACGACTCGAACCCTCTATGTTTTGAAGATTTTTAAAGAAATTTAGGAAATTTATCGGAAAAGACATTTTTTTACCCCCCCCCCCTTTACCAATAGTCGCCCGCGCATGGACTGTCCCCACCACTAATATTTGGCGATCTACGCCCCTGCTATCAAGAAATGTGTCATGATAAATTGCAATGTTTTAATACCTTATCTAAAGTTCAAAAAGTGCAGTTATTGTACAACACATTTCCGTTATCATCCTTTGTTATTTAAATGAGGTATGCTATTGCATTTGTTGTACGCCGGAAGGTTTTAATAAAAAAAAATCTTTATCTTTTTCATAGAACTGCAGTTTGCCTTCCAGAAAATAAATCTGAATTGAGGTAGAGAATTAAACCCCCATTCGACCTCTAAAACTGGAATAAATATAGAAAATGTAGCTTTTCAATATTATGAAGTATGAATACAAAAATCTTTCCAATTAGGCCATCATCAATATGTTCTACCCATTTTAAAACAAAATAACAATAGCCCAGGGGCCTATTTCACGAAATTTTAACTAAGATAAGATCCCAATTTTAGTAATTTGATTGGATAATATTAGATTGATTTTAGTGCTTAGCCAATCAAAATTGAAGTATCTACTAAAATTGAAGTATCTACTAAAAGTTAAAATTTCGTGAAACAGGGCCCAGCATTGTCAGAAAATAACAGTCTATAAGTACACAACCAAAATGTTATTAATAAACAGGCTAAAGCCGATAATAAAAACACCTGATAACTCGTTGTGAACGGAACTCGGGTGTGAAAATCTTGGTAGATAGATATGCGATAATAGATAAGTCAAGTGTACATCCTGGCTTTTCGCACGGCCTCACGGTTGATCTTTGTAACATCCGTGAATTGGAAAGGAATATAAATTCCAGAGATCGGCAGGCGCATAAATAAATATGGCAACTATTAACAAAGTGAGAGCTCTTTTAACGCCAGTTTTATTGGCACTATGTGTGACTTTGGGTACGGTTACTTATCTTCAACATGACAGGTTGACAAAACTTGAAAATCATCTGGAAGATACTCCTGGATATCGTCATAAGGTATGTACTAAATATTCAGTTTTGGCTCATTAAACTGGAGATCCCAAGATCGAGCAATAAAGTTTTTCGGCATTTCGAGACCTATTTTTATTCTTTGGCAGTAGCGCAATACGAAGGGTCTGGCAATGAAAATCGTTCGGGTGGAACATAAAAAAGGGAATTGAAGTGCTTATAAGGAAGAAGAGTGTAGAGTGAAAGTGCTTAAGGAAGAAGAGTGTAGACTAAAACTCCACTGTCCGGACAGAAGTACCCTTACAGCACACAGCATGCTGTATTCTTATCTTCATTAGTTCAGTTTGTACTGAATCTATCTTAACATAACTATTCTATTATACATTACTCCTGTCTAAAGGCAACACCTAGTAACTCACTTTTTTCTTATTTTGAGAAAAAAAGGAAAACAGAATGAATGAATAATAAACCCCAGCTTATCCATTGATTTCAGTTGTTAGGTTTTCTGTGGCATACTAGGCAAATGAAGGAGGTTGCTAGGTTGTGTCACGGGTGTAACTGCTTACAAAATCAAAAGATTGGAATATATAGCACAACAACAGGAAACACCTACCCTAGGAACTACAAATTTGGTCCTAATTCAATTTTGACAAAAAAGCGAGTTACTAGGTTTTGAACTTTAACGGAAGATTACTTCACCGTCTTCTTTATTCCCTCTCGAATTTTGTAATTAATTCAGAGAAGTGTGGACTATGACTTAAACAGATGGAAAGAGGAAATGATTTCTCATTTAAAACCTTTTATAGAAGATCTGGTCAAATCATCTGTAAGTGTTCATCTTTTTTAGTTATATTATGGCTTTATATAAATTTAATGAATACAAATTAACAATCAAGTTCAGTTGAGATTTATATGTCACTACTTTATAATTCTTTCAAATATCTCATCAATTAAGCAAATGTATTCAATGGGGTTGTAGATATGTTCAATGAGATGTATACGAAGCAAATATGTTCTATTGAGATGTAACTGACTCTACTTTATAATTCTCTTTCACATAACTAACCAACGAGGTAAATTAGGGTGTTGGTGTTAGTATGTTCAACTGGGGTGTAAATATGTTCAAACGAGGTGTAAATTTCTCATTTGATGTGTAAATATGTTCAAATTATTGTCCCTGTTAGGTAAAACATCGTAACAAACATTCCAAGGACTGTGCAACAGGTCCAGTTGGTCCAGCTGGTGAGAAAGGAGCTAAAGGTGACCAGGGACTGCCTGGTCCACCAGGAGGTTGTGGAGAGAGTAAAACCAGTTCACTTCGAGCTGTTAACACTGCCTGTTGTGAAAGACTGTGTAAGTAGATTATGATACGGACAGAAAATTCGATGGGTTCGTCTATAGATAAACCTGATAACCTTCATTAGGTTTAAACAGCAGATATGACATTTTATTCTTGAATGGCCCATTATCTAACGTTATTGGCTATTTATTTAAAGATTTTGAAAAGAAATAATGAAAGTATTTGAATATTGTGTATATGATACTGGCTGTAACATTACACAGGTCCAAATGCTCTGTTCGGGGCATATGCATCCGTACTTGGGGGAGGACGGGAGCTTGTATTAACTGTGAAAAGTTTACGTCAAATCGGGTCAGAAGCAATGCAAACGTTTTACATGGGCTTGTTGTCATGCCATTAAGAAAAAAACCCAAAACAAAACTACAGGAAAACTTAGTGGATTGGATGTAACATTAAACGTGTTTTAATTAAGTGTAAGACATAGGCATTACCTTTCTTTTAGCTGTGCCTGTAATTGCTGGATATCTAAAACAAGAAATCACTGCTACAGCTGGGCAGGAACAACTCTTACCGTGTGTAGCTGGTGTAGGTTATCCATATCCGATAGTAACCTGGAACGCATCAGTGGATATAACTCCAGAGGTCGTTCGTGGCAAAGATGGTCTGTACATTCCGCATGCTGCTGCACACCATGAAGGAATCTACACGTGCACCATCACTAATATTTTTGGAACTAGTTCTAAAGAAATAATCCTCAAAGTTAGAGGTGGGTAACTTGATTTTGGTTAGGTGAATGATAGCGGTTGATACAATAGATTTAAATGTTAGCTGATGCAATGCTGGAATTTGGTCACTGACGTCGCTGGAACTTGCCGGATATTGTACTGTAACAAAAACCTCAAGGCGGTTGTGACGTGTTATTACACAGCATATGTATTCGTATACTATTTGACGGTGTTCAACAGGGTTCAGCCTGGACGGTAATAGATGGACGGTTATAGACCTGATAGTGTGGTAGAATTAGCTATAAAAAATTTGAAAAAAAAACAAGTACGAACAATCCAAACCTTTAGACAAAATTAAAAGTCATAAAAAAAAAACGTATAGGCACAATAGTGTAATCAGTAAATGAACTGTTAGCCGTGCCCGGAAGTGTACGCTTACCCTGTCTGGCGCCACACCCGCCATGACTTTATGCCAACTATTAGACGAAATCTCGGTAAAATAGAATAATTAGTCAATGGACTATCCGTATGCAAAATGCAAGTGATGAACAGTGTTAACATACCCTTCCCAAAAGAACTGTTATCCTTCTATTTTTTAATAATTAATTTAATTAGGTGTTTAACTCGCTTTCCTTGTTTGGATTCTAGGAAATGTCACCATAAATTTAGTTGTGCCATCCCAAGTTTACACACAAGGAACACATGCTATGGCGTTGCTGGATTGTGAATTCACTGGAGTACCAAAACCTAAAATAGATTGGCAACATTTGAGACCAGATGGTCAGCTGGTGACTCTTACAGAGGGCGTCACTACAGCTGATAACTCCAGTATATTAACCGTTAATAATCCGACATTCCTAGATTCAGGTTTATATACTTGTAACGCCACTAACAGATACGAATCTCAATCATCTACAGGTGTGCTGGAAGTTACAGGTTGGTATTATCATAAAAAGTTTGAAGGGAAACGTTTCGATCCAAAGAATATTGATGATTTATATCTCAATTTATGGTGTTTTAAAGTTTTCACGCGTTTCTATTGATTTCCGGTTGCCATATAAATGAATAATTTTGTTATACATTGCTTTTCGTATACTCGTCATAATATTTTAACAATCTGGTTTTTCTCCTTTTAAATTAGATCATGCTCCACATTTTTCTAAGTAGACTATATCGATGCGGATCACAGTTACTCGAAATAATCTTAGCACAACCTTGAATTGAATATATCGTGATTTCAACACTCCTAATGATCACCCATTAATAATATTAGCAGTAATCTCGGGAGTTAATATGGAAACTTGAACATATTTACAAAAAATATGGGCGTTCCCAGAAATTCTTATAAAATTGAACACATTCTTTAACAATACATATTAAGTAAAATTTATATATTCTGATTAAGTAAAAGTCCGATTTGTTTTTTTCTATCGATTTCTAAGCAGATGCTCTCTTCTTCGTCTTGTTTTAATATTTCTATGTAATGTTTGTTTTTATTCAATCTATTTAACTTTCAGCGCCACCAATTATATTGACTCCACCTAAAAACCAATCAGTTATAAAAGGAATAGATCTAACCCTCCATTGTATTGTTATCAGTGACCCATTAGCTAACATAACATGGGTATTTCCAGATGTAAGTATTGTTATGTTATAAGTCGAACGAAAACAATAGATCACGTACAAAACTTCTGTCATTTTATATCAGGATATGAATAATGATGCATTGAATTCTTAAAGAACTGTTTGATGTATACACCTGTTACGACCTTGAGTGTTCATTGCATACATCTTGCGTCAATCCAAATCGATTCTTACACCTAGAGAAAATTAAATTATAAAACAGAGTAGAAAGAACACTAAAAATGTATAACGAAAACAGCCATAGTTCGGATAGTTCGTGGCCTTAATCAAGGAATAAATTGAAATTGATTTAAATATATATTTATTTTAACATTTCTGTCTTACTAAATATCAAGTATAAAAAGTTCTTTGATTCAGGTTTCAGGACACAAACCGTTCAACGCTTTTAGTAATGACGATGGTTCTGTAACAATAAAGGACGTTGAACAGTTAAATGAAGGAAGTTATACCTGTACGGCTACCAATCGTCTAGGAAGTGTTTCAGCTTCAGCAACTCTAACAGTTTTAGGTAATAATATAAAATGTACGGCGAGTCAAGAACAGGATCAGGTTGAGAATGAAAACCACCTGGCCGTTGCCTACAACAGGTCATTTGATTGGGTTTGGGAAACGTGAAGGTACATAAACGTAGAATCCGTACCATTACGGTTCCATCCCACACACATCTCTACTTCTATCCTTTTTATACGTCCGTATTTAACTTACAATAACGATAATAAGACGAAGAGCTGGTCTAAAATTGAACAACGTTTAAATGGATAAGTTTAATAAGTTAGCTGATAAGTTTGAATGCTTAAGTTATCCATTTGAACCTAGTTTAATCCTTTAATACATATCTACAGTTGCTGAAGATACTAATTTATTTCAGAACCTGTCACAGCATCGATAGCCTTTCCACTACAGTCATTAACAAATGCCAGATTTGTAGCTTTGGATTGTAGAGCTTATGGAGACCCAACACCTGCTATAAAATGGGATAAAATAGGGGCCACTCTGGACAGAACGGAAGCAAGATATATCTTCTTACAAAATGGCGATTTTATCATAAGCAGTATTACAAAGGATACCGAAGAAAAAGATTCTGGTTTCTATTCCTGTACAGCAGACAACGACCTAAGTAATGCCACGGCTTATGCTATTGGTAAGCTACTTCTGGACTATTTTAACATATTTAAGTTAACATAATATGTGGCCGGGGACATCTAATAGGCGGTAACAGAAATGAACTGAAATGCGGTTTAACGCCCTAGCGTTCTGCTCCGAACGGAGCTAATGAAGACTGGTATACGCCATACAGTGATATGAGGGGCATTTGGCCTGGATAGCGGTACTACGGCCTAATGTTATATAAAATTTCAACTGTCGCGGGATGTTTACGTGCACTACAATGTGAACACGGGACCTCGGTTTTTGTCCCATTCGAAGGACTAGACAGTTGCCCTTGTCAGACCCTCCGTCCTGAAAAACTGACAAGGGGAAACCACGCCGGAAAATCTGGATGAACTTCCTTGGCCAATGCAGCGATGCCCGCTAACAACGCATCGACTGTTGCGGTGTAAGTGATACCGATTTTTTACGATGTATTAGTATGATAGTTGGCTCTTACGGGGTAATATTTTTTAATTTTATGAATCTGTTTCCAGTATATTTTGATCATGGTGATGTAGATTGTAAAACTACCTTTGATAACTGGAATTCAGGCATCGGTGCTGCACATGGGTACGTTTGTATATGTTTTTATGACAACTGCTAGTGTAAACATGTGGCCTAAGATTTGTGTGCAGGTAGAGACGGGGACGAGGTGGTTGTTCTGACTACGATGAGAAAAGGGAACGGATGAAAATATTCATATTCATCGTTGTTGTAATAAATACGACAAGTTAATTTATCTGTATGGCTCCTGGATTATTGTCTTCCTTTATATAAATAAATCGAGCACGATTATACACTTACAACTGGCGCCGCTAATTTGTGTACATATATTACGATGTCACCTTCTACTCTCTATGATGAGCAATATCAAAATTATAAAAATGGGATCCATTATACAATCACCGTCTTATGGTACATATTTATAATCACTTTTTTCTCAGGGTGATGTGTCCCCAAGGTTGTTTAGCAATGACGAATAATGATGTGTATGGCAGCAATCCTTACAGTGTGGTAATATATCTAATTAATTTTTTGTAGAAGATTAAATATGGCGTTCCAGATTCGTATTTATTTCATTTGTTTTTGACATCAGAATAAAGGAGGAGGATTAATTTATAATTTAACTCTCAATTTATAGTTCTTCGAATGAAATGGAACAACAATTTATTTACAACAATCCATTGACCTAAATGTTTATTTGTTTGATACAGAACTCTCCGATTTGTTCTGCGGCTGTACATAACGGTGTAATAGATAATTCTAAGGGTGGTTTAGTATTTTGGTATGTAATGGATGGTAGATCGAATATATTCAGTAGTTCAACAAGTAATGGTGTATCATCTTTATCGTAAGTAACAGTATCCGCATTTTCTTGGCGAACCCATTCAACAGACCCTTCTTTTCCATTATTAATAGCGAATTACGCTGCCTGGATTACGAGTTTTCGAGTGATTATGCTTAATGTTTGCATAAATTTGCCTAATCAACTTAAATATAGACTATTTCGCTACGATGTGCGAACTCTGACAATAGCAGCTATTCGGTGGCTTTCCTGGTACAAGCTCTATCCAGAAACGAATCAATCTGATTAAAATACAGATCTATATCTCGTTTCGTCTTTTTTTTATACTTTCGTTTATCTACACTACACGAAGATCTGACCGGTTGTATTGGAAGGTCTGCTTTAACGTCATACATTGATTAACCAGTCAGTGTTGACGTTTCAAGTGCATCGCACGCCAAGAACTCACCGTAACAGACCGTTTCATTGGCTAATCCCTAACTTCAACCAGACCCCGGCTTATATAACAACTATTCCAGAACCTAGTGTTGTGAAAACAATAAAGTAAAACGAAATTTTGAACTGTAAAAAAACGAAACGAAATAGGATCTGTGTTATATCAGATTGGAAACCAATAGAGGTAAAGGCGGCATAATGTCCTATATCTGGAGCATAATGTAATGATCTAAACTATGCTGCTGTGTTACCATTAAATAATGAGAATTTAAATCTGTTATTTCAGTTCTGGACCTCTGTTTCAAGGTGCTATGATTGTAGAGCGTGGTCGTGGTCTTTATAAATCTGAAACCACAACTGTTCCGGTTATAGGTTAATTGTCATAGTTCTACATTATTCTTCGTTCATATTATTCCTGAATTGTTTTTTTGTTAAACCAGACTAATTAAAATATAAATTCATATGGTTTATGTTGCTTTATAATTTATACTAAAAACAATCCAGCAATTATTGAAGAATGGATTCTATTGTCCTGGGACCGGTTGCTCAAATCTCGGTTAACTTTTAACGATCCGTTAACATGGAGATCGTTAACTTTAACGGAGAGAAAGATTGTTACCGGAAGCAACATGTTGTTAACTTGCCGTTATATTTAACAGAAGTGTTGGGTTCCGTTATCTGTTAAACGCTCAGCAAAAAATCATAGATTACCAGTTAAATTTTCTATAGAACATTCTAGAGGGTTGGGCGATGGGAGGGGGGGGGGGTCTATTCCATTTTCTATAGTAGGCAATTCTTATGTATTCTACAGAATTTGGGGGCCTGTAGGAAATAATGGCCCCAAATATTCTGTAGTGCAAATCCCATAATTTTTCCAACAGATTTATGCTAAAATTTCTAAAGGAAAAAATAAAGTATTCTATAGTGTTTTCTGTTGTAAATTCTACAGTTATCTTTTTGACTTTAATCAAGTTTTGTGAACAGGCTGCACAGTTGTTCCACTGTCTTCAGTTTCTTGTTAATACTAACTTCTATGAAATTGTTATACATGTACGTTGAATTTAAAAAATTGAAATTCAGTCAGTAAACATACAGTTTTCTCTTGGATTAACTTTAATCAATCCGTTTGCTAATTAACGGATAATGAAATTGGCCTTCCAGCAACAGAAATTTAACGGACCGTTAACAAACGACACGTAGGTGTTTAACGGATCGTTAAAATAACTGTAAAATGGAAAATATTTAACGATTATTGATTATAATATCCCGATGGCTGGTTCATATCTACAAGCGTGATAATCAAATCCAGATACAAATAACTGTCTAAACCTTCTTCTCAAACAGTACAAATACTAAAAGTAGGAAGAAGATCCGTCTTCCTTTCTTTTTAATTGCATATTCTCTAGGATCAATGTGATTTCTAAAGAGTTCTTTCAACGACTAAAATAGTTTGGGCGACAAGGTGTCATCATTGACTATCCTTCATGTAACGAATTTATCTACATTATTATTAGTTGCACTATTTCAGTTTGACAGGCCAGACTCTCCCAAACTACATCTTCTGGTACCTGCCTTATGAAAAACTACATACTGTCTGAGGAAAATCCATCTCGGTCCTGTCTTTTTAAACATGAAGAGAGAGAGAGAGAGAGAGAGAGAGAGAGAGAGAGAGAGAGAGAGAGAGAGAAAGAGAGAGAGAGTTAACGCCCACTCGACACACAAACCAAGTTATTTCGGGACGAATATGTGGACCAATTGTATATCAACAAGTCGCTTGCAGGTAGGGGTCTTTAGCAGTGGTGGGAAACCGGAGTACCCGGAGGAACCTCACGCGGTAGGACGGGCGACCCTACTCCTAGTCACGTACAACTGGCGAATCGGAACCACGCCAGTTGACTTAATAACAGCCACGCCTTATTACGATACAAAACGAAGGCGTTAACGCCAGTTGACTTAATAACTACTAGGCCTTATGATACAGGACGGGCGACCCTACTCCTAGTCACGTACAACTGGCAAATCAGAACCACGCCAGTTGACTTAATAACAGCTAGGCCTTATGATACAAAACGAAGGCGCATACCATTCGGCCATCCGACATTTACACTGACGTAATTAATTATCCAATTAAAATTGTAAATTAGGACGGATATATTGATGGAAATCATGGTGAAGTCACGTGCATAAAAATTGACTGAGTGGTATTATTATGTTATATACATTCTTTTAATTATTTAATCAGTCAAAAACCTTTCTGATAAGCTGAATCGTTCTTTTTTGTAGTGCAGAGAACGAAACACGGGTTGTCCTGTTTTAGTC
This sequence comes from Patella ulyssiponensis, assembly GCA_963678685.1. Classification (NCBI taxonomy): domain Eukaryota; kingdom Metazoa; phylum Mollusca; class Gastropoda; family Patellidae; genus Patella; species Patella ulyssiponensis. The sequence goes on along the minus strand of OY783229.1, from coordinate 48,370,908 downwards.
AGAATTTATTTTGAATACTCTACCATATTTGAAAATAGACTATTAACTCAATTCAGTTCTCCCACTCCCGACAGCTGGGGTGGAGTGTGTAGAATCGTGACGTATTCCAAGGGAAAAATATGTTTCAGCTGTCATGATTGGTCGAGATATTTTTTATGCGGTCGGAGCCTGCGTTGTACTCCGAAATTCTTCTTTTCACTCGATTGACACCAGTTTTTGAATTGAGATAATTTAATTCCGGAACTGTGAATCAAGCATCCCCAATAACACAATCAAGGGGGCATAATCTTGTTTATCTTTCAAAAGGTATAATGGGAATCGGTCCACTAATTTCTTTTGTGGCACTTCAGGAATGTAAAGCAAAGGGACATAATCTTGTTTATCTTTCAACAACAGGTGTAATGGGAATCGGTCCACTAATTGTTTGTGTTACTTGAGGAACCTAATGCAAATAATTACGTTTCTACATATTAGAATTATGAAAAGGAATAAAATTTGATTTTCTACCCTGTGGGGGTGAATATTATGACCATTGGTATTTAAACTGACGGTATAAGCCAGTCTTTGAATGGAAAAACCCTATTAATGTAAATTTCGTGCTATACTTAAATTTAAACGGACATTTGATAAAAGTTTGTTTTGGTTACCAGACATCCTTTTAATTAACAGTGGGTCCCTTATACATGTATTTAGATTCAGTGAGGAACATAAGTAGCTCACTTTCAATGCGGACCCAGTATAATAATCTGGGTGAAAACTTTCAAGTACAAGAACTGATAAATTAATCGTTTCGTGCAATTCGGCATTCTGTTTGTTTGAAATTTTAACTATGACGCCCGCCACGGGTATATATTTATCAAGAAGCAAATTGCTTTGTTTGAATAATGAGGCGGTTAGTGTCACGCAATATTATGTCAGCCCACTACTTACTATTATAAGACACTGGAAGCAACCTTTTTCAAATAAAGAGAAAAGAGAGAGAAATGAGGGTTTAGCGTCCACTCGACAAGAACTAGGTCGTTTCGGCACTAACGTAAAGTTCAATTTTATTTCAATAATTCGCTAGAAGTGGTAAGAAACCGGGGACCCAGAGAAAACCCACGAGGTTGGTCAGGCGACCTTACTCTTTGTACAAGTAGGGAATCAGTTTCACGCCACTTGACTCAATGACAGACCTTCTGATCCAACGTGCACTCGTTAAACCACTAGACCACCAAACCACCCTTTCAAATAAACGCCACTGGTTGAAAGACATCCTCGGAGCTGAACGGAACGATGCCACTTGGGATACCGAGGCTGGTTGATAGAATGCAGTTTTTAATGTCTGGTTAATTGAGAAGTGGCTTCCATCACGTTATTTGGACTCAGACTAGCAATTGTTTGCCCATTGACTTCAATGTTAAATGTCTGTAACATCACAGGCTGTAACTATTTTGCTCAACATTCTGTTGGTTCCAGTCTGTATAGGCACAATGGGGACCACATTTGGCAATCTCCTCATCATAATTTTGAAGGGGGTGACCATTTAGATTTTTTGCTACGGGTATTTGAAGTTGACAGGGCTGGAAATCTCACTTTCGACACAATGATTTCTCTGCAGAAAGACACTTTACAGCCCCTAGATACAATATCATCAGTATTTCCCAAAACTGCTATGAAATTGCAAATTTGATCCATTATCTCCAATCCTGGACCAGAAAGTCGACCAAAAATCCATGGGAGAAAAAATATTAAGGGAAAAATTGTATATTTATAACTCGCTCTTATTCGAATAAGGAGAATTATTGCTAGTCTGAGACCATTTGCCCCTATGATTGATTATCTCCCTTAGACAAATTTGAATGTAATAGACTTCAGGGATAATAAAAAAATGTTAGTTTTGAAGGTTCCGGGCACTTAATTCAATTACTGTCGGAGGAAATGTTCCCTCACAGCACACTGTATTTCATATGCCCGTTTTCGTTTGCCCAATTGTGCTGGACAAGTATTAATTCTTTTATTGTGACTTCTGGTAAGACATTAATGATGATCATATTCATGGGCGTACGGGCTCGATGACAGTTATGTGCAGGGGGGGGGGGCAGATTGCGAACTGCCCGAAAAGGTTTTGGGTTACAGACGGCACCGACGGTCTTCTGTGAGAGCGGGAGAATGGAGCTTTGGATGAAGGGACCCCTAAAGAAAATTTTGGAAAATATGACCGCCACAATACAGCTTCGTTGTATTCAATTAAAAGGCAAGCTAATTTAGTCGTATACTAGATTTCGGACACTTTATTTTGCCAACTAGATTTCTGTATGCAACGGATAATACCCAAAATTATATACCAATTATTGGTCCACTGGTTATAATGTAATTATATGAGACATGCAACTAACTGAAACAACCTTGATTTTTTACAACGTTATTTCATCTGTCCTTTATCGCTTGGAAGAATATTTTTTTATGAACTTTAGATAATAAATATGTTAGCTTAACAGTAGTGTGATTCATATGTTCATGTCTTGGGATCTAGACTGTAGGCCTACACAACTTTACATTGTCAACTAAGCAGCAGGTTTTTGCGCGTCGTTATTTTGTATGGGAGATAACTCTTGTATTCAAATTTACATCAATTGATTACTGTAGATTTCAGATTAATCTTAAGTGTCTTAAGAAACAAGAGGTGGCGCGGTTCAGTGGTCCAATTCGCATTAAAAACAGCATCAATCTGAAAATGTTAGTACCCTGTATGCATAGTAATAGCCTATGGATTCTTAAACAAATGATGGGCCTACCATACCCGAGTTTGTTTATAAAAGATAATCTTTGTGCATCAACGATCTTTGTTGATAAGTACCTACTTACCTTATCTCACCTGTTGATATTATCTTTACCTATATTATGTACATACTGAATCAAGTTTCTTTATTTACCATGCATACTGCTTGAATTACAAGGCCACCTTCGTATAAGTTCGTGTTTGGTTCGATCTTTCCTTTGAAGTGTATAATGCAAATGTAATTAGAGCATAAAAAAATGATAATTTGGAAAACACATGCGTCGTATAGATAGGTGTAGGACTTGGATAAGATGAACAATGTGCTTAGAATTTATACGTGTTTACGTAGGGAGGTCTTTGCATCGATAATTTAGTAGCAGGTGTCTAATACCAGTTTGAATATAATATGGTATTATGCAATTAAATACACCATATTCTTGTTGAAAGCGATAATATCTGACTGCCATGTTATGAATAACATTTTTTTGATCGTGAAAGCGTTACTAAAATCCAAAGAAATGGGTCACTAAGAAATGGTTTGCTTTTTTGTTATTGCCTTTTGTTTGCAATTTAGCCGGGTTGTATAACATTATGTAGGTTATGTAAAGGAGAACATTTTTATGTTACAAAACTTATTGTCATTTAATGAACAATAAAATATTATTTTTAAACCTTAATAACCTTTTTAAGTCTCAAATCAGAATAGATACAACAATGCCTCGAACAACAAACTTGACAAACGTTTCCTTGCATTGGATTGCATTGTTTATTTTTTATCACACTGACAAAAGAGACTCGCGAATTTTGTTTCATAATTTCGAAAAGTTACTTACTCGCCGCATACACATAATCGCAATTTTCAAAATCAGCAATATTTTATTTTGCAATTACAGTCTTAGTTTAATTTTTCTCTGGAGAAGTAAAGCTTATTATAAATGAGTATTATGTCCCTTTAAGACAACAATATTTAGTACGTTGATTTCCTTTACTGTTTCATGATTTAACGTTAATTTGATGTGACAGCGCTAGTTAATTGATTTATGTTAGCTAACTGGCTGTCATATAGCAATGATAAATTGGACAGATGAAGTGCACATTTATCGGTATAAGTAGTTATATTTTCTTTATAACCAAAATTAGGGATTGGGGAATAGGCATAGGCTACGTCACCCCCTCCCCCTTGTGAGATATAGATACATGTATTTACATTTTTTTCTTTTATAAATAAACAATGTGCAAGTGGGAATAATATTAGATTGAGTGAACTTCATTTGTCCAACATTTGAACCCTAATGTTACAAATATATCTAGTTATATTAAGGGTGACATAGCCTCGGTGATTAATTTATTGTATGCGTACATTAAACCTGTAAACGGCTAAGACTTCTATGGTGGTATAGATATAAAAAAAAAACTCTAATATTGACCACTTTGGAATCAGGAATCGGGATCCTTGTTTTAAAACCCCCTACAGACAGGGATTAATTTTGCCATTGTTGAAAATATATATATACAAGTTAGTTCTATAATTTAAATCATCTTTAACAAGGAAAATTGACGGTAAAGGAAGGCTAACGAGTGCTTTACGTTGTCGGACACAACATAACGGCAAGATGTTATGTGGCTATTAAAAAGATTATCAATAATCTCACTGATCAAAGGAAAATTACATCACAGCTTTTAACCGAAGTAATCTGTTTGAGTAATGATTAGACAGCCGACAATGTTCAAACAATCGGAAATACCCGACATTTGTCAGTAATGGTAATTTGAATAGCGTGTGGCAAAACTTTATTCTTTAAAAGAAAAAACACAAAAAGTTACATAAATATATATTTACCGATGCGTTTGGTGTTTGTTTTAAATAGTAAGGATCGCAAACACCCGCATTAAATGACAGTTAACCTTTCTTTAAATGGACTGGTCTATTGCGCGAAGGGGAGTATCTAGCAGACTTTTATACATATTATACAGTCGTCGTACGATCGGTCGTGTTAAAGTATTGTATGCCATATAATAATTGTCATATGGCTTTGTTCTGGCAACAAAACACATATGCTCAATGACAGTTTAAACAGCTGAAAGCAATATTGTCATTCCAGAACGTAACCTTTCAATGTAACTGACCCCCTCGTCCCCTTTTGGGAGACCAATGAAAAAAGCCCAGAGGGGATTAAGTGTGGACACTTCACGGGTTACTACTACGCTCAGGTGAGAAGGATATATCTAGGAGATCGAGTGGACGCTGTTTCACCATGAATTCTGAACCGATCGAATTCACAGACATGGGCAAATATAACAGCAACACTGATTTAACGAGTAACAAATCAACGAAAAGTGGATTTTTTGTGTCCACAGCTAAGGCTTTTATTTTAGTTTTGCTGGCAATTTTAATAGCCGTGGTTGTTGGATTGATCGTCCATTTCGCGGGATCAGGAAAAGAAGTTGTATGCAAATGTTCAGAGGTTCCTGCAAGTGGGAGTATTGCAGATCGTCTGGCAGAATGCAAAACTTTAGCAGTACAAGGAAATATGGATATCTGTAAGTATGTTTTAGTTTAAGGAAACAGTAAACACTTATTAAAGTCATGTACACAACATAATTATTAACATCCTGCTAGATTTTAACATGACATATTTTATTGTTTTTCATATGAATTTTCTTTTTACTTCTATGAGATCTTCAAATTAAAAATATGAATGATGCTAAAACATTAAAAGTCGTTCATATATATACTGAACTAACTTCTATATATTTAAGATACGTGATTGTGCATTGTATATCAACCAACCTTAGATTTTTAATATTATTAAGAAATTGTGTCGATAATATTTTTCTGAAATCGGTGTTTGTGATAAACAAGTCATTACTTCTTTAATGTTACTGATGAGCAAACCTCTATTAAGACACGGGGGGTGTGCATTATATTTCAACTAAATTTAAATTCTTACAGAAACTTTGTCGTTCTTATTTTCATTTTACTGAACTAAATGTTTTACTCCAGCGTTCAAAATAAACATACATATACAGTAGTTCTTTTAAAATTCAAGCGCTGTTTCGCATTTTCAAAATTGACACCGTTCTGTTTAACATTAAATCGTGAAATTGGGTTATGTTTTTACTAGGAGAAATAATAAACTGGGTTACAAAAAATTCTAGACTTATTTTTAATGTAAGCTGTATTTACACTAGAGGCACCTATTTAAGAGAATGAAAATTTGACTTGGAACAATATTGAGGTTATTACAGTATTGTTATTTTGTTTATCATTCATTAATTCTAATTTTGTTACACAGTATAATGCATGAGTAATTCAATTAGTCAGACATTCTAATTTTGTTACATAGTAAACATGTAATTTTAAACCATAAACTCTAATTTTGTTACACAGTAAACATGTACAAGTACAAATCTATAAATCATAAATTCTAATCTTGTTACACAGTAAACATTTACGAATAGAAACGGTTATTCTAGGTCCATGTTACATACATTAATTTCACATAAGTTATAAACTGTTTACAAAGAACAATCTAAAAGAAACGTCGTACTATAAATATATGGGTTTGGATTAACCAATATGACCAATATTAGATTTTCAATTTATGGAAATTCCTGTGTCATTGCCAAATGTGCAGCGAAGTGGTCGTATTAAACAAAACTTAAACTGCAACAGGGAATTGTCATTCTTAAAACCAGAATTTCTTTACCATAGTTTGCCACATTGAATTGCCATTCTTATAGTCAATAATTTGTTACCATATTGTATCACAGTGTTATTCTTAAATCATGATAATAAGTTACAACCGAGATTAAAGTGTTCATTGAATAAGGTGTTCGCCCTACTTTATATTCTTTACAATTAGCAGTAGGTTAGGACGCGTGTCGTACAAGACACCAAAATAATAAAACTAAATGAATGTACATGTATTGCATTTTTTGCGATAATATAAAGTGTATGTAGGAAGGAAATATTATAAGTATGTGTTAAGTATTTAACTTATCATGCACGAGGTAAAAATCACAACAAGGTGTGATAAATAATATTGTTTTAGATTTGGGTCGACCAATGTTTTTAACATTTATAACATATCCTAGACCTAATACATTTTTGTAATCAGTATGATTCTTCTCTTAAACAAGGATGTTTATGATTATATAGTATCTTGTAGGTACATATATTAGTTAACATGAGATATTTATTATTAGGGGCAATCAGGTAGTTTTTAAAAAAAAGCAGATGTGGTGCACATTTATGCAATTGGCCGCTTTGGGGATGACAGAGGGGTCAGAGTAAAGGAGGTGGGGGATATTAATGTTAACCTGATTCTTTTGTTGCGAAAGGTCAACATAATGTAAACTGTACTGTGCCAGTATTAACTCTGTATAGTATCAGATAACATTATGTTGTACATTACAAGTAAACTATAGTACGTAAACCGTACCTATATTATATAACTTCTACGACGGTTAATTTCTAATTTTAGATTTGCTTTCTTCGTTTAAGGTAGTTTTTGATTATCTAACCTAGAATCGCTTGACGAGTTTAAACAACATTAGAAATATGCAGTATTGTGATTTATACAATCAGTTATCTTATTAAAAGAGATTACAACAAGTGAACAATTTTAAAGCGATAATCTCATATTTTCTAAGAAAGTCAAAACATAATTATTTCTATGTCTTTTGCTCAATAGGTTGTCAACTCACTATTATACGATCATAGGCATTATTTCCCAGTCTAAATCACTAACACCGGAAATAATAACACAATTACCTCCCTTGTTTTTATGTTTTGAAATGAAATGATTGAATACTAGTCTGTGGTTTCCTCCAAACTTGTAACATTCATCAAATTCTTGATCCTGCAAAGCTTTACATGAAATCTGTAGATTGAACCTAGATGTTGTTTACCTTACAAGCGTGCATTGGCTTACCAATATTTCGTTCCGTTTTGTTCCTTTCGGTTATTGAGTGCACTGCATCTGGAGAAGCTTCAGAATAAGCGTTCAGCAGTCTACGCATTTTAAAGCTAGCACTGTAATTTTTGTTGATACAATATGGCATCTTTTGTTATTTTGGGGTGATAAAATAACTATTTATCACCAATATAATACCAATTTTATTTACCAACTACGTTCCAAACTTGGCCCAAAGGCATGATAATAAAAGGTGCTGATGACAACAAAAGTCTATTTTTTCTCAGTTATGCCTGCATGGATTTTCATCAAATTTCACATGAAGAATGCTGGCTGCAATTTTAAAAGGGTATCTGGACAATTTAAGGCAATAGGCCCTGTTTTGTCTGGTATCCAGGAAAAAACAAAAAACGACTGAGTATGGCAACGCCCCCCACCCTCGAATTTCTTGGAATTCTGTTAGTACATGTTAAAGGGAGATAGCGAGATTTCGACACCGAGAAGTTTGTATTTTAAAATCTTTGTTTATTATTTACCTTCTTTAAATGCGTCCACAACATGTTTTTAAACAAAACAATTCGAATTTAAGAAGTACAATATTTACTTAGTGCACTACCCCGCTGCTCTCAAAATCATTGGATACATTCAAAAATGGTAGTCGTCGATCATCAAAAAATGAAATACAGCCATGTTCCAGTCGAAATAGGGGGTTGGGATGGCCTAGTGGTTTAGAGTGCCGCGCTTCGACCTCTAGCTGGCTGGTCACCTCTGGCTTGTGGCTGTGGTTTCGATCCCTGGTGTGAGCATAAGTGGCATGGAGATAGGGGCGCCTTCTCAACCTCGTGGGTTTCCTCCGGGCACTCCGGTTTCCTCCCACTGCTAAAGACCCCTACGCGCAAGCGAATTATTGAAATAAAATTGAAACCATATGTTAGTCCCAAAATGACCTGGTTTGTGTCGAGTGGACGTTAAACCCCATTTCTCTCTCTCTCTCCAGTCGAAATAGATGGTAGGCCTGGATAATCGCTTAGGAAAGGTAACTTTTTCTAGCGTCATATTTACATAGATGTCAATGATCCAGTGTGAAACTGCTGCTGTGGGCGGCCATGGTTGTTTACTGCGGATACGTGAACAGTGTGTATGCATAGACCAAAGACATACTAATTGTATAGACTGCTCCAAAGAATATGGACTTCAATGACGCCACAGGAAGTACAAAATATGGCATCTTCCGATACCCCCTATGACGCCATTGTTGAACGTTGTCTAGGTGGGTTTGCCAATAATGCCGTGTTATTTTGCATTCAAAATCAGCAACAAACTTTCGATTATGAATTTATCATTTCATACGTGAGTAATTGAAATAGCAATCATATTTAGCCATTTTTCACACCCCTTTATTTGCTCACAACAAGCCGACGTTGATTTATTTACAATTTAAGCCTACTTCTGACTCTTATCCATCACTTCGTAGAAAGAAAAAAGAGAAAAAATAGATATGAATACATGTAGTGAAGGACAGTTAACTTTCCAGATTAAGGTCATGCATAAAACCATTGTCCCATCCCAATATGATATTCACACGCCTATGTGAATAGCCTTATACACGCCCTATTAAATACTACTGCTGGCCTAACGACAATGTGCATTTTTCTCTGAAAGACTTATATAAATATGAATAAGCTTATAATAAAAAAATAAAATTGATATGACTAGGCAAATTGGATTATGCGTATTGGCGATTATGTATGATCCAACTCCCCTTTTTAACTTTTATCAACTTTTCTGTGCCATAAATCCTCACGCACTTTCAATATTCCTCACTTATGATTGGGGTTAGGATTATAGTTGAAATATCGTTGATAAAAAAGGGAGTCGGATCAAACATAATCGACTAATAATTTTAGACTGAGAGACAACATGCAGCACATTAAATAAATGGCCTACATATATTGTGTATTTATAAAAAGAATTGGACAAAGGCGTATATAAGCCTAATTCTAAAGGGGATATTATATAAAGGCTTTAAAAGAGAGATAAAAATGGGGTTTGACGTCCATTCGACAAAATCTAGGTCATATCGGGACTGACATATGGTTCAATTTGGTTCAATTTTATTTGAATAATTCGCTTGCGCGTAGGGGTCTTTAGCGGTGGGAGGAAACCGGAGTGCCCGGAGGAAACCCACGAGGTTGAGAAGGCGCCCCTATCTCCATGCCATATACACTCACACCAGGGATCGAAACCACGGCCACAAGCCAGAGGTGACCGGCCATCTATAAGAGGTCGAAGCGCGGCACTCTAGACCACTAGGCCATCCCAACCCCCTATAAAGGCTTTAAAAGAATAACTATGAAGACAACATAAAAGTAACGGGCACTTATCTATCTGTTTAAACTGGGAAATATGTCGTTGTCCCGAACCTACAAGTCAAAATTTTTATCCGATTTTGACGAAACTTGGAATATAGGGTTGGTTCTACCTCAAAGATCTCGGTCCCTGTCGCTACTGGCATGTATAATGGTCACTGAATGAACTAAATATTACGCGTTTAGCTTGTAGACACTGAAGGGGTCTCAAATTTTATCCGATTTGTCCGTGTAATACTAAGGTTGTGAACTTTCTAGAGGTCACAATTTTTTTTATCCCGTTTTGATAATCTTAAAAGGTATGATGTTTATATCCCAACGACCTCGGAAACCTTTTCTTTTGCTATAAATGTTTTTTTTTCTTTCCACTTATATCTCCATAATTACGCAGCAAACGGTCGGACTTATAGGTTACTTTACACATGGAACATGTGTGCAAAATCTTAATAAGAGTAGTGTTGAAATGTTAGTGCGTATTTTTCACTGTATATCAGTACGGTATATTTTTAGTTTCGTTTCGGTAAAATAAAACCTGTAACTATTTTTTGTTTCTACCTGCTGTATAATAGTTTTAATTGTGTGATAACCTGGGGCATTGCCACCACACACCTGGGATTATGAATACTCATACAGCAATAAAGAAAAGAAGAGCCGCCTTTATTTTGTCATGCCAATGCTACACATTAAGACTGCTGCTTTCAATTCTCAATTTCAATGCAATCTTTATATCAATACTTTTTGAAAAAATTCCCTAATCGCAATACAAAAGCACAATGTTAAAAATGTCAAAATATTGTAGGACATTAAACGTTTTGCCGGGGTTAACTGTTTATATAAACAAAGAAGTGTGTTTTTTTTAATGACGTAGAGAACGTATAGGCCTATTTTAAAAGTCATAGACAATAGAAAATATTGAAGACCAAGGTGGACATTACTCACAATATCATATATTAATTCGCGGGCAGTCTGTACAAACACAGTTAGTTCGACGAATTTCCCGACTTCTCTCCAGAGAAGCTCAAATGAGCCATGTCGTCTTTAATGTAGGCTAGTGGATTTTTAATGTCAGAAAGTACATAAATTGAGAGGTAAAATAGAGAAATAAGTAACCGGATTTCTTAAATAGGTAATTATAAAGCTGAGGAGAGATATCTTAACGAACCTCGTATTATGACCATTTTAAATCAAAACTTCTCATAGCCTAAATCAGCTAGATATCGTCGAATAGTAATAGAATTCAATACATACGTATGCAAGAACAATTACTAATTTATTTGGTTGAATTTTTGACGAGTATTTTTGCAACGTTTTTAAGCAAATGTTATCGTCCAAAAGTGTAAACTTCACTTTTCATTAGCTCCGCAAGTCAATAAATCGGGCGTTTGTTGTCGAATGTTATATAACGCCACCGATAATCCAGTGATCCAGCATCCTAAACTATTCAGCTGTTGTGGATCAAGGGTGGATAAATGAATTCTTTCTTTTCCGAAGGTGTTTTTGGTATACTTAGGTGATATAAGATGTATCTTTGGGGTTAAAAGGACAAACGATTACACCTCACAGAAAACTCTTTAATAATTTATAAGATTATCAACAAAGAAATTTAAGTAAGCATTATATAAGTTTGTCAGTGTGGAACGTACAATAAGACAGAGGTGAACTAGGAAAGGTTATTATGCATGTCATATGTATTACATAATAACTCAATTGTCACTGTTTTAACAATCATTTTATGAATACCCATTATCATTTATTGACTCTCTATAAAGGGAAAGGTCTAAGGCTTGTGGGTATAATTATTGTTGAGTATATGGGGTTTCAAAAAACGTTTTATGATGATGTAATTTCGAATATCAGCTATATGGAATCCATTATTTTTTGGAAAACACATCGATAGAGCGGGGGATTAGCAATGTAGAGAATGGGTCAAGGGCATTACCTACCGCTTACGAATTATTATTTTTCATCCAACCGTGAAGAATCTATACTTAGACAGGGTTACAAAACATACATTAGGCCTACATTAGATAAAGAGCTGACAGTTCGCGCTATAATAGTTACAAACTAAATAGTATCAAGGTAATTTGCTGAAAATTTCAGTCATATTGATTTAATTCTGAACCGAGAATTTGGCGATTGAAATTTCGGATTGGGCTCGATTATCATTACTAAAGTCGGTACGATAAAAAACATAGTTTCGATTATCCATTTCATGATTAAATCATGAATAAAAGTTGAGTAGCAATTCGAATCCTTATCCAGTAATATCGCAGGCTAAGGATAACATCGGAGTATATTATGGTCTGGATTAGTTAATTTATGTCTAATTAATAATTTAGATAACATGTCAGGCCCCAAAGAAAGTCTTGCAATAAGGCAGATTTAGCTCCCCCATAAGGTATGTTTAAGTTATATGGGTGTTAAATTGTTTAAGCGATGGTGTTCACTTCAAAATTTTGCCTATAAACATGCACACTTTCCTCTTGTGTATAGCCTGGGGCTCATTACATGGTTCAACTAGAATGTGATAGGACATAGCCTGTATTAATTAGTAATGCAAGTAGATACAGGTAGTGTTACCTTCAAGACGTGACAGTGGCTATAATAAAAGCTTCATGGTCACTACATGTGTCACATCTTTATTACACATAAACAACAGTTTTCCGCATCCCGACCCCTAAATGGTGGCATGTATTATTTAAACAACCGTTGATTTAGGATACTATGGATTGTATCTCAAATAAAATTCAGTTAAAGGTCGAAATGGGGAATTAAGAGCCCCCCCCCCTCCGATTTGGTGAAATTAAATACCATTAAAACAGGATAATTTTCATTGATTAAGAAAGTCACTTAACGTCTTCTTTAAATTGAATAAATAATAGCCCATAAGTACTAATCAATTATTATGCAAGACATCATTATCTTCGCAAGCGCATTAACTAACTCAATACAAATATCGTAATGCCATCGCCTTGTAACAGACCATATGAGTTTCATATTAAATCATGCTCCATATATGGTAATCAAATATGTTTGATATGCATACCAGTGTGTACTTTACAGTTTATTAATGTATATTTATTGGAGTACGTTTACTTTGTTCAGAGAATTAAGACGTTAAACCTAATATTATTTCACTTCACAATAGACTTCAAATAAAACAAGAATACGGACATGTTTAAAGATTTGGGATGGTGTCAAGCTGCAACATTAATACAAACATGTCTATTTCTCCCTTTGATTTGTGTCAAAAATATGCAGAATTGGATTTTTCTCAAGTTATTTGTCATGGGTGGCAACTACTATGCAATTCAATTTTATTCTGCACTAGTTGTCGGTTTGCTATTAACTTTGTATTAATTTCTTGTATTACACTAAATTGTATCTTAATACTAACTTTTATCAGGAGATTTTTTTAAAAACGGTATCGATGCTATTAGTTGTGCGTATCTTTTTCAATACCAGAATCTGTTCATATACAATAGTATGGTAATCAGATAGGCATAAAACATGTTAAATGAGAAATAGTTACATGCATAAGTAGCTTCTCCCTCGTTATTAGAACGAACTTTGCAATGGCATTGCTCTGCTTATATTACGGTTAAAATTTACTTAAGATTAACCGGATGGGTAAGTAATTAAAATAATATACCATTCTAGATACCCGGTTGGAAGGAATTCAGTTCAAACGGACCACACTTGCCCTATCTTATCAACAGTCAAGTGTATAGTTATAAAGTTTTTCTTCTCCGTGTGTGTTCTAGACATGCTATGAGGAGGCGTAATGTTGTTTCAGTTTTCGTGCTTGTTTTCTTCTAGTTTTTTTTATTTCTAAACTACATGTTATTGTAGAGTTTTACTCGTGAATTTTTTCTAAAAGGGAGGTTTAATGAATATGTGTTATTTGTGCCAAGTGATGTCATACAATGGTTTTTTTTATACCAATTGCATATGCCGATACTTATTGTTTCAAAAACGGGATTTTAATAATGGCCTGTTGTATGAGATTTATGTATTTAAAATGAAATACTTTTTTTTTTAGCAGAAAGACATAAACCTAGGATATGTTTCTTGTTTATATGTATACGTTTAATAAGCATAGTATTCCATAAGCACATAAATAAGTTGACACATAATACTCAAGTCTAAAGAAGTCAAATCAACTGACATAATGTATAAACGTTTCTAAAACGGTGCTGTTCTGGAGTTCCGTTATAAAGTATCACGGGTTATGGATACTTTGAGCGATACCGGTAAATATTTCCACAACTTTACCTACTCAACGGGTAGCGTTGTCCGACTTAACAATTATACTTTAACGTTAGCACTTTAAAGGGGCCTTCACGCGTACAAAGCTAATTTAATCCCAGAGTCTACTGAACGTTTAATTGTCTCAATGTTCTCACAATCGTTAGCCACTATAATAGATTAACAGATAAGAACCCCTTACTACGTGACTAGAAGAGACAAACTGCCTTATATTTTTGTCACATTGATTGTGTTCAGAGAATCCGGTATTTTTTTTAGTTTTTATTGATTGTCTCCACTTTCCGTATATTCTAACATATCCGGAATGCCTTCTCGAGAATGTATCTTTAAAGTAGTTGATTCTTGTTTTAATTGGCATTTAATGCATTTCGTACAATGCTTGGTTCAAACAATAGGTGGCCGGTCACATCTGCCTTAAGGTCGTAGTTTCGATCTCCGATTTGAGTGTACGTGGCTCTGAGTTGGGGGATCCTTCTCAATCCAGCAACAGGAAAGACCCCTGTGCGTGCGCGAAGCATAATAAAGTAAGATATGTGATATCCTGATATGTTGAAGCGGACTCCCATGAACATAATGTGGATGGCTGATTGAATACTGTTAACAGTAGCTTTCGTTCGTATATGCCTGGTTTGCCAATTTGAGTATAATGATTCGTTTTCGCTCACACGTATATTTAATTGATTGCTGTGGAATTCAAATCAAAATGGGCATTTTGAAATGGTGGCATTAAAGAGGGGGGGGGGGGGCACAACCCCCTGGGAACCCATATTTTGTTGTACAAGTTGCCCAACTTAATTTGAATAAAAAAATGTTCATGTAATCTATTTTTACGTATTTGAAATGTCTTCCTTTCCCTTTCTTCCAGTGTATCCACTATACTTGAGTCAAGGCGTTGACCCCAAACCTATGCTGACCACTGTTTTGGAATAATATTAGTGCATCCGGCCCAACGGACAGTTTCTACCAAAGTGATGTTCATTAAACAAAGCATATATATTATGGCGTCCCAATACAAGACAACTGTATTTTATATCATATTCATGTGACGGACAATAACCGGTTTCTTGTTGACAATTGTAGTAGCTGTGTTTGTCCTCGGTTTCTGGGCTTATATTTCTAAGTAAAGCAAATATAAACATAAGTTTAGTGTTTGTTTAATAATAAAGCCAATGTTTAAACAAAGTTTACCATATTGTTCCCACACAAAACTGATATTCAGGTCAAAAAATAATATGATCGACATTTTTCATTCAAATAATTCAATATTCGAGATCATTTGTATCTAATGTTATTGGTTTAAACTAATTTTTCCCAACACTGAAACACTAAACGCCAGGTAGGGTCAAGCAAACACAAAAACTTCTGAAGGATGTTGTTGGGTAACACTGCTGTGTGAATGTAAACAAGACAAAATATGATTTAATTTTAATTAGGCTGTGGTAGCGGAGGTGGCTCAAGGATTAAAGCGCTTGGTACCAGTGTTAACCGAGAAAATTGTGGTACAGAACGATTATTCCGTTGGGTTGGACGAAAACCGATGAAATGAAATGTGGTTTAACGTTCCATTGTTCTGCAACAAAAGGAGTATAGCGTGCTATTAGGGGAATTTTGCCCAGATAGCAGCACTAAGGTCTACTCATATTTTATAAAATGCATCTATATTTAATACATTTTAGTTTGCTATCAATAGGGAATTGACCAAACCTATGAGTTTCAAGGTTGTTCATGATTTTACAAATAAAAAAAGAATTACAATTAATTACAATTAATTACAAAATGAAATTTCTTTTTACAAATTGAAAAATTATTTTACAAAATAAAAAAATATTTTACCAAATAAAAAAATATTTTACCAAATAAAAAAATTATTTTTAAAAAATTATTCTACAAAATAGAAAATTATTCTACAAAATCGAAAATTATCCTACAAAATCGAAAATTAAAATACAAATTGGAAATTATTTTTCAAGATGAAAAATTAGAATTTACTTTTGTCTATTGATTTAGGGGCATTCCGGGGCCGAGCATTGTTTTTGCAGGGTGATAATGTAAAAGATTTTTCTGAAACGAACCGAAGGGTGTAAACTATCTCTTAAACGGTAATGCCACTTTTTCATACAACGATGTAGAATTATTTCTACTTAACCCCTTTAAGTATTTATTCCAATTATTCTCATATTATTTTGTAGAAGCTTTAAGATTGTATAGACATAAAACTGAAGTGGTGCAATAATGCTGTTACGAGTATATAACAGGCTTAAATATATTCATGAGCTATGAATATTAAATATATTCAACATCACGCACACAAACACACCCTTACAAGATCTATCTAAGCAAACATCACCAAATATTATTATTCAGAAGCTTTCACATAAAGAGAAAATTATAGCTTCACTTTTACAAGGACCGTACATTCTTAACGGTGTTGCCATGACTATCGGGTCATGTTTGGGTTATTTTTTTTTTATAAATGGCGCGTTTGCATGGAGTACCTGTTACAAAAAAAAAAAAAAAAAAAATCCAAACACCTTAAAGGAGCTAAGTCTTTAACTCAATGTCATCCAAAATCTTCAACATTGAAAAAACGAATTATTTGTCAATTTAAATCAAAATTGATGATGTGATCTTACCGGAAAAAGATGGGCTCCTGATATCCAATATTTAAGAAAAAATAAATATTTTACCATTGGTACACGAATCGTGTACCGTAATGCGTTTCAGCCCCAGTTCTAGCAAGAGACTCGAGGAACGAGGCTAAAAACATTGTACCAAATCAAACGGCGCATGTAGACTGGAATAACTAGACGCTAAAAAAAAAATGCCTTCGGTTGACACTTCTGGTTTATTTCGCCGAACATAACTGATTTGAAATTAGAGCAAAAACGGAAACAATTGAATGCAAATCAGTTTATATACATTCATATTACAGTATTATATGCGTTGCGATCCACTTGAGTCAATTTCTAGGTCCCAAATGTTAGCGATTTAGCTCCTTTAAGATAAGTTTTAGGCTTCAAGATTTGATATTTGAGGGTAATTGTTGTCTTTGGGGTTTAACGTACATGAAGCTTTCTAAGTGCACGTCTTTACAAAAGAAAATCCAAAACACTTCAGATTTGAAGTTTGCGGGTGACTACCTTTCACGTGAATTAAAAGCTTACGGGGCTACATTGTACTTTGGCCTCTCGCTAATTTTTGTTTGTAAGTGCGCTAGATACATTTACAATTTACATATATACAGCTTTAAAGGGGTGGGATGCCCTATCTTATCAACAGTCAAGTGTATAGTTATAAAGTTTTTCTTCTCCGTGTGTGTTCTAGACATGCTATGAGGAGGCGTAATGTTGTTTCAGTTTTCGTGCTCGCTTTTTTTCTTGTTTTTTTTATTTATAAACTACATGTTATTGTAGAGTTTTACTCGTGATTTTTTATTAAAAGGGAGGTTTAATTAATATGTGTTATTTGTGCCAAATGATGTCATACAATTTTTTTTTTAATATCAATTGCATATGCCGATAATTATTGTTTCAAAAACAGAATTTTAATAATGACGTGTTGTATGAGATTTATGTATTTAAAATGAAATTCTATTTTTTACCAGAAAGACATAAACGTAGATATATTTCTTGTTTATATGTATACGTTTAATAAGCATAGTATTCGACAAACACATAAATAAGTTAACACATAATACTAAAGTCTACAGAAGTCAAATCAACTGACATAATGTATAAAAACGTTTCTAAAATGGTGGTGTCCTGGAGTTCCGTTTAAAAGTATCACAGGTGGTTGATACCCTGAGCGATACCGGTAAATATTTCCACAACTTTACCTACTCAACGGGTAACGTTGTCCGGCTAAACAATTATACTTTAACGTTAGCACTTTAAAGAGGCCTTCAGGCGTACAAAGCTAATTTAATCCCAGAGTCTACTGAACGTTTAATTGTCTCAATGTTCTCACAATCGTTAGTCACTAGATTAACAGATAAGAACGCTTATTACGTCACTAGAGGAGACAAACTGCCTTTTGGGAATACCGTCACATTTTTGTCCTATTCGACGTGTTCAGGGAATCCTGTATTTTCTAGTAGGATTGATTTCTCTGCTTTCCGTCTATTCCAAACTATCTGGAATGCCTCCTCGAGAATGTAATTTTTAAAGCAGTTGATTCGTATAATGCCTGATTTACAGTGTTAAATATTAGTTTTCCTCATATTGGTATGAAACCTACAGAATTACAGTATAGTAGTCTTATTAAATATTTCCAAATGTATCTAATACTGAAGTGCTTGTGATGAAACCCGTTTTAAATGATAATTGAAACCAATCAAATCCAACCAAGCACCCGGTTTCGCTCACCTGGATATTTAATTGATTGCTGTAGATTCAAATCATTTTGGAATGGTGGCATTAAAGAAAGGGTGGGGCTGGGACAACCTCGGGGAATCTATTTTTACGTACTAAAAATATCTTCATTTCAAACATTTCCCAGTGTGTCCACTATACTTGAGTGGGCATAGAATCAAGGCGTTGACCCCAATCTTCTGCCAAGGCCATATGTCGGATTTTAAAAGTGGGGGTGCTGCAGAGTGGTGGGATATGAGAAAGTTTGAAATGGATCAGAGCAAACGAATCCATTAGGCGTGTGGGCGGCATTAAAACCGACCGACTGATCAGAGCATCACTGTGTGATCATAATCAAGTGTATTGTTTTACAATTGAAAGATTGTCCAATTTGGGGAGGGGGAGGGCGTCATTTCTCGGGGCGGCCTTTTTCTGGGGATGCAATGTAACCCCTGCACACCCACTTGATACGACCCTGACCTCTGCAGTCAACGATTGTCGAATAATATTAGTGCATCCAGCCCAACTGACAGTTTCTGCCAAAGTGATGTCCATTAAACAAACCATATATATTATGGCGTCCTAATACAGGAGTCAGGACAACTGTATTTTATATCGTATTCATGTCGCAGACAGTAACCGGTTTCTTCTTGACATCTGTAGTAGCTGTGTTTGTCCCCGGTTTCTTGGCTTATATTTCTAAGTAAAGCAAATATAAACATAAGTTTAGTGTTTGTTTAATAATAAAGCCAATGTTTAAACAAAGTTTACCATATTGTTCCCACACAAAACTGATATTCAGGTCAAAAAATAATTTGATCGACATTTTTCATTCAAATAATTCAATATTCTAGATCATTTGTATCTAATGTTATTGGTTTAAACTAATTTTTCCCAACACTGAAACACTAAACGCCAGGTAGGGTCAAGCAAACACAAAAACTTCTGAAGGATGTTGTTGGGTAACACTGCTGTGTGAATGTAAACAAGACAAAATATGATCTAATTTTAATTAGGCTGTGGGAGCGGTGGTGGCTCAAGGTTTAAAGCGCTTGGTACCGGTGTTAACCGAGAAAATTGTGGTACAGAACGATTATTCCGTTGGGTTGGACGAAAACCAATGAAATGAAATGTGGTTTAACGTTCCATTGTTCTGCAACAAAAGGAGTATAGCGTGCTATTAGGGGAATTTTGCCCAGATAGCAGCACTAAGGTCTACTCATATTTCCAATTCTAACTAGTAAAGGTCTTTTACGAGCACGCCAATATGTGGAACCTTCGTTTTCGTCCAAACTAACATCCAGATGAAATTCTTGGACAGTAAAAACCGAGGTCCAATGAAAACAAAAGTGTGCAGGTATAAATATAACGAACAAGCCTGGAAATAAGGCACCTGTCACTGACAAAACTTCTGGTGCCTGTCATTTTGTCCGGCACTGATTTGTCTTTTTTAATGGTATTATTAATACATGTCCTGCACTGAGTTGAAAATGTCAGGTACTATTTCATTATTGTCTGACATTTTGTCAGGTATATCTAAAACCATTATTTCCAGGTCAGATGACGAGATAAGAGTAGAGTAGGACGTAGCGTTGTTACCCACTGGAAAAAACTTCTCCCATAGCAGACTGCATGGTCTTTATTAGCCACGCTGGAACAGAAAAGTAGAGAGTTTAAAAACATCATTTCATGTCATTTCAATTCTTCAAATCTGTGTGAAGTTTTTCTTTTTATTTAATATTCTAGAAACTCTATTGACATGTACATGTACGTGGTGTAATGAAAGGTGTTTGTGCGAATGGCATGTCCGGGTTCATACATGTCATCATGAACAACCTTGAAACTCACAGGTTTGGTCAATTCCCTATTGATAGCAAACTAAAATGTATTAAATTTAGATGCATTTTATAAAAAGATTAAATGGACATTCAGATAAGCAAAGCACATGATTGGATTCAAATAAAACATCTAAAAAAATCAGAATTCAGAATAAAGAAGGATTCAAATATTATACGCATACAAAACTCATACATAAGTAGAAGAACACCAAAAAGACAAAATAGAACTTGGTATGAATTTTAATGAAGGATTTGGGGGTTTTATTTAGAATGGTTTAAAGGGCCAATCCCGATAATGTTTTGGAAACTAAAACTGCTTAATTTTGAATTAAAATCACATAAATATAATATAATACGTGACAAATTAAACCTGTCAGTTTTCATCTGTATTATGCGGTGTCTGGGCTAAAACCAGATTTATTTTATAAAAATAATGTGTAGGGGGAATTTAACTTTCGTTATCAAGTACAGCACATGGGTCATTCATTGTATAGACCTCTAAAGGAACGTGAATCGATTATTAGGTCACCCAACGAAAAAATTGATCCGAAATCTTAAAAGGGTTACGTGTCCGGATAAGCAGTTTTGACGTTCACGTCCAAACGACAAAATATTTTGAGCTGAAACTTTGAGACAAGGTAAATACTGCATTCCTCTATATTTTGGCGCTAAAATTTCATACTTTTATTTTTGAGACTGTTGAAATCGGGATAGTCCCTTTAACAGTATTCTTGTTACAAACACACTGTGCCCAGGCACGTTAGGGGGTGGGGGTGGATAGCACGTGCGTGCTGTATCATAAAGCTTGTCATTGAGTCAACGGTCGTGGTTTCGAATCTCCGGTTGTACGTGACAACCTCGTGGGTTTTCTTCGGTTCCCCCGGTTTCCTGCCACTGCTAAAAGACCCCTACGCGCAAGCGAATTATTGAAATAAAATTAAAACCATATGTTAGTCCCGAAATGACCTAGTTTGTGCCTAGTGGACGTTAAACCCCATTTCTCTCACTCTCTCCAGGCATTTAGTGGATGCTAAATTCTTAGAAATATTTTATCACCTAGTGTTACACACACCATCACGAACACACAGGTATGCATGGATTATGCAAAGTGGTCATGACTTAACTTAAAATATTAGCGGTAACTAGTCTTATTGATAACGGAAATCCATCTAACAAAGTTCAAGGCTAAACAGATTAGCTAAAACTAAACAGTAGTAATTCATTATTAAGTAGACAGTGTGCAAGTGTGAAGTGTGAATTTATGAATAAAAATTTATTTGTTCACTTCGAGGGCCAGGAAGGCGTAGTTCATAAATTTCTTCTTTATTATTTGGTAGTATACGATTGGTGGTAGCAGCGAGAAGATAACCACTCCGGCCTGTATCGTTTTCAGATTGTGAAACAAAGTTTAGAGGTTTAGTTCGAGTTGGTATAATAATGAGATTAGAGAGTGGTTTGCATTAATCGGCAACAAAATCGACATAATTGTTATTACATAGCTATTTTATACCGTTATTTACAATAATTTATAATAAGCGCTGGGAAAGACCTTCTATGTGATTTCACGTAAGGACGGTACTGCGTATTTGCGGTTTGTGGCGCACTGCCCCCTGTCAGTCGTTGTTTACGGGAAAGATGAATAACTCCATTACGTAAAGTCAGGGGACCCTTCAATTCAATAAGGGTCATTCGCTATTGGCAAAAATGCTTTAAAAAATCTAGCTTCTATAGTGTTCATCAATAGGGTCCACCCTCTCGTGTCCGTAATGCTTCGCACACGATTTGATAGATATGCCAAGCAAAGCGTAGATATATTCCCCGCGCAAAAGGACAATATTTTGAAAAATGATAAATTATTGAAAAATAATGATTTAAATAATGAAAAATTATTGTATGAAATATTTTAAAAATATTTAAATGATAATTTTAAAAAATGAACAAATATTTTAGTAAATGATAAAAATGTTTTGAAAAATGAAAAATTATTGTACTAAAGGAATTTTTTTTGTACAAAGTGAAAAATGATTTTACAAAATGAAAAATGATTTTACAAAATGAAAAATGATTTTACAAAATGAAAAATTATTTTACAAAATGAAAAATTATTTTACAAATAAAAAAAGAATTACAATTAATTAAAAAAAAAATTTACAAAATGAAATTTCTTTTTACAAATTGAAAAATTATTTTACCAAATAAAAAAATTATTTTACCAAATAAAAAAATTATTTTAACAAATAAAAAAATTATTTTACCAAAAAAAAATTATTTTACCAAATAAAAAGATTATTTTAAAAAAATTATTCTACAAAATCGAAAATTATAATATAAAATCGAAAATTGTTCTACAAAATCGAAAATTAAAATACAAATTGGAAATTATTTTTCAAGATTAAAAATTAGAATTTACTTTTGTCTATTGATTTAGGGGCATTCCGGGCCGAGCATTGATTTTGCAGGGTGATAATGTAAAAGATTTTTTGAAACGAACCGAAGGGTGTAAACTATCTCTTAAACAGTAATGCCACTTTTGATTGCTAAATCGTATTTTCATACAACGATGTAGAATTATTTCTACTTAACCCCTTTAAGTATTTATTCCAATTATTCTCATATTATTTTGTAGAAGCTTTAAGATTATATAGACATAAAACTGAAGTGGTGCAATAAATGCTGTTACGAGTATATAACAGGCTTAAATATATTCATGAGCTATGAATATTAAATATATTCAACATCACGCACACAAACACACCTTTACAAGATCTATCTAAGCAAACATCACCAAATATTATTATTCAGAAGCTTTCACATAAAGAGAAAATTATAGCTTCACTTTTACAAGGACCGTACATTCTTAACGGTGTTGCCATGACTATCGGGTCATGTTTGGGTTATTTCTTTTTTTATAAATGGCGCGTTTGCATGAAGCAGGATGGGGTACCTTTTACAAGAAAAAAAAAAAAAAAAAAAAAAATCCAAACACCTTAAGATAAGTTTTAGGCTTCAAGATTTGATATTTGAGGGTAATTGTTGTCTTTGGGGTTTAACGTACATGAAGCTTACGGAGATGCTGAGTTTTGTTTGTAAGTGCACGTCATTACAAAAGAAAATCCAAAACACTTCAGATTTGAAGTTTGTGGGTAATTTTTCACAACATGTATGCTGACTACCTTTCACGTGAATTAAAAGCTTACGGGACTACATGGTACTTTGGCCTCCCGCTAATTTTTGTTTGTAAGTGCGCTAGATACATTTACAATTTAAAGGGGTGGGATGACCGAATAGTTAGCGCGTGCGCATTGTGCCATTGAGTCAACTGGCGTGGTTTTGTTTACCTAGTTGTGGGTGTCAAGGAGTATAGGGTCGTATGTCCCTTCGCTTGGGTTTTCTCCGATTTCTACTGTTTCTTCCATCAGGTTAAGACCATACCCCTCCCACCTCTCCCCCCTCTCTCTCTCTCTCTCTCGCTCTCACACACACACACACTCACATAATATTCTTTTAGATGAAACTATAATTAACATAATGTTATAACCCAGCTATCAGTTCACATAAAAATAGAGGAAAGGGTTAAAATAAAAGACATTAGAAACTTTCATACGGAAAAGGTCCGTATAATATTGTTGTCTTTTTGCCGTGGTCTTGCTACTTTTAGACGCTGAAATGTTGTGCCATATCGTTTTTATGTGTATCCTAGAACAGAAAGCTGTATATTTGCTGTGATTTAAATTTTGATAAAGACTTGAATTTAATCATTATTTTTTATCAGTTTTCTCTGCATTTTCTTATCTTTCCTGTCCTGTCTGCCTGTCTGCATGCTGGTTGATCTACGCGCTACATTTAGGGAAGTGGGACCTTGCAAATATGTAAATGATGTGATTCTATGGTAAAGGGGTATAAACTTTCTGAAATGATACATTAGTGAACCAAAAATTGCGTTCGTGTCCCTCCAGGAATTGTAGGGTAGGCACTTGACTAGTACTGATGGAGATCTTGGTAGATAACTGCAATCATGCTTAATAGAACAAAGCTCACCTCAGCTGCTTATACGTACACAGCGCGAAAATCTGCCAAAATTCTAAAACTACATTGACACAACGTATCTCATTACGATACGGATGGGGAAAATTCCAAAAGTCTGTAATGTTTAGAAAGGCGCATTGGAACTATTTGGAAAATACATACTGTACAATTTGGCTGAATACGAGCTGTTATCTAGTCACGTGCACATTCTACCCATCACTTACAGCCTTAAAGATTACTTAGCGAATCCCATTTTTAGTAGAATCTTCTCTTCAGCACTGATCATGTACAGAAATCCATATCAGTTATTATAAATCAAGTAATATCATATCTGACTATTGAGTTTTTCCAACATATCTGTAAAAAGTCAATGTCTTTCACAGGTGTATGAAATTGCACACAAGAAAAACCCTTGTAACTAAACAATGGCGAATGCTCAATTATTAGACAGTTTTATTGAAAGTGGATAATATCGAAAAATTCTTCAGCTTTAATATTAAACTATCGTGCTATATATACCAAAAAATCTCATTATAAAAATTGCATTGCATATCTTCGCTATCTGTGTGTATATTTTTGCTCAAATTGTCGAACACGACACAGAGTACAGGAAATGTGATGAAAAAAACATTAAAGAACAGGGAAACTGTGATAAAAAAGTTTATACTTTACACATTTTTGGTAGGCTGAAAATCCATAAATCATTTAGACTGCACAAAATTGTCAAAAGGACAGAACGATAAGCACAAAAATAAATATCAGTAACAAAATCATCCAAAGCAATATCTAAACAAGCAGAGTGAAACGAATGCCAAGATGGATAATGAACACAAACTATTTTCAGATCTGGCTCTGGAAAATGTAATACTTTCAGATTTAAATTTGCTTATAAAGTTACACTATATAATACAGAAGAAATGATTGTACTTGTTCCTGCTATTGCCTAGCCGTCATGACCTGATGATAACTTGGATTTTTTTTGTTGTACTATGTTAGCCAAAACATTTTGTTGAAAGGCCCAAAACCAGAGTTAATATTATAACGTTATGTTAGTTAGTAATACCACATTCCATTACATTTCAATTGGGTAGAGTTTCTTTTCTTTTTATAACCGAAACTCCTTACTATTGAAAAGAAAAATAACCTTTTGCCTACTTATAACATTAATCAAATCGATATTAACCTAAATCGATTATGAATGGAGTCGAATGAGTCTCATCCCCCGTCTTCATTATCCCAGTTGGAGCAGGACAGTAGGACGTTCAACCCCATTTCATTTAAAATCTCGTCCACACCTTTATGGACAATTTTGCAAAGTTGGGATTTTGTGGAACCCTTTATTGTCCCAGCCAGTCTCCCTGTATAACTTTAGAAATTCGGGTGTTTGAACCCGGTACATGTTCGTCGTGAGTCCATCATACTAACCAACAAACTCACAGGTGTCTTTAATTGTTTTACTAAAAATAGATTCAGCTCTATCTAAAATCTCAAATACATCTTATGAGCATTCTACCTACAGTAAATGTTCAACAAAGGAAATATGAGGTTAATTGCCGATATTTGTGAAATTATAGCCCTTTTCTCTTGTTTTATCAGGTACAGCATGTTCGACGGGTGGCATGACGATGAGCACTACCACCGCGCCTCTGACCACCACGCCTCCGACCACCACAAAACCTGATGTACGTCTACCACGTCACCTAGAACCGATCTTCTATGAAGTAAAACTCCGGCCACACATGTATAACGACCAACCTAAAACATTCACATTTGATGGTAGTGTCAGAATACAGATCCGATGTGTAGAAGCTAGTAATAATGTGACGCTGCAGATAAATAAACTAAATATAACGAGAGACACTTTGCTTTTTAGCCGAGAAGGCGCAGAGCCTGCACCCACCATAAAATCCTGGGAAGAAGACACTGAACGCCAATTTCTAATAATATATCTTAACGGAGATCTTACAGTCGGTACTACATATTACGTCGAAATGAAGTTTGTTGGACCACTAAAAGACGATTTGGCAGGTCTTTATTTAAGTAAATACGATTATAATAACGAAACAAGGTAAGTCACGTGTCTTTCTTGTTTTTGACATATATATGCATGTTAATTTAGATAAAATATGGCAGGAAAAATGGATATTTTTACTGCCCTTGGAGGCTGTTAGTGTGAGCGACTAATGCGTGATGTTCATATCCACATTGGTCAACGGGTACAAAGCCGGTCTATTTGAAACAGCCACCCCATATTGTCTTAATATCTCAAGAAATTTTAAAAGAGACACAGATTCAATGTCAATATATAGTTAGCGTCTCCATTTACACCCCTCATTCTAACCCCATTATCTTAAACTAAAGTACCCGCTGAGTACCAAATTGAACACTTGTAAAAATATCCCCGTTTCCTTCTTATATGATTCTTAGCCTGTGCGTGTCGGTTTTGGGTGTAAATTGTGACCTTAACTTTACATATGTTTCATGCTTTTCTTTGAAGAAATGAAATTTAAATATGCATTTAATAAAATTAATGCTGTTTGGGAAGGAAAGTAATATTAGAATCTAGTTGAAAAATCATATTTCACGCCTACACAATTTAAAAGTTTGGTATGTGAAAAAGTATCCACTTTCTGTTCTACGATTTTTTGGGGATCTTTCCCAAAGCATGTTTGATATACCTCGGCATGTCGCCTTTCTTTGTCAACGTACTTCGAAGCTACAGGATATGCGGTCTAGAAATTATACCAGGGTCCATCGGAGAACAATATATGTGACAAGCTCGAATGAACTACAAAAAACGAGTCAAACAAACACGTTTCTATTCCACAAATGGTTGATGCACAACTTACTAGATAAAGCAAACCTTGATGGTTAGAGACAGATTCCAGATTGAATAAGCCTAACTATATATGCCACTAATTGTTATGAGTGCAAGGCAACTTTTAAAAATAACTAGGCCATGTCAATTAATAGCAACTTTTGTGGCACACCTTATAAACATTCTGAAATAACTGGCTTAGAACTGTATTATATTTTATTATGATCTAATTTAATATCCCGCAAAACAAGTGGAAAAACTAATTTTAAAAATCTTTATAATATTTCAGATATGTTGCTACTACACAGTTACAGCCAACCGATGCCAGGAGAGTATTTCCCTGTTTTGATGAACCTGCTATCAAGGCCAAGTTCAATATAACATTAGTGAGGAAGAGCAATAAGAAGACTATATCTAATATGCCAATTGCTCAAAGTATCAACAGGTAGTTTATTGCTATGGCTATTTATATGTAATATAGTTTAGCCACATCTAAGAAATCATTCATAATTAAACTCATTGATCCACAATATAGCCCATTTACGCAAAGGGCAAAGACGCTGTTATCATTTGCCCACGAATCAAGCATTCAGCGTTACTAGTCGCCCATACCCGTCTTAATTGCATGTTTGTAAAAACACGTTTACAAAATGACTCAAAAGATATTCAAATGCTGCTGATTACAACTGATGCCCAATCAATAATAATTTCTTATTGAAGAGCAAATGATTGGGTGACCGATGTGTATTACACGACGCCCAAGATGACGGATTTCACAGAATGTCGTGCTATTCAGATGTCGAAAGGGACAGAATCCACTGTAGTTCCTTTATATATAATCAATCAATAACAATTTCTAATTGTAGAACAGATGATTGGGTAGAAGATGTTTATCACACCACGCCCAAGATGTCTACCTATCTGCTAGCTTTTATCGTCTGTGATTTTGATGTTATAAGAAACACAACTAAGAATAACATTGAGGTATTAAACGGGGAAAGAATTTAAATATTCAGATCAGATGTTTTCTAAGCGTTCAAAATGAACACAAATATAGTAATTTCATCCCATTTTAATACCACGTTTTATTTAAAATATAAAACTGTGTGTTCTAATCTTATGTATTTACTACTTTGTTCTTCATCTTATAGTTCCCAAATCCAATATCCCATGAAGACATAAGACATTAGCATAACTATTAGCATTGCAGCTTGTCATTCTGAATGTCGGTAGTTATTTTAAGTCATAAAACGTTGTACGATTTGCCAAATTGTTCAAATCAAGCCAATTTCCAATCACGATTTACTGCCCACCATAATGTAGATTATACTAATGCATCTGTGTCTTCCAAATTTGTTTCAGTATGGTGCTTGGGCGACACCTGGTAAAACGGACCAAGCAACTTATGCCTTGGACACCGGAGTTAAAATATTAACATACTTCGAGGAATATTTCAATATCTCCTTCCCCCTTCCCAAGCAAGGTATGTACTATTTAATAACATGCGCCATGATTACAATTCATTAATAACATGTGTTATGATTACAACTGATGGCACGGTGCATGAATGCGACAAATAATGCGCAATGGTTACGACTTATAGCATGCGTCAAGATCACAACTTATAACATGCATAATGGGAAGATCTAATATTTTTATTTCGCCCACCAGATATTTAATAAAATATCTTATTTGGGGCGTTCAAAAAATATATTAAACTGCAAATTATGTTCTTCGTATGTAAAATATAGATATGGTGGCCATGCCAGATTTTTCTGCTGGTGCTATGGAGAATTGGGGATTAATTATATATCGGGAAACGGCCATGTTATATAAACCTGGTGTGTCATCAGAAGGTAACAAACAGAGAGTTGCTGTTGTTGTTTCACATGAACTTGCTCATCAGGTAAAATTATTCTTTCAGTTAAAACGATGATATACAAAGTCTCGATTATCCATTTTAACGTTAAATTATTAAATGACACACTTAATACCTCGCCAGCCGTTGTCCAAGGGGTTGATTATGGGCTTTTCATGTAATTTAGCGCTTGCGTACAACATCTTTAAACAGGTCACCTGAATATAATCACTGTATTTGAAGACTTTTAAAAATCTCGGTCTGGGAGCCAGATGGTCTAAGTGTGTAAAACGCTCTCTAGCTGGAGATCGCTGATTCGACCGAGAAAGTTCATCGAGATTTTCCGGCGTGATTTTCCCTTGTCAATTGGACAGGACGGGGGGGGGGGGGGGGTGCCAAAGACAGCCGCCTAGTGATTTGGATGGAACGAAAGACCCAGGTACAGTGTACACATTGGTGTGCACGTTTAAGAACTCTTGGCAGTTGGAATTTGATAAAATAATAGACTGTAGCACCGCTCTTCGGGCAAAATGTCCCTCATAACACATTGTATGGCATAATGTGGTTTTCATTAGCCCAGTCAGAGCAGAACAGTAGGACGTTAAACCTCATTTCATATTAAAGTCTGACCAATTGGAAATTATATGTATATCTAATGAACCGAGTTGTTTATTTAACAAACTCAGTGTCTTGGTATA
Source organism: Patella ulyssiponensis (assembly GCA_963678685.1). Taxonomy (NCBI): domain Eukaryota; kingdom Metazoa; phylum Mollusca; class Gastropoda; family Patellidae; genus Patella; species Patella ulyssiponensis. The sequence continues at coordinate 48,341,003 of OY783229.1, read as the reverse complement.
AATTAAAACTGAATTAATTATACGTTAAATGAAAGTTGGAAATAAACAAAAAGTTGTTTCAACTTTAAAAATAGCCAGAATTTTATAGTCTACAAGGATTTGCTGCTTTAAATCAATTCATTTTGAACCAATATTCTTTTGGTTAGGGAACCTTTGATTGAACATATGCTTTCTAGATATTCTGTGATGCTTTGTCTTTCAGTGGTTTGGTAATTTAGTCACACCGTCATGGTGGGATGACTTGTGGCTCAATGAAGGGTTTGCTAGTTTTGTAGAATATATGGGGGTTGACTATTGTCACCCAGACTGGAAGATGGTAAGATAATATTAGAAATTATTAGAATTATGATATAACAATGTTTTAATACTTCAAAACTGTTACTTCTTGTTTGGGGTGAATAATCGTTCAAATACATGAAATTCTGACACTTAGTTCCGATGTAACAGGAGGTTAAAATTGGGTTTTTCATCTATTCTGCTTTCCAGTCGGATGTCATTGCAGACTCAATGGCGTGACCTCACCCAAAATACACACACTTAAACGTAATTAACAAAACAATACACATTAAACACACTCAACTTGCTAAAAAAAGAAAAAATATTATTCCCTAGCCCATTTCTAATTAGTGCAGATACTAATATAATAAACATTGCACATCCTATGCTGTCAATGAAAGACCTCCGTGTCCAGCAAGAAATCCAGACGGAGGTGAAATTGTCTGTTGCATATTATCATTAACAAGACTCTTTTGGGTATTTTATTTTCAGTTTGAACAGTTTGTTGTGGAAGATTTGCAGGACGTCTTTGATTTTGATGGTTTAACTACGTCACATCCGGTTTATGTTCCTGTCGGTCATCCTGACGAAATCAATGAAATATTTGATAGAGTGTCATATGCTAAGGTATCATTAGTATTTATGCATACATGCGATTTTGGTTTTCCCAATATAAACGATCATTAATTGTCTAGATCCGGCAATTTTACATAAATATTAGATTCAGTAATCACTACTGGGTATCATATTTTCTAATATCTTTAAATTTAACGAATCTCTGTTGGTTTAGATAATATTTGAGTTCTAATCATTTACCAACAGATACAAATCTTTTTTGCAGGGGGCTTCTATTATACGGATGATGAGGTTTTTCCTCGGGGAGGATACATTCCGTTTAGGATTAACGGTAAGTATTGACATAAAATACGTCCCAGGTTGACAATACCATTTTAATTTCCGTGGAAACTGTAAGTGTTGGTTTAACTAAATTTGATGCCTTGATTCATTTTGCGACTTGGATCTCGAGCGAAGGGCGTTTAGATGTTATATCTATCGAGGCCATGTTGATAACCAATTTATTGTTGAACCAACGACTTCTGTAATGAAAATCAAATAAATTAGAGTCTGTCTCCAAAATCTAAATTAAATATCAGATTTGAATGAAAATGACCAATTCGTTCCGTTTTATGTAATTTAATGTCTTATTCGGCAGTGTATAGACTATTTCACTCAGTCCTGGCAGACGTACCAGTCAATTCGTCATCCACAGCAAACAGTAATTCCATTAACTAGATCGCAGATTTTCAAAAAGCTTGGTTAAACTATGCAGGTTTCCAAAACAGGCTTGATTAAACTATGAGTAGTCGTGCATACTTGGATAAAATAGGATAAATGACTACGAATGGGCATCATGGCCTTTTTTTTCGAAAATCCGACAGAACAAATCATCAACCTAAGGGTGCAGTGCAAGTTATCCAATTTAAATCAGGCGGGTCTAATTGTGTTATTCCACTTTTAATGGGTTAAATTCAATGCATGTTTGTAAAGGAAGACCCCCCCCCCTCCTAAAAACCGAAAGAAATTAAGTGAGTTCAACTGCTTGAACGAAATTCTACTACGAGCACATTGGCTTCAATAGTACATTTGACAGAGGCTCGCGGTGGTAAAATAGTTTCTATATTTTTTGTTTCAGAAATATTTAAAGCGAAAGGAATATGATGCAGCTTTCCATGATGATCTATGGCAGGCGCTGACAGACGTAAATATATAGATTTCTAATTTTAACAATGTATGCAACTCTTATATTTTGTCACAGGCGCTTGTGACAAATGTTTTCCAAAATAATATTAAATTGAGGCTAAGTATTATGCCAAGGGTATGCTTTCCATGTACGTGTTTAAAGTGGGGATTATTAAGTCGTCGCCTTTTTGTTAACACCATGTTCAAAAAAAAAAAAGATCGTTTGCAAGCGGATTTTTTAAATACAAGAGCGGTTGATAAATTTAGTGGAAGAGAACCCACGTTTGTTCACCAGAACACAAATCGTTCTCCGACAGAAAGGCAAAAGTTTCTTATTGTTCATAATAATGAAACCGCTTCTCTTTCAGTTGACATTGTTATGGTATATCTATGGTATGTTAATAAATCCCATTAATCAGGGACCAACCATTGTGCTGTTTTGGCAACTAAAATATGAGTTATATAAAAATTGTAATTTCAGCAAGCTCAATCAGAAGGTAAAAGTATAGATGTTAAGAATATAATGGATACGTGGACGTTACAGATGAACTATCCTACGGTTACCATCACTCGCGAAGGTGACAATCTGCGTCTTACTCAGAAACGTTACCTACGAGATCCATCTGCTGTAGATCCTATGAAATACACGTCACAATTTGGGTAAGATTTAATTAGATAGTATTTGTAAGGGAATAAAGAGCGCTAACTAAACGGCTCTTGAATATTGCTAAAATGGTCCATTATTTAAACAATGGTAACATCGCGTCTTTCGTCAGGCTAAGAGCATACTCCTCGCAGTGTTCTGTTTGATTAGAGCTAATCCCACTACTCACTGCTGTAAATAGATCAAATGCTCGTTCTAAATTATTATTGGTCAATAGTCCCATTAACAACCAATGGTTTACTGCGTAACAAAATCGTTATATTTGAAACAAAGTTCCAAATTGGACCAAATATGTTTACATAACATTACGCCATGGCTCACGATTTTATTATGCCCAATTAACCAGTGCATAGCAGATTATTGCAGGAAAACCATTTGCGTGAGAAACGAGGCTATGAACACGTAAGCAATGTAAACTTACTATATGAAAACGAACAATACTTTCGCCGTTTTTAATACCTTAAATCACTGTCAAAAGTTTTAGGAAAGACTCCAGATTAAACGAAGGACTGTCATGGTGCTGTACTCAAGTGATAGATTTGATTGAACGGAAAGAATAGACACACTCCCTCAAAAGTCAGTATCAGAAGCCAATCTTGCAATGGGTAGAGAGGGATTTCTCGGACCATTGCTTCAGGAATATGGGCTAAGGATGGCATTTGATAATTTATATTCATGGTCTTAATCTAAGGACACTTATACAGAATTATCGTACTAAATTAAATGAACCATAATGACTGCCTTGTTTTATTTAGCATCACAGAAAGACTGAAGACTTCAAAAATCCAACGCATACCATAATGAATATGATATGTTAGCAGATCTAGCTCGCCCACCCCTCATTCCAATTTCTCATTCCGTTAATTACTGTGCATGGTCGTTTTTGTGAGATTTTGGTAGTATCGTCCAAGAGATTTAAGCAACTATCCAATGTGTTTTACCGCATTATGCCCCAGTGTAGATCGACTTTATGGGTATTTCTGTTCTTTGTTAACTTTGTCTTCTCTGCTTTATTTTCAGTTATAAATGGGAAATCCCCTTTACTTACACGACAAGCGTCGATAAGCACTTTGATAAATCAGATGCTGACGTAAAATGGATAAGCAAAACGGAAACTGACAGTAAGTATTTTTACCAAAAAAAAAATTATTCAGCACGCAGACAACTTACTGCTTTGAGAAAGATCTTTGCCGTTAATGGCCGCCTTAGTTACCTGTTTTATTTTGCGATTATAATCCATTTGATACACACAAAAAAACTAAATAAAATTTATTTTATTTCATTACATATGAAAATGAAAGCAGAATAAATGCCCCTTTTAAAATGTTTGACGTATATGCATGACTTCGTCCAATGGTCAATATGACACGAAATGCGCGTTTTATTATGAGATTTCTTCCGAGGCAATAAAAGAATGAATGCCAAATCAAAATATTTTTTATGTATTATAACATTCAATCTAGTTTGTATTTTTATACACCCACTTTTTTCATCTGGACGCCCCTGTGCGCCCGTGTAACCGTGGGTCAGTCGGACGTCGTTCCTTGCGTCATGCGGTTTGTTACATTTCTTATGGGCCCTCTAAATGTCAGCATTTTTATCCGATTTAGGGGGAACCTGAAATATAGGTTTATATCCTAAAGATCTCGGTTCCCGTCGATATAGGATATGTCGGATTACAACTTCATGGGTTATGGTCCCTGATTGTTCGCAAAATCGCTCTTTAGCTGGTGGACCCTCTAGTGGTCACAACCTTTATCAGATTGTGATGAAACGGGCATGTATCGGAGTTTACTTCATGGATTATACCCCTGGTTGCCCGTTTAACCTGTGGATCCTCCAGGGGTTACAATTTTTATCGGGTTGTGACGAAACATAAAATTTAATGTGTGTTTATAACCCAAAGATGTCAGTTCCTGTCGATATAGGCGCATGTCGGTCCGTAACTTCCTGGATTATGACTCTGATTGTACCAAAAAATCACACAAAAAATTAAAATAATTGGCCGCTACCCCGTAATTAGAGGTTGAGATTAGGGTAGAAGATTGTAATGCTAAGGTTGTGGGCACTCTTGAGGTCACAATTTTTATTCGACTGATATTGGCATGTATCGGGCTGTAACTTTATGGATTATGTCCGCTGATTGTCCAAGAACAGATCTTGAATGTGTTACAGTTTGGTGCGTATCAAAATACAACCTCTTGTTTAATACAGTCTGGGTTGTCAATCCTGTTATGACACGCTAAATTATAATGGAAATTTGGAATCATTTTTTTCAAATTCAATTTCTATGTGAAGCATTGCGACAATGAAAGGATGAGCCCTATTGGTTTTCACGGTTCTCCGTCCACCTCTTGCAAAATTTTAGATCTTGCATGGCAACTGCTTGTTTTGAATATAATTTGATAATCCATTTTGTTTACAGTGGCTATCGTGGGTAAAGGACTGCCACAAACAGGGGATGTTGATGGGTGGATTATTGGTAATGTCCAGCAGTATGGTTTTTATAGAGTTAATTATGAAAGTTCTAACTGGTTAGCGCTAATTAAGCAGCTAAACACCAACCATACGGTATGTAGTCATAGTTATCAGGATTTCACACTGCGTAGACTGAAATCCTTTTACTGGGTAGACTGTGCGAAACACTAGTATTGTTCGGATTATTTTTAAATAATATTACATTTATTATTTTTACAAACCATATTCTCAAATAATTTTCATCTGTAATTGCCTCTTGATTTTGATGAATGGCTAAAAAAAAACATACAGGGTATATGCAAAGATCATTAATTAATCGGAATCTCGATACATTTGAGACTTGCGATGCAACCCCAACAAACGTCTTAGAATGAGCATTCCCGGAACTTTGACCCTAAAGCGTTTACAAAGGTCAATAACTTCATATAAAATATGAAGCATGATACCAAGTGTAACACTTACGGGCGTTTACAAGGTTGTGTGGCAAATCTGTAGGGCTATGATCAGACAAAACAAACAAATAAAGTTAAGAACAATCTTTACTCAAGAATGTAAAAAGAAAAAAGGGGTTAAGGTGACAAGAGCCGTAACTCCACATTAGATTTCAGGCTCTATATGATTAGCCAGACAATTCTACCACGTTTAAAATAAATCAGAAAACGCTGACCTGTATAGAGAGAGAGAGAGAGAGAGAGAGAGAGAGAGAGAGAGATCGTGTTTAACGACCACTCGGCACAAACTAGGTCATTTCAGGATTAACATATGGTTCAATTTCATTTCAGTAATTCGCTTGCGCATAGGGGTCTTTAGCAGTGGGAGGAAACAACAGTACCCGGAGGAAATCCATGAGGTTGGACAGGCGACCCTACTCCTTGCCACGTACAACTGGGGATTGGAAACTACGCCAGTTGACTCAATAGCAGGCCATGTGATACAGCGCGTGCATGCTAACCATTAGGCCATCCACCCCCCACCCCCCAAACAATTTTAGATGGGCAAACTAAACGAGGGGCATTTTTTGACACGTATGCTCTCACATAAAAATGTGAGCGTCTAATGCTACATTACTATAATATAGACAATAAATTGATCGAATTGATGCATTCATTGTGATTTCAAACGAAATATTGCAGGTTATTACGGCGATAAACAGGGCACAGATTATAAATGATGCTTGGAACTTGGTCACGTAAGTATTATTATCCGTTACGGGTAGAATTGTAGCGTAAGTGGTAACGAATTTCTAATGACAGTTTTAAATTATACAACAGTCTCATAATTACACGAGCGTTACCCATCTTGTTTTTGTTGTTGTTGATCTCCATCTTCTTAGTGGCAAGGTTCTTCGAAAGGGCCTGATGCTTCGCGAATTCAAGTACAATCGACATGAAGCTCGTCAACCTTGTTCGCTGGAAGACGGTTGGAAGACTTTATATCAGGCCACAATTCAAAAATGGATACGATGACGTTTTGCTTGGTTCCTGGCCCATTTGCACTATTTTTTAAAAAAAAAAGGTTGAAATATTTTAATCTACCGGCTAGCAGCAGAGCGGGTATTCAATGTGATTATACATGGACTACTACTCAGGTTTTTTAAAAAGTGATTATAATATATTGTAACATATTCCATAAATAAGTTTTGCAATTTTCAGCTCTGGAGATCTTGATATAACGATTGCGCTAAAGACTTTAGAATATCTAAATAAAGAAGAAGACTATGTGCCCAGAGAAGCAGCAAGAATACAGATTGCTTTTGTTGAAAGGATGTTATCTAAATCACCTGTATATGGAGCATGGAAGGTATGATAAGATATACGTAAACATGATCTAAACAAAGGACTAGGTACTGGTAGTCCAATCCCCTTTACAGGAATGATTACCGATTACCGGTAAATGTGGTAAACCAAAGCCACATGTTCTTACTTAATAAGGATTAATACTGCAAATGTAAACTGATTTTTTTAAATAACCACTCATAATCAAAGCCAACTTTTGATGGTTCTTGAATTAACGAGGCATTACCAATCCAACCAAGAATATGAATATAATTATGAATAATTCTGATTAATACTGTATTCAAATTATTTCACTAATCGAAAATACATTTACAAGGATTGACCCACGAGTTCTCGATAAACTAAAACATTCGTACCACTCGTAAATTTAAAATGTTTGCATCTCAGGGATGTTGTAGTTTTAAAAAAGAAATTTGATTATTTCAGAAATTTATGTTAAGTAGAATACAAGAACCATTTAATCTGTGGACCATGAATAATACTGGGGCCTCACATCTGGATTCGTAAGTTATTTTCATTGATGATATCCATGAGTAGCATTTAGAAGTAGACCCATAACATTCATAATAACACAACCTTATGGATTTACTACCCCAACTACAGGGTTACTTGCCCACTAAACTTACAAAAAAAACGTTTAAAAGTTGCATGGTCGTCATATTGACTTGATTAGTAAATATGTCATGTCTCTTTTGGCTATTATTCTAGATTTGTTTAATTGGCCAGTATACCGTCTTCCTGATCATGTCTACTACATCTGTTAACACTGTTCATCATGTGCATTTTAGTACGGAAAGTTCATTGGCCAATAATTACGCAATTTAACCGAAATTTCATTTAATGGCTTGGATGCAGCTTTGGCGGGTGTGACGCAAGGCAGGGTAAGCTTACGCTTCCGGACACCTGTTACCACTGTTTGTCGTGTTTTTTGAACACAATGAACTGTCCATTTGCTGATTACACTATTTTGCCATACCTTTTTTTTTTAGGAATTCGAATTTTGTCTAATGGTTTAGATTGTTCGTACTAGGGGGCGTACTTGGTTTTATTTTATTGCATGCAACGTTTAAATACTCTTATCTTGATCAAGCAATGATAATGAATCCAACCATACATATAAAGCACGTACATAATCTGGGTCACCAAAATAAAATGTGGACTTCAATTAATTGTATATGTGTGTTGATTTGTTTTGTCAGATGATAATTTGTCCTCATTAAAAACAATCTACATGTAAACTAAAGCCAGATATGAGATTTGATGGTTTCATGTTCCACTATGTAGACACTGGAAACCAATGAACTTAATCCTAAATCTTTGGAAATTTAATCGTATACTCGCCCCCCACACACCAATAAAATTCGAAGCTCACAAATACAAAATGACAAGTCCGTGTAACAGCCGTTCCAATAACAAAAGAGTATCGGATGTAAGCAAACTTTGCCTCGGGCACCACAAGGGATGGATCTAGGAATTTTGAAAAGGGGGGGGGGGCGCCGCAAAATGAGGGCACTGACCGCGGAGACGGGGCACGAAGCTGAGAGGGGATTTTCGGGGGATTATTATCCGTCATTTCCTTGCATCTGTAGCCATTCCAAGAGCTATTTGGCTGATATTTTCGTCTAAGTAAACGTTCAGAACGGATATATTTGGGTCTGAGAAAAGGCACTTTCAGCGGTAAAAAAGGGCACTGTCGAAAATTAGGGGGGGGGGGGCACAATTGAATCCGCCTCTGACCACACCCGACATTGTGGGGCTAAACGTTCGCTTCTTTTGTTTTATGTTTTTAGTTATGTGAGATCTTTGGTTGTAACAACGGCGTGTGATTATGATTTACCGGCTTGTATTAGTGATGCCAAATCGTTATTTAAGCAATGGATGGACAATCCCAGTAACAATCCGTAAGTTTTTAATGTAACATAATACCTTATATTTGTCATTTATGATTATACTTGAAAGGATAAAGTCGCTCATGTCGAATGAGTACGTTACTCCAGATTATTTCCGGGGTTCGATTCCGGGTTTTGCCCAAAAAAGTCTTCGGAATTTTTCGCCTTGGTTTCCCCGTGTCAGACACGTCGGGTGGCGTAGCAAGGAGAAGCTGTTTAGTTGTCACGGTGAAACGAAATACCCACAGGTTGGAATTCAATAAAGCTTGGGTGGAAATAACTATCAAAATATTCCTTCATTAGTCCGGTTGGTGCAGAAAAACAGGACGTTAAACCCTATTTCAATCATAAAGTTACCAAACGGCTAAATACAAATAGATTATACCCTAACATGTTTGTCTATGATGTATGTACTTAAAGAGTACAGTTGTACCTTTATTTTCGGTGCCTTATTAGAGGGGAATCAAAAGCAATGTTTATATATATACATGTAGCTTTCGTAAAATGCAAAATTGTCCAATATATACATATTGCTTCCGAACGGATTACCAGAAATTTAACCGAATGCCATGTATGATTTAAGTGAATAATTGCGAATTAAATGCCCCCAAAAGTTTAAAAGGATAAATCAGCTATGCATTACACAGGTGACATAACTTCATTTTTCTCTCTGCTTCCAGAATTAATCCAGGAATAAAGACTAAGGTCTATTGCACAGCCATTAAATATGGTGGTGTTACCGAATGGGATTTTGCCTTTGAACAATTTAAAACAGCGGAAGTTGCTGCTGAGAAAGTAAGACTGTTACAGGGTATGGCATGCAGTCAAGAACTGTGGATATTGAGAAGGTGGGTACGAGTTCGAACATAGAAAGACGCTCTCGGCGCATCCTCTACCTGTGACACGACACCCGCCATTACTTGTAGACAAAATGTAGTAATAGTATGGCCATAGCTAGAGGATATAATAGGGAGCACAAGCAATTTGACTAACTCGGTTGTTTAAAATGCATTATGTAACAAAAAAAATCTGCATATTGCAGGTCTTATTTCCGGTTTCAAATGTTTATAAATTATCATTTAGACTTTTTATTCACACGAGGGGTGCATAATCAACTCTCTAGCTCATCGAATGGCAGATATTGAGCAAAATAGATAATATCTTCTATATCATGGTTAAACGTTAAATGGAAATCCAAGACTTCGTTATAATGGTAGCAATGGTATTTGACTAAACTTCATGAAGTATTTTGATTGAGATTTTCAATTTATTCACATTTTTCATTGTCTATATTTGAACTAATATAGCTTTTCGCTCCGAGTGAACTTTTTTGACTAGAATTTTCAATATATTCATTTTACATTATCTATTTTAAAACTAATGTAACAAGCACTGTCAATTCTTTATCCAAATCTTACATTTAGTTGACTTTAGTTTTGAATGTATACAGTATTGTTCTGTCATAGTACTATAGATGGTATTTGCAGACTCTCTATAATAATGGAATATATATGTAAAGTATGTATTTAAATATTTTACAGATATTTACTAAAAGCTATAAGAAAAGAAGATATAAGAAAACAGGATACATTGAGTGTGATTATATATGTATCAACTCATACTTACGCTCGTTCTTTTACTTGGGACTTCGTTAGAGAACACTGGGATACCATAAAAGAAGAGTATGTACTTAATTTATTCATTTTTGAGTTGGTTTTTTTTTTATGAAGATTAAGAATATAATAATAGATTAGTAAATATCCTGTAAATTTGAGACATTTATTGTGAAATTCTTGGATTAGATATATTAATGAACCCTATCAGTCATTCATCAAGTATATTAGGGCTGTTGTGATTTTCAGATTTATACTTTTGAAAAGTTTTTAAGAGACATGGTGGCCCAGTGAGTATGACGCTGCTCACTATCCAGACGGTCAGGGTGTGCCGAAAGACCGTTGACGTTCCTACAAATTCCTAAGAATCACGAATGCCACCCATAGCAAACTTCATTACGTGTTCCCGTGTAGAAGAGTTATTTAATTTTGAACCATTTTATAGTGTCAAACATCTCAGCTTAGTGCCAAAGCTGTTGTGTTTTTTGGTGGGGGGGGGGCTATATGTCGTTGCCTGGCAACCTACCATTAACTTTTTTGTTGTTTATGAATGCAATTGTTCTTGACAGTTTCGCAGTGTCTTTGTTTGCCTTCTCCAATATGATAGGACGTGTAACCCAGGCCTTCAACACACAGTTTGAGTTACAACAGGTAATGGTCATTTAATAAAAATAAGGTTTTAAGTAGGCGAAAAATGACTTAGTGGATAATGCACTGGCCAGCTAACCGTCAGGTCTTCGGTTCTTTCCGTCGTGGTTCGCGGAGGTCTGGCAAGGAACAATGTCTGCATGACTTGGAAGTGACGGAAAGCAGAGGCCCGGTGTATACACACTGCAGAGCGTATGCAGCCAGACTTCATTAGCTAAGCTGATGGCGAAAAGAGACGTTATATAAACCCCATTTCAATTCAATTCTCAAATACACCAGTTATATAGATATAGATATATATATATATCATTCGTAGCAATACCAATATAACGAGTACAATATCAGAAAAAAAAAGAGATCAGACAAAATAGACGGATTCCAGACGAAGTATATGAAGTATATCAAAAGAAACTATATAATTCTTGCGCAATAGAAACCCCGACTTCGAATCGGGGGAAAAAAGGACTTTTTTCATACCTTTGCAGTCATTTCTAAAAAATATCATAAACTTTTTTTGCAGCTCGAAGAATTTATGAAAAGTCAATCCGACTTTGGTTCTGGAGAAAGAGCTTTTAAACAAGCCTTGGAAAAAGCCAAGACCAATATTAAATGGATAAATCAACATGAAAAACCCATACAAACGTGGCTGGCTGGTTTAGGATACGAGTAATTTTGTTATCTCCATTTGTTTATGTCACATTATTATTTTTTTGTTGAACATATATTTTAATTGGGGTGTAACATAATACTTATAATAGTTATTACATTTGTAAATATAAAAATAAATATGCTTTAAACCAAATTGATGTTAAGGGCGTAAGTTGGTTATAGTTTTCATCATGCATTTAACCGTTTTCGAATTTTTAATTGAATTGTATGAAAAGATAATATATCCGAAATTGCAGAACAAAATATAGAGTAGTTACACAAATGAATTTATAAAAATATTTTATTAATTTCTGCGCGTTATTATTTCATTTTTTAAATAGGCCTACATGTTAGCCACTGCTTTATATTTATCCAAAATAGGCTGCCTACAATAGTTTCAAGTGTATGGTCAACATTCTATCCAAAACTAAACAATGTACATCCAGATGCATTATGTAAGAGCTAAATGTTCATATTGCGGATTTTATAACCCATTATATAGACAGTTGTTGACATGACAAGCATATAAAATAAACTCTCTTGGTCGAGATTTAAATGGATCGAAACACTATGCGACATCTTGTCAAAACTTCAAACACTGATAACTTCGCTCAGAATAAAGTTTTTTTGAATGAAAATCGTACATAATGCATCTTTAACGACGAAAATAATGAAATCTGACACATCTCTCAAGCAATTACTCAATATGTTTGTATTAGTTTAATATATTTGTAAACTACAAAATTGTGGAAGCTGAAACCCTAACAGGAATATATGTTCCCAAATTGTTCAATACCTTGCAGTATTTATAAAGATGTTATGTTGAATTGATAATTACCAGCATTCGGCATACTCTGCAGACGATACGAACACGATATGTTCAGTCAAGCCAGCGTAGCCTATTATCTACGCTAAAATCTGTTGATGAACTTCGGTTTTATCCGAATGAGTCCCATTCGTCTTTTGTATGTTAAATGATATGAAGATAAGTACATTTTAGCGTGGATTGCAGTGATAACTAAGTCTTATTCTCCAAATAATATACATGACTACCAAAGGCTTTTATTATCGTTTTTAATTATGATACTTACGTCATTTTTTGTTGAATTAAAAACAGGGTTTTCATAATGCATACCCGTTGATACCGACGTCCATACATTTACTATAGCTTTAAAACATTTGAAAGTTTTATCTCAAAGCTTTTTTTATTTATTGATCATCGACTTTTATATCTATATTATGTTTTGTTGTTTGATTGATCATTTAGTAAGTCTACCCTCCGACATATGGAATAGTCGTTTCATTGAATTGTTCTCCCGATTTGTTAAAGTTTAACATATATAAACCTATCCAAGGCAATGCAAGGCCAGAAACAAAAACACTCTCATTATTGTCCTTTGAATTTCCAAAATGCCGCAATTTTAAAGACTCATATCGCTTATTTTGTTCATAGCGAATTATTTGGCTCTTTTTTTTCGCTCTTATGATTTTACGTGATAAATTCTGAACTATAGACTATACGAAAAAAATCTATTAAGAGAGTTATTAACAATTACTTTGCAAGCGAACGTCAAGCTCCAGTCTAGGACAATACAAAATTGAACTAAAACGTATTAATAAGATGTAATTTTAATAAATATGTTTGATCTAGATAATGTATAATTAGGGTATAATATTAGAGTATATATATATATATATATATTGTTTATTATAGATTTGTCTATGCTTTGTCTTATATTGTCTGATTTTTTAAAGAATAAATGATTTTTAATACCATTATTATATGATTGAAGTCTGATATAAACGTGCAATGTTTTCGCTATGCGAACTCTTAACATTTCCAGGCACGCACAGGGTAAGCTAAATATGGTATGTATGGTTCTTGGCGCCTCTTTTGAAACCATTGCTAAATAATACCACTAAAAGTTGAAGCAAAGATTGTTGTTGGTGGTTTTTGCAAGGTCAAGTTTTTATTCTATCTTGATGGTACCTGACAATCAGGTGTCTAAAATAATCAATTTGCGATAATGGGTTATCATGACTATATTTACCTTGTTTTATCATGTTTAGCACATTATGTGCATAATTAAAGGATAATTATACAACATGAAAATGCCCATTTTCAAATAAAAAACCCTGTGAACTCGCCAAAAGGAATTTCACTGTGCAGGTAACAGAACCAGTGGCGTCACCCGTCTGACAATGTGTGAGATAATTTTATTTCTAAACCCCAGATTAGATCATGGTCATGATCTATTTGAAAGAAGGTTTAGGTCTCGTTGAAGAGACGCCCAAATTCTCCAATACGCGGTTGATGGGAAAGCAGCTTATCCAGAAGTGCGATATATACATAGACTTGCCTTTGGTGAAGTACTTAAGGGGCTAATTCCCTTTCTTTGTATATACAAGTAACGGCTTATGCGCATACTTTGTACCTTCTGAAATTATGTAATGGTGTCATTAACCAAGGTTCACGCCACACTCACCCCTGTTTATTGTATTACAATTTTTCTCCGATTCAAGGATTTATTTTCGGGGTTTCAAAAATGAGATAATTAGAGATAAAATTAGACTAAGCATTGCCGCCATCTGCCTCAGTTACATATAGTTACTAGTGATAATTCAGCCAAATAAAATCCCCATAAGGAAACTGGCGGTGAAAAATATATTTTCGCATCGGTTGTACCAGACAAGCTCCAGGGACTTTCAGGGAAAACTGTTGACTTTGTTAGAAGGGGGATAGCATCATTGTAGATTATAATTTATGTAACACATGAGTACTTATAGACCAGAGGGAGTATTATCCGAAAGGTGGGCAAAAAGCGGGAGTTGACTTTTCTAGTAGCATTTTTCCTCAGTAATCTGAAAATGATGGGTGATCAAACAGGTGAGGGAGCGTTAAGGAGTTATCGAGGTCAAAAGGTCACCAGCGGTCAAAGGAGGCTGGCTTATGAATTTAGCCACCTCTGATGCTGTCTGTTGCAGATTTTTTGTTGGAACGCAGCTGAATGATTGAATAAGTGACGCAGGATAATTTGTAAAACCCATTAATCAAATTATGATGTAATTGAAAAGGTCAAAAGGTTACCGAGGTCAAATTAGCAAGAAATAAGGATGCACTGAGATTAGGGGCAAAACTAATGTTATTTTCAATATGCAGTACAATTCTGCATGGTCTGGCGAAGTAATTTCATCCAAAATTAACGATTATGTTAAACGAGTGATATGTCACACAATAAGTATATAATCTATAAGTATATAATCGCGAACATCTCCGCAAAATGGAAGTATTATTCGTTACCACTTCCGGGTAACCGATTGTGGATTGTGATGGACATTACTCGATATTCACGTCCATGCGTGCACATGACTCCTCATCCGATTCATTATCGTCATCAACGTCATTAGTATCGACATTAGTTTCGTCGAAAACGTGGGGGATTTCTGCAACGTCATGAATCAACATTTCGGGGAGAAACTCTCTTTCCAACCATGTAGTGTTGGTGACTCCAGTGCAAGCCTTGGCGAAGACGCACATCGCCAAATCCTCACAACATTGTTGGCTCGACAACAATGGAGCTTGAGGGACTTTGCACGGGGTGGAAGCAAGGTCAGGTCGTGAACCGTCCAAGCGTAGTTGTAATGCTTCCCGGTAAGAATCCCCCGATTGTACCGGAATTCGCTATACCTGCCTGGGTCACTTGGTGGAATTCTTACCGGGAAGCATTACAACAACGCTTGGACGTTCACGAGCGTGTAGCCGAGGCTCTGCATGGCTTGTTCCTCCTGTCCTACATATCGGACGAACTCACTGACTAGTGGGAAATCGAAGGCGACATGGAACTCACTAGTGAACAGCTTGGTGCGTTATATGGAAAGTATGTCCAAAACCGAAGGACTCAAAGGAACCTTAGGTATGACAGTCCAGTATACTGTCCTTCTTCCAAAAAGGAAAAATACCATTGTGGAACAAAGTGAAAATAGACGAAGAGGCCCTGGCTACGTTCGCAACCTTAGGAGTTGAACCTTTTTGGGGGGAACGCACGTTCAATGCCTTGAGTAAAATTGTTTGCGTTTTCTACGGCCAGCCTCGCCTTTAAGAATGTAGATCAGACTCCATACAATATTTTCTGGGCAAATTATAAGAAAGGACGCACAGTAGACCTGACCTTGCTTCCACCCCGTGCAAAGTCCCTGAAGCTCCATTGTTGTCGAGCCAATAATGTGGTGAGGATTTGGCAATGTGCGTCTTCGCCAAGGCTTGCACTGGAGTCACCAACACTACATGGTTGGAACGAGAGTTTCTCCCCGAAATGTTGATTCATATGACGATGGAGAAATCCCCCACGTTTTCGACAAAATTAATGTCGATACTAATGACGTTGATGACGATAATGAATCGGATGAGGAGTCATGTGCACGCATGGACGTGAATATCGAGTAATGTCCATCACAATCCACAATCGGTTACCCGGAAGTGGCAACGAATAATACTTACAGTTTGTGAAAATGGTCGCAATTATATACTTATAGATTATATACTTATGATGTGACATATCACTCGTTTAACATAATCGTTAATTTTGGATGAAATTACTTCGCCAGACCATGCAGAATTGTACTGCATATGGAAAATAACATTAGTTTTGCCCCTAATCTCAGTGCATCCTTAATTATTTCTTGCTAATTTGACCTCGGTAACCTTTTGACCTTTTCAATGACGTCATAATTTGATTAATTGGTTTCACAAATTATCATTCGTCACTTATTCAATGATTCAGCTGCGTTCTAAGAAGAAATCTGCAACAGACTGCATCAGAAGTGACTAAATTCATAAGCCAGCCTCCTTTAACCTCTGTTGACCTTTTGACCTCGATATATAACTCCTTAACGCTCCCTCACCTGACTGATCACCCATCATTTTCGGATTCCTGAGGAAAAATGCTCCCAGAAAAGTCAACTCCCACTTTTTGCCCACCTTTCGGATAATACCCCCCTTCTCCCTCTGGTCTATTAAGAAAAGAAAAAATCTTTAGATTTAATATTTCACTCAATATCATTATTATTCAAATAAATACTTTATACAAACTATTGAGAATAATTAACAGTTTTAAAATACCCTTAAATTATATCATATATTACATTTGTTTATATCACAGATTTATATTTTATACAAATGACTGGGAAAACAAACAATACACGACTACATGTATTATTGGTCCCTGATTAGTCATATAAATAAACCAGTTCATTGTCCATATTTTGATATTGTGAACAACCCATTTATAACATGGAGGTTGTATTTATAACATAGTACTGGACAAATAGAATAAAATGTAATTCAGGCAGCTGATGAATACTTGCTGGTATTCCTGTATATTTTACTTTGATATGGTTGATTGTTGTATTTTAGGCAGCTTCAGCATCTGGTGTTGGTGAAGGTTTGTAGAATGGATCTTTAGTCAACATTAAATCATGTAGTTTCTTTAATGCTTCACTATCTGATGATATTGGATTTCTCTGAAATATTAATTATGAAAGGTGTCAAAATACAAAAACTTTATATTTATAGTTCAATTTAATTTTTAGCTTAATACTGGTAGTAGAGATAAAAGATTGGTCTTGTTTAGCCTTTCTAAGCAAGCACTGATCATAAATATACAACTGATAAAAAAAAACAATGTATCAGAAGGCTACAAATCATTTTCATATTATTTAAATTTTGCACCCTGGGGCCCTCATTGCCCATCTGCATGCCTTGAAGAGTCTGCTTAGTGAGAGTAAATTCCAAATGGTACAAGGTGTTAGTTCCTTGATTAAATCATTCAGGCAACATATCTAACAATTTGGGTTATAATTAAGATTATTGAGTGGGTTAGGGAAAAATGATAATTCTGCCCCTTCAAATTAGAAAACTTTGGTTAGATGCCATTTACAACTAAGACCAAAATAGACAGTAAGGAGGACCAAGATAATATCTCTAAAGATGAAAAGAAATGAAATGGGGTTTAACATCCTACTGTTCTGCTCCAAACTGGGCTAATAAAACCGACATTCGTCATACAGTGAGGAAAATTTTGCCCGGACAGCAGCACTAAGGCCTTTTTTTATATAGAATTCCAACTGTCAAGGGATCTTTTACATGCACGCTAATGTTTATGACTCGACAGCTATCCTTATCAGCCCCTCCGTCCTGCACCACTGACAAGGGATAAATCTGAATGAACTTTTTGGCTAAGAACACTGATGCTGACTCACTTAGCCACTGTGGCCCCCTAAATATGAAGAGAGAATATTTTACCTGTAGGTTAATCCTCATTAAACCTGTACCACTGTGTTTACTTTCTAATTGTGTTAATGTTGTTTGATATTGTATAGCTTTTAATAAGGCCTCTACACCCTCTTCACCTACTTGATTTCCTGATAATATAAATATCAAAATTTTTGACAAATCTCTTGATAACTGTAAAGGGTATTTGCATTCTAGCAGTTATTTTGTTGTCACAATGGGAAACTTGGATTTTTAATTTTAATCTATATACATGTATATAGTTAGTGACTGTGAACTGTTATATTTCTATAAGATTATCAGGAACTCTCATCATTAATCACGGTACCAATGATGGTACCAATAATTCTATGTCTTATCAATGGTGTATCTGCAGACTGACCAATCAAATGAATAGTAGTACTTTGTTATTCCCGAAAGTCACTCTCTCTGACACATTCATTTTATGGGACATCTTTAAAAGAACAGTATGGGCTTGGATATCTCAGACATCATTCCTACATAATTGGGAGATCTTATTCTTAAAATTGGTTCTCACATTGGAATAAGGGTAACATTGCTTGTTTTAAAACTTACAAGTAATGCTATAAAATAGTGTAACATTGCACAGTATTTAACTTACTAGACAAATTGAGATTGATTAAAACACGATTGCCAGCAACCCATAATTCACCATCCATATAATCTGCTACTTCCAACAACGGATTAATCACCTCCGATGCTTCTGTTGGCTACAATTTGAAATACATGATAAATACAGGGCGGAGGAATTTAGCAACATTAAATGTAATATTATTCCGCCTATATGACAAGTTTGCTGAATGTATTCATGAACAAGCCAGTGTTTTATATGATAACAACCAATTTATTTAACTTAAGCCACAGCAAGTCTGATTTTAACTTTTAAAATGAAAAATTGATGATTCAAATAACCGTTAGACCCATTTTTTTCTGTTATTTTATTAAAGATGGTGGTTCTAAATCTAAAGAAACTGATGTAAACTTGAAATGGTTGATTTGGATAACTCTTAAACCCACATTTTAAAAAAAGGTTTAACACTACATATCTAACCTTTATACAGGCAACCTGGGGATTTAAGGCCATTGTTCCATCTAATATATTTACCTCTTGTTCCTGGGGTGTCATCTTTTTCTTTCTATCTTTTGTTTTTCCAGCAGTTTTACCAGCATCAGCAGCCATAGATGCTAAAATACAATAAATGAACAACTGTAACACTCATTTGTTGCATTCAACAAATAAACCATTTCACTAAAAATTATATAACTTCCGAAATTTGAATTTTATTTGGTTTTGTTTAAAACAAAAAGCATAGTAAGAAGAGGTAAGGTAGAATTTCGTGTTGTAGATAAAAAAATAAATATTCTAATTAACTGCAACTTAACTGGAATTATTTAGAACTATTTGTATCTGTATGTTTTAGAACTATTTGTATGTAATATAGTTAATACGTGTTTTCCTAATAAATTCATTGTCATTGCATAAATAACACATGCGACATTTGTTTTACAACCACTGTAATAAAAGTACACATTCAGTATACAACACATGTATACTGCTATATTGTTTAACAACAAAACACTTAATGTTAGTAGTATAATTATAATGACTATCTCAGTGACTTATATTAGATTGTGAAGCCATTATCTAAAGCTGACATTGTATACCTATTACACACTCAAAAACATTTAAGTTTATAACCCTTATTCTCCTTTTTCTTTCAAGTTGAGATAAGAGAAACAGGAATAAATATCAAAGACAACATAGTTCAAAAGGTTTGTACATTCTTACTGCACTATAGGAACACAGGAGATAAAATATAATGACATTTCCAGACAATTAACAAACTATGGAAAGTTATGCTATTCGTAAACCCAAGGCTGTTGCAAAATGGAGTTTTGTGCAAAAGAGCTGGTTTATCCTGTATTGCCAATTGGAAACTAATATGTCACTTTGTGTTAATTCTAATTATACATTTTACTAAAGCAACAGTTGACTGATCAAGCATGGAACTAAGCCACATGTCAATGACAATATCAATATCAAGCACAAAGTCATGTTCCATTTTTTAGGGTCACCAGTTTTGTTATTTTTAGGGTCACTAGTTTTCTTTTTTTGTGTTCTTGCATATTTTTTTATCTGATAGAAAGTTAAAGTAATAGGTGGGCCTACAACTACAAGTATAATCTTGACATTTTGACAGGTACATTTATATCAATCTGCCGCTAAACCTTCCCAGTGAAATTGGAACACGGACATGTATTTGTTTTAACATTTTATATCCGGACATGTTTTTCTTTTATATCATACATAGACAGAACAGACAAACCACAACAAATAATTTAAAGTAGCTAAGTCTCTAACTCAATATCATCCCAAATCCGCAACTTTGAAAACACGAATTACTTGTCAATTTAAATCAACATTGATGCTGTGATCTTACCAGAAAAAGATGGGCTTCTGATATCCAATATTTAAGACAAAATAAACATTTTACCATTGGTACAAGAATCGTGTACCATAATGCGTTTCAGCCCCAGTTCTAGCAAGAGACTCTGGGAATGAGGCCAGCCACTTTGAACCAAATCAAACTGGGTATGTAGACTGGAATAATCAGACACTAGAAATTTGAGTCTGCTGGCTTATTTCGCGGAACATAACTGATTTGAATGTAACCATTGAATGTAAATCAGTTTATATACATTCATATCACAGTATATATCATATACATTGTGACACACTTCTGTCAATTTCTAGGTCCGAAATGTTAGCGATTTAGCTCCTTTAAGCAAAATGCAAATAGACATGTTTAACATTTCCTAAACATAGCACTTCGATCAGACATTTTTGGATTATTTTCATTTCTATGGTCACATTCAATGTTTTTCGGGGTGGGGTTTTTTTTTGGGGGGGGGGGGGAATAATGTCAAATACATTTTTTTGTTATTATAAAATTTTCTTGCATTTAGAGAATCTTAATATATAATTTAATCTGTAATTGTACTATTATTAGGTTAATTCTCCAGCCCGTAATTTGACAGCCAATAAGTCAAAACCGGGAACATATACATTCAAGCATTTTAACACTTTATTTAGGACATTTGGACACAGACAAGACAACATTTAAAGGGGCATTATGTAAGATTTAGATAAAGATGTGGCCCTTCTTGCTATAATATTTCAAAAATAAATGATGCAAAATTAATACATTAGTTTCACTAAAATTTTTATAGTTTTGACAAGATGCGTACATTGATGGTAACCATACTGGTCATTCAAGTTTAAGCCTCGCTTCTCCATTAAATGGGTCCATCTGATAATTTGTATAACATTTAATTAAGGAAAGACCTGCAATAGGCAGATTTAGCTCTTACATAATGCCAGTTTAATGAAAGAGACCATAGCTGGGATATACAGAAAGATAACAAGACGTGACAAAACAACATGGTGGCTAAACATGCCATACCAGACACTAGAGACATGAGTCGAACGGCTGAAGAAGAAAGTGTGAAATATATTAGATAAGAATAGGCTTAAAGTGAGTGCATTGCTGGAAATAAAAAGAAAGATATATTTTTTAAAAAAAGAAACTGGTTAAATTTATCATTCACTAATATACTTCAAGAAGAAAAACTCTATTAAAATACAAAGGTTTCTAATCCCAATCTAATTTTACTATCATACCAATTGAAATACAATCTATGTATTGAAATTGTGTTATATTTATTAACCTTTTTATAACTTTTCATTCAATACAAATTCAAAAACTATCAATGGGCATCAAATCCATAACTACTTAGGTGTAAATTTATTATCCTATTCTACTATATTCGACCGAATGAGCAACTGCCATCAAATAAATCCTCAGTCAAATAAGTGCAAATATAATTAGTAAAAAGGTTATTTCTACTTGCACTATATCAAAAGAGATGTTATTCTGAATAGTAAGGGTAAGACAAGTAATATTAAAGCCTCAATGAATCAGCTTTTTCTTTATATAAATTTATCACAAACGAGCTGAAAGGGGTTTTTAGGTAGTCATCCTGATGATTAAATCAAAAATTGTTGTTGGTAATATGCAATCTTGACCATGGTATTCATGGATGGAAAAACAATTTATATTTATATTTTGAAAGTTTATATCTGCCGATATGTCTGGAATTTTTTTGTAGGTATGCACTCATTTAGAGGATGTGTACTTATGCGGTCAAATATAGAATTTTAAAGAAAACTACAAAGAAAACAAAACGTTGAAGAAATGAAATAAAAGCTTGACTTTAAAAGAAAACAAAAAGTCATGCAGAACTGACTTTAACTAAATAAATAAATCATAACTATAAAATCATTGAAATTTGTAAGGCACATATAAGAGGACCAATGTCTTTGATGCCATCTTCTATAGACCTTGAAGTCCTAGTACTCACCACCAGAACTTTTCCCGCTTACAGTAGCAGTTCCTAATAAACAGACGGACAACAGATAAAGCACATAAAAATAAAAAATAGAAAAAAACAGAAGTAAATATCCAACCCTGTCACATGATTTCATAAACCATTATCATAAGATTAAGAAATGTTTGCTGTCGAATGACCTTCCAAAATACATGTAACCCAAAATATTGTAATTTCCTTTCATTTATTTTTCTTCATTTTGATATCTATTTTCTTTTTTACTTGAGAATTTAGGCAGTTGACCAATAATTTTAATAAATTTCATTGATTTTTAAGACAAAACTTCAGTCTATATGGAAGAGGCCAGAATAAAATATTTTGTCAACAGACTGCAAAAATTGTACTGAATTCTTTTTTTAAAAAAAAAAAAAAAAAAATTCTAATGCACTACAATAGACATTTGTTGACATAAAATAGATGCAAAACCAAATCACCCACAAAAAAATAAACAAGTCTACAGATCTATAAAATTATAAAAAAAAAAACATTAAAATAAAATAGAGATCAAGCAAATAAATCAGATGACAACCTATTTAACAAATATTTAAAAAAACATATGGAAGATCTACGGTATTTTATCACTATAAAGCTGCGAAAATAGTGAACTAAAATATTAACCTCTTGTGCCCCGTGATTCTGACAAAAAACAAATTGTGCATTGATTATAATCATAAAAGCTATTATTGTAATTAATTAATTAATGTTTATTATTAACATTGTTACATGGTGGTGTATATCAAACATTTGAATAAATATAAAGGATGCTGCATTAAGTTACTTCAAGCGAAGCCACTGACAGTTTCAAAATGGTGGGTGAAATTAATAATGTCTGGGTTTGTCTTTATTTAAAACAACCTTTCCTAAATGTGCGAGAACGAATTGAGAACATTGCAAGGTTAATTCTCCTTATATGTTTTACCTGTGGATTGATGTCCTAATTTTTAAAAATCAAAAACTATTTGATTAACATAGTAAAAATTATGTGTAACATAACATAGTAAAATAGTCATTTCTCATGAGATTAATCTTTGAGAACTGAATAAATTTGGGTTGTTTTTATTGTATTTTCATTAAAATTAGTAAATCTTGTAAATAAAATATATATAAAATCAATCCATTCACGCCAATTGGTGATTAGAGAATAATTTGATATCTCATTTCAAATTATTACCTTTTTTTGTTCCTGCTTTATCATCCTTTCCCTTGGTTCCTTTTTTATCATCTTCTTTTGTATCTTTTCCTTTAGCATCCTGTATAAAATGGAATATATTTATATATACATATTGACTATTGTTATCATTTCTGTCAAGTGAAAATGTAATGAATAAGCTAACCTTTTTTTTAGCTGATGGCTTGTCCCGCTTTGATTTATCCTTTTCTGTTTGAGTGTTTGATCGTACACTACCGGGTCTATCATTAGAATGAGCTCTTCTGCTAAGTGGAGGCTAAAATAAAAAAATAAATACACTGTACCAGTAAGTCATTTATCAGTCTAACAAACCATATTCTTTTTAAACTACTGCGTGGACACACATCCCGCAAGAGCTTGATCAGTCCCAAGATGAATTTGTCTTCCCAGCAAACAAAACATCCATTTGTGGGCAAAATATAAAGATTTCTCTAGATTCACAAACTAATATTTAACTTTTAAAATATTTGAAAATATGATGAACTTACCGATTTATTTCTATCAGGTGAACCTTTCTCTGATATTTGACGACGTCTTTCTACAACTTCTTCATGTTTTAATGAAAACCTAGATAATGCCTAAAAATAAAAAAAATTGATGACTCATAATATTTTTTAAAAAATAAATATTATTTAGGTACATATACAAAGTTTTAGTCGTATCACGAAAATCTGAAATGTGCCTGGTGCCTTAATAACAAGCCATAAAATTTATTAGTCCTGTAAATCATATTACGAATTATAGGAGGTTGCAATACATTAAATAATATAACCATTTTGGACTTCACTTTTTAAGCATCTAGTAGAAATTAAGCTGACAGTAATCAGTAATTGTTAAAAAATATAACATTTTCTCCAAATGTCAATTATTTTTAAAACACAGTTTTTGAATAAAGATGTGGGGAAAATCATTTCCTTATTCTTTTTTTCCATACCTCTGCTAGTTTTACAACTCCTTTATCTCCTATTTTATTACTTGACATAGACAGACATAACAGATTCCTGTTCATTCTCAAACCCTGAAATAAATTAACATTAAAAGTGGAAATAATGCTGTAAACATTTTTCTTCCTAACTAGGATACAGGGCCCTGTTTCTCAAAATCTTAACTAAAGATAAAATCCAAATTTTAGTAGATACTTCAATTTTGATTGGCTAAGCACTAGAATCAGTCTAATATAATTATCCAAGTATTAATGTCATACCCTGCCGGTATTTGAATCAAAATACAAGTAGTTTTAAAACATTATATATAATATCTTATTCCTTCAATATCCAAGGATTTCATTACATAAACAAATAACCAGCTCAAAATAAAAACAAATCTTGGGCCATCTCATTCAATAAAACTAAGGTACATACAGGGTCTGAAAAACTGTACCCATGTACTATAAAAACTGTACCCATGTGCTATAAATACTGCACCTACGTACTATTAAAACTATACCCATGTGCTATAAACACTGCACCCATGTGCCATAAAAACACAACTTGAATCCTACCCTAGAGATATGACCAGCTCCAACATCTGTAATCTGGTTACCATTTAGATTTAATGATAATAATTTTGTGTTTGATTTTTTAGCCGAACCTAAAGCTGTTCCTATACTATCTGCTCCTTTATCAGTAATACTACAATATCTCATTGATACATTCTGTACTCTGAAATATATTAAACATATTGATATATCAAACTGATGGAATATAGATGGACAGTTCATAACTATACTCCACCTCAACCCCAAAAGAAGAACATTTTTAACTGTACCGTTAAAGTTCAATAAATTGTAGAATCGCTCATCTGCTGTTCATCAGTTGTGGCAGTTAAAATTTGTATGGATTCTCTTTACCATTTCAACAAAGCTCTTGTTATAATGGAATTTCATATCATCACCATATAGTGGCAAATTAGATTTATATGATTCTACAATTTACCAGAATGATTTTAATGCAAACCTTTTGGCATACTATTTTATGAATTACTTCGCCATTGGAAGACAACCATCAATTGTCACATGTTAAACAGAATAAAACGTTTGAGTATGGGTATAAGATTTCACATACCAAACCTATAACTTGGCTAAAAATTTTGTGTCATCAACTGCTTTAGAATTCTTTGAAATTAATAACAACTTACAAACATTCTTCTCCAATTAATTCCCCAAAATTCTCTTCTTTAACAGTGTTACCATCTAATATTAGATTTCTGAAAACCAAGGAAACATTTTTAAAAAAAAAATAATCCAGAACTATAATAATGGATATTATTTAATACTTTAATAGGAATTAATAATGTTAGATTTCTGAAAAGCAAGGAAGCGTATTTAACAAAATCAATATAAAAAAAAAATAATGTTATAGTAAATGATTAAATATATTCATTCCTTTTCAATATATTTTCTGGAAGCTATTTTGTATTAGATGAAATGCCATGTAAAAACATAATTTTTTCAATTCTCTTGTCAACATTTACAGAAATATTTTGACTTACTTTAGTGTAGCACATACAGGTAGAAAGGAAGCTAGGATACTAACAGTTGATCCAGTTAATCCAGCATGCCACAAACTAAAAAAAAAAAAACGGTATCAGAACATTGTCTTTCAGGGATTGTACATTTGTTATAGAGAGAGGGAAAGAGAAATGGGGTTTAAGATCAACTCAGCACATACTAGGTCATTTTGAGACTTCAATTTTGTTTCAATAATTCACTTGTGCATAGGGGTCTTTAGCAGTCGGAGGAAGCCAGAGGACCCGGAAAAAACCCATGAGGTTGGACATGCAACCCTAATACTTGTCACATACAACCCAGGAATCGAAACCATGCCAGTTGACTCAGTGACAGAAATTATGGTGCAACGCACATGCACTAAACAATAAAAACCTAATTCACATTGAGGGAAGGAATTGATGCTACCGTTATCTAAAATACTTTTAAACCGAATACATTCAAAGCACTTACTTGATGGTATGTAATTTATCCATGGATGGCCAGCACTGTCTGAATATATGCATCATTGTATCATCTATCTTCCATCCTTAAAAAATATAAAGGCAAGTTGCCAGGCAACAAAACATTAGTAGGTGAGTCATCCAAATTGATTATAAAGATTGTTTCTGAACAGAAGTTTTTTAAAAAAATCTAATTTTTGGGCAGTAACTTTGTTAAAAAATTTTTTTACATGTATGGGACTTAGGATATTGTTATTTTTCATCATTATCTGTATTACAACTAGCAAAAATCACATCAAGTTAGAAATAAAAATCTCAACACTGAAACACCATACCTCTTATATAAACTTCACTAACAGTATCAGTTTTATCAGGATTATCCATCTCCACATCAATAGTTGGTTTAAAATAGTCAAATTTCTCCTTA
Organism: Patella ulyssiponensis; assembly: GCA_963678685.1. Lineage (NCBI taxonomy): Eukaryota > Metazoa > Mollusca > Gastropoda > Patellidae > Patella > Patella ulyssiponensis. The sequence continues at coordinate 48,313,927 of OY783229.1, read as the reverse complement.
GTAACGTATGTTTTAGGTGGGGGTTCTATAGGTTCTGAAATAGTTAAATTCATAAATCAACATTGATGCTATATGTAAGTACAGAGGGTCCATATTTCACATCAAATTTACACAATAATACTCCTTGGTACTGAATTACATTCCCAACCAGTGCTTTTTCAGTATCTGCTTGCAAATTCATGATCGTTGCTCTCTTCCACTTTGTTGAGGGATTAGGGAAAAGGGAAGTAAGTACTATGCAGTACTGTTCAAACCTTCAAATTTGTCTCGAACATCCAGTAGTGTCCACAATCACACTGTAATCAGAAATATTTGAAATTCATACGGTTGTAGGAATTGCTACCTACAATGTTCTGTTCAGCTATGATGCAAAAGTTTGAGAATGTTGTTTAAAACCAATGGATATGAGATTGACAATAACACAGCAAAAAAGATTTTTGACATATTGTTATTTTCTGTACATATAAGGATATTATAATGGAAACTAATAATTAATACCCTGATTAGAATCAGATATTTACCAATCAATTGGATTTGCTGGTATTCAGATATTGTTCAACAATTAAATTTCAATATATTACATTTACAAATAAAACAAGGAAGATTTACACCACTAAGCTAAATCTGACATGCTTTCTCACTAAAACAATTATAATAGGAGCAAAAACACTAAATTCTCATCAAATAAAAAGGACATCTATATAAATAAATGGCCAGTGCAAATGTAATAATGTTAATGGTTATTTCAATATGTATGTATATTCAAAGACAAAAGTGACAGATGAACATGCTGATGACAGATGATGCAACGCTGATGACATACATAAATATACTGTCACTCACCCTTAGAATACCCGCTAACACATCTATCAGACCCTAGGTTGGTATTAAATATAGGAGTAGTAAGACAAGTAAAGGAAGAGAGAGGTTTATATAAACAGTTATGTTTAAAGTCACTGGTCGATATATATTTGAATTTTTCAGACAATGATTCACATTAAAATTGATCGAATTGATTATTTACCATTTCATTAAGAAATAAAAATCAGAAATTCAAAAGAAGATAACCGGAACCTCCAAGCTTTGACTGAATCAAATTAAAAAAAAGACAAGAGACTTTAGAGTGAAGACAGTGCTGGCTTGCTGACCACAGTACAAAATCTTCATAAATTCACAATTCCTGTTATCTTTGTAGGAATTAACTATTTTTGGACTACTATCCATTTGGAGATTCAAACGCCACAATATTGCAGTTTGTAATAGAATTAAAAATCATCAAATGTTGATCAGAGACTTTAACGGGGCTTAGACCAGCAAAAATTATGAAGAAACAGTACTAATTAATGTTTTAGTTAAGAAGTGAAATATAATTTCAAGATTTAATTACATTTTCTATTGGTCATGACAAAAACATTTTGAAGTAAAAAAGAAACTTCGCACACAAGGTAAAACTTGGTTAATTAGGTTAATAAAATAACTAGAGGAAAATTAACTATGGTACCGGTATGGACACCATTTAGGTCTATCAAGAAAATTTTTGTCTGGAGTATTTACCTCCATCTTCTGTTAATTCAGGTTCTGGTTCAGGCTCAGGTTGTGGTGGGGCTTTACCTTTGTCTTTACCTTTCTCTGGTTTACCTTCAGATACCTGACTGGGTAGTGGTTGGGGTTTACCTCGTAGTACAATGGGTGTAACAAAAGTTACATTATTTCTTCGACACAACTCTATAAAATCAGCTTGAAAATGACCACTGCACATGTGAGGCTCTGAAAAATTGTACGAAACAATATATTATTGTGTTTTGATGAGAACTCAAAAACTAATTTATTCTGTAAAAGGAAAGTTACAATAGCTTTGAGTTTATACTTTTGAGATCACCATCAAACTCCTTCTGTATGACTGAAAAGATGAACTATGTACGGTATCTGGTAGTGGTACATGACTTAGGCTGTCTAAACACAGCCACTTGTCAAACATATTCCTGTTGCTGCGAAAAGGTAACTTGATAGGAGGGGACGTATTTTTAACAGCATATTGTGTCGCTCATATTGACTCTAAGGAGGTAAGCAAGTCTTATTTTCTCATTAAGATGTTCCTTTATATTGTACAGGCATTCACACGGATTGACACCCCGTCATTTAGCATTGAAAAGTTGTCAGGTAAAATTGACCGGGGGGGGGGGGGGGCGCCAATTTTTTTCGACAAGGCTTCAATGGGACAGTCCCTGAACATTCAGTCCCTGAGTTTAATGAGACCGACGTTCAGAGCTGATTGACTACTTGTTAACGTGAAACAGATTTACACAAATAATTCTGAATACCGTACCTGGGGTTTTTGAAGAATTCTCATCTTGTTGTTCCTGACTGACAGATGACTGATTTTTGTCTTTAACCATGGCTTTATCAGACTTCTTTCCCATCCTCAGTCGCGATGCAAGACTATAAATAAAATGCATTTAAAATTCACACTTTGTCTTCTCGGTTTCTTTAAAATTCAGTCTACTTTAAAAATTTCAATAACCTTATCAATTACCGGTAGCAATTTGAATTTTATTTATCTTGTTTAATTCTTATCAAATGGTGGCATGCAAGCTTGAGAGATAAAAATAGAATTTTACTATACGTTACTCTTAAAAGAATTGTTTCTTCAAGATAAAAACAGTATGAGTATAAAAATATTATAAATAAATTAATGTAAAATGTAACTAGTACTGTAGGCTAGTATAATTATAAAATGTGACTTAGATCTACTAAGTACTGTCTCTACTCCACAGACCATAGCTTCCAATTTCACTCTTACTCTGCAAAATCAGTCACTATTTAGGCCTATCTTTTAAACATTTCCATTTAATCCAAAATTTGCAAATCAGGTTATGCCTCGATAGTAGATTGAATTAATTCTTGATCTATTTTTTTAAAGTAAATTTTATTTAGATCTAGCCTACTACTACTAGGCCTAATTTCTGAATATCAATTTCAATTATTAATCCAAAATCAAGCTTCGTCGACAAATAAAATAATAATATATCATCAAATTCCACAAATAATGCAACTGATAAAAATAAAACATTAAGCAGGAGAGAATATCAAAACGCAAAGCATTCCACAAACCGTTAAAATTTTGACAAAATTTCGGCGACCGCCATATGTAAACAAACTGGCCGCACAACGTCACAGCCGGAAAACAAAACCCAAGAAATAAGACAAAAGAGTCCTAGTACATTAAAGTATTTCTCTTTCATCTTGGCTTTAAAAACCTTTTCGTTACAGAATTCGAATAACTAATATCAGACGTACACATCATATATTACAATACCTGTAAATAATATAAATTTAAACTTGTACATAAATTAATACGCCAAAGTAAAAAATTCTTGACAACCCTCAAAAATTGAAACAGAAAAAGAGTTGTCTCCCTTACACTCATAAATTGGACCAATAATTAAATGCTATAGTAGTATTATTATTTTTAGGTTCTCACCATTTTTTGCAAACAAAACATACCCAGAAGGCACAGTAAAACACACATTGATAATAAAAGATACTTGGGCATATTTACGTGCACTTAGGTTGGGCTACAACACTGGTTCCTTGCGCAAATGGCTTTATCGAAATCAAATTTTAATAAATATTATAAGCTTAGCAATTCAAAACAAAAATAAAATAAAGCCAAAGACTTCAATGTGTACATAAATCCGCATAACACCCGCTTTCGCCGGGAGTGTTGTTGCAGACAAAATAATGCGTAATGTTCCGATCGCGGCAAACCAATCTAGAGGTAAGGCTCAGATCGTCAGATCCAAGGCCCAGTTTAGGCATGGGCCTGAGGGTCCCAGGTCCAGGACCCTGTACTGGGGCCCCCCGGTTCATGGCAAAAAGAGAAACAATTTAAATTCCAGGGCCCCGCTCCGGTTAAGCTAGGCTTTGGTCAGATCGGCGCGAAATTCTTTATTTTATTTTTTTTTTATTTTTTGATAGTTGATATTATCTATGTGTGTGTCTACCAGCATAGTTTTACACACAGCCATGGAGCAAAACAAATAATGCTCCTTAACCACTTAAAATAATGTAGTATTAAATCTCCGTATACGTATAGACGCCAAAAACGAAAAATAAACGTTGACGAAAATAATTTATTTAATACACTTATTTAGCATGTAGCCAACAGGTGTTTGTGCTTGTGTGTGGGAGGGGGGCTGCACGCCGTTAGCTTTAGCTACGCCACGTATTCTCTGCGAAGGCCCTATTTTGCTAGCGTATATTTGGAGTATACTAACTTTTTAAGAACCAGGAGGCAACTTCTGATACGATAATTACATTTGTTTAATAGTTTTATTTCGTCATATCCAATCAATTAAATCTGCAAAAATTCTGCTTAATCAATAGCCTGCTAAGCTAGATTTTATAATTCATTTTTGTATAAGCCCAAACCAAAATAAAAGCAAAAAAGGTATATACAAATGGCAGAAAAGATCAATTGAAGCGATTGAAGCTTAAGCTTGGCCCTGACCAAAACATACAACATCTTTTATTAGCATTTGTAAAAGCACTGGAAGGAAATCTAGATGTCTTTCTTTCGGACTAAAAAAAACTGCCCGTGTAATGTTTCTTACCTTAATGACGTCCATCTCGATCTGCAAGTCATACATGGGTATTTTATACTACTTTGATTTGTATTTTGATGAATATAATATTGTCTGAATTTGAGAATATTATCTCCTCGCAAAAAATTATTTTTCATCCTACCTTACTTTTGACCATTGTCGATGTTTCGAAGCCATGTTGAAAGTAATACGGCCTTAAAGCCAACGAGTTCCGATTTATTTTTTCACTTTAATGGCACCACTTTTGACTTTTGAAACTTCTCTTGTGGCTGAGGTTCCACATATAAGACACAGGGGATACAGCTGACTTGTAAACATTAATATAAACCCTTTGACCTCTTTGGTGATCAAAACAATTTGATCGTAATGTATTATTTTGACCATTCAAATAGACTTGCTTTTATTGAATTTATTAAAGAATATCATTGGTTAAAGGTTATGGTTCAACGGGAGGTAAAGTACAACAAACTGATTCACCAAGAAAACAATGCCTGCATAGAAACCAGTCTTTCTATAGGACGTCATAATATACCTGTCATTTTTCAAAATCAAGTGGTTATTAGCATTCTTTTATATATCGTAATTTATTTTTAATATATATGTTGATTTCTTATAATCTATTTCATTTCTGTTTTTATTTATCTAACCACATAAATTGCACATAAGCTTATATATATATATTTCTATTTATAATAAATTCTCAATAATATCGTTTTACAATACCTATCATGTATTTATATTTGAGTGGTCATATATAGGTATATATTGTATCTACAACAATTGATCAGTTAATTATCTATATATGTCTGTGCTTCCTTTGTTTATTACTTTCTTTATTTGATTACTTTTAAATCCACGATAAATCCTGTCCAATTCCTTGCTTTTTAATTTCTAGGACGGGGTAATGACGAATAACAAGACTATAGAATTACCCAAAAGAAACTATTATTGTAAACAATTCCCGTAAAGAAATGTAATAAGAAAATGGGTGCACAAATAAGAGTTTAAACGTGGCTTGCCGCTAGCTTTGTAAAAATAGAGTGAATATTATATAATTCCAGAGATAGTTTTCCACACACTAATATTCCACACGTAAGGAAAATTTAAGATAATAAAACAAAATACTCACCCTCCGGTTCTCGATGACGAACGCGAGCCTGTGGGGGGCATCTTGGTAGTTCTAACTATAATCACCGGAGACAAAAAGCTACCTCCCTTCCCTCTTTCACAGATATGCCATAGCCAGTATAAACAACTATTAATGTCTGAACCGCATACGCTGTAACCAAAGGAGAAATGTTAATCTTTTCATCAATATTCCCAAGTCCCTGATCGGATTTCCGCAATGACTTGTCGATTTCTTAAGATCATTAAGATATCGATTATCGTGTCTTGTTTTGCTAGAAACACTCAACGGAGAATTGAGAGTTGACATTAGATTGTTAAAATGGCAATAAATCAATTTTTACAAAACCAATTCTATTCAATATATTGCATGGCAAAAATGCATTAGAATTCTATTTTTCGAAATTCTTTGAATTTATAAATAAACCATGACCGGTTTAGTGTATCATGATTAACTACTAATTTTTGTGTTGTGTGATAGATATGTTTGCAAGCGTTGTTACAAAGGCAGCGCGTTGAGTAATCTGTGAGGGAAGCGGATGAACTTTAAATAGTAAGTGCAGGGGGGGGGGGCTGCACCACACATATTTTACACAAACAAATACATGGACAAGACATCATACTCAGAAACCACAAACAAGCGAACAATTCAAATAAAGTGAATGGACCCGGGAGCTAGCCGTAACCGCTGTACAGTTCCGGGCCTGTATAGACACAGATTTTACTCAAATTTGAAAAACAATCAGGAATATTACCCAGAGAAACCATTGTGTAATGGTCTGCTATATGTTACAAGAAATATGAATTCCAGGACACTTTATGAGTAATCTTTATTAAATCTGGAATGATTATGTCATTAGTGTTTTGACGAAGTTTGAAATAAGTATAATATTATATATTGAGTTGTGTCTTTTAATTACATTCTTAAACTAATGAACCGCCACTGCCCTTGTTTGATAAAAATCTACATCTACATTACCTGTATTATATTTATTCACTTCAGCTGAGATTCATCATTAGTAATATTCTCCTCGGAGCCGGTTATTAATATAATGGAAATATAGATTATACTATGGAGAAAAACGTCTAGCCATCTATCAGAAATTTGACGGTTATAATTCTGTATGTTTATACTATTCAATAAATAAATACCATGTGAACGGCTTTATTATCTACTCAGATCATTTCTTTGAGTCTTTTCACAGTCCATTCAATTCCTGCATTCAGATGGTCGTTTAGTGTTTTTGACACTCGCTATTATGATTGACAATACTGTCACATTTATACGGATCAATTCACACGAGATATATATATACAGAGATAATATTTGACTTTATTTATAGATTATATGTGGTATGAAATTTACACCAGTACGTAATAAATGCTTGTATATAATTATTGTGTTAATTGTTACTATTCCAGTTATTCGCGTGACACCAATCAATGAGGTCTTGTCGGAATAATGGAATATAACAAAAATAGTTTTGAAATGATTAAACTTTATGAATTTGCGGATCCAGTGTGTGTTGGGATGAAGGTGTAGTGGGGGGTGGAGGGTGCTCAGGTATCTCCACACTAAAACAAACTTCGTGTATTGGGGGAAATTAAGCCCCCCTCCTACTTTTTTTGTGAAATTTTGCCCATTTTAAATTAATATCAGTGCATTGAACGCGCAATTTTATCTAGAGGGTATTCAGCAGTACACTTTCCCCCAGCAAAACCTGATACCTATTAATTTTCTACTCAGGTGTTAAAACTAAAACGAAATGAAATGGGTTTTAATGCCCTGTTGTTCTGCTCTGAAAGGGCTAACGAAAATGGGCACACGTCAAACAGTGCTATGAGATAAATTTTGCCCGGACAGCGGCGCTACGGTCTACTCTTATATCGCATTCCAACTGCCAACGGTTCTTTTACGTGCAAGCCACTGTACACGTGTATACGGGACCTCGTTTTTTTTTTGTCCAATCCGACAATGGGTTGTCCCTTGCCAGGCCATATGGCATTCATCACTGACAAGGGGGAAGGGGCAGGCCTAGAAATACCGTTGAACTCTCTCGGCAGGGATCGAACACGGCTCTCCAGGTTAGCGAGATTCCGGTTAAAAAATACAAATCTGTCAATTAAAAGGGGGGTGGCACGATTTACCCAAATTTACCCAAATCCACCATTATTTCAACTTATAAGACAATAATTTATATCGATCCTTCATAATATATCGTTCTTTAAGCCAAATTGTCAATTTTAATGTACAATCGTGAAGTTTTTGTGTTTAAATGCCCCGAATATCGCAATCATTTACATCGATACTTAATTTTAATATATCGTTCTTTATTCTAAATTGTCATTTCTAATTGAAAATCCCAAAGCAAAATACACCTACCCACACATAACGCAAAAACAATAACAAGCCTCCCATCCACCCACTCCCTCCCCACCCAAATAAAAAAAAAACAGAAAAAATAATAATTAAAAAAAACAAAAAACAAAAAAAAAACAAAAAAAAAAACAGACATGCGATAAGACAGAAATAGAGTATTTATTTTCGCCCAAAACTGCAATTTGCGAAGAGAGAAAGCGGAATTTGTAGAATGTATTTGCATAAATCAAACCCTAGACTTATCACTTTTATTTAATTTAGTAATCTAGCATTGGATGGAAGCCGAATATATAGTTAGAAACTGAAATCAGGAAACTGAGAATTAATATGAACTTTGTTTGATGCAGGTATTGTCTATAGGCTAGCGCGTTATTCAATTATTCATAATTATGTAAACATTTATATGCTATATGTTGTTTTTTGTTTTTAATTTTAATTATTAGTCTTTGTCATAAATGATGTTCATGCTTTTTTCTTCTTAAAATGTTTTGTGGATATTTGTATGCTTCCGTTATATGGTGTTTAGATACAATAAAAATCTATCTATTTGTCTATCTATGTATCTATCAATCTGTTTCTCAGAGAATTACTTACGAATTATCTCTGTAACAGATAAGTGTCCATAGCACGTGCGTTGACTGCTCACCGCGCCAGTCATTGGCTCAACTGCTCGTGCAACGTTTACTTAACACCTAACTGCTTCGGGCAAAATGATGCATTTTACTCATTTTAATACCCATTTACACTAAATAGGAAATATTTTTTAACTTCAAATACTTCAAACGTCTTTATTTATTTTTCTTTTACCTCAAAAAAATGTTTGAGAATTTAATTTGTCGGAGTAAAAAAGTTAATATGCCGTACTTATTAAGCCTCGTCGATATATCTACGTCATTGATGTCATGCTTATCAGTGATTGTAGCGGCCAAGCGAATATTCACTGCGGGATCAGTTTGTGTATCTATATGTAACAATGATTTGTTCGAGACTGAGGAGAAGATTACAAACTGGGAAAGATAACTCTATGTTGTGTTGCCGAGAAAAACAAACATGGCGGGTCGTGGACGAGGTAGAGGAAGAGGAGTATTGTTAAGTTCAGAAGTAATGAACCATATTGCAGGCGTTCCTGGAGGTGGAGCAGAAAACAGTGTAGCTAAAAAGGTACTAACCATGTCCATATTTTGAAATTAGATATTAATTTTCTTATCAAAGTCGATGCCTCCTTTGTGTATTTTTGTAGACTTGAACATCCAAGCATATTTTCCCTCGACCATTCAATCCCATTAAACCGGCTAAAATAAAATCATTTTCTTGCAGTAAAAACAAGACGTGATGTTGATTATGTTTGTGATGTTGATTTAGTTTGTGATGTTGATTTAGAATTTCAATGCCAAACAGATCTGTCTGATGATTTGAGGACATTGAGATTGTGACATTGCTTTGATATTAGTAGAATTGTTTATAAATAATAATAATAATAATAATCATCTTATTATATTATATAGTGCTGGAATTCCAACCAAAAGGCTGCTCATTGGCGCAAATTATTCGAAATGAATCATGGACCTTGTATTACTTGTAATATAAATAATTTATAAAAGGTCCACGATTGAACGCACAGTCAGTGAAGAAATTTTTGGGTGCCCCAACATAAATAAATATCTCCAAATATATTGACAATTATACCACACTATTCAGACATATCAAGCTACAAGGTTTGTCACTGCAGACTACAAATCTAGAAGAAGGTTGCGTCACAATGATGTTGAAGGATCTGGACTTACCATTGCTTCAAGACAGACAGAAGATGATCTGACTCACTTTTTTCTGCACGCCCAGGCCTACAAGGTGGTTGAGGAGCTCGTCCCAGCTTTCAACTGTCATACTATTCAACTCCTGTTAGTGTTAAACCCAAATGCTGAATTATATCCAAACAAAATTCTGACGTTATAGTGAAAAATATCATAGGAAATCATGTAACAAACAACTCTTAATGTTTTAAAACAGTGGCACGAAACATATATGGATTTTTGAAAATCTTTCTAGCAGTGTGTTTCATCATAATCATATTATTGAAAATTGAAGTGTACCAACATGGTACATCTTTGTCATCGATTGATTGCACAATATTCCATCTATGTGTAACTCGGCAAAATTGTATTAAACTATTAGGCCTACTACATTTTTGACAAGACCGTTGCTGCCAATTCATGCAGTGAATCACCAATTGTAGCATTAGCTGCTCTTTACATGAAAGGAATATTTATGCCAACTGAAAAAAATGTACCAATATATTAACTTTAATATTTTGATAGGAAACAAGAGGAAGAAATAATTCTGTGTCAGATATTGAGGAGGTGGTGGGTAATCTTTCACTGAACATTGATGAAAAACAGTTAAAGGATCTCACAAAAATATCTGAAGAGGTTTGTAAAACAGCAGAAGATCTGAAAAAACTTGCAGCAATAATTTATGAAAAGTGTCTCAAAGATCGTGAATTGGCAGAATCTGGATCATATGTGGCTCAAAAACTTTCAAATTTCGAAGTTGATGGTGTCAAGTTCCGTGCCTGTTTACTCAGCCTAGTCCAGCAAGATTTTAAAGGTGAGAGGATTTCTGTCTAATAAGTTATTCCATGTAATATTGTAAGGCAGTATGTTCTTTAAAATGTTTGAATATTACATGTATTGTACCTTGCTTAATTTCATTTAATGAATTATCTGTTTTTACTGTGTACCTTATTTTATTAATGGACTGTGTACCAAGTGCCTTAATGTCCCCCGCCTTTCATAAAAATCCAGGGACCATATAGAATGAAGTTCTTCAGTGACAGAGTTTGATGATAAAAAATTTTTACTATCACAAAGCAGAGATAAGCAATATGATTGGATGACTGAGGCCTTGTGTGCATATTGGCATGCACCTTAAAGTTGGGATTCGATATAGTGGCGAGGTATGCCCTTCTTCATTAGCCCATTTATTTAATTTTAATGCATGCATGTTAAATCATAAGCTCTGTCATTGAATCCCTGCTTGTACATGACAAGGAGTAGTGTTGGCTTTTCTCACACTGCTAAAGACCCTTACAAGCAAGTGATCATGGTTGTGTCAAGTGGATATTAAACCCTCTTATATAAATGTGTACATTGTTTAATGTACATGTCTTCCTTTTTGATTATTTAATTTTTTTCTTTCAGTTAAGGAAGATCTGCGTAAAGAATCAGTCAGTAAATTCTTAGGCTTTTTTACATTCCTGTGTCAGATATTTTTTAATCTGAAAATAGGGAATCGTGAACCCATCAAACCATTAGTTGGACCTATCATGGAATGCTGTGATATGATTGTAGATTCTGAGGGTGAAAAATGTGATGATGATGAATTTGAATGTATATCTATGCAGGTATTCATCAAGTTTTCTTTGCATGAGTTATCTCCCTTATATTATAACTCGCCTATAAGTTTCATATTGAAAAAGCTCTGCAAACATTTTTTTCTAACACTAGTTATTTATTCATTATATATTAACATAATATAAAGTAACAACATTCAATTATAAAATCAGAAAACAAGCCTGGGCTTATAGAAATAATAGATAATTTATCCCCTGTAAACTCCATTAAGAAATTGTTACACAGTAAAATAATTCACACATACATGTAGCAATTAAACATTCATTATATATATATGTTTTTTAATTCCGTTTTAGTTGCAGTGTGTTGGTAAATTAATTGAATCTGTTGATTCGGATAAAATGCTTGACTTCCTAGAAAAAGTGAGGAAAAAAATTGTCATGGATAAGTAAGTTTGATTATAATATTCTGGAGTCAAGTTTTAGAATATGCACAATCAAGCGACTCCAGTTCCATGGTTGGGATGGTTATTAGCGCATGTGCCCGAAAGAATCTTGAGTTGAAGTTGCAGCTCGGACAGCAAAGCTGCTGAGCATATGTTACCTTTAATTTGGTATATTACAATGTTAGGGTGCCCCATGTGCCAACTGAAAAGTTGTTCTTGACACGTTGATCCTGCACGTTTTAGTTGAATAACTTACTACTGATTTCTAACAGTCTCGCATACTCGTTGAGGCTATAAATAGCAACAGCATGCGGAAATGTTCAAAACACCAAACACTACTACAGCCGTAAAAAATCTGTTGTTGACGATTCTGAATAGCAATAATATTTAACTTTTTGGTTATTACGGCATCTTTAGAAATTACACTCGTTTTTTTTTTTAAATTGCCTTATAATTAGCTGTACCATTAGAAGCTGACTCAATGCCGTACAGCAAGAATATGATACTAGCAGTAGTTTCATTTTACTTTTACAAGGTTCTTAAAAATATTGTTGAGTTGCCTGATGTTGGTGCTTCTAAATTCAATTTCTTGTTCCATGTTTCGTAAAAAAAGTAGTCTTGATTATCCCGACCCGTCAATTAGACGTAGAATGATCGGTAGACTAGTTAAGCGAGACTAATTTCAAAACAAGGGCACGTAACCTATCTTTTACTCAAAAGTGTCTGGATGTTATGGACGCCACTCCAAACCATTTTTCAGTATTACTTATGTATGGTTTAATGATCATAGCTTATGAAGTACAGCATGGTCGTTTATTTAGTGACTATAAATGTGTGAAACAGATTTAAGGCTTTCTAAATATATTAGTATTGTGGTGTAATTGTCGAGATATTTGGAGATATTCATTTAGGGTGGGGCACCCTAACAATGTATTATTATAGGGAGAAGGTTTAATATCCAGCTAGGTTATATTTGGCCTAACATATGGTACAAATTTAATTAAATGGTGTACTTGCACATATGCATTTTAAAGCAGTAAGAGGAGGTAACCCACAACATTGGACAGATGACCTTACTCCTTGGCTCATACAAACTTGGGATCAAAACCACCGTAATGCCTGAATCTTCAACCCACCAAGCAATATGTAAATTTCTGTTTGTTACCTACTGTACTATTGGATGATAGAAAATGTTTAACGCCCACAAGCTAGGGTATTTTGGGTCTAACATATGGTACAAATTTAATTCAATAGAACTTGCACATCGTTTTAAGCAGTAGGAGCAGTGGAAGGAGGAACCTACAACATTGGACAGACGACCCTACTTCTTGGCTCATACAAGCTTGGGATAAAAACCGCTAAAATCCCCAAATCTCCCGATCCCAAAGCAATATGTAAATTTCTATTTGTTACCTACTATAGGATGATATTTTTAGGGTAAAACAATAACCAATATTTCTTACAGGACCCCAGCAAAAGTTCGCTGTGTTTTATTAGAGTTAATAGAATGTTATGGTAGAAAGTGGGAACCAGCTTCTAATGATGTTACTAGATGTTATTGTGATATAATGGCTGAACTTTATGCAGGAATGGTTGTGTGATAATACTTTATTTGGAAATATTTTAAGCAGCGATACAGTTCTTCAATACTCTTTATGTCAGGGCTGGATATGGTAATAATGCTATTGTGGATACAGCTACTGTAGATCAGTTGATTTTACCGACATTGGCGCTTGCCTGCAACATATGCCTAACATTTTCTTTTATGTTGAGTTTTGTATAATGCATAATTATTACTTACCACAAGGGTAACTGATGAACATATCAAAAATCCACTTAATTATATGAATTGTTTTATGTCTTTGTGAATGGGTATGTAGATATTGTACTAATTTTAACATTTAAACATCTTTCATTTGGACTAAAATATAAAATTGAGGATTTAATTAAGTTTGATATGTTGATTAACTTGGTGAAAACTGTATCTTGTCTACATTTAAAATTAAGACCCAATCGCTAAAATATAGCAGTTGAAGCAAAACATGAATCTAAAAATATAAAATGAATTGACTTTAATGGAAATAAAACCTCCGATCAATTCAACATCTTGTTTTAGTCTAAGTCGAAGAGGTTTTGTTCCTTTAAACAAAATTCTTTTTTTAGAACCAAGTACTTTAACACATCTAGTCATTTAAAGGACAATATTGGTGTCGGCCATTATCTCATATGTGATAAAACATGTTAAACACCTTCCAAATATAATTCTAAAACAGATTATTGATATGATAGATGTGTAACGAAGGTTTGAAGAAACAAAAGTGACGAAAGCAAAAGAAAAACATGAGTTATCCTGCTATATAACTGACTGAAGTAACATGCAATAAATAACTTCCTTCGAAGACCAAAAGTTGTTATATGAGATTGTGTGAGGATATCTGACAATTTAAAAAAATAATTGAATGTCTCTAGATAAGAGAAAACGAAAAAAATAGTCTGTACATTTACTTTGTTTTTATTCATTCTATACTTAATAAAATCATGGTAATGCACAGAACTGAAATAGGAGAATGTGATATCGGTCCGGCTTGTTTGTGTTTTAGGCATAGACAGTAATTTTAATATATTTCATTTCTCATTTATAGTTCCAGAATTTATTTATGAGGTTTAAGTCAACATCAAGATGACTGGAAGTGACTCAATATAAATATAGGCCATATAAATTAAAAATATAGTCATATTAATTTATATACTTTATGTATTCATCAAAGTGTTTGAACATTTTTATAGGTTTTCATTAATTAATCTTTTTCCTATTTAAACTTCAGAATACTCCATTTCAGAACTTTGATTTTAAGACATTCTCGCAACTGGGAGTTTTGTGCTAATAAAAAGAGTTTTCAATGGACTTATTGTTCTGTGCTAATAAAGTCTTCGCAAAGATTTATATTTGTTACATTAAGTGCACATGCACATTTATACAACAATGCTCAAAGTAATTCAATGAATTCTTATAATAATGAGATGTCAAATATTTTCATTCACAATGCAATATAGGTATTTGTAATTATTTCTAAGTGGGAATATAAATAAATAATAAACCTGTAAAACCACATTTATGACCCTATAAGAGGAATATATTTGCTACATTATTTACATAACCTGTCATATCACCATACATTTATTTATAATCGAAGAACTACGTCCACTGCTTTATTTCTTCATGTCAAAATTTTATTTCCTTATTTCTGTTTTCAACCGCAAATTTCTTTAGTTTATTATATGGAATATTCCGGTACCTAATTCTGGTTGTATAATTAAGGAGCAAACAAAGAAGTAAAATTTGATAAAGTAATGGAAGTATGCTTTTGAAAAACAATGGAAGTATGCTTCTTAGAATATTTGTATCTATCAAGAAGCTTAAAGCTACTTGGTATCTATTCATTTGAACATATTATGTCAACTAGGTTCATAATTTTAAGGAGATTATTATAATTTGTAGAATGTTAAGAGCAAGAAAGAGTTTTTATCTAAGATAAATTTAGCCCCAGGCAGTAGATTTTGCATAACCAAGGGGAAAATATGCTGATACTGGGTTTAGTGGGTTTGTACATAAATATTTTTCAATTATGATTTTTAAACATAACTTAAATAAGATTATTATGTTCTGTTATTTGTACTTGAAGTAATAATGTTTTAAACAATATTGTATTTGTAAATATCCCAATTGTTGGTTGCTTTATTATGGCAGCATGTTCCTGCAGCAACGACCGCAAGTTTTACAACATCTAGACATTGCTAGACTGGGCTGCAATTCCTGAACTTATACATAAGAACGATAGTGTTCAAACAAGCGGGAGACTTGGTTTTGGCGATGACTGATGAATCTGATAGGCTCCTCAACCGGGTCAGTAGCCAATCGAAATTTGTGTCTAAATATTCAGGGCCTTCTATTAAAGATGCATAAAATTACTGAACATAACAAATTTACCAGGTTGAGAACCCCTGATCTGAAGAAGAGTCAAACAGGTTGATTTTAATTACTCAAAATTTCCATGACGTTGTTTGTTACCTCATTTCTTTTAAAAATTATAAAATTATATTAAACTCATTTAACTTTCATCATAATTATTTTCATGGTTTAAAATATTTTAATATAGGTGGTCAGTGTTATCAGTATTAATGTTAGCATCATTTTTGTACACAGGAAACAATTCTATGGAATACAATTACTGTTTATTGCTTGTTATAGAAAACCCTAGTCAAAACATTAATTATATTCCATAGAATTGTGACCTGTGTATTTTCAGTTTAATTATAAAAATCCATTAAAATCAATTTTGAGTATATTATTTAAAACATACACATAAAGCACATCATATAGCAATTTAATTTGGGTTATTTTGGTTCTATGTACATGAATTAAGGAATCAAAAGCATTGTACAACTTTTTTAAGGGGTAGCAGAGTATAAGATGATACATTGGTCAAAATACTGTTTCCTACTGATGATATGAACTAAATACCCCGCAAACTGTCATCATTTTAAAACCAATGGAATGAGGTTTTAAAGTCCTACTTCTGTAAACCAACCGACTAATGAAGATGAGCATTTGCCACTCAGTGTGCTATGGGGAAATATTGGCTTGGACTATGGTCTATCTTTATTTTGAATTCCAACTGTCATGGGTTCTTTTACTGTACGGTTCCTTGTCCTGCAGCACACTGGGCCAACACCATAACAGTTCCTTACTTGTTGAGCAACAGTGTCTCCTTTTAAAATCAATAATAATTTTGTTATCTCTATTAAATTATGAATAATGGAACAATATTCTTCAGAAATATTACATTATTTTTGCGTTAGTTGAATTGTTGTGTAAATAATTTTGTAAATCGAATTAATCCTGACATGAGAATTAATTTTGTCTTGTTTACAGAATATATTTTTCAAAGAACATGTAAATAATTTTGTCTCTTGTAAAAATTTGATGAATATATTACGCAAACACTAGAATGGAGGTTGTCTATAAAATGTTAAGATAGAACCATTCCACACAATTTATTAATTGTAATTAGATTTTGCTGTTTAGTTTTTATGTTAGTGTTTTTTGGTATTAAATTTTCTTGTATTAATGAAAATCTCTTTTGAATTCGAGCCGATTGTAATGGTTTTATATTATCCAGCAATTCACTATATTTCTTACTTAAAGGGGAAGTTCAGGTTTTCACTCCTTGATCTCCGATAAAAAGGGTGTATTTCACGGACTTAAAGGGGAAGTTCATGTTTTCACTGGATCTCCGATAAAAAGGATGTATTTCACGGACATCAATATAATGTTTATCCTTTAAGGTTGGTCCTGTTTTTTTTAAGTAATAGGAGATATATTCTTTTTCATGTAATTTTATCTTTTGACGGACATTGAAATAAGATATATTTATTGTATCTATACACGTCATTTATCATTCACCTTGCCTATATTCACTGTGTTTATACTTGCATTCTTTATAATATTGTTAGAATTATATTATGACGGTTTTATTTGAATATTCATAAAGTGCTTTTAGAATCAACAGATATTCATTACTGGTGCGCGGATACATTTCTTATAGGGAAAATACAATAAAAATTTGTTTGTCTTAAAATATAAATTGGTTGTTTGTTTGATTATATTCTCAAAAATATTGTAAGTTTGAATATATGTAGCTGACCCATCAATATGAAAAATGCCCTGTTAAGGTTTTTTATTGATATTGCGTTGGGGGAGGGAGGAGGGAGGCGCTTACATTTTCTTTAATTCATTTCTGACAATCTTAATACAGATACTACGCTTTTGAGGCTCTACTCACCGAAGGACACTCAAATTCGAGATGATTCATAGTTAGAAAATATAATCAGGGAACTTTTCTTTTACCTGGTAGATGTTAGACTAGTAGACTGTTTCAATTACAAACAAGAAACCGATTTTTTGCCGGCTTACTTTGTGATTCAACACCCAGCCCCCACCAAACCTCCTCCATGTCAAGAGTCTGCTTAAATATAGCCATCACGGGTCTGGGAAACCAGTCCACAATTTGTCATAATTTGACTAGCATACACGGAGACGAGCGCATACACGGAGACGAGTGTAAATATATGTTCTTTCTTAAAAGGCAGAAGCCGATAGATATCCTTTGTTGGATTTAAGGACGCCTATCCGTTTCAACAAGTAAATGAATTCGTATAATATATTTAAAGTTACTTATAACGGATCTCAAGTCAAATCATGCCTAATCAAAAATACATTTTAACCGACTGACGAAGTTCTATTATCTTGGCGTATACTTTCATCAGTTTCTTCCGTTGTTCGGTCGTATCCATAATGAGTTGTAAACTCTCTTTAGTTCTTGACAATTCATTTTTAAATTAGCATATTCTGTTCATTATGCCATAAATTCAGAATATTTGGTCCTAAAATAACGTGGTCATCACCAAGTTGAGGATCAAATTTTAATTTATAGAGTGTAATGGATGCGATATGGGCAAAGTTCACGCTGGAAAAGTTTAAAACCCAATTGTGAGATTGTTGAGTTGGGGCTATAGCTATTAAGGAGCCTTGCCGAAATCCCGACAAAGTGCTACGAATGATTAATATACCGTTTAAGAAAACCATGGTACTTTCTTCTTCCCACAAACGGGGTTTTTTCGACAAAAAAACGATAAATTTATCTTATACGAAAAAAAATAATGAAAGATTGACCACTGTGACGCCACAATTAAATCGACGTCATAATGTAACCGATGACGTTAAATCTATTGTTCTATCACAACTTTAATAGTTTCGGAATTAAAAGGACGCCTTTTTTGCTATTTCTATAATGAAATTGTTGTTAATTAAAGATTTTCACGTCTTTGATACAGCCATGGATTCAATGTAAGTAAAATGCTTTCTGGCTTTTCTGCGAAAACTTGACGTAATTTGTTTTAAAGGACAATATTGGTGTGGTAGGACTGGTTAAACACATTCCAAATATATGATAACCCTTAGTTCAGTTTTACATTGTATAAACCTATCACGGTAAGTATGTTTGATATTTGGTGTATATTTTTGTCCGGAATAACTTGTGGTCTGAATATATATCGAGCGGAATTTGGGGTTATTCTTCTGAAAGTTTTTCTTCAAAAAATGTATTGAGTTTTTCCATAAGCAAACATGGTCTAAGGTTTTCTTACTGGAGTTCTGGGATATTTTCATTTTACCAACATGTAAACATAGACGGTTTATAAGCAAGTCAAATCATGTCACACGAAAAGACATTTTAACCGACTGACGAAGATCAAAATGAAATGAAATGGGGTTTAACGTCCTACTCTTCTGCACCTGACCCGGGCTAATGGAAGACGGGCTGACGAAGATCAACATTATCCTGACGTGTATTTTCGTAAGTTTCTTCCGCTGATGCGTTTTTCACAGTTTTTTTTGAAATTATCATGTTCTGTTAATTGTGTCAAATTCAGAATATTTGGTCCGAAAATCACAAGGTCTTCTCCAAGTTGACGATCAAATTGACGAATGCTTGAGAACGCGATACATAAAGTTTTTGACAGAAATGTGAAAAACATTACGTGGTTGGTGATCAGCATAAAATTTAAAATGTTCTGATGGTAAATTACGAAGGTGTTTGAGAGAGTTATCTTTCCGATCATATTTTAATTTAAAGATTGTGTGGAGGCGATATTGGCTAAAGCTTCTCGCTGGAAAAGTTAAAAACCTAATTGTGAGATTGTTGAGTGGGGGCTATTAAAGAGACAAAAGTGCTACGAGTGCTTAATATACTGTTTAGGAAAACCATGGTACTTTCTTCTGCATACAAACGGGTTTCTTTTTGACAAAAAACGATAAAATTATATCTTAAATTCTTAATACAAAAAAAAAATATGAAAGATTGACCACTGTGATGTCACAATTAAATCGACGTCATAATGAAACCGATGACGTTAAGTCTATTGTTCTATCACAACTTTAAGTTTCGGAATGAAAAGGACGTATTTTTTCTATTCTACGTTTTTGATACAGCTTTGGATTCAAGGTAAGTAAAATGCTTTCTGGCTATTCTGTGAAAACTTGCCGTAATTTGTATTAAAAAAAGATCAAAATATTCTTTAATCCTCATTTAAGAAATGATTATATACAACGTGTGTACAAGAATTACCGCCTTCATAAAAATAATACATGTATAATACCCTTTAGTTCAGTTTAACGTACTTTATAAACCTATGACGGTAAATCTCTTTGATCTTTTGAGTATATTCTATGCCCGGAATAGGGGATCACGGTGGCTAAGTGGGTTCCAACTTTTCAGTGATGCAGGCCGGAGAGCCTGACAAGGACAGCTGTCTAATTGTTCGGATTGGACGGAAATCCGTGGCCCCTTGTTCACATAGGCATGTACGTAAAAGATCCCTTGACAGTTGGAATTCGATATTAGAGTATGTGGTGTTGCCGCTGTACGGGCAAAATTTCCCTCATTGCACGCTGTATGGCGTATGCTCGTCGACAGAACAGTACAACCTTAAACCCCCTTTTATTTCATTTCTATCTTGCGGTCTGAATGTATATCGAGAGGAAATTGTGGTTATTCTTCTGATCGTTTTTCTATAAATGGTGTATAGGGTTATTCTTCCAGGGTTTTCTTTTTCCATAAGAAAACATGAATTTTGGAATATTCTCATTTTATGTACATGTAAACATAGACGGTAAATAATCAAGATAAAGTCCTCGATTTCGGAAATGCTGGGAAAAAACCTTGGTTTTGCTTTTTCTCGGGTTATTTTCTAGCGGCGTGAAGTTAGCTTGCTGTTCATTGTTCGGTATTCGATATACAGCCATTTCTTACAATGCCCTTCATGATTATTTTCTTTCATCAGTTAGAGACCGGTTTCATACGTAAATGCAGAATATGATGGGGTCCCCACCAGCTTAATCTGGATGCACGCCCTATAGGCCTATGCCTTGTGTTATACTTTGTAACAATTCATTGGCGTCGTAGGGACATTTGAGTACATGTATAAAATTCAGGTAATAATAATGTTTAAGGACAACCCACTTTCCCCACCACTGATAAGTTTGGCGCCATTTCAGTGAATTATGCGTCTCTTCGGTGGCTTCTGTTAACAAATTTTAGAATCCTTTAGGGTTCTAACCATGGCAAAAATGCTGTTTTCTTAATAGGCACTGAAAAACAATAACGAATAGCAGAATTTTGTGGAATGGGTTTTTATTGAAAAGTTATAACATTGACCATAAACGTACACCATGTTGAAAACAGAAGAAGAGACGGTGAAAAAATAGAAATAGTTGAAAGATTTTCTCTTTGAATGTTGGTATTATAAATATATTATTACAACTGCCTCGCTGATCTCTTTCACAACACAACTCGATCTACGTTACTACAATAAGTTAACCTACTACTGATACTGTTTCTAAAATAACATTTCTGACTCCTTCCACAGGGGGGACTATTTACATCTATATTGTTAACCAACATAACCAACAAACTGATAAATCTATACCAATTACATATCAAACCAAGGTGTTTAATGTTTCAAGATGCTTCTATAAATTCTGTTTAAAAACTTGCCAAAATCTATTGGGGTTTTCTATCCCACCAAATTTACAGTTATCCCAGCCACTCATCAAAGTTCGACAGTTTCATTTTAAGATAGATAATCGAAAACAATGAATATTATAATATAAAATATGAGTTATTCCAATGTATAAATTTGTATAAATTAAAAGACAAAGCATGAACAGCATATTTCCCAAGGTTATAACCAATATACGGGAGAGTTTAATTATGTCCTCTTTGAATATGTTGGTAATATCAGGCGTATCTGGATTCTATAGACGGAATCACACAAAAATCATCCTTATAAAAATCCGTCTAAGGATCGGAGGCAAATGACTTTCCTAATCTCAGACTCCCTTGTCGACTTCAAACTGGAATCTGGCCAAAGAGAAAGTTTCCTCGTACACTAGGGTTATCTGATGTAAAGTATTCTGCCCAAAGTGATTCGAACTCATTCCAAGATATTTTACCGTCTGTGCCCTGAAATAACAATGAGAACAGTAGTTGTTGAGTTTGTTTTAAACCAAATTCGATTTGTAATCAATCTAATTATATATTCATATACATGTACATGTAATCAGAATTTTACCATCCAATTCCAATTATAATTCATATTTGTGAAATTGAAGGATATGGTCATTTTGTGGAAACACCCTAAGTAAATCGTCTGAGCCGAAATGGAAGCAAACTGTTTCTTTTAGAGAATTAACACAGCTGTGGCTAGTCTGTAAAATCTAGTCTGTTCATTAATAAAACCAGCCATCGAGAGATGGCCTTACTTCAGGAAGTTTATTACGTTCCGATATTCGCAAATATCAAAAGGTTTCAAGATCTTTGAGTTATAAACAGGCATTTCAAGTTTCATCAAAATCGGTTCAAAATTGTGACCTCTACAAAACTAAAAACGTGATTACGAGGTTACAGTCCGATACATGCCAATATCGACAGGAACCGAGATGTTTGGGTGATAAACCTATATTTCAAGTTTGATTGAATTCGGATAAAAATTGTGACCTGTAGGGCGTTCACAAACAGTTGTGGACGGACGGATAGACGGATGGACAGGGGCGACGACAATATTCAGTCGTAATTTCTTTTCCATTGCTGCTTTTAATCAATTTAAGTTCAGAATAACGATAGATCCCAACGCATCCAATTTATAGCGTGGTTTTCATAATTGATTCGTATCTCTTGTCCTCGCCATTATCATCTGGACCTACCTGTGCTAGTTTATCAAATGCTGCTCCAGCGGATTCTGCACTAATACCAAATAGTGTGTATATAGTAATATATTCTTCTTTGTCAATAAAACCATCACCTAAAAAATGTAACAAGTGCAAGATACACTCACATTTCGCAAGAAAAATACAGAGAATTAACAAGCCAAAAAACAAAGTAAAAATCGATTTTACGCACAATCAAATGCCAAAATCCAGGAAGTTACAGCCCGATACACACAAGCATCGACAGATAATAATTGTGACCTCTAGAGGTACTACAAGCTAAAAACGCGAATTTTTCGAACAATCGGGGTTAAAAACCTTGGTATTACATACTTTACGCTAATTTGCTTACGTGGAGTTGCAATTTGTCGGGCAGTTTCTGTCCGATTTTCACGAAATTCGAATTCAACCAACATTATGGTGTACGGTGATACATTTAAACGTGTTTTTTTCTTTTAAATCGGATAACCCATGAAGTTATGGTCCGATATGCGCGAATATCGACGGGAGCCAATATCTTGAGACAGGAACATATATTTTAGGTTTCATTCAAATCAGCTGTTTCAAAAGAGGGTGATCTTTTTTTTTAGATTATAGGAATTGGGCTAATTAAAAAGCGGTGCAATATACAATGTAAATCAAAAGATAATCTATCGGTTCTTGAATTTCTAACCTGATGTATCATTAGCCAAGAACATAAATTCCATGTAATGTTTTTGCCAATCTGGGAATCCTTTTCCAGCAGCTAAATTTTTAACACAATCGTCCCACATAGTGATCCATTCATCTTTTGTTACTCGGTCATCCTACAATAAATTGAATCAATTAAATTATCAGTCATGGTGAGAGTGATCATGCTTCAATCCAAATCATCAGTATAATGATATCATGATTGTAGGACTATCTTAATACAAATTTGGGCTTGGAAATGAAATGGGGTTTAACGTTCTACTTTTTTGTCTCAACCTAGCTAATGAAGACGGGTATTTGCGTACTTCCCAGCTACTTTTCATCAATTGTTCGGTTTCGTGCACAACAAAGAGTAATTGATCTATGTCGGTTTTCGTACGATCCAAGCAGTTCCTACCTTCAACGACGACAAGGGAAAATCCGGACGAACTTTATAGGCCAACACCAGGACAGATTTCAACAACACGGTCAATGAGCCACTATTAAAAAAAACGGTACTAGCTGTTCCAAAAACCCTTTTGACAAAGAGCTTACATGTAAAAGAAACCCAATGTTGCATAGCTTAATGCCCCAATATAATTTTATGTAACAATAACACGCAATTCAATATACCTCGTTTTTATCTGCAAATTTTCTTAAACCATCCCAGATAGAACTAAGTGTGGCTTCAGCTGATTTATATTTATCACCTCCTTGTTTCCAGTGATGTAAATTACATACTTTCTGTAAAATATAATATAGAACCATTGAACTACAGAATAATATTAGTGAGTAGAGTAATTTGGCTGATGACTGCAAAATCCTCGATACAAGACTCAAGACGCCATAGGTCTTGCGAAAATATCTTGAAATTGTATGAGATATGCTCTGGAAAAAAAGACGGGTCGGAAAGACGGAGGGACAGACCAAGCCCATACCCCCTCCCATCCCCTAAATTTGATGATTATAGATTTGAAACATATTTTCAAGATAGATGTTAAATCTTCAACATAATGAAAATATAATATGTTCTTTACTTTTAGTTTTTTTTTCTTTCAAATGACATGACACAGATATGCTCCTAATTCATATTATTTTCCACGTAATGTTTTATCGTTGAAACTGTCTATTAAGATGCGCTGTATAAGGAACTAGACTGTAGGTTTTTCTTTGTAACAGAAACTGTAAGTAATTAATTTTCCATGACATTTACCTTTTTGTAGAAAGATTAGGAAAAAATGTTCCTTCAAGACATAATTTATAGATTTTTACGAGATACATACAAATTATTAATTCATGCGTTGTGTTTTCAAAAATAGAATTCCATCAAAACACACCGGGTCGTTATTAACCGAGGTCACAAATAGTTAGGATAATGCTCAATTGACGTCTTGCGTCATGAAGAAGTGTTTCTGGTTGGAATCACCATTCATAAAAACCAACTAACCTCGCAATTATTGTGAAGTAAGTTACCTGACAAATTATAACCTGTATTCAATAAAACCAACGGGAAGTATTCCTTTTTTAAAAATGTTTTTATCTTATAGTGACCTTCAGTTCAGCTTTATGTTTGTATTGGAATTAAAAATATTTATTGTTGGAGCGACACGATATTCGATATTCGCAAAAATCGCAACTTTATTATATTCTGCACCTACTGTATTTGCTAGTTAATACAGAGTAGGACATTTTTTATCGACTTCCGAAATCAATAGACTGTATCAAATAATTTCTCTTCGGTAACCCCCTCTTTTTTTTTAAAAAAAACAAAAAAACAAAAACACAATAATAACAAACATTTTCGCGCCGCTGGGGTTGCAAATAGTGTATGCCCGTAACCCCATATCCACCAAAACGTGAATTTCACAGTACACATTCAGCGATACTTAACGGAAACGTCCAGAGTTATGCCCCATTATCAATATTCTTGTTAACCCTCTTGAAGTCAAGATTATTATTTATTTAAATGATATTTGAAATATTAACATCCCATCAAGTTTAAATCACAAATCATTTTCCAAGACAATCTGTCAATGATACTTAGTCAACAACTGAAAACAGCATTAATGTGTAGATGTATAATGCATATGAACAACATGCATGGGGTTCTTGACGAAACGTTTAAATTATATTTGGTTGTTTTGCTTTTTATTAAATCATGAATTTGCAAACTTTGCCAAGAATAAAGTAATTTGACTAATATTTTCAATATATTCAATTTTCATTATCTGTTTTTAACTCTAAGAGCAAGAAAGGTCATCGATTTATCTACATCTTACAAATGCATCTTTAAATTACCTCTTTAACCTGAAATTATCTTCAAATAGGTTATGAGGTTTGGTATGACAAAAATTCAAAAATAAGACCCCAACAAGATAATAGAAAGTGCAGGGGGACTGCACCACACACAATATACACAAAAACCAATATATGAACAAGACATCATACTCAGTAATCACCAACAAACGAACAATTCAAATAAAGTGAATGGATCTGTGGACTGTGCAGTACTAGGTCTGTAATGACAATGACAAAGGCTTCACTCATATTTGAAAACAATCAGGAATATAACCCCGAGAAACCATTGTGTAATGCCAGCATGAGCAATGGCCTGCTATGTTACAAGACATATGAATGAAATCATATTGCAGTAATGTTTTAACGTGTCCACTAGAATAATAAAAATTTACACGTGTAGTATTTTAACAGATCAAGCAGGTCAAACCTGAGTCTTTTTGAGGTTATTGGGATCCCAGCCACTTTATATATCTCACATTACCGTCTCTTTTATTAAGTAAATGTCGGCTCATGAGAAAAGCTCCAATTAACAGGTTCTCAAGAGAAATATGACAGGTTTCGAGTGCTTTAACAGTTTGTTCGGCTTTGCAAATGATCTGAAATTCGGTAACGAAGGCATATTGTACAATTACATTGGCTGTATAAATATGAAAATCTCTTCTACTTCCGCAATAAATTTGCTGACATCTCATAGTCGTATTGTTCTAATCATGACTTAAAGTTTAACTTAACACATCACCACGAATAGGAGGCTTCTGTTTGAAATTTGTTGAATACTAATGAAAAATTGGAATGTTTTCATATTAACTGCGAGGTTGAACATATCTTTGGCCTTAAGTCTCTTAACGTACGGATAATTATAAACTTTTGATCGGTTACTTTTATCCGGATGCAACACAAACATTTTTACATAATCAAGAAACTTATTTCAAAAATTGACGTTGATGACACCCGAAATAGACTAATAGTACGGACATTAAAGCAGACTTCCGTATTGAATCTATTTTGGTGCCAGTAATTTCTATGATGTATGATATGACAGTAAAATATCTATTAAAGTTATCTGGTGATATTTCAAATAGGAAATTACCACGTAACTTATTTTGAATAAAAACATATAAAAAAGAATTAGCTTATTTAAACACATACATTCAATAAACAAACAGATACTAAATGCTGGCTGCAAAAAGGTGATGTTTGTATTCTTGATTATTTAATTGAAAAGTTTCATGCTTGTTCATTGGATAATAGTGTGCATTGATTGACCGACTACGAATTTTGATATGATATTTTCCAAGATGGCTACGATGACGTTATGCTCTGTTGCTGACCCATATAGACCTGTTTACTCTAAAATCTATGATTAAAACCAAAAAGTAAACTAACCTGTGCTGCTTCTTCAAAATCACATTTTTCTATTACACCATCTTTATTTGTATCTGAAAAAATAATAGAGAAAAAACTTATGAACACGGGGAAAATAATCATTTTATTTTCGCTAGTATGTGAAGGATATTCCCTTTCTTTTGATCTATAGTTTTGGGGAACTATTAGATAGGTCACTGTAACTTGTTATTGTTGAATTTGGAAAAATATTTCGTGATCGACCAAATTGAACTGCAAATAATAATGTGCTGACATTTAAAGGATATATTTCGGGGATAACGTTTTGATTCATAGACTGAAATACATTACATTTACACAGGTTAAAATTTCCAATCATTTTGAAACAATCCTCTGAAATTGTTTTTGTAACAATCCTATGAAATTGTATTTCGAAAAATCCTATGAAATTCTTTTAAAACCACACAGTGCATTAGTCTTTTTTTTTCATATAAATTATACATTTTGTAAATATTCATGATGATCGAGATACTACTCCTGCTAAGGTGTTATGAACGTACATGTATGTCATACTACTTATTTCACAAAATGTATCAAATTGGATTTAGCGTCGTAAACTTTTCTGAACCGACTGGATCAATGGCAATGGGCGTACGCCATGGCGGGGGGGGGGGAGTCTTTTACGTGTACACGCATGACTTCGGTTACAGTGAGCCAGACCGGCTCTCCGTAGTTCACAAATGTAACCATTAATGACCATTTTAAGTCTCTTCTGCACAATATACTTAAAGGTTCACAGATGAAAGCAATAGTCTATATTTCTTTAGATAATCCTTACTAGCGATCAATAGCTACAACTAATGTATTTAATACTTTAGCCATTACTGGCGATTCAACTTGCGAAATATGTGACAATATGAGACTAATTAGTCGGACTCCTATTTCCTTGGTCTATGTAGAATCGCTGATGACAAGCCAGAAACAATTTTCTCTTTTTTTTATTTCAGGGAAATTGTCGTCTGTTACAGAACCATTACAGATCACCTTGACAACTCGGAATAGTAAAGTCAACGAAACGCTATGAAACGGGCTGGTTACAAACTCGCAGACATCGTGTTATTGAACAGCTTACAATCTCTTGTGACATTAAGAATCTGTAAAAGATATTATGATAGACCTATACTTGTCGTCTATAGAACTTGAATATATACACTAACATACAAGCGACTACTTGTCACAAATAGTCTATAAATATATTTCTTAACGAAGAAAAATAAGTATTCTGTTTGCGTGATGTAGTGACACTTGGCTCATGAGTAGGATCGCAGATGATCTACTTATAATGTCAGTGAACTTCTAAACACCCCCACCATCCCGCCCTCGTCCCGATCCTTCTAAAAGAGCGTATAATACAATACCAAAAAAACTGGAAAGTATGCTTTTAAAAACATTTAATAAAAAATAATATCATTGAGCTGAATATAGTATATTATGAACAAATTACAGAGTATATTTCTGAGAAAGTGCAAAGTGGACTTCAGAGTAACAAAAAATATATAGATAGCAAAATGTTAGGAACTCGCCCCTTTAAGTATTTTTATATCAGTAAGTTTAATGTATGTTGAGTAAAATTGAATGGGTGAAATGTATGTTTTAGTTTGATTCTATGTCTGTAATTCGTTTGCCCGCGTATTTCTTTAGCTGTGAGTGGTTAGGGGGATTTAAGCAAAGGTGTATAAAATTTTTGACACTGCTGTGAACCTTTGTTACAAGTCTAAAACATTCGTCATCAGCCTCGGCTTTGCCCAATTCCTTTAGTTGTGAGGGTGGGGAATTGGGAAGGTCATCTTAAGTGGAATAGCCTCTGCCATTCTTAATCTAAGTCCAACACTGAAACAGACGGACATAACGCAAACACCTGCTCGAACTGAAAGCTTGAATAGAAAAGATACTTTGTGAGCTCTATTGTACGTTTTTGATCTGTGTAGTCCAAATGGATGTTTTTGCAGTTATATAATAATTTGGCTTGTTTTTTTTGTTGGAACATTTGTGATAAAGTTGGCAATCTGCAAATTCTTTCTTATAAGATAGTCAAACACTTTAAAGTAGCCAAGTCTCTAATAATTCTTCGACATTGAAAACACGAATTATTTGAAATATAAATCGGGAGAAGACGGGCTACTGGTATCCCATAATGCGTTTCAGCGTCATTTATAACATGGGTCTCGAAGAACATTGCTAGACCAAGTACACAGTACACATACTAAAAGGTTTGGACCTAAGACAGATCCTTGTGGTACTACTTGGATGTGAACTTACTTTCATGTATGATTGCAGTGGCAGAACCAACGATGCGAAATTAAGAAGACAGTCATTTTAGTAGAATATGATGGTTTATCTATATATTGTTAAACACAGCTGGCAGATCTAAGAGAATAAGGGGGATACAATTTCTTCCAAACATCGGAAATATAGGTGATACTTGCGAAATCTGCGAATTCTCAGCGATTTCTTTGTGGTCAAAAACATGAATTTCAATCGAGTTTTAACTTCACTGAGAAATAAAATCGAAATTTGAAAAATGGGATTCCATTGATCAATGTATATAGCATATTATGCCGTTAATTTTGTGTTAATGATAATCCGAAAAAGAAAACACCTCTAAAATTTGAAACTCTGTAGTCTGCGTTTAACCATGACGGGTCGGTCATTATCGTGGAAATGTAGGATCTTAAACCCCATTTCATTGCATTTCAGTAGATTAGAAGCCAGACGAAAGCGAAGACGTCAAGATACCGCCAGTAAATGCAATCTCATCCCTATTTTTAGTACAGCACAGGAAGAAACAAATAAAAAATAATACAAAAAATATATGGAATAAAAAAGTAAAAGAAGAAAAATATACACATTGTATCAAAAGTCATAAAAATTGTAAGAGATGCTGATAGATTTAAATAGATACATTGTTTACGATTTCCTACAGGATAGTCTGTAATTCTAAGGATTTATGTGCAGAGCTGATTTATTTGTAGCTCTCTTTATAACAAGGAAGATATAGACTTATTGTAGCACAAAAACTTCCTCGATTATGACTGGCTGAAATTCGTCATTTTATTATATCCATCAATAGTATCCGTATTATATTTGTTATGGAAATTGTGTCCATTCACAGTCTCAAAGTCAACGTAAAGATATATTTTCTTTGAAAGTTCAACCTCAATTGAACACCAAGAGTCAATAACCATAATCTGAATGTGAACACCTACAGTCAATAAATATAAACTATGTAACTCATCAAAATTTTCGTGGGGAATATTTAGCTAATGATCCCAGGACATGCCTATTACACAATTCCTAAATTCGTTTTCTAGGCGGATACTAAACAAAAGATTTGTCTGCTGGACTTTTCGTGATCCATCTCCATCATGTCAGGTTGTCGATAAATTATGGTGTGGGAGAATTCTTCAGCTCCATAATTGCCTATGTCGATACAATGTAAACCCCTACCAATTCATTCCATTTAATAGGAGTATTTCAGTGAGGATTTGTCGCTATATGGATGTAGATTACGTTGTTCGCTAGACAAAAATAAGCCAAAGGCAAATAAATGACAATCCAAGCTCATAAGAAAGATTTTTTTCCTTTAAAAAGTTACCAACAAGCTCATTTGTTCATGTTTCCCTTTGGCACAGAAACCGCAGGTAGCGAAAAATTCGTATTCAAACCAAATAACCATTTCATACATGCATGTAATGCTTGGGTTATTACAACATTTGAAACTTTTATTGCTTCATTGGCACACAAGTCCGTAAAAACTACCCATATTCCAACCGACAGGATCATCAAATACATGTGGTCGTGTCATAAAACACGTGGGGGAGACACAAAAAGGGTAAGTTTTAAGAATCATTCATTTTTGACAAAAATGATGATTATGGACATTAAATTTTTAAACATATAACATCCAATCTGGTTCAGTCAATAGGTTTAATAGACACCGCGCCAGGCAACGAGAACCGAGATACTCATAATCAACATTCTTTGCCCGTCCAACCCCCTCTCCCCCCGCCCCCTCATAGAACATTGCCGTGCTCTCGTCTTCATTGATCCAATCCGTGCTGAAAGGTTAGACGATAAACCCCGTTTCGATTTGACCAGGCCCACTCTTACATGTATACGTACCTTAAAACGAAGCCCCGTATGTCAACAATAAATACAAATGTAGAAGCAAACCTTCTGACATTTGACTTTAATTAGATTCTATCGATACACAGCGTTTTTACTACCTTATTCAAAGAAATTAATTCAGTTTGGTGAAGACTTGATATCACTGTTAAGAACCTCTGCAAGTAATGCAGCATTTGTCTGGTTGTCTCCTTTAAAAAGTATTTATTCAGTTAACCCCTAAACGCTTTGAGAATTATATAAAAGCTTAACTCTTAATAGAAGAAAACATAATTTTCCTGGTACCAAAACAAAACATTATCAGTCAAACAATTCTGAAAATTCGCCAAAGACCTGAAAGGGGTTAACAATGGGGATGCTCGATTCACAGTCCAAAACGTCCAGAATCGACAGAATTACAATCGAGTGACGCGGAATTCAGTCCTGTCACAGTTCTACCAGTCCCGACAGCTGAGGTGGAGCGAGTAGAATCGTGACGTATTCCTAGGTAAAAAATATGTTTCAGCTGTAATGATTGGTTGAGATATTTTTTATACAGTCGACGCATGCGTTTTACTCCGAAATTCTCCTTTTCACTCGATTGACACCAGTTTTGGAATTTAATTCCGGAACTGTGAATCGAGCATCCCCAATAAGTCTTAACAAAGGGAAATAACCCTAAACTAATATCGAAAATAGTTGAAAATCCACAATGTGATTTCAAGCAATATCATAGTGAAATGGGGTTTAGCGTATTCATTCTGCACCGACTATGACTGCAGACAACCACATTTCAGAAAGATTGGTGAATAATTGCAACCTACAGTTCTAACCAACTTTGGTTGTAAAGAGGCGTAACCCAAGGGGTTATTAATGATTGCAGCCCCTAGTGTTGTAATAAATAAACGAAAGACTGATGGTGCCGACAGAGGGGAATGACCTTGGACTTTATTATTGAAAATCGTTGAAAAGCAAAAAGATTCTTCCAATGAATTGAATAGACACACAAAATAAATCTGTGAAAGGTAAGTTAATTGCCAGCTGTACAATGCTTATACGTTTTTGTAACGAAGGGGTATAACTCTTGGATGTTATTGAATAATGTTAAAAATCAAAAGACTTCATCGTTTCAATTGTACGAACAAGTAATGTGGGCTTTGGGCCTGCGAATAGACGTCGTGACGGATATATATGACCACGCCCAAATCTTGGCGTATAAAACATGCTACCTATGCAAATTCCTTCAATTAATAAGGAATAATACCAGAGGTTTATAAAATCGGTGTCAAAAGGATTTTGTATGGCGTTGGCACTATTCATATTGTCTTACAAAAATATACAACAATTTATTCTAATTATGAAATTTTGTCGTGTCCAGAATATCTTTCATTCCTTTTATAACAGTTAATCAATCAGCGATTACAAGCTATTAGCAAGCGAGATAATCCCCTACTTAGTTCATATTACAATATAGTCACTACTAAAGACCATATTATATAGTAAAACGGATCATTGTGAACATTATATTTTAAGCTGGTGGTTCTATTATAAAAATCATATCCTAACTAATAACTGCAGTAATCAATAAATTAAGCCTAAATTATTAGCTACTTTTGCTTTTTTGTCGAGAAAAATATTACTATGTTTATTCAGTTACCAAGGGAACCAGAATTTGATTTGACGTTAATGTTATTTGACAATAACGCTAAAAGAAAAGAATTCACCATTCAGATACTTTATTACTGTGAACTTCTGTAATACAGACGGCCAATTTTATTTATATTTTCTAGAAACCGAATGAAATCTTTGATAAATAATATAGTGTCACTTTAAATGCCACCTCTTTTCTATGGAAATAAATTTTGTAGTAAGTAATTTAATTTAACAACCTTTCGGAAACCATTTGCTATAATTCAATGGAGTAAGATGGATTTGGTCTGTGTGAAATTATAACGAGTTTCAATTGACGAGCGCGTTGCAATGGAAGGTTCGTTTGTACTCTTTTATCATGTTAGGATTCATAATGTGGCCGAAATGACAGTCGAACAGTAAGTACAGGAGGACCACACCATGCACTACAGCAAGTAAGCAGAAAATCGACTTAATTTCTGCGTTTATGATTATGGGTTTGTAACAAATAAAAGGATAAACCGTTCTGTGTAATTTTTGATTCCAGTACAAAAAAATTGTATATCTATTTGATCCCATCTGATGAAAAGTCTTCTCGTGTTATTTAGTGTCCCCGAAAGAGTATACGCATATCCCACCTCGTGCATACCACACACCACTACTTAGAGCAAACTGAATCGATGGTTTGAATATAGATATATGTCAGAAGTCGAATGCTATTTTATAAGATTCAAATTAGATCTAATAATGCATCACACCGTGAAATGTTATATTTGTTGTTAAATGCAATTGTGAATAGACTATTATTATGACTACAATTATGAGCTGTCATTATTTGTTTACACGAATCTCTGACTTGTGGCGTTTGTTTCCTTTGGCGTGTCAGTTTTACAGACATGACCGGTGATTACCTTAACTGATATTAGATGGCTTTCTGTGTTGACATTTACATTCTAGATCCATGAAGCCAATGACCTCTTAGCATGAAAAATTAATGAATGACCATGTCTTTAATCTAATAGTACAAATGAACCCATTTATATCCTCAGATTCAACGATATTAGAGTGAGAACGTTTATCAATACGAGCACCCATATCTTGGTCGTTGATTATCAAGACGTTAGACGTATACCTTTACATCTACGATTGATCCGACACGTTCTAATGTCCGGTCAGCAATTGGACAGGTCTTATTATTTCCGTTTGACCTTTATACTTATAGCCTCATATCCAGGCAGAAAAAAACCTTATATAGACAGATTTGCGACCAATACCAATAATGAGAAAACGAGAATAGCGACAGTTACTGCTATTTATACTGAAATATCTTGTAATATTACCCATAATTATATTTAATTTCCGCTGAGTTATAATAAAGTACATATTATAATAATCCCATACATCAAATTACAAGAAAAACCTATTCAAAATGACCGCTAAAAACACCAAATGTTGTGTTTTATTATAACAACGTAAGCTGTGACTGTCTGAGAGCATGTTAAAGAAAAGTTGAATCCGGTATTCTAGGAAGAATAAATACTTTTCTCTGAAGGATACCTACAACTACATAGAGTGATAGAGTGGACATGGGTTATAATATGAATGTTGCAAAGTTTTGTGACCAAAAGTTGGTTAATACTAATATCTTCAATTACGACAAGACGATTAGAAATGTCCGAAATTTTTACATCAGTTTTATCTGACTTGACGTAGTGTAAACTCACCACTGATTTGACTGAAAGTATGCAACTGACTGTGATTTTCGGCATGGTTGTAGTTGTAGGCTATAGACAGCTACCGTCATAAGAAAAACAACCACAAACCACAATTTTACTTTACTTTACAGTAATAGGCAGGTACGGCGGATAGAATCAAGAGTCAGAAAGATAGCAGTACAGAAAGCTGGCAGCGTGAGATGTTGTCGGACAATGTGCCGCTCTTGACTGATCTCTGGTGGGCACCGTCTACTCGAAACTGAATCTCGGAAATAAAAATAGGCCAGTTGTTTGTTATTATTTTTTACAAATTTAACGTCCAATACAGTAAATATGACATATGAAAGTTGTTGGTGTATATTAGTTGTTATATCATGTACAAATTATCACACTGGCTTCAATCACACATAAAGTATGGGTGCTCGTTCTCTGTGTGAACTTCCATTTGCTCAAGATACATGCACAACTATATAAAATCATGTGCACACCTGCGATATCACATTAGTGGAAGCGGACGTTAAACATACCATTCCAGTTCCAGTTCCTGTGTGGTTTTCGTGATTTTCACGTTATTGCACCGTGTGCTAAACCAAAACGAAAAGATGATTTTACGTTGTTAATTAATCGCATGTCTATTGGTGTAATCTCTCTAGAAACCCATTTAACAGTAGCCAAAAATAGACAACGCGCTCTTACTATTTTTCCACGACTATTTTATATATATCATCAGCTTATTACGTAAATAAGGTAATGCTATGATATAACATAGAGTATACTATTATTTAAGCTTATCTATTCATTATGTAGTCAAAGCTAAATCAATGTGATACTATGCCGATGAAGATGGGTATTATCCATGATACGATTATACAGCAATATTAGATGTAATAGGTATAGGTTGTAAAAATCTCAGTTATGTAGGGAGTATCAATTACAGTCCTATAAAAATATCATGATTACGTCTTTGTACTAATGTAAACCTCTTACGTGATCGTAAACCAGCCATCTTCAATAGAAGGCTTGATCTCGCCTTAACCACGTACATTTTATCAAGCCCTTCACGTAATATCCTGCATATTTCGCCACTAATTTCGATTGGGTACAAGCTTAGCTTGTGAGCCTATTAGATTCATCATCCGTCGAGAATACCTAGTCTCGCGCTTCTAGCTAAAATGTCTACATGTGACAATCGAGTTGCAAAGTTCAAAGATCGAACAATGTCAAGGTTGTTGGGTTTCTCAATTGAAAAAACTTTCAACGACTGTAAACTATGGAGGCCGCCATGTTTGTTTACAGTGTGTTATGAACAAGAATTAATATTACCTTATCATATATATCATACACATGTAAACTTTAAATAGTCATCAGACCGAAATCTATTTAAATGATATGGTTTTAATAAAAGTAGATAGTACATATATATGAGTTTAAACTATATATTATTTAACGCTTCTTCTAGTGTGTAGTGTCTTTAACATTGAATACATGGCCATCTCCGAGAAAACGTTGAACGGTTCATGTAGGCGGTGCGTATATCATTAAAACAAAACAAGCTATTAACCGATTTTAAAACATTCGAATCAAAACAGGACACGACGACTTCGAAAGTTTCACCATACCCTGCCTCGTAAATGACCGATACATGAACCCTAACTGCATTTTCATCTACATCTATTCTGCAGACATGAACGTGCACGTGACTTTATAAGTCGTCGATTCCATTACATTACGCACATCTTCATATTGCTCATGGTTTGCGAGAATAATTTGCTTATACATGTATTTATAAAAACTGTGTTGCTTATTACATGCATTGATACATATGGAATGGATTTACAGCATTAATTACTACATGCTGTTTTCTGTTAATTAATGACGCACGGTTTCTTCTTCATATTGTTCACATAGTTTTATCAATATTACTTTACCTGTCCAAGTGGCACTGAGTGATGACAAGTGATTGTTTAGACAGTATTAGTGAACCAAGCTAACACCAACAAACTAAAGCGCACATCATCTTTCTACTATGCACACATATTCTATGCACTGTATAGAATTGTTTGAGATATGCTATTGGATCGACGGATGCGCTGATCAGAGTGTCAACAAGCAATAATTACTTTGTAAGAAATTCCACGTTAGTATTAAGTCTCTGATAATGGTTCTTCGTCCTATCAACATCTTAGCATGATACCTTCAATGCAACATTCCACACTTAATAATATCTGAATAGACTTGATAGATGCAGTGCCAGATATAAAGGGCATACAGGAAGAAATGTGCTAAGCTAATATACTTCACTGGTGATGTCCCGCCAAATTCCTCACTCTCACACCTAGATGATATTCATAGCTGATCAGGACAATTCCTCGTCGACAGGACATACTGTTTATTGTTCAATACCTTTCTGATAGAAACCAAGAGCCAAATTAGTAATGCGAAAAACCCAAGAAAATCCCACGACAGTTTGAAAAGTATTGTAAACCTAACCCGAAGGACGCCTAGAGTTTGAGACCCTAACTAGGCTTCAGCCTGCTACTATTATTCCTTCACTACGAATGCTTGAAATAAAAAGACATCTTTATTTTGTTTTTGCGAGGACAATCTGTCTCCGTAAAATATTTAGGTAAAGCCACTGTTCAGATACAACCGATTTTATCTTCTACCGATTTCTCTTTAATCCTTCCGAACAAAATTGTATTCGCACATAGCTAACCCGGTTACAAATCAAAATAACACATCAGATCAACCCGATCAGATAGTCTGACCTAAATCAAAGAGAGTTAGCTACATTAACACATAACACATAGCTTAAATTTTATAGACTTGTCCTAAGAACATTTCCCCTACCATTAGCAGTAAAACGTTCAACCTGGATGCCGATCGGGAAGAAATTATCTTCAGTCACCCTAAAAAAGTCGATCACACTATTTATGTAATGGCGTATTACGTTAATTGAAATGGCGATATCTTTCGCGCTAGTAATCCCTGCACGCTTCCATACCTACCAGAATTGGTAATGGTCATGATTTTACAATTCATCAATTTTTTTTTAAACAATATTTTATTCAGAAATTGAAAGGGATTGGGGAACAGACATAGCCTATATAACATTGCACCTAATGGCAATGAATAAATATTTCCACGAATGGATTTAAGTTCTAAATAAAATCTGCGGTCATAAGGTTTATATATAGTACAAATATATCATTCCATCGATTCACGTATTCCTGTAGATAATTTTTAAACGATTGCGGCGTCGAGTGTCACTCATTCTTCAAATTGAAATAAACTAGTGTTTTATGTTGCTGTCAACCGCGTTGTTAGAACATATTTATTGCTTTTGGAAATCATTTGTTATGAACACGTTATAACAGCAGAAGCAAGCGGTTAAATTAACCACCAATAAAACAGAGAACAATGATGGCTGGTGCAATTTCTAAAAACAAAGTCACTGCTTTCTTTACTCCACTTAAAATGAATGAATGGAATGGGTTTTAAAGTCAATCTGATTAAAATACAGATCTATATATATTTCGTTTCGATTTTTTATACTTTCGATGGCCTACACTACACGAAGATCTAACAAGGTATAGTGAGTTTTCACGTCCCGGGCTTCAAACGAACGGATTTTGACTCTATGACATTGATTAATCATAAGCATTGATGTTTCTAGTGTTTTACCCACAGTTTGCCGTAACAGACCTCCACATCACCAAGAACACGTCAATGATAACAAGTCTTCCGGATCCTAGCGTAGTAAAGACAAGTAAAACCAAATTTTGAACTTTTAAAACGAAACGAAATAGGATCTGTGTTTTTATCAGATTGTGTTTAACGTCTTTCTTCTCTACATCAACCGGGATAGTGCAGACGAGTATGCGACAAACATTCTGCCTTGAGTGGGGGGGGGGGATTTTGACCGAACATCAATTGAATTTCAACTGTCAAAAGTTCTTTTACATGCACGCCGACATGTACACGGATCCACATACTAATGGTTAACTACATGTACGTGAAAAATGTTTGGAAACTATAAATTAATTCACCATTTTCTTTGTGCGTGGTGAAGTTGTCATGCACCTATTGAGCGCTAGTAAAGGTTGGATGGAGAAGGTTGTCGCAACAGAGGCCCGATGGGTTTCCAGCAGAAAGACGTAAGCTTCTGCTACAAAGGCTAAAGGAAATCCAAAGATAAATACGTAAGCCTCCACTCCAAAAGCAAACACAGATCTAGGAGTTATGTAAGCATCCAGTTCTAGAGTTAAAAGAACCTACATGTAAGTCTATCTAGAAACGTTCTAACGCATACTTTATCAGATTCAGTACAAAGACATTTATCTACATTAATGTTCGTGTCAACTGAGCATGTTTTAAACTTGAACTGTCATTCAAAGGTCCCTTGATATGTTTCGTTAAGGCCAGACACACATTCGCTACATGATTACCATGTCATATATGTAAGTAAACTTATCAACGGATATATATAATATTACCAACACATAAAATTATCAAAATTGAACAATCCATAAACAAATTTTTTAACATATTGATTCATTGACGAAAAAGAAAAATATCGGAACAATTTCTTTCCATTCGTTTAAATATCAAATCAAAAGATGAAATAATATAACTAACGCATAATATCATCAACATTTTTAAAAAAATCCATAAATAGATTTTATTTTAGATTATTTGATGACAAAAACAAAACATTCCGAGCAATTCCTTTCAATTCGTTTGAAGTTTATTCGACATATCACGTAAAATGTTTACTCGTCGAAGTGTATGGTCGGTTTAATTTCATTTTTAACGAGTACTTTGACATTTGGTTCTTGTATGTTGTCTAATCGAAAAGATCTCTAAATTGTAAATCACGAAAAAAAAAAAGATTTTGCGATTATTTCGAAACATTTCCACAAATAACGCAATTTTCTTCCAAATCTGATATGACATTACGACCTACTGATAGCGATTTCAATGTTCATTTATCTGAAAGAGCGACATGAATTGACGCAAATCTGGTGTGTCAACCGATGAGTGTCAGTTCCCACTTCCATAATATGCGTTTTAAGGTGTGTTGTCGTGTAACAGCAATCTGCTTAAATATATGTTTCCATAATGCCATCTGTAAGAATCTTTGCCAGAACACGAGTTGCACGAGAATGCTGGTTAAATTTTGTCATATGACTCAACAGACTGTCCTGTCATTGATCGTAGCAATGGAAAATCTTCAATCTGGTAATAAGCTTAGATGGGATTTCATTAGTTCAACCCTGTCAATCAACGTCTCAGAAGCACAACACAGTGAACATGTTTTTCAAACCTGATAAAGTGTGCAAAACTGGCACGTGTCGTAGTTAAGAGTTTAAAAAGACGATGCTTTTAAATAATTTACAAATATAATGATAAACCCACACATATTTCATTTTTCCTCTCAATGTTATCACTATATCTTATTAAAACTGATTACTGGCACATGTTTTGCGAAAATAATAAAGTGGAATATTTTTCGTCGATTTACGGCCAATCATAAAAATTAAAGATAGGTTGCTCGACAAAACAACATACGCCCACAGTTCAGTTAAGTCGTCCAAGAACTCAACAAGGGTTGTCGTTTTTTTTTTCATTTTTTAGAAATGAAAACAATAACCACACACTAAAACCTGATTATGAGTAACAACCCATTTGGCCTCCAGTTCTGTCCTATTTTAACAGCTAACATACAAAATATTTAATATCAACTGCCATAATCGTAGGAAATAGTTGAAAACCGATAGCGCTGTTTTTTCAGAATGATAAAAAGGTTTCTATGACAGGGGCAATAACTCCGTATGACTATGAATCTTAAAAGAGTTCGATTTAAAGAATAAGGGAATAATGTGCATTATACGGCCGCCTTAATATCTGTTCAATTATTTTCTTTGGAAAAAAGCAACATAAATACGTATTCAAAGACTTCTGAGATAGGCTACCGGTGTTCAGATAAACTAACTGTACTAGTTAACCAACGAAGGAAAGCGAGATGTTTAGCCCACTATCTCTGATTCTTGAGCCACCTTCAAAATGTGTGTATGTCATTCTTCTGTATGGAATTTAACACATGGAGCACTGGTTAAAGGAGTTAAATCGCAATTATTTGGCACATAGAAATGGACATAAAATGGGCTGCAACGCATATAATAATGTATTATGATTTACATTGTGTTTGGTGAAATACGCGAAAAATCCAAATTGAATCGCAGTCTTTTGCGTCTGGCTATACCAGTCTACACTGGTATTATTCTCCTGTGGGGTATGTTTAGCCTCGTTCATTGAGTCGCTTTACAAATGACGTTCGAAAGCATTCTGGCACGGGATTCGTATGCCAATATTACAATTTTTATTTTGTCTTAAATATTGGATATTAGAAGTACATCTTTTCACGGTAAGATAACAGATAAATGTGGATTTAAATTGAGCAATGTCAAAGACTGTGGTTAGCGATTTGCCTCCATCAAACATGACACTCCCTTCTCTTGTCGCTGTAAATTTGCAAAGAGGGTGGTGATCTGAATTGGCGGAGGTCCAACATTTAAATGACAGTAGGACACTCTTAGACGTTGATTAGAAATGGCAATTTACTATGATTGAAAA
Organism: Patella ulyssiponensis; assembly: GCA_963678685.1. Classification (NCBI taxonomy): domain Eukaryota; kingdom Metazoa; phylum Mollusca; class Gastropoda; family Patellidae; genus Patella; species Patella ulyssiponensis. The sequence continues at coordinate 48,272,743 of OY783229.1, read as the reverse complement.
AAGTTGTGATATATTCTAGTCCTAATGTCCGATAATGTATTGGCGGTCTGATTAATCTAATATACAATCTAGACTGTCGTGTCTGGCTAATGAATTATTATATTGCTGATCAGTATTAAATACATCTACCTCGTATCGTAAGAAATCTCAGAATTATGCACAATAAGGCTGAGACATTATTCAAGCATATCCAAATTAGGATAGCCTGATCAGCCTTGTGGGTTTTCCTCGGGTCCTCCGATTTCCCCCACTGCTAAAGACCCTTACGCGCAGGCGAATTATTGAAAACAATTTGAACAATGTGTTAACCCCAAAATGACCTATTCGTGCTAAGTGGTTGTTAAATGTTTCCCAAAATTGAGATAACTTTGATACAGAAATTATTACAGAAGAATTGGAATAAATAACGAGAATATATATCATTGCAATATAAACATGAATTCTTAGTAGCTCTAGAAGTGTCTTCCTATTACCGTAAGTTAAAATAAAAAAAGTAGTCTTATCTTATGTTATGTAATGAAGCAGAAATACAGAGAGCGCAGACATCTGTAATATACATGTCAAAAAATATATAGAAAGTATGCGATATATATGGTTTCCTCTCGTCGTACGAGGAGATTAATTATTTTAATATTAATCTCAGTTTGTCATGAAGAAATAAATGTCGCTATCTTCCGGTGTGTTGAACAATGCATGCCACGCTAAGGTCCGTTATTATTCGTTTTCATTGCCAGATAGCAGACAAGTACACAACAACATACAAGGCAGAAGAAATGATATTAGAATAAGATAAATTCTAAGAGACGTTATACATATGGAACAGCCGGAATTATTGACAGGTTGGAACATTTTAAAGAGGAGAAATTCGAGAGAGATGGCGATGTTTCCACCATTGCTTTGGACCCGATCAATATTGTTATGATAAATTGCGGATTGAATACGAATATGTGTTAGAAAGTTCAGAAAAAATGAACATCAATAGATACATGGAAAAACAATGCAATTTAATAAACATTTTTGACCATCTCCTATTATAACAATTCATCATAAAAACTAAATATTTTCGTGTCACCAATTTCCCTGTTAAAAATGCGACACAAGGTCGTGCAAATTTCAGAGTATTATATAAAACTGGACTTAGAAACGTTTCTGGATTCACTCACTCAATGCAATAATATAGCAATAGTGGGAGGGGAGTGGGGGTGTGCACGACATGAGAAGCATACTTACTATTTCCAGAACACCTAATTTACTATGAATTGAGAACCTATGGTAAATATGATTACTATTTCACATTGTGTAGCTAAAGAACACTTTTGGGCTTGACTGGTTGCTCTTTAGGAAAGACGATACTATACTTCTATATATAGTTTCAAAATCGTGCTTCCGAATTAGTATGGATCCAAATCCAATATTCAACTTCCATTATTCTTGGTAAAAAGTAGTATCATGACTTAATTTTATTGTTCCAGACGTCATTTTCTTATCGCAAGAATTTAAATAAGTCCCTAAGTCTTTCTTGATCTTTTAATATAGAAATTAAATCTCACTCGATGAGCCGAATAAATAATATACACAATTTCCGTTCAGATAATTTGAAATCCATAACATACATCTAAATATTCCGGATAACGCATAATAATGTCTATGTGATATATCCCACCAATTACCTATATATCATGAATTCGTCGTTATTGGAGACAAATTCAGATGTTTATGAGATAGTAGTAATGCACAGGATCCAAACCACTCACTTTATTCCGATGACGTTTTATTGAAAGTAAATAACATATAGCTCATAAATAGATTTGTATTTACAGTAATGTAATAAACAAAGTACAACATCTGAATTTATTAGATCAGGGACTTCCACTTATGAGAGAAAGTAGCTAAAAGCCAAAAGAATTGTTACTTAAGACAGCATTCATTCAAAAGGAAATATAATCTTTAATCACATATTTCCTATTTAAATTAATGTTATAGAGCATCTACGTTACATCATTAATGTTCTTCTGTGGTTTATACTCTCGATTGATAATGTTCCTAATAGCTAAAACCGCATTAAGAGCTATGTCGTAATTTCTTTATATTCAGAAAATAATAACATTTACTGCAATATGACCAGTACGATATAAAACATATATGTGACTGAGTCTATACAGGATGTATTAAGCATTAACTTTACTGTCTATGAATTAGGATTATGAGTGTACGGATTTGAATTAACAAAGCCTACGTGAAATTTTGCGATGCTTATTAACTGCCCGTGGAAAGGAAAACTGTAGGAATTACTTTAAGCAATTTAGAGAAACAAATATAAAGGGGGTTTAGCTTTCAGTTGTAAAGTGGCCGTGTAATTAACTTTGGGTTGTATAAAATTGATTACTGGAACTATATAAACGAAACGATCTGTTTGGTGCTTTGGTCTGTGTATAAACAGTATCGATGCCCCTGGCACCGTTTGGATATTATTAAATCGTCTATGTTTAATGAAAGGATGGCTTAAGTAAATCATCGTCAAAATATGATCTGCGTCCTCTTATTCCTTCACAGCCATATCCCATATAAATCAATATTAATTGACGGAACGGTGTCCCTGAGCCAAGGCGATAGACTATCGATGACGGATCCGTTCTGCTCACATGAAAAATGATCTTTTGATAGACTCGCTTTTAAGAAGGTGGAACATCACTCAAGATGTCTATGAAAAGAATCAAATTTTCGATCCAGTAGAATATAAATATCTACTTAGCCTGATAGATTGATGGATGTTACAAATATATCCATATGTATATGATATGCTTCCCGGGCATGCTTCCTTGACTTAAATATATCGCTTCATCAAAAGGATCAGATTTTCTTTAATAAAGTTTTTAAAACTTCCGAATATTTACGGATAATATCTGTCATATTTACTCAACGCCGGTTTGTCTTCCGGGTTTTATTTCTGCCTATGTGTTGTGTGGTTTTAACATTAATTAACGATACATTATGGGAGATTAGATAACGAGTTGGCAGTTCTCACTACAATAGTTAAAAACTAGCTAATATAAAGACAATTTGTTGTAAATTTCAGTCAAATTAATCCACTATTAGCTTAGAACTAAGCGATTGAAATTTCCGCTTAGCCTCGGTCATCATTACTAAAGTCGATAAGACAAAATCAGTAGTCTCGGTTATCCATTTTTAGTGGTAAAACACGAAGGAAAATATTTCAGCGAATCGAACTACAATCCAACAAAAATCTCATGCTAGCCTCAACATCGAGAGTTGAATATTGTCTGAATAGCTTAATTAATGTTAAATTAAAATTTCAGGCCTAAATAAAGACCTACAATAGGCAGATTTTGCTCTTGCATAATGTATGTTTAACTGTTCAGTCTAAATATACGTAATCAACCAGTTATCAAGAAAATAATGGCCAATGTAGACAGTATTCAGATTCAATGGGCATATAGAATCATAACTGTTTTAATGAACATAATATTGCACGTACGTCATTTTGATGATATTATTATATAATAATCCAAATTGAAATACATAAATGCACAGCGAAAATACATTTTCGTGACTGCATAATTCTTTGTCGTCATGCTTCGAAGAGATAATTTGTTGACGACAAGAATATGAAGTTATTGTGAATAATTATTCAAATAACGACTGTAATCAGAATATCTCGTAATGATTAAATCGTGATTATTAACATATCAATAATGATTGTTGTTCACAAAATGAGAATAAAATGATGTTAGGACAAAATGGTGTGTGGGGGATTATTTTCATCCGTGACAGTATGGCTACGTTTCCTTTTGCAGTATAATAAACATAAAAAGAATAGTTTAATACATATAGAGTCAAATACAAGTATTTAAATCGACTCATTCTAACGATATTGTCATTTGAAGTTTACATTGGTTTTGATTGGTTCTTCTATTGAAATAACATTTGGCGGAAGTGAATGTTGCCGTCAAATAATGGAAGTCTTTGAGCGACATCTACATCATCCTATTTTAACCCCTCATGAGTGGTAAATTAGATATAAATATCATTCTTTACATTAAACTAGTGTATACGCGGGGAAATATATCTAGCACTTCGGGTGATACGACGAATTGGAACTGTATGATAGCACCGCATAGATGACCGTAGAAATAAACAAATTATCATATTGTCTCAAAATGAACGAACTTGTGAACATTTCAGTGACTTTCTGTCATTATCAATAAAGGTTTTGTATGTTATCTCGCCTATATAATATCGACGTCTGTGTTGTCACAAACGTAGACGACATGATAGACCCGTAATGTACTGGTGGAAGATGAAATTATTGCCACCTAATTTATCCAAGTCTGTTTTATTTGCTATTAATTCTCACAACTAGATATACTTAAAACTTTAAAAAATAAAACCACTCAATGAGATTTGGAACTTGATCTTTTAAGTCATATCCTCGTGTATGTCAGATTATAAATATCTAAAGATGTAAGGACTATAAATCATACAAAAAATTTAGATTAATGATTTCAATTTCCACTTAATATCGCAAACGCCCACCACCTTTGTAATACAGCTTTAACAACAACATCAATAAAGGTTTTTTATGTTGCAAAATGAAACATTTCCACTTATGTTTTCTATAACGTTTAAATTTATAAAATTACATTTAGCATTGCGAAATAAAGGATTGTGTCAAAAGCGTTTAATGTGGGAGTATTTTTATTTGTGTATTTCTTTAAGTGCTCTTAATGGTCAAGAGTTTTTGTGTTACAGTTTGTAGTGCAGACGATCGAATGAGTCTATAACGAGACATGTGGTATTTCTAAATGTGGTTATTCTAACTGGGTTAATTACTATTCTTAGCTAAAAAAATGTCTTTCAATGAAATCTATTTCAGCTTTCTTTTCTCCGATTGTTTTTTATCTACATGGTCAAAATAAGTGGGTCCCTTTGATTGAAGTCATCTGGGCTGTCATTTTGTTCAATTATAGCACGTGCTCTCGGAGTATTAAATGGAAGTCGGTAAGTGTTTGCTATTCATTTTTAATCTGGTGATGGGGTGGGATGGTTCTGTGTATGAATTGTTGTCATATGTTCTGGTCAAAATTGGTAGTATTTCAGAATAGGCTTAATCTGCAAACATTTGATGTAACAAAAAGCATCTGAAAAGACCATAGATATTTAGATCTCAGGTTTAAAAGGGTCCATTAACGATAGGGATGTTACCCCAATTCTCAATCTACAGGAAGCTCGCTAATCTGTATGTAATCTGAACATTGTATCCGTTTTATTGCCATTTACTTTCTAACGGTAGTGTTCCGAACTTACTGGCTAATCAAATTGTATGTAAGGGTATACTAGGCTTCGTTTTATGGTGGATTGTGGGAGTATTTATATTCCAAGTTTATATCATAATAAGCCTTTTTGTGGGTGTATAGTTTGAACATGATTAGCATGTACAGACAGAACACACTAGCACAGGAAGTATAACCGATTACAATGTAATGTAAAACTATTATAGAAATGCAATCAAAACGTAATTACATGTTAAATTTTCTACTAATTTTTGAGCGGTTCTTCCTAATGAACTATTTAGTATATACAATATTTACATAGAGTCTGGCAGGGTTTTTCCTTTAAACTATTTGCTTTGCAAATTATCGAAATGAAGACTAACAGATATCGACGAAGTTGTCTGTGAGATAAACATTGATGTTTAGTTAATTGATAAGGTACAATGTACATGTATAATTAAGAAAACTAATTACTAACTGTAAAATGTTTTAGTGTACGAATCTTGTGATACACTTGGTTTTATAACATCTCTTAATTGCCAACTGCCGTATCCTTCCTTGATGACTTAACAACGTCGGCGATCTTGTCTTTATTAAAACTCCCATAAATCACAAAGAGAATGCAAATATTATCTTACCGTAAAGTGTGTTGAAAACAGCGAGAATTTTTCTCTTTTGGAATTCTGTTAAGGAACCCATTTTAATCTGAAAAAGAAATAATATTATTTATAAATAAGAGAAAAATGAAATCGATATTGGAAGAGAAGTAATCATTGATATACCTTGGTAGATCACCAGCTTAAGGAGCTAAGGAAACAGTAAAAAGCAAAGAAAATATAAACAGGGATAGAAGAATCAGGGCTAAGTTCCAGTCCAAGGTTCATAGAAAACTAATAATATTTTTATTTTTAATTTTAGATGATCAAAACATTCAACGCAAACATAATTATTTTGAAAAATTTCGAAAGTTTTCTGAAGTTGTGGAATAATTATTCATTCATAAAATAACAATAAACATGAGCTGAAATTAAATTTAGAAGATGAAACCGAAAACATGCACATTATATTCATCAAATGTCATCACTTTGATGTTTGCGGATATATATCGAATGTTTCACAGTCGAATCAATAGAAACTTTGAATGATTTGCGTCCATATTCATACATGTTTAAAGTAACGTTTTGGTACATTGAATATGTATGGTCTAACTCCATGTCGCATATTCCCTTTAAATTGGCTTAATGAACGAAAGAGAGAGAGAGAGAGAGTGAGAGAGGGAGGGTGGGGGAGAGAAAGAGAGAGAGAGATTGGGTTTAAAGTCCATTCGACACAAACCAGGCCATTTCGGGACACACATAGGGTTCAAGTTTATTTCAATAATTCACTTGCACATAGGGTTTTTTTAGCAGTGGGAGGGGGGGGGGGCGAAGGGTCCGAGAAAACTCACGAGGTTTGAGATGCGACCTTACTACTTGTCACGTACAACTGGGGAATGGAAACCACACCAGTTGACTCAATGACATGCCTTATGATACAGCGCGCACGTACTAACCATTCGGCCATCCAACCCCCAAAATGCTACACAATTCAAGACTCATCTTGTGTAAGTTTATCTTATTCGATGCAGTCCGAAGAATAACCACCTGATATATGATTTGTTCAAAGATTTTTTATAAAATTTATCCTGGTAAATGTTCTTCTAGATTGGTCATTTTATGACAGTAGATACGTTAACATATATTTAATCCCAAGAGACTACAAAGGAAACTGACTTAATTTCGTCATCCATGTGGAAATAGATCCTTTTATTTCGTTATTTTTGTCACAACGTTTTATATTTCCTTTTTAAATAGTTTTTTTTTGTCATGCGGATGATAGTAATGTTGATGAATTTAGCTCTAAAAAGACTTGTTACTTGCTGTTAGACAAATTGTCTATATAATCTGCGTTTAGAATAAGCTTGAACAATCTAAATGGATGTAGAACTGCAGTAGTTGAAGATTATTACGCCCCCGGCAACATACACGAGATTAGTCGAATGAACACATGGTAAGAATGCGCTAAGTGGTGTAGTTTATATATGGCACGAATATAGATGATTGATCAACTGTAATCGATCTCGACCTGTTCGAGTTCTTTCATATTTGAAATTCAAAATAATCTATCGTGCAATGGTTTTTTTTTTATCAAAGCCTAGCAGAAGAGACCCTCGGGACATTTTCTTCCTGCAAAAGTTATATGAAATCCCAAAACTGTTAGTAAAAGCACCTGCGTTCCAAATCCAATGCATGTAGCAACAGCTTCTGCCTGGAAGGTATAACCAATTTTGGAAAAGATCATCCACATCGAGTAAGTTGTGAAGACAACATAAGCACAAACATCGACATACTCGCCAATCATAACTATGTAGCCATGACAGTTTACATATGATGGCGTACAGGCGTCTTTGAGTTTGTACCCACCCCACATACACAACCGAACAGAAAATTGTGAGACGTGGCATGAACTTTGTATCTTGCTGGTCCCTATACTGCAGTAGAACAAAAGCCCCCTTCCCCCCCATCCGCCTACAAATGGAAATATTTCTAGAATATGACCAGATGAACATGGAATACAGGAGAAGAAAATAATATGTGCCGACATAAACAAGCCCAGATAATTGTATGATTAATACATACATTTAGCCTCGCGGCTTATAAAATCTTTGAACAGAGTATAATTTTCAAAGATTGTAAACAGGTATTTTACTAGATTGAGCAACCACAGAACTATCGTACATGTATTAGAACTATCTAAAATATCTCTACAAGCACTATAAGCTTTTTTCTTCATAACAAAAACATTAGACTGAAAATATGACAAAGTTGATTTACAGAAATAAAATGTTTTGCATTGATGTGAAAATGAGCATTTATTTAGATTGTGGGATGATAATATGATATTTTGAATTTGTCAAACATAAAGCATCATCATTCCTTGTACAATTCAAGTAAACCTATTTTACTTTCTAAAGAACTCCTTGTCAGTAATGCAGGACTAGGGGCCTGACAAGGACAGCTGTCTAGTTGATCGGATGGGACGAAAAACCGAGATCCCATGTACACATTGGCATGCACGTAAAAGATCCCTTTACAATATTGGAATTAGATAATGGTGTCGTACATCAGGTGAGAAATATTGGCGCTTCCTAGAAAAAAACCTAATACAAACTGCATTTATCTAGAAAGTTCCACAGCTAAAAATGTATGTCATATTTGTACCTTAAACTTCCTCTGATAGGTACCCTAGTCCAGAAATTTCAATCCAGAAATAGGAATAATATCTGTTATTTCGATTCCGAAGACCACCGATTGGCCTAGTTGGGTTAATCAAGAAGGAAGTCTTTAATAATTTAGTACTAGTAAGTATGAGGCTACTATGGTCATCGTAGCCAGTCAGACTATAATACAATGTTATATATATATAGATATAAACTACTTGTGCTTAAATGCCAGATTAAAGAGCTAGAAGATCGAGAATGGGTTCAAAATAATCGAGCCAATATTCTTCACATCTCATTTTGTGACTCATATATTATGGGGTGAAAACTGGGCAATACTTGTCTCCCGACATCTTTTGCAAAACGATCCCGGAACTATTTTAAATGGAATTGAAATCAGGAAGCACCTCAGAAAGGATTGTATGACAATGGTAATCTGAAATTCTATAGGGAATCGAAATCGGGAAGCACCACAGAAGAGATTGTATCACAATGGAAAGTTAAATTTTGGCAACTTTACTGTCTACTTGTATCAGTTTTTGCTGAAAGTTGAGCGTGATAATATTAGGGGCACCTGTCCAACCTCGTGGGTTTTCTACGAGTGCTTCTGTGCCTCCACCCCCACATTGCTAACACACCTACGCGCAAGTTAATAATTGAAATAAAATTGCACCGCATGCTTGTCCCGAAATGAACTAGTTTGTGTTGAGTGGGCGTTAAAAGCATTGTGAAATTAACAGTCTGTGAGATTAAAGCCGAGTAGGGGATTGGCCAGATAATTGACTTGTTCATCCCTTAAATAATTTAGCTGTTCAGTTTGTTCAGTACTTATACATACTAGTATCTGCTGGTTCTATTTATTTATAAGGAAATAACTTGACCTAAAGCTTAACAATTGTCTTCATATAATTAGAGTAAATTTGAGAGGTTTCATAAACATATTCAAATGTAATAAAAAAATCAAACAAAAAATGCATACGATCTCATAATATGGACGCATGGCCTTAAAAAGACGACATATTCATTGAACTTGATTTAATTAATGATTTAATTAACAAACTTTCCAGACTCACAAATTAGTGAAATGATACCGGATTTGTAAATGAAAACAAACACCGCCCCAGCAGTCGCATTATAATCAGAATGGGAAATAAAACGAGCGTTATGTAGAATAGGGGTTGACCCAGTGATATCAAGCTATCAATCGCCAGAAACTGTACCTAAATGTACTTAAATTGCTCATTGCAATAAAGCATTAGGGAGAGAAGGTAAATCACTTTGTGTTTTAAATGGAATGCAAGAATAGTTTAAATGTGGGATATATAGCCATTCCCATGGCAATGCCTACGATAAGTTGGTCAAATGTTCCGGTTTGTCTGCATAATACATGTATTCTTTGTACAAAGTTCAAGATTAAATTCATTTTTAAAAAAAAACACATACAGTACAAATTAATGTTATTAAATTGGTTTAAGTAGATTTTTAAAGAGAATAATGATTGATTCCATTCGTCAGGTCATATCAATTATGTGTTTAAAAAAAAGGGATGTCCATGAAATTGAGTGGCGAATTAGGATAAAAACGAAGGCACTTATATCAGAAGAACCAGAATAACTCGGGTACTTCAGTCAATAAAATTGTTTTATCTTACCTCAACTGTATTATGTCGCCCATTATAGCTTAATAGATTATTTTTACAAAAAAATGTTAATAAAAAGTTCTAAATATCAAGTGGACGATTGATTTATGGTGATTTAAATTACCCTCTTTTTTAATATCTGTCCTAATTTAAATAAAATGGGTATAACGTCCTATACTGTTCTGTTCCGGCTGGGCTAATGAAGACGGGTATGCGCCATACAGTTTGCTATGAGGGAAATCTGCCTGGACAGCGGCGCTACGGATTACTCTTTTATCGAATTCCAACTACTAAGGGATATTTAACGTGCATGCCAATGTGTACACGGGACTTCGGGTATTCTCCCATCCGAACGACTAGACAGCTGTAATTGTCATCCCATCGTTCCTGCACCACTGGCAAAGGGAAAACACGCCGGAAATTGCCGACGAATTGTCATTCTTGAATCCAATTTCACTAAACTTGACCTAGTATATGTACCAGACGACAGATATTTGAATTAGAAACCCTTTTATTCTGATAAGCAATACATTTTGTACTTAAATTATTGATAGTTAATAAGATCATTTACAGAGTTAAACGTAAGCCCATTCATAGATCTGGCATTGGTACCAAACGAAAGATAATTTCAACTAGAAACTTTCGTTCAAAACAATTCATACTTAAATGTTTGGGGATTATTTTAGCAAGTTAAACACATTCTCCTGTAAAGACATGATCTGGTATTGGTACCAGGCGAAATATATGCTTCATCGAAACTTCTTTTGTAATCGTCAATACAATGTGCACCTAAATTATTGAGAATTATTAAGACCATTTATAAATACTGTCCTTTTTAATATCTGAGATCGAAAAGTAGCCTTTTAGATAAACCTAGTAGCAGATAATAAATGTAAGTAAAAGATATTGTTATTTTTTATAAACATAAGTAATAAAGTACGTACCTGTAAATGTATATATAGTGTGGAAGACAGAAGACCAAATAAACAACGCTATCCTACTTCGACACTCAAACTAAACTTAATGACAAGCTCAAACTGGGTACCGCTTATTTCAATCGATAATTGATTGGTCATGTGATCATAACCATTGACCACGTGACAATACGTAGGTTTCGATCTGGCACAGCTGTGGACGATTCTCGCAACAGTGGAACTGTCAGCATAAATTAAGCGAGTTGTTTCTGGCAATTATTGTCTTCTACGTGTCTATCTGGCATCATCCAACAGTCATTTAACTAATGAATACAAGATGTGTTAATGCTTGTTGCTCAAGACAGCAATTTCTCTTCTTCAAAGCAGAGTTATTATTTGTAATCATTATCTTCTTTCAATAAATCTATCTCATGCACTTTTAGCCTTTTTTTTTGGAGGGAAAGACACTGATAATTTATAGACTGTTGCTGATGAATGAGAACATTACTAGTAGAAAATGTTTCCTTATTGAGAGGACATCTGTAGTTTCCAGTGAGAAATATTTAAATGTTATCAATGCTACAAAAGAATAATAAAATCATATGACAGTTTCAACTATGCTATAACTTCGCTAGCGAATATAATGGATCTTAATAAGGCCAACTTTAACATCGAGAAATAGTTGGAACAACCGAGCAATATTTCCAATGAGGAAGTTTCTTATTTAAGGTGAAGAGGGTTTTTTGGGAACAGAAACTTGGTCCCATCTTTTTGGGGGAGACCCTCTTCGAATTAAGGCTCCGACAATTGCGCGTCGATCGACCTGGAACTTGTCAAAATATGCTTGTTCAATGGACAATTGCGCATCGATCGACGGACTTCGATTTTTGATATGACGTCAGAATCGAAGATGGCTGTGAATGATGACGCCATACTCGGTTAATGGTCCAAAGTACGCTCGTAGGTTGTATCTGAAATTGCAGGAGATATGTTTTGGGAGATTAATGTAAGAATGTGGCTTTTAAAGAATGGCCGAAGAAGTAAAGCCCTGGAAAATATTGTCATTTCTAAAACATCTTCAACTGTTTTAAAAGGAATGTTTATTTGCTCACGTCACTTGAATACTTTTCCCCGTGTAACTAATAAACCTTAAAACTAATCCATTCTCGAAGTTGGTTATTTATGATAATTGAATGGCACTCTTGACTTCGGATTATAAGAACAGAATGCAAAGATTTTAGAAAAGTATTGTGAGAAAGAATTCAATAGATTTTATATTAACATGTTCAATAATATAGTATGAATTTATCCAACAAATTGTAATTAAGGGATATAAAAAAGAGGACTCGAAATATAACACCATAAACCAGCTTTAAAAGCATTTCCTATCGGATACATGGATAAAACTGTCACATAATATCTGAAGCAGAATTCGTGGAGCGCACATCCTTTCAAAAACACCCTAATATCATCCTTCCTGGAGTGGGCCTGACACGGACAGCTGTCTAGTCGTTCGGATGGGACGAAAACCGAGGCCTGGCAAAATTTCCCGCATATATCACACTGTATGATATATACCCTTCTTCATTAGCCCAGTTCGGAGCAGATCATTAGGACGTTAAACCCAAATTGACAATATGGTCGCTTGGGTGCCTGTTGTCATCCTCGTTCAACCAGCATGTTTGTTAAACACTAACTATGAGAAGTTATGTTTACACTCTCTAGAACAGTCGATAACACTTCTCATTTCCATTGCACTTTCGTAAACATTTCACTCAGATTATTTCATCTACATATAGTATACAATATAATTTCTCAATATTTTGCAGTATAGCAATGGAATTTCTCATTGAACTATTGCGAAATCCCAGTTTTATAAAATCAATGTGAAAAGGTTCAATTAAAATACCGCCCATTTGAAATAAGTAGGTACTGAAATCGTGATGATAGCTTATATTTAATAGATACGAAAATACCATTGTCGTAAAAAATTATTAATCTATAAAACCCTTCCGGCATTATATTACATTAAATAGTTTCATTCACGAATTTATTACATATTTTTTTTAAAGCAATAAATGCGTATATTATTCTAAACGGCGAGTCCATCCTACTTGATATTTTATTCCTATAAAATAAAATGAAATACGCATTAGGGCCAGATACTTAATTTAAATGAACAAAATGGTAATGCTGTGATATTAATTTGTACTTAGTGTAAATCATGTGTTACAGATGAAGCCAGGGATAAATATACATATGTTATAAAGCTGGTAAGTTGTTAAGTATCATTAGTTATGATATAATTATAATAGCTAGTATACAATGCTGGACCTTCTGTTATTAATTAGCTAGACTAATGGTAGGGTCTATTAAGTAAATATTTATAGTAAAAGCATGTTAACTCCCCCCGTCGTTTTTATTTATGGCTCGCTTTATCTGTACAGTATACAACAGCAATACTTCTTCGATCCTAATTTGGATTGGCCGAGAAAGTTCATTCAGATTTTCAGGCGTGATTCCCCCCCTTGTCAGTGATGCAGGACGGAGGACCTGACAAGGGCAGTTTTCTAGTCGTTCGGATGGGACGAAAAACTTTAGATGGATTTCTATATACATGTAAGAGTAGGCCGTAGTGCCGCTGTCCGGGCAAAATTTCCCTCATAGCACACTGTATTGCATATGTCCGTCTTCATATATTGCTCAGTTCGGAGCAGAACAATAGGACGTTAAACCCCATTCCATATCAATTCGATCTTAATTATATAATTATATAATACGGTTCGAATATTCACATAGATGTTGAAATGTTTCAACAAAAGGGGTTAATTCCGTGTCATGGTGTGGTTTCTATTACATGTATAAAGCTTAAGAGCTTTTGAGTTTAGAAGTCTATAATACTGATGTTTTCTGTGTTGGGTGTGGGGTGGGGTTGGGTGTAACTTATTTAGTCCAAACTGCTTAAAGAGTTTAGTTAGTTACTACCTGATAATATAGCTACTGTTTCATAACTGGGTATCCCACGTAATAACTAGGACTATAGGTATATAAAGCATCCCCCATAGCTAAAAAAAATTAGGAAGTGTTGATTCACGCCAGCGACTTTGACATAATACATAAATTTAAATCGTAGTTAGAATTTTAAAATATTTGTGAGGATATGTGATGAAACAACTGCATATTAATGTAGATAACAGTGATTGCGCAGGAAGGGCTTCAACTGTTAGGTCTGTCACCACTCGTACAGAACGGAACGTCGAAATGGCGGAGGGGGGGGGGACTCATCCGCCGGGAAAATCATTAATTGTCGTATATACAGTTAAAAAAATGAAAGAGTGCCCCTTTGAACCATATCAGGCCCGAAAAGAAATATTGCAGAAATAGTGGGCAAAACAATTCGGGCGTTTGAAGACTGGGGGACATTTTCATCCACAGCGCCGGCGTTCCGGCACACCTGCATGTGACCATCCCCTCAAAAAAATGTTCCATCTCAGGAGTCGTTCTATAATTAATTACGATTACGTTTCCTCCATTTGGAACAATCTCCCTTTCAGACAATAAAACAAATACATTTTCTAACAATGTTAATTATGAGTAATTATCATAATATCAGCAATAATAGTTAACATGTAGGTTAAACTGAAAGTACACATTATTCACACACTAGCAATTGTGTCAAAAAAATTAATATTTACGGAAAGGCATCGGGACCAGATTATTTTTAGGCGTGTTACCTTGAATGTAGAAAACCAAACATTGACCAGGAATACGGCATGCACGAAGGGTCTCTGAAACCAAAATGCGCGTATATCTCTTATTAAATATTTCAGCCAGTCTGACCATTACCGTTTCATAAAATGTTTTGTTGAAAGTTTTTCCTTTATACATCTAGGGAGACGTGATCGTTCGGTGAGTAAGACGTTTGCTCGCAAACATGGAAGCCAAATGTTCGATCTGTGTTGGCCAAGTACGTCCATTGAGATTTCCCTCTTGTCGGTGGTGTTGAATGGAGGATTCAGCAAGGGACAACGTATAGTAATGGGTCGAAACACCGGTGTACAGCGTACATATTGGCGGTAACGTAAAAGAACCATTGACTGATAGAATTCGACGAAGAGTATGTCTTAACGACGCAGTCCGGGCAAAATTTGCATGACCTGCCTTCATTAGCCCAGTTGGTGCAGAAGAATAGGACGTTAAACCCTATTTTATTTATTTTCATTGATATACATCCATCGATTCATGCTCAGTGAATTGTATATAATTTGCTCAGAAATGTTTTAAGATAAATTTTTCACTATATAGGTACATTTGATAAATCTGTAGTTTGTTTTGTTGTTTAATAACTCTGTATTTTGTTTTGTCGTTTTTATATCTCCGTGTTGTTTTGTTTTGTCGTTTGATATCTCTGTATTTTGTTTTGTCGTTCCCCTTAAATTGTAAGATAATATAACGGTTGGAATTCAAGATAAAATAAAATGGGATTTAACGCCCAACTCTCTAGTTCATCCGGGCTAAAGAAGGTGGACAAACTTCGTGTGGTGTGCTATGTGCTACGGTTTACTCTATTACTTCGAATTTTGAATGTCAAAGGTTTTTTTTACCCACAGGCCAACATGTACATAAGATGTCGGTTTTAGTACCATCCAAAAGAGTCGACGCAGCTCCTGTCCAGGTACCCCATCGTGCATCACTGATAAACAAACAGTTGGATTAAACAGCAGGACCCCTTGCCTAGCAAGCCAGGGCCGCACTTACGCACTCTGCAACGGTGGTCCCCTGGTGGCTTGCAACAATCCCGGTTGCAGTAATCGATTCAGTTATGCCGGCATTACCATACATGGCATTTCAGAAACAATAAAACGGTCATATAACAGATAATATATAATTATTGTTATGAAACTTAAATATCACAACCTTTAGATGTGTAATTAACAAAATATGTCTACTAATTGTCTAATGAATGTAATTAGTAATAGATTACTATATGACGTTTGATTGATGTGCAGTAAAATAATTAGATCAGTTACACTTCATTTATAGTGTTATGGCTTTATAGATTAATTTTTAAAAAAAATGTTTCTGTGGTTGATGATGGCACTCTTGTATAGCTTCAACATTTGATATTCAAGCCAAATCTATCGCAGCCAGTATGCGACCTGGAATGCTTACCGTATTTCATTTGTTGACTTCACATAGCTAATTGTTTTAAAAGTTTTTACACAGTCATATTAGAGTAATTATTAATAATTATGGTCTATCCATTAATATCAAGTATGTAAAAAAATCAACTAAACTCTAATAGTAAGTGCAGGAAGATTCCAGGGAAGAATTGTTACATCATCTATTAACAGTATTATTATAACAGTATAACGAATCCCGCTGTTAATACTAGTAGTTCGGTATGTGCAGACTGTGATATAAAATGGTTTCATGGAAGATTTTTCAGCCCGCCATTCATTTGTCATTTAGACTAGACTAAAAATATTTGGTTTGATAACACAAATATCGAAGATTTGAGAAAACGAAAAACAACGTGACGTGATTAAGAGGAGCTTTTATATGAGTAAAAAATAAAACTAACTTGGTTACATCGTTTACTGATAATGATGGTAAATTCTATAGATTATGCAAATCAATGACAGCCCCGTGTGTTTCCATGCAGTTATGACAATATGGTTGATGTTCCAAGTCTTTGGAACTGAGATAAGAGAGAGAGAGAGAGAGAGACAGAGAGAGACAGAGAGAGAGAGAGAGAGACAGAGGGCAGAGAGAGAGATGGTTCAATTTTAATTCAATAATTTGCTTGCGCGTAGTGGGAGGAAGCCGGGGGATCCGGAGAAAACCCACGAAGCTGGACAGGCGACCCCACTCCTCGTCACGTAGAGCCGGGAATATGAAACCACACCGCCGACTGACTCAATGACAGGCTCTATGATACAGCGTGCATGTGCTAACCATTCGCCCCCCCCTCCCCGAACTGGGATAAAATATTAGGCAATATTCTAAATATACATATCACATGAAAATAACAACTAAATGCAACAATATTATGCCAATATGTATTTTCCTAATTTACGACATACAAAAGAACACCTGGCTTAGATATCAACTTGGCCTCGATGTTCTTGAAGAATTATTGTTCAGAGGTCGGCGGACGATTACAACAGATTTTAAGACAATGTCCCACTTTTTGTTTGCCTAACACGGTAAGTATAATTTCTATTATCATGTTTTTTTTATGGATTTTTAAAAAGAAAACATTATACGAATTAATTCTATACTAACTTCTATAATACCAAAACGGCGGCACAATATTTGATCAATAGCTAAGCAGACATCTATTTCCTGTGAGCTTGTTTGGAATGTGTGTTATTTAGTTTATGTAAGCAGGGGTGGTCAAAACACCATTTACAAAATCGGGTTAAGCAGTCTCTTCCACCCACACGCACCGTCCAATTACGATTTTGATGGGGTGGATGTAAGGGAAACCAGACTGGATAATGCCAAGGAACTTTCTCAGCCAATACCGGAATTCACCCTGAAAAGCACGGCCAGTCAGCCATTGTCATACTAACCGACGCTATGCGACATATAATAATAATTGTTTTAGTTTGCTTCATTCTTTGAGCATATAATTTAAATGTTTGTATTTCGTGGATCGTAAACGTCATGTCTTGGCGAATAGTAACCATATTGTTTTCGAAGTCCCGCGGCTTTCAGTATTTACTCATCATCGGAAGTTAATCAAATACTAGCGATGCATGTAATCTAGCCATGGGGCGTATGATAATATGTACAGCCATGGAATAACTCATAGAACTATGGGTGGTATACGGGTTAATAAGAACTATTGGTCAAACGATAACAGATTGTCAATTACCATTGATGAATGTACAATAATTTAGGTATACATGGACAATGGACACTGTAATTTAGTATCACTCTTAATGTAGTTCATTATTGTATTGTACATGTAGTATATGCGATGTTTCAGGCCCGGTTCCCTCTTGTCAGGGGTGATGCCAGTGGGGCCGATTCAGGCAGTGTTCGGCGAGACCTCGGAAGGCACGAGAAACCGAATGTTATTTTAGAGCATAAGGTCTGTCATTGAGTCAAGTGGTGTGGTGTGGTCCTCAAACTGCTACAGCTAGCAAGCAAAGTATTGAAATAAAATTGCACTCTCTCTCTCTCTCTCTCTCTCTCTCTCTCTCTCTCTCTCTCTCTCTCTCTCTCTCTGTTACTATAAAGCAAAAAATATGCACTGCTTGACAAAAAATGATTAACCTACTTGCAAGACGATATCTAGATAATACTAACATTAGTTATGAAGTATAAATATGTACCATCTTATAATGTTACCTATATGTATTATAGAACAAAGTATGGCATCGTTAATTACACATTTATATTCCATGTATCGTTGACGTCATAGGGTATCGCTCCACAATGCCATGAATGTATATATGCCACGAGAAAAGGGAGTTGGCCCATTACAAGGTATGAATTTGGCGTAGGAAGTATGTAAGATGTCTCTTGAAAAGTCGACTATGATAATGTAGTTAATTATATACATCAGTACATTGTTAATTGGTCATAATTAATACCATAGCTTGAACCGAGTTTTACGTCAGAAAAGATAATCTAGTCTAAAACATGCTTATTTTACTGTATTCACATCAGTACTGTCCTATATATTGAAAATCAAAATCACTCAAATAATGTATTTTAAAAGCGAGAGAGAACTTGTTTTTAACGCCCATACAGCACAAACTATAGGTCATTTGTTTTTTGTAAAAGCTAACTGACAAGTTAATGTATAACGACCCGTAGCGGTTTCTTGAAATGTTGAAGATAAAGGAGCCAAGGCTGCGTATTTTCGAGTTCGTCAATCTGAATAATTAAGCTTTAACTGTTTATGTGACTTTATTTTAACACTATTCTGTTTCTGATTCTAAACTAAATTGTTTTTGAATATGAATTTGTATTTTTAAAAAAAACCGTGACTTTGTCTATCTAATGGGAAGTTTGATCCATTTAAAATTCAAAAATAGCCAAAAAAAACTGGGGTAGTAGATAATTCATAACATCCAACAACAAACGCACAACCAGAAAAAAATAGCCACAATACTACAGAGTAAGAAACGGGCAGGTAAACAATGGGCTTAATGCTATTTATGTCGAGAATAAGCTTAGCCCATATATAACGTTTTCTAAATACTGTAACACACCATTCTGTACTTTCCTCGCAAGGGCAGCTATCTAGTCTTGCAGATGGGAAGAAAAATCGAGATCCCGTGTATACAATATACATTGGCTTGCGCGTAAAAGATCCGTGGGCAGTTACGCTGCCCGGGCAAAATGTCCTGCATAGCAAACTGTGTGGCGTATTCCCGTCTTCATTAGCCCCAGTTCGCGTAGAACAGTAGGACATTAAATCCGATTTCATTTTATTGGTTGTACTGCATGACAATGACTATGAGTGGAGTTACCTCCCATGAAAGACTATTCCTCTGCTCACCAAACATATTACATGCGGAATATATTACATGTTTTGACAAAAGTGTCGATGTAGTCATGTTAGATGAATTTGCAATTGTTACTTGTTACTTCAAGTGGTATTTGATTTTGCACCTTGAGAGCGGACTTCCATAAATACACCCATGAGTTAGTTATGTCTGGTCTACATACCTTTTTTAAAGGAGTTGACCAATCGGGCATCACTTTCGGGTGTATTTACAGAAGCAATGCCTTTAGTTTATGATATCCAGTGCCGGACTGGGCCTACCTGTCCACCTGTCCAGCTGTCCGTGACATGTGGGCCTAAGCCTATGAAGGAAAAATAAAAAAAGAAAGAAGGGAGAAGAGGACAGGACACAAGACAGGAGAAAGAAAAGATAGGAAGCTTTGGTCTGAAATGTTTGGAAAATGGGTTTGCGGTTGTCAATTTTCAAAATTTTCCTTAGGGGAGAACCTCCCCAGAACCCCTCAGGCACTCGTGCGCCGCCTCAAGAACGTAGTTGTGTGGGCCTAGGTCAATGACCTGACAGGTGGGCCTTCGGCCCACCAGTCCGGCACGGATGATATCTCATATTTTAGAAGAGGGTACATTAAATAAAATAATCAACAGGATAACAGAGGGCCTTTGTGGCCGTTTTGTTAAAATATCCAACCAGTAAACATGGCGCATGTGGGCGTTCTTTTAAAAAAAAGAAAAACAAAACTCTCACTAAACTTTAAACGTGAAACTACGTTTCCAATTATTTCATTGCTTTTTAATGTGATTTATGTCATTTGATTATATTGTGAATCCCACATACACTTTGTCGAGAGTATAATTTAATGGGTGCGTCCAACATAATATTACCATAATGGAGCAAGTAAAACCATAATCGCAAAGGCGGATCACGGCTTTGATAAGCCCTTTATAGGCCTCTGTTAGAAACGAAATTTCCAAGGATATACTGATGGAATAATGTCAAGCACTACAACTTAGTGAACAATTACAATACCATTCTGCCACTGACAATTAATTGATGCTCAGAGGAGCACAACATCAGCCAATTGCTGCATAAAATGAAAACAAACTTATTTTATTATTGCTTAAAATAATTCACTTTAACACATCTGAATTGACCTTCACACATCTGAATTCACGTAAAATGTAAAATAATATCAAGTTTAAAAAGGTCGTTCAAAATTGTATGGGCCCTTTATTTTCTTGGATCCCCGGCAGCTGCCTACACTGCATATGAGGTATTCGTTCAATGATTTCGAATTTTACTAATTTCTCACATTCAATTAATATCAAGACATTATTTATTTACATCAAAATTGGATAAAATATGACATCTTATAGACAAGGGTTGCACATTTTATTGTTTTCGTCGTTCCTCGTGTTGTATCCCATATTGTAATGACCCGTAAAAGAGCCATTATTTTGTACACATCACAATATAAAGTTCTCTTCTAAGTATACACTAAATTTAACCGGGGTATTCCATTACTCTGAGAACAATCGGCAATACTCAACCAAGACAAAGATGGTATTCTGGGAAAGGGACAACCTTTCATTTCAAATCAAGTCACGTCGGTTACCCTAAACTAAGACAATTCGCACAGTTTAAAAGAAAAATGACTCGTCTTTCTTTGTCTATTTTCGCAAGATTTCGGTACAAAACGCACTTTTAAATCTGACGAAACGGTTTGCATAAATATCATTTCGAACACAGTTCATCAATATGTTTTTATTATTTATCTGGATCCCTTTCACCTATCAACCAATAGGTTATCTGGAATCCTTTACCCTGAAAAATAAAGTTGAAATGATCAGTTTAATTACATATATAAATTTACGGTAAAGTAGTGATACATAATGATGAATAACAGTCAAGACTTACTGACATTTCACTCCAATAATTACCTTATAATACCTTTTTCTGTTGGCCAATTTAATTTATACAATAATAGATCCGCTGCTATGTGCAGTCTTTGTCATGTTTTACTCAAAGGGGAGACAACCCATGAAGAAAGGGTATATTTTACAACTATTGTACTATTCTCAATGTAGGCACATCGACGAAAACTGTTTATACATACATGTACATGTATTCAGTTTACAGAATTCAGACAAAACGCCAAGCCCATAACAAGGACTTTGGATAGTAACCTACAGGGCCCCAAAACAGCGTTTGAATAGTCCTTAGACAATAGTCCTTTTTCATAATTTATGAATGGGACATGGTCAGTTATTTGTTCTTTTATAAATTACAAGACCTTTTACCTTCATGTCCACCTCTCCACGCAGTTTTAAATCGAATGTACCGAATGTATCTAATATAGATTTGGTGGTAGAACTCACATGTATCTTCAGAGCTGAAGCAGATAAATAATGAATGCATATCTTTTAGTTAAATACAACGAAATGCAAACCGTAATTGCCCTAGATATATTACTAAAGAAGATCCCGATTATTCCTCAAAACAGTGTTGCCCCCTAGAGAAATTACCAAAATTATTCCGACTTCCATCTAATACAGATTTAGTATAGACACGCGAACCTTTACGTGCATAATAAATCAGGTAGGTGCCCATTTGCCATGAATGGGCCTTTACTCTGCTGCTTAAATCTTTTCTATAGATAAAAGGTGGGCTAATGATTACTCATTTTTTGAATATAGGGTGGACGAGGATGCAATAGCAAGAGGTAGGTTCTATTTGACTCAAGTCTTTAAATGATCAGAGAGTATGAATTACGCTTAACGGATGAGAGTTCCGAACTGTGGGTCGAATTATGTCCTTGATTAAAGGGGCATTATGAAAGATTAGATGGGAAGCTGACAGTTGTCGCTATTTTAGTTACAAAATAGATAATGAATAGGGAATATTTTAAAAATTTCAGTCAAATGACTTCGCCCTGAGCCGAGTTACCGCCGTTAGAAGAACAGTTTAGCCTCGGTTGTTTGATTATCCATCTTTAAATTAAATCATTAAATTAATGAACGTTCTAAACTACTTAAAATCGGAGGCATCCAATGGCATCGAGAGTTAATTATGGTCGTGTCATAACATTTAAAGTCTAAAGAAAGACCTGTAATAGGCAGGTTTAGTATGTTTAAGGTTTTAGAATGGCGACCAATGACTACATTTTGAAGTATCGTTCACATCATGTTTAATAACACACCAACTACTGTAGGTTCGCTACCACACCACTCGGTGAATCAAATGTATCCCACCAACAGATTCGGTTTTAACTACATTACTCCTGTAGTTTCAAGTGGATATCAATGACGCCATGGTCTACTTAGCTAATAGTTGATATTGCCAATGATAGTAAAAGGATACTCACGTAATCCGTTTGATTCCATTCTAGAAGCTGTATTAACAGTATCACCAAATAAACAATAACGAGGCATTTTTAATCCTACTACACCAGTAACTACAGGACCTGCGGCAAAATATTTATGTTATTATTTGTTCTTGTCTTGCAAGTATGTCTAGCTTTAATTTAGAATGATAAAAAACACTCCTTTGGGTACGTGCAATACATATAATTAATATGGATTTAGAAAACCCATGATTAGTATGGATTAGTAAAATGTATGTTTAATATGGATCAGGAAAATGTATGATTAATATGGATTAGTAAAACCTATGTTTAATATGGTATATGAAACCCTATTATTAGGAAAACATGTGGTAATATCGATTAGTAAAACCTGAATAATGTGGATATTAGTTAAACCTATGATTAATATAACCTACCTGTGTGTAAACCTATCCTAAGTTTTAGTTGTAAATCAGGTCTGTGTTTAATACGGAATGATAAAACAGCATCTAACAATGCTAAAGACATCCGGGATATCTCTCTGGCATGAAGGTTTCCATTTCTATCCGGAAGTCCGGATACTACCATATATGCATCACCGATTGTTTCCACCTAAAGCATGAGTAAAATGGTTTTAAAATAACAAAGATGGGTTGTTTATTTAGAGTCTTTAAAAGCAACACAATTTACGATTTCAACTGTTCTGAAGATTATAATAATGACCATCCATATGGACACACGATTGCGTTAATTCATACGAATCTACCAATAGCCCCCACCCACCCCCACTTTGCACGGTGATTTGTGTTGACTTTGGGTGTAGAATCGAAGAAAGTGATTAGAATATACATTTTCTGTCATGTTTTAGTGAATATTGAGGTCGACGGATAAGAGAGTTAAGAGGTTGGTTACGTTGAATTGTAGGATAGACAATTGCCTGTTTACTAGTATGCTACTTTCTGTATTTCAAGAAATTCATGGAGAATCCCATAGCTGATTTTTAGCAAAAGGTTTCCACATGTTACTCTATCTGTGGTAGAAGGTGTTCAACACCACGAAAATCAGGGGAAAAGTTAGAGCCATTCAAAGTGACGAGAACTAACATTAGAATGGTGTACTGTGGCCATATACAAGACCAGTGCCGGACTGGGCCCGTCCTTGACAGGTGGGCCTAAGCCCATTTTAAAAAAGTGGGCCTAAGCCTATAAATAAAAAAGAAGAAAGAAAAAAGAATTCCTCATCATCTAATGATAGTGCTCTTAGGTCATTCTGTTATCTAATTGTATCAGGAAATAAAAAAATTGCCTTCTTCTGCTTTGTTTTGAAATGCTTGGAAAATGGGTTTGCGGTTGTCAATTTTCAAAATTTTCCAATGGGCCTTGGTCAGTGACCCGACAGGTGGGCCTTCTGTCCACCAGTCCGGCACTGTACAAGACGCTGCTATTGAATAATAAGTAGAACTGTTTCTCAAATCTGCTGAATTGGGTGGGAATAGTAATCTCGATGTCATTGAAGGAAGACCTAATCGTTTCTCAGAAAATATCTGGGGTGTTTTAACCCACCACATTGTAAATGCTAGCGTCTGGTTAGATTTGGAGTTTATTGCTACTATATATACTTACCTTATATACATCAAAATTTTCTATAGTTGAATCAAACGTTGTATACAGATCATTTAATAGATTAACTATCTACAAGACAAATATATAATTTCCCTCAATTATCATAGTCATCAGTAATATACAAAAACAGCGAAAACCATGTCCATAAAACTAACAGTTTCGAATTGCAGATTGACGTTTAAAAAGTACAGCATTTTAATCCAAATAAACGAATATCAAATTGAATGATCCTGTGAATATTAAGCATTGAATGAAAACTACAGATACTCGTGAACACAGGGCTACTTTGCGCATACATCTCGTAAGACGACAGATTATATCTCAATCTAGGAAAGAACAACTTCTAATAACCAATACACAAAAACACATACTTATGGAGTAACAGCTACTTAATTTATTTAGGCGACGTTTCGAAGAGTATTCTCTCAACGTTATCAAGCTAATACAGTAAAACAAGAATTATGAGATCAATATATACAGAGAAAAACTATAACAACAATTCATGAACGCCAACTGACAGCCAAGGAAAGAAACCTGGATCATTCGTATCATAATAAGCTGTACATATCAAAGTTCTTTACCCGATTATCCTGTAATATTTGTTTCATCACAATATTTAAATATCTTTACCTGCATTGGTGTACTTTCAGCTGAGAGAGCTGTAAAACCACAAATATCACTAAAATATATTGTTACTTGTTCAAACGTTTCGGCTACTACAGGTTCTCCTCGTATAAGCTGGCCTGCAACAGATCTGAAAATACAAATGACATTCCTTATACAATTGTTTACCATGTAATAGCTTTGTGTCAAACATTCGATTTTTATAGGAAAATTGGATAGAGCACATTTTGTAGGTGGTGCCGATATCTTAAGTTATCCGGTTCGTTCGTTCCTTGGGGTTTATCGTCTGCTTCCACCCAGAGTGATATCACAGACAAATGTTTACTGGGAAACTTGCAGGAGGAGTCAAATGGTAGGCTTGTCTCGCATAGGATATCTTTAGAGAAATACTTATAAATGTCTAGAGCTTAGGGGTTAAGGCGATGATGGAAATATAAGGGAAATAACTCCCGTCTTCATCACAATATCACTTACTTTGGTAACATTAGATATAATAAGTTCTCTGTCTTTTTCTTTTCTTCTAAATAGTCTGCTGTTCTTTCAGCAACCAAAGCTTCCAGGTTATTAGCATATTGTTCCATTCTTGATAATAAATTATCTAGTATATTTCCTTTATCCCCTTCTCTGTAAGGTAAATAAATATGATTTTGCTTTATAGACAGGTAATATTGAATTTCTGTTTATAAAACAGATATACTCTCTAATTAAGTCTGATATGAATTTCAATTTAGACTGGGTTTGCATGGGGTTAACCTTTTAGACCTTTTTTAATGTTAGTTTGGTACATGCCTTGGGGGAGTCAAAAACCCGAATGACAGATTCTGCCATCTACCCTCAAATCCCTTTTTTGATCAATCTAATCCAGAACATAAGATCCCGCTAATAAATGTCAATAATGTTTTAAATTGTCAGTACCTGTTCAATTTTCTAATGATATTTTTTA
Organism: Patella ulyssiponensis; assembly: GCA_963678685.1. Taxonomy (NCBI): domain Eukaryota; kingdom Metazoa; phylum Mollusca; class Gastropoda; family Patellidae; genus Patella; species Patella ulyssiponensis. The sequence continues at coordinate 48,246,625 of OY783229.1, read as the reverse complement.
AACTCTGAAAATCTGGTCTTTCTGTCGGATCTTCTGACCAACATCTTCTGATAACACCAGCTAACTCATCACATGGACAATCAAAATCTTCTAAAGTTGGTCGAAAATATGGTTTCATACCATTCTTTACTTTGTGATAAACGTCTGAAAACAGAACACTACTTGTTTTTAAAAATGCTCTATAAAGCATTAATATTTTGTCGAAGTGATGTGCTACTCGTAGTTTTAACATTATCGTATATCGAATATAGCACAATAAATCCTTAAAAAATTAAAGCTTATTATTATTGATACTGGAATTCCCAATTCACAACCTGAAGGTATGACTTTAAGTAGAATCATTTGTTCCGGAAAGAGGTCAGATATAAAAAGCATATTTAAACGTATAATGTTAATTTCATGAATGCTGCTTCCTAAAACAAGAGTTTAAGAAAATATCATAAACAGGGTGTATGTACAGTCTTTATTATAATCAGTAACAGAAGTTTGATCTTTGCATTGTCGCAAATTTCAAATTGAGAAGGCTTTATTGTTAAGAGAATATTGCCTTTATTGTTAAGAGAATTAAAAGTAACTCCGTCGTTGAAAAAAACTTAAACATTGCTAATGTACATTATGTTTTTCGTATTGCAAATATATATAATTGTCATAATAAATGTCAGTGTATTATGGGTCAATGACCTGATAAACTGAATAAAGATTTATTATCGTTATAAGATTATGAATGTTTATTAAAATGGATTTGATGTGAGCTCAGATGCAGCGTAAATGCGATGTTTTTTGGGATGATGGTCAAAGTAAATACATTTAAATCAAATAACATTATAATTTAAAGCTTTTGATATCTGCTATTTAGATGACTAATCTATAGGTTTTAACTTTACCTTTGAAGTCAGTTATTACCTTTGAAGTCAGTTATTAGTTGACAATGTTTAAGGAAGCAAATATTTATTAAGTTATTAAATACCTGCTCAGATTTTGCTTTCAATTGGATTTGGTTGCGAAAAGAAAACAAGCAATAATGTCTATATTTTTTTAAATATCTAACCACTTACGACACAGGGTGTGGTAATATAGTTCATAGAAAAATGCATGTGCGGATTCAGGGCCATTTAGTCCGTAGTCAGGGTGATATGGGTGAACAGAATCACTGATTTGGAATTGAAAGAATATCACCAACACTGATCATGACTCCTAACAGTAATTATCATCATACCTACGCGTTATATTTATCAACACCATACCTTCGCTTTATAGTATTTATAATCATACCTTCTCGTTAAAGTAATTATCATCATACCTTAGTTATAATAATTACCGTCTGCGCGTTATAATAGTAATTATCATCATACCTTCGCGTTATAGTATTTATCATCATGCCTTCGCTTTATAGTATTTAACATCATACCTTCGCGTTAAAGTAATTATCATCATACCTTAGTTATAATAATTACCATCATACCTTCGAGTTAAAGAAATTATCAACATATCTGCGCGTTATAGTAATTATATCATACATTATCGTTGTAGTAATTATTATCATACCTTCGGGTGCTAATTGCATATCTTGTCTATAGAATGCACCCCCTCTGTATACAATCTCCTGACTAATAATACCGAAACTATATACATCTCCTTTCTGTGTACCACTAAACTGTTTTCCTGTTACCCGTAATATCTCTGGTGCCGTCCATAATTTTTCTATGCATAGAGGAAAATAGATAATTAAAATGAGTTAACATCAATTTTTCTTTAAAACGAGAAGACGATAAATGAATGAATCGTTTAACATATACATCGGATACTCTATATTTCAAGTTTTATGTGAATTTTATATACGATATAAGGCATTATATATGTTGTTGAGCTTTGGACATGGATGCCTTCTTGTTTACATCCGTCTGATTAAAAATCATGACTATTCACTAAAAATTGGTAGACAATGTAAATTCAAACCATTTTCTCCAAATAAATAACGCAAAGAGGGGACGTGGAGGCACCCCCCCCCCTTCTTCCACACAAATAACGTAAACGGGGTCGTGTGGGTAAGGAACTATGAAAATTTTAAGCACTGTATTCGTAACCAGTAGGAATGAATACGTCCAAACAGATTCCCGTATGACAGAGTGCAGTTGTGACAGAAATCTGGTTAGAATAAGTCAATGTTTTGAAAAGTAAATCAAAGAAAGTAAATAAAACGAATTAGTAATCAATCAGATTGGAGGACTCTTTAACACTATACTATTATTATTAATCTCTTGGTAAAACAAACGAAATAAATAAAACTGGCCTAAATTATCGAGTAGATGCTGTTACTGTTGAAAGGATTTGTCACTGTCAATGAAAACAACATACTTATCTATAGATCCAGTCATTTAACTATAGACACAGTCGATATCCAACATTGTTTTGTCAGGACAATCACTCGTAAATCAATGCCGTGAATAAAAGTCCCTAAATACAATGTGGCAAGTGTGGAAAGATCCTTAAATATTGTCTGAGAGGTTATGGCCTTCTGAATTTAGATCGCCACTTTAATTCAAATGACCGTTACATGATCATTAACGGTGGGATATGTAAACCACTTTCTATATATTACTATCTTCCTGAACATTAATCTCTTCCTATTATCCATTAATCTCCATGATTTATTTACATACAATACATCATGATTATTCTGAGCCAATAATTCAATGGATGAATTGTATCTAAAGTATAGCTATTTAAATACAGAGCACCACAGTAATCAAGAATGTATTGTAATTAATAATGTTTTATGATCAGTAATGTATTGTAATAAGTAATGTATTTTAACCAATGGTGTATCAGTAATCAATTGTAATGAATAATGTATGTTAATGAATAATGTATGTTAATGAATAATGTATATTAATGAATAATGTATGTTAATTAATATTGTATGTTAATCAATAATGTATGTTAATCAATAATGTATGTTAATCAATAATGTAATTAAGTAAGTATCGTGATCAATAATTTTTATTGTAATCAAAAATGCATTGCTATCAACAATGTATTGCAATCAAGAATGTATTGTAATAAATAATGTATTATAATTAATGATGTTTTCAGAAAATTGTTATGTGCAAAGGATTTTACAGCAAGCAATCTTAAAGGGTGTTGTTTTCCAATGAGTGTAATTGAAGTAGCTTACTGACCAATTTACCATGGGATTGCTCAGATTTGAATGAACGAATGTTTTGAAGATGCATATGTGCTAGGTGGTTCGGCTGAATTGATCGACGTATTTATTTAAGTTTTCTAAATCAAAACTTTATTTTGACATTGTGTAAAAAGGAATAAATTGATCTACGGAAATACGAAGATGCAAAGCGGTATTCAATCCAAAACGGTATTCAATCCAAATTAGAAAAATAAATATACGCGCTGTCAATACGACTCTATAAAGTAACCCTCAAAGTGAACATGTCCAAAAAACAGCCCGTTTAAAGGATTAAACTTGGCACCGGCAGAAGCCAACAACTTGTGTAACATTGGCTCACATAACCTATATACACCAAACCCATTTGATTAGAATTAATATATGGCACCAAAATAAATCAAAACAAATTTAATTGACATAATCAGACCAGTTTCAATCATACTGTGTCTTTCACTTCACATCGTGTTTAGTATAATTGATCATATAGTGTCTGACTTCTGTAACGTGCAGGTTTTTTTAATTATCGATACTTTGATCGCCTTTGAAACAGTAATATCTTAATATAAACTAAAGGTTATCCAACCAATTAGTCCGGTAAAATGATAAATGGCACGGAATAACACAATTTATAAATCCCATGAAATATGATTGAGTACTTCTTCTAAAAAAATTATTCTCTGAAATTTGAACTATTTAGTATCAACTTTATAAGGTTAGTATGCTATATTTACTTCGTCAAATTACTCAATTAAACCGTTTGTAAAACCTTTAATCTAATACTGCTATAAAACGCAATCTATTTCCGGTGTCTGGTGAACACGTAACATGGAATTGTGTAACAGCACATGTAGGGGATTAACGGTACTACTATCACATATTCAATCTCTTTGTGCAATTCGCTGAAAACGATTAGATCATTGTGTGTTTTGTTCAATATTGTTTTGGGGTTGGGTTTTAAAAAAACAAAACAACAGATAATGTAATTGATAAAGGTTCTTGTGGCTATTACTGGCTGAAATAAAACTGGGTTTAACGTCCTACCTTCCTGCACCGACTGGGGTAAAGAAGATGGGCATATGCGTCATGGTCATGGAGTGTGGTCATAGGGGAATTTTGTCTGAACAGCGCCGCTTCGGCCTACTCTTTTTTCGATTCCAATTGCCAAGGGTCCTGTTACGTACACATCAATATGTAGACGGGGCATGCGAATGACAAGACGCTTTTCATTTCCAGACTCTCAATCCTGCAACACTGACAAGAGGGAGCTATTCCAGAAAATACAGAGGAACATTCTCAGATAAGTCTGGAAGCGCCCCCCCCTCCCCCAGTTATGGAGCTAGGGGCCTAGGTAAAGACGCACTGTTGCCCCCGACTTATACCGGTGTTTATGTCAAGGAATCTTGTGACCTTAGACTATTGTACTGCTAATTTCAGATTCAACAGTACAATTTAATGACGGGCTCTACTACATCATACGGCGCAACCACGAATCAACGGGGACTACTGAATCCAGATGGTGTTTCTTGATCTCATCTCAACGGTGTCTTCTAAAGAACCCAATACGTATTTCATCTCTGAAGAATCTACACGATGTCTTCCCTTCGGTCCCTGTAATTCCTTTTAGAATTGGTTGTATCCAGAGTCAGTTATTATCATAATATAAAGCGAGAGTCTGGACACCATTGTTTTATTTCTGTTAACATCCTGCCTCTGGCTTACTCTATATATTATACAGACCTATCATTCAGTTTGTTTTCACTCACATTCATTATTTCATGTTTGTTCTGTTCTTAAGTAGATCTATGAAACTTACAGATTTTTTTTTTTAAAATGGTGACCATGGCCGCAGTCGACCAGATTCTCTCTATTTATGCATCCATACAGATTAACCCCGTTATAAGGTTATAAATGCTGTATTCAAATGATATAGGGTTTGTGGGAAGAGTTTATACTGTGAGTGACAATAAATATCACGTTCGACGAATAAGCGCAGGAATACCATTGTGGGTGTATTAGGAAGGGGCAAAACTAAAGTTGCGTGACTTTTGTAATATTAAGTGAAATTTTATAATTATTCAATGAATGTTAAATAGCAACTGTCTATAAAGCTGTGGTTTTATTAAAGAAAATAATGGATTCTTACGTCGATAATAGGAATAACCGTTTTCGTGGTGTTCACACGAACTGTCTTCCCGGAGATGACGTAGACCAAAATCTGTTATTTTGACGACAAACCGACTGTCTACCACACAATTGGTGCTTTTAAGATTTCCGTGACAACGTATATCACTATTATGTAGATAAATCATACCCTGGAAGTAAAATAGACAAATCAAATTTACAACACACCGATTATAAACCTCATAAACGACAATATAATCCCATCTATTGATAACCAATAAAGGGGCGACAGTTTGTTAAATCCCCACCTAATTCTCCCATCGGCTTTTCTAATGAGGCGCGTAATCAGGAGGCGTGTGACTTATAGTTATACACTGCCTCGTACACGATATTATTTGTGTATGTGCATGTAGATTATCATCTTCCGTCCTACTGCAGCAGCGTAAGAAGCATTTAATTCCAAAGTGAATTATGCATGGGAATATATCATATTTCGTGCGATCACTCGCTACAGTTGTCCGATCACCTTCCTTGGTACTCCCACCCAAGATACAGATACTGGCGGATATACAGGAGTTGTTCATTGGAAAAGTCAATAAGTCGTCAATGCCAATATCCCATGTGTTGCAATATCAAGTTTTTAGGTTCCACTCAGTATTGTGTTCCAAAAGCGCTGTGATAGGGGGACAAATGGACAAATCCATTTCAATAGTTATCTGCTTTAACCGAAAGGCGATGGACAGAAATCGAGGTTGAGGTCCTACCCCGTCCCATCTTTTTTCACCTGACCTGTCAGCGCCCCCCCCCCCCCGTTTGGCCCCCCCACAGAATAAAATTATATTTACTTCAAATTATGTCATTTGATTGTGGTTTTGCGTCTTGCATTAAGTGGTAAAGGTGGAGCCAACAAGCCAATTTTCAGGAATTATAACTGAATTTAAAATAAACCTTAATAAGATTTAAAGTTGCTGCGTGGGATTTGTTGCCATGAGGCGTCGGACAATCAATTGTTTCCTTTCTTTATTTTCCTGTGTTGCTTTGTTCAAAGAGACACATTGAAGTTTTGCGTCCATACAATTTAACACACGATCAGAAACAAACTTTCTAATCAATCACGCCCAATGACAAAAGGAATAATACAGTTATAGAATTCCATTTCTGTACACATATTTATTGTGACATATACACAATACATTAAATTCAAAATTTTCAAACGTCGCTTAAATGATTTGCAAAGAACGCATTATATGTTCGTGTATAATCCTGAAACGAAGCAGAACTATACTGATTTACATCTAGTCATAATGTTTTTAAGCATAGTTTTAAAAATAATACTAGCAATTCGATGTTTATGTTTAGTGCTCTTTTATATTATTTGTTTTACATTAGTATGTAATAATGGGACTGTAATAATTTGATGTTCATGTCCTAAATTGCGTAAAGTGGATTTGAAAGCACGGAATCTTCACATTACATGTATAAGTCTCCGATACATTTGGTGAACAAAACTAGTTAATTCGAGGCGAGGCGAAGGACTGCTTGCCTTTCATTATCACGGTCTTGGCTTTTTAAAGATGCATCATGTAAGCGCTAAATCTGTCTATTGCAGGTTTTGACTTAGACATTTATTTACACGACAAACTCACAATGAACTCGCTAGACCACATCGGATATCGCAGATGTCAATGGATTCAAATACGATCAAAATATAATGATTAAATTTATAAATGGAGACGCTAGATTGAGTATCGATTAACAGGTAACGTTGCTACGGTAATAAGTTATGTTTGTCAAAACTTCAAACATCGATAACATCGCTCAGAATAAAGTAATTGGGATGAACTTTCCAATATTAATTATGAATTATCTGAAGAGTCCAGGGAAGAACGATCCAAGTCACTTTTTCCACGAACCCCAGTTAATAGCGCCATCTGGTAGCAAATTGAATCAACTTTCTGTGGAACAATGAACTTCAGGTAAAAACGATCGGAATCACATCGAACCAGGGCCCTCCTGAAATGGCCTCCCGGACAAATACAAGTCCAGCGACCCTTTATTTAACTTTAATTTGCCTGAAGTCAGTTGTACTGGTAATTGTGGTTCGTGTTTAACATCATTTTGAAGTTGTAATTAAACCCACTCGTTGTTCTGTTCGCGTCAAACATTCTCATCGAAAAGTCTGTTTTGCGTTTTACGCGAAAAGACAAAAATGTGACTTAGATCGTTCTTCCCCTGTACGCTTCCTATTTTGGTACTATTATAGCAAGAACTGTCAACTCTTTGTCTAAATCTTATAGAATGCATATTTATGTCTCCGTAAGTGCGCAAATTGCGCTTGTAAATGGTGACTAGATATCCATGCTATATTACCCAAGTTAAGTGGTTTAGCACGTTAAGCCACTAATACAATTAAAGAATAAAATTCCACAAACGTAAACCCTATAAGTGAATCTTACGACCGTTTCCTGACGGCTCAATTTGCTTCTTAAATCTAATGGTAATTCCTACAAAAGCAATGTGTAGTAATCTCGCATACAACATCAGTCGAGTGTGTACCTATCATGGCCAACTGACCCAGCTATCAAACAAAATGTGCATAAATAAATCAAATTACTAAATGAACCTAAATTAGGTTATACCCTATAAAATTTTAATGGATATTTTAAGTGCTTTAAGAAAATGAGTTAACATGCATTTTGGGCATAATTATAGATGTTGCAAAGCTCCATTAATAAGAAAAATCAGTAAGATAGGAAACAATTTTTTTGTGCATTGCTTCCAGTTTTCTGTTACTTTACTTCGATTAGAATGTGATTCAATTTCAATGGCTAATAGGAAATTAAAAAAATTCAGTCGGCTCACCCTGACAATATCTTGCATTATTGAATATCGGAACATCCAATCCAGACTAATCTTTTCATTTTCTAGAACATCCTGAAAGATAAGGAACATACCAGAAGTTCTTAGATAACATTTTGTTTAAAACGAATCTACAACAAATATACTTTCATATCTGTATCTTTTGTTTCTTAAAAAGAACCATCGTTATAATATTTCTTCTATTAATAGCTACAAAATTACTCAATTCTAAATAAAGACGGTCATTTCAGCCATGCCGTCTGTAATATTGTATTTTTTTTGTAGAAGTCAAAGCAGAGACATTACAAAGAAAATAATAACTACTTTTCGGGTACAATTCTTCGATACATTTCGATACCCCCCCCCCCAATCAATAATCATTATCAACATGGATTACGGAGTCATGAAATGGTTACCTGTAGACTTCCTTTAGGACAATATTCTGTTAATATACAACAATGTGGAGGATCTATACATGCTCCTATAAATCTTACAATATGGTCATTCTGTAAATCTTTTATCTAAAATAGATTTAAATATACATAACTGAGAAGAACTCTGTTTTTTGTTGTATTTTTCGCTGTATTAATTGCCTTTTTTTATATTCTTTGACGTAATTATTATTCAAATCGAACTGCACCCTACCCGGTCAATAACTATCGTAATGCCCCCGTCAGACCAGGGTGGCGTCCTCAATCACAAAATTGAAAAAAAGACAAATTCTCATAGCTTTCCAGTTTAGACCGTGAAATGACGAAGCCTATGTACGGAATGCATCGTTATCATAATAGTCTACATGTAGACAAGGTACCATTAGTACAGGGGAATTGCTCCAATTGGACTTGGAGATATAGTGCTGAACCCGGTTTATGGTTGGTCTAAACGTATATTATCACAAAAATCAAAAGTTTTGGCCAAAATCCAAATGGCTGCTAGTTTGAGATTGAAAATTAAGATTTCCACCCAATTATCATATGATTGAGTTAGGTATCAAAATATACGTTTGCGGGGTAGCTGAATCCATTTCCATTTCATTTAGACAAGTGGGTTTACTCCCAGCTACGCTTCTACCACTTTAGGAATGTCTGTTCGGCCCAATCTCTGCTCACTGCGCGGGAGATGGGTGTGTTTTAGCTTGGTCAGCAACCTTGATAACGGTATCAAGATTGAAAATAACGGCCATGCTATAGAAAGTAGCCTAAGCAAAAATACTCATTGTCGAACTTAGTCAAGATATTGATGGAAAAAAACAAGTTTACTTCTCCCCACCGACGCCTTAATAGAGTCCTATATTCCCCGCCATTGATATTGCTTATCTCTGCTTAGCTCTGATCATTAGCGAACTTAGTCAAGGCATTCACCTAATAAACAACTCGACCAATTTTGAACATTGAAGCTCAATAAGAAGCAGTATCATTGTCTCCCAAACGTGTGACAAACATACGATATATATAGATAGGTGGACAGACAGATGGGTGGATGACGAGGTACAAACTGTCCACCATCTTGAATTATTAACCAGTATTGCCTCCGCGTAATAATTCATCACTTACATTGTTATGGAATGGATTCAGCTACCGAGAAAATGTATATTTTGGTACCAAACCCGATCATATTATGATAAATGGATGAAATTGGCATTTTCCCGCCCAAACTGTTGGCTAATTCGGGTTTGTGCCAATTTGCCCTATTTGGACACGGATTTCAGACTAGGACTTTTTCTGATAATATACGTCTAGTCACCATGAACCATTGTCGGTAGCCTACTTTTATTGCAGCAAATGTCCAATATGATACGGATTGGGTTTAAATGCCTGGACTGTAATTTCGGTCGCTTTTTTCAAATGCACATCGTTTCCAGCAGAAAAGAGGATGTTTGGTTAGTGTAGACAGCATCATAATATGCATGGATCTCGTGATCATTGATATATGTTCAATTCTTACACAGTAACAAAACCTCTTTTTTATATAAAAAAGGTGATCTTTAAGATCACAGGGGAGGGGAAGTTATTATTGACATTGCTGGCGTTATCGCCTATAAGTCCATTATCAAGCTCCCAGGAGGTGGCGCTGAAATCAATAAAGTCTACAAAAGGATGATTAGAATAGACTCTAGAGTATCAGTATAATCTTTAGCTACATGTACAAATATAATCCATACAAATAAAATGATTTTTTTATAATACTTACTCTTTTGACTTCTATGAGTAAAGTTTTATTGATGTGGATATTGGTTTTATTTAATGGTTTTACGGCTATTAATAAACTCTGAAGAGCAAAAAATACATACGATATGGCATTTTATTTACTTCATTTTACCATAAGCAATCAGTAAATAGGTGGATTGTCTGGGTCTAATTTGAAAGGTATGATAAAGAGTCCATGAACATATTGTATTCAGCTCACCAACAAAACAGAACAAATAGTGCAGTGAGGTAATCAGGGGTAATAAAAAAACACACTGCAATTCAGCTGTTATAATGCATCTACAGCCCGGATACTAAAATAATCAACCGTGGTTCTCCTGTAATAGAGCCCCGGTAATAAATAATCTACAATGACGATCATTCTAATGTTCTACATCCCATCTAGTAAAACAATCTACAACTACTATTGTTCCCCTGTAATACAACCAAGATAATAAATAATCCACAATGACCACAGTTCTCCTTTAAAATACAGATGTTACGTCTTACTTTGATGATGGCGACTTGCCGATCGTACATTAGATGAAATAGTGGACTCGTGTGACGTATTTCATTGAAAAGCACGTGTGGGATAGTGTCTGTATATTAAGTTGTTTAAATGTCTTGAGCTAAAAACATTGCGTAATATATTGAAACAACACTCGGCTAATGCCTCGCGCGCAATATCAATATACATAATGTCACGCTCTCGACCATTAAACTATACGTAATGCACCCCAGACAATAAATACTCTACGACTACAGTTCTGAATAACAGCCCAGGTAACAAATAATCTACAACGACTACTGTTCTCCTGTAATTTAGTCCAGATAATAGACAATTTATAATAAACGACAGTAGTTCTCCCAGTAGAACCCAAACAATGAAAAAACCCTGAAAGAAACGGTATATTAGTTTTTTGTTACAGCTTCATTGTTTTAAAAAAATTGCAAAAGCTGCAATTCGCCTTTAATTACAGTCTGCAACATAAATTTACATCGACAGCAGTTTTATGTACGGTAAAGGGCTACAGCGAAGACAACAAAAAAACATGCAAGGACTACACTGTTCTCCCACATAATGTCAAGACGAAATATACTGGAGTTCAATATATATTCGCATAGTTCCATAGCCTGGTATTATTATCCAAAATAAAGCATCTGTACGTGAGTGTATGGTGGTTGTTTTCATGCCAAAATATAATCATTGACAACAACAACCATTGCACATAAAGGCCACAGCACGAATTATGATCTTAATGTAGTGACATATCAGGACAGGGCCTCTTAAAAGTTTCTTTGAACTACACGTTTTATTAATTCCAGAAACACAATCCTAATATAACAAAATGAATAGAAAATCTCCAGAGATATTTTAGGAGAGTGATATTGGCCAGCTAATCTAATCGTATGATCAACTACACGCTAGAGATTAAATGAGATAAATGAAACTGACACTAAATAAAACAGAATTTGTCGATTATAAATACCTTATAAAAAGCAGTTTTGGTGAAAAGTTGTTTTTTCTTGCCCGATTTTTCATGAACTGGTAAAGTTTCATTCGAACCACAGCTAATCAGAGAACTTTTCTGGAAATAGATGTATATTTTCTAAAGTTTATAGAAGAAAAACTTGACATTAGCGGATGCTATATAATTGAAATTGTATTAAAGCTTGGTTTATACATGTTTTGATATATAAAACTGTTGATAATGGAAATCCTGTGGTTTTTTGAGTTGTAGGCGATATAAAACTGTTTGGATTGAGTGTGGCATTATCATGTATTCCATTAATGGAACACCAAATGAGCTTTATTCTTTTTATTTGCATGTTTAAAGTATCCGTTCTATTCAGTGAATAACAGTTTGTAATTTCCTGTAAAATTGTGTTAATCTTAAATCCTAGTTCTATGTAACTGCTTTAAGTTTTTCCAAGAATTTTGATTTACAACATATTTCAGATTCATAACATTTTATCAACACATATACTGTAATGATAAATATTTGGTTACAGGGGAGACTTTTCAAAGGGGTTAAATTATGATGTGCTAATGGCAAATAGAATAATGTTAGCAATCTGTATAGCAAAGTTTTCTCAAAATTGCAAATACGCCACTTGTAATAATATGCGGTAGTCGTAAGAACCGAAAAGCATAGCTCCAAAACCCTTCACAGCCGACGTGTGACGCATACTGCTACAGATTTTATTAGTCTTGATGATCGTCTACATTTTTAATTCTCTCTTGGGACTTCTCTTACGTTGTGTATTTACAGCTTACTAGCTCAGTGGATCCCATATGAGTACCATCTTAAAGGGACAGCAGAAATTTTCCTATCATTAGTAATCATATGATATTTTGTTTTCTCACAGAACCAGCTATGTTTATCAATATAAATCTTTTTATGTGTCAACCCATCACTCATTCATTTGAATTCGTGAGATGTATATGCCTTGTCTATGAACATGGGGCTAATAACCAACCAAGAAAATAATATGAATCTACTGATATTGATTAATTTAAAGAGGTAAAATTCTACCAATCTTACTACGCAATTACCGCCCCATTCCTATAACACCTTAGAAGGCGTAATAATAATATGCCCGTCTTCATTAACCCAGCGGTTGCAGTAAAGTAGAACGTTAAACCCTATTTCATTTCGCCCTCTAGAACCCTGACAGCTAGAGATATAACGCTAAACTATTGTAAAAGCTAAACCTGTTTGGAGACTTACAATCATCCCATAGCATATTGCGACCTATGGTATTTCGGTGCCTCCACGCCACCACCTATCCTTATGTGTCAACGGATTCTATGTGAAATATGAAAATGCTGCATATTTAGAGAAATAAATAACTTACTCTCTGTGTAAAGTAGTGACTGTCTTGGCGATCTAACGTTTTAGTATGGAACACCAAGTCATCCCATTTGACCCTCCAGTTCATCTTCATTAACTCTGCTTCCATTCTCATATGCCTTCAACAATATAAACAACAGGTCATGTAAGTCCGTGCTCATATGTCATTTCTTTAAATATATAATAACTTCATGTCATCTATTACAACATAAACAGTTTCAAATTTCTTAGTTGTGTAAAACGTCCACATGAACCTGAAGAGGTATCTGAATCATCTAGACCCAGCAATTATACGTTTTCTTGTGTACGACCGTTGTCATTACCGAATTGGAATTGGATTAGAAGCTTAATAGGAGGTGACCTCTGACCAAACGTTCACATAGGGGGCCAGCGTTATGCAATACCGAATTTCATAGCTATTTTGATAAACAAACAGAAAATCAATATGCAAATTAGTCTGCTTTGATAGAATATACCTAATATCAAATTTGTAAATTTCAAAATCTAGACCAGTTGCTCTAGCTGCAAATGCGCAGATCTTCTCACACATATCTGGAATGAGTCGTTCACTATGGTAAGAACAATGTAAATACGAACTATTAATCCTTTAAATTTCTACCTCTGGTCTACACACAGCCATTAATATTATGAAGCCATTTACCTATAAATGAAGAGAATGGCCACCAGAACCATAATTAGTAGACTTCCTAAAACAATCATCACAATTATGTATTCTGGCATAGTAGCTAAAATACAAAAAAGCGGAATATATCATTCCTGGATAAACAATAAATGCATGAGTTCAAGTGGCATACAATACAAAGAGGTTAAACCAGACATAAATCTCTTCTTTGAGCGGCATTTAGCAAATTGACACACGCAATAAACACATAAATATAATATAGAACACAAGTCATGTTTCATTGAGGGGTCTTTGAATGAACGTGGCTTGTAACGATGTTATATTCATCGTTATAATTTGTTTGATAACACTGAAAGAGGGAGAGAGAGGGAGAGAGAGAGAGGGAGAGAGGGAGAGAGAGAGAGAGAGATATGGGGTTTAACGTCCACTCGACACAAACTAGGTCATTTCGGGACTAACATATGGTTTAATTTTATTTCAATAAGTCATTGGTAACATTTAAAGAACCCTCACATTATTTAAAATAGTAGTTGTGTTTTGTGTTTAGTCAGAACCTCATTGTTAAAATCGATTGATCGCCACAGATACAAAAGTCATCTAAAGTCCACATTACTTTATTGAATTCACGCTAACATGTATACACGAACATCAGGGCTAAGATGGCATCTAACCTATGCTTATTTTCTTTTTCGTTTGAATGGTCTAAGTTACTTTCTGTTGGTTTCACGCCACCACCTTTACTTTGTTTCTCAGTCGGCGTTTCATCTTTATCCATGGACATCGAAGCCAAGATTGTATCTAACCCACGAATTTGTTTTTTTGTTTGAATCGTCTTAAGAACAGTATTGCCTAATATCATGATAGCGGAGATTGCCCGTGTTCCAAATCCGACTAGGATTCATTTAGCTGAGGGTCCCATTCGCCCAGGGCCCAAATTCGCCCGAGGTCCAAATACGTAGGCGTAAAAAATTCACAGGATCATGCTGTTTAATTTGATACCACATAATATGTGGCGATGGAAATCGGTGACGAAGCGTTATTCGCCCGGGGCCCAGGCCCAATTCACCCGGGGTCCGAATCCGATGTTCTAAACCATTCACGGGGTCATACAAATTATGTGTATAATCTAATTACATAGTTTATAGCTCTAAATCGTGCATTGTTTCTGAATTATCAATATAAGTCCAGTCTAATTTCATATATGTAATTTCTATAAGTGTGCATATAGCTAATATATAGAACACATATAGCTATATAATTATCTATCAAGTCATCCTGTACACTGCAGAATGGTACTCCTATGGGTAAGACTACGAGAAATAATGTTACCAGAAATTGATGGACATATGTATAAACCTTCATAATCCAATACATCAGATTCAAAACTCTTGTCTGGAATAATTTTAATTTGGAATAGACAGAGAGATTAAACTGGACGATGTCGTTACGCTTCTTGAATATTAAACTCTATCGCTAGACAAGAACAATTTGAATCAGAGAGGAGACAGAGCTACGCCTGCAAATACTGCTATTATGATTACGAACATACTCTAAAATAATATATTGTGCTAACAAACATGTACTTGTATACTTGAGTTATTCAGGCGGTCTTAGAGAATGTGATATTTCGAGACATTCGTGACATTTGTTACTAGTCTTTGATATTGCATAATACAGTAGAGATCGTATCATAGTGATTCTGAAATAAGAATAAGTATGATTCCGCCAAGTGAACATCGTACACAATCTACACTACCAACAGTCGTGCCTTCATCATACCCTAGGCCACTATCAGTTGATTTGTCAATATATTCAATATTTCGATTGAAATACAAAGGTACAATAGTGGTCAATAGTTTATTGAACTCGTTAGAAACTTTCAAGATACACGAGAAGTTATGTCAGGTCTGCGATACCCGTTAATACTGGAAGGCAAAACTTGATTTTCAATAACGCAGCTGGTCCGTCGATGGTATCCTCGGGTACATATGGCCTCGGTTTAAGTCATCAGTCACGATGTTTAAACGCAATAGTATAACACAGCCTATAAGCATGGTTAATGCTGATCTAACATATCATAGAACAAAGAAAAACGATATTGTCAAATATCACACCACCCTTTAAGCGTACGACATGTATGCTGCTAGTCGGTTGACATTCAACACCGCTATTCCGCAGTAAATTAATAAAATAACACAGATTTGCAGTACAAAGTGTGCTTTGTGTTTACTCGTTTACTGATATGCCCTATTTATTGTTTGCTGGCAGCATTATGGAATATCAAATATCTAATAACCATCCACTTGATAGCCGTAATCTATTCAAAAGTGTAAAACGAATAGTAGTTTGGTTAGCAATATTCTAACAAAAACAAAATTACTCCCGGTTTCTTAGCCGAGGAGGCTGACGAAATGTCCGTCTGAGAATACCAAATGATGTCTAAAACCGAGGAACACAGAATGATGTCTAAAACATGTAAAACGTTTTAGGGTGGGTCATTACCATATTAGGTAAGTGTTTCATATGGGTACCCTCTCATGTCAACCTTATTCTATTTAATTGGACTAATCCGAGTACCAGATGACTGGACAATAGTAACACACTTCCACAAATTGTTAGTGGAAGAACTGTCAGTGAGTCCGTCTAAGGAAGTAGAAGAATAATGCGGGGTACCTCATTAGCCTAAATCTACCCTTCACCCATTTATTTAACGATTTCAATATATTAAACTGAGAACCTTTCATAGAACTACTATGGTATGTAAAACAATATTATCAGCAGTTCTGTTTTAAATTGGTTAGTGAGATATCACGTCATATTATAAGATATAAGTACTATCATCTCTCGTTTTAATGATTTTCAAATCCTAAATTGGTAACTAATTTCCGAATAACGCTGACTATGGGTCTAACTTTAAAAACACATGAACGGTCATCTTAAAGTCAAACATACAAAATTCTTATATTCAGTATACAGGATACAGAAACATAATATACTCAACAGCAAAAAAAACACAAAAAAAAACACCCACAAAAACGTCAGTACGATTTCAAAATCAGAGAGGCACTTAAATCTAGAGAAGGATTTACAAAATGGATCAAAGCAAATTTTTGTGAACACTATATTGACACATTAATGATTATGTCATCACAATTCCAAGACATTACGAGAAGATTTAGAGTCTGTACACAGTCTATAAATCAGTATCTGGCATGTCCCCACCAAGACTGTCAATAACAGCAGGACCAGACGATTGATTGATGAACGCCTTATTCTCAGAAAAGCCTGGCGCTTGTTCAGTCTCCTCTGAATTTCATCCCAAAGATGTTCAACTGGGTTTAAGTCTGGACTAAGGGCTTGTCCGTGCATAACATTGACACCGTTCTGCGGTAGAAACTCTGGCACTGGAAAACGTTGTTTCGATGACGTGCGAAATATGGTCTGAGGGCTTGATGCCGCTTACTCCCCATGGGAAACACCAGATGACCCACTCTCTGGTTCAGACCGATTCAACCTCAAACCATTATGCTTGGACTTCCCCGTGAGTCTCGTTCCATGCACATTGGTCAAAATAATGCTGGTCACGTCGACGCCATAATCTGGTCCTGTCATCTGCAGTTGATACCCAATACCGACTCTTATCAGTGAACATAACAGTTCTCTTGTGCCTGTGTCGCTAGTTTTGGTGTTGTTGGGCAAACTATATGCGTTAATATCCTTCCCGAAAATTAATGGAACCTATTTTATTATGAATTATGGCATGGCCGATAATTTGGTACGACGTTATATATTACTTAGAATACTAAATAATTACAAAGTTTAAATTAGAGATAGAACAAACCTTCTTCGGGACAAAGTGCTTTATCAAAGCCACATATTGGTGTATCTTTTGGCGGTTCATCTTTACCCCCTGGCCAATGGATGACCTTACCAGGTACTGCTTCATATCGTTTTTCTCTTCCAATATAATTAGCTACAACCTGAAAAATATCAAATGTATATTCGAGCAATGACGAATACTTTAGGCTCGCCTGTTGAATTTAACGCTCCGCAATTTTACATTGATTTTAAAACAATTGACAAAATCACTATAAACCTCGGTTTTTATGTAGAGAAATTGCAGATGCAGATATATTTCAGTGAATATATATTGTTTAATCTCTTAGAACCCATTGTGATATGTTTGCAAAGAACACCAAATTTTCAGGTGGAACCGGAGACTAGATTATAGACTACCAATCACTTTGTGGCTGGATAAATTTGTCTGTAGCTCATATGCTTGTGAAACAACAACTTACCACTGACTTCACATTTTCTAGCTAGTAAATTGTAAGTATTTTTAATGTTTACTTCGTGAACAAAAGAGCCTGATTGACAATACAGCTACTGTTAAAACGGCTGCAAAATGTCCAAGCCGGGTAAAACTTCCTGAAAGTTTTGGACCGTAATCACCTGACACTATCAAATATGAGATCG
This sequence comes from Patella ulyssiponensis, assembly GCA_963678685.1. Lineage (NCBI taxonomy): Eukaryota > Metazoa > Mollusca > Gastropoda > Patellidae > Patella > Patella ulyssiponensis. The sequence goes on along the minus strand of OY783229.1, from coordinate 48,228,301 downwards.
ATATGGGTAACCTGATTTTAAATTCAAAATATAAACAGAAACATAATTTGACTGTTCTTTAGTCGAAAACTCTATATTTGTATTATTTACATTGTTACGTTTCCGGCTCATGAGAGAATACGCTTGTATGGATCAACATTTGCACGATATGTAGAGCCTTGTAATTCATGCCCAGCAGGTGTAAACATTCCTTTTCTCGAATTCAGCGGAACAAAAAGAAAGAACTAATCACTGCAGACGTTTTCTGTAGAAAATTCCCTTGGCAATTAATTATCTTTATTTGACGTTTGTGGTCGAAATGACTTCTTTGAAAGGACAAGATTGGTAGCAGAGTCAAGTTCGCCAATTAACGACTAAATAAGTTATCGTAGCCCAAAGACACAAACTACAAAAATTAGTCGAAGATTTAATTAACTTTTGATATAAATAAAACAAACTTCAAAGATGGCGGCAAAACACCACCCCCGCATAAACTCCTGGGAGAAGATATAACCAAATAGTTTGACATTGGTTAGTCCTATATGTTTGACACTCATTTCCCATCAAATTTATCTGATATAATAATATGATTATTTTCCCCCGCGTATATTATAATAATATGATTTGGACAAAATGTATTTTCCTTTCATTATATGGTGATGATATTATTTCAACGTAACGTATTTTTTGCCGATTATATTATGATGATTTTTGAAATCACGGATATGCGTTCTTTGATTTTCATTTAATTGTCATTTGTGGATTCCACAACTCTTTTCAACATTTCGCTACATTTTATCCAATTTGATCATTTGTACAATGATCACGCGGCCCTGGAGTTTGATAAACATAGCCCCCGTGATCTGAATGTTTCCGTTAGTGTTAATACAGGTATAATGATTTATTCATATTCCGACACACTGCCTCAAACGACTGTCGTGATAATGGAGTTCTAGTAGATTAGTCGCATACGTGTGGAACCTTTTAGTTCGGCACACTAGATAGAACCAGTCAGTGGACACCGTGGGGTGTGACAAATTTTGTTCGATAAGAACTTTGATACCAGACCGTAATGTATATTACACAAACAACACACCATTTAGCTAAAGGTAGATGTAATTTTGTTGTGAATTAAATAACTTTACCTCAAATTTACCGGTTTCAGGATTCATGTCCAATAGAGAATAGTCTATCAATCGATCCCCATTCTCATCGATATATACAGTTCCACTTAATCCTGAAATAATCGTACTATCAATATTACATATGACATGTCTGGAATAGAATGTGTGAAGATGTTCCTGTGGATTACAGTAGTTAGAAATTTACATGCTTTGTCTGCATTGAATATCTCGGTATCAGCAGACGCTACCTTCGCACATGAAAGTTTCTACTGATGGACTGTTTATTGTCCAAAAAACTAAAAATAAATTGAAATGAAATGAACAGACATGCGGTTTAATGTCGCACTTTTTTTGTGTTCTCCAAACGTTATACTATAGGGTATAATAACATCACCTATGTCTCAATGATTGTCTCTTTGTGACTTGATAAATTCGTTGGCTTGTTACAGATTACCCCGAAACGCAAGCTTCTGACTGTCAAAATTATGACAATGGCAGACCATATGACCCTTTGACTCGTCAACTCAAACTAAGATTTCGACGCATTCCTTGTCCCCCAAAACATAAGGTTAGACACCAACATTATCATCCTAGACAAAATACTATGGGAATTATAGTGGATTATTTGAAATAACAGCCGTCATGGGCGCCACGTTTAAAATCTCAAAACCCTTAAGGCTGATTGAGATTCACCGGACAGATTCTGAAAAAGAACACCATAGGCTACTAAAACTAATTATAAAAAAACTTTGCATACAATTTCCAGGTTCAGCCATATTTCTACCGGACAAAATACAGTCTATTACTATAGTCTAGACGAAATAAATCTTTATTTGTCTGATGCATGCTGATAATCACTCATGGTCATCATTTTATATGGAATAAAGCATGATTGAATTGACTCTTCTGGACGGAAGAGTATTATTCTCAGCACGGAAATGTTCGTCGTTCCATAATAGCTTGTCTACAAACATAAACACTTCAAAAGATATTAAGGAAACGTGGAATGTGTGATAACATTTTCGTACGAGTTCCTCGAGTTAATAGAGTGTGGGGGGGGGGGGGTGCGATTGCTAAGAATCCAAATCTACATACTCTTACCAGATTCTATTTACAAACTAGCAGTTCTGTGAATCCAGATTTGTCTGTTGTTGATTTACCATTTTGCTCTCGAAGAATCCACGTGAACAATCGGAAGCGCATATTCGAATACTACTGGATTCGGAAAATATCTTTAGTACAAAACAGAACAGACTCTGATTTTCTAAAATATCAAGATTCTGATTCCCGACAATAATACGCGACTCTTTTCTCTACCGTTGACGTACATCCATTAAATTTCAGTGGACAAGTTTGTGAGCCTGAATTACTTTCACTTCATTGTTTATCAAAACACACTGGGTAATTAGAATAATTGGACATATTATTTAGATTGATATTACGGGTTACAGGAGATCATCCAGACTATTTCCATATTCCAACAATAGACAACTACAACGGCATCTACTACAATCAACGTTTAGAAATATTCCAGACGCCTCTCTTCAATTACCAGGCTAAATGGATAACGTTCTTGACGTCACTGACGTAACCAAAAATACCACCTATTAAATCAGTGTTGACACACGGTAAATAAAAAAATGGTCGCCATTTTTAGGCTTGGAGATCTCAAAATTGAAAATCTGCAACCAATTATGACGTCTTTAACGACTTAAAATTTCTAAATGTTACACATTAAAAACATTTTATTCAATAACAGTTACTGGTTTATTAAAATGCAAAGTTTCGACGATAATACTCTCAATTGATAAAGACGAGGGTATCATCGTCGAAACTTTGCATGTTGATAAACAAGTAATTGTTATTCAATAAATAGTTTTTAGTGTGGTAATGTTCAATTACTAAATGCCACTCAAAGAAGTTTCTAAATGTTGATCCGAACAGCCGTTAAAAAATATATATATAAGCAATTAGACAGAAATTACCTGGAAATGTTCTATTCCACAGACTTTGCGCCAGTTTGATGTTGTTATGGTGAATGTTTCCCGCCCTTATACTTTCGTTCAGTACGGTAGCATAGATGACTACGGCATCATGGAAGATTCCAACAAAACTATTTACCTGTAATTCATCAAATTAGGACCGACATAAAAATTAAAATTAACACAGAGCAAAATATAATCATTGTTTTAAAACGTGAACGTAAAAATCATGTTTTCAATTCAGTTGATCTTCTGATCTTATATTCGTCGGTGACCATTGTTTTGTTTTTGGAGGGGGCAGGGCTGTGGTAGGGTTTTGTTGGGGGGGGGGCGTTTATTTGATTCCCTCGTGATTTCATTCGCAAATATCGACAGGCCAAACCGCCCCCTCCTTTGCACAATTTCGGAACTCATTCCGTCTGATCTATGATTATTTTTTATACAAATAACTCGTTATGTATCGTATTTTCGTTATATTCTGCTTTATTTAATCTTTCTTATTTTAAAAAAAAATGGATTCAGAGCACTGGTATCGAATTATTTTTTTCTTCTAATATAAAAAGAACGAATGGAAGTGTGAAAAAACAAGTGCAATTAAACAGACTGGGGCGAGGCAACATGCGTCCGTCGCTTTTAGGTCCTTGTAACCTTTGCTGACATCCGAAATGTTCAAATGAAATGAACTGGGGGTTTCCCTCTTTTCTGTTCCAAAATTTTGCCCTGACAGCGTCGCTACGGCCTATTCTCATACATACACGTCAAGTAAACGGTATATTGGGTTGGCGTTCCATTCGAACGACCAGACCCTGTTACTAACCAGATCATCTTTCCTACACAACAATTTATAACAGTCTAGGCACAATCAACGAATACGGTTGGATACAACCGACAGATTAGTTTAAATAATATTTTGATAAGTATGACAACCCGTACATCAAAAGTTAAACGGACTATCTACTTATTACTAACGTAAATAAATTCATACACTTTTGTGATGGAATTAAGGTCATGGGATTTATTCTAAACCCTAATATTACAATCATTCATTTATAATACGTCGCTTTGTTACATGAGAAGAGCGAGTCATTCATTCGGAGAATGATATAAACGAAGTAGATTTACAGATCATAGTTTTTTATTTGAAGTACGCTACCTGTTCATTTGGCTTTAACTAAATTCCCAGAGAATTAAAGCACTATGGGGAACTTAGTCGATAAAGGCACGACACGATTTCTAAATATAAAATATAATTGGTATTATGACGTAGGTACACATGTATAGTGGTCACTTTAACACGTCATTGCACGATACTTGAAACTAGTCTGGCGTACCAGTATTTCTAAATAAATCAAGTGTATGACATATCGGTCTGGAACATATTGTGTACATTTATCCCAAGATATTGTAATATCCACGAAGGTAATTTACTTTCAGATTAAGAATTAAAAAGACTGTAAACATATTTTTTTCCTCCAGATTTCCTTTTCCCAGAAGATAACAAATGAATATTAACTCGAAATAAGAGATATTTATCTTTTCTAACTAAACATTCTGAATCTCAAAACATTTACCTAAGCCTTTCAGATAAACAACATAACCATACTTTTTGCAGGAATTTTTTCTTAGTAAAATAATAAAATTATAGCGAATGGGCTTAGATATTTAGTATCTCTAACGAAAGTAATATCAACTTCAGCCGACCTAATAAGGATCAATCCAGGTTTCCGGTGTAATCGACACATACGTGTTCCAGTAATACTACCTTAGTTTACATACGAGCAGGACAAATGATTGAAAAGGACTGTTATCTTAAATAATAGTATTCACACGGGAAATCTGTAACCCCGTCTTATTAATAGTCAACGTCTGTAATGTGCCGAAAAAGACATTGCAGAGGACCATAAAAGCATCCAATTGTTTTGATTTGAGAAAAATCGAAATATGGAATTAAATCAGTCTACTGTTTATCACTCAATAGTTTACAAGCCAAGAATAAAACCAAAATTATAGGTAAAATTTGACTTCTGCTATTAAAATCTCTCGAACAGAAAATATAATCGTATTGGATTTATCAGAAGAACACTTTATCCAAAATTAAATCAAAGCGGTTTAACACCAACATGTAGTTATACTTTGCCTTTCATCTAGTCAAGCGATGGTTTCGTAACAGTCTGTCGTCTGTTAAAGAACTTGTCTTGTAAAACATTAAAAGCAATTACTTTCAAAATGACCTAGTTTTCTAGATATCCTTTAATCCCAATTATTACTCTCTCACCAATCATACATACTTCGTCATTTCCGTAGCTAAACTCAGGATATATCTTTGAAGCTCGATGTTTGACTTCTCGTGAAAATTTTTCATATTCCATGGAATGTGGTTCTCGTTGTCGTACCGTCATCAATGTTTCAAATGCCATTCTTGCCTCTTCGTTCCTTTCATCGGTATCATTAACTCTATACCACGGTCTCTCACTTTGTTCTTTACTGCAATAATTAGAATCATTTATTCAATATACACCCACAGATTTAAATGTCTTCTTTGATTCCATGCAAGTTTCTAACAATACGCTTCAGACAGATTTACAAACAATGCAACAAGTGGATAAGAGTGAACTGGGTATTTATTACACGGATAAGGATCCACGAGGATTTACAAATTCTTGACCTGACTTGTGTGACGCATTTTGGGTTTTTTTAATAGTGATAATAATTTAATCTGTCTAAATATAATTGAAATCAAGATAGGAATAACCAGTTTAATTACATAAATATCCTTTAAACGGTTTATGCACAGCCCTTGCAAGTTTCAACACGCATGATTGATCCATGATAGAACCTGTCCGGCAATCATCTGCGCATGCGTCCGATAATCTACGTATAAACCAGAATTCGAATGATCATCGATTTCCAGAAGTTGCTTGTGGGGATACCAGTCACTAGTTGGGCATCTGAGAGGACGTCTTATTCGGCAGGTTGAAAGAAATGAAATGAAATGGAGTTTAACGTCCTACTCTTCTGCACCTGACAGATTGAAAGAGGCATTATGCAAAGGCTATACATATCTGCCAATTGTATGTCTTTTTCTGACTTAAAGTGCTACATAAATTATTAATAAGAATTATATTATACAATGTGCGCCATATCTACTTTAAACCATAATATGAATGATGCCACTCACGGTGACGGCCCATTGAAGGACTGGCAATTGAAATTCCGGTTTGTATCGTGGCAATGTTAAAACAATCGAAATACAAATTTTCAATCGTCAGTGGTCGGGCACAATTTAACCTAAATCTTATATAACGTCCCTTATATGGGGATAGAAAAAAGAAATCACAGAGTGTACGAACCTTTAAGATGTCAGAGATTGTATGTGGTTATTGTATTAAATATAGTTGAGAAACAATAACTATTCACTTTAGGTTCTGCTTTCTCGATTCTTTATAGCAATTATTCGAATAATATTCGAATATTAGCTTAATATTCGAATAGTGATTTAATCCTAATGACATAACTTTATTCATTAGCATTTATCAATCTGAATGGGATAAAGTAACGTTCACCAAAGCATAGAAATATTTACTGATCATATAAACTCAACCCAATTTTAATGAATCAAATAAAATGAAGTTACCTGCTGAACAGATCCACATTTATGAAGACATATTCGCCATTATCAAAATGTAACTTCCTGGCGGCTATCATGATATCTCGAGCAGAATCTAATGATGTACACATGACAATCACTGTGAAATAAAATTTAAATATTAGACATTCATTATTGAAAAATAACGTTGGAAAGAAATCGAAAGATTGGGCATTTAATTTGTAGACTTTGACTTTCTAATTAAAGGGACAATAACACCCTTGCTGGCTTGGCAGCTCTAGAAAATAAATAATAGTCTTATTCTAAGTACCAGATGTTTATGTGTCCTACCTGTTGTGTAAATTATCCATTACATCATATTTTAAAATCCAAGTCCCATTTGAAAAGGTTTACGTTAACCTTCTCAAATCATGTAGTTGAATTTTTCCAATTTTTTAAATTAGGTGTGTTACGATGAAATTTGTATCATCAATTTATTTGAATTTTGTAAAATAATACAATTTGTTGACCAGAATAAAGATTGGGACATATTATTCAATTACAACAAGAGTGTTATTGGGGCTTTAAGGGAGAATTATAAACTAATGAGCCCGGTGTGACCTCAGCACTTTATTTAAAGGACTGGACTTTTTTTATATACTAATCTATATGTCTTGAATATTGTTGATATTACATTTTATATAGTTCTGTGTAAAACACCAACTTTGTAGCTGGTCATCCACAGCCGTGTTGCTATTTTCAGGCATTATGTGTAAAGTAGGAGATTGTTACTGGACAATGTTTTACCACAGTTCACGCATGTTTCAAAAGTTAAATGTCATCAAATCTATGTATATTCTTTCGCTAGGGAATGTCCCCGTCAGATCGAGATTACGTCCATACTGCGCTGATGCGACCGTACGGCGAACAAAAATTGCACAAGGTCGCCGGCAAACGTGAAGACAACGCGAGAAAATGTCCCCAAAAATTACAAACTTAAAAAAGGTCAAGTTCTCACAGCTTTCCAGGAGCGATCGTAAAACCTTGGCGTTTGTTTTGAACATGCTCAAAACAAACGCCGTGACACAGCGATCATTGGCGACCATGGAGACCACAGCAGGATATCTAGCGTTTCCACCACGCTTTTACCACGCCGTGACATAGCGATCTTGACTCGCTCTGAGATCATTTTCCGTCGTCGTAGCAGCGCAGTAAGGAAGCCACCCCGGTCTGACGGGGTTAACAGCGGGTAAGCCATACGCCTACATCTATAATTTCTTTAGGCCAACGCAAGATTTCGTCAAGGTCGCTGAGATATAAATAAGGTTAGGGCACGTGATTGTTGGCGAGATTGTGGGTTAAGGTTAGGATAACTGTTTGGGATAGTCCAGGGTTAGGGTTTGGATTGGGATGAAGTTGGCCTTATGAAATAAATGTAACCCCCGGAAGTATCGTTAAGGATAATTAACATTTAAACTGAAAGATGCTTTAAAACGATTCCAGTCGTCTTCAAGGAATTGTTTGCTAAATATTGATGCTTCCTCATTTACTCGATTTTATTTTTTTATTTGAAGGTGAAACACCTGATATTACTTTGTCATGGATACGTCGGTTATTTTCCTATTTTCCCCTGATAAAGTTATTTTGGTATTTTCCCCTGATAAAGTCGTCATAGATACGTCGATTTCTTGAGAGCTTGCGTATTACCGATCAAAGTTACTATATATCATTATGATCAAAAAGTAAATTCCATTTGAAAAAGAGTGGAAGAATGTAACTGCTTGTATAAATCTCACCGGAAATTAAAACCGAACGCTGTAGTATTTTCTGTAATTGATATCAACGTAAAATATCTCGCAGGCGGTGTAAATACATGACGTATCCTAAAATATCTTACAAGTACCTTTTCTCAAACTGGTTGTCTTAAAAGGTTGAAATTCGATTCTATATCGTTTGATATTGTCTGCGTATATTGAAAACTAAAAAAAAGTTGGTATTTGGTGTGGTCAAAAATTGTATAAAAGTTAGTAATTTATCACTATATTGTAACTTTTTATTGCTATCTTATGACCCAAATACAGTGTTCAACAAAAAGCAAGACAATTAAAGCTTCAAATGTTTTCTTTCGACGGTTTATAAAATTAGAAGGCAGGGTCTCCAGACAAGACTTGTGTTACCTGAAATAAATCCAAGCACTGCTTGCGCTTATCCTGTTTGGACAATTTCTTGGCTTAGTTCTAAAGAATCAACCCCATGACACGTAACATTTATTTGTGTTTTCAATATAAATCTTCAGTACTTTTGACATCGATAAACTGTTAACCCCCTTACGGATAAAATTACTGTCCTATTGAGCTGAAATAAGGGAAATACTCGATGTTCAAGATTCTGGATTCAGATTTTTTATTTTATGTATAATTGTCCTTAATTAGCTCACTCTCTCAAATTTCTTAGAAAATTTCCCCCAACATTATGTATTTTATTGTAGATGCTAAATAAACGAAAACACGGACGACATTGAAAATAATTACCACGAAGAACAATCGTTGCATATTTTCAATGACTACAGTCATAAGAGAGTATGGTTAAATAAAAGCCAAGCCCGGTGGAATAATGACCAATAGTGTCCTTGTACAATTTTTAACTAGATATGTCCCCAGGGTATACAATGGAACAAGATTCTGAAAGACGTCTGTCATTAACCAAACGACACACAAAAATCCCATCTATATATTACTTGATATTCATGATAAATGATCAATATCCACAGAATCAATTGTCTGCCATTGTCCAGTGACAGCAACATTTATATCCCAGCCAATATCATGTCAATCACCTGGAAGAATTAAGGATCCAAGTCAGTTATACAGAATACGACCTGGATTGGAAATAATTAAAACCCTTATTATTGCTTTTAGCAGCACGCAATAAATCCAGTGTATATAATGGAAATATTTTGTGATAGTCTAGACTGGTATTTTAATTAGAGATTATTGTTCCTATTTTAATAATGTCCATTCTCTTAATTATAATCATAGTATCAGGTTTCACTTTCTGGACTACCACAAAATGATGATGATGGCAATGAAAGCAAACCCTGCAAGTAAGCAGCACTGTTATTTGGAGAGGTGGGGGTTCTGCACTTTTGGTTTACTGCATTAATTAAAATAAAAGTATTTTTCTGGTGTTACAATTGAAGGACACGTGTCTCCTTTTGTTTCGCAGGCTTACTTAGCATGGAAGGAGCTGCTTCAACTACCAGGTGATCGTAACTCCGGGGTTCGATCGTGGTGTTGGCCGAGAAAGATTTTGTAAGATTTTCATTCTTAATTCCATTTAACAGTGGTGCAGGACAGGAATAGCGGAATAGCGGCTTGTCTTTTGGATAAAACGAAAATCTGAGGCCAATTATACAGTTGCGAAAGACTCGTCCTACCCTTTATAAAACAAATATCTTTTGTTAGTTAACGATTCAGAAACATTAAGACAATTATAGCTTATAGAGTCTGCTGTCTTCCGTGGGATATCTGATCATTTTACAGGTTATAAATTTAACCACAGCATCTTGTCATATTATTATCTTTGGATACAACTAATGTTAGAATACTGTCAGATGGGTAACGAAATTAGTTATTATTTGACACGCAAATGAAATTAATAAAGAAAGTTAGGCTATATTATTATACACAAGCCATATCTTCTCGCTTGTCCCTCCTAGCAGTCCTAGCACACTAGCTATTGAATGCCCGTCCTCATTAGCCCAGTCGGAACAGAGCAGTATGACGTCAAACCCCATTGCATGTTATTTCATGTAAAATGCAATATATTTAATCTAAAATACATTTCTTTTAAAATGTGATATATTTAATTCAAAACAGGCCCGTAGTTAAAAGGGGGTGGGCACGAGTAGTATGTTGGTCTTTGGTGTCCAATGGAAAGGGGAGGCAGGGGAGGCAGCTGTCTCTCTTGCCCCCTCCCTCCCTCCTGGCTAGCTATGGGCCATGCAAAATGGAAAGCAATATATTATTCAAATTAAAATGCAATATATTTCATTTAAAATGCAATATATTTCATTTAAAATGCAATATATTTCATTTAAAATGCAAGATGTCGGTTTCTCTGTCTTCGCTTAGCTGTGAACGAAGCTCTCCATTTACACCTTGAAGTTGAAGCTACAAATAACAAATATCAACTAGAAAGGGATTTTTGGTCTGTACTTTTATTAAAAGCCCCAACCTCTACAAGAATGATAAGCTTATTATGTATGGTTAAATGTTTGAGAGTGAGACATTAAGTAATATATTGATAGGGGCGGATCCAGGGGGGGGGGGAACTAGTCTCCCCACCGGTGTATAGGAATCCCGGGTCCTACAAGCTTCCACCGGGGCATGCACACGCATGGTCGTATATATATTATATAGCACATGGTGCGCATCTTATCAGACACACAATCATCATCTATGTTACTAGCGGCAGAAATTAGGACATTCGCAGGAAATTCATCGAAGCATTTCCTCGCCGGATGAAGGCATCAACACTTTTGTCTGACTGTTGCATAAATTATACATAATTTTACGATGGTGTTGATAGGGCTGATATCATTGGCGAAGAAAATTGACTGTACATTTCCAAATATTCGATAACATTCAAACATTATTAGGTTCATAATCTGGATATATAACTTGCTGTATTTTATAAGAGGCGTTGACAACTTTTCCGTGAATGTGGCAACTTTTTTGTACGTACAGTCGGCACTATCTTTGATGTATGCAAAATTTCACAATAATCAACATAACATAAATTTCGAAATTTATTCTTCAAATTTTGAAAATCGTCAACGAAATGAAACATTGTCGACGAACAGAAATCATTGTTCGTTATGGCTCAGATGCGAGGAAATCGACGATAATTTTTCAAAATTTTCTGGGGGGAGAACCCCACCCCCCCATACCCCCCTCTACTGCTCGCGCCTACGGCACTCGGGTGCATGCCTGCGGCACCCATCGCTCCGCGGTCGGTGAGACAAAACACGAGGTTGTCAACCCCTCAAAAAATTCCTGGATCCGCCACTGGCACGAGGCTTTAGCCGAGTGTTGCTTCAATATATTACGCAATGTCTTTAGCTCGAGACCATTAAATAACTTAACATGCAGACACTATCCCGCACGTGCTTTTCAATGAAATACGTCACGCGAGTCCAATATTTCATGTACGATTGGCAAGTTGTCCGTACATTTAAAATGCAATATTTTTCATCAACGGCAATTTCTGTCGATCATGAGATTACCTTTGAATATCAGAGACAAATGTATAATTATACCAATTGTAATGTTGATAGAATGTTATTATAGTTAATAATTGACATGTGCAGTAATTTTCCTTTTTACATCAAAGAAATTTACTTGTTCAATTATTGTCTTTATCTTCAATCTCCGATTTAAAAGGACATTTTTTATCAATTCGGCTCATAGACGCTACACAAACACGCTTATTATTTATTATCTGTGACGACTGATCAAAATATTTAGCCAATATATATTTGGCTATCTACTTATAAAACAGAAAACTTAATTTATTTAAAATCTTAAATACAGAAAAATAAAAACATGAAATAATGTATAAATACACCAGCCGTAACCAGTTAACACTGTCCTGCAAGAATAGTTGACTTAATAAAGACTAGAATATCATGTCTAGGGCCCGACATACACACACCAGGGAGTTCACATGTCAGCCTTGATAACAGTGTCATTACTTCGAGACGTGTTGCTGTGACAACGATTAGGGGCGCTTTAATCTGTTTCTAAGAGGTATTGGCCATTGGGAGGCCTTCTTAAAAGATGATCGACCTTTATAAAGTTCATATGACGTCAGATCTCACGGTGGCGATCATTGGCTCGATAGAGTTAGCAATGTTTACATAACGTGAACTGGTCCTGCCTTTTATTCATTTCATACACTATAGGAAATAATTATTTTTTATCCAGATATACTTCAAACACCTATATTCATTTTTTAATACCTCAAAAAAATGTTACAGAATTTAATTTGCAGGAGGAAAAAAGTAAATATTGCGTGCTCATTAACCCGCACCGATGTTAGTGATATCAGCGACATAGCCAATAATCGCTGTTGATTATGGGTTTTCTGCAGGTTCTCTGCCCCCCCCCACCTCCACCGTGCAAGCCAATTGTTGTATACAGAAATGTACCACTACTACGTAGACTATCCCCAGATGGATGTGAATCAGGGGCAGATTGGGCCATGGGGCGATCGGGCTGGTCGGACAAAAAATGAAGAAAAATAATTTTGTCCAATTCATCTAAAAAAAAAAACTTTTCTGTCGAACATTATATGGGGAACGGGGATATCGGGCCGGTCATGGAGCGATGGTGATCATGTTGTATGTGGTCGATGGCTTTAACGAGCCGTCACGCCATCACTGGAGTCTGGAATGGGCTGGTATAACAGACTTTCTGGGTCGGGTGTGCTGGGTGTGGGTCAGAATTTTCCTGCGGACTCTGTCGCCCGCAAATTTACTAATTATTAAGTCACCTGCACCCTGTTTGTGGGGATACGCCAGAATGCAAAATTCAAAAAGCAGCTTTTATGAATTTCACTTTCGTCACTGTGTACCAATGTGTCTCGTGGCCTTCCATCACAGGAGGAATCAACTATAGTGCTCCCGGCCACAAAAATGGGACATTTTTCAATGAAAATATTCCTACTTAATCAATATTCCTAACTGGTTAATCAAATGGTCAAAATTTTCTCAACTAGCCCCATTTTTTAACCAGTTAAATTCTCTTGACTCGACGATATTATGATAATACGTTAATTAATAATATGACAATAATGATAATTTCACATGTTGATGGTTGTAAATTACTTGCAGCTCGGGGTTTTGACTTAAGTTAATCGATTTATGAAATATATTATTTGACAGAGATTATAATCAGATATGCCACCAAATCGCATGTTTGGGATTCATATTTCAAAACTTTCCAGGTGGAGAGCACCGGACCCCCACCCCCCTCTGTCTGGGCTCCGCGGTCATTGAAAGGGGCCGCCCCGGTTCCCGGCCCCAATCCGCCCCTGATGTGAATACGAGTAAATACGCACAAGCAACTACATTACGGAATGGATCCATTTGTCTTAACTAGTATGCCATGTAACAAATTTGTGTTTTGTATCTAGGATAGCAATTTAAACTTCCACGTTGTTCTACTGAACAATCACTCTCTTGGAAATTACATGGTACTAAGTAATAATATAAATTAAAAACCGGACTATGGCGACATATAGGCTATGTGATTATTCAAACACTTTATATGTTAACTACGTTGTCAAGTGCAGTATAGCTATCATTTTGCACTGGTGCTTGTCATTATACACAATACTCATAGAGAGCGGAAAGGCAATGTCATACTGTAAGAATACCTGCCATTTCTTTTTTTAAAAATAAAAATCACAAAAAACGATCGGTACTGAAATGTAGGACGATATACCCCATTTCACAAGTTCATTTCCGAAACACACCTTAAAATGGGAAGATAACTAAAGGGGCATGGATTTAACCTCTAGTTTTCTGAAAGTAACATCCTTCAATAACTCCGGCGATCTTGACGCATTAATTCTTTTTAAAATTCTCGCCACCGGGGTCTCTTCCGAACGGAGGTTCTCGTTTGGGGCTATTTTATAATGAAAGTTTGGCCTATAACTTTAAGATTACAAGGCAAGGATACGTGACAAGGAGTAGTGTCGCCTGATCCTCTGGTTTCCTCCCACTGCTAAACACCCCTACACGCACGCGAATTACTGAAAGAAAATTAAACTATATATTATTCCGGAAATGACCTAGTTTGTGTCGAGTGTCGGTCAAACCCCATCACCCTCTCTCTCTCCCTCTCTCTCTCTCTCTCCTCTCTCTCTATCTCATAAGGCAAGGATGTCACTTTCAGGGTAACCGCCACTTCTATTCAATCGAGAACTGTGACATATATTGTAGAGAAATTAGGCATTGGGTTTTCTCTCACAATTCGATATTATTGTTGCGATTATCGAGGCACTGATTCCAATGAATTACGTAACCCCTCTTAGGTGAAGTTGTAATTTTAACTTGGTTACCAACAAGAAATTTGTTTAAGATTGCAAACCAAGCAGCAAACTATGAAACAATATGTTTTGGTAAGTGGGCTAGCGTCTTACCCACTGAGCCATCTCGTCTTCAGTCCCTTTTCTACGTGACAACAGGGCGTTGATATTTCTTTGAAAACGTATCACATGGCTTCATATAATTGCTTGGAACTAGAATAAACGATTCCAGGAACCTTCTGCCAGGAATTAACTAGTTTTATTCTCTGAAATATATCTAAGATTTTTCCTTTAAGCAAATTTAGCAACCATGTCTGAACGACTCAATAATCACGAGCCATGTGAAATCAGGAGAGTGCTCCTTCAAAGGGAACACATTAACAAGATTAATACAACGTCAATCGCCCCGGGTCTCACAAACAACATCTGTAAGCATATAGTACATTTTTCATTTAAATTCTTGCTGAATAATATAGTTTTAATTGAAAAGACTAGATTACGATTCTCTTTGATTTTCGGCATTAAAAAAAATTGTATATATGTATTACTTCAGTGGTTGGACAATAATGTGGATGATACAGATATATTTGTTTGTTAACGGATTGTAAAGCTGTCCTTATGATGATGGACTTGGAATTAAATGTACATATCTATCAGGATATAGCCTGCGACTACTAGCAACATGTAATGAAAATGTCAGAAATAAAATAGTTATCTTTATTGCCTAATCAACTGTGGTAATGGTAATTCAGACTATTGTGAGACCCTGGGGCTTTCAATTCTTAGCCCAGATCATTCTAATCGAAACCCTATTCCCCACCATGCAACAGGTCAATTTGCAATGCTTAGCAGTACCAACGATTAAAGATGGATTATATAAGATTTAGATATACAGCTGCGACGGTATTCATAGAAAATTCAACTGAAATATTTAAGAATAAAGCCTGTTTGTTCGTTGACTAAGAACTATATTTTACACATATATTACTCTCATCAATGAAAATATTGAATTCTCAAAATATTTTAGTTTCAGTTTGATCTTGCAATAACAGTCTAAATATTGATAATGAAAAATATTGAACATTTCAATCAAACTTCTTTATTCTTAGCGAAGTTATTAGTGTTTCAAGTTTTCACAAGAAATAGCTGGTGGTCAAGTAACATTGTCCTAGAGAATTATGTATAGGCTTGTTATGTTTATAAGTCTCTAAATAATAGTTAATATAACATTGAAGCCAGAAACAGACCTGCAGCAGGCAGATTTAGTTCTTACATAATGCATCTTTACAGACCCTGGACGTTGTTTAAAGGATGTGGAAATCGCTTGCAAACCACAATAGACATTCCAATTTCTAAATGGAAAAGAGCCTTTAAATGTGTTCAGTTATACTCCCAGATCTTAGTTGATTTTATAATATGGAAATTAATATAAAACCGTTTTAATTTTAAGGTTTTTCTGGTCTTTGATTCCAAAACAATTTCTATTCCGAAACATCAATTGTCTTGATACAATAGATCTAAAGATATTGAGTAATGTGCTATTCCTGGTTTTCTTTTTCACTATACCATAAGAAGAAGGCAGCTGTTACAACACTAAAACTCGCTAATGAAGACTTAATATAGTCAGTAATAAGCCGTCGGATAATGTCAGATAGCCAGACTTTGTTCCATTGTTTGCCAACAGACAAACTAGCAACAAATTGTTTTTTTAACATCAGAGTTTATTTGTCACAGAATACGCTAACATTCAATCGGCTTGTTACCAATATAGACGAACAGTGCAAGAATTAGATCATAAATGATAGAACTAATCAATTTGTTCCTTTTTTTGTTGTAGGTTTTGCCAGCTAGTATAAGACAAATCCCTCTTCTGACTTTATAAGTTAGGCAAATTGCATTTATCTCATTGCTTTAGGTGAATAATCAAAAAGAAAACTCACATAAAGGCCGGCTGAATTGGATACTGATGAACAGCCTGTTTATGATTCAACCATTTTTTTCGGTTAAATTAGAAAGATAATGAAAATTTATAGAGAAAAACTATTATTGCTTGGGGCGTAAAAGCGACTTTTTGTGAATTTTCAATTCATTTTAGTTACAGAAGCTCTAAAAATCATGATATTGATATAATACGTATTTTATTACATGAACCTTTATAAATAATTTTTTCTGAGCATTAACGTAGTTTAGAATTACTTATTGTAGGGTTTTCTTTTTAAGATGATATTTTTTTTTGTTTTAATATCAATCTTTATTTAGCAATTTCTTTTGATCTAGATTCGTTTTCTTAAAAAAAATATTTACTGGACTAACACCCGACAAGGTTTGTCATTCTGTCGTTTTCTTCTCGGAATGAAAACAGTCAAGGCATCGTGCATCAATCTATTTTTTTATGACCTAAGAGAACTCTCGTGCATAACATAGTGTGTACCATGCACCCTTTCCAGAATGTCGGATATGCCTACCACTAAGCATATCACAAGTAATTCTATGTTAAGTTAGCATAGCTAACAAGTTTCTTTGATTGGAGAATCCACTTTGAAAAGAAACTTGGCAAATTGCATGGCGAAGTGAGCCATGTATTTTGTGGTGTTAATTCATCAAAATGTGCCGATAATATAAACATATTCGTGTATTCATACCAACACTGGATTCAATTTTCTTAATTAACCCCATGTCAAGACCTAATTGATACCCCTCGGTCAATGTTGCTAACCAGCGTTGATGAAGAGCGACCAACACGAGTAATTCACTCCTGGCATAACAATGCTGATGACAGTCTGTAGGTATTGATTACATTGCTGACCGTCATTTTGTAAACTCGTATTGATAGAATATTGATATTTTGTTAGGTAATATCAGTAGACCATGTAGAACCACTCGACTGACGATTCACTGAATTAATATACCCTACCGGGGACCGTATAACGTGGCGGTAGCATGTTATTATGGTGCTAAGTAGTATATAGATCTACCGTCAGTTAAAGAGTGTAAACGAATTTCATTCATTTCTGGTGATTCAATAAAGATGGGGTGGTCCCACTTTCAATGGATTTACCATGTCTGGCATTTTGAGCGTTATGTTCTTTTAAGAGTTAACGTCTCCCGTTTTACATTGGGTCACCCGATATACGCGACTGCCAGAGAAACCGTTTATAAACTTTGCAAGTAGGTACGTGCAAAAACACGTGAACGTACAAAAATATCATGATAAAGCAATCTCAGGGTGAATCCGCGAGGTAGGTACACAATCAAATTTTGAATAACGAGTCAACGATTCACGTTCCTGGCCAATTTAAACCAGTAAAGACTATTGTCATCAGCAACAAATTTTCGATATGGAAAGTCATCCAACGGCATACTTTTGGATTTGGACGTTATTAAATCCTGTCCCTGCGCAAAGAGCATCGTCCCTACGGCGATATCATAAAAGAGTGAACTTAAAGCGAAAGTATAATGACATTGCATAGTATACTTCCGAGCAGTTTACAAACAACTGTACTCATGTGCGGCTGTTGGGCCGGTTAGAGTGTGTTTGAAAACTAGTTTTAACGCACATCTCCGAAATTAAGTTATTATATTATCTGCTGTTAACTTGTGCGGGTTTTAAACACTCAACCAGTACGACATCCTTATGAAAGATTCGACATTGTGAATCCTGTCAAACCGGAAATATTGGAGTCGGTTCCTGTTATAACGTCGTGTTTGCACCAGTATACCCAATAAATATCACAGTGCACCCATGGGATAAAACGATAATTAAAAATAACATGCTCGGCGCGTGACAAAAGTGGAAATTCGTTTAAAATTGTGTAACCTCCTATAAATCTATTTTAATTCTAGTAATTGCGCGGATGGAATTGTTCTTCGAAAATTTAATCATAAATTGGTTAAACGTATGACAACCCAATCTGTTTCATGCTAGCGAATATTCACTGCTGATTAGTGTGGTGACATGTGGTGACAACCTATATTCTTTAGGGGAGATAATAATAACATGGCATTTCCAATTATATTTTGCGAGGTAAGCATTCGGTTAAAAATATCTTTGTTTGCTCTTTCATCATGGTCTATACACACCAATAATTATTTGTCATTGGCGCGCAGCATCATAGATTATACAGCTCGACAGATCATATGCTATATATATTCCCATTTCGATTGTTACAAATATAATTTCAATTGCATTCCATTTCCATAGGGAGGGGATGTAGCAATTTCTATCAACAGACTCGACTTTATTGTAATCTTTTATGCATTGTACCACATGTAAACAGTTTGATAGATAAAATGTAAAAACGAACTATTGCATTGTTATTTCTGGTAAGACAAACGTCTTAACTACCGGGAAGACAAAGGTTTCAACTACTTGGAGAGATAAGAAGAAAAGAATACACAACGTGAAGAGAAAGACAAGTGAAATATTAGACGATCACTATGCTATGTACTAAGAAAAGATGCATGGGTCATAATGTAGATTGTGGCGACCGGAATTGAGAGCCCAATTTCTACTTCTGACAAAAGACCCATGTTGTCCAAATGTTACCGAAATAAATACAAGATCAATTTTGTTGCCGAGGTGATAATGATGTTGCCGAGTTTTATCCAATCAGAAATAGGCCATAAATCACATGATCTTCCTGGAGTCAAGTGATGTAGACTAAATAGCAGCTACCAGCAAAAAATGGTTGTTCAGTGATTTTTCCGTCTTTTAATAAGTAAACTTAAAATTATAGCACGGATCCCGGACAATACGACTTCTTCTCTTTCAATCTTCAATGTTATGATTTTCCATCCGAAGTCCTCGTTTTCTCGGAAATATCCAGTAGCAAGTTGCCCAACATGTTGTCGAACTATTGCCTTTTGTATACAGGGCCGGCCTAATTTTTGTTGCCCATGTGTGTTGCTGAGATGTTCCAAAAATGTTATCGAAAATGGTGGCAATGTGTACAGGTCTTAAACTGTTTGGTCAAGGGTCATGGTTTTGAGTTTTTGCATTTTCTCGAGTTTGTGTGCCTCGTTGCAAATGACAAAAACCAAAATCACGCGGTTGTAATATGGTTTTCAACATTATAATTACATGTATAAGCATAGTACTTAACCAGTGTCAAACAAATACTGTGGGTCAGATATACTACAAATCAAATCTAGCATATTCCACAGAGCTAAATATTACCCATTGCTAATTATATTGCTACTTTTTCAGTCGAGTCTTTGGAAAAAAGGACCTAGTAAATCAATTAGCACAATACCACTACCATTCTAATTCCAAGCAATTTTCTGCAATACTTTTAATTTTAATTTTATTTTGAAGTTTCAAATACCATATCGTCCGCTTCACATCGACAGGCTTTGTCAATCGGTAGATGTAACAAATCTCTTAATATTTTCACTCTATACCGAGAGTTTGCGTCTGTAAATATTTCTGTAGCTTCAATAAAGTAGTAAATCAGTATAGTACGACGTGGGCGACCATGAACATCAGATGGGTTGCCCTTGAATATGGCAGTTTCATTTAATACCGAGTGTTTGATTCTATGAGTATTGCCGTAACTTCAATAGTGCAATTGCAAATAATTTGAAATCGCTATACTGCGAGTGGGCGACCATAAGCTCAATTTTTCTGTTCTTGAATATGGTTTTCTGTACGCTTCTGTGCATTACAGACACGACATCTTTTATGTGATAAAGAATGAATCTGTGGGATTTAGAGTATTAAAATTAAGAACTGAGTCGTGTTTCAATTACGTTTATTAATTGATTTTATATTTTCATTACATGATAATGTGAATCTCAATGACCCTTGAACATGTTCATTGCTGATAACGATAATTGATAGGATTCTAACTCCACATTATTTTTGCCAAATATAAAAAACACGAAAGATTACAGTTTCTTGATAAAAAATGCAAAATTAATTGAGCGTGATCTTGATTGAATGGCGCTGTCTGTTTCTTGTTTTCATTGAGTGATATGTCGTAACTTACCGGGGCGTATCTGTAACATGCTTCCTGATTTGTATTCAGTCTGCCAGATTAAATGCCACAAAGAATGGTCGGTCTTGTCTATTTTTTCTCCAGATATAAACGTGTTCAGGGAGCAAAACATTTTTACTTGTCATATATGTCATCCAAGTGTTTACCCGGCTTCCAAAAACAATAATGATAATAAATGTCAATCCTGACTCAATGTATCCCACAAGGGTTTATACACTACACTCATAGGTATATTTAGGGACTAAAGAATTAAGATATATAATAAGTTCAAAGATCCGACGCAGCAACTTCAATCGGTGTGTAACAGCTTTGTTTGGCATGGCCCGTGGTTTAAATTCCAAAGAAACTACATGTACTGTAATAGGGAACTTGAACAAGACACACGCAACCAAAGAAATGGCGTTTGATGTCCCACTTCTTGGTACCAACCACCCTAATGAAGATGCTGTGGGTTATGGGGTAAATTGTACCTGGACAATGGAGTTTCCGTCAACTCTTCATCAAACTGTCATGGGTTGTTTTACGTGCACGCCAAAGTGTACACGGTACAACCGGAGAGACTAAACACGGTTTACGTCATCTTGTAAGTCATTGACAACGGGGAAACCAGATTGTGTAATCCCGAGGATTTTTTTCGCTCAACCGTGGGGTCGAACCCGGGGCCTCCTGGTTAGTGAACCAGTGTCTTAATCACTGAGCTTCAGCGCACATGGCCCTGGGAGACTATCAAAATGCTTCACGGGCACATTGGAAACTCGGCATTCAGCATAAGTCAAATTACATTGTAGCAGTATACCCAGGACATATGAAAATGGAGATGCATTGTCCGCGAATGCTAATATGATTGCAGTTGCTGAACAGCGCGACCAAAACAAGAAAAACAACACCAGCATCCATTGTCCACACTTGTGGGTTCTGATTTGGCTTATTAGTCATCTGTGCAACCATATAGATGAACTCCAACCCCAGGATGGCAAGATGGCCGACGGACAACCAACTACTAGCATTAATCAGATTTGTATGTCATCAGGACAATCGAATCTTTCGAAAAATGGATGATTTCGATAATTGTTGTACTACGGATATATGTGGTATTCAAAACATCGAATAACTTTCAGCGTGTTCTTTTTAAACGGACTATTGCGATTGCAAAACTACACTGGGGCCAGTTATCATATGAAACCACTTGATGATCGGAATAATACGTTTAGGATTATACAAAATCCTAAAACAAAATGAAGTGGTATATTTCAAGATATATAAATATCGCTAATGGACACTTATCTTCTTCAATTTCGGCGGGACGGTGTATTATAAACTACAAATTAGATAAGCTTGTCAAATCTAGTTAATGAGACTTAGACTGTGTTACATTGGTCTGGTTTCCTGAATGTTTTCTGTTTCTTCCTGTAACTGTCGACTATTTAAATCTGAGAGTGTTACATCTAAATTTGATACGCTTTTAATACTTTCTGTGGAGACAAAAATCAAATATTTGTTGTTCAATCTACCCCCTTGGGAATAATGTCAATGTGTTGAGATCAATTAGAACATCCCTTGTCCTTGGACATGTGTTGGAAAGTACAGGCAAAGGCAATCTCTATGTTATTGGTAGTGGGCATAAGGCGTATGAAGTTCCACAAAAGTACCGGGAATGATTTCAGAGATTTGCTCAAAAATAATAATTCCATGACAAAACCAAGGTCAAAATTCTGTCCATAAAACCACAAATTATTAAACTGCGAATATTTGAACCAGCAAACAAGTTGATGTGCACCATGTTTCATAAAGAAATCTCGAACGGTTAATAGATATGCTCCGGAAAAGGGTTGAGCTAGTTCCTGTGGATTTTCCGTTGTGTGGTTCCCTTATCAGTGGTGAAGTACAGAGAGTGTGAAAAGCATGCACGTAAAAGAAATCTTGTCCGGTCAAAATTGTCCTGCTGGCACACAGCATGTCATAATGCTCGTCTTCGTTAGACCAGATGAAGCAGAAAATTGGGACGTTAAACTCTCTTTCATTTCTTTTTACGTTTGTAATTAATTCATTTAAAGACCACTTTAAGGGGTTTAAAATAATTGTTTGTCCCATATCTGTGATGAAAAGTGTACAGAAATTATATCAAAAGCTGTATTAGCAAACTCTCTATTCGATTCCATATTATTCCCTATAACAATCACTTTAATGTACATTTGATAAAACCTCAACATTCCATATTAATTTATAAAATGGTGACAGAAAAATTAATAAGTTATATTAGAGATTAGCCCAGAAAGCTTACATGTAACTGCATTACTAATTAGTCTTATTCAGTTATCAATTAGCGGTTTTTTAGTTGTTTTTTTTTTCCTAATAAAAGCACGGAAACGTGATGTTCTTCAAAAACATTGGAATGGTTGATAACGAATGGGTCGATGCTAGATTTCATGTATAACTTTGGCTAGTAGCAAAAACGACTAAAGTTTTATTGAATGTTGCGTATAATTTCTCAAAAGGCGGCGTATTCTATGCTATGAAAATGAAAACAAAAACATTTTCAATATCAAGACACATCGACTCTAGCCGTTAGCGAACAGTGATAGTCTGAATGAAGGAAATCGGGTTTAACATACAAGGACGGGCATACGCCAAACAATGTGCTATGAGGGAAATTTTGCAGGGACAGCAATTGACTTCGTCGTATTTTACGTGCAAGCCAACGCTTGGTTAGCGATCCAGCGCCCTACAAACTGCTTCACTGCAACTTCCGAGTTCCGAACGGCAATAGTTTCTCGAGAAGGAACTTCTGATATACAGAGGTCTAATATAACTTTCAGAGATTATTTACAGTTAATCGCGATAGAGTAATTGTTTGGCATGTTGGTCGTAAAATCGGTTTCAAAACGTGATTGTGCTATAAAACCAAATTATTCCAAACAGAAATTGCCTTAAAGACTTCATTTGATATTCTAGAAATCCGTAAAAATACTCTGTCCTCTTCCATCACATGTTTTAGGGTCTGGTCATTGATTAGTCTATATTGGTCGGTTATAAACCAGACAGACGTTATTAAAACATCAATAAAACACTTAATATTTATAAAACTATTTTCAGACCCGAAATGAAAAATATTGACATATTGCCACTTGTTATCGTCTTTAACGATTCAACATTTGAAAATGGTAAAATTATATTCCTTTGACGTTAATTTAAGGTAGTGACTGTAAACTATATTAAAATTACAAAATAGGTATTTACTGTAAAAAATTATACGTAAATAATTGTGTGGGGGTGGGGTGGGGGTGCTTCTGTTTCAAATCTAACAATATGAATGATACTTTACATACAGGTGAAACATATACATGTATCGGCTGATAGTACATTTTCGCATCGTAACTATCTAACTGTTCGATCTACTAGTCAGAAAGTTGCGGTGTGGTGCCTTCGTTATTTTATTTATTGAAGTTCAAATTAACTTTTAGTTTAAATGTTTTCTTACTTCATGGCAACTATATAGTTTATATCAAAATTAACATTACTTAATATCGCAAGTATGTACCTTTAATTGCCAGAACTGAACTAAAGGGTTGGTTATCTACATCACGTAATCATATCCCGGAATCCAACAGAAATGGACAAGGATGGCGTCTTGAAATTCCAGATTGTCTTTCATGCTGCTAGTTTTGATTGCTAAAATGTCATATCATGTTCTCAAAGTTTTATTGTAACGCGGAGACGAGCTTAGCTGAAGCCTTGCTGAGCGGTGTAGAAAGCCATGTTCATGATAAACTCTCAAACATTTTGGTAAACGATTGTGGTAACTGGACGTGACACACCATTATGTTATCAATGGAATCATGAATCGGAGAGGCATGAAATATTGGAACGTGTGTAAATATAGGGGCTGACTAATTATCAATAGTACATTGGTGCTAACAAAGTTAATCAAATTTGCTGGATACCAAACGTAAACAATATTAATGGTCCAAGTATCTGTTTAGTAATTCCCGAACTTCAGCCAACGCTATGACAATTCATTTGCTTTAATCGCCTCATTTAGCAAACTTGAATAACAGGGTCGTACATAACTATCATAAACGCATGTTTGTCAGGCTTGGTGATGAGCTATATCGGATTAACACAAGCCAGGGAACCTTATCAGAAGATCCAGAAGCTTTTGTTGCACGGTACGTTTATCTATGTACTTTTAATATCCTGCCACATAGCGGTCATCATGGTCAATCGTCAGATATCCGATACTTCAAGGGCTCAAAAGACCCTCGTTTATTTGACAAATTGGATAATTCACTATGGTTAGCTGGATATCAAGAATAACAATTGGGCTATTTCGTGAACTAAAGCCGAAGTGGGAATAATTGAATATGTACTAAGAGTTGCAATTTCAATATGACTATTTTGTGTATCGTTCTCTGAAGACCAATTTCACTAAACGTCCTCTGATTATAAATTGGATTATTAGCGACTTAACATTAAACCTCAATTCTGCGCAGAACAATTAAACTTAAAGTAGTCCCCCATATATTCTCAGTGAATAAAACTGATTAACTGAAGTTCTTTGGTACTGTTTGAAGAAATACAAACTTTCATTTTCCCTGTGAAGTTCACCACCAGTCGCCCATTTCCGCACGAGTGCCTGGACCACATATCTATATAACTTTAGTAACATTTGATTGTCTAACAAATCTGACATTAAACTACTTTTAAAGACATTCTTTAACTTTTCGACACTTATATTTGCTTTAAAATATACTGAAGCAAATGTCCTGCACGTTACTGGTTGACGGACTTATTACAGACTTTTGGCAAACGAAATCTTTCCCAGTGAGCTGCACTTGTAAGATCTATTATTGCAGCATGATGTCAGTTATCTACTACTAAGATCACATCAATACTAGTCATGTGTCAAGCCTACAATTTTCTGAAGGGAGTAAAGTCGCTGGACATGAGCAGAGCTATTTAAAGAAAATTAAGAAAATTAGTGTCGAAAATTGACTCGACAGCAAAATTTGGTTTCACTAACATAGGCTATCATTTTAGAAAAAAAAACCTCTTTTAAAGATTCGCAAACTCTCCCCCGCCCCTCTCTAAATTTAGCACGTAGTCGAACCAGCATGGAAACAGACAGACAAGAAAAATACGAAAATTCTGCATAATGCTCATCAAAACTAATAAATAAAAATAATCACATCAAATATAAACCTTCGTGTTCTAGAATACACAAAGATTCATAACAACGCCGAGGCACTACATTTCAGAGTCTAAAACAAGCAAAAAATGCGGTAAAAAAGACAGCGATGTAATATGGACCTTTTCCGTATAAAAGCTGTTTGATACGTCCTGCCGTATTCGTATGCCGTATCACGTATGATAAATACACACGCATTGATGACGTCACACGCAAAATCGATACGGATACGCGATACGGACCAGGAATTTACGCTTGCCAAAAGTCTCTATTAATGTAATGGCCCAATTTGTAACCCAATTCCAGTGCAAGCGAATTACAGAATCGGATTTATTTAATTCCATTGCCGATCAATTCTAATTCTTATTCTACACAGTTTTTATTAATTTCCTTAACCTACACTAGTACATGATGAACATACTCCGTCACGAGGAAAATATGCTCGCAAATTTAATCCCAAGAATAATCTGAATGGACCTTGTGGGTATAGTCTGTCATGAATTAGATTTCAGGAATTTGTCGGTAATTGTGAAATAAGTACCAATAACCTACTTATAAACGGCGCCGTCTTCATATTAGTTCATCGCAGCCCTATATATTTTCATATTTTTCTACACAGCTCTCAGCTATGGGCAGTATCGTGGAATTTGTTTTTAGTCTAGACACATACAAAAACATCATGTCAAATTCAAACAAATACTAACACATTGTGTTTCTCATCATTGTATTCTAGTTTCCAAGAGTCAGCTTATATTCAGAATATGGCGTAATAATAGACTGGCTTAGAAGCAATTCTTAAACAAAATATATTTAAAATCGCTTAAAATAAAGGTGCCATTCGATCCATATTACAATGCCGTATACACCTGGTTAAAAACTTAAAGAGTTTTCTTGATATTGTCATGGTATTAATTATCATGATACCTTTCATTCATCTAACTAAATCAAAATGGAATTCACTACAATTTATGTTCATATCTTCTCAGCTTGAATAAAACCTTGAATCACTAACCGCATAGTTCACGTGTTCCTATCTGAAATATACCTTACAGTTTTCATTACCTTTTGGCATACTAAACCATACGATTTTTGTACGTGATGTCACTGTGTGATGTTTCTGACTAATCATACAATTTGTGTACACGACGCCCTTATACGATGTCTCTAGCCATATAATTTGTGTACATGAACTCCCTGTATGATTTTTCTAAACAAACAAGCTGTGTACATGACATCCTGTATGATGTCTCTAACCATACAGACTATGTACATGACGTCTCTGTATTATGTATCTAACCATACGATTTGTGTACATTGCATCCCTGTATTATACCTCTAACCATACACAGAGTGTACATAATGTCTCTAACAGAAATAGCATTCCCACGATAT
The DNA here is from genome assembly GCA_963678685.1 of Patella ulyssiponensis. Taxonomy (NCBI): domain Eukaryota; kingdom Metazoa; phylum Mollusca; class Gastropoda; family Patellidae; genus Patella; species Patella ulyssiponensis. The sequence goes on along the minus strand of OY783229.1, from coordinate 48,200,963 downwards.
CTGACACACCTAACCATACAAAAATGTACCTAACGCGTACTATTAAAAGTATAACCTGTGTACACATGGGACCCTTCTCATACTATTAACCATTAACCATAGGTCTCTCATATCTTAAATCTTTAACCATACAATCTGTAGTGTTACCATATTACCCCACCTGACTTCATTAATAAAAAAAGTCTGTTAACCCAAGGCTTCGTCTGACATCATTGACCATACAATCTGTTAATACAAGGCATCGTCTCTGACATCATTAACAATACAATCTGTTAATGGCAGGCCTCGTCTGACATCGTGAATCTTAAAAGCTGTTAAACCAAGGCCTCGTCTGACACCACCCATCATACAATCTGGTAACATAAGGACTTTTTCCCCCACCTGACATTTATAACCATACATTTTGGGATGCTGAGAAAAGTTTCAAAAGGTTATATATTTTCGAGTTCTATTTACCGTGTTCCTTGTTTAGTTGTACACCTATCTCATAAACTGGGTATATATTTATTCACGATAAACCAATATGACCTTCAGAAACACCATGTGCATTCCTTTGACAACCACTCCTCACAAATTTCTTAAAGGGACTATCCCGATTTGAGTCTCAAAAATAAAAATCTGAGCACGTATGAAATTTAAGAGCCATAATGCAGAGGAATGGTGTATTACCTTGTATCAAAATTTCAGCTCAAAATATTGAGTCGTTTGGACGTGAAAGTCAAAACAGCTTACTCGGACACGTAGCCCTTTTAAGATTTGGGGTCAGTTTTTTAGTTGCATGATCTGATAATCGATTCCCGTTACGTCAGAGGTCTATACAATGAATGGGTCATATTCTGTACTTGATAACGAAAGGTCAATTTCGCCTACAAATTATTTCTATAAAACAAAAGTCTGGTTTTATAATACAGTTTGAGACAGAGGTCTCCATTTCCAGATGAAGACTGGCGGGTTTAAGTTGTTTGAAAACGTATCTGATATGTTGAGTTAGCTGCTCGGCCCGACGGTAGAGGATTTTAAGGGATTTTAATACATAATTAAGCAGTTTTATTCTCAAAAATATTATCGGGATTGGCCCTTTAAGTATGATGGAACATATTCTAATTAGACATTGATTTACAAAAGAAAACTGATATATATTATCTTGGATCAAACAAATCATGAATGTAGTCTACCATTGACCATATTAATTTGTCCAGTTATTAACAGCTACTAAGTACAGTAAATGTGTAAGTGTGATATTATAAAGTCAATAAAATATTAGTTAATTGGTCAAATCATCTCTTTCCCGATACTTAATTCATCATCAAAACAATTTTATCACGCACCTCTCTGCTTGTACAGCATGGTGATATAGAACAATATTATTTACATGTATTCAAATAATAATAATAACACACGAATAATGTAGACCAACAGTATATGGAGTGTTTAATCTGTTCATTTTCTATTCAATTGTTTATTGAATTCAATTTGAAATTCAAGCCACTTTGATGAAAAAACGTTTTTCATGCCTAAATAAAATATTCCATTGAGCGTTCAGATGCCTTTGGTGTGCTAATAAAGTGTTCTATTTTACATTCAAAACCCTTTAAAACTCTAATAAAATGTTCTATATTGTGGTATTAAAACCCCCGATTTCATAATAAAATGTTTTATTCCATGAACTATTAAGCACTGCGAGACATACCGGCGTTCAAAACAAATAAACCGATTTTTTGGATGGCTTAATACATGCTTAGAGGGTTATTAATGATTTTCGGTTGGTATGTGATCAGCAAGCGGAAATTAAATTAACCCCAATGCACGGTTATTTTTTCCAAATGTAATGGCATCGGTATCAATTTAATTTTTTGATAAGTAAAATCATGTGTAAACTTAAGCTATGCCATCAGTAAGCAAAATTCAAATTAAACCGAACGCAAGGTTATTTGTTTTTGCCAATGTAATAGTATTGGTATCAACTCAAGAATTACCATAGCGCAAAGGGAGTAGAAAACGAGGGGCGAATTGGTTTCCAATCACTGGTTGTAGTACGATTTGTAACAGAACTACTATAGTAAGATTGATAGTCGCTACGGTTAATTATTGTACTCGGCCACATTTCTCCAAAGGTCGAGTCAAGGCAAACAAGAAACTTGTTTATCCCTGGCATTTAGTGATAAACTTGCATGATCACATATTAATTACATACTAAAGAATATTTACTTGTGGACCTTCTGATACCATATATCTGAGAATGGATATATTGGAAACTAAAGGTTTTGTGGGGTATTTTAATATTTTAAACTATTGTAAATTATTCGGCGGTGTATACTGTACCCCATCTTTATAAACGAAATATGTATTTAGCTAATCAGTATTGAAATTCATAATAATCATTCCCAATGTGGTATTTTTGTGTTCTAGTCTATTTTTTGTTACATTATTGTTATTACGCATACTACATTTTCCTGTCATTTATTAATAATAAATGGCCTATATATTCTATTGCATATCGCCTACCGTTCTATTTGTCTTTTAGGACACTCACTGGGGGCATTATTGTCTGTCGTTATGTCACGGTAACAGATATTCAAAGAGGTTTTAACACTCCTCTCCTTACGAGAAACTGCTTTAATGTAAAAACGACATTGATAATTAAGTCACTAGAATAAAGAGGGGGAAATGGTGGCTTGCACGAAAAAGAATTTAAGACACTTATGACCATAAACTAATGTACACTTTCAATAGTCATACGTTAGTATTGTTCAGTTTGAATAGTTTTCGGACGATGATTGGAGCTTTAAAGAAAACGAAGACACTTACCGCTATATTTATTGCCCACTTTTTCTCGCAAGACTTCCTCTGTATTGTGTACGGAAGGAACGTACATGTAAAATTCATGATCCATTTTATATCGCTTACTGTAAGCGACAAATGCTGCAGCTCCAAGAAAGCAAAATCTTGGCGCAATGTCTTCCATAGAATTTCCATCATAAATAATCTTAATTCGGTTCCACTTAAAATGACGAACAATTTCCAAAATTGTTACAGAAAGAGAATTAAAAGTCACACCAACTCGAGTAAGCGCGGGATATTCAGAATCCGGTTCCGATTTGTTAGCACCAAAATTATGAGCGAAGCCACCTGGAGAAATAACAGGAATGTTCCAATAGGGGGAGTAACGAGCCACTGGTGCCAAACTATAGTCACAAACTGGTCCGAGAAATATGTCAACTTTGTGTTTCATGTGAAAGTTGAAGGCAGCTATGGGTGCATCTTTGGGCGAACAACCGGAATCAGCGAATAGTGTTGAAATATGAATATTAGGCAATAACGATATATTTCTTATATATTCAAGGGTATATGAAAGAGCTGGTTTGATATGTTTAATTGAAAACATTCTTGATTCATCGTCTGGTACGATAACCGCGATATTTAATTTCTTCTTGTGTAACGAATCAACACCTATTACCATAAAACCTGCAAACGCCAGCAGAAGACACATCTTGGATTGCATCATAATTATATTAGGAACTTTGAATTAGTTTTAAAACTCCTAAATCACCAAATCACATTGTCCACTTTCGGTAGAATCGCGAAAAATTCTTCTTTTTTTTATCCAAGATTAAATGGAACATGATAATTCCAATACATTAAGATGTCTTCGAGGGGATCTTGATAGAAGTTATAAACTTGATTATATTATTGAGTTGATCGCTGTACACACTGATTTCCTGTAGTCCAATCTCTCTATTCTGTTAATGTTACTGACAGGACATCGCATCATATACATGTAGTTATACCAGAATACTACACAGCACCAGTTCATTCATTTATCGATCTTTTACCGTGTGAAAGTCACTTAAACGTGAAGCCTTTCTGTAAATCGACCAATGTTGATTCTCATAATCGCATAATTTCATCAATTTTATTGGTGATAATTTTGGGCTATGAAGAAAATCTGATTTTGTTAATCAGGGCTATGATGGTCAATCTTTTTTGGTGGGATTCTCCTTAATAAAAATGAACTAGCAAAAGGACTAATATTTAATGTTTCCCGTACATGGATTACAATATACTGGTAGATGGCTGTGTTTAGGTAATTCTCAAGAATCAATTAACTGTAGTTAGTTCACATATATCAGTCTTTAATTATTAAGTGGATGTGATTAGAATGTAAGGGCCATCGTGGACGGGTATAGGTTCACATGACACACGGAAGTATCGTTGTATCAGGAACATTTCGGCAACCTCTGGCACATTTCAGAAGTAGAGATTCTAATGAGAGTTACCGCCATTGTCAATTAAGAAAGATGTCAGAACACAGTATATCCAGACGTGTCGCTAAATTTTCTCGACAACCAGGATCTAAATCGGTCTTCTATATTAGTAATCACATTGTTCATGTCTCTGTTTCAGTTTTAACAAGAAAGCGAAAGTCAAGTCATGTAGTTTTCTTGTAACAACAAGGGGTTTCCTAACATTTTTATTCATTTTTAAATGTCATCGGAAATAAAACAGTAGGCGAAACATATTTCTTAAATCACAGTGATGATAAGACTAAGTAATTAAATTAGGACTGAAACTGCTATATAAACACATTGTTCAAATTGAAAATTCTAACGTTAAAATGTTAATAATGTTTTCGTTGGAATCTTGTATTGGAATGAATGAATGGAATGGGGTTTAACGTCTGTATTTTCTGCACCGACTGAGCTGACGAAGAAGGGCATACGTTATGCGGTGTGCTGTGAGGGACATTTTACTGGATAACGGCGCTACACCCTACACTTTTTTCGAATTCTCAACTTCGCATTCTGAAACACACCTGTTGTATTGGTCTTCATTTCGATTCCAAATTGACCATACAAAAATACAGCTCATAATATATAAATATATATTAATGAGTACTTTTAAAATGTTAGCCAATGTAATTCCTTTTGGTATACCGGTATTAAGAAATGTCTGCTTCTGGAAGGGTATATCATAAAACATTAATCTTATGGAGGGTGTTAAAACATGCATTTACATCGGCAACATGTACTTAAATATTGGTTTAAAATATTGGAACTTTTAATCATTACTGTTTCCTGTTTAACATTCTACTCGTTTGTTTTTAAAATAGGCCTTTGTTTCGAGTTTAATTATATCGGAATTGTCGTTCTTGTTTGAAGTGGGCATTTATATCGGCAACATTCATTCCAATATTTGTTTTAATAGGCGTATTTAATTTTGGAACTTTTAATCAAATTATTTGCTTTCAGTTCAACATTCTACACCTTTTTTATGCCCCTATCACCAGTATCTTTAAACTGTTCTGTCAAAGTTTCTGAGATTTAATTTTTAAATCTGTTACATAAGAGGGAGGAATAAAATAGAAATTCTGAAAAATCCTCCAAGCCCTGATCTAGACCAATCTTACTGCAGCCGAACGGAGATTTTTACAGTCTGAATGTAAGCTAGTAAGCTAAAGGGTTAAAACTAAATTTATTAAAATTTAATTCTTTCTTTGGTTTAAGGTTGTCAATTCTCTAACTCAGTATCACCTAAAGTCTTCGATTTATTTGTCAATTTAAATCAACATTAATATCCAATATTTAAGACAAAATAAACATTATACCATCCATAATGTGTTTCAGCGTCATTTGTAACAACAGACTCTAAGAATGAGACCAGGCGTACATATTCCACAAGTCATGTCAAACGGCGACGCTATATTTTTTATCTTGAGAGCATGCGCATTAAATACTATCGGTGTACACTGGAATAACCAGACACCAGAGATTGCCATTCGATTGAGACTGCTGGCGTACATCGCTGAACATAACTGATGAGAAATTACAATAAAACAGAAACGATTGAGTGTAACCCAGATTATATACATTCATATTACATTATTATATGCGTTTCGATCCATTTGTGTCAATATCTAGGTCCCAAATATTAGCGATTTAGCTCCTTCAACTGATATAATTATTTTCATTTATCATGACTTGTTTATTTCAATTCCTTAAAAAGAGATAACTTACCTCTGAATAGCTCTAAATGAAATTACGATAACCTTATTGTTAGAGGAGTTTATTTTAAGAGGCATTGATGTTGTTCAGAAATAAGGATAAGAATGCCTTCGATATTAAGTTTGACGATGCAGGCAGTCATTGATGTTTTGCAGGACAAACGGCTGTCACTTTCTGGCCAATATTTTTTAATTTCAGTCTCATTTTTCTAATTTCATGTTCAATTATACCTATTCATCTAAGATTGCGGCGATATAAAATCGCTCGTGATTTTCTTAAAATCTCGTTCTTTTTAATTCATAAGAATCGGTGATGAATTATCATTTAGCGGGTGGCCCAGGAAAAAACAAGTACGCCATTTAAATTGTAATTATAAAATAAAATGTATTTTACCTATTCATTAACATTTCACATGTACAATATGGATGTTTGACTCACACTTTCGGGTCCATCGTTCAGTTAGCATTATGACATAGAATATGTCGCCCCATACTAAACAATTGTTCTTTTTATTTTATTAATATTAAATTTTGATTTTGATATTGTAATTGTATTTAGCTGGTGTGATATTACAACATTTGAAATGAATTAAATCACCTCTGGGTTCCATGTGACCCCAGGGAAATATCAGATAGATTGTCAGACTATTGTGGAATTTTTTGCTCTTTGATATAATGATAGCATTATATTATATCTTATTAAAATGAGTAATTTAGTTAACACATTGTATAGAAGTTATATTATATTATATTATGTATTTAAATCAAAATGAGTGAATGTATGACAGATTGTTATATAAAAAAAAAGAGTTATAATTTGGTAAACATCAGCTGGTTCTGTGGGAATGAGAATGTCATGTTTAACAGGTGATTGGGAAATTACTATTCCATTATTTGGCTTATCATCCAATCACTATTATCAATTATGTCATATTTGACCAATTGGATAATTGAACCTCCAAACCCAAACCTACAAGAGTATCAACAGCTTGACTGGATGGGGTCGAGAGAATGACTTTAATGTAATCTACTATGCTTGTATTTATGTATCCAGCTTTGATATATGAAATGTAAAAAGGAACTTTTGCATCATTATTCATGAGAAGACAATTGTCTTAACTATACTATTCAAAAGAAGTAGGGGATATTTGATTTTTAAGTGTTATTAAAGTCACCTAATGAAACTGACAAAGAAACAAATGACAAAATGAAATGAAGTTCACATTCATCGATTTATTCCAAATGATCGTTAGACTAAGTAAGGCACAGACTGACCATTATAAGGGTAAAATGATACCCGGGGTCAAACAGCAAAGTTACCACAACATCACAACAAAGTCAGTAACGGGTAAATCCTCCTCTGTTTGCCAAACAAGCATTGATCCGACGTGGCATACTCCTAATGAGACGTCTAAGGTCATTTTGGTCCAGATTGCCCCATTCCTGTTGCAACGCAGCAGCAAGTTCTTGGACATTGGCAGGACGTTGTTGACGTTGACGTAACCTCTGTCCAAGCATGTCCCAGACATGCTCGATGGGGGAGAGGTCGGGACTCAGTGTTGGCCAAGGTAATGTGGTGATGTTCTGTTGTTGGAGGTAACCTGTAACGATCCTGGCCCTGTGACATCTTGCGTTGTCATCCTGGAAGATGAAACGGCGGCCATGACGTCGTGCGAACGGCACAACATGGACTGCCAAGATGTTGTCCCGGTAGTACTGGCCTGTAACACGCCCTGCAACAACATGTAAAGCCGTTCTTCCAGCAACAGTGATGCCTCCCCACACCATAACAGAACCATGACCAAATCGATCATGTCTGATGACGTTAACGTCTTGGAAGCGCTCGTTTCGATGACGCCACACCCTCCTACGTCTGTCCAAAAAATCAATAGTGAACCTTGACTCATCTGAAAACATCACATTGCTCCAGCGTCGATTATCCCAGTGTTGACGATCCCTACACCAACGACGTCTTGCCTGAATGTGATGATCTCTCAAACAAGGGATCACGCGAGGACGTCGGGCGCGAAGGTGACCCCTATGCAGTCGATTCCGAATCGTTTGGCCACTCACTCTCACACCAGTGTATGTTTGAAAACGAGCGCTGATCTGATTTGCTGTGATGACACGATTTCTCAAGGCCAAGGTACGGATAAATCGATCCTGGGCTTGAGTTGTCGCCCTTGGTCGACCTGAGCGTGGTCTGTCCTGTACAGATTGTGTATCACGGTATCTGGACCATAGCCTGCTTATGACAGACTGAGAAACATTCATCGTCCGCGCCACAACCGCCTGTGTTGTGCCGATCTGTAGCATGCCAAGGGCACGTAACCTTTCATTTTGGGTAAGCCGACGCATATCAAAATTTGTTTTCTGGTCACTAAAACAATTAAACTGATGTTTCCACCCTGGAATTCAATGCCACAATGACTGTAACATTCAAAGTCAGAGTCGTGCAAATCTTGGGTTGGACCCCCATGATGATCCCAAGCATCACCTGCATTCCATGCGGTAGCTATTGGTGCGTTTGGGCGTCACATGTAACTGGAAATGTTTCTTCTGTTAGGTTCTATAGTGACATTTTTCGTAGTCATTTGCATATTTTAGTATTATTCCCCCAAAATCAAATATCCCCTACTTTTTTTGAATAGTATATTTAGATAAGAGGACACAACAGCGAGAAGGGGAAGCAAAGGCGACAAGTGGAAATACTAGACGATCACGGGGCTACTGAAATGTGGAGTAACAAACGATGCAAGGGTCATAGACTGCATAGATCATAGCCAGATGTGGCGACCAGTGTCTACACGTCTGACAAAAGATCCATGGTACTACAAGATTAATAGATAACATTCACTAGATCTGTTTGATAAAGTTCCTCAGGATTTTCTGATGTGGTTTACCTTTTTCTAGTTTTTTGGATTGGACAGAAAACTGAGGTCCTGTGTACTACATGTTGGCACGGATCCACATTAGACCTGATAGTGCAGATTTTGACATGTCATAACCACAGTGCATAACTAGTGGTCATTATTAAAAGATCAAAGGATTCTTCAGTTCAGTATGATAGGCAACACATATCAATTTGATTATAGTAGCTTCAACTGTATAAGCGAACATGTCTATTTATATCACATCTGACCTGCTATCATTCATATCATTATCAAATATATTATTTTTAATTTAATATTTTTTTTTTTTTTTTTTTTAAATAATAACAGATTTATTTAGTGCAAGATTACACTTAAGTTTCTAATGCGCTTCCAATTCACAAAACACCAATTAACATTATACAAAACACCAATTAACATTTCAGTAAGTTTATTTCAACAACTATTAAAGGCATTCATATATATTCAACAATCAATAACAATTATATTTCACTCAAAACAATTAATAATATAGCCTTCATAATATTACATATTCATACATCCTTTTGTGCAATTCACAAGCATTTTCAAAATAGTGATATGTATTTGGCAAAATACAATCCAATGTCACAATATCTTATTTAATTAAAGGACTGTTTTTCAAATTAAATTTAAACTTCAACTGAGAAATCTTATGAGATTCATGGAAGCTATTCTATTTCTTTGACGAAGATAAAGATAATATGATAACTCTTAGAACTGTATGAACTCTTTACAATTTGTCAAATAGACATTCAATGAACCAAAAATTGTGAGCATAAGAGTTAATTAACACATATGGATGAGCATAAGTTATCCTTTAAATATAAAATGCATAAACAACAATATTATCACAATACAACAATCTTTCCTTACAATATTTTGTTCACATAAATTCTTTTATACATTAATATTTCCATTAATTTAAACCTCACTCACAAATATTCCATACACTCACATATTATACTATTCTTACATTCAAAATCAATCAATTAATAATTCCATTAAGATCTTTTGGGGCAGACATTTGTCTCAGGTAAAAATAATGTACCATTAAAAATCTATATCCATAAAATTACCTCTCATCACAGTTGGTCAGTCCCATCTTTGAAAATACAATTTGGAAGAAGAAATTGTCAATTGGGTGATTTTGTATAAAATTTATATTATTAATGCTTAACAGAATATAAAACATAAACATCATCTTGCCAGGCCACATATAATACACCTACATGCAGTAAAATATGTTTATAAAAACTCCAATATGTGAATAGAAAAATAACTTTGCGAAATGCAATCTAGATTAATAATAGATCATCTAATTAACATTAGAGAGATCACTTCTTTAAGGTTTGATAATCAACCAGTTATTATTATCTGTATTCGTTAAAGATGCATTATGTAAGATTAGGATAAAGAGTTTAAAAGAGCTGGCCATTCTTGCTAAAACAGTTTAAAAAAAGATAATGAAAAATAAATAACCATACGGAAAATGTCCGACAGAGCTGACCATTCTTGCTATAATAGTTTTAAAAAAATAATAAAGAAATATATTGAAAATGTCAGACAAATTACTTTGTTGTGAGAAAATTTATGAATGTTTTAAGTTTTAACAAGAAATGGCCTAAATAGTCTTTACTGTCAAATACCATTGCCAGTGTAATATACAAAGTCTCAATTTTCAGTCATTTAACCAGCAGTCTCCTTGAGTGGCGCTCATATTAACTTAATGTTTAACAAAGATATGGCAGACATTGTCTAACTCACTCAATGTCCAGCCATCCAGTTGTTGAGAGTGTTGATATGGGCTTAGGAATAAATGTCTCAATAATAATTTATATAACACTTAAAGTCAGAAGAGAACTACAATATACAGTTTTCTGTAGCTTTTAAATAATGCATTTTTAACCAGTTTCATTTTTATAGATATAATTACACATAACTCTTTCAGTTTATGTGATAGAAAATCACAGTTGGATAATTAATTAAAATGTTTATTTTGTTGGAAAATCCTTACTTTCTTTGTCCATTTGGGAAATGTCATCACAGAACAATAAAGTTGCATCTGAGCTATCTACTATGGGTGGAATTCCTGACAAAGATCGAGCGTCTAAGTCTGTTGCTGAAGAGTCAATTATAGTAACGGAATCTGGGGTGTCGCTATCTGCTTGAGAATCACTCCGATGAATACCAGTATAAATATCTTCAGAAGTTGTTTTTGGACCTCCTGCAGAGACTATAGGTGTATTATAGGAGTCATCAACATGTTTTACTGTGAATCTATCATTGTTGTCTGGAGATGAGACAGAACTAGAATTAACGGATTGGAGAAGTGAGAAATCAAATGGATCAATGTTTGAGTCCGATACATATTGATCCTGTCTATTTTGAGATGAACTAGAAGAGTCTGTATCTCCATCAGATCGTGATCCCTGTGATTCGACCATAAACATTTTCAGTTTTTGAATAATATCAACGGGTGTGGAAGCTGATGTGGGTGATGAAGGACCAGCACTGGAACTACATGATGATGGTAAACTGTGAATTACTGAAATTATAAAATAATAATTAATAAGCATACAAACATTAACTTGAAAAGTGTATAATTTTACAAAACAATAACTTGATCGGTAAAAGACTAAAGGTATATAATTGTACAAAATAATAACTTGATTGATTATCTATATTGCATAAAATAACAACTGAAAGAGTATTGGCATAATATTGTATAAAATAATAACTTGATGATTATCAGTATAATATGAAATAAAATAATAACACAACATAATGATTATATTGCATAAAATAATAACTTGATGATTATATTGCATAAACTAATAACTCAATGATTACCAGTTTAATATTGCATAAACTAATAACTTGATGATTATATTGCAAACAATAATAACTCAATGATTACTGGTATAATATTGCATAAAATAATAACTTGATGGTTACCATTCTAATATTGTATAATTACAAAATTGCATATAATAATAATTTGATTAGTATATAAGTGCAAAAAATAACAACTTATAAGTGACCTGTGGTCAAAATGTATTGGATTTCACTGAGTTTTTTTTTCTTTTGGGTGGGTCAAAATCTATCATATTTCACTAAGGGTTTTTCTTGCAGACTGTAAATATGTCGAGATGAACAATGCCAGCTTTTTATTTAAAATTCTTACTAGAAGCAAACAAATTTTTGTGAGATGGAATCTAAATCAGGCATGGAATTGTGATGCATTCTGGTGAAATTGAATGCTATTAATGTTGTTATCCAACATAAACGAGGAACTAATTCTATATTTGGCAAATGAAAAATTATTAATTTCGATAAGGTATTCTATATGATCAACAGAACAATTTGTGGAACCTTCATGGGCACAAATGATGTTAAATGTATGCCTAAACGGAGTATGGTTACAAAAGCGTGCAAAAATCTATAAACCTGAAAAGATTCATAAAATCAGTAAACTGATTTTGAAGATTTCAATTGGTAGATATCTTTGTTTCAGCCCTATCATATATCCTAAATGTCATTATGGTTGAAATAAAACAGGATTAATCCTCATGTTAGATTCCCAGTCGTGAGATGCGCTACAATAGAATTGTGCCTATTGAGCCCACGACCTGGTACGTTCAGATTTGATCAACACAATTGCTACGACTGATCTCAATATATTATAGGGCCTGAAAGGATTACCCCTTGATTAAAACCACAGTTTCAATCATGGCTCAGATCATGATAGTGGGAATCTATCATAAGGAATGGGTTGTAGAAGTGCTTGTAAAAGAACCTTAGTAAATATAATGTGCTGGCAAAAACCTAAACAGTACACAAAAGCTAAATAGTTAATTGTGTTTTAATCTCAAACAATTCAAACGAAAAAGTTCCCAAGTTTCATCTCATAAATAAAGACTGGATTAATGACAAAAATATAACTGATTACAGGTGTATTAGATGTAATGTGTATATATTCATTACAAAACCTGCCATTTCACACTTAGGTCCTAAAATAAGCAAAAAAAAAAATAACCCTTACATCTTGTAAATACCTCAAGATATAATAGTTTGGAGATAATTTTGCAATATTAGTTAATAAGTTTGAAATGAATTGTCTTAGATGTATTTCAGCAAGATACAATAGATAATTATCATTGCATTACTAGATCTTGTGTCTCCTGTAAAATGTACGTTTCAGGGGATAATGAGGTTTTCCAGTCCACAATATTTGATTTTAATAACTTACTTTTATTAGGAACTGCAAGTGGAAGACTTTTACCAGCCGGGAAATCATGATTATATGGTGGAGATGCTAAAGGTGTTAGAAATCTGTTGGTCGTTGTACGATGCAAAAAATCATCTACAGCTCGAAATGTTAAAGAATTGTGTAATGTCTCTAGTGGTTTTATGGACGGCACCATATTAAAACCCTCAAAAGCTGAAATTAAAGTGTGTCTTACTTTCTTTGCATCAAATAAATTTACATTTTGATTACTACTTAATTATATCCAAATTGTTCAAAATATTAAATAAAAAGCACAGGCTATCCAACTGGGATAGTAATTGCCTTTCCAATTTGAGCAATACAAGGAAATTATAAATTGTAATTACTTATCCAATTTGAACAGAAAATAGTAAATCATAAATTGTAATTACCTTTCAGGGCATTTGTATTAAGATAAAATAAACTTGAACAGGAATGCCGATGTCGGTCTGAATTTAAAGGTAAATGTACAGTCTGATAATGACGATGAACATATGCTGAAAAAAGTATGATAACTTTAAATAAAATAAAAATCTCAACATGCTTTATACATCCTCTATTTGATATCTGTAGCAGCTGCAATTCTTACAACTGGAAATTTCTTTTCTTAGACTGCTGGTTTACAAAATTTGTGTGTAACTAAAAAACATAAGTCACCATTTTTGTATTATCTTTTCCATTCAATTAAATATTCCCATTTTTTTTTAAAAAAACTTAAATATTCATCCCAGCCACACAACCTCACACAAAATGAAGGAAAAAAAAAGAAATGACAGAACCTCAAAACAAATAACATGCCAACCAAAAATAAAACATTAAATGATTGGTAACCAGGCACTGAAACATACACCCACAACAGCTATGTCGTCTGAGGTGTTCATAAAGTTGACAAATTATGAATTGTAAGATAAATAAAAAGTAAAATCTTGATGCTGTATACTTATGATAAATAATGTAGTCTGTTCAAAAGAAATCGGTGAAGAAGAGCGATGGACAGATGGCAATATATATAACCACAGTTTATTGTGGATGTATCATTTTAATAAGGAAGGCCATGCACAGCTGATCTAATCTGAAAGCTGTAACATACTAAAATGTCTGACTCCTCTCAGCCTAAGCTTATATATTTCTAACAATATCATATAAATATGGTGGATGTATATTTTGATCATATAACATACTGGTAGGTGCATATATATTTTGACACTTATAATAATATACTGCGGCATTGATTATTGCATGATATTTTCAATTAAATATACTATTAATATATGTTATAATAATAATTAGCCTAATTAAAGCACCTTTAGCCGACCTTAAATTTATATGTACAGATAATAGTTTGATAACATTGTATGTAGACCTATCTCTAGTAATATAGTGTTAATTGGTACTATTCTAAAGTGGGGCATTAATATAAGCAAGCTGCAAGTTTCAACATCCTTCAATTGACATATGTATTTCTGGAGGTACATTAAAGAGTACTACTATTTACTAGAAAAAAAGAATACCTCAAAGACAGAATGTTGATTGAAAACCAAAAGTAGAAGAATGAACAGATAAGACAGAAGGAAAGATGTACACCTTCACACACTTTTAGAATCAGGTATAAATGCATTTTCAATAGATAAGTTAAAGCCTCTGCAAGCCATTTGCATTTTTCTGAAAATTTATTTGTTTTAAATGAAAATATTGGGGAGAACCTAACCTACACTCCACATATGACGACTTATGAGCTAGACTGTCTCCGATCTAGCGCTCTCTCAACATTGGTGTCAGCCATTATCACAAATGTGATAGAACTGGTTAACCACGTTCCATATATAATTGTAACACACAGATCATTGCTACGATAGAAACAGACGTGACGCAAAAATTCAAAAACAAGAGTTATCTTTCTATATGACTGAAGTAATGAATGATAACAGATACGTATACGTGGCCGAAAATAGAAAAGGCTTGTACATTCACTTGTTTTCATTCATTCTTAAACATGCATTATGCAAGAGCTAAATCTGCCTATTGCAGGTCTTTCTTTAGGCCTGAAATGTTTTCTAAAGTATTAATAAGACATTAATTAACTGATCCTGGCCTTAATCAACCCTCGATGGCACCAGATATCTCCAATATTAAATAGATTGGAACGGTTCAGCGATACTTTGATTTAATTAAATATGGAGGACCGAGACAGCTTCGATCAACCAGTATGGTGGTTGAAATTATTGCACACGTCTGTCAAACCTTCAAAGGCTAATATCTTCGCTTGCAATAGAGTAATTTGAATGAAATTTTCAAATTATTCATTTTACATTATCTATTTTCGAAGTATAATAGCAAGAATGGCTAGTTCTTTATCTAAGTGTTACATAATGTATCTTTAACTTAATAAAACAATGGTAATGCACAGGCTTTTTCTTTTCTTTTTTCTCTAATCTAGCGACAGTCAATTTGTTTTATGAATTGTCAGATATCCTCTCCAAATCTTCGAGGGAATTATCACTATCAGTGAGCTTGTTACTTCAGTCAGTTCGGTCTCTTGAAATATTTGTTACACATCTATCATAGCAATGATCTCTGTGATAAAATTATATTTGGAATGTGTTTAACCAGTTCTATCACACCAATATTGCCCTTTAATCCATGCTAAAATATACTCAAATTGATTATTTAACACTCCGAGAACAAAATCAAAACATCAATAGTACATTCCAGCATGGATTCAATTTGAGTTACAATGACCTTAGATTTGTCTTTCATATATAGATAATTCTGATTTTGAAGCGTTTGACTAAACTAAAGTGAATGTTGGCCATTCTGACCATATTTGGTTTTTATGGTCTGCAGAGGATACCAATTGGAACTATTAATAATTATTAGACTGATATTCCTTTAAGAGGTTAAACTTTCACATTATTGTAGCTTGCAAGGGATTAAAAATTCCTCAAATTACGTCCAGAGATTTCAACTGTTTAATTAAATTTATACAATACTTTTACACATGTTTCCCCCTTGTAATTTGCTGCAATTATTGCATTAGGGCATCATGCATTTTCAAAAACAAAAAAAAAACGAACTCTAAACCAAGATTACTAAAAAAGGAAACCCAACTATATTCATGAAGAACAAATAGTGCTTTAAAAATCAAATAACTTCAGGAGCAGAAATTCTAAAATATCATTTTTAATTTTCAACTCAGCTAATGTAAGAAATGGTGTGTGTAGTTTACTAATTTCAAATCTAATGAACAAATAATTTTCCAATATAAACACTTGCCCTGTAGACGAAGTCTATTTTCTGAAATATAAATTATTTTGATGTAACTGATTTCATGACTTGTCTACAGAATTATAATACATCAGAAAAGGAACATCATATCCTATAAAATTGATAAATGATAACTTGTTTTAAAAAAACCCCAAAAGCATTATGCTATGTATATCAATGACACATTGAAACAATTTTTTTATTCAGACAACTTTTGAATTAGAAATTAGGCCACTATATAAGCCTAAGGAATCACTTTAACCTAGATGTACATATTTTACTGTTCAAGTGCCAGAATTGTATCTTTAAGTTATAAAATCATATCCTTAAGATTAAAGGATCAAATATGGTACAGAAGTTGGTTACCATGTGATATTAATTATTACACACCCACCAGTAGCAAAGAGCATGGTGGCATCTTCATATGATTATTTAGAATTTTAACAGATGCCTTTAGTACATTATATGAACAATAGATAGGTACTGCAGGATGATAAATGATAAATAGTGATGAGTTTATTTTTGTTCATGGTAGTCTATAATTAATGTTATCCTTATCATAAAGAACAATAAGGAATTCTGCTCTGTACAACAGGGTTAAATATAATTTGGAATGGACCACCGAACACAGTCAAAGGTGACAACTACTCAACAATAAAATGAATTGAACAGAAATCAAAATATCAACAAAAATAATTAAATTAAATGCAAAACAAATTACACCCCAACAATTTGAATAAAATGAATTAGAGTGGTTGAAAAATATGATTTTAGGTCATTTTACACTTTAAATATCTGTTAATTAAAAGCAGTAATACCACATTTTAGTATTGTGTGTCATCTATATGTGATGGAATTGGTAAATTGCTATGATCAGATGCAAGGTAACATTCAATAAGCTGAATAATATAGGGTCAATATTGGATCAAATCATTCACATTATATTATAATTTTATAGTTTTCCCTATGAAAGCAAAAAGAATTTATAGTAAACGGACTACAATTCATCTATACCAAAATAATCTGCTATAGGCCTACTATTGAAAAATATAACTGATAAAAATTTTTCTAAAATATTGCAGTTTACACATTCCATAAATCAGCCATTTCCTTGCTATTACATATGTGCTTTATCAGTCTACTACCATTAAAAGGTGATTTCAGGTTTAAAATCAGACGTAGATAAGTATCTAGCCCAAAAATAAATGGCTACTTTGTTCATTATGTTTTTATTCTAAGGAAATATTATAATGTCTATCCTAAAATGGGCAAGCCTAGCCCTTACATAATAAACTATATTAAGAATAGTCCATTTCCTAGCTAATTTTTCTGTGCACACCATTCCTTAAAATAAATATAACATTAATAAATAATACCAAGCAAATATATATAAGAAAAATATAATGTTTAACATAAATAAACTAAAACACTAGCATAAATGAGCCCCACCACATTTGATACGCCGCCCATGTTCAGAATTAAGAAAATACAACAGATGATCAAGGACATGAGGTTTTTCATTATGAAAGAAACAATTTGAATGAGTGAATTGAATTCCATAATTTTCTAAATCAAGGTATGTATTCTCTTTTTACCTCTTAATACTAACACTCATTGAATGATTGAACAATTGTTCATGTACCAAGTTAAATATAAACAGGATAAAAAAAATGGGACTCCAATCTGTTTAAAAAGTTTCAAGAAACCAACAGACAGACATGGACAACGACAGCAATAAACATTCACATTAAAAGTGGACACATAACAGAATATAAAATATTTAACATAACAATAGTTAATTATATAAACTGAATTTTAAAGCTACTATCTATCTAGTCTATGGTGAAATTGTTACAGAAAGAGTGAACAAGGAAAGAATGCAATCTGCATGCTTTGAAAGATATGAATACTAACGTATGGGCTCCGATAGGGTGGCTGACAATTCACTGGAAAATGAATGCAAGTATCGCGGTTTGGTTTTATCCTTGCCATGAACAAAGGTGAGCTTTAAAGGGGTGAGACTACCTTTAAAAACAATACAACATTAAATATACAGGTACATGTCATTGCATTTCTAATAATAACCATGAACATAAATAACTCATAATCAAAGTTAATGTTAAAAAAAGGCTCCATAATCACTCTAATGTGTTTTAATACATTTTGTTTTTTTAAAAAAAAGTACATAATTTTAAATTATTATAGTTAATATCAAAAACGGGCAAAACTAAGTTTTTGTAGTCATTATTAAAAGCAGGAATACTTGTTCTTTGAAAGCTCACTGAATGAAATTAATTAAAGATATAGGAATGCCAAGCTACGGAAATACGAAATACGCTATCAGCAGTTTTGTGAATGTGGTAAAAGTCATGGGAGTAATAATGCCATCTCCAAATCTCAGGTCTTATTTTTTATTAAAAATGTTTAAATATGACAAATTCACTGAAATGTTGTTGATCTATATATTCTGTACAGAACTGAGGACAGATTGACAGTGGTGACAACAATATACTCCCATATGCAATGTGGGCAGATAAAAAGGAACAGCTATTTCACAACACTATATTCAAGCATTATTGGAGCAAAGAAAAACAAATTATAACCATGCATATACAAGCCACATGAATATAGAATTACTTCAGAATGTAACATAATTCTAAAGAATGATAAAACAATAATCGATTTTTATAGGAATGAGGAATGAACTTAACATTACATAATGACCAATATAACTGATTGATGCAGTGATGACAACTAATGAAATTTTTTTTAAATCAAACTTATTACGGTATTCTCTTTAATACATCCAAATTGAATTTTACATTTAGAACTGTCACCTATGATTGACTGAAACGATTTATAAATCTGACATATTTTACAGTTCCAAAACATGAGTCTACTGCAACTTCTTCAGAAAATTTTCTACTAGCGATCTAGTTTATACTCTTTTAATAATGCGATTTGTTTACAATTTTTTTTTTCATTTTTGTTATTCAAAAATAAATTTTTGTTTAAGTACAGTTCATTCAAAACAAGTTATTTTCAAATTATGAGCTTTTAGTGATTCTTTTAGAATTTAAATTTCAGTCTAGCCAAAATGTTCGATTTATTGATTTACAGTTATCTACATAGTTACATAAAACGACAGAAAGAACGAGAAAATAAAACTAAATAGAAACCAGTGAACATTAGACACTGTTTTAATAATTTACCGTTTGTATTAGACGTTGTGATTTCATCTAAAATTAAAAACAGTTTCTGTCTCACCATAACATGGAAGTTGGTTTCATATCTCAGAATTTCATACAATTAAAATGAACCATGAACAAGTATATTTTTAGTAACATGATCAATGGATAATGGAATAGATTTTTTATTTTTATTTTAATCTAAATATTAATTAATATGTTACTTAAAAATATCAAATATCTGTATTTTATTTCTCCGTGTATTATGTATGTTCTCACCTGATTTTTTGTCATCATCCAGACTTCTACTGCGTTTTTCATCCAGACTCTGTGACTTGGAAGAATCTAAATTTAAGAATTACTGAGGTTTATAATCAAACACAAGGGTTTTCAAACAAGGACTGTAATGCACAAGGCAATTATCAGACTGATCAAGTAAGTTGTGTTGCAAGTAGACAATTGCTGACAGGTTAAAGTTCAAAATAAGGCAAGATAAATGAATGGATTGTCCACGGATTCATAAATAGGATGTAAATAATTAATTTCTAAAAGGAAAATACTCAACCTTGGCTTGAAACTGGATCAACTGTTATTTGTATAGGTTTCACACATGGTATAGGTTCACTTTTACATGTGCTCGTAGGCTGAGCTTTACTTTCTCCTGTTTTTTCTTGCTGTTATAAATACAAATCAACAATTATACTTCCCATCAGTTTTTGTTTTATTCTTTACTATAAAAAGGAATGATCAAAATAAAACTAAATGATTTTGAAATGTCATAGCTGCAGAGTAAAAATGTTGTGTGATGGTATTGTCAAATTGGTCAGGAGAGCCAATAAATGTTTGCCGTTTATGATCAAGCTGGGGTTAGCCCTCCCTGTTTCTGACTCGTACAGTTCTTGGTGTGGCTCCTTGCATGGATTTCAGCATCGCTCAGATGGTTGGCAATAGTTAGAAGTTACTTTTTTTTATGTCCTGCCAAATATGTTATGGCTTTAAAGTGAAATGTGATATGATTTATTATTAGATGCAGTTCTAAACAGAATTATCATCCACGAACGAAAAATTTAACTGGTAGCATTTAATAGAGTTACATCCCATTAAAGCTGGAAATATATACAAACAGTAATCAATGAAGGACACAAAATTTCTGATTTCAATAAAAGAAAAAAGGTGACTTTCGCAAACTATTCCAATCTTTATTGTGTTAAATCAGTTGCACACTCATTTAGCCAAACTCTGCAAAATACTCATCAGTAAATTTTTGTGAGACATTAGTATTTATAACAAAGTGATTTAATGGTACATACTTTATCATCTGTTTCTCCCCAATCCCACTCAGGAATACTTGAATCAAGTATTTTTGAAGAACTGTTTTCAACCTTAAATAAAATTTACAAAAGTTAAATAGGATTTCTTTCTCCAAAAACTTTAATGTCTATTACTACAAACAAACTCACACTGTTTGACATAAATTCACTGGGAGCAAAATCTAACTGTATCTATTAAAAAAACATTTGCCCAGCATGACTAATTTATAGAGATTGATATAGACAGGTTGCCAGATAAAGAAGCATACACCCACACCAGCTAAGTTTTCCAGGCAGTTGCTTATTTTTTTTCTCTTATCATTAATGAAAACATCTACAACACATTAAAATTTGAGTACAAGTAACAACTCATCAAGTAATTATCAGAAATCATTGGAATTTGTTTGTCCTTTAGTTCAGCACTATACTAATGTTTAGCATACAAACATCTAATATCAGGGGTCATAACTCTGTAAGTAATAATCAAAAGTCGTTGGAAATCAATAGGTCCCTATGTCTTATGACCTTAAATACTGTTTATAAATTTAATGTCAATCGGATATTAACTCTAGAGCATCTACAAGATTTTCCAAAGGGATCAAGGGTCAGAACACTGGTAGTAATCAATGGAAACCACCAGTGCTCACTCTGGGTTCAATTTTTCTTCCGCCAATTTTTCATTTTAATTTATTAGCCATATATTTTTTCCGCCAAAAAAAAGAACGAATATCTATTCCATTATATTTTTTCAGTAATTTTTATTTACATATAATATTACAATTTACAAAATTCTTCACTGCTTAGTGCTTTGCAGAAGCCCATTTTTTTAGAGCTTTTTCAACATCTGGGGTAACCACACAGTGTATTTGTTTTTAATGAATATTTTTCTTATAACAGAAATTGTGACCAAGCACTTACTGATATATCAAGGATTTGAAAATGTTCATTCATCCTTAAGAGATCTACATTTTTCAAATGCATAAACATACATTATGTAAGAACTAAGAGCTGAATCTTTCTTTAGTGGTGATGATCGAGGCTGGGCCTTATATCAAACGCTAATAATCTCGGTTCAAAGGAAACAAATTGACTCAAATTTTCAGCATATTCCATTTACGTTATCTATTTCTTAACTATTATATAGTCAGTTCGGGAGTATTTTGGTGGTGAAATACAAAAAAGAATAAGTTTGAAATTCTTCTATCGGACGTTGACGAAGGCTGTTCAAGTTTTCGCTTACGGCCCATTATTATTAATGGCATGTGAGTAGAAAATAACTGACTTTCGTTCGTTCGTTTCTGGCGTTTAATATCGACTTCCATATAAACTTTAACAATAAACCTGGCTTCATTTATTAACGATACGTGCAACAGGAGTAGGAAAAGGATAAAACAAGACGTCATAATCCAATAATCTCACACAAATCGAACGAGTATTATTCACGGTGTCCGCCATTTTGAATATATAGAAACCGTCAAAAAAAGCCACCGATTCGTATTTGGAGACAAACAATTAAATCGTCTGTCTCTTGATTAGTTTATTACTACTCTAACTGTATATACTAATCAACGCTAATCCGAGATTGATCAAGAGACAAAGGATTAGTACTTGATTGATTGATAAATGACTCAGCCAAGCGTATAGTGATAGATTGTAACATGTGTGCACGGCGTGGAAATCAAAACTTTGTGGCGAGAAATTTTTTTAGCCATGGTTAAAAAAGAATCGCAAAAAATTTCGCCAGATTGAATATTTTAACGCCAAAATTATATTTTTATCGCAATTGGCGGAAATGGCGATCGACAGCGTGAGCGCTGGAAACCACTGAAAATAGATTTTTTGTCTCATGACCTTGAAGTCAATCGGATATTAACTTTAGTCTCTAGAGCGTTCACAAGATTTTTCAAGTGATCAAGGACTATAATCAATAAGCTTTTTCAACTCATGACCTTAGACACCGTGGATAAATCTAATGTCAATTGGATATTAACTTGTGTCAACAAGCAATTCTGGACATTGGACTGACTGATGGGGCGATGACAATATCCACTATATTTCAATGTGGATGTATATAAAAAAATACTCTTTACATTCACCTGGTCTACAGTATCCTGTTCGTATAGATCACTTTCAAGTATTTCTCCAAGGTTGCATTTTATTCCTGCTGTAGTATAAGAGGTCTGTGGGTCAGATCTACTAAGGCGTGGTTTAAGTTGTTCTTTACATAGAGAACCCTCCCAGGTGCAGGAACCTTGTAAACTTGTTGACTCTTTTAACATATCATCTTTATTATCTTTCTAAAATCAAAATACATCCAAATTCAAAGATTAACATTTAAATCAATCTCTAAAGCTTTTGCAAAAGTAAATTTTTTATCCCAGTAGTCAAGATAGTTATTTACCAGATATTTACATATTGTTTTCAAATTTGGGTCAGAATGTTGCAAGAGGTCATTGCATAAAACCCCTTCCCGTTGAAATATTCAAAAAGTGGATTTAAATTAAAGAATTACAAATATTGTTTATAGCATACCTTATCTGTTTTAGGTTTAGGTCTATAACCCATCCCCCTTGGTGATGTTAAACTGGTATCACAACTGGTATAGGCTCCAGGACTAAAATGTAGTTCCATGTGATACCTCTCTTCTGATGTTGGATCCTGAAATAATAATCATTCATCTATTCATTCATATACATACTCTAATATTGACAAATGATCTTATATTAACAGTTTTCTGTTAAAGATAATATCAGAAAACTGATGGAGGTTTTAATTTTATGGTCAATAGAAGAATAACAAATGTAGGGATTCCTCCTGGAACAAGTACAAAATGCTTTAAACAATACAAGTTCTTCTTTAGGCCATTTAGGGTTTAAAACAAAAAAACCTTTCTACATTAAAGTTGAATATTTTACCTTACTAGGATCTTCAAACATCATAAGAACAATCTGTGTCATATAATTTAACTCTGATGTAGCGTTAATATAATCCATAGCACGTTTCCATTGTTCATCTTTAGTCTCATCACATAGAGAACCATAACGCAATATAGTTAATAAAGAATGGATATGACTTTCACTAGTAAAATATAAACGGGTTCTGACAAATCTCTCTGGTGTTGATACTCCTTTTGAATATCTGAAACAACAATCAATATCTCATTTGCAATTGCATGTGACGTAAAGCTCAAGTTAAACTAAAATATGGGTTAAAATATCTGAAATCCTGAATCTTCATACAGTATCCGAGGTCTGGATTTCCTATTCAGCACTTGCAGCCAGTGACATTTTGTAAAAGATTGCATAAACATTGCAACCACTTCTTATAGGACCATGTTCTCTCCATGGTAGGCAGTAGAGAGGGTCAAATCCACCAGAACATTTCTAGGTTAATATAATTTGCATAGAATTATTAAGAAAGAGTAATTTTTGGTCAAAATACAGAATCTGAGGCATGTATAGGTGAAAGACATACAGTAAAATAAGGCATATTAAATTTACTCTAAAATTCAACATCAATTTTTCAAATAACTACCTAGAATCTAATCTGGTAGAATCATCTTCTTGATTAAGTTGTTCGCACTGGGCAAAATCACTTCGAATTTTTCTAATTAAAGGATTACTAAAGTTTTGTGCTATATGTAATTTCTCTTCAACAGTTATACCATATTCCTGTAATGTAGAACATAGAAAGAATATGATCTTCAGTGCTCAAGTTGCCTCTTAATATCCTATAATATTAATCAAGTAATGTCTCAGTAAATGTAGGAAACTTTTAGCAAATGTATTATAAATAATATCTTTGGATTGTCTAATATATACTCCTCAGTGCTTTGCCTATTAAGCCATAATACAATGACGACAATGTCTTTTTTTATATCTAACCAGTTTGTATCGTGTAGCCTTATAATTACTTGTCAAATGTCTATTTTTATTACTTCTGTTTGGTCATAACTTGAAATACAAAATATTGTTCAATCTTAGCACAGACTGTCCTGACAATTCTTAGAAAGATGGGTTGCCATGCAACAAAACATATGTATGCAGATGCCAAGTTATACCGTATTTTTCGGTGTATTAGGCGCACTTTTTTTACCAAATATTTTATTTTCTAGAAGGGGTGCGCCTAATACACAACGTTAAGCAAATCCAGGTTTCTCCCGTGTCTACACCGAAGTCGGGAGTTCAAGAAATAATTGCCCTACAATCAACAAATGTCGGCCCGGTGACGCTACCTCAAAAGTTTATGATATATTACCACTCAAACTAAAGACAGTATTGTTCCCTTTGTGTCCATTTATATTTGTCATAAATGTTTTAGATATTTTAAAATGCGTCCATGTCATCAATAATCTTTTAGATACGGTTAAAATATGTCAATAATTATCGCCCGTATTTCTGTTATTTCATGCACAAAAAAAGATGTCGTCCTTTTATGCTAATCCGTGTACGGTATATTGTTAGTCATAACCGGCAATGCAAACACCATCGGCCGATAGCCATTCTACTTTAACGATGTTTCAAAAAATAGCATTCGTATCATTAATATTTCTTGCTATTTCCACATCATATATTTCTGCTATTCCGTGCAGATTGGCCATTACCAACAGTCCACATATGTCCCCGTTCAAGGTCGATAGTGCTATCAGTCAAGTTGACGTATAGGGCGGGGTACGCATTCATACAAGCATTTTCATTGGTTCAATATAAGTCATCGGTAGTAAGGGTGGGATTACAGTTAAACTGACATGTCATGTGTTGAAGCTGTTCAGTCTAACCTGTCGTCGAAATGGCAGATCTGCTCGACGTATATCATTGACATAGTAAACCAATTCTTTCTCTATTTGTGGATAACGTGCCACGCTCTATCTATGCGCTTCCTTACTTGGTTACTAAGTTACAAATTCATAGCCGTCTTAGTAGTCTTACGTTCGACTTGCCAAAATTAAATTCAAAACCCGCGACACTGTTACCGTATTCTTTAACCGTTCGTCTCGTAGCCATTCTAAATAAATAATTTTTAGAAATTTTATGGAATGTTCGTTGGTATTTTCTATACATAGCTGCAAATTTTACATCAAGCCGCTTCATTTACCGATAGTTTCATGCAACATGGATTCACTGATTGATACATTGTTATAAATTACCGGTATCGTTAATTATCTACCGGTGAGTTGTCACGGTATGCTTTACGAAGTTGTTTATAGTTCACAAAATCATTGTTTCTTTGATTGGTATTAAAATAATATTATATTATGTTACTGATAGATCTAAATGGCTACAATTTGGGTATTGTCATGCCGCGTGTAGTGGGCGGGGCAATGGACACCGTTTCATTGTCCGTTGTTTGGATAGTTTAAATGGACTGGAAGTATTGTTTCTCTTTTACCGGTAGTCAGAATTTAAGTCGTGAGTAGCTGATCATAATAAATTATTTCTACAGTTATTATTTCATTTGTTTATCATCAATACCTCGTGAATTTAACAGAAAGTAATAGAAAGTAATGTTTGTTGTTATCGGGACTTTAACGACAATTTGACTACCGTACGAGCGCCAGAATTACCTTTTAAGATATAAAACAATTCAATAGAAAGTTAATGTTATAATAAATATAAAGTCTTTCTGCAATGCAGAAACTATAAATATCGTTTCTTGTTTCATAAAGAAATATATATAAAGCTTGATACGGCTAAATATCGGTAATTATTACCGTACATGTATAACTGTAAGCAGTAAGTTTGACCCAGTTATTGGAGATCCAAGTGTATTTGAATCACGTATGGTATTGCACGTGTTTCACAAGACGCCGGAGAAGGGTGCGCCTAAAGCATGCACTTTTATTTTTTCCTGAAATACCTATGCCAAACTCGCCCTGCGCCTTATCTACGCATGCGCCTTATACACCAAAAAATACGGTAGGTGCATTCCCTAAAGGATGCCACATTGTTAATTATGACAAAAATAAAAAGCAAATCTTTATAATGTAACATATCACAAGAACTTTGTCAATGTTTTATGACATAAACTAGGGCTAGAACTCAAGACATAATCATCAAAATATTTGTATTCTAATACTGATAGGGTGATTTGTCACAATGATCAATCAAAGTAGTACAAAACCAGATGATGCTCTCACAATGTTTAAAAGGTTCTAAATACAGACAATTAATGGAAATTAATTTTACTAATCTCAATAATGCATGCATTTCAAACAAATCGAATAACCGTTTTTGCTTGAGCATTCAAAAAATTCTACAGTGACCAAGGACAATAACTCTGGGGGTTATTAACATAAATTTAATAGGATTCTCCGTCTCACTAACTATGAAGGATCGCATGATAAATCTAGTTTGCAGAGTGTTCAAAAGAAATCTTGGACAACAGACGGACCGGTAAGGCAAGTGCAATGTAAGACCACATTTCACTAGGGAATAAAGAAATTCAAATATCAACATCTACATACCTGTGGTATAATTATGTCAGCTAGTGCTTTACAACACATAAACAACTCTTCAGCTCCATCGTATTGTAATGTTTTCTTATTATGTTGTAGATCATATTTTATACAATCATATATATCAGGAATTTTACTTATATCATATCGTCCATTCTTTAACTTAAAATCTTTCTCTAATTTAGCCCAACGTCTGATAAATAATTCCCATGATTCCCCATGATATAACTTCAAATCTAGAAAAGAAAAGAAGAAAAATCCCATTTAACTTGGTTTCATGACAGGAAGAAAGATCATTTGCCTTGTTTCATGTATTACAAACAAGATTGACAATCAGCCATTTATAAATATGGTGATTTTTCATTGTACCTCAGAATATTATGCCCATCTTTAACCACAACTGGATCCATGCTCCCTGACCCCAAATATGCAGCCTGGACTCAAATGAGTTTAATTTATATGTTACACAAAAATCATCAGGTTTAATATACTGAGCGCCATAGAAAACGCATCACTTAGTTTTTCGTATAACAAAATGATCCTGTAAACATATATTATTTATTTTGCTTCTTATTGTGAACAATATTCAAATGGGAACACATCAATTACAACACATTTGTACACTTATGGATGTTTAATCTGTAATCAGCGGTACAAAGTCAGAGGGGTCAAAACTGGCACTCAGTATATGTTATCTGCTATTATGGGTTTATAGAAAACGTAAATATTTAAAAAAAATTATCAATACAGTATCTACAAAATGAGATATAACTGCCTGTACATGTATATGTGGAGTCAATCTAAACTGACAATAATTTCAATACTTAATCTATTTTTACCTCGAGCTTTTAGTTCTATTTTAAGACTTCTGATCTTTGCAGTTATTTCTTTCACCATTGCATGAACTTTATCACACATTTCTTTGGGATTTTTGACAAATTTCATTGCATTAATTAAAGACACACTACCAGTTGGAGCAAGCTGAGATATAACTGCCTGTACATGTATATGTGGAGTCAATCTAAACTGACAATAATTTCAATACTTAATCTATTTTTACCTCGAGCTTTTAGTTCTATTTTAAGACTTCTGATCTTTGCAGTTATTTCTTTCACCATTGCATGAACTTTATCACACATTTCTTTGGGATTTTTGACAAATTTCATTGCATTAATTAAAGACACACTGCCAGTTGGAGCAAGCTGAAATTACATTTAAGGTAAGAAACATGTGATGCAATTTAAATTTCATTTCATTTGTTCTTTTTAAATAATAAATTATTGTTAAATGTAACCAGTCACATTTCAAGCTCATTTCTGGACTTAAACATATCAAAATCAACAAGCTTGTAACCATTTGCAGAGCATTCAAATAATCAATCATGAATTTAACAACCCCTTTTAATAATGAAATATTGAATGAGTGTTTTGAAGAAGGCCATTAAACAACCCATTTTAATAATGAAATGTTGAATGATAGATTAGCAGAATGCCAGATATTTGGTCCAAACAATTGCACAAATATATTAGTGGTTTGTTCACTCTATAAGTATTTACTGAACTGCATATAAAGATTACATGAATATAATATTCATTTTGTTCATATTGATCGTAGATGGTTAAATGTTAATTTTCTAGAAAGAACTCTGCGTCTACTTTTACTTTGTGCCAGTGTGAAACAGCCGCCAAAACAGCAGGAAATTTTGTTACGTAAATCTATTAGAGAAATGGTATGCCTTTTGGGATTACCACTGCACCAAATACTTTTCTGCATTTAAGGACATACAGAAAATATTATCCTCCCCTGGTCATAGTAAAGTCTTCAAGATGAAAATAAGAAACTTTTTAATATCTTAAAATTCGAAATTTATGAATCATAAGTGTCATCTCAGTATTTAAGAAGTTTTAATAATATTATTTTCAATTACCTTTTTATAATCATCTTCCGTAAAATCTTTATCTTGATTAAATATATCTTTCAACTTCTCTTTAACACTAAAATAAACAATGGTTTAGTTTCAATAACATCTCTGAATTTTCTCCAGTGACAGCATAGGTCTTAAATTGTTTGGATATGTAGGATTTACCTGTGTACAACTGAGTCAAAAATACCTGACTTCATGGGTTTTCTCTGGGTCCTCCCACTGCTAAAGACCCCTACTCATATGTGAATTATTGAAATAAAATTAAACAATATCCTAGTCTCAAAATCGTCTAGTTGGTGTCAATGAGCAATAAACCAATCTCTCTCTATACATAATATATATTATCTATACCAAGGTTCTTAATCCATTTTGAAAAAAGCAGCATGACTTCCTGATAGGAAATAGGGTAATTATAAGCTCCCATTCGATTTAATTCTTTAATATAACCAGACTTCAACAAAAATAATTTTTGGTAATTTGTTATGGAGAATGCTGTTTTCTGAATAGTAGTGCTTCTATGACTAGTCTGAAAACTGTAAATTGTTAGAATTGGACAGCTTAACGGTTCGAATTGAACTGGATCGTTATTCACAGATGTTCACCATTACATACACGTAGAGTTATGTCCCACAATATTCCTCTTTATAACCCAAGTTTTTCGTTGCCCTTCTTTTATAGAATGTAACTAACTGCCCCATGATATCAACTGCTAAAAAATGATACTATTAATAATAGCACTCGTACTCTTACAGCAAAGTCAACGGGCCTTGCTTTGACTTTTGCTATTGTTAATCTGATCCAAATACTTCTCTGGCTTTTCTAACTATATTCTACCTTGTTCAATATTTATTTGAAAATGTAACCATGATTAAAAATATAATCATAAAGGATAGAAAATGACATTATAGTAGATTTATTACAACATTTTACACCGCAAAATTAACCAACCAAGTCTGAAATTATTTCTTTATTGTCCAATCAATAGACACCTTCTAATTCACTTTATTGTATTCTTAGAAACAACATTGTATAATCATAATATTATCGCCAAATGTCACGTACGACGGGAAACAAGAGTATTGCCTTACAAAATATCGTAGATATTGAATGAAAAAATAGTTCAAATAAACCAAGTTAACCAGGTAATCACATAACTATGACCTTAGATGGTTTAAATTTTCATTAGACATGCATTATGTAAGAGCAAATTCTGCCTATTGTAGGTCTTTCTTTAGGCCTGAAATGTTATAAAAACTATTAATTAGACATTAATTAACCTATTTAGACCATAATCAACTCCCGATGTCGAGGCTAGCATGAGATATTTGTTGGATTGTAGTTCTATTCGCTGAAATATTTTCCTTTGTGATTTACCACTAAAAATGGATAACCGAGTCTACCGGTTTTGTCTTACTGACTTTAGTAATGATGACCGTGGCTGGGAAATTTCAATCGCTTAGTTCTAAGCTAATAGTGGATCAATTTGACTGAAATTTTCTGCAAATTGCCTTTACATTAGTTAGTTTTTAACTATTGTAGTGAGAACTGCCAACTCGCTTTCTAATCTCCCATAATGTTTCTTTAAAGAATTGTACATTTCTATGAAAAGTTTCCAGAATTTTTGCACAGTCTGTTTTATGTTGAAAATTGATACCAAGAGGCTAAACGATTATAACACTACATATCTTGCATGTATTGTGACATGCGATTCCGAAGATAAAAGTTTCCATGGAGACTAAGAGAGATATTTTCATCACTATAAAATTTATCTCACCAAATATTGCTGTCTTTTTAAAAGGGAAAACTATTACTTCATTAAACAGATTGCATACATACACAATTTGATATTTGGAGCTCAAGCCTTCACTGTCTAGTAAACCATTGGTATTAGCACTTTTAACCATCTGTACCATGATAGGTGTCAATTCTCCTTCTAAAGCTAGTAAACCCTGCAATAAATAGGTAACAGTTACACATGCTAATATGGAAACATGGACCAAGAAATAATGTCTAAATTTGCTTTATTATATTGTACTCAATAAAGAAGTCCAATTGTACCAAATCGACTGGGTTTAATGTTAATAATAACTTCTTGATTTACCTTTATAAAAGCTGCTGCTGTCATTTGAACTCTCCCCTCATCAGAGGCATACATTTTTAAATCGTGACGAAAAGTACTGTGTAACCTGAGAAACCCTAGTCCAGGAGTCTCAAACTGACCTGAAAAATTATCTGCACACATATACATGCACCGTAAATTATAAGGTGAAAGAAATTGTTAGACCACTAACTGGTACATCATTCAAATTATAAATCAAGAACTTACATTACATTAATACGTGTAATTGAACATGCTTTTCCAGATTATTTTTTTTTTAAATGTCAGTATGGATTTTAAATCTGATATGAATAATCTATAAGGCTACCATATGGCATAGTTCTAATTCTATTATAATGTCACAAGAAAATAAATAGTATCAGATTACTGAACATTGAAATTGTTGTAAGGATGTCGCCCATCTTCTACATAAAAATTAATGAAGTCCATGTGGCAAAACGATTTGTGTTGAAAAGAAATAAAAGCTGTGGAGCAATCATCCATTGCAATAAAATCGTAATTTCCAGGTCTGATTAAATAGTCTATAATTATGCTAGTACAATATTTAAAGAAAATACAATTATTGTTTAGCCATTGATCCAATTCTCACCTTGGCCACCTGGATAAAGGGTACGGAAAGCTTTTCCTAGTTCTTCTGCTTGAATTTTACCTGCTGGAGTTAGCTCCCCTCCCCATTTAACTATCAGCAACAAGGACGGTTCTCTTGGAACTTCATCTAAAGTAACAAAAGATAAGTTTCATAATACCATCAATGAAATTTTGTAAAATTAACACAAATTCGAACTAAACTTTATACCAGATTTTTGGTTGATTTATTTAGAAAAAATATCTAAAAAGATTTACTGAATAGTAATTCAAAGAATTGTTTATATTTTCAACAACAAATTAAACAGAAATTGATATTGTTCATGTATGTCTAGAGTTTAGATAGATTTTGTTTTTGTATATGAATTATGAAAGAGAGAATGATGGGGAATGTGCAGTGGATCCTAAAACCATCATGCACTACAAGGAATAAATTAAAATAAGTTGTACCAGTGTTCCAAGTTACATGTACCATATGAAAACAAAGGGAGTGGTTTGCTTTTAAATGGGATGAATTTTTGACATCACACAAAGCACCAATCAAGCTCAAATCAAACAGAATGATTCTAAATATGAATATAATAAACATAAAATAAAAATTTATTATCCGGTCAAAAAATGTTCATGAAAACTTCGCATTGATTACTCTTTTTTAAATTTCATTTTAAGAATATTTGAATTTTGTGATATCTTTCAATAATTATAGAATATCTTATTCAACTTTTGACTCTTTTTCTATATAAACATTAATTGGATGTGTGCTAATATTAAATGAACAGCAGACAGACAATATATATCATCCACCAAAAATAATGCTAAGAATACAATTGATGAGGATGAAAAAAAATTATTTGTCTATTTTTTGTTTGCTTTTGTAATTTCATTGTATTTAAAAACTACATTTGAGTGGACAAAATCTAAATCATTGACAAATATGTCGAAAAATTTTCAAAATCCTGCACCTGGCTTCTGACAGTGCATATGTAAGCAGATCGAGAATCCACCCATATTGGACAACAGCTATATACTGTACAGTAGATTGTAACTCAAGGTGAAATTCAGTTGAATATGAATGATTTTTGGTGATTATGTGGTAAAATATTAATCATTATTACATGTATTTCTATTGAAACACACACACACATGCACCAAATCAGTATTATTAGTAAGTTATATGATTCTCAAAAAACATCTAAGTTTTGTAAATATAAAT
Organism: Patella ulyssiponensis; assembly: GCA_963678685.1. Classification (NCBI taxonomy): domain Eukaryota; kingdom Metazoa; phylum Mollusca; class Gastropoda; family Patellidae; genus Patella; species Patella ulyssiponensis. Next base: position 48,167,726 of record OY783229.1, on the reverse strand, counting down.
CACAGACTGTATGTAACTTACATTCAAACCATGCATCCGAACTATAAGTACTTAGATCTAAAATTGAAGAATAAACAAATTGACATCTGGTAAAATCAAATTTCAATATATTTTGAAGATTTGTACCCTAGAAGTCACATTTCACTTTTTTTATATTTTAAAATTATATTCCTTGATACCTAAAAATATCAGTATTTGATATTTCAAAAATAAAACAATTCCCTAACAAGATATCTATGCCCCTATGCCATATCAAATTGATTTGGTATATATAGCAAATACCGATTATTGAATTTTGAAGTATGCTGTATTTGTTGTAATGCCTTGTATGGTTGAATTAATAAAGACCTCAAAATAATAAAATACGATTGAACATGATATATTAATTACACTGATGAAATTTACTATGAAGGAATCTATAATATATTTGTTGTACCAAGCTTACAATCTCAAAGCACACGGGAGGTGAGGGGGGGGGGGAGGCAATAAAATAAGTTATCTTGGATCTGACAAGAACTCTAAATAATAGCAAGAGTGAGGAGATATGCACAAGGATAAGACATGTAAAGCATCTAGTGTGCAAAACAAATTGAGGATGGGGCTAGGGGAGGGACATGCCTCTATGTCAATTTTAAATGTGGGTATATAAAAATTACTTTATCTTTTTACATTTAATTTATAACAACAATTAATTATCTTAATAACATTCTAATGAACATTTATTATAAGAGAGATCATAATAGCTACTCATATTCTTAATATTTTTAATTAATGCAAGTCAAAACGAAGCTTTCATGAACTTTAAAAGAAGGGTATAAACACACAACTGATGGACCTACAATCTTGTCAACTTATAAGTTAATTAGAGCAGAGCAAAATAATAACTCTGATAAGAATATATATACTGATTTAGTCGATCTACAAAACTTAACAGTTTCTGAGCTTGACACCAACTCATTTCTTGATGTATATATAAACAATATGACTATTCCAACAATTGAATATATCGATATCCCTGCTACCAAGCATCACATATGTAAAGCAATTGCAACCAACATTCCAAGCTTTAAAGTATTCCTATTAAAGGAAAAGGAAAATTTTTTCAATGACATATTTTTTTTTTTAAAAATATACGCTTTGACAGAAAATCTCATAGGAATCAAGTGCTCAAAACACCACTGGAAATTGTCTGAGACCTTAATTCTTGACATAAAGCCATCACTGCATATTCAGTTAAACATAACATTGATGAAAATATAATAAGATCTGAAAAGTCACTTCATGTCATTCAGTATTATCTAACAGTTCATATTTGAAGCCATTATTTCAAATTCTATTTCTTTTTTCAAATTTTCGAAAATTGATTTGTTTGTCTTTTTTAGGATATGACTTTCTAACAACACGGCTTGATTTTATCATGTCCATATTATTCAGGTAAATTTTGGGTTCTTATCATCACCTTTCCTTTCAAACTTTCCCTTGAAATAAATTCCAGAAAACCCGCTTTGGTTTTAATTTGAAGTGACAACACATTTATGATTGACACACATGTCATAATCTTTTTAACATGTAATAAGACATATTTAAATTTCGGTCACTTACCGAGTGGTAAATTAAAGAAGTGTAAATAATAACTAAAAGATGTATAGTACACATACAACATCGATTATATATTTTCTATTTGCTTTACAGGGTATGTGACATTCAATTGACTAGAGATTATAATAGAACTAAAGTGCAGTACAATTACATACTAGGCACTAAACAATTGTTAAATGTAAACACTACAGAAAATAATAAGTATGAATGATAATGATGCTTAAAGAAATTGACTATTTTACATGTTTAAAAGTTAATTCATTTGAATTCAAAGTTGACAAGATTGTTGGAAACTACAAACCCTCACTGGACGATCCTAACGGCCGCCCATTCGGCTGATATTTCAACTGAACTTTGCGGTGGATGCCAGTAAACTCATACCTGGTGAGGTAGGACAGAAAAAGTGCAGATAAACACAAAACATTGCTTGACTAAATAATTAAATGAGAATAAAATATAATATGATCATAAAGGGTACAGGGTGACTACATCTATATTACATCTTTTAGCTTGCTGTTGTGATAACATACAAAATTTGCAGCATGATTTTTCATAAAAATACAATTTAAGAAAAATAAAAAAATCACCTTTGATAAATGATTTAAAATTATACATAAACACCCCCCAAAAAAAGACATTTTTATTGAATTTGAATTAACTTTTGGAAATTAAACATTTTCTGATTTACAATATATAACTAAAACACTGCCCCCATTTAATAAATTTGCCAGTTAATAAATCCAGTTTTCAAACATCAAGCATTAGTTTCTAAAGAGCATTTAGCTACCATCACAATAACAAGCTAATCCACTAACTAGAAAAATAAAGCGTCTTTTTAAGATATATAAATATATATAATAATAATAATCATTGTTATTAAAATATATAGTGTTAGTCTTTGCGCCATACATGAACTTCCAGACCATACAACTTCTACTGTACTTCATATCAGGTTCAATCTATAAATCATCTTATTCTTATCAATAACAATAATTGTTGAAATAAAAAGGTTACTTGTCATAATTTACACATCTTTTTATGGATCTTAACAAACCATAGCCCTTTGCTATAAATAGCAAGACAAATATTATAATCAAATCTTGTTGATATTCAAAAGATAATGACTAACACGTTGAAATCATCCATAAATGACTGAATTTTGAAGGTATTTCTTCATCAACTATTTTAGTTAAGAACCTGATATAAAGAAGAGAAGGGTACAATACAGTTTTTATCTGTAAGAGAAAGAAAGTAAATGAATCTACTGCCAGACGTTATAAAGGTTTGAAGCAGATCTCAGTACACACCCTCCTCACTAGATGACCGTTTTGGACAACCCCTAGGCTGATACTTGATTTGAACTTTACGATTAATTCCAGAAAAATGTCCATACCTGTAATATCCAAGTTTTAATTGGTTTTCTTTTTTGTATTGTTTATTAAATAAATAAAATTAAAGTAAGGCATATATTATAGAAGTATTTTGATTAAAACACCGATAGCCCTTTAATCTTACCAAATAACACCTCAATAAAAGATTCTTCATCCGATCTGAAATTCATCTCTAATATTATAATAGAATAGCATGCATTGTATATTGTTATCTTTCGAATTTAAAGACTTTCCAGTAGACAATGACACATTTTCCGCAATGGAAGACAACTGCAGTTGCCTATTTTTAAAAAGTCACACAAATTACACACTAAGAAATGTGTAACATACATTGTGTGCTTGTAATGTACAGTCTGTAAGCATCTTAATTATATATTTGTCACATATAAGCTTAACTCTTATTTCAGATCTTAGAAAATAGTTTGCATATATAGACAATATTCATTAACCGTAAATCTAAAATTTTATATATTCTTATATTAAAGCATCGAACTGTGTGCATCTTTCAAAAATGTAAATCATTTTTCACTTAAGCCAAAGTTATTTTTCAGTGAGAAAAAATTTGTCACATTTGACTAAGGATGCAGCGATAGTCCGGAGATCAAATAGCCTAATTGTTGACCATTGATTATTCAGTTGGTACCTATGTTTGTAGAATTATGCGTCTGGAGAATATTTCTTTTATTTCCGTTAGAAACAATGCTGAACAAGGAAACTTTTACGCTTTTCAGTTTAATAATCGCGATAATGAATCATTCAAACAGGAGTATTTCAATTATCACGATAAATGATCGGATCACGATAATCTAAGATATCACGATTATTCATTTTGCAATAATTTTTGTTATGTATTGCTGTATTCTTTTTTGTGACGTAAAACAATGGTGCTGTCTACGTTTACTAATGAAATGTTTGTATATCTCAAAGACTGTAATTGCCCTGTCTAAGCTCATATTTCAAGTAAAACATAAATATGTATATTAAATAAACTTACATTTCTAAAACCAGTTTTAGTTGTTGGAATTTAACCTTTTTCTCTTCCACTTCAGGATCTTTTTCTTTTTGATTGTTCGATAAAAGATGACGAACTACATCCAATACTTCCTGTAACTGTTTAGGTTTTTTCAGTTTCAGATGTCCATTTTTCATACCTCCATACTTTTCAAACAGATCAAAAAATCTAGAATGAATGGTGAAAAATTTTAATTTATATGTCGTGATATTTCAGATGCTAAGAAAATCAAACAATGCACATCTTAATATGGCCCTTGACTAAATTTGCATCAGAGAGTATAAGTAAAACACACATGTATGATCATGGGATCGTATTTGTGGGATGCCTAGAAGACAGACATGTGATTGGCTGGAAATGACTCAGGCTGACACCCAACCCCTAAACTTTGATACTAACAGAAATTTGGAGCTGTTCTTATTTTCATTGTTAGACCAAACTACTGTTCATTTTAGAAACAGATGTGACATGCTTTCCAAAAAACAAAGTTTAACATGCACTCATTTCACCAAAAGTGTTCCGTTCAAAGACATGTTTTTCAAATTTACAACATAACACAAATTATTTATTATAAACCATATACTTTTTATGTTTTACTTCCATTTTCATCTTTTGTTTTGGAGTTCTATCACCATGACGAACAACAGCCACAACACATCTTAATTCCATCCTACAGAATACATTTAAAAGAAAAACATTGTATAAATTTAACATCCCATAACCAGTATTTTTGAATGTATCAAAAACTTTATAAATAAACTGATTTGGAATAAAATATGCTTTTGAGCAGATTTTTACTGGATCAGTCAAACTGATTACTTTAAGGGGGGCTTATGTCGACCTTGCAACTGAAAGCAACTGGCGTTTCGGCAACTGTGAGCAACTGAAAAAAGTCGACCTGAGCGTCTCTTACAACTAGTTGCAGTCATTTGCAATCAGTTGCAGTTGCACATGTTCAACTTTCTGCAACTCGTTGCAACTAGTGGCAACTAGCTGCAGTCGACATGAGCATTCTTGCAACTGGAGTCAACTCGTTTCCATGGAAATAACAACTCGTGATAAGAGACATGTGTCATGTGACTTTATAAATAAGCAAATGAGAGCGAACAAAGACACCCACTTTTCAAATGTTGATGATGTCGACAATAATATACTAATAGAATTGTAGTAAGACCGACCATGCCTTCGTGTTGCTTCTTTTAAGTTATTCGCCATTTTGTTGATCATGTGATGAATAAATTAACAGTCACATGTTAAGTGTGATCGCTATCAATTCCGAGTCGACATAAGCGCTCCGAATTCAGTTGCTCCCAGTTGTCCTCAGTTGCTGATATGATCGACATAAGCACTGTTGCAACTGAATGCAACTAGTTGCTTTGGGTTGCAAAGTCGACATAGGCCCCGCTTTAGAGGTTATTTTCACATTTTGATTAAGGCAATCTCTTAGTGATATGTGTACTCATTCTTCCAAAACTTTTGAAATTTTGGCATCACGGTAATGATACATTTCTATGACATCAGATGACCAAGGAAAAACGATTCTTACATTGAACCAGATGCTGTTGGTACTACGGGTAGATCTTCCGGCGCACATCCTAGTATCCATGGTAACTGCAATTGTGGCGCCACCTCTCTCATTATCATAGTACCTAGTATTTTAGCACTATCATCATAATATTTACTTGAAGTCTTTACAAAACTAAAACCATTGACATCACATACATACGACTGACCGCTTGTCCTTAGAAGATCAAAACCGCATACATTTTGCTATAGATAAAACATATTTCCAATTAGTGCAATATAATACACAAAATTTTTATGAAGCAACTGTAATTAACTAAAATGTGTCATCAAGTTGGAATTTATACAACTGGCCAAATTAACTGATATTTTTTTTTACTTTACCATAAATAAAGGCAAACGTTGGTAATTTGCAAAATTGTTCATACTTTTCATTAACATCATTTGTTAGTCTTATGTACCTAATTATTAGATTAACATTTTCTTAAAACAGAAATATAGTCAACTGGCTAAATATATCACTATCCATCGTCTGATAGAAATTTTTTTATCAGGCTCCAAATATCAGAATACAAACATGTTACTATGAACTTCTTATTTATGTTACATAAATGAATATTGCATTAACAATTAATTTTGATCAAAGCACTTACCTTAAATGCGATACAAACTTTCCTTGCTATCAATTTTTCTTTCGCACTTAATAATACTGGATATCGTATCTCTTTGCCGTCTCTATCTCTTTCAACTTTGCCATCTAATGCAGGTGATTTTCTAGCTTCAGCATGAGCATAGTCTAATCCTACTGTATAGACCTAGAATATACACAAATACTCATACTGCACATACTGATAATCAAATAACTCATCATAATTAAATCATAATCCATGAAATTAAAAACTGTTATTATTCATTTTGCGTAACCTACTATTCCTACGCAGAATTAAATCAGGTAACAGTGACACAAAGGGTTCGTGCAAATTCCACACAGGATAATGTTTAATTAATTATTTTGATACAACATTATTTGTCATCCTACAAGTCTTCTTCAGTCATTAGTTTTCCATTTAATAAATCAAAATAGCAAAACTTTATAAATAGGGTAGGCTAATACATAAACTTAAAGTTTGAGAAAAGTATTTCTGTTAGGTTAAATCATCTTTACGTGGAGGAAGTCGAAATCTCATGCTAATGAGTGTTCACATGATAAAATTTCATGGTCAGGTGTTCACATACCTTTACATCAGTACCATCAGTAGGCATAAAATCTTCATATATATAAGATCCAACTTTTCTTACACGACTATGTGGACCATAAACACTACTTCTATCTTTCACCTGAAATCAGAAATCAGAAATCTAACCTTTCTTTTAATGATCAACATAAGATTAAGAGATGGACTGACTTACAATATTATTAAATGAAGAAATCAATAATAAGGTATATCTACTGTAACTAATTCATATGTTTATAACAGACTAACATACATTTGAAATATCATAAATGATGATTTTGATCTGATTTCTAGTATAATAAACCTATAAATGTCAGCACACAGTGGTATGTGTATTCTCAGCATTACAATTTATTGTGATCTATTAAGTATGATTTAGAAAAAATCCCCAAAAAGGATTTGAGTATGATTAAAATGTAAAAATAATGTACTATGTCCATCACCCTATATCAGCAACCAAATTAAAAAACACAAATTGCAAAAAAATACATCCCAGTATCAGACAGAAGTTAGCTTATCTACAACATAAAATCGCAAACCCTTAATTCCCTGCTAAGGTTAAAGTCTAAATTATATTTCAAATCCACTTAAGATTTTATATTACCGGTAGATGTTTAATGTTTCTTACTTTAAAAGTAAATGAATGATACATTCAAGGATGTTAAACCCAGGAAATATATGTACATGTATTAGTTACAACTTATAATTATTACAAGGTAGTTTCATGCAAAGATTGATTTAGGAAATTGGAACAGCAACTGATTGAGGTACTGGTGTATACAAAGTGTTTATATGTACTTCAATGTTTTTCGATTAATATAATACATGTATATATATGTATAATTTAATGTACAAACTATCATATTCATATATATAGTGTAGAGTTTACCGACAAATAAGTTTCATAAGAGAGAGAGAGAAAGAGAGAGACTCCAAACAAAATAGGTCATTTGGGGACTAACACATGGTTCAATTTTCATTTCAATAATTCACTTGCAAATAGGTTCAGGTTATTCTTATTTGTACATAGTGACTAATCAAATTGTCTGTATAGGTATACCAGACTTTGTTAAGTGATCACTTACACAAGTATTTTATTTTTAGAGTAATTTTGATACAAGATTTTTAAATTTATGTGTAAATTAGTAACATAGTTAGCAAAAATGTAAATGCATATGAAATATGAAACCTTGGTCAAATATATGAAAATATTGTACCAGTGAAACATATGCTAGAGCCTCAGTTATTTATCACCTAGATTATGCAAATGTACTATTGTTAGTCAGAACTTTTTGAATATTCATAACATGTACATCTGCTTCAGCTTGATCAAAATAATACAGCTCATTTTTGGTATTCGTCAAGTTAATAATGCTGACCTGTTCTTGAATTAACAAGAGTACACCAATCACTGTTTTCTGATGATGTCCCTGCTACATGAGGGGAATATTCATGCCAGTTCAGTTCAATCTCCTCTTCTCCACCTTTTAATAGATACCAACAATAACTATGTTCATGCCAAGCTACAACAGACACCACTGACAGTATGCTATAATGTCCATGGACAAAGTCTCTCAAATAACCTACCAGAATCCTATGTCAAAGTGTATCATTTAGCTCCTTCAAGTCTAGCTAAAAGTAGCTAAGTCTCTAACTCAATATCATCCAAAATCTTACATGTTAAATTAAAAACATGAATATTTGTCAATTCAAATCAACACTGATGTTGTTATCTTACCTTAAAGGGACAACAACATTCTTGCTGGCTTGGAAGCTCCAGAAAATAAATAATACCCTTATTCTAAGTACATGTACTAGATGTTTAAGTGTCCTACCTGTTGTGTAAATTATCCATTACAACCTATTTTACTAGTCCAGAGGGTTCGAAAATATTTTAAAATCCAAGTCACATTTGAAAAGGTTTACGTTAGACTTTTCAAATCAATTGGTTGAATTTTTCCAATTTTTTAAAATAGGTGTGTTAAGATGAAATTTATATCATCAATTAATTGGAATATTGTAAAATAATACGATTTGTTGACCAGAATGAAGATTGGGACATATTATTCAGTTACAACAAGAGTGTTATTGGGGCTTTAAGAAAAGGTAGGATTTTGATATCCAATATTTAAGACAAAATAAGCATCTTACCAGCATCAATTGTAGCCAGTGACTAGAAAGAATGAGGCTAGACATATTCCACAACTCATGTGAAATGGTGACTCTAGAAATTTCTATTCGGTTGAGACTCTTGCCGTATTTTGCTGGACATAACTAATTTGAAATTAGAGTCAAAACGGAAACAATTGAATGTAAATCAGTTCATATACAATCAGATTACATTATTATATGGGTTGCAACCCATTTGGGTCAATTTCTAGGTCTCAAATAATACTATTCTGTTCAAATCATTGCATGTTAGAACTCAATCTACAGTTACTACACACTTGGAATTAACTCTTAGTTGTACTGTTGTGCTATAGAAGAAAATAATATTATCATGCAACTATCAAATCAAATGCATAAGTTTTAATATCAATCACCCAGGCAAATCTGTATGATCTTCATTGTCACCTTGAAATCAATCCAAATTATTGTTATCTTTCTAATTCTACAGTCTTAAATTAAGTTTCCTGGCTAGAATTTATTTTTGATTTGTTCAAATGGCATCATGAAATGAAAATGTGGGCTTCAAGTCTCAATAAAAGACCCAATTGAAGGATTACAAAATTTTCATGAAATAGCCAAATTATTGTGTCTGCAGGTATTTACCATTGTACTGATCAGGGTTATAAAACTCGCTTCTGAAATCCGGTGTTCAACTGTACTTTGGGTGTCTTGATAATCACTTTCTACTATATTCAAGTAAGTACTGATATTAATTATATATGCAGACATGGTTAAGGCATTTTGTTAATACTAGCCTGAAAATTTCTGTGAAATTTGGAGACTTACTGTTTACCTCACATTGAAACTGAAAATTTGTATTTCTTCGACAATGTATCACAGAGCTTTAGATATTGTAAATGATTAGGATACAAGTTTCTACAATTAACAAGTTTTGAGTTTTATTCATTAAAAAATGACTGTACCTTCAATTGAGCTGATATCTATGGTCAAGGGCATCTTCCCAATTGATAGATTAATGGTAATATGAAAAGGGCATTTTTATATCAAATTTATTTTTGTTCTGGCTGTTTAATAAGAAATAAATCATATACAAACACGCAATGAGAATACAGCACCATTTTTTTCAAATGGATGTTTTTAAATCTTGTTAAAGAGATACACATAAGCAATTAAGAATGATGTTTCACAATCACATAACAACACCATAGATAAATCTTCTTCAAGACAAAAAGTTGAATTTGACCGATTGGGAATGCTGAAAATAACAATTTTATGGTGTCAACATAATATGAGGTATAGGCCCTATGGCCTACTCTTATATCAAATTCCAACTGTCAAGGAATCTTTTAAGTGCATGCCAAGGTGTACACAGGACCTTAGATTTTAGTCCCCTCCAAACGACTAGACAGCTGTGCTAGTGAGGCCCTACTTCCTGCATCACTGACAAGGGGGAATCACAACGGAAAATCTGGATGACCTTTCTTAGTCAATGCAGGAATCGAACACCCGACTTCCAGACTAGCGAGCCAACGTCTTACCCCCTATGCCACCGTGACCCCCCCCCCCCCGCACGCATCATGTGGGTGTGTGTGTTGTGGTTAGATACAGTAAGCTGTAGACGGCCATGATTAATATTTTTTGTTTTACACGATGCCAAGATTGAACATGATTTGAGTTATACAGACTGATATAACTATTCCTATTTTTGTGGTGTGCAAATTTATCCATTTAGTTTTGATAATATATTGATATGATGGAAATAATAATGATGAATAAAGGCATGTGGATGTTGATGATAACCTTCTCCTCTGACCTTTAACAGACAATGAACACAATCAAAACAAGATGTAAGATTAAATACTTTGACCACTTACTAAAACATAAAAACTGTACATTAACCAAAAACATCAGCATGCACTATGTTTTCCAAAAGAAAAGGAGGGATATACCAATAATGCACAATTGTGGCACAAAACTGAGTAAATTCAAATGTCAAACAGCGTCTAACCTTTCTAAAAGTGGTTGTTTTCTGCTGTAAAAGTTCAACAAAATAAAGTATTTAAAAAAACTTCAATGTGCACAATTTATTGGAAAGTCCCATAAAATTTTCAGTTTACAAAGTGACAGAATCTAAATGTACTCAATTTGTGCTTTCAATAAGTTAAAGAAATAAAATTAGGGTGCAAAACAGGATCAATATTTGAAAGTTCAAACAGTAAGAGTAAGAGGTGCTGTTTCAATCCCATTTATCAATTGTGATTGAAGATTTATTTAAATCAATCATAATTAAAACATCAGATGGTCAATATCAGAACTACAAACACTGATAATTAAAGAAGATTGCAATATAATAAATATATCAGACCAATTTTGATTCAATCACAAAGCAGGAGAATAAGTAACACCACTTCACAAAATAACCACAATCATCTTAAAATGACATAAGAAAATTCCCAGCTGGGAAAAAAAGGACAGCAAGTGTTTAATATTTGGCTAATTGGCTATATTTTGTATTCCATTTCACAATCTTTGAACATACTGAATTTCTTGAATTTTCTTGAAGGTAATATCTAATAACTCCCTGTAAGCTTAAAGTGGTCCTAGAAAATGTAGTGTTGATTTTTCTATTACGACTGACTGGTAGTCATTTTGTGATTTGTGATTTTTGTAAATCTTTTCCTGCCTTTGTCAATTAATCAGAACAATTTGCAAGTTTGGTTGCCTTTTTTGCAATAACTATACAAACCTTTCTAAACAGGCGTGTACTACCACCACCAGCCTGTACAGGAAAAAATATATAAACGTTATGATCTTCTGCATCAACAGGTTTCTCAACAAACGGTTTGGGAAACAAAACCCCATTAACCTCTATAGCATCATCTGTTTCCTGATAATGTGCTTCTGAAGAACCAAGATCACGATTTAATACAGCATATCGAGGATGGGGTATTCCTTCAACTTGTAATACTTTATACACTTCTCTTCTGCAAATATAACAAGTCAACAGTGAGACGGATTCTCCCATCTCAATCCCAGAACAAATATACAAGACACTAGTTATTTACTTGCACATATTGTCTTCTTATAAATCATAAGCAATCAAATTGCTTATTGTATCATATCAAGAGTTTAATCTTCGTATTGCAGGTCTTTTTCAGACTTCAAATGTTGCTATACATATAAATTATTATCTAAACATTTATTAACGGATGACTTCGATTTTAAGTAGATTAGAACAACACAGCCATTTAACAGTGTAACGATAAAATTATCAAAACAGAGAATAATTGTCTCGATTGTCAAGTACCGTTACAACAATGATAACCAATCTACCAGTACACTACATGTACAGTTTGTCAAAACTTCAAACACTCACAACTTCGCAAAGAACAAAGTAATTTAATCAAATTTTCCAATTCATATTCACTTTTCAGAATCTATTTTTGATCTACATGTACAATATCAAGAATATCTATCTCTTATTCTAATGCTTTATATAATTCATACTTAAACTTAAACTAAACAGAAAATGCACAATATTGAACTTTGACCATGCCACACATTTTCTGTTGTTCAAGGTCTTGATAAATAAATATAGCCTCTTAAATCATGTGTAAGATATTTTGTTTAAAATTTCAATATTTGGAACTACCGGTAAGGGAAAAAGCTTTTGAACAGCTAAACCACGTACCTTGGTTTCAATTTTGTAGTTATTTTCCCCCATGCAATAAGAAGGGCTTTCCCGAATAGCAGAAAATAAAATTTGAGCGGTCTTGGTCATGGTATTGATGTATTGAAACTATATAGGGCCTACCAAGTACAAAATGCTAGTGACCTGGAAACAGCTACACCAAATTCAACCATTCTACCGCATTAAGAAGTAGACAAGTGTGATGGACAACCACACAGATGGATACATTTCAATAGTTCCCTTCTCTTTCCAAAAGCTGGCGGACAATAATAAACAAAGCTTGCATCGAATAAAACTAAAGTTATAGTTGAAGCATATGTTTAATCGTCTTTTGGCTAAATGGCGTAGACTGTGTATTACATAATTGTTTACATCTCAACATTCGATTTATCTTCAAATTTTCAGTTAATACAGATTGTCATTCCATAAAACTTATATATCTTTAATACAATTCAAATAGGTCATAGATGGGCAATAAATAAAATTGGATTCAGACAGTACGAAATGTAACCTTTATATATGCATGTATATTCTATTCTAAACACTCACCTGTCTTTCAAAACATGTTGCATTTCTAAATCATTGATGACATAAGGTTTACGTAATTGACTGTAAGCTATTGCCTTATCTAAAGGAAAACCATAAGAAAAGAACGAAATGAAAGCATCAACTATTGGCCATTTTTCAATAGGGTCATTTAAAATGACACTCTCTTCAAAAATAAGAATTTCCAGTCTTTCAAAATGTTCTAAGAGGCGATGCAAGATTTCTTTCATCGGCTTGGATCCAGATTTCTTGGCCATAGCACACACTCCCACAATTATCTTCCTGTCTAAAAATTCACAATCCTATAAAAAAAAACATAAAATTAAAGTTCATTGACAATAAGAGGATATGTATCAAACAATAAGTAATTCTACTGTTTTAATTCTTATTATGGATGTACACTCAGCACAAAATGACAGGTTGAATCAAACTAAATACAAATCAACATTTCATCTGAGATTTTATGACATAACATAGAGCAGAAATACTACATATATAACCATGGCACATACTTCTAATATCTTCTATTATAGTACCGGTATTGGTGTTTACATCCGCTTCCACTAAGGGTGATATCACAGCGTTCTCATAGCACACATGCAGGAGGTTTTCCTGAGCCTCATGTGTCAATTACAGTTCGTTTATATCTTATGCTGTACTGACAACACATTGAAGAAACACACATACATTTGTGTCAATATGTCCCAATGTGACAAAATGTTGTCAATATACGTGTACATATAAATTAATATTATAAAGAATAAACTACCGTACCACAAATCAAAAATCCACAAAACATACTTTTATCAAAAGAGAAATTAGTTAAGAGATCCCTAAAAAATTTTATAATAATGATATGATTATGATGTTTAGAAGAATTGATCTTTTGGAACAATAATAAAATCATGAATTGTAAAGACAGTGATACATGCAGTGGAGAATTTATTTAACGAAACCATAAACTTCTAAAAGGAGATTTAATCAAGGTAGGTTCAAATCTTGATTGTTTAATCAGTAAAACATATTAAACTTCTATAGCTAATCAATCAAAGAAACTTGATTAAGACTGTCAACTAATATTATTAGAATCCTTACCATTATTTCGTTTGGTGTTCCTCCCTCAGCCTCATCACTTATATAAAAGGATGCTGTCCTTGGTGAGGTGGACATAATGTTGAGAAATTGTGTGTTGCTTGTTCCACTGTGACAGTGGTTGTATTCTTAAATACAATTCCAGTTGGTTGGATTATCCTTCATACAGATCAAATATCATAACTAGAAAGTAATGAAAACATCCAATGAAACATTTTCCAATAATTAGGAAATTGCAGGTCATGAACTATTCATATATTATTAGCTATTTATTACTCGGTATCTAATTAAGGCATATAGACATGTCTATATGTGTCTGAACTTAAACTGATAACAGTATATCATGTCTTTAAGGTCACTGTAAGACAGATTATCAGCTCAAGTCAACCCTTGAATAACTGTAAATATTCCTTTAATAAGTAAAAAAACAAAACATCAATATTTGCTTCATCGATATCTAGGCCAAACAAACATTCATTCTTAAGCTCAAGAGTGCAGCTCTATTTGAAAGAGTCTCCTACAATTTCTTTTATCTCCTTATGACATCATGATACATATGTATGGATTGGTGATTTTCTTAAAGCTGATTTAGACATACATTACATATATACGTACCGTATATGTAATAAATAATACTTAGAAATAATCAACTATAAATCAAGGCTTTAACGTGTAATACCCAAGAATATAAGTAAATGCATGTACATAGTTTAAACATACATTATGCAATCTGCCTATTGCAGGTCTCACTTCGGGCCTGAAATGTTATCTCAATTATTAATTAGATCTTAATTAACTTATCCAGACCATAATCACCTCTCGGTGTCATTGCTAGCCTGTGATATTTACTGGATTAGTATCAAGACTATGTGTTTCATTGTACCGACTTACTTTAGGTCTGGCCAAAAATTCAAAAGCTAATATCAGGGTGGATCAATTTGACTGAATCCTAGTCTATCGTTTTCTATACAATGTTACTGTCGCGTCCATTACTGAATGCGAATGCAGTCATTGCATTGATATAAAAATCATCAACCAAGACGCCCCCACCCCCGCGAAAAGGGTCCTCAAAATAGTATAGCCTCCACCATGATAAACCTTAAAACGCCCCTGTGTTTGTATAAATGTAAATATCAATACAAAACAAAAATTATATGAAATATGTATAGTTCTTGAGTAATATTTTGAATTGAAGTGGGGCATCATACAACTTACAAGTGTATCTCAAAGTAATCGTCCCCCTGTACACTACATGTAGTTGTATTAAGATATCTGTAGAAATTTGTATCAGCAATTTTTGGGTCTTCATTATTAATACTGGTACATTTCTAATAAGCAAGGCAAATAAGAGCTTTGGAGAACACTCGCGCATAGAAGACCACTCAGACCAAGATATGGGCACCCAGCTAAGCAAGAGAAAACCAGTGTCTAGTGACTATCACACAGTTACTTTGAAAGGACCATAGAGTTGGCGGTGCAGCATCAGAAACAAGATTACCGATACCACGAGGCACCTATCGGACCAGATTAAAATACTTAACAGGCTGAGTTAAGTAATTTATTTTGGTCTGAGAGCTCTTCAATCTGACGGGCCGTGTATTAAAACAAAACCAGCTATCCTTGTCTAAGTGGTCTTCTGTCTTGGTCCGAGTGGTCTTCTATAATTGGTTCAACTTTGGTTGAGTCCTCATTATTCAAATCATACACAAACGACACCGTCTCCTACAATCAACAGTAATCCTATTATTTACATCCTGTCCACTGTCTCCTACAATCTACAGTAATATGTTACATCGTAGGCCTACTTGCCAAATATATCAGTATAGCCTACAATGCAAGATCATATCAAATTTGATTATTATTTTTTATGTTTAGGCCATAACTAGGCCCTCCCCTATCCCCATTCTCAATCTGAATCACGGGCAGAAATGAGGATTATTGATCCACTCCAGGACCCAACATACAAATAGAAAAAATAAAATAAACAAACCTCTGACTCTAATCGAAGACGGTAAAAATGCTCAATAACGTTGTACAAATACAAAGCGGCAATGAAAGATTTGTTATTCTCAACCTCTATCCATTTTGACCTTCGTTTTCAAACGTCGCAGAATCTTTTATTGGAAGCTTTGGTCTTTTTGGCACCTGGCACCGTTGGTTCTACTTGATTTCTTCATTCACTCATTTAATTCGTTCGGCGAATCTGTCCCTTTCGAAAAACGGTCAAATAAGCGCCAAAGCGGTAGCTATTTGTAGCATAAGAAGAATGGCGTGAAAAAATGGATCAATTTAAATACATAATACAAAATGTTAACAACGAAGCAGCAATTACAGGCTTATAATCCCGCTTATTGCCTGGATCTGTGTTAATGAGAAGCTTTGATACTGCAAAAGCATGTACGGAAGAATTTCAAGGGAGGTAATAACGATTGTCCAGAAAATAGGGACAAACCCACAACTAGGGCCTACTTTTTATAAACAGCAGCCTTACAGGAAATTATTAGTTGCTTAAAGGAGCTAAGTCTTTAACTCAATAATTTCCATAATATTCGAAATTAAAAACACCAATTAAAATTCAATATTGACTAATTTCAAGCAACATTGATGTTGTTATCTTGTCGTGAAACTATGATCCTTATATCCAATATTTAAGGCACAATGTGACAATTAACATTATAAGCAGTAGCCTACACGAGTCGTGTACCCTATGTCTTTGGGTGCCATTTTATAGTTAACAAATATAAACATATCCTACAAAACAATGTGTAGAAAAATTCACAAACGACAAAATAATAAATCAAAAACAATGTGTAGAATGCACTAAACGACTGCCGTTCAGTTTTAACTGTTCACGTATTTCACCAATCATAATTCATAATTGATTAGAAATCACAATAATTTTTTCAAAAATTAAATTGAATTGCTTTACATTCATTCATATTGCATTAATATGTGACTTTTTAGAATATTTTTGTATATTTCGAGTGCTCGCGAGAAGGTAAATTCTAAACCCAATGTCAGGGGCGGATCCAGGAGGGGGTGACGAGGGTGACTAGTCACCCCCTCCCCACCGGTGTATAGGAATCCCGGGTCCTACAAGCTTCCACAGGGACATGCACACGCATGATCGTGGTTGTATATTATATAGCACATGGTGCGCATCTTATCAGACACACAATTAGCATGTTACTAGCGCCGGAAATAAGCTCCGTAAACCGCGGCTGATCTCTTAGGTTTTAGGGTTTTAGCACGGACCAATCACAGTACAAAAAAATAAGTCAGATTACCATCTCGGCGGATGAAATAGATCCTGAACGGTTTTGGCACATTAAATTCTAAATGTCCTACAGCTATGGTTATCAGCTAGAACTACCTTATAATTGTATAAAAATGTAATTTGAGACCGATTACAGGAAATTACGACCGGAATTGATTTGAAAAATGATGTGCGGAATGATTTCGCCACAAAGTTTCGGAACCGCGTAGTTCGGAATTCGTTCTTAATTTCATCGAATTAGATTCATAATCTGGATATATTATGCTGTTTATTATAAGAGGCGTTGACTATCTTTGATGTATGCAAAATTTCACAATAATCAACATATATAAATTTCGAAATTTAGTCTTCAAATTTTGAAAATCGTCAACGAAATGAAACATTGTCGACAAACAGAAATCATTGTTCGTTATGGGTGCGAAGAAATCGATGATAATTTTTCAAAGTTTTCTGGGGGGAGAATCCCCGCATACCCCCTCTACTGCTGGCGCCTACGGCACTCGGATGCGTGCCTGCGGCTCCCATAGCTCCCGGTCGGTGAGACAAAACATAGGGTTGTCACCCCCCTCAAAAAAATCCTGGATCCGCCACTGAATGTTCTATATTTTGGCCACATTTTCAATACTATTTTGCAGTTTTCTGGCACGAGATTTATAATAATATGAAAATAATAACCAGAAACGGCGCTTTATGAAATCAAATTTCTGTTTCCATGCAATATTCTAATAGATTTGCTGGAGTCATCTGCTTTTCAAAAATAGCTAAAAGATTAGCAGCTAAAACATAATTCATTATATTCATTTCAAGTCGGCAGCGGTTAAATACCAGCAGGTTAGCGAGCCAAGCGACTCGATGAATGTTAGAAATGGTTCCACTACTGATGCCTTCCGTTTTACTTCAGACTTAACGTTACAAGATAGTAAATAGATGAATGTCAGCCCCCCACATGGAGCATTTGACGACCGCAAACACGTTTTCCTGTGGCGCGAATCGTAGAAGGAACCTAGCATCAAAAAAGGTACCGTCCCGGTTTAAATAGAGTGTCAAATATAACATATAAAGACTGTGTACGTATGAAAGCGCCAAAATACAGATGAATGGTGTGTTTACCTTTAACTCAAAATATTGAGTCGTTTGGACGTAAACGTCAAAACTATTTATCTGGACACGTAACCCTTTTAAAATTTCGCTCCCCAAGAAAATTTTGAAAATTTATTCTATTGCCCGTGAATTAAAGTTACAATAGCATTTTTTTAAGTTATATTTTTAAAATGTATTAAAATAAAGCCCTAAAATAGATTGAACCTATAAACAGTCCTACCTTGTTTAAGAATAATCCTATTAATCCTATAATTCACTATTGCCAGTTGAGAAATTGGCAAAAATATCATTTTCAACTTCAAATTCAAACGTTTGAAGATGGCCGTCCATGGAGAGGAATGGGAAAACAAGGGAGGTAATTGAGTAACTATTTCCTCAATCAACCTGTGTCACCCATTTTAATGCCCCAAAAATTTTGCCCATGATCGTATAATAGTGAGTTGACAACCTTTTGAGCAAAAGACATAGAATAATTATGTTTTGACTTTCTTAGAAAATATGAAATTGTAACTTTAAGCAACTTGAAAGTTTCCATTCGGTTTACAACCGAAATCCCACTTTATGCCAACCTGAATTCGAACCATCCAATCAGACTGTTGCAACTACATTCACAAATAGCGATCGATTGGCTAAAATGTCGCACAAAGTAGAGTGAATCTAGACAAAGTGTTTAATCATGATCAATTAATTCAGTACAAATTCGCGGTATCAAAAGGCAGGGAGAGTAAAATTAGTGTTTTATTTGATTTCGGGCAGTTTATTTTACCAACAAGAGTAGATGAAATAATAGTTATTGTTTTCACTTTACTTGTCTACCCGAAAAGGCAGATTGCTCGAACATTAAGGGGTACCCCCCCCCACCGGTCCCTGTCACCTGGCTCGTACGTGTATGGCGCCAACGCATTACTCACGGAGCCGCCACTGTCTCCATTGATTTTAAGAGAAATTTTGAACTCTTAAAAACTGGTTAAATAACAAAGAATTTGCAAAATTATATTTAAATTAATGAGGTTAAATCAGTAAAATTAAGTACGCAGTACAAAATTATGCACGTGTCTTTCTATAGAAGAACACAGTCTGAAATTTTAAAGCGTGCATAGAATTCATCGCCACTTTGGATTTTTCATAGATTCTACTACCCATCAATGGTACATAAAGTTAACATTCACTAAAAATATTACTTTTTGTTTCGATATAAAGATGTCTGTTTGGTTGGATAAATATTGATACAAGGTAGACTGGTGCGTGCATATAGATCTAGTCAACAACAAAAGAAACGCTGTATTTTGAGGTTGAACCTAAAATTGCGGTCATCTGATTGGAGGCAGATCGCCATTAAAAATTCACCGTCTCGGTACCAAAATTGTAGTTCGTCTATTTATAGCATCTCTCTCTGTGACGAAAAGTTACATGTTTTTATTATGCTACTTTAAGTTTGTCTATCTCAAGTATTTGTTGGTCAACCTCATACAAAATTTTGGGGAAGGCTGAAGCCCAGCAAAGAGCCAGAATTTACCGTAAATGGGGACATTAATGGTGGTCTGTTTCCAATTTATTAATTGAAGTTTTCTCCCCTTTATCATAATTCTGATTTTATATTTGCGTCCTTTATCCCTTTATCTGATCATTCTTATCATGGCTTGCAATTTCAAACAATTAAAATGCTGCTTTTAATTATCTTCTCGATATATTCGTCATATAAATGCACAGACGGTGTTCAGATTGGAAAAGGAACGCATTGATACGAGACTAAATTCACCTGTATGTTACCTGACAGGTAAAAGGCAAACTTCCGGTTGTAATGTCCAGGTAGGTGAAAATCAAAACAATAGCTAATGATTATCTTTTGCGTCGAAGGTAATTGATATTTACATATACAAGATTTAACACCTAAAACAAGATAAGAGTGAATGGAATTATGAAATAGAGTAAATTGTAAATTTATGATCTCGCATAATGTTCTGAGTCAACTGTCATCTCGACATCATATCTTTTTCGGGCCCATGAGGCATAACCAAGATTTTCATTGTGGTCAGTAGTAGGCTAGCGTAATTATCAATTCTTAACCAAAAAGAGTTCTTTGTCCTATATGTCGGGCCAACATAATCTTATGTTCGATAAATTTTTAATTCTTTACAATGCCACTCTCTCTTTCTACTGCGTCTTCAATTTGGGTCAAAAATAAATATAATTCTATATGTTGACTTTGTGATATTAGAATTTGCAATTGTTGTATAATGAAGCTTGTGTTGAGAATGTATGATTAACTTTGTGTGTTCAACAAAGAATCACATTAATTTGGGACTAGAAATTGACACAAATGGGTCGCGACACATATAATAATGTAATATAAATCTATATAAACTGTTTTCCATTCATCATTTCCATTTTTTACTCTAATTTCAAATAAGTTATGTTTGGCGAAATATGCCAGAAGTCTCAATTGAATCACAATATATATATATCGTCTGGTTATTGCAGTCTACAAAGTATTTATTGTGCCATATTCCTGAAGCAACGTCCAGAGAAATCCCTCTCTGCCCATTGCTAGATTCTTGAACTTTTGAGAGAGTGTTTCTATTCTTCCCGTTCAATCAACATGACAGTCCTACGTTTAATCTTGGTCTTCTTTAAAACTTTGGACAGTGATTTAAAGTTGCAATAGCATTTTTTTAAGTTATATTTTTAAAATGTATTAAAATAAAGCCATAAAATAGATTGAACCTATAAACAGTCCTACCTTGTTTAAGAATAATCCTATTAATCCTATAATTCACTATTGCCAGTTGAGAAATTGGCAAAAATATCATTTTCAACTTCAAATTCAAACGTTTGAAGATGGCCGTCCATGGAGAGGAATGGGAAAACAATTAAGGGAGGTAATTGAGTAACTATTTCCTCAATCAACCTGTGTCACCCATTTTAATGCCCCAAAAAATTTGCCCATGATCGTATAATAGTGAGTTGACAACCTTTTGAGCAAAAGACATAGAAATAATTATGTTTTGACTTTCTTAGAAAATATGAAATTGTAACTTTAAGGTATTAAAAATGATGAAAGTATGTTCATTTCCAAACAGTATAACATTTCATTGGACTTGATAGCCTCGTTTGTTACGCAATTAGTTTTACTGCAGTATTCTGCTATGCACGGGTTAATTGGGCATAATAAAATCGTGAGCCATGACGTAACTTTGTGTAAACATAATTGGTCCAATATTGGCACTCGTTTTAAATGTAAAGCTTTTGTAAAGCAGCTAGTCATTGGTTGTTAGTTGGACTACTGACCAATCAAAATTTAAAACAACAATATCCACTCATTCATTACAGCAGTGAGTAGTGAGATTACCTCTGATCAAACATAACATTGCGAGGAGTTTGTTATTGTGCATGCTCACCGTTTGACATGATATGTGGAGTATGTCTAGCCTTGTTCTTTTGAGTCCCTTGTTGGAAATTGGCCTGAAACTGCTTATGGTACACGATGTTTTTGTCGAAAATATTGGATGTCAAAAACTCATCTTTTCTTTGGCGATGAGCAAATGCATCATTCCTTGGAGCAAGACTATATTGGCCTACATGGTTTAGGTGGGGATGATGACGATAGGCCTACATTCCTAGTTTTGTTTGTCCATACCCTCACAGACAACAAATCAACAAGTAAATCTAGTGAAATCTATAACTTGGTTTTTCACCCACAGCAAAGTTATTCAGCCTGTTAAGCAACAACTGAACTGATTGATTAACCATAATTTGTACTCTTGGAACTTCTATGCAATACACTTGTTGGATTGATTATACATAAGTATGCTAGCATGAGACCTCGATATACATGTAAATGTTATTTTTAGTTACACACTATATTCTATTGTAAATAAAACAAAAAAATGTCATTGAAGAAATGCATGTAGGATATATGGTTAATTTGACAAAATATTAAAACATACATTATGCAAGAGCTATATCTGCATACTGCAGGTCTTTCTTTAGGTCTGAAATGTTATCTAGATTATTAATTACACATTAATTAACATATCCAGACCAATATCAACTCTTGATCGCATCGGTAGCCTGCAATCTTTGGTGGATTATGATCTGATTTCATGCAGAACTTTCCTTCTCGATTTAATTATTAAATGCATAATCGAGACTATGCTTTTTACCGAGGCGAAAATTTCACTTGCTTAATTTTCGGTTCATAGGGGATCAATTTGACTGAAATTTTCTGCAAATTGCCTTTACATTATCGTAGTTAGTGACATCTGACAACTCATTATCTAATCTCGCATAATGTATCTTTAACAGATGTCTACCGAAAATTCTGTTTTTACCTACACATACCTACACGTAAATGTACATGTACATTATCATGGTATCTTGTAATAGTATCTCATCAACGTTTATCAGCATTTGTTGACATTTGTAAAGTCATTTGCACATTTATTATTGAAATAACCTATTCAAAGATTTTATACAGTGAATACCTACATGTACATAGATAACTTTAAAATAAAACCTAGATATACTTGCATCTTATCTGATAAATCATAAAAAATGTGGTCAATGATTTAGGTTGGATAATTTATGCTTCCTTTTGTTTCTTAATATATGTACAAGTATTTCATCACCCAATTATTTAGAGTAAGTATATATATATACCAACTGCATGGGATTTACATTTAGGAGATGACATGTAATTGATTAGTAGAGGGACATATAGGTGTACATGTATATGTGGAGATCATTTACAGTTAATTAATAAAGATGTCCTTTTATACATGTGATTAATTCATTATCTGTTGTAAATAGGCTAATTAAGGTTTTAACAAGATTAACGTAAAGCAAAGATTGACACCTAAACATGTAGGTCTGATATATTGGTGGATGTATAAACAGTTCAAATCAAAATTGTGGGTACTTGTTTTCATGTTCTTTAGGTACATTATAGCTTACCTGTATAACTACTTTAGGGTTAAAGATCCAGCAGCACATCAAAGCTAGCTATTAATGGATCACAAGGCATTAAGGTACTTTTCTGATAAAAGTTTTCATTCAAGATCTTGATTTTATATAGAATTTTTATACCCAGGTGCTAAAATATTTAAGAAAATGCTTTTGGGTAATTTACTATTTATTTAGAAGATAATTGAAGTATGTTCACCTGTCTGTCTGTCCATTGTCTTTCTGTGCATCTATCACATCATTTTGTTTTTGTTATGTCGATGCTTTATAAAACACAGTAACTTGCTTCCAAGTTTCAAACAATGTTTGGATGTTCATCAGTTCTATGTTTGTTTTTTTTTTGTTTTTTTTTAATGTTTTGACTGAATTCAATGACGATCATCTTTAGAACACTTTGACTTTGATTCTAATTCTTATTCAATAATTTCATTACATTAGTAGGCCTACCATATTAGAGTTCAATCATGAGCATTCTCTACTTAGCTGCTTAGGCTAAACCAAGATAAGCAATTTGTCTGGTAGATAGACTTTGGAACATGAAAACTTTGCTTTTTGCAGTACATGTAGAATATTGAGGTTTGGTGTATATGTTTGTTAGCTGAATGTCTTAACTGTCAGTTTAATGATGAACCTTTCTGCTTAGCCTAAAACAAGATAAGCAATTTGGTTTGTTGATGCTTTGGAACATGATAACTTTGATTCTGATTGAGTGAACGTGATGGAATTAGGTTTGCAATAGAGTGATAAGCAATATTTTTGCATTATTTTTGTTTATAAAATTAATTTACAAGTGTGTTCATATACCATTATTTATTTTTATGATTGCATAGGCCTATAGGAAGACATCTCTCTGCTTGGTATGTATGTGTACAGAGATGTACATATATTTACCCCAATCAAAGAAATCAAAGCTACAAACATTTTAACAAATCTATTGGTCTGTCTTGTATCGTTTATTATTGAGCAAGAATGTGATCAATTGTTAATTCTCTTCCAGTCAAAAAATAAAGGTCTTCTATGTTACATCACAGCATTGTGTTTTATGTAGTAGATTTATTTTCACTTTACAAATATAATGAAAAAAACTATTTACGTTTTGGTGATATTTGTTTTATATTAGCAGATTGAGCCAGTTTTTATGTAATAGATCATATTTTATGGGTATTTTTATGTACTATGGTGGATTTCATTGACATATTTGAAAGTAGAGTATGTTATGAATTTGTATCCATGTTAAGCCCAAGGGTACAAATTAAAACACGCTTTTTTTATATAGGTCATTTTTGTAAAGGCTTCCTAATATTCTTTATAAAAGATACATTAGTTAAGAGTTTCATAAATAGTTG
Source organism: Patella ulyssiponensis (assembly GCA_963678685.1). Classification (NCBI taxonomy): domain Eukaryota; kingdom Metazoa; phylum Mollusca; class Gastropoda; family Patellidae; genus Patella; species Patella ulyssiponensis. The sequence goes on along the minus strand of OY783229.1, from coordinate 48,142,820 downwards.
GTCATTCGTGCTATAATAATTCAAAAAAAGATAATAAGAAAAGAAAATATTGAAAATTTCAGCCAAATTACTTCATTCTGAGCCAAATTATCACTGTTTATTGTTCTGACAAGATGTGTGCAAAGTGGTACCTTGCGTACTGGTTATTCACGACTTGGCCACACTTTCACATTTTTAAATGATGAACCGTTCTAATCTAGTTAATATCGAGAGAATCCGATGCCATCAAGAGTTGATTATGGTTTGGTTTTGTTAATAAATGTCTAATTGATAGTTTAAATACCACTTCAGACGTAAAGAAAGACCTGCATTAGGCAGATTTACCTCTTGCTTAATGTATGTTTAACCTTCAAATCATCATTGCACATATGTCAAAATCTATAGCTACTGTATTATTTGAGAAGTGGGTGTGGCGTGGATAAATCAGACCATTGTCTGGAATATAATATTCATAATGGTAGCCCTGAATGTAGAAATGTATTTTTTTAAATTCCTCAAGAGTATCACAATTGTCTCTTCAATTGGGAATGAATTAGGGATAAAAGCTTTTTTTGATTTATCAGTTAAAGATGCATGTTGCAAGTCTTTGTTTAGGTCTTAAGTATTATATGAATTGTTAATTAAACAGTTATTAACACAGCAAGACCATAATCAACTCTCAAGGCCATCAGATGCTCTTTATCTTCAACAGATTTAAAAGCGATTGGCAGTTAATGATTTGATTAAAAAATGGGTAACTAAGACTTTGTTTACTATTGTATCAATGTTAGCTCAGAATCAAGTAAAATTCCCTTTTTATTATCTTTTTTTAACTATAATAAGCGAGGAATTTATGCTCCTTATCTAATTCTTACATATTGCATCTTTAAGAGGCATAAGATATATACAACCCACCGGATCAGTTTACAATAATAGGTGTATCTTCTTACAGTGTAAATTTAATGCCATATTTCTTTAACCCTTTGAACACTGACTATACATGGGGTGTTGCACGTCCCTCCCTGGATTTACAGGACGTCATATTAATTATGACGTCAATGTAATTGGAGCTTGACACGCCCCAAGCCGCAAAACCGACATTTCGGGTATATGCGATACAATGTCAAGCCGGTTTTGCGGCATTTCGGGTTCTAGGGGTTAAAATGTCTGTGTATAATGTGTATCATTGTCCACAGGTTTTCTCATGTAATTGTTTTATGTGTGTTGTCTTTATATTGTACATACTACTTGAGTGAATTTTGAGAACATTCCATATTTATCTGATAACATTTGAATTTTTAAGAGGATAATGATTATAAATTTATGTGTCATTCTGATTGAAAATCTCTTAAAAAATGGTTGGACTGTCTTGCGATTTAGAGTAGGCCTATCAAATCAAGTGTTTTACAAGAATCGAAAGTAGCAAATGTCCCATTAATAATAGATGATACCAGTTGTTCATGTTAATCAGATATATTTTATGTGTTTCACTCAAAGTGTGAAAAAGCTATTTTTCACAAAAGTAGTCCCAAAATAACCTAATTTGTGTGGAGTGGATGTTAAACCCCATTTATCTCTCAAAATCACAAAACTCACTATTTTTAACAGCATCATCCACCCCAATTATATTTCTATGTATTTTTCTATTATAGATATATTTATATAGTGTATAATTAGAGTTAATGACATACTATCATGTCAGAAGAGGACCACTATGATTATATTTGGAAAGGTAAATTTTTTTTTCTCTCTTTCATTGCCACGTAATATATTTACCCATATTTCCATAATTTTGTTCATTAACCTAAGTTTGGGTTTGATGCCTATGAAGTTGACAATGCTTCAAATTAATTTAAAGAATAAATATAATATCTGCTATTGCAGCTTTTAAAGCTTAAGACTTATCTATTACAAAAGACTGTTACCCAGTGATCCTTTATCACATGTAGATTATCCAAGTTGTTTTAATTGCATGTAATTTTACCCTGTTTTATTATGTAAATAGTGTTTTGCTCTATTTGTCTTGGAAGAGTTATTATACACATAATACAATTAATGTGGCAGTTGTGTACTTTAGTATGTCATAATGATAGTAATAATAATTTTGAATAATTAGGAATAGACCCCAAGATCAACAAATTTGAGTTGATAGTTGCATAATTATGATAATTAAGAAATTTCGGTGGCCGTCTTTGACATCATCTTGTAATAAAACAATTTTCCAGGGGTCCTATTGTGATAAACTTTTAGTTTTTTTATAAAGTACACTAAACATTACCAGAATCAGTTGAGAAACCTTTTGTAGCAATTTTGTGGTGGGGGGGGGGTAACTGTATTTTAACCTGACTATAATAGTATAGTAATTGAATACATGTACCTTGCCAATTAACAGTTAATGCCTGCATTCATCACTGGCACCAACGGTTAATTTATTAAATTAAATTGGAAAAATAGGTTTCAATTTATCTGTACTATTAAAAGAAATTATTTAGATTTGATTTAAAAAGAACACTCAAACTTGGACTAGGACTGGTGCAAATGTATATCACTGGGAAAATGTGTTAAGATTTTGTCGTCTGTTATCATTCATAATCTTATTACTTTGTTATTAATATCAACTATATTGATTTGTATTTAACCTACTGTATTGTCAATACCTTTGTTATATTATTATATATTCAGATTGGGTCGTTTCTTGTCTTATCGGTTCATCTCGGAAATGATTCATACTCCCTTGGTCCATTCTATGGAGGGGGGTTGGGTGGCCGAATGGTCTGTCATTAAGTCAATCCGTGTGGTTTTGATTCCCCTGATCTATGTCACCTGTCCAACAATGTGGGGTTTCTCCGGGTCCTCCTACTACTCAGGACCCCTTACGTGTTAACTACTTATTGAAATAAAATTGAACCATATGTTAGTCAAAAATAACCTGTGTCGAGTGGATGTAAACTCTCTCACTCTCTCTGTCCCTCTCCCACTCTCTCTCTCTCTCTCTCTTCCCCTCTCTCTCTCTCCCAATCCGATTAAAATACAGATCTATATTTTGTTTCGTTTTTTTTTACGCTTTCGTTTTTTTTTACACTACATTAAGATCTGACCAGTTTTATTTGAAGGTCTCATCAGCTGTCATACAAGCGGCTTTTGAAGTTTCTAGTGGTATAGTGTATATTCAAAGTTCTGTGCACCTCATGCAAAAAACACCCCGTAACGGACCACCCAGACCGGTGGTCCGGTAGTAGAGACCATTTAAAGGAAATTTTGTATTATAAGAAACCAAACGAAATATGATCTGTGTTTGGATCATATTGCCTCTCTCACATTCTATAGAAGAAAAGGTTTATTAGTACATTATCATGAGACAAATATTTTTCCTAGCCTAGTTCCTGATAATGATGTCCTTTTATCTTTACTTTTCTAGATATATGTTAAGATATTTCTGATTTTGTATCTGTGATCTTTTGATGTATTTGTGAATATATCTGTGATCTTTTGATGTAGTTGTGAATGTATCTGTGATATTTTTATATATTTGATATTTTTCTTCCTGTAGTTGTGTTAGTAGGTGATTCAGGTGTAGGAAAGACAAATCTACTGTCAAGATTTACACGCAATGAATTTAACGCTGAGAGTAAAAGTACAATAGGTGTAGAATTTGCAACAAGGTAAACCATGTTTTGGGTGGAGACCCATACTCTATTGAATGTGTACATGTATGTATGTATATATATTAAAGTAGATAAAGTACAAGTATAGATGGACAGTATAGTATATTTATACATATTTACATAGTAACACTGTGGTTTTCATTGGCTATAGTTACCATTGTCTATAGTTACACAGTTCATCGTTAACTAATACAAAACATGTACACACGTGTTAATCTCTAGTATATGGGTTCAATTTCAGAACAATGAGTGGAAGATAATCACGGGATTGATTTAAGAAAATTAATGAAACTAATCGCCAATTGTTACTTATTGGCTATTAAGTCGAGGAACATATTTTTTAATAAAATGATTTTCCATTAATTTCCTTTTCGTGGTGTCATCGACTTTCATTTTATAAAAAGGGAAAATTTGAAATTTTATTTATAAGTGTTTCGCACATTTAAAGATATGTCTATTTACAAATAAGGGCGCATTTTCAATATTACAATCCTGTCGATGGTTGCGTACTCTATCCTGTAGATGAGTAGATGTCTCGCCTATATAGAATAATTCACAAGCCCTACACTTATGAGTGTCCTAAGTTCACAACAGGAATGTGAAATTTCAAGGTCATCAGAAATACTGTGTACCTGTGTATCGCAAATGTGTCTGTATCTTTTTATAGAAAATACAGCCTAAATTCTAAACAGAATAGTAGGTCAAGAGAGTACCTCTGCAAGACAGAGTGCTTGACAAAGTACAGTGTCAAACAAATAGTTCTGAATGGACAACAAAAAACGAGTGACGTGTACATAAAAGAACCCTTGACAGCTGGAATACGAATCAAGAGTACTGTAGACGGTATCTGCACCATTGCCCTGGCAAAATTTCGCCCATAGCAAACTGATATCTCCAGTGACCATTTTAACCATGTATTCTAGTTTGCTATGGCTGTCACAGCTATATGTGATCAAAACTTGCCATGTTTATCGAAGCAAGAAAAAAAAAAGCCTGGTACATGTATCCTCAGTGTAGGCCTATGTAGGCCTATATAAAAGAATAGTAAAGTATCAGTTTAATTTGGAAATACATGTACCAGGTCATGTACCAATCAGACAAAATAATTCTCAAAAATGAATTTTATACTAAATTAATTGTAGTCGGATAATCTTGATCTTTTTGTAGCTCCCTGCATAACAAACTTTACTGGCATTCAGAGATTATTTTAATTATACTTGGTTCATAGGCCACAATGAAGAGGTTTTCTTACTGGGTGGAGTATTCTGTGAAACCTTAAATAGTTTGCAACCATGATAGGTAAACATTACACATACTTGGAAAATACTCCCAAACCCACAAGAAACAAAAACCCTATTGAATTCAATATTTATTTTGTCTTTATATTGTTTATAAAGTGGTACTATATATAATTATTTTTCTTCTAACCGATTCTATTTGCTTACAGAAATGTAAATATTAAAGGAAAGACAATCAGGGCACAAATATGGGATACAGCAGGTCAAGAGAGATACAGGGCAATAACCAGTGTGTAAGTATGAAGTCAAACCGTCCCACGATTATGTATCAGTCACTAGATGTTATTAAAGATATTTTCTTCAACCATAATTAGTTTATCTATGGGTGCTTTAATGGTCGACATATTGATAGTGCACGATAATCTCACAACTTAAATTACCGATACACTATCCTACACGTGTATTTCAATATTTCATCTAGTTTAGATAATCTACAATTGGCATGTTGCCCGTAAATTATTTGAAATAATGTTATGCCAATATCAAAGGATAACGTGACGTCACATCTGAATTGTCATATATGTTATTTCTAAGGGCAAAGGGAAATAAATGGATTCCTCATATCTGCTAATAGATGTTTAATTTAGGTTCTTGATTAAATGGAAGTTCAGTCTTACATGTACACATTTGTCACATCTGTGCAGACTTTTGTATAGAATCTTGTGTTTTTGAGGAACAGTAGGGTTTTGAATTCATCAATTTCTAAAACTGAATTGACCAGATTCACAAACAGTAGATTCAGAATAAGTAGGCATTGATAAATAAACAGAAAGTTTTTGGTCTGCTATGACATGATTACTACTATTACTTCCAGGAAATGAAATAATATTCAAACATAAACAGATAAAGGAATAAACTATATTGCTTTGAAAGGTTAATAGTTTTAAGAAATCTTAAAATACACTAAAATCTGATCATTTCAATCGAAACAAATAGTTGACTGGCATGCCAAAAAGTGAATTAGTTTCAATTGAAACGTTTATTTGAACAACATTCCAAAAATTGACATAGTTTCAAGAAATCTTAAAATACACCCAAAACGATCTTTCTAATTCAAGCAAATATTTGAATGGCATTCCAGATATTGAGTTGAATATTTGAATAGTAAAACAAGCATTTGATGTGACCACTACTACATGTATATGAGACTTTATTTGATCAGTTATACAGTGGGAAATCATTTTATCTTGCTGATCATACAAAGGTTTACAAAAATCACCAGCTTTCTCACCATTAGTTCAATTCAATCAATAGAATATTAGTGACTAATAAATTATATATGCTATGATTACTGAAGCAAGTCTATAATCATCACAAAATATCAATTAACCTTGATGAAATTTACACCTGAGTTAACCCTTTATTACTTTGAGAGAAGAAAAAGAAAAGTGGGTGTGATTAGCTGAGTTTTAATTGACTTTGACCTGTTTCAAGATGAAGACCTAAAGAATATAGATTCTTTTTGTTTTATATTCTGTTGACATTGCAAGATATTACTTATGATTGGGACATGAAAAGGTCTGGCATTTTTGCCAATTTCCACTCAGTATTATGACCTTCTAATGTATGTAACAGTATTGTGACTAGAAAAGGCTGTCATATACATGTATATTAAGCGCAGTAGAACCAAATTAAACGCAAAACAAAAACTTACAAGACAAACTCAGATATTGTTGGAAATAAACAACAATTATCAAATCGAGTGAATGGAACCAGGGGCACCCCTTTAGCTTCCATCCACAGTCTTGAGTCTTAAATAGTACTGGCTTCACTCAGAATGAAAAAAATAAATAAATTGATTTGCAAGAAAGATGTAATGGGATATGTCTTGATGATAGTCTGGCAGTTGATGTCATGAGTGAGAATAACAAAAAATTTTAGCAATAATAGGGGCGCTAATAGGAATAGAATTTTGGAAAACGCTAAAAACTGATTTAAAAAAAATGAAATGATCATTGAAATTTTTGCGATCATTATGTGCAAGCAAGTATGGTTTATGCTCAGTAAACTATAAGGCCATTGAGGCCACATTGATTTTTACCCCCTTTTTTAAATGCCAATCAATTACAACTTACAAAATATAAATCTATTCTTTTTGAAAAATGGTTTAATTGAAACCAATGACTTTTTTTTTTGCCAATTATGCGTATGCAACAAAACTTTGGTTAAAAAGAAATAATAAAAAATATATTTAAAGACCTAGGTTGTCCATGGAAGCAGAGAGGTAAGGCTAATTATTATTATGTGATTTCAGATATTATCGAGGTGCAGTGGGTGCTTTAGTTGTATATGATATCACAAAACAGAATACATTTGATAGCTTACAGAAATGGCTAGAAGAATTACGTGAACATTCTGATCCTCATTGTAATATTATGTTAGTGGGCAATAAAACAGACTTAAATCATCTAAAAGAAGTTATGCAAGAAGAGGGCAGAGCATTTGCAGGTAAAATTTGTAATAAGTTATTGTATAATGTTCTCTTTCATTTCCTTAAAGGTTAGTTGGGTGGTCAAATGGTTAATGTGTAGGCGTTGCATCATTAGGGGTGTCTTTGACTTTCAGTCAAGTGGCTCGGTTTCGATTTCCCGCTTGTACGTGAAAAGGGTTAGGGTTGTGTGTCCAACCTCATGGGCTTTCTCTGGGCCCTCCAGTTTCCTCCCACTGCTAAAGACCCCTACGTTCAAGCAAACTAATGAAATAAAAAAATTGAACCATGTGTTAGTCCCGAAATGACCTACTTTGTGTGTGTGGACATTAAACCCCATTTCTCTCTCTATCTGTGGACAGCGAAATACAAAATGTATTATTTCAACACTGGTTATATTTATAGATGTACAATCTGTATCCATGATAGATTGTCATCCTACAAAACAGATCAACTCTTAAAACCCCACCAAATCAACAAGTATATTTCTGTCCCAAATCAATATGTCTAGCGACAGTGTCATATACATTTTAACAGCAAAACCTTATCTTTTAGTGAAGAATAATCTGTGTTGTACAACTAAATATAAACAACTTTGTATAGAATTGGATACATAATATATATATTATGTAAGCTAAATCTTCATGTACAAAATTTCAGAAAAAGAAAGAATTTCATTTGTTGAAACGTCGGCACTTGATGCTTCTAATGTTGGAGAAGCTTTCAATAATCTTTTAGTGGGTAAGTTCTAAACATACATTATTATACCCCAACCCCACATTGATCAGCAGTGAATATTCGCTTGGCTGCTACAGTCACTGATAAGCATGACATTGATGTCCCTAATATTAACTTTTTTTCTCTGACAAATTATATTCTAAAACAATGTTATATTTATTAGAAAGACTTTTGAAGTATTTGTTTGTAAAAATTATTTCTTATTTAATGTAAATGGGTATTAAAATGAGTAAAAGACACCATTCTGTCCGAACCAGTTATGTCTTATGTAAACAATGCACACACCATTGAGCCAATCATTGACGCTGCGTGATGTGACTACACTTGTTGAAGACAGTCATCTTTTACTCAGAGATATTGGAAGACTTACGTAATTCTCTGTGAAACAGATTGCTCCCACCTATATTTAATGTGGGAGTATATTTTTCCAGTCCATCTTATCAATTAAAACAAAGTGACAGCGTGTTAGGACACTGAATTCCAAGCTGCAATTGTCAAGGGTTAAATCTTAGGATTGGCCAAGAAATTACCTTCTGGATGTTTCAACCCGGATTCTCTCTTATCAGGGTTAATGTCTGCAGGGCCAACAGTAACATGTTTTGACATCTAATGTTCGATGTAGAGCAGGTAAATGTTACCTTGGCTGTTTTATTACAGTGCAAAAATGGAAACTCAAAATTATCATTTGTATTGTACACTTAATCATAGAAATAATAAATCACTAAAGAATTGTGTTTGTGAAACCTTCGTTTAAACAGAATTTGAAATATTTACTATGTTCCCTAATTGATGGTTGCGATTGTCAAGAATTGCTTTTTTAAAATATATTATTTGAATTGTTCAAATTTAAATTAGAATTGTACTTGTTTATTTAGATATTTACAAAACACAAGTAGAAGATCAGCCTAGTCCACCACCACCTAAAGAAAGCAATCGAAAACTTGAACTTCCAGAAGATACAACACCACAGCAATCAGACTGTAGTTGTTGAAACTATCGCATTAGTATATGTGATACATATTGTCTCTTCTTTCAGCAGCTATAAGAACCATAAAATACCCACCTGGAAAAGATTTAATTTAAGTGTGACAATACATATCTTCCATACTAGAAGGTTGAAAGAAACTTCAAATTTCCCATTTCATTTTTAAACGATTTATGAGCTTTCAGATTTTGAACAGAATATTGCGTTGAGAAATCTGAAAGCTACAGAACCCGGTCGGACCATCAGTCCACTCAAATGGTTGTGAAGTATTTCCAAAACAGTTATGGGATATGAATGTATCTATTAGGAAGTATTGTCTAGATATTTTGTAATTAGATGTTAGGGAGGAAAAAGGTTATGTCAAAAGACAGCATGACATTAATAGTACTTAGATGTATTTATATTACATTTTCAGAAGACTAAAACTCTGCTTGCAAAGTTATCAAGGGAGACAACAACTAAAAAAATTGGGATTGAAAAAATTTTCAACGGTTGATACAATTTTTGAAAATCTACGAAATACATGGATGCAAATTGTTCAATCTAGCAAATTGTTTAATAATGGAATATTCCACGAGGTTTGAAAATTGGAGATAACAAAAATCATTTTGAAATTTGATTTCGTGATGCACCTGAAAAAATGTGGACTGAATTGAACTCTTGAATTTAAAAAATGTGCTTTTTCTTCTCGAAAACAGATTTTTAAATAAACATTATAGAAACAGTTTAAACAAAATTGTAAGATGAAATGGCATAGACATTTCTATCTGTGTAACTCTGTTTTTTTTAACCATTACACTATGTACATAGTATGTTATAACTTTTAGATAGAGGAGGTAACAAAAAATAAAACAAAATTCTTTATTAAATGTTTGCAAATAACATGTTTTATATTAAGAATAAGAAAAGAGTGAAATTGTAATATGATGTAATTTTATATTTTGTTTAATTTCTAATTTAGATTACAGATAAGATTATCAAAGATATCTTAATTCCATAAAATATTCTTGCCTAAGTGTATTGGTGTGATGGTAAGTTTTTATACTCTGGGATTATGTCTTCTGCGCAATGAAGACAATGTTTAAAATGTGTTAAAGATGTATTATGTAAGAGCTAAATCTGCATATTGCTGGTCTGTTTTCGGCCTTCAAATGTTATATAAATTACTAACAGTTTACCCGGCATAGCACAGGTATAACCATGAAACAGAAGTAGCTTAACTCCATAACGGAAAGTGGTAGCCCATTGCCACCAGGCCTGTGTTACTCCCTGCGCTGTGCTACCCCTATGCACTAAATTTCGGCCTTGGGACAGACCTAGTGTAGCCACCACCTTGGGACAGACCTTGTGTAGCCACCAACACTGAACAAAGAAACAAACAAATGAGTATATAATATATATATAATATGCATATCAGTTCTCCATAGAATCCTCCAAAGAATTTAGAATAGTGGTATTAATATACACATGTATACATGCATAAAATATATTACCATAACTCCTAAATGAATGAATGAATGAAATGGAGTTTTATAGATAATTGAGGCATTTATCCATGTCACAAGTTTGTATTCAACTCTATTGACCATTAGATGGCTGAGATATTGAATGGATTAGACATTTTGCACTCAAGGAGACTGCCAATTGAAAGAATGATAATTGAGACTTTATTTATCATGGCAATGGCATTTGACATTAAAACATCATACATTCAAAATTTTCCCCTGAATAAAGTAATTTGACTAAATTTTGAATATATTCATTTTTCATTATAAAACTACTAAGTAAGAATGGCCTGCCCTTTCTCTATCTTACATAATGTATCTTTAAGGTGTGCCGGCACTTTTATTGTTAGAGCAAACAGAAGGAATAAATCATATTCAAATACATCAAGTGTTATAGATTTCTTTTACTTATATTTGTTGTGTAATTATATACGGTTCTGGTAGTTTTAAATCAAAAGTTTTTATGTTTCAAAAATCAATCAAATGAATATTGTTTACCTTGGATTTTCTTAATAGTATTATATAGAAATGGTGTATTATAACATCCAAGCATAATTTATGATAAGACCTAACACATTGTATTATTTTGTTTTATTAATTATACCCAATATGTATTTATGCATTATGGAAACTAGTTCGAAGTTATTGAACATATCAAGATAAATGCGGATTCCTGAAACCTTTACCTTTATATTGTACTACTTACTGGCCAGTAACTTAATCCATATAAATTATACCAATACCATGTATCAGAAACTGCATTTTTGAATGGGTAACCACAGTGTTCGATTAGAGAAACCATCCTAGTTTCGATTGCATTGTAGATACTTTCAAAATCCTTACCAACATAGGTTTTCCAGAAAATATTTAAAAGACCAATCTTGAGATCATCGTGATGATTTGAATTTTAAAAAAACATATTCCCAATAAGCTGTGGTTATCAATGTCTTTTGCTTAACATTTACCCCACCTAGAGCTATAGCTATACAGTAGATTTATTTTAAAAAATAACTGAAGGGTTTTGAATATTGGTAATTTTAATATTCTTTCATGAATAATAGATTATCTAGAGTTAATGCTGTATTTTACGCTTAGATGATCTTTTTAAAATATGGTAGCATTGATAATCTGCCTGTAAATATTGTTATTATTTTAAGTGCCTAATTTAATATTAAATTCCATTTTTGTATAAGCATAGATTTAATTTTTTCATTGTTTACATGTTTAATCAATGGTCAAATTCATGGAGACTTTTAATTTGGCTTTTTATTTGGCAGTGTGAATAATATATTTTTTCTTCACATTTTGTGTGTATGAAATATTAATCGCTTTGAGCTTTTCAAAATAGAAATTAATTTAAAAATTGCATTGCCAATTCAACGGTACCTGTGTGTGCAGAATATTTTGGTTAAATAAAACAATACCATAGTCTATCTATATTCTGTTTCAATTAAAAAGATTTTAAAAGAAATTGGTCAAAAGATCTATATTCATCTTATAAGGGCAACAAATCATGATTTAAATAATTAAATCTCATTCAAATTTAGAATCTCTTAACATGACGAGAAATAGTATTAATATACTATATATTATATTTATATCTATCTTATTGCTTGACACATTTTCTTCAGTCATTCCCATATATTGATCTTTAGAATGCTTTTTAATAATTCTTTAACTTTTTAAATTTAATGTTTTCTTTCAATGACATTGCTTCCCTGCATTCCCTATTACTGCCTTGAAATTTTTCTCAAAAAAATAAATATGGAATTTTTCTATATAATACTGAAATGATATGTTTACATTGATTGTGTTCTAATGTAGCAGATATAAATGTGCTTCATCCTGATACAAATGATGAAATAACATTATTTGTGAATATTGGTACTGTAACATTAATGTTAATGGTAATTTTCAGGAATATAATCAACTCTATAAAGCAGTAATACATTCCTAATATCTGTTTTGGTAAATCATTTATTTATTAGTATTTATTATATTAAATGGAACAGAAACCATGCTCAGTGTTATGCTATAATAATTATTAATTTTTACATATATTTTATTATTACATAATTTGATAAATGTTATCATTCTTAAACCAAACATGTTACCTGTAGCACTCTTAAAATATTTACCTTTAATACATCTATACTAAAATGTAGGTGTATATATTATCCTCCCTGCCATCATCCATTTATAATTATTGTGAACACTCTACAGGTCAAATTTCATTTTCAAATTTACAATTAGAAAATTATATGCTATTTCTGTATATATTTTGCTAAATTAGAAATTAAATGTACTCTTAAGCATACTGTATCAGTTAGACTACAATGCAACCCATTTCATATTCTTATTAAAGAGAGTTATTTAAAATCATTATAAAAACTACTTAATATGTGAAATGATATAGATGTACTGGTAACATGTTGTGGCCTTTAATATCTTTGTACATTATCCTATATTTTACCATTAACTTTAGAAGCTTGGTTGAGGTATACATTAATATATATTAAGACGTTGTAATATTTTCTCCCCCTTTATTATATACTGTAATTTTATAGTCTTATATTGTATAATTATACATGTATATATATATAAAATTAAAACTAAAATTATATAATATGTGTGGTTAGTTCAATTATATACATGTACTTATATCCACTAAAGACTGGCATGGCACAGAGCATTCTGATACACTTGGAAATTCCTTCTCCAGAAATAACACTTGTTATAAGGTAAAGATCCACCTTGTCAGTCTTAAAATTGCCTAATTTATGGTTAGTTCAAATGATAGTTTATTCAAAGGGAGAAAACTCTGCTGGTCTCTGACTATAGTAATTCGCAGAGCATTATATATAAGGCTCTGGTAATTCTCTCCTCGTGTTAATCTTTATAACCACAAAGAGCCCAATATCACACATTCATCTGATAAAAATATTGAAGGGGCTTGACCATCTCAATTTTTGGTATGCCCAGCCAATGGAATCTATAGGTTGTGGCATCATATTAGTATCTGATTTCCTTAAATCATGTGTGTATACTTCCTGGTTATTCTGCAGAGAATGTAAATCTCAACAGACTTAAATTATAGATATATAAATAAATTAACACAAAATGCAATACGAAAGAGGGTAAAAGGGAAAATTGTTGTAATGAATTCGGGGCGGGGGGGGGGGGGGCAATTGCTAACTTAGATCTTATTTCCTCCTCCCTACCTTTTGATGAAAACTAAGGGACAAGTGAAATGGGATCGTCTATCTTAATGTATGGCAGTATGATATCTCTCTCTTCCAATCCGTGTGGGTCAAAAAATGTTCAAAATTATCGCCACAGGAAGGTCGACCAACTTCATTTATATTTTGCGCAAAAAAGACATGGGCCGACGTGCAGAAAAATTGAACTCCTCCAACAATGCGTAATACCCGGATAAAGTTTCATTTAACTTGGATAAAATAGAATGTGACCAGTAGATGGTCCCCAACCTGGGTATTACATGCTTTTTCACTAGTTGCGTAAAAGAGAGCGGTCGCTTGGCGGGAAGTTTTGGTCCGATATTTAGGGAATTCGGGCTCCTCCATAATTATTGTGTGACGATGACATATTTGAATGGTTTTGAAAATAAGGTAAAGTTAAATGTGACCACTAGAGAATCCACAAGCTAAAAACGTACAATCCGGGGCCACAACCCAGAAAATTACGGTTTGATACGCGCCAAAATCGAAAGGAGCCCAGATCTTTCGAATAAAAGTTTTATCAAAATTGAATAAAAATTCGGACCTCTAGTAGATGGTCCAAAACCTACGTAAATGGGAGCGGTCATTTTGTTAGGCAGCATCGGTCCGATTTTCACGAAATTTGAACTCGACTGTAATTATGGGTGATATTATATTTATATCTGAACGGTTTTACAACCAAATACAAATTGTGACCACTTTTAGACGGCCCGGTCAGCAAACTAAAATTGTGATTTTTCGTACAATCAGGGGCCATGATGCAGGAAGTGGCGGTCCGAAATGTTCACAGCCTTATTATACATATTTATTCAGTTAAGCATCACATGAAACCACCATCGATTTTGTTTTTATGGTAAGGGATTTAGACAATTAAAATTAAATTCATTTCATTGCTGAGTAATTTGGGAATTGATAAATTCAGAAAATGTGTATATAATTCTCTGAATGAAAGAATGGAAATTTTCAATATTTCATTATATCTAATTTAGAAAAAAAAAAATATTGAATAAAATATATACAGATGTCACAATTTAGAAATTTCTGAATTTGACATACGAAGTTCACAAGTCCGAAATTTCTGAATTTGACATACGAAGTTCACAAGTCCGAAATTTCCGAATTTGGCGATCTGTCTTATATATATTTTACAATTCAGAAATTTTATCAAATTGGATATCGGTATAATTGTATATGAAGCTCAACGTCCAAAATTTGGCTATCTGTAAAACATACGAACTTTGAGCTTTGTATGTTATACATAGTGCCAAATTTCGAAATTTCTCAATTGTCACATCTGTGCATATATACAGAGTGCCAAATTCTTAAATTTCAGAATCGTGAATCTGTGCATGATATATTTATCAGATCGCCAAATTCAAAAATTTCTAAATTGTAAGCCATGTGTATTATACAGATAACCACATTTTGAAATTTCTGAATTGTGAGCTTCGTACGTATAAAATAATATTATACAGGTCGCTAAATTCAGAAAAAATACCTTAGTACAAATGGAATAAACCTGAATTTCTAAATTGCCCGATTCCGATGACCATTCTGTTAACAATTTCAACAATTACTTCCGCAAACAAATCACATCTACTTATGCTATGGACGAACAATCCTTGCAATCAAAATTGCGTACACACAATGAGCAAGATTTATTCACTTTTAATACTCTTATATAGATTTAAATACACATTGACGACGCGAAGCCAATATCCCTTTCCCACTATAACCCATGTTAACAATTATATTTCAAGAACGTTGTGTAGTCGAGAGGTCTAAAACGTGATGATAAAGTCTGCCAAGTGAGCTTTGTTTCGATCCCAAGAAGACCCTTTACAATGTTAATTGGACAAGATGCAGAGGCGGATCCAGGAATTTTTACAGAAGGGCGTTTGCCAGGCTCCTGATATAATAATGATATCTATTGCCCCCACCCCCGCCTTGAATCTTTTTGGGAAATACATGGTTTCTATCGTCATTTTGGCGTATATACATACACGCTGAGCTGAGAGAACTCCAACACCCTGTTTGACGTCAATCTTTTTTATTATGAATGAATATGATGACATTGTGATTCAATTTCTTTGATGGAAAGCAGTAATTGTGATATCACATAATATTATGTCTAAATCATTATCTCGCGCTTTGAATGTCCATCCTATCCCGCTATCTGACAATAAAGTGTAAAGCACACGGCCGTGACACTTTTCTCATAAAAGTGTATTTTTACAAAAAAAAACAAAAAAAACAACAACATTTATGTGTCTGAGCAGGGGAAATGGGGGTAGACCTACCCCACCACCCCCACAAGTTTATTGTCACTGTCTTTTAATTCAAGTTAAATTCATTATTCGCTAATCTATTATATGTAGCATAATCTACAACCGTTTGTAATATAAATTTTTCGTCAACCAAGTTGATTCTACAATATTTTGAGATAATAATTAAGTTCTGATGACTTATAACTGGAATTTTTATTTCAATGCAAATCCAAGTTTATAGTCACTGTTATTTAGTTCAAGTTAAATTGATGACTTATCACTGGAGTTTTTCTCGAATTTCAATATTTAAAAGGAAACACGCGTTAATATATCTCTATATACCTGTCTGCCCTACAATGTATTATTCATGTTCAATCTTAAAATAACATTCATCTGCGATATGATTACATCATCATAGATCCCTGTGCAGACAACAAATTACAATTAAATATAAATCAACATTCGCAACGATCAGCCGGACAATATCCTAATAAGCAATTGTTTAAACACCAATTATCCAAATCTCTCCTTCCTTCGAAAATACCTATAGCTCTACATGTTTCCGCCATATCCGTGCATGTACAACAATTTTCGGGACAGAAACCAATCGGACAGTTTCTTTCACACCATTCGTCTTTACCGGCCATCCCTAGCCAAGGACCAATAGCACTGTAAAACAAAAGGTTATATTTGTATCTGAAATACATATATTCAGACAGAGTAAAAACGTACACAATTTGACCTCTTTAGATGCAGTTGTTCGTTAAATGCACAGAGCTCTATTCTATTGAATACAGTTTATTACTGAGCTTGGTGTCAACTAGACTACTTTAGTATAGTTGCCCTTTCTTGATACAAACAAGAGAGGTCTTGTCCAAACGTCACCCAGTGACTCAGGAATCGGTAGTAATTCTATTCTACGGAATTGTGTCCTCAATATTTCCAGTTCGATTAATAAATGCCACGGAAACAATTGATTTGATTGGTAAATATTGGTTTTCTAATTCTTAGGGTCCATGTCGGCTCATATTAAACATGATACGCACAATGTGAATGAGGTAGTTGTTTTGCCCACATAATTGCGAATGTTCGGTCCTGATTTCAGACGAAAATACCAATTCTTAGCCAAGGGAACCTGACATTGTGTCGGTACTTGTGTGTGGTATGTGTTGGGGCATACTGCTAAATAATCCAATAACTTACACACATCTCATTGTATCCGACATTTGGTTGGTGGTTGGGCTTGTTGTCTGACTGGTTGTTGGACTTGTTGTCTGACTGGTTGTTGGACTTGTTATCTGACTCGTGGTTGGACTTGTTATCTGGCTCGTGGTCTGGCTGGTTATTGGACTTGTTGTCTGACTGGTTGTTGGACTTGTTGTCTGGCTGGTTGTTGGACTTGTTATCTGACTCGTGGTTGGACTTGTTATCTGGCTCGTGGTCTGGCTGGTTATTGGACTTGTTGTCTGACTGGTTGTTGGACTTGTTGTCTGACTGGTTGTTGGACTTGTTATCTGGCTAGTTGATGGACTTGTTATAGGGAGAACCCCTGATTCACTAATTGCTACATCTGCACAACCATAGAATTCTTCTTGAATACCGCATCCCAAACAACCCCTACCATCAAGGCCAATTCCCCAACTGTTTGCTGAAATGGTTAAATTTGAATCTTAAGACATTGAACCTGACAATAACAGCGTGTATTAGTCGTTTAATATAAAGCGGAAATTTCATATTTTCTGAGGAAGTCAAAACATAGTTATTTCTATGTCTTTTGCTCAAAAGATTGTCAACTCACTATTATACGATCATGGGCAATATTTCATAGGCACAAAAATCCCCGACAAAGAAAAAAATAACACAATTACTTGAATTACCTCACTTGTTTTCCTATTCCCCTCCATGCAATGGCGATCTTCAAACGTTTGAATTTGAAGTTGAAAATGATATTTTTGCCAATTTCTCAACTGGCAATAGTGAATTATAGGATTATTCTTTAACAAGGTAGGACTGTTTATAGATGCAATCTATTTTAGGGCTTTATTTTAATATATTTTAAAAATATAACTAAAAAATATGAAATTGCCGTTTTAAGCTTATAGTAACATTAAAACTACATGATCAAGCTCATGGGGCTTAAAATTTCATATTTTCTAAAAAAAAAAGTCAAAACATAAGAGCTTATTTATTTCTATGTTTTTTGCTCAATAGGTTGTCAACTCACTATTATACAATCATAGACATTATTTTCCACACTTAAAAATCTTTCACATCGGAAATAATAACACAATTACCTCCCTTGTTTCCCCCCCCCCCCCATGCAATAGCTATCTTCAAACGTTTGAATTTAAAGTTGAAAATGATATTTTTGCCAATTGCTCAACTGGCAATAGTGAATTATAGGATTTATAGGATTATTCTTTAACAAGGTAGGACTGTTTATAGATACCATCTATTTTAAGGCTTTATTTTAATATATCCTAAAAATATAACTTAAAATGGGGGTATACAATGCTCACCAACAATATATTTTAATAGTTCATTCAATATTATCGACAGCACCGACGAGGGCCAAGTTGAACACAATAATCGTCAATGCCGTAAGAATAAATTGTAAGAATTAATTAATTTGTGTACGTAAAATAATTTGTTATAATTTGGCATAAAGTAAAATGTAACAATAAAACTAATTTGTTCTTGTGGCATAATGTCAAATGTAACAATAAAACTATTTTGTTCTTGTAGCATAAAGTAACACTTATCTAACCTTAAATACGCGTTACAGGAGCTACATATAGATTACATGACGGATTAACAATACACATCTCATGGAAACATTATTATTCTTAAAAGGATGTCATTATAGTATTTTCATTTGGCCTTAAGTAAAACACATTATTATAAGTGAATTAACAAATCAATTTTCTATTATAACTAATTTAATCTGGACGATAGTTTGCAAACAGTATTTCTAAAGTGTATGTATGGTGTGTGTATCTGGAAGGTCTTTGTAAAATTTACAATCTACGAGTCGCATAACTTATTAATCTTGGAGACGTTATGTGTAAACTGTATTGGTATCGGGAAGGTAAAGGTATTTGTAAATCATATCGGGGAGTTAATACTTTATTTCTACCGGGAAGATATATTTGTACAATTTCAGGTGTATAATAAAAAGAGATTATTCATTATCTGCTTGGCTGCATGCAGAAATATTATTTCCCCTTGACATTTACTAAAGGAATAATTAAATACCTGTTTTATACTTCCATTGTAGAACACACTGTGCGCATGTTACTTGAGGTATTCTTACTTTAAACTTCATAATACCTAATACTGGTTTTATTGGATATCTAAAAAAAAATTAATAAATACTTGTATATTCCAAGTAAAAAAATCATCAATTCTCTTATTTATATTGATTCCAAACAGAGACTCATTTAGTACGGAAAAATAATCCGGACATAACGAACTACAGATCACGAACAACTGCAGTTGGTTTGAAACAGATCGTCTGTATTTTCTATTCCCCAACCATTCAATCCCCGAAAGCGCAGACTAATCCGTCAAAAATATAACAGCTATCAATTCAACATAAACCAGCAAGACAAACTATATATCATTTCCTTGGGCGAATACTCTGAACAAAACCTACACCATTGCATAGGTTGGAATATATCGTCTGTAAAGGTAAGTGGTATTCAAAGGCAATGTTAAGTATCAAATTTTCCCTCCAAGTCAAACTGCCATAAATTATCTTTTAGCGGTATTCAAAGGCCAGCTTTAGTGAGAAAATCCATTTAACTTTAAGTGTTGTAATGACGAATTTGAAAGTTAAGGGGATTAAGATTGAAACAAAGATAATGTCGCCGAGCGAAGCTCTCCTCAAACTTTTATTTTCATCGTCAGCTTTGATGTTGTAGTGCCATAATAGTGACTACGGTTAGTACCTTCGAGATGGTTGAGGATATATTTCTCCAATCATAATATAAAGTTTAATGCGTTAAATTTATTTATAAAATTTGATATTGTGATGACATTCCAATTCAGATTTCGACAAACAATTATAACTATACCATGAAAAACAAGGCAAGATATTTAAAAAAAAAGAAAACAACTGATTCCCATATAAATGTGGCTGCGAATCGGCAGTAGTATCAATCTAACTCTAAAGCCAAAGTGCCCTGCGTATTGCTATATAATATATTCGTGATACAGTTTTAATATAATAAAGTTTACAATATCCGTAACTATAGTACCACTGTTCGGTAAACTGCGAGTTAGATTTCTCCCTTTAAAAAGCTAAGTGTGTATCAGTGCCGAGGGGAGTCTGGGGGCGTTCTCCCCCATTTTCCAAGCATTTCGACCAAATCTTCCGATCTTTTCTTTCTCTTTTCCTGCGCCCTGCCCTCCAGGGGCGGATTGGGACCGGGAGCCGGCCCGGGCTCCCGTGTCAGAGCGGCCCCTTTTACTGACCGATGAGCCCGGACGGGTGGGGGGGGACATTTTTGAAAAATGAACCCCGAATATGCGATTTGGTGGCATATCTGATTATAATCTCTGTCAAATAATATATTTCATAAATCGAATAACTTAAGCCAAAACCTCGACCTGCAAGTAATTTACAACTATCAACCTGTGAAATTATCATATCGTCAATATCATTAATTAACGTATTATCATTGCATCGCCATGAGTGAAGAGAATTTAACTGGTTGAAAAATGGGACTAGTTGAGAAAATTTTGACCATTTGATTAACGAGTTAGGAATATTGAATCAGCAGGAATATTTTCATTGAAAAATGTCCCATTTTTGTTGCCGGGAGCGCTAGTTGATTCCTCCTGTGATGGAAGGCCACGACACACATTGGTACAGAGTGACGAAAATGAAAATCATAAAAACTGATTTTTGAATTTTGGATTCTGGCGTATCCTCACAAACAGGGCCATTAATAATTAGTGAATTTGCGGGAGACAGTGTCGGGTGAATCCGATGAAATTTTCGGTTGAAATTCGGAATCCCCATTGCAGGATTCCAAATTCTGACCCACACCCAGTACGCCCGGCCCAGAAAGTCTATTATACCAGCCCATTCCGGACTCCAGTAATGGCGTGGCGGCCCGTTAAAGCCACCGGCCACATACAATATGATCATCATGGCTCCGTGGTCGGTCCAATACCCCCTCTCCTAATGTTTAGCAGAAAAGGTTGGGTTTTTTTTAGACGAATTGGACAAAATTATTTTTTTCACTTTTTGTCCGACCGGTCCTTCGAGCGATAGTCCGACCGGCCCTCGCCCGACGGCCCAATCCGCCCCTGCTGCCCTCTCATTCCTTCTTTCTTTTCTCCCCCTCTCCTTTCTTTCTCTTTTCGTTTTTCGTCTTTTCTGTTTTTATAAGCTTAGGCCCACTTTTTTTTAATGAGCTTAGGCCCACCTGTCATGGACAGATGGACAGGTTGGCCCAGTCCGACACTGGTGTGTATGTATGCCTACGTAATTTGGAAACGATGATTGAAACATGCATTGCCAACATAGTCAAATTTCCTTAACATGAAACGGGCAAACCCTGTCCTGCAAAACTGCACGGGGATGTAACATACATAATACCGATTTAAGGTAATTTAAGTGGAACAATTAAGTATTTTACTCACCTTTAAGAAAATCTTTGAATACGCCAAAAATATAATAGTAAACAATTTAACATACACTGAACAAAACGTACAATGGCATTGAATATACGCCCTTACCGTGTTGTGCCGTCTTCAAACTCCAAGAGGTTTTCATTCAAGCAGTCATGTGTTGCTGGGGTAGAAAAATCGTTGTGGACACATACCCTGAATTCAAACCAACCCATGTGATTCGCTGTTAATTCTACTTCGATGTCAGCAATTTGTCCTGCTTGATACATTGCCACTATTATACCAGGGGCGTATTTTCCACCAGCCTCGTGTTCTGCTGGTTGACCATAAGCGTCACCACAAATCCCGCATTTGCCACGATTTGTCTCGTGGTGTACCTAAAAGTACATGGTTTATAATATATTTTAGAAAATGTCATTACATTTAACATCTAATAATGGTCGGTAATAAACATTGGTACTGAGGGTACATGTGAGTGTTCATGTTTCATTCGTCGGACTGTTTTACATAAAAAAGAAACCCTAGCAGTTGAAATTCCATTAATTGTAGGCGGACACTATAACCACCATTTATTCATTTATAACGGAAGAAAGATATTAATCAAAACTAGGCTTTGGCACCGACAGCATTTTGTTCTGTTTTCCTTGCCTTTTCTGGTCTCGTGACAATCAACTGAATAGTTGGTAGCATTAACCTATTTGCCTTGACTTGCGTCACTTCCAGATTCTTCAAAGCACTGTTACGGTTAAACCGAATCAAAGATCTGTATGCTAGATGATATTTTGAATTTAAACAGTTGCAGCACATATTGCCCATTAGGTTCTTATCTAATTTTTGTTATTGCATAAGGCTTGGTTTTATTCTTTGAAAGCTTAAACAAGTAGCTGACCAACTGCAACGCGAAAAATTCTGTAATTTACTGATACTATTATGAAGAATCACGAGCCTCTTGTCGGTGATATATACGATCCATAACATAGAGAATGAATCACCTGCCAATGTAATACCAAAATGATCCCTCATTATTAATATCTGTGTCCTTAACTTTAATCTTTTGCCTAATTAAAAGACTGACATTAGCCGAAAAGTTATGAAATGTATTTAGGTCTTTTATACGAACTTAAAGTTGCACGGATAGTCTCAATTCGTCTTTCATTAATTCATTTTGTGTATTTATCTACTAGATAAAACATTTTTTCATAGTTTTTTTTTATCCTTTAAGATTTATGAAGTTGTTAGGTTTCGCTCAACATCGGATGGTCTACTTTGCCCACCGAATACGTCCTTGAGTGTATGTTCAGTATGTTGATAATACCTCTTTTCATTTAAAGGGATATATAGCTAAAAGTATTGTTAGATGTATTTTTGTTAATCGGGTCATCGTGGCCATGGGGTACCAGTTTATCATGAACTAAATCCAACTTACACCGAAGCCACCACAATACAGTTGATTATCATTGTAATCTTTTGCTACATCATATCCATACCTCCACATAGAACCTCGTCCAGGTGGTAGCTTTAGTCGTCCATGACCTTCTGTTTTTAACACTAAGGTCAAGAGAAGCGCACAGATCAACCTTGTAGAAATAACAAAAAAGAAACAAAATCACATTATGAGTAATACTTCATTATCTGATGAAATACTAAACACTATTATATTACCATTCAAAATAATGATATGGAATAACGTCAAGTTTATCCTTAAAATTATGATAATTAAAAATGTGTTTAAGTCCGATCCAGAGGTTCAACAAAGCTGTGTTCTTTGGTCTTAATTCTACCTTAATTAATGACATAAATAAAAGCATTTGATTAATTTTATTAAAGATTTCAACAGTTGAGTGGCCTATCGTTATCATTCAGGATTTAACACAAAAAAATTTAAAAACTTCAATAAAATGAAATGAAAATGAAAAACAAAGTCAAAAATAAAAGTAAATTAAAATAAAAACCGAAAGTTAAATCTAAAGTCAAAATTAAATCAAATGTAAAAATTATATCAAAAGCAAAAGTTAAATCAAAAGTTAAAATTAAATTTAAAGCAAAAGTTAAATCAAAAGCAAAAGTTAAATCAAAAGTAAAAATTAAATAAAACTAAAACCAAAATGTAAATTACAATCAAAACACAAATGAAAACTAAAATCATTTTTAAAAGTAATTTGAAATTTAAAACAAAAGTAAAAGTGAAAAGTAAAATAAAAATATTTGTCGGTCTATCGCTATCATTCAACTTTTTTTTCACGCAAACGTAAAATGAAAAAAAATTGGTCAGCCTATCGTTATCATTCAATGTCCTTGACCCCAATCGGTAACCGTCGGCTATTACCGATCGCTTCGACTCGACAGTTGGTTCTCCCGCGGTACAAATAAAACTGAATCAGAATAGTATTTCCTTATGGAATGCGAAAAGTATAAAGATTTAAGAAAACAATATATATATCCAACCGTAAACATTATTGATCAAATCTTTTCTTTTAATAATCTCTTGAATCCACCAAGCATCATAGCCTCGAGTGTTGCCGAATTTGTGATTTATATGTCTACCTAATATTATATTACCCATATCTATTTTAAGCGCGGATGTTGGTATTTTTTTTTTGGCATATTTTTATTTTCTATATATGTATATTGTATGTATGGTTTGTATTGTCTGTCTGTAAATTGATGCCCGTGTATAATTTTTTCATCTTTACATATTGTATATGGCCACCCTAAAAGGGCGTTTCTATACAATCAAATTCTGTTTTGTTCTTCTCTATTCTATTCACACATTCGTTAGTGTCATGGTAGACGTTATTGATTTGATGTTGAACATCCCTCTACACTACCGCCGCCTTTAGATGGGTGGCCCTCGAGACGCAGCTTTACCTAAGGCCAGGCTGTCGCTATGAGTTTTTTCGGAGAAAAGAAGCACACCGACAGACAGACAATACAAACCATACATACAATATACATATATAGAAAATAAAAAAAGAAGAAAAAAAAAACAACATGCGCGCATAAAATAGGTACGGGTAATATAATATTAGGTAGACATATAAATCTAAAATTCGGCAACACTGAGGCTATGATGCTTGATGGATTTAAGAGATCATTAAAAGAAAAGATTTGATCAGTAATATTAACGGTTGGGTATATAATTTTTTTTCTTAAATCTTTATACTTTTCGCATTCCATAACAGGGGCTGATATGTGAAATGGGAGTGCACTTCCGGAAAGGAGCATCAAAATTTGCCCTAAGGGGTTTTTGGGTATGCTGATTTCAAAAATGGCGGGAGCCACGACGTCACTCTAGCCGTTCCCACCAAAAATTGAGAATTTCAAAATGGCCGCCGTAAAACACGTTCTGGCCCTTAAAATTTCTGTAAATGCCCCGATTTCAATGATGTTGCTGATTTCAAAAATGGCGGGAACCACGACGTCACAACAGCCGTTCCCGCCAAAAATTGAGAAATTCAAAATGGCCACCATAAAACACGTACTCGTCGATAAAGTTTCTGTAAGTGCCCCGATTTCAATGATCTTGATGTCTATACCTATGTTTTTAAGGTCAAGGAATCCAGTAAAGCACATACGAAGACTGATAGTGTTCTCCTTCATAGTGTTTTCTAAACATGGTCATAATTCTAATCAAACGGGTGAATTATTTACATCTTCTCCTTTGCTGTACGGATATCAAGAATGCATTATGTTCCATTTCAGTGGAAACTAGCTATTAATCATCAAACACAAACAGTCCACATTGGATTTCAATCACCATGTTATATATGCACACGATAGTGTTATAAAAATATTCAATAAACTTCTAAACTTTCTTCATAAATCCGATATATTCGGTGAAAATACATTTAATAAGGCATCAGTATCATTCAATTTTTCAGAAACAAGTGATGGTCATCTAGTCAATCACCTACCGTGTCCAAAAGATTTAAACTTGCTCCTTGGGCATGTGCTACAGCTACATCTGTTCACCCGACCAACTGACCAAGCCACATTAGTCAGCTTGTCCTTTGTTGAGATCTATGTTTGCTATAAAATGATGCCAAGCACTTGCATTCATACACAGCATCAATTGCTTTGTGAAAATCTCCCGTGGTTCCATCACAGAAACGACAAGCTGGCTAATGTGGCTCGACTGTATCCACGGGACATGCTGAAGTGGTTGAACTACGAAGGTGTTTTTATGCGGCGATTGGGTTGTGTTCATACAAGCTTTTACTTGCAGCTTCCTGACTCCCTCCACTTTTGTTGCATTACACAGGGTGTAACAACTTTTATTCCATCTAGATGTCTGCTTTACCATCGTTTATGCCATGCTATCACCATCATCTAGTCAGGACACTTTGGTCAATTCATGAAAGGCTGATAAATTAGTGGCCAGTTACGAGTAACCTGTTGCTGATGGATTTATGAGTGTTCCACCATGTGCTTGACACGGAGCACAAATGTCCCAGTTGGTAGGTTGAACAGATGTAGCTGTAGGACATGCCCAAGGAGCAAGTTTAAATCCTTTGGACATGGTAGGTGATTGACTAGATGAACATGACTTGTTTCTGAAAAACTGAATGATACTGATACCTTGTTAAACGTATTTTCACCGAATATATCGGATTTGTGTAGAAAGTTCAGACGTTTATTGAATATTTTCATAAAACAACCGTGTGCATATATAACATGGTGATTGAAATCAAACGTGGACTGATTGTGTTTAATGCGTAATAGCTAGTTTTCACTGAAATGGAACATAATAGATTCTTGATATCAGTTTAGCAAAGGAGAAGATGTAAATAATTCACCTGTTTGATTAGAATTATGACCATGCTTAGAAAACACTATGAAGGAGAACATTATGAGTCTTCGTATGTGTTTTACAGGATTCCTTGACCTTAAAAACATAGGTATAGACATCAAGATCATTGAAATCGGGGCACTTACAGAAACTTTATGGGCGAGAACGTGTTTTATGGTGGCCATTTTGAATTTCTCAATTTTTGGCGGGGAACGGCTGGAGTGACGTCGTGGTTCCCGCCATTTTTTAAATCAGCAAGATCATTGAAATCAGGGCACTTACAGAAATTTTATGGACGAGAACGTGATTTATGGTGGCCATTTTGAATTTCTCAATTTTTAGCGGGAACGGCTGGAGTGACGTCGTGGCTCTCGCCATTTTTGAAATCAGCATACCCAAAACCCCCTTAGGCCAAATTTTCATGCTTCTTTCCGGAAGTGCACAACTCAGCCAAAAAATGTAACATATCAGCCCCACTATAAGGAAGTACTGTTCTGATTCAGTTTTATTTGTACCGCGGGAGAACTAACCGTCGAGTCGAAGCGATCGGAAAGAGCGGACGGTTACCGATTGGGGTCAAGGACGTTGAATGATAACGATAGGCCGACGAATTTTTTTTTCATTTTAATTTTGCGTGAAAAAAAAAGTTGAATGATAGCTATAGGCCGACAAATATTTTTATTTTACTTTTCACTTTTACTTTTGTTTTAAATTTCAAATTTTTAAAAATGATTTTAGTTTTCATTTGTGTTTTGATTTTTTAAATTTACATTTTGGTTTTACTTTTACTTTTGCTTTTGATTTAATTTTTACTTTCGATTTAACTTTTTCTTTTGATTTAACTTTTGCTTTTGATTTAATTCTAACTTTTGATTTAACTTTTGCTTTTGATTTAATTTTTACTTTTGATTTAACTTTTGCTTTTGATTTGACTTTTGCTTTTGATTTAATTTTTACTTTTGATTTAATTTTTACTTTTGATTTAACTTTTGATTTTAATTTACTTCTAATTTTGACTTTGTTTTTCATTTTAATTTCATTTTATTTGGGTTTTTAAAGAAATTTTGAACGTGCATTTAAACGCAATTTCCATTACGACTACAGCTTATAACAACAGATTATAGGGTCTGGTTGTGTGTGTGAAATGGCTTTATTTAACTCCGCTTCCGTCGAGGTGACATCGTACAGACAATGGTATTTTATTACCTCTACTTATACGATATACCTATACACTACGTCCCATTTATTAAAATTGGGTACAGGGTATAACAGGTTATATCGAAACAAACAGAAAAGTACTTTTTAAATTTGATTTGGACTTCGTTTGCTGGGGGGGGGGGGGGTGAAACACTTCCAACGTAAATATATCCATATGTTGCTTTTACACACTTCAAATGAAAACATTCACCACGCTCATTATTTTGTCTATACATATATCCATCCAGCAAGAGATGGATAGAGAACAAGCTAAAAACCAAAACGATTTTTTGTACAATCAGAGGCCATTATCCAGAAAGTTATGGTCTGAAATGCGCAAATATCAAAAAGGAATGAGATTTCTGGAATATACAGAAATGTTTTAAGTTTCATCAAAATTGGATAAAAATTGTGCTTCTTGGGGGTCCATAACCTCTGAATTACAAATTTGCACACAAACCCTCGAAATAGTGTGTGGTGAATAATTAGTCTCATGGGGCTGGTTGATTACATTTAATTGATGTGATGAGTTAACCAGCGGCTGCCAGGCAGGATACGCCCACATTTTGCAAGAGATGGACAGAGAACAAGCTAAAAGCAAATATCAAAAGAGACTGCGATTTTTGGAATATAAAGATATGTTTTAGATTTCATCAAAATTGGATAAAAATTGTGTCTCTAGAGGGTCAATCATCTTTGAATTACAAATTTCCACACAAAGAGCGGTCATTTTGTCAGACAGTTTCATTTCGATTTTCCCGAAAGTCCAATTCAACCTTCCTTATGATGGAATGGTGATATATCTAACCAGTTTTTGAAATCGGAAAAAAAATTGTGATCTCTAGAGAATCCACAAGCTAAAAATGTGATTTTTCGAAAGGAACCAAGGTCTTTGGATTAAAAATATGCATTTCAAGTTTCATCAAAATCGGATCAAAATTGTGGCCTCCTGAGAGTCCACAAGCTAAAAACGTGATTTTTCGTAAAATCAGGGGCCATACTTCATGAAGTTTCCATCCAATATGCGCGAATCTCGAAAGCAGCCAAGATCTTTGGGTTATTATCATGCGTGTTAAATCAGCACAAAATTTATATACCAGATGTTGACACTATTTGCGTACATGGGGCGGCCATTTTGTCTGGCACTTTTGGTCCGATTTTCACGAAATTCGGACTCAACCTTCATTACGGTGTAACCGTGATATAATTAAACGATCGTAACGATTTTTTAATCGGATAATTATTGTTACCTCTAGAGAGACCACAAGCTTAAACGACGATTGCACGTACAATCAGGGACCACAATTCAGGAAGTTACGATCCTATATGCGAAAATATCGACAGGAAGCAAGTTCATTTGGTTATGAAAATGCATTTTAAGTTTCAACAAAATCGGATTAAAATTGTGACCTCCACATGGTCCATAACCTTTATATACCATATTTTTACAGTATTCGCGTACAAGCGGCA
Organism: Patella ulyssiponensis; assembly: GCA_963678685.1. NCBI lineage: Eukaryota > Metazoa > Mollusca > Gastropoda > Patellidae > Patella > Patella ulyssiponensis. The sequence goes on along the minus strand of OY783229.1, from coordinate 48,113,620 downwards.
GCCATTTTGTCCACCAATTTCGGTACGATTTTCATGAAATTCGAACTCAAGCTTTATTATGGAGTCATGGTGATATAATCAACCGGATTTTTTAATCGGATAATAATAGTGACCTCGAGAAGGACCACGACCTAAAAAAAAAAGCAATTTTTCGTGCAATCAGGGGCCATTATTCAGGAAGTTACGATCAGATGTGCGCAAATATCAAACGTAACCAAGATCTTTGCGTTATATACATTTGCATTTCTGGTTTCATCAAAATCGGTTCAAAATTGTGACTTCTATAGGTTCCACAAGCTACAAACGTGATTTTTGGGACAATCAGGGGCCCTGATCCACGAAGTTTCGATCCGATACATGCCAATATCGAAAGCAGCCGAGATCTTTTGGGGATAAGCCTATATTTCAAGTTTCGTCAAAATCGGATAAGAATTGTGACCTTTGTGGACGGACGGACAGACGTCCGGACGTGGACAGGGGCGACGGCATAATACATCATAATTGTCTCTTTAATCCGATTAAAGTCGTGAGATTATCTACCGTTGATATTTTAATAATAATATAATGGCTTTAAAAGCGCCAGCATTCCAGTAAAAAATTATTGATCCGCGGCGCTATTACATTTTTGTAAAAATGGTAGATGCAGAATAGATAAAAATATGAAGTTATTACAATGACAGCGCAAGCACTATATAAATTTTAGCTTAAAAAGTTCAGTTATTAAAAGTCATCACGATCAAAACTTTGTTAACAAGTTCAATTTTTAAAATTCATCACAGACACTGCTGACAACTTTGCTTAAAAGGTTCAATTTTTAAAAGTCATCAAGATCTCTACAACAAACTTTGCTTTAAAAGTTCTGTTTTAAACAATTTTTTAAACGTTACCAGGGATTGTTAGTTTTTTATGTGTTCGGGTAGAGAATTCCATATCATTGGTGTAGCGTAAGCAAAAGATCTCTGACCGTAGGGCGGTTTGGTTTTTGGTTGTATCCGTAAATTGTTAAGAATTCTAGTTGGATTGTATCGAGGGAATAGAGATTGAAGATAGTATTGAGAATCTTCAGAATAGAGGGCCAGGTATGCTAAGGAGATGATTTTAAAGTTGATACGCGATTCATTAGGTAACCAAAGTAGATTCTCTAATACTCAAGTAATATGCCTTGTTTTTGATCTTCTATAGTTTTTGATCTTCTGAGTTATTTGATGTGAGGTAACATTATTTAAACATAATGGAAATACAATAATCAAGACAAGATGTAACAAGTGAAATGACTAATAATGTTGCTGTTTTTAGATAAGTAACGTTTCTAATACGACCAATTTTAAAAAGGGGCTAATTAGTGGATGTGCTTATCATTGAAACATGGTGCTTAAAATCAAAACTACACAATGTAACTGTACACGAAGATCACGTACATCATTTCTTTCCCGCAAAGCAGTATCACCGATGTCGATTGGAAGTTCGTCTATTTGCGATCTCCTAAACTTACTTCCGATCGTTAATACCTATGTTTTTTCGTCGTTTAGTTTTTTATTGACCGAATTCTTAGATAAAGTCTCCAAGAGTTGAAAGGGAGAGGATCGAGTAGAGAACCTTGTGGAACATCAAAATATAACTTCAAAGGTTTAGATTTCTGATTATTGATTTTAACAGACTGTGTTATTCGACTGGGGTAAGATTTGGACCCAGTAGCGGATTATCAGTGAGGCTGATGAGGCTGCAGCCTCAGGCCAAAAGATTTTGTAAAAAAAATTTTTTTAGACTTGTCTGATACGATTAAAAACGCATAGACAATGAATGTTAGGGGGTGGGGTTTAGGCCCAACGGGAATCAACATAGGCCCTGACCCGAAATTAATTAGGCCCACGCCTTTTTAAATAGGCCCTTCAGAAACTGCCGCCTCAGGCCTTGGTGGAGCTTAACCCGCCACTGTTTGGACCATTCTAATGCCAAACCCCTGATACCAAAAATGTCATGATTTGTTATTAAACTTTATGATCAATCTGAGTATATTCATTGAGCGTGGATTAAGCCGTAAACATCTTGGAAATACTGCAAATAACGCACAATATTAACTTGAAAGACGACATTTACCAAAAGCTGTATTTTTCTAAAAATATATGATTTTCACGGCTTAATCCTCGGTATAATGTACCCGTGAACGAATTTAGAATATCTCGCCCCTTAATTATTTTAATCAAATATCGCTCTTACCTCATTGTGACCGATTTCTAAATGATAAATGAGGGATTTAACATTATTAATATTTATAATATTTTACGGATATCTTCATCCAATCATTGATATCTGCCTAAGGGACAGCGGAGTCTTACTCCGACATTGGCTACTACACACTAAAGGGCGTCACACTAGATATATTTTAGTGAATATTTATTCTGTTCCACTTTCTGAAGTTATGTAATATACTTTCGGAAGCTACGAACGACCATTTTCACATCTGTTTGGCGACGTATTTTGGTAGAACATGACTATATCGTCGCTGTGCTATCCAAACCTCGTATCTCGGTTTTTTGCCAAATTTACATTTTTGCTTGATCAGAATCAAATTCCTGCCGCGCACCATCTATCAAAAGTTCGTACCTCTACGCTAATTAGAAATAGGATTTTCGGGCATGTGACAATTTCTCGGAATCTGATTCGCCAAAATTAATTTCTCCAAAACATCGTATTTCTGACAAAATATCGTATCTCGGTACCACGTGGCAAAATCAGACGACATGGATGTTTTGTGTAGTTTGAAGTCACTTTTAAATGCTGTATGAGGTAAACCATAACTAATCCAGAAAGAAAACTTAATTTTCTTTAAACAGTAAGTCAATATTTTGCATATATATCGAATTACAATTACAAATACTTTGATTAACCTATTTTCATTGATTTGGGGTTATTTAGTTACAATTTGTATAAAATTGGCTAAATATAAAATCTATTACAGTACATACTATCTCATTATGTAATGAATACGTGCTTCTTTTACTGATAACACACTAATAAGTAAGATATTAGTGGGAAATTCTGATATACGATAATTTGACATTAACGACACCGATGAATGGTATATACCCCATCGGTGAATAACGTACAGAGATACGACATTTTGACATATTTTTTTTTTTAAATTTCAGAACGGTTTCTGTCTTTTTAATCTACATCAGTATATGTCTACTAGTCTGCCAAAAGCCTTATCAAGGGGTCAGATACTCGTAAATATGGCCCGGGCTAAACAAGCACCAAAAGCGACGAGTTTCATTGCTACTAATTCGAATAATGCTGCATTTCCTTTAGTACGGCTCCGGTCCGGGAGCATAAATGGAAAACGGCAGCTTGTGTGTCCTTATATGCGATTATTCAGGCGGGGGGGCTCTCTTTTCAACATGGCACGTGTCTAAGAAAGGGCGAAAATTGAAATTTCCCTACCTATTTGCCGTGCGGGCTACCGAAACTGCCTTTCCTTATGTGCGTTATTTGCGTTTACGGACACGGTTCCGCATGCTTTTCTGTACCGATCGCAACATAGTCTGTTTCGAAAAATCGTACTGGACGCCGCGTAGAGAACCGTATCTGAACCGGCAAATAACGAAACACTCTTACTAAAATTCTATGAAAGTGATTATTTCCCTACCTATTTTTAGCTTTTTGCCGTGCGGACTACCCAAACTGTGTTTCCTTATGTGCGTTATGGGTCTTTACGGTCACGGTTCCGCATGCTTTTTCGTACCGAACGCGACATGGTCCGTTTCGAAATAACGTACCGTGCGCCGCATAGAGAACCGTATCCGCACCCGCACATAAGGAAACACTCTTACTAAAATTCTATTAAAGTGTTTTTTTCCGTATCCGCAACCGGACCGGAGCCGGACCGGATTTCCTTTAGTACGGATCCAGTTCGGCTCCGGTCCGGGAGCAGTTATGGCACACGGCAGGTTGTGTATTCCTTATATGCGGTTTTTCAAGCGGAAGGGCTCTCTTTTCAACTTGGCACGTGTCCAAGAAAGGGTGAAAATTGGAATTTCCCTACCTATTTTTAGCTTTTTGCCGTGCGAGCTACCCAAACTGTGTTTCCCTATGTGTGTTTACGGACACGGTTCCGCATGCGTTTCCGTACCGAAAAACCGCACCGGACGCCGCACAGAGAACCGTATCCGCACCCGCACACAAGGAAGCACTCTTACTAAAATTCTATGAAAGTGTTTTTTTCCGTATCCGCAACCGGACCGGATCCGTACTAATGGAAACGCAGCTTGGGGATGACTTTTCAGATGATTTAAACCTTTATTCTACCCCTATCCACTCAAATAAAATAAACAACCCGAAATAGAAAATATGAGAGCCAGAAATAGAGGTGTTGCTTCAAACATTCCAACTCGAACTGTATACAGGGCACAGTGATTCCAGTTATGATGAAATCGGTTTAAATGTCTCCACAATAGATAAGCTTTTCGATACTAGTGGGAACGAAAATATAGAAAATAGCCTAGAAGATAAAATTTATGAATTAAGTGAGACACTTTCAGACTCTGATGACATTATCAAAAGATCCGGATTGGGATGTAGGTATATATATGGCTAGATCACACACTGAAGATAATGAATTAACTGAAGATAATGAAATAACTGAAATGACTGGAGATATTGAAATAACTGAAGATAACGAAATAACTGAAATAAATGATGAAGACAATAAAGCAAATGAAATAAATGAAGATAATGAAATAAATGAAGATAATGAAATAATAGAAAATCATAATGTCAGTAAAAGGCGGAAATCAAAGGTAATGCAGTGGCACAAAAGCCTACTTTAAATTCAAATTACAACTGTACACGAGACCTCGGGTTTTCTTCCTATCCGAACGACTAGATTGTGTTGCTAGTCAGGCCTCACAATGGGAGAGGACACGGGAAAATCCGTGCTAAGACCGGTACACCCGGGTTAGCGAGTAAGAGCCTTTCTCACTGAGCCACTTTGACCCGTTTCATTAACCTGGATAGTGCTGAAAAGTTGGATGTTAAACTCCATTTCACTTCATTTATCTTTAATAAACGTGTCTCACTAATCAAATGAATGACATCGAGATACTCAAGCCAGAATAAGGCTTTTAACCACGTAAATGGTATACGGCCACGCCCGTTTTGTTATCGACAAATTATCGTACATCGTTTTCTGGGACATATGCATCATATTCAAACTTCGTATGTCCAATTTTGGAGAAAATAAAATGCGTCAAATTATCGTATGTCTGGTTTATGACGTCATAGGTGTCCCACCCCCACCCCACTATATGCAATAATTCATGTTTAGTTAATAAGTCATTGTGTGAAAAAATTGTAGAATTTGGTTTAGTAGTAACATTTTTATAATGTTTTTTGTTTCCCCTGAAAAGTTGCATAAATCGACATACGAGATTTGGATAGCGCAGCGACGATATGCTGCGCGTTTAAAATCTAAAGCTGTTTGATTTAGGCCAATGCTGAATTTTGATCTGGGTTAATCGGATGAGTTATTTCAACTAGTGATAGGACAAAATCGATATATATTATGTTTGGTTTTGCATTAAGTCTAAATGCTAGATGTTTTTCAAACTATCATTTTTACATTGTAATTAATATGATTTTCGAATTGCGTCTTGTCGCCAACCCATATCGTATACAGCTGATTGTTGAACGATTTCTTACATATTCATACAAAATGGTACTCATCTTCAACATCGTCACTATCGCAAATTTTAATTTTAGCAACACTGTTGTATCTACCTGTTTCTATAAGTGAGTTATGGGCAGATAAACTGATTTTTGAAATACAATTAGCATATTTATTTTATACGGAATGGATTTGTACAAATAATATTTAAATGCTGATAAAAGAGACTTTTTGGTGAATTACAAATACGTTCTATATACATAATAGTTTAAAAATATCCAAATTACTATATTTTTTTTATGGTTTTGAAATATGATTGAGTTACAGGATTCTCTATTTTCCCAAATATAGCTTAAACCAAATTGAAATAATTAATTCCTTACATTAGTTTTCTGGTTCCGTAAACAACATTTTAGAATCTTATTGCTTTGTCCAATGTTTAAAAATTCTAATTTTTCTTATTACATATAAAGTAAATCAACCTAATTCAAAATAAATCATACTGTGCATAGTTATTCGTCTAACTCCTAGTACTCGTTTTCAAAATTTTGATTCAACTTTCTCCACATCAGCGGCTATATGAAATCCCTATATTTCAGCTCCATATGATAAAATACTTCCGACGTAAGTATCAAAATTTAATACTGACCATTTAGTGTCATTGTTAAAAGAGTTATCATTACATACTCTTAGTATAGAGCACAATCCTTTCCTGCCCTGATCGGCTACATGTTTCTGGGTTTTCAAAAATTTATCATTATGGTTTAAAATCAATCCTAAATAGTTAAAATTTGTAATTCTTTATATGAAGATTTTGTGTAAGATAAAATTAATCTATTTTCAAGAGATTTATTTTTATTAAAGTTGCTCGGGGCATTTCTGTAAGGTTTATATTGGGAATTACACATTTCATTGAACAAAGGTCGTATTTTAAGTTTATTACACATAGTTTATTTGAATATGTTAAACCTATTTTATTTATACAAAATGTTGATATTATTTCCACACGGGTCTGGGTGAATCGGTCAACACTAGTATCTATTGAAGTTTTCGATCTGTCATTTAGCGTACAACGACCAATTAAAACAGGTTGATAATTACTCAACTCATTTATTAGTTCACTACACCTGCGATGATCCCATTTCCAAACACTACTAACTTCCGGCTACAAAGTGGTGAGTGGTCTGAAAAATCATTAAACCGACCAGATTCAAAAACTTTGTATCAAATTAAATTCATCATAGTACATGTACATCAAAGAATAATCGATTAGACTTGACCCTTTAACCCTATTAAATTGATAAGAACCGTTCTTGCCAGACAAATATCTTCCGTTTACTATTCTTAAACCAGTTGCCTTGCACATATTTAATAATTCTCTACCAAACCTATTTATTGTTTTATCCATATTATTTCTCAATTTCAAAACATGATGGGGGGGGGGCGAATGGTTAGCACGTGCGTGCTGTATCATAAAGTCTGTCATTGAGTCAACTGGCGCGGTTTCGAACTCCCGGTTGTACATGACAAGGAGTAGGGGCGCCTGTCCAATCTCGTGGGTTTTCCCCGGGTCCTCCGGTTACCTCCCATTGCTAAAGACCCCTACGCGCAAGGGAATTATTGAAATAAAATTAAACCATATGTTAGTCCCGAAATGACCTAGTTGTTGTCGAGTGAACGTTAAACTCCGTTTCTCAAAAGGAGATAATTATCAGGATAACAGTTATATGAGATAATAGCTCACCCGCTGGCATTTAATCCCCGGTTGTACGTGACAAGGAGTAGGGTCGCCTGTCCAACCTCGTGGGATTTCCCTGGGTCCTCCGGTTTCCTGCCACTGCTAAAGACACCTACGCGCAAGGGAATTATTGAAATAAAATTAACCCATATGTTAGTCCCGAAATGACCTTAGCCTATAGTTGTTGTCGAGTGGACGTTAAACACCATTTCTCAAAACGTGACAATTATCAGTATAACAGTTATATCAGATAATAGCCGAAGGCGCGTAACGAGCAAACCCATTTTCCAAGCATTTCAGACCAAAGCTTCCTTACTTTTCTTTCTCCTGTACTGTGTTCATTCTTTCTTTTCTCCCCCTCTCCTTTCTTTCTCTTTTCTTTTTCTTTATCTTATTTCTTTTTTTTATTTTTATTTATAGGCTTAAGCCCACTTTTTTAAATGATAGTTGGACATTGAAATACTGGGCTAAGATACAATATATTGGTAGTCCGGTGGCTGAACGGGAGGAATCGCCACCCGAGCTGTTAATTTATGAGACCAAGTTTTGTTTTTCTACACCATTTTTTTTATGTAGATACCGAATCTGGGTGGTGATCGGGCGTTTGAGCGGGCGTTTTCCAGATAGAGGGGGTCAAATGTCTACATTTGGCGTGTGTGTGTGTGGTGTAGGAATGTCGTGTGGACATAATATATTAATAAAGCATCAACTGTTTGATTTGTGGGGAGGTGGGTGAGGTAAGCAGGTGTAGGTTTGCGTGTGTGGAGGAGGGGGGGGGGGTGTCATTATGTTGACATAAATGATGATCATGTTATATATTAATAAAGCATAAATCTCTAGGATTGCCCATCTCTACATAAGTGTTTATGATGCCCCCTGGACAACTGTTTGATTTATGGGGTGGGGGTAGCAGCCAGGTATGCGTGTGTGGAGGGGTGGGAGTGAGGATAAAATTGGCGGAGCAATGAAAAATCAGTTTACAAACCAGTCGTTTCGCCTTCGATTTTATAAGGGTAGATAACCACATGGGTACGCGTGACCTAATTCATTGAAAGGCACGTGGGATAGTGTCTGCATTGCATAATACAGGGACGGATTGGGCCATCCGGCAAAAATAATTTTGTCCAATTCGTCTAAAAAAAAAATTTTCTGCTGAACATTATATGGGGGAGTGGGGAGTTGACCGGCCATGGAGCGATGATGATCATATTGTATGTGACGGGTGGCTTTAACGGGCCGCCACGCCATCACTGTATTCTGGAATGGGCTAGTATAATAGATTTTCTGGGCCGGGTGTTCTGGGGCCAGAATTCGGAATCCTGCAATGGGGATTCCGAATTTCATCCGAAAATTTCATCGGATTCACCCGACACTGTCGCGTGCAAATTTACTGCTTATTAAGTCAACTGCACCCTGTTTGTGGGTATACGCCCGAATCCAAAATTAAAAAAGCCGCTTTTATGAATTTCACTTTCGTCACTCTGCACCAATGTGTCTCGTGGCCTTTCATCACTGGAGGAAACAACAAGCGCTCCCGGCAATGAAAATATTCCTACTTATTCAATATTCCTAACTGGTTAATCAAATGGTCAAAATTTTCTCAACTAGTCCCATTTTTTAACCAGTTAAATTCTCTTGACTCTTGACGATACAATGATAATACGTTAATTAATAATATGACGATATGATAATTTCACAGGTTGATGGTTGTAAATTACTTGCAGGTTGGGGTTTTGGCCTAATTTAATCGATTTATGAAATGTATTATTTGACAGAGATTATAATCAGATATGCCACCAAATCGCATATTTGGGGTTCATTTTTCAAAAATTTCCAGTGGGAGAGAAAAGCCTCAACCCCCACCCCACCCGTTTGGACTCCGCGATCAATAAAAGGGGGCGCTCCTACACGGGAGCCCGGACCGGTTCCCGGCCCCAATCCGCCCCGGGCATAATATATAGTACTAATAATGCAATATACTTTTTAATGATTCGCTCTCGACCATTAAAAGTAATACATCATGCATTATAATCATAGACGTACGGGCTCGATGACAGTTTGGGGGGCAGAACCCGAAATGCCCGAAAAAAATTCGGTTTTACAGAGAGCGGCGCCGGTCTTCTTCGAGTGGTCTAATATAGGCTAATTAAGGTGACTGGCTCGAATTCCAATCAATCATTTACAGTCCAAGAAGTCGGGGCTGTTTGGAGAAAATTTTGAAAATTTAACTGCCGCAAACGTGTTTTCCTGCTATTCCTTCCAGCCTGTGAGTGTGGATACAGCAATTTCAATTTGGTTCAATTTTGCCTACCTGTCTGACGCAAATTCTAACAACCAATCATCGTCGTTGGGCTTGGGGGTCTTACCCTCCCGGAAAAATTTTTGAAAATCTAACCACCGCAAATGCGTTTTCTGCTATTCTAGCCCGTGTAGGCAACTCCAAAAGTATCCAATGGTATTGTAACCGATATCCCACTCTGAATTCAGACTGTTGCAGCTGCATTCACAAATAATAATCGATGGCCGAAAAACGTCGCACAAAGTAGAGTGGCTACAGACAAAGTGTTTCAATCCATAGTCAAACAAGTACACATTCGTGATATTCAATTTAAAGAAAAGTAAAATTAGTGTTATACTTTAGGGCTTGATGACAGTAAGGGAAGCAAAACTAGAAATGCCCGAAAACAATTCGGGTTTACAGACAGCGGCGCTGGTTTTCTTTTTTTTCACTTCACCCGTCTGCCCGAAAAGTCAGCTTGCCCGAAAGTTAGGGGGACAGCTGCCCCCCCCCCCCGCTGGCTCGTACGCCTATGACACTAAGGGGCGTAAAAATCCACTAGCCCGACGCCCGGGGCTACCAAAAATAACCTACGGGCTAGTGACCTATTTTGCCGTAGTAGTCCTGGGCTAGTGCCATCACTTATATGTGACTATATGGATAAATAAACTGTAAAACAATCCACATATTTCTCAAATTCCAAGGAAAACTCAGTCATAACAATATATATTCTGTAATGAAACTTAGAACTGTATGGACATTTTTGTACGTACTCTTATTCATTCATTCTTGAGCTTTCATTTCTCCATCTTGAACGCTTTGACAGGTCACAGGTCACGTATAAACCAGTTGAAATCGGGTTGATTTAAAAACTTTAGATTAGTTCTGACATAAATATTTGAAAGCATACCTTTGTATTTTTAAACACAATATAATTTTTATTATTTAACATGTCAGTTATTTCCAAAGAATTTACGCCATGCGGAATGGTTCCAGTGACCCGTGTGTCGTCAACTTTGTATATCGACACGTAGCAGGGCACTGGAGTAATAATATAAACAATTTTATTATCCTGTCTATTTGTTTCGTTTTGAGATTCTTTACAGAGTGACCAGGGCCCGGTTGCTCAAAACTAAGTTATTTTAACGATCCGTTAAACTATAACGGATCGTTATCTTTGTAACGTGTCGTTTGTATTTCTGTTGCTGGAAATGGGGTTTAACGTCCACTCGACACAACTAGGTCATTTCGGGACTAACATTTGGTTTAATTTTATTTCAATAATCCGCTTGCGCGTAGGGGTCTTTAGCAGTGGGAGGAAACCGGAGTGCCCGGAGGAAACCCACGAGGTTGAGAAGGCGCCCCTATCTCCATGCCACATACGCTCACACCTGGGCTCGAAACCACAGCCGCAAGCCAGAGTTGACCGGCCACCTAGAGGTCGAAGCGCGGCACTCTAGACCACTAGGCCATCCCAACCCCCCTGAATTTACAACAGAAAACACTATAGAATAGTTTATTTTTTCCTTAAGAAATTTTAACGTAAATCTGTAAGAAAAATGATGGGATTTGCACTACAGAATTATGGGGCCATTATTTCCTATAGCCCCGTTTACACTTGGCCGCGATAAGCGTGCCGTACTAGGTACGGTACCAAGCCGCGATAAATTTCAAGAAATTGACCCGTTTACATTACTCTAAAATAACCGGTCTCAGAACCGTGCCAAGCACGCCAAATGTGGAACTCTTCACAGAAAAGTTAATTTCAGCCCCTGTACAAATTACCCAGATGAAATTAATTATGATGACTGATTTAGTTTGTCAAAGTTTTCAGAAAAAAAGGTCAAGGTTCATTTGGCGCATGCGCAGTAATCAGTACTCAGACCGGTTAGTGTTTACACTACGAAAATTTAAAGCGAACCGTTCTTGGTGCGGTGGACCAGATTGGCACGATACTCAGTACGGCACGCTTGTGTTTTACCCGTTTACACTACAAAAAGATTAACCACGCCGTACCAGGACCGGTACCTGGCACGCTTAAAATTTGTAATGTAAACGGGGTTTTTAGTCCACCAAAATTCTGTAGAATAGTATAGAATTTCATCGTATAGAAAATGGAATAGGCCCGCATCGCCCAACCCTCTGGAATGTTCTATAGAAAACTACATTGGTAATCTATGACTTTTTGCTACAGCCAATTAATGCCATCATTAAACAGATAACGGAGCCCCAAATCTCCGTTAAATATAAGGCCAAGTTAACGACACATTAAAGTTAACGGGACTTCCAGCAACAGTCTTTCTCTGTTAAAGTTAACGATCCGTTAACATGGAGTTAACGGATCGTTAAAAGATAACAGAGCTTTGAGTAACCGGTCCCAGGTAAATAAATAAGGCAAAACAATTAATTTGTCAATCAGTCGAGGCGTTCTCGTGCTTTGTGTATACAAATCTTCGAGCCGGAATTAAAGGACATTAATTTCCCGAGATTAATTACAAATGACATGTGCTATATATGAAGTATTTATATGGTCTTTTGTGAAAGAAAACATTGTTGTGTCAGATATGATATGAAACGAATATCGGTTTGTAGGTTTTTTTTACCGTTTCACCAGTGCAACCGAACCGTGATCAAGAAACCCACGAGGTTGAGAAGGCGCCCCTATCTCCATGCCACATACGCTCACACCAGGTATCGAAACCACAGCCGCAAGCCAGAGGTGACCGGCCAGCTATAGAGGACGAAGCGCGGCACTCTAGGCCACTAGGCCATCCCAAACCCCCAATTCTCTTGTGCGTAGGGGTCTTTAGCCGTGGGTGGAAACCGGGGTGCCCGAAATAAACCCACGAGGTTGAGAAGGCGCCCCTATCTCCATGCCACATACGCTCACACCAGGGATCAAAACCACAGCCGCAAGCCAGAGGTGACCAGCCAGCTAGAGGTCGAAGCGTGGCACTCTAGACCACTAGGCCATCCCAACCCCCTCACTTCTATGGAAGCAGACGTTAAAACACCAGGTAGTAGTAGTAATGAGAATACATCGAGAATTAAAATGGTTTAAAACCCACTTTTTTTTGCCTAAGAAACAGCAGGAAACTTGCCCATAGTTAGGGTTCACAGTCACACATGTTTTTTATTTGGTCAAAGGATTTTTAGAAAGGCAATATAAACCAACAAAAGCAGAAATTGAGATACTAATTTATTAAATGTAGAGAACAATAACTTCCAGATAAAAAATATGCCAGCTATCTAGAAAAAAAACGACCCCTATATAGAAATGGTAATCATGATGTCATCAGCTCCAATCTTTGTTTTACTATATACATCACAGTTCCTTGACCCTCAAAATCATTAAACAAAACTATGTACACAACAGTTAAGAGTAGCATATGCAACTATTTAATAATTGTAATATCAGTACCGTTTTTGTGTCTGTACAAATAATAAGTGGGTTGATTTTCTTTTGTCTGTATACATATAAATATATATATGCACCAATATACATACATACAACAAAATATTATGCTAATTAGCTGATGACATCATGATTACATGATCCTACAAACACTCAGTCCTTGAGCAAACCTGATCATTGCACAAAAAGGAGAAGAAATAGCAGAAACATTTAATATAGTAATTGTTCTATCTATACATATACATCATAGAAAAATGCCCCATATATATATATATAAAATTAATTTACGTAAGTTGTTCTAACAAAGACTTGGCTAACTACATGAAAACAAGGCCAAATTTCAAGTGACAACATCTTAAGCTAGGAAGAAGAAGTTTTTCTGAACTAAGCTACTTCCCAGGATTAAAGAACTATCTTAAGAAACTCTTGTTACCAGAAAATTTTCACTTAAGACTGTACCTTAAGATTGATCATCTGGTAGTCATTTCAATTCGAACCCTCTTCTCAAAAGTAGGCTTAAGCAGCAAACTAGAGTGTTATGTTTATGAAAGCCTTGTAATTTTATTTACACGCCCTATTTGAGGGAGGGGGGAGATGTTATATATTTTAAAATAAAGATATAAGAATAAACATAGCTAATTTTCTGAGGTAAAGATTTTTTTCTTTTCTTTTTACCTTATATCCATCACAACCATATTTTTTGTTTGTTAAATCAAGGCATTATTATATTCATTGTATTTAGAGACAATTCCCTTAAAATTCAGGACAAATCAAAATATATGGACTAGCTTCTAACAAGAGACATCAACTTTTTACTAAAAAAACAAATAAATGTTTTCCACACAGTGGTAACCAGTGTAAAACAGAACTAACAATAATGGTTCTGTATACTGTAACTGATCATATTACAGTGTAAGAAAAGCAATGAAACAAATTATGAAAGATACGACAGAAAGATATATAGGTTTACTTACATAAGATAATAATATATTTATAAGAATAGCAATATATATAATATGTATATATATATATAAGCCCCAGGCTAACATGATGACACACATTTCTCGTTCAAATGTAACAGTTGCACAGTAACACACAAAATTCACCAAGTTTTGTTCATAGCCAACAATACAAAATAAATAAGAATTCGGCATTCCATGAGTCTACTTCCTAACAAAAAAAAATGTGAGAAAAAAAATGAGAAAAATGAATTAAGATTTCTAGTCTAGCTAGCTAACAATGGCCAGGATAAGCCGGGCAAAAATCTTAGAAATTTAAACAAGACTTTGCACCTTTTATTTTGATTATATGAAACTGGAATTTCGGTCCATTAACAGAAAAGATAAATTAGAGCACTTCATAATAATAATAATAATAATAATACAATAATTATAATAATATAACATCCATATTGGAATAAATATTGCCAAGTCGACAGGGCCGACCTGTATGTATATTTAAGTTTATAATCAATAATAATTAAATATATACATCTATAGATTATTACAAGGAATCAAAAATTTGGTTATGTAGGTCTTCATTAAGAGTTACTTTTTGTTTTTCAATTTATTAATTGATTTAATATATGACACTAGAATTAATGACGATAATTTTGATTTTCGTAAGAATGACATAAAATATAACTTAGTGCATACGGGCCAACAATTGAAAATAATTTTACATAATTATTATGATAATGTAATGCTACGTCTTCCAGTTATCTAGCTTGATCAGCAGAAACTTTTTGACGAAAATAAATAATTTATCAAACACATTTGCAACAAAATATAACAGAAATAATGAACCTACTATTTTGGAATGTTAAGGACTGTACAAAGTCGTTGATTGGTGAAACCTCGCAACCAATGGTAACACAATTAAACTGGTCTATATACATAAAATAGAATCTTTCTTTTTATTTTTAACTATATCATAAAACATAACAACACTTACACACTTAATGTACATATCTTTTTCATGGTCTTCGCTATAGAGAAATATTGTTCATGAGGAAAGTTTTTATTCAGAGTGATGTCTTAACTGAATTTTACCTACTATTGTTTTACAAATAACTGACATTGAATGCATATCTAAAGACTGTTTGTTGAAATACATATAAAAGTACATGTTCCAGGAAGGGCAGTATAAAAACTTCGCACAGAATATTAACCTGTAAGCCTACATATAATCAGACTTTTGAACACATAATACAATAAATAGTATAAAGTTTTAAACAATAGCTATGGTCAAAATGGATAAATATTGAGAACACATATCAAATTTTCTTAAATTAATAATTTAACAAAAAATAATAATTCCCTACAATGGAAATCAAACACTAATAATTTACACTAGTTCTACAAATTACACAAAATAACCAACAGTTTAGTAAAACCAATCTAACTTTGTGTCATATTTAATACACCATGATTGAAAACGGCACAAGTAAAGATGTCAAGTCAAGATTTCGATGACACTTAAACTTCGATATGTACATTTTCTTGGACGGAAATTTTGTTTTAAATAGACACCAGAAAATTCCTGAAGCTGAAGTGTATCCTCCCTTGATCTAGGCATTGTTTTGGGTTTATTTTTATATCTATGAATGTTTGTATTGTAACAAAATGTTTTATTTTGAACAGTGTTTTATGAATTTCACCAGATTTGGGTTAATAAACCTTTCTTTTTACTTTAAGCTATTTGTATAACACATTGAATATAAAAAATTGTCAGTTAAGATCTAGATGTTATCACGTTTTCGTGTGGTACTAGATTCTCTCAAAACAGCACCTCAGGATATTAAAAAGAGTAAATGTTATATAGGATGGTCATGCCCAGAAATCGAAATTATTTGAAGTTTAAACAATAGAGCCTCCAGATAACAAAATCAAAATTTTGGGGGTTGCCTTTGAATATATTTTCATAATTCCGCCAAGCACTAATTATGTAACACCAGCCTGCCATAAAAGGATGAAGAGGGGAGTCCGCATCAACAAGAATTTTGCAAAGAAAGCGAAGAATTGGTTTCGATGACACTTCCCATAACATATTCCTGTACATTATTTGTAAATACAGTATACTTATTAATAAACTTTTATATATAAGAAAAAAAAAAGAAATATACAATAATGGATTGAAAGATTTCAGAGGATAACTGGACCAAAAAAATTTAACAAACATACAACAGATATATATATATATATAAATTACATATTTGAACAGAACAATACAAATGGATTTCTCAGAACCATATTTCAGTTGTTTATCTTGGAATAATTCAAACATTATCCTTGTACTAAAAAAACCAACAAAAATCAATATTTTTTGCATTCATTCATGAAATAAGATATACCTATACATTTATAATAAATCACATATATTAATATATTAATTATATCGCAATAAACTTAATTCATGATTTTTATAAAATCTTGATTCTTTTCATATCACAATACAATATATTGTTACTTGACATGTACTTTGTTTATGTTTAGAATGCCATGGCAACCGGAGAATGAATAATTGGGAATTCATCTTTTCTACCCTGAAAATAATAAAAAGACAAATCATTAGTTAAATGATACAAATGTGTTATCATACAACCATATTAATAGTATTATTTATATAAACACATCTTGTGCTGGAATTTTCTGATGAAATTCATATGTGTGTGTGGGGGTGGGGGATGTAGCAAGCCCAAATGGTGTTCCAGAGACATTTCACCTCGAAGATTTTTACCTAAATAGCAATTATTTGAAATATGCCTGTATACATCTGCATTCACACATGAACAATTGTGATTTTAGATGTTAATAGCAATCAGCAAACATAAAATTTGAATTTTTTTATTGAACATGCTATCATTAGTATCAATTGATAGAATGATATTTAATTGATTATTTGACAAAATGATCTGTTAAATATTCAATTAAATAACAATGTACATACACAACTAATTATCTGAACAGACAAATATTTATTTTTGATAGAATCAAACTTGTACCAAAAAAGAGGAACATATTATGGATCTTGCTAAAGAAAAATGAAATAAAATGAATTAATAATGAACCTAAGACATTCATTCAGAACATTGTTATGCATTTGTATTGAAAGTTCTGATGGTTAGCATGAATAATATAAGTAAATAGTGAATATAATTAGCGCAACTGAAGTAGTTCTGGACATACTTATTTTATGCCATACATGTTAAAAACATCAATAATATAGGTTGCCAGTCCATAAAAGTTGTCAAAGTTTTATTCTTATGTAGGTAATGGGAGCATTTAAAAGACAATTCAAAACATTGTTCAAATTTATAAATTTCAAATGAATCAGATGTTATCTTTAGCCTCATGAGCAATTACAAGACATTTCTAAGTGATCAAATCACCAAAAGTCAATAGGATTTTTGCCTCATGAATAGAAAACACAGTGTATAAATTTGAAGTTAATTTAGCTTGTTATGACACTTGTAATGACACTACATTTTGACGTGGGCATTTAATAACACACAAAATAAAGGAATTGATGCAAGATTAACTGAGAAGCCAAACTGTGAGACCATGACTGAATTTGTTTCTGACATTTGAAGTGTTGGGTGAATAATTTCCAGACTAAATTTTTAAAATTTTGATGGCTTTTTCCCCCCAGTTATTTCAAAAACTAAAATACATGCAAGTCAAAAAATAAGGCAAAATGATTAAGTGGCATAAAAGTTTGCTAGAAAATTTGTTAGTGATATAATCCAGAGATACAAGACGAAAAGGGGAGATAATTTGAGTCTGAAAAATATGTGACTGTCATAAAACAAAACACCCCTCAAGTGATACTTAGTAAATAAAATGATTAGCTATACAGGTAAGAGTTTAATGAAAATGGATGAGTTCACTATTTAAAAGAGGTGTTTTACCTTAAGACAGATAAATATTTGCTCATCCTGTATTAGATTCCTGATGTCACAGCTATAAAGATTGGGGCAACGCCATTTGATACATCTAAAACAATTTCCAAATTCATTTAGTTAATAATGATTTTATATAATATCAATAACAGATGAGTTAATACAAGTACTGATAACAATTACTTGTAAAGAAAAAGAAAACAAAATTAATTGGTTGATTTGTATGAAAATCTGAATTACTGAGTACTGTTATGAAACTATCTGACAACTTTGAAAACTTAATACTTTTAAACAACAATATATGTCATGTAAATGTCAACATAAATTAAAATTAATGCACCCTAGTGTAATTTTCACCCTTTTTTTAAAAAAAAAAATGTTCATTAAATAGCCAAATTTGAGTTCTTAACTTAATATTAATTTAAATTATGATTGACATACAGCCTTTACTCAAATATCTTACAAAATCAAGATTCAATTGCATTTGCTTCTCATTTGAAGGTCTCTGAATGTCATTTTGATGGATTTTACCATCCTTGCAAACTACAATATTGTGAAACTTGATTCTATAGTAGGAATATAAGTCAACCTTTTGAGTAAATTTCAGGATAAATTGACTAATTGAGCCATAAAATATCAGACATTTTCTGAAAAATGTAATTGGTGATCATCAACATTATTATTTTATGGCTTCTGTATTAAAGGATGTGCGATTTGTGTTTAAGCTGCGTTAAAGACAGAACTTTCTTCTTTAATATCGAATTTATTGGGAGTAAACATTACAAAAATACGTTTTAAAAACACAGCATAAAAATATCAAAATATTAGTTTCAATATATAGATCATAATAATAACTTAATTGAACAATATTAGTATAAACATCAAGTAAAAAAAAGTATGGTTAGAGTGTATTATTTTGATTTTCAAAATTGATTAAATATCTAAAAACATTCTAATCATATCATACCATATATAGATTCAGAATCATAATCATGAACCTAAAAATTCAAGTTTAAAAAAAAATATAACCAGCTGAAAATTTAGATATTTTCAAAGCAAGAATACCTAACTTACTTATACAGAACGGTCAAATTATTTATAGAGTTATGTCCCTTCTTATTTTACCAAGCACAATTTAAGATACATTGTATAGCTTGGACTGTGCTGATTCTAATGTGCCAAAAACGAAAATACATAGTGACTGCATGAAGCATATGACGAAATTTCAATCAAATAAAAACTATTTGAGCAAAAGTAAGTCGTATTTTGGGCCAAGGCTTCGATTGAAAAACAGACTTAAGCGTGATAGCCTACCAGTACTCGCGTAAGCTGTGTTCAAAACGAAAATAGATGATTTTATGTCAGAGAATGTCCCAAATACCAGTTTGTGTAGTTCCTCTCATTATAAGTATATTATAGATCTACCATGCACATAAACATATACTTATTATAATGGATTACAATAAACATTGATAAGCTCTGACTGGCATATTTAAGAATTTATTCAATTTACTTACCGCTTCTCCCATTTTATTTCTTGCATACTCTATGCGTATACCCCCTCTATCAGATGATAGGAGCATAAAGCCTTGAAGTCTTGCCATGGCTTCTGTTGCTGTTCTTAAATCCTGAAAAATGAAAGTTCTTATTGTATTGTATGGAAATTAGTAATGTAGAAATGTTTGGATGTTTAACTTAAAAGAATTTGGAAGAATTAGGTTAAATTTTACAAAGAAATTAACATGTACGAAATTGATTATAATATGAAAGACCAATTTTAGAAGCCCTAATTTTTTAATTTTACAGAGAAAGTAACATGTACGAAATTTAATTTGCTGTTATTTTTTTCTGGAGAGAAAGTTGTTACAAGGTGAAGAAAGTAACATGTATGAAATTGATTATAATATGAAAGGCCTTTTGAAGCCCATTAATATCTATTTTGCTCTAAGTAAATGAGTCAAAGTATGTCTCCATAGCGCCTCCGAGCAGCACACTTTGTCACTAAACCACACATGGCCTATATTTGGTTGTATCAATGATCTAGTAATTTGGGTTAAAATATGCCTGAAGTATTATATTTGATGCATATCTGACTGAATTTCATCCATGCATTAAATTATGAATAGAAATCAAAACATGTATCATTAGCTACCATTTCTCATAACAAACCAATGTAGTTTATGAAATGCACTGCTGAACACAGAGAATTTTTGCAATCAAATATTCTCAAAATGCAACATTGCTTTTTTCCAGTTCGCTTGAATGATCTTGTTATTGATTAATGTTGTCCGAGTTTGTGGCAATTTACCAAAATATTTACCTGGAATTCTACAAAGGCTACTGGGGAACCACCTTTATTATGCATACGTAATCTACAGAAACCCTGGAACCTAGATTAAAATAAAAAAAACAAAACTATGAGAATTCATTTTACAAAGTTTAAATTACTGCTAGTGCACAGTGTAATTTGTAATGTCAACCTAGCACCCAAACTCCTAATAATTTCAAGGTCAAGTACCCAGCACACATTGGGACCAAATTCACAGTAGAGAAATTCAAAAATAAATTTCTTTTGGTAATAATGGACATCAATATTCAATTCATTGCCTAAAAAAATTAAAACGTTATTTTCTCCTCGTGCAACACGAAAAACAGTTGTATAACAATCCAAATTAGGGTAATAAAATCATAAAATACACCTAAAATCATGTAATTACACAAAGTGTTAAATTGTTTGTATCTTTTTGTGGAATACAAATGAAGTGAAATGGAGTTTAACATCCTACTGTTCTGCTCTGACTGGGCATATGCCATACAGTGTGCTATGAGAGACATTTTTTCTGCACATAGGCGCTACAGCCTACTATTGTATCGAATTCCAACTGACAGGGGATCTTTACGTGCACGCCTCGATTTCCGTCCCATCCAATGACGGTGAAACCACGCCGGAAAATCCGGAGGAACTTTATCAGCCAACATTGGGAGTGAAGTCAGTGAACCCACGACCTCCAGACTAGCAAACTCCCTCTTGTTTAATACACTTGACGACTTAATATTATTGCTTTTACTGAAGGCAAATATTTTATATGATGATATGATTTTTGTACGTAATATTGCCTAAGGAGTGATCTTGAATTTACAGATACCACTAGATAGCCTCAATACATACACTATCTATACTTCATCTGAATTCCTAGATGTACAAATTTTCTCTCAAAATATAGATAATTTGCAACCCATAATACTAAGACCCTAAAACATCCTTTTTATCATTGCATTATATTCATGAAACAGTTTTGCAGTTTAACAGAATTTTCATATATGATATAAATGTCCATAGATTTTACCATAGCGAATTATCTATTATTTCATACAGATATAGCTAGGGACTATGTCATTGTATTTTTAATCTGATGATGTAGATATCACTACAAGCCACAAGGACTAAGGCATTGTATTTTTACTCTGATGTAGATATCACTACTAGCCACAAGGACTGTGCCATTGTATTTTTATTATGTTGATAATGCCATGGATTTGTATTTTTAATCAGTTGATGCTTACAAGGTCTAAAGATTTGTACTTTTAATTAGTTGATGTAGATATCCCAATAAGGTCTATGCAATTGTATTTTTACTATGCATTTGTATTTTTATTCAATTGATGTAGATATCACCACATGGTCTATGTTATTCTGCTATTTACCTACTCAATGTTTTACTATCAGTGTATAATTAATACAATAACTGTAATGATCAATCTTAACAAAGTCCAATGATTCAAACTAACTTACGTTCCAAATAAATCCTTTAATTCTTGTTCTGAACAAAACTGCCCCAAATTAGCAACAAATAATGTTGAGCAGGGCATATTATGGGAGGTCATCAAATTGGTGGTAGTGGTCATTGCATTCATGGTGGTGGGACTAGCTAAGACGGGGGTAGTGGCGTATGATGGGTGTGGGATACCCATAGTAGCTGGGGGGCCAATAAGCGCCGTGGGTTGGATCTGAAATGATTAAAAAATTCATAGAATAATTAAATTTTCCATGAAATATTTATCTTTTTTGTAAGGAAAAGATTGCTGAGATATCATTGAATGTGGGTCATGCAATGAAAGTCAATTTGAGGTTCATTCAAGATTTTATGTTAAAATCTAGATTAGGACACATTCAAAGTTTCAATCAGCAAAAATACTCCTTTCAGAGATAAATAATGTAAACAAAATCGTCTGTTAATAAAATCCAGAACATAGAGAGTAAATAGACATTGCCTTTTGTTCAAAACATGGTATTTTCTTCGAGAAAGATTTCAATCTTGATAATTACTGTCAAGAGTTAGCATCGACTGTCGGGTCTGTTCTTTCAATGATCAAGCCAATCACTCACGTTTTATCCATTTACGGTTGTGTATTGATGAGAATTTTAAAATAATACGTTGTTTTGATCTTCAATATATGTACATTAAGCAAACTTTTAAATGGGTTATAGATTCAAGTATTACTTTGAAATCAGAATCATTTGAGTTGGTTTCTAACCAATTTATTTTAATTCCTGGTGGATGAGTCATGTTAAATGTCACCAGAGCTATGTCTAATGTACAAATGTACGCGGTTTAGTCATGTCCATGCATATCAGGACAACAAATGCACTTGAGGCAAACATCGTCATAGAAAAGAAAAAAAAACAAATAAACACAAAGTACACGTTATAACACTGTTTGTGAACTACAATAATAATTCGTCAATGATTAAGTAATAAATCATGTCGTACCACAAATTGATTGCTGGGTGATACTACACGCCCATCCCATGCTCGCTGCAAAAAATTTCAAACATAGAAACCATGGAAATAAGACAGCAATGGAACGAAACAGGAGATAATTGTTTATCTATCGATTTCTTATTAAATTACATTTGAATCAAGTTAAAAAAAAATTCTGACTTTTTTCACAATTATCAATCGGGATGTCAATGACATTAATTTTGAATTTACATCATGATAACAAGTTTCTGTGCATAACAATTTCTTTTAGTAGTAACAAATTCAAGTCAAACATGAAAAAATTGTGTTCATAAACAGTGTTAATAAATAAAAGACATGTATATAATAATAATAAACAATTGTTAAAAAATTTATTTAAAAAAAATTAACCAATCCATTTATTTCCAGACATTTATAAATAGCACTAGAAGGAAATATATGGATTGAAATGTCATTTTTGCACTGTACGAACAATTATTAGCTAACATCATAAACAAATAACAATACTGTTAGTTTAATTTACGTGCATCTTAATTAAGAATAATTAACAAACATTGTTTAACATAGTGCAATTACCAAATTTCAAGTGCATGTATTACATAATTTTATGTAACTGATATTGCCAATTACCTTGAACTGTACATGTTGATGACCAAAAGAAGAAAAAAATTACTTGAATAATTGAAATTTTGTGAGACTACTTGTAAAGAATATAATTCTTTTATTTCTAATTATAAAAATAGTAAAAATAATATTTAAAAAGTATATTTTAGCACTAGAAAAAAAATTATTGTTAATTTATATCAGCCAAAAGTAATTATTGAATTGCAAATTACGTTGGCACAGTGCAATAATGACTGAAAGACAAAACTAACCCGTACCGGGAGCTGTGTTAGGGCTGGGTGCTGCAACAGTGCTGTGTGATGCAGGGCAGCGGTGTGAGTCAACTCCGGATATGTGGCCAGGGGGTGGGGGGTCCAGCCCTCCGGACAGCTTGGGAAGATGGCGGGACATAGCTCTTCTGCAAGTGAAGGAAGAAAAAGACACGCACACGTGAGAACACTAATTTGTGAGTGTTAAGATAATAATAACATATTTAAATACGGACAGTTTAAATATAATATAATTAAAGCAGAACATACATCTTTATTTTAATTCATATACAATTTAGAATATAACTTTAAAGATTATATCAATCTCAGAAGAAAAGATCATAGATCAAGCTCAGGTCTCCAAGAGTAACTTTGCATCATTTTGTTAAGACTGTTTCAGATCTGGTCATCAATGCTCAATTTGGAGAAATCAATGATAAACAAAGAAATACATTAGAAAAGAAGCTTGAAGCTGGTGCCTCCATCACCGATATATAATAAGAATATAATATAGTTGGGCAACATGCAGTGGTAAAATATTGTTATGTTAAAAATAAATAAACTTAGACTGTGTGTCATAGATTATTATAAAATACTAGATTCTATCTATATAGATAAACTACATGGAGAGTTATTGTCATAGAAAATATCTAGATGATTCAAACAATCTTAATCATATAACCTAACCAAACAATTTCAAACCCCAAAAAACAGAGACAGACCGATGTAAAATTCATTCTTCCAATTCATTTTGTAGGGTTTATAAAGTAGCAATTTATTTTTTTGAATTCATATAAATGAACCACGCCCAGTCTTCACAATTCTCAAATACATTTGAAAATTCAAATTCTTAAATTGGTTGGCTGTTTGTTTACATTTAATCATTCCAATTCTTAAATTGGTTGGGTATTTGTTTACAATAATTGATGTTGTCACAAGAAAACATATGGGCATTATTCAGTAATTTTCTATGACCACATCCATTATGTAGGTTTACTACTGTTACTGCTCAGTTGTGTTTTGTGATAAAACTTTTAAAAGATGACAATGATTTATCTCTGCAAAACTGACACCCTTTTATGACTCTGATCAGGATATAATTCTGAGACTACCAAAGTTTTAATTTAGTTTTGAAGCACTGCAAACAGAATAGTTCTAAAAATTTAGCCTGGTCTGTTTCTGTCTTAGTTTGACGATAACCTAAACAACTGTAATATGATAAAACAGATAAACATAGCACTTACGCCCTGTTAAAGGATGGATAATTGTCGGGTGTGTTGCGGCAGGCTGAGGAGACTGCTGTTTGGGTTTGGTAACTTTTGTATTGCTTTTAGCAAACTCTAACCTCAATGTCTGGGGTAAGTCTGGGTCAAATCGTACACCCTATAAAAAAATATAAGATATTAAAACAAACAGAATCCAGATATAATTAATTATATGCTATGTTAGTGTATTAATAAACATTTAGACAATTAGTACTGGAAGTTTAAATGTTCTATATAGTGGCATGGAAAGGAATATAATTCTCTCATACTGCCAGAAGGTTCATAACAATTCAGTTAACCTCCAATGTGCAACTTTATCAGGATCCACCGATTGCTATAACTCCAAGGGTTAATATGAGCTTTGGATTCTAGAGTTTGTAGTCATTTTTCAGTAATTAATCAAGGTATTCTTTTAATATGACATCCATTACAGAGAAAACTGCCAACATGTATCCAGCTGTCTGATTATAAGGGGATTATTGGCAGAGGACAGAACTTACATCTACAGTTAAAACAAAAACCTGGTTATGTTTCATTTCCAAAACATGTCATTTGTCTTTTTACCAGTAATTACAATTCTAGACATAAATTGTCAGTACCTCTACATAAGATCGGTCACCAATCATTCCATCACAAGACTAATCATCTAGTCCAACATTATACCTGATGACTAGTGTACAGACTTTAAAAGCTTTAAGTAATTTTTCTTTTTAAATTTGATATTTGTTCGGACATGTGACAATATGTTGTGTTTAACATTATATGCCTCGTACTGATGTATGTGGCAATATGACAGGGATGGTGAAATAAAGTCTGTATTAATCAATGGTTTCATTGTCCAACTAATATCAATGATTTGCTTTTTAATTGAAATAATTTTGATTAGTAATTCTATACAGATTATCGTATTAATATAATTTGGCTTTGACAAAACACTAAAATATCACAGGGGAAAATCTTTAATTCAAAGTCTCAAGGCAAGACCATGTATAATAAATTTATAAAGGGGATACCTGCTTGTATATAAACAGATTTAATAGGCTTTTATTTAGCAGAAGCACAAAGTAGAGGTCCCCCCCCCCCTTGGGCTGGTCTATTTCTCATCAAAGGAATTCTTGGTTAGGTGAGGACACCCTTTCATGTTCTACCTAGGCATTTAATACATTTATTATACTGATGACTAGAGGGTGTTATAAATTAATATATATATATAACTAAACACATTAAAACATGTAAATAATAACATACAAATTTTGTTCATGATTATAGTATACCTGTAAATCCTGCTTGGCAGTTTCAGCTGCTATCCTTGAGATAAAGGTTACAAATCCTACCGGCTGAAAAAAAATAATTAGAAACTTGAAAGCAAAAGAAAAATATATGAATAATTGATCAAAGCATGCTGAGTTTTTGAAAGCAAAGAAATCCATTTCAAAGAAGAAATTGCAGTTTTCATTTGTAATTCTGTTTTTCTGAAAGGTACATCATGTCATTTTTGTTTTCCTAATTTGCTTACTATAATAAATATTCAGATCTTTTACATTAATTACCTATGAATATATCTATACTGATTGAAAATTAGAAATTTGATAGATATGGGAATAAATTTGGGTTATCATATTAGAATATATGATTGGCAAATAAAAGCCAGCTGGCACAGTAAATTTAAAATTCTGCTTTGAAATGGGGTTGGATCGCAATTGATTTTTCAAAACTTTCAGCATTATCAGCTCAATATCTCAAAAGGTGAATTTAGAAATGGAATGAATATGAAGTCCTACGACATACGAGTATTTAAGGAGATCAAATTTATAAACTAGATTATCTCAAACAGTAAATGAGGAAGTGGAATTAGGCCTATAGTTAATGCACTGTCAATTTCTGGAACATGTACGTAATAGGTTTCATACAGTTTGTGGTAATTGCTTTTCACTAATTAAAGATAAGTAATCTACATCCTTACACCCATTGATTGGATGGAAATCTGACAAAATGCACCATGCTTACAGTGCTCTGTGTGATAAACATTCATTTGATCTATCTACAGGGAACATATAACATACAGTAATAAATGACATAAAAACATTGTATCAAAAAACACAGCTTTAAACAAAATTCTTTTATTGAATTATATTGTAATCACAAACTAACTCCAAAAACCCTTTGATGTTATAGGTCACCATGAATAAAATTACTCAAACAGTTTTTGTTCTTTCGAAATAACCAGGCATGATGGAATTCATGAGTCAATCTTTCAGAAAAATGCCTTTCTTCGCAACATGAACCATTAGTTAGGTGCATGTAAAAGAGGGTAAGAAGTTCACAATTTATATCTTTTTGTTGTAATTCTCGTTTGCCTCCAGGAACTTCTAACGCAGATTTCGAGCGCAAATCAATGAACATGAGAGAAAATGATTAACTAACTGTTCAGTTCAAGTGTGATGTATTGAAATGTGGCACAAGATATTTCCTCCATGTCTAAAACCTAGTTACGATTTCTAAAGGAAATATAAATCACTTGATGAAGATGATCATCTTCCTCTTTTGAATGCCAATATGCAAAAGGCATTTAGAGGCCATTGATTATTTTGTGAAAGCTGTGCTTTTTTGCCTATGACAGGTATACTCACTGAGGTATTCTTTCCATTTTTACTGGTAACTTTCAATAATGAACCTTCGTAACCCTGAAATAAATAAGGTGCCAAGTGAACATTGTGAAACTGTGATGGCTTGTGTTGTTCACTGTGGTACAATCGGATGGAAGAAAATGGGTTTGACAAGTGCAAGATCATTCATATTTAAACTCTACTATTCTGTATCTCTTGCACAAAGCCATATTCTGATCCTACGTATTGTACCACAGGTGAATTAAGTCGGTCAGTAAATTGCTGTAATGTGACTGTGATTGATCGATGTCAAATTGAATGAAAATCTTTTTCATTGCATGTGATGTGATTGAATTATTGCAAATATGGGTGTGACAGTACATAATACACACATTATGTAGACATTTTCTACGAGGTAAAATAAAAAATCTATATCTAAATTCTGCCTATAATATTATACACCTATTACAAACCAATAAATTTTGATAAAATATTTCAAAAATAAATAATCCATATTAAATAAATCCAGAGAATCATTGAAATAGAAGATTGAATATGATAAATTTAATAGATTTGATATATTATGATAACATCAATATACAAAGACAAGAATATAGGATTTACACACTAACATGTACAGATTTCAGGTGTTGATGTGTGTTACCATGGTGTCCATGCAAAGCTGACAGTGAGACCATTTTGGTTTTTAGTTTTTTGTGACCAAGATACTCACACAGTTATTTTTAGTTGTCTTACCCATAACTTTTAATAAGGCATTTTCATACCCCTGTAAATTTACAAATAGAGCAGAAATTAATGGGGCAAACCATTGTTTGTTTAGTCTAGTGGTAAACTTAACAGTTGTGTTAATCTACATAAAAATGTAAACAAACTGTCATGATAGCCTTAACCTATAAAAACACCAATATAACATATTCAATCTAACCTTTGATATCATTTTTTATGAATCAAGAATAGTTGTATGATTTTATATCATATCTATTTTAGAACATGATTTCATAAGTAATATGGCAAAGTCAAATCAAATCAGTCAAGTTTGGTGTGTCAAGGGGGATAACTCTTGTTATCAAGCTTATTGAACATGATTACCAACAAGCACTGTTAATGACTATAGTTAATAAAGTACTACTAAATAGAATGGCACTTAACTATTAAGGTCATGAATAATTATTAATACTTTTATTAATCCCTCCGGATTTGAACAAATCTATTTCCCACTTGTTTATCAGATATGATGAAAACAAGCATGTGAAACATCTGTAAAAAGCAGACGACCAGTCAATACGTTCAATTTTTTTACAGACAAACTTCTTCCTCAACCCAATATGCATCCAATGTTTTAAATTCTTCTAACCTGTATGTTGATTTCACAAATTCTTAAAGAAATGACAAAAATCTTATCCTTTTGGGACCTTTTCGGAAGCATTGAGTAATTTGGGATTAAGGAATGGCATAAGAATAATTGGTAAAGACATTTGGTTGTACAGATTGTTTAGAAGTTAAAAAATGTCAATAATGTCAACAAAGGAAAGGAGAGACAACAGTCTAAGTCAACAGAATAACCTGTTGTTTTATTGATTTAAATACCATTGTAGGTGACACCAAGAAAAATCTATAATAACTACATTACAAGCTCCACACAATATGACCTTAGAAAACAATAGGAATGATTAAAGCCAAATCATCACTGGTACAGTATCATTACAATATACTGCTACATCTGTCCTGGCCATCCGAAAAAAACAATACAACCAAACAGACCACACTTGGAGTCAAACCTTTCAACCAATTTGACTACGGAAACACAAAAAGCCAATAATGGTTCAATACTGTCCCTGGAATACTTCATAACCATTAACGGCTGGGAAAAAAGTAAGCGATTCAAAGAAAAACTAAAATGCCGCCAGTGATGGTAGAGTTCTTAGAGAGAACATGATTGTGTGTATTCAGATAAACCAACCAAATCAATCAATATCGAGTATAATGGTGCAGACGCGGGCAAGCAAACGTTGAAGATAATTGTTTTGGATACATTGTAAGTAGTGAAGGTCAATATACAGTTTATACACGACTTAAACTTTACGATCGACTTCGGCTATTGTTTTGATTTGAAGCGGCTCCTCTAAGAGATTTCAGTCTTAAAATATAAGATGAAGAAGCACAAAAGATATTTACATGGGTTAATCGATGCTTAGTTACCGATTATCATCTGGCCTAAGGCAGAGTAAATCATGTTTAAATTTGCTACAGTCTAATGGAGGGCAATATTTGGCATCAATAATTTACATATCTCTGACATACACAAATATTGATGTTTATTGACCTACGAGAAGCTCTGTACTGACTGACACTTGAAATTAACATTAACAAAATAGAAAAGATTAGACAAATCAATAATATTTATAATGTTTGATGAATGATGTTTATTACAATAATATTCTATTTCATCACCATCCAGTCAACTAAACACATCACAGAAGAGTCAGAAATAAAATTAGCTATCAAATATAGGCAAAATATAAAAGAATCACCGTGAAATATACTGTATTATAAGCTTATCCCCCTTTCATTAAAGGCTTAAAATGGCTATACCTCTCTGGGTTCTTAAAAAAATTGTTTATTTCATTGAGTTATACTGTTTATGTTTATTTGTTTGTGGGATGATACACATTTAAAGCCATCAATGTCCAAAATAACACATCTGGTGAAACCAATTCAATACTTTTTTCTCTTTTTAACCTAATTCAATGAGATCTGACCATACACAAAAGTATTTTTTTATCTAGAAATAAGTTGATCCAAAAATTATTTGTACCCAAGACAGTAAATGCAAAGAGCGTGATCCAGTGCTTTTCTCCTGGTTCAATGATTTACACTAATCACCAAAGACCAAAATATACTTGAAAAAAGATGTCCCTTTTAGCTCAATAAAAACACCCAGATTTGTTGTGTAGACATTAAAATCAATTTCACAGAATTCAAACAGTTTACCAGAATTACACCTACACACTTAGTTATTATGGTATATACTGATTTTTTTTATTGGAACCTCAGTAATCAAAGAAAAATATTGTCAGATGTCAATAAAATCTATACTAACTATGGAGTATCCCTTAACAGGTGTGCTGAAAGCTAATTACATTTGTATAACTAGTCAAATTATACATAGTTTATCAAATTGAGCCAATCAGAAAAATGCAAAAATCATAGCAATTATACAGTAATGGTACAAATTAAAATGACTAATTTGTTATCAATTAATCAATTCCTCTAAAAAATAAAATCTGGAGTTGCACTAAGTTGTCATTATTTTTTCAAACTGAAATTCAATAGTTAGTAAATGAAATCCAATAAAGCTGTAGGTTTGCAATTAACTTATTTTGTAAAAGTTTAAAGGTATTCATATTTTACCCAGAGCCGCAGTTTATCAGATAGTAAGACATTGGCTCACTGACCTGTAGGTCCCGTGTTCGATCCCTGCTCTGGTTGGGAAAGCTCATCAGGATGTTCAGCATAGTCATTCGGATGGGATGAAAACCCAAGGTCCCAATATGGGGTGCACATACATGTAGAAGATACATTGGCAGTTGGAATTTCATATAAGAGTATAGGATGTAGTATCACTGTATATATCCAAGTCTACAATAACCCAGTTATAGCAGAACAGTAGGATGCTAAACTCTATTTCATATTTACACTATGCATGCAGCAAAAACAGAATTTTGCCCAGCAGTGGTGTATATAAAACAGCCTTTCAACTACAGTAACTTTTTTTTTCATTGATTTTAGTCTATTGCTGAGTGTTACGTTTAAAGGGATTTAATATTGCCTGTATTTAGATGTCAACATTTGTTACTGTTACAAGGATATAATATTTAGATGTCAATATTTGTTCAGCAACCACAATAAATTTTCCCAACTTTGTAGTAGCTTGGCAGACTGAACAATCTTTGCCATGACCTAGAAAACTCCAGGAAATATTTATAACTTATGATGTGAACTAGATCAAGAGATGACATATTGACAGATATAATTTAACTTTGTTTACAGATGAAGATGATGATGATGATGATGATGATGATAGAATAGCTTTTAAAAACCCATCAATGCTATGAGAGGTCAATTTCATACTTGTCTGGTAATATTTTCAAATCAAAAACCAATCACAGATTATGTCTTCACCCCATACAAACAATATCTGACCCTAACCCAATTTTAGACTTGTAATTAAAAGCAATATTTTCAAATCAAAAACTTGTTAGAAATTCTATCTTTGGCTAGTACAAAATCGTTTTGACCCTGCCCTCATTCAATATTCCTTCTGGTCATCTCTATGTTTAATCAAATATTCATGAATATCAAATATAGAGATGGAGACATGACATAAAGATAGGTTGCCAGGCAACAAAACATACGCCCACAGCAGCTAAATCGTCCGGGCAGTCAACAAGGGTTGTCGCATATTTTTACTTTTTTTGGTAATGAAACATTTGTAATACACTAAAATCTGATTAAGAGTAATAACTCATTATGTAATTATCTGAAAATCATTAGAATTTGTTTGCTTTTTACAAAGTTTTGCCCCACGCTAACAATTAGTATAGGAAACATTTAACATCATGGATTTAGCTGTTCAGTTATCAAAATTCATTGAAAATCAAAATACTTGTTCGTTTCAACACCTTAAACTCTGTGTATCAATCGGATGGTAAGTTTGGCATCTATAGCGTCACAAGGTTATTTGAAGTGATCAAGGGAGATAACTCTGGGAGTAATTATTTGAAAATCAGTAGGCTTCTTCGTCTCATGACCTTAAACAGTGTGTGTAAATTTAAAGTCAATCGGATATTAACTTTGGCATCTAGAGCCTCCACAGGATTTTTTGATGTGATCAAGGGCCATAACTCTGGCAATAATTATCAGAGATTGCTGAAAATCAATAGACTTCTTCGTCCCATGACCCTTAAACACTGCGTATAAATTTAAAGTCAATCAGATATTAACTTTGGCCTCTAGAGCATCCACAAGATTTTTTGAAGTGATCAAGGGCCATAACTCTGGCACTAATTATTGGAAATCGCTGAAAATCAATAGGCTTCTTCGTTATATGACATTAAACACTGTGTATAAATTTAAAGTCAATCGGGTATTAACTTTGGCCTCTAGAGTATCCACAAGATTTTTTGAAGTGATCAAGGGCCATAACTCTGGCACTAATTATCGGAAATTGCTGAAAATCAATAGGCTTCTTTGTCTTATGACCTTAAACACTGTGTATAAATTTAAAGTCAATCGGATTTCAATTTTGGCTTTTAGAGCGTCCACAAGATTTTTTGAAGTGATCAAGGGCCATAACTCTGGCACTAATTATCGGAAATAGCTGAAAATCAATAGGCTTCTTCGTCATATGACCTTAAACACTGTGTATAAATTTAAAGTCAATCAGGTATTAACTTTGGCCTCTAGAGCATCCACAAGATTTTTTGAAGTGATCAAGGGCCATAACTCTGGCACTAATAATCGGAAATTGCTGAAAATCAATAGGCTTCTTCGTCTTATGACCTTAAAAACTGTGTACAAATTTAAAGTCAATCGGATTTCAATTTGGGCTTTTAGAGCGTCCACAAGATTTTTTGAAGTGATCAAGGGCCATAACTCTGGCACTAATTATCAGAAATCACTGAAAATCAATACACTTCTTCGTCTTATGACCTTAAACACTGTGTATAAATTTAAAGTCAATCGGATATTAACTTTGGCTTTTAGAGCGTCCACAAGATTTTTTGAAGTGATCAAGTGCCATAACTCTGGCACTAATTATCGGAAATCGCTGAAAACCGATAGGCTTCTTTGTCTTATGACCTTAAACACTGTGTATAAATTTAAATCCAATCGGATATTAACTTTGGCCTCTAGAGCGTCCACAAAATTTTTTGAAGTGATCAAGGGCCATAACTCTGGTAGTTATCGGAAATCTCTGAAAAACAATAGGCTTCTTCGTCTCATGATCTTAAACACTGTGTATAAATTTAAAGTCAATCGGATATTAACTTTAGCCTCTAGAGCGTCCACAAGCAATTGTGGACGCGGGACTGACGGACCGACAGACCGACGGACGGACGGGGGCGACGACAATATACAACCACATTTCAATGTGGGCGCATAAAAATCATAGAATTTAGCATCTGGTTAAAAGGTAGCCTTCTGAACTTACTTATTATTAATGACTATATATATATATCACCTTCTGACTTAACAATAATACAATATAACTACGGTATGTGAGCACAGACTCTTGGGGATACAAAACATATTTCATTATTCAAGTGGCATTTGTGATGCATATTGAGAAATTGTAGCCAAACATACAGGAGACAATCTCAAATAAAGGAAAATGTCAGAACAAGAGCAGACCTGATGTGTCTCGCTTCCTACACACATCGAGAAGTTGCTTGTACATGTAATTCAATACAGAAAACCACCAAAACCAACTGTTTCTCTACTTATTAAACTCTTCAACTCATTTAAAGGCATTTCTTATAAATGTGGAGCAGTAACACTTAAACGTGAAGAACCAGGCCTAAGGCAAAAAACAGTCATAACAAGTCAAACTGATTCCAGTACAGCTCTTAAACTAAACGACATGTCCCAGAATTCACAGGGTAGCCTACTTTGATGACACAAGTGGATCTAAATGTATAAATGTTAAAATGTGCAGAAATAGCCCAAATGGCATGTCAGAAAGTTTCAGATCAAAATATTGAGTCATTCAGAAGTGACATAACTAAAATTCCCTTGTTAACTTGTATGAGTGATTCTATAATCCCACTTACCACTGTATATAGACATGGCTATCCAGTCACTTGGGGACTTTATGCCAGCCATATTTATTATGGCAATTAAAAAGTTAGTATTTCTGTGAAAAGGTTGCCTACTGCAGGTCTTAAGATATTAGTACCGGTACATAAAGTTTATAAGCATTTTTCACCAAGAATTGACAATTTGGATTCACTGAAATATATGTTGGAATTTTCCTTTAATCACTTTGTCTATTCCAAACACAAATCAAAATAAGCGGAGCCTCTGTAATGGCACTTCTGACAGTAACATGTTATTATGTGTTGGAAAGTTACTTTGAAATGGTCATGAAAATTTCACCCAGACAGTGCCAGTTTCATCCTAATGACAACTAAATCCAATTTACTTTCGGTGTCTTTAAGGTACATTGTCAATTCTGTAAACTAGACCTTATTATTTACATTAACCCTATGAATGACTATAGTCCCTTGTTCTCTTTTCAGCCCAACAAGACCACCATGACTACCTTTATAACAGAATAATACTTGAAATTCAACTCACTTTATATGCCCTGAATAATAAGTATAATTCCCTGGGTTTAGCATCCATTGGTAATCCACTAACAAACAGCGTCCTAACCTGAAAAATAAAAGAACAAACATATTTAGATGTCTCCAGGTATTGCCTTGATCTAATCTTTTATGTATGACAAAGTGATGACTTCATGGAATTGACACCTAATGGTGACACTCTAGACAGTAAATATTGATAAAACAAAGAAAGAAACATTTTCTAACATTTGTCAATGTCTTCAGTAATTTGTCTCGGCTGGGAGCTTGATTTCCTCCTGTAGAAAACCATCAGAAAATATTTGTCAATGAGTTATTAGTTTTTTAGTATGAGGCAAACTCTTCTACTTCCTATTGCAAAGAACATTAGAGGTTTTGTCAAAATGAAAATCAGAAGTCATGCATTAGTTGGAGATACCACATCTTTAATAACAAATTCGAGTTTGTTAGTACAAAATGGTCATCAATGCTACACTTTGATGTGTATATTGGACAATTGACCCCAAAATAAAATAAATTTCTATATTTCATATTTTTACTGCTAATCAAACTAGAAAATAAAAGGATGTTCTAGCTTTGTTACACACATGGATCATCAACAGTCGATAAACTTTAAAAGGTTTTGTTAGTTGATGTTTCATATAATTGGTTTAATATTAAATCTATAAATGAAACTAGACTAAAATGAGAGAAAATGATGAGATAAAAGAAAAGATCAATGGAACATAAATTTTTTACCACCATTAATAACATTATTCAAGAAATGTCAGACAACTGAACAATGAACTAGGCTAAAAGGCTTAACCATAACCATTCAAATTTAAATATTTTTGAATACTATAATTCAAGAGTTGATTAAAATCAGATAAAAGTATTTAGGTTAGCATTGTTGTGATTGTAACAACTGGTTCATAAAAACAACAAAGATATAAAACTTTTCACATTTTATGTCCGAATATGAACAGATGTTAATTTCTTTCGAATAAAACAATTGAATTCTATTCAAATACAGATTGTATAGATCATTTTAGAAACAGGTGCAAGACTGATATACTACTCATTCAATGGACAAATAGTTTCATTGATCCCACCTGAAGCATAAATATGTTGCACAAAATACAATTGTATAAACTTGAATAGTAATAATTTTGCGGCACAATTTTTATTTTGATCTAGATCATACGAACGGAAAATGAAAATAATCTATTAAAATTGTGATAAACAGGAAATCTTCTACTTTTATTGATTTCAGATTTCCTTCCAACTCACACACAGCACACAAATATATGGTCACAGTCATTCTTTGGAAAAACTGACAATTGTTAATAAAAAAAAATACAGTCATAATTGTTTTAGTTTTATCTTGAAAAGATCATCTAAAACAATTACCAAGAAAATGACAATAATTACATCTCAATCAAAAGCTTTTATCAAATTAACATTTCCCCTCAAATTTTCCCATTTAATCAGTCTGGTTTTTTTCGAGCAGACACACATTAGGTGTGATGTACATGAATAGATTCCATGTCTAGTCACCACTCGTGGAAGGGAATAAGATGTTCACACAATAATATATGTCTTCATTTCATCATAAGAGTATATTATATAATCCATTAGAGAGATTTTTGTCTGGTTGTGATGGAATTGGTATTGTCATCTGGGGTAATAATATCTTGATGGATAGTTTGTTATACTTATATCATTAGTTAATCCCATCTATATGTAATCTGATAATTGTAATAATAGATTATATATGTGTGTAAGTAATGTCAAATGACACTAATTAGCTACATAAAGAGGGTTGACAAGAAAGAGTGTTTTTTATCTATATATATGGCGAGTTGTGTAGGTCATGGAATCGGTCATAATTTATAGTATTGATCAATTGGCAACTACCTCTATAGCCCTACTAGATAATATCTATTATGCATCTATGGCTGTGAATGTTTGTATTTTTTGTGAATAATTCTGACAAATATATGTATACCATTTTGGTTTCTCTTGAACCTTTCATTTAGCATACCCTTATAAGAGCATTCAATACCACTTCTCACATAGCTAACAATTTTTATTGTACTTTTTCATTCACTTAATCATTAAATATATCTTTACTGTTTGGCATCATAGTTTTTATCTATCATATAAATTTAAGGAATTTATCACTCCATATATAATTCATTTTATTGTACAATGGATTATTTACATTCCACTTATGCAAGAATATGTTCTTTCCTACCATTTATTCCATGGGTGAGGTGACAAACGGCAATCAAAAATTCATGATACATGCTGAGCAGATTCTGTTTCAGTCATACTGCCTTCATATCACATTTATCAACCAAGTCCAAATGGAGTAAAAGAGAATATTACATGGAGGTGTGTCTATGTTGTAGCTTGTCAAAATATATTACAAAAAAACATATGATCAGTAGGTATGTGTTACTAATGGGGGAAAAAAGATACATTAAAAACGGAGATAACCATGAAAACTATTGGGATTAATTTGTTGATCATTATCACATAAAAACCTTTGTTATTCAGATAATAATGGATCAATACATTGTAGGACAAATGTTTTATTATCAGCAATACATTATTGCATAATATCAAATCTATAATTATAATATAGTAATAAACTGTTTATGTTAACCATATTTGTATAAATATATAAAACAGTATCTCTAACCACTCCAGTAATTCACAATACATGCACTCTTGTCAAGTCTGATGCCAAAAGTAGAGGACGATTCTTCTAACGGCATTGCAATATGGAAGGATCTCTGAAAACCGAATATTTAAGCCACATGTGTATAATCTGGACTTGAAACAGCAAGTTAGTAGTTAACATCAAAAGTTAACATACACAATCTGTTGACAGACAGACTACAGATAGGAAATTTGTGATTAAAACTCTTCAAAACAGATATCAACTGGATTTACTTTAACTTCCCCCCAATATTTTCAACCAATCATCAAGCTTAGCTCAACTGAAATGGATTGTATTAAACAATTTTGACTTGATTGAAGAAATCTGTTTCTTTTTTTCGAAAGCTGACCCATTTTATTTGCAGGAAATTCCATATTACAGCAAACCAGAAACATGTTTACCATTTTCTTGCTATGATGCATGGGGCTAATTTCTTGCTGATAGTTAATTCCAGCCCATAATTTTATACCTCTCAGCTGAGTAATAAAACCAATAAAAGAGAAAGAATTTTCCCAAACTAAATTTCCTATTATTCTTTTTTTTTTTTGGTCTCTAATGGAAATGGTCATGTTACTAGCCTATCCAAAACCATACACAATACCGAGAGACAATGTTATCAAATTATCTTGAAGTCTCTGTTTCCATGATATCATTTTGCAGAGGTCCTATTGCAATAATTACCTTTCCATTCTATATCAGGGTCGCAGTTAGCAGCGAAAGACTGTAAATTTGACTTGGGTCAATTCCTTTGAGTCAAATGGTATTGAACAAAGCTAATTGAATATATATAGTAAAATATGAGAATTCTTGAAATAAGGATTTCTATTGATGGGAGGAATTTTAATTCTAGTCTTGCTACTTTCAATAGAAAACAGCCATCACTGCCATGTTGTAATCTTTATTGAGTAGATGAATTTTTATTGAGGATCTATTTTGTGACTATGAAATTATTTAACTTGATTGTAACATGTAAAACTCATTTACACCTTGCTTCGACTACGAGATCTCAGTGACGATAGCAGCCTATTGTTATAAGCCTGATAATGAAGTTAAGGAATGGAGTTGCTTTATTCCCCCATTATCCGACTTTCTATATAGCTAACCGAGCGTACTCCCAGAGCACTGTAGCGAACAAATCATTGATTATTGTGTAGTTGAATTCATTTTACTGTTTGGGTACTTTACTATTATTTGATGGTCATAATTTTCCAGTTTATTCTATGTTTGTGGGTGATGTGATCAAAACAAGTTGTATGACGACCTATGTTTCTATCTCCATGAGTTACATGATAATCAGAATTCTATATAAATCACTTGCAATTATCATCTCTTTAATGGCTTCTATATCTCTCTGTCTGCTTGTTTAAACTAGTTTGTTGATAGCGGACAGCACTAATTGGAGCATTTTCCTCGTCATTCATTTACTTAATTGAAATGATTTTCCAAGTAAGATATCTCAAAACCATTATAACAATTTTGGGTATGCTAAACTACATATCATGGTTCATATATGACACACTTTGGGAGTCTAACATTGCATTTATTCTATCAGTATCACTTAAGTAAATTCTTGTATATTCCCTGACTGATGTATATATCAGAAAACTAGAAAGACGATCAGAGCATCTTTAAAACATCAAAATGGTCACATGACTTGATTCTGTTGAGGTATTGTTTGTCAACAAGGTGTGCAATACCGAAATGTATCAAAATGCATTCAAATGCACATCCTATTTTCAGACCATGATCAGCATTTCTGGAAATTGATGCCAAAATACGGCCATCATGGTTCAATATTTAGACAATTTGTTGGACATATGTTTCCCTGTTGTGTTTCTAATGTGAAGAATTGTCTATTTACTTATCTACAACATATGTTTGAGTGAATAAATATATTACTAAAATAAGATCGTGTTCTGAGACCAGTTTGTAGTAATATGATTTCTTGTCAAACATGTATTCACTTAAAATTGTTTCTGGTCTTTTTATATGTAAACTTCACAAAGCATGCTGTCTTGTCATTGTCTTTGAATTGCAATAATTCAAGGAATAGAGAATGACTTGATATGAGTTTGAAACTATGCCTTGTTTCCTTCAATCTACCATTGCTTCGTGATATGTTCATTATCTCTAGTTAGCAATGGTCTTAACCACCCACAATCTTATAATATTTCAATCAAAACTAATATCAGCATGGAATTCTCCGATTCCAATATAGAGTAAAGTTAAGCTAGCAAAACGGTTTAAGCAAGTGGAAAAAAAGCTCACAGATAAAGAACAAATATTGTTAATTCCCTTACATTTAAATCATGTGTGAAAATAAAATCATGGATTTCAATTTGCCTATCATCTCAATACAACAGATATTCAATGTTTGATTCTGATTTATCTGTAGGCAGATTTCTAATACAAACATCTTTTCATAAAACCAACTTGGTCATTTCAGGAATCAGATGAATTCACCACACAGCTACAAAGAATCCAAGTCTGAAGCGCATCCTTTTCAGAAAGCATTTATCGATCAACCCCTTTTGATTACTCAGGGTTTAATATACAAAATGTTTTGACACTAATATCTCAAGTCAGACAACCTTTTTCCAGGTCTAAAATAAATAAATTCCAGATTTTCTTAACAGTCAGGGATTAATGTTTCTGCGGAAATCAAATAATCTCCCCTTGAAAGTAAATATTAACACATTTTTGCTCATAAATTCTTAAAATTAACCAAAAACAGTCATCTGATTAACAAAGAGGCGTGAAATTTGTTCTCATGATCAGAAACACAATCCAAATTCAATCCATTTCAGAGTTAAAATAAATAATCTCTTAATAAATCATCAGAATACTTGCATAATCATCCATGTTCAGGTATAAAATAAAAAAATTCACGAACTTATGCATAATTTGCTTAGGTGTCAAAATATTTGTTTTGGTCTTTATAAGATATGCTGGTTTGCAATACAAACAGTTATGTTTTAAATTGTTTGGAGTGTGATAACTGAAACATCTTTGTTGTACAATTTTTTTTGTTTCTCTAAGAATTATTTGTTTTCAATAGGAAAATAAATTGCTACATCCTTCTAAGAGAAATTTTTATCTAATATTTCAAATAAATCAACTCTTTTTTCCCAAAAAGCATTATTAAATCCGCAAATAACAAAATAAATACACAAACTACAAAAAAAACATTAAGCAAAGAAATAATATTGAGGATTTTGCGGCAATGACTGTAAAGTGTTGAAAAGGATCAGACAATGACATAATGTTGGCAATAATGAATGCCAGCTAACTGCTGTACACAGTCGTACATCGGCGAAAGATCAATAGATGGCCAATCGCTGATGGGAAAATAGTCGTCAAATTATTTGTGTGGTAATAAAGATAAGTCCTATGTTAACTTGGCCTCTGTTAGATTTCTCGTCGGTGATAAATGATCGTGAAAACACTTCTTTAATTTCAAACAGTGTTGATCCCCTGACCTTCACAACTCAATATTTTCATCATTAGTTCAATTAAATCCACACCATTTTTCCCCACTTTAATACTTCCAACATCAACAGAAGTGAATTGTTATGTAATGGTGAACTAGACAAAAAATGAAGAGAAGAAAAGCTGTCAGTTCAATATTTGCTTGACAAGAGACTTTCTCATTACAAATTAATGAGGTTTTCATTTTGCAATCACAAATTCCAAGTTGAACATCATGCAAAATAGGAACAGGCATTAATAATTGATGCTGCTTGTGCTACCTGAAAAACATGACATTTTGACAAATGTTCAAGGACAATTAATACTCTAAACACATATTTACAAATACTGATATATATTGCCACCTACTTAAAGTTAAAGAGTATGAAATTGTATTTTAATTGCATTCTATGTCTTATTCACAAAGGATTTCTCTAAGTTTCCAGCAACAATTCCTACACACGATTACAATTGAACATTTTGTTGCCATTTAGAGTGCATGGTCAACAGGAAAAAAAACTATGCAAGGACAAAATGAAATGAAATAAAATGGGGTTTAACATCCTACTGTTCAGCTCCGACTGGGCAATATGCAGTGTGCTATGAAGGGTATTTTGCTGTGGTCTGCTCTTATTTTGTATTTCAACTGTGAAAGGTTTTTTTATATGTACGCCAATGTGTACACAGGTCCTCTATCTTTTTATCCCATCCAATTGACTATACATTGTCCCTTGCTAGGCCCTCTGTCCTATACCACAGACAAGGGGGAACCATACCAAAAAATCCCTATGAACTTTCTCAGCCAATGCAGGGATGAAAAACAGGACCCCAAGGTTCGAAGGCCAACATCCAACTCACTGAGCCACTGTGACTCCCCTGTGCAAGAACACTGGAATGTTTTTCTTATTGGAAATTGTTATACAATTATAATTAGAGGTTTAATATATTCAATAACATAATAATTTGTTTAATCAATATATTTTTACAGTAATAACAGATATAAAATGTCATTGGTTTAGAAGTACAGAATTATATCAAATAGAACAATGCTACAGGTCTAATGTTGTCATTAGTAGCAAGTTCGTCTTTTTAAAAGTACAATAGAGACCTGCATAAATTCTTTTAAACTGATGCAGGTTTTCTATTTATGTATTACCCAGCTGTTGAAAGTAGAAAATAATGTTATAAAAAACAACTGAAGATTAGAGAACAATAATGGCAGAAACGACTAGAGTCCATAAAAACTATGATGTAGTGGTTCAAAAATTGATAAATTTTTGTATAGGAATATTAGAAAAATAGTTTTTAATCAATGCTTTGTTCAATAACTGGAATAAAAATCAATTGCTTAATGACTTCTGCTAACCAGAAAAATGGCTCTTGGCAATGATTTTTCTTCTTCTACTCATCTGAAATTCTTCAATATTATAAGGTTTAACACATTATCGGTATTTAGTAATTTCTTTAACCTAATAAAGATTAAACTTCTTACAGAAAACAGCCATCCTCCTCAATATCATAATCTAACTGGAATAATATAATCATTTAATTAGGCCATAATAGTTAACATGTAATATCAAAGATTCCTGCTATTTAACATCTGAACCTGTTTATAGACCTGTTCATCCAGTGTTCATAAATAGACTTTAAGAAGTGAAATCAGCTGATTTACTTGCCACAACCAGACAACTCAGTCACACTAGTGATAGAAGCCATATTGAACAAACATCTTGCCATCAAATCGATCTGTAATTTTTGTCAAAATGGGTTTCTGACAATTTCATCATAGCACTTATCTGATCGGCTATAATGACCGCTATGCTGTTCCTGTTGGTGTGACCAACAATCACATTGGTCATAACCAAAGGAATCCGCACTGAATATAACTAAAAGGATATATTCTAGATATAAGATTTGAACCGGTGATTAAGCCTAGTAATTTAGAGATTGAAAAAATAATTAGAAATGGCTGATTAAAAATAAAGTTATCATGAAGATGGAATTATGATTAATGGCAGATGTCTCGATAATTCTTTTTATAAATGTTAGCAATAAAAAGAGAAGCTACTGTGACTTAAGATAGTTAAGATATAATAACTTGATAATCAGATTAAAAGATAATAAGATCAAGATATCACCCGACGTATTTGCCAAAATATTCAATTATACAACAGTTATTATAAATAATAAAGTTACAAAAAAAATAATTTTCAGTCATTCAAATCCCGGTTGGGATTCTTATATTTGCTGCTAATATAATAAGCTTGCATAATAACCCTGCCATTACTAAACGAATTGTATACACAGTTATATCATCTACCAATCAATCCAATATCATTCAAAGCACTCATCAATGTTTGCACAAAGCAAAATATATAAATTGTAATGAAGAGGAAAAACGATGCGAATTCTGACTATATTGTCCACTTGTCTGCCATGGCCTTCATTACATTTATTTTTCTAGCAATTACCATGTCTGCAAGATTATTCAGGAATAATAACTGCTTCTTGTACTTCAAAACTAAATATACAATCTCTATACCCATTTTGTTAGAAGACCTATTCATCTCATATTGTTTGTTTTTGGATAATAATTTGTTTTTGGTAATGGAGACATAATTTTGAACAGATTCGTCAAATTTATTCATGTCTCACAAATTAATACTTTAAGCAACAGTGTCAATATTTTTTCAGGGTGAACATAGAAATCTTTTTAGGGTAGTGAAACTATAGCGCCAATCTTTGTCAATATTCACAGTTACCATCCTATAAACTACTTAAAATTATTCTCCCAAATCAATACCAAAAAGCTTTTTATCAATTAGCAGATCATATTTTGATGACAAACATTTATTCTTGCGGAACTAAATTCACACACACATTCCATTCTCTAACAAGGAAAAACAGAAAAAAGTTCCTGTAAATCAATTTTTTAGATCTAGTTAAAAACTCATGTAATCTGACAAAATCAAATTTGTCAATTGAATAAAAAACAAAAATCACGAAAACTGCATGGCACATTTTACGTTCTGTAGCAATCGTGGGACTTTGCACTTTTTGTTTAAGTGTGGTTATAATAGGTATATAGTTGTTCATTATGTCCATAGTCATATTAGGTGATTATTCTAAGAACAGTTATTATGAGTAGCATGTTATTCAATCTTAAATATTGGGGCTGGGATGATGAAAGTTACAGGATGACCATACGATTTTACCTGCAAGGTGTGGTCTAAACTGACCCTTCCTTGACCCTGCATGTAAAATAACATATACCACATGTCTTAGGAGTAAAAAATGTGGAGTTTCATGGTTACCTATCTTTCCTGGACTAATGTCAATACAGGGAGAATTCTCGACAGGTCAAATTCCACCATCTGCAACACTAGACCC
Source organism: Patella ulyssiponensis (assembly GCA_963678685.1). NCBI lineage: Eukaryota > Metazoa > Mollusca > Gastropoda > Patellidae > Patella > Patella ulyssiponensis. The sequence goes on along the minus strand of OY783229.1, from coordinate 48,069,169 downwards.
ACTGACTGGTTGGTGCCAGGGATGATGTTTTGGTAAGACCTGTCAGGTCACATCTTGAAGTTGGAAAGGAAACATCTAAGAAGTACAAGTACAGGTACATATACTACATTGAATTGTTTGAACCTGTTCCTTAGATCTCTTATCTAAAACTAAGTGAATGCGCTCATACAGGCAAAAACTAGCATACTTGAATCATACTGAGAAATGCCTTCATCTTTTATTAAGTTAAACATACTAATCCTTTAAGTTTAGAAATGTTGCAATCAGGGACCATGTCAAGTACAGCCCCTACATTAAAAAGAAATGCTTAAACCAACAGTGGTCATGTTTTAGTCTATGTCTACATACATGCCTTTTATTTAAACATTGTCTATCTCTATTCTTATTTTAGAGTATTTACTCAACAAGAAATAGTTAATGATTTGGAATCTAACATACAGATCACCTTTCCGATGTACATGACTCTACCACAATATAATCTATACTTGTATCCCACAATTTGAACTCAATCTGAAATTGAGAGAGGTTTTTCGTGTCCAACAATTGCAGTAGTTGAATAAGACGTCTGCAAGCAATATTGACATTAACTGAAGGATATGATAGCATAATGCAGCGCAATATTATTCGTTTGTTGTTCAATTATTGGGTTTTTTTCTAATAACTCCTATTATTTCTGCTTATATGAGCTTGTGTTGTGATGAAAAGAATATTCAAATAGACAAGTTTATATTGAAGTGCTGCATAGAAACGAAGCACTTAAACTCTTAAATCTATCGGTACGTACTGATAATTGACTAATTAATAAAACGCTCCTTCAAAGTTCAAGCAGTTTGAGTTGGGCTAGGTCGAATTATTTCATTTCGTAAGCAATTTTAAGCAATAACTTTAATATGATTATCATATAAATTGCAACATAAGAAACTGATTTTAATGAGTGTCAGAATTATGTAAAGCATTCTACGAATTCAGGAATAAGCCTACTGGTAATTACTCGAATATAATCAACAACATATCAAAAATACTAGTGCATAACCCTCCCATAAGTGACACACTAAATATATTTATGGCAGCCATAATTTTCAAGATTGAATTCAAAATTAGATTCTGGCCCTATAAAACTGATCTTAATTGAATATATACCATAAAATTCAGTATATCATCAGCTCATACATAAGGTATTCACCAAGTTGTGTATGATGAATTGATTTACTAGGTCATATATTGTTGATTTTGTGGACTGTCTAAACAAATTCTTTCAATGCTTTTATTGCTGCTTTCTATTACTGACAAAGGTCTACTATCTATTTATCTAATATATAGTCTAACAAGTAGAATATAATAAAGTCTATTTGAATACACTCTTTACAGCGCTATCTGAAGATAGTATTCACCATCTTATTTTTAAACATCAAAGGCTACGTATTTATGTACGTATGTTAATCGGTGTAAATAGAGTTTTAAGAACAATTTGTAGGGGTTTATTTTACAGCACTGTGTTATCATATGAAGTTAAAGGAAGTTTGCTGAGGTCTACCATAAATAAATGTTACATAGATTAGAAGCATGTCTGTAGGTATTTTAATGTACCAATTAGTAGACCTACAGGTATTGTCTGAACACCTGTAATCACAATCTGTTCTAGGATATACTAAACGATAGTTTTATATCCAACGATAAATGATGATACACTAAGCAAGAATGTATGAGGGATAGCTTCCAGAAATGGATTACCAATAGGATACTGCAGTTTTACTCAAATTGTTAAGACACATCAAAGACAGGAAGTTCTTTATGCAAATCTTTTTTAAAGTGAGTCTTTGGTCCTAAATATCCAATTTAATATCCAAGTTGGCAGATGCAGCTGATAAGAGTACCAAATGATGATAAATGTGTCAAGAGAATAATCTTGATTAGAATTTTGACACAGCAGTGACTTTAAGTTACGTTGTCACTGCCACATTTAAGCAAATACTTCTTTGTCTGGGATGTGCTAAAAGCATTCTGATAATTAACATTTACAGCCTCATTCTAACAATAAATATGATTAGGTCTTAGAAACATGCATGAAGGTTTGCTTAATTTTTAGCACTCCAAATTAATGGATGAAATAAAAGGCTTCTCCAAAGAACATGCCATCATTTCTAATCAATACGCACAAATTACATCAATAATGTATACAGGATATTAAATTGAAAATGATTTTCATAATTTAGATATACTTGAAACTACAAGGCAGGTATTTGATTATCGTTTTATACCTGTCATAAGCGAATTGATTACAGAGAGAATTCTAATTGAAAGTAAACTTATAACCATCTACATGTAGTTAATGGAATCTATTTGCAAACAATTAAGGAACGATATCTAATGCTGAATACCAACATCAGAAAACCAGCGCTTCATTACTGTGGCTATTTACTGTTCAACAATACATACTGCTGCTGCTTTTAAATCAATAAAACCTATCTTATATTGACCAAAGGGTCGCAAGTCTTGAAATAAACTGATGTACATCTATCTCCATATACGGTAGTCAAGATCTTTCAGCGAAACATTAGCAGGATTCAATCTACTAGTCAGATCATCATGCCGATCTGTTTAGAATCAAATGGAGGAAGGTTTTATAATCCAAACAAAAACAATCACTTGTGGATATTACTATAAAACAGAGGTGTTCAGAATTAGGAATACATAAACACAGCTCGAAATAACCCTGTGAATAATTTTAGTCTGTTCAAAAAGAGAGAAAACTGAAAATAAGTCTTAGATAACATGTGTTGCTTCCGCTTTCCAATGAGACAATTACATGTATTGCAATAAATGACTTTTGGCGACCAAATGTATCCCACAATTTTTAGAGCAGAAAGTGTCATAAATGATGAATGTATTTGAATATATTGGGTTGCATGTTTATTTATGCTGTAAGAACATGTTTGATATAAGTGGTACCAGCAGTTGCCTACTTCATTCAATGTCTGACCTGTGTTAAAGGAAAGGGGCTATGGTATCCAGGCTACCATTTATCACAATAAGTAATCAAGTGTTCTGCTGGTTTCTCCTTGTCAGTGGTGCTGGATGGAGGGTCTGACAATATCTGCTGTCCAGTCCTTCAAATGATATGAAAACCAAGGTCCTGCGTACATATTGGAATGCATGTTAAAGATCCCTTGACAGTTGGTATTTGATATAAACTAGGCCAAATATCTGCTGCCTGGGCAAAATTCTCCTCATAGCACACTGTATGGCATATGCCCGTCTTCAATAGCCCAGTGAGAGCAGAACAATAGGATGTTAGACCCCATTTCATTTCATTTCTAGATTTCTTCAAATTATTTTTTTCTTTTGATGAATACTAATATTTTTTATTTCTAATTTTCCAAATTAAATATCATTTGCTGCAATCTTTTGCTATATATATCCTGTGAATATAAAATTTATCCATTTACACACAAATAAAGATGTGTGATGCTTTCAATCCGTTAATTTAATGGATGTATAACAAATAAATGTTGTGTCTAAAGTATACTGAGGTAGGGATGTTGTTAAATATCATTGCCAATTATTGTCTAATATACCACTGTGTTAATTAAGTGTTAACATCCTGCAGCAAAAAGAAACTATCAACCGCCCATTTATCCTTACAAGCTATGAAGTGCTTCAGTTAACACTCTATTAACTGTCTTATAGGTATGGAATACCGATTATGAGGGCAGAGAGATACAGCAAGACAATGTTCATAATCATCATACATGTGCCTTTAAAAACATTTACTACTCTGTATCCATATTGCCGTCAATCACCAACTTCAAGTGGCAGTCATTTTTTTGTGTAGCCTTCTCCACAGTTTGTTATTATATCCAGCTTCAAATTACAGAGAAAACAAATTGCAACATTTACAACCTAGCTGACAAGCTGGTATGTCTGATACCCCAACAAGTGATGAACACTTTCATTTCACACACAAAAAGAGGAAGTGAGCGAATCAGAATGGAATTCTCATTAGGCTTGCAGAAACTAAATGTAAACACAGTACTCCCCCAGAGCTTCTGTGCTAGGTCCAGTAAGGATGAAGAGTTCATCAATTCAGGAAAGAAACTATGTTATTAGTTAATGACCTTTTCAAAAATAGCCTGTCAATAAAACAAAAAGGTTTCATGTAGCCTTTTATAGTCCTTTATACATTTAATTTATCAATTTCAATAAATTCAAGTCCGACTGTTTAAATAATTCCATTATAAATCATTGTTAGAGATGCAGACGTAGTTAAATTCCTCAAATTACTATTTTCAGCGTCTGCTCTCCAGCTAGGCATGTCGTTTCCAATCCTAAATGAGTTTTTAAGTTACAATGAGAGAGGAAAAACTGGTTGGTGCCTAGCTAGATGAAATGGTGTGTGATACTTTGTAATTAAAGATAATAATATTGATGTTTGCCTTCAGTAAAAGATAAGCCCTCATTTCCATAAAAACAAAGAGTGGAGATTGTTGATAAGCACTACACTGGCACACATGAAATAAGTGTAGTGTTACAATCTAATTGTTTTGTCTATCTTTCACAGAGAGACATTTAATCAAGTAATTTTTGTTAACTTAATTGGTCACTTGACATAAGTAAATTAGGTCTTATCAACAAGACTAGAATTACTTACATGCTGTATTTTCTTGTTCTTATCACAACAATCCCTGTAGTAAATGACTTCATTAATTAGTGAACTAATTAAGCAAATGGAATGGATTGCAATGGATATTATAAAGTTTTCAAAAGAGAGATCATCTTGGGACAAACAAATTGTTACAATGTTAATGGGAAAGTGATGTGGTATTAAATCGCAACCAATAATCTTTGCACAGAACCGAATCTCTTTTAGGGGCTTGTTGTGTGGGGTGGTCGGATTAAAAAAAAGAAAATCTCATCTATTTGGGTGATTAATCTATGCAGATCTATGATGATGTCAGGTTTGAAAAATATAATCTTATTCAGTGCTGTTTTTAGCCTAAGCAGAAAACACTCATCATTGAACTTAGTCAAGGTATTGATGTAATGAAACTACAACTGTATACACAAAGTTTTACCATTTTTACTCAATTAGAACCAAAGTTATTGAGCTCAAAGTCTTGACCAATCAAATTAATTATCGCTCTGCTTACCCTTAATCGGAAATGCTCATTATCAAACATAGTCAAGGTATCGATATAATTTTCATTTAAATAGAACCAAAGTTATTGTGTCTCAAAGCATCAACCAATCAAATTGTTCATCTCTGCTTAGCCTAAGCAAAAAATGCTTATCTTTGAACTCCATTAAGGCATTCGCCTCATAAACACCTACACCAAGTTTGAGCTTTCTAGCTCCATTAAAAGGAGAGTTATTGTGTCCTAAAAAGTGTGACACTAAAGACGGAGGGACGGATGCACAGACCCATTTTAATAATCCCCTGCTTTCTTATAAGGCAGGGGACAATAATTCTTATTCATATAGTGTGTTATCTATAGGTTTTATATATATATTTAACATAATTATACATTAAACTATAACAGATAGACAAATTTATTGGACATTCTATGTAAATGTTCTTGGTATCATTATAACAATATTTTAATTTATATAGATAGTAATAACTATAATGTGTTAGTATAGCTACAGCTGTTGTTGTCAATGTGTCTATTATAAAATAGATTAATAACACATTTTAACTATCAATATACATGACATCTATGTAGTAAAATGTTGCCACAGCTCAATGAAAGAAACAAAATATTTTGATGGATTGCTTTCGTTGTTAATACAAGGAATGGATGTTCGGAACGCTTCAATAGTATCCTTCCTCTCTTGCAAACGCTAACTTTCTATTTACATAATTGATTGGCCTACTATTAACGGAGAATAATTGTCGAGGAATGTTGGTATTGATGGGTTGTGGTTAGGTTTATCCACGATCCATTCCAACACGTCAACAACAAGTATCTATTTTTGAACTCAAACAAAGATATGCATAATTGATAATTAAATAGTATATTTATAAGAAGGCTTTTATAGATTTCTAGACTCATTATCGATAAAGCAAGATTCCTCAATGCATCCTCCCAAAGAACTATTGATTAGATAGAACAAACATAGAAGATGAGAGAAGAAATAGTGTCGCCATATTTACCAAATTCTAATCAATTTACCACCATTGTTCCAAGATTTGTTGAAGATCTAACAATAACAACATCCATGTTACCAAACTATACAATGTCTTGTTGCTATGGTGACAAAATCCAGGAATCCACAAATCAAACAGTATAGACAATTCAAAAAAAAACTTCAATACTTTTTGCTTACAAAGGTATATGTTTTGGACTCCTTCAACAGTTGTCACAACTATATTACTGTACTTACAAAGTTGTAAAATTGTGCGAAAACTGTCTGGAACCTCATATTAAAAAATATTGACTGGCTTTGGAAAGACATAAGTACCGATATGTGTTTAAGGGTTACAACTTCCATGGACTAAATTTAATAGAATACAAACGTCAACTTTCAAGCTGATATATCAAAACCAGACAGATTCCAGGCAGACATTTCAATTGATAATACCGATAACAGTGTGCCATGCTGCAAGAGATCATTCAAATAAAATCCACAATCAATATTAAAAGGAGGGGAAGCTAATTTCATATCATGTCGTGTAACATAAAGTGACATAATCGCCAAATTAGTCGAGCTTGGACAAAATAATGCACAAGTTAAAATTTGTTATATTGATTAGGAGTAATAACATGCTATATCTGATGTTTAAAAAACGTAAAATACTATTCTAATATGTAAGAAATACGAGTTGTAATACACGATTGTATAAAATACACGATTTCGGAATATCCTAAAACGGTTTCCCCATAAATATTCCACTGAGTATCAGCTGAGTGGAAGTTCATAATTGACCAATTTAATGCAGGGAAGTAAATCCAAACAGCAATAAATATCCTCTCCAACATTTGCTTACATCTACATTTAATGCAGGGAAGTAAATCCAAACAGCAATAACTATCCCCTCCAACATTTGCTTACATCTACACGTTTATAACAGAAATAATATACAAAGAGGGTGTGTCTTAGCAAACTGATTGTTGTTTCCCGTTTCATTCCTGGGGAAAACTGTTTAACCAGGCCAGCAGCTTGAAATTTCAATTCAAGGCGGGTCCATTGAAAGCAGATTCAACCTTGTATCATTAGAATTAATTTTTCTGAAATAGTATTAGTGTACAGGTGCCTAAATTAAGCTGGTTTTAAAATGCCAGCGATCGTTAAGCCATCTCAAGTTTGTTATTTGGTTGCACAAATAATCTGGTTTAAAAACCCAATATAGTGATCTGTCTCAGACAAGTTTTCTGTTTAAGCTGGCTTATATTGGAGTTGGCGTAGTAATGTAATGTTCAGCTAGCTTTGGACGTGCCCAGTAAGTTATCTTCCTTGGAAAATGGTGGAATCTTCCCATGGGTTGTTAATTCTCACTTCTAACTGACAAGGTCAAAATAATTATGGTGGCTAAATCATAGTACTTGTTGACACTTCACTCACTGGCATTTTTAAAGCAGCTTAAATATGAGCACCTCAACTGTACATCAGGGTATATATGTGTAATCAGTTGCAGACTTGCAGAAATCAAAATTAAAATGGCTGCTTGGAATCCAGTCTGTTATTCTCAATAACTGTATATCTACATTGTTATCATTACCAGCAAACACATGCCCTGACTGGATGATGACTTTAATGCTTGTCTAGATTTCTTTAGAAAGTTCAGTTATGTGATTTACACAAAATCACAAGCCAGACCTGAAGACAGATAATTTTTTTTAATTAAGGTCAACACTATAGGTCTAACTCAATTGGCTTACTATCAGTTAAAATGATTGATTCCATACTGCCAACGATACATTCAGTAGAAATTCATGATTAAAAATAGGATTTTCACAATTTGATTACAACTATTAACGACCGAAACACTGAACAAACATCTACAACATCAACGTTATTCATCTTAAATGAAAGTCAATCACTAAAAAAAGAAAAAAAATGGATTTTATCATCAGAAATATTTTCTGCTTGATGGAATGCGTGGTTATCCATGTTATTGTAAATGAGTGTGCACCCGATGAAATGATCTATCAAGTGCAAGACGTGGCTGAAAAACTTGAAACAATCCATAAAAAATGGCCAATAACTATAATCAGAAAGAGAAGAAAGGGGAGCAGAAACTGACATGAAAATATTAGTCTGAAGGAGAGAGAAGGCAGATGTATTGTCAGATAGTAATTAACTTGAGAGATATGAAGAGTGAGTTTCCAGAAGTCGATGTATCCAAATCAGGATGGATGTTCTGTGTACCATAACCGTTCACCAAACACGTCTGGATACAAGTCAAATTAGAGAATGGTTTCTTTTAAATCTTGTTTGTTGTGTATGGACCATCCCTGATGGAGATATGAATGAAAATACCATCTAGACAATAAATGATCTTAGTGGAGGCGTTTTGAAGCAGCAGGATATTTAAGTTGCTAGATGAAACTCAATGAAGCCATGATGTAATTTCCATCCTGGACTACGATTGCAGAAACTTTAACAGTAATGAAGAAAAATGCATTTGTATGCAAAAAATCTTGGGTTGATAGCCATATTAAAGTGATTTCCAAAGTGATGTTTTTTGTTGTTGACTGACGATTTGAACACTAACGTATTACCTGGTAACACATCAACTAAACCTGAAAATATCTGTTGACAAAAGAGTTAGAAACACAATGAGCAAATACAACAAGTGCTATAAAGAAAAACAAAGTATTCTCAAGACAAAAATGTCTATTCTTAAAAGGTTCCGTTGTTTTATGTTGTCATGGTAGTGTGGGATTCCTTACAATGCCAGTGTAATCACTTGGTAGGCGTATAAAAAGAGTGTATATGGTATTTCCAACAAACAATTCTCAACATTTTGATGAGAAGAATTACGGAAATGAATGGTGGGAAGGAAACAGCCACCCCCAAATCAGTGTGACAATAAAAGATGGTGTATTTAACTAGACTAGTCACCTCGATAGATCAAACTATCCACCTGACCCTCGAACACACAATTTAATTGTTTAAAACACTGGCCATTGTTGGTCAGTCTTGTCACTTCTGTCTGCTTTGCAAGCAATAGTCGGCTATCCAATCAATAATGACGGTTCAACACCCTATAATACCCCGATCAATGCAAATCATGTTAACGGCATTGACAATTCACAGAAAATATGTACAAGACATCCACATAAGGTGATCCAATATATCTAAATCTATTCTTTTGTTCAGCAGACAGCTATTCACAAATTTGACATTATTTTCTTAAGCTGTCAAAACAGAAATCTTTTTGAGATTTCTGGGAGACAATGTGATGAAATTTAAGAGAAGTGTCAAAGAACTTTATACAAGTCGGCATGGTGTAAGCTTCTTGCTTTTAGTTAAACACATGTTTAGTTGAGAATTTCTGCAACTTGTTCTGAAAAACTCATTACATTACAACTGCCACTCATATAACATTATGGCTGACAATATGGTCTGGTGAACACTTTTACAACAATATGAATACAAGACCTGGTAGCAAACATACCGGACAAATATGACACATTTCTTTTATTGACTGGATACTTAAAACAGTAGGCTTATGTCCAATAAAATTGTCTCTTAATATTCTTGTCATTTAGTTAACTTTCTGGGTTAACCTTATCAAACTCTTGTAATGGAGCTAGGTCTCTCTTCTTTTGCTACTACAGTAATACTTGTAAAGTACTAATGAAGATACTTCTTCGGCATTTTGTCTGGCTTTTATCTCCTGTGCTTATAAAAAGCTAAGTTTTCAAATTTGCTACAATTGATTTGGAGGTGGGTATCTATGCAATGACATTTGAAGGAAAACAGACCAAACATAGATTGAATTGAAGTCAATACTGATTTTTCTTTGTTATTTTAGTTCCATCAGATTGACGATGCTTATAAGTGTACAAAGTAGTTATTATCTATGTCAAGATGGGTTTGGTATTAATGGTTATGAGCATAACTTGATGAGATTGATGCATTAAGACTAGAATTTGACTTGTTTCTTGACTTTGAAAATGTTAACATCAAGTTATTGAGGTTAAAAAAAAGAATATAATCTGAAGCATACTTGAACATTTACTTTGACAACTAATTTTATGCTGCATTCATGCCTTTTGTTTATATTTTTTATGTCTTCTGCAAGTTTAAATATTTTGATATTTAAATTAAAATGAAATTACACTCGTCTGAAAGATGCAGTTTGCACACAATAATAAACCATCCCAAAATTATATACATGACTGCTGTGTATGTCAATGGTAAGTAATTCTGGTTTGCAGGATATTAGGAACAAGGTTACCAATTCCAGCACTATTGATAGTGTTCCTGGTTGTGCTAAGACAATATTAGCACAAGGTTTAAGTTGTATAAACCCAGTCAAGTCATGATTAGAGAAATTCTATAGAATAATTGTCCACATTGGTTCCATCCATGACACAGTTTCAGCACAGATAACAGGTTCATGATGAAAACAAAAGGGACTTTGTAGATTTCAGAAACATTGTCAATATTTATAATCCATTCAGCTCATATAAGCAAATATTTTGCACAGAAAATTGTATTTCTAATTCTTTCTTATGCAAAATTAATACTCCATCTAAGAGCATTTTAAACAAGGACGGTAACTTTGTGTTGGTCGTTAAAAAGAGTATATTAACTGCGACTTCGATTTTCGTCTCGACATATGGTACTGTATATCATTACACAAGAATTAATACCCTTAACCTATTTATATCAAATCTTAATGTTTATATCAGATCTATAGAACAATGGATTATGTACTGGATCCAGGCCATAGATATTACTCAACTAATTTGTCGAGATCAATGTATCCCTTTTTGAAGGTGGTACTCTTTGCTGACCTCTAAACATCTTGCTTCTACTAACCATGACTTAATATAAACCACGTGTTAAGGTCTAAATAGACTCTGAATATTAGACATGACGATATTGATACATGTTTATACTCTTAACTCATCTCTCTATTTAAACAGAGGATTAATATATATAATATACAATGCTAGAGTGTCTAACGCAAAATCGTAAACTGTTCATTTAATATTGGTTATATTGAACACTGAGCTTATAGTTACATGGTATAAATCAAATGAAAACTAATATTTACTTAGTGTATTCAATTTTTCTTTTTAAAAATGAGGTAATAAATAATACTTTTCATCAAAATAAGGATAAAAATTTAAGTTTTTTCGCAGAAATGTATTCATTGCAAGTCCATAGAAATAGATAAACAATTTATAGATGATCAAACAAAAGTCTTCCAAGTTGTATTATCCCCCACCCAAAAAACCCTGACCTTGTACAACATCTTAACTAAACACTCAAAACATTTTATATATTGTGTAGTTATTTTTATTATGAATCTGTGGCTTTAAAAAAAAAGTCAATACAATGCATATGGAAACCACCTGTTGTGTGTCTGCTTCAAGAATCTCCATAAAATCGGTGATTAAAGTGACCCCAAATAGTTAAATGTTCTGCTCAAATTGCACGTTAAAGCATTACATGACCAACATTTTTTATGTTATTTGTATAACATATTGTACCAGTATCGTATTCGTACTTATTAGGAGGAGAGTCACACACCCCTTTTATAATGTGGATCATTTATAAATTTATCTATGACTAATGTCTAACTGGCTTTAATATTATAGACATCTGTTTAAATATGTATACAACCATCTTGTAAGAGTGATTTCAACTAGATCACTCATGTGAGGATAAAGTAAAAAGCGAGGTAATAGAGGTAGATATAATTATACCGAATACCTATACACTCATTTTGATATAAAAGATTTTTAAATTTAAAAAATATAGAATTTGTGATGAATCACATGAAATCATAGCCAGTTGCAATACAAATTGGAACATATTTTAAAATTAATTTCTTTTATTGGTGATCATAAAATCAGAATACAGGTAAATAATGTAGGTATATTGTATAATAGATATATTTTAAATGTTTGATACCGCATTACTGAATATGTGTTGAACTAGAATACCCGTTGAACCATATAAAGAGTTGAGGTATTGTGTTTGAGGGGCTATTGGGTACAATACTACTATTTAACCCATTCACTACTATAGCCCAATAGAGCAGATGAATCAAAAAAGTGAAACGAGAATTTGAGTGACGCCCTGTGTGCGATTAACTCCTCTTAAGAACCTCAAACAATATGTCAGGTTGTAGATAACACATTTAATAGACCCGTTTCAATGGTTGAACTTCTTGAAAAGACTATAAAAACTACAGGTCCTTCATGGGAATTTCAAGGTATTTCTTCATCACAGACAGTATAGTATCTTCATGCAAAAAATATTAGTTCACCAATTGACCTTCATGATTATTGTTACAATATTTCCATTTATAGTTATCTTCTATTGTTATCTATTGTCTTCTAAATCCTAAACAATATCAACTATGGCGAAAAAATTTTGTCTGCAAAAATAAATAATAAGTAGTGTTTTTATTTCATTTGGCAGAGAACTCTTTTAAATTAGAGGACAATGTGCTCTTGTATTTCTGTTATTGAGGTGCTAAAACGTGAAGTAGACAATTTGAATTGAAGCAAGAGTAAACATGTTATACCCGTGTGTCAATAGAAAAAGCCTCACAAGTGCATGAGTTGCTTGACAGAAAGAAACGCTAGTGTGGTGTAGGATCATTTATGGTTACAGTACAGCTACAGACACGTAACAAAAAAATCTATCACTCTACGAAAGTGGCTTGTAATATTCTGAAAAGTCTAAAAAAAAAAAGATGAACCTTCTCTGTGCCAAGACATCCGTAAATCCTAAACAGAGTTTGGTTAAGGATCATTATGGTAACAACCCTGCTAATAGCTTGGAGAGATAATCAAAAAAAAAGAATATCCATTAAAGCTAAGCAAACAATTAACTTAATCTGTTTATTGCCTAGAGATGTGTAAATTCACCTTGTTTTTGTTGAAGATCCTATAGATGTGGAGGGAAAAGTCCTTCACCGACCAGTAGCTCATAAATAGAATGCACTGGGTTGGCATCTTCCAGGAACCAATGTAAAAGAAAATAAACAAAAATGTCTGCACAAATTCATCATTAGTTGCATTCTATGCTTGGAACTAAAGGAGAATTTTATAATCTGTGCCCCGAAGCATAGCATTGTGGGTACCACACGAAAAAGAGTTTTAGGTCTACTGTTATTGTGAGAAGAGAGGCATACAAAATATGATGGAACTATATTTGGCGTTGATAGACATGTAAATCATGTACTGAACTTGCTGATAGTTCAAGTATATATTGTTCCAGGAATGGCCAGACAAGTAATAAATATAAAGATTAATTAATCAGACATAATAATTGCCATTTGATTAAAAACGAATATCTTTATTAGGAAAGCATCTTTTATAATCTGGCGCCTCAGTGGATGTTCATTAACAGGATGCCAATTCCATTTGGACACCTCTTCCGTTAATGATTTATTGGAAATTATTTAAAGAACACATGAATTCTCTGTAGTTTGAATCATTGTGCCATATACTAAATAAAAGTGAAACAATCTAACTTCTTCACTCTTCATTTAACTGCCTTAATTTAATGTTCATCAAATAGTGATTACTCCATCACACATCAGTCTTCAAGGAATCAAAGCTGTAGTGTTATTGGAGTGCTAAGCAATTTTAGGTACACTGCACATCAACTGATGTGAGGTGACATCAGACATGGTCGCTATGGGCAGGTCAATTGTAGGGTGGCTTGCAACTGAGCGGTAGTCCAATTATTATGAGTGATTATCATTTACCAGAACAGTCCCTTGAGGCATATTGAAGTCCAGTTGAACAAAGTCTGTTCATCTATTGGTAACTCTTTGATATCAGATATAAAAATATCAAAAACCAAAAAATTCTTCCATGACTATTCAGTTCATTTGAGAAATATTAAGATATGGGCTTTCAATCTTCATACAGATTTCATTTTAAATCAATTTGTTTTTTTTTTAAAGATTTAATATGACATCCATATGTGGAACAAGAAAGAAACCTGTTGGTGACATTTAACTTATTTTTTGAAGAAATGACCCATAAAGTGCTTGTAGACAGGAATATTTCACATGCTCAACTTATTAACTTTTCTCTGGTCTTAAGCTAGACGTGTTGCTTCCATATCACCATATGTATGCACTTACTGCATGAGATATTTAGATACTGGATTGAAAATTTCCGCTAGCCATCATGTTTCCATTGTAGCCAATTATAACATAATTATCCTTGGATTAGGCTAGACTGCAACAATATCAGGTTTCAGAAATTTTCCTCAACTACTCGCAAAATTATTTAATAAAGCCAACTAAATGAGGACAAATGGCTAATATATTACACACCCTCTCTGAAGTATGTCTAGAAGCCCTGCCATGCAAATACAAACTGAAATTTACATTTCTACTGGGTCTGCAAGACTGCTGTCTGACAACTCAAACCCCCCAGAGTTTATGTGTTCACATGTTCTAAATGATTTTGAATAAAGAAAATTAAATGCACATAACCAAATGCTTCGTTAAGACTTAATTACTCTTTGCATATCATCACAAAAAAAGTATGCTCAAGAGGCACCAGAATCTTGTTTGCTATATCTATTAACTGGACTGTTTTAACTACACAGCTCTCATGCCTTGATTTATAAAACAAACTGCTCATGTTTCCCTGAAAATTTATCTGGGCTTAAATTACAACAATTTACAAGATTAATTTTGCTTTTAAAAAATATTCCCTGCTAACACAATGTTTACATTTCTTCTTAACTTGATTCAATGTTGTATTAAATTCATATTTAATTTCAACCAAAAATAGCCCTGTTAGAATCATTTGCTATTTTATTTTAGAATTTGAAAGAAGAGTAAATAATCTCCACTAATGGTTATTTGTAGACCATAAACATGATAGTAACCCTTTTCAAATATATCCAAGAATATAGTATGTCAATCTAATTAAATTAATTTATAATGGTTTGACATACCAGGAAATTAAATACCTCAGGCAAGGATATCCTTATATCAAGTATTTCCTCTAAATAGAGGATAATTATGGAAGTCCTTTACATTTAAGTAGTATAATGAGAACAGAAGGAAGTAAAATTTTATTTTTTGAGATTTACATCTTGACTACAGGAAAATTTTCTCAACTCTTAAACATTTATCCTGTTAAATACAAAGTTGAAAATAGTCAAAACAATTGTAAGTTATCATGAACTCCACTTTTTCCTCCCTTTCAAAATACAAATTAGACTTATCGAGCAAATTATATATGTCATTTTTGGTGTAAAATTTCGGCTTTTAAATCAATTACAGTAACGAAACATTAAAATCAACATTTTATTTCGAAATCAGAAATATGATGCAAACTTTATTTCAACAAAAACAGGCAATTACAGTGCTGAACTATTTTTGCAGACACTAAGTAATCAAACAAAAAATGACGATGTAAATAAAAGACAGTAGATATCAGACGAATCATATTACTAATTATGACAAGTACTGCAGAGAAAACAGCGATGGCAACACATTCGAGCCAGAGACTAAATTACCCTCCAAAGATTTGAGCAACTAATATAAATTTGGATTTACCACCTGAGCTCAGAGGAACATATGTCAAACAAGACAATTCGACAAATTGGCAGTATCTAAATGTATCTAGTGAACCTTTTGTGCTTTGAAAGCCCAGCGATTGTTATTATTACACTGGATTTCCAGCCGCTGTAATAATACAAGCGAGTGTAAGAAATCCTCTCCATTCCAATATCCCGGAAACAAAATCTCAAATCTATCGGCATCGAACAGATTTCCAGAATCCGCAAACATTCATGTCTTTCCTTAGAAATTCTCTAGAACAGGAAATTAGAAATACAATTAAACCTTCTTCCTGAGGTTTTAGATGTCACCAAGGAATTTATTAAGCAAAAGGATTTGTTAAATGTTCGTCTTCATATAATGAAAGAATTAAATAAACCCCAAGAGATTATGGACTGCAGCCATGTTTGAGTAATTATAGTACAGAAAAAAAGCTGTGGTATCGGCTAAAATCTTGCGACGAACCATTTCAACGGTTAGAATGAACTTCAAGTCGACTAAAGCAGCACTGTAAAGTTCTCTTGCATCAGCTGAAAAGTTCTGAGATTCATTGCTTTCTTCACTCCAAGTAAAATGATTTCAACAACATCCATCTGAATCATCAGTGGGTTTACAGAAACATTTTGTGATGGCAAATTCAGTTACTGCCTTGGCAACCCTCCTCCCCCCCCTCAATGAAAACACCTGACAATGAAAAATCTGATTACTTTACTCAACTTGTTATTGTGTCCTAGTGTTCAGTATCGTTGATCTCATGTTTTGTGTGCAGCACCTTAAAGGACAACAATGGATAAAGTTCTATATAAACGTTCATAACAATAATAATGTCTCAATTAAAACTGGCATCAGACAGATGGTTATACAACTCACGGATGTTATATCATTGTTCATTCGTTATAAGTAATTAGCATGTACATGTAATTAAAACATGTAACCAAATACAGTAAACAGCTTTATTATTCTACAATTAGTACCACTTTATTTGCAGTAATCTAATTTACACAACTTGTATTATAATTGTATATCCAATACATATACCTTGGAGAAAACAAATTTACTATTAAGACAGTAGAATATCAAGTTGGGGAATGAAAATATGTCGAGGGGGAGAAATGGTGAAATTTATTAAAACCCACATCAAAGAAAATCTGAATCAATAAATAAAATGTACATATATATATAAAACCTTTTCTCCCAATCAAAAATTATATACCGGTACATACACGAACTACTTAATCAATGTTCAGATATTCTATTTTATTTTCTTATTCAACCAAATCATCCACTCAAACAGTAAACTTCATCGACCAAGTACACTGTTCCCTATGAGCGCATCCTTATTATACGGTGTGTTATCAGTACACGACAAACTCTAATCAAGTCATCAAAGATCTATTGAATGTACATGGAGAACGTAACCAAAACGATTGAGAATTATATACGGCTTGAATTTGTCAACAAGAGTAAAACTTATCCATCCAGTAACAATACAAGATGCAAGTTGAAGTAGAACTGATGACTCCCATGTTGCCTATTTCGGGGTCCTGGTCGATAAAATTAAATTCAACGTATTCATCTGAAAACTATTTCACATCTACTCCAAGTGTTCCGTTTCTCCAGATATTTAAGTATAAATGATCATGTTGTTAAACCAAGTCATACAGCTGTGTGAAATTGTTCAATTTTTATATGATAAAATACTCCAAACATTAAGCGTTAAATGAGCTATAATGATGTGTCATTAGAAACACAAATGCCTTTTTTCTGCAAGTTGCTGGGAAATTATTGAAGCTACATCTGATGTGCACGATAAACCACGTCAGTGTGTTCTAGATCATATCATTTCATCAAAGGTGGTTTATGCGTTGCAGGAAAACTACTAGCATTAAACAACCGGTGATTACCTTGCTAAATTATGCTGTCAAAGCTTCTGGCCTTCTCTTATCCTTTCTTACTGTCCACAAGGCATTTGAGCATAATCAACAAAAGCATGTGGACTCGTGTCCAGTTAATTACTCTGACTTTGGTCAGCCTGCGGACATCTTAAATGGCTCAACAATGGTTAAAGATTAAATATTCATTTGGCGAGCATTAGCTGAGGGACATTATTTATTGAGTGTTCAAATCTCTACTGAGTAAAAATGGTGACAACAAAACCATTACAGGTAGAATGGTTTAAGAATTTAATCTCCTGTCCCCGAGTATATTACTTCTGTGGAGATTGACTTACAAACTCTTGTTAATGTCATCTAATAGAGCCTACAGACATTTAAAATCTTGTTTCAATCGCGAAAACCAATGTCAGAAGGTGGTCCTGTATTTTATAGAATTTGGATTACTTGAATCCATGAGGCCATTGTGTGTTTTGTGTTCAATTGAGCACTAAGTGATTTCATACTTGTCATTAAACTTGTCTAGATTATACTTTGCTCAGTTTGTCGTCTGAATGCCACAAGAAACAGATAATTTTCTCTCAAAGGAAAGACTATAAATGTTATGTCACCATTATAACACCTAGAACAGCTTGCTCCGTTAACTTTATTGTGAGATGTAAGTACTGGCCTTGTTGAAGTGCTAAGAGCCCTATTCCATTATTAATAGCTACATATAAGCTCTTTCTTGCTGACAAAGCTTAAATCCAAACGTCATAAAAAAACAACTCAAAGGTATTCATTTTTTACCTGTAAATTTCATTTTCATAAATATCTAAAAATTCTCATTCATTATAACAGAAAGAATTGATCTTTCAAACAATATCCATTATCATCCAGTTGTACTGTGGTGATAAAATATATTCTACAATGGTATATTATAAATTCTACCCCTATACTGTTATATTTTATGGCGAATAATTTCTAAACAAAAGACTTATCTTGTCAATTTGAATAGCTGAGCGTTATTTTTAGTTGACAGAATAGCTTTCATCCATTGCACATAGCTTTGAATCAATTGAAAAATCAATAGGCTTATAAATTTGACAGGAATGACAAAACCTTTTCCTCTTTCTCTCTCCAATAATTACTGTCATATTGCTTCACAGGGAAAAAAACTCAAACTGACACAAGGAGCATGTCATTTAATTACTAAAAAGTAACACTGCGAATTTTTTCTCTACTTCAGATACATTTAATATATAAAATTGTAAGCACAATTTAACTGAAGTATTTATTGAATTCCATCGCGAAAATCTTCAAATAAAATTGCACAATAGGTATGTTCAATTTTAATTTAGAATATGATTGAGGAATATGTCTCAATCTCATGAAAAAATACTTGTCGCAATTAGCGTATTATCAATTTGTGAAATATATCATTATGATTTGTTTCATTCACGAACCTATCAAATTAGCCGATTTAAACATTGTTATTAGCTTTATACTTATATAGATAAATAAAGACATGGGCATGTAGGTACAAAGAACAGTATCCTGATAAAATTAGTTCTTAATTTACATCTAACAAGTATTCATGTGAGATAAATAGACTACAATTACCATATTAAATCTGCTTAACAAGATATAAATAAAACCATTCAAGATACTGTTACATTATTAAGATCTTGTGATGAGCTTTAATTGAAACTCATACCCAGGCTATCCACTTTTGTGCATGGGGTCGAAAGTGAAGAATTTGGCAAAATCAACTTGACACCTACAGAGATAATCTACAAGTGTACAAGATAATCGGCAAACAATTCACCTTTAACTGTCATTTAATCTGAAATCAAACACATCAACAGGTTGTCTACCAGTCTTTTGAGTTGCCGGGGTAAACAATGATTGTATGTTGTGCTATACAACTATGTTTAACCCTATCACCGGTTATCATGTATTTAGATAAATGAGTAATAAAGTTGATTATTTCGAGACTATCCTAGCACCTTAACTTGAGCTTGATTTGTGTCAATTGTGATAAAAGTCAAGTATTCTAATCTTTACCTGAGTGGTGTATAATTTATGATAGGGTAAATTATTGCTTCTCCTTTACTTTATTAATTTATGAACTCTAATCTTTCAATGGTTAGATTTTTTCCATCAGTTTAATAATATTTATTCCAAAATTAGCTTTCACTACAGTAGTTATTTTATAGTACAACCAGATATGAGCATATGGTTGAGATGTTGAGACACTTTATCATTGGTCTTACACCGGTTAAAAGCTGTGTGCCACTGTGTCCCCTTCTCAGAACAATTTGTAACATATACATTGAAGCAAGCAGGTACATGAATTCTAATAAACTTTCATGAAATTATTGTCCTAAAAAGACAATTTTTGAAATCAGTGTAACCCAGTGCTGTGGTCACAAGTGGGTGATTATAACTGCTGAGAAAATTTATCAAAGACACCAGCATAATATATCTGTTAAAGCCATTATCATGACATAAATATTCCAAAAAACACAACTCAGAAGTCAGGTTAAAAAAAATATAGAATAATTCATTCATCTTGGCTTAAAAAAACGGCTGTTAATAAGCAATTTATCATCGCTCAGATGTCTCCTGTCATACAGTACTAGATTCTAGAGTAAAAACATCTTATCTAACTGTTAGAGCTGGTTAAAATAGATTACTGATTCAACTGCTTGACTTATACATTGTTTTTTCCTCTTTTTTTCAGTTATAAAATTTGTTGAATTATGGAAATGGTAGAATATGAATTTTGCCAGGACATCATGATTACCTATAAACACTTTCAAACCCTTCAATTCAAATTCAGTTTGTTTTAATATCATTCAATCCACAACGGAGGCAGAGTATAAAGAAAAAATAAAGGATCGTACTGTTCATTTATTACACAGCTTTGACTAATAATTGGATAAAATATTATCTTTCAACATGTCTATGCTATTAATAATCCCCTTAGACATACACAAGCCTCGGACAATATATTGGTGCCTTATTATTGAATTTATCCAAAGACTTAGCACCATTAATTAATGAGTAAGAGTATAAAAGAAGGTAAGTGAGTGACACCTGACAAGTCTAATTAACAGATGTAAAGATAATGGAGATGACAATAAGTCTTCTCTCATTCCTTCAATCTTTCCACAATAACCTTTTGACAAGAGGAATAAATATGACTGCAATTAGGAGGTGACTTGTGTTTGGCGTGGAGCACCTGGGTACCGGTAAAAGTCTAGACCAGTAGTTCTGGGATTATAATAAACCATAAACATGACAACAAATAGGCGCTACTAACAGGAACTAGTTAAGTAAATATAAACTTTTGTCACAATATTAAACAATGTGTTCTTTAAAGTAACGTCTGTCTCACAGGAAACCCTAATCCCAAATGTTGCCAAATTTTCAATTCATCAAATCTTTCTATATAATGAATGGAATTTAACCAATTTTGGACTGATATTTCTTTTCAGAGATCCACCTTACAGAACATTGTAGTTTGCAAGGGATTAACCATTTCCCCAAACAACGGTCAGAGACTAAGATTGGTAGAGAAATAAAATGTTGTGGCTTGATCTACAGGGATTATGTAGAGATTAAAAGACCATCTTCAAATTGTCTGACACTTAATCATGTTTAAATTAATAATAAACCTTTATCCCATCTCCATTCGTTGCTAAGTCCTATCCATTACTGAATACAAATTTCAATTTATTTCACTGATGAAACTTTAATGCCGTGATTACTTCCGATCCAACATGGTGCAAACGTAAAAGTTATTTTCTCAAACCTTCCCGCTTATGACTCATAACAACCTGTTATTGCATGCATTACAAAAACCACAAATGCAAATATCATTCAGGAAGGATCAAAAAGCCTGATTCTGTGTGTAGAGTGCTCAGGCTAAGTACCAAGTCATGTCTCAGGAAATTTCATTGGATAAGAAATTGGCCTGTAATTTCGTACAATGCCCTTTGGTTATAATGGCTGCCACCTGTTTGTCTAACACCTTACAGAAGGAATCTAAATCTCTATCACCAAGTACAGAAGGTCAACTTCCCCTTTACCCAAGTGACGGAAGCAGAGGAAATAGCCTCAATTTCGTACAACAACAAACACCCTTAGTCACTATTTCTGTAATACAGCCACAAGTATATCAGTTTTACATTTACTAACGATATTTTTCATAAACGCTCCACAAAAAGCACACAATTGTTACGTTTCTAAACTGAATTAAACTGAATTAAATTATTATGTTGAGGAATCATAAAACCAGATTCCATCCTTTATCATCATTGATATCATTTTTAATTATTAATGAGACTCTAATCATGAAATGTTTCAATAACTCCCATATTTTATGCTTTATTCTAGAATGTCTTGTCCATGTTGAGTTAGGAGCGCTAGCAGAGAATCTATTATTATCCATTTGCTTCATGTCTACATGTACAATAAATATTCTCTCGACAATACATTACAGTTTTAATAAGTACTGCTTCAATTCATGTGGGAAAAAGACTTATGAAACAAAACTGGATTTATGGCATTAAAGACAAAAGATAATCTGGTATATTACATAAGTTAATGGATTAACCATCTATCTATAGATGTATAAGGAGGTGATAATTTATGATATTAAAATTAGTAGCAACCTCTTTCAGCTAAAGCACCTGGGCTGTGTTATATATAACCTAATGTAACTTTTTATTATCCTTTCTGACTGTATATGTACATTAAGATCTCTTAAACACCATGAATGGTGAGGAAAATGAGATTCATAGTTTGCCTAATTCAAGTCATTAACACTGCCAACAACATGATTAATTCATTCTCTGCTGTTACCAATTCCCAAATTGCTAAATTTGACAAATAGTTCATGATCGACCGATAAAAGAATAACTTTATTTTATTTAAGGTCTATATTTGGAATCATTACACAAATTTGAATGTGCAATTTGCATTAAACTTACACATTTAGAATGATGAAAAATATTTATTACATGAATCAGTAAGTTTTTGATTACACAATAGTTGACAGTATGACATTATCATTCACTAGTATTTGACGGATATCATATTTAGAAGACTTCATGGACAGGTTTTAATATTTGGTTGAATATAGTGCATGTGAAGTGAAATGCAATTGGAATGTTAAACAAACTAGTTTGTTATTTTAGTCAATAGATGTAGTACCCTATCACATAGTCAATTCAACCACTAGTGTATCATTCAGTATCCAGAACAACCCACTCTCTTACACAATACTATTACTTGAACCACTAAAGCTTAATCAAATTTTAAAGCTGAATGGAGGACTCTATTGTAGAAGATTACATGCATTAGAGTAGTACTTTTTTTTTTATTTACTTATTACACATGGCTGTTATTTGTTATGTCTACTCCCAAGTAACTGGCTGTGTTTATTATGATGCAGATAGACAACAATTACACCTTCCATCAAGTGTCTCAATTAGTATATTTAAATAGGTAGTAAGCACCTATTACACTTTATTCCAACCAACATACACATTGTCACATACAGATTAGCACCTCAATGTCAGGTAGTAACCATAGCAACAAACGACATATCTGGTCTCTTTGATGAAGAGCAGGTAAACTAGTGATGTTCAATCACCATTTGTAATAACTTTCTTAATAAGCTTATTTTTAGAAATCCTTTTATATTCCTTGGTCGCATTATGTCAATAGTTCATTAATTAATTGTACCATGCATTAATTAGGGGTATTTAGAGAGATTTTTACTGTGCAAGGCGCTGAGTTTCCAATATGTCACTGATTAATCAAATACTTGCGTGTTCAGTACGGTGGCAATGAGGCCAAGAAAACAGATTTTCGCACTTGTATTATTGCATTGAGTGACTGGAAGGCAACCTCGTTTCTCTATTCTTTTCTTATTGATTTATTAGTTTTATTCGCTTAATCTGATAGGAAGCTTGCCATTATTTTCACAATTCCTACACCGATAAATAACTAACTATGGACAATATTTTATAAGATATATTAATGATGTCATGGCCAGTATAATCCCATTAAGGAAATATTGTTATGAGAAAATAAATCATGTATTTAAAAGTAACCGGAATAATGGGAACAGCTTTCCAATAATGTCGACTGACAATGGAACACTAGTTCTATTTCAGAACGACAAATTAAAAAATATTTACTGTTTGAAGGTCCGTTTGACCGAGTTGAAATAATGACAGTGACATAATTTTTTCATTAATCTAAAATATAAAGCCATAATGTGAATTCTATGTTTCAATCATTAAAGAGTAGATTTAATCAGATGTAGCCAGACAATTCATGACAAGCGAGACCACGCAACCAAAGACCTTAACAGATGAAGGATTTATCATTTGAAATAATATCTTCAAATTCGATTCACAATTTTTTTGCTATGTTAGCAAATCTGAATGGCACATGTTGCATGTTGTGAAAAATTGTTCCAGGATATTGACAAATCTGAAAACTAACTAAACCTTTAACATTGCCAGGTTCTTAAAGTAAGAATTCTTGGTGTAGATTGTATAAGCTTAGACCTATGGGCTTTAACCCCCTTTGGGATAAGTGTACTGTCCATTTTATCAATTGTCAAATATTCTTGTGAATTTTATTTTTTTTTTATATAGTATTGCATATAAGTAGAATAAAGCATCACTATGATTGGGGGGTGGAGAAACATTAGAAAATGTTTAACTCATCAAGTGGATTAGAGAGAGAGAGAGAGAGAGAGAGAGAGAGAGAGAGAGAGAGAGAGAGAAATTAGGTCAATATCCACCTGACACAACCTAGGTCATTTCGGGACTAACATATGGTTCAATTTCATTTCAATAAGTTGGTTGCCTTGGGCGGAAACCGGAGGACCCAAAGGAAACCCATGTGGTTGGAAGGCAACCCTACTTCTGGTCACGTACAACCGGGGAATTTAAACCATGAAAGTTGTAACTCAATGACAGACCTTATGATACAGCATGCACGCGCTAACCATTTGGCCATCCACCCCCACCCCCTTAAGTGGATCAAGGGTTAATCTGGTTTTTATGGAATCCATATGATGGACATTTATACTGGGTGTATATCATATATTACTTCTACCATCAAGCTTTGTACTGTTGATTTCAGTTATAAAATATTAAACATATGAGTATTAAGACTTATACATATATAATACTTACTACTACTTACAAGTAAGCTTATAAATATATGGAGTAATACAATACTAATTAACCAAGGTTCAGGTCAACCATAAATATATTCAGACATTAACTTGCCAGCTTTGATAAAAGTATGAGTGCTAAGCCAGAAAAGCCACAAGGCCAAACTCCAGTAAATGGTTTCTAAACCCCAGTACTACAAATCAATAGAAATTCCCTATATTTTATTTATATAATCGTTGGTTAAGATAGTGTTAGGTTAAGGAAAAGTGATTTGATCACAGAGGACTAAGTATAATAACAAGTTAAACTAATAAAATATAGTCTGCCATGCTCTATTATTAAGCAATGAAAGGCCAGTGGTCGGTATTAGTGTTAGCATTCTAAATGAGGCGAGATACAGGCTAAATCCCCTGTCAGCTTCAATCAATATACCAAATAAGACAAGTTGGTGTTTGTCCCTTATTGCTCTCTAAAGTCTTCTTTCACACTTTTTCCTCATTTGACCACAAGATACATCAATACAAGATATGCAGAGCTATACATTACTAGATCTGTGATCAAATCTTGCATATATTTTTGGCAGTTTCCATAAATAAAATATTTTCAATATCTTGTGAGTTGAGTGCTTCAATATAAGATTCATTTGACTTGATCTGTATCCCATGGGAAGTGGTGAACATGATTGGTGAGATATTCCTGGAATGGGCTATAATATGGCCTATGCTTTAATCTCACTTCACACATAGCTTTTAGATGTGTGATTCTTCAGGATGACTGTGGTCATTTATGCAGTCTCTTAACAGTTATGTGAATATGATTGACCTCGACTCAACTTCAGGGGTCAAGATAACAATCCTTTGTCTGTTACTGATCTGTATGGTACTTCATCAAATTAACGAACATCCATTCCCCTTATGCCAAGTTCTTTTTTTTTAACTAGTAGACTAACAATTTCACAAAAGGACTAAAGATGCATTGAGTTGGCTTTAATTATGGTTGATGTTAGCTATAGGGTGTAATTAGTAGAAGGAGATAAGCGGAATACATTAATCACCTTACATCAGGGTAATACACCACACTTCTTGGCTTGAAACACTTCAAGTCAGTATTGACAAGTGTTAGTCCAGATGAGATTATTAATTATGTATAAGACTCTAATTATATTTATTGAGAAATGTGGAATTGGCCTGCTGCTTGCCTATTGTTTTTACCTATATTTCATGATTAAATCTATAAGTTGCCCAGCAAACCTTATCAATTATGTAGGAGATTGGCACTACCAGTAGAAAACAGATAATTAACAAAAGACGGAGGAATGTATTTGCGGTAAAATTTCTGAATCTCTTGAGAATAGAGTAAGTTTTCTTTTTTCTTTATCCAATTAAAACATGGAAGTTTAGACAAGAAAAAAGGCCCATGTAAGTGTAAAAACATGTCTTGTCAAAGGTAAGGACTGCAGTCTAAGAAAAACATTTTAAATTTTAATTGACTGATAAAAAGTTCCCTGAATGATCGTCTTCCGATGTGTGGTAATTAGAATAGAAGCTTTTAAGGAATCAATCTTTTTCATACTGTTAACACAATTTAACAGATATTAACAGAGATAGCTTGCCAGGCAATGAAACATGCTTTAAACAGCTACATGTATATATTCGGAGCAGCACATAAAGGTTGTTGCATTGTGAATCATTGTAATTACTGAAATATATGGGTTCATAAACTAAACTGAATAATGCTTTTAATTTTCAAGCAGATGCCTGATGACTTTAATTGTAACCGTTCACAATATTCTGCAAAGTAAACAAGGGCCAAAATTTTAGAAGAAATGGGATGGGTTTTGGCATCTTGATCTAAATTCTAAATTGAAATTTAACAGTATTCTGTTTTTCACTAATGTAAATATATACAAATTTTAAAAAGACGATACATGTAGCTTGTAGAGTGCGGACCTCAGATAAACCGGGGCGAAATCAATATGTGATGACATTTTAGGGCCTATATAAAAACCAAAAGGTGAAACCTTATTGAATGTAAACAGTTTTGGGAAGATAATGGGGGCAGAGACATTTTGAATGTTCATTTATAACTTTCCTACATTGTACAGTTAATATCTTGATACTGATAACGGGGGGGGGGGGGGGGGGGGGGGGGATAAGACAAAATGGATAATAAGATTTATTCCACAAGTAAATTTCAAGCTAACTGATGTCTGCTCTTGAAGAGTTTATTTTGTTGAGTGCTGTAAAGTATACACCCAGTCTATCTAGGTGTAATGGCTGTCTCCTGCCTTTGATGAGATCGTTTGACGAGAGATGAACACGCAGGTGTGTTAGGATAGATTCCTCACAAACATGAACAAGAAACAGGACGAACATTTCCTTACAAATTGATTTATAAAGGAATGGGAAATTAACATCTAAATACCAAGTACATGTTTGATAAATGAGTATTTAGAAGCCGGGTTTAAAGCACAGGGTTTTCAATTAGACGATAAAACTATATCAGTATTGTTTCTTTTGTTATCAATGTACATATTTCCTATTTTTATTATATGTCCATAATCAATAATAATTACACATGGCATAATATAACCATCAGTATAGGTAATAATAGGAAATATTCCACACAATATTCCTGCATGCAATAATTCTCATTACATAAAGTGAAATGGGAGCAAATTCTAAACTATTTCTCATAGTGGAGTAGATCTATCTAACAATGAATAAAGCATTTATTAATCATCAAAACTTTGATTAAAAATTTATCTTCTTTAATTTATTAATTTAAATGAGTCATGTTGTCTTGCTTTCCGAAGATTTGAGATTCTGTCAATAGTTTGGTAATTTTTTTTTTAATCTCAAGGACAAGTACGATGAAAATGATTTTATTACTGTACACTTGACCCTCCCTTCCATAAACAACAAAAGGCCATTCAGCTTATTTCTTCCACCTTTCTACTATCAACAGATTTGCTATTTTCTATATACACGCATATATTTTTGGCAGTTCATAAATACAGCTGTAATAAAGCTGGTCCGCTCTAGTGTTCAAGACTTGTGTATAGAAAAGTATATACTGTAAAGACCGTGATTTCAAATATAATTACTAGGGAAAAACTCCCCATACCTATTCTCTTCATCATAAAGAAAAACTTAGAGCCTTGCAAAGTAGTGTTTACATAGAAATGTTCAAAGTATAACGATTAGATATAGGTGTGGGAAGATTACACATCCAGCAAGTTCGCCTAATTCCTTTCACAATGGATGTCTATATAAACCTTGCTTGCAGCAAAGGGAGATGGGACTACAAAGATGATATGATAAATTTTAGAAATATTCACCCAATCAAAACTGGGTTGACATCTTATTTCTATTTATTAAATTTATCCTATTTTATATGATGATAGATGTACTGGACGACACAAACAATATGTTGACTATGAAAACGAAACAAGTTATGAATCTATCCAAATAAGATATTATATGTACAAATAAAGTATCAATGTTTTCGGGCAGGAGTAAAAAGGAAAGCGCCAAGGTTGAGCAAATAATGATTTTCAATTGAATTTATCACAAATTCTAGTGTTTTCATAAATTCAAGATTCAAAATTTGTTTGTTTTTTTTTTGTCCACATAAATCATGGTTTAATTTTAACTTAAGAAACCTAAATGGTAGGAGTAATGTTCACCAAGGTTAAGAAAATATACATATTAAAAGCAGCACTGATAAAATTATCATTTGGCATCTCTCTCACACAAAATAAATAAACTACAAGTTCTTGATATACAAACAATCTGATTCTTCTAAACAAACAATACCTATGTAAATTCTTAATCAGTACATACTCAAGGTACAGTATTAACATCAATTTAAACTACCCACCCAGGTATGTATATTAATGAATACCCAAGGGACACAGAAATCATTTCCAATATACAACCAAGAGTAAGATTATACACAAAACAGTATATATGTATATTAGCCACCTGTTAGCACAATCAAATCACCTTCAATATACAACAAAGATTAAGAATACACACAAGTAAAATTGGTGTGTATTGATAAGGTACACAGTATGCTTAATACATCAATTTGATTCCTTTTGTATATCAGATCCATGATATCAAAATTGCATACACAATTATAATGTACACAATCATATTTATTCTATCTTTTCTGGTTTTTATACAGGATGTTTGTAGTTAATTTGTGTCTAAATAAGCAGACGGTAGTTTTATGAAGTTAATCTAGCAAACTGATATCCCCACTTATTCTTCATCATCTAACCTACGCTGGTCCTGATCAATAATCTATCCCGTTGACCCAATGACCCTAGCTTCTTCCTGTAAACTCTTTAATTAATAACAAGTTGGAAACGACCAGAAAAATTGACATTTATGACATTTCACTTCTTTTTTAAGTGATTGCTTATTTTGACAACACAACTGAGGAGGTCATTTCTGAAAAGGAATTTGAATATATAACAGTTAAAAACAGAAGTCAATCAATAAAATTTTTATGTTAACTTATGGAAGCATGTCAAAGTCAATAACAATAGGTATTATACACCTCGTTCCGATGAATGCATCGGAATAATGCCATATTTTTTTAAGTCAATTGTTTGGTTTCGTCAAATGGCTCGCTACTCTTTAAGGAAAAAGAACAGGTGCCATTCTCATAGCAACATGTCAAGGGGCTGACAGACGACATAAAATTGCCATCAAGAATAATAAGTGAGGATCTCTGGAGATTTCCATGGAACTTCAAATTCCATAATTGATCATAATGTGGCTTAAAAATCCATAATTTGAGTTAGTGGAATAACTGACTATATTTTGTACCATAAACTATTGTTATAATATGGTTATATAATCCTATTTGATACCATATTACAAGATGCCTGAGGGTAAAACTCTGGTCATAATTCAGACATAACCTTATATAATGCCGAGATCAACTTACAGGCTATAATTGAGATGAAAATTTGGTAGCTTATTAATTGAATTCTGACATCCATTTGTGTTAAATTCATGTCATTATGTATACACCCTTTTTTATCCGGTTAAATCAGTTCAACAACACATTTTTTTCCTATAAGAAAATTAATGTAAGCTTTTCAATTTACAGGAACTCTTTTTTCATTTATCAATGATTGAAAAAAGATGAATTATGAAAGCTAACATGTTATCATTTAATGTACAAGCTCAGGTGTTTGAAATGATTTAAGGAATGATTTCTAAATGGTTAATTACAAATGCAAGAAAAAGTATTTAATAATAATTGTCAGATCTACGGTATTAAACTTTTGAGTGTGAAAAATTCATTATGGCAGTGTAATTAAATACTTTAATTATTGATATATGCACTGCTTCATTAGCTAATTATTATTCACTGACGAAGACAAGTTATTACAATGTTAATAAGGCTGTTCCTGACAACTGCACACTACCTATTACAAATCTATTGAAATCTAAATTAGATAAAATTGTGAGAATATACTGAAGATATTTTTTGCTGAATCAATGGTTAACAATTCCTGAACACTAAATTTCATTTTGAAACTAATGATGCTGGAAAGTTTGTGAAATCAAGAACTATGTTATTTGATTGTATATATGATGAATATCCATTGGACCATATCTTTATCCTTACAACATGCACAGGTTCTTCGCATGCAGAAAGATGCAATACATGTAGTTTTACATACAACCCTACGCATTTGCAATTGGGAGAAAGAAACCGCAAACAACTGATGACAAACCAAAGACCTATAGTTCAAAGCTGAAAACCACTTGCCCATGAGTAATGTCATCTGTACATATAGCTACAGCTATTGCATTTCAATAATGCATAAAGGTATTCCCTAATGCAATATTAGTTTTGGTGTACCTGTATTTGTATTGAAACAAAGGGACATTTTTTAAAGCAGTATAATCAGTCTAATCGAGAAAATAAATGTACTTAATTTTGAGTAATATTCAGGTACTAAAATACTTATAATAATGTAATTTTCAGCACATACATTAAAATACTCAAAAAAAAAACCCCTCTACAACTCGAAAATTGAAAGTCAAAACGTCTATATCTCATTTATGGTCATGTATATTCATCTCAAATTTTCCAATTACATAAAATCAACGAGTGAAAGACCCCTGAAATGTTAATGAATGAATGAATAAAATGCAGTTTAACGTCCTACTTTTTCTGCACCAAATGGGCTATAATGAAAACAGCATAGTGTTAATTTCTGTTTAAAGTACCACTTCCTTCACCTGAGTGTATTAATAAATCTCATACACTATAACATTCATGTACAGGCTTTTATTACTAATGGTGGGAGTATGCAGTACCTTGTACCAATACATTTTAACCATTGATAATAAAACAATGGCTTTCAAAGAAATATGTCTGTTCAGTCACTGTGACTAGTTTATTGGTTAAAAAGAAAAAATGGATGTTCCGATTGGCTGGTCACCAATAAAAGATTATTGATTATTGCTTCATTTTAAACTCTCTTGACCGCTTTTAAATGGAAAACATGGTAACTCCATCTTAAAGACACTACTCCACCTCCGTTCAAACCTGTTAAGGTAGCTCTAAATAAAATATGAAAAGAAAATTCATTTCTCTAGTGATTTGTGACAACAATGTTATGTATCAAGGTATCCTGCATCCTTTGTTCATAATAGAAATATGAAAAGCTTTCAGAAATTAGAACAATTTGTTTAGGATAAAGGACTCTTAAGACAATGCATATCATAAATATTGATCTTGTACAACTAAAAAGCAACTTTTAATTCCATAAAAGCAGTGGCAATCTATGCATGGATTTAAAATATTCATAACTTTAGAGATACATATATTGTAACTTTGACAACCATTAGCCAAATAGCTGATAAATAAAAATGCTTGCAGTTATTTGCTAACGCTTTAACACTAATGTTCAAATCACCATCACTATTTCTTAAGTAAATATTTAGATTTTGTAAGCTTGATTTACTAACAAATTTTGAAAATGGCAGATGATTTATAAACTTGCTAAACCAGACTTGGTTTTAAGTGATGTAGGGACCACGAATCTGACATGTAAATGATAAACCAGCTTTAGTATACATCTAAAACATGGTTACTCTGAGACAAAAAAAACTACAAAATGTTTTAATCTCCACTTGAAATACGAAACATAAAAGGGCTGTATATGGACAAGTGATAAATCATGGATTATAGTTTTACCTAGATATAATATTTTACAAGTTTTACAGCCAATGTACAA
The DNA here is from genome assembly GCA_963678685.1 of Patella ulyssiponensis. Classification (NCBI taxonomy): domain Eukaryota; kingdom Metazoa; phylum Mollusca; class Gastropoda; family Patellidae; genus Patella; species Patella ulyssiponensis. Next base: position 48,037,093 of record OY783229.1, on the reverse strand, counting down.
CAAGCAGACTGAACTTATGACGCAGGTTTTATTAAGTATCATAGATATTTAGAGACTTAAGTGTGCTACGATTCAGACAGTTGTTCCATGTTACCATTGGACAGTAGTATTCAAAAGCAGTCAGAATTGCAACAACAACTCCTTAAGATTTAAATGGAATCAATGAGATCCAAGGCCTAGACTTCTCATATCACAAGGACTAATAAAACATAAGGATCATTAACTGTCTTTATCTGAAGTGTTTCCACACTCAGCCATTGTTTAAGTTAGATACAATTGATATCAACTGCTCTAGTAGGATTGACTTCAATTCTTTGAAATCAGTAAGTCCTGTTTAAAACTTGTTCTGTTTAAATTGATGAGCTTTTAGTGGCTACTGGCGCTGACCTCCTTTCCTTATTATTCTTTTCTAATACAGAGCTATCAGATATCAGACACATTAATGTTTACTTAAGGGTGCCACAACCAGACCATGTGTTCAAATGCAGATTTTATTTTTCGTCAAAAATTTACAATCGTTTATTGTTTACCAATTGAATCGACAAATAATTGCATGGAACACAGACTTTTTCAAAACAAAAAAAATCCAACCAACACAGTTGAACTTGAAATTACAGACAAGACAAATGTTTAGGTGAATCTCATGTCAGATCACAAGGTCGTTGATATATGGGAATTAAATAAATAGTCATGTTCTTATAAATGAACTGTCTTCAGAAATATCGTCAGATGGATGGCACATTCACCCATGATTGAATGCGGTGTTAGGAAAAAAGCAACGTTCTCCATCATTTCTTCTAAACCCACGATTCGCACGCGCTGTTAAACGCCACTATTCTATAAACCATTGGAAAACCTCAATATTTGATGAATGGAACCACATTTTCTGAGAATTCCCCGGAGAAAAATTGCTTGTTCCTTTCACTCACATGACGGGATTATACACGACCCGTGTCGAAATGTTGATTATTGATATATATGCTACTTTCGGTTTATTTACCGTCCTTGAATCAGCAGGAATATTATTGAAGTTTGGTTGAAATCAAAAGAATTCTTTTCTGATAAAAGTCGTCGAATCAATTTCAGAAAATAAAAAGCAATCGCGTTTACTTTCCCATTAATAGTCTTCGAGCCGTTGATCCGTAGACACCTCTTCGAGAAAAGTAGAAGCAAAGGGCTAACGGTGAATCGAATCTGGGTCATTGTGAGACAAAATCCTATGACCGTTGATTCTTTATAGAACCAACTACTAAACAGTAAACCATTATCGTCAGTCTATCTAAACGAAATAAAAAAGCTGTTTATTGCTGCGACATATACGCTTCAAAAACCACGAAACAAATAAATAACAATTCAATATATCATCTAGTAACGAAATGATATAGATATCCTATTCGATTTATCTCCGCTGTGTAATAAACAGTATTTCAAAAAGCTATGATGATTCGTTTGGCACAATCAATAGCGACCTCCATACATTCAACCGGCATGGGATTATATTCTCGCTCCACGATACGGCTAACATGTCGTTTCTATACCATCTTTCTTGATATACATTCCTGCAAGCAGTTTACGTGTATATTTTGATAAGCATTTATAAACTAACCAGCCTTCTATATATGCCATTTAGTACATTTTTATCATCCGTATAGATTTCAATGTCGGCCTGTTTTCGATCAATTTGGCGCGAATGATCGTAAAGGGAGATTGTGGAAGTAAACAAGAACGTTTCGAAAAAAAATGTTTTTAATTTGAAACACATTCAGTTTTGCATTTGGTGTCATTTTATTCTGTTAATGTCCATGTTTGGTTTGATTTTTTTATTTTCAAATTAACATTCGATATAGACAAGTAAAAATCGTGACAGGGAAATAGCAGTGGTTTCATGAAAATAAACAGTATACAAAGGCTTTCAAGTCATTTTTTTTATGATTATTTCACTGGAATTCTTTAAAAGTTGAAAAGAGGGATATATAATTCTGACCCTAGATAATATCATTTAATTCTGTTTTATTAGTTTAATTACGGTAAAACAGCAACCGTATAATTGTAAAATTAATATGTTTTATTATTGTTTGCAAAACACCCTCGCCTGTAAATATACGAAAAAAATAATTTAAATAACAATATCGGGGTATTTTTGTTAAATGCTGCACATTATTCAGATATTTCTTTGGTGAATGATAATACACATAAATAACTCCGTATTTTCCAATACTTATATTAAATATAAAAGGCTTGAAATGTATGAATGTAATTTAACGACATTGATATAGATTTTAGATTAGGTTTGAATAATTTTATGCACTGGTTACTTCAATACATTATAAAATAACTACTTTAAACGGAGACGAAGCCTGGACGGCTAAGCACCAATTAGGGGTCATTACGATATTATCGAAGCACAGATGTTTTCATTACGATTGGTCCGTAAAAGCGATAATTCAAACGTGGCGGACGATATCGCCATTACACTTAATATCAGAGGAAAACTGAGCCCAGTTCATTTTAATTGCTCATGTATATAAATTATGTTAATCCGAAAATATGTCCATTTTCTGGACTTTGGTGATTGCCGATAACCCAAGATCCGGTCCCATTTTTAATAAATGTAGCAAAGAATGGCCTTAATCCGATTAATGTCCCTATTGGTTTGTTTCCTTGCTCTGAACATTCTTTGTCATTGATTTTTCCGGCATTGTTCTGGGGTGAAAGAAAAACTTTCTAAATTACTTCTCAAAGGCGTACGGTCAACGGGCGCACGAGCTTTGGAATGACATGTAATACATTTCATGAGACGACAGGTAGTTATTATAGGCTCAAGGGGGCGGGATAGCCTTCTCATCTCTCTGTGACTCCACATGGACATCTCCATCCGACACACCACCTGATGTCAAAGTTGAACTCTGATTATTTGATCACCTAGTACAGTGTATAACATTAAAGCTCAAATACACTCATAAATAATTAACCTGCCCTTATATAACGGCCCATCGTAATCTGTCACACCCATGAACCCGTTTCAACATGCATGTACTCTTCGAGGGTATATCTCACATAACCTATTTAATATAATCATTCAAATAAGAAAAACTTGTTTTACAAGTGTTGACAGAAGATGAAGACGATTATACTTATCAGGAGTGGGTTCAAAGATGACGGATCTCGACAATCTTCACATATTCTATTTCTTGTTAATAAGGTTAAAGTTTATAAGATATACATATATTATATGTATTTCATATATATCTTGTATAATATTCATGATAATTATTTAGCTTATCGTTTATTGACCAAGATTCAATCAAACCTATTTTCACATTGAACTGCCCCCATAAATAAAGTCGCCAGGTGCTTTTTTTAGTCTGCAAAACAAATCAAACCCCAAGTTCATTCAAAACGTGTTTCATAACTTATTGGAAAATGACAATTGAGACGAATATAGTACAACATTCAATGTAATATTTTGTAAATTTTCATCCCACGCGACCCTTGCAATGACAAATACTAGATATCTATTAATTCTACAACTTTTCGTATACAACCTTTTTATGGACAACCACAAAACAAATTAACATATCTAATGGACAATTAATTAGAAAGAATGAGAGTAATTGGAATTCTAAAAGAGCCGCTTGGTCGTTACATATTCAGTCTATCTTTATGTCATGTTGACAAAAGATTAATCATATTATGGGCTTCAGGTAAAGATGACATGTCGAAAACCACAATCTCTACCAGCATGCAATGACATCCTGGATAAAGTTCGAGTCATTCTTAATTCCGGGACAATAGAATTATTTTGCTTACTGTGGGCGTTTGCACACACTTGTTCATTACCAAATAGATCTCGTCATAGATGAAAATCGACTCCTTCACGTTCGTGTGTTTACGTTAAGCTGGACACATTATTTTTACATAAATAACCCACTCTTTTCGAACACGCCTATTTTCTTTCAGCATCAAGCCTTTATTGTATCTTTTTAAACTTGGAGTTGATATAGCAAAATTACAAATCATTTTATCATTATCAATTTCGCATTTCGTAAATTTATGTCTTCAGAAACCATAATGTAAACAAAATGTGGGCGTACGTTTCCACCACCTTCAACCTTGCCTATGTCAACAATTTGTTCAAATTTATCAATTGATGAAAGCAGATTTTCAAGATTCATGTGTAACTGTTCTGAGTTGATATGCCAAGCTTTTGGTAAGTGATTAGTGATTTTAAAACTAATCTAATAGTTGTTTCAATGAGAAAAAATGGGTTTCTATGACAATAACCCGTGGTCACACGTTGATTACTACAACCCACGCCGATATTCGAGTAACATTGTGTTGATCGTAGTGTTGCAATCCCATACCCATTTCTATCATTTCATTTCTACTTTGTTCAGCGTCAAGGCGACTTTATTAAAATTTTAATAAACAAAAGCTCATATAACATCAAACGTTGCACATTGAATCATTATTATTACGTTTCGAATCGTCATGCGACCCAGTTAATTATATCTTCTTTAGAATTACAAGAAATGTAAATTATGTATGATTTTTAGATGAAGTGTACAAGGTTGTTTATAAGTGTCCACAATGCTGCGGAAGAACAGGTTGTCAGCATCAATAACTCCTCGTTCAAACGAGACCTCAAATACATACGCACATATACGAAAAATAGCTCCGTCTACCGCGAATGCGTAAGATAATATTTGATATAGTTTGAAGGGAATTTTTGTCAAGTATTATTTCCCGCATGATCTAGTACAGTTTACAACAACTCATCGCTTTAGACATGTACTGTAGTATTTAGTTACTCGTCAGTCGCCACTTGCTCTAGCAGACGCCCCCAAACATTAACGTAGTAACACGGCTTTCTGAGCGATAAGCGCCTAAAAAGATGAATATCATGATGCTAGGAAGATTTGTCAAGTGATATCGAGTTGAGATTAAAGTAAAAGACTTACCTCTTCTTCGGGTGTTGTGTTAACTGAATCCATACTTTGACTAAGAGCAATATTAGAATCAGTATTAAGTCCAGTGCTATTATGTGAAGCCATTTCGGTCGATCTCATTTCTAGAATGGAACCAATTGTTTATGTTTTGGTGGTATAGCGTAAAATTGCTATACCCAGTTCTCCAAATCGACAGACTTTTGACTAGTAGTAATAATGAACACAGTCGTTGGGTGTGGTAACTATGAACGTGAGATATCCACGCCTTCGAACTCCCCGTTCAATGATATGTGTTAAAATCGCCGGGCTAAGTCGGCACGCGTTGACTACTTGAATCAAAGGAGTCAGAATTCCCTTACATTCACTGATGTGCGCTTCAATATAAGTGCGCTTGGTGCAAAGTGCAGTGGAAAGACTGTGAATTAAAAGCCCAACACTCGGTGTGGCTATTTCTCTTTCCCCTGCATTCAGTCACACACGTGTCCTGTACAAGAGAACGTTTGAAATGAATCGAATCCCTTTCCACTATACACCTCCGTTTATTTTGTTATTCAAATGCACGCACATTCACTTCATGACGTCACGATATCCCATACTTCCCCGCGAACTATGACCCTTTGAAGCGGCCTTTTGTCTATCAAATGCTTACAATACGATTAAATTCAATGGGTATTTAGTGATTAACAACACGGGAGAGCAAATGACAAACCGATTATTAGTGAAGACTATTGAATACAGTTTATGGTAGCCAAACATGGAGTCGATAGTGAAAGAAGCTAGATTAAGCACGAGACTCGAACGTGTGTTGGTTATCAGCTTATGACACGATGGAAGTATTAGTCTTTATAAAATAATATCTGCATTAGCGGGTTATCTAATCATAATGATGTTGTTAATAACGCAATTAAAACCGTTATATACATATTAATATAACGGTATTATAAACTACTGCTTGCATATCATACTATCACAATTGTTTATTTTCATGATACTAATTTGCGCCATAGGCCTACCACGTGAATTTCATTCTATTAAAGTCAGTTGAAAACTGTCATCAAAAAGAGACATTATAACATGGACCTTATAATATGTATCATAAGGTCCATGATTATAATAATAACTATAATTTTGTATACTTGCTATAAAAAAGATATAAGGCTTGTAACAAAAGACTTTATTGATTAATTTGAATTACATGCATAACTTAGAAATAATATATGCAAATATTCCAATGAAGCATGCAGATGTCTTTTATTAAGCAAATACCCGGTTTTAATTTGTGAAATATTGTATAAAAACTGATAAGAATGGTATGGCCTTTTGTTCTATGTTCCGATAAGCATTACTATAAATGTTATAGTAATATGGAAATAGGAATATTATGATAAAACAATATATCAGATACAGAAACGTGGTAAAATATTCATATTTTATGTAAAGTAGGAATGAAATAAATAAGTCACGTTATTCACGATCATTTTGTTACGAATTCAAGGGAGTTAATCGATATTTCTGTTATTTTTTTTGATATAAAGTTATGAAACATTGAAACGAATTTAGTATGTTCGGCTATTCGTTTCACGCGTATACATTCACGATACAATAATGTTTTGTACAAAAGCACTGCATGACTTACTGAAATAAGAAGTGGGGTGATAACTCAATCAGCATTCCTGACATAGATTGATAAACATGTGAACTCCCAAATAGATAAAATATTGGTAGCTCTGTGTTTTTAATAACGAAAACAAACTATATTCTTTATGATGCAATACATCCTAACATGGCTGGGGAATTAATTTATGAAGAAGAAAATAATGTCCATTGGCTATTTAATTGTGTTTACGACGCCGTATATTATATGTTTTTTTATTAAGAAGCTTATATGTGATTAATGTTCAATATTGAATCAATGTTAAATCCCATTACGTTCGTTATAGGGGGATTAACTGCTGAAAGCTTTACCCGGCTTTAACAACAATAATTGAAGAATTAAATCATGCGTGAGAGGGGGGAGGGTGATGTGGGGAAGGATGGAGGTGGGTAGTCTGGCGTACGGAATTGTTTTTGGACACAGTTATTTTGCAAACTGGAGGTTAGCCACGGGAGCTCAAATAGGAAGACTATCCTCGATACGGTCCCGGTGTGGCTCATCGTGGTTTTCCCCTCCTCAGTGATGCTGTCAAAAATAGAATCTTATCGACCTGCTTCTATATTTGATTGATAATATTAACAGATCTTTAGATCAATTTTTAGGTGACCCCGTTCAAGTAATGTCTTAAAAGCATATGCAGTATCTAATCACCCACTTTAAAATGTACTTATATCAAGATCAAAATATCAACGGTAGATAATCTCCCGGTATGGATTCATTCGGAATAAAAAGAGGTCCAGCAAAATATTTTATCTAAGATAATAGGCGGCACTGGTTTGTTTTGACCATACTGCGTTTATTTGTGACTTATGTCCAATTGAATACTTTGGTTACATAGAGAGCTATCTGCAAACGTAAAACCGATACAGATTGGGCTGCTCAATACTGTATCTACAATAACTTGTAATTAATTTCAGGTAAATACAGCACTAACCCCCATTCTTTAAATGACACAACGAAGAGCAATATTCCCTAACGGCTAGATATGACCTCGTCTTCCATTAGCCCAGGTTAGGTGCAGAAGAGTAGGACGTTAAACCCCATTTCATCATTTCATCAGCTAGATATGACCCTTGACAAATACGACCAATCGTCTAGCATACTTGCGTTTTGACTTGTTACGATTTTTTTTCTTTTTCTTTTATTACAATATTTTTTCCAGATCTGAAAAGATATGCAATATTTTAAGTTTGAATTAAGTTTTCAAATTGCATTAGATCGCCTAATTAACTACAGTAACCATGGCTTTAATAAGGGTAATAAATAATCTACAAAAATTGTCCACCCTTTCTTCCGTCCCGTCCTTTAAAACGAAATAACCACCAACATAGGAACATAAATAAGCATGGGTTGTGTGAGCAAATGCATTGATGAGATAGAGATGGGTAAATGGATTAAAGAATGGAAGAATGAATTAATAAAATATAAGCATGTTAAGCCTTTGACATTTTGGGATAATTAAAGAAAATGAGACATTGGGTATCAATAATTAAACTAACCTTTCTATAACTTTATTTGCTGTCTTTGAAAGAAGACAAGAATACAGAATTGAAAGATTCTAGAAATATTCCTTTGTCATCGAAACATACTCGCATTTTAGTATAGCGTAAATGAATTAAATGGACATATATGCATCCTTGCATTAGCCTATGATTAATGATGTCATCCCATTATTACTGTTATTCAGCCCCGACTACCTGAAGTCATCCCCATACAACATTCACAAGGATCCATTTACTCCCAATGAAAATTACATGGATTCCATAGGTAGTTTAGATGTTAGTCACATCGACTAAATTGTTAGCTATGTGATGGTTATTTGAATTACCCAAACCGATGAGACGTGGCATCCGGCGTACACTATCTATTATACCAAGTACACAACAGCCATCACCAGCATCAGATTATTTGATATTAGGTGATTATATTTAGAAATCAAAAACATTGCAAGTTCATTGCGATTCATTTGATTTATCACAAGATATCTTCTAGTAAATCTCTAATTCAGTATTATTTGAAATCAAATACAAAAAAAAACCTCGTAACGTACAAAAAGAACAAAAGCCTCCCCGAATTACTCCTGACTATTGCCTTTTATTCTTTCATTCATTTCCTGAGAAGTCAAAAAGAAAACGCCACATATTTAATTTACATGCAGTGCTATTGATATAAAGTAGATTATGTCAACATAAACCCGTAAAATTCTTCTAAAATTTCCATAAGAAAGAGTGAAACAAAGAAAGTTTTTACTTCATAATAATGTTTACCATACCCTGTAACGGAAAAGTCGTATCGTATGTATTGTCCCAAGAGTACAGGATCAAGATATATGACTTAGTTCTTTATGTTCAAATTCAAATTTTACGTTATACCAAATTTTTCATATAGTACAAAAAGGAAAGTAGTAAAATTATGCGCTTTACGTGCAATTTGAGAGACGCAAAGTGGCATATTTAGGTAAACGTCACACTTCTAACACAAGGCACGGCCATTCCAATCCCGGAACTGATGTTCAGAAATTCCAAAAGGATTCTTGCGCCCTATGTGAGAGTACTTCCCTGGAACAGTGCTTCAGATTCCTTATAAAATGCCTTGACGTGAAACCATAACCCTGTTTGGAATGGGACGAACAGATATCTATTCAGTCTCAAGAAGAATACGTGAGATCAGTGCCTATTCATGGTGAATGTCAAAACAAGGAGAAGGAATATTTTAGAAACAGTTTTTAATCTTGATAACTGATGTTTTATTGGAATAAATTAAAGTTATTTTGACAGACTTTTATTCTCACAATAAACTAAAATGACTATACCAGAGCAATCAAATGGTCCAGCAATAATTACCCCATCCCCTCCAGCATTATATAGACCAGATGATATAGGGGACTCAAATATGACAGCTGTTTTAAACGTCAATGACAATGTTGTTTGAATTAAGTTCAGTTAAAGTGACCATTGACACGAGTCCATAAAAAAATAATGACAATTTAAATATTATAGCTAAGTTCTCAATATACTCACCTCACTACACTCGACAGACATTAAACAGACGTTCTTTTATTTAAAGTGACAACAAGTCTCTTTGTGGCTTATAGTTCAAACATCAGTAATTTGTATTAAAGAAAAGAAATTTGAAAGTACCAAACGAAGAGGGATTTATTCTGAAATGCAAATACTAAATGCCACAAAATGATTTCCAAATTACATAATATCTTCAAAATTTGATGAATCATTATCACTGCCACTAAGACAATCAATGCAATTCTTTCAGAATAATATCACATGTAATCTAACTTTCATGAAATGGCATATTTTTAACTCAATGAAAAATGGAAAGGTAAAGCATTTTTTCATTTTATATTTTACTCTATTAGATCTATTTTGAACTCATTTCAAATCGAAAGTTATTTGTTTTTCTATTAATAAAATAAATAGAACCATATGTTACTCTCGAAAGAATCTAGTTTGTGTCGAATGGACTTTAAACCTTATTTGTCGTGTATGATTTAATAATTACAGTTATATTTATAAAAATGTGTAATCAGATTTAATATCAGTTGGTACACATAGACGGGGCTGTTAGTTCGTGATATTTGAAAATCACACACTGATTAAACCTTATTATCCCACATAAATGAATGATTCGCTTATTATGCAGTTAAGTTTGTATTCTGCATCACAGTTTATAAAGGTAAAAGAAGGAGAATGAAGCCCCCCCCCCCCAACGTTTTGCAAATAATCATATATAGTGGAAAATGAATTTGGCATGTTTTGTTTTAAAAGAAAAATGGAATGATATGCAACACGTACAATACATGTACGTGACAGTAATTATTATTAATTATTTTGAATAATTTATTTGGTCCTTGGTAGTTTTCTTATTTATTATGTCGGGTAGATATTATCAATAAAAATATCTGAATCTATCTATATCTAGACGGTGATAAGATAGGTTAATAAGTACATGTTTCATATGCTATATAGACAAATGTAAATAGTTTTTATATATCGATCACGAGACAAATCTGTAGATAATTCCTCTAAAAGCTCTCCGTATAAATATTATAATATAACAATCGTTATGTGCTATTCCGAAAGTAAACAATCCCTGACGTCAACCTTTTACTCTTTTTTAATAAGTTCACTTAGCTGACATTTGGTACTCTTTTTATTTAAACAGCTAGGTGAGAGTTTCTCTTTGAGACCGTATCACCATGCAAGAACCACCTATTTACTAGAGATGAGGGTGATTGTGCACGAGGCAAGGAACCCGTTTTAATGTTTGTAAGTTTATAGGACTGTCAATGGCCATTTGATACGAAGTTGTCATCTATACGAAATTCTTAATTTGTGCTTCCAAAATTCATTTAATTATACATAATGTATATATAAGTCGTGTTTATACTCTTTTTCGCAAACTGAACACAAGTTTTCAATATGTTAATTTTTATTTATATATTTTTGAAATAATATAGCAAGAAACATCAGCCCTCTATCTAAATCTTACATAATGCATTAAATTGAATAAGTTATTCGGATTGTTTTGTGGGTTTTAGTGCTCATTGGACAGAAAAAAGCAGTAATATAATAAACTTCGTGAGAACAATGACACATAAGATCATAAAAAATAAGGAATTCATGAGACCACCATCTTATAGAAGGATCCTGCCGATAATGCAACAGATGAATACAATTTGCGATCACCAGATGACCTTTTTTAGTGTCCAAAGCATATGTAGCATAAGATGCAGTAAACCCATTTTATGTTTGTTTTTTTATTGGAGGGGGGATAGACATGAACTCTCCTGTACAATTTTAACATTTATTGTAGCTCGTTGGGCTGATAGATACATTCAGTTTTAAGTAAAGTTATTCTAATTAAATGTATTGATTGCAGTGGATAACGCATGACTGAAACGTATTCTTATTTAAAACCACTGAATTTATAACCTCCATTTCTTCGGTACTATTTGCAGATGAATTAGAATTTTCAACAAGAAAATACATGTGATAAACTTCACGTAATAAAATATTCAAGATAGCCCATTGCTTAGCCCATTTACATACAATCGAATCTTCGTCAAAGATGTAATATCGCATAAAAAGTAATAATATGAATTTTGTTAAAAAAATTAATGGTATTTTATTAACATGTGAGATATCGCTTGCAATTATTATAAAATTTCCATAGAATAATGCAAAATCTTTAATTAATCAGGATTTTGGTTTAATTTGCACTATGGGTGTAATTTGGATTCACTTTATTGTTTATAGTGTATCTCTCTGGTCAGACAGATCGGCATTATCTTGATTGCGAAATGAATCATGACCAAGATATGATCCAACCATGCTCAACAGAAGGACTTTCAAACGTAGACAAAATATATTATCTAAAACAACTTATTAATTTAGAAAATGAAAGACAATATATTGAGGTTTGTTCATCTGGACCAATGTTATAGAAAATTCAATTTTCAACTGTGAAATAACACTAGGTAATTACATTAAGCCGATGAAAAGAAAATTTGAAAAAAAAGGCCCATCGATAACATATGGTCCATTGTCTTTTAATTATACCTATGTCGCGTGCTGAATGATAAACAAGTAATACCATTAATTGAAAACATTGGCAAGGTGCGCCACCATATGCCATGGTAGACTAGATCAACCCCAAGCCAAGAAATCATCAAATATTGATGAACACGCAATTAAACCTTCTCCCATTCCTCTTGTATTTCATTACTTGTAAGAGCATTATACATTAACCATTACACAGCCATACTTTGTTATTAATGTAATTAGCCCCACAACTTGTCATTGTCAAATATAGTGAGTAATAAAACCGATATAGCTTTATTATTGTACTTTTCACCGCCAAATCCAGAAATGAAATGAAATTGGAAGGGGATCTGGTTGAAAGCTTGATAGGGTTAATGAATATTAGTTTCATCAGGTCGGGGTATGGTACGGCAATATTTAATCAACGTCTTGGTTCCAATCAGTAGAAATGTACACCCTTATATTAATTAAACAAAAGAATAAATGAATTTTTTTTATTTTTGGTTTTCCCATAGTCTTTCCTTGTACGACTTATTTTCCATTTTTGATAAAGTTATTATCCGTTTTCCTTATGAAAGAATGGATAAGGAATTTAAAGTTTCCTCGAACGCGAACGAGTAATTTTAAGGTTCCTTGAACGCGGAAAACCCTATAACTATATTACTTTCAATTGACATGGTTTAAAATAATTTTCTGACGGCTTGAAACCATGGGCAGGGGGTGGGCCGGTGCGACTGGCCAAATTCACCACAGGTTTGATGTAATTAATAATGAAGGGGTGATTTATTTATCAAGCAAACCTATTGATTAAATTCTTCTATAAAAAAAATCAATTCTTATATTATCTGGACATAATTTAATCAGTTTTCAAATTAAATGTCTGTCAAATATTTGTGCTGACGTTTCTTCCTGACTGTTTTGTGTATCAACTAAAGATATATACGAGTAAATATGTACATTTCTGTATCATCGCCCAACAGGTAAAAATAATGGAATTTAGTAAAATATTATACTTTTCTTAATATTATATTAAAATATAAAGCTAACGTTTTCATTCTCTTGAAAAAGTCGGCGGAGAGGAAAAGTACGTTAAACCCCAGTTGGTGAATGGTGATTTGTGGCTCATCCGAACCCGAATATAACATTCAATTTTATCATCTATAGTCATTCTGTAGTATCCCACCTCCCACCAAACAAAGCGCCCATATTTACTCGTTTCTTAGAAACAGACTATTAAGAGAATTTTATTATATTATCCTTAATTAGGTGGGGTGTACGTAGGATCCACCGTCTTGCTATAATCGTTCAAAAATAGATAATGAAAAATGAATATATTGAAAATTCCATGTACTTTATTCTGAGTGAAGTTATGTCTGTTTGAAGATGTAGTGCAGCTTCTTTATTATAGTAGCAACGGTACTTAACAATCGGGACATTGTCTCGATTATCCTTTTTATCGTTAAATATTTAAATCTCGCGGGTGTTTTAATCCATTTAAGTCTCTGCGAACAGATGGTCGGTGTTGATTATAGCCATGGTAATGTATGTAAATAAATGTCTAATAAAGTCCTACAACGGGAAGATCGGACTCTTACATAATGCATTGTTCAAAAACGCTGCAAAGACAATTCAAAACTTCACCTCCGCAGAAAAAGATATTCTAAATAAGGAAAGTTAATGACAGATTGACACGTTGATGAACAATGATCAGGAATATTTTTGGAGTTATCGCCAACATTGCCAACTTTTTATCGTCTACACTTGTATATTTCAACTGTGTGCGTGGATTGATACACCAATTAAATATTTGATTAAAATCCATCAGAGAACTCTCTTATTGTTATATATTCAATACAGCTTGGTATATGGCATGAAATGAATTAAAACGTCTGGAGTAGGCCCACCGTACGATGATGCATTTAATGCAGTTTCGAGTTCGATGAAAAACTGGAGTAAAATGTGTGTTGAAGTGCAATAAATCTCAAATTCAAATAATGCTCATGTATTCTAAAAAGATGGACATTGTGTTAATGGCGCATTTGTGATTATAAAAACGTATCTAACTTGAAATACAACGATACCCTGCTAGATTTCTGTTGTATCACCTAACTAGTAAAATTAAAGAATAGCATTATACTGTTTCACGAGTTCCGGTACTGCAAGTACTACAGTATATTAATTGATCCAAACTGGGCTAATACACCATACAGTTTGCAATGATGGAAATTTTGCCCGGACAGTGGCACTATGGCCTACTCTTATGGTATATCGAATTTAAACTGTCAAGGGATCTTTTTTTACGTGTACGTCAATGTGTACACGAGATCTCGGTTTTTCGTCCCATTAGAACGTTTAACCTCGTGGGATTTTTTCTCCGAGTCCTCCGGTTTCCTCCCACTGCTAAAGACTCATACGCGCAAGCAAATTATTGTCAGGTCCCCTGCACTTCATCATTGACAAGGGGGAACCACGTCGGAAAATCTAGATGCACTATCTCGGCAATGCAGGGATCGAACACCCAACCTCCTAACTAGCGAGCCAACGTCTTACCCACTTCGCCAGGGTGACCCCCTGAACCGCTGCAGTATATGAATACTACCAATACATCTGTGTATATACCAGCACTGTCAAACTTAATTCCATATTTCCATGTCTAGATTGAAAGGAAACACCCACGAATATGACTGCACACATCAATTTTTAAAGAATCTATTCCCAGTTTTCCGTCGATGGTAGGTGGTGGTGTTAACAAAGAGATTTCATCTGGAAAATTGACATTACGATTAAAACCTTTGTCTATTTTGGTTTATTATATTATTATATACTGGTATTCGGTATTTTCTAAACATAACTATTATGTCCCACTGGTATATTAAAGGGAATATTGACAGGTATCACAGATGTGTTTAACAATTAAATTTTCCATGGTTACACATGCTGACGTTGTGAGATATGGATGCCCAAAAGAACAATCTACTCTGCGAATAGATCACTGCTCCGAATGACCGCCATATTAAAAAAAAATGCATTCAATTTTGTAACGTGGTTTTGTGACACAAAGACTAAATAAACTAAGTAGACTTAGTGGTTTCGACTAAATCGCCGATTAATGTCTGTCAATTAGATTGGTGACTGTTCTCAAGTGGAACTAATTGTAGATCGTGTAATTTTCGTATGCATATGCATCATTCGAGATAATATTTTGAAACTAGATTTACCGTATTTAAGATATATATTCCCCATTATTTTCATTCTAGTAATTCCAATAACCACGGACGCAAAAAACAGCAGAACATAATGACTGATTTTTAAATTATTAATGTAATATAGTGCATTTTTACAAGTATCCGTCAAATATTATTATTGTAATTCATTTGTATTGCTATGTAACGATGACTTAATGAATTTAGTATAAGTGCAGGAGGACCGCACTACACGCAGAACAAAAATCTACAAGATTAACTGGCGGACGAGACAGAAAATAGACATTGCAAAAAATATACAAATATCAAATCAAGTGAATGGATATGAGGGCCAGTTGTAAGCGTTCATTGCGATGTACAATCCATCGCCTATTACGGATCAGGCTTCAATAATAAGGATTTACAAAAAAGACGTAACAGAAATAATGTGACCAATCTTGGTCGTCTGTTTAATGGCGATAGTCTGCCATTTGACGTCATGAGAACGTCAAACAATTTTAACAATAAGGGATATAATCCGGATAGAATCTCGGAAAACGCTAAAAATATGTGTAGTGAGCAAACAGGAACAAAGCCCAACAATGAAAACATTCTGCAGTACGAAGTGTTAAAAACGCTAAATGTGCTTGTAATTAAAAACATAATTGCAGGCGAAACCGTTACCCAAACAATTATTTATTATGATCTGAATAGAATTAGATGTATTTTCATACTTCTCTTCTCGTTTAAGTAAAAGTATTTGTTGGGAATACGAATTGATGAATCTGAATATTTTAAAAAATAATATTCGATCTCTCAAATACTTCCTTAATACCAAAAGTGTGCATGATGTTGGCATAAAAATGGTGTTCACTTTATAATTTGTTAGAAAAACTGATCGACAAAACCTCAGATATGTAGGGTGGGGGAGGTGGTGGCCATATATTCCTTATACAGATTGAATGGGTTACAAAGCCCTTAACGGTGACACAAATAAAACAATTCGCGTACTGCCAAGTATCAGTTACACAACTGCCAGTTAGACGAACCTGTTTGGAAAGAGTACATATCCTACCTCGTGCACAGCAGTTATGGGGTTAAACAGAAGTGTTTATGGAGGAAACGCTGCCTTAACGAGTTAAGTCCCCCACAATCCGCACAATGGTTACAACCAATAAGTCCGTTGTAAGAAATTCTTAATTTCTCAAAATTCTTAATGAAATACATTGCTATGTTTCTATATTGAAAATATCAATAACACGACCTAAATGGAAAGATAAGGAAAGTGAATTTCTTCAGTTTTATTAATTATTCATACGTCAATTTCCTCTCATTATGTTTTTGTCATTGTTCAAATTCCAATGTTTTCAGTTGGATAGAAACCAAATCAATGTTTGAAAAGGCCATCATAGAATAAGAAGATGACAACTGGAAATGAACCATTTTTTGACGTAGATGCACGCCCCCTGTGGTTGCTGCTTCTTGTAATTCGTTTTCTTAAGAATTCGGACTGTTTAAATATTGCCCGAATCCTTTTTAATAGAGATCCTTTTTATCATTACAAAAACGGAACATTTGTCTGACTGTTTTCGAATTATACTCACCAGGTCCGTTCTTGAAGACCAGGTCAAATTATTCGACACGTTAAAGCTTCAAGTGGGACTCGAGCAGCTAGATCAAGGAGTAGAATCGAAGAAACCAAAAGATTTTCAACGTTATAGAATAATCAGTTCAGATTTATTCCACTTTGTAGCCAAATCTTGTTTGTAGCTATTAACCTATCTTTCCGAGATACAACATTCCACCCATTTCATTTCGTTCTGGTATGCATCTTGGTTGTCTATCTTATCGATTTTCAGCAATTTTCGACAATTATTTCCCTTTGTTATGAAATATTGTTATCTCCCGTAGAGGCTAAACCAGTTGACCGCGACCTTGTATTGCCCACAATACATTACGAACGATCGTTTCTTAGACATTGCCATTGCAGGTCTTGGTCTCATGAACCCAGTGAAGAGTTGATTGTTTGGACATTTAAGTGATTCGGTTATAAAACTGTTCAGATAATATAGGCACGGGTGATCATATGTTTTGTAGCCTGAAAACCCAAACTTCCAATGATTCCACCATAGCACACCGTATGACGTTTGCCCATCTTCATTAGCCCAATTTCATTTCATTTCATTACACATATTACATGACAAGGCCTTGCATTCTCATTACGTTCCTGGAAGTTGCAAAATACCTAAATGCACGTGCTTACGTTCCCAGAATCTTACGAACGTAAGCGCAGTTTACGGATCACCCTCCTACCAACTCAAGGGTAGATCCAAGGACATGTTTTTTTGATTACAGATTTAATCTCCATGGCTCCTATGAGAACAAATTCAAAAATCGGTCAATGTGAACTGTAAGAAAATGATTGGCTTGAAAGATATAGTGCCCTTATTTTGTTGCTCGGGCACTTTTGAACGGACAGACAGACGAACGAACAGAGAGCTACTGCAAATGTACAACCACATTATAATGTGAAAAGTTGAACACGGCTCGCATATGTTATACTTATGTATTTTTGTAAATTTATTCACACGGGATAACAAAATATTCTCAAGTTGTTTCTAAAACGCAATGCTTTCAAGAGAAACAGTTAGTAATTTATTAACTCGGTTAATGCTTTGTTACCTTTAGGTATAGAAAAGGAAAGTCATTTGCAATTAACTGAATAGGTTTATTGTATTATTCAATTAAAGGTTTCTTTTCTAGAGACCGATAATTGAATTGTATGCGATTAAATATTTAGAAGATCCAAGAACACTTCAAAAAAAAAGAATAAGAAAAAAACACCCAGAAATATTCGAAAGAGACAATTGATTTTGCGGATGAAAGTGGACGAGAATATGCAATAACCATGGAAACCAGTTTGTTTTCGCAGATTAGTTATTTAATCTTTTAAAAGAATATTGAAGTCTGAAACTAGTATTCTATCATCGTTGTGTGGCATTTCTAAAGTGACCTTTCTAATTGCATAATGGTAATGCCAAATCAACACAAAATCTAATGTAAATTTTACTATAAAACGAATCATCCAAAGATACCATATTCAGCTCTGAAACGACTCGAATACCATGAAAGGTGTTTATGATTTTATTCACATGACTATTCAGTATGTGTATTTCGTTATTAAAACCAAACCCAATCTCATTGCCCCCGGTATCAAAATCTAACGAATGCTAGACATTTCTACCTTGCCTAAAAATGAAAACAGCCTAACAAAACATGTCCCTGTTCCAGTTAGGTTCATATAAAAGCACCTCGATGGGCAAATTGAGAGATTTCAAATTTGTGTCTAAACCCAATCGTTTGATACAGAAGCAGAAGTTCTGTCTTATAGAACGTTTCTCAGGCCATATCTGTCTCTAAATGTCATACTAACTTCAAGAAAATGATTATATCATCATAAAACGGCATATGTAATTCCACAATTACACTCTAAATGTTAGAGGTGAGTAACAGAAATTTGATGTTATTTTAAATGTTTTAATTTGTTTTATTATATGACTGATTTGGTTAAAACCTTTCTTGGTTAGAGGCAATATAATGTTACTGACTCTTGTTGACAGATCAAATAATCGTCGTACAAATCCTTACTTTGGTATCTCGTTGTTTAATATTTATTTTGAAGTTTTGTCTTTTTATTGTGTCCAATGGTAGCTAACCGGAAAAATCCCCCCCCCCCACAAAGAAACAAAACAAAACAAACAAGCCAGCCCAAATGGACGATTGTGATTAACTGTGGTAAGGAAGAAAATTGGAATATATTAAACATGTGACAGCAAATAATCTATATTCTATAAATAATAAGTTTACTGTATAGTAGATTATGTACTATTGAAATATGTTAGGTACAATTAGAATTTGTTGTGTGAAGTTACCCTTCTGATTACAATTCTGATAATAGTTATTCTATAATTGATGACGGTCCTTTAACCAGTTTTGTCCTTTTCTGGCGATTTCAATGGGTAGGTTCACAAGATGGTGTGGCACGAAAACAATAATAACACTACGGTTGCAGTTCTTATGTCAATGATTCATTCAAGCTTGTTTCAACCAAATTGACCTATCCTTTCCGGCACAGAACTTTCCAGTCAGACCTCGTATAAGCAGAATAAGAGGCCTAAAATACAACCATTACATATGAATTGTATTTTAAACTAAGAGAAACAGAGATTGGAAAGGCTCCGTCAAAAAGCTCCCCCAAATTGATTGAAAACAGATCAATCACAATTCACACACATGCTTCGAATATTTGGTGTAGAATACGGGAATTCCAATAAGGTCTGCGTACATGTATAATTGGTGAAAAGACAGACGAAGATCAATTCCCACGTGTTGTATATATTTAATAAGAAAACAGTGGAACAGCGGTCAGAAAGTGTAACTGTAACTTTAAGATATTGAAGTAACCAAGATGATGTCAGTGGTGTTTAAACATTGGTATTTGGTGCTAAGAGCTTGGATTCTTTTCTGTTGTGCTGTTGTAAGTCAATCACTGAGTATGACGCTAGCTCACTAACCAGGAGTTCTGCCTTTAGATTCCGGGGTTGACCAAGATAAAACCTTGGTATTTACAAGGCTGGATTTCCTTTAACCGTGGTTCATGATGATGGACCACTAGTCGTTCGGATGGGACGAGAAACCTAACACACTACACAGTGCAATCGTTGCACAAAACTAACACGTTAACCTTTTTAATCCTTATTCAAGTAGATATATGTGATGTATGCCCATGTAGCTTTAGCTGTCCATGTGAATGATAATTTGCACGACAAGAAATGTGATTTCTGTATTGGGTTGATTTTATAGAATATAAAGCCTCGCAGGTAATTAGTAGTTTGTTGTAATATAATTGATGATAGTTTTGCTTATAGATTATTCAAGACTTCCGCGTAGTTTCGATTTGATAAATAGAAATTAGATGTTCAGCCGACATGTGCAACGAGCAGGAGTCAAAAATAAACTGGGATCAAACGGATACATAACAGAATAAAAGACATTGTACAATTATTCAGCAAATTGCATGCTAAAATAAAGATGTCGCCACATTGGACAACGACAGTTAGATCTGAGGTTGATCTACTGAAGAGATTAATAGAAATGTCGGAGAATTCTGGTCTTATTTCCGTCATTCGAGACAAGCTGTTCATTTATAATTCAAGTCACCATTAGTGATCTATCGAGAATGTCCTTGACCAGAGTGAATTTCTTTTTTTATTTATCAAACCAATCATCGATTATAAGTTTTAATTTCTTTGACTTGTTGCCATGATATCACCATGATATATCATTACGCATATAACTGAATATAGAAACCTATGTATGAACACAATCAAATTTTTCAGATATGGTCTGTCTCCAATAATAAGGAAAGCAATAATTCATATAAATCACATGCATAACTATATCAGATTATATTATCTCTCTAGGGCTTCATAGTAGATAACAAAAAATGTGTTTTCAAGATACGTTAATTGTCGTCGAGAATTAATATAACTATTATGACATTTTTGAATGTAAAACAAAGAAATATTAAAAACCGGTAATGCCTACATCTAGACCACTCCATTATTTTTATATCTGAACAAAAGTGCGAGTAGACCACCATTGTGGCATTGTCATTGGAGTTGCCTTGGGGTTATGATGGAAAACAAATATTTCTGTTTTTAAAAATGTCGAAGTATGGTATCCTACTTATACCATTTTCTTTGTTGATTCATTGATTTACGTGTGCCACATTTTACTCTATTGGGTAATAAGAATAACATAAGATACTAAAATGTGGTTATTTTAATGTATATCTCTGGTAACTTTATATTGATAATAACGTCATAAAATATAACAAAACATTTTATTACAATCAATATTTTGTTCTGTTCTTTAATCGGCATGATTGTTGTCTTTTGTTCCACATCCTTACCATTAGCTTCATAAACTGATGTGCCCTATCGATTCCTTAACTACGAGAATCGATGAAAGAACTCGTTTCTATAGACTATGACTGATTCCATCGATTGAACAACTTTTTTTTTCTTTCTGAAAATATTATACAACGGCATCAGACAAGACGAGATATTCAGGTAAACCAGCAACCTGTTACCGCTTTCAAAGCAAACATAACAGTTATGAACATCCCAAGCCCAGACTTTTGTTGACATCCTCTTCGAACATCGATTAGGTCGCCTTGGTTACGGGATGCTAAATATTTTTTGTGGCCCAATTCAAATATATCAAATCGTAATTTCACATTTACAGACATTGGTATAAATAACCCAAATAACCTAAAAATATCGATGATTCTACTAGTTCACATATTGATAATAATTGATAATGTAAGATAAATCCCGCATTTACGATATCTGGGCCGCCATGAATCACGTGACATCCACATATTCTTCGATCCTGCTTTAATATATAATTGTCGCGATTCAGTTGCTTTATACAATTGAAGTATATTATTGCAAAGAGCTTCTTTGAATCAACACCGAGGAAGACCTCTATTTAAATAAAGGCATATATTGACATTCTTTAGTAATACGTGAAAAGCTAATATTTACGCTATACAACCGACTCTAAACGACTCCGGGTTATGTTTGATCGGAGAAACGCCGTCAATATAATGCCCGGGTACCTTTATGCGAATAATGCTCCCTAAGAAGAGCAATATTGTTTCATACCAAGTTGTAAGTATTGACGCAACACTCGACTGTTTTGTAGACTACTGTCAAATTTTAAATTTGTTTGTATTGTGCTTAATACGAACTTGTAGGACTGGATCACCAGTTATAACGCGTCCGACAACATACAAGGGGTTAAATAGATTTTAACACTTAATGACTTTTGAACCAGGGCGAGATTAGGTTCAGTCGTTTCCAAACTATTGTGAAACTCACCCGACATTGTAATTGGTATGAGTAGTTGCCTGTCGATGAATGCTGATTAGTTCAGAACTTGAGAGCACTAGCATTCCTGTTGAAGACGATGCATGTCGGTGACCTGTTAAAAGAAAAATTAGGCGTTTCGATACAAAAAATACAACATGCTTTTATTTATATCAGTAGCTCAAATGGGTTATCAGGGCAAATGTCAACATACTAAAATTCATCCATAGATACATCTGACCGATTCGATTGGTGTTCACTTAATTATTGGGATTGGGCAGGCATATTGTGATACGAGTGTCACATCACTTATGACAATACGAAGAAATTAAATTCGTTGAATAGTATCTAGTAAGAGAAAATATCATAGATTCTGAGCCGAAGATTTGTACCAAATGACGTGCTAGTACAGGGCGTTTGAATTTGCGCAGTAAAAGTGGCGCATTGCTGTTGTTAATCGATTTTGACGAATTCGCCCAGTTGATTTTGTTGTTTGACTAAAGTTTACGATCAATCGATGTGTAAAATGAACATGCTGTAGCACATTCCAAAGTTATGAAATAACACATAGTGCGTAAACTGAAAAAATTACCATGTCCAACCCATTGAGATAGATCAAACCTTTATTACAAATTTGGTATTGTTAAGTGTAAAGCAGCACCCATAGAACAAATCATATGTTCGGGATTCATAAGTTATTTATACCTACATGTCTCAAAGGGCACGGAGATGACGCCAATTATGTTTTTGAATCGCGTGTATGTGTCAGATGTGGCGGGAAATGATTCTTTTTGAGGATAAAGAATATAGAAGGCAAGGAATTAGAAAAAGTCATAGAAAAGGGTGGGGGAGGGGGTAATATGAACGGATAGGTAGGAACTAGTTCAAACGCTTGTCAGTTCTGGAGGTATGGGTCACGATGACTCACAGTGATTGTACATGTTCTGTTTCTAATTATATATTTTTGTATGCTTACGTATAACACATTATATTGGGTTTTTTTTTTAAATTTTTTTTTTTATTTTTGTAGGATTATGTTGGACACAATATATTGGTTCTATCATGTAGCGTTAAAACCAATTTGCTGAAATTAGGTGTCTCCGCTTTTTACAAAATAAATCTTTACATGTTGCAATGTTTTTTGATGAAATACAAAGGATAATAAAATAAATTCTAGTTTTTATTACAAAAACCCCACAATAGACTTTCTTCAAGAATAGACCGCGTTATAATTACGTTTCTTTAAATAAATAACTTGGCAGTTTAGGACATATCTAGATTTTAATGGAATTAAATCTTATTTACTTACGCAGTTAAAACAGGGAATAAGTCTTGGGTGAGCATTTCTTTCGTTGAAAGAAGATATATATTTTCCTTATCACCGGGTGATGTGTAGTGGTGGTGCGAGCAGCCGGTGGTTCAAGGGGCAAAGCTGGTCCAAGGTTAAGGGGGCAAAGGTGCGAGCTTAAACTACAGGTATGGGTTGTCTGTCCAGAAATTTTTTTTTTAAAACAGACTGCCTGAAATGCAGACTGGCAGTTTTTCCGACACTGATCGTCGAGGTAAATATATCTGACCAGATACCGCCTTCGCTTGACTACTAGATTATCCGATCAGAGTGGAAAGAGTCAAACGAACTAACGTTCGAACTTTGACAAAGTCCTATCATGAGCACCAAAGTAGCAAGCCCTTTCGCAGGCTATGCGGGGACCTCCTCTAGACAATTTTGACATGTAAACAGTCGGAAATGCAGTTTTACAGTATTTAGGCACCGATTGTTGACTGTTGACCAGGTACCACTTGTCGCCTGATCACTTGTTTATCCGACATAGGGGGAAGTGTCAAACGAACAGACTTGCGAACTTCAAGGAAGCATCCAAAATTTTAAAAATAGATTGCCGGAGCTGAAGTATGGCAGTATTTCAGACACTGGTAGTCCAGATAAATAAAGCTTACCAGGTACCGTCTGTCGCCACATCACCAGTTTATCAGACCGGAGAGAAAGGTGTCAAACGAACGAAATGGGTGAATAAAGGTGAATGAATATTCTTGCGGCGTTAAACCCATATCCCCAAACTTTGAGGATCATAAAAGATCACATGTTTACGCGTTTATAGCTGGTTTATATGGGTTCTGTAAGATATCGGACTCCACAACATAAATCATAAATCATTCCAAAGGATTGTACCAAGTTTATTTTACTGTGACTTGGGAAATAAGATACTTAAATCGAACAAACGCAAGTTTAAGTGTCAAAAGTGAAGACATATTCTAAAGGATAAGGTACCTTAATTCCGGACCAACGAATCGGTTTAATGGTATATATACTATTCAAAACAAGTAGGGGATATTTGATTTTTAAGTGTTATTAAAGTCACCTAATGAAACTGACGAAGAAACAAATGACAAAATGAAATGAAGTTCACATTCATCGATTTATTCCAAATGATCGTTAGACTAAGTAAGGCACAGACTGACCATTATAAGGGTAAAATGATACCCGGGGTCAAACAGCAAAGTTACCACAGCATCACAACAAAGTCAGTAACGGGTAAATCCTCCTCTGTTTGCCAAACAAGCATTGATCCGACGTGGCATACTCCTAATGAGACGTCTAAGGTCATTTTGTTCCAGATTGTCCCATTCCTGTTGCAACGCAGCAGCAAGTTCTTGGACATTGGCAGGACGTTGTTGACGTTGACGTAACCTCTGTCCAAGCATGTCCCAGACATGCTCGATGGGGGAGAGGTCGGGACTCAGTGCTGGCCAAGGTAATGTGGTGATGTTCTGTTGTTGGAGGTAACCTGTAACGATCCTGGCCCTGTGACATCTTGCGTTGTCATCCTGGAAGATGAAACGGCGGCCATGACGTCGTGCGAACGGCACAACATGGACTGCCAAGATGTTGTCCCGGAAGTACTGGCCCGTAACACGCCCTGCAACAACATGTAAAGCCGTTCTTCCAGCAACAGTGATGCCTCCCCACACCATAACAGAACCACCCCCAAATCGATCATGTCTGATGACGTTAACGTCTTGGAAGCGCTCGTTTCGACGACGCCACACCCTCCTACGTCTGTCCAAAAAATCAACAGTGAACCTTGACTCATCTGAAAACATCACATTGCTCCAGCGTCGATTATCCCAGTGTTGACGATCCCTACACCAACGACGTCTTGCCTGAATGTGATGATCTCTCAAACAAGGGATCACGCGAGGACCTCGGGTGCGAAGGTGACCCCTATGCAGTCGATTCCGAATCGTCTGGCCACTCACTCTCACACCAGTGTCTGTTTCAAGACGAGCGCTGATCTGATTTGCTGTGATGACACGATTTCTCAAGGCCAAGGTACGGATAAATCGATCCTGGGCTTGAGTTGTCGCCCTTGGTCGACCTGAGCGTGGTCTGTCCTGTACAGATTGTGCATCACGGTATCTGGACCATAGCTTGCTTATGACAGACTGAGAAACATTCATCGTCCGCGCCACAACCGCCTGTGTTGTGCCGATCTGTAGCATGCCAAGGGCACGTAACCTTTCATTTTGGGTAAGCCGACGCATATCAAAATTTGTTTTCTGGTCACTAAAACAATTAAACTGATGTTTCCACCCTGGAATTCAATGCCACAATGACTGTAACATTCAAAGTCAGAGTCGTGCAAATCTTGGGTTGGACCCCCATGATGATCCCAAGCATCACCTGCATTCCATGCGGTAGCTATTGGTGCGTTTGGGCGTCACATGTAACTGGAAATGTTTCTTCTGTTAGGTTCTATAGTGACTTTTTTCGTAGTCATTTGCATATTTTAGTATTATGCCCCCAAAATCAAATATCCCCTACTTTTTTTGAATAGTATACATAGACTTTAACTCTGTCAAATAAAATGTACAAGCTCAAGCTTAGTGGGGAACTGATAAATATACATAAAATAATGTTATTGCCCATGAATGGAAAATCTATTACAATTACTTCAGTTTTCTCAGTCTGGAATTTCAGCCGATGATCATTGTTGTTGGAAAGTAGGATTTGGTTTGGGCCTGGTTTGGGCAACACCAGACACGAAAATATTAGTGACCCAACGAGAGCATGTGCTGTCTCTCTAGTCAGGAGAAAGGCATATTTCTAAAGGCTCGAGGTTGTTGCAACAATTTAGCAAGGGGAATTAACACGTGGAACTGATAAGGCTAAAATCAGCGAACGTCTACGTTTTTTTAAATTTTAACATTAGTCCTTGTCCGAATATCTTTTGATGCAGTTTAAACATATTTCATGTCAACGAGGACTTGGTGCATGGTTAAGGAAGGATCCGAGTGTCTTCCTCTAGCATACGAGTTCATACTGATTGATTATATCAGATAGTTGACCGTAAAGAAACATAATATAATTACAGTAGCCATTGTCAAGGGAATGTATTATTGGTTTTTTGGGGGGTTATAACTCAAACAAATTAAACTAGTATTTATAGTTTAAAACTGTAGTTATTGCTTAAAATATGTAAGTAGATAATGAATAAACACAAGAGAATACACGGACGTTTTATACTCACATGGTGGAGACAGAAGCAATTGTAAAAGTATTATAATAAGACTTCAGTTTATTATAGGGCTACATGAACAAACCATATTTATCGCTTAAAATTTGTAAGTAAAGAATTAATAAAAAACAAGGCAATGCATGGACTTTTTCGATTATTTTCGCTTTTTCTTATCTAGTGTCAATTAATAACCTTTAAATCTGATATCGTCTTACAGTCTAACATTAAAACTTTTCGTCTTCAAAAGTAATTATCAGTGAGGTGAATATCGACGAGTATCTATCATTGCCCTCAACTTCAGTCAGTTACATTCAAGGATTACTCATGTTTACCTGTTCCTAGTGTCACTTCCGGTTTGATCAAACCTTCGTTACCCATCTACCATAGCAATGATCTGAATTAATATTATTTTTGGAATGTATTTAACAAGTTCTATCAAACATGTAATATTGGATGACACCAATTTTGTCCTTTAATTGGAAACGACGAACAGGATGAATTCTCGCCTCTGGATATGGCTGTGGTTTATTTTAACTGTTTGTCATCAGTTACAATAGTTCATATTAGTTGTTAAGTGCAATGAAAAGGACCATAAATGTCAGAAATACAAGTCGATTGTGAAACAAATAATAAATGACATAAAGATTTCAAAACACATTTTTCAATTTTAATAAACAATAGGATGAACTGCGACGCTGTTTTGAGCTTGAGGCCTAATTAAATGTTCAAATATTCTCGTCTGTCCAAGAAGCTTTTCTGAAGACATCTGTAAATCATAGTCTTAATGTAAGCCGTGTTGTAAAGCAGATCTTCCGTCTTATTTTTTTCTTTTGTATGGACAATGATAATTAAGATATAAATCGTCGATTTTAAAAATGGAAATATAAAGATATATCATGGGGGATTAGATGAATAACTGGCAGTTCCCTCTATAATAGTTAAACACTAGATTATGTAAAGGGAATTTGCTGAACCGAGAATTTAGGGATTGAATTTTTGGCCTAGCCCCAATCGTTATTACTAAAGTCGGTACGATAAAAAAAAACCCGCAACAAAATCTCGGTTATCCATTTCATGATCAGATGCTAATCCAGTAAATATCACAGGCTAGCGATGACATCGAGAGTTGATTATGGGCTAGATAATAAGCTAAATAATGTCTAATTAATAATTTAGATAACATTTCAGGCCTGAAGAAAGACAGATTTATCTATTGCATCATGTATGTTTAAGGGAACGGCGTTAACATTTCTAGGTTTATTACTGAGCGAAGTTTCGTGTAGTAATTTTAAGGCTTAAACAATCTTAACGTCAACTACAAATTAGTTATGATGTTATGGACAGGTTGATTTTTGTTGTTTATCACAAATTAAACGCCCAGTACATAATACACGATATTATGGACAGCTTGATGTAATAAAGATTATTTACAAATGAAGGATAAAAAAAGTTGTTCTTGTGTATTAATAAGTCACCGTGTTTAAATTTCCTGTCGTGAGAAGAGGGGTTGCTCATTTTCTCCCTTCGCCATAATAAAGTCAAATTAAAACAGGAGGTCCTGGATATTGTCAAATCGGATAGAAAAAATCGCGCGGGGAAAGAAATCCACTGGCTTTTTGGAAAAAATAATTATCGCAGTAAACACTAAATATTTTACAAATTAAAAACCGTTCGTAACATTATTTCCTTAAAATCTGCTCGTAAGTTCCAATATCCATATAGTTAAAAATTTCAACAGTTCACCACTTTAACGTCTGCAGTCCATTAAAAGAAATGATTGTTGTTGATTACTCTCCCGAAATAAAAGTTACCTGAAAAGGGAAAGTAGAGTCAGCAGCAACACAGAACAGACAACTTTAAGCATTTACAGTTGATTTAATTCAGACTTTTAACATACGAAAGAGGTATAAAATTGTAATAAAATAATCAAAATGACTGAATTATATATGTAAACAACATATTCTATAAGTAACCGTGCATCCACATGGTTCTAATTACCCTGAAGACGAACAGTGGTCAAAGTTAATTAATAAAGTAACAAACTTCATAAGTGGTGATGATAATTACGAAAAAAATCAACATGATTACGAAGTATTGATAGAGTTTTAGCCAGTTATTGTCAAAAGCCACTACCGTTCTTGTGAACCTGGCAGAAGCCACGTTGGTCGAAAAAGTTCCTCGGTATTTTAAAGCGTTTTTGGTGCGGAACGGAGAGACTGACAAAGAAGAGCGCACAGTCCTTCGGATGACAGTATAATACAAAAATATCCCATGCACACCCTGAAAGAACCCTTGACAGCTGGAATACAATTGCTATCCGACTTATGTCCGTCATTTTGGGAAATCGATGGGTTCTTATTACAAGTAATTTTTCTCGAAATTCCGCTCTATCAAATGCAAGGTCCGAACAAATTGTTCCCGAGTGACTCGGAAATGGGAAATAAATTTCTCCCCATCATCGCGCAGGTGCCTCGGGCATTTAAACAAAGAAACATCCCTTCCTTTTGACTTCAAATTGATTGACCAATAGCCTCCGATTTAACTCACTTTCTGTCGTCCCCGGTGGTAATTTGTCATTCTCGTCCTGTTTGATTTAAACGCTGCATTAACTTATGAAGTGAAGACATTACGTCAGAAATTAATGGATGTATAGCGCAAATGTCTCGGTGCACGCACCTCAAACGCACTCCGCAAGCGTAGTTACGATACTGACATACGCAAATGCTTGTGTCTGAATTGTCAGTGCTAATGGCATGAAATAGAACGGGGTCCGCAAAAAGGTATTCACAACAGCATCAATGCTGTTATCGAAATGTTTTGGATGACACTGAACAATACAAATGGATGAAAATAATAATTAATAATTTTGAAACATGTTGCTTAGGACAATATGAAGCAAGTTTTAGAGTGTTTACGGGAAAAAAGATAATACAAAATCACAATGTACGTAGTTGCGAAAATGTGAAAAAAAAAATAGTTGGTCGCAAAATCAGTGCAGTCGGTCGCAAAATAGGAGTAGTCGGTATCAAAATAAGTGCCCACAGCATACGTCACGCAAAACTTTAGCATAAAATAACCTTGTCAACTTATCTTTTTCTGTTTTGAGTATGTTGGTCTAACAACAAAATTTTAACCAGGGAGAACAAGAGTCGGTCTCAAAAAAAGTTCAGTCACTGCAGTCGGTCTAAAACAAATGCCAGAATAGATCGCAAATACTAGTATTTGCGTGAATCCGTGAGCCTAAATTACATACCGTCACTTTATTCTGTTGTGAGTATGTTGGTCTAACAACAAAATTTCACCCATGCAGGGAGAAAAATAGTCGGTCTCAAAATAAGTGCAGTCACTGCAGTCGGTCTCAAAAACAATGCCAGAATAGAGACCAAAATACTATGTATTTGCGTGAATCCGCGGGAAAATTGCTCACAGAATTATAGTATAAGATAACCATGTTTGCTAAAGTCATGTTTGAAAAAATGTTTGTCACTCTTATTCTGTTGTGAATATGTTGTTCTATGAAATATTTTTTGCCATGGCAAAAAAATGGTCGGTCTCAAAAAACGTACTCACCGCAGTTGGTCTCTGCAGTCTAAATGAACTAATGAGGTAAACAAACAATTACAAAACTGGCGAAATTGACAGATAAACCTCAAGATTCTGTCCCATTTCTTATCCTCGCGTTAACGAGAACTTGGTTCCATTTTCCATGACAATGATTCAAATTTTTAAGCCCAGTCTCAAAAATTTAAAAGCTCTGTTACATATCTGAATTTTTTTCGCGCCTGCGGCGCCAAATTCCATCATTCTTCTACTCAGTTACATATCTGAAATTTTTCGCGCCTGCAGCGCTCGATTCCATTGTAACACCATTCTTCTACTCCTCTGTTGTTTTATACTGTCTCAGCACTATCATATTCATGATTATAGTGAATTGCCCAGTTCGTACAATCACTGGTGTGTGGGTCGTGGGGCGTCACATTTTTACAGATGTTATGTCAACTCTTGCAAAACAGATCTCGGGATTCTGTTCCATTGACTGACATTTCTGGTCCAGTCGTCCGCAAGAATTTCTCCCAGCAATGACCTTAAATGGCAGGATATTGAATCAATTTTCAAAATTTTCTTATAGGCACAATCATCATATATGAGATAAAGATAAACTATATATGAACTGATTGCGCTACTCGTACGTGGGGGTGGGTGGGGGGTTATGTGCATCAGTCGGTAGCATTTTGGCTAAACACCCCCCAAACAAAATCGTTATGTACGCCCCTGAATGTACGTTAAACTCGTGTTGTGGTGAGCTAATTTTGCAGACATATTGTTTACAGTTTTATGTATTTTTCAATTCACCCTTAGACTCCATGTGTCTGAAAGCAGAAATATGTCTCAGGATTAAATATTGGAAATATTTATTATATATAGTTCGTAATGTATCTTGTTCAATATTCCTTGAGAATCATATCAATGTTTAAATTATTTTATTATGTTTGGCACTAACAACAGATAATACGACTACTGAAAGTGAAAAAGTCCCATGTGAGCGATTGATTGAAAAGACAATGCGTTACAAATGGCGATTGATTGAAAAGACAATGCGTTACAAATGACACTTCATAGAGCAACATTTGCCTCACAAAATGAATAGTAATGCAAAAAACATGCTCTTGCGGAACACATATTTGAAAACGCAAGCCACCATTGCTTTCGATTTTAACAATAAATTCTGACAGACTAATGATGATTGAGGCTAGGCCTAATATCCAATCGCTAATATCTCGGTTCAGATTGAAGTAATTTGACTGTTTAAAACTATTATAGCGAGAACTGTCAACTCTTTGTCCAATCTCCCTCCCATAATGCCCCTTTAATTAGTCAATGATACAGCTAATTATAAAAAGCGAATACATTCTAACTTAAATATGTTTCTGAATACACATAATAAATTATATATATGTTTCTGAATACAAACACTAATAATAAATATATATTTCGGAATACAAATACATTCTAATTAAATTAAATATTGAATATTTTAATTAGAAATAATTCACTCAGTACGTAATATGGACATCATACGAAGAATTCTTGGATAATTAGTAATCACTATAATCCTAAAGTCTTTCCTAAACCAAACGTTCATGAAACAGCATCTAGTGTAATTCCACAAAAACATGAAATGTAAACGAACATTTCTGATTCAGTTCATATTGATTTCGTCTACATGAATGCATTAACTAATGTCTGCTTCAATAACGGCGTAATAATATAGGAATATGATAAGTTATGCTCTTGAAACTACTTGAATAATGTCGTTTTACTTCAAGACAATGTTATTAGCTCGTAAGCCGTCTGGCTCGCTATATACCGGATGTTGATGCGAAAACCGGAAACTGACTTCAGCTGCGTACTTGACAACAACCAAGATCAGAGAAAACATGGCCGGTAATTGGAGGAGATGTGTTCAATTTTGGCGACATTTGCAAGAAGAAAAGACTGGACTTAAAAGTTTTATACTTGATTTTGTTATTTGTTAACTTATTTCTAGAATATGTCAATGACATTAGAAAATTACGCCAAAACCTTCGAACTGAATAATAGAAGGATGTTAGTAAAAGAACTGTTTTAATTGTTAAGGGCGGCGTGTTATGTCAATCGTACAACTGATAACGATTGGCGTTTCGGCTACCGGCGCGGGAGTAATTGACGTCAACGGAATGCAACAGAAAAAGGTCAACCTGGGCGCCTCAAAGAAACTAGTTCCGGTCAGCTGAAGTTAGTTGCTCATGCAAATCGCTTCATCTACCGTCGCCGTCGACGTGAGAGTTCTTACAATATCATTGGAGTCAACTCGTTTCCATTGAAATAGCATCACATGATAACGGATATGCTATTTTGTAAATAAGCAAAATGGAAGCGAACCAAGACCCGTACTTTTCAAGTGTTGATGATGTCGACAATAATGTATAAATATAAGACCGAAAATGACTTTGGGGTGCTACTTCTAAGGCATTCGCCATTTTGTCGACCACGTGATGAATAAATTAACAGTCACGTGTTAAGTGTAATCGCTACATGAGCGCTTCGAATTCAGTTGCTCCCAGTTTCTGATATGATCGACATAAGCACACTTACCACTTTTATTTTAATTTAACAGTTATTATAATCATTAACCATGAGAGATAGATAGAAATGGAGTTTAACGTCTACTCGACATAAAATAGGTCACTCCGGGACATATATCCTTCACAGTTTTATTTAAATAAAACCCACGTGTTTGGGTTGGCTGCCCTACGGTGTTGGGTGGGCGAGCATACTCCTTGTCATGTAAACGAAGCTTGGACCACTCGACCAACTCACCCAACCATGAGTGAAATATAGGACATAGATCACTAAACATTCATGGGCCGTCACCCGGAAACAAGGGCGAAAGTTATTTTTAGCCTTTCTCTCCCTTTCCCTTTTCCCCCTTTTGCATGGCGCTTTTTGTTGACTTTTTGTTGTAGAATCGAAGAAAGGGTTTGGAAATACATTTTCTGCCAGGTTTTGGTGAATATCATGATTTTGAGGCGGAAGGATACAAGAATGGTAAGGTTGTTTACTTTGAAAGGGGGGACCGAAAATTGGTTGTTTAGTTGTCTCTACTTCCAGCTTGTGTATCTCAAGTTTTTCATTTTTCATACATGCTTGTGGGCAAAAGTTTGCCTCATGTTGCTCCATCTGTGGCAGAAAGCGTTCTACCCAACGAATATTTGGGAAAAAGTTACAGCCGGTCTAAGAGACGAGAATTAACATTAAAATCAATGGGGAAATAATAAGTGATCTGTGGCCGTATGATATATAATACTATGTGATAGCTCTTATCACTTGTCCTATCAAAATTGACTACCGTAACAGTTTATCACGTGGTAGACACAAGTCATGCTGTACAGACTCCAAAAAACACAGAATACAGCTACCATCCCTGCATTGGGGACCATTTCATGCGCGTATAGACTTTAAGATCCTAGGTTTGACGTACCAATATACAGCACCCTTGTATCTTTCAGAGCTACTAACTGTATACCAGCCAACTCGTACTTTGACATCCCATAGAAACTCACTTGTTCAAACAACCTTATGTTGACAAAATTTTTGAACTGACGTGTATACATTTTATTAGTCCAAACACAATCTACATAATAAGTAATTCTCCCCACCCAGTGCACAAGTCTGACTAGAATGGCTAGACTCTTCAAAAGTCCTACATCATAAAACGGTCGTCTAAAGAAATTTACCTGGTGTTTGAGTTGAAGCGCAAAAATCTGTTTTATATGCTTGGACTTATCCAACTAATTTTCTAATTGGCCAAACTTATGCAATTATGTGAATGGTCAACCACACTTAATGACGAATTGGTAATTGTCCCCAGGGTCGGATTGGGGCCGGGAATCGGCCTGGGCTCCCGTGTCGGAGCGGCCCCTTTTACTGACCGCGGAGCCCGAACGGAGGGGGGGGGCGTGTTCTCTCGCCCTGGAAATTTTTTAAAAATGAACCCCAAATATGCGATTTGGTGGCATATCTGATTATAATCTCTGTCAAATAATATATTTCATAAATCGATTAACATAGGCCAAAACCCTGACCTGTAAGAATAATTTACAACCATCAACCTGTGAAATTATCATATCGTCATATTATTAATTAACGTATTATCTTTCTATCGTCAAGAGTCAAGAGAATTTAACTGGTTAACAATGGGACTAGTTGAGAAAATTTTGACCATTTGATTTACCAGCCAGTTACGAGTATCGAATAAGTACGAATATTTTCATTGAAAAATGTCCCATTTTTGTCGCCGGGAGCGCTTGTTGATCCCTCATTGTTGATGAAAGGCCACGGGACTCATTGGTACAGAGTGACAAAAGTGACATTCATAAAATCTGCTTTTTGAATTTTGGATTTTGGCGTATCCCGACAAACAGGGTGCAGGTGACTTAATAATTAGTAAATTTTCAGGCGACAGTGTCGGGTGAATCCGATGAAATTTTCGGATGAAATTCGGAATCCCCATTGCAGGATTCCGAATTCTGGCCCACTTCCAGCACACCCGGCCCAGAAAATCTATTATACCAGCCCATTCCAGACTCGAGTGATGGCGTGGCGGTCCGTTAAATAATCATCATCGCTCCATGGCCGGTCCAATACCCCCTCCCCCAAATAATGTTCAGCAGAAAAAAGTTTTTTTTAGACTAATTGGACAAAATTATTTTTTTCATTTTTTGTCCGACCGGCCCTTTCGGTGATCGCCCGATGGCCCAATCCGCCCCTGATTGTCCCCTCACGAGTGTTTTAAGCAATAACAAAACAGCAATGACAATAGACCCAATATCCGGGTATTCATACAGTATTGGGAAACAAATAATATGTACCAGTGACAGCCAAATATTTTATGTACAAACAAAATTGAAATAAAGTCATGGCGCGATTGTCGCAGAACCCCAAGTGACTCATTTGGCTGTCACCTATGGAAGCCTATTGCGGCCATTTCAGAATCTCGTCTTCTCGCCGCGAGAAGTCGAGGGCGAGAACACGAGAACACGAGAAGTCGAGGGCGAGAACACGAGAAGACGAGAAGTCGAGGGAGCGAGAAGTCGAGGGCGAGGGAGCGAGAGAGCGAGAAGACGAGGAAACAGGGCGAGAATACGAGGATCTCGCCCCGAGAACACGAGATTACTTTCACCTCGACTTCTCGTGTTCTCGTCCCTCGACTTCTCGCTCCCTCGTGTTCTCGCCTTTGAAAAACCTCGTGTTCTCGCTCCCTCGCCCTCGACTTCTCGCTCCCTCGACTTCTCGCCCTCGACTTCTCGCCCTCGACTTCTCGTGTTCTCGTGTTCTCGCCTTTGAAAAACCTCGACTTCTCGCTCCCTCGCTCCCTCGCCTTTGAGTCAATCTCGTCTTCTCGTGTTCTCGCTCCCTCGCTTCGTCACAATCTCGTCTTCTCGTGTTCTCGCTCCCTCGCCTCGGAAGTGCAGTTATTACGCATGTCCACTGACTTCCGTATCGGCATTTGTATTTTGACATGGATTATAATAAACGAAAATGTTTGAAGTTCTAGAAAATGTAATAGTCCTAAACAAGTTTAATCTCTTCTTGCACAGATAGTATTGTATTCTGTAATTGATTTTAAGTCTTCAGTCAAATCTTTCTTTGCTCTCTAAAAATATTCATCGGGAGTTTTCACTTGATGCGTGGTTTTGTCAGTGCTGCAGGATGGAGAGCCTGACAAGGGAAAATGTATAGTTGTTCGAATGGGATTTTTAAAAACCAGGTCCGGAATCGAAATGAAGTTGGTTCTACGGTGGCTCACTGCGTAGGAGGTTTTCTCTCTAACTTAATCGAAGTTCGTCGCGATTTTTCTGCCTATGTCCACCCTTGTCACTGGTGTAGAACAGAGAGCCTAGCAAGAGACAACGTATAATCGTTCGGATGAAATAAAAATAACCGAGGTGACGTGTCCGGAATCTAAATGAAATGAAATGAAATAAAATGGGGTCTAACGTCCTACTGTTCTGTTCCTAAATTGGGCTAATGACGACGGGCATACGATACAATAATACAGTGTGCTATCAAGGAAATTTTGCCCGGGCAGTGGCGCTAAGGCCTACTCTTATATCGAATTTAAACTTCCAAGTGATCTTTTATGTGCACGCCAATAGGTGTCCTTGACAGGCCCTACGTTTTGCATCACTGACAAGGAGAAATCACGCCCGAAATAAAATCTGGATGAACTTTCTCTTCCAATGCAGGGATCGAATACCAAGTGGTGTAAGTGGTGTAGGACGGGGGCCTGAGAAGGGACAAAGAATAGTTGTTCGGATGGAATACAAATAACCGAGATCCCGTGGCCGGAATAGAAATGGAGCTACGATGGCTCAGTGAGTAGGATCGACGTTTGCTCTTTTACTTTATCAAAGTTTTTCAGGATTTTTCGGTCGGGTTCCTGCTTGTCAGTGGTATAGGATTGAAGACCTGGCAAGGAACAACGTATAGTCGTTTGAACGGTATTATATATAAAATACGAGGTTCTTTGTCCGAAATCGTAATGGCTCAGTGTGTAGGACGTTTGCTCTCTCGCTTCATCGAAGCGCATCGGGCTAAATTTCTGGAGATGTCCTCCCATGTCAGTTGTGTAGGATGGAGGACGGAGGGCCTGGCAAGGGATAACGTGTAGTCGTTCGGTTTCGATTCGTCGTGTGGGGTTTTTCCGGTTTCTCCCACTGTCGCATACATTTCTTTTCCGATGCATTGCACAATACGTCAGCACTAGAATTACGCCTCGAACTACATTTGTCAAGTGTAACCATACTGGGGTGAAAAAATCAAATTCTAAGACAATATCAGAAACCAAAAATCAACGTCATAGGGTCACGGGTCAATAGCCATAATTAGACCATGGAATACCTTTTACGAGACGGAACACGTTGGTTTGTTTCCATTTATCAGAGAGAATTTTTCTGAAAATATCACAGGTACATGGGGACAGGAACGCCCTTATTAGACTAAGGCACACCAGACCTATAATATAATAATACTAATAGAGTCTATGTGATTTTTCAAAGTTTTTGAGTTTCTGTTATTTTCTGAACATATTTTAAATTTTTGATCTTATTTTATCCATATTTGATGCTAAATAATATAATATTTACTATCAAACACGTAATTCATATTTAAAAAAAAATACCATCTGATGTATAGATCAGGTGTGCCATAGTCTAATAAGGGCGTTCCTGTCCCAATGTACCTGTGGAAAATATGCCGGGATTACTGTATAATACCACATATTAAATGTTGCAGTGACACGATGAAAACGACTAATCCCAGGTCTGTGGAATAAATATGGTCAACAGTAGAGAAATAGCACCAATGATTGAAAGAATCTGTTATTTACTGGAAACAAGTATTTTTTATAAAAAACTATTTCAGTAAAACAATATCCAAGAGAAATACATACTTAATACACATGAAAACGATTTTGGCAAAAATAAACAAACGCAATAATATAAATTTCCTCATACACAACAATACCATACACTACTAGTAAGAGAAATGAGGTTTAACGTCCACTCGACACAAATTTGGTCATTTCCGGACTAACATATGGTTTAATTTTATTTCAATAATTCGCTTGCGCGTATGGGTCTTTAGCAGTGGGAGGAAACTGGAGTGCCCAGAGGAAAACCCACAAGGTTGAGAAGGCAACCTATCTCCATGCCACATACGCTCACACAGGGATCGAAACCACAGCCGCAAGCCAGAGGTGACCGGCCAGCTAGAGGTTGAAGCGTGGCACTCTAAACCACTAGGCCATCCCAACCCCCCCACTACTAGTAAATGAAATGAAATGGGTTTTAACGTCCTACTCTTCTGCACCTAACCTGGGTTAATGGAAGACAAGCATATGCTATACAGTGTGCTATGAGGAAATTTTGCCCGGGCAGCACCGCTACAGCCTACACTTATATTGAATTCCAACTGCCAAGGGATCTTTTACGTGCACGCCAATGTGTACACTGGACCACGGTTTCCCATACCATCTTAACGACTAGACAGCTGTCCTTGTCAGGCCCCTCAGTTCTGCATCATTGACAAGGGGAAACCACACCGGTAAATTGAGATGAACTTTCTTGGCCAATGCAGGGATCTAACACACCACAAGTATTGATGAAAAATGTATATAATAATTATAATAATATCATTGTTCTGGAGAACGGTTTCTAATCTGCTGTTCAGATTGTTATATTCACAGAATACACACAGATCAGGTCTTGTGCCCATTTACACTGTACAAGATATATACCAGTAAATAAAAATAGATATAAGAGAAAAACAAATAGTTATCTTAATGATTCCAGTAAAATGAATTAGAAATGAAATGAAGTTTAACGTCCTACTGTTTTGTTCCTATACATGTACTGGGCTAATGAAAACAGGCATACACCATACAGTGTGCTATGAGGGAAATTTGGCCGGGTATTGCACTATTCCCTACTCTTCTTTCGAATTCCAACTGCCAAGGGATCTTTTTGTGTGCACACCAATGTAAACAAAGGACCTCGGTTTTTCATCACATCCGGACGACTAGACAGCTGTAATTGTACCTTTTTACATGCACACCAATGTATACAAGAGACCGCAGTTTTTCGTCACATCCAAACGACTAGACAGCTGTCCTTGTACCTTGTTAGACCCTCCTTTTGCACCACTGACAAGGAGAAACCACGTCGGAAATGAAACAGAATAAAAAAATAAAATGGGGTTTAACGTCCTACTGCTCTGTTCCTAAGCTACACTAATGAAGATGGGCATATGCTATACAGTGTGCTATCGAATTCCAACTGCCAAGGGGTCTTTTTACGTGCACACCAATGTATACAAGGGACCTCGGTTTTTCGGTACATCCAATCAACAAGACGGCTGTCCTTGTACCATTTTACAGGCACACCAATGAATACAAGGGACCTCAGTTTTACGTAACATCCGAACGACTAGGGGGGTTGGGATGGCCTAGTGGTCTAGAGTGCCGCGCTTCGGCCTCTAGCTGGCTGGTCACCTCTGGCTTGCGGCTGTGGTTTCGATCCCTGGTGTAAGCGTATATGTGGCATGGAGATAGGGGCGCCTTCTCAACCTCGTGGGTTTCCTCCGGTTTCCTCCCACTGCTAAAGACCCCTAGGCGCAAGCGAATCATTGAAATAAAATTGAACCATGTTAGTCCCGAAATGACCTAGTTTGTGTCGAGTGGACGTTAAACCCCATTTCTCTCTCTCTCTCCGAACGACTAGACAGCTGTCCTTGTACCTTGTTAGACCCTCCTTTTGCACCACTGACAAGGAGAAACCACGTCAGAAATGAAACAGAATAAAAAAATAAAATGGGGTTTAACGTCCTACTGCTCTGTTCCTAAGCTAGACTAATGAAGATGGGCATATGCTATACAGTGTGCTATCGAATTCCAACTGCCAAGGGGTCTTTTTACGTGCACACCAATGTATACAAGGGACCTCGGTTTTTCGTCACATCCAAACAACTAGATGGCTGTCATCGTACCTTTTTACATGCACACCAATGAATACAAGGGATCTCGGTTTTACGTGACATCCGAACAACTAGACAGCTGTCCTTGTACCTTGTTAGACCCTCCTTTTGCACCACTGACAAGGAGAAACCACGTCGGAAATGAAACAGAATAAAAAAATAAAATGCTGTTTAACGTCCTCCTGCTGTGTTCCTAAGCTTGACTAATGAAGATGGGCATATGCTATACAGTGTGCTATCATGGAAATTTTACCAGGGCAGCGGCGCTACGGCCTACTCTCATCACATCAGAACGACTAGACAGCTGTCCTTGTACCTCGTCAGTCACCCCCTCCCCACGGCCTGCACCACTGACAAGATAAACCACCTCGGAAATGAAAGAGAATAAAAATAAAACAAAACCATACAATATTAATCAGCATAGTGACAAAATATAACATGAAAATTTATTGTCATATACAGTACATTTAATTAAAACATTTTTTAAAATATGTATTAAATGTATTTAAAAACTGCTTAAAAAATACATGTACATGAATACAGGTTTAAGCCTACTCATAAAAAATCACATAATTTCATAGATATCATCATCAGTATTAAAATCAATGTCACTGTCGAACAATTTACACAAATCCATACAAGAAAGTTTTCACTTGTAACAAGTACATCTATCTGTAATGCAGCCTGATTTGTATCCACAGTGAAAATTTTATTTGGTGCTTGATCTCTAGTTACCCTAACCCTGTCATTTTAAACAGTAGTGTTTAACAAAAGGGGGAAAAAATTTTGCAGTTACAGTAAGGCAACCCGGGGGGAATGCGCCAGAATAGGCCCCCGTTTTGATTGGTGGTGCAAGGGACAAAGCAACATTTTCATCCAGGGGACACATGCAAAGTCAATCTGGTGTGGAATTAATTCACACATATTTTTTTCATAAATAGGGCCTAACATGTGCTCTTGTACCAACTCATCTATTTTGGTTCTCTTTTTCTCCATAACATCTTGGGTATATTTCTTAAAGTACTGTGCATGGTGTTTCACCTCAATGGTGACAGTCTTCACCATATTAGTCCTTATTGGTCTGAGTGGTCTTGATTCGAGTAGTCCTTACTCCTCGGTGACTGCGCGTTGTCAATAGTTGTCATGCATTTAGGAATATAAGAATATCTATCTTTATCAATCAACTTGTTAAATGATCCCCTTAACAAATTAACCAGACCAATTATTCTTTTTTTGTTGGTAAAATTTTAGCTGCTTGCTTCTAACATCACTTTCAAACTTTCGTCAACAAGTTTGGAACCGTGATAATGTTTCATACACAGTTGGTTTTTTTTTTAAGTTGAAATGTGAGAACTCTGTATTATTAGTATACCCCAATGATTGAGAACTTTGTCTGCACATTCCTGGAGTTCTTTGTCTTACAAATCAGCATTTGTCTCCGGCACAAACCTGCCATTTCCATCTAATTCGATCCAATGGTTAGCCAATACCTAAAATTGTTCCCAGCTTGTCGCATTGAACGGTTTTAGCTTAGTGTTTTTAACAAAATATTCACAAGTATTCAGTTTTCGCTATCCTTCCGCCATATTTACTATCAACACAGAACGGTAACCTTTGACTCTACTCGACCTTCCATTATGTGTGTCTGATTGGCGAGCTATGTCACGTGATTTGTTAAAACCAAATCACCGCGGAATTCAAATACCATCGCACATTAAGTAAGCCTGTATTTATTTTACGGCTTCTGTCAAACGTCAAAGAATGGATAACAGAAAAGTCGCGTGACAATGAAGTAATACTGGAAGAATTAGATGATGTACCTTTTTTTACCCGAAACTTGCTAGGACGGAAAACAGAAGCAGGCTAGCTAGAAATTTCTCACCACGGCATATATATGTAGGCCTAAAGTGGAGAATTTTTTGCCTGGACGTATTTTTTCTATTTTTTTATACATTGTCTACCGTAAACAAAGAAGTACTTGTAGCCTACTTTATCTACTTTAATATATATATATTATAAATAAAATCTAAGTGTGTATGGGTGTGTTTATGTATGTTTGTATACTCCACCTACACATTATTATGTGTTATTAAATTAACCAGCATCACAACAGGAATGTTTTAGGTCAGTGAATTCGGGCCCAAGGCGAATTACGCTTCGTCGCCGCGATTAACCCCCACATATCTCGTATCAAATTGAAAAGAACGACCACGTACATGTATTTTAGGCCATCGAATCTGTCCTACAGGCAAATTTGGGCCACGAACGAATAAAACCTCGGGCGAATTTAGGTCCCGTGGGAATTTGAGCACTGGGCGAATATGGGCCCCTAGCAAATTTGGGCCATGGGCGAACTTGGACCCCGGGCGAATTTGGGCCCGTGTATAGGCGGG
The DNA here is from genome assembly GCA_963678685.1 of Patella ulyssiponensis. Taxonomy (NCBI): domain Eukaryota; kingdom Metazoa; phylum Mollusca; class Gastropoda; family Patellidae; genus Patella; species Patella ulyssiponensis. The sequence goes on along the minus strand of OY783229.1, from coordinate 47,994,813 downwards.
TAAACTACGAGTAGTTTATTTGATAATATTAGCATCATAGAAAGAAGCGGGTATCGAAACCGAGCCCCCCCCCCCCACACACACACACACGCACGCCAATGTGTAGCCTATACGAGACCTCGCTGTTCCATGTCATCCGAACGACATGCTGTCCTCAGGCCTTCCGTCCTACACTGATAAGAGGGTACCTCGCAAGAAAGGCTAGACTACGCATTGAGCCACCGCAGCTCCAACTTATTTCGAATCTGGACACATGACCTCGCTCTTTTAACCCAACCCTTCCTTCTCCACTGATATGGAAAAAACCCGCTAGAATATTTCCGATGAACTTTGATGAAATGAAATGAAATATGGTTTGACGTCCTACTGTTCTGCTCCGACTGTGCTATAAGGGAAATTGTGCTCGGAAAGCGGCACTTAGGTCTCCTCTTATATCGCATCCAGGCTGCCAAGGGATCTTTTACGTGTACGTCAATTTACAGATAAGGATTTTCATCCCATCCGAACAAATAGACAACTGTCCTTGCCAAACCCTCCGTCCTGCACCAATGCAATGACATGGGGAAACCACATCGGAAAACCCGATAAACTTTCTTGTCCAATGCAAGGATCGAACACGTGACCTTCAGTTTAGTGAGCCAGCGTCTTACCCACTTAGCTGCCGTGGCTCCAAACATTTACGTCCTACTCACTGAGCCACCGTAGCTCCCACTTCATTTTGATTCCGAACACGGGACATTGTTTTTCTATGCCACCCGAACGAATATACGTGGTCCCCTGTCAATTCTTTCCTCCTACACCACTGAAGTAAGAGAGCAAACGTCCCACTCACTGACCCACCGTAGTTCCCACTTCAATTAGATTCCGGACACGAGGCCTCGGTTATTTTTATTCATTCCGAATGATTATACTTTGTCTCTTGCTAAGCTCTCCGTTCTACAGGACTTCGGTTATTTTTATGCCATCCGAACTATTATACTTTGTCTATTGCTAAGTTCTCCGTCCTACACCACTGACAATAGTGAACATCGCCAAAAATCACGAGGAACTTTGAAGAAGTTACAGAGCAAACGTCCTACCCAGTGAGCCCCCGTAGAACCAACTTCCTTGCGATTCCAGACACAGGACATCGTTTTTTAAAATCCCATTCGAACAACTATACATTGTCCCTTGTCAGGCTCTACATCCTGCAGCACTGACAAAACCACGCATCAAGTGAAAACACCCGATGAATATTTTTAGAGAGCAAAGAAAGATTTGACTGAAGACTTAAAATCAATTACAGAATACAATACTATCTGTGCAAGAAGAGATTAAGCTTGTTTAGGACTATTACATTTTCTAGAACTTCAAACATTTTCGTTTATTATAATCCATGTCAAAATACAAATGCAAATACGGTAGTCAGTGGACATGCGTAATAACTGCACTTCCGAGGCGAGGGAGCGAGAACACGAGAAGACGAGATTGTGACGAAGCGAGGGAGCGAGAACACGAGAAGACGAGATTGACTCAAAGGCGAGGGAGCGAGGGAGCGAGAAGTCGAGGTTTTTCAAAGGCGAGAACACGAGAACGCGAGAAGTCGAGGGCGAGAAGTCGAGGGAGCGAGAAGTCGAGGGCGAGGGAGCGAGAACACGAGGTTTTTCAAAGGCGAGAACACGAGGGAGCGAGAAGTCGAGGGACGAGAACACGAGAAGTCGAGGTGAAAGTAATCTCGTGTTCTCGGGGCGAGATCCTCGTATTCTCGCCCTGTTTCCTCGTCTTCTCGCTCTCTCGCTCCCTCGCCCTCGACTTCTCGCTCCCTCGACTTCTCGTCTTCTCGTGTTCTCGCCCTCGACTTCTCGTGTTCTCGTGTTCTCGCCCTCGACTTCTCGCGGCGAGGGGACGAGATTCTGAAATGGCCGCAATAGGCTTCCATAGTCACCGGTCACAAATGTGTTTTCAAATAAACTCATTACAAACGTCATTATTCATCTATATATTTTGACAGGTACTTGTCGTCTAACTTGTTCATGTTATAAAAGTTTTATATTAGCTTAATGTATTTATATATATACATATATATACCATAAATCACCCAATATTATCTAATTATTTTGTGATTTCGGCGTGGAACACCAGCCTCACTGTTTAAGATGGAATCTCAATACCCGGATAGTGCACAAAGTATTGACCTCTTCTTTTTTTTAGTTTTCATTTAGAGGGTAGAGTTCACGTTGTTCAATTTGGTCCATGAAATGTTGTTTTAAAAATAGGAAACATTGCAGTTACTGTCAGAAGTTGAAATTATTTCACTCAAATTATAACTACCAAATACACATGACCATGCTTAATTATATCAACCAGAAAGTCTGTGAATGTACTGTAATAGGTGCTGCTATGACATAACATTTCCTTTGTGCGATTGAGTTTCTTTCTCTTGGATTTATGAAAAAACCTCGAAACAGCTTAGGCTGCAAAGCAAGAAAACATTAGCAGGTTTCATCCTGAATGTTAAATAGACAACAAAGTCTGAGTTGATTTACCATGGAAGTTCTTTTTCATTCGTTCGTAGGACTTAGTGCCCGCTTCCACTGACGGTGATATTGTAAACTAACCGTAGTAATTTAGTAGTATCAGATGTATGTTAACTAAATGAACCCATTTCACAAAACATTAGTCGAAGAACAGACTGAAGACCCTCCGAAACCCTAAAGTGGTTGAAAGAGTCGTTTACATCTCCACTCTTTACTTGTGGAGTGCATACTGTGGCGGTGATTAATTATATAGACAAGGTAGACAACCTTTTTCTAGAATCTGGTGATTGATACGTATTATGTGATTCTACTGTAAAACAACAGAAAAATAGAACATGTTAAACCCTAGCGATCTTTTCCAATCAAGAATGCTTAAAAAGTACAAAACCGTGGGCTGGGATTTAATCTATATAAACTTCATACAGATGCGGCATTAGATCTAATGGTACATTCTAACGTTCTTAATTTCACACAGTGTCTTCAAATTACACATTAACATTTTAATTATCTTGTTTCAAATTGACTAGGCTTTAAATATCATAGAGTCGTCCTATTACGATTAGATGCAATTTTATAGGAAAATCCCTGTAGTATATTTGGAAAACGGCTTGACTTTGATGAGACTGAAAGACAATTATGGCCGACCTTTGTATTTGGTCTGCATCGAATTACTTTAAAGACTTCAGATTTCAGACGTTCTTCGTTACATCTTGGGTAATCTTTAAAGTGGGCCTGTTCATGATGTGCGTCTATTAATTTATCAGTAGAGTTATATATTTACATTCATTGTAAGTTGTGCCGCGAATACATCCTGGAAAGACACACGTTGTTATATTATAACGCAACGTACAACTTGCATTGCTTCGGTCCCATGACTGGGGACTTTAAAGAACAAACCAATCTAACCTAATAATCATGAACTTAAGCCACAGCGGGCTATTCCATTTAGACGCCAAAAAAATGGACATCATTGCCACCTACCGAAAACGCGAAATTGAGATATTGATTGGCCAAGGTCACCCTTTAAAAATGCTGCTACACCAATGTTACCATTGTTTATAAAGCAACCGCCGTCATTATGATAAATTGATGTTCCACGGATTGTGTGTCTGGATACACCACCCTGACATACGCTTACATTGCATTGGATGTTATTTGTAGTCACGAATTCTAGTTTAGTGATGTAGGCCTACATACATTAATTGACAGATATTTATTTAATATTCAATAGTATTTTTTTCTCGAATTACCCTTAAGGAAATGCTCATAAATTTTTGCACTATAATTTATCTATCTTATATAATGGCCACTTTATTCAAATCATTTCCATTTTCTTCAACGTGGGTGATTTTAATTACCCATTTACATAAGGTAGTGGTATGGATTTGGTATGAAATACGTACATGCAAGTGACTATATCTAAGCAAACCGAAGACAAAATGTTCAGATATGGTATTGTCTAAAGGTTTCAGCGCGAAATAATAAGCTTCTCGGAAATAATCGCTGAAATAGCTTAATGCAATTATGTAACATGATACACGCGACTATCAGTCTGTTTATCCAGACATAAACAAGTAATCCGTGAGGACACTGGTCGTTAACCACACATGAAAACTGTCCGTTTAAATTACTAAGCTTCAGATAACTAGTTATATGGGATAACATTAATTTTTTCTTAGCATAACAAGTATTAATCATTGACTATCAGGGACGGACGAGTTCGTTAAATAAAGTAGGTCTATCTGCTTAAGGTATTTAAGAAACTGGACTATCGCGGAAAATGACGGAACTTTTTCTCCCATCCTATGGCAGAATGGTCGATTTAAACAATATTAATTATCATGGTTTGCCTGCCAAGTCTTCATGACCTGTATCGACAAACTATCAATCAAAGTTCCTAACAAAACTAAATGGCATACGACACAAACCATGTTGTCACAAAGCCTGGAGTATTCAGTCATTTATTTGTCTAATGGGGTCTGAAAAGTGGGGTATTAATTAATGCAGAATTAAATTTCAGACTTTCAGTAAAAGACAAATAACGTTGTATAAAGCATACTAAACTTGCTTACTTCAAGCATAGAACAGACACAGAAGTTAATTCTGCATCCGTTTACACTCTCATGCGTTATGTATATTGTTGTCAGGTCCATTCCAAACTCTCGTTTATAACGTCAGTTGCAGAATTATACCCCATTACTTCGAAATTTAGAGACATTTCTGAATCTATCTTTCTGAAATTTTAAGTAATGTGTAGTTCATATAAGGGCTACAACTTCATATAGCAAACAATTTATTTTGTGTCAAATGCAATATATATAATAAAATACTAAACAGCTTGGCATCAATATTATATCTGGTCTTCTTTAAAGTGCATGAGTGGTAGAGATGGCCGATTATCCTCAATATTAAGAATAATTAAGTATAAGAATTAGTCAACACTAATAGGATCAATATTGTAGAGATATTGGTAAGTCTTGTTCACATTACTCTCCCGTTGGCTGGTCCACCGGTTTTCTCCCACTGCTGTTAAAGATCCCTACGCGCAAACGAATTATATAAATATAATTGTACCATTATGTTAGATCTGAAATGACCTAGTTTGTATTGACTGCATGTTAACACACACAAATGAACTATTTGACCACTAACACGAGTTATCGTTAAGGTTTTATAACCCACTTCAATCAATCTGTTGGCAATATGTCTGACTGAAAATTAAGAAAAGTAATTAATGTCATTTTTTCTCGACTGAGCTTATTATCAAGATGATCTGGATCGAGGGGATTACCACAGCTCCTTATGTGGCTACCATCATGCTTCTGCCACGATACTGTCTGTAACCAATGATCGGACTTGTCAATCATAAGATAGCATAATGGGATATGGGGAACTAATGAGATAGATAAGTAACACTGAAACCATTAATCAGGGTGTAACATTTAATACGAATTAGAATATATTGTATTGTGCAGCCAGCTTGACTACTAATATGATTAATGTACTATATCAGAATTAGACCAAGCTCTTCGTTAAAACAACCTTTTAATTTTAATTCGCACCGAGGCGCAAGATCTTCTGATTATAAAGATGTGATGGTGCGAACAATTATATTCTATTATGGGTGCTTGTACTCAAATGCAGGCAAAAGAACGGATGAATGTTTAAAAAAGTCAGGTACCTTTGGGACAGCGTTTATTTCCTTACCTAATGTTACATTTGCAATTTATTAGCGAAAGCCTACGATCTGGCGATAGGAATGCTGTCACCATCATTTGCCCAAAACGCCTTTCGTGGTACGGCATATAGATGTCCACTTTCAGGTTGTCTATTGCTTTACGATGACCAAATCGGCTCTCCAGTCTTGATTTTTAAAAAAAAAGTCTATACAACCCAAAAGATATCGCTCCTAAGATAGTACATGTAGTTACATTACTGATACTTAACATAAATATAAGTACGGATCAGTGCATGGACCAAGTAATTTCCGATAATCTAACCATAAACGTTGGGTGCTTCCTCAAGAGAGGTGGTTGTCAATATCAAAAACCGTGAACCTCTCGAGTAAACGTTTTAACATAACGCAGTCGCAGTCAGTCGAGCGACTAATGTACCGTAGAATAAAGACTGGTTATAATTAGATTAAAATTTCGATATAATTTTGAAGTAATGAAAAAATAAAAAACATACGAAAATGATTTATTTTCAATCATATGAGTCAGTTCTCACATTTTTTTCCCACTTGTTGAATCATCGACATATTGAGATTTTCTGACATTCAGTCAACTTTCTAAATGCTAACTTGAAATACTGCTATTATACGTTTCATTTCACCACAACCCATTTATCAGGTCAGTACGAGACCTTCATCCTATTGAGAGAGAAAAAAAAATCAGATGCATCCTTTTCCTCAAGGAGACGTATGTCAAATGTTGCTTAAACGCTAATTATCGTCGAGTCGTGTGGCTTTTTGAACTTTTTTGATCTCTTTAACGAAATTTTCTACCACCATGGTTTTGTGCACACTTAAATTTCACTTGGCAATACTCGCAGTTCGTAATTATCTTATAATCCTTTCTGACAAACCCTCCGCTAGCCACACGGTTTTTACAAAGACGTTTCTTCTGCTAGCAGGCATAATTTGCTAAATAGAAATGCTCTAATGCCGAATTGAGTATCCAATTTGTGTCTTGGTGAGCTTGAGAGACGATTTTTCCGATAACAGGTCATTCGATTTGAACTTCGTAACTTGAACAACAAAACTGGTGACGTAAACTAATCCAGCGTAGTATCTGAAAGTGATGATTTTAAGTCGTGTTATCTTTTGGCATAGTTTCGTCTTCAAAATGGCTGAAAGGAACAGACTAGGAGATGAAAAATATCAATTGAAGTGTTGCGACGAACCGACATCTTTTTGAAGTTTTTGGTGAAAAGTGATTTTTTTCGCTCCGGTAGAAAAATACCCATCTTGTTTTAAAGCCGGTTCTTTATCAACATAAATCCCCTCACTGCCATTACAATGGAGTTATTTTCTAACCTCAAGGGTCGATTTAAGTTTGTTTAACTTCATGATAAAATGGTAGACGAAAAACTTAGCAGATGAAAGGAAAACGAAGAGAAGGTAAAGAAGAACTTGTTGAGAGATATTAGTCTTGGAATTCACAGCAGGTTATATTGTTATACATTTAAGTGTAAATATTTTTGCACCAAAGAAATAATATAAGTTCAGAATGTGCATGATTGCATTTGTAATTAAACACAAGATTTAGCAAATGACATGTTAATAAAGCGTAATATTTTACGCTGTTCCAATATTAATAAAACTCGTTGCACCAAGGAAATAATTTCAAAAATTCAAAACGAGATTCACAATTTTGTATATGAAACAAAATCATAAGCAACGTAAATACCATAATTCAAAGCATTACCGAAAATGGTGCACTTTTAACATTGTTGGGAATACAGATTAATACCACAAGGTCCAAATGGTACTGCTTGATTTGGCAAAATCCCACCGATAGAATTTTTAGGTGGTACAGCAAGCTTTGCTTGTATTGTCTAATAAAAGGTTCTAAACGTACAATGTTTACTAATGCCCATTAAGTGCTTTTCCGAACATCTAAGGGTGTGTTTGATTGGTTGATTCTGTGTGTATTTATTTAGAATTCGATAATTGAGACTGTTATAAATTTTGGAGTTTAAACTCAAATTCATTCACAGTCTCTTTAACGAACCCCCCCCCCCCCCCCGATTCGCCATTTCTCGACAATCCCGCAAACCGACCAATATCATAAATAATATCAACCATCACTTGTAAACACAACTAGTGCCAGCTTCTTGGTATCGTTGTCTGGACCACCTGTATAAGACAGGTTAAGAGTCTCTTGATGGGGTTCACTGGGCCAGTATACCGCTGATAACATGAAGGTCAAGAAGGTGCTGACATTTACTTCACGTATACTATATATCCTATGAGGATATTACTATTCCTCTTAAACAAAAAATCAAAAACTAATATTTATACTGATAAGAGCTGAAGATACTGTAAATAAATAAATAAAGCGGAGTTTAACCCCCCACTTTTCTGCTCCGATTGAGTTAATAAAAACGGGCACACGCCGTGCAGTGTGTTATGAGCGACGTTTGGCCCGGACTGCGGTGTTACGGATAACTCTTTATTTCGAATTCCTAAGTGATGACCGAATTCAATAGTGTAAAATATGCGAAAATGTCAAGTAAATATAGTGTCTTGTACATGACACTCACTACTACTTACAGCTAAGCGTAGTTTGTACTGAGATTTCAGAACATGACAGCAACTAAAAATAGCCACAAACTGACACTGCCAATGTTGTATCAGTACAAATTGTAGCATTGTAATCTTTTTAAGTAATTGGGGAAAGGTAAGCATATCATTAAGCTTCCTCGTGCACAACACCAATCAATATACAATTTCAATAACAATGGTCAGTTTCTAAACAATAACGAGTATTGTTATTGAAAACTCTTTTCTAGACACAGTTGCGTATTGTGTACCACCATCGTCCTGGAACCAAGACCTTAAGGGACGCGCATTAATTATCTCTTTCAGCCTTTCCTTTGACAGCCAATAGGTTATTTATATATTCCAGTATTCGATGAATGCGAGTGATAGGCATTTCACTGATACTGTGGATAATTACATAGAATCACCCATACTACTATACTATTAATCTTTTTCCGTAATCCGAAAGCATTTACGTATTTCCCAAGGTGCTGTATCAAGTGAATAAGCGTTGGTCATATGTTTAGAAATCTTAAACTCAAACCACGTGACCAACCTTTGAATTTACAATTCCTTTAAAGTGATAATTTCATATTTCCTAAGAGAGTCAAAACATATTTATTTCTATGTCTTTTGCTCAAAAGGTTGTCAACTCACTATTATACGACCATGTGCAATATTTCAGGGGGATTAAAATCGCTTGCACAGAAAATAATAACACAGTTACCTCCCTTGTTTTCCCATCCCCTCCATGTAATGGCGATCTTCAAACGTTTGAATTTTAAGTTGAAAATGATATTTTTGCCATTTTCTCAGCTGGCAACAGTGAATTATAGGATAAATAGGATTATTCTTTAACAAGGTAGGCCTATTTATAGATATCATCTATTTTAAGGCTTTATTTTAACATATTTTAAAAATATAACTAAAAAATATGAAATTGCCGTTTTAACAACAATGGCTATTAAATGTTTTCCGTAACCATACAATATTATTTTATATATTTGTTCTCCAAGGGGCTGTAGTATTTAAAACCCAGCCACAGAATTTACCATGGACATCAGTCAAAATGTACCCAAGTTTGTCTCTACCTGAACTATTCGTGTTTTTTGTGCATTCAAACGTATAAATTGTAATGTAGAACGTTAGTATGATAAAGTAGGTATAGACCTATTGGTAGTTACAAACTATTTATCATAAAGACATGCAAGATGATGACACAGTGGGAACTAACGTCTCGTGTCATATGACTGTCATTTTTATTTCCATCATAATATTAAAATTCTTTGTGAATTCAATATACCTAAACCATATCACACGGATATAATACGTTTACATCGCAAAGACTGATATACTATTAAGACTATTTTCTTTCCTTTGAGAACCTTTCTCCCACGGACACGCATGATATGATGACGTATCATTACGAAGTACACCTGTATTGTTGTCGTCACGCCCTTTACGTTTTCCCACGTTACCAAGAAAAAAAAAAGTTTTTTAGTCGCATCTACGTCACAAAAAGAATAATTATTGCATCAACGCTTTTATTCAAACATTACTCATCGCTAACACGGCCTTAGAGGCGAGTAAACGCCTATTTGCATAACATGGGTCTTTATATTTAGATAAAAATAAATCAACCCAAAACGAAAAGTCAACTTATGCTTTATGCAGCAGGTTGTACACACATTAAAATGCCAGGGGGCAGTGCGTGCGCTTTGAGTAAAACCTTAATCGTGTACAATTAAAAGGTGGTTGAGGTTATCTCGGATTAAATCAATAATTATAACCTAAAGGCCAAGGTTAAAATCTATTGCGAGATTATTATGGGGTTCTTTAAGATAATATTTCATACGAAAACCAAATAAGAAGTATATTATTGAGTAACCTGGGAATTCCACGCCCTTGTTAATAAAAGATGATTTCCATTAGAGATGTGTGTATGTAACTATGCGTCAATTCTTCTATGTGTTTACAAACGTGCACTGAAAGTATTCAAGGTCGGTGCATTTAAACAAAAGGGAAATTAAAGTACCCCCAAATTAAAGTAGCTAAGTCTTCGACATTCAAAACACGGATTTTTTGTCAATTGAAATCAACATTGATGTTGTGGTCTTAAAGGGAAAAGATGGGCTTCTGATATGCAATATTTAAGACAAATTAAACGTTTTAGTTTTACCATTGATACACGAATCGTGTACCATAATGCATTTCAGCGCCATTTGTAACAAGGGACTGAAAGAACGGGGTTAGGCATATTCCACAAATCATGTCAAACGATGACGCCATTTTCTTACCCGGAGAGCATGCGCAATAACTACTACCAGTGTAGACCGGAATAACCTGACGCTGGAGACTGCCATTCGATTGAGTCTTCTGACATATTTCGCATAACATGATTAGAAATTAAAGTAAAAACTGAAACGACTTAATGTAAATCAGTTTATATATATTCGTATTAAAATATAAATAGCCTATGCGATGCTACCCATTTGTGGCAATTTCCAGGTCCAGACTATTGGCAAATTAGCTCTTTTAAATTCTAGACTTATACTGGTTATTAGATTGAAGAAATTTAAAATCACAACTGCGAAATTATTATGTTCCCCATTTTACACACCTTCCTCCAGGAAACAAAGAATCATACTTTTTTTTTCCATATAACTGTTTTTCGATATTCCAATACATGTATACAATCTACTAAACTGCCATGATGAGTATGTGTTTTGTTCAATTTGAATTTGATGAGTATGTGTTTTGTTCAATTTGAATTTGAAGAATAATATAGGAATAAACATAACTTAGTTGTGTAAAATAACAATTTATTTAAATTCTTATTTGTTTAAATGAGGGGGCCTCCAATTTACTATTTTATTGGTAAGATATAAGTTTAGAATTTCGCATTTAGAATGAGTGATCTTGGCTCTCGTAGATAACACATAGAATGGGTTGTGTGCATGTGTTAGGAACTCTTTAAAAATAAGTCCAACTTTCATATAAGCGCTAATATGCATTAAGTTACAAAAATAAAATCAACAAAAATGTATTGTCTGTAAATGTTCTGCACATCAACGAAATAGCTCTCTTAACTTTGTGAGTGGTTTAAGATAAATGGTTATGTTTAAGGCGAAAGGTGCCATGTTGACGTTCGTGCTCTGCGTGTTGTGAAAAATTAAAGATTAATGTACTTCGTATGCTGCAAATGATTGGAAGGAAGCAATTAAACAGTTTTCATAAATCTATGCATGAGACGACTCCAAAACTGGCCAATCCTCAAATTTTCTGCATGCAAAAGCCCAATATCTTACATCTTCGCTTCAATTATATGCGATGTGTGTATGCATTATGTATGAGTGATCGGTAAGCGTAAAACATCAAAGAGGGCGGTCGATAAAATAAACCCACTTGAGTCCAGTTTATTGACAAGAACGGTTCATCAAGGATGAAGCTTTAGTGAACACTTTACATACGATACACAATGTGACGGAAGAAATGTCTGGGAGTCAAAACAATGTGAAAAACCAGATACTATTCCCTTTTCTAAACAGTTCTATCACTGTTTTAGTTCCCCGGGAAAACATCCTCTAAACGCCGTTCTATATACCTTTAAATGGAAGGTGACATTCCTCTCACGTGTACGACGACGTACAACATGTTTGTGAGAACAATAGCTTGCTTGTATTGCGTTAGGAATTTCTGGCATTACTTCCATATAGAGGTGATAATACTTAATGCTCAATGTCTTACATTTTTGCACTTGACTTTACAATTCGATATTCGATGTTTCGTCAGAATTGTGCTGTATAACACTCGAGGCAATAGCAACTAACATGCCAAGCTAACATAGTTAAAAATCTGAAGATACCCAACGCCTCAATACTAATAGTTCGTTTCATTCTTGTAAGTTCTTTGTAAACAACATTCCTTTAAATAAAGATTTTCTTTCCGAAAATCAAAATATTATGAATGTTTATGTGAGACACAAGTTGAATTCTTCAAGATCTTCCTGTTCTGGTTCGATACGACATTTGACACTATTTAAACCTGTGAAATTATTCGGACGAAATTGTAGATTATGCCAACACTTTCAAAATAGACGTTCAAGATAAAAAAATATGGGAGTCTCAGAGCAAAGGTCAGAACTATCTGGCCAATAAAAGTTCTGATAGTAAAAAAAATAAGGAAATCTTTCGTTACTGATTACCACAAGATTTTGTCTTTTGCTCCATTATATATGTAAAAGGCACGTATAATATACCTTCCAAACAACGTGTGTGAATTTTGTAGAATTTTCGACCATAAAAGAAGTGATATTGAAACAAAATGAGCAAAATCTGAACTAAATTTTCGGGTGTAAGCCAAGTTTGAAGCAAGCTAACTTGGCAATGTAAAATATTCGAGGCGGACGTTTCTAAAATTTTCAAGAGTAAATAAATTCCCGGCGGTAGTCATAGGGCCTGGACCCCGTCCCACGATATTATATGTGATGACGATTGCTATGCACCTCATGCCATTTCTTGATTATCGAGCTGGTAGAATGAACAGCTACAGTTGGTGACGCCAATATTCTGTCAGTTTCATACCGATCATAACATACCCATATAAGCCCCGGGCGTTGGCTTGGTATGGCGTCTCGCTTTAAAAATAAAAAAAAACAGTGTTGTAATGATGATACATGTACTATCGAGGCAACGATCTTGTCTGTCTTGTACCTTTAAATGAGATCACAAATTGCGAAGTTCTATAAAAGTGTTAAAACGCTGCATATTTCGTTAGATCCGTAGTGTATCCCACCCACTCCTTGCCAAACCTACACCTAGCTACTCTGCTTTAACGAATTAAAAAAAAAGTCACAAGTATCTGGAACGCTATCCATGTAACAAAATTTTTCGACCGACTGAGTGTGATCTTTGACATACTGTTACTAAATGTATCGGTGATAAATGGATGATTTTTTTTTTCATTTATATGGAATGTGGGAGATCACCTCAGTTTACATGTAATTTGAATCGATCAGTCGCTGTATAACGGTGGCGGGCCTTTAATTAAATCATTCTACCCAACAAGTTAAAAAAGATCCATTCAGTCTTTACTTGTCTGCTTGAATTATCACCCTGTATGTATAAGAATTACTGTGTGCGATGCTGGCAGGCATAGAAGGGGTGATTTCCCTCGCGACAAAGCCAGAATCCTCATTATAAATTGATAGGCTAGAAATTACAGCCAAGTGCTGTACTTGTTAAAATATCGCGCCGCCGAGCACCTCTAGAAACCCCTCACCCACTATTCTCCTTTGACGCATCTTCAGTGGTCTTATCGATTGGGTTTAATTCCCAGCCTTAACGCCACCGTCTGAAATTTCGACACAAACATTGGAACATTATTGTTACATCGAGTCCTTTTGCAGTTAATAACACCGGTTATCCAGCATTTCGCCGTACAGGGACGTAAATCCCCGCCTAATACCCCCATTCCCATCTTAAACAAACGGTCGCGTGACGGGGTGAAAAGACTAGCGGACGAGAAGGGCAAATATTTGCCAGCAGTGATTGCCTATAACAACAAGGTGTATTGACTCAATTCTCGTGTCATTCCTTTATCATCTAAAACAGGGTGGACGCATTGCATTGTTCACTGGACATACAACATATGGAAGTATCGTGTGCATTCACAGAAGATTTATAGAGACTTAACACAGAATTAAACCATTACATGGACATCTTCTGATATTCTCTCCAAGACACATATTAAAGTTTCTTAGCACACATTCCAATACTGGAGAAAATAAGCTTAAAATAACCTTTAAAAAAATCTAGAAAAAAATAATCGATAGAAATTTCTAAAGGCGTGGCATTTAGATAAAGCCTCGGAATGTCAAATCATTAAATAGAAGCACTATATTATTACCCAATCTGAAGATGTATGAGCAAGTCACATAGTTCAGTCTTCAGAACGTAACGATAAATCAATTCCCTTTTAAAATCATATTAATTTAGATTTGGTAGTCAGTATTTCCAGGTTTTGATGGAAATTCGATCTTGTTGCAGTTTGAAAGGCATAGTTTTTGTGGGTCTAGTTTTGCGGACTAGAGTATTTTATTGATGATAGGCTAGATCTTACCAGTTCTAGAACAGACCCAACCACATTCAACGTGTGTTACTATTTTCAGATTGTATCTGACTTCATCAATTAAATTACACAACCAACAAAGCATTGCATCATTTTCAACACTTTTCAATAAGCGACAGAATAAACTGTTAATTGTTTCATTTCTATACTTTCATTTCATTTATCTGGCAAGAAAATCAACATAGCTTGAAATTTATGCATGCCAGAGATGGTCTTTAATTCACTTATTGCCCCAACACACCGGCCATTTTGTGCCCTCTGCTATAAAAGTTTAATAGCTTATTGGTCTTTCGCAAAGTGTTAACTTAGTCTACTTCCAAAAGTATTTACGAATCATCATTGATAATTCAGATAAAAAACGAGAAGTTGTCTGAACGAATTTAGCATCATGATGGTCATTATATATAATTATTATTGAGACGTATTAGAGAGTCTATAAACTAAACGAAACCACGGATGCCAAACACAGACTAATACTGACACTTATTTTTGAAGACTTAGAGAAAACAGAATGGATAGTGGTGTTTGTCACGACCTCACTGGATGGGTGACAGATTAAGAAACTACTCATTAGTAGCCAGTTCAACCAGACATCCACCGATATTGTTTTTATGAAGACCACTGACATTAATTCCATCGTACTGTTATACATACTAGCGATCAATATCTTGTACGTTTATTATAGCAAATTATGTCATCCCTTATATCTGCGTAACACATCACAGGTACTACCTTGTGATGTAATAGTGGCATGTTCCCTGCATAATATTGTAAACATTGCAAATAGATATATTGTTAAATCAATAGTGAACTGTTCCCTGCATTAGATATGACATGCACGTTCAGTAATTGTAACGAAACCAATCGGAATATCAACGGCCAAACATCTTTTCTTGTTTACTTTAAGATACTCATCTCTTGTTATGTTCATGTGAAATTTCCAAACCCTTGTCGATGTTTGTCCAACAAACGCATAATGCCTCTTGCACGATAGGATGAGCTACGATACAAAATGGCAGCAAACATTTCTTAGTTTCGTATTTTCCCAAAACGATTGTCGTAGTATGTTTGAATTATGTAACTAACATTCCTTCAACTTCTAAAGATCCGTAATTAGGTTAGTGCCGAGACCACCTGGTTAGAGTCGAGTGGAAGTTAAACCACAGACAGGAAGGGATCTGGTAAGTGTCGAGTGGACGACATCCCCCCCACCCTTTCTCTTTCCCTCGTTATCCCATCCCAATTGTAAATACGAAAGAAATAAATGAAATGAAATGGGGCTTAACGTCCTTCTGAATATGAAAGAAAATCAATAGGTATGCTCAGTGAAAACTTCCACGATCATATGATAGACATTCGGATTTATATTCTTAAATTCAATTTATTATGATGCGCAGAAACAAATATTCCAAAATACAAAATAAAAACGGCATTGTTGTATGGTGAAATTAAATCCGTCCCTAGACTTATTCATTCCATTTCATTATTTTAAATGAATAAGAAATTCGGCTTCCGCTTACCTAGAAGGGTACAAGTTGCTTCGGTAAGTTTAACCTACCCGAAATTATACAGGGCAAAGGTTTTTCATTAATGCAAATATAGAAATCCATGTTAGTAATCTAAGCTTGATTATTTATCGCCCAAAGGATTGGTTTAGATTTCTACATAATACAAAAAGAGCATTACAAATTAGCGACAGGGGAGATGTTGCTTGTCAAATTTCAATACTAACAGCGACGTTACTGGTGGATGCGATTCTAGTGACTTGTGTTCCTTTTTGTCCATATACAGATCGATATTACATACATCAAAAAAATATCATCAATTTATCTTTTTGTCCATTAACGGTGGCACAAAACATGATATAGTAGCGATCAGATCTCTCCCTAGGATGGGTTTCAGACGAATATACGGCTAACATGATGAGAGGTTATAAAATATTCATATTTACTTTTCTCTAGTTAGACTAGAAGCATCTTTGTTACACTTATAATAATAATGTAATCTCTATTCTTTTTATCAATTTCTCTCGCTGTATGTTGTCAGACAATAGACTTTTTCCCCGCTGCACCCTCTTTGTTAAATTGCATCTGTATTCCATACAGCTAGACCGTGGCTCTTATAAATCAATCGTATTAAGTGGCTCAGAATAGCCCCATTGATATATGCCATTGGTTTTATGAGGTAAATTCGGATCCTTTACAAATTAGCCGGGTCATCATCAACAAATTAGATCATATACAGCCAACTTACGTGTCTCATGGCCATGTCGGTCTAACAAATAAAAATCCTTTAGTTGGAAAACCCCCTGATATCGGGAATAGACATGTTTCTATCTCTCTCCTCACGTTTTTCATGAATCTCGGGTCTCTGGAGATGATACGTTATTACCGCAAAATTGGTGAAATATCCATTAATTTTATGCTTAGTCTCGCACATTACCGGTTATTTGATCTTTATTTGCAGGCGATAATTGTAAGATTATATTGGAAATATCAACAAAAACTTGATCCATCCTTTTTATTCCATATTATTATTTTTGCAGCTAATGCATTGTCCCTTTTTTGTGTTCTAACAATTCGTTGAAAATTGAGAACACTCACAATTCGTGCCAAATGAAAAACATATGGCGGGCAGGGGGTAAAAACCTCCAATTTCCGGTAAACTCTTCGATATTGTCGAAGAGTATACCTTGACATCTTTTAAGAAACGAAATGCGTTTTTGGGTGGCATCACTTATCTGGATAACCTGCTTTCTGGTTTTATTTGGTTTGGCACAGCCATAGGATCTATTCCGTACTAAAATCGTGTGCACTGGAGCACATCGTGTGCAATTTTACGCACTATCCGAAAGATTGGAGACTATTTTTGTCAGGCTTCCCGCCCTGCAACACTGACAGGGGGAAACCACATTGGATACGACCGTAGAATTAATGACATATCGACTTTCAAATTACATTTGGTCTAGCATGTCGGCGAAATGTTACACACGCTTATTTTAGACCAGTCACTCCATATTATTGTTAGGCCCCCGTCAGACCAATGTGGCGACCGTACGGCGACCTGAAAATGCATATGGTCACTGGCAAACGTAACCACAATGCGTTCTCTCGGCTTTGTAGCTTAGATCACAGAACCTTGCCGTTTGTTTTGAATATAATACATCACGTACTAAGACAGAAAAACATAAACTTTTTATTCTAATAAAGTACAAATCAGCCACATTAAATGGTGCCCCAAGTGGATGCCCATGGAAAGGATGGACGGGACCGTAGCCAACCCCCCCCCCCCCCCCGGGCTTCTTATTATTTATATTTCATTATTTCCCCCTCATAACTAACCATTGTATTTATTGACACATATCAACAAAAACTTAAACACTTATCTTTGTAATCTGTACATAAGTTTTCAGTTTTGTAGAACAGCTAACCATCGCATTAATTGTCACATTGACAATATACCGAGTGGAGAATTTAGCTCCATCTCTAGTTAAAAAGGCGATATCACTGGTAATCAATGAGATGCACTTCTTGCCTTCAATCAATATTTTCTACTTGAAAAGAATGTGGTGCATCATGTAAATGTTAACGCCAGGAGCAGACGATAGATGTCACTGTTAATGGACGATTACAAACCTTTTTACCAGAACACTAAGCAAGATCGTTAAATATTTTCTTTGGTTAGCCCTTTGATATCTCAAAGGGTTATTTATATTGAAGGTCTGCCCTTTAGATTTACAGCGTGATAGTTAACTTTGAAACAATTATTTTACATTTCACCTTTCTGACTAATTTCATAACAGTGAAGATTTGTATCAAATATGTCATGTTTTCTAACAGTCTACGTATTTTGTGTCAAACAAAATCATTTTGACTTTTGTCAAGGTTTCGCACTTAATAAGCTTCCTACCTACTATTCCCGCAGTTTTAAAATACGCCTCAGGTTTTATAAGTTTCAAAATATTCAACAATATTGAATATACCAACCGTTACTGAACCTTGCGCGATGGAATAAATGGACAGAGAGATTTAATCACTCCAAAAGAATGCGCTCTGAATTTACTTAGGGAGCTTAGACGATGGAATGGGGCTTTTAAAAAATCGAAGAGATAAGACAAAAAAACTGCTAGGGTGTTGTCAATATTTCTAGGATGAAGACAAATGCGTTAATTTTAAATTTGTAATTTTAAAAGATTCCAGATACTATAAGTAAGCCGAGGACAATTTACAAAGTTTTGTTCTATGAAAGGGTTAACGTATTCATTTTAGGTTCGTATTACCGAGTCAATATTTTACGGATATTGGAACAAACACTGCTTTCTGTTTGAGATTTAAATACTGTTGTCAATTATGACGGTTCTTTTTAATCCCCTTCCACGAATCCACGTCTATGTGGAATTTAAAACATTGGTAGGTAATGAAAGAGAGAATATTGTTTTCACGAATATCGTTAATTTCATAATATATAGATGAATTATAACCAACTTAAATGGGTACGTCTCTTATGTTTTGCTTATTCAGATGAGGTCAAAGGGGTGTGCTCGGTTCATAGTGGCGAGGTGGTGTTGCCATGAAGGGCAAAATTGACATTCGAGGAGACCTACTAAGATATTGCTTACACGATAATTATCAACAATGACGAAACGGGTATATTAGATTTTGACCATTTAATGTTCCAATAGCATGTCCTATACAATTAATGTTTATTATTGTCATTTTAGAGAATAAATGTGGTCAATCCATAGGTGGGGTGGGGGCTTGGTGGGGGGATGGGGTTACACTATGCATTTTCCTTATCTATGCAATTTCCTGATTTTCGTTCGCAATACAAGATATCATTTTTTTTCAATTTTGAAGTCGAATGAAAATATCACGCAGAAAGTAATTAGCTTTGATATGATCGCTTTCAATCCGGTTAACCAGACATACTGTGATCAATTAGATCAGATTTAAGTCGTGATCAACCATAGATCTAAATAGATCCCAAATTTCTTCAATTAAATATATATGCAGTTAGCATGGTATTATAGATGAAACTGAGTGAATATAGATGTAAGACTTTTTATACTTCAACAACAACCTAAAAGAAGCTCATCTAGGGAAAACTGATAACGGATGAAAAAAAACAAACAAAAAACCCAAAGTACGTTCAAATATAGAAGCATACGGAGATGCAGTAATTTGTATTTTAAACATTTAACAAAGCATTTCCCATAAATTTTTCAGAATAAAAAGGCTCAGTCGATACTAATTTACAAAACAATTATCCTAGTTGTTGCCAGCCTGTCTTTAAAAAATATATATAAAGCGAAAACCACGGTACGTTTAATGTAATTATCACGACAATAAATTATTATAATATTATTGTTGCTTTTGATGCAGTAATCAGCTTATTGGAGATCGTTGGGATTAGTAGATAAGAAATGTTTGTTACATGACTTTAGCATTATGTATTATCAATCTATGTCTTAAGGCCAGATCACACTATGGATTATGTGTCGGTATCATTCACCATCGGCTTTAATAGGAATTGTGTGGCGACTGGAGAATCCGATAAACAGGTACTTTTCGACCAATTATCGTATTATCAAATCTGTTTCATACGGCGAGTTCATACTAAGAATTATATTTCAACAACTTTCACCATCGGCTTTAATCGGAATTGTCTGGCATATGGAGAATCCGAAAAACAGGTACTTTTCGAACAATCACCAGCGCCAGCATTATTATCTGATAAAGAATCTTTTGTGGATTGTTATCTGGAAAAAAATCAGCTTCACTTCCGCTAAAAACCTGGATGTTGTTAGCCTGTAATAACAAAATACGTCACCTTCAACAATTTTCATATGCAGGTCACAGTTCTATGGAATACAATTACTGCTTATTCGATTAGGATTTTCTTGTTATTAACGTCGCTCAGTAAAAAGCATTTATTGTATTCCATAGAAATGTGACTTGTATATTCCAGTTCAGTTACTAAATGTCATTGAAATAATTCAACTATTTTCAGGGTGTAATAAAAATACTTCCCTTCTTAATTATTACCATGACATGTAACAAATATTGCCGCTGTCACTGGATTGCAAAACATAATGTTGCTTCTGCTCGATTAATTGAATTTAATCTGGTGTCTGTCGTTTTATTTAAATGACAGTCGTGGTTTATGATCTCTTGTAATCATCGTCAATACTACTTATAAGAAAATGATGTATATGTTTAATATTATTGTTTTTTTGACATTTATGAAAATAGATAAGCTTTGTACAATTTGTTTTCACATAATTTATGATTCACAAAGATGTATTATTTACAGTGGTGGATTAATAATTTAAGGCACATGTTTCGTTCTTGGTATGAAACATTAACTACATGAATATAATTTATTACCTGCCCTTGCATTTCACTAGTTTTATTTTCTGTAACTCCAATATGTATTCCAGTTCAAATGTGTGAACAAATTAAATCCATGTATGAATACATGTATTTGACTTTCAGACAAGTGGTTTCACAACAGTTTTTTTTTTCTTTTCAAGCAGTAATTTATCATGTCTGTGTTATGTATGCCATGCAAAGGCACTTTTTAAGTTTAAATACCCCCCCATACCCAGCACCCCCATGCCCAGAATATATGTTGTCATTAGTCTGAACCCAAGTATACTATCAGCTTAAACCTAAATTTGTGTACTATCAGATAGAGGCAGAGCCACAAATATTCTCTCATTGGCTTTAAAGTTAATATGATTCTTGGCGGCAAAATGGGTGAAGAGAGGGGAAAGGGTTAAAGACTATATATAGATATAACGAGGTACCGAGACAAGGGAAATAATTGGTGGTCTGCATCCAGATCATACGGACACAGCTCACAAATTATTGTCTAAAAATCAGGAATATTCTCAAAAAGGGTTGGCTCATTTCTTGTCACTTTGTTAACCCAGGACAAGCATTTTCTTCATCTTTGAAACATTAAATTCTTGCATTTCCTTGATGTAGAAAGTAATATTCATGTCTTTCCAGACAGTTTTCACTCCGCCATTCCATTAAGATTTCTATCCCCCTTTTTTAGATTTGTACATTTTTTTATAAAATGGCGTTAAAAAATCAAATTTTTGATAAAAATTCTAAGTTGTGAGTAATTTCTATGTAGTTTGTTTGCAACTTGTCTTCACCGAACTCAAATATTGCCATTAATACGAAAGATCTTTAAATTTTAGAACAAAGGGCTCATAAACCAGAGATGCTCTGTTGTACCGAATGCAGCATGTAGGCCTATATTTAAAGGGAGATCATTTTGCAGTTTGTAATCTAAGGCTGCCCTGACGTTATATGAATGGGGCTAGGATATTATTTATTAAAGTTATGTAACATAGTGTAGATGATCCAATGTCCTGATTGATTATAAATATCCACCAACAAAACATCAAAGATCTTGATTATGCCTACAGATATCTAAAATATATAATATCAATATTCAACTGAAAGGGGACGTAGAAAGACTATTGAATTAAACTAAGGAAGTGGTATATTGTGGTCGATATATGTTTTATGTAAACACAGGGCATACAAGTATAGTTTAATCGTGCTCATCATTACCGTCATCGATAAACTTATATTTGTCGTATTAACAAACATCAGTTTGAAAAGGTCTTATTCTTATCGTCCTATTCTCTAGCTATACATATTTTAATGGACATCTAATTATACTAGAGTTTTATATAATACACTATTTTAGCAGAACACAACATTTGGCGCCCACGTGATGTTTAAAATTCAAACTTATATGGCGTCCACGCGGCAATATAATGTACAGTTTTAAACAGGCTGGTCATTTGAAGCCAATAGAAGCGTACCATTCACTTACAGGCGAGGGTACAGTTAATTATGCAATAGCATAACTTACTTGAAACCTCAAAATTACATAAATCTATACAAAAAAAAAACAACAAAAGCAACGTTGAAATAGCTAAAGCCTATATGAGTATAGATCGACCCGTCGTTCAGACGGCCAAGATAGGCCAGCTCCGAGGTAGCTGAACCCCATAAAATTATGACATGGATCAAGTGTACAAAATCATCCTTCTCGGAGACCGGAAAGAGTAGTTTTTTGGATTGTTTGTTCTTATGTTTTTATTTGCCACAAGTTAGTTTTAAAATGACTACCGTTTTTAAACCAGCTTGCCTTATAGGCGTCTGAACTGTATATTAGTTGTCCGAGAGCTCACAATAGGCTCGTGTCGTGATAGATCCTTGGGTGATTCGATCAGACAACATGTCGTACTCCATTATTCCTGTGGGTTTTTTTACATGAAAATGAATAAATGGTAGTAATAACTGTGTAGAATAAGACGCGCGATCATAAAACGTTTCTGATTTTTTCTTACTCAAATTAACTTCACTAGACCTCTTTGATTTCAGTAAAAATAAACGGGTCAACTGAAGTATACTTACCTTCTTTGTGAATTATATATCTGTCTACACATTTAACATTTTAGTTCCGCGGATAAAGTAAATGTACAGGCATAACTGAGTTTGTGGTCAACATTCGATTTGATACGAAATTAGAAAATATACCTATATCGTTCGGATAGTTTTTGATTTATCTATAATCGAAATAATACACCGGTTCGACCTATTTCAACCTGTTATTTTGATCTAAATCAAAGCAGTTGAGATCCTATAAGAATTACCCAAATTGTAACTCATCCAATGCCTAAATAGAAAATCATTAATGTGGCGGTGAGTCTATTTATGTCGGCAACCTCTGTTATCATTAATTGGGCCTTAGTCAAATGAAAATGTTAAATATGCATATAAACTTTAACAGTTTAGCCCCCAGTACTTACACATTGTACAATATTCGTCATGTACCCTTGATAATGTCACTTATTGTGAGGAATTGTTAATTAGCTGATAACTGATTAAAGAATTCAAAGGCTGTACATGTATATAAGAAATATAGAGGTTTCTAGATTCAATACTTTGTTGAAGGTCATAATATAGTATGTTTTAACTCAACCCAAAGACTGGAAGTGGTTGGTTTGTTTCATAAACCAATAAAAAAATATTGTCACTTATTGTTGATGTAGTGTAGGTGGAAAGAGAAAGTATTGGTATACCACTTTGAATTAAATATTTTACATTGGTTACTAAGCCACAAGAGAATTAAATTTGATTAAGACCACAGTCAAGTAAATATATGTTGATGCATAACAATGTGGTTTGAAAAAAATGTCTAAAAAAATAAAGTTGTTTCCCTAATTCTATATAAAGAAAACATTTATAACAGAATACAGAAAAAGAAACGTACAACATAGTTATGAAACGTCTGTGCAATTTTAATCTTAACTAATAATAGATGGAATAATAAGAAGGGAAAATATATTTCTTATGATCACATACCTAATTTATCTTTTTTTTTGATTGACTGAATACAGTTTCCTTAATGCGTAATGTTTTCAGAACAAATAATAAATGATTATATATACACATGAAAATGTTAGATCTATACTTCATCACTTCTGTACTACAAAAAGACAATTTGATAATCAATTTCTAGAAATATTACAGACTGGTGATTATGTGATAAATTAATTTAGTATAGAGGCCATTATCACATGTATTAATCAATCTATCTGCGGGTTATTTTTGGGAATAGACTGCGTTCTGTTTTCTGTTATTTGCAAAGAATCGGTTTCTGTTAATCATTTTCCAGACCTTCTCTCCATTACAGCAGGACAGAATTAAACATAATATCTATGATACTGTTGTTCTTTTGATTGATTTTTACCATTTCTTGTGGTGTATGGAAATGTGCATCTCAAGAACAATGAGATTTAGATTGATGCTGATGATTATTGAATAGATCTGAACGTCATTCCGCCATATTTTTCATTGATGAGATATCGTGAAGAGTGTGTGAGTAACGTCCATAAACAGCATCTGTCGTTAATATTTTCTCGATTAATTCTCTTTCGCTTATAAATTTAATAATTATCTTTTTACAAATCAAATTAATATTAGATCGATTGAACAATATTCGATGAAGATCTTGATTAATTTTTTGATCGACTTGCACCTTTTAAAACTGGTTTCTGTAGCAATCTTTCTTTGCAATCGGTATCATAGCAAGTCTAATCAAGTCGGAGCCATTTTTGTCTTTTCCCTTTTATTACTTGTCATGTATTATGTATAATTGCTGGTAATTAGATTTTTTTTTGTATTGAAATGCCGACCCTCCACAGACAATTAGAAATTAAACATTTATTATTTTGGATATAGAGGTCACGTAATTCAAGTTTGCACGCAATTTTCCTTATCCAATATTCAATCCTCTGAGCTTTCATTTTGGGTTCGATGTACTTTATAATGGGACGCGGAAATCAAAGGATTAGGGGACCGAGCTCTGGACTTGAATGACTAGAATGTTCCGTATTCGCCTTTCGGTTTGTTGAACCGCGTAAAAGCTCGGACTTTTAACACCATTGCCGCGTATTAAGTGGGATAGGAAAACAAAATGTTACCTAGCCGTAGGGGTTGGGCGAAATTCAAAGCCCGTTTTTGTACTCGTCAGTATATACGTTAATAATAGAGCTCTTGACAGATGGACTTCGTTTAAGAGTAAATGGAAACGCCGCTGTCAGTGCAAAATTCTCCAGAGCATGGTATGGTTACTCTGTCTATAGAACACCTGCACCTGATATCACCCCTTCTGTGTGAAATTTACGTAATTAATAAGCGGCTGCTCTGTACGTTCTACTGAACTGTGATAATCTCCACATACTATTTTATAGATATCCTTTTTGTATTAATTGGATTTTGATTACCTATTACAATCAATGTTATACCTTTTATTTTATTCTCTTTTAACAAAAACACCCCATTCTAAAATTTGTTCTATATTATTTTGTGCCAAGTCATAATTGCCAACCTCAGGTAATAGTTACGAGGAATCGCTTAATAGAGGAAGAAGAACATTTTGTGGATGTTTTACACGATAGTTGACCGAGAATTTACTTTAAAACTATATACAAAAGCCTGCCACGATTTCCTGTTTACAATTAAACTGAACACGACATCGACTTTGATGGATGTTTACTGGTAGTTAAGGGTCGATGAGCGATAATAAATCTACTAATATACCATAGACCAGAGATGGTGTTAGGAGAAAGATGGCACCCAATACTACACCACATGGCCCCCTCAATTATACCAGCAAATCGCCATTTCTCATTATCTCGCGACCAGAGAGTTTTAATTGTAAATTTGAAGTGTTGCCACGTGCATTTCAAACAATATCGTAAAATGTTTTACTTTCATTATTCGTATTTATTCGTTTATAAATGTCCCCAGAACTCAATTCTAACTCGATAAAATAAAACCAACCGTGGTTCTGTTTGTCAGATAATTTACATTAAAGAACGTAAAAGTTTGATATGATAAAACTCCATTAACTTTTACTTTTTAAAAAATCCTTTAATGAATCTGTATCGCTGTTATAGTTGTTTAGAATAAGGTACAAGGTCATAAAATGATTTTTGTATACAATTTCAAGATAATTAAAGAAGATATAAAGCAGTTCGTTTAAGTATATTATAGGGTAAAATAGAGAAATAGTTTAAAGTATCGTCTTCTTGTTATTCATGAAGGTTTTTTCCTCCAAGTTGTCTACATTTATATTTCATGTAATAGCCTATCATGACTCACAATAGTATTGTATTCTTGGGGTTGTTTCCTTATGAGTGAAGTCAGTGTCACTAGAGACCCGGGACTGTGCAGCGCAGCAGCCGCTTGCAGCTGATCTCCGGATTCATCCACTTTATCTGATATGTGTGCTTGTCCGTATATTTGTCTTGTGTAATTGTTTGTGTGTGGTACAGTCCCCCTGCACTTACTATTATTATAGTAAAATGAAATCTTAAAGATGCATTATTTAAGTTTGGATAAAGAGCGGACAGTCCTCGCTATACCACTTACTAACCAGAAAATGAAAAGGGAATATCTAGAAAATGTCATTCAAATTACTTTGTTTCTGACCGACGTTAGACCTGTTTGGAGAATAGGGGAGTCGCGATTGCCATTGATTCCGCTGTTACGATAGTAAACAAAGTCTCGATTATCCAGTTTTTAATCAAACCATTAACTGTATATCGTATTTAAATCCGTTGAAAAACTCGAGCATCCAATGGAATCGAAAGTTGAGTATGGTCTTGGCATAATATTTAAGGCCTAAGGAAATCTTTCATTTAATGCATGTTTAATATAAACATTATAAAACAATAATACAAGGCGGTCCTTACCATCCTCTTTTTTAAAATGAAATTTTTATATAAACAGGGTATTATTATTAAAACATTAATACAGCTTTGATGCGTTCTAGCGCTCTACATACAAATATCTATTAGCAAAATATCTGAATGATAAAAATGTTTAAAATAAATCAGACAATTTTGAAAGATGACAGATAAACAAAAAGCACATGATTTATTTTAGTTTAAACAGCTTTTGATTAGTTATTGCGTCAATTGAAAGAAAAGTTATTCCATAATTTTGGAGCATGGAAACTAAAAGACCCGTTGGCGTGTAATTCAGATTTCACTTTGATAATTAAAAGTTGATCAGATTAAGATGATCTGAGACTCCTACTTACTAAATACAATTCTAAAATTTATGTTAAAAATGCATTATGCAAGAGCTAAATCTGCCTATTGCGGGTCTTTCTTTAGGCCTGAGATAATTTCTTAAGGCCCATATTCTCGAACATGGATTAGTGTTAATCAGAGATTTAATCTCTGATTAACTTGGTGATGGTATTCTCAAAGACTGTTTAAATTTTGATCTCTGATTAAAATAATCCAGGATTACCTAAATCGGAGAATTAGTCTGCATTTGGGAATATCGACGAAATTCATATTCTCGAACGTTGACTAACCCATAAACTCTGACTAAATTAAATCTGGGATTAATTTAATCTTGGTAGTCTAAAAATTGGTATTCTCGAATGTTGACTAAAATTTAATCAAGGGCTAAACCATGCCAAAAATTTAGTCAGTTCAGGGGGGTAGTTTAAAGTCTGATTAAGCCTGGAAAATGCTACATTTTAATCGTTGCTCTTGTCGGGTATGTAAAAAAATATTTTGCAATAAAAAATCCAGAGAAATTCTCAAATATTTTATCATTTGTAACAAAAAACAAAAGTATATTAATATCAGATACTTTCAGGTAAAGTGGCTTTTATCAAATAATTTATAATTTACAACACGAAATAGGACAAAACTATAGTATCTGATACTTTCAGGTAAATTGACTTTTATCATGGCTTAAATACATGTCCCGTCAAATTTTACAAAAAAAAAACCAAACAGATATACAAATATTTCAACAAACGATCGCCATGAAACAAATGGACAAGCAGGAGTCATAATCCGGGAAGTTTGGGCCTGATACACGCAAGTATCGAAAGGAACCCAGATCTTTGGGATCCAAAAGCTAAAATGGAGATCTTTCTCACATTCAGGTGTCATAATCCAGGAAGAAACAGACCGATATGTTCTAACATCGAAAGGAACCATGATATTTAGGTTATGAATATATATTTAAGATTACGATAAAAAATGTGACTTCTGGATGGTCCACAAGCCAATTGTCCAAAGGCTAAATGTGACCTCTACTTTCCGATTCATCCCAATATCAAAAGGAACTGGAATCTTTGGGAAAAAAACCTAAGCTTATATTTCAAGTTTCATCAAAATCGGATAAAAAAAATTGACTGTACACAAACAAATTGTGGACGGGCGGTCAGGGTAGGCGACAATATACAATATAAAGATAGGCTGCCAGGTAACGAAACATACGCACACAACAGCTAAATCTTCCGGGCAGTCAAAAAGAGTTGTCGCATGGTTTTTTTTTTGACTTTTTTCAGTAATGAAATATTAATAATACACTAAAATCTAATTAAGAGTAACAACTCATTAAGTAATTATCAGAAAATCATTAGAATTTGTTTGGTTTTTATAAAGTTCTGTGAAATGTTAACGTTTACTATACAAAACATTTAATATCATGGATTTAGCTGTTCAGTTATCAAAATTCGTCTCAAGACTTTAAACTCTGTGTATCAATCGAAAGTCAATCGGATATTAACTTTGGTCTCTAGAGCGTCCACAAGATTTTTAGAAGTGATCAAGGGCCATAACTCTGGCAATAATAATCACAAATAGCTGTATATATATTTAAAGTCGATCCAATGTTAACTTAAGCCCCTAGAGCGTCCACAAGCAATTGTGGATGCCGCATGGACGAACGGGGGCGTCGACAATATACGACCACATTTCATTAAAAATCCTACTATCATGGGCACTTCACTATCACATATAACCTGAGTATTAAAAAAAAATTCTTCCTATTTATGAATCTAGCAGGATCATCTCCACCAGGATTCGATATCTTAATGCGGGCCCCATCTATGGCCCCTACAACATTTGGAAACTAGTCAATTTCAAAAACATGCCTTTACTTTAATTGTCTTATACTGTTCAGCTAATAAAACTGTTGTTCCTTTTGGAACTGTCTTTGAGCGGACGTTTAAACACAGTTTCTAGAGGAACTAACTAAATCGACTATTTCTTGATAACCTTACTCACTGTAGGTTGGGAAACTGTATTTAAATCACCAACATTGATCTGAAAGGTGCGAGAAGCAAAATATCTGTGCTTTTTTTTTCTACTTCCTGTAAAGGGCCCTTAACATCATAGACAAAAACTCAAAGTCGTTGATTAACTAATCTTTGATTAGAGATAGTCTCTCGTTTATGGCACATTGGCCAAGGAAGATTATCTCGAGTTTTAATCATTGATTTAGCAATTATTTTAGTCAGAGATTAGCTGATCAGAGCTTCAAGAATACCAACTAAAATGAACCTCTAATCTATGATGAGCTAATCTGTGATTAAAGTCTAATCAATGACTAATTTAGACAGCGTTCGAGAATATGGGCCTTAAGTATTAATTAAACATTAATTAACTAATCCAGGCCTTAAGCAACTCTCGATGGCAACAGATTTCTCCGATATTAAATAGATTGGAACGGTTCAGCGATATTTTGATTTAATCAAATATGTAGAAACGAGACTTAGCTTCGCTCAACTAGTACGCTGGTTTAAATTACTGCACACGTCTGTCAAACCTTCAAAGGCTAATATCTTCGCTTGCAATAGAGTAATTTGAATGAAATTTTCAAATTGTTCATTTTACATTATCTATTTTCTAACTAATATAGCAAGAATGGCTAGTTCTTTATCTAAATCTTACATAATGTATCTTTAAATGAGATCTTGCCATGAGGGAAATTTTGCGCGGGCAGCGGCACTACGGCCTACTCTTATATCGAATTCCAACTGCCAAGCGATCTTTTACGTGCACGCCGATGTGTAATTCAGTTATAGGCCTGCAGCCAAAATTTCTAGCTTGCTTAGTAACATAATTCCACTATTTGGTCCTCGTGGCTAAACAAACTGTACATCTTTGGAAAGCTTATAGCAGAAAGAAAAAAAATCTGAGAGTTACAAGAAAAATGTTTGCAATAACTAGATCGATTTAGTCTAAAGATAGCACAAAATTAAATATTGGCGAAAACACCCAATGCCTTCATCAATGGCAAAGAATATGGTATTGATTAAATTTTGATTTAAACAAAAAATGCCCAAATCATAAATGCCATGGCTGAACAAGGAATTTAGAAAATCCATTACCGGTAAAGATGAGAGTTATTTCCCTTTCGTTCATATTGATAAAAGTGTTGCTGATGCTGTATGACCCTAGTGTCTGGTAGAGTTGCTGGGCGGGTGTTTACCAGAAATCATGGCTCAATGGAACATACTACAGTCGGATGAGCCTGGGTTTATGTTTGACATTGGTTGAGCAATATGGTTATGAATTAATGGCGATCAGAATCTGCCAGTAGCATTGTAGGAAAAACGGTCAGTTCCAAATGGCATGCAATGTTCTGTATATCGACGGGGAACTGTTATAACAAGTGAAATCGCCACTAAAAGACTAGACCGATCATCGAGTTGAACTTCACAGAGAAGGATTAAGGTATACTCGAGTCTCCGCCCTCGCGCCCCTAGATCGATTACCGTGAAACTGTCATCTGGAATTTGAATTTTTTCTCTTTTTGCCATGAACCGCGGGGCCCTGGGCCTGGGCCCCTCAGGCCCATGCCTAAGTTGGGCCTTGCTTCGATATACGGGTTGGTGCAGAACATCACACCCTTTTTGATATATTTTCTCTTCATTACAATTGTCACTCCCTCAACACTATTGTCACTCCTATTAGAATATTATTTAGTTATGGCCATATATATCTATTTTAGCGAGACAATTAAATATTTGTAGATGCTTGTTTCTGTGTAGATATTATTTGTTGGAAATTTAGTCTCAAATCCAATTCAGTTTTTTCGAATAAAGATATATAGTTTAAACTAAATACCGTTATCAATAATATTATTGATATTTTCCATAAAGGATGATAACTCTTTGTACCTTGTACCGTTATTGAATTTCCAAAATTTCGTATGTTCTTTTGTCCTTTATGATTGCGGCATTTTTGTTTAAATCAAAATTTCACGCATGCTGTATTCTTTGCCAGCGATGTATGGCGGGGGAAAGCGGCAAAAACCTAATGCTATGTAGAAATGTCTAATTCAAAACACACATGTAACATAATGCCATACCAAATGCCATACCAAATACCTAAAACGCCTAATGCAAAAAACAAAATACAAGAAACCTCTAATACAAAATACCTCATACGTCTATTGCAAAAGACAAAATACAAGAAACCTCTAATACAAAATACATATAACCTCTTATGCACAATTGATTTTACAATCTGAAACATCTACCATAAGCATTAGATGACATATCTCTCATGCATTACTTACCTTTCTCCACTGAATTATCTTTATTTAGGTCAATGTCAAGGTCACCGAACACAACTTGGCGACCTATTCGGCTAGCGAGCTATTCGACCGATCCAGCTGGCAACCTGTTCGTTGGCAACCTATTCAGAATTAAGACAACAGTCGCCCAAACTCATCTATTTTTAACAACCAATAAAATCCAACGTTACGTCTATCAAATGAAAGTAGAACAATATATTATTTTTATCAATTCCTTTAGCTCAGAATAGAGATGTAATTTCGCATTATCGTACAAAATTCTAGACATCCAACTAAATATATTCCGAAAGGTAATTAAATAGGCTTTCTAAGTATTATCAGTAAAAATTGGCACATTCATATTAAAGGGGTGCACTCTCTTCCTAAACATGACCAATTTTTTAAAAATTTTAAAGGGAAAAACTGTTAATATCCCGTGTCAAAATTCGGACCATCGTAAAAAATTCTCATGATCCAATTAAATATATTCTAAAAGGTTATTGAATAAGCTTTCCAAATATTATTAGTAAAAGTTGGCACAATCATATTAAAGGGGTGCGCTCTCAACCTGAACATAGCCAATTTTTCAATATTTTAAAGTGAAAGAACGGTAATATTTCGAGTCGAAATTCGGACCATCGTACAAAATTCTTAGCAACCAGCTATATATATTCTGAAAGGTAATTGAATAAGCTTTCTAAATATTATTAGTAAAAGTTGGCACAGTCATATGAAAGGGGCGCGCTCTCAACTTGAACATAGCCAATTTTTCAATATTTTAAAATGAAAGAACGGCAATATTCCGAGTCGAAATTCGGACCATCGTACAAAATTCTGAGCATCCAGCTATATATTTTCTAAATGGTAATTCAATAAGCTTTCTAAATATTATTAGTAAAAGTAGGCTCAATCATATTAAAGGGACGCGCTCTCAACCTGAACATAGCCAATTTTTCAATATTCTATATGTAAAGATAGACCGGAATTTTTTTTCGAAGTCCGAATTTGGACCATCGTACAAAATTCTGACCATCCAGCTACATATATTCTGAAAGGTAATTGAATAAGCTTTCCAAATATTAATAGTAAAAGTTGGCAGAATATTACCGTTCTTTCGTTTTAAAATATTGAAAAATTGGCTATGTTCAGGTTGAGAGCGCGCCCCTTTAATATGACTGTGCCAACCTTTACTAATAATATTTAGAAAGCTTATTCAATTACCTTTCAGAATATATATAGCTGGTTGCTAAGAATTTTGTACGATGGTCCGAATTTCGACTCGAAATATTACCGTTCTTTCACTTTAAAATATTGAAAAATTGGCTATGTTCAGGTTGAGAGCGCACCCCTTTAATATGATTGTGCCAACTTTTACTAATAATATTTGGAAAGCTTATTCAATTACCTTTCAGAATATATTTAGTTGGATCATCAGAATTTTGTACGATGGTCCGAATTTTGACACGGGATATTAACAGTTTTTCTCTTTAAAATTTTAAAAAAATTGGTCATGTTTAGGAAGAGAGTGCACCCCTTTAATATGATTGTGCCAATTTTTACTGTTAATACTTAGAAAGCCTATTTAATTACCTTTCGGAATATATTTAGTTGGATGTCTAGAATTTTGTACGATAATGCGAAATTACATCTCTATTCTGAGCTAAAGGAATTGATAAAAAATAATATATTATTCTACTTTCATTTGATAGACGTAACGTTGGATTTTATTGGTTGTTAAAAATAGATGAGTTTGGGCGACTGTTGTCTTAATTCTGAATAGGTTGCCAACGAACAGGTTGCCAGCTGGATCGGTCGAATAGCTCGCTAGCCGAATAGGTCGCCAAGTTGTGTTCGGTGACCTTGACATTGACCTAAATAAAGATAATTCAGTGGAGAAAGGTAAGTAATGCATGAGAGATATGTCATCTAATGCTTATGGTAGATGTTTCAGATTGTAAAATCAATTGTGCATAAGAGGTTATATGTATTTTGTATTAGAGGTTTCTTGTATTTTGTCTTTTGCAGTAGACGTATGAGGTATTTTGTATTAGAGGTTTCTTGTATTTTGTTTTTTGCATTAGGCGTTTTAGGTATTTGGTATGGCATTATGTTACATGTGTGTTTTGAATTAGACATTTCTACATAGCATTAGGTTTTTGCCGCTTTCCCCCGCCATAGCGATGAAGACATTGGGTGTTTTCCCCAAGTTTTAATTTTATGCCAACTTCAATTTTTAGTATAAATATAGCATTTACTTGATGATTTTCAAAAGGCCCGAAATTGAGTTACTGAACACAAGATTCTTGGAACTCTGGGATTTGTATTCCTGGTGTTATATAAGCTTTCCAAAAATGTATAGTTTGTTAACTACGCGGACCATGTAGAGGAATTTCACACCAGAAATCCTAGATGTAGCCCTAATAAACTAAGCCTATTTGCCAAACCTATTCAGATTTCCCGAATAAAATATTTTTGTTTATACAAACACCTCACCCACAATTTCATGTTTATTAACATCTCAAGTTTAGATTTAAAAGGTTTGTAAACCTTCGACACAAAAGAAGACACACGATGGCAAATGCATAAAACGAATACGACATTGCCACCCATCCGGGTTTTTACCAACACTTCCTGTTCATTATAATTAGGCATAAAATTGATTTTAAAAATACCACGATGCATTATTTTCTGCTCTTCTATACATTAGAGTTCTTGTGATTACCCTAATGAAAGTATTGATTGTTGAGTTACGACTATATAAACTAGGCATCGTCTGCATAACGATCCAATTTAAATCATATTCAACAAAAACACACGTTTAATGATTTTTGATGTAATTGTTCTCAGTGGGTTGTGTTGACTTATTTTATTCTCTTATAGTTAAAATAATACACTGACAGGTTATAAAAATATTTCAAGTGGTTTTCTGTAATCTTGTGAAATGAAACGGCAGTTCCTGTTACCTTTAAATTGATGTTATTGTATCATTACCATAACGATGAAATTTATTTAATATCACTGAATAACAACCTACTGAAACCAGGCTTAACAAGTTTATTTCTCTAATTTTTTGCGACAGATAGCTAAGGCTATGTATACTTGATACGGTAACACAGCAAATGAGTAAATAAACAAGTAAAGCGTGATACATTCTTTGTGTCTGTAAAACCTGATACTTTCTTTATGTCTACATTCGACGATACTTTCTGTAAAGAACGGTACTTTCTTTGTGTCTGAAAAGCGCGATTCTGTCGCTGCGTCTGATAATCATGATACATTCGTTGTATCTGTTAAGCACGATACATGTAGTGTGCTGTATTCTTTGTGTGTGTAAAACATGATACATTCGTTGTGTCTATAAAGCATCATACATTGCACGATACATTCGCTGTGTCTACTTTCTTAGAGTCTGTAAAGCATGATACATTCGTTGTGCCTGTAAAGCAGGGTACATTCGTGATATCTGTAAAGAAAGGTACATTTGTAGTGTCTGTAAAACTTAATACTTTATGTGTTTGATACTTTCTTTGTGTCTATAAAGTATGATTTGTGAAGCATGATTTGTTACTTGTAGTCACCAGTCTTTAAAATAATTTGCGATGTGATTTATGTAACTATAGAGATGGATATGTTCTGTTCAAGATATATCCTACACAATAAATCTGACAACCAATTACCGAGATAAAAACTTTATAAATCTAAAATTGCCAGCATATGGTCTTACTGGTTTTCACGTCAAGGAGCTCAAAGAACGTCGGTGCCTAGATTTCTGATAATTAGACGAACCTTTAGTAATTGTCAATATACGAATATATACATTAACAATTATAATTATTTTCTTGGTGATAGTAATCATACCATAAAGCCATGAAATATTATTGTCTGGGGAGGGGGGGGGGAATAAAAATTCGGGGCCCATATCCATAAGTCTTGTCTTTAAATCAGAAAAAAAAATGTTTTTAGAACTGTGTTTACGTAGGCCAGTTCTTGAATTAGAAACATAATATGCCTAAAGTTATATCTAATATGATATTATTTAAATTATATCTATTTTTCTGGTAAGAGTGACAATGCCTCTTTAGGGACATGTAAATCCAATATATCACAGTGCCAAATTAAAGAACAGTTTTCTTAACAAATGAAATTCCACATGTTTACGTTGACATTATAAAATGCCATTCTGCTTTGAATCACGCAGTTAATTTGCATGCTTGATAGAATCGTGGATATTTTTGATTGTGAGCAATCCCCTGGGTAATATTATTTGTATCCGCCAACGAGTTAACAAATCATAATTTCGCTGACTAGTAAATGAAAAGTTGAATGAAAAACTACTTCCTTACAGTTCCTTCTCATGGGGTTCTGTAATTTTTGGTTTCCTAAATTCAATTTGAAAATATATAGGTTCATTTTATGATATCAAGATATTATGTGACGCCACCCTTTGATGTTGGCGTACCCTTATTTCAAATAATCGTACGGACAACTTGCCAATCGTACTTTATTTATACTTGTGAATATTCGTGTGACGTATTTCACTGTAAAAGCACGTGCTAGTGTCTGTATTTTAAGCTGTTTAATGGTCTCAAGCTTAAGACGTTGCGTAATATATTGTAAAAACACTCGGGCCTCTTGTTACAATATATTACTTAATGTCTCGCTCTCGACCTGTAAATAATGCTTAAATAGCAGTGTCGTTATTGTGAAATAGAATTTTTGATCTGGGCCATTGATTTGCGGAACGAAACCGTGTTCAGGTCTACGCTGCTTAGGAGTTTTGATGTCACTCGCTTAAGAGTGGTACCAATTATTCAAAAATCGGACATTTCCCAGTTAAAAAACATTGTTTTGCTTGGGTTAGGTTGAGGCTCAAGTATTCTTACGGCGGTCCTGATCGCACTTACCTCACTACTGTAGACAGCCATGCATGGTAGTAAATGCAAACTTTTCGGCGGATACACGATTAGATAGAGCACTCCGTACAGGTATAAAAAATGAATTGTGTTTTAAGACTAACAGAAGACCTGGACAAGATAATTTCACACCCTAACATACCTCTATAACGTCGAGCATTAGGGGTAACGATCGGTTGAAATTTAGATTGATGTACTTTCATATTTTGAAAGGAAAAAAAATCAATTTCAGTCTACAAAAATTATCCTGAGATACAGTACTCTTTCATGTTGCTACGGAAAGCATAAACCAGCGTTATAATGCCTGTCAAGATTGTTAATATTTTATATAGAAATCTATTAAAGGGAGACAAATGCGGAAAGAAATATGGCCACCTTTTTGACCGAGAACACGGGTAATACTTTATAACTCCCATTATATCAAATATCGATATTTCCAGTTCTACTATAGAACGAGAATTTAAGTAACTTCCTACTAACGAGCACTAGTATTGAATGCAATGGTCGTAAAAGCTATAACGGGTAACATAGGCGTCTGAATAGTCTGGATCTATTCTTTCTTTCTTCACGGACACAAAACACAATTAATTTTACCAATGACTCTAATGTTAATCTCGTCTCTTTGACTGGCTCCAACTTTTCTCAAATGGTCGTGGTGATGAATGATGTATATTCAAACCCCTTTCTTCAACTCTGCACGAAAATGGGGAAGGGAAAGCGGGAGGAAGACTATTAATAACCTTTGAACTACATGTAAATTCGGGAATTAATGGTGTCCTGTGTCCACATGATAATATATTGATAAAAAGTTCCCTGTCTGTTTTGGGGGGTTGGTTGGCCGAATGGTTAGCGCGCGCTGTATCATACGGCCTGCCATTGAGTCAACTGGCGTGGTTTCGAATCCCCGGTTGTACGTGGCAAGGAGTAGGGTCGCCTGTCCAACCTCGTGGGTTTTCTCCGGGTACTCCGGTTTCCTCCCACTGCTAAAAACCCCTACGCGCAAGCGAATTATTGAAATAAAATTAAAACCATATGTTAGTCCCGAAATGACCTAGTTTGTGTCGAGTGGGCGTTAAACCCCATTCCACTCTCTCTCTCCCTGTCTGTTTCGTACGCGCTTTGCTTCGGGGTTTTGAGTTTTTGCGTCCACTGCTGTTTTCCCTTTCCCGTTTTGTTCAGTAATTTTTGACATTACACATCTACCACAAAGTACAGCAATAGACAAAGGTGATATTTGTAAACCAATATCCATGTGAAGTTCACATATCATGTTTTACTTACAGGAGCCGCGACTGATTCCGGTGTTGGTACAAAACATCTTTTGGCATTTTCCAGTGTGGAATTTCCTTGTCGGCGATGCAGGATCGAGGTTTTGGCAAGGAACATCATTTATTAGTTGGGTCGAAACGGAGCAGTCTATTGTATACGTTGGTATACATGATAAAGAACTCTTGACAGATGGAATTCGTAAAAAGGAGTTGGACGTAGCGCGGCGATAGTGTATGTCCCTCTGCATTAGTCTGGATGGTGAAGAATAACAGAACCTTAAACCCCATTTCAACTCAACTCATTTTTATGAATCAATTTTATTTTACCTATATTCAGAATTGAAACTGCGACCTCGTGGGAACTCTTGATATAGAAAAATCAGTATAATATCAAATTATGATTTAACTGTCAACAAAGAAAAAAAAAGAAAGAACTGTTAGGCGAGTTCGAACAAAAGATTTGCGAATAAAATTGATGAACATATAAATTATTCAGCAGTTATTTGTTGAAGCATTGTGTGAATATCCGAATTTGACGTCAAACTTGAGAGATGAAAGATAAACCAATACAGCTGTAAGCTGGAGGTAAAATACTCCAGTAATAAAGCATAGAGATGTTTAACACCATCATGACATCTCCTGTCGTTATTAATACCCTTAATTTGTCACTTGATACGTGACTCATTTTTTGTCTATAAAAATATGCTGTTTAATCTCAACCTTATTATACATAATCATTCACTTCTATATGTGACACTTCTATGCATATTAAGGAAAAAACAACGAATAAAATGAAATAAAGTACGGTTATCAAGATTTTTTATTTATGTATTCTTCAAGTAAAGGTTACAGCATGACATCAAACAATATAGATATGTATATAAAAAAACTTATTTACTTAAAACAAATTTGCAACTAAGAAATATATATACATGTATATATATTTTTTAAACATAATACTTAAAGTTCAATATTAAACGATAATCGTACCAGCTGTAAAGTCATAAGTAATGGTAGGTATTTACTGTTTCTGGAAATTGTCTTACTTTATTTCACATGACGCTCACACAGCTTAGATTCCCGGTGTTCTTCCGGGTTTAAGAAAGCTTGACTGATGACTGTGTTGGTCGCCATTGCAGATTTATTTCCTATTGTACTTCGACTGAGTTTTAATGCATCCTAAAAAAAACCTTTACCAAACGAAAGCCGATTTTACCCGCGGATTCTATTTTTGATTACGCACGGGTTCTTTTCTGAGTACAGTTTTATTAGAAAACACCTCTGTAAAAATGTAAAATGGATGGAAGCAAATCTATACAATTCTGCGATAGCCGCTTCAGGCAAATATGTATTTTGATGCAGTATCCTGCTTAAACAAACATTATTTTTTCGTTCTTGTTTATCTGTTAGATAAACTTTATTTCAGCATCCTATCTCAAATCAACCAAACAGATTTATAAATCTGCGGTAAACATTTTGTTTCAAATAAATGTAATGTAAACTTAGGAGTGTTGCATTTAACAAGTGCCGAACGGCCTGAATATTTTTTATTTTAAAGCAAAATTCCGGTGATTTGATATTTCCCTTAGGCTTGACTTTAGTCATAGTAAAAAATAACATGACCTTAATATTTGTTTGTTTCTTTCATTGTGTGATGTTCAGAATATCCATGGTCAGCGGTTTATCACCAATATATTTCCATTCACTTAATGACATTAGGTTTTGAGATTTGTAAACCCTGTGTGTTTCCAAAAGTGCTGATAAAATTTGGTTTGAAATTTGAGACCCTGATTATATAAGTTGCAACTTAATAACTAAAACGTAAATTATTGGCCCTAGCTATACGCCAATAAAAAATATGCTACATTTTGAACGGGTGAATAGTAACAGGACATACTTTAATGAAAAAATTTGTCTAACCTATAATATTTGTTATTGGCTGTTTTATGATTTACAAACATCGAGATGATAACGATTCACAAATATTTCATCCTTGATTTAATACAATTTCCTTTAAAATAAAATATTAACAGAAATAATAAAAAAACAAATCAAAAGTGGCCGTCGTACATTGTTCAGATTAGGTCGCGCGTGTGCCAGCTTCAAACACAATAATCAGATTGTAACAGAACCGGATTAAGTGGTCCACCAATTCAACACTTTACCAGCAAATTAAATAAACCCATTGCCAGGATTTGATAAATTAAATAAACCACAAATTACTTTTAATTATTTACTTACGTGTCAGTAAACTGCCACACCTTTGTATTCCCGTTTTACTCAC
This sequence comes from Patella ulyssiponensis, assembly GCA_963678685.1. Taxonomy (NCBI): domain Eukaryota; kingdom Metazoa; phylum Mollusca; class Gastropoda; family Patellidae; genus Patella; species Patella ulyssiponensis. The sequence goes on along the minus strand of OY783229.1, from coordinate 47,955,005 downwards.
ACAAGAAAATACTTTAATGAAATAAAGGAATACAATTTTTTAAAATGACATTTGAATATTTCTCACATCTAGGAATTACAGAAAAATCAAGATGTTACATTTTCCTTAGGTCAAATTTGGATATCTCTGTGAATTGATAGCGTGTTCAACTACACTTCGGACACATACACTACAGAAACTGATGGGATTTACAGTAAATCTATCTTAATGATGAAACATTATATTCTATATTTTACATAGGTACTGTATCATTGTCAAACCAACACACTATTAATTGGATACTTTTTCTTTATTAATACAGACATTGGCCCACTAACCTCGTGGTCCGGTGTTCCATCCCTATGTTGACGGAGACAGTTTATCGGGATTTTTCGGCATGGTTCCACCTTGTCGATGTCGCAGACTGGAGGTCCTGACAAGCAATAACATAACTCATAGTGGTTCGGATGTGACGAAAAACCGCGGTCTCGTGTACACATTGACGTGCCCGTAAAAGAACAGTTAACAGATGGAATTCCATATAAGAGTAGCCGTAAATGTAACCTCTTAATCATGCAATATTATAATGTTTGCAATAACCCTTAAATCATGAATTATAGCCCTTTAATCATGAATTATAAAGTTTGCGATAACCCTTTCGATATCACCCAAAAAGTGTCCAACATTGAAAACGCGCATTATTTGTCAATTTAAATCCACGTTAATGGACTCAACGACAAAATAATCATTTTACCATTTGTACACGAATTATGTCATAATGCGTTTCAGCTCCATTTGTTGGGACTCAAAGAACTAGGCTAAACATTTTCCACGAGTCATGTCAAACGGTGACGCAATATTCTTATCTAGAAAGCATGCGCAATACATACCATCGGTGTCGACTTGAATAACGGAATAACCAGACACTAGAGATTGCCATTCGATTTTGATTTTGAAATTAACTAATTTGAAATTAGAGAAAAAATTGAGTGTAACAAACATCAGCTGAACCTGCTATTTTACCTTTATTTATAATTACCACGGGAATAACTATATTTATCATCCCTAGACCTGAAAAAAACCTTACCCTCCAAAAAGACCAACAACCTTGACAAAGCATTAAACCTCATTTTACCCCAATCGCTAAATTGTTATCCACACCAATATTATATCAGTATCAGGGAGTAAACTTTCAAATAGTTTAATAATATTGACACATTATCACTGACATTAATTGGGGATTAGCCCAGGGTCAACCGTACTCCTCATATGATTCATGTCACTGTTATGTTTTATAGAAAAATATCTTCACCCCCGCCTTGACACTTCTTTAAAGTACAATAATTATTGCCTGAGTCATATCATCACTGGTGATAAAAGAGCAAAAGGGGAAAAGGAGAGAAATGACTATGCTAGAGAGTGCAAAACGGTGTAAAATGGTAACAATGATTTGATGTCGTTGACGTGCAGTTGCATGGCAACATGTAATTGTTTGCAACAGTTAGCCATTTGCTGTCTAGGAGAAGCCGTAGGATGTCATCGTTAAAACATTGATCAGTGTCCAATTCTCAATACGATTATAAACTTCCGCTCCTGGGTTTACACGGGAAGGGAGGGGGCCGAAGCAGAGGTTTTTTTTTTTTTTTGTAAACAATATTTTATTTCATTTGAAAATGGATGGGAGAACAGGCTGGGCCTATGTTGACTCCTTTCCAAAATTTACAAATGTAAGTTTACTTTATATACATACAGAACATATATACATCAAGAACCTATAAATATACAAAATATAATTTAAAATAATTTAAATATAAACTAAACATTTATACATATACACAGTTGTCCGTTCCGTAATGTAGTAGTGCTGCAAACCCCTACCTCCAGTAAAAACCTACCTAAAACGTGAAGTATTGTATTGGTTATATTATGTATAGAGTAAATAAATCGACGTTAAAAACGTTTTGACAATTTTAAAAATTTATGAACAGTGTTAAAAGCGAACTGATTTTGATCAAAAGAGAGGACAGTCTGTCCATTTAATAAAGAGGTTAAAGGAGTAGCCCCCCTCTCTTTCTCTCTCTTTTTTTCTCTCCGTGGTTTTGATACGTTAGTGACGTCTGTCTAACCTTAAAGTAGCTAAGTCTCTAACTCAATATCATTCAAAATCATCAACATTGAAAACACGTATTACTGGTCAATTTAAATCCACATTGATGTTGTGGTCTTACCGGAAAGGGGTGGGTTTCTGATATCCAATATTTAAGACAAAATAAACATTTTTTCATTGGTACACGAATCGTGTACCAAAATGCGTTTCAGCCCCAGTTCTAGCAAGAGACTTAAGGAACGAGGCTAGAAACATTGCACCACATCAAACGGCGTATGTAGACGACTGGAATAACCAGACGCTAGAAATTTAAATTCGATTGAGATTGCTGGCTTATTTCACCGAACTTAACTGGTTTGAAATTAGAGTAAAAACGGAAACCATTGAATGTAAATTAGTTCATATACATTTATATTACAGTATTATATGCGTTGCGACCCACTTGTGTCAATTTCTAGGTCCCAAATGTTAGCGATTTAGTAGCACCTTTAAGTCTTCGGATGTAACAATATAGCAGAGGTCCCGTGTCCATATTGATGTGCACGAAATCGTAATAAGAGGAGGCTGTTGTGCTGCAAAATTCCCCTCATAACCTGTATGACGTATGCCCGTCTTCATTAGCCTAGTCGACGCAGAACAGTTGGTTGTTACACCCATTTCATGTCCTGTCTGTCCAACTATGTAGTTTTGCTCTTAGGTCTCCGAGGTTTCTCTTACCTCTAACGAATTACTGAAATAAAACATAAACTACCGGCTTCATAACAGTGAAAGTCCAATATTTGTGATAACAGTTGTTGATGCTTTCTTCGATTTTACTGAATGGCAAACATAAATTAATTTCGTATTTACGTTTAGTAACTTAAAATACACAATAGATATGTTTAATTAATTTTCTGCTATCCCATTCTCGATCAGTAGCATAAATGTCAGTTTATTTCCAAAGAGAATTTGATCAATAGTTTCAAAGCAATAATTAATTTCGAAACAAAAAAACACTAACAACTGAACTGTGTAAAAGCTCTTATAACATATGTGGTTTTTGTTTGTAGTCTTTCATTAAAAGACTTTTTATCCTGTAAATCTGTAGAAGAAACGGCTTATCCATCCTGTCAAGGTGTCTGGGGACTTTATCACCAACCAAGATCTGGCAGATAAAAGAGAAACTGTGTTTGATTAAAGTCTGAAAAAATATATTACCCCGACTTCTCAGTAATGAAATTTGTTCATGGCCAACTTTAAAAAATTAATGAAGCAAAGGGCAGGAAAGACAAAAATACATTAATATTTCATGGCTGTCCGGATTTCGTGCTAATTACGTGTACAGCCAAACCCCATAGCCATGATTAAAATCTCGTTTTAACAGCCAGACGACACTCAGCCGCCATCTTGAATGACATCCTACCGTGCTGATTTGATTGAAATGCGTTCCGTCACGAGAGGGGTTTACAGCAGATTCTGTCCGAAAGGAAGCAAAGTAATGGAAGGTATATTGAAAAATCTGTCAAGGATAAAAAATAACATTTACTTGTCATAGTCAGATAAGCCCAGATTACTTCAAACAGAACCACGGTAGCCTATAAGGAAGTTTTCATTCCTATGGTTTCAAACGATTTTTAATTAAGAACATAAACAAACCTTTTTCTTCCCAAATCCAAACTCGTTAGAACAAGTTCAATGACGTTTTTAATTCCTGATATCTGAACACGCACATCAGCTCAAGTTTTAGCAGCCCGGTCGAAACCAACGTGAAAGGGTCATGCTTAATTATATAGACATACACATTGTTTAAAACTGACCTGCAGCACAACGAAGCAGAATATCCACCAATGTCAGGAACTTTCTGAGGGGAGTAATCTAGTCGATAAATGGCGACAAAAAGTAGAATGGAAACGAGACAAAATGTTTTAAACTACAATAACACCTTCTTTGATAGGCACGTAGTAATTGAACATATTCTAAAATAACAGGTACAATTTTATGGATACACAATTACTGAGTTTAATACTCGCGTCTTGATCAACAAACTGATACACATATGTGAATTGTAGACACATATATACAGAACATGGAACAAAAATCAGAGGTGTTAAACGTCACTTATATTAAACTCAGTAATAATATGTACCATGTATTACTGCGCTGTAGAATGTGGAACCTATTTATGCACGTGAAAATACGTATAATTGCCTTCCGAACCTCCAACCTCATGAATTTTTTTCCAGGTAGATCCAAAGCAACGTCGTGCGCAAGTAAACTATTGTAATATTAGTATAAGTAGAACATAAATTATTGAACTATATCGTAGTCAAATGCCATTACTTTTGATTTTATATTGCTACATAATGTCAAATAAATAAATATAATGTTAATAATGAAGTCCTAATGCGAATTGTCGTTTTTATCGCGCATTGTAACATTTGTGAAATGTCAAGATGCTTACGAAACAAAACTGACTACGACCTGCATTCATACAAAAAAATATGAGAGAAAATTAAATCTAATAAATGGAAATACAATAAGATAGGATCAAGGGAAGGAGGCAAATGCGTATACATGTACATTGAAAGCGCAAGAGTTAGAATTATGTCATGAATTTCCCTCCAGTAATCAACCTGTATCCATGACGCTGTTACCTGATCGTTGCGATTTCCATGCAAATAAGTTTTACGGTTGAAACAGATGAAGTAATTAGGCGCGAAGGAACATTATTTTTATGTCCATAACGGACGCTTTAAAATGGGAAATTTACCTCGGAAAAGACTTGGATCAAGACCAGTAGGCCTAACTATTTCTTTCTTTTCTTTCATTTGTTTTAAATGTTCATGTATTTAAGTCTAGGAGTAATGATTTTTGTTCAGGGTTTGGTTAATATCAAGGAAACATAACACTAAATCGACCACCTATCTTCTCTAGCTTTTTTTAGGGGGGGGGGGCGCCAATCCAACCTCGTGGATTTTCGCCGTGTACCCCGGTTTCCTCCCACTGCTATAGACCCTACGCACAAGGGAATTATTGAAAGAAAATTAAATCATATGTTAGTCGGGAAATGACCTAGATTGTGTCGAGTGGACCTTAAGCCCTATTTTTCTTTCTCTCTCACTCTCAAAATTATCGTGGATCACAACTGTAGTTACCTCCCTTGATCTGTACTTTCAGCCCTGCAATTCTTCCATGGAGTTGAATTCTTCACACCATTCAAGGGAACTGCAAGGGAAGACAACTCTGTTTGCTAGATGGAGGCAGACCACCATTAATTTCCCCATTGACTTCAATGTTAATTCTGGACTCCCTCACCCACCTCCAACTTTTCCCCAAATTTTCGTTGGGCAAAATGCTTTTCACTACAGAAAGAGGAACAAATGGCCATGTCTTTGCACTAAAATTTTTATGAGGTTGACCACCAAAATTTTGAGATACACGAACTTGAAGAAGTATACTCAAAACATGTATCTAGTTGCCGTACATATCACCGTAGCCAACCTCATAACGCCGTTATCCTTCCGCCTCAAAATCATGAATATTTACCAAAACCTGGCAGAAAATATTAATTCAAACCCTCTTAGTCCATTCTAGGCCAAAAAATCAACAAAAATGGGCATGCAAAAGGGGAGAAAAGAGACAGAGAGAGAACTGCTATAAATAGACGAACTACAATTTGTAATTTAATGGTGGTCTGCCTCCAGATGGACTAGTAATTATTTGCCCATTGACTTCTATGTTAAATGGCTGCAACATCACAGGCTGTAGCTTTTTGCTCAATACTCCTTTGGTTCAAATCTTTAAAGGCACAGCGGGGACCACATTTGGCAATATCCTTATCATTATTTTGTAGGGGGTTGACCGTTTACATTTTTTGCTAAGGGGATTTGATGTTGACTGGGGTGAAAATCTCACTTCCGACACAATGATTGCTCTGCAGAAAGACACTTTGCACCCCACCCCCCATGAAATTGCAAATTTGATCCCTTTTCTCCAATTTTAGACCAAAAAATCACCTCCAAAATGTCGGAACAAAAGTTTTAATTGTCTATTTATAACTGGCACTACATTCGTGAAATAAGGGGAAATAATTACTAGTCTGGGTCCAGATTGTCATGACTGGTATTTTGACAAACCTACATGTATTTGACATTGATAATAACTTAGGCTAATCGACGTTATGCTTCCAAAATGAAGCATCTCGACTTTTTAAAATTTCCAGGACAAATTGGAGCTAACGGATCTATTGCTTTCATATATTACATTACATAGGTTATTGTTGATTTGTGTGTATTAGAATAGGGCCATAGGGAACGGGGTCCACTGCCAGTCTGGGTCCAATGATATCGGTTCGCTATTCTTGTCAAGCCAGCTGGTTGATAGAAAAACGGGGTCCCGACGGAAATATTGGAGAATTAACAAGACCCATTTTCTGGGTGTGTGTGGAGGGGTTGGTTGGGTTGTGGTGGGATTATTTATTTATATATGTATTTGCTATGAGTGTATAATAGTGTGTATAAAGGTGGGAGGGGTATTATATATTTTTACTGTTATCTATGTATATATAAATTACAATGTATACTATTTATATCTGCATATATGTTTTTGGCTATAGCAAACGTTTTGCTTCGCCTGAAATAAAATGTTCAATATTCAACCTGTCAACCAGAAATAAGATTTCGGGTTTCGGGTTATGGAAACATTTCTTATATCAACTTCTCACTGCTAACCCAATCAACGTTGATATCATTTTTTTCTGACAAATGCTCCTTTACGTCCCCCTATGTAATAATTTCAAAAAGGTCACCATGCTTAACAATTTCTTTCCAAAATATATATATTTATACATTTATATTTTTTGTCACCAAATCGCCGGACCCAAGGCATTTGCATATGTTGTCCTTGCCATGATTCTTCACTGCCACCCCCTCCCCCGGAAGATTTTGAAACTTTGAAGACCGCAAACGCGTTTTCTAGCTCAAAAAGTCGTTCTCTAGCAAACTCTGATCATGAACATAGTGACAAGATAGAGCCCCCACGAAAGTGGACCATTGAGCAAGTCAGCACAAAATATATGTCAGATAGATGTCAGAACATAACCAATAATATGAGACTGGGTGCAAGGTTCCCAAACCGATACTCCACATGATGGTCCCTGGCGGTTGTCTATTACAAACAGTAGGTATTTTAGAACTATGGTCTGCAATTATTTTATCGGGGGGGGGGGGGGCACTGCCCCCCTTGCCCCCAGCTGGCCACGGGTCTGGTCCACAGGTTTCCTCCTACACCAAATAAAAACCCTACGCGTAAGCGAAATTTTGAAAAACACTGAACCATGTGTTAGTACCAAAATGAACAGGGCTTATGAAAGAGAGAGAGAGAGAGAAATGGGGTTTAACGTCCACTTAACACAACCAGGTCATTTCGGGACTAACATACGGTTTTAATTTTATTTCAATAGTTCGCTTGCGTGGGAGGAAACCGGAGTTACAAGAGGAAACCCACGAGGTTGAGAAGGCGCCCCTATCTCCATGCCACATACGCTCACACCAGGGCTCGAAACCACAGCCGCAAGCCAGAGGTGACCGGCCAGCTAGAGGTCGAAGCGCGGCACTCTAGACCACTAGGCCATCCCAACCCCCCTGGGCTTATGAAGACTGTCATACGCCATGCTATGGGGGAAATTTTGCCCGGGCAGCTGGACTGCGGCATATTTTTATATCGAATTCCAACTGTCAAGGGATCTTTTACGTGCACGCCAGTGTGTACACGGGACCTCGATTTCTCGTCCCATCCGCACGACTAGACAGCTGTCTTTGCCAGGCCTTCCATCCTGTATCACTGACCTAATCCATTGGCACGATTATCCGTTATTTTACTTATCAGTTACACATTAGACATTCTTTAGCCAGGGATCGTAATGGGTGGGGTGGGGGCAATAGTCCTAAAACAATAGACCAGTATCCGTTCTTTTACATATCAGTTACACTTTAGACATTCTTTAGCCAGAGAGCGTAATGGGTGGGATGGGGGCAATAGTCCTAAAACAATAGACCAGAGCGCCCAAAGCTACATGATATGCTGTATCATATTTGAAGAATGCTCAATCAAGACAAAGAGAGAAACGTTTGACTATCTTCTACGGGGTAGTTATCCGACGAATATCTAAACGTATATATAAACGTATTCCATGAAGTGTCGTACTTATTTTATTGTCTTATGTTCTTGGAAGCGGATAATCAAATTCAAATATACGGACAACATCAACTTTTTAGGGATGTTCGAATCGTACGGATATGAATTGAACGTATTTAATACCCGAGGAAGATAAAATTATTGAAGCATTTGACAGTATTCTGTATTGTACAGTGACCGATTTAGCATACAATAAAAATAATATGTCAAGCGCTCAAGATACTATGTCGAGCGCTTAAGATACTAAGTCGAGCGCTGAAGGTAATTTTTTAATTCATTAGCAGAGAGGATGCTAGAGGATGTTCGAATAGTCTTAAGCATTTAGGATCTACATAGTGTAAATTTTTTGCTCGAGGTACTAATTTTACCTGGCCTTTTGATTCCTATGACAAGTCACATACGCTCACACCCTGCTCGGACCAAACCCAGAACTGCAATCCCAATGTAGTTGGCCAGCTACAGTTTGATACGCAAGAATCATCCCCACACCCCAGGTTATTCACTCCTTAACTTCGAGCGGGTAGATATAATGGGAAATATTTAGTGGTTGTGTTGGGTATTGGATGAAACATGGGGTAGGGGTTGACGTTGACGGTATCTATTCCGTCACTACAGCCGTCACGAACAAATCAATATCTTTGTTCTGCAAGTTTGTCATTAAATAATGCACAGAATTATACAGCTTGAAGGATCGGTTGAGACGTGTTCAATTGTATTATCTCGAGCGCTCGACCTAATCATCGCGAGCGCTCGATATTTTCAATATTATGGCTAATTTAGGACATGCAAATATATCTTGGGCGCTATAGATATAATTTCTTTTTTGCATGTCTTAAATTATCCACCGTAGTATTGAGAATATTAAATAAAAATAAACTTTTGTCATTTTGTTTTGTTTTGTTTTGCACACTGCAGTAATAAAGAAAAGAACAGAACAGAATCAAGACACTGAATTATTTGATTGAGTACAAGCACTAGATGTATTGGTGGAGATTGGGACGATAAAACCCGTGGAAAATAATATCACCCTGTAACTTCCACCTTTTTGTCGGATGTATAAATATTTTATTTATAAAAACTCTAAATAAAACTGGGTCTTTAAACAACACGTGACAACAAACCTGTCTTTGTCAGAAAACTGATATTGTGGTGTATTGGATTTTCAACACAAATATTCAAATTCAGTTTCAATTCGGTGAATAACTTTTAAAATGACACGATCTGAAGAATATCTAAGAAAAAATATAATTCGATTTTCAAAGACATTCCATTATCTTCTCAGAATAGCATTTCTGCTTCCAGTTGGAGTATCCAAATCTCAGAAAGAAAAGTTAAAGATGCCATAAGAACTAGATTAATAGCTGACCGTGCTTACTTTAATAGTTTAAAATAGAAATGAGAAATAAATAAATTGAAAATTTTATATCATTTTATTCGTTAAATCATTAAATGGCGAAGGTGTTTAATCCATTCAATATCTAAGCCATCCAAATTGAATAAATGTCAAAATAATATAACATAATGAAGCTAGAAAAAAAAACGACCTGCTATAGTCAGATTGAGCTCTTAAATAATGCATATTTTCGTCAATGTTGCAAACTAATGACCGAGGAACTGCAGACTGATCTGGTTAGTTATTTGTTCGGATTATATTAGATTCAGTAGCCTTTGCTGGTGTGAACTGAATCCCCTGGTGGCATTTATCCTATAAAGATAGAATGAAACAAAGATTAGGAAAGATGAAGGTCAACGTGACAGGGAACTTATTATTTTTGTCATAGCCGAAATAATACTCTTATTATTGACATTTAAAACATTCTAATTACGAAAAGCATCCTCCCTCTTGAGATCTTTACAAGGTGAATAATGTTCAGGTGTGTATTGTATACATTCCGAATGAGGATGTTGAAAACGGTCATTATTTAAAAGTAAATCAATTGTATGTTCAGAGAATTATCTTAACTATGTCAGTCTCAGGTTCAACCAAACAGAAAAAAAATTGCTACTGTTCGCCGAAAAATACTTCAAATAAAACGAATCGATGGAGCAGTCACTTCTGTAGTTCCCCCCATGACATGTACACAAACATGTGTGAAAAGAAAAAGGGTGTATTTTCAAGTTGTGAATAGCTGAACACCGGGGTTTTTTTGGTAAAAAGTCCAATCATGGCATAGTGTTTTAACAGCACGAAGTTTTCAAACAAACGTTACGTTAGGCTACTGTAAACATTAATATTTATCGTTATCTGCTTCAACAATGGACAACATACAGACAAAACCAGGAATGTTTGAGGACAAGACCAACGTACAATTGCTTTTAAAACTTAAAAAAAAAAGAAATGTTTCTATCAATTCGCATTTTTTATTGTTTTCGGAGAATGGGTTTTATTGACATGATCAACAATATTGAATAGCGTTTCTCTTATGCAATAGTTACAGCCGTTTACGAAAAATTACAAATATTTGCTTTCATCATTTTTGTTCCTGGTTTAGAAATATGGCTGACAAGAAACTTATATTTCTCACGTAACAAGTTGATACAATAATACAATGATTGTATTTCTCATGTAAATTTTTAAGAACAACATATTTCAAATTGCCCTTTATGGTTGTTAAAATTTTTAATAAACAAAGGTTGTCTCAGTATGGCCTTTGTTTTTATGAATCAATTTTGGAAATGAAAATGTATTATGAAAAAATCATATTTTTCAACAAAAAAAGAGAAAAAGATCACCAAACGAAATAACACAGTTTTATTGTATGTTGATATCAATGTTTTGTCAGGGAACACATTTTTTAGTTCGAAGCCACCTATCGATTTCAAATACATGAACCACTTTTAGATTAAACGACATTAGTTTCACAATCAGACAGGTTCCAGTAGAATTCAAATTAGATTTGTTTCATTGTTTTGATTTAGGCCTAAGTATTATTTTCAACCAAGACTAAATAGGACACCCTTTCTGACTGAAGTTTGATATGATCCACTGCCATTGGCTAAAAGTGTAACTGCCAAGGAAAACATCTCGCCATTGGTCAGATTAGTTTAATACAAAGTTTTTAAGTTGGTGGATTGTATTTTATTCACACTGTTTCGTTTCGTTTTTATAGTTCAAAATTTCGTTTTACTTGTCATTACTACACTAGGATCTGGAAGAGTTGTTATCGTTGACGTGTTCTAAATGATGTAAACGATTAGCCAATGAACGGTCTGTTACGGCGAGCTTTAGGCGCGTTTTGAAAGTAACTCTGGGTAATCCACAAGAAACATCAATGCAGATTGGTTAATCAAATGTCTAAAATAGATCTGTATTTTAGTCAGATTGATAATTTTTAGACGTTAACAGCATGATAAGGGAATTTTTTTTTAATTAGTTAAGACATTGTCCAGCCTTCGCCCATGTTGAGAGGAAATGATATATTGACTATGTTATGAAATCAAATTTCGCCTGTCCAACCTCGTGGGTTTTATCCGGGTCCTCGGGTTTCCTCCCACTGCTAAAGACCCCGAAATAACCTAGTTTGTGTCGAATGGACTTTAAACCCCATCTCTCTCTCTCTCCTCGGGAATTAGTCATTTTTATATTGTTTCTTTTTCGTTGTCATGGTTCCGTCTTCCATTAGCCCGGGTCAGGTGCAGAAGAGTAGGACGTTAAACCCCATTTCATTTCATTTCATTTGTCATGGTTGTTTAGATTATTAAAAGGTAAACTAAATTATTACATGGATTATGAAACGAAATACGAATGAAAATTAAATCTGAATAACTTTATCTAACGTGTTTAGCGTTAACATGTAGGTCCGAAATGAAATATGTAATTGATTTTGAAATTCAGTTCTCATTTGTTTTATAGTGGGAATATCACACGTTTTTGTCACGAAGAAAACCCTCTATTGGCGAAACGTCCACAATTGACGAGCAAACATGTATGTTCCTGGTGTGATAGACCACAAGAACAAAAACAACCCTTTTTCTAATTTTCTACACCCATTGACTCTTAAAACTTTGACAAAACACTACTAACAACCTTAAGGAAACATACCAAGTTTAAATAGATTCTAATTCAACCGAAACTTTATAAAATACCAACCATTCATAAAGTATTGGACATGACTTTGTCTACTTTTAGTACCGGATGTGAAAAGTGATGAATCCAGATTATTCTCGTCCTTGCTCGGTTTATTCGTTGGACTGCGCAATTACTGGCCAGAACGCGAGAGCAGGACAGTTGCCGGTCGAACAATCGTTGGCGGACCACTTCCGATGAAGACAACTGTCTGCAAGGAGAATTATTGACGGCAATATTATTTTTGAATTCGTACAAAAAATTGTTAGCAAACGTAAAACTTTGATTCTAACAGCGCAGAAAAATCCCTTGCAGTATATCCGCCACTTTTTTATTGAAAGGAATGTGAAATACAATAGGTCCATTGTTTAAATGACGTCCCTAAACAGTCGAAAAATGGTGATTATGTTTCGGATTCGGTGGGCACGTCCACGTATGTGCGATGACGGAGGTGAAGATATTTACCCCACGGGAGATTCAGGAAGTTATTTAGATTCTCTATAGATCGCACTAATCCTTCTACAATCAGTAAATATACTCTGGCTTTCTGGAATGACATTGTTGGTCGATATGGGATGAGAAGAGACATCAAGGTGTACATCTTCAAGAATTAAGAAATTACGAAGTTAAGTCCAGCAGCGTGTAGTTTGTTTACCCGTGATCATTAATGATCTTTTGAGGATAATTTCTTTAAATAATATAAATTGTCGTTTAATTTTTAGATTTGTGTATGCTTATAACAGAAAGGAATTGTTGCAGATTTATTAAAATTTATTTTAAGTTTTATAATGCTGACAGACAAATGTGTTTCAAAAAGCGATGTCGATGAAATGACTTAAAAAAAGTATGTGTAAGCAATATCATGAACATAACAATGCCATTTGACCAGATAAAGAATGTATCCGATGTGTTTATTAGATTGACGCAAGCTCTATATGATTGGTTTGTTTACTAATTTAGATTCATTATTTGCTTACATTGTCAACACTAATATCACTCGGTTATCTATGGACATAACGTTTTGAATCAACTCATAATCTACAAAACATATAATAAAATAGAATCGGTAATTTAAGTGTTACCCAGATCAAAGACATATAGTGACATTTGTAACGGATATTAGATTTGTCTCGCAGATATAAGTATGTCCAACAGCCAATTATGTACTTCATACATTTCGCTTCAGTGGAATTTGTGCATTTGTCTATAGGCCGTACTCTAATTGTAAATAGGTCCTAGAGTGGTATTTTATTGACGTTTAAACTAATCAAATATGTATCTAAAGTAAACAAAATGTATTTCGTTGTTGTGTACGTTCACTTTATATTTTTATGTGTTTTAGGTTAAAAGCATGTTTTAAAATAAAGAAGGGTTAATAGAACATAATGTCCCAAGCTATTTTATAAGCAGTGTAAAAACCGGGCCATGGATGAACAATATCTTACCACATATTAAAATAGCTATTATTTTGGTCTTGTTTGGGGTAATGAATTTAACCAAATTGTCGCACTCATTTGGACAACTCATAGCTTTTTCTACACGATTCTACAAAGTGAACAAGGACAATCATTCTAGAAGGAATTATTGGAAATTGTGGAAATTCAAGATTCTTAAAAATTAATTAACTTAAATGATTGTTAGTCATAAGGCGTCTGCGCCTCACTACTCCATGGGCATAATGCATTTCAAACATATCTGATGATAACATTTGTATTCAAGAGGAGAGAGAGAGAGATAAATGAGTTTTAACGTCCACTCGACACAAATTATGTCATTTCGGGACCAACATATGCTTTATTTTTATTTCAATAATTCGCTTGCGCTTAGGGGTCTATAGAAGTGGGAGGAAACCGGAGGAACCGGAGAAAACCCACAAGATTGGACAGGAGACCCCACTCCTTTTCGCGTACAACCGGAGATTCGAAACCACGCCAGTTGACTCAATGACAGACTTTATGATATAGCGCGCACGTGGTAACTATCCAGCAATCCAACCCCCGGTATTCAAGGGCCGCGACTTTGGACGGTATTGAAAATAAAGGTTTAGCCTTTTCTTAACCGAAGACACCCTCAGATAAATATGTTTATTTCCAACGAGAATAGACACGAAGCTAATTGGTCAACATTTATTAAAGTTTTTAATCGAAAACACTGATAATTCCAGAACTTTGAGAAGTTTTTATTATCCATTTAATAAAATCGAATATGTCTATTTAGTCTTGCCAATGACCGATGTTAAACGTAATAGAACCACACTAAAAAAAATAGTAACCTAATGTTTTGAATATGGCGACCATTTAGCGCAGAGATCTATTCTCAAAGTAAATAATTTTATATGTTCAGAATGCCCACAATAATTATAGTGATATCTGCAAAGTTTGATACAATTGACACAGATTTAAAATAGTTTATCTAAATGAATGGACATAATCTTAATCCAAGCATATTCTAGAGTGTTCGATAGTCATAATGGATTTAGCTAACAACTTTCATTCAATTCCGTTAAGATCTATCTGAAAACCACCAGCAAACATGGTCTACATGCTGTCTTCCTTTTAATTTACCTTTTTTGTTTTAGGAACAATTACAACTATTAAAAGAGGAGAAAAAACAACCAATTCTCTGTCCATGAAGATGTTAAAACATTTGATTAACCTGGCAAAAAACAACCGATGTCACCAGAATAATGAATACTTCGATGTCGTCTAGTGTATCTGGTCTGTTTTATTAAGGTTTAATCAAACAGCTCATTGTCCCAGTCACAAAAAATATGTAAGACATTTTATAGTCTATAACAAGTGTTTTCGAACAATGTTTTATTTCTTGAGAGAAATCGTTAAAAGAATCCATTACAAGATGACAATTATCCGAGTTATTTCCATCAACAAAATTAACTAAGTCTATAAATCATTTGTGTTTACGTTGTTAGATTCTATGAGAGATTGGGACTTAAGAAGATCTAATTCAGGGATGTGGTCCTTGGTTGAAGTTCAATATTTCTGGTAGTGGGCAAGGCTTTTATGGCGAATGTGGTTCCACGCCGTCAAACTCGAATTCTATAAAAAGATTGGGGCTTAAGACGATCTAATTCAGGGATGTGGTAATGGGCAAGACTTTTATTGCGATAGTGGTTCCACACTGTGAATTTCTAATTGTAAAGCATTAAATGTTTCAATTTCACCAATTTGATTGCATTCCAAATCTATTGCACTTATGATAACCCAACTGTTCAATAGTTAACTTTTGTTATCTATTCATATATGGACAAATGAGAGAACTATGATTAATCCTTGTTATTTCCCAATGTTTTAAAGGGGTGGGGCGTTTTAATGATTTGGTTTAATGTCAATATCGGGACACATTGTGGTAAAAACAGATTCAACTTCATTGAGAGATGACCACAAAGATACATGTACAGTTTAAATATACCACACTTTATGGCCCTTTAAAATTAAATATACATACAAATAAAATGATTGTTTAATTATACAAGAATGAATAACGTGCACACCACCTAATTATAACACGGTGTCGAGAGTTTTAGTTATAAAAGACAATCCTTCAAGTTTTGGGTGTTGCTAGACATGACGACTATGGGTCACTCATCAAGTACGATAGGCGAGAGATTGTTCTCTCTTTCGGCTATTGTTGTAGGTAGGAGTTAGGGTTGGGTTAGGGGTTATACTGCCTTCCTGATTATGTCTACTACACCAGTCTGTTAATACTAATACTGTTCATTACGTGTATTTTGCATACGGATCGTCCATTGATTGGTCAATTAACCGAGATTTCGTCTAATGGTTTGGATGCAGCTATGGTAAGCTTTCTTTTTCAGATACTTGTTACCACTATTTATCGTGTATTTTGTACACGGTGAACAGTTCATATGCTGATTACACTATTTTGCCTATACCGTATTTAGGACTTCGAATTTTGTCAAATGGTTTGGATTGTTCGTACTTGTTCTTATTTTATTTTTATTTTTCTTTTATATTCAACATTGACAATTTCCATAACGTCAAACATCTATATTTAAATGAACACAAAGGTTACGTTGAAATTCTAGAAATGTGACTGAATTCTAAGGTGGGGATAGCTATTCCAATCATTGTTGTGTTTAGGACACAACAGGATTATCCCGTAGCTGTTTATCCCATGAAAATAAAAGGGGGATTGCTTGTGCGCGAAAATATCTTGGTTATGTTGTGATCGTGTCGGTAACTATTAAATGTACTTGTATCTCTTTGTCCGTTGTTCATGGTATTCCCCTTTTATCGAATTCACTACATATAAAATCTAAATTCGTGTAACATTTACGCAACAAATGTCGCAGTAACATTCAACCCTTCATCAACCCAAACACAAAGACATAAAATGCGTTCTAAAATAATAAGATCTGAAAGGTGGTCTTTGATGCCTTTCTTTCTTCTTTAAATACAGGCATTTCCCTTTTTAAATTTTGAAAGTTTGGGTGTTTGAAGTTAGCTTTTGGACCTCGAACAGTATGCCGTCCAGGATAAATCCCTGTGATGAACAACTAGTTTACAAATGCTATGAATTTTGAAATCAAAAAGAGTTGCTTTAATTGAATGAGATATACCGCGTTTGTATTTAGGTTTTAAGAAATTGACTATCTACAAATGTATTTCATTTCTAGACCGAAACAAATCTGGATTGATGAAACGCTAATACCCTAATGCGAGAGAGAGAGAGAGAGACAGAGAGAGACAGAGAGAGAGATGGGGTTTAACGTCCACTCGACACAAACTAGATCATATGGTTTAATTTTATTTCAACAATTCGCTTGCGCGAAGGGGTCTTTTAGCAGTGCCCGGAGTGCCCGGGGGAAACCCATGAGGTTGACAAGGCGCCCCTATCTCCATGCCACGTACGCTCACACCAGGGATCGAAACCACAGCCGCAAGCCAGAGGTGACCGGCCAGGTAAAGGTCGAAGCGCGGCACTTTAGACCACTAGGCCATCCCAACCCCCCACACAATTACTGAGTTTAATACTAAGCGATGTTTCCACGCAGATACTCACGTCTTGATCAACAATCTCCATGCCACATACGCTCACACGAGGGATCGAAACCACAGCCGCAAGCCAGAGGTGACCGGCCAGCTAGAAGTCGAAGCGCGGCACTCTAGACCACTAGGCCATCCCAACCCCCCATACCCTAATGCAAGTGTACTGTATATTAATTGAATCAGAAAGATGCAGTACTTTAACCACTGAATTAATGTTCATTTGGCGAAAACTATATTATGTCAAACACTTTGATCAGCAATTCTGTCATAAATATATCTAAGACAGTAAAGTCATAATGGCGCATTTTTTTTACATTAATAAATCTATGTTTTCTTTCAGTCTACCTTAACAGCCCCTTAAAACATTAGTTACTTAGATGTCCTTTTCCTTAAAAAAAAGAGAACACAAGTTTAGTTAATAAAGCGACACTGGGAAAGACGACAAAAATAATCCAATTTTCTTACTATTTACTTTCTCAGCTTTTAACATCGTTAATGCATTTCAAAAAGTGAAATGTTAACACTGAAACACCTTCGTGACTTCCAAGATATGGCATTATTCGCCTAAATATTGACTTTCAACATTTAAAACAAGGAATATTTAACATGGATAAAATAACAAGGTTTTATTTCATTTGCTTAAATTAACACAGGTGTTATTAGATCAGTAATGATCGTGATCGTGGGTAACACAAGTTATTTTGATGCAAGCGATTCTAAATAGACTCAAGGCATATTTCATAGCATTGGTAATTGATCGAGACCTTTAGTCAGATTATTTCAAACTGAATCCATTGCGACCCATCAATTGTTCTTTATATCGTAACCTATGTTTTGAAAGACACTTATCTTCAAGTTTATTTGTTGTACAAAACCATACACGATTTTCCCATGCACCTTTGAAGAGTCAGAAATTCCAAAAAGAATAGATTCTTTGTATGTATGAACGATCAGAACGATCCGACCTATTGCACATACGTACGAAATGCCATTAAAGTTTGTAAAATATGAATTTTCTAGGGCATCTGATATTACTTCGCAGTTGTCTGGAAATAGGTAACGATTTTTAATTTCAACGCTCATTAAGACCCGGAACGACCTCCAGTAGCTGAAGATGTATCTAATATTGCCTTTAAGGTATTAATTGTAAGGATTGGGCAAATCAGAGCTAAGCCCGATCTGCACTTGTCACCTATAACCTGACAAAGAAAGTTGTTTGCACAGGGACCAAAATCCGAGGTGTACACGTAAAATAACACCAGACAGTAGGGATTGCAAGACGAATAGCCATTTCCCGACAAAATTGGCCGCCTCCAATTGCACATGTATCCTATACGACAGACACTACCAGAATGCCCCAAAATGCAAGAAATGTTATAGATGTTCAATAACATTCCCTTTCGTAACCGAATTAAACCGCTTAAGACACAATTTCAATAAAACATGGTGCTCTACCACTTAGCAGAAATGCATATTGAAAATTGATCGCCTCCTCGTTAGTATTTCAGGCATGAGGAGGTCTCCTTACCTCCTCCCAAGTGGGGTTGAGGTTGCCTAGTGGTCTAGAGTCTCAAGCTCTAGCTGGTCGGTCACCTTTGGGTTGCGGTCAAGGTTTCGATATCATCCTTGGTGGAAGTGGACGTAAAACTCCTTATCTTCTGCCGGTAATATATAGGATTGGATATTCTTCGTGGAGGGGGCCACGCGGTTCGGAGAATAAGACACTAAGAGTCCAGGGGTTCTTTTCCGGTATTGGTCGAGAAAGCTCCCGGGATTTTCCAGTTTGGTTTCGCATTGTCTCATGTTTCAGCGTCTATCAGACGTGGTATCAGACGGAGGGGAGAGGGTCTGTTCGTTCTAGTGAGACGGATACCAACGTCATGTGTGCACGTTGGAATACACGTAAAAGAACTTTGACAGTTGGAATTCGAAATAAGAGTATACCGTAGCACCGCTGTCCGGGTGAAATTACCTTCAGAGTAGACTGAATGGCGTGCAGCATACAACCGCCTTCGTTAGCCCAGTAGCTGCAGAACAGTAGAACTTTAAACCTCATTTCATTCCATTTCAGTGTTTATGGACTACACTGTAACCCTCCATTTGGAATTTCTTAAAGAGAGCGCAGAAGGGATAGAACCTATAGTATAATGTGATCTAGGGAGCCCCAATCCATAAATTTGTTTTCTTAAAGAGTGTTCCGAAGGGATAGAACTATAGTATGATATGTTATCCACTGACCCCCGTAGTAGGCGACGGATGATAAAAAAACATACCATAATATTATTTCATTTCTTGACAGAAACAACCCCAACATAAAAAGTATATGAAGAAATCTTAGTTTACCCCTAAACACAATTTACCCCTTACTCTTAGCCCCGTCCTCTGTTGTCAACTTTACAAAACGACAATCTCTAGTTTATAGCCCAATTCCAATGAAACAGAAAATTGTTCAACTTTCGCTTGCCGGTCAACCATATCAACACTGATTAAACTGTATAATTCTTATTATCAAAATAATCCTTGCACCGGTAAGGAGCAGTTGCCAGAAGTGATACACTAGGCACATCGTTGGGATTCTTCTGGAAGCCACCCAACCCGCAATTCGTCCATACATATAACATCAACTGACATGGGCATAAACTTGATACGCAACATCAATAGAGAGTTTAAAGGATAATCGTACATAAAGCAGAACTAACCATATGCAAACTTACAAAACTCTAAAGCTATATCTTTTTTCAGACAGCAAGCATGTTACGATATTCTTTATAAATCCTCAGAAAGTTTAACATGATACCATTTTTGCATTACGATTATCTTATGTATCTCAAACCAAACAATCGACGATGTTAAAACAGTTTTTCTAATCTTATGTCAGTCTTAATAAAACACAAATTCACCCTTTGAAATCTCTAACGCAGCAAATTCTACATGTACAGGGATTGTGTTTTTGTCTGTCACGATGTCAATATAATCTGTGGCATACCTTGTTATATGCTGTAAGTTATACAAAGAACAAACCTTGGAGGAAATAAAGGTACGGTTATTGCCATAAGTGATATATTCGGTATACACATTGTTATAACCCACCCCTAAAGATACATTATGGGAGATTAGGTATAGAGCTGGCAGTTCTCAATATAATAGTTAAAAACTATATAATTGTAAGGGAATTTGCTGAAAATCACGGTCAAATTGATCCACCCGGAAGCGATTGAATGTTGGATCTACCCTCGATCATCATTACTAAAGACTAATCCAGTAAATATCACAGGCTGACGATGACATCAAGTGTTGATTATGGTCTGGATAAGTAAATTAATGTCTAACTAATAATTTAGATAACATTTCACGCCTAAAGAAAGACCTTCAATAGGCAGGTTTAGCTCTTGCATAATGTATGTTTAACCTTTGATAAAGCAAAATTGTATAATGCGAAAATGATAAACGTTGATTAAATACCAGGAATCGGTGTTTTACAAAAGTTTTAATTTTCGTACTAAATGTAATACAAATTGTTTTGCAAGATTGCGTTTTTGAAAAGTTAACGTTTGTGTACCGTGAGGTGCTTCGGATGATAGAACAAGAAAAAGAAAAAACATCAGAGGGCGTTTTGGATATTTAATGCTCATGCCTCTGTCAACATCTCTCTGTCGCCCAGGTGTCTCCAATCTTATCATAGATTTTCACCTTTGAGTCCCATGACAGATTAAGAAAAAAAAGGTGCCATGAGTCAATGTGGATATGCGGGGAATGGTTAGTTTTCCGTGGTACCCTTAATCCCCAGTTGATCCAATAGTTGATGGGGATATGGAAAGAGTGTTATACGTACATATTTGCTCTATTGTGTCTTCCTGCTTAACCTTATGCCAACAGATCGTTAAAATGTTCTTCTATTGTAGCTCTATAATCAACAACTTAAGGAGCCCCGTTACATCATAGCTGGATTCTAAATTTGTAGTATTTCATCTTAACATTCTTCATGTCACGTGTACGATTTCGATCGATATTGTATTTTCCTAATATGGTCACTGTTGTCTGACAATGTCTGTTAGACGACCATCTAGAACAGTTCACAGACATACCAATAAATTTAACGGCCTTACCATCCATGTTCTTCTGGTGAATGATTCTTATTAACCTACTTGTATTGGGGAAATAAACTTTACTTCCTTACATAAATAAGATAAAATCAACAAAGAAGAAAACATAACAGTATTGAATATTTACCACCGGAATGTTCATTAATTTCTTATTCAGAGAAAGACGAACGACTAGACAAACCTTGTAAACATCGGGTCTTTAGACCGGAGATCGAGTTTGTAGCTTTGTTGGAAACATAACGTTTCCACAGTAGAGCAATCAGTAGAGGTTCATATTTAAAATGGTAAGAAAATTTCGAATCTGTATGGAAAACTTGGCGTGGGCCCTCCTGGATCAGGGTTCATATCTCTCATAATCCAGTGGACGGGCCCCCACTACACGAAAATCACATAAGTCAGAGCACGGGCCCTACAATTGCGTCTTTACCAGGTATCGTATGGATGAATTTTGAATCACGATGGTATTAATTATACCTTTACGGTTTCCATTGCTTGGCCTTTACCAATGTTTTTATATTCGCGATTATATCCGCGCAAATCTGAGAGATGTTTTATTAATCTTTCCAATGATAAGATTGTAGGGAACGCCACTTTGGATGTTTATGATGTAGGTATCCGTGTATTGTTTATTCAGGAAATGATGTCGTATTTAGATACAGAAAACATATTTCTATAAAGTATTGGCTACCAAATATGTAGAACTATTTATACAGAACCATGGTGAGTGACTGCAATATTTGGTATCAACAAATCTCATGCATGTGCTGAATGTCAAACAGTCTTGTAGAATGTATGATACTGATATCAAACTACGTGTTTATACTGTGCAAAGCTTTTCCTGTGCCAACTCAGCATATATCTGATCAATGATCCACCGACATAATGTGAAACTGCATCTCTGGAGAGTAGATACATGTTTACATATTACATAATGTGGACATATTTTAAGTATTCCCATTTGTAAGATCTATGAAAAGACGCATATTCAAGTATTTTATTCATTTGTAAAATTATCATGAAAACTAACAGTCTTCGAATAATGTATGGCATAAAGGATGAAGGTTGTTTCAATACATTTTATCAGCCCACATTTCAGTGTGGGCGTATTATGTCTTTACCCATGTCCGC
The DNA here is from genome assembly GCA_963678685.1 of Patella ulyssiponensis. NCBI lineage: Eukaryota > Metazoa > Mollusca > Gastropoda > Patellidae > Patella > Patella ulyssiponensis. The sequence continues at coordinate 47,932,418 of OY783229.1, read as the reverse complement.
CCGGCCAACAGATTGGCTTATTAAGGCGATATAAACTACATTGTGGTCATGAGAGGACATACCCTATCGATTTTTATAATTCGGCCTTTTGCTCGGGGTAAAGCTTTAAACAAATTCTGTTCAGTTTATGGGCAAAGCATTGGGGTGGTACCAGGACAAAACCTATCAATGTTCAGCCCCACTACCGTTTTGGAGTTACCTCCCCTTATAACATGATAGGGGCTTAATGTTTTTAACAGATATTTGTTTTCAAATTTGGTGGGAAGCATTGGGATAGGGAGAAGGTACCAACTTACATTTCCGAAACCTTTGGGTCATGGGAGGATGCATACCACCGATATACTGTGCACCGCGAGTAGTTGAAATCCTCGTCAGCGTGATAGAAGAGGCTACAGTTTTAACAGTTTGTTTTAAAATTTGGTGTGATGTATGCACGGTGATGAGTGGACGAATAGCATTAAGTTCCTGATTTAATGCACCTAAACTAGACCTACACATATTATATTTTAAAGTAGGTAAGTCTCTAACTCAATATCATCCAAAATCTTCAACATTGAAAACACGAATTATTTGTCAATTCAAATCAACATTGATGCTGTGATCTTACCGGAAAACGATGGGCTTCTGACATCCAATATTTAAGACAAAATCGTGTACCATAATGCGTTTCATCCCCAGTTCTAGCAAGAGACTCGAGGAAAGAGGTTAGAAACTTTCCCCCAAATCCAACGGCGTGTGTAGACTGGAATAACCAGACGCTAGAAATTCTATTGAAACTACTGGCTTATTTCGCCCGAACATAACTGATTTGAAATTAGAGAAGAGACGGAAACCATTGAATGTAAATCAGTTTATATACATTCATATTACAACATTATATGCGTTGCGACCGACTTGTGTCAATTTCTAGGTTCCAAATGTTAGGGATTTAGCTCCTTTAAATTTGTTGTGGAGTATTGGGGTCATTAAAGAACAAACCTTCCGGACTTACACTGTAAGTATTCAACTGGTGTGAAGGACTGTTATGTCAGTATATTAACCCTATTTCTTTTCAAATTTGGTGTGAAGCATTGGAATTGGAAAGCTGAGATAAGATAAGATTTTATTGTATCATTTCATCCACTACAAGGACAGCATACACAGTTTAAACAAAAGTTGATCATACAATTATAACATAACATCTGGGGTTATCCTATATGGATGTACAATGTGATATTGGAAAAGATCAGCTCTGTACGGGCCCGTAGCCCCCCCCCCCCCAAAAAAAAATATTTCGCCGACAATAACGATTTCTTAGGAGTATTCTTAGCCGGCCACATCCTCAGCCCCTTCAAAAAAATCTGTATGCTGTGGCGTACCAAGGAAGTTGACTAACATACACTTAGTGAGCTGTGGAAAATGAATGTTCAATAAAGATCACATCTTCACAACAATAATAATCTAATGCAATGCTTATTTTAGTCAACAACCAGATTTTCCTATTCATAGAATCAAACGTGACTTGAATTATGCAACAGTTATTATACAAATTGGGAAAAGTGCTTCAACTTTTTCAAACAAAAAGCCATTATTAGTCTAGAGGTTTTCGAAAGTGAAACGTTCTGTAAATAATATGCCAATTTGGCATACTCATTTATGGTACGGTATAAAAACTTCCATAAAAATGTGTCACACCTAACAAATATGATTTGATATATCCAGTACTAACGAGGACACGGGTTACCGAGAAAATGATTATTATATTGATACCAGTGTGTTTGGGAGGTAAACATATCGATATTTGTTAATGTGTCCGTTATGTATTGGATATTGACATATCTAACCCGGCAATAATTAATATACAGGCCGAAAGATTAGCGCTCAATCATATAAGGTCTGCCATTGAGTCAACTAGCTTGGTTTCGATTCCCCAGTTGGACGTGGTAAAGCGTAAGGTTTCCTCTGGGTCCTCCGGTTACCTCTCACTATAGTGTTAAAAGACCCCTACGCGGTAACGAATTATTGAAATAAAATTGACCCATATGTTAGTCCCGAAAACACCTAGTGTATGTCAAGTGGGCTTCAAACCTCATTTCTCACTCTCCCTCTTTAAACGACTACAAATAAAGAAAAACAGATAATGATACAATGTTGTAGTGTATGCGTTTCTAATTTTGCTAGTCCCTGTGTCTGTATATATTAAAAATCTAGTATTTTGAATCGTGATGAAAGGTGTAGCTGGTCACGCTATACATGGGTATAGATCAATTCCCACGTTTGCCAAAAAATGTTCTCGGTCACCTTACCTATAATGACAATGAAATATTTATTCTTCTGCATGTGTCAGTATGTGGAACAAAACTATACTTGTTGTCAAACATTTGAAAAGAAGAAGAAAGGCTGTGGCAATATTTACGTCATGTAAGCAGGTTTGGGTGAAGAAATCCTTTTTCAGACATTTATATCAATACAAAACCAACGGACTGTGCACACTTTAAACAGCATTTTCATTAGCAACGATAGTTCCTTTTTGTTTCAGCTCGGTGGAACGATTTACCCATGAATACCCAATACTACCCAATACCACCCCAATACAACCGCAATATCACCACATACTACCCAATACTACAACATAATGATGGAAACTGGATATATCATTTGATTTTTTCCAAAAATATTAAGTTATATTGTGGGAAATATACTTCAAATGCGATTACCGATGTCTGGCTGTTCTATATCACTGCTGGCCATCTCATGTAATAATACAGTAGTTAATTATATACAACGATTAAGATTTACACACAAAATACTTGTTTTTCTTATTTTGATTTCGTCGACTAAGTTGTAAAGGGAGATAACTGAGCAAACATTTCATTTTTCTGCGAATATGGAATATTAGTTGCAGTAATTAAACTAATGTGCTGCTATTTGACAATATTAGGTTGTTAACTGATAATATTGGGTAGTATGTGATACGTATTTGGTAGTATTGGGTTAGTCTTTATTTGTTGTGGTGATATAGGGAATGAAACAGCCAGACATCGGTAATCGCATTTTAAGTACAATTCCCGCGGTATAACTAATTATTATGTTGTGGTATTGGGTAGTATGTGATTATATTGTAGTGGTATTGGGGTAGTATTGGGTGCTATTGGGTAGTATTGGGTAAATCGTCCCACCGGTTTCAGCTACCACTTTTTGGCAAAAACCAAACCTTCTATTCGTACAATTAATTTTTGCTTTTACTGACCATGACAAGAGACAGGTCTTTTTTCTCTTCTGATAATATCACTGTTTGCTTGTAAAAAAAAATGTCATTTTAGAGCTATTAGAGCACTGAAGGATTTGAGTAAATAAATGGCGATTGAAACTGCACTTATAAATTGCGTTTGCTATCATTGTACAAGTAAGTGGCTTGTAAACATTTATACATTTTAATATTTTTCATCTTAATCATAACCGAGTCTTTGTCATACCTTCTGTTTTACGACCAACAATACCAGGGGGGTGTTGTTTTATACACAACACGGCAATCCAAGTAAATCTGAATAATTTAGAGGTCACCCACTGTCTTGTAGTACTCTAACAAACTTCATAACGCTCACTGGGGGGTAACTTTAAAAATCTTTAACTCGATAGGTTTCTATACTATGACTCATTTAGAAGAGTTTATGACACTAAATTGTTAACGAGTCGACTGACCACACGCCATAGATGTAGCTGACGGAAGAATTTGTCAACATGAAGTATGGTAATATAAAACCAATGTTATTTAACTCTTAAGGGGGGGGGGGGTATCTTAACGCGCATGCTTTAGAGCATAAGGGATGGCAACAGTCAAGTGGCGTGGTTTCAATCCCCACATGCACGTAAAAATGAGTATGATCGCCTCTCCAGCTTCGTGGGTTTTCTCCGGGTCATCCTCTCCACCCCTCACTGCTAATGATATCTACAGGCAAGAGAATTATTTAAATGAAATTGAACCATATGTTAGTCCCGAAATTACCTAGTTTGTGTCGGGTAGACGTTAAACCCAATTTCCCTCTCCCTATTCAACCCCATTTCCCGTCCCGAATTCTTCCTATAACATTTGTGCAAGAATATGCAAAAATCCTAGCAACTTCAACTTAAAAGATCCTCATGTCTTTGCTATTGCCTATTCTTTATTTACACGTCCAATTGTATCACAACAAACTTTATTGTCGCTCGTTTTTTGTACAGTAATTTATCTTGTTAGGAAATGCCAATAAGTAAAAAAACATCTCTTGGGCTGCCCCAAATGAACGTTATTTTATCAAGTATTTATTGGGGTTCTTTTTATCCCAAAGTTGCATAATTTCAAAGAGTTAGAACTAGGTTTTTAGGGTGCAATGAGGCATTGAATGTTTAAGAAATCTATAGGTTTCTTAACATCTCCTCTTTTGAATTACATGCACTACTTCTTCGTCTGAGAATCCTGGTGGAGCTTTAAAAACAATGTTTCTGTGTCCCTTATAAAAATAAATCTTGCTGAGAGGAAAGCATAAAGGATCACCGCAAGAAAGGGTTTGTTGTATATGGTTTTTTTTCAAAATTAAACTGTAAAACATGAAGGTTGGGTGGCCGAATGGTGTAACGTGTTCTCTTTATATCATAGGCTCTGTCATGGAGTCAATTGGCGTGGTTTCGAGCTCCCTCTTGTAATTGCATCACCCGATGAATAGTCTGTAACCGCCATTTTGTCTGGGAACCTTGAATCCTTGCTTATTACAGTATTTACTGCATCTTTTTATTTTTTTTAAGAAATCAATACATGTGTTTTTATAAATCTAGGCAATTGTTTACAAATACTTAGATCAAAGTATTGGAATTTGCAATCTCAATATGAAATATTCAACATTAGCGAACCTTGCATGAACCCATCGTTTAATAATTGTTAATATTTTCTTGCTTTACTTTTATCTTCCTCTTGTATAATTCTTTCAGTTGTAACGGGTATCCACGCATTCATGTGTTCATTATTTACTTGTTGTTTTGAGGATAAACCTTTGACAAGTTTCTCAGCTTAATACATGCACTTGACTGTAGAAAGTCGATTTACTGAGGTTCCTTTTTATCTTCATGTCAAACACAGTTAATACCGACAAACAAATAGGTTAAACCCATCAAAGCGTATGTTTAAAACCGTCGGATTATTCGCTCGACGTTAACTATAACCCCTTTTAAACAGCAATACATATTGCCTAAATCTGATGCCACAGTTTTAACAGGTTCATTATTTTACACCTGATACTATACTAAAGCACTGACAGACGGGTTAGCTGTTTAAACAATAATATCGTCTTGACCTAACGGGTCCATTTTCTGCATTCGCTGATTTTTTTTTTAAACCTTCAATAGTAGCATCTAGATTCTACAAACTAGAATCTACATGTCAGCAATTAAGGATTTGGTGTCAGGGTTTCACAGAATAGTGAAAGACATGTACAGGAATATATGTTAGATAAAAGACCGGAAGCAATATATTTTCCCTCAAGAAAGTAAGCTTACAATCCCAAGCGATGACAATTATTCATATGCTGATGTTGCGTATCACCATAAATGCAATTAAGGAAACAAATGAAAATCATTGTCGGAAATATTGAAAGCACTATGTATTTATCGTTCAGATTCAAATCCAAAGATTAACGTTTCCGAAAAATCTATACTGCATAATCCCATAATTCAAAACTATAGATTCGATAAATACATATATAAGGGAATTCCCAGATTATGATCTCGCTGGTACTGATAAATATCAACCCACATTTTTACTGTATTAGTTATGATTTCATTTATTTTCTTTTACTAAGAGTTGCAATTCACTTGCTTAAATGTTTCAAATAAGTGATATTTATTTTTGGATAACAGAAAATGTCACAAAAACATTTCTTCGGAAAACATTTCAACTGAAACGACATACCGGCATTAACAGGTTTTGAACTAAGGCACATTATAGGAACAAAACATAATGTTATAAAAATAGGAAAGGGTGGGCATTGTTGAAGATGGCTAAACATCTTGTTCAAATCTTCCAACTTTTTATAATAATAACTTAACTTAAAGGTATGTTATGGAAACGGCTGTCGTGTTTATTCTATGTTCGAAGTTCTCTACTGTTTGGTCGCTGCGAAATAGGCCTCATTGTTTTCCGAAGACGCCATGAGAACGTATAAACAAACACGGTGTTAGCAGTTCTTCTCGTCCTCATAGTTTGTATACCGATCCGGTTTCGACATATTTCACTTTACTGATTCCATGAATCAGGTTGGCTGTTTCAGCTTGACACACACCACGAAGTTGATCTAAAAGAAAGCCCGAACCTTCATTTCATCATAACGGTACAAGACCTCCAAAGGATTAAAACGTGGAACCGGGACGAGATCAACTAACCGGCAACTTTTTATTACTTGTCTTTTCCTATTTATTATTGTCACAAGAGATCTGTTATTGTGGAGATATTGTACTTCGATTTTACGGATTTGTTAATTGAAATCTGGATTAAAGAAACCAAACTTTAAAGATTTTACAAAGCTGGTTATGATCATTTGCAAATCTACTGCAATGATTATAAGAAATATCTTAGTGACTATATTATTGCTAACTCTGTGTCCGTCATTTTCTGATGGACATGGTCGAATGATGGATCCTCCGGCCAGAAATAGTATGTGGAGACTTGGATTTAACAACCCTATTAATTACAACGATAATGAATTATATTGTGGTGGCCGTATGGTAAGTAAAATTAATGCATTTCCAAACAATAGAGATTAATTTTTTATAACTTGGATAAGAAATGTAGTTTTATTTTGCCATCTTTAATTTTAATTATATATCACCAAAGAGCAGCTTGAATTAACTATTCCAGATCGTTCGGCCTTACGACGTCTTCAGGGCTATGTATATATGTGTTTATTTCCCCCAATTCTGAAGATAGCATAATAAATACCTAAGATGGTAGATAATACACTTAAGGTTAAGATTTCCCAGATAAGAATTGTCATTATCTGGGAAGTGCACATAAGGTCGATGTCGTATGAATGGTTGTTGGTGCTTTTGAAGTCACCTTTCTGACTAATCTGGTACATACTTCATCCGGTCAAATACATGTATAGTGAAATCATAAAATTTGTTAAAATGATTAAGAATCAATAGCCTGTTGCAAAACCTCTATTCTGACTCTGACAAGAGTCTTCTAATTCATCTCTTTCACTTTATAGACGTAATAAAATCCAATAATCCATATAAGAGCGTCCGTAATCCAGACTTTTTTTTGTGAGGAAGAATGCCAACCCTTCTGTAAAGTCTAGAGAAGTGAACCATTTACTAGATATTATGACATTACAAAAGAGCGAGTTTATTCCTGAACAATATTTGACATCACAGATCGATATCGAGGATCTATTAATTTTGGGGAATAAAAATCTTGAAAATAGGGGAAGGCAACACGCGATCACTAAAAGAAGCCCAATATTAATGTTGACACTGCTGGCGAAGTACAATAAATGAGTTTATTATCTAACTTAGCTTTCATGGAGTATTGGACACTATACATGTTGTTGATAGAAACGGTATCATGTATAGCAAAATTATTTGCATATTGCGTCCAAAACCCCTTGGAAATCGCAAAAACCTTCACAAAAAAAGTTCACAATGTCTCGTGTTCTAGAATCCAAGGTGGGGTTTAATTTTTGACAACCGATTTAGATAAAGAAGGGTTTATAAAAACAAAGGCGTCCTGTGTATTAAATGATACATAAAAGATACACAGGCATATTTAGTTGGTAAATTTGATTATAAGCTGAGTAAACATGCCATTAATCAATCGGATTTAAATTGTTTTGCAATTATTTGATGGTTAAGGTTAAATAACGGTTATTTAAAGTTTGCAGTAGCGAATTAAACAATCGGTGAAACGTGCCTTTTTCTTGATTCTTACAGGCATATGTCGCATGCATATTTCTTCTGGATATAGTTCAAACAAAGATTTAATGATAAAAACAATAAAACCATGTCAAGGAGTATATTTGGCAATTTCTTTCTTACCTCACTAATAAATTGAGGAAAAAATCCATTAGCATATCGAACGAACAAGCAAGAATACAAACAAACGCTTGAAGCGTTCCTGAACTAAAAAATATACTGGAATTTCCCATATTATATCATTGCATGTCCCAAGTTCTATAAGTGTCTCTTTCATTTAAGGTTCAGTGGATACGAAACAAAGGTAAATGTGGTATTTGTGGAGATGCTTATCATGGCAAGAAAGACCACGAAGCGGGAGGAAAATTTGCTAATGGAATTATAGGACGAAGTTATCACGAAGGCGATATTATTCCTATTGTAGTTCACTTAACAGCCAATCACCAAGGATGGTTTGAGTTCAAAATGTGTCCTGTTAACGATCCTAAGAAAAAGGTTACGCAAAAATGCTTAGATGAAAATGTCTTGCAAAGAGCTGACGGGAAAGGGACCACATTCCCAATTCCACAAGGAAAATATAATGCTTTCTTCAACTTTAGTGTCAAACTTCCAGACGGATTAACGTGTAAACAGTGTGTAATGCAATGGAAATACAGAACAGGTAAATCAATATTCTGTTCTCATAACATTAGAAGAATTTCGTCAGATCCACCTTTGAGAAGTGTTCTGGAATTTTAATATACTTCCAAAATTCTTATAATGACATGTCTCATACTTGCAATCCCGAAACTTTCTGTTTGAAAAGAGTCATTCTTGTCAGCATGAGATTGGAATGATCTGGCTATAAATAAAACAATATTTAGACAATGGTGATAATATTATTATGTGTTGTTGTATAGCCAAAGCGGTCTTAGCAAAATATAAATTATCGTAAATAGATTTTACACATTATTGTAAAATATCGTAGGTCACTGGATGAACCTATACTAGGTTATGTCTATTTTAGTCTGGAAGCTGCAGAAGTTGTTTGTACACCGGAAACCCTATTGAATGGTTTCGTATTACGTGTCGTTTAGTCATATCATAGGCATGTGCGCCGTTAATAGAACAAGGGAACGTTCTTAAAATATTGACACAAGACACCGACTACTTTTTCCATTTATGTGGAAATATGAGTGACAAAGTAAACGATTTTACTAATAATATTAAAACTAATACATTAATCCCTAATTTGTTTTCTTCGTTTGGCCTACTTATTGTGCGAATAATGCAGTCCAAATTGTTGGGCTATTTCAATTAATTTTGCTGTTAGATTGCATAAACGTTTTAATAAACAGGAAAGTCCGTGCTATGATTACCATCCAGTGGAATTATCAAGAAAGTACATGTTTGTACAAGTTATTATAGTCTTGTACAAGGAAATTACGCAGTTTAGATATGGCAATAAATACAACTCGTGCCAATATGGGTTATTTCTTTTTACTCCCTCTGGATCATAATGCCTTCACATGTCTTTAAAAGCGTAGAATAATTACTAATGTAGATTAGATTTTTCTGAATGTTGACCCGCGTTTTTATTGTTTTTATTTTTTAAAAAAAAAAGCTAATCTGTTTAGTTTTATTTAAATGGTATGATATATTGATTAATAAATATTTTATATTTTGAAAGATATTGCAAAATACCGAACAAACAAAATTTAAACGATCCAATATTTGTAAACTAAACTATAAAAAATATTTCACATTTTGGAAGTAACAAAATTTAAACGAACTGTGGTGCCTGTTGTACATAAACTAATAAACTATTTTGTTGCAGGTAATACTTGGGATAAAGATGATAATTCTGGTGTATTTTGCCTCGGGTGCGGACCACAGGAAGAATTTTACAACTGCGCTGATGTGGAAATTTTACCAAAAGGACAAAAATCTGGCTGGACTAAAGCAACTTTGCCATCCACAGGTTCTGGAGCTGTTGTTAAGGCTACGACTACCCCTTTGACTATTTCACCTACAATCCGTAGTGGTAGAATCAATCCAAAAAACAACGTCATGACCACAAAGGCAAGGACCACCTCAAGACCCCCAAAAATATCCGTCACCAAAGTAACAACTTCTAAGATCACAACGCCTAAGCCGTCAAAACTGGGCAAATTCAAAGAAAAGCTGCGCACGAAAAACAATAACAAAAAAGACAAGACCTCGTCACAAACTTACCTTATCCAACCCCAGACTCAGGTTGGTAAGCCCAGATACAGATGGAAGGCAGCAGCTAAACCGAACAAACTTTCAAAATGGTTGAGGAGTAAATCCAAACAATCCACAACAGAAAGACCAAAAGCTACTTTCAGTAAGCCAAAGAAAACCAAATTACCTTCATGGCTGATTAATACGAGAAAAATTCAAGAAAGGCGACGTAAATTGATAGCCAAAAAACAAGAATTGTTGAAAAGGCAGGAAGCTTTACGTAAGCAGAAATTACAGAGACGCCAGCAAAAACTGAAACGTTACTGGCCAAGAAGAACTACTACCAGTACAACAACACCTAAGCCAACGACCACACAACGACAAGCAACTATAGCTAAACCAGCAAAACGCACCAAGGAACCAACTCCACCTTGTAAAACCGCAAATGAAAAGAGTGTTCGTGTAGCCGAAGATCTATCAAAATCAATGATGGCGAGCACAGATATCCCCGATTCGCCTGCTGTTGGTCTTCGAGACGGCTATCCGCATACTGAAGCTCCTTCGCCAACTTCATCTACTGTTACAGCTCGATCACCCGTGTTCATCACAAGACACCCAAAAGATCTTGTGGGGCATGGGCATAAAGAGGTGTCGCCGAAATTACGTCTTTCTGATAATTACGAGTACGCCAATAATGGAATAAATACGTTGAATAAAGATTCGACCCACGGACCTGAATATGTTGTCGAATATCCCGAACATCCAGTTATAGAAAATGCACAACCAGAGCATCCACAGGTTCATCGTCATCGCCTACCTTTCCGATCAAGCAGTCCCTTTGCTAACCCAGGCAGTCCTCATGCTAATCCATTGATAAGTTACTGGTGGAATCAATATCAAAGACCTATTCTTAATCTATGGAATAACGTGCGCCCTATATTAAAGTGTCATGCTACAATTACTCTTGGGGGTGGTATGGATGAATGGTGTACTGCTAACTGTAATGCCAATTTCTGCCCAGGTGGCATGTGTGTTTGTCAACCCGAGAGGTCCGTTTATCCAACGTATTCTGTATATCCACCACAAGCGCAGAGTTGGATGAATAGCTACACACCTAACGAGGCCATCGATACTCCTCCACCTATACCAATGCAAAATCCATATGTCTTACATCGCGAACAGAGAAGACAATTAGAAGCATATAAACGACAAAATATCAAACAACAACAACAGTCACCCACGTATACAGGACGTAATACAATCCACCGAAATGTTGTCGTGGAAGAACCCGATCATATAATAAGGAAACAATTTGCACCAACGATCAGGGCTAAAGTAACAAGCCAACCACAAGAATCAAATCAAATAGTACCAAATGTTCATGCAAAAGTTCAAAAACGGTCAACATCGCCAACGAAATCGACGACAGAAACAACTTCAGCCACAACTCCGATTCCGACAACCACGGCTAAGATCGTAAAAACGACACAAACAACAACAGCCATACCCACAACCACTTCATCGACGCTATTAACAACAACCACAAGCAATACAACACCAGGAAACAAATCACCCGTAGTGTCCACTACCTCAACACGCCCAAAATCAGTATCATTTAAGGCATCGGAAAAGTGGGACCGAGCTCCGAAGCGCACATCTACAACATGGGTTATTAATACACTAAACAGTTCTAGAAAGAGCATGGTCCCTAAAACGACAACAAAACAAAGTATTGTCCCCGACAAACAACACAAAGTGCCCCTGTATTCTGGTAAAGATGTTGTAAGTCAGATCAAACGGAACAAATTAAGATCCAGAATACACTTTTGGAGAAGGAAAAAGAACTATAATTGCCACGCGATCGGGCGATATTCCGGTTTGAAGCGATTTGACAATTGGTGCAGTGAGAATTGCATGCAGACGATATGTCCGCTGTTAATTTGTCAGTGTGAAATTATTCAATAAGGAACGGTATTTAATTAGACGTTATAAACTAAGGTAATAATTTTTTTGTAGACCACATACATATCAAATCTTTATCTGGACTATTCCTAACAACAAGATAACGGGTCGGGATATGTAGACAACCAATACAGTATCTTTTAATCCTTGTATATATAACCCAATGTACAGTTTTATACCTATATAATGCAGACAGTATATGTAAATATGTAGATGGATCAAACTTTTTTTACCAGCACTGATCAGTATGTTCAAATTGAATTGTGGACTGATTCCAGAAACTCACTGATTTTATCCGTGATTTCCATGTGATATTTGTGTGCGAGCTTTTTTGAAACTGGAAAATAATGGTCCACGTGAGTTGCTTTGTGTCCATTGCTTGTGTAGATGAGCAGCAGAATCTGATCCACGATGTTGTTATAGAAATCCTGGTGGTCCAGAGTCCAGACAAACACCTCCAGTATGGTATGGTTTTCAAACGTTTTTGTTTAAGCTCACCAGTATGTAAGTATTCCAGTTTGAGCGAAATGCAGGGGCTTTTTGAGTGAAATGACCGGAGTTACCTGGTGATTGAAAATATGTTTGTTAACCTTTTTGAATGTTACTTTTCACTTTGACCTAGCCTGAGTTTCCTATTTGATATAGATAGATGTAAATTGTAAACCCAAACACAACTAATCCTAAATACTTATAAGACACATTGACAAAGAAATCGAATCGCAAAAAAAAAATCCATAATGAAAACAAGATGATCTCGCAATTTACAATGTTTTTCATCTCCATATTGTATGTTAGTTAATCTCGTAAGACGCTATTTCTTAAATCTTTGCTGCGCGTTTTATATTTATTTAAAGATGTCCTTTTACGTTTGTTATAACATTCTGAAAATATGTATATCGAAAAGGAAACAAAGACTAATGATAATGATTGATCAAATAGCATGCAAATATGAGTTTTGTGCTTGTTCTATTTCAATTCTGTGTTTGCCAGTCATGTTAAGTAAAGATAGATAGATCGCTGGCAAACAAGGAGAAAAAAGTCAAATGTTTGAAGCTTCAAACTTTTGCGCGATTATAACTGTATATTATATCCACGTACTGCACACAGTATCGGTGACAATTTCACTAATTAAAAGCATGAAACTTGAAATATTATGGCTTCCATAATAATAAACGGAGGTAAACTAAATCGTCTTTTACGATGTTGCTTGAATTATCTAAGGCATGGAGAATCTTATTTATGGTTTAAAAAGGAGAATAATTTAGAATTTAGTTTTTGCATATTCGGTTGTTTTTTTGCGGAAAATTATTCGAACGTTTTTGACCAGTTCATTTTTGAGAACTTTGATTGCATGAGATTTGAACATTGGGGGAATAAGAATTTTTGACCTTTCACACAGGTACCATGGTTAATATTGTTCAAGCACTTTGTATTCTCATTATGTTTCCTATATCATCAGAGTTTCTTTGCAGTCTTCGCTTTGTTTCGTGTAACAGCCGTGTGAAAAGATATTCGCTATACTCGAAATGTATTTCAACAATCGCGCTAATTTCGCTATCGCGGTATTTATGACATATATGTATATATGTAATCTTTCTCTACAGTGTAAATAGTGTAAATGGAAGAACTAACAAAAGGACATTCTTAAGTCCAGGAAAAATAACAAAAATATAAGCCGGTGAATGAACTATAAAATTCGTGTATATATACTCATCGCATTAATTTGTTAACCTTCTTATATATTGTATGTAAATAACTACGGGATGGATTGCTCTGTACATAAATTTATTTTATACCTTTCATACTTGTATTAAATATTTACAATAATATATAACAAAATGAGTTACTTTTTATAACGAAGTATGAAAGAAAGAAGAGACCGATGGGTTGAAAATCTGAAACAAAACCAACCAAACCCTTTATTTCTTTTCTTAAAAGTAAATACATTTACTACATTTACTTGTCTCCATTTGGTATGTAAAATTAGTCCTTGAGTTTGTGGTTACCATTCCTCTCTTCTTTTTTTCACAAATCCAGTTTAGAAGAGGTAGGTGGCGGAATTCTATCTTTAATTTGTGTTATTTTTGTTATAACAATTCAATGGGTGGGCAGGGTTTCGAAGTAAACGGGTAAAGCTTGGATGAAGGTAAGAGATCGTGTGAAGAAATCTCTAAATCTCTTACCGGTATTTTCATTCCTTGGTTTAAATATAATATAGCATTAAGATGCTCTTGTCTGGAAAATTTTCTTTAAATTTGTAATCGGTGATCAATAATTTTTTTAAAAGCATTTGCACAAACCATATCCATTGTGGAAATTAAAAATACTATGTTTAAACCAAAGGATGTTGAATGGGAAATTCAGAATTGCGTAGATAATACTCAAAAGAAATGTAATGGGTTTTCATTAACAAAAACTTTGCTTCCATTTTTGCACCGTGAAATGATTACTTTGGATCTTCTTTTTTACGAAAACTTTTGATAATCGTAAAGGAAATTAAAAAAACCAGCATATTTTAGCATAACTATTTAATAATAGGTCCTCTATTCGCACTTTTTATTTAAAGATTTGGTTCAGTATTTTGCGAAGTTTGTTGACTAACATTAAAGGAAACACTGTTAATTTATAAACGTAAATTTGCCTTACTGTAGGCATCGATCTGTCGTCGTAATTATTCTATTTACATGTATCTGTCAAGTCACAATTACTATGCAATTATGAGTTTCCCTATAACCGGTCTGAAATCATATCAGGTTTTCAAAGAAAAGAAGATGTCATTCTGGATTACGAGGGACGGCTTTAACACCCCATCCCCTTGCACATCATCTAACCACCTATATTGATTACAAATTACTATTAGACAATTTAACACAATTAACAAATTTTGGGATTAACACAGTTTGACCAGTATTGGCATTAAATTGGTTCAGTTTGGCTTATGAGTAGTTAGTGGTCTAGGATTGCATACTGTTTTAAGATGGTTCTGTGTAGGTGAGTACCGGTAGTTTATAGTTGTTTCGGGTTGAGTGAAAGTCTTGAGTGTTTTTGTTCTTCCAGATGTTACCGGACAATTGCTGTAAACCAATATGATCTTTATTACAACAAATTCTATGAAAGATAGCTCATCTTTCTAGATAATATATTTCAGTATAAACGTTTAATAAATAAGAAAATCTAGGTTGCTAAACCTGTTTGATTTAGTTCAAAATAAAGTACTGGATTGGGTCAACCTATAAACATTGAATATTCACTTAGTACGAAATAACGGATTGAGGTTTGTTTCGTTTCGTTTGTTGAATGCAAAATCGAGTATACCGCAACAATCACATCAATGGTTTTATTTTTAATTCAAATTAAAGAGGTCCTACTTTTTCACATTATAAAGTTATCTCTGTTTAGAAAATAGAAATTGGTTATAGCTAATATTTGGTAACATCTGTATTGGTCATCGGTGGATCTAACAGGAGAAGAGGTGTTGTTTTAGAGGTAGTGGTAAGATTTAAAGTGTTTCTCCATTGTTGTTTTGTTGTTTTAGTCGATTTCCGCGTTCGTTGCGTTCCTCTGTCGCCCGTTTGGTTAGTAGAATTTGAGTATCGCGACGGCTGTCGTTTTTCGTTCCGTTCTGGTCGGCAGTTGATCACAAAGGTTAGTATTTGGTGAATTAATTACAGATTATTTCTTATTTCGATACAAGAGAATATATTTGTTTCAGTTTCATATTTGGAAATTACTAATACATGGTTATCAAGTATATATTATAGTGAGAGATGGTTAGCCATTAATTTCAGAATGACCCTTCTTTGTTCCGTGCTTAATGAACAGGTTGATGTGCAGAAACAATTAATGAATCTAGTTTAAGCTTCTTTTAAAAAATAAATGTGGTAGTTTTTTGTACATAAGTAACCTTGATTACATAGGTGTAATCATTCCAGAGGAAGACCGGTCGGTAAAACCTCACGGGTATTCATTGTATTTGTTGATTTAGAAGCTTGGAACCCTACTAATGATGTGTGATATTTTTGTTTGCAGGTGGTGGTATTCAGCTATGACGTCATTTGCAGGTTGGGTGAACCGTTGATGTCACAATAACGCACTAAATGCATCTTGTTATATTAGTGTGCGACCCTAATTTTACATCCTAATAATTTGGTGGGGGTTTAATTTTGTTATGGCGTAGAAAAAAAAATAATAAAACTGCATCCAACCCTGTAGCTGGATCTTAACAGAACTACGCATGTGAGTATGACATTAAGTATAATCAGTTAAAGATGCATTATGTTAGCACTATATATGTCTGTTACAGACCTTTCTTTTGGCTTCAAATATTATAATACATTATTAATTAGACATTTGTTTATATGAAAAGCCTATATTCAACTCTTCACAACATCATTAGACATGTTTTTTACGGATTAAAACACATTCGCCATTAAAAAATGTAATTTAAAGTTGGATAATCGAGACTTTGTTGATTATAGGAGCCATGATACTTAACAATCGGGACTATAATATAGTCCAACCTTCATAATTGCACCCAGAATAAAAGTAATTTGACTCAACTTTTCAATTTTGAACGAGTTGGCAAGAATGGTCAGCCCTGTATCTAAATCTTACATAATGCATCTTTAATGTATTACGGAGTAGCTTCCTTTACTAATGCATGTATCTTGCTTTAAAATATTTAACCGCATATTAATATTTACTATATCAAGTTTGCACGTTGTTAGCATAATTATAAATATGAAACCAAAACCACTAAATTTTTCTTCTTGAACATAAAACTTTGTGGTCATTTTACATGTTTTTAAACAATGTATTTAAATGCCTTTTAATTTTTGAATACAGTAATAAATGTTCATTCTAGAAAATCTAAAACTTTTGTTCTAGAAACAGAACTTGATCGTGATCACAAAGAATATCCCAAATCACCTTAGTGTTTGGCTCTCCAGACATTTTGTTTTTTTAATTGTGTGTGTGTGCGTGTTTAGGGTTCACTGGTTCAGCACAGTTTAAAGTTTTTTTGGAGGCTGTTTCTATATATTTCACAGAGTTATGTCTTTTTCATTTGTTTGTATTTTAATCTATTTGTGAAGATAACCTTTGGTTTAGACTTTGAATTAACATTGTGTGTGCTAGATAGTAGATTTGGGATAGATTTTCATGTGTTATGTGTGTAGATTAGCTGGTTAGTAGTATATAACGTATTGTAAACAATATGTATTGATTTAATTCAAATCGTTTCTTTTTTAGTTTTTGTTTTATTTCATAACTGTTAGATTATTGTCTTCGTATAGTTTCTAGAATTTAATAGTTAACGGTTTAATTTATTGTTATATGTATATTAATTTCAATTAGTTTCTATCGTTGTCAGAGCTTTTAGTGTTGTACATACCGGATACATATTGGTTATACACAGATATATTTCATTCAGAAACACTTACACATATATCTCTTTACATGATCCTTCTTTCAAAATTGCTGAACAAAGTTTGTTCACGTTCATATTTCTGTAAGCAAAATAATACATTATATACAAGTTACACACCGAATAGTACACATTTCACGCATCCTGATGATAATTTAGAGAACACCAGTGGTTTAGAACATATCGATAGACTACATCATGGTGCACCATTCCCTTACATAAGCAATGGCACAAGTGCAGATGATTAGATGGTACAACGACCTGACAATCTTGGTACAACTACTTTCTGGCAACTACCACAACTGTCACAACTACAACTGGATGCTTTATGGTAAAACTAATTACTGGTAGATTACTTGATGGTACAGCTACCTACTGATAGATTACTTGATGATATAACTACCTCCTGATAGATTACTTGATGTTAAACTAAAGCACCTCTTAGAAATTTTCGATGGTCCACATCTACCACCTGAAATATTAAATGATGGTACCTCTTGGTGGATTACTTAATGTTTAAATGATGGTTATTCTACATCTATTATCGATGGTACAACTACCTGAATCTTGAATAATCAAATGGTGCAACTCTTAGTATGGCTACCCGAATAAATACAATGGTAAATATTTAATCTAATATTTTCTATTTTTGTAAGTTGTGCCCAATATTTCTTTAATGAATTTAAAAACAGTGGTAACCATTTAAGCCGATAATATGTCTTTAATATATTTAAAATTACGAGAAATTGAAAATTGAATGAAGACCTCCGCACATTGCCTATCATAGCAAATGTGAGAACTGGTGGGTATTGGTATTAATATATTTTTCAGATAAACGAACCAAAACATAGAAATTGTAGAAGTATCAAGAGTTTTAAAGGTGTTCAGATGTGGATAACATACAGATTTTATGACGATCTATAGCTAATATCATATTAAATTGTTCAATATTTTTGTACATATGTTGAGAATTAAAAATCATAATAACCATAACATATGAATAATTTAATTATATGTGTTTAACATGTTTTGTATTTAGGATCAATGTCCTTCACCAAAATTAACGTTTTATGTTGCGTGATGAAACCTGGATGTTATCAATCATATCAGCAACTTTAACTTAACATATTCCAGAAATATGAACAATTTGGGGTCTATTCCCCTTGGAAAGCAGTCTTTATTTTGGAACTCCTAAGTCTTGTGCAAAATGAAATGAAATTGGGTTTAACGTTCTGTTCCGAACTGGGCTAACGAAGACGTGGATTCCGCCATACATTATGCTAGAGGGAATTGTGCCCTGACAGCAGCACTACGGCCTACTCTTTTATCGATTTCCATCTGTCAAGGGATCTTTTACGTGTACTCCAATATGTAAACAGGACATCGGTTTTCCGTCCAATCCGAACGACTAGACAGCTGTCCTACATCACTGACAAGGGGGAACAACGCCGGAAAATCTGGATAAACTTTCTCGGCCAATGCAGGGGTCGAAGACCTGACCTCCGGGTTAGCGAGCCAGCGCCTTACCCACTTAGCCACCGTGACCCCCCCCCCCTAAGCCGGGTGAGAAATGGGGCATACAATAAGTTTAAAAATGACACATGATTCCGACAGTTTTCAATAGGATTAGTCCAGCACAGTTATCTGTTTAGGTATTTAATTCTGATTAGATAATGTGTCTATTTCAATCAGTGTGTAATCAATCGTACCCATTTATCTCAATGATATTTAGGCGGCATATAGCGATTGGGAAACACATGAACAGAACACGAGTTTTATGGAAAACAGTCATTGGTTTTATTCTAATTGCACGACGTTTCGATAAAAATCCTTGGATTGTTATCAAGCACAATGATAACGATGAGGATACTTGTCGAAAGTTGTGCTTTTATTATAAAACCAGTGATTGTTTCCATAAAACTTGTGTTCTGTTAATAAGGCAAAGGACAATGGTGGACTATAACTGTAGTGCACAGCTAAAGAGAGGGAGAATGGGGTTTAACGTCCACTTGCCACACACTAGGTCATTTCGAGACTAACATGGTTTAATTTAATTTCAATAATTTGCTTGTGCATAGGGGTCTTTAGCAGAGGGAGGAAACTGGAGTACCCGGAAAAACCCACGAGGCTGGACAGGCGACCCTTCTCAATGGCAGGCCGTATGATACAGCGCTTGCACGCTAACCATTCGGCCATCCACCCCACCCCCACCTACCCCCCTCCGGAGCTAAAAGAAAAGCCTTGTTGCACATACCACTGAAATTCCGTCTTGCTCAGTTGTTCTATCCCAGTGATTCTTAAGTGCCGCAAGATCTTCCCACGTGTGCCACGAAATTTTGAACGGCACAAAATAATGTATCACTAAAGACGTCAGCTATTTGAATGATGAAATTCGAACACTGCAATAAAGTAAGTTCATTGCTGTGTTTATTTAGTTTGAGTTACTCTATGTATCTATATCTACGGTTGTATGCCGTCTATGTTTTATTTTGCAAAATTCAAATATTGTTCCTACATAATTTAGCTAGGTGTGCCACTTTTTTTCATGTATTCCAATGTGTGCCGTTTGCTAAAATAGTTTGAGAATCATTGGTCTATCCCGTTAGCCTTTGGCATATCCAACAACTGGGAGAGGGTGGGTGAGGGTGAGCAGTGTACCCCATAACAAACATCTAAGCTAAGCATTCAAAAAGGGACCGAATCGTAAAAAGCTGTATGAACGCTGGTGGCAAACTATTAGAAATATGAGGGAGTTGTTGTCGATGGAAAGCTTACATTAAGCGTAACGTAAACCGACAACCAAAAGAAGCTATACTAAGGAATAAATCCGAACTTAATCTTAAGCATTTAATTCAACTCTTAAAAGGCAATCACTATAAACCAAAGGCGCCGTAAGAGCAAATATCAAGGACCGAGAATCGTGACTATCACACGAGAGTGACAGGTGGGACTGGAGTGACAGGTGGGACTTTAGACAAACACAGAGAAGATTGTATTCTGCGGAACAGATTCTTGATATGATGTAATGTCATGAGCACCATGTGTTTCCATTTGGTATTGTGCTACTGTAGAGCCTCTTAATTGAGTAATTTAATTTTTTGAAACTTTCTGTATTGTGTTAATCGCTCAGTACAACCTAGATTCTAAACCCCATCAACCTTATTTACTGTGAATAAAGCTCCGCCACCGACCAACGCCACTCCCCCAAGGAGAAACGAGAGAAGAAAAAAGGGAAATAGCTGATTCGACATAAATGTGTCGGTTTGTTTAAATAATAAAACCAAAGCTCATACTCATCACTGAAAAGCGACAAAGACTTTATGTCTGAAATGAAATTCCGGACAGGTTACTACTGGTGGACCCATCATTTTGCCACATGCGCTGAATGATTTTAAAAATCCCAGCCACAACTCCAGATAAACAGAAAGGATGAATGATAGTAATCTAGTGACGTATAATACTGGCGATTGTGAAAGAAACTATCTTTTTTTTTCATTTTACCAAAAACCCTTTATTAACTCAAGAGATATACCCTGATGAAAAAGTAGGTTGCCAAGTAACGAAACAATAACTAATAGCAATGACTAGCAACTCGATACGTATTTATCAGAAATCGTTGAAATTTGATAGATGTTTGGTCTGAGTAATGCATGTGGATTTAAAGTAAATTAAATGATATATTATTTCTGCCGTGCATTCATAAGAATCTATAATTATCAAGAAACATAACTAATTTAAGCCACGATATGAATCAAACAGACCAGATTCTACAAAAACAATATACAGCATTGGAGTGTGAAGTACTCATACATTTACTTGGGTTACAGAAAGTTTACAAGGTTCTTCAAAGAGAACAGCTACAACCATGTATGTAAATGCAATAACTTGAACAATTCATATGAATTTCAAGAAAGCAATTTTCGCCGTGAAAGCGTCAACACAAAATTACAATACAATAACCCTTGAAGAAATGCTAGGAAATTGTTAAAAACCGACAGGATTCTCCGCTTCATTTTTAATTGACGGACAACAATAACGACATTATTCGGCCAGTCTTTTAAAATATTCAAAGTGCCTCCTAGGAAAATTAGCGTCTAGACGTTCGAATGGCACAAAAAAGGGGGTCTGTTCGTGTGCATATTGGCGTGCAAATAAAAGAATACTTTCTGGACTTCATCTCAAAAAATGCTTTTATAGACTTGGTTGAGACAAAATTGCTGTTCAAAGGAAGGAGCGATTTAAAAGATTTTAAAAAGCTGTTTTATGAATATTGGTTTTGATGAATTATCATGCCGTATGCATGTGAGTGTTGGGGGACAATCCTTCTTGTCGCCATTGTCGACATTTTCAACTACCGCAGAGAATTTCATGAAAATGGTTAAGTTATTATTTATATTGGGATAAGTTCATCTCTAAAATAGTTAATGCGTTTCGGAGAAATTGATCGAAATGTTGTTGAGGCGGCAATTTAAATTTGACTGGGGGATGTAGGGGGTAAACATTGGCATTTAACTCCCAAGTCATATGAAGAATCCTACTTTTTTGAATACACGGCACTAAAAACAAAACAAACACCACCACCCACCCCCTACCCCGGCAATAAAAGGGAGAAAAATAACGACTATTCATTCATAAATAAAAAGCTTGGGTAAATTAGACATAGATCAATTCCTAAACAAAATTGTGCGGGAAATGGTTTATTTCGAATATTTTAGTGGCGTTTAAAGCCCCAATAATACTCTTGTTGTAACTGAATAATATGTCCCAATCTTCATTCTGGTCAACAAATCGTATTATTTTAGAATATTCCAATTAATTGATGATATAAATTTCATCTTAACACACCTATTTTAAAAAATTGGAAAAATTCAACCAATTGATTTGAAAAGTCTAACGTAAACCTTTTCAAATGTGACTTGGATTTTAAAATATTTTCGAACCCTCTGGACAAATAAAATAGGTTGTAATGGATAATTTACACAACAGGTAGGACACTTAAACATCTAGTACTTAGAATAAGGGTATTATTTATTTTCCGGAGCTGCCAAGCCAGCAAGAATGTTATTGTCCCTTTAAATAAGTATGCGTTTTCAGAAAATATATTAACTCATTGTGGTGGACATACAGAAAGGTGGTCTTGGAAACTAGGGCTACGGAAACCTGCTGTGCAATAACAGGCGCGGATCCAGGATTTTTTGCAGGGGGGGGGAGGTCTAGGTTTGATAATTGCGGTGAAGGCGCTCAACCAATTAACGGGAAAAATTTGGTAAAAATAGATTCAATTTGGTGCATTCTGACGTATATCCGGAAGGTAAATTCCAAAATTACAGGTCTAAAAATCGCCAATAAAATCGCATAAAAAGTTTTCAAGTCTGAGCAGGGGGGGGGGGGGGTCCGGACCCCCTGGACTCCCCCCTCTGGATCCGCGCCTGAATAATCGATTTTCCACGATAAAATTGATGTAATCCTTACCGTATTAGAATTTATTCTCAGGATGATGCAGGTGGAAGGGTACGAGGGATAATTTACCATTAATAAAGGGGCTGGCGCTTTAATAAAGAGTTACTGTAATAGATTAAATTGCTCATTGGTGATATCACAGGAGTCTGACCTTCTATCTGTATATTTATGCATACACCATACCGAACTAGACAATATATTTCTTATTATATATTGTCTTGTTCGGTATGGCGTATGAATATACAGATAGAAGGTCAGACTCCTGTGGTGATATATGGCTGGATAATCAAGAATTGCTGACTTTGACCCTATCTGCACTAGGAAAATATGACAATTTAGAAAACCTGTAAGAACTGACCGAACTGTAGGTATGGCTGCGGTATTAAAACACTGGAGGGAAGCTGCTACACTTGTGCTGGTAACGGGTAGAAATACATCTTTACGTGAGGGCATTCGGTTTAAACCAGTGAATGCCTCAGTTATCATCAACAATAATAATATCAATGGCAATAATGCAGACGAAAACGCATTAAAGGGAGACAACTTCGAAGTAATGCTGCTTAAGAGAAGCAGTAAAAGTAAATTTATGCCCAGTTTGTATGTGTTCCCAGGGGGTGTAGCTAGTGATGCAGACTTTTCAGAAAAATGGAAAGACATTTTTCATGCCGGTAATAATGAACTTGTTAAAAAGACATTTGAATATGCTAAAAGGGGTGGTATTGGTCCTTCAATGTTTAGTCGTGTTCGAGATCCAGAGTTTTCTCTAATTCCAAGTGAGATAGCGTTTAGAATTTGTGCTATAAGAGAAACATTTGAGGAATCAGGGGTATTATTAGCCCGAAATGCAGCAGATCTGAAGACGATTGATACAGACTTCATGAAGCATGGCCCAGTGAAAGCTACAGCCTTTCAAACAAGTGAAATTCTTGAGTCCTGGCGTAAAAAAGTTTATGCAGATGCATCCGAGTTTGTAACAATGTGTCAGGAGTTAAATATAATACCTGATGTATGGTCACTGTATGAATGGTCAAATTGGTTGACACCCACAGGCCAAGATAAGTTTGCTAAGTATGGTAGAAGATATGATACCGCCTTCTATGTTGCTTGTGTTCCGGATAAACCAGATGCCATGGAAGATCAAGGAGAGACAGTTCATCTTCAAGTAAGAATGTCAAAGTAGAGCTTAAGCTCTAGTTCAAGAAATGAATGGTGTTACACATGAAACCCCTCCTTATTTCTTAGAACATCAATACATTTTAAAAAGTTAAAATATCTTGAGTGTAGTACAGAGTAGTTTTGCCATTTCTTAGATAAAAGTAGCTTTTCTGTATCAAGTTACTTGCAAAATATGCTATGAAACATATTGTAAAGTGTCAAATTCATTGACCCACATGTAATATGTTGAGAGCATGATCTTAGATTATCATGGTACTGTAACTAGTGAGCAATACAAGGATGTTGCTTTGTTATTAAAAGAGTCATACAATCCAAAACAATTTTATTACCATAAGTTTCTGAAAACAGGCTAGAGAGAGAGAGAGAGAGAGAGAGAGAGAGAGAGAGAGAGTTTAATTTCCTCTGGACACAAACCATAGGTCATTTCAGGACTAACACAAGGTTTAATTTTATTTCAATAATTCGGTTGCATATAGGGGTTTTAAGCAGTGGGAGGAAACCAGAGAAACACATGAGGTTGAACAGGCGACCCTACTTCTTGTCAGGTACAACAGGGGATCCAAACCACAGTTGATGCAGAGGCGTTTTATAGCTGAGGCGCTGGAGGCGCCAGCCTCCTCGCGAAAAAAATCAAAGAAGTTGAAAAAATAAAACAGGAGAAAAATGCTAAAATCGATGAGAAAAATGAAAATGTACCCTAGTAAGGGAGGGCCCTAAAGGCAGACAAAAGGGCCCCACGTCTGACAAAAGGGCCCCTCTGGCCAAGGGGAAGGGCCCCCTAGCCCGACTCAATCCACTACTGAATGAGAGTGCAGTCATTGCAATTGCATGAAAATCATCAATCAAAAAATCACCTTTTCTGAAAACCTACTAATAAGCTATTCAGGAAAGAGATGGCTAGGCCGCCCAGTGTGATCTGGCTTGGCGGAGCGATCATTTCTTTGCTGTATAGATTTCCAGGGTTACGCGTGCTGCTTGCACAATAGGCCCACTGCACCATATTCCATTAATTATTATTTGATTGAGCTCCCGATACGTACAAGTGATTTGTTTCGCATTCAGGCTTCAGACGAGTATTGAATTAGGCCCCGGCCCCCAGATTAAACCGGCCTCGAAGAGGATGGAGGATATGTCAGAATGCACCAAATTGATTTCCGCCCCCCACCCCGAAAGAGGGCCCTCAAAATAGTATAGCCTTCGCCATGATAAACCTTAAAACGCACCTGAGTTGATGAAAACAGGCTAGAATTTCATATTCATTTATTACATGAAGTAATTACTTTCTGTATTTTATTTTGTAGTGGGGGTCACCGGCTGATATTCTAACAGAATATATGAATGGCAATGCTAAAATTGCTCCTCCACAACTTTATGAGTTATCAAGATTTCTCAACTTTGAAAATATAGAAGATCTACATAGATTTATATGGCAAAGAGAAGAACATCGTGTCAACCAATATTTACCTGTTAGAGTGCGATGTCAGGATGCATTCTTATTTTTATTACCTGGTAATTATTATTTATTTACATATCCCCCCGAAATTTCCCACATCTGTTTTATTGACTACTGATCAATATAATCACTAATCAATGTATGTAATATTTTATTTAGGTGATGATTTATATCCCAAAGAACCAGATTTTGAAGGAAAACAGGAGCAGCCCGAATTATCTGAAACACTTGAGGAATTAAATCGCAAATTTCCAAATCAGCACAGAACTTTTTTATCAGGAGAAAGTGATCATATAATAGTAGGGTGTAATATACCTTTACCAGGTGGTCATGTACCGCCTGTATCCGAACCACCATTCTCACAACAAGTTTCAAAACTTTAGATATATAATTTGCTGGTCAATTTTTTGTTGTGAATGAAATAAACAACTACGAAGTAAATATATGTATGTGTTTTATTAGGAATTGCAAGTATCATTTCAGACTATACAATCTTTGCTTTGAACTTGGTATGAAGACAACATATATTAATCTGGACATAACAGCATAAATTTTGTATGTGATAATGACCTTTAGTAAATATTGTCCTAGTCCACTGTCTAACAATGTATTCTATAAATTTCAAATGAAGTAAGGTCGATTGTTCCTCTCAACATACCAATTGTATGACATGAGAACATCAGTATCACCTTTGATGCTACATGTATTAGCATTATTTTTTTGAAGCAAAGACAATGTAGTCAGAACTGACCAATAAGATTGCAATTAGTGTGTTATTTATCATAATTATATTGTTATGGTATAAAAAAAGGTCTGTTTCTGAGGTGCTGCCTATCTGTGATATGAAATTTTTTGTATACTAAATGATGGCATGGGGCAGAACTAGCTAAAAGACAACCAAATTCTAATGATTATCTGATAATTAGGTGCATGTTTCATTGCCTGGCAACCAATCTTTATATTTATTCAGATGGGCTCCAGGTTGTATTTGTAAGGTCAGAGTAATTGATAGCAGTTAGTGATAAATGAAAAAATTAATTATCTTTTCATTAATTGAGAAATATGGAATTAGTTACTGATCTTTAGTATATTTTGTATTGCCTACTCTTTTGTAAATTATAAAATAACAAATAAAGACATTATGTTTTAAATATAATAGGTTTCCAATCATTTGTATTTAAAAAAGGTAAAACCCTCACACACATCTCTGGCGCATTATACCCTGGTTGGTGCTCTGTTTGCCATTGAATCATTTCTCTCTAAAATGTGCGCTAGTAGTGGGAAATCTTAGTTCAATCACTTAAATGTAGTTACTTCCCTTTGTTCGACAATAAGCCCTGGTCCCATAGAAATATTTCTATGCTTGGTCCTCCTGCACCTACTATTGGAGTGGGCGTGGTTGAAAATTTCGAAGGTAAGAACATCAAGTCTTTCTTGAGTGTTGACGACAGACGTCAATGGTTGACGATGTTGTCACATCAATCGACATGATAATCGAAACTAATAGTGACATTGGTTTCAAGATGGCTGCCAGTCGACGGCGGGTGAAATCATTAGACAGGGTATTTGTTTGTTTTCATCGTTAAGAAGCGCACAATGGTTGTTGTTTCGCTTTAATAAAAGGCAATGCACTACCCAAACTATGTCGTTCTTTCGAATCTAAGGTTAATTTATAAACGGCATAGAAACACAACCTAAAGATACCGCACCGGTTTTATTGAATGATTTTCACTATTCGGTTAATTCAGATTGACATGACAGAACATGATGACTGATGTCATCATATAGCAAATAGCTAGACATGGCCAAAACATACGTAGGCCTTATTACGCATACATGTGTACAGCTAGATATACCTGCATCCTAGCTGCAGCTTATCTTTAATCATATTCTTTTAAATTAATTTTTAGACCTGATAAGCTCTTCTTAAAAATATGGTTGCCCCATTTTCTTTCTGTGGATTTCTTAATAATGAATCAATGCATTCCTTCATAGTTCATTATAAGATTTTTCCTCAAGTTGCTTGTTAGTAAGTTAAGACTTCACCTGTAGGGTGCAGATACAAGTGGTCTCATCATATAGGGCGTCCAAGATCACCATATGATAAGCATGGTGGAAACGTCAGATATCGTGCTGTGGTTTCCATCGTCGCAAATGATCGCCAAGTCACAGTTGCAGCAGCTCAGTTAGGATGCCACCCTGGACTGACAAGGGCATTAGTAAAGTAGTTTTATCGCTCTAAATCAACATCACTGTGTTTGGTAACAGCACCACTACCAGTAACATCGATGTTTACCGGTAACAGCAATATGTACCACTAACATCAATGTTTAAGAGTAACATCAATATGTACCGGGTACACCAATGTGTAAAAGAAACATCGATATGTACCGGGGACACAAATGTGTAAAGGTAACATCAGTGCGCTAGCTTTATTATCTTACAACCATATTGTGAAGGTTGAATTTCTATGGTTCACTTCCATTTAGTATTTACAAATAATAATCCCAAGAAGATGATGATAAAACCTCACACACAAAAAGAAAATAGAGCCGGAAGAGTCCCCATAACAGTGCAGGCAAGTTTGGATCTCAGTGATGCATCTGAGGAAAAACAGGAACCATTCCTTGTACAGATAAATCATAGTATTTACAAAGCGATATGATAAAATTGAAAATTTATCAATATTCGCCATCGATTGCAGAAAATTATATACATTTACATTCTGTATTAGGATAGAGTAAAAACACAAGCCAATTCCAGTACATTGTATTGGAGATCAAGCTATCAAAACTTGATATTTTCCAAGAAATACAAATGACATTGATTAAAATGAATTTATTTTGTTATTTTAGGGGAAGCATCGACATATATCTCCGGCTTTAGTACCAGCAGTTGCTTTTTCTGCTGTGCCGAAAACTGACATAGAACCACCTGATAACCCTTGGGGTATGCAACGTGATATAAATATGACATTGACTGGTACTGGAACTTTACCTCGTTTATTTGCTTCTCGTAGACCCATGTCAGATGATGATCTATTCAGTGATCCCGAAAGCAGTCTGTATGACTACCAACAAATGGATGAGGCAGGGTGTGTTTTTAATTTTGCTATTAATTATCTGCAGTTATTACTTTTTGTGACAGTTCTCTTGAACATTGCAGATTTCTCCGAGCAATCCTGAAATGGAGATAGTTCTAGTTTATCGCAGAATTTTTATGGAAGGTGTTTATTTTATCAAACTACCCTATCAAGATTGTGGAAGTTTAAATGTATAATTTAACTTCGTTTAGTCCCTCTCATGCCTTAGTTAAAGATACATTATGTAAGATTTAGATAAAGAAATAGCTATTCTTGCTATAATAGTTCGAAAGTAGATAATGTAAAATGAATAATTTGAAAATTTCATTCAAATTACTCTATTGCAAACGGAGATATTAGCCTTTGAAGGTTTGACAGACGTGTGCAATAATTTCAACCACGGTACTGGTTGATCAAAGCTACGCCATGGTCCACCATATTTGATTAAATCGAAGGATCGCTGAACCATTCCAATCTGTTTAATATCGGAGAAATCTGATGCCATCGAGAGATGATTAAGGCCTGGATCATTTAATTGATGTCTTATTAATACTTTAGAAGACATTTCAGGCCTAAAGAAAGACCTGCAATAGGCAGATTTAGCTCTTGCATAATGCATGTTTAAGTTTTAAAATTTTGTCGATATTCACTCATTTAAGCAGTTTGTTTGTTATTTTGTTATTACAGCTATTCAACAGTTGAGTTTGGAACTTGGCCGCGACGAGGCGGACCAAGACCATCTAACCGATCACCAAAGTCTCAAAGATCTTTTAATCAACAAGCTCCTTCTACAGGTCTTTATAATTTGTATCAATTGAAGAAATGCTAACATTGACTATATCTATCTAATAGTTCCTTAATTGTGTGCTGCTCACACAAAACCAGATGGATGTTCATTTTTATAAAAATAGAGCTGGCACCATGTTTGAATAGTCCACAGCTAAGCTTTCCAAAAATGCAATTCTTTTTAAATTTGTCGTATTATCTGGAGTTGAGTACGGCTCATTAATAGTAACATAAAGGCATACAGTTTAATATGCTTTTGTGACCATAGTACAAAATGAAGTTGTGTAACAAGCGTCTGGTTTCATTGGAGCGGGTCACAATTAATCTTTTTTCGAAGTTATTGATTATTTGTCAACTAAATTTTTTAATGGTTTACTGTTTTTTCTATTTTCATGTAAGTCATAACAAAGTGATTCCACAGATAATCAAACTGATTTCTTAAAAGGACTATTGAAATTTCCAAAAGTTGGGACAGTAGCTTTGCATGCATATGTCATACAAACTAATCTGAATTGTCAATTTTTATGTATGATGCTGTCACAGACCAGTTAAGTGTAACAGTGACAAGCACTGCATATGGATTTGTAGTGATAAGTACAAAAATGTCTTTTGTTTAATAAAATTATTTATTGTTTTTTTATGTATAGCTCCTGGATTTTATCATATCATAGAACCAGATAGCAATGATATCTATGCAGTACCTGACAAACCTAAATTTAGGGTAAGTAGACAAGCATTAAAATTAAATTTATTCTTTTATTGGTAAGTTTTATGAGAGCAATACAATTTTGAGCAAGAGGTAAAAATTAAAAAGTATTCCCAATTTCTAACTCATTATTTATGCTATAGTAAAACCAAACGGATGAATTGATTGATGTCATGTAACTTTTCTTGTTTTATATACGTCCACATTGTTTGTGGACACTTTACAGGTCACAATTTTAAATCTTTGATGAAACTTAAAATATATCTTTATATCCCAAAGATCTCAGTCCCTTTCAATATTTGCATATTTCAGATCATAACTTTCTGGATTATGGCCCCTGATTGTACGAAAAATCGCTTTTGTTTTTAGCTTGTTCTGTTTCCATCTCTTGCAAATGTGAGCATATCATGCCCGGCTACTGCTGGTTTTTTTATTCACAGAAATCGCAAGTTCTTAATTCAGAAAATGATTTTCAAGATAATAATGCATCACTAAAGACTACATTAGGTGTAATGGATGCCATGGAAGCTGTACAGAATTTACCCCAAGAAGAAACAGTATGTACATATGATTTTATAACTTTTAATCCAACAATACAGAATATTATTAAACAATTTTTTGAAGCATTGCGCAAATAAATAAGTAATTTTTATTTTATAAGTAATGTGTTATTAAAATGTTAAAATTAATTGATATTCAATAATTATGTATCTTATTTGTATTTGTGAATAAATTTTTTTATCACCTAGATCACACGAGAAGCATCTAGAAAAAACAGAGGCTCTGGAAGAAAATGTAAGTAGGCATAAATCTAAAACTTGACAAATAAGTTACTTTCCAATACAAGAAACAAAATGACAAATCCGCCAACATGAATAGAGACACATGAAAATAAATAACAAAGTTATTTCCCTTAGCAGTCCACTTATCAAGACAATTTGAATACCAAAATCATGTAAATTGTAAGAAATGACAAAACCCTCAGCATGGATAGAGATACATGAACAAAATATGAATAGTTATCTTCCCTTAGATCACAGATCAACTGAAATCATGTAGATTGTTACAAATGACCAAGCAATCCGCATGGATAAAGAAACATTAAGAAATAGATCTTGATATGTATACGATATTGGTATAATGATTTATTTCTTGATGATAAACAAGGTATTTCATTATGATTGATGATACACTTTCCACTATTTTGTACTTTCTAATGAATGTGACAAATGTTGTGGACTGTTTGGACAGCTAAATTATTGTGGGTGCATGTTTCATTTGGGAAATCTATATGCTATCAATGAACATTTTTATGTCTCTTCAATTTAATCAAATAAATAGCAGTTTATAGGTCTTATCTTTTCTCTTTGATTTAATCAAGCAAATAACAATGATCAATGTTGTAGTCATCCATATTGTCATCTGGTCAACTCTTTTTATCATTATCTTTTAAAGCACTGCACCTATCCTTATGTTTTGTTATAGTAATTGTTGTTTAAGCACTTGTCAATTTTTATACATTTACATTTAATGTGGACAAATATTGTTTTTACCTGCATCTGTCTGTTGTCTGTCCGCAGTTTAATGTAAACATATGGTTCTTGTCAGAATTTTTTTTCAAATTCACAGAATTTGTTCATTGAATCATAAACAAGAATCCTATTAATTTCAATATGTTCGGATCGTAAATTTTTTGGTCATATTTTGACATTTAAAGTTTGTGACAAAAGCACAGCACAAGAAAAATGACCCTATCAAAATCCAGGAAATTAGGATGGTGAATTTCAGAGTTAACCCTATTCCTATCAAATTTATGAAATCTTGTGAATGCATGCAGTGTACAGAAGTTCTGAGAGATAAAGTTTAAAACTTGGTGAAATTGTAGATTAGTGTATAATGTTCTTAGGAATTCAGAATTTGTTTTGTGGAGTCACCTTTCATATTTTGACATGTAAAGAATGTCAATAAACCTAAATCACTCTTTCCTCAAATCTTGTGACAGATTGCAAATTAGTTAATATAGCAATACAATTTAGGATATCATCATTAAATAATATGAGCTGCTGTTAGCCTCATCAAATGATTGAAAATTAGGGTTTCAATTTGTAAATGAATGAATGTCATTTTGAAATTTCAACAATGTGTTCATGAAATGTAGCAAAAGGAAAGAAAGCTGACCTTGGTTATGCTGAAATTGGTGACTTACTAGCGGATGATTTGATGAGGTCAGATCAGAGAAAAAATAACAGAGGAAAGCAGATGATAGAAGTTGTTGAACCACAGATGGCACCCCAGGTTCATGCTTCAAATGTCCATCATCATCCAAAGAGACAAAATAGAAATAATAACACAAACTTTCCATTTGCAAACCAAGAAGCCTCTATACCAAGGGATGCCGATTCTTTGAGAGGTACTGGTATATTGTCTTAAATAGGGAGTTCTACATTCAATTCAGAGAACAATTCTATTTTGAGAGTACATGTATTCCCTCAGAAAAAATTGTTGTTCAATCTATAAATGAAAATATAATGTTCATAGTTATTAGGTTAATGAAAAATATGTTGATTTGGTACCTAGAGGTACCCCATAAAAAAATTGAAAGATTAAGAGAAAGCCTGTTAATGATCCGTTTACCATGTCTCAAAATTGCACATTTTGTTGAATAAACTGCACTATAGATGTTGCATGATTCGTTTTTGTCCTTCTTCATATGTTTGTTTTTTTTCTTTATGTAATTATTATTAAGCACTATTTGCACACCTGTTAAGCATTTTTCCTCTGTAATTTAGATACAAATGGATTGAACTGTGCATAAATATGGTATATTTTTGTAGCTAATGATAACTTTGAATTATAGCTAGATCAGGCCATCGTTCAGACCGAAGCACTACTCATCATTCAAGACATGATAAAGAGACTGTATTGATAAAAGATAAAACATTGCATATTAGTATGGAGAATGAAAGACTACAGCAAGAAAATATTGAGATGCAGAAAGAGTTGGGTACTTTACGTGATGTAGCTACAGCCATTAGCGAAGGAGGTATTAGACCTTATTTTAGAGATTTAAAATTTAGATTAATTAGAGATTTAAAATTTAGATTAAAAATGTATTGTTATGTTGGGATGGAAATGTGCTTGTTATATTGGAACAGACACCATTTCTTTCACTCATAGGTTCACACATCGTAACATTTTATTGTAAATTGTATTAATCCCATCGCTTCTGCTGGGGCAGGAACACCGAGTAAAGCGTAAAACATAATGAATGCAAGTTGAATGAATCTACAGTAGATATCACAGTAGATATCATTGAACATTTAATGGACTTTACTCTTGGCATAAATTGTTTTGTTCCTATCCAAACTCTCCACATTAGAAGCTTGTTTATTGGTAGTTTTATGCAGAAGAGTAGTTAGTTTGAAGGAAATTTTTTGGCAGTAC
This sequence comes from Patella ulyssiponensis, assembly GCA_963678685.1. Lineage (NCBI taxonomy): Eukaryota > Metazoa > Mollusca > Gastropoda > Patellidae > Patella > Patella ulyssiponensis. Next base: position 47,898,820 of record OY783229.1, on the reverse strand, counting down.
ATGTATACTAAACTCTATACAGTTTTTGTGTATATCATGATTGTGGACTCTCCAAAGGTCACATTTCTAATCCGATTTTGATGACACTGAAAATATATGTTTACATTCCAAAGGACTCGCTTCCTTTCGATATTGGCACACATCAGGACATTACTTGTGGATTATTGCCCCTTCGACAAAAAATCGCATTTTTAGCTTGTGGACCCTCTAGACGTCACAAATTTTATCCAATTTTAACAACTGTTAATCACTGTTTCACTGTAAAGAAGGTTGAGCTTGACACTGGCCGACCGCTCCTTGTACACAACTAGTATAAAAGTATATAATGCAAAGGTTGTGGACTCTCTGGAATATGGCCCCTTTGACAAAAAAATCACATTTTTAGCTTGTGGACCGTCTAGATATCACAGTTTTGATCTAATTTGAACAACTGTTTAAATATATCACTGTTGCACTGTAAAGGAGGTTGAGCTTGACACTGCCCAACAATATGACCACTCCTTGTATGCAAATAGTGTAAAAGTATGTAATACGAAGATTGTGGACTCTCTGGCGATCTCAATTTTTGTTTGAGTTTCATGTATTTTTATATCCCAAAGATCTCAGTTCCTTTCAATATTCGCGCATTTTAGACCATTACTTACTGGATTGTGGCCCCTGATTGTGCGAATAATCACATTTTTTTAGTTTGTTCTCTATCAATCTCTTCCAAAATGTGGGCGTATCTTGCATGGCAACTGATTGTTTTAATTTTATTCCATTATTAAGTTACTAAGCAAAAGAGTCTCCTTTTACTGAATTTATTCTTAGTTCCGTACCATGATATAATATATTACTTCATTAGACTTGAACAGTATTCATGCACACTTAGAAAATGGTGTCAATTATTTTTGTACAAATGATTGTTATTATTTTAGATCTAGAAAAAGCAGCTTCACTAGGATTTCAACAAAAAGTAGATGAATTAAAGGAAGAAAATGAACATCTGAAATCATCAGTACATCGTGTTAATCAGGAACTAAGTCAATATCAAGCACATTATAGACCATTAACAGAAAAACAGGTCAGTTACTGAATGTTCTCAAATTCTCTTCTCCCAATCCCGTGAAAAGTGACATCAAAGCGCTAGCTTCCAGTCTGTCAACAGTGGAAATCACATGATATTCTCCTGTCATTCCCCCCCCCCCCCCCCCCCCCCCCCTGTGGTCAATATCAATTACTTCGGATAGGTCTTTTATCCGCAAATAACTGATGTTGAAACCAATAATCGGACCATCACTATTATTGAGATTGGTAGATGACTGAATTATATGTCACTCAATTACAATTCTGTCATTTCGGAACATCCCCAACTAACTGAAGGAATATTCCACTTAACAATATTTCATTATAAACTGTTTGAAATTATATTGTAGAAAATGAAGTTAGAAGGGTTGCCATCAAATGGACCAGTACCATCTTGGTTGGTTAGTATGTTTTGTTTTAATTTTGAAATTAAGACCATTATTTACTGGATTGTTGCCCCTGATTGTGCGAATAATCACATTTTCTTTTTTAGTTTGTTCTCTATCAATCTCTTTCATGTCTTGTTTTGATCATTACTAATGCAAAAGACAGGTTTTCTCACATTATGTTGAAAAGTATCCACAATTCAACAATACATGTTTTAGAGAGTATATTAATTAATAAATTTATCTGACTGAACCAGTAAATAATTAGTAATATATTTAATCTATAATTACCTGTATTTACAGATCAGTAAGAAGTATTTAGCACCATTATTCTTAGCCTATGATGATGAATTAAATGCTAAAGATGAACGTATTCATAAATATCAGGTAAATAACATCAGACCATATAAATGAATTAAATGGGGGTTATGGTCCTACTGTTCTGCTCTTATACTGGGCTAATGACAATGGTCATACACAATATCAAATTCCAACTGCCAAGGGATCTTTTACGTGCGTGCCAATGTATACACAGGACCTCGGCTTTTCGTCACATTTGAAGAAGTAGACAGCTGTCAAGGGGAAACTGCGTGGGAAAATCCGGATGAACTTTCTCGGTCACTGCAAGGCTCCAGGACTGTTGTATCACTTGAAAATTATCCTGCAAACTAATTAATCTTGTAATAAAGTTACAAATAAATGAAATTATACTCCATTGAGATTAGTGATTAAAGGAGAGAGATGTAGTTTACAATCTGCTCAACACAAACTGAGCCATTTTGGGACTAACATGCGATTCAATTTATTTGATAATTCACTTGCCCATAGGGATCTATAGCACTTGGAAGAAACCAAAGCACTTGAGGAAAAGTTATGAGGTAGCACAAACTACCATACCTCTTGTCACATGCAAGTGAGGGTTACAAGCTAAATGTAAATCCAAAGTGCAAGATGATTTTCAAACAATCTATGATGAGCCATATAGTGACTCCGTAGGTAAGGCACAGGCATAGTAACTAGATAGTTTAATCAACTATAGACAAAAACACTGCAAATTTCCTTCATCACACACTGTATAACATATGCTCATCTTTATTAACCCATTTACTATTTTTATTGAAATAAGATTTAACCAAAACCCAGTTGGTGCATAAAAGAAAGCTTCATTTCATTTGATGTATCAATGACGTAATGATTACTTCAGCTGTTCATTTCGCAGTTTAAAAGTAATTAGCATTAATTCTAGGCTATGGATATATTGATAACTTACTTTATATATAATATAGAGATTTTATTTAAATATCTTTTATACAGATGGAATTAGAGATTTTAAAACAAAGAGCAGATGAAATAGCCAAAGAAAACAAAAACTTAAGGATTCAAGGTGGTTATGGTAATGAAATAGGTCCAATTGATTCCACAGAATGGTGAGCAAAAGATATTTAAATCTAAGACAGATTGTCATCCCACAACCATTTTCTATACAAAATCCACAGAAATACACCATTTTATTTTTGACCCATTCTAATTAAAATACAGATATATATTTTGTTTATTTTTTTTATACTTTCGATGGCCTACCCTACATGAAGACCTGACTGGTTGTAGTAGAAGGTCGCGTAAGGGGTCATATGTGCGACTTTTGACCCTATGATGTCAGACATTTAATTAACCAATCAGCGTGGATGTTTCTTATGCTTTACCAACAGTTTAATGCACCTGGCGCCACAAACTCGCCATGGTAGACTATTCCCTCATGCTGGTTATATAACAACTCTTCCAGATCCTAGTGTAGTAAAGACAAGTAAAATGAAACTTTGAACTATGAAAACTGAAACAAAATGTGATCTGTGTTTTAATCAGATTGTTTTTGACCCAAATCATAGATGTTTAGTCAGTTTAAAGGATTAATATTGGGAATGAAAGTTAAAAGCATTGGGAATGTAAGTTTAAAGCATTGGGAGTGGCAGTTTCAAGCAAGTGCTTGATGATACTTAAACATGCATTATACAAGAGCAAAATCTAAGTTAGACATTGACTGGGTTAGAATCCTATATGCTGCATAACGCTCATTGATAATCAAATCAAAAATGGATAATCGAGACTATGGTTTTTATCATACTGACTTTAGTTATGATAATCGCGGCTAATCTCCCCTAATGTATCTTAAATGTATTGAGAGTAGATAACTAATTGGAAGTTGAATGATTTTCAGAAAAATAATCAATTGTTTTGATTTTGTATTATATTTTTCAGGCAGCAACTTCAAGAACAAGCACGTCTTGTTTTAGAAGAAAACCAGATTTTAATGGAACAAATAGAAGTTTTACAAAGTAAATCTAAAGATATGTATAATGCTCATTTAAATGAAGGTATGTCAGTGATGATTTCTTATGAATACTGTTAAACATTCAGATTTATTTCAGTGTGCCATTTTGTTCCTAAAACATGAATAAAAGCGGGGCTTATGTTGATTTCCATCTGATTAAAATACAGATCTTGTTTCGTTTTGTATTATTCAAAATTTCCTTTGACTTGGCTTTACTACACTATGATCTGGAAGAGGTGTGAGGGGTTAGTAAATGAAACAGTCTGTTGCAGCGAGTTCTTGACATGTGATGCACAGAACTGTGGGTAAACCACAAGAAACATCAACACTGTTTGGTTAATCAAATGTCTGAAGTCACCAGGTTAAAAGCTGCTTGTATGACACCTGCGCGACTACCTACTACAAAATATGGGGGCCATCGAAAATATATCAAAAAATTAAATGAAAAAGAGATCTGTATTTTAATCAGTTTGGTCGAATGTGCAACTCGAAGCAACAAGTTGCAGCCAGTTGCAAGTGTACTTATATCAATCATATCAGCGACTGAGAGCAACTGAATTGGAAGTGCTTATGTGGACTCAGAACTGATAGCGAAACACTTGGAATACTTTGTTAACCTGTTGTTAATCTCTATATACAGTTAAGAAACTGACAACACATGAACAGATTTTTATCAGAATTCAGGAATGTGAATAAGGTTTTATCATTAATTATTCATTACAAGTGTCTTTGTTGTAGTTTTAATTAGTGATGTAGTATGCTATTTGATTGTCTAATGATTAAGAGATGCACCTAATTGGTATTGATTAAAGATATTAATTATTCAGGATGGTTGAGTCTATGGTGTATCATTGTCATCAGATTCATTGGTATTTCTTTGATTTAGATCAGATGTTTGCTAGTCATTCAGTTGTGATTCACTCTATTTTCAGTAACTAGACTTACCAAAAAGTTGACTTCAACAGAAGCTGATAAAATTGAGTCAGAAAGAAATATGGAGGAAATGAAAATAAAACTACGCGAAGCCAAACATAAAAATGATGTTTTAATGATGTCAGCAGAAACACAAGTCTCAGTACAAGACCATGTGACTACTATAGCAAATCTCAAACGGTAAATAGGACAAATTGTTCTTTGTGTATTGTAATTGTATACGTTGTCATTGTTATAATGAGAGTTTTGAGAACATTTTCAATATTGAGGTCTCTCAAAAGGATTCTATTGATGGGATACAATGTTATTGTTAACATTCGTGTAAGTATAGTTAATGTTTACAAATTCTGCTTGTTTTTAGTTTGATAAATGAGGATAAAGAACTCCATGAAAGAGAATCGGAAACATTGACAAATAAATTACAGGTGAGAAGTTTATACAGTATATTTACCAATCTGATTAAAATACAGATTCTATTTCGTTTCGTTTTTATAGTTCAAAATTTCGTTTTACTTGTCTTTACTACATTAGGATCTGAACTACTTGTTATTTAACTCGTGCTCTGTTTGAAATGAGGGGTCAGCCAATCAAATTGTCTGTCGAATCGAGGGTTTGACCTTTTTTGCGCGGAATTGTGGGTAGACATTATCAGCGATAGAAATCAAAGCAAAGCAACAACGATTCTGATTGGTTAATTGAATGACTGAGGTTATAGGGTCAAATGTCGCGTGCTTGACATCTGAACTGACTGAACGTGACCTCCCGCTATAACTTGTTAGATCTACATGTAGTGTAGGCCATCGAAATTATGAAAACCGAAACGAAATATAGAGCTGAATTTCAATTAGATTGATTTATCTTTCATTTGACATTTAATTTCAACGGTAGTCTTGTGCCTTAATTCTATTTTTCTATTCTATTTATAGTTATTATTTAAATTGTTTAAATGTTTTTAAATTTAATTGTATGATAAATTAAATTTAATTGCAATTGTATGGAAAAACGAATTTAGATTTAATTGTATGTATGATAAAATGAATTTAAAGTTAATTGTTAGTTAAATGAATTTGAAGTTAATTGTTAGTTGAAATTATTTTTTTTATTGTTACTATATATTAATATGAATTTATTTTTGTTACTTAATATGGATTAATTCTATTTGTAAACTAGTTTATCTTCACATATTTTTGACAGGCATCAGAAGCAGAACAGAAATGTTTGGCTCGACAGGTAGCAGATGTAACAGCCGAAAATCGTCAACTTCATGCACAGGTCAAGATGTTGGAAAGAACAAATAGGTATATATCCGAACTTATCATTTAATTTATGAACTTCTGTTTTGGTTGACATTGGGCTAGAAGCTAAAGGATTGGATATTTATTTATTTTGTATTGTCTTATTTCAGCAAAGCCCAACAAAAATTAGCAGTTTTCCATAAAGCAGTTGAACAATCTGAAAATAAAGAAATGATGACACAAGAACAATTAGCCAATATAATAAAAGTTGTAAGCACTATAATTATCTTCATTAGTGATTAGAATGTCATGGGTTCAAATCAAAATGTTAGCTGAAAAGAATCTTGGGATTTTGTCAAATCCAGTTCCTACTGCTTAGGTGTAGTGCTAGTGAGTCTGACAAGCAAAATTTTTCCCTGTTGTTCGGCTGGGATGAAGAAACTAAGGCCAAATTATCCTCTGTAGTATTGCTCACATCACTATATATATATATAAAAAGATGTGTTAGTGTAAAAAATATTGTGTTTCAAGAGTTGTTAAACATTATTCCTTCATTTGTTAATTTGGAGGGTTAGATGGCCAAATGGTTAGGACATTCAAGCTGTGTCTGTCATTGTGTCTAATGGCGTGGTTTCGATTCTCCAGTTGTATGTGACAAAGGGTAGAGTCACCTGTCCAGCCTCAAGGGTTTCCCAACACTACTAAAAGACCCCTACGTGCAAGCGAATTATTGAATTGAACCATGTGTTAGTCCCCAAATGACCTAGTTGCGTCGAGAGGACGTTTAACCCCATTTCTCGCTCAATTTCATTTGTTAATTAATCTTTTTAAATGAACTGTCTAAATCGTGTTCTATTTATGAAGTAATTTATAGAAAATATATACAAAACTAAAATATTTAAATGGGCACATTTTTAAAACCACAGTTATGCTATTCTCATGAATTATGTTTGACAAAGTTGGCTTTTTCTCTAAAAAGAGGGGTCAACACATTTGTATACAAATTGAGAAGCCCAAGACCTTTACGGCAATTTGTGGGGTTTTATGCCTTAGTTGTCTGCAATGATTGGCAAGGAATGCACCATGCCATAAATTCTAATAATTGTTTTTCTTTTTTTACTTTAAGGCAGAATTAACAGCTTTAGAAAGAGATACTTATGCCAAAGCTGTAAGTTGTCAAATAGTTATAAAATGCTATATTATATATCATGGTGTATTGTGCTAAATGTATTTTATTGTTAAAATTTTACAATAATTGTTTGGAAACAGATCAAACTAGAGAATATTTGACTTGTTGGATTAGTTGGATCAGAAAATGATAAAGTATATTTATTATACTAATTGATTATTTTGCAGGCTAAAGAACAAGAAAAAGAAAGTAAACAAACATTAAGTAAAATGTTAGAAAGATCTGTCACTGTTGGTAAATTAGAAGAAAGATTAAAGGTACGGTCAGCTTTACTGAGTGAAAAAGCAAAAATGCCCCCCTCCATCCTGTATAAATTTTGAGAAATTTGTTTCGATCGCTCGTCTTATCAAGATTAGACTATTGTAATAGTTTATTAGCTGGAATTCCCCACAAACTGATATCAAAACTCTAAAACGTTCAAAATACTGCAGCTCGAATCATCAGTCGATTAAACAGCACATTACACCAGCACTCAAAGAACTTCATTGGCTGCCAATTAAATCAAGAATAGATTTTAAGCTCTTGTACCTTGCGTATAAGTGTTTGCATGGATCTGGACCTTCCTATCTAGCAGATCAGTTATTACCATCCATTCTGTTCTCAACAAGAACATTTTCTTATAATCCCAAAATATAATCTCAAATCATTTGGATACAGACCGTTTGTTCACATTGTTTCTGTTCTGTGGAATTCATTACCGCTGACCATTAAACTGTCATCAAGCCCAGAAACATTCAAAACGAATTTAAAAACTCATCTATTTACGGCTTATTATGGCACCTAGTCTGTGTAGCACCTTGAGCATGCATACTAGCATGGAACTGTGTGCGATATAAATGTACATATTATTATTATTTATTATAAATATAAACAACTAATTTCCAGATTTTATTGGTCAACAGTCTTTGACCAGTCTAATTTCATTGTGTTTTTTGTTTATTTTATATTTGACCAGACCCAGTTTTACATAACAATTTAACATGGTTAATTATTCTCTAGCGTACTGCTAACAGAGTAGATGTTGCATGTCAACAATTATATTTATTTCTAATTACAGCTATACAAAATGAAAGCTGCTTCAAAACTATCAACAGTTGCTGAAAGGTAAAGTAAGACTTAAGAGGGCTATTTAGAATAAACATAATCTTTAAAACCGTTTTCAATATTGAATGTCTTATATAAGGATCTGTTCAGGGGACCCTGTTTTTTTGTCCCATCCGAATGACTGGACAGCCATCCTTGTCAGGCCCTCCGTCCTGCATCACTGACATGGGGGAAACCACGCTGGAAAATCTGGATGAACTTTCTCGGCCAATGCAGGGATCGAACACCCCCAAACCTCCAGGCTAGCGAGCCAGGTTCTTACCAACGTGACCCCCCTGTTTAATAACTATAGTATTTAAAGCTACAATTTCATATTTGTTCGAGTGGACATTAAAGCCCATTTCTCTCTCTCTTTCATATTTGTAAGTTATATTTTTAAAATGTATTAAAATAAACCCTTAAAATAGATGGTATCTATGAACAGTCCTACCTTGTTAAAGAATAATCCCATTAATCCTATAATTCACTATTGTCAGTTGAGAAATTGGCAAATATGTCATTTTCAACTTCAAATTCATACGTTTATATTATAGCTATTGCATGGGGGAATAGAAAAACAAGGGGGGTAATTGTGTTATCATTTCTGGTGTGAATGAAATAAAAGTGTGGGAAATAATACCCATGATCGTATAATAGTGAGTTGACAACGGATTGAGCAAAAGACATAGAAATAATTATGTTTTGACTTTGTTAGAAAATATGAAATTCTTGCTTTAACAGGTTAAAGGAACAAGACCAAGCATTTCAAAGACAGAGTCAAGAATATGAACGAGAAATTAAATATCTACGCCTTGTTATTAGCGAAAAAGAACAATTGTTGGGTTCAGTGATGAATGAAAAAAAGTGAGTTTAAGTCATAAGTGATATTAAAATGACCCAACCTCTTTTTTTCTGTCCAGACCAAAATTGACCAATTTTAACCCTTTATGTGTGTAGGGCGTTATATAACTTCCTGGACAACTGCCACTCACTGTGTGTATGGCGTAATATAACGCCTTGGAGGTATTTTCCCCAACCTATTCTTAAAAGTTAGAACATAGTTCGTCACTTGGGGAATCCCTTGGGAATTCCCCCACGATCGCAGCATGTGTATAATGGCTCTCCTGAGTGCGCAGGACATTATATTGTGCCTGATGGAGGAAATCTTTGCCTGAACATTTGCAAGACGACACTACTTCATTCTGACTGAGTTTGACAATGCACGTGGACAATAATGGTATCATCCAGCAAGCGCAAGCTCTTTGCAGAAGAGGTTTTGAACAATATTCCTAAGTCGGATGATGATTCTGAAGATGAGGTGTATTTGATAAACGCCAGTGACAAATAGAAAGGTCCAAATATGACCTTTTTGTCAAATTAATTACACAATAGGGGGTAGTTAACGTTTTAAAAACGTCACGCTTAACGGATTATCTAATGTAGCAGCATGGGTCTTTTGTCAGCATAGTAGTAAATTCATTCTTTCAAACCCCTTCTAGAATCGAGCTGCTGCCTGACGATTGTTCACAAATACGATAGTTTTGTAGCTTTGGGTTTTGGACCTGCAATTATCTGATTGGTCAAATATGATGTAAATAATTATGGTTTCATAAGCCAAATGATGCAATATGTAAATTTCCAATCAGGTGTTAAACGTATTCTCATTCCCACTGAACCAGCTAATGTTCACCAAATTATACTCTTTTTATACGCCCACATTGAAATGTGGTCGTATATTGTCGTCGCCCCCGTCCGTCCGTCGGTCCGTCCGTCGGTCGGTCGGTCCGTCCGTCCGTCGGTCCGGCGTCCACAATTGCTTGTGGACGCTCTAGAGGCTAAAGTTGATATCCGATTGACTTTAAATTTATACACAGTGTTTAAGGTAATGAGACGAAGAAGCCTATTGTTTTTCAGCGATTTTCGATAATAACTACCAGAGTTATGGCCCTTGACGACTTCAAAAAATCTTGTGGACGCTCTAGAGGCCAAAGTTAATATCCGATTGGCTTTAAATTTATACACAGTGTTTAAGGTCATAAGACGAAGAAGCCTATTGATTTTCAGCGATTTCCGATAATTAGTGCCAGAGTTATGGCCCTTGATCACTTCAAAAAATCTTGTGGACGCTCTAAAAGCCAAAGTTAATATCCGATTGACTTTAGATTTATACACAGTGTTTAAGGTCATAAGACGAAGAAGCCTATTGATTTTCAGCAATTTCCGATAATTAGTGCCAGAGTTATGGCCCTTGATCACTTCAAAAAATCTTGTGAACGCCCTAAAAGCCAAAGTTAATATCCGATTGACTTTAAATTTATACACAGTGTTTAAGGTCATAAGACGAAGAAGCCTATTGATTTTCAGCGATTTCCGATAATTAGTGCCAAAGTTATCTCCCTTGATCACTTCAAAAAATCTTGTGGACGCTCTAAAAGCCAAAGTTAATATCCGATTGACTTTAAATTTATACACATTGTTTAAGGTCATAAGACGAAGAAGCCTATTGATTTGCATCAATTTCCGATAATTAGTGCCAGAGTTATGGCCCTTGATCAGATCAAAAAATCCTGTGGATGCTCTAGAGGCCAAAGTTAATATCCGATTGACTTTAAATTTACACACACTGTTTAAGGTCCTGAGACGAAAAAGCCTACTGATTTTCATCGATTTCAAATAATTACTTCTAGAGTTATCTCCCTTGATGACTTCGAAAAACCTTGTGGCGCTGTAGATGCCAAACTTATAAATCATCCGATTGACTTCAGATTGATACACAGAGTTTAAGGTGTTGAAACGAACAAGTAGTTTGATTTTCAATGAATTTTGATAACTGAACAGCTAAATCCATGATGTTAAATGTTTCCTATACTAATTGTTAGCTTGGGGCAAAACTTTATAAAAAGCAAACAAATTCTAATGATTCTCAGATAATTACATAATGAGTTGTTACTCAGATTTTAGTGTATTACAAATGTTTTATTACCCCAAAAAAAGTAAAAATATGCGACAACCCTTGTTGACTGCCCGGACGATTTAGCTGCTGTGGGCGTATGTTTCGTTGCCTGGCAACCTATCTTTTTATATGTCAATCTATCATTCATTCACTAACTTGATTTTCGTATGGATTAGACAATGTGTTGGAATCCCACAACTTGCCAAAGACATTGATTAATATAATATAATGCCATCATTAATTTCAAGAGCATAAATTCTAGCAATATTGCTACCCTAATTAATGGAGACCTTATTTTTTTGGCAGATTTTGTGATCATTCTTTACAGTAATTAAAAAAAATATTTATTACAGATCTGTAGAAGATGATTTAGAAAATATGTGGCAAGCAGCAAACTCAGAAAATATGCGTTTAAAAGACACAATTAGAAAAACACGCAATCCAGGAATTGATGATGTTGAAGATGATGAATTGTTAACACTCCCGGCTGATAAAGATAATCGTCTTGATGAATAAATCGGGTCATCTTTATCTGGCTCCTATCAGTCTCCGAACCATAGAGTATTCTATTTTTCCGTCCATTGAATCATAGAGAATTCCATTAATCAATTGAATATTTATATTATTTAAATTATTTATGAATCTATTATATTATCAATTGCAATATGAATTAGATATTAGATAGAGTTCTTCTTGCCATTATAATACCTCATTCATTTATTAAAAGGTATTCTGTACACACTTAAAGGGACAATAACACTCTTGCTGGCTTGACAGCTCCAGTAAATAAGTAATAGCCTTAGTCTAAGTACTATATGTTTAAGTGTCCTACCTGTTGTGTAAATTATCCATTAGATCCAATTTTACTTGTCCAGCGGGTTTGAAACTATTTTTAAATTTTTAAATAAGATGAAATTTATATCATCAATTAATTGGAATATTTTTAAATAGTACAATTTGTTGACCAGAAGAAAGATTGGGACATATTATTCAGTTACAACAAGAGTGGTATTGAGCCTTTAAGAAATTTTAATAGCGTAGAAAATTTGACATCTTTCATTTGGTTACACAATAGTTATAACAAATTTCCAAAGAAATTATAGACATGGAATTGGTACATATAAGTCTTACGGTACATATAAGTCTTACGGCTGTGTACCGGTAATAAGATATTTGCTGTAGTAAGTGGAATTGTTATGTAATTAAGGTACCAGTACATTTAAGTTTATCATTTTATATGCCCACATGGAATTGTCATGTCGTTATCCTCTGTATCCATATTATCTGCCCTTTTTTGTAGCTTGATTCTACAAAATAATCAGAAAAAGGTTTACAAACCAGTCTTAGTCACATTGTTATTTTTGTCAGGATATGTGATGTGATTATTTGTAGATACTGTTATTTCATCCGTTGAACTGGCTAATTAACGTGCAATGTGCGTGTGTTTTTAAGGAGGATATGATCTTTGTTAATCATTTTTAGACTTGTATACAGAAACCAGTCACAAAGCCGATTTACACTTTCAAATGTGTATATTCTTATTAGCCCTGGTATTGCTAAGGGCTTTATATTTTTTTATACCCAAATATGTTATATGAGCTACGTCTACACTAGCAGCATTCACGGTCTACACTAGCCTTTTAAATCCCGGTTTTTTCCTAAAAGCCGGCTTTTTCAATTTCTCAATCGTAAAAGCCGGCTTTTTAAAATCCGGCAATTATTGAGGGATTTTTCAAAATCAAAAAGCCGGCTTTTTCAAAAAACCGGCAATTTTATGTGTGTAGACGGTAAATCCGGGATTTATCAAGTACCCGGATGTCATTATCTCTGCAAAATTGACTGAAGCCGATGGCGTAATAAATAAACCGGAAGTTCCACAAATAACGAAGGTCGGTGTTCATCGTCTTTTTCCGTTCAGTCAGTGTAGACGCTACACTTGAAAAAGCCGGGTTTTGAAAAAACCGGGTTTTTAAAAAGCCGGCTTTTTCAAGCCTAGTGTAGACGAAGCTATAATATTGTCATCTGATCAATCTATCAAACCTTTATTGTGAATGTGTGATATTCAACAGTTTTTGTCAGATTGATGAAGGGGTTGATGATAAGAAAGAACACATTGAAATTCAAAGTTCAAGGAGGTATATGTAACACAGGACAATGTTCTCAATAGGATGTTTTAAATAAATATATATTTGCCATTGTTCATTGTGGCAAAAGAATGAAATCTACTGAATTTCAACATCATTTTTTAACTTGGATGAATTATTTTCTTGTTCACATTTTGATGTTCAAGTTTGTGAACACAACGTAGAATATACCTTGCAGTGGTTTTGTTAAAGCTAATTGTTAATACAGGAATAAACAGGAAGCCTTCTAAAATTCAGAATAATTTGATGGTATGTTTTGTAGTTAATTCCACCTGTCCAGTTTCTAATTTTTGTCATTTTGGGATCGTAATTGTTTAGCAGAATTCCTTTTCCATTCGTGTTTTCATCTCTCGACCATTAAACCACACTTAGTATCCATTTCATATTATGTATTATCTTTATGCTTATTGGGTAATATATATACATATAATATACTTTTTTTAAAAACTAAAAAAACATACTCTGTAGCTTATTAAGCATGTCCGGTAACTGTGATAAATAAATTTATTTTATTATGACTTGTATCTTTTACACATCATGTTCTGTACTTAAATTATCTTTAACTCTCAGCTGACATAGTGATAATAATTTTGATACTAATCTTTATTTCAATAAATCTTTCATGCAAAAGTGGGATGAAATTGGAGAAAATCTGTGTGACTATGTAGACGAATCTACACCTTATTACATACCAGCCTGGGATTAATACCGGATTCAATGAAAATTCTTTTCCAAAATGTTCTACTCCTGTTAGCTCAAAAGCCTTTAAAAGATAGATAAGGACTGCCTGTATTAGTCATCTAATCGGTTTTTAAGAGTTGATTCTAGTTGCTGTACTCCAATGAATGAAATGAGGTTTAATGTCTGTTCAGCTCCGACCGGGTTAATGAAGGCACGCATACTCCATACACTGACCTACTCTTATATTAAATTCCAACTGCCAAGGGATCTCTAACTTGCCTGCCAATGTTTATATGGAACCTTGGTTTTTCATACCATTTGAATGACTAGATGGCTGTCTTTGTTGTCCTCTCATAGTGAGTACAGGTGGACTGCACCACACATAATTTACAAACAAATAATAATAATAATCGTTTTCTATAGCGCTGAACATTCAACAAGCCGAAATAATAAACGAACATACCAAATAAGTGAAAGTATCCGCCAGTCCTGGGCCTGTAGTGATAATAATAGACTATAGAAATAACTTGACCTGTATTTGCATAACTTTTCAAATACAGACATCAGATAATCAGGCATATACTCTAATAATTTGTATGACCAATGAAAAATAATACTTTGTATCTTAACAAACATAATGTTTCTTACATTTACATATAGTGGACCTCAGTCTACCCTCTTAGGGTTAAACAAATTAGCCTTGATGTTGCTGAAAGTAGGACCTTATATCCCATTACATTTTATTATATTTGTAAGAGATGCATTGTGAGCAAAATATGCCTATTACTAGTCCTTTTTTCTTGCTTCAAATATTATATAAATTATTATGTACTCATTTATTCATGGATATAAAGGTCCTACTTTCAGCACCATCTACGCTAATGTGTTTAACATCATGAACCCAGGAAGCCTATTGATTTTCAGTGATTCTCGATAATTACTGCCAGAGTGAGAGACCTTGAACACTTCAATAAACCTTGTGGACGCTCTAGAGGCCAAAATTCATATCCGATAGACCCTTGAATTGTTACAGTGTTCAAGGTCATGAGACGAAAAATCCTATTGATTTTCACAGATTTCCGATAATTACTGCCAGACTTATAGCCCTTGATCACTTTGAAAAATCTTGTGGACAGTCTAAAGTTAATATCCTAATGACTTTAAATTGATACACAGGGTTTAAGGTCATAAGACGGAGAAGCCTATTGATTTTCAGCGATTTCCGATCATTACTGCCAAAGTTATCTCCCTTGATCACTTTGAAAAATCTTGTGAAATGAAATGGGGTTTAACGTCCAACTGTTCTGCTCCTAACCAAACTGGGCTAATTTGCCATACAGCGTGCTATGAGGGAAATTTTGCCCGAGCAGCTGTGCTTTGGGCTCCTCTTACATCGAATTCCAACTGCCAAGGGTTCTTTTAAGTGCACATCAATGTGTAAACGGGACCTCAGGTTTTTTGTCACATCTGAACGACTGGACAACGGAAAACCACACCCGAAAATATGGATGAATTTTCTCAGACAATGCAGGGATCGAACACCAGACCTCCAGTCTAGCAAGCCAGTGTCTTAGCCACGTGATCACCTGACGATCTAGAGGCCAAACTTATCATCCAATTGACTTCAGATTGATACACAGAGTTTAAGGTCTTGAGAACAAGTTTATTGATATTCAATGAATTTTGATAACTGAACATCTAAATCCATTATATTAAATTTTTGTATACTAAACGTTAGCATAGGGCAGAACTTTATGAAAACCAAACAAATTCTAATGATTTTCAGATAATTACTTAAAGATACATTATGTAAGATTTAGATAAAGAATCAGCCATTCTTGCTATAATAGTTCGAAAGTAGATAATGTAAAATGAATAATTTGAAAATTTCATTCATATTATTCTATTGGAAGCCGAGATATTAGCCTTTGAAGGTTTGACAGACATGTGCAATAATTTCAAGGTTGGTCATCAATTCAAGGTTGGTCGAAGCTAAGTCTCGGTCCTCCATATTTGATTAAATCAAAGTATCGCTGAACTGTTCTAATCTATTTAACATCAGAGAAATCTGATGTCATCGAGAGTTGATTACAGCCTGGATCAGTTAAATAATGTCTAATTAATACTTTAGAAAACATTTCAGGCCTAAAGAAAGACCTGCAATTGGCAGACTGTTTAATGAGTTGTTACTCTTAATTAGATTTTAGTGTATTATAAATATTTCATTATCGAAAAAAGTAAAAATATGTGATAACTCTTGTTGACTGCCCGGACGATTTAGCTGCTGTGGGTGTATGTTTCGTTGCCTGGCAACCTATCTTTATTATATATTTTGGAACTATTAAAGCAAGGATGACCAGCTCTTTCTATAAATATTACATAATGCATGCAGCGTTAAAAGTCCCCTAAATTTTAGGAAATGTACTGACAAAAAATAAGCTATATAAAGTTTATTTCTAAAACTAAATTAAATATACAAATGTTTATACACTATATATCTATACAAATAATTAAAACAATGGAAACCTAATTTGTATTGGACAGGGTACCATTTCACAATAAAATTGTCTAAAAATGATAAAAAAAAACAGCCAAAAGATGGGATTTATCCATGATATAAATACAGAGATGAACTCTTAGGGTGATGTTGACAGAAAAAGATTTGAAATATGTGCTATGAAAATTATATACATATTTACATATATCTATATACTATAAATATATTATCACCGCCTTCCTCGACTTCTACTCCTTGATCGTCTACGTTCTGGTCGTTGTCTACGAGGACTATTACTCTTTGCTGGCCGATCTCTGTGTGGACTAGGACTTCTCTTGGGTCTATCTCTGTGTGGACTAGGACTTCTCTTAGGTCGATCTCTAGGTCTACCTGGTGGGGGAGGAGGAGGACCCTGGAAAAGAAAATTTAAATGCAGAAAACACAAACAAATGACACATTAATAAGAACACAGCACAATAAGTTACACATTTCAATATGTATTATCCGTGGTACCAACAAATATCAAATTCCACCTTTAAATTATTTGTTGTTGTTCTTCTCGAGAGTGATGTTTTGAAAAAAGCCCAATGCTCCGACAATTAAAGTATGAATATAGACTTGGCACGCTTGGACGTCACAATTCCAAGAGGCCGTCATTCTAGGATTTGTCATTAATGTTTACTTGTTCATTTAAAAGTCTGTAATATTGACAGCGTGTAAATTCAGAGCTTTCAATGATAAAGATGTAGCATATTTAAACACTTGGTTTTATTGAAAGGAGCATTGTATATTTACCCTTTCCCTTTCTTTTTTTCTTGAATCTAATGCACCAACACCACCACTACCACCACTGTTTAATCGTTGCTTTCTTTCTAATTCTTCTTGTCTATCCATTTCTTGTCTTCGCTTTTCCCGTTCTAATTGTCTAGCTTTTCTAGCAGCTAATCTACTTTCACTCTGCAAAACAATCAAATAATAAAGTTTATGTTCATATAATGCATATTACATTCCCATTTTAAAGTCCCAGGTGTTAGCTATATAACCAGTGTTCCAGAAAGAACAAAGCACACTCGGCCTTTTGCACAACACCCATTTCATCCTATATAGCTATATTTTGGCCCAACATTTATGAAGATGAAAATGTATTAGGTACCTGTTCTTCTGTTAATGGTAACCAATATATACAAGGTGTAGATTTTGTTTTTTTAAATAAATCATCTAATAATTTAGCTGGTGGTTCTTCTACTTTCTTTTCTGGAAGAAAACAAAAACCAATATATAACATTGAACTGATACTAGGTACATGTGTCAACACCACAGTATAAAAAATAGGTCATCAAATTTATTTTTTTTCTTCTTTGAAAATTCAATCTCAATCCCAAAAGCAGATTTAGGAGTGGAAGAGTAATTACAAATTGTTGTTATAGATTTTAGGTCCACCAAATCATGTGGTTAAAATCGATCTTTATTCCCAGATTGGATAAAATAAAAGATAACCGTAGTTATAGCATGGGAATGAAAAAGCTTTGACAAAAAATATTTAGATGGGTTGAAACTTAAAACAAAACAAACTCTTGGCCTGCATGAATGATGATTGGGGCATTTGTAAAACATGTAACTGACTAATCAATAGCCTATGAATGACATACCTTTCTTGTCTTTTTCTTTGGTATCTCTGCTTCTTCGTCGTTTTTCCCTTTCTGCAGAACGTGAACGACGCCGTCTCTCTCGCTCCTTTTCTCTTCTTTCTCGACTTCTTGATCTACTTCTTATCTTATCTCTATCCCATTCTCGAATAGGTTTTTCTTCTTTCTTTCTCTTATCGCGACTTTCTCTCTCCTTTTCTCTTTCCTTTTCTCGTTCCCTGTCTCGTTCTTTTTCTTTAAGAACATGTGGTACATGTTTAGCTCGAAGTATATCAGTTGTTTCATTACTGTCTTTATACTCTTCAAACTATAAAATAAAGATCAACTATTTAAAATGGAAACAAAAAAAAAAACAAATTGGGCTAGCCTAAATACTCATTTAAACTCTTTTATTAGAGGCTTAATAAATGAAATGAAATGGGGTTTAACATCCTGCACTGACTGGTTTCAACGAAAATATGAAAGGTTTAATAAACACTTATTCCTATCGTTATCATTGCCGTAGTCGTTCATGGCATCATACTAATTAACACCATGTGAATATATCTCTAAACATGTTCGACCACTTTTACAAGTAATTAGTTACACAATAATCATAATATCATACCTCTTCTTTTGTTGAAAAATCTACTCGTAATACTTTAGGATTGGATGGTGGCCATCTTGTTCCATGTAAGTTCTTTCTGGCATCTTCAGCACTTTCAGATGTTTTATACTAGAAGAAAAATAATAATAGTCATAATATGAGCTTATTGGTTTTCTTATCTTGTTAGAAAATGTAAATGTTTTGTAGTAGGTTGAATTGTATATTTGCCAAAGAATATTTTGATTAAACTTTTCAGAACATTAATATTGCTACAGTTTTAATTTCTAGTCTCCCTATTCCAGACACCTGAGAAATAAGATTATTTCTGGTATTTTGAATCTTGTACAAAACTATAATTTTGAGAAAATGAAACTCCAAAGGCGAAATTAATCCAAAAAGGTTCAATTTCATACAGTATGTACAAAGATGTGATGAATTGAAAATTCAGATGGGCCCCTTTTTAATTCACATGGAAATAACTTACCACTGCAATACAATGAGATTTGATAGTATTAATCCAAAAACCATCATCTTCCATTTCACCACTTCGCTTCAGTAATTCTTTCAACTGACCGAGAGTAAATGGTCGAACTAAGTTGTGTATGTGCACTATGTTAGTAACAGGATTACGAGGTGGTGAGGGACTTCGTCTAGCTGCTGTAGGTTCATCTGGTTCCTGTACCACTTTATTCAAACGTCGAATAATTTTGGGTTCTGAAACATAATAAAAAATTCAGAGCAATAGCAAGATCAGAAAGTAAGACTCAAATTTTCAAAATGTTCATTTACCTTTAGAAAAGTCTTTATTACAACTTGTATATTATTTTGATTGGTCCTGTCGAAAAGTCAAAGCGAAACATGAATCAAATTCAACTGGGTAAATGCTTGTTTAGCATAAATAATACATAACTACCTTTGGCTGGTTTAACTTCTGTATCAACTTCTCCTTCAGAATCAGAATTCTTCACCTCAAGAACTTTTTCCTTTTCCTCTACTGTTCTTTCTGAAGTTACCTGTAAGATAAAATCCAAATGGGTCATCTTGGGACTAACATATAGTCCAATCTTTATTTCAAAAATTCGCTTACATCTAGGGGTCTTTAGCAATGGCAGGAAACCGGAGGACGCGGAGAAAATCCCACAAAGTTGGATAGACGACACTACTCCTCGTCACATACAACCAGTGAATTGAAACAACACCAGTTGACTCAATGACAGACATTATAATACAATGTGCACACACTAACCATTCAGCCATCCACCCCCACACCCCACAATTACTATAATAGTGTGTACAAAAGGTGGAATAAAATAGTCATTTGTACTTTATTTGAACAGTTTTCTCATAAAAATGAAATGGGGTTTAACAACATACTGTTCTGCACCAACTGGGCCTCTGAAGACATACACCATACAGTTTTGATTGGACAGCGACCCTATAGCCTATTCTTGTATCATATTCCGATTGCCAAGGGATCTTTACGTGTACACCAATGTGTACATAAGACCTTGGTTTTTTGTCCCGATTAAACAATTAAGACAGCTGTCATCACCTGGCCCTCCATCCTACACCAATGACAAGGCGGAAATCAGACCGAAAAATCCTGCTAATTTTCTCGTCCATGACCTGGAGCAATCCTCCGACCAGTTTTCCTATTATTCTTGTAAGATAATTTAGAAAGTATTGAAGAGCAAAACGGAATAATCAAACACAATCAGATTAGTTAAGGGCAAATACACAAATTTTGTTATATGATTCATTGCTTAACATAAGTATAGGACTCTTTTATCTGTGGGATGAAATCGTAAATCAATTTAGAGAAAATTCACAAACCTGCAGAACCGTGCGTCTTATTTTGACGTCTCTTTTATCTTCTTCTTTATCTGATAATACATCATTATCCCCACCTAGGTCTAATACTGGTTCCGTGCTTAATAAAGGTGGTATAACATCACTGATTAATCCCTGGGGAAAAAAACAATAAAAGTTTAATTCATTTCAATAAAGAAATAGCAGCAGATTTATCAACTATACCAATACCTTTCAATATAGTTACATATAGTTTACATGAGACAGTTGTGGAAAGAAGAAATCGACATCAATGTGAATAATGGAATCATGTTTATCACACCTTCAATGATTCAGTGGATATTTCTAAACTAGTTGATTTCTTGGCAGATTTTGAAGTTCCCCATTTCCTTTTCTTAACTGGTTTTTCTTTTTTTTCTTCCTCCTTTGGTTCTCCGGTCTCTTCTTCCTTCTTGGTGCCTTCTTCCTCAGCTAAATATAAATAGAATCTGTTTGAAATACGGATTTGACTTAAAAGCAAAGGTAAGTACATGTAACTCCATAATACACCTTTGGGTAGTGAGAGCAATGTGATCCCTTTGGATCATACTTGCAGTACCGGTATTCTGCACAAAATTAGTTTTGGAATGATGGTCAATCATTGAATCTTATTTCCAACAAGACAGGTTGCCAGGAAACTAAACATACACTGATGTGTTTACAAAATTTTAGCATGTGTCATTAAGTAAATTTAATTAAGTAAAAAGTTCCTACTTGTTCTTAGGGATCTTCTTCGTAACAATTTAGGTACATATGTTTCTTTCGGCTTAGCGTCAACCTGAAAAATAGGGAAGGGACTTAATGACAAAGGAGAAAGAAAAGGTAATCAACATATAATATCTGAGACTTTATAAAAACAATGATTTTATTTTCAGAGGATAAATATTTAAAATTACTGAAAGATCTTTTCTGGGACTCAAGTATTGCGTAGAAAAATTAAGGCACTTTGTATACTCTAATTATTGAAATTAAAAATAATTCCTGTCCTAGGGGGGATAATGATGTGGATTAAATACCAAAATAAACTACATATCACACCAACATCTGTCATCAAGTGGTTGTGGGCAGTAACAATCTAAAGTCAATTTTATGGGTCTACAGTCGAAAACAGTAACAGCTGATTTTGGTTTAGAGTTCATTTAATAAAATCGTAGAATGTCTTGCAGCTTCAGAAAATATTTTGTGTTCGAAGTCCATTTTTCAGGATCACTTTCAAAAAAATTATTTATCAAACCACTTCCAAGCACTATCTGTTTGGACAAGTTGCCACTGCTGCCACAATGTTTATCTCAAATATATTTTCACAAATCAATTTGCTCACTATTAAAGTAAATTTAATTTGAGACAATTCACTAACCACTTTGTTTATCCTAAAAGAGTTTTCCCTAAATCACAACATCGTCACTGAAAGGATAAATTTTGTAAGATTCTCCCACACACAAAAAGGTTAACTGCATGTTTGGAATTCATTCCATTCACAATAATCTAACAGTTCATATCAATCTTCTAATCAAAACATTGAAGGCTAATGTCACTTCACGATTAGTATCACAGCATCAAGGTTCTTTCAGCATTCACGAACATGTCAGTTTTCAGGAAAATCTAAACTCAGGGGATTACATCAACACTGATTGTCGAACGTCTAAACCAATTGACAGGATTTAGAATCTCCAGAACATAACCCCTTACATCCAGACAGAATGGAATTTCCTAAAAGATCAGGAGCATGGCTGATTGAATGTCAGTGTTTTTCGGGAACTACTGGAACACAGCTTATTACATCAATACTGCTTGAATGTCAGTATTTTACGGGAACGTCTGGTAATACTGATTGAATGTCAGTATTTTTCAGGAACAGCAGGAATTATAGCTGATCACATTAAGACTAAATGAATGTCAATATTTTTTAGGAACATCAGGAGCATGGCTGATTGAAAGTCAGCACTTTTTGGGAACTTCTGGTACACAGCTTATTACATCAATACTGCTTGAATGTCAGTATTTTACACAGGATATTACATCAATACTGATTGAATGTCAGTATTTTTCGTAACGCTACTACACCAGCGCTGACTTTTCGGTAATGTCTGGAACAAAGCTGATGCCAGCATATCAGGAAACACTTCATTACTGATTGATTAGCATCATTTAGGAACATAGTTGATCATGTGTTATAGTTGATCGCAATAATACCTATTGAATGTTAGTATTTTCTGAAACCTGTGGGACATAAACGATCACCTCACCACTGATTGAATCACAGCATTCAGGAACATAGTTTATTTTACTAATTGGGATGTAAGTACTTATGAACATCCAGAACATTGTTATCACATCAGTATTCAATGGCAATCTTCAGGAACCACAATTTCAAAGTTAACTAAGTATTATCCAAATTGATTTTCATCCAAAAACGAAATCCCAGGGAAAATAAAATTGTTTTTTCCCAGGAAAAATGTTTCTGTTACTGTGTGTAATATTATTGGATGTTTTGTCACTTTTGATCCAGCTTGCTAGCAATATTTGGATCCTGATGCATGTTATGTTCTCACATCAAAGACATCTGTCCATCTATAAGATTTTATCCTCTAGGAACCTTTCAGGAATTTCATCATGGTAATTAGTTTATGGGTACCGTACTAGGGTCATCATAGGGTATGAGATACATTGTTTCTACAAGAAGCCCATTTGTTGTGGTGCGCTGCCAACACTTGACCTATCTACGAGTCAACGATGAAACATAGTTGAACCAAGGATGGAGAAAAATACAAATGCACAATAATTTTGACTAAATATGGTTGGTTATAAAAGCCCAATTCTATGTTTGATTTATAGCATTCTATTCAATGACGCATTAAAATTGAAATCACTTCACTTCCAAACTAATTTTGAAATTGGTCCATTTCTAGAGTTCGTAAGACACCCAAATACAATAGAACTTAATGAGCTAAATTTTTAGATCTGAAATGACCTCATGAATTAAGATTAACTTGACAAGCTATTATTGTTGATCTGAAATGATCTCATGGATTAAATTACTTTCAGTGCATTTTTAAATTCACTAATATTTTCACTGTAATATGACAGCAAGCTTTATATATATATATATATTTTTTAATTATAATATTTAAACCATCTCCATCCCTGGTACTTACAAAATTTGGATATAATTGACAGTGATAAATACCTTTTTAGTTGCATCTACAGTTGGGCTAACCACATCATCAACCTCCATTTTACTCTCCTTTCTTTCAGCTCTACATCAAGGCAAAATATGTAACCATATTATTTTAAAGCATCTTATTTGCGGAAAATATCACACATTTAATAAAAGGAAAGAAACACTTTGATACTTTGAATAATCTTGGATAATGCCTTTTGTTTATCTCTCTATGGCATCATTTATTATATTATTCACTTTTCTTTTCCAACTAAATAAGGAAGTAAAACATGGAATGGTTGTATTTGGGAAATATTGAGGTTTGTAAGACACAGTAAAGACAGTATATGTTTTAACTCCACACAAAGACAGGACATAGTTGGCTTTTATAAATAGCAATATTATTACATTAACATACTTTTCTTTATCAGAAGTCTGCTCATTCTTATGAACATCTTTTATTGTTGATCCATTTTCTTCTTTCTTTCCACTTCGCTCGGGACTAGATTTTGACTGCAATTAATCATGAATGGAATTGATTGCATACAAAAGTAATTTTTTAAAAATTGTTAGTACCTCAACTCAATAAATAAGAAGTCTCATCAGGTGTTCTAAAAAGGGTTAAAATACCCAACAAAGCTCTAATATATTTTAGAATCTAAATTTATATACATATGTATCATTTGTTTCCTGTTAAGCACTCTGAAGATCGTTTCTATGTTGGCAGGTGGCTCGGATTATGCAGCTTGTGTGAATTCAAATTTATAGAGATCAAATATTTTACGGTGTTTCAAATTCAATGTTGGAGAAAAATAATTACCACTACTGGTATTTTTGCTGCCTTTGGCTGTGGTTCAGGTGATGGTGATGCAGATTTTTCTGGTGATGGAGACCGCTGACGAGTTTTCTTTACTGACACTACTGACCCTTTTGGACCTTTTTTGACTGGTGTTTCATCATCAGAAGAATCTGAAGAACTACTGGAACTAGATGAACTGGAGGAAGATGGTGATCGACCACGTGAGCCAGAACGAGATCGATCTCTGGAGCGAGATCTAGATTTACTGTTATCTGATGAATCAGAGCTTTTAGACCTTGAGATCCTCCTAGATGTATATTCTTTCTCTTTTGATTTTGTCGGTGTATCAGATCTGCTTTTTGGATTTTCCTTACTTTCGTCCAGTTTTGCGGTCAGTGGAGATTTAGGAGTTTTTTCTTCTACTTTTTCCGATTTGTTTCCATCTCTTGATTTTGAATCAGCTTTAGATTTTATGAATTCAGAAGAATGCTCTGTCTTGTCCTCTATAGATTTTTCTTCAACTTCCAGGTTTTCTTTTGATAAACGTTTTGCTTTTAAAGGTACTTCAGGTTCTGTAGTGTTAGAAGATCCTTTAGTAAAAGTATCTGTAGATACTTCCATGTTTTCCAATGAATCCCTAGAGGAGCGACTGGATCTCTTAGAATGTTTATCTTCTTTATCAATTTCTTTTTCAACTGGTTTATCTTTATCTTCTTCCATTCTATTTAATCTTCGAGGCCTAAAAGATGATTCTTTTTCTTCCTTATCAACATCTTTTTCTGGTAAAGGTGTAGAAACTTTCTTTGGTGCTTCTTTGCTCTCTTCAATGGGTCCCTTATTCCAGCGATTCCTCTTGGACTTTACTACTTCCGGGGTGATTTCTTTGTTATCTTCAACGCCTGCCTCTGGATCTTTCAGCTTAGGTTCAGGCTGATGTGAAGGCTCAACATTTTTAGAATCAGAAGTCAATTTCTTGTCATCTGCAACTTCATCAGTTTCCATGCCCTCTTCCTTTTTACTTTCACTTCCTTCCTCTGTTTTTTCTTTTCCATTTCTTTTCTCCTCCTTCAAAGTATGTTTGCTTGGTTCAGGAGTTTGGTTAAGTTTTTGCCTAGTTACATGTTCTTCTGCTAATTTTCTTCTACTCCTGTAATATAAACAAGCCAACAGTGAGGCTGATGTCCCCCGCCGAAATCCCAAAATAAATAGATGACACATATTAATTAATCGCACATTTATTTTTTTCAAACGTATCAAGCAATCAAACTGTACACGAAGTGTCATCCAACAGTGTTTTATAAAGAAAAATGCTAAAACCGACGAGAAAAATGAAAATGTACCCTAGTTAGGGGGACCCTAAAGGCAGACAAAAGGGCCCCTCTGGCCAAGGGAAAGGGCCCTCGTGTCCAAGTCAATCGTTTCTATACACTGTTACTGTCGAATCCATTACTAAATGAGAATGCAGTCATTGTATTGGCATAAAAATCATCAATCAAGATGAACCTAAGTTATCTTGTCCCAAAGTATCAACCAATCAAATTCCTTATCTCTGCTTACCCTAAGCGGAAAATGCTCATCTTCAAACTCCATCAAGGCATTGACCTAATAAGCATATACTCCAAGTTTGAACATTTTAACTCAATTAGAAGGAGAGTTATTGTGTTCCAAAGTCTCGACCAATCAAATTTGCGTATCGCTCTGCTTACCCTGAGCAGAAAATGCTCATTATCGAACTTAGTCAAGGTATTACTGTAATGAAACTATACACCAAGTTTCATCACTCTCACTTAATTAGAACTAAAGTTATCGTGTCCCAAAGCATCAACCAATCAAATGAGAATGCAGTCATTGTATTGGCATAAAAATCATCAATCAAGATGAACCTAAGTTATCTTGTCCCAAAGTATCAACCAATCAAATTCCTTATCTCTGCTTACCCTAAGTGGAAAATGCTCATCTTCGAACTCCATCAAGGCATTGACCTAATAAACACATACACCAAGTTTGAACATTCTAGCTCAATTAGGAAGAGAGTTATTGTGTCCCAAAAAGTGTGACGGACGGACAGACAGACAGACAGACAGACAGACGAACCCATTTTAATAGTCCCCCAACTTTCTTCGAAAGGCGGGGGACAATAATACTATACTGTAAAACTTCTATTTCTATGACAAACCAGCCAACAGTGTGGCTGATGCTCCCACCGAAATAAATAGATGGCACATATTAATTAATTGCACGTTTATCTTTTTCAAAGGTGACGAGCAATGAAACTGATTACCAACTATAGGCTACACTAAGTCCAGATACATCTACATGACAGCATAAATTCCAAGCCTACCAAGTAATCATTAACTTTACATAGTGAATTTTGTAGTCATAAGCTATGGTATTATCTGTTACCTTTTGGGCAAGCAGCAGATAATAATTTTAATTGTACCATTTTTACAAATGAGCTAGTGCTACAGATATTTGTTTACCCAATATTCAATAAGATTATGTGCAGAAACCTTTTGAAATTCTGAAGAAATACAAAAACCATGTCTTGCTTATTTCTTGAACAAGTTGAAGGCATGACATTACTCTGAGCCATGATATTATCATGTGAAGAAGAAACTGAATTGCAAATTCACCACTTTCTCAGACTTACTGTTCGAAATGCCCAGGGCAGTGAATTACAGTATACCAGCTAAGCCCACAATTAATAATATTTAAATCTGGTACCTTGATGATCGATTGTTGTTGGGTGATGGTGATCTAGATTTGACTGCTTTTTCATTACTTTTTTTCGCAGATACCACTTCATCTCCAATACTGTTGGTATCTAGTAAACATACAAAATAAGTTTAAAAACAGTAGTTAAAATTTTCAAGCTGTCATGAACATATATGCTTAGTCCGAATAATTTGTTGTCATTAATCAGCTTTAACCATACTAATTTTTGAAAATTCATTATCAATTTAAAAATTGTAACAGAAAGCTTATTCTTGTGGCTGCCAACCGTTTTAAGAACACAATTTTTCAAATACTTTGTTTGGAAAATGTGGGAGGTGTATGTGACTAAGAATTAATTAACATCTTATTAGATGACATAATGTGTCAAGTATATATATGTATATTTTAACTCAATGCAAAGACTGGGCGTGGCTAGCCATTTGCTACTTGAAAGGCTATATTGTACATGTCGCTATAGAAAAATACATTTACATGCAAGTAATTATTTGTGTATGGATGGATGTCATGCAACAGATGCTTTAGAATATTTTTTATTCTCCAACGATCCCCTTATTAAAGAAATAAAGAAACATTTACTCTACTTTAAAGATACATTAGTTAAGAGTTTAAGAAAGAGTTGGCCATTCTTGCTACATGTATAATAATTCAAAAACAGATGATAAAAAAAGAAAATATTGAAAATTTCAGTCAAATTATTTTATTCTGAACGGAGTTATCACTCAGTGTTGGAAGTTTGGACAAGAAATGGGTACAAATTGCTGCGATACCTTAACGACAATTGTCGATCGTTTGATTGACAGATGATAACTCCACCCACATATTCTTAATTATCCAGTAACGTGCTCAATAGTAATCTCGCTTGACAGGCCTTTCAGCGTCGGTTTCCGGTAGCGCATGTCACCGAATAACAGTAAACGTTATCTTGGTCAGCCATTTCTGATTTAATTATACAGAAGGACGACTGTTTAAATCCGATCTGTATCCAAGCCATCCCTGGGTCTACGGAGTTAATTTTGTGCTTGTTGTCTAAATGAAGGTCTAATTTATCATTTCTATAACATCTGAAGCCTAAATAAAGACTTTCAATATGTTGATTTAGCTCTTGCATAATGCATGTTTAATGTATTAAACAAAGATAGGTTGCCAGACAACGAAACATACGCCCACAGCAGCTAAATCTAGCATTACCACATTCGTCCTCTTCGCAGTGTGACACTTTGTCAGCGTATTGACTGTGCCCTACACTCTTCGCGGACAGAGTGCCAAGAAAAAATAACCGATATAAAACTCAAATTTTGTGTCAACATATTTTAACCTATATGGATAAAAAGCCAATTAAATTACCTTTCTAGTGATACAAGTTTCGTTTTGGTTTTTTATTGATAATGGACTCAAAACACAAGTTAAAAAGTACCCACGCTAATATTAGGTCACTCACAGTTAACCATTGTTTTTCCATTAGCGAATTAATTATTGTTCACGGCACGCCCGGGTTTTTGAGCGGTATCTCGCTGGGGATTCTCATAGCTCGGAAAGTTCTGCCCGTACGTCATTGAAACTTTCCACGAATCACTAGGAGACCTCCCGCAAGGTTCCGCGGCTTCCCCAATGAAAATGGCGGGTTTAGTTTTTGAGATACAACTGTTTTAAAAGTTTGAAGCGAAAATTCTCTAAAATCCAATGTTGCGGGTTGAATTTTAAAACGCTGAGTACCTTTATGAAATATCGGAGATTATAGTGATATATGTGTCGTCGGTAAAAAAAGCTATTTTCATCGAAGAATAAGCCGAAGAAGTTTGGTTGCCAAGATGAATTCTTACGGCGAAAAATTCACGGGAGATTCCATTCATAGCAAAATGACGATCCCCTATGACGAGCATGGTTGAAGTCACGTGATTGACTTTGTCGAGTCTGATTGGACAAGCTCGCGTGCCATTTCAGCAATAGGGGTGGAAGGTGGGTAAATCCTTCGACGGAAGCTATTTCACGTAGGATGTAAACAAAAAACTTATTATTTTGACATTAGTGGATTTGACTTGATAGTTGTCTTGAAATCGAAAAACAAACATATATGTCATGGTCTAACAAATTAGCTAATTTTATTTTTGATATTAATTAGTAAAATTATTTTTTTTTACCAAACATCTAATCAATAATTAGATAGGCCTATCTATTAATATTATCATTTTGATTATGAAACTCAATAAAAATGGTTTAATTTTTAAATATTAATATAATTAATAAAATTATTTAAAACTTTAATTATTTAGCAATCATTTTACCAGTAATCAAGAAGGCTTATTAATATTATTATTTTGATAAAAGTGTAACTCAATTAAAATTGTTTTATTTTAGATATTAATATACATGTAATTAGTAAATATGGAAAACTGTAATTATTTATCAAACATTATTGATAATCTAGGCCTATTAATATTATTTTTATTAAAATGTAACTCAATTAAAATTAGTTAATTTAAGATTTAGGTTGTGAGTAAAACTTCGGTTTCAATTCCGGACTTTTAGTTTTGTCACAAGTCTGTTGTACTCTTAGCCTTCCGATTCAACTTTTTAATATTGAACAGAAAACAAACAATGTCTAAAAACAACTTCTTTATTTACTATGTTCTCCGGTGGGTATTGGACATTTGGAAACTGTAATCCCCTCTTCAATACCTTTCAGCTGATATATTACAACCCATATTTAGAGCACTGAATAAATTACGTCGGACTGTAACGAAATCTGGCATGTCGGCCATCTTGGATTCCAAAATGGCTGCCATTTTCCGTTGAGGTCAATAAGCAGATCAAACTTACTTTATTGAGTGCAGAATTAGGTACTTTTGACAGCCGTGTAGTGTCATTTGATGCTAACCTCAAAGTTGTAGTACATTTTAATGACAGTTTTAACAACAATCCAAGATGGCCGCCGTTTCTCGGAACGCACGTGTTACAGAGCCAATTTGACGACAGAATTGAACTCGTCATCCATTTTTCATTTGGGTTTCAAAATTTCAACTAATTGCTTTCATTATTACCAAAGTTATTGTAGGATCTTTGAAATACTAATTTGGCCCCAAAATGCCATAATTCAAGGGCGTGTTTTGCCTATAGAGAAGTCCATTACTTTTTGTCACAAAAATACTGCCAATTTTGATGAGAAAAATGTTCATAGAACACTTATTTATTAACCGATTTTGAAAATTTAAAAAGTTTCTTCATGTTTAAAGCAGCCTGCATACAGTAAAACAGAGAAAAACACATTATCTGTTATTTGAAATTTTGATGTGGTAATGCTACTAAATCGTCCGGGAAGTCAACAAGGGCTGTCGCATATTTTTACTTTTTTCGGTAATGAAACATTTGTAATACACTAAAATCTTATTAAGTGTAACATTTCTTTTGTAATTATCAGAAAATCATTAGAATTTGTTTGCTTTTTATAAAGTTTTGCCCCACGCTAACAATTAGTATACGAAACATTTAATATCATGGATTTAGCTGTTCAGTTATCAAAATTCATTGAAAATCAAAATACTTGTTCGTTTCAACACCTTAAACTCTGTGTATCAATCTGAAGTCAATCGGATGATAAGTTTGGCCTCTATAGCCTCACAAGATTTTTTTAAGTTATCAAGGGACATAACTGTCAGTAATTATTTGAAATCGCTAAAAATCAATAGGCTTCTTCGTCTCATGACCTTAAACACTGTGTGTAATTTTAAAGTCAATCGGATATTAACTTTGGCCTCTACAGCATCCACAGGATTTTTTGAAGTTGTCAAGGACCATAACTCTGGCAGTAATAATTGGAAATCACTGAAAATCAATAGACGTCTTCGTCTCATGACTGTAAACACTGTATATAAATTTGAAGTCAATCGGATATTAACTTTGGCCTCTAGAGCATCCACAAGATTTTTTGAGGTGATCAAGGGCCATAACTCTGGCACTAATTATCAGAAATTGCGGAAAATCAATAGGCTTCTTCGTCTCATGACCTTAAACACTGTATAAATTTAAAGTCAATCGGATATTAACTTTGGCCTCTAGAGTGTCCACAAGATTTTTTGAAGTGATCAAGGGCCATAATTCTGGCACTAATTACCGGAAATCAATAGGCTTCTTCGTCTTATGACCTTAAACACTGTGTATAAATGTAAAGTCAATCGGATATTAACTTTGGCCTCTAGAGCATCCACAAGATTTTTTGAAGTGATCAAGGGCCATAACTCTGGTAGTTATTAATGGAAATCGCTGAAAAACAATAGGCTTCTTCGTCTCATGCCCTTAAACACTGTGTATAAATTTGAAGTCAATCAGATATTAACTTTGGCCTCTAGAGCGTCCACAAGCAATTGTGGATGCAGGACCGACGGACGGACAGGGGCGACGACAATATATGACCACATTTCAATGTGAAACTTCCAATCAATAGAAACAGGAAACACAAACCAAATAAATTCCCACGATGTCATAACTTCCTATGATGTCATAACTGACTTCCAGTCATTTTGTATTTAGTTTTCTTTTCCTTGAGGAAGTTAGTATTTTTACTGACGAAAACGTTGGATAAAGCGATGGTTTTTTGATATTGTATTCTACTAATTATTTTATATCACATTTCAATGTGGGCGTATAAAAAATTGAATGCATTATTCTGTCACATAAATCAACAATGGACGTCTTCAATGGACTTCTACATTCTATAATATGTCATTCGTTATAGTTTAGTAAGATTACTACAGTTTCGCTATGAGACAAGCTTATTCAAAAATGTATGTTATTTATTAGAGAGAGAGAAATGGGGTTTAATGTCCACTCGACACAAACTAGGTCATTTTGGGACTAACATATGGTTTCAATTTTATTTCAATAATTCGCTTTCGCGTAGGGGTCTTTAGCAGTGTGAGGAAACCGGAGTGCTCGGAGGAAACCCACGAGAATGAGAAGGCGCCCCTATCTCCATGCCACATAAGCTCACACCAGGGATCGAAACCACAGCCGCAAGCCAGAGGTGACCGGCCAGCCAGAGGTCGAAGCGCAGCACTCTAGACCATAAGGCCATCCCAACACCCGACATCGATTAGCTATTTTAATAAATTCATACAACTTGGCCTGAAGCTATTTGGTTTTTCACAAAAAAATGTACCGCTATAATTCTTTGAGTCCTTTCAAGTATGTACTATCTACTATGTGAACATCTACATTAAATCATTTTAGCTCTGTAAGTCTTTGACTTTATTGATGTACAGGTATGTTGTTCAAACTTACGACAAACCATGACTTTTCTATCAATACAGACTGACATACATGTAAGCTTTCTAAGATTTGTGTAATTAAACAGAAAAACATTATTTCAATTTTGTTACTCTTTTCAGATAAAAAGCTCTGAAAGAAACATTGACATTACATTGTTCATTGTTTTATATTAATAATATCCGTGGGGGGGGGGGGAGACATGAAATGCCCACAATAATGGCTGTACCTACATTATCTGTGTCACTGAATGGTGTTTCACTGTTTATTAAAATAAAGGCAACCTTATACATGTATAGTATAGGGCACTAAAATAAATATTGGGGGAGGACAATGAATGATTAACATACACATGCAGTGATGCAGTCATACATATATCTACTGTAATCATTTACAAACCACTGTTAGCTTGAAGTAGAGACATTGTTGAAAATATGTTCTTTTAATTATTAATAACGGTCAACATGGCTTGGTCGATACCATGTCACTAAATTATATTCAATTGGATAATTATCTGGTTGTTTTTTTTTTTGTTTATTATATGAAGTCTTTGCCTGGTTTTCACTTTCAGGGTTTGGGTTATTTAATTACATATTGTTCAATGATAAATCCATAATATACTGATGGATTTAATAATAAGCTTGCCTGGACTGCTGGGTTCTACATTATTTTTTTTACTTCTACGTCTCGCCATGTCTTCGACTTCTAATTCGTCCGTCGCAGGTGCTTTTTTCGTGTCTTCAGCCTTCTCGTGTTCTGACGTCACGTCCTGCACCGGTACTATTTCCGGTTTTTCACCGCTTGCAGATTTTTCAGCTGTCTGCATCTCGTCCGTCTCTGATTCACCTTCATCTTCGGTAGATTTTCTGCGTTCTTCTTCTAAAAAGATATGTCAATTATTTGTAAGTACAATTTTATTGATATTGAACAAAGAATGTTGTGTTTATTGTTAGAATGACATGGCATGTACGCCATTCGACGAGATTCACTGTGTAATATTAAAATGTCAACATCGAATCGTGCCGATTCATTCGTGATAAGAAAATGTCTGTATAATCATCGTTTATTATAAGGGCCCAGCTGAGGCATTCTCTAAATGCATCGTATAGACTTTTGGGCATTCTGGTTGCTAATTATACAACGTTACAAATATTTTAATGAATACAAAAATGAATATATACCAAAAAATAACCCTACCCAAACTGCAAATTGAAATTGGGCATTAGCCTGTAGGATTATTAAATTAATATTATTTAATTTAATACTATATTGACATTACGTGTCTGTACATTGTTGCAATGTTTTACATGTATTAGAAACATATTAATTTAATTTAAAGGAGCTAAATCGCTAACATTTAGGACCTAGAAATTGACACAAGTGGGTCACAACGCATAAAATACTGTAATAATTTAACTGATTTACATAATACAATGGTTTCCCTTTTTACTCTTAATTTTAAATCAGTTAGGTTGGACGAAATAAACCAGCAGTCTCAATCTAATGCAAATTTCTAGCGTCTGGTTATTCCAGTCTACTTAAGCCGTTTGATTTGGTGCAATGTTTCTAGCCTCGTTCCTGGAGTATCTTGCTAGAACTGCGGCTCAACTGCATTATAATTTATGGTACACGATTCGTGTACCAATGGTAAAATGTTTATTTTTCACATATTGGATATCACAACCCCATCTTTTTCCGGTAAGATCACAGCATCAATTTTGTTTAAATTGACAAATAATTTGTGTTTTCAATGTTGAAGACTTTGGATGATATTGAGTTGGAGACTTAGCTACTTTAAACATGCATTATGATTATGTAAGAGCTAAATATGCCTATTGCAGGTCTTTAATTAGACATTTATTAACATGACAAGACCATAATCAACTCTTGATGCCATTGGATGGCTTCGATTTTAAGTAGATTAGAACAGTTCAGGCATTAAATGATTTAAGTTAGAAGTTTATAAGCGAGGCTAATAGTAAGTGCAGAGGGGGACTGCTCTTCACATAATTACACAAAACAAATCTACGGACAAGACCAATATGCAGAAATCACAAACAAACAAACGTACATAGCAGATTAAGTGAATGGATCTGAGGAGGGGGGCGTAGACGTAAGTGTTCTACTGTAGCATTATAAACAGTTAATATATTAAGACATTTGAAGTCGCTGATGTATTGTTAAAACAACTAAGTGTTTGCGCATGCGTCTTATCATATACTGTTAAAATAATCCCCAACTAATGTCTGTTTGTAATAAAACATTTTGATCACTCTATCTTAAGGCTTGAATGGACCAGTAAGGTGTGTTAAGATCAATGCATACATCATGTCAAAACTACAACTGTTGATAACTTGACTCAAAATAACATAATTTGAATGAAATTTTCAATACATTCATTTTGCATTATCTAATTTTGAAATATTATGGCGAGACAGTCAGCTCTTATCTAAATCTTACATAATGCCCCTTTAAATAACCTAACAGTTCTGTTGTCAATCCATATTGCAAACAGATGTCCAATTAATACTACTGTACCCTAGTAAAATAAATATTAATGCCAGAGCTAAACCTGCCTATGATATAAGAGTACTGACGTATTTATGGCATTGTAATCTCATGCATGTTTTCACAATAACGTGTACATAAATTGCGTAGCGATAGAGAGAGAGAAATGGGGTTTAATGTCCACTCAACACAATTTACACAAACTAGGTCATTTCGGGACCAACACATGGTTTAATTTTATTTCAATAATTGGCTTGCGCGTAGGGGTCTTTAGCAGTGGGAGGAGACCGGAGGACCCGAAAAAACCCATGAGGTTGGAAGATTGCATAGCAACTACAATATTAAGGGATTTATATTTTAAGATTTGAGAGGTCAAACTACATGTAAAATGGGTGGTCATTAAAGATTTGTATCGTTTTCAACATTTATTAACTGATAATCTAAATAATACTTTATTAAAATAGCATTATGCAAGAGCAAAATCTGCTTATTACAGGTCTTTCTTTAGGCCTGAAATGTTATCTTAATAATCAATTAGACATTAATTAACATATCCAGACCATAATAAACTCTTGATGTCAAAGCTAGCCTTCGATGTCGGGAGATTAAATTCCTATATGCCGCTTAATGGCCATTGATAATGAAATCAATCAAGTGGATAATCGAGACTATGCTGTTTATATTAATGATTTGAGTAATGATGACCGAGGCTATGTGAATATTTCAAACGCTTTTTTCTCGGCTAATAGTGGATCAATTTGACTGAAATTTTCAGCAAATTACCTTTACACTATCTAGTTTTTAACTATTACAGTGAGAACTGCCATCTCTTTATCTTAGCTCCCATAATGTAACTTTAATTAATGATACAACAAACAACTAAGTTCCCCTAAAAGATGGTATTTTCAACCCTTTATATAAGGTAGGTTGCCAGGCAACAAATCATACACCCACAGCAGCTAAGTCGTCTGAGTAATCAACAGGAGTTGGCGTATATTTTTCTATTGTCGGTAATGAAACATTTATAATACCGGTACACTAAAATCTGATTGAGAGTAACAACTCATTAAATAATTATCAAAAAATCATTAGAATTTGTTTGGCTTTTAGTTTTGCAACATACTAACCTTTAAAGCTGCAATTTCATATTTTCAAATATATTAAAATAAAACCTTAAAATAGATGGTATTATAAACAGTCCTACCTTGTTAAAGAATAATCCTATTAATCCTATAATTCACTATTGCCAGTTGAGAAATTGGCAAAAATACCATTTTCAACTTCAAATTCAAACATTTGAAGATAGCTAAAGCACGGCGGAATAATAGAAAAACAAGGGAGGTAATTGTGTTATTATTTCCAGTTTGAAAGATTTCTAAGAGTGGGTAATAATTCCTATGATCATATAATAGTGAGTTCACAACCTGTTGAGCAAAAGACAGAGAAATAATTATGTTTTGACTTTCTTAGAAAATATGAAATTCCCGCTTTAATATACATAACATTTAATATCATGGATTTAGCTGTTCAGGAATCAAGATATCAAAATTCATTGAAAATCAATAGACTTCTTCGTCTCAAGACCCGTATACTCTTTTTATCAATCTAAAGTCAATTGAATGATAACTTTGGTCTCAAGATTTTTCAATGTGATCAAGGGCCATAACTCTGATAGTGATTATCTGAAATCATTGAAAATCACTCGGCTTTTTGGTCTCACAACCTTAAACACTGTGTATCAATTGGATATTAACTTTAGCCTCTAGAGCATCCAAAAGAATTTCAAGGTGATCAAGGGGCTTTACTCTGGCAGTAATTATCGGATATCGTTGAAAATCAATAGGCCTCTTGATCTCATGACCTTTAACACTGTGTATAAATTTAAACCTTCATCTCATGACCGTAAACACTGTGTATAAATTTAAAGTCAATCGGACATTATCTTTTACCCTTTAGAGTGTCCACAAAGATTTTTCAGAGAGATCAAGGGCCATAACTGGCAGTAATTATCAAAAAATCGTTGAAAATCAATAGGCTTTTTTGTCTCGCGACCTTACACACTGTGTATAAATCTAAAGTCAATCGGGTATTAACTTTAGCCTCTAAAGCGTCCACAAGATATTTCAAAATAATAAAGGGCCATAACTCTGGCAGTAATTATCGGATATCGTAGCAAATCATTAGACTTTTTCATCTCATGACCTTAAACACTATGTATAAATTTAAAGTCAATCAGATGTTAAATTTAACCTCTAGAGCATCTACAAGATATTCCAAAGTGATCAAAGGCTATAACTCTGGCAGTAACTATTGGAAATTGTTGAAAATCAATAGGATTCTTTGTCTCACTAATGTAAACAACATGTATCAATTTCTAAAAAATCAGATGATAAATGGAGTCTGTAGAGTGTTCACAAGAAATTGTGGACGACGGATG
Source organism: Patella ulyssiponensis (assembly GCA_963678685.1). Lineage (NCBI taxonomy): Eukaryota > Metazoa > Mollusca > Gastropoda > Patellidae > Patella > Patella ulyssiponensis. Next base: position 47,861,346 of record OY783229.1, on the reverse strand, counting down.
GGCGGCGAAAATATACATTCACATTTCCAATGTGGGCGTAAAAATGGCGGGAAATTGTCGCATGATTATGCCAGCATTGTCAAACACAGGAAGCTATATGTCAGATGATAGGTGCCGATGAAATTATGGATTACATTGTAATGAACAATAACTTTATTAATCATACAACAAATAGTTAAATTCTCAGTGGGTGGTGGGTATTTTAAATCCGCAGGAACCGTGACCCAATTACTCATTCCTTAAACATTGTGTTTGTGTTTGATTCCGACAAGCATCATGCCATTCAAGACAATTTAATTAATGGGTAACATATTTATGTCTGTGACAAATTAAAACATATTTTGTCGAACAAACGAAAACTAAGTGAAATTGCCCTGGCTCATGTCATGTGGATTGCAAAAGATACTAGTCAACAGAATAGATCTTGATAAATATTGCGCCAACCCAAATGTCAGAATATTATGCCTGACCCAAAATTTTAAATGTCAGGTAGAATTTGTGCTTTGTATTTGTTTCACTGTTGACAAGTGTTTGATTATCATTTTTGCAGAATAGTTATTATAGGCTGCATTTAATTTATTGATAATTTATTACATTGTATTTGTTCATTCCGTTTTTACCTTCTAAACCTGCTTCCATCCCTCCTCCAAATGTTGCTGACAGTATTATTGTGCAAGATATGCGGGATCACTAATTGGGAAGTCCAGCGTTCGATTATTTTTCCTCTTGTCAGTAGTGCAGGATGGAGGACTTGGCAAGGAACTGCATCTAGTCGCTCAGATGAGAAAAAAACAAGCAAGGGCCTGTGTACACTGTACAAGAATCCCTGACAGTTTCTCTAAAAGCACACTGTATGGTTATCTTTATTACCCCAGTAAATGCAGAAAAGTAGGATGTTAAACCCCCATTTCATTATAGTATATGTATAGAGTTAACACGATGGGGAAATTGCTAGTTAATGTTATATCTCATTATTCTCATTCTGAAGTAACTACTATACAATTATAATTTTACCAAACCTTTTTTACGAGATCATTAAATATTCTATTTCAGAGATGTTTTGTGCAAACTAAAAGATTTTGTTTTTATTCAGGTAAAGAGTTTCTGACTTTAGATTGAGAAAATGGCAAGCGTAAAACCTTCCTGAGTCTATGTATGCAATGCTACTTATAATTAGAAGACATAATCATATACATGTAATACATGTAACTGTACTCTGCAAATCTTGTGATTGTACTTACATATAGTTTTCAAAATCTTATTGATATATAACAGATGCATTTCTCCATTCACTATCAATTTGCTTTTCATAATTATTGTACAAATACCCTTTTCAAATATTATTATCAATGTCAACATGAACCTAATTTTGTCTTCTTAGTAACCACAAAAGTAACAATAGCATGGTACATGAATGTACAGGTAGATTAAAGTTATCTGGACTATCTGTATGTAAGTGGGAGGTACATGTACATGTAGTCATTAGTCTACACATTTTGAAATTGCATTTCCTACTTTTAACAAATAAAAGGTTTGCATCTTTACATGAAAAAATCAATTCTTCAATGAGCCCATGCACATTTTTGTAAGAACTTAAAGCAGTTGTCACTTATCACAGATATATTTTAGTGAACTGTCTTAAAGATCTGCCTAAGACTTGGAAAACCTTATCCTAAATGTAATGAACTCAATTGTAATCTTCCTCCGGTATAAAAACATTCAGTTTGCACCACATGTGTACATTTATGTGGTCGGGTGATTTAATATATTTATATATATAAATATGTAAATATGAAATCTGGAACTGCTCCTTTAGAAAAAAAATATGGACTGAAAAATGTGTAGATTTTAATGGATCAGATTTAAAAAAAACCTCCAAGGTTTGATACTACATGTAGCTGACTTTTATGTTCTAGCAAAGAAACAGTTATCCTTCAGTTATTAAAACATGGTTAGATGATATCTCATTGCCAACTTATTTCAATTATAATCATTTTCAGACCAATGTTTTGTATGCTAAACTTTGGCATGGGCCAGACAAATTCTAATGATTTTCTGATATTAACTTAATGAGTTCTTACTATTTTATCAGATTTCAGTGTATTATTATACATGTAATTACTGACAAAATTAAAAATATGTAACAATTCTTGTTGAGTGCCCAGGCGATTCAGTTGCCGGGCAACCTATCTTTTTATCATCTGTGTGTTTAGGACAGATTATGCCCCCCTGAAATTTTGTTTCTCATTTACTTACTATAATCTACTCTAATTGAAGATGACCTCATTATTTGATTGTTCAATAACTAATAACTTTAATTTTGGACATTGTGTTGCGTGTCTGAAATGGTAGTACAAACCAGCAGTCGAGCTGTGGTATCCTTACAATCACTCAATCCCTTAAACATATCTTGGGTGGGGATCCATAAATTTCTTTTGATATACATGTGCATATGTAGATACTTTACAATGCCATCTACATGTATATTATACATTGTATAATAATAAACTGTGTAAAACAGGTGAAAACCTACATTGTTGTTATTACTTGTAATTAGTAGTGTTGACTTTGTGAGAACCCAACTGTTCGCAGTAATTATTTGTAGTTAACCTTTTCGGGGCATCCATTTAGGAAAGGATTAATTCAATACATAAGTCAATTTACTGAACATTGACATTAATACACATTTTATCCATTACAAGTACAAAGATAGGTGAACATTGTGAGCCACTGTAGGTGACAAGACTAATTTATTTACTTCATATATTCTAAGGACTAATGTTTTCCATCATTCGTTGAATGATCCGATATTTTAACAATATTTCTGCATGATACTCAATCTTTCACTCATAGCCATATTCCATTCTTTTTTTTGGGTGGGGGGGGAATATTTCATCTTTTCAATCATTTTTCATTCTGAGACAACATCATCTGTTTTTCATGAATTCTTAATTCGAACTTTCAACCCTGGATTCATATTTTAATCACCAATCATTCCTTCCACATCTGACATTCCATATTTTAATCTTGTTTTTTTTTGTGTTGTTGCATTCTTAAACCATTGTCTGGCTGGACTACCGATGCTATTCTTTATACATGATCCTCTTGGTTGATGATATCAATACATACATGTATTTCAGTGATATTCTACATGTAGATGTAAATCACTCTGGAGTCTTTAATTAGGAATGTCCATAAAGTAACCTGATTGACATTTTCATAATGATTATGACATACCACCTGCCCTCTGCTGGCAGCGTTCCAGTGTGTGCATTACAAAATGTGCAGGGATATACATTACACGATCTTATATTTAACATGTCAAAATAATATCTTGCCTTTGCATATCCCACACACTCATCACTAAAATACCTGGTGAACTGGTCCCGATTCGGTTGTGCGTTTGAACCTGTGTTCGTTTTCATATGATACTTGACCTTCAAACCCAGGAATGATAGTCACAACTTTGTTTTTTTCAGTAAGACCACATAAATATTACAAATAGCACTTTTCATTTGTAAAAATAAAGAAAAGTCTCTGTAAGTTAACATCTTTAAATTCCCCCTCAAGGTTTTGACATTTATATACGTTATTAGCACTCACTGCCAAGCATTTATAGCTTCAACTGATCAACAAATTAATTGTTTTACAGTATTAGCCTTATCACTCCATAAACAAAGTCTCAAAATGAAACAAGTATAAGAGGATATAATCGTAAAATTGTTTATATTATATATTATCACTCAAGTGCGCCATGCACATATGGGTTACTGGTCTGGTACCATAGGCTACAGCATGGCTTGTGATAGAAACGTGTAGTAAATTCTTTGGAATTAGTTGATGTTGAATAATCGAACTTAATTTGTATTTAAAAATCAAAAGGTATGCCTTCAGATATTGATTTCATAACTTAAAAAGTATATTAGTGAAGTTTTTTTGATTCAACTGGTCTATACAGACATGATATGATTCCTGACCTGTCTGCGCAAGAAATGAAACGCCTAGGGTGAATTTGTATTGACTGTTAACTTAAAAGCTGTAATATTAATCATTTTGGTGCAACGAATATTTTGATAGAAAATTTTTATGGGTTTTAATGACCAGTTAACCGTTTCAAGAATTACACCCTTAATACCTACCATTTCAAATGTAAATGTATTTGGCATAGGAATCAATTATATTGTTTGTACATAACAACAATTTCATTTTGAAATAAAAAAAAATGTTTTTGGTACACCAAAATTTTCATACGTGTACCTTCCAATTTCTTTTTAGCTTCTATTTGCATATCCAGTGCTTTCTGTTGTCTTGCAAGGTATTCCTTAATAAAAGAACTTTGACCAGCAACTTCATCATTTTGCAGCTAAAAATAAGATGCATAAGTTCATTAATTGTTCCAATTATGTAAATCCTGGTTTAAAATTGTGCCAAACTGTCAATGCAACATTTGAAATGCATTAACCATGACAACTAAAATGAATTTCACTGTGATATGACAATTCTACAAACCTGTAGTACATGTATAGGGTGCCCCACGTGCCAACTGAAAAGTTGTTCTTGACACGTTGATCCTGCACGTTTTAGTTGAATAACTTACTACTGATTTCTAACAGTCTCGCACACTCGTTGAGGCTATAAATAGCAACAGCGTGCGGAAATGTTCAAAACACCAAACACTACTACAGCCGTAAAAAATCTATTGTTGACGATTCTGAATAGCAATAATATTTAACTTTTTGGTTATTACGGCATCTTTAGAAATTACGCTCGTTTTATTTTTTAAATTGCCTTATAATTAGCTGTACCATTAGAAGCTGCATATTTTGGTTAAGTACAAATAATATCTCTGACTCAACGTCGTACAGCAAGAATATGATACTAGCAGTAGTTTCATTTTACTTTTACAAGGTTCTTAAAAATATTGTTGAGTTGCCTGATGTTGGTGCTTCTAAATTCAATTTCTTGTTCCATGTTTCGTAAAAAAAAGTAGTCTTGATTATCCCGACCCGTCAATTAGACGTAGAATGATCGGTAGACTAGTTAAGCGAGACTAATTTCAAAACAAGGGCACGTAACCTATCTTTTACTCAAAAGTGTCTGGATGTTATGGACCCCACTCCAAACCATTTTTCAGTATTACTTATGTATGGTTTAATGATCATAGCTTATGAAGTACAGCATGGTCGTTTATTTAGTGACTATAAATGTGTGAAACAGATTTAAGGCTTTCTAAATATATTAGTATTGTGGTGTAATTGTCGAGATATTTGGAGATATTCATTTAGGGTGGGGCACCCTAACATGTACCACACAGTTATCGGGATTGATTGAACTGGGACTGTATTCTGGACTAAAAGTGTTGCTTTTTAAGTTTTCTTTAATCATAATCTTCCTTAAGATACATGTATATTACCCATGACACATGACATTGTAAGTTACTGTATATTTATTTGGGGGGGGGGGGGGGTGAATGGCCGGATGGTTAGCGTGCACGCTGTATCATACGGCCTGCCATTGAGTCAACTGGCGTGGTTTTGAATCCCCGGTTGTAAGAGTCAAGAAGTAGGGTCACCTGTCCAACCTCTTGGGTTTTCTCCAGGTACTCCGTTTCCTCCCACTGCTAAAGTTCCCGAAGTGACCTAGTTTGTGTCGAGTGGAGTGGACGTTAAACCCCATTTCTCTCTATATATATTTTATTTACTTACTTCTAAGTTAGGTGCCTTGTCTGAAAAGGAAATAATATTTTGTTTAAAATTTAAAACGAATTTAGAATAGAATTAATATCTTTAAAGCTGAATCTAACTCTAAAGGCATTGTGACTGTCATGATGTTAAATACGAAAATAGAAAGATAAAATTAATATTTACTTTCGTCATGGCATATTATTTTTGAATTGAATCAATTATACTGGCCACCAGCAATATGTTTAGTGGTTTTGTCTTATATTATAGTACTATTTAACTTGTAGTTGTAATGATAATAAGCCTTGCAACTTCAGTTCATCCCCCCACCTGTCCATGTTTAGCAAGTAATAATTTCTGTTTTGTTCAAAGGTATGCAAAAGTAATAACAGTATGCTCGAAGGGAAATAACTCCACTCATTATTCTAGGTAGAGTGAGAGTAGGCCTACTCACTTTCAGTATCAACAGGTACATTCTGTAATTTTTCTAACTGTAATTGCTGCAAAAACAAAAATTGTAAAAAAAAAAAATAACGTCTCATCACCACAGCGTCAAGTATCAATATTATCAATTTGTATTTACATCCTAAGTCGATTGGACGGTCAGGGATATGTGAATATTTAATAAGTAAAAAGTAGGTCAATCAACCATAACACAAGCCACCGAGCGGCATTTTCAATGTTTACTTGTTGTAAACCAAGACTGTCCATTCTGTCATTTCAATACTAGATAATTCATTTACTCGCAGTAACGTGACAGAAATTAGAGTAGAGTTGAATTCTTCGAATTATTTAGTCAATAATACAGTTTATGTGTAGTGACGTGATTGAAATGGGTGCTAATGCCCAACCAAGACCCAAAATGTATTTTCTCAATTCGGAACTTGCAAAAGCAAGACCCAACTAAAATAATGTAAATACTGCGATGTGCTTAATACATACCGCCTTTAATCTTGCAATTAGCTGTCCCTTGCTGCCACTCTTTGATAATCCTCGTGCTTCAAGCTCTTTTTTTAGATCTACGACCCGAAGTTCACCTAAAGTTTTCCCTTCAACCAAAATCGGTTCGTCGTCCGCCATTTTCCCAAACTTAGCTAAGGCAGTGCTCGTTTATTTCCGGAAAATACATTTTATTTTGCCGAATTGAGATGTTAAGTTGCATTTTTATATGTGTATGTCGCAAATCATTTTAGAATATGAAAATTATACAATTTATGAATACTCATTTTAAAATTATGAAACCAGATATAAATAACATTACATCGGGGGTTTCCGTGTGAATCTGAAATAAGTCAAGGGTCAAGGTCGTCATGTCAGAGCATTCGGCTTACCATACTTAGGTTTTTGTTATTATTGCCGATTGAAGGGCGTTCAGATACTGACCCACTAACTGCAGTAAAATTTAATGCAGGGTAAATTCGGGTGTTTCAATCAAAGGGGCTGAGTAAAACTAAAGGGTTTATTAATTTAACCCACTGATAGTTCTGTTGTACATTGTATTTGAAGTGTTTATTATAGTTGTTTCAAAAAAAAATAAGAAACTTATTCATCATAGTGTTCAACTTTGTGTTCAATTATCACATGCCTTGGTAATCTTGTTATGAAGGTCTTTCTTTATGAAAATATTCTTTCAATTTCAGAATAAAATGGATCCGTGTTTGACAAAGGTGATGAGAAGCATTGGTGGGGCTTTAAAATTAGATGACAACAATAATTATCATGTAAGTAGTAAGAACACTTGATGACATTTGGGTTAGGATTATTTACATCTTGCTTGGTATGCAACTTAAATTTGGACATCATTTTTCAAAATCTCAAAAATAGACTGGCTTGATTTGCAAAAGGGCCTGTTTTGACGTGTTATTTGTCAAATTGTCAAACAATTTTAATAGCCATCATAAACTTTCATAACATAAAGGCTTGGAACTTGAAGAGAGATGCCCTGAAAAACTGAGTTGATTTTCAGAATTTGCAAAGTTTTCAGAATTTTTAATGAACTGAAAATGTCTGTTCATAGTATAAGTCCCCGTAGCTCAAGCATGTTAAAGACTAGCCAAATATCTCCCAGTTCTAACCCTAAACCCATTACTACAAACTACAACAAAGCCACAGGCAGAGTCCTACCTTATTATCGTCCCAAACAGACAGAATTATTCAATTACTTCAATATCAAGGGTCCTCACTTTGTTTATTCTCATGGGGGTTGGATGGCCGAATGGTAAGCATGTGCACGCTGTATCATAAAGCCTGTCATTGAGTCAATTGGCATGGTTTCGAATCCCCAGTTGTACAGGGGGGTTGGGATGGCCTAGTGGTCCAGGGTTTCTGCGCTTCGACCTCTAGCTGGCCGGTCACCTCTGGCTTGCGGCTGTGGTTTCGAGCCCTAGTGTGAGCGTATGTGGCATGGAGATAGGGGCGCCTTCTCAACCTCGTGGGTTTCTTCCGGGCACTCCGGTTTCCTCCCACTGCTAAAGACCCCTAAGCGCAAGCGAAATATTGAAATAAAATTAAACCATATGTTAGTCCTGAAATGACCTAGTTGTGTCGAGTGGACTTTAAACCCCATTTCTCTCTCTCCCCAGTTGTACATGACAAGGAGTAGGGTCGCCTATCCAACCTCTTGGGTTTACTCTGCTTTCCTCCCACTGCTAAAGGCCCCTACTCACAAGCGAATTATTGAAATAAAATTAAACCATATGTTAGTCCCGAAATGACCTTGTTTGTGTTGAGTGGACATTAAACCTAATCTCTCTCTCTCTCTCTCTCTCTCTCTCTCTCTCTCTCTCTCTCTCTCTCTCTCTCTCTCTCTCTCTCTCTATTTTCATTTCACGACAATTCACAAACGGAAAATTACAGGGGTCTAACTTGCATTGAGTTCGCCCTTTGTCAATATCATAGGATTAATTTATATAAAAAGTGCAAAAAATTTGAAATAAAATTCATTTGTTGGTGATAAAAAGGAATTGCTAAACAAATAAATAAATAATTTTCCACAAACAAATGTGTTGTTTTTCAAATTAATAATTGTACTACTTTTAGTTAATTTTTTGGTAGTATTGACCCATTATTTTACAGAAATAGATTGATTTTTTTGTGGATTAATATTTGTGAGGACCTTATAGTACTGAGTGATCAAGGGAGATAACTGGGATAATGTGACATTATGGGGATGCTCGATTCACAGTTCAGAACGTCCCGAATTGACAGAATTGCAATCGAGTGACACGGAATTGAGTCCTGTCACAGTTCTGCCTGTCCCGACAGTTGAGGTGGTGTGAGTGGAATCGTGACGTATTTTAAGTAACAAATATGTTTCAGCTGCCATGATTGGTTGAGATATTTTTTATGCAGTCGGCACATGCGTTGTACTCCGAAATTCTCCTTTTCACTCGATTGATACTATAATTTTTGGAATTGAGAGAATTTAATTCCGGAACGTTCAATCGAGTACGCCCTGAGAATCATATTTAAAATTCTAAAATTGACTCAATTTTTTTTAATTATATTTGAAGTATTATGTTAGTTTTTAACAGTAATGAGGTCTTATGAGACAGTAATTAAGTAGAAAATTGGGTAAATCGTCCTGCCATTAAAGTTGATCGTTGTCACAGTGTTATCTGATATAGGTTTAGAAAAGAAAGAACTTTTGTTGGTTTGAACTAAGCAGCAAATTAGTTAAGTCTACCAGAATACACTAGCAACAACATAATGACGAATTTTGTCACTTGCATGATCTGTTTGAAAATTATGTTCATCTGTGATTTTAGATGCATTATTTTTACGATTTAGATATGGAGCTGGACGTACCTACTATTCAAAAAGAATATAAGCTTATTGAAAATTTCAGTCAAGTTACGGTATTTTGACCGAAGTTGCCAGTTGTTGAAGTGTTTAGAATATAGTCTTGATTGTCTAGTACTAATGTTGTGATTGAAGAATTCTTGATTATCCATTTGTAAATTGTTATTAAATGAATTGCGATGGTGTTTCTAGAAAGTTCATTATGGGCTTGTCATGTGATTAATTGATAATTTGTATATTTGACGCCAAAAGAAATACATGTTATGTAATGCATCTTTGAAGCAGCATTATGTGAGAGATAAATTTGTCTGTTGCTGGTCGGGGAGTAGGGTGTCCGAATGGTTAGAGTGCGCTCTGTATCATACGGCCTGCCGTTGAGTCAACTGGCGTGGTTTCGAATCCCCAATTGTACGTGGCAAGGAGTAGGGTCGCCTGTGCAACCTCGTGGGTTTACTCTGTGTACTCCGGTTTCAAAGACACTACGTGCAAGAGAATTATTGAAATAAAATTAAACCATATGTTAGTCCTGAAATGACCTAGTTTGCGTCGAGTGGACGTTAAACCCCATTTCTCTCTCTCTCTGTTGCTGGTCGTTTTTTCTGGCTACAAATGTTATATAAATCATCATTTAGTTGTTTGATTGACACGTAAATAAATAATTCTCTAGAGCATCAGATGGCTTAGATAATGAACAGATTAGCCATATGCTTGTAGATGCCCTTAAGCACTGATTGGTCAGCCATGCCCCCTTTCTTTCTTTCAAAATCTTGCATAATGCATCTTATGAAATAAAAAATTCTTTTAAATATTTTGGTATATGGCCTTAGATGTATTTTATTTATTATAGGATGCCTATTTACAATATGTAGAATGTGTATTGAATATTGCTAGTAATCTCCTGCAGTATGTCAGAGCAGATGGTATGTATTAAAGTCAAGTATTGCAGCCCACAACCTAACTGCAATATATTGCAGAATTTCTTCTCACCATGTTATAATATTGCAAGATATAGTGGTATTGTGTATCTAAAAATATTCAGAATAATCAAAATGCATGTAAAATTACACGTTATGTTTAACCAACTACAATTATAAGTCAAATGATGACTTCTATGTTTCCAACAGTCACTGTGTCTCAGTACAGGGCTGAGATAATGGTAATAGGATGTAATCATTGCATTTTGTAACTAATGACCTTGTAAAGAGTAATGGAAGATTTCAAAAGTAATGCGTAATGGAAATGTAATTAATGGCCAATTACTTTTCAATTACATTTTATGGCACACATAAATGTTTCCAATATGACAAGCCTCAAGTTTTATAGCACCAAAGAAGTAAATTGAGTGTATCTGATATAAAATCCAATTCATTATAACAGGGGCGTAAAAAAATTTTTTGAATCCACTAGCCCAGGGCTAGTAGTCTACTGTCAGACACTAGCCGGCATTAATATCCACTAGTCCATAGTTTGACAAGGTACAAGATTTAATCTTCAATATTTGGGCATATGTTATGTTACCTGCCAACCTATCTTTTGTTGATAAAGATCGTAGATTTGATTGCCTAATAATTAAGGAGGTATAGGGCTACACAGTTAACCGGTCACTGTTCGGTTAAAAAAAACTACTAACTCATATCATATCTGACTTTCATAAACAGGAATGGTAGCCACAACAATGTTTTCTTTCACTAAAGACGATATAAATACTTCATATAGCACATGTCATTTGTAATTTATCTCTGTAAATTAACGTCCTTTAATTGTTTTGCCATATTTATTTACCTGGTCACTCTGTAAAGAATCTCAAAACGAAACAAATCAGTTTGATGTGCTGATATAATATTAAAATAGACAGGATAGTATAATTGTTTATATTATGACTCAAGTGCCATGCTATGTGTCAATAGAGTCAAAGTTGACGACACACAGGTCACTGGAACCATTGGAAATACCTGACATGTTAAATAATCAAAATTATCTTGTGTTTAAATATACAAAGGTATGCTTTCAAATATTTATGTCAGACCTAATCTTAAGTGGTTTATATACCTGATCTGTCAAAGCGTGCAAAATGGAGAAATGAGATGAATGAATAGAAGAGTATGTACAAAAAAATGTACATACAGTTCTAAGTTTTACTACAGAAAATCTATTGTTATGACTGAGTTTTTGAGTAATAAATGTGGGATATTTTACAGTTTATTTATCTATATCGTCACTAGTTTAATTCACAAACTAGTGAAAGAGCACTAGTCCAGGACTAGTATGGCTAAATAGATCACTAGCCTGTAACTTTTATTTTTGGTAGCCCCAGGCGTCGGGCTAGTGGATTTTTATGCCCCTGCATTATAATCAAAGATTTGAATCAGTTCTAACAAATAAGTGGACATTTTAAAAAAAAATTTATTACTTTTATGTAGGACCCTTCTTTAGATAAACTAAAAAGTGGATTTGTGAAAAAGTGTATATTGTAATTGTAATGTATATTTTTGGTTTAGGAGGTAAGATTATTATCAGTAAATCTGTAGAGAAGCAGATTGAATTGGGTAAACAATGTATGGAAAGATTGTCATCACTTCGAGTAGAATTTAGTAAGTTTAGTTTTTGTCATTTTATAGTAGGGAAAGCATTTTGAATAAAGGCAAATATAACTTTTTAAGGAAGTTCCAGTGGTTTAGTTGTTTCATGTAATAAAAAAGTACATTTTTTACCCTGTTTTCACATTGTAGCTGCTCTGATCATGTGGGCTTATATTTTGGTACCGAGCAGTCTATCTTTTTGGATAAAAGAGTCTGGGCTCAGCTTAACCTTTAGAATATTTAGATAGAGATTTTATTTGATTAGATATAAATTTGATATTTTGGAAATTTAAGAAAATATATAAAATGATTATGTATTAGCCAGAACGTAATGTTGATACATAAAACAGATACAGTTACTTTTTTGAAGTTGTAATTAAGGGCTTTAGTGATCAAATGTTATGGCCAATCTCAGTTAATTAGAATACTTATTTGATCATGTTCTTGATTAATCTAGCAGCATTTGAAGAGACAAAAACAACACAATCACCTAATTCTCATGTCAAACAGATTGGAAGATTTGCTGCTCCAGTGCCACCATTACCTTCAAATAATACAGATGCTGCTTACAGTTTGAAGAGGTTGGTTTTAGTCAGAAAATATAATGGGTGGTAAAGCCGATTATTGTCTCAACAAGCTGTCATATTATAACATAATATATGAATAAACTTTGGAGATGTACAGTTGCTAACTAAAATTTACTTAAACAATAATTCCAATCAAGTTTGGGGGGCATTTTATGACAAATATAAAAATTAAAATATAATATTCTCTCTTTAATTGGGAACAAGTCTTTTCTGTCTTTATGATTCAGCCAGTTTAAATAGGTTTGTGGTGCAAATCGTTTAGCAATAGAGAATATAGAATGGAAATTGAGGAATCATTTGTATTTTACAATGATGTTTGTTTCTTTTGTACATGTAGAACCTTAACACCAACAGAAATTGCTTTTCGTCAAAATCAGTCCATAATGAGAGCTTATAAAGCTAGAATGGCAAAAATGAGTAGTGGCAATCCACAGGCAGCAAGTTTGGTAGGTATATTTTCTAGATATCTACAACATACATGTAGTTGATTATTCGATGTGATACTACTACCTGGTGTTTTTACGTCCGCTTCTACAGAAATGATATTGCAGACAAGTTCAATGTGATTGTTTCAACTTGCTTTTATATTGCCATCAACCTGTTTAACAAATTGGCTTATCGATAGGGCTACAGTTTTTAACAAATTTTTTTCAGAATGTTGTATTCTGTTAATTATCACATTGTAACTTCAAAATGAAACCAAGTCAAAGCACTTAAATCTGGTAAATTCAATTAAGTCATGTATTCCGATAGTGATGGCTAGGTTTCTTCAAAATTAAGTGAAATCAAAGCACTTAAACATGATAGATTCTTGTCTGCAATATTACCAATCAACCAAATCTTGGCTATATTGGAAAGAATCATTACCCCCTGTCTACCACACCCCTAATTTATGATATTGATAAAATGGAATAAATATGATACACACAAATTTATATATTTTTTTAACCCACATTTATCAATATACATATATCTGATGCCTTAGGCTGTACAGTGTATGTCACATGGAAAGAAAGACCTCTCATTAATCAGACAATACAATTATAAAAAAGGTATAAATACTTGTTTAAGATACATTGTCATGGGTACTTTAATTGATTCGTTTGTGTTTATATACATGTATGTTAAAGTTGCTATCTATGCCTCATCAGTACACAAGCCTCTGAACTACTAGTCAACATCATTATGTAAGTCATTATTGGTCAACATTCTTAATAGGATTAACGACATAATCTACCTACACTCTTTGTTTTCTCAATCACTCCTGGTTCTGCCTGCTAAAATCTGATGTTCTTATTGTGATGGGAGTGTCGTCACTCATGTCTTTTGATTTACACTATATAATGAGGCATTTTCACATCACCAACATTATTGATCCAAAAATTGACAGAGCTAAGGGATGTTGTCTTCCCTCACAATGGTACAGGAAATATAAGTTAGAACTTGAAAGGTAACACATCATATTTGGACATGATTAAAACTAAAAGACAATTCAGTGATGTAGCATATTCATGTACGGTACTCTAGCTGATCATTTCTTTTTCATCTTAACATTCAGTTAATTTTGGCACATGGTGCATTATTAAAGTCTGTATTTTCATTGGACATTTAGTGTTGCACTGTCTGTTACCATTGCATATCTTATTTATGATTGTTTTTCACATTTTATTTCAGAGTTTAACAATTCAAAGAAAGTTAGCTGAAAATCTAGCTATAGCTAATGCTCAAGAACAGGCTGTATCTTTTAAATATCTGTTTTGGTACATTACATATTGTTTGTTTTTTAGATGTCAGTGAAATCATTTGTATATGTTGAGATTTAATTGAGATAATTATTTTCTAAAGACAATCGACTAAAGACAATCGAGTCTTCCCTAAAATTGAATCGCTAATAGTAATATTTCAGTTCAGAGAGAAGCAATTAATCTGAAATCTTCAGCATAATCTCTTTTCATTATATATTTTCATGATCTATTTTTTTTAAACTATTATAGCGAGAACTGTCAGCTCTTCATCTTATGTCACCTTTAAGTATTATATAAAATCAACGTTAATTACTATCTGGTATTATATAATTAAAATTATTTCCATGACAAGACTAAAAACAATACATTGTGAAAGTTTGTCATCAATCCAAAGAGATCATCAGACTTTTGATTTGAATAGTATATCAAGGAACGGACGAAATGACTAGTGTTAGATAGCAATAGCCAGTAACTGATGATTTTTTAAAAGAAGTAAATAGGACTTCATTTAATTCTTAAACAAATTTGCCATTAATGTAAAATCAGAAAACACATTATTGTCAGTGATAATGTTGTGTAGACAGCATGGCCACATGGTGTTTGTTTATATCTTTTAGGGGTTTTAAAACTCGATTGTGTCCGTTCAAAATCAATTCATCAATAATATTTTGATCATATTTGTAAACTAGAGATTCTTCGCTTTACAATGATGCCAATTATTATGCAAGAGGAATGGCCGGTCGTCCCACAGCGAGCGAAGAAACATAACTAATTTCGCCGAGAATTTTAAGAAACAAGACAGATTTAAGAATACGGTACTCTTACAAAACATTCAAATAAAGGTGTTCTAAAATCTTTTATTGCTATTTTGATCTTTTGTGTCGATAGATAGTATATTTATAGACTCATTTTTGTGAAAATCTCAATTTCGATCAAAATCAATAGTTTCACTTATTTTGTCTCTAGTCCAAAATTAGATTTTGCGCATTCCGACTCAAGATGGTGTGTTCAGTCACATATGTTGATATACTAGTTTAGCATAGAGATAAATCAAAGTACAAAACCTTATTTGGTATGTAGATTAGTAATAGTGTGGTGGTGAAATGGTACAATGGGATTATCTCAGATTTTTACACATGCTTGACATTCTTTTACTAGCACACCTGTGTTGTTTTTGTCATAATAAATTACAATAATAATCAACAAACACATACAGGTCTGGTATGGCTGTGTGGCCAATAATAGAAATGTTATGACTGATTGAGACTGATCTAATCATATATTTATATTGAAAGTCACCTTTAGATCTTAATCAAATTATTGATATAAACCCATGTCATATTGCAGGTAGACATTGTGTTTATAGTTTTATGTTCAAATAGGTCAAACATGAGCTTGGACATTGATTTTACCTTAATCAGACTTATAGTTATCAGAGAAAATGAGAGATACTCAAAGGAGACTAGATGATCAAGCAGCTAGGTGGGTATATCTTATCAGTGTTTCATTGATAAGTTGACTTATTTATTAAAAATTCCATATTTGTTTAGTAAATCCATATTTATATTTTAAAAAACAACAAACAAATAGAATTAAGAATGTAAGCTATGGTTCTTCAAAGAATTTCAGATAGATTATTTAAAATAGAAATATTGGTGCATATGATATTTTTTTTTTTCAATTCAAGAAAAAATGTTTATATAAGTGATTTATGCTTTGATGATTGTTATGTCAGATTTATGAAATCATTTGACTAAATGAAATAATGCTATATGTATGTATGAATTAGACATTGAGCTGTACACCTATGTTGAGTTTAGGAAAATTTAAATGTATATTTCAGGCGTTTTGCCTCACCTGTAGGTATGTCTGAAGATGAACAAGAACAGAGACATATATATAAGAAAATATTACAATACGAACAGCAAGCTGTAAGTAATTTCAAGTCATGAATTATTTCTTAAATTTTTCAACTGTAAATATTCTGTAAATTTTGTTACAGGATAAGCTCAAAAAAACTCTTTAATAGTAAGTGCAGGAGTCCATTTTGTAGCAACCCATTTGAACTAGACATTCCAAAGAGTGTGAGAATTACTATTCTTAAATGCATTTATTTATAAGTTGCAGTTTTTCTTCAGTTAAGATTATTGCAAGAAAGTTCACCATAAGAATCATATATTGCATACATCATTGAGTTTGGTTAATAGGAATAGATCTGGTTACTGTTGCTGTAAATCATTGAAGAATTTAATTCTTTTGTAGAAATGGTTATTGGAATGGAGAAAGAAACTGTCCAATTCACCAAAAGATCCTGTTATTATAAGTCAACTTATTACAGAAATACTCAGGTTTGTACTTTCATATCATGATATAAATATTCTAATATTTTTATAGTCCGTGATTTGTGGTGTTGATAAATATATCTATACAAAATATGGTAACAAATTCATTTCAATGTAGACAGATTTACACAGATAGGGTAAATGGGTACAACAACAATGTCTTGTATTAAATCGTGACCATAATCATACAGGGTCGCTAGTATAAATTCAGTTATAATGTAACCATATTATTTGCCATATTTGCAGATGTGAAGACCATCCTCTGACAGTGTTGTTAAAGAAATATCAGTATAAGATATATGAAAGATTGTACCCTTTAGTTTCTACCAAGATGGCAGATATCAATGAGATATCTGTTCCACTACTACCTAAATATTATCCATCAAATATAACACCTACAGAGATGTCACCAGAAAAAGTTGACAATGAAAAGAGTGCAAAAAATGTAGACATTGGCAATAATAATCAAACAGACAATAAAGATAACTGTGATATTGATAGATCCAAAAATGTAGACATTGGCAATAATAAAATTGAGACAGAAAATAAAGATGACTGTGATAATGGTAGTTTAGGAAATGTAGACATTGGGAATAATAGTATTAATAAAGATAAGAAAGATGACTGTGATATTGTGTCTGACACTGAAAATGTGATGAAAAATCTCGAAATTGCTGTTGATAAAAATGAACAATTGTGTCAAAATTTAGAAGAAGAAAACCAAAAGGTATCACTGACTTATCGTTCCTTATCAAAAGAATATGAACAGTACAACGATGAAGATATGGATGACTTGTTTGATGACGATAATGATGATGCTGGGAGACCCGAATGTGATAAGGCCGACTATTTACCGAAACCAAGTAATCGTGACTCGTATGTTGTTTTATCTGTGAAGGATGTTAATCAACAATCTAATTCTAAAGACAAGTTTTTTAATTTTAGAAGGCAGAGTTTAGAATGTGAGAAGTTAAAAGATGAAGCGTATTTCAGACATTTAAAGAGTATGTCACAAGATGTTCATAACGCGTTAGAGAAATTGATAGTTATGTTTGCTATAACATATGAAGAATTAGATAGTGCTGAGGGACAAGACCAGTGTTACGCATCTCTTGAAGAACCATTCTTTAAACCAATATGGAAATATCTACTAACTCTATTCAGGTATCTATTATGTATGACTTATTGTGAATATATATGAATATATATTTTACATTGCTAATGACTTCTCACTAAAAAAAAGTAGAAATTAAGAAATAATTAGTTAAACTGCATGTCTTGTAAAACTCAATTTATTATGTCTTTGGCCTAAACATTATGATGGTGTGTAAATATTCAATATATTTCTTCTTCTTTTTTTTCAAATTTAGATTATCGAATAAAAATCAAGAGATAGCCCTGGCCTACAATATGACAAAACATACTCTCTCTACACCAGAGGATTACGGTGTATCCAAAAAACTTTGTTTAACATCTGATATGAAAGGTTTATTACCATTTCAAAGTGCTATTGATGAACTTTGTAAATTAAAGAATCACTATACAATGCTGAGTAAACTTGAATGTGTTGGTAAGTATATGTTTAGCATTTATAAGCCCACATCTCGATATATATGTACCACATCTGATTCTCAATTGTAGAAAAAAATGGAATTTAATTCATTATTTTGCCATAATAAGTTATCACCATCCACGTTTAATGTTCAGTGTTTAAGAAATTTGGTGTATTAATATATCTGAAATAGAATCTTACTAAATAAATGAATTAGTGTTTAATGTCTTACTGTTCTGCTCCGACTGAGCTAATAAAAATGGGCGTACAGTGTACAAAGGTAACTTTGGCCCGGACAACGGCACTATGGCCTACTCTTATATTTTACGTGCACACCAATGTGTTCACAGGACCTGGATTATATTCCCCCTTCCAAACAATTATACATTGTTCCTTGCCAGGTCCTCCATCCTGCACACCTTACAAGGAGGAACCACGCTGGAAAATCTCGATGAACTTTCTCGGTCAAGTCTTTATGTGGCATGAAGTAGGGTTACCTGACTAACCTTTTGTGTTTTCTCCAGGTACTCTGATTCCATCACAATTCAAAAACAGACCCCAAGTACAAGCACATTTTTTTAATGAACTGATGTTAGTGGCAAAGTGATTAAAGTGGGATGTAACGTTCTACGTTTCTGAACCAACCTGCCTAATGAAGACTGTCATACGCCCATACAATGTGCAATGAGTATGAGAGACATTTATGTCAGTATAGCAATTGAATTCAGGGTTCTTTAACGTGCACGCCACTGTATACACAGGACCTTGGTTTCTCATCTCATCCAAATGACTGTCCTTGCCAGACACTTCGGTTATGCACCAGTTACAAGTGTGAAACCACGACAGTTGGGAAATGACCTGGTTAGGATTGGTTGTGTGAATGTTAAACACGGTTATCCTCACTCTTTATATCTTATAGAATATCGTTTTAATTACAGTTAATGTATGTCGACTGGTTTGTGATTGTGTAGAAAATTTTTATGTTACCAAACAAATAGAAGATGGTGAAATATCCAGTACACCAAGTGTGTAAGTAAATTATATATATACTTTAACAAATTAGAACTTGGACTGCCCGAAACCAGTGTCATATGAATAGTTTTTGTGCCCCCAACAACTAGTAAACAATCATATAATATATTTAGCTATTTACATGATATTGGTGGTTTGAGGCCGACAAGGGAGCCATTGTTTGGAGTTTGGATATATATCAGTTTGAAAAAGATCACTTTTCTCAGACATATAATTTTTACATGTACCAAGTATGAAATAAGTCAAAGTCAATATTGAAATTTACAAGTGTACATGCATTGACGGTTAGAGGGTTAAGTTACACATACAACTTTAAAGCAATACAGCTCAATATTATGAATAAAAGTTCTATTTATTGTGGTGCCAGTAATAATATGTACATGTATATGTAATTTGTTTGTAGCGGAGCTGATGATCTTTTACCTATTTTGACGTATATCGTTATAAAGAGTGGTATACCTCAGCTAGTCTCTGAATGTCAAGCCATGGCTGAATTTATACACGAAGGGTAGGTATATTTATTACTTTTTAAGATTTGAATAACGAAACTCATCTATTAAAGACGGGCGCATTTTTTTGCCTAATTAACTCTTAACTGACCCAAGGCGACTTTTGTCGACACCTATGACCTTACCGTTAAGAACCCACGGCAACTTTTGTGGACAAAACCAGTTAGCCAAATGCAACGTTCCTAGTGCAATGAGAGTTACTTCCCTTATAAACAGGCGGCCTTTTCTCATTTGTTTAGGCCTACTTCCTGTTTGACATTTTGACAGTTAAAATCTCACTGTCTCTTCTTGAAAAAGGAAAATAAAACGGTGATATGCCTAGTCCTATACGACAACGTTCTCCGTGCGACGGGTTACCATACTTATTGAATTACAGTGATTCAGATTTTATCTGTGGTGTAGATATTTATAGTTTTGCGTTAGAATGTGATAGAAGCTAGGCTAATCAACAAAATTTTAATTACTTTTAAATTTTAATAATCATTGATGATAAATCATTTTTAGTTCACAAAAGCCAATCAAAAAATAGAAATAACCATTAGATCTATGTCTAATTTAATTTTTTTGTATTAAATTCATATTTATGAAAATGGCAATTTAGAATATTTCATCCATTTACATGAATGAATGGGTCTATTTTCAGTTGTTATTACTGATATATGACTTTAAAATGCATGCATATATTTTTTAACATTATTGACCATTATGACGTGGGTTTTTATGACGTTATGACATCAAACCTCTGGGTAATTTAAGAGTTAAAATCACTCCTAAAAATCGCCTATATGCCCCTTTATGTAGAGCATGATTCTGTTCGCAGAAACATTAGCCTGATCAATCGCTCGTATCAAGCATGTTAGATATTTTAATCACAGTGATCAGGTGAAAAAAATAGGCTGGTCTGCCCTTAGTATAATCGATTGACTTGGACATCACTTATTGAACCATTAATATACTTAATTCGAACTTTAAGGAATAAAATCAACATATCTAACAATTCTATCCCAATGATACTGCCATTACAAGTAACACTTTATTAAGCGACATAATGGGATGTATACCACAGGTACACTGTGTAATAGCACAGAGATCTTATTTTATGTTCGATATCAATAACCTTTGGTCATTACCTGTAATTTATTGTTACAGGTTGTAAGAAATATATTTATAAGTTGTAAGAAATACGATATTTTCAGATAAAAATAAGTTTTTAAATTGTATTTGGTTCTGTCAGCTCAGTAGAGCTAATATTACTATCGGTTCATGGATTTTCAAGAAATACAAGGAAAACTTATGTTTTATTTTACAGATATATTATGGGCGAAGAAGGATATTGTTTAACTTCACTTCAAACTGCAATTACATATGTCTGCTCTACTGACAAAAGTTGAGAGATCCACCTCATATTTATTATTATTAGTTACACTGGCACTACTGTTAACTGTTGAAACATCCACCCTTCATTACTTGAGCATGCTTTTCATCAATATCTCCTGTCAAAAGGCCCTTGGTTGTGGTGTTGGGTCTCCTGATCCTGCTGTCAAATAAAATGCAGATCGAAGCTGCCAACACATGCCAATCTAATTTGATTCCATTTGAACTGTTCACTTTCTTTTATAACTATTTTAGTACAAAATGTCCAACAATCCTTTGTGATAAATATTGGAAAACCATTGGTTAAACTTGGGTAGTTTAAATATTGGTAACACAATTTATTTTTAAACAGGTACAATCATAGGCGTACAGGTTCAATGACAGTTAGGAGGTCAGAACCCGGAAAGCCCCCCAAAATTTCAGGTTGTGGCGTGGGTCTTTTTCGAGAGGCGACAAAGCAGAGCTTACCTTGTATGGAATCCCAAGAAAATTTTTGGAGTATTGGACGGCTGCAAATACGTTTTCCTGCTTTTCCATTAGGGGCACTTTTTTTGCCATGTAGAAGAAGTAATTTTTTTTTTCAAATTACCCGTCTGCATGAAAAGTAAGATTGCCCGAAAGTTAGTGGGGCAGCTGCCCCCACCCCCCTGCCTCCTGGCTCGTACGCCTATGGGTACAATACAGTGTCTTATCTTTGTTATTATATAAGATATTTCAAGAGAGTAGAGGGTATGTCTACTATGCTTCAGTTGACTTTTGAAAGATCCACTCTGTACTTGTTGAGATTTGAATACAAAACTTAACACATCTGTAAGGCTATTTGTTGTAACCCTAAATTGGCCTAAAAGCAGATTTTAATGTTAGTAGAGTTATTTATACGCAATTTTTTTTAAAGAAAATTGCAATTTCTAATCAGTTATATTTGGTGAAATACATGAACAGTCCAAATTGAAGGTCAGTTGTTTATAACGCCTGCTAATTCCCTCTCAACGTGTTTTTCATTATCATTTCATTTTTGTGAGTCAGCCATAACTCATTACTTCCCCATTGTTTTTCTTCATTCATTACATAAGGCGCTCGAAATCCTAGAATACATAACTTGTGTAATGATTTTAAAATGCTCATTTTGGCTTAAATATCAGATATTAGGATCCCATATTTTCACTGCTAGATAACAGAAATGTTGATTGAAATGGACAGATATTGAATTCTGAATACTGCAGGCCTGGAAATAATGGGTTTAGATGTACCTGACAAAATGTCAGGCACTTATGTAATAGTACCTGATATTTTCAACTTATTGCTGGACATCAATAATATCAATAAAAAAGACAGATCAGTGCCAAAAAAAATGACAGGCACGAGAGGAATCTGTCTGTGCCGGATATTATCTGTAACAGGTGCCTTATTTCCAGGCTTGGAATTCTAATTCGTGTTTTTATACGCCCACATTTTTATGTGGACGTATATTGTCGTCGCCCCTGTCCGTCCGTCCGTCCGTCCGTCCGTCCGTCCACATTTTTTTGTGAACAGTCTACAGGTCACAATTCTTATCCGATTTCAATGAAACTTAAAATATAGGTGTATCACCCTAAGATCTCGGTTCCTTTCGATATTGGCATGTATCGGACTCTAACTTCATGGGTTATGGCCCCTGATTGTACGTTTTTTAGCTTGTGAACAGTGTAGAGGTCACAATTTTGAACCGATTTGGATGAAACTTGAAATGCATGTTTATAACCCATAGATCTTGGTTCCTTTCTATATTTGCGCCAATCGGATCGTAACTTCCTGAATTATGGCCCCTGATTGTCCGAAAAATCGCCCTTTTTAGCTTGTGGTCCCTCTGGAGGTCAAAATTGTTATCCGATTTAAAAAACCGTTTGATTATATCACCGTTCCATGGTTATGAAGGTTGAGTTCGAATTTCGTGAAAATCGGACCAAAATTGACGGACAAAATGGCCGCCGTTTGTACACGAATAGTGTGAAAATATGTTATATCAAGGTTGTGGACCTTATAGAGGTCACAATTTTGAACCGATTTTGATGGAACTTGACATGCATGTTTATAACCCATAGATCTTGGTTCCTTTCGATATTTGCGCCAATCGAATCGTAACTTCCTGAATTATGGCCCCTGATTGTCCGAAAAATCGCCCTTTTTAGCTTGTGGTCCCTCTGGAGGTCAAAATTGTTATCCGATTTAAAAAAATGTTTGATTATATCACCGTTCCATGGTTATGAAGGTTGAGTTCGAATTTCGTGAAAATCGGACCAAAATTGACTGACAAAATGGCCGCCGTTTGGACGCGAATAGTGTGAAAATATGTTATATCAAGGTTGTGGACCTTATAGAGGTCACAATTTTGAACCGATTTTGATGAAACTTGACATGCATGTTTATAACCCATAGATCTTGGTTCCTTTCGATATTTGCGCCAATTGGATCGTAACTTGCTGAATTATGGCCCCTGATTGTCCGAAAAATCGCCCTTTTTAGCTTGTGGTCCCTCTGGAGGTCAAAATTGTTATCCGATTCAAAAAACCGTTTGATTATATCACCGTTCCATGGTTATGAAGGTTGAGTTAGAATTTCGTGAAAATCGGACCAAAATTGACGGACAAAATGGCCGCCGTTTGTACGCGAATAGTGTGAAAATATGTTATATCAAGGTTGTGGACCTTATAGAGGTCACAATTTTGAACCGATTTTGATGAAACTTGACATGCATGTTTATAACCTAAAGATCTTGGTTCCTTTCGATATTTGCTCCCATCGGATCGTAACTTCCTGAATTATGGCCCCTCATTGTCCGAAAAATCGCCCTTTTCAGCTTGTGGCCCCTCTGGAGGTCAAAATTGTTATCCGATTTAAAAATCCGTTTGACTATATCACCGTTCCATGGTAATGAAGGTTGAGTTCGAATTTCGTGAAAATCGGACCAAAATTGACGGACAAAATGGCCGCCGTTTGTACGCGAATAGTGTGAAAATATGTTATATCAAGGTTGTGGACCTTATAGAGGTCACAATTTTGAACCGATTTTGATGAAACTTGACATGTATGTTTACAACCCAAAGATCTTGGTTCCTTTCGATATTTGCGCCCATAGGATCATAACTTCCTGAATTATGTCCCCTGATTGTCCGAAAAATCGCTTTTGTTAGCTTGTGGTCCCTCTGGAGGTCAAAATTATTATCCGATTTAAAAACCGTTTGATTATATCACGGTTTCATGGTAATGAAGAGAGAATTTGAATTTCGTGAAAATCGGACCAGAGTTGACGGATAAAATGGCCGCTGTCTGTACGCGAATTGTGTGAAAATATGTTATATCAAGGTTGTGGACCCTATAGAGGTCAAAATTTTAAACTGATTTTGATGAAACTTGAAATACATGTTTATAACCTATTGATCTTGGTTCCATTGCATATTTGCCCATATCGGATCGTAAATTCCTGAATTATGGCCCCTGATTGTACGAAAAATCACCCTTTTTAGCTTGTGGTCCCTCTGGAGGTCACAATTATTATCTGATTTAAAAAAACGTTTGATTATATCACAGTTACACCGTAGTTATGGGTGAGTTTGAATTATGATTTTCTGATGATTACTTAAAATGCAACAACTCTTGTTGACTGCCCGGACGATTTGGCTGCTGTGTGGGCGTATGTTTCGTTGCCTGGCAACCTATTTTTCATTTTGAATATAATGTTAAATATTGAGTTAGAGGTTTAGCTAGAAATATATAACTGTAATTATAATTGTTTTATAGGTATCAATGATATACATACTCTTATACCCGTAGTTACAAGTACATGTATGTGCAAATAATTATGTCAAATAATATTTCTTTGAAATAGATTTAAAGAAATGAAGATAAATTGTACATATTATGCAATCTGATGAAAATGCAGATCTACACTACATAAAGATCTGAACAATTGTTTTGGGAGGTCATATTTGTGACTTTTGACCCTATGACATCAGACATTGATGTTTCTCGTGGATTATCCACAGTGCCAAAAGCTTGCTGTAACAGATTGTTTCAATGTCTAATCCCTCTCATCATCCAGTTGATGTCAATGATAACAACTCTTCCAGATCCTAATGTAATAAAAACAAGTAAAACGAAATTTTAAACTATAAAAAACGAAACTAATCAGATTGCATATTATGTTACATGTGTTGAGTAACACCAATAAGGATATCAATTAACGCATATATACACTTTATAAAACAATTTGAGACTACCTTTTAGGTATGTCAATGATTATATTTTGTAATAATTGTTCTTGTATAAGATATTAAATGTTTTTGTTGAATAACTATTGTTGAATTTTATGGATGTTTATATTTATATTGCTAAATAAAATCATATATACTGTCAATTTTATCTTATGTTTTCCACCCTCCATTACCACACTTTGAACGATCTGTTTCTTTGTCGTAGAATGGCCACCATCATCTGCAGAGGACATCATTTATAGAACAGAATGGAATGGGGTTGAGGATATCGGGCCATTTGCGTGTATTACCAAATTGTACCTGGAACAATGTTTGTCATTTCTTCTTTCATCTGGTAGCAACTGCCATCCTTTGCAATTGAGAGCAGGGTTTGGAAAACAGACACAATCACCTGTCACAGTATTACTGATTGGACCACCATCCAGTAATTTTGAGGGGATTGATGGCCGAATGGTTAGCACGTGCGTGTTGTATCATAAAGCCTGTCATTGAGTCAACTGGCGTGGTTTCGAATCCCCGGTTGTACGTGACAAGGAGTAGGATCGCCTGTTCATCAAGGTGGGTTTTCTCCAGGTCGTCCAGTTTCCTCCCACTGCTAAAGACCCCTATGCGCAAGCGAATAATTGAAATAAAATTAAACCATATGTTAGTCCCGAAATGAGCTAGTTTGTGTCGAGTGGACGTTAAACCCCATTTCTCTCTCTCTTGCCAATAATTTTCTAAAAGATCAGGATGCCAGTTTGTTAGCATTATGATCTATCATATTTATTTAAATTAACCAGCGAAGAGTTATACAGCATCCGATATGACTAGACCGGCTGAACCTGGAAATTGTATACAAAGTTTTCTTACGATTGATTTTAGTCAAGAAGTTTTAATGACGTGGAGGCGGCATGACGTCCTTTGGTGAAGCCATTGACGCCATATTGGTTAACCCAAAACAGCGTCTTTCTGATTCTGCTGACGATATGCCGGGCTGATCCGGGCACCCGTCTAAAGTAAAAAAAAAAAAAAGAAATATTATTGGGAGAAAATTCTTTTGCCTGTTAGTCAACAAAAAGAAGTGCCCGAAATCCCAACCTTCATTGTTCGATTGTTTTCGTGCTATTCATTTAAATAATTTTCGCGAATTGGTATCTTTAAATTGATAATGGATAAAAATATATGTTAAATTCAGTGTGATAAACAGTGTCTAGCGCCACTCTAAGACTAGTCACTGTGTTTTAAGGGCGATATCCCCTCACCCCCCCCCCCCCCAAAAAAAAAACACCCCAAAATAATAAATGCCAGAAATTTTTGAGCCGTAAAGAATGCATGCGACGACCGGGAATTTACAACCTTGATATGATATAGCCTACGGAAAAAAGCCCGCGGCCTGCCTTGTCTTATTTGTGACTGACGCCCCCGCCCCTCCCAACAATCCTCGCTACGTGTGTATCGAGGACAGCATATTTGGTGACACTTTCAAGCGATTATGTAGGGAAAAAACACAACGCAATGTCGATTAGAAATGACATTTGCTGCATTAATAGAGTTCGTTATATTCATATGTTCACACAATATTTTCAACAAAGAGTTGTAAGTAGGGTGACTCGTGCATTAAATAGAAAGTTGGACTCGACACTGCTAATGTGCACGCTTCAGTGACTAGCTGTGTCTCGAACTGATTTCTCGCCTTCTACGCATTGTGATAATGATCAGCGGTGGAGTCTATGAGACTATATAAATAGCCATTGCACGTGTAATCCTCTACAAATCTATCAACTATTACAACCGTAAAAAAAATCGATTGTTGACGATTTTGAATAGCAGTAAAATTTAGCTTCTTGGTTATTACAGCAGCTTTAGAAATTACGTTCGTTTTAGTTTTCAAATTGCTTTATCATTAACTGTATACCGTTAGGAGCGGCATCTTTTGTTTTAGTACAAATAATATCAAGGTTCTTAAAACAATTGTTGAGTTGACTAACATGCGTGTTTCTAAATTCAATTTCTTGTTCCAACTTTCTGTTATGTTTCGTAAAAAAGTAGTCTTGATTATCCCGACTTAGACTGGTCGGTACACTGGTTAAGCGAAACGAATTACAAAACAAGGTCACGTAAGGCTCTGGGTCACGTAACCTATATTTTACTCAAAAGTGTCTGGATGTTATGGACGACACTCGGAACCAGTTTTCAGTCTATAATTTATTTATAGAGGGTTTAATGTTCATTGCTTATTAAGTACAACATGATCGTTTATTTAGTAACTATAAATGTGCGAAACTGATTTAAGTCTTGATATATATACTCTTCAAAAACCCCTTTTTCATCATTTTTTTTATTTAAACGAAGTCGTTCTTTCCATAAACCTTACTTGATTTAATGTCATTATGTAAGGATAAAAGAAATTCATTATTGGTTTTAAATGTAGTGTCACTAATGGTGACTGGTAGGCCTAATCCTTTATGTCGAAATTTGTTATCGCTTGATTGCACCAAGAAACATGAATTTAACAACTTCGAGAACTTTTCGCATGGAACCTAAATCTAAGGCCTTTAAAATCCCGGGGTTCTCGGTTTCCTAATCAGTTGCACATGTAAACACTCAACGAAGCAAGTGATGCCACATCTGAACGAAGACCAACGCAACAGCGCTAAATGGTCGACTACAAGCGGGTGAATCCATGACAGATGTAGCTAGGCTGCTGAATGTTTCCCTTAATTCCATTTCTCGCCTTTGGGACAGGTACCGACAGCGAAGTTCAACACGTGACCGCCCAAGCTCAGGCCAAACAAGAGTGACCCCACCTGTCCTGGATAGTCACTTCCGGTTACGTCATTGGCGTAAATGGTTTTCAACAGCGACCTCTACTGCAGCAGCAATTCCCGGACGGCGTAGAATCTCGTACTAGACAGTCCGTAAACCCCTACGTGAAACCGAATAACGAGGCAGACGTCCCCGTTAGAGCTTCTGTTTTGAAATACGCCGACACCATGAAATCCAACTTTAATGGGTTCAGACACTGAGGGTATGGCCACAGCAACACTGGAGAGCAGTTTGGTTCAGCGACGTGTCGCGGTTCTTGTTGCAACAAGGCGATGGTAGAGCGAGATACCGACGACGAAATAAACTTTGCGTTTTTTTTGGGGAGAGTATATAGGCCTATATATTTTGGCGTAATTGTCGAGATATTTGGAAATATTTATTTATGGTGGGTCACTTGATTTGATATTTTCCGCAGGTTAATTTTATTGGTTTTTGTTTTTCGTGTAGCGCGGTCCTCCTGCAATTACTATTGTAAGAAATGAAAACAGCCAAGTTCAAAGCGGAGCGAACACAATAATTGTATTTTAGGTCTTTGAAGCTTTATAATTACATGTGTCATAACCCTGACAGTAATTGTCAGAGATCTTCCGATGACCTCAAACACTGTGTATAACTTTCAAATCAATCAGATATTAACTTTAGACTCTAGAGTCGGTACAAATATTTCAAAGAGACCAAGGACCATAACTCTGGCAATAATGATCGGAAAACGTTGAAAATCTTCTGAAAGTAAACACTGTGTATAAATTTAAGGTCATCCGGATGTTAACTTTAGCCACTAGGGTGTTCGCAAAGAAAATCATTAGATTTCTTCGTCTCATAACCTTAAACATCGTGTATAAAATGATAGTCAGTTGGATATTAACATAAGCCTCTAGAGCGTCCACAAGCAATTGTGGACGCACGATCGGCGGACCGAATTATGTCGAATAGCAGATTGGTATTCATTCGAATTAATGAACACACTGGTCGCACGGTAAACCGGTCGTACACCAGTATATTTTTTTTTCTCTGTGGGACTAAAAATAAACGGTCAGATCGTTAAGGCATTAAAAACTGCCCAAATTTATTATAACGGTACATGTTCTAGGTCAATTATATGCCTAAGCATTGTATGTACTTCACGGATTGGGCGTAATTTGCCTTTTGTCTCTTATCATCACCCCCCCCCCCAACTTCTGCACTGATTACTTCTCTACATTTTTATCGATCCAGGTAACCTATAATCTTGTTCATTTATAAGACTGGCTAGTTCTGAACCAGGTTTAGGATAACCACCATAGTATACAGCTTCTCCTCCAGCAAACCAGGCAGCCCACCAACTGAAACTACCGACGGACATCACCGTATTCTTACACATTCCTAAAATGGCCATATCGACTTCCGGTCTATTATTTTTCCGCACAAACACAACATCGTCGCCATTAATGTGTGTTTTGCACCATGCAGTGTCATCAGAAGCTACTATGAATAATCTAGATTTAAATTTATCTCTAAAATACTTCATTGCTCTAATATAGTAGTTTTTGTCAGGTGACGTGTAGCCATATTTTCGTAAATGTTCTTTCTGTACAAAATCTCCCCTTCGCACGTGAACACCGATCAATACACAAGCACTGCTGTCACACTTTCCTCTTTTGAGTAACGAAATTTGTTCTCTTGCATTTATTTCGATATGTTTCTTAAATTTCAATTCTTTTCTCAATTCGGACTGGGAATCATTAAAATATTTCCACGACTGGTAATACCCAGTGAGGCAAATGTCATGTTTCCCGCCGATTTCCATTACTTCACGTTCGAAAGTGCACCCTTTCTTTTCTTTGAAATTGATAACACATTTGCAACTCCCAGTTTGGGCCGAAAGCTGAAACATTTGTAAAAGTGGAAGAGTGATAGGTACGGTGGCATTTACATTGTTTTTCTTGGCAATACCAAACAGTGACGAATATTTAAAGAGGAGATTTCCTAATCGGCCTTCAAACTTTACGCATGCTTTTGAACTAGTTTGAACTGGTGTTTGAACTGTTCGAACTGGTGTTTGAACTGGTGTCATCATGTCATCGGTTTTTGGCGGAAGCCATTCAATTATCTTAGCATATTTGTTTTGTTGACCACGAATATTTAGCTTCCAGACAAATAACATTGCTATGCATACACTGATAATAATCCATTTTGATTTAGAGTTACGCATTTTGGAACTGAAAAAAAAACAAAAAACAGGGCATTAAGAATAAATTTATAGTTATGTATAATCAGCAATATGAATTTGATTTGGTAGCGCAAGCAACGGCATCAACGGTTCATACAAATTGTTTTGATAAATAATAGAACAAGCCTCCAAAATGAAATAAAATTGAACCTTTTTAACAATTTGGTACATTTCTAGACAATCGGATACAACACTTTGTTAAAGAATAAAATTTTTACCACCTACTGTTTTAGCTATCTTCTCGTACTACATTTATATTCTGTTTTGCAAAGATATGTATACATCCGCAGCAGTGTATTACGTATATTACAGCGTGACTGCGTTGTATAATAGAAGTACTATAATGTTTACAACGATTAAAATTTAAAACTACATGCACAGTCTGGTATGTACACCAAGCTTAACTACTATCACCTGTGCGCTATTGTTTTTGCTTTGTATACAATGCTGTATGGAATTTGGAAATTCCTTATGAAATGCCTGGGAGTTGAAAAAAGAAAGTGGTGACTGTGATTACCATATTTATTGCTGGACTTCTTTCATCGGGCCTTTTCAGCTTAATTTGTATTTTGCATCAGATGTTTGAATAAGTTTAATAACAAATCTATCATAGATATTACAGTAATTGATAAGTCAGTGATGTGCAGACGTTTGTTGGTGCACAGAGGTGCAATCGACAGAAATTAGATTACCTGACATTACGAAGTGTTGAAAATGAATGAGCCGAAGCGAGAGCAGGTAAAATCGAGGCTTGGAAGGCATTGCATTCCTGCTTTTTTAAAATTAATATCGGTATGGTGTATTAGGTAACTAAAGCCCATTAAATCCACAGTGTTACTATGTAAATATGTATAAATATACTATAATGTCCATCTTTATACAATGACATTATTTATGAATAGTCCCAAGACGGACGAAAAGTACTTTAAAATGTTAAACACCTTAATTGTATGCACCAATGACCAAAATGTAGGGCCAAGTCCTGATAAGTTTTAATATACCAGATGAAATACACTATTTTATTTCAATTAATCAGTCCGCCACATTAATCAAGTTCGGTGCCAAATATAAAATCTTCTGGAAGAAAACACTACTTCCTATTTTACAGTTTATCTTCTCTGGCCTCGCTTTTTAAAACACGCATTGACATGTACATCCGCTTGTTGGGCTGTACGGCGTCTCTTACAACGAAGTTAACAGCGATTATTTCATATTTAAAAGAGAAACAACTTGATTTCGCATTTGATATGATGCACAATAAAATTGATCCCGCAATCTCCTTTCTATGTACGCCACTGTGATAAGTTATCTTAGAGTGCGATAAACATCCACTATTTCGAGACAAAACAGGGGATGAAAATGACATTTTAATAGAAACCAAGATAATTACGGCTAAGGAACTTGTTTGCATCCGCTCAATCTAGCCTCTTGATATTGTCCATTCTGGACCTTCTTGCATGGTCATTCAAACGAATAGTATATTTATTTACCGCTAATCAATTATTAAATAATGTTGTACTCACCCTTTGTTTGAATTATTATTGGTAATATACGAGTATTATTTACAACCCAGAAAGATAAGTGGATATCTGTGTGTGTGTGTGTCAACATTCGTACCACCTCTTAACCGGGTAGATAACAAATTATTAGAATTCAGTTCCTTTTCATAAATTGTTTATTTTCACAAAACTTATCTTCCGCAACGGATACACGCAGTTACGAATGTTGTTGTATTAATATTGTACAGCTTCGCTTCCGGCTTTGGGCATGCTTTCGAGGAAGTAAATTTGTGTAATATATTATATAAACACTTCTAGTAGTACATAGTAATACCACACACGCTAGTGTGGCAAAAATCTGGTTACAGATATAATATTTTCAATTTATACAAAGTACAATTGCTAAAAATATATAAGGATCAGGCGTATCACAAACCGCTACTGTAACACTATCTTAGCGATAACAGAGATCAGTTTAGTAAATGCAGCATGTTTACAACGGAACACAGTTACATAGATACAACAAGACTACACTACATCGGTAACTTTAGATACAACATGAACTCATCAGGACGATGCACAACTATACTAACTCTAACATTCTGTCTCTCTGCCAAGGCAGCGACTGAACTCGGGCGAGTCCATACGTCGGTCTCTGCGTCTCTCTTGTCATCTTTAGTTGTCTGCCTAACTGTCGGTAAACTCCTGGTTATATAGCATACGACCCATGGTCATACATGCAATTGTCTCTTTAATCTCGTCATGGACTGCTTTCTGAACCACGTGTATTCCTTTGAAGTCATGAGGAGCATGTACACAGATCAAATGTAGTTTGTAAATGACGTATTGGATTAATTACATATTTAATTAGATTATAGTTATTCCGTGCCTTAAGAGAAGATTATACAGAGTTGAAACGTCAATATCATTTATTATCAAAAAACAGCTGATGTTGTAAAGTTCTAAGCACCTAAATGACCGTTCAATTTGATGAATGTTACTTAGAGTACTAGTCGTTCTTTGGGGGTGACGCTTTTCGAAAAAAGCCCAAGAATCCGCCAATTCATACATTGCGCATGGATTGTCTTCGATTTTTGATATGACGTCTCAATATCAAGATATCTGCGATACGGTTATACTTAGTTCCTGATCCATGCATGTATTGTGGTACTTTTTATATATAATTGGCCATAAGAAGGCTTTCCTCGATCACTTGAGTATCAAGATTGTCATTTGAATTAAGCGCAGATAAAAAAAAAAATTAAAACGTTTTGAGACGCGCTCCATCTTAAATAACTGTGACAACTCTCATCGATAAATTATAAAAACAGTTTTCTTCAAAGATGCATATTATCATCCGCTTTCATAACAATTTAGTTTCATTGTATTTAAAAGCTGATATTCATGTCCTACCAATTTGCTTAACCCATGGCAGCATTGTCATTTTCAAATAATGTTTCCGACACTACAATCTAAATATACTATTTTAAGCAGTGATGTGTATTTCGAGCTTTTAGTAGAATTAAAGTTTAAATGCCCGACAGCCTAAGTATTTTGTTTAAATATAGAAAGAAATTTAAGAGATTAACTTACATTTTACTGCATGCGTTTCAATCTATTGTGTCTATGTGCACTGTGCAATTATTGACATAATGACAATATGGCAGTATTTACACCTGTAACCGTTATATGAAGCATTGACACAGCTGCTCCTAATTTATTATAATTGTATTCTGTCATTCCATAGACGTTAAAGGACTTGAGCTCTTTCATGAAACAACTCAAAACAATATGCCTAAGATACGCTTTGGGATGGGGGGGGGAACTTGAAAATGCCTTAATTTTGTATGACGACCCGAAGAGTGTTTTATGCCTGTACAAATTCCATTAATTCATCCTTCAGACTGGTCAGTAAATTTGTTTCACCGGGTAGGATAAACTGGTATTTTAATAGTTCACAAGGCTGGCTCCCATATATTTGACATTGTGGATTTTAGCAACATTTTGATCAGCAAGAACTTCCATATCTTGTCCATGAACAAATAGCAAATGCACCCATTTAATGATTTAAAACCTCCCAAAAGGTTAGATAATGGGAGAGGTTGTTTGTGAATTAGTTTAGAAAGAGGCTATTTTCTCCCACCGTAAGTGTCATAATTTTTACACCTTGCAATACAGTTACAATGATACGGCTTTGCACAGCACACTCATGCTGTAGATGCATGGTATTACACGGCAGTACTAATCAAATCTTTATTTTGTCTATAAGCGACATATGCCTGAGAGAGAGAGAGAGAGAGAGAAGAGAGAGAGAGAGTGTCACACGGGATCGTTATGAAGAACACCCAAGGCATGTAAGATTCTTTATTTTAGATTACTCAATATAATAAATATATGATCTAAAATGACATGCAGAAAATAACAGTTAATGCCAAATTCAGATAAACAATATTACAGAAAATAACAGTTAATACCAATTTCAGATAAACAATATTACAGAAAATAACAGTTAATACCAAATTCAGATAAACAATATTACAAAAAATAATATTATAAATAACACAAATACACCCCTTTAAATTTTAGCCGTTCATACTGCACTGTATACGAGTATAGATCGAACATGTCAAACTTAAAATAATCAACAACTATAGAGCTATGGATGATTAATTGATTATTGACAAAAATGTATAGACTAAAATATATTGAACATAATCTTACCATTCAACGTGTGGTCTAATACTGTCAATACATATGTAAATGTGTTTATTTCACATGTCTACTTATACCTGCTGAATGGTTAGAGTTTTAGTCAGAAACTTGGGTATAAAATGTAAGCATAAACTTTCAGACCATGGGTGGGGGGGGGAGATCCGTGCACTTTGTTAAATAACCAATCACGAAGTTCCTGTTTTTAATGCAGAAGGGTTCCGGGGAAGGAACAGAAAGAACCCGTCACAGAAATCGTCTCCTTCCTTTTATGTTAATTCTTCGATTTGAGCCCGTTCAATCTGAGACTGGAGCGACTTAGCTTCATGTTACGAGGTACTTACAGACAGTATCAGTGAGGTTTATCAGGTTATCCAATGAAAATTTGGAAGAGAAGACCGTAAAGGCGTTTTATAGCTGAGGCGCTGGAGGCGCCAGCCTCCTCGCGAAAAAAAATCAAAGAAATTGGAAAAGTAAAACGGGAGAAAAATGCTAAAACCGATGAGAAAATGAAAATGTACCCTAGTTAGGGGGGCCCTGAAGGCAGAGAAAAGGGCCCTACGTCTGACAAAAGGGTCCCTCTGGCCAAGTGAAAGGGCCCCCGTGTCCGAGTCAATCGTTTTCTATATACTGTTACTGTCGAATCTACTACTGAATGAGAATGTAGTCATTGCATTGGCATAAAAATCATCAATCAACCCCCCCCCCCCCCCCCGCGAAAGAGGGCCCTCAAAATAGTGTAGCCTCCGCCATGATAAACCTTAAAACGCCCCTGGAAGACCGATATTAAAACAGTTATTCTATCAAACTAATTTATCGATCATGTTAAAACGGCTCAATATTGAAAGCTGAAACGTTCAGAAACGGTAAATAGAATATTTGTTTACATTTAGGTGTTTGCATACTTAAAGGGACAATAACACTCTTGCTGGCTTGGCAGCTCTAGAAAATAAATAATAGTCTTATTCTAAGTACCAGATGTTTATTTGTCCTACCTGTTGTGTAAATTATCCATTACATCATATTTTACTTACGTTAACCTTTTCAAATCATGTAGTTGAATTTTTCCAATTCTCTAAATTAGGTGTGTTAAGATGAAATTTGTATCGTCAATTAATTTGAATATTGTAACATAATACAATTTGTTGGCCAGAATAAAGATTGGGACATATTATTCAATTACAACAAGAGTGTTATTGGGGCTTTAAACAAACATTGAAATGTGGATTGCTTCTTTATATTGTCGATTGAAGCTGTGTTTATACACAGAAATTTGACCTTCTATCTGTATATATATATGCATACACCATACCGAACTAGACAATATATTTTTTTATTATATGTCTAGTTCGGTTTGGTGTATGCATATTAACGCGGATAAAAGTTTAGATTCCTGTGGTTTATAACAGGGCCGTAACTAGCTCAGAGCAACAACGAGGGGGCTGTAAAATTGACGGACAATGTATATATTATATTGTTTTTATCGTCTACAATTTTTTTTCACCCCCACCCCCTGCTACGGGCCTGATTCATAACAACGACTTTGATCACATCGCTCCGATATGAGTAAGACGCCTGTTTCCTGAATTTTGAACAAAATTTTATTTTGTCGTTTTAACTGCATATTAGATTACCCACAAACCCACTAGTGAAAAAGTATGTTGGTTGCCCGAAAGACTTCTGATAGAACAAGATATTAAAATAGGAACATCAAGGGCAAGGTAAAGTGACACAAATTGTCACAACACCTGATATGGGGTCCTCAAAAGGACATCCACAACAGCTTTAGAACATATGAAGCAAACAAACAATTCAGCACAGATGCCCGAATATATACACAACAACCAATAAGGGTTCAAAGTTTGACTCTATCTTTGTTTTAGCACATCAAGTCCATGTAATCAAACTTTTTTCCCAACATCTTCCATTTTTTCAAGGGACTACTTTTAGATTTTTTGTATGGAGCATCATCCCAAATATCATCCGAATCAAATATTTACGGTCTCTGTGGAAAATAGTAAATACAGCATCAAAATTTTCTTGAAATCTGCTTTTGTGTTGAGTTATTTTTGTATTTAATGCACATTTTTATCACTTCTTAATTCACACTTAGGAACTTTGTGTCTGAAAGCGTAATGATATCTGACTATTAAACGTTGGATATATTTATAAGTTTCACAGTAAAATATTTTGCAATCAGATTTATTCAATATTTATTCTCACTCAATCCAGTATTTAATCTATGTTCGATTGTATACCAATGTAATAGTCCACTAATGAATGTAGAAGCGTTTAACCATACCAAGAATGATTGGAAAATACGACGTGTTGCAAATAAGAGACTAGTTGCAAATGGTACTACATAGAAAAGAATTTGCACCACAAACATTATATTTAGTTAACCAACTAAATAATTACTATTCTAACATAACTGAATAACAAAATTTTAAATAAAACAAAGATTTTTGATAACATATGCCAAGACTTGACTACGGAAGCCATGATGACTTGACAACGGAACCCATGATGACTAAGATTTTGACAGTTCTGTATTCATCAAAATTTAGAACGCCCCATATGAATAATGTTGATATTAATAGAAGTCACAGTTCTCACAAAGGATTTATCGATAATTGTGATAGTATAAGTCAAAAAGTATGTACTGCAACTTACCTTTTTGTGTCGTTGTACCGCTCACCGAAAGTGCTGATTATGACAATGATTTATTCTTTAATATTATCGAATCACATAAATGACACCTAACTTGTATTCTCATATGAATTCCATCTTATTCCATAGTTGTTATATTTAAATATTTAAACATTTGTATTTTACATAAACATAGGGTAAGGTCAAGGATTTGAATTTCGGAAATGACGATAGTTCACGAAGACATTGTTTATAAGACGGTAGGTGTTTTATTACTAAAGGGAATACGGCAAATTGTGTGTATGGTAATGTAAATGAGACCTTTACATATCGATGTAATGTTCCATTGAACGTTGTCAGTTTAACGATCTTCGGCATCGATCAGAGAGAGAGAGAGAAATGGGGTTTAACGTCCACTCGACACAAACTAGGTCATCTCGGGACT
Organism: Patella ulyssiponensis; assembly: GCA_963678685.1. Classification (NCBI taxonomy): domain Eukaryota; kingdom Metazoa; phylum Mollusca; class Gastropoda; family Patellidae; genus Patella; species Patella ulyssiponensis. The sequence continues at coordinate 47,823,575 of OY783229.1, read as the reverse complement.
AACATATGGTTTAATTTTATTTTAATAATTCGCTTTGGCGTAGGTGTCTTTAGCAGTGGGAGGAAACCGGAGTGCCCGGAGGAAACCCACGAGGTTGAGAAGGCGCCCCTATCTCCATGCCACATACGCTCACTACAGGGATCGAAACCACAGCCGCAAGCCAGAGGTGAACGGCCAGCTAGAGGTCGAAGCGCGGCACTCTAGACCACTAGGCCACCGCCCCCCCCCCCACCTCGGCATCGATCAACTCAAGATATGAAGGGTCATTTTTGACAGGGAAATAGTGTATTGTGAGTGATTTAGTGCATTTTGGAATTTTTAATCCAAGGGCCGCCATTCTGTGTTGGAAAAAATATATACAGTCTTGTTGGTTTCGAGACTAGTTTGCAACAAGATGGTGTCGCTACAGTCAATTTACTTACTTCAATAAAACATCTAAAAACCAGAAATGCATTTGCTGCCTTGGTGCGATGACCGTAAAATTGAATAATGAGGGTTAAATGACTGTGAAGATATAATATGGGGATTTTATGGTTTACAAGTTAGATACCCGGCAATGAAACGTGATAAGTAAACATGCATACACACATTCAGTCATACATTCATACACACTTTGAGTTAATTTATATAAATTAACTTGGCAATAGCTTGATCGGTTTATAATATTGTGAATACATTTGCACCCAGATGAATAGTGTATTATTGACCTTGAGATCTAGCTAACAAGTAAGGTTTATGCTCCGCTCACACGCAAGCTGATATTACAAACAAAACTTTTAAGATCTTCTCGGAATTCACATTAGTTCTAGTTAATAGAATAATATTCTTTTCATGAAAATGATATCTATAAAGGCAATTGTATTTGTATGTCATAGACAAAGAAAGTTACGTTCGGAAAATGAGCGATTTGAAGTAAAACCTTTATACTGATAAATATTGCAGCATTGACCAGATTCTATAAAATAATCGTGAGCAAGAATTAATTGTCGGAATTGTTTAAATTTGATATACTTATGACATTGACAAACAAAACACAGAACAGACAGTAAACCAAGGTAATTTATATCCAAATAAAAGCAGTATCTGCGCACGAAAAGCTATGTTACGATTTGGCAGATACGAAAGAACCATTGACATCGTCGACTTTTACATGGCGATATTAATTCTGGAATATGTTTTTGTAAGAATAATGTCATGTCAATCCGATTCCGAGACAGAAAGCATAATCGTCAATCTGACCAATAGTGGGTCTATAAATCGGCTTTTGACCCTATGACATCAGATTATTTGTGCACCGCACGCCAAGAACTCGCCATAACAGATCGTCTCATTGGCTAATGAACGTGGTTTAAATAACAACTCTAACGACAAGTAGGCCTAAAACGAAACGAAATAGGATCTGTGATTTAACCAGATTGCATGAGCGTATGCTAAAATAGTACAGGCCTCTGTGATTCTGGCAATTAAATGTCATGTAACGTGACACACTTCACCAAGGCCATGTTTGTTTTGATTTACTGATTGAATTGGTTGGTATCAAATTATAGAAGGTGCCATGTGTTAATTTTTTTTTAGAATCAAGACTAAGACTAGTAATTATTTCCCCTTATTTCATGATGGACGAATTATTTTTTTTCTCCCCTCTTCCTGCATTTTTGGGTTGACTTTTTGGTCTAGATTTGGAGAAAAGGCATCAAATTTTCAATTTACATAGCAGTTTTGGGTAATAGTGAGGATATTACAGCGGAAGGATAGGGGGTGTAAAATGTCTTTCTGCGGAGCAATCATTGGCGATGCTCGATTCACAGTCCAGAACGTTCAGAATCGGCAGAATTACAATCGAGTGGCGCGGAATTCAGTCCTGACACAGTTCTGTCAGTCCCGACAGCTGAGGTGGAGTGAGTAGAATCGTGACGTATTCCTAGGTAAAAAATATGTTTCAGCTGTCATGATTAGTTGAGATATATTTTATACAATCGACTCATGCGCTGTACTCCGAAATTCTATTTTTCACTCGATTGACACCAGTTTTGGAATTCAATTCCGGAACTGTGAATCGAGCATCCCCACTGTGTCGCAAGTGAGATTTTCACCCCAGTCAACTTCAAATCCCCGTAGCAAAAAATCTAAACGGTCAACCCCCTACAAATTTATGATGAGGAGATTGCCAAATGTGGTCCCCGTTGGGCCTAAAAAGATTGGAAGCAACGGAATGTTGAGAAAAAAGCTACAGCCTGTGATGTTACAGGCATTTAACATTGAAGTCAATGGGCAAATAATTACTAGTCTGAATCCATCAATGATTTAACATAGTTGTCTCCCTTCAATCTCAAACGTCTTGGACATCCAGTGAGAAAATATTTCGACGTACCTCAAGTCAGTTAAAAGGCATTTTATTATTAGGTTTTTTTTTTCAAATTGCTCAATAAAAATTGTTTCAATAGACCGCCCATTCACACCTGATAAGCGTTGGATGCATGTGGTTCATTCAGTATTTTGTGTATGTATATCAATATTTGCATGCACAGTAGAGAGAGAGAGAGAGAGAGAAATGGGTTTTAACGTCCACTCGACACAAACTAGGTCATTCTCGGACTAACATATGGTTTTATTTTTTATTTCAATAATTCGCTTGCGCGTAGGGGTCTTTAGCAGTGGGAGGAAACGGGAGTGCCCGGAGGAAACCCACGAGGTTGAGAAGGCGCCCCTATCTCCATGCCACACATACGCTCACACCAGGGATCGAAACCACAGCCGCAAGCCAGGGGTGACCGGCAAGCTAGACCACTAGCCCCCCCCACCCCCGGAATGCACATTAATGATTTTTTAGACTAGTTTCAAAGGCAAATGTCAAGCAGATCGGACGATAACTTATTTAGTTTGAGACTTAAAGTTACAATTTCATATTTTTAAGTTATAATTTTAAAATGTATTAAAATAAAGCCTTAAAATAGATTGTATTTATAAACAATCCTACCTTGTTAAAGAATAATCCTATTTATCCTATAATTCACTCTTGCCAGTTGAAAATTAGCAAACATGTCATTTTCAACTTCAAATTCAAACGTTTGAAGATAGCTATGGGGGGGAATGGAAAAACAAAGGAGGTAATTGTGTTATTATTTCCTGTGACAATGATTGTTATGCCCGGGAGATAATGTCCATGATCGTATTATAGTGAGTTGACAACCTTTTGAGCAAAAGACATATAAATAATTTTGTTTTGACTTTCATTGAAAATATGAAATTACCACTTTAACGATATTTTACGATGTAAACAGCTGTCAAACACCAGAATTAACCATGTTATTTGTTGAAATTCAATAGGCGGTAGACAGGAATGGGGTTTGGCGTCATTTCGGAACTAACCTATATTATATTGCAATGATTCGCTTTCGCGTACCATGAGTACATTATGTCTTTAACTGTGGGAGAAAACAGGATAACCCAGCGAAAACATACGAGGTTGGACAGGCGACCCTACTGCTTGTCACCTACAAGCCAGGTATCGAACCCACACCATGGGTATATGTCTTTAACTGTGGGAGAAAACCGGAGAACCCAGCGAAAACATACGAGGTCGGACAGGCGACCCTACTGCTTGTCACCTACAAACCGGGAATCGAACCCACACCACTTGGCTAACGCACACGCTTAAATCATTGGGCCAACCAACAGAGAGAGAGAGTGAAATGGGGTTAAACGTCCACTCGACACAAACTAGGTCATTTCGGGACTAACATATAATATGGAGAAAACCCATAGGCGACATTTGACTCAATGACAGGCATAGACAATTTAATCAAATCCACTCAAACCCTATTACGAGACCCAAAAATTGACCTTTGACCTTTGTCACCTTTGAATCAGTCTTAAGCAAGGTTTGTTCAACTTTTGTCGCTCTTAAGTTATAATTTTGGTTTACTGGCTTGGTAAGCCAGATTTTAGGCTTTGTTTCAGTTATGGACTCTAAATTTTAATTACAGTCACTAATTAGTGACCTTTGACCTTTGTCACCTTTGAACCAGTCTTAAGCAAGGTTTGTTCAACTTCTGTCGCTCGTAAGTGATATTTTTGGTTTCATGACTTGGTTAGCTAGCTTTTAGGCTTTGTTTCAGTCATGGACTCAAAATTTTAATTACGGCCACTAATTAATGTTAATTAATTAAGCTCTTAAGTAGCATTAGCACAACATTTTATGATCTTAAGTCAAACATTCTGTTTCAAAGTGCTAAGTATGAATTCCTTGCAAGAAAATTGTGGATGGACATTGAATTTTAACTCCCATTAAATTTTAGGGGGTTAGGGGGAGCGCTCCCAGGTAAACGCACAGGTTACAAAACTTAAGACTTGCCTTTCCATAATGATCTAGGGGTCAAATATGTATTGCAAACCTCAAACCTTTTGGACTCAATATTTTGATTAAATCTCAATGGGCTCCCGGGTTATTTTGAGTGTTGACGAAATATAGCGTAGTCACGATGTTAATTACTATCGATACTATACTAAGCTAAGTCTCGATTATCCAGTTCTACGTTAAACAAGCCAACAGTGAGGCGGATGGCCCCGTCGAAATCCCAAAATAAATAGATGCACATTTATCTGTTTCAAAAGTATTCAGCAAACAAACTGATTATCTATACTTAGTTTAAGCATAAAGTTTTCACGATCAAACTCAATCAATATTTTGAAGTACCCAGGAGTGAAACTATACACAGTTTCATCAGTCCCCATCAGTTAGAATCAAAGTTATCTTGTTTCAAAGCATCGCGCGATAAAATTGCTTAGCTCTGCACAGTTTCATCAGTCCCCATCAGTTAGAATCAAAGTTATCTTGTTTCAAAGCATCGCGCGATAAAATTGCTTAGCTCTGCACAGTTTCATCAGTCCCCATCAGTTGGAATCAAAGTTATCTTGTTTCAAAGCATCGCGCGTTAAAATTGCTTAGCTCTGCTTAGCTTAAGTGGGGAATGTTAATCAATGAGCTCAGTCATTTTTATCAATTTTAAACATTCTACCTCAATTAAAAGTAGAGTTGTTATGTTCCAAAGTGTTGGGCAATCAAATTGCTTATCGCTACTTCGCCTAAGCCGAAAATGCTCATTATCCAATTTATACACCAAGATTATTAACTTAACCAATCAAATTGCTTATCTCTGCTTACCCAAAACAGAATATATGTTCACCTTTGAACTCATTCAAGGCATTCACTAAACGAATGCCTACACCAAGTTTGAATATTCTATCTCAATTAGGAGAGATGTTATTGTGTTCCAAAGTCTCGACCAATCAAATTGCCCATCGCCCGCTTACCCTGAGCAGAAAATGCGCATTACCGACCTTAGTCGAGGTATTGATGTAATGAAACAATACACTATATTCTCACTTCATTAGAACTAAAGTTTTCCTGTCTCGAGGCATCATCCAATCAAATTGCTTATCTCTGCTTACCCTGAGCAGATAATGCTCCATCAAGGCATCGCCTATTGACGCCTACACCAAGTATGACACCCACTCGACACAGACTAGGTCGTTTCGGGACTCGTGGGAGGAAACCAGAGAACCCAGAGAAACCCACGAAATTGAACAGGCGACCATACTCCTTGTCGCGTACAACCGGGAAATCGACACCACGCCAGCTGACTTAACGATAGACCTTATGATATAACGAGTGCGCTAACCATTCGCCCCCCCCCCCCCCAAAGAAAAAAATAGGAGAGTTAGTTCGAAAGTCTCGACCAATCGAATTGCTTTAGCCGAAAATGCTAGGTCGTTTCGGGACTCGTGGGAGGAAACCAGAGAACCCAGAGAAACCCACGAAATTGAACAGGCGACCATACTCCTTGTCGCGTACAACCGGGAAATCGACACCACGCCAGCTGACTTAACGATAGACCTTATGATATAACGAGTGCGCTAACCATTCGCCCCCCCCCCCCAAAGAAAAAAATAGGAGAGTTAGTTCGAAAGTCTCGACCAATCGAATTGCTTTAGCCGAAAATGCTCATTATCGACCTAAGTCATGGTATTTATGCAATACACCAAGTTTCATCGCTCTCACTTAATTAGAACTAATGTTATCCCAAAGGATCAACCAAAAATCAAATTGCTTATATTATCTTTGCTCACCCTAAGCAGAAAATGTTCATCAATAAATCGAACTCCACCAAGGAATTCACCTAATAAACACTCACCAGGTTTTAACATTCTAGTTCAGTTAGAAAGAGAGTTATTTTGTCCCCAAAGATGTGGCGGGCAGGCAGACGGACGGACCCATTTTAATAGTCCCTGCTTATTATATTTTTGGGCCGATATTCTAATCTATCCAATATCTCAATCATCTGATTGTCTGGATAGATCATTTCGGGCCTATCACGCGAATAAATATCGAAATAATAATTTATATAACGTTTGACGCCAGAAAAAGACCTGCGATAGGCAGATTTCGCTCTTGCATAATGCAGCTTTTTTTAAATCTATTGTTGCTGGCATTTTGACATATGGAGATATAGGTATGTATACGTCTTCTGCTATGGTAGCTAATATTGGTCAAAAATGAAGGTTTGTTTAAGATGCCCTCGGGCAGACATTACATGGAAAGAATGGTTTTGTCAACGTCTTCTTCTGTCTATTTTATTGGCTGGTCCCAAAAATAAAAAAGAAAAAACACAATACATTAGAATACTCGTTTGTATAAAAAAATATCATGCAAAAAGTATATTAAATAACAAATATATTTAATTTAATATTTATAATAAACGGAAATATGATATATACTAGATCACGTTGCTTTAACAGTGTCCATCCTTGTATTATTGATCAAGTTAAGAGAATTTGAAAAATGAAAACCCGTTGTCAAAACATTATTTAAACAATCAATAATAATGGAAGTGAATACGGTGTTTTAAAGATGCATTATGTAAGAGCTATATCTGCTTATTGCAGGCCTTGTTTCTTGCCTCAAACCTTGTATAAATTATTATTTAAACATTTTTCACATGCCAAGCCCATAGTACATCGTATGGCCGAGATTTAAAAGGATTTGAACATCAAAATCAAAACAATTACGATAAAATGGATAATCACGACTTGGTTTCGGTTGTTAAGTACCGTTACTAAGATAACAAAAGATCAACACCACATCTTCAAACAATCATAACTTCGACAAATATAAGTAATTTAAACTTTTTTAAATCTTACAAAAAGCATCTTTAAGAATTACTATATATTCTAACCCCTATAATTACATTCTTTTTCGTGGATAACGCATCGACACTGTCCTATAAATTCTGGTGATTTTCATTTTTAAAATCATTGTCTACTTTAACATAATTCTTTTAAGTTGAGAATTAAAAATAAAATCAATGTAATAGGAATGATAAAGAATTCGTGATATCTGAACGATTTCATGTTCACTGCATTGAACGACACGGTCACATATCACAAATTCTTTTATGCTGTCTCATAATCAATTCTATATACCACAACCAAAACCTTTGTCGTGGGATAAATAATTATACTTAATAACAGCATATTGACTCTATTTTGCCGAATATTGGTCGATTTGTTCAAACTTTTACACCCCAAAACAGTAACTGTAACCAGATAAATAATCAAGTTAAGTTGTCATACTTTACTGCTACCTCAGGAAAGGTTTTTATTTTATAACAAACGCTACAAATTTATAATAACGACAATGACCAAAGGCGACGAGACATAATTCATTTTGTATAACTTTGATTATTTAGGGTTTCCCATTCTTGAAAGTGTTGGGTGCGGACTGGGCCTTGGACCGTCATCTTAGCACTCACTGAAAAACATAATGGCCTATATTCGAGGAGAAATATGAGTTAGGGGTGGGGTGCGGCAAGGGTGAATCAAGCTCGGTTCGTTTTCTCAAGTTATATATTCTCCACCGCAGTGGGGATCGAAGCAAACAAATCGGTCCAAGGGCCCAGAACTACCCGGTCCATCCCTGGGCGCGGAACAGGTATTCTGCCTTCTTCATATCAACTTACCGACTGTCCCATCTGTTTCAAATAAAATTGAAGTATTTTATTCTTTCCTATTCAAGAGAACAAAAAAGAGAAAATTAAACCGCTCCCTAATTTCAGAAATCTTAACAAATTGTGCGTTTTATGTAGAACGATTTCCATTGTACCCAAAGACAATAACCTTGACGAAATGTTCAAGCGGATAACTATAATATTATGGGAATTGATATTTTGATATTTATTCTGTAATTAATATACAGATCTTAATTCATAATATTCAGGCTAAAACTGTTCCAAACAAAACTAACTTACATCCAGACCTTTACCGGTGCGCGTATCGACCTTACAACTGAGAGCAAATGGCGTTGCGGAACCTAATGGTAAATAAATACGAGTCGGGCTGAGCGTCCTTTGAAAGCAGTTGTCCACAGTTGAAAAGCCGACATTCGCCCCGCCAATCTGATTGAAATACAGATCTATATTTCGCTTCGTTTTTTCACACTTTCGATGGCCTACACTACAAAATACACGAAGATCTGGCCGGTTGTTGCGATAGGTCACGTCGGCGATCACACGAGTGGCTTTAGACCCTATGACGTCAGACACTTTATTAACCAATCCGCATTGATGTTACTAGTGGCTTACCCACAGTTTCGTGTAAAAGACGTCCAAAGATAACAACGCTTCCTGATCCAAGCTTCGTAAAACGAAATTTTGAACTATAAAAACGAAACGAAATAGGTCCTGTGTTTTAATTAGATTGTTCACCCCGCTTTACACCACAATATTATGACCTAATACTTCTGCACATTTGTGATGAGAAAGATATTCCAAAACCAAACAAATTTGTTCCGCATTTGATGTAAAGTGGGAAAGGGCTACTTCGATATGTCATTATGGTTGATAACAATTAATTTGTTATTTTGGTTATTTCATCACAACTGTGCAGAGTTCACATATCCATAGGTCATAGTACTGTTATTATATTTTAAAGGACATATTGGTGTAAACAATTATTAGATATGTGACAGAATTGGTTAAACACATTCCAAATATAATTTTAACACAATGATCATTGCAACGGTAGATTTTTTTTGTAATCTTCATAAATCATTTGCCGAAATCATCAAGCCAAATTTAGTTTTACATTAAAGGAAGAGGGTTATATCAAACTGATATAATTTGGAATAACGTGAAAGTGTCTCAACGTTTTGTTTAAATAGACTGCCACGTCTTCGTTCTCATTTTAATTGAATGAAAAATCAAATCATGACTGATCATGTTTAAAAATGAATGATATGTGTATACTTTTCGACCCAGTAGCTCAAGACAATGTTTGAATTTTGTATGTTATCCACGCCATAATGATTTCGAAGAAAGATGAAAAAATCATACATAAAACATTAAATAGTTCTGATTAATGTTTAAGAATGAATATTGTCAAAATAAATTCATAAAAATGATATTAATGCAAATAAGATTGGTTGTTTGGACCCAGACAAGTGTGAATATAATGAAACTACGTGTATAGCAATACAAAATTATAATGATCAGAATTAAAGGGAAACTATATCTTGTGATAATAAGAAATCTATAGCAGAACTATTTTAAAATTCACTATTCTTGAGCTACTGGGGATACATAGATTTAAGCTATTTATTTTATAAATATATTGATATGATCACATGTGGTATCAGGATTAAAATGTTCTACTTTGGAGTAAATTGTATCCTCAATACCCATGTACACTATTGCAAAACGTTTCTGTGTTGGACTTTTTCCTTACTAGGTTTATTAATGTTTTTGTATTCGGCCACATTTATTAAACGCAGAAACGTCCTCAAAATTAAACGTATGAAAGTCGTGGATTTAGTGAAATTAAGCACGCTGTCATTATCTATCTAACGTGAGTTAATTATTATGTATATTTGGGCACAACTGTCTTTATTTCCAATTGTATTCTGTAAGATATGCGTATCACATTAATTCAATATGAATTAAACGCATAGATAGTATTGAGATAAATTGTCTTAAATTCCGATTATATTCTGTAAAATATATGCGTATCACATAGATTCAATATGAATTAAACGCATAAATAGTATTAAGATAAATTAAGTCACCTAAGGTGCGCTATCACATTAAAACTGAGTGTAATGTGAATTAAATACACGCACACTATACTATTATTAATTGTTGACGACTTCCTATAGTAATAATTATTAGATTACCCATGTCGTTTAAACTCTATATGAGTTAAAGCATTAATAATATGTAGGTTGGCCAACGACTGATATAATCATAAAGTTATAACCGTGTATCTAACACGAAAAAAAAAAAACGCGAAGAGAAGGTGTCCCAGAAGCTCAGTGGAGCTTACTCGTTTGTTCCCGGTGACTGTATTCGCTGCTCGTACAAGCTTTTATAAAACGGCATCGAGGTTTCAATACAATCGATAACTTTATTGGGCAAATCTGAAAAACTAGGTATCGGTTTACTTACCCCCTTCTGGAACCCCCCAGCTTTCATGCTATTTTCGAACCAATTGTACCTTGGTGCTAAATCCCGTAATACCTGGGGAACTGACCACTTATCTATTGTCCCAACCCCCCAATTCAAGATAGAGTCCGAAAAATCAACCCCTACGCCCCTACAATATGAACTCATGATTGATCCGGGATCTTCTACAAGATCATCGGCGTCAATGATTAAGGGCTCTGGCGAGCCGGACTTGATCATGTGTTCGTAGAGATCGAACAGCTCCCGATAACAAAGCCCACTAGGCAACCACTTATCGAAGATTTCGTCGATATCTTCAGCATTCGAATTGCCATCACATATAGTTTTGTAATACGAGACAAACATTTTAGCAGGATGGCGAATTATGAACGTATGCTGATATCCCGAAGCAATCATTTCATATTTATCATCGACCGCATAAGCCATATCCTTAACAAACACCAGATCGGAGTCGCTATGATCTTCTTCTAAACGATCCTTAACAGCCTGAAAGGTCCACTCCGGTTCGGGTGGTAAGTCATCAATAGCCCGTAATCGACCTTCAGGACCAAAATGATCTGCACTAGCGTATGGTTCAAAAATGATCTTCGAATTTGGAACCCTTTCCATACACCTGACAAATGCTGTGGATAGGGATCTTGGAATTGCCCACAGGATGACACGATTAGGAGATGTAGTGGAGTCCATACTGCTATTCTGTAACGATAAAATAATAATATTGTTGCATGTGGCGTATAAACCAGCGGGGCTGTAATGCAGCATACGCCAACATTTTCGAGAGATGGATAGAGAACAACCTAAAACGAAAGTGATTTTTCCTACAATCAAGGTCCATAATTCATGAACTTACAATTCGATATGCGCAAATATTGACAGGAACCAAAGATTTGTGACCTCTACAGGGTCAACAACCTTGATATCCCATATTTTACAATATTCGAATACAAGCGGTGGCCATTTTCGTCTGCAGTTTTGGTTTGATTTTCAGGAAATTCGCGCTCAAACTTCATTACGCTGTAACAGTGATGTAATCAAACGTTTTTTAAAATCAGATAATAATTTATAATAATAATAAAAAAGGCGTTTTTCGTACAATATGTTAACACTATTCGCGTACAAGTGGCGTCAATTTTGCCAGACAATGTTGGTCCGATTTTTACGAAATTCCAACTCAACCTTCATTACGGTGTAAAAATCGGGTAAAAATTGTGACCTCCTTAGGGATCACAAGCTAAAAAAAGGCGATTTTCGTACAATCAGGGGCCATAATTCTCTAAGTTACGATCCGATATGAGCAAATATCGAAAGGAACATGAAAATGTGGGCGTATAAAAATCTAGGTAAACGAAATGTGGTGTTTTTGTTGGCAGAGTTGTCAAAGGCGCGAGTCAATAAGTCCAAGTGTGGTTTCGATACCAATCGTTTTCGTGATATGAAGATGGTCGTCGACCCAAGCTCGTGGGTTTTTTCTGGGCCTTTCAGTTACAAAATTACCTTGTTTGTTTCGACATGGCAAAAAAAAAAAAAAAAAAAAATCTTAATATTTGGATAATTTTATTAATTTAAGTTAGTTGGGAATCTAGAAAGCATACATTTAAGTTATTTTTATTTTTGCAGATGCAAATGTATTCTGAAATGTATTTATGACTACATGCATATTCTCTTCATTAAATCAGGTCAACCGTAACTCTTTACATTAAAGTGTCTACCGCGCTTATATTTTGGAGAATAAAAAAAATGCTTTATTTTATTAAAAGCCTTTAAAATCCTTTGCCTTAGGGCCGAGCAACTAACTGAATATACGTGATACGTTTTCAAACAACTTAAGCCCGCAAGTCTTCATCTGAAAATGGAGACTGGTGTCCCAACCTGTATTATACGGTGTCTGGATAAAATCAGATCTTATTTCTTACATTTGCCTTTATTTATCATGTACAACGCGTGGGTCAAGTACTATATAGACCTCTAAAGGAATGGCAATGAATTATCAGGTCACACAAAGCAAAACTGACCAGAAATCTGTCCAGCTAAGCAGTTTTGACGTTCACTTCAAAACGATACAATATTTTGAGCTAGAATTTTGAGATAAGGTAAATACACCATTTTGGCGTTTAAATGTCAATGAATTATCAGGTCACACAAAGCAAAATTTATCACAAATCTTACAAGGGTTACGTGTCCAGATAAGCAGTTTTCAGACAAGGTAAATACACCATTTTGGGGTTTAAATGTCATATGTTCGCGGACCTTTATATCTGAGCCTCTGTTAAAATCGGAACGGTCTCTGTAAAAAACATGGCCACAACTAAATCCCAAAATAAACAGATGACACATATCAATTAATTGGGCATTCACCTAATTGATACCTACTCAAATTTCAAACATTTTACCTCAATTAGACTGAAGTCTCTATTTTACTTAATTAAGCAGAAATTGCTAAGTATTGATGTAATGAAGCTATATACGAAGTTTCGCCACTATCACCCACAGTTATCGCGCTCTAAAGTTTCGATCAATTAAATTGCTTGTGGCTCTGCTTACCCTGAGCCAAAAATGTGTGTCATCAAGCTTAGATATTGATGAGATAAACTATACATCAAGTTTCATCATTTACCCTAAGCAGACAATACTCATCTTCGAACTCCATGAACACCTACACCAAGTTTGAACACTTTAGCTCAAACTGAAGGAAAGTTATTATATCTCTAAGAGTATGACAGACAGACAGGCAGACCCATTAGAACAATAAACACGTCTAAAATTTTAAAAGAATCTAAACCAAGAGTAAATGATTTACAGGTTTACAGTGACCCACAATTTAGTGAGAATAGATACGCCCACAGTAGCTAAATCGTCCGGGCAGTCAACAACAGTTGTCGCATAATTTTACTTTTGTCCGTAATAAAACATTTTTAATACACTAAAATCTGATTTAAGAGTAACAACTCATTAAGTAGCTATCAGAAAATCTTTAGAATAGTTTGGCTCATGCTAACGTTTAGTATACAAAAATTTAATATCAATCTAAAGTCAATCGAAACAATTATATAGGATAAACAGATGATGACCATAACCTCTGAAGCATCCACAAAATTGTTCAAAGTGATCAAGGTCCATAACCCTGGCAGTAATTATCGAAAATCATTGAAAATCAATTGGATTCTTCGGATATTAACTTTGGCCGCTAGAGTTTCCACCCGATTTTTCAAAGTGATTAAGGAATCTGGCAGTGATTATCAGAAATCATGAAAGTCTATGGGTGTCTTTGTCGGATGACTATAAAAACTATGCACAAATTTAAAGTCAATCGGATATTAACTTTAGCCTCAAGGGCGTCCACGAGATTTTTCAGAGTTATCAAAGCCATAACTAGATCAGTAATTATTGGAAGTCGGAGAAAATAATTAGGCTTCTTCGTCTGATGACCTTTAACATTGTGTATCAATTTAAAATCAATAGGGTATTAACTTTATCCCCCAAAGCGCCCACAAGATTTTTTCAAAATAATCAATACTCATAACTAGAGCAGTAATTGTTGGAAGTTGGTGAACAATTATAGGATTCTTCGTCTGATGACCATAAACACTGTGTATAAATCTAAAGTGAACCGGATATTTTATTTAGCTATTAGAGCGTCCACAAGATTTTTCAAAGTGATCAAGGGCCATAACTCTGGTAGAAATTATCGGAAATCGGTAAAAATCGATGTCAACGGACGGACTGACGGATTGGGGCGACGGCAATATACGACAACATTTCAATTAGAATAGTTTCGTTTTCTAAGGAGAATTATATATTATTAACCAGACATATATTTCACCAGAAATATATTTCTAATATAATTGGGTCTAATAATAATCCTAAAAGCATCATCACCGCATCCCAGTGACGATATCGCATGTTATGTAAATCATATAATATATGTTGTTGTTTCTTACAGATACGTCCAATACAATGAATATGATATTATAGACAGGTTGATTTACTTAAATTATTTACACTTGAAAATTGTTAAAACCACAAAATAAAAAGCTCCCAAGATATGAAAAGTTCCTTAAAGCACACATATAAATTTGCTGTCGTGAGAAGAGAAGGCGTCATCTTTTCCTTTTGTCATATATAAAGTTAAAACAGGGGGTCCAACTGACCGATGTTTAGCGTCATAGCAGAGGATAAAAAATTTAAAAAAAAACCTGGGGAAAAAGAATCTGCTGGTTTTATGTGGAAAAGCGAAGTGCAGACTTCAAAGTTTAAAAGTGGTAGAAATTCACATATATTTCTCTTATTGCTAAATATAAAAGACAAACCCTTTCCAAAATGAACACAACAGGGATCCTTTTTTTGGTAATCTTCCCTCTAATTCAAATAGACACAAACTGTTCATTAGTTTAATTGGACAAATCCAGGTATAGGTTTATATCGATAATAACAAAAACAAGCTGTGTTGATCAGCGAGATTAGATGGAATCAAATATACAAATTAATAGATACCTGTGATTTTTAATTCAATGATGGAAATTGAAAATGAACTGAGCGCGTGGATAAAGTAGCGCTAAAACCACGCTAGCCGAAAGCTTTGTAACGTCCAAGGAAAATTTCTACACACAAACAGATCTGTCTGATTCGGAACGTTCACGCTCCAGCATTATCTTAGACGAGAACAACTCAGATGGTTGTTGAATGTCAATTATATATACTGTATATTATATGGAGAGAGGTCGTCAATATTCTGTGATACTCCAAACTGGATCATTTGTTGCTACATTCAGTTACAGCTAGGAGTAAGTCTTATTATGTCACATTATAAATTAAGAAAATTGTTACTTTTATCATGCTAATATTTAAAACAAAAAAGAATGGGATTTTATTTTATATGGTTTATTAAAGAGAAATGTGACCTTAATTTTTAATATCAGTATTGAAAGAATTGTTAAAATATGCAGTACATAGAATTATTACCTTCTCGGTCGACGATCCCACCAATTGTGGGAGTTAAATCAGAATACGTACCACTTAACCTGAGTAGCTATAGATATTGGTGTAAATTTCCCGATCATAGTGAGTTGTGAAAACTGTCTTTAAACCAATCAAAAAGATTCACTTTAGTCCGGATCAAAACACATCTCCATATCTTTTATACTTGATTACCCAGGACTGAAAGAAATATGTCCATTGGACCTTAACAGACACTTTACTTTATTGTTCTATCTGAACACACAAAAAAAAAACCCTTAACAGACACTATACTTTATTGTTCTATCTGTGCACACACACACAACAACAACAACAACAACAACAACAACAACAACAACAACAACAACAACAACAACAACAACAACAACAACAACAACAACAACAACAACCGAATGCTATTAACATGCACATGGGTTATTAATACATTTATATTTCCATGAGATATGGTCGCGTTCTCCATTCTCTGAAGATTGTGCCAGAAAAACTGAAATACATTGCCCGAAAAATGGACGGTTCAACGAATCTGGAAGGGCGGGTTGGTAGGCATATAGGCTCTCTCAAAACAGTATTTCTACTAATATATATGTAAGCTTTTAATTCAGATTAGATTTGGGGCTTTTAAGCAATTCTCAACAAATATTTAAATTGAAACAAAGCATCTATATGTAATTTTCTGACTGAAATAGATATACATGGCAAAACCTAAATAATGAAGAGAAAAAAATCAACCGTCATAATGAAGATGTATATACGCTCGCCATACATTATGCTATAGGGGGGATTTGGTCCAAACAGCAACGTTACGGTCTACTCTTTATTTCGAATTTAGTGAACGTTAACGTGTGCACCGGAAGTCAGTTTTATATTCATGTACTTTGTAAAAGAGTTTGCACTTATGTTTTGATTTTATGGGGTTATTCATGATTTATACCCTTTTCACCTTGCATGCTGTTCTTAAAGCACGTTACTTATGATCATTTTTAAAGGTACCGCATTCCACGGACGTTGACTGATTTACATGTGAATCGGGACTAACATAATTATGGCCCGGTTTTAAATCAATTTCGCTTGCGCGTAGGCGCATACACCAGAGCATTCGAACCCCCTTCTCACATCTAACAGTTGTCGAAATTAAGGCCAAGATGTACGTTTTATATTCCTTATATGAAAATAAGTTTTTGTGGAGATATTAGTCAGCAGGCGTTATCAGGCAATTTACTATTTTAAAATCGGGCAAATTGATTTTGGGGGGATGTCATTTATTTCAATCAGATGAATAATGTTGCTGTGGTCGCGAGCAAGTGTAATTAGTTGATGAAAACGATATCCTCGCTCTATTGATCTCGGTTCATATATAAATAAAAACTCTTTCATATTTTAACCAAAAAATTTAACCAAAGAGAAATAAACCCAAACTGAAAACCAATTATACAATTATGCGATATCTGTATTATGTTTATTAAAGATACATTATGTAAGATTTAGATAAAGAGCTAGCCATTCTTGTAATAATAGTTCGAAAATAATTTTCATTCAAATTACTCTATTGCTAGCCAAGATATTAGTCTTTGAAGGTTTGACAAGACGTGTGCAATAATTTCAATCGCGGTACTGTTTTTTCGAAGCTAAGACTTGCAATATTCAGATTTAGCTCTTGCATATTGTATGTTTAATATGACTTTTTATTACATCACTAGGGATCTCTGATATATTGCATTGTGAGATATATCTTTATCACCCAATAACACATTTGACAGTAGATATCGCTTGTATGATAAATTACATAATCTACTGCGATATCTCCTTAGGAGATATCGCTTTACATGAATTTGATTGGCCAATCAAAAAGGAACTACTTTCTTTTATTTTAAAGAAACCACTTATTTTAAATAAAAAGTGACTTTTTTGTTAAAAAGAAACTGTTTTAATTTAATTGACCTTGAAGGAAATACTGGGTCAAAATATAGGACTTTGCAATAGCTAAACTGCTGTCAAAAAACTGATGTATCACTACGCTGTAGATTCAGTAAAAGTGAAATCTATACCAAAGAATTTTATTTATGTTTATTTGTGCATGTAAGAAAGGATTTGGTGATAAATAAAATCTCCAACTCGTGTTTTTGATATCAAAAAATATCAACACTCGTTGATAAAGTAAAAAAAACTCGGCAGGGCCTCGTTTTTTTTTCACTTTATCAACTTGTGTTGATATTTTTCGATATCAAAAAACACTCGTAGGAGATTCTCTATATAACACACAGATAGCCCGCGGTTGGTTCAGAAAAACCAGAATGTTAACCCCGTGTTCTTTGCAGTCATTCACTCTGATTTAGCCTATTTCAGTAAAACCCATTTCCAAAAATAGAGGACCTCATCTCGCAAAGTTTCAACAGCCACAGCTTGCCGAGATAAGATACTGATTGTCGACTGGGAATGTAGTTACATGTGGCCATCATGTGGCAATGTAATTGAAGGCCACGAAATTCCCCCTACATTGTCGTTTGATTCGACCTGCAACATGTGTCTAGCATAATTGATTTTTAACGATCTTAATGTGTTCTTTGCCCCGCAAAACCTAGGAATAGACCCCGAGATCATCAAATGTGAGTTAATAGTTACGAGGAATACTCGTATTTAAGCCCTGGGCTTAATTTCGAATTTGACCATGCCAGTGATAAAAACATTTCTTTTGGAATTAAGCCCAGGGCTAAAATTCAAAAAAAGGGAAAAACGACACACATTTGGGTTCTTTTTATAATTGTCACATTTGGTTTATCTTGTTAAACTGACTCTGATTTGTTACTGACAAGGAATTTGCCTTTGATTACTCCAAATGTGGAAAGTTAAGTTCACGACCTTTCCAATGACATATTATGGAGATTAGCATCAAGCACCCCGTGTGTTTTCTAAACATTAGATTACTTTCGCTGATTTTTTCACAGAATACACGTCATTTCTTGGGCCTTTTAAATCAGGTAGGTTCATAAAATTCCCACAAAACACCATTTCCAGTTTTCAGAACGTCAAAAAGTTCTTTTGAATTTCTTGATGTTCCAACCTAAGTTCATTGTTAACAATGATTTTGTGCTCGTAGCACAAGATGACGTTGTGCGACAAGCGCCTGATACTGTGGAAGCGGGTCACATATATACGACTAGTTTCTAAACCCCCTAGGTTCGCAATCTGTGTCTAATAACATATAGAAAAGGCATCCCCAAACATATTATGGCGGTCATTTATTTATTAAATTCCCAAATCAAAACCTCTATAAACAGCAATATCTTGGTGCATAAACCCTGGTCCAAGAATACAATTATACTATCACAATTAACGTAAAAAAAAAGTTGTAAAAAAAAGCCATTTATATTAGTTGACAAAACAAATGGACCAGAATGCTCTTAATGAAAGATTTCATGGCCGATTGAGTTAACAGGATGTGACACAATGTCTGCATTTGTGTATACATTATGATTGATGAACGCTGTCACGGGACTAAGCAATACATGGAAGGGATAACATATTACACTACACCTTGGTGAAGTGTTGGACTGCTTAGCAACTTCATGACGTTTGGGACCAACGTCGCTCGACAGTCGTGTCGAATCTTGTTAAAAATCTTCGACGTCGACTCGACAGTAATTTTTGGTTTCACTAATGTATCATTTCAGAAAGGTTATACCCCTTTACCATAGAATAAAACCATTTACAAATTTGCAAGGTCCCACATCCCTAATTTTAGCACGTAGATCAACCAGCATGCATACAGACAGTAAAAGCATGAAAATTAAATTACAGTCTTGATCATGGTTAAAATCACATTAAATATACACCTGCGTGTTTTAGGATGCACATAGATTCATAAAAACGATATGATACAACATTTCAGCTTTTAATAGCAGCAAAATAGACGTTTAAAAACGACGGTGTTAAACGTACCTCTTCCGTATGAAAGTTGTTCCATAGATGCTACCGTATTCGTGTGCTGTATCACGAATGAGAAATACACAAACATTGATAACGTCATACACATACGCGATACGGACTACGAATTTAACGAAACGAAGATAAAATTGTGGCTTTCCGTATCGTTTTTAACAATCGCCTTTCTAGAGCGATCGACATTGAACCGCTTGTATGATCATCGTTGTAGCGGTCTATAGACAGGTTCATACTAGGCCTCGGTTGCCCATCGAGGCCCGGATTCCCTGACGTTGACAAGTGCCTCAAACGGAACGAGGATGGGTCGGGGTCACAATTTTTCTGATCTCCCCCACATTCAGAAAAGTCTCAAGTTTTCTTCTACATTAGGATCAAGTAACAGTGTATTTTCTAAAAATATATACGAATAATTTTTGTTTAAATTATTACTCGACATACCTCGGGGCCCCTCTAAGCACTGGGCCCCTAGACAAGTGTCCCAGCTGCCCCCATTCTCTCACGTGTCCTGAGTGGTAGGCTTGGTGCTCTATGCAATGCATCACTTTCCGTTATTGGGTTTTCTCACAACGAAATTTCGCTGAATTCGTCACTAGATTAGGGTGGATTGAGAATGACTTTTAGAAGCTATGAAACAGAGAAACACAAATAAGAAAATACAGACACAGTTTACCAAGATTTCGCGTTTTCTTGACGATTTTTTTTGACTTTGTAGTATTGTCTAAGAAACTGGTTTAAATTTACATTATCTGCTCCATCTGCTATGTTTAATGAATTTTGAGGTGGAAGTAAAACAGCCAATACATGCTTTGAGGCAAAACGTTGCCCGATCTGTGGTAGCAAGCATTCCACCTGTCGAAAATTTGGGAAAAAGTCTTCGGTTATAGGGGAGATAACTCATCAGGGCCCACCGACGTGTGATTCACAAAATGAGAGAGTTGATCTTCCACTAGGTCATATCGGGACTAACATGGTTCAATGTTCTTTCAATAATTCGCTTATGCATAGGTGTCTTTAGCAGTGGGAGGAAACCGGCGGACCCCCAAAAACACCACGAGGTTTGACAGTTGACCCTAATACTCCTTGTCACGTTCAAGCTGCGAATTGAAACAACACGACTCGATGGGTGAACTTATATCTAAAGCGCAAGTGTAAAATCATTCGCCCTGCACTTTGTACCTACAATGTCTACTTGAGGGGTTTTGTATATGTACGCCAATGTTTACACCGCTGGAACCCCGTTTGCATATCGTCCTAACGATTGGGCATATTTTTTGTATATGAACCCCACGGTTGTTACTCGTACGAACCTGTCTTGAAATCTCGTAGGTTGGGGCTCGTCTAGTGAATAGTATATAACTCTAATCGCCTGAGTAGACATTTCCCCATATATCTTTTAAACTGGCTGATGTACGATATGCCAGCCGTATCGATCCTAACATATTAAAAACTAACTGCATGTGCAATGACCGTTTCTGAAATAAGGAAGCTGTCAAATAAGGTGTTTAAGTTGACCTCAGATTACACAGATACATGTACTAATGGGTCTAAAGCTTAGCCATTACTTCATCTATTTCGGATTAATATTTATTTTCAATACTTATGTATCATACGATAAGCGGAACAATTTCTCAGGTCTAGCAGCGAAGTCTAAACCATGTTCTCATTTTCGTAAAAAATGGGATCAGAAGGCTTTCATCGAGTCTGTGGGGTTAGCTTTTTAGTATTTTGTGAGGCGGTTTGAAGACCCTTCGAGACAAA
Organism: Patella ulyssiponensis; assembly: GCA_963678685.1. Taxonomy (NCBI): domain Eukaryota; kingdom Metazoa; phylum Mollusca; class Gastropoda; family Patellidae; genus Patella; species Patella ulyssiponensis. Next base: position 47,802,390 of record OY783229.1, on the reverse strand, counting down.
CTATGTCGTTTTGGGTCTAACATACAGGGGCACAAATATATTTAAACAATTCGCTTGCGTGTAGGGGTTTTAAGCAGTGGGAATAAATTGGAGAAACCCAACGAAGTTGGGTGGCTGACCCTACTCCTTGTCGTGAACAAGCTAAGGGTCGAAACCACGCTAGTTGACTTAATCACAGAAATTATGACCTAAAGCATTAGACAACTAAGCCCCACTACCTCCACTGAGACATTTAGTGATTATTTCATGAACACCTTTTTGCTATGACCACCCAAGCCCATACCAACTTTCTTTATCGATGTAACATTTTATAACGTGCTTATACAATAGAAAGAATGAAAAAAACCTGCACGGGAATCTTGTTAAATTATAGACCATCCCAGCTTTACCCAGAACAGCACATAATGTCCGGAAATGGTAGAAAATTGGCCCAAGTGAAAACTCGGATCTTTTAAAACTTCAGTACCATGAAGTTAGATAACACAGTATGCAGAAAAACCACCAGTGATACATCTAAATTTAATATGTTGTGCATCATTTAACTGGATATATATCAACGTTTTAGCAATTTTCACGTTTGGGATATATATCTTGACGAAGTCACCTCCTTCAACGATTAGTAATTGTGATGCATTGCGTCTCAATGGTGTAGTTGAGGTAACTTGAGATTTATCGTGAAAGTAACCTTTACACAAATTACTTGCTACTTCTCACTCGAATCTTAACTGTTCAGTGAAGAGTAGACTAGATCAAGTGGTAATTGAAACCTCTTGTAGTCAGTCATGAAGAGTTTTCATGGTACATTTTCAAGTTATAATGCTCCTTCAATATAGATCGAGACTTTAAACCACAGCCCATGTTTTTTTTTGTTTTAACCTGCAGTCAAACAGGTTCTTTTAATAACATATAAAAATATATATTCACGATTTAATAATAGCGTTGGGCAATAGCAGTGGAAGTTTATTCTTATATAACACTTTATTTTCTTCCTGTCATTTTAAAATTGGACAGCGTTACCATCTATTTATGAAAGCATTTACGAAAACGCATATTGGTACAAGATTTTGGTTTACTCTCCGTGGTAAAATGAAATGGGTTTCAACGTCCCACTGTTTTGCTCCTAACCTGGGCTAATGAGGACGGGCATACGCCATACAGTGTGCTATGAGGGAAATTTTGCCCGGGCAGCGGCGCTACGGCCTATTCTTATATCAAATTCCAACTGCCAAGGGATATTTTACGTGCACGCCAATGTGTACACGACACGTGACCTCGGTGTTTTGTCCCATCCGAACGACTAGACAGCTGTCCTTATCAGGCCCTCCGTCCTGCATCACTGACAAGGGGAAACCACGCCGGAAAATATGGATGCAGCGATCAAACATCCAACCTCCAGGCTAGCCTCCGTGATAAAAGTCCCGTCATTAGCAGAATTTCTCTTCTCTTAGGAAGTAGGTACAATTTTAATGACTATGAACCGCGTTGAGTATTAACCCGGGGGCATATTAGCGGTGCATGTGATCCTCCTAAAATGGCGAACGCCAAAGAGAGTTAATGCGAGTCGGTGATGGGGATTCCTTTATTCGCCGCGTATTTTTTTAAATAATTATTATTATGTACTGATAGTGATTATACGAGAAGGCGTATATTTTAAATGCCACTTAAAAACATGTCTTCTCTTCATTTTATTCATTAAATATTCGCTTATATGTGTTAATAAATCTACGCTGATGAAATAATTATTATTTACAATTTTTCGATCAAAATTAGATTTCAAGATAATTTAATCTGTTAAGTTTGCCCCTAACCTCAATATGAATGACCTGATTCGTCCGAATTGTTTATACTTTGTAATGTAAAGTGCGTAGTCAAATGAATAAAAATAAAAACGATACGTAGCTGAGCACTCGAAAACTGTAATTAATAATAATTATTTATCTGCGTAGACTTAGTAACACATAGAAGCCAATATTTAATGAATTAAGCGAATAGAGGACTTCTCCTATTATACATGTCATTCATTTCTTCCTTTCGTTGTGAATTTCGCGGGAGTTCTAATATTTACAGAAAAACAAAAATTACACGGAACGTAAAGGATTCCCGATCATCGAGTCGCAATATCCCCACCTTTTCGGCGTTCTGCATTCGCCGTTTTAGCAAGGAAAATCACAGACTCTGGGATATTGAAAGCTATTTAAAAAGACGGACTATCTTTTTACTGCAAAGAAAAACATTAATCGTGTAGTCTAGAAAATCAAAATTCGACATAAATATACATCAATTGAAACCATTCGGTTTTTTTTTCTTTTCTTTTCCATATATCAACGAGTTTTTGCGTGTTTACAGGAACACGCGATACAATGTTTTAAACGATTATGATGCGTGATGTGCAAATTGTTATACACTTTTATAAGCTCCCATAGGCGCAGATGTAGCACACATTTTCAAATGAATTACGAATATTGTCATACATGTACATACCAAATACACAAATTAATATCGTCAAGAATTCGTTTATTATTTGTGATTAATGCTGTAGGCCTAATTTGTATTGCGATAGCCCACAGTTTGACGTTGTATAGACAGGTTTCTATGTCTTCCCACGATTTTATTTCATTTACAGTAAAAATTCAAATTTATCTTCTAATCATCTGTTGTTAGATCGCCTAAGTACCAAACAACGGCCATATTGCTGTACGATGTCTCGTCGTTATATACGTACTTTTAACTTCTGACTTTAATCTGAAAGATAACAAGAACCATTTATAATTTGGGTTGTTTGTTCTCAGACAGTCGTTTGAACATTGTCCAGATGAGTCTTCGCTGTTTCTATCTGTCACTTGAAGGAATTTACGTCGGCATTAGACGTCCGGGATCATGAAAGATAAACAAAAGAGAATTTTATAGACAGGAGATAAATAAGGGCTAGTCTTTACAAATGTAACGCGATTTACTAAACCCATTTACTTTATTTTGTTTTTATTGCGGAATTTGTTGTCATATTTTACTATCGACAGAAGAGTGAAGAAAGTATTTATATATTTTAGTTCTCATATATTAGTAATATTGCCTCTCAAAATAATTAATTAATGTCCTTCCGACGCTAATTAAGACACCAAGCCTCTATCATTTGTACAGAACTGTCACAACGTAGTTATGGTCATAAACATCTGTCAAATTTGGAGTGAAGCATCGTGGACGCGAGAAGACGAAGCCAATCGATATTTTACGACTTTCCGTTAGAGTTATCCCCCTTTGACGAAAACATTGCGACCGATATTCAGCGTTCCGCTAGCTTCTCTTCCGAAGTAATCCCCATTTCCTGGTTGAGGCAACAGATATCGTAAAGGCACCCTTATCATAATTTTGTTAACACCCAAGTGCTCTTTTTGGATTAGCTATTAGCATGCTACTTTATGTATCCCAAACTGTTCAACCGCATACAATCTTCGGGCCACAAGCATTGCCAGTTGTTGCCCCGCTTGTGGCGGAAAACGTTCGGCCCAATTGAAATCTGGGGAAATGTTGGAGCCGGGAAAACAGAACAGAATTAAATTCAATGGAAAAATTATTGGTGATCGGCCACGTTTTTCGTTACAATACATTATAATAAGTCACAAGAATGTAATTTAAATTTTGAATATGTTATTCAAAATTAAACAAGTACACTTTTACTTAAAGGAGCTAAATCGCTCATATTTGGGACCTTGAAATTGACCCAAATTGGGTCGTACGCATATAATAATGTAATATGATTGTATATGAACTGATTTACATTCAATTCTTTCTGTTTTGACTATAATTTCAAATCAGTTGTGTCATTTGAAAAACTGCAGGAGTCTCAACCCAATAGAAATTTCTAGTGTCTGGTTATTCCAGTCTATTGCTTATGCTCTCCAGATAAGTTATGTAGTCTTGTTACAAATGATGCTGAAACGCACCGTGGTACACGATTCGTGTGCCAATGGTAAAATCTTTATTTTGTCATAAATTTTGGATAACAACAGCAATGTTGATTTGAATTGACAAATAATTCATGTTTTCAACGTGTAAGACTTTGGATTGATATTGAGTTAAGAGACTTAGCTATTTTAAAGTAGGGTGAGAGAGAATGGGGTTTAACCCCCACTTGACACTAACTAGGTCATTTGGGACTAACATATGGTTTTTAATTTTTATTTCAATAATTCGCTTGTGCGTATGGGTATGTAGCAGTGGGCGGAAACCGGAGGACCCAGAGTAAACAGGCAACCCTACTCCTTGTAACGTACAACCGATGATTTGAAACCACACCAGTCAATTCAATGGCAGGCTTTATGATACAGCGCGCATGTGCTAACCATTCAGCTATCCAACCCCCCTTAAAGTAGGGTGTTTTCCACGTGCGCTGGTTACCGACCAGCATATTGATAGAACATTTAGAACACTGCCTAATTCTAAATGTCTTACACAATTAAATATAAATATAGGCAAGTTACACCAAAGCAAACTAATTCTTTATTCATCGGTGCAGAGCCAAAAAACGCTAATGCCTCTTTCAAATAGCATAACGTTATTTTTTCGTTGTGAGATGTATTTTATGCTTTTGTGGGTGCTCAATAGAAGGTGAGAAATACAACAGTTTTCAACTATATATTACATCAACACGTTATCATTGTGTCACAATGACCACATGAACATGTGGGAGTATAAAAACAATATATAAAACTAAGACAAATGAATGTGTGTGTGTGTCGCTTACAGACTGCAATTCTGAACACATCTTCTTGGAACTTTGCATATCCATTGTATTGACGAATGCCTGACAAGGACGACAGATATTGAGTTTGGTGTATGTCCCGAACCTAAGGGCAAAGTCACGTCCATTTTTTCTGTTTTCCGTATACAGGTCTAAATTCTGAAAGGATCATCTTTGAACTTGGCATAGTTATGATAAATCTTTTCGCTCAGCGAATATAAAGATGTAAGTTGGATGAACGTATATATAATCATTATCGCCCCTTTTGGGGTAAAGACTTTCATCAACTGATGATACCATAGCGGCAGCTAAAGAAACATTTTAACAACTTGCGAAAAATTGTATGACCAGACATTATACTACGCTAACAGTGGTTTGCTTATTGTCTGGGTTATAGGAATCACCCAGCTTGAACAGGTATTTTAATAACCATGAGCATTAAGTGTCACCCCCCTGGTTTCTTCAATGATTACAGACTATTGTTTTCGCAATCAAATTCCTTTTTGTCTGTTCATATTAGTCTTGGGCGAAACAACTCAGACACTTCTATTGGCAGTATGCTCCAAAAGTGGTAATAAGCTAAATATGTAAGATTTTCTTTTTTCAGCGTTTGTTCTATATCATAGACACAATATTACAGACTAAAGTTGGTCTTATTAAAAAGTATGTTGGTTCAAGGTATCTTCAAATTCTAGCGGAAGTTATTGACTTTTAAGGTTTGCATTACCTTCTATTCTGTCATGCCGCTATCTTTTTTTTTAACCGATTTGCGTTTCTATCTATCGAGCTCAAGATGACAGCATACAACCAACGTTTTTTTTTGAAATTTTAATCCTTAAAATTACTATATAAAGGACTTTTCGAAATCCTTATTTTAGTTGAAATTAACATAGGCCTATGGATAATGGCGGTACGGCACATTGAGGCTTAAACCATTCCCATGTATAAGAAATGAGGTTTAACGTCCTACTGTTCTGCTCCGACTGGGCTAATGAAGACGTGCATACGCCACGAGCGAAAATTTGCCCAGGCGGCGGCGGCGGCATTACGGCCTTCTCACATGTCCAATTCAAAATGCCAAGGGATCTTTAAGTGAACAACTAGATAGATGTCCTTGTCGGGTCATCCGTCCTGCACCATTGACATGGAGAAGCAACACCGGAAAATCTCGAACAACACCGAGATCGAACCTGCGACCTCCAGACTAGCGAGCCAGTGTCTTACTCACTTAGCCACCGTGGATCCCATTCCCGTGTACAACTTATATCTTGATTTTCGCAACATTTATTTTATCGTTATATTTTCTCATCTCAAAACTGTAGACTATAAGATGGTATTTCAGCTGATTCTGCAATCCGTTATTTCGTATGTAACGCGGGTTGTCAATTGACCCAAAGAAGTTTATATATTCATCATGGATAATTCTGTCAGTTAGTATAGATACCTTGGAGTGGTCTTTTCCTGTCGTCTCAATTAGTCTCTCTGCTGGGAGACCCTTACATGTCAGGACATCAGTGAATTAAATCTATCGTCTCAAAGAGTGTAATTCCCAGACAGATGCAGCAAGTTTAAATTGTTGGACAGGCGAACTTAGCACAGTTCTCGAACAGAAATTATAGATAATAACTACTGTGTATATGGCTTTTGGATATCAAATTATGTAGTTTCTTAATCGGGACTTGGGTGCATGATCTGGCAGCAGATATGTGTCAAGACAAACATTTCTTACAGTATTTACTATGAAACATAACGGATATCCTGAACATTGTTTTCATATGCTTAAACAGTCGAAGCAACTTAAGAGTCTGGAGAAGAATGGTGACAGCACGATAACCGGTTTATACATTAATAAATTGTCACCAGTAGCGCCATAGACCATACGTCAATTTTCATTGTAAGAAATTCCTATGTTATGGATTATTCTTGACCGAGTACAATTATATCATATTTTCGTTGAAATTCCCCTTTGATTTTGTTTACACTCAACTGTGTAACTGTGTTAACTGGCGTTACACGGTTAAAGTTGATCTCCATTTTATATCATTCAAATCAAAATATAATCATTTTTGTCAATTCCATCATTAATACCGTACCATGTACAAAGCAATGCATCATTCAACTTTCTCGTAAAACTTGTTATTTTAATCCCACTCTCTTTCAATCTCAGGGGCGCAGAAACTGTGCAAGATGGATAACTCAATTATATTATATTGAACCAATTATATCAAAAATATAGTCTCGATTATCCACTTTTAGATTTAATAATCACTGAGTGTTGAGCAATAAATCGGATTCAAATTCAGTGAAAACCCGACACGTAAGATGACATCGAGAGTTGTCTAAGGTCTTTTCATGTTAATAAATGTCAAATTAATAGTTTTATATCAAATTGCAGGCCTAAAGAAAGACCTTAGTTAGATTTAGCTCATGCATAATGTATGTTTAAATATTGTGATTTTTATTTATTTTCGAATATTATGAATAGTTTTAGAAATTGGGACACGTAGTTTTAGTATACCATTTGATGGCTGGTATTCCCCAGAGGACCGTTTCTGTCTGGCGAGGTTGGGTGGCCAATTGGGTTAATACGTGCGCGTCAGAACATCGGGTTTGTCATTGAGTCAAGTGATTTAGATTGCCCGCTTGTGCGTTTTCTCCGGGTCCCCAGGTTTCTTCCAAAAGCTAAATTTAAACCAGATGTTAGTCCCGAAATCAGCCAGTTTGTGTCGAGTGAATGTTAAACACACCGACCCAATTTCGGTTTCAAAACTGGTTAAATCAATTCAACAAAATAGTTAATATCATTATTATACTGGGAATTAGTGAATATTCCGAAACATTTTCCAAATATTGGATTAAAAGTAACATTTTTAAGATTTTCATTGTTGTCCGGATTGCTTTTAAAATTAGCCATTTAGAAACACGCGAAGGACTATGAATGATCGTTCCACTGTCGATTGTATTTTGTTATTGGTCATTTATTTATTTTATGAAGTCTGTGCAGGTGTGTTATATGATTGATATTCTTATGGGATTTATTTTCTTCAACGACATTTAGTATGGTAACGGTGTTGATAAACGTAATTTATACATTAAAAAAATGAAAATACACTATGTCGCAAAAGCGTGACAGATTTTATTCTTTAAGCGTTTTTTCAGCACTTAGCCTGTAATATACTGCTACATTACATGAAGAATATGAACCTATTGAAATGGATTCGTTCGTCCGTCATCACACCTATAAATCACAATAACTTTGGGATTGGGGCTTTTTAAATTTATTTACTGGTTTTTAGGCACATTAGTGCTCATCGTATTGCTTTAGATTTTGTTTTAAGGATCACGGTGGCTAAGTGAGTAAGACGCTGGCTCGCTAGCCTGGAGGTTGGGTGTTAGCCGAAAAAGTTCATCCAGATTTTCCGTTGTGCTTTCCCCTTATCAGAGACTCAGGCCCTGACAAGAACAGCTGCCTAGTCGTTCGGAAGGGACAAAAACCGAGGTACCTATACACTTTAGTGTGCACGTAAAAGATCCCATGGCAGTGGGAATTCGATATAAGAGCAGGCTTTAGCGCCGCTGCCCGGGCAAAATTCCCCCATCGCACACTGTATGGCGTATGCCCATCTTCATTAACCAAGTTTAAGAGCAGAGCAGTGGGACATTAAACCCCATTTTATTTCATTTCAGATTTTGTTTCAGCTACAAGTTCATATTCTCAAAGTAATATGCCTGTAACTAGTTTAAGGAATTCAGGAGATATCTAAACTACTATTCCATAAATGTGCAAGTCAATGGTGTGGTATTTAGATTGATAGCGTAAGGCTTAAACACAGCAATATATAATACAAGATGAATTGAATGACAATGCAATTCCTTCTTAAAACATAACAGCATGTAACTCAATCATCAATATTAAAAAAAGATTTTTTCCGACTTTATTGTGAATTTATTGTCGCTAGAGAAGACGTTTGTTAAGCCATGATACAGTTTCTCAATATATTAACACAGCAGGACAGATGTAAAACGCTTTCGATTAGCTATTAATTTATTGATGCCAGAGACGACTTACCGTCTCATACTCCTTTACGATAAAAGAAAAGTCCAAATATGAAATGATTATTAGTTTTAAAAAATTAGACAAAAACTGATTCTCTATACAATTCGATTTGTATATTGAACTGTTCGAGTAACAAGAGTTCTTTTACTGTTAATATTAAATGAGCATTTTAAACTACTAGTATATTATATGAATAAGGAAAATCATTATATCACTCTCTAAGCCACATGTTACATCAAAAATAAATACAAAAAAAATCGAAAGAGATCGAAGGAAAGTGTCACGTTGAGAAAATTACCGAAAACTTAAATTTGAGAAGTTATGACATTTTAATGTCAGTTTACGACAGAGCTGTCTGCCACCAGGAAGAAAACATAGATTGTTGGAAGATTCAGTTAAATCGATTGCTGAAGGTGATGATTTGCGCAGACGCGAGTTGGAGCTTTAGCAGACGACATACCGACTCATTGTTGTAAGGCTATAGCATATGTAGCATTATTTTTACACGGAGACATAAGTTTTTGTTTTATTTTTTCATAATTTTGATGCGAAAACATCAGGTAAGAATATATTATTTTACTTTTGCCTTTTAACAGTAAATGCAAGACATGGATCTTCTTGATGTAAACAATTTAGGAATGTCTCCATGTACTTACACCTCAACGGTCACAATTATTCTTGACCGGCATGCGGCATTTCCATTACCATATCCATTCTTCATTCAGACGACCGAAATCAAGTTCACTTATAGGTTACAATAGACTCGATCTATGCTCTAATTTGTGTAATTTTCTTTAATAAGTTTAAAACGCGTAGCCAAGAAACCATTACTAGAAAAGTCCATCAAATTAACACACCTCGGAAGATAAAGAATTAACATGATTACAAATATCTGAAATACTTTTCTTATTAAAGAAGATGATTAGATTAGTATCGCCCTTTTCGTCGTCTGTATAGCATTGCAATAAATATTAAATTAATGTTCTATAGTATGGTTAATAAAAGCATCAATATTTTCGGTTCGTATTGATGCAACTTGCTGTGAAATAATTCTTTTCTTTTGTTAATGGTCGAGCTCCTAGGGCACCTGCAATCAAAGAGAGGAACATGTAAAATAAGAACGGACAACTGTAACGTGACTTAATTATTAAGAAATGGTACAGCGAGCAGATCGTTCATGTAATGTGATCTCTCTAAGTATCTCCTTGGAATAATTTCCAATACAAATCGCTAAGCATATTATACAGAATAGAGAGTGCCACCCGTCGCTCCCTGGTAGAATTTTATACTAGTGTAAAGAAAACAATATATGAGGTAAGGTTGATTTTTGACTTAGGAATACCCGTAACATCTCAAAGAACATTTTAGCCACTTACTGGAATTTTCCAGTGTCTGACTCTCAACTATAAAAATAGTGCTAGCTTTGTATACAATATTTAAAACAGTATATTAAATCACATTATAATTTTTTAATTTCGATTTTGTCATACATCCCCATATTTTGAAGGAATATAATTGCGTCTAGGGTGGTAAGTGGGAATAATACTAATTTGTACGATTATTTTTAGACGAACAACTTTGATAGCTGGATAAGTAACTATCTGACAACACATTGCTAGAAGTTCAAACATTGTTTATGTTATGCATAATATACACTATTTATATTGCTTTAGGTGTGTATTTTCTTCAATCAAATTGATTATACTACAGTTTTAAAGCACTAAGTTCCCAGACGTTTCTAATTGATTATACTGCAGTTTTAACGTTTTAGGGTACCAGACGTTTATTTCAAAATGATACCATCCCACAAAACAAAAAGTTTTAAAAAAGCACTTCACCCATGAATACATAAAACTCATTCAGTAATTAAATACTCTCTCAAACAATTAATAGTCTATTTTAATAATAAATATTCTTCGAAGCTTCTTACAGTACACATGGCTATCGGTACGTCATGAATGAAACCATGATAGCATTTTGTAATGTGGTGGAGTGTGTGTGATGTTTGTCAAGATTTGAAGCATCCGGAAAATATATATGAACTCAATGAAAACTCAGTTAAATCGATCAAGATAGGGGCTCTGTACGATCATTTTATAATTTTTATCCATTCAGATAACTCTCAAATGATATTTGTGCCATAGGCCAACCGTTCTTGGGGGCCACATTGATTCAGTGAATATGTCACCCGCTCATATTAAGGAGGTTGCTAGTTAAATCCTGGTTTGGGCAGAGTATTTTCCAGTCAGTTTTCACCCTTTGATTGCTGCAGGACGGAAGATTTGGCAAGGAAAATACGCCTGGTTGTTTGATTGTGACGAAAGGCCGTGGTCCAGAATTAGTGTTCAAAAAGTCTTGGTCCTTGACAGTTAAAGTCGGTTAAAACGTGTAGTAATATAGTCTAGTGACATATTATGGACAAGGAATGAGGAGATAAGATATAGTTTGATGTTTCTAAACATATTCACATATATGCAGGTGTACTGAGATAAACTAACATTTGGTTGACGTATTGTTATATAAAAAGAGCTATCGAGGCAGAGCATACTGATTCTATATTTCAACAACATGATAACAGATATCTTATGCACAATATTTCTGGAGTAAATTTTCATAACCATGTAAGGGCGGGTTTTGACCTCACGCTTTTAGAATGGGGGATGACGTCAAGGCTTTGTCTTGGACGTGCAGGGAGGGGGGTATAAACTCGAGTGTAGACCAGGCCCCATCAGAACTCACCCAGACATTCGAGCAGCCATTATCTGTTGAGAACAAGGGACCTGGGAAATCATTCAGCTGGAAATAAAGTTCTTAGACTTTAAATACTGTGGTATTATTTTACGATCACAAGAACACAACAAAGAAGAAGTCCTATAGAAGAAGCAGTATAGTACTACAAACGTTGCCATGAGGAAAGTTGACCAGGCCCAACTTTCCTCATAGTTCACGGTACAGGTCAGTCTTCATTAGTCCAGTCGGTGCTAAACCGTATGATGTAACACTCCATTGCATTTTCATGGTTTTGAAATACTGGAAAAATAAATTGTCACAGATTGATTTTCTGACATGATGTCGCGATTGGTGACGAAAGACACGCTCATAACGCCATGGTCACATTGATACCGGGGTTTGGAAACCATACACGATTAAGAATTCACGAAATTTGTATTACTAAAGAGAACAAAGGGATGAAAACTGACCAGTTTTCAAATGGGTGCTTTTCACTTTATATGACACGAATGTACAACAGTGTTGTAGTCTGCGTATAGAAATGATTAAAATTTTTTAGGAATAATCGCGTTCTAAAGGAGCATAGTATAGCACAGCACATACATTTGAAACATGTAGCCGCATGTGTGTTCCCCGCGTCCAAACATATTTTGCATTTGTCTTGGGACTTTAACACTGTCTTCCATTGTTTCGTTAAATGGATCGATAACTGATACCTTTTTTCCATTAATACATGTTAGTGGACCCCATGTAGTCGTCTGTTTATCACACTGGAATTTAAAGGTATCCTCCCATGTACAAATTGGTGATGTGATGATATTATTATATTTTGAATAAAAGCATATTCACAATAATTAATCTATCAAAAATTGGCTTCAAATCCCTCCCAAAACATAATATTCGCGAGGTAATACCCCAAGCTATAAAATAATCTTAAGCCATTTTTATCACTAGCCAAGCCGAGGGAGAATCCATGGCATGTAAAAGACGATGTTGGCTTTGATCGCCTCGGTGGAAGCGGACGTTAATTAAAGCTATTTCACACACATAATCGCTGCCAATTATCCACATATTATCTGGTATTATCCCCTGCCCACTTCTTTTTCCGCATTTTAGTCTCAGATTCCGTTGTACTTTTCGGTCTTCCACATCCGCTCGCCATCGTGTTTATCACTTATACGTGAGGCGCCCTCTCATGTAAAGTGCAAGTGGACGTTAAACCCCAGGAACGAACGAAGCGAACACGTCAGTCAATCTATCGATGCGAAAAACCTTTACGGCACTACCTTATTTTTGGCCCATGCTCGCCATATTGGTGTTTTCTTTTATGAAATTCAGTATTGTTCTAGAGATTGGCGTCTCTACTTTCCAAACATACATACTTTTACTGAAAAAAAACCCCACCCAATAAATACCTTTGTGGGAATGCATCTTTAAAACCTAGCTGTATTTGAGATCTTGAAGTATATATAAAGAACATCAGCATTGTACAAAAATTTATCCATTTCTTTTTGAAATATTGATCTTAAAAAATAATCTCTAAACCAATAAGGATATACTAATTGTAGGAAATGTATCCAAATAAAAAAAATATTTGAAAGTTAAATTGATTATTAAAATATTTATTTTTACAACAAAATATACCTAAAATAGATTTTCTTTTTCGAATACTCATAAAAAGTGCCCATTATCGTTTTTAGCAAAATATTTTCACTTATTTTCTATTTCACGGATGTTTATCTTCAAAACACTTCTCCAACATACTGCTAATTTCCCCGTTTTTATTTTTCGGAGACAATAAACAGTTGTCAAATTGATTTTGTAGACAAAGTGGTTTTCGACCATATGATATTCTGGGGTTCATTTTCTTAATGCCAACACGCATCAAACGACATATCTGTCGATTATTGGTCAGAGAACCGTATATCATGCTCTATTCAAAATGGAACCTTTGATTTTTGAGTTCCTCTGCGGGCAGATTTATCGGATAAACATTTTCCACTTGGTTTAAATGAAGGGAATGGGTATTACTTCACGTATCTGTACCAATTTAATAACAACGTTCCCTTTGGCTTTTATCTCGTTTTCAGTATAGGGTGTTGTTTCATATTGAGCTGGTATAGAATATTTTGCAAGTTCGTGGCTGTATTTTCATCACTATATAACAGCACATCCTAACATTTTGTTGATTATTGAAAAGCATGCCATTGCGAAACATTTTAGACCATGGCAGTGCTATTAAAATAAGGATATAGCTGGATTTATATGTCATGTGAGTACCTTATTTAGGACTCAAATATTTGACAAAAATATTAGACTTACGTTTGTAAGCAGATTAAAAATAAATATTGTAGAGGTAATGACTGAATTAGCATTTACGAACTATCATATAACGTTAAAGTTTTTTTTCCCTCGAGTATAATTTGTTTATCTTTAAACTTATTTAAAATTGTAATGTTTGTAAGGAATACGTCAACCACCAAGTCTGCTGATGCTACTTTAGGGTGCGCATTACTCATCGTTAACGTCATCGACTTCGTCGTTTTTGCACAATGTAACATGTAACAGACACTACGTTTAATTGTGTTTTGAAAGATATAATTTGCTAAATATATTTTTTATTTAATTGTTATGTATTTACGATCGCGGCTGTTGAGTAAATATAATTCTTGGAAACGAAGCCAGTACAAATCATTTAAATATGTATTTAATCGGGCTATGGGTTCTTTCCCTACAAGGGGTGGGGGTTGGGATGGCCTAGTTGTCTAGAGTGCCGCGCTTCGACCTCTGGCTTTCGATCCCTGGTGTGAGCGTATGTGGCATGGAGATAGGGGCGCCTTCTCAACCTCGTAGGTTTCCTCCCACTGCTAAAGACCCCTACGCGCAAGCGAATTATTGAAATAAAATTGAAACCATATGTTAGTCCCGAAATGGCCTAGTTTGTGTCGAGTGGACGTTAAACCCCATTTCTCTCTCTCTCTCTATTTCCATACACGTCATCCTCGATGCATCAAGGCGTTAACCTACGTCAAAATTTATATATCTCCCGTCCACTCGTGTATTATTCTCTTTTAAATATTTGTGATGTGATTTGACTGTATCTGAAAGCAGAGAGATCCTCTGAAGTTACCAGTCCGTATACTGCATGAAAGCGCCCACGTGGTTATTAATGAAAATATAATAAATCTAAATGGACCAGTCAAGTTATCTTTATATCACCAGCTTTGATTTGTTATTGCTATATAGACTTCAAACAAGTCAAAATCGCCATCAAATCAAATAATTTTATTGAAAATCTCAGCTCCAAAACAAAATGATCGGATAAATAGTCCAACAAAAGTAGCCTTTGCGCATTACATTATGAAAGCAGCATGATATGAGGGTACCAATGCTTACAATGATCGAGAAGAATAATTAAGACTTTGAGACCATGCTCTAGATTCGCGGAGTCCGTTCGAGTTACCCGCGTATTATTGTTCAGTATCAAAACTGGTTGAAAAATAATTATTAATACCCGCACTCCAGGAATTGAATATGGCTAACTGTGGACCTGGATAATAGCTAAAAACCTTCATAGTTGAGGATCAAAACGACAATTATGGTAGACGCCAGGATACGACGTATTAATTTAAAGTAATAGCTTTATTTATAGAGAAAGGGGCAATGAAAACATCCCACTTACTTGCCTGAAACTGCAGACGGTGAGAAAGGCATCTGAAATGTGATTTTTGGCACGATTGTAGGCTGAAAATTTACTGACACCAATATTCAACAACTAACCACGGAGGCTATAACAACTTAACTTTACAGTGAAACGTGGGCATAGGGGACAAAAATCAGTAACATGTGTCCATTCCGAGCAGTCACACACGCCATTCTCGGTTGCGTCATTGATGAGATACGCCTCGTGATTTTTCTGGAACATTGCTGTACTCTCGTTGCACTGCTGCTTTCAGATTTTTTGCAGCTTGGGGGGGGGGGGGGGGCTGTAAGAAACGACGCCAAATGCTGGCCCACAGAAATATTAACACCCTCTACCACCATTTAATCTGTAAATTTCACACTTTTTGTCTTCCTCATATGTTATATCCCTTAGCATGCTAATATTCGTCTTAGTTATATAGGTATTACATTTACAACTCCAGACTCAGTTATATCTTCCCCGGTTTTGATTTATACTACCGGTTTACTAATTGTTTCGTATTTTGAATTATCTACCGGAAAATAAAATAAACGAAATGTAGTCTCCATTGACCAGATTTACTGATCTTGACATTCAAAACAAATGGTTTTTAGGGTTAAGGGGAACACATTTTTTAGGAATTGACAGCTGGTTAGGCTGACGACAAAGTCTATAAGCTGGGCAAAGAAGTAAATAATTCTAACAAATCTTTAAAATTGCATAACGATTATCTCGACGGCTCCTTTTCCGGGGATAGTAGACTAGACACTACCGTGTAGGCAAGAAGTAATTTTGTATGATGTCGAAAATCAAGAGGCATGTTTGGCTATCATGCGACTCAAAAACTCAGCACAAAGATTGTCATGTGAGCACGTCGGCTTATCTTTAAAACCATTTTATATACGGTCGAACCTACAATAATTTGCTCCTTATTCGGTGCATTATGCAATTACCGCTGACTCGACCCATATACGTCAATTATTCTTGGTGTTCGAAATATTGTTGATAAATCGGTGCAAACTACTCTTACAACTTGAACGGAATTTTTGTCAGATCTTGATGACATAGCAGGACCCATATAGAAATCCATAATTTCGAAATTAAATATATCATGTCAGACAGATCCAGCACCGGAAAGCTTTTTCACGCTTTATCAACACAATACAAAGTCAGACTGGTCAGATTTATCCGATTCAGAGTGAAACATTCAACTAAATATAAATCAGTACTTTTGGTCTCCTCTGGAAACGCCAGATATCGTGCTGTGGTCTCCATGGTCGCCAATGATGGCCGAGCCACGGCGTTTGCTTTGCGGACTTTGAGCATGTTAAAAACAAACGCCAAGGTTCTGCCATATGACCTAGAAAGCTGCGAGAACATGATGTTGTCGCGAAGGTCCTTACTGCGCTGCTACGGCGACAAAAATGGTCTCAGAGCGCACCAAGATCACCATAAGCGTGGTGGAAACGCCAGATATCGCCATGTGGTCCCCATGGTCGACAATCTTCGCTGAGTCACGGCGTTTGCTTTGAGTATGTTCAAAGCAAACGCCAAGATTCTGCCATATGAGATGACCTGGAAAGCTGAGAGAACGTGGTGGGTCGCGAAGGTCGCGAGACAAGCGTGGTAACATCTCTATGACCGTAGTACACACGTGGCAAAGACGCTTCGAAAATTGCAACATTTGCAACAGCGCCTTCATGGCGTCTTCCCCATAGCCCCAGCGACCCCACCAAGCGTTCGGAGTCCTTATGGCGTTGTCATGGCGATGTTACGATGATTTCACCACTTTTGCGCGATTGCACCACGACCTCATGGGGCTATGGCGATGTTATGAGGTTCCCACTACGTTGATGGAGTTGTTAATACGACCATGGCGCGGTTACCAAGCTTGCATTACTCGCCTATGGCGACCATGCTTTTCATGTACGACTTGCTTTGAGAACAGGCGATTCAAAGGTCATCTTGAAATTTCTAAAAAAAAATCTAACCTGCTTATATCGTCGCCGTGATCACGTGGTGGAAACGCACGTGCAGTCCAGATACACGTAAAAGACGTGTGGTTAGAGCGCCGCGGGTTCGCGATGACCACCTTTGCCAAGCTTATAGATCTCAATAGAAACGCCATAAGCGCGGAGAGATCGTGAATGCGGTATAATCGCACAGGTCGCAGTAAGAACGCGACTTCTTAAAGTTTGTAATTTTGGGACATTTTTCAGCGTCGTGTTCACGCTTGCCGATGACCTTGTGCATATCCTGGCCGTCGTTCAGTCTCAGAGCGCAGTAAGGTCACTACTCTGGTCTGACGGGGCATAAGAGAGTGAATATTCAGCGCACCATGTCCCCGCCTGATTCAATGTCGGTTTTTTGTGAGAAATTCATCAGCCCTCGTGGTTTACACAATAATGCTGCTCACACGAATAATGTTAAAAGAAAAACAATCATACAAATATCAAGGGAAGTTTTTTTTTTTCCTTTTTCCTTTGTCGTCTATCATTACACTGTTTAAGATGACACATTTTCAACAAATAAGCTTATATATCATCTAACTATATTTGTCTACACGGAATGTAAGCATACAGCAAAGCATAGATCGCTGGCGTTATCTTATACATTCTCCCACGCACGAACACAGACGTTTCCCTTGATATTGTAAGTAGTATTTCCGACTGATTTAGTTTGGAAAGGAGAGCCTGGCCATATTGTCGACAGATAATGTTTGTACGATGGTCTAACATGAAGTAACAATTAATGGTATAAAGGAAGTACATGTATAAAATACGGAAAGGTAGAACTCGTTCGCGCATTTTCACTTTATTGAGACGGTATAATTTAATTGTTATGAGCTAAATCGATTAAATTTTGGGCCTAGAAATTGACACAAATGGGTCGCAACGCATAATGTTATACAAATGAACACATTCAATTGTTTCCATTTTTACTCTAATTTCAAATCTGTTATGTTCGGTGAAATACGCCAGAAGTCTCAATCAACTGGCAATCTCTAGAGTCTGTTTTTTCTATTCTAAACCGATAGTATGTATAAACCATGCGCTCCAGATCTGAATATAGCGTCACTGTTTGACATGACTTGTGGTATATATCTATCCTGTTTTTCGAGTCCTTTGTTACAAATAGCGCTGACACGCATTATAGTACCAATGGTAAAATGTTTATTTAGTCTTAAATATTGGATATCAGAAGTCCATCCTTTTTCAAGTAAGATCACGAAATAATGCGGATTTAAATTGACGAATAGTTCTCGTTTTCAATGTCGAAGACTTTGGACGATATCGAGTTAGAGATTTAGCTGACTATCAGAACAAACTACTTTTATTTTTGTAATGGGAAAGCTGAGTTTAAGACTTAATGTTGTCTGAAGATTCATTATCTGTATTGGATTGAAAATCTTCTGTGGATCTTTCTCATTAATATGGACCTTCGCCCCATTTAGCGATATGGAGCAGCACAGAGTATCTAGATGTAAGAAATGTTCCAACAATTCTAGAACAATTTCCTCTAAGGGGGTCCACCTAGCTAACAGTCTATATTAACTTCTAAAACATGAGCTTCAGTCTAATTGCTCGTAGACTATCTTCTAATCAGTAAGTGTACTATCACATAAGTCAAAGCAGTGTTCTTTTGTTCACAAATGACCCTTTAGTTGACAAAACTAGAATAATTTTGCTTTCATTAGATATATGTATTGTCAAAGTCCCGATGCACCGTTTAGCGCCATGACATCCGCACTTACAAAATACCATAATATTGTGAAAGGTGAATCTATAATAGAAATATCAGTCCATAAATTCCGTTCATTATTTTCTAAGATATTTGGAATGGAAAAGTTTACTAATCTATGCCGATCCCCTCTAGATTAAGATCGCCGCCATTTCGTTATCCGTTAAAATTTATTGGAAGGCCTCATTTTAAATCCGACTGAATCCAAGTCGAGACATTATCTATAGGCTTTGTACTTCAATTTTATGTTCTAAGTTAAATAAGAGTGAATGATCGAAAACGTGGACAGTCCTTGAGTCAAGTGGCTTGGTCAAATTAAGATTGCCGTTTAAAAGTAAATCGTTTGAGTTTTGATTCAAAATCTTCGTGATATCTTGTCATAGACGTTCTTTAATTTAAAACGATCGAAAGTGTACCCTTCATAGCTCTAGTTATGGAATAAAATTAGAAGAGAGAGGGGGGGGGGGGAGTCAACGTACAATTAACCTAAACCAAACGTCAAAAAAGGTTGAGGCCGATTAAACAAAATTACTGGACGCTATCGATTAAACCGCCAATGATAGTCAAAATACTTCTAAAGCAATATTTAATTTAAAACTTAAAAAGTAATGTGTCAAATGACATGTTTTATTGGAAAATGTTTTTTTGACGTGTCAACATTTTGCATTTATCTCATTACATTCCGCATGTGCCCATCACGCTTTCTACATCGCGTCTTATGCAAACGAAGATATCACATGACCTATTAACATACGGAAATGACGTCGAGATTAACCTGATGAAATTCAGCATACTCTAAGGGTATTCACTGTACAACAAAAATGAAGTCATGCTGGTACAATATAAGAAATACGCTGGACGACCGTCACTGCAACGGAATCAGACGATTGGTATGGCTAAACCGAACCGTCGACAAATAAGATAAATTGATTGTGTAGTCTACATACTTAGGCAATTGAGTTACTAACGTCAAAACAACGAGGATTTTTCTTTTTCTTCTAAAGTAAGTAATCATAAGGACCCATGCCAATTTTCTAAAAAGACAGTATCTATACAATCTATATTACACTATGAATATATGTGTACACATCGCAAATTATACGAAATCTAAAGCATATTTATAAATATATATATAACTGCATAATAAAGTGCTTTCCTTTAAATTTTAGACTGCTTCACCTTGGGGGTATTATTTATCTTGTTAACTTCCTTTTCGTCGCTCAGATGGGGAAATATGTTATTGTAGCGTCTATTTTATGCTTGTTGGCCAGTTGGAGGGTAAGATGTTTTACATATCAAGGGGGGAGGGGGGCTTTACAGTGTGGACAAAGGTCTAGGAGCTCCAGTGACCATGTAATTAAATTTATTCTGACTACTACGGCGACTGTATATTTTGCATACATCAATTGGGAACAAGATAGGTTACCAGGCAATAATACACAAATTCAAGGGTGCTTGGTCGGCCGAAGCTGTCAATAAAGACTTACGCATTGTTATTTTGGTTGTTGGCAACAACAAATTATGGGAAATGAATGGGGTTTAACGTCTTACTTCTATGCTCCATGAAGACAGGCATACGTCATGCACTGCCAAGTGCCAATTAAGTAATCGTTAGAAATAATTAAATAATGACTAGCGTCTTCTTAGCGCCAACACAAATACGTGCCGGTTACTTCATGTTAATACACCACACTGTGTATCAATTTCAAGTCGACCAGATAACTATATTAGCTTCTAAAGCGCACAAGAGATTTTTTTTAAAAAAAAGTATCCAAAGGCATGAATCAAGAAAGTAATTATCGGAAATAGCCTCATGAACATAAACACTGTTTAAATCAAATCAGATAGTTTAAGCCTCCAGCAATTGTGGTGGAAGGATTAGGGTGACGACACAATACGACCGCAGATAAATGTGTGGGCGTAAAACCATCTTTCGTTCGTTCGAAGATATTGACGCCTGCTTCCGCTGAGAGTGATATGGAGGGGGGGGGGGGGGGGGTCACCAACCATCTCTTTATATAGCAGATTTAATAAAACAGGATACCGTTTAACCATTAAACGGTTGCTCTGCCTCTTCCTCGCGGTTTTATAACAGGTTAAATTATTTTACATCCATGAAATTTCAAAACTTAAAGTTCACTCGACACAGACTGGGTCATTTCGGGACTAACAAATGGTTCAATTTTATTCCATAATTCGCTTGCACATAGGAGTCTTTACCAAGGGAGGGAAACGGGAGGACCAGGAAAAAACCCACGGAGTTGCACAGGGTACCCTACTCCTTGTCAAACCGGGGATTCGAAACCACACCAGACCAACGTACACGTGCTTTTTTTTTGCTTTTTTAAAATTAAAATTCAGAAACATACATTTAAATGTGTCATACAATTTGAAAATAAAACATTAAAAGACAATCATAAATCACTGAAAATAAACGAAATAACGATAAGTAGATAAATAATATAACAATATTTTAACACGGTTATTGTCTAATACAATAGCAGAGATGAAGGAGAAAAACTTTCCATGAAATTCCATATGTTTGAACTTCTTCTGAAGCTAATTCTAAAATCATTTTATAAAGTTCTATTAAATTAACAGACACCTTCGTATTCATCATTAAAATGCGACGTCTATAAACAGCTTATCTCAAACAACTAAAAGAAGATTTAACAGTTCATAGGCAACATCTTTTGACTGAACACCAAATAAAACCCATGTCTGAAAATCAAACAAAGAGAAGTCATTATGAAAAACATCAATATACAAATAAAACACAATTAATAAATTAACTCTAAAAATATATGAATTATACTTTCTGACCTAGATTTTCATAATCGTGCTAACACGATTCGGCTATCCACCCCCTGTGCGGTTGACTTCAATTTGTGTTGTATATGTACCGCATAAATCGACACCAGGGAACGTGCACCCGAATTAATGTGTCAATTCAAGTCCTGGGTTAAGGTGGTGTAGTGTTTAACAACAGTTAGATCAGTGAAACAGAGGTGTAACGTTGTGCTAACTCAACCTTAGCCCCCTCCCACCTCTGTATTTGAAATCAATTCGAGTTAAAAGATGGGTACCCAGAAAAATATTTATTGGGTGGTTATTGCATATAAAAGTATGACAATTTTGGTATATATGGCAGTAGAGATATCCAATCCTACTTGAAAAATACTGGATTCGCCTGAAAAACACTCATGGAACATAAACAGGACAAAAATATAAGGGTTGCCTTAATATACAGCCCGACAATTAAGAATATCAGCACGCGTTACGTCGAAGGCTCCACGCGAACTTGAGCGCTTTGTGTTCTGGGATAACAATCACGGAAAAAGACGCGGGCAGTTGATTATCCGATTACAGACAATATCGTCTTGTGTATGTAATAAATTCTCCCCAGTCCCCGCCGCCGTTGCTATATGTACGGAGAGGGCTAATCCCGTGATGCAAACATGGCGTCTTTTGATAGATATTTATAGCGGGGTATACTTGGCAATTAAAATGTTTTGAGAATGATTTGAAGCAAAATCATGATAAATTAATTAGTTAGAATATGTCTTTAGTTCTAATATACCATCAAATCACCCAGTTTGTAGCCGGGAATGTAACTTTAAAGTCACGCCCCGTCGAGGTTGTGTAAAACAATGAAATATTTAACACAACATGAACACAAGTGTCGTATCTGTGTTACCCAAACAATAACTTATACTCGACCCCCCCCCCCCCAATGTGTCTATAATTTCAATATCAATTTCCCTATTTAAGAAACAAATTTACGTGAAAAAGATATAAAGACAACGACCTTTGTGCAATATTATTTCTAATTACATAAAAACTCGTAACATAAATGTTATTATCTTGTTAAAAATAACTCTTCAACTAAGCCCTAGGGGTTCAAAAAAATCTCAGTTCAAGTCATTTATTACAACACTGGTGTAACATAATCAGATAATAACTGTGGATTGGACTTCGTTATTATAACAGTGCAGGAACGAACATTACAAATCTATTTCTCTAACAACCAATACAGCACACCGGAACATAACATTGTCGTCATAATGACCAGCGTCCAAATTCACGTCTGCTTCCATTGTCACATGCTCTCGTTCTGTCTTGTAGAGCAGTCTCCGGTCTGTGGCCTCTCGATAAGATTGTCTTCCATCGTCCTTGTTAAGCTTCTAACTTGAGATCATTTATAAGGCCAAGGTGTTATCCACAACCTTATTAGTATTTAACAGCCATTCACAAGTTATAATACATATATATTAGAAGCCGTCATTAAACGGACAATCATATAATATTATCTAAAAATACGAGAAGATAGTGACTAATTAACTAACTTAAATAATGCACGTGTAACACATATGCTAATTGTACGACAGCTATAAACCACAGCTGCTTAATGTTGTGTAACACTGGTGAGAAACAACACCAAGAAGGCAATTTCTTTTAAGACTTTTAGATTTTGTTTAAGGCTTAAAATGATTTTTTTTAGCCGTGAATGGCCAAAACGTAAGACAATGAAATGTTAATCGTAAGCCTGCTGATTTATGAGAAATTTGAGGTACGAAATTTCGATTGAATAACGATCAAATGAGAATACAAAAATTCAACATAGATCCTAGTTCCTTAATTCCACGGAGGCGGTTATTTTCCCTCAATTACCTTTCTTTTGCTGTTTTTTAAACACCCACATTTTCATGTAGACACAATATGATGCCGTCCCCGTGGACGTCCGTCCGCCAACAATGTGTTTGTGAACACTCTACAGGACACAATTTTTATCCGATTTTGACAAAACTTGGAATATAGGATTTTTAAATGTTACACTTTCGTTTTTGTTTCCTGTTCGTGACGCATTAAATTCTTTGCATGAGTTAGCCAACTAAAAAAACACCAAAAGAAAGGTAATTGGGGAAAACTAACGTAGTTACGTAACTAAGACCTATGTTGACTTTTTTTTGTCTCATTTGATCATTATTCAATCCAAATTTCTTTTCTGAAATTTCTCGTAAATCAGCAAGCCTGCGTTCAACATTTCTGTGTCTTACGTTTTGACCATGCATGGATAAAAAAAAATAATTTTAAGCCTAATGAAAACTCAATTTTAAAGCATGTCTGCTGTTTTACACCAGTGTTGTAATAAATAACGAACTGGGATTTTATTTAACACCTAGGGGTTAGCACGATGATACATTTTATCAAGCTATTATTATCTAACAAGTTTGTATGCAATTACAGTAATATTGAAAAGAGTTCTATGTCGGATTATTTTTTTCGAGTATTTTTTTTTCTTAAATCGGGAAATTGATATTGAAAATATAGACAGACTTACGGGCTCGGGTATAAGTTAGTGTTTGGGTTACGCTGCAGGTACGGCACTTGTTTTTATTGTGTAATATATCTATGTTTAACACAACCTCAACACCGCAGACCTTGACTCGGAGTGGGTCTGAGGTTAAGTGTTACACCTGTGCTAACAATGATCTAGCTGGTGTTAAAACACTACGCCACCTTAACCAATCGTCATCCTTAAACACCCACCACGTGTTCAATTCAAGTTTAACTGGATTTAATTGCTTGCGAGCTTTAAACCCGAGGCCTTGAAAATATGAGACCCGAAGCACTAGGCTAATCCGCGATGTATGGGATTCTCCCCAAAACGGCGAATGCCAAAAATAGGAATGATACGACTTGATCATCGAGATTATTTCCCGCGTATGTTTTTATTCTGCGCTAAAATATAGAATGCTCGGAGAATATATAACGAAACGAAAGGAAATACTCTGTGCTGATAATACTTCTTTAAAAGTGCCTCCTTATCTTTTAATCATTAATATGTTATTTGCAGTCTTTTATCAAAATTAACATCTTGAGAATTTAATCTCGGTAATGTTCTTCTCTTTCTAGCTTAAGAGAATGGTTGAACTCTTTAGAGTTATCCACTCCTTAAAAATAATTTTTTTCCGCCACTAACGTATTCTTATACATCAGGACTCATTGTTTGCCGTATTTCTTTATTAAGCCTTTTATAAATGGTATTTATTAAAAGATACATAATGTAAGATTGAGATTAAGCGCTGACCATTCTTGCTATAATAATTCAAAAATAAATGATAAGTTGAAAATTTCATTCAAATTACTTCATTCTGAGCCACGTTATCACTGTTTGTAGTTATGTGACAAGATCTGTGCATTGCGGTAACCAGGGCACTAGTATATTCGAGAATTAGCCTCGCAAATGTCTAATTAATAGTTTACATAACATTTTAGGCCCAAAGAAATGCCTGCAATATGCTGATTTAGCTCTTGCATAATGTATAATGACAGAAATTTAAAACCTAACAACAAAATTAACGCAATCCAGCGACTATGTTTTATTCTGCGTTTTTTTTCATCCCATACAAATTTAATTAACTGTTTGACTGAACCAAATCTGATTGCAATCGTCTTTCATTTATTTCGTCCCAGAGGCAAAACATGGTGCTACAGCATTACTGGATAGCTACCCATCTTAACTTTGATCATAAGATGTCTTTCTATTATTGTTATTTGAACTAAAGATAATAATGTTCAAACAAATGTATTTAAGTAGATGCTGGATTAAGTTCGAAGTGAACTTCAAATACAATCGAACAAAACATGGTTTTTGGTAAATTTAATTTTGGGGATATCAGTTCTACAATCAGTATAGGCCTACAGCTTTCCTTCGTGGATGCACTCCCTCAGCCTAACGGAGTCCTGTATAGTCATCGTATACCGTAAGATATACGGAGAACTATGAAAAACATTATTCAAATTTAGAAACAAGTGATTCTATGTATATATGTATAGTTAAGTAGCAATGGTGACACGTGTTTTAGGCAAGCTCAGTGGTATGGTCGCCTTTTCGAAAGCAGTTATAAGTTGATGAGTCTTCTATGACATACATCTTACATTATCTGACCATACATCCTCGTTACTGAGTATCGACCCTTTTCTACTGGATACCATTTGACTCGTTAGACCTTTATAACGCTACCATTTACAAGTTCAAACAAATGACTAGATAGGGCATCAGGAAAACAATTAGGAGATAACATAATTATCGACGAAAAGACATTATGTATAAATGACCACATCTGTCATAAGAGGCGCGCTTAATAACACCGCACTTTAATGTTCGCGGCTCAATATCATTCTAATACTAAAAAAGACGTTAATGTCGACTCTGTAAAACTGAACAGACATAATATTTACCCCGATTATTTAAGTTAAGCTAGGTTTGTGCTTAAAACAAAAAGCTTACCAAATCCGTGGTATTAAAATTTGTCGACGCTTAGTGGCGGTAGGGCATATCATAAAATTTCACTTATATATCCCACCCCCGCTTAACGTGTACATCGTAAATCTGGCTAAGTAACCTGTCCTACATGAAAGAGGTGATTTTTCCTTTTTTTTTGCATTTGACATCCACACCAACGCTATAATTAGGTACGGGGATCGTGGAAATGTGATAACTTTCTGAACTAAATTTATAATTACCTACAGCACATTTAGTTTTAGAGATATTCAAAAATAGACGAGTGATTATCGACAAAATTGGTCTGATAAAAAGTCTGCCAAATTACATAACCTAATTGATCCTTTAACACATGCTTGAGTCGGGCAGTTCGAGACAGTAGGTCTGTTTACATAAAATATAATTGTCTTAAGAAATAATTTTTACTCCTTGAAGTCAATTATCTGGCATTTTCACAAAATCGTCATCGGTGTCGATTAGGGGTTCGAAATTTAAGGGTTCAAGAACGCAGCTGACCCATTCTCGAGCAGAGCTTTTGCTTAAAAATAAAATACGCCCACCATTTGCAAAAGATGGACACAGAACAAGCCAGTCAGGTGCCATAACCCAGGAGGTTATGGTCTGATTTGCGCGAATATCGACAGAAACTGAGATCTATTGGATATAAACATTTGTTTTAAGCTTAATAAAAATCGAATAGACATTGTGACCTCTAGAGAATCCACAAACTTGTTATTACGTAGTTCTACACTATTTGCGTACAAGGATCGTGCAGTTTACGTCCGTTTCAAGAAATTATAACCCAACCATCATTTGGGCGTAACAGAAATATATTTAAACGGGTTTTAAAATTGTGACTTTAAAGGGTCGACGAACTAAAAACGCGATTTTTTTCGGACAATCATAATCAAGGGAAGTTATGTTCAGATATGCGCGAATATCGAAAGGATCCGAGAATGATTGTTGGAAAATAGTCAAAATCGGATCAAATTTGTGACCTCTAGAGGAACTACAACCTCGATATTCTACAAAAGGAGCGGCTATTTTGTATGAGTAGTTGCGTTCCGATTTCTACGAAATTGGAACTTAACTGTCATTATGAAGTAACGGTGATATATTCGAGGGACAACAACCTTTATATTGCGTACTAGGAGCGATCATTTTGTTGAGTAGTCACAGTCCGATTTCTACGCAATTCGTACTTTTCATGATGTAACGGTGATATATTCGAACTTTTTAAAAACCCGGTAAAAACTGTGACCTCTAGATGGACCACAACGTAAAGACGCGACTTTTCATACAATCAGGGGACATAATCCAACAAGTTACGGTTCGATATGCGCGGATATCGGAAGGAATCGAAATCTTTGGATTATAAACTGGCGCATTATACGACTCCATCTGCAGCGGCCAGTTGACTGTGCTGACGCAGGACGGGGGTTTCGTGTTGGCGCACGTAAATAACCCCTGGCGTTCGACGAAGAATATGGGGAAACGCTGCGGTTCGGGGATTCTCTTGGCGTATGCCAGTCTGCCTTATCCCTGTTGATGCAGCAAAGTAGGGCTGAATACCCCAAGTTCATGTCTTTTCCGTACTACCACTACTGTACATTGTATGGTCTTATCAGTGCTGGCACTGTTTGTCTCCGGCTACGCTCTGCTGTACCCCGTGAGAGACT
The DNA here is from genome assembly GCA_963678685.1 of Patella ulyssiponensis. Taxonomy (NCBI): domain Eukaryota; kingdom Metazoa; phylum Mollusca; class Gastropoda; family Patellidae; genus Patella; species Patella ulyssiponensis. Next base: position 47,774,475 of record OY783229.1, on the reverse strand, counting down.
ACGTTACGTTATGGAAACAATGGTGACTTCCATTGCGATGTGAAAATTTATAGATATATATTTCCCTTTGATATACCCTGGGGCCCACAGAGTGGCAGATGGTACAGTGTAGAAAACACATTTCCGCACAGGAAGTATTTGTCAATGGTCGTCATCATACGATTCACCATTTAACAGATGTCAGAGATTACTAAATTACACATGTATTCATTGTATGTATGTATATTATGGAGTCCTCTGGTTAACAGTGATTAAACACACAGTCTTGTTGCCCCAATTTAAACTAAACTCACAGTCTTGTAGCCCAAATTTATACCTGATCTGTTTAAAGCCCGTTGGACTTCTACGGTTCCTATTCTCGTATCACAATAAAAAGAGGTAAACGAAAACAACAGAAATGAAATGAATGTAACATTACAGTTTCACATGGTCGTGCCAGCGCAATGCACCAAAAATCCTGATATATTTCAGTGAATAATTTTTTTTATTCGGTATATTAAGATTTTTAAAACCGATTATTCTAGCATCAGTCAACTACAAAAAGCTCTATCAAACCATATTAATTGCAACCTAGGTCGGCCGAGGTAACCAGGAACACAAAAAATTAAAATAAGTGCCTCCCTATCATACCGCGATGTGATTTCTGCTGCTGCCCAGTTGCCAGTACTAGGGTGTGCTATGATTTTTTTATCAAACGAATACTTACAAGATGTTACATGGAGGCGAGCTCCCTGTCAAGCAGTCACTCGTGTGCCTTGACAAACCCTGTAAAAACGCACCCCCTCCCCCTATATATTTGGCTATATATAGTGATGCGTCGTTTATATACAGTGTGTGTTAAGGCCTACTCTCTCTACAACACCTCATACCATCCCATTTGTGGATAGAGCATTCATTTCATTGCATTTGTCATTGGAAAAGGGAGAGGAGGTAAGAGCAAAGCTCATTCTACAACAATATTATGCGTTCTTTCGATTTCACATGTTAGTGGATTAAATATACATGTATATCTATACCTTATCTCGCAATATTTCTAAACTGCTTGGTCACCATTGCTTTGCCTCCTGTATATCAACTATGTTGTGACTGCCACTCACCTCGTCTACCGTTGAATGTTCCGAATGCCAACGTCAAAAACATTTGACATTTTCTAGTTGTTCTGATCTTATTAGCGACTGGATGACGTCACTAGTCAGTCGTTACTCAAGAATATCAACCAAAAAGCTATATTCATCGTCATTAAGCGTGATTTCTTTTGTTAGTTTAAGAAACTTTGAGGATTTCTTCTTTTGTAATCGGATCACGTTTGATTCATGATATCTTGAACAGCTTCAATATTACATGGGTGGCCCTGAGAGTCAGTTAGTAATTTGAAAAAGACAAACAATTGTCGATTCAATTAGACCGTTCTCAGAATCCCCCCTCGCTCGTCCTCTTGTATTTATTTTTCTATCGTACAATTCTCATTTTATTTAGCGTGGTTGAAATTTCGTACTATGAAACAGATTATTTGCCGCCCCATTCATTAACTTATTAGCAAATATTATCGTCACATCTTAAATTTGATAGTTTAAACCAAAACTGTTAGGTGAGTAAGTGTCATTCAACTCGTATCACAAAAGTTAGAAAAATATTTCTAATCATCAAAGCCTACATGATTTGATTTTCTGCACTCCGACACACGACAAAACATTTCATCGGGTTCTGTTCTGAACGCTTTTCAATTAGGTAAAGTTTTTTCTTGCATTCGGAAGATGGAGAAAATCAAGTTCAGGCGCCCACCGACGATGTGTAAATAAGACGAACTTCTTAAAAAGAAAATTATCTTGGACTGACCAACAATGACGCGTGGATTTCTTTTCATCTAGACAATCGAGTTTCGAAAAGAAAGTTAGTACGTATATTTATCTGGAAATATAGAAATACCTACCTGATTCTTAAGTAGCGAGGTAGGCTATTCTTACTTTGTTTAAAACACCATTACATACAGATAGCCTGACTTGCAGTTTTCAGATGCACTCGACATTCCAATGCGTAAGGAGAAATAAGTAAACTTTTTACAGGTGTTCTACAGAAAATCAAATTTGTGTGGCCTCATTTTGATATTTTGGGCAACCCCATGCAGAAGTACATAAACACCCAAATAGATCAATATGAATACTGTACACGATTTACAGGAAATGTTAATAAGTCGGACGAGAAATGAATATCAATATACTGAAGATCACCTTATTGTGGCTTCAGAGCACTAGCCGAACCGTCATTTTGTTACCCATTTCCAGGAGGCACTAGTCGCATAATGAATTGGGAAAAAAACGGAACGGAATAAACCGTATCTACCGTCTATAATGTACGCACAACATTAATCAAAGCTAGTTGATGCATAGGCTGCTTTTTTTTTAAAAAAAGGTTTTCCCTGTTCAAACGCCTTTTCGATAATTGAAACCTCCATATTGCTAAATCGATTTCGGAACAAAGGCGCATAACTCTAGATGTTATCTTAGAGGGTGGCTTGAATATGAGCTTAAAGCCCCGCAAACATTTAGAAAAGACTGGACGGTAATTGTATCCTCAAATGCCTTGAAAAGAATTTCTAAGAATGTATAAAAGCATAGTTCTATGGATAACAATAACCATATCATTAACATACGTTTCGACAAAATTCCACCGTATGCTTGGTAGCGACCAGTGAAATCGTGTCGAAACGTGGTGTATATATATGTATTGATTTTTATTCATGGAACTGTGTTGTGTTGTATCATGTTCAGTCACTAAATGCCATTCAAAGATAATGTTTCTAACAACGTTATAATGACACTCGACAACTCATAAACATTTTGAAAAGATCAGATCTGAATTGAAGCATCTAATATGCTAACAAAATTCCAAAGCAAAGGGGAATATCCTTATAAAAGTGATTATCGAAAATCGTTGAAAATATGAATAGGGTTTTCATTTAAAGTGCAAACAAGATTTCGCAACCAAGTGGAATAACTCTGGAGGGGAGTGCCAAAACAAGTAGAAAATCTTCAGGGTTCTGGACAAAAATTACGTGAATTTCAAACATACATGTTAATCATTGAGGTATTGGTTGAGCTAACAAAAATGTGAACTACCAACAGACAGGAGTGACGGCAACATACACCTACGACCACAATTAGAACAAAACCACATAAATAAGTATTGTCACTGACTTTCGCTATCTGGTTTGGTGTGTTATAATCCCACATGCCTTCAACAGTAATACATAAAGATATGAAAAGTAGAACTTCTTGTATGACAGATCCTATTGGAAATATACATATAATCGAAGGTAAATCAAATTATGGCATTCTGAAAAAGTTGCAAATGTTTCCTTAGCAACACTGCTCTGTGAGTATAAAAATCAAGGAATATAATAACACCTGTTTATCTCCAATTATGTAAAACTAAGTTTTATTGAATTATTTCATCGTAATTTATCAGGCGGCATAGATATTGTTTTAAATTCTATAAAAAGAATAGGATTATTCATGAAGACACCTCGTAATGACTTTCTGAATAATTCAAATGTCTCACAATAAATGAAAACCCTGCTGATTTTTTCTAAGACCATGTTTAGCTATTTTAATGAGTTAAAGGTAACGTGAGCTTTTAGACTGTTTATGGAGATTCGTACTAAGGCCTCCAGCAATTTCTAAATTGGTCTAAACATATCTAAATCTACTTATTTAATTACGACATAGATAAAATCAATCCGCTGTATGTCAAAATTGTCTGAGAACTAAATGAACTGGAGGTTTCAACTTCTTACTTTTTGCACCAACCGTTCTAATGAAGAGGGGCGTACACCTTGTAGGGTGTTTGAGGGGAAATTTAACCTGGCTGCCAAGGGTTATTTCCGTTCATGCTGCACCTCAGTTTATGGCCCTATCCGAACGACTGGGCGTTATTCCATTCCAGGACATTCATCATCACTGACGAGGGGTAAAACAGGTTGGAAAACTATGTACCAACACCGAGATTAAAATTATAATGTTTTTAAAACAAGGCATTAGTTTAATGCGTCATTGGTGAAAATAGACGACTGCACAAGCGAAGTATGTGCCATTGTTATTAGAGTTCTTATCCCTTATTAATACAAAACAAAATAACATATACGCTAGATTAGCAATTAATTTCTTTTACTGAACTCTACCGTTTAGTTTTGATAATTAGTCATGACCTGACGATACGGATGACACCAGAAAACAACAGACGCCATTTCAGCTCTTCATAATGGCTCTTCTATTTGCTGTTCAGATTTTCAATCTTAACCAACAAATTAGTAGACAAATCATCATTGACATAAGCATAGAAAAGAAATTATATGGGCTTCTGACATTACTGAAAACCTATAATTGGCATGACACCCAGTCGAAATATTTTCATCATAAAATTGAATTATGGAAGATTTAGACAAAGAGGTAGCCAGTCGTTCGTGGAATAATAGTTCAAAAATAGACAAATTGAAAATTTGATTTAAATTACTCTAATGTGAACAAAGTATTAGTGTTTGAGGTCTTGGTTACCCAGTTTGTGCATGGATTATAAAATCACACTGAGAATCACATGGTCTATTGATAAGATTATGGGTTTGTGTGAATAAATGCCTGAAAATGATAGTTTATATAAGTCAAAATAAACACCTGCATTCGAACTCTTCAAGGTGGATTTTTTTTTTTTTTAAAAAAAAAGCTGACTCTTTTATCCGAACCAATTCAGAAATAGATTATGAGAATGAATTCATTGAAAATTTCATTCAATTTACTGTATTCTGAACGATTTCATTTAGTGTTTGACGTTTTAACCAGATGAAGCGTAGATTGTTCATTATCGTATACGCCATGTAGTGTACTACGAAGGAGATGTTCCCCTGGTTGCGTCGCTACGATCTACTTTTGCTTAGACTTCCAACTGACATGTGTCCTTTTCTGTATACGCTACACGGGAACTCGTGGTTTTTATCCAATTCAAACGACGACTAGCCATTTTTACTTGACAAGGCTTTCGTCAAATTAGGTGCAACCACGCCAGAGCAAACCGGGCTATGGTGTCAGTGCTTTACTAAGCGCCTTGGAATATGCTTAACCGTTTCGAACGACGGCTAGACAATGTTCCTTGACAGGCGCTTCGTCCTGAATTACGAAACCACGCAAACATCAGGGGCAAATAAGAGAAATCCGGGCTAGGGTGCCAACTCCTTAATGAACGCTTGGGAATAAGCCCAAATATTTTTAAATGTACTATTAGTATAATGCTATATTATTATTATTGTATAAATCAACAGAAAGTTACCGTTCAGGGTGACAAATGTCATTCAGAAGAGCTAACGTACGCCCGGCTTTGAATTAGAAATTATATAAATGTACCACCCACGATAACACATCCAAAGATCACTAACACGGAAGTACATACACTGAAAAAAAACTTGTGTTGAAACAACACAAACTTGTGTTGTTTTCAACACAAGTTGGGTGTTACTATTTAACAACACAAACTTGTGTTGAAACAACACAAACTTGTGTTAAATGTTGAAACAACACAAGACTTGTGTTAAAATTTGTCAAACAACACAAACTTGTGTTGAAACTTGTGTGAAAATCTACACAATACTTGTGTTGAAATTTCTGAAACTTGTGTTGAAACTTCTGAAACTTGTGTTGAAATTTCTGAAACTTGTGTTGAAATTTCTGAAACTTGTGTTGAAATTTCTGAAACTTGTGTTGAAATTTCTGAAACTTGTGTGGTTTCATACAAACTTGTGTATAACCACTAACAAAAACTTGTGTTGTATTTTACCGATTTACATCCAGTATTATAGCAACCCTTGCCATTCAATCGCCTCCCCAAACTAATTTTTGATAAATGACATAACAATTATTTTATTTGATACAATATTGTTTATTCAATAAAAAATATGAAAAATTAAATTAATGCCAAATCAATAATAAACAGTCATCTCAAAGGTTAACAAACAAAGTTAATTCCAATAATAATAAAATTTTGTTAGATATTGACAAATAAGAAACATAATAAAAAGAATAAAAAAAAATAGCTGTTTAAATTGAAAAAAAACAAGCAAGCACTGAAACATTTGGAATATTAATAAACAAAGTTAATTCCAATATTAATAAAATTGTTTTCAATAATAACAAAACTCCCCACACCACCCCCGAATCACAAAATAAAAAAAATCTATTTAAATTTCTTTTTTGAAATTAACCTTAAAAAGAACTAAGAAAATAATAGATACGTACACGATATCCGTACCCCCACAACATACATTTTACATATATCTAAATTTAATAACAACCAAATCAAGCACCACATTATGCATTAAATTGAAATACTTTTAAGAAGAGATATTCCCTTTAAAAGATTAGGAATTTAAAAATTTCTACAGTACATAAAAGGAAACTAATAGATAAGATAGGGGACAAATAATTATATATAAATGAAATAAATAAAGCATAAAAATCAAATAAAATTGAGAATTTTCAAACTTTGTAAAAAGAAAACAACTATTGATGAATAAAGTCATCTAATAGAAACGAGGCATACACATTCGGAATGTTTACCAATTGTTTAAAAAATAGTGGTTGATTTCATCATACAATAATACATTTTTCTAATTATAGACTGTTTCTATTAATTATTGATAATTCCTCTTTTATGATTACACTGCAGTCTATATAATGAAACAATATTTAGAGAGGGGTTGGTGTTTGACACTAAAAGGTAATGGTGACAAATAACATTCGGGTTCGGGTTTCCACAATAAGATCTATAAAAAAATTTGATGGCGTTATATTCAGAATTTAGAGTTGCTTTCTTTCTTTGGTATTAATATTTACTAAATACATATTCTTCTCCAAGGATGTTCAAGTCCCTGAAAAATATAAAAATCGTGATTAAAATACACTTATCGACAAATGGGGTTTCGATTTGGATTTTTCTTTGCACATCAGTCATGGCAAAATAAAAGTAAAATAGCTTACTGTCTCGGGGGGGGGGGTCATAATTGAACAAGGGAATGTCAGGTAGCATTATTGCTTACTCCTCTTTCAAACTCAAATTGCATTCATCACAAATTTACACACTGAACCAAATGGCCAGTCAGTTTGATGGCGTTATACGAGTCTGGAACCATATCAAGCCATAACTATGTTCATTTGAAGTTTATCTCTGTTTCTGATGAATACACACCCACCTTTCTGTGTATAAATGGGTTTTGTACAGTCTGTACACAGTAACATTTCTGGGGATTACATTTAACCTATTAAGTTTGATATAGGTTTATAAAAAGTCTTACCTGCTGAACACTCCCTATGTCTTAAAGTTTATAGTATGCAGTTAAACAAGATAATTTCCAATTGTTCATGTTCTTGGTCTAAAATAAATAAAATACTTTAACTATAAGTCAAATCTTTAGTATTAAGCAATTGGATAAATACAATTGTCGCTGGTAACATTTGAATAAATACAACATATCATGAATATAACTGAGTGGAAGTTTGAATTATTATTTGTCTAAGACAACTGGTCATTTACAAATTGAAATAGCTACTCTTCATAAAGTAAATACATGAATAATTTTCCCAATTTACCTGGATTTAATTGTAGGTCTTTGTACGAATTCACATTTCTTTTTAAAGCAATTAACTATCGCGGGATTGTGTTGCTAAAATCTACTGCAATCTGAAAAATAGAACACAATCATCAGTTGTATCAAATATCTACACGAATGTAGGTCATGTCTGCTTTTTTTTTCATCAAAATGGCGGTCAGAAAGGAAAAATTGCAATTCAAGACTGACTGTTGTCCAGGCTGTATCCTAACAATGATTTTTTGAATATTTAATCACACCGAAAAACAATTACGCTCACGCGGTTATGATATAATATTGAATTAGCTTACCTAAAAATATACTTTTTGGTCAGTTTGTCTGCCGGCCATTTTACTATCAATGGAACACAATCATCAGTTGTATCAACTATCTACATGAATGTAGGTCATGTCTGGGTTTTTTTCAAAATGGTGGTCAGAAAGGAAAAACGAACATTGCAATTCAAGACTTACTGTTTTTCAGGCTGTATCTTAACAACGATTTGTTGAATATTTAATCACAACGAAAAACAATCATGCTCACGCAGTTATGATATAATATTTAATTAGCTTACCTCATAATATACTTTTTGACCAGTTTGTCAGCCCGCCATTTTACTATCATTAGATTTTGTTTTAACCGAAACGAAAAATTTGCGTTATAAATACATTGTATTATAAAATACAAAAAAAATCGCAAACCTTTTTTCACATTAATATCACTTTTTGAGTTGGTTCTAATCGATACTAATCCACGAAGGAATTATCACACTGCTTAAGAATAGTGTGTGAAAGAGCATTATTTAACGTCCGCTTGCTACTACTAGGAAGTTAACCTTTTGTAGTATAGTAGGGTTTAATATCGCAAAAATACTGCAATATATCTTTCTTCCTTTTTTTAAAAGTAATTTATTTTGATTGGTCATTTACAAGCGAGCAATACATGTCACATTTCGATTAATAAACCAATTAAATTAAATAAAAAGATTAGTTCGACTATTTCCACGCCCATTCAAACATGTTATAAAATGTAGATATAACACTATTGTCACACCTCGAAGATTTTGTTTGATGTGTAAAGTTTATTGGGGCAATATCAATCAGACACTTACAAATGCAGACATTGTAACAACCCGTCTCTGTCTATTGTCTGAGACAAGACGTGAAAATAAACAAATAGTAGAATCAGAATTTTATTATGTGTATAATTAAAAAGTTTTAAACTAGATAGGCTAATAATTGACTAAAGCGTTGATCTCTTTATATTATACTGTTATAAAATACGTTGCTTTAAAAGATGAATTAAATGTATCGCACTGTATATACCTGGCGATTTCAACTTAATGTTTGTAATAATTAATATAAGGTTGTAGTTAATTAGGAATATTAAAAAAAAGAAAATCAAGTGAATTCCTTGACCTTCAAATTCAGGAAGAGTGGTTTTACTTTACGCTAAGCCAGTTCCCCAACCCATTCAGATTTTCCTCAATAAAAATCATATTATTACAGATAATAAGTAATCTAGTACATGTTATCTTAAAATTCGACAAAATGTATTATAAGAAAAAACACACAAGATTTTATAATTCTACACAAGTTTGTGTTAAGACATTGAAAAGAACACAAACTTGTGTTGATGCAATGTAAAACAACACAAGCTTGTGTAGAATATTTTTAACACAGTCCTTGTGTTGACATCCAACACAAGAGTTTTTTCAGTGTAGTCTGATCTACAGAAGATGTCATCTTATTATGACATTTAATCTTTGAAGTCAAAATTTATCTGGCTTACGAAACCGCTTATATGACAGTTGTTGTCAAATGTGATTGATTTTGTCAAGTATAGAATTTAACATTACATGACAAATTCAAAGACAGACATTTTATCGCTTACTTTATTAATTCTTATTTTATTAATATTGATTAAATACTAAGTAAGTTAAATTTGCCACTTGTCACAACAAGTAGTGTGGGGTCTAAAGTATCCATTACTTTCGACAAAAATTGTTTTCACTACTAAGTTTAAGAGGTTGTTCATCATTAACAAACATTTACTATGCCGTAACAAAATGGTGTGTTCAAAAACACTTGGACAAATAGCACAATTTAACCCTAGTTACTATAAGTAACGTAAATGTTTCGGCTCTGCTCTTCACTACGTTACTGTCCTCTCTTATAGAGAACTAGTATGAAAATAAGGCATTTCCCTCATCTTCGTTCTAAGACTATTTTGGAATCCTTACCGTCTATTTTTCACAGTGATTCTGCTTTAGTCGCCAAAAGGAATCATTGCTTGTCACATCCGACACAAATTTATAAAAATCCAACACTATTTTCATGTAGAATTGTGCGATACAAATACATAATAAACAACTTTCATTTGAAAGCAGCCGCCATTTTCAAACTAACACTCAGCCACTATTCGAGTTAGTGCAACCAAGAAGTGTTAATGTATGTCACAAATATACTGTTTATTCATGTTGTTTCAATTGGTCATAGGATATAACCAATTTAGTTTTTATGTACTAAGAACACTCACTAAAATGAATCACTAGGCTATATAAATTTAGAAGCCCTGAATTTTCGTTTTGGGGGTATTGAACATGTTGATTATGCGCCCATTCTACAAAACTAATGCATATTTTAAACTTCGTGTACATGTATTTTAAGCCTACACGGTTAATGGAATTCACGTTGGGGTTTAAAACTTTGATTTTGTTACGTGACCCCCTTGCTCTTGATAAAATTCACTTGTCCAACACATCAAAATCTATCATTTATTAGACGTGATAAAGACTGCAGGTATTGAATTTGTTCAAATTTGATGAAGCATTAGGACTGACAGGATGAACACCATTGATTTTCAAATTTTTAGCATTCTAGAACTCGAAGAATCCTTATAAATTTTGGTTAACATCTAAGTTTTTCATTCGGATAAGCTATTGTCTTCGAATATCTGTATGGGCGTTTCCCCACGCTTTGCTACGATTATTAACATAATACAGGACAGAGTCCCTAATGGGCTAGATTTGACAACTTGGTTGGGTTGCATGAAACATGCTCATTGTTACAGCGATTTGAAAGCTATCGCGGACGACGTTTTACTGAACCAAACGGCTAGAGAAATAAAATGATCGTACTTTGGGATAAGTTCTGTAGCAATGCCACATTTTCCAGCATTATTAAATTTAAACGTACCACACAAAAACAATTGTCAACAAAGGAATCACGGACAATTGGTTGTGGTAAGGTATATTCTGATGGATATTGCGTAAACAAAACTTAAACCTTTATCAGATCAATTTGTAAAAAACCCTCTAAATTTAACTTTCTTTAATCCATTGTTAATGTTCTTATGGTCAAAGTAATAAAAATGGTAAGCTTGGAAGTATCCACCATCAAAATCCCAACAATAACTGGCCGAAATAAACATGTGATGCAAGTTGACTTCAAACGACAGTCTTTTAAGCACCCTTACATTCTGTTATAACACGCCTTTGATAGTATTTTAGTGAACGCTCTAGATTCTTAAGTCTTTACACAGTTGACTTGAAATCGATACACTATTTATGTTCATGGAACGTAGTAGCCTATAGATTTCAACGGTTTCCTGGAATTCGAACCGCTCAAGGTGTCATACGATAATCGGTATATGTTTTGCTTTGTTGGCATTAACAAAAGGCCTATCAAATTTTAATAATTTCTAGTAATTATCTCCCGAGTCCCCGTCTTTGTCACCTTTTTAAATGTCCCTTTATCTATGGATCTGTTCTGACATGAATAACAACTTGCCTTTTGAATATATGCTTTGAAAATAATTTGGTCTAACAATGAACAGTATAGACGATTCATTTGAAGTATTTAATGTTGGTCTTATACAGGTACCTTCGCTCAACATGTATGGACGTTTAGGTACTTAAAGATCCCAAGTCTTAACACACGTATAAGAAATTTAACACAAATAAAGAGCCGCCCTTTCTTTTTAAATAATTACAACAGATTAAATCCTACTTCAAAGAGAATGGTTAACTTGAAAAGAAAACGCTAGACCGTTTTTGTATTGTAGACCAACCAAATATTTAATTTAGAACGCAGTGTAGATTCAATTATGATTCGATTGGTACCCCAATCTCTGGAAGTGGTACCTTTCGCTTTGGAACATAAGTTTTTGTGCCACGTTATCGATAAATCAGAACGGCTATGAGGCATACAAGATACTTGTGATTGAAAGTATGATTACGCACAAACAAGTGAAAGATGTGATTCAGCTGGACAGTTTTGACACGAAGGCAGTCATAATAACTGTCTAATATATAGTGACGTGTCAGTTCCCAGATATCTTATCGTTCATCAGTTATATTACATTAAGAAATCCGAACTCGTAACTATGTTCAAAATAATTAACTTGGTGAAAAAGATCGAATCATGAATAGTCTTTTAGATTTCAATTATCCCCTGGATAACAAATCAACTAAGACTTTTATGTTGTTTTTTTTTTTTTAAAAATTAACTGCCACTTGAATTGTTTCTATTTCAAAAAAGTGTATATGGCACTACAAGAAAAGTCTTCCTTCATTTAATATGGCATTATACTGGAATGGTCCGACGTGTAAATTTGATTGATATAAAAGGAGATCCTTTTAAATCGGAATGATGAATGATGAGAATATACATTTGTTCTAATACCCGGATATTTATCAGTCAAATACAACAGAAAAAAAGAACGTTTAATAATTCTGGTCAGAGAGTTGTTTTTCACATGTATAAAACGGTTATATGGGGATAATAGAAATGATACGAAGCAAATTAATAAAAATGATTTATTGTTCGGAAATAATTAAAAAGATTTGGAGTCAATAATACCACTTTGATATATGAAGATGCTGGGCAAAGAATATTGGATGGCGATTAATTCTGTAATAATGATTAAAAACAGACTTTTGTTGAGAAATCTTGTAATATAAGCGATGCCAATCACGGTTCATCTGAGTGAACTTTCTGTTCTTCTTTGTATCATTGCCAGATAATGTGTTTCTAAGCAAATATTGTTTTCTGAAATTCGCTAAATTAAATGTGCAGTTGTCAAATCAAATAAATCAGATCTGAATACTGAAATAATTAAATATTCAAGGGGTATACGACCTTCTTCATTTGAGGGGCCTTTAGGTTTCTAAAGCTGGGAATTGGCAGCATGCAGGTAGTGGAATGTACGCGTATTGAATACAATCTTCGCGTCAATGAGGTATTTGTAGTTTGAAAACTGGTGGATATCGTGTTGACAGGTTTTATCTGGGCTGAATATTGGTATTCTATATCTATTTTTGCGAAGACGTTTTTCTGAATTCTCTCCTTGCAATAAATTCGCAAACCCTGCCATTTTATAAAAAAAGAAAGAAAGAAGAAGAATAATGTGAACTCAAATGATATATTATGGTGATATTTATAAAATCCGTGCATGGACATTTGACATTTAACAAACTGAGTTAGCTGTGTCTCTTCACCCACTAGTTTATCGATGAGTAGGACTTATAGCAGAAGGATAGATTGCAGTGAATGTCATGTGCCCAGATGTCACTGATTTCAGGACCCCAGCTTAGGACGAAGTATAGTTTAATTGATGTCGACCAATCAGATTGCAAAAAAGCTATTACATACGCACATATCAAAATCTAGTCACTCAAAGTCATTTTGTTGCAAAAGATCGACCAGATTACTGCAGACCAATTATGCACGTGACTGTGATAAATGTATATGTAGTCCAAGTTTCATCAAAATGCATTCACTAAAAATAAAGATAACCAACCAAACAGTAGCAAGTTCTACGTATGAATTCAAACATAATTTTTAAGTATTGTTCTTTTTTCGGAAGATATAACACATTATTGTAGAAAAAGATGTTCCTTGAGCTTGTTTTCCTAGAAATTCAACTTAAATATTCGGTGTTAGGGCTAATTGAAACGATTGTTTGAATTTGCCACGGTTTAAAACGTACATGGCAGAAATACCCAGCAATATACGTCCACAGATATGCACCAAAATCAATAGTTGCCGTCTGTAGTGTATAAAGAATAAGTATACCGAAAAATGTGGCTTTCGGGCGCTAAACGTATAAACTGAGCGTGGCTTTGCCCCTGGGGTTCGGGACATGCCCGGAAACAATATTGATCGTATATGCCAAGTTTCAAAATGATCCATCAAGAATTGTGGCCTGTAGGCAACACAGAAACACAACAAAGAAAAAATGGGCGCGGCTCTGTCCCTGGGGGTAGGGCATTCGCTAAAAAAATAATAGGCATCATCCTTCAGGTATAAGGAATAGGTATTCAAGTTTCAAAAGGATCAATCAAGAAGAGGTTATCCTCAGGGACCTTGGTATTTCGTCCAACCCGAACGACTAGATAGCTGTCCTTGTCATGCCCTCCATCCTGCATCACTGACAAGAGGGAACCACGCCGGAAAATCTGGATGAACTTTGTCGGTAATGCAGGTATCGAACACCGGACCTCAAGGCTAGCGAGCCTGCGTTTTACCCACTTGGGGTTGGGCATTCACAACAAACAATAGGGTCATTCCTTGGGGTATGAATAATAAGTTTGCCAAGTTTCAAGATGATGCTTTAAGAAATGGGACCAGTAGACCAAATACAGGAAAAAGGCGTGGCTCTGTCATTGGGCGGCGGGCACGCACCAAAAACAATAAGGATCATCCTTACGATATAAGGAATATGTTAAGTTTCTAGACGATCATATTTAAAATAATACCACGTCCGGAGCTAGAAATGAGTAACCGAACCAATTATACAGGTTGTTACTGCTAAAGCAAATTTTATTTGTACGCAGTGTTCATGTCATAAAACTTCTACACTAAATACATTTTCTAGGCAAATAGTTTATAATTACCAGTAAAATTTATTCAGAACAGTCAAATTATTTGTCCATAGTAGATACTTGAAAATCGTCATTGAATAAACCCCGACGAAACATAAGAATGATATTCGCGTGACCAGCATATTATATGATCACCTTCATGTGCCATTGAGTTACGGCTGATAGGTTAACCAGGCAGTCATTCAATATTCACCGGTATGACTTAATATGTCTTACACATGCTTTGACTTTGTCCTGATTTGTGAACTGAATGCAATTCAATTATGGATGTCACCTGGACAAGTAACAATAAGACGCTGGCTCACAAACAACGGGGTTCGGTCTCGATATTCCCATGGCCGTGGACGAACAGTCAAGGTCTGTGTACACGTATAGTGTAAAATAACCACGGGCAGTTGGAATTCAAAGACGCGGAGAGCATTATGCACAGATGGATTTGATGTTTGACAATGAAAATCCTCGAAAATGAGTGCATTTAATACTGCTTTCTTGCGACTGGCAGTAAAAGTACTTTAAAATTTTTAACGAAGTAGTTTCACAAGAACAAAAAGTGTAGACAAAAAGGGTTATTGTGTGGTGGGAATGGGTATTGGAAAATTCACTTTAAAACTGTCATATTGTTTGATGTGTGTAGATATTAAATCTGTAAAAAAGTAACAGAAAAATGATAATGTTATTAATTACATTTTCAGATAACTATCAGTTCAGTTCATCACTCGATCAATGGTGACTGTTGTCGATATAAAGGATTGCATAGTAATGATGGTCGTTTTGACACGTCCGAATGGTAAAATCCACAAATTGTTAAACGGAATCAACTTTTTCATAGTAGGCATTATGTGTTTTGAGTACCGTTTAAGAGAATCGATAGAATTACATGTTAATCCGGTTCAAGTTTTAATTTCACCATAAATATTAATGTTAAATACTTTGATCAATTGCATTTTAATCCAGTTCTTCAAGTTTCAATTTCCGCATAGATACTGTTAAATACTTTGTGATCAGTTGCATTTTATGTTGTATTCTGAAGTGCTAAAATCAGTATTAACATTTGCTTCCTGCAATATGTTTGGTTTTATGACTGAAAAAGAAAAGTAATTGATTGATCGAACCATAGTCAGTTTAAAATTCATCTCATCGGCCTATTAAGAAACTCAAGAAAACTGTAATCGAAGTAATAAAACTGAGCTCTATCGGTGATAAAAGTAGGAACTGTTGGTTTTATTGCTAGCCCGTACACAACCTCCGTACACTTTAGGAATGTCGTAACCGTGAAATCTAAAATTTATATGCTAGCAATGTATCTTGTGGAAGTAGTTTGTAGGATTTACGGCTTTAGCGTTGTATGCAAGAACTACAGATATTTGTTTAATGTGGTTTATTGATGCATCGCTGCGCTGCACATTTTCTAACCAAATTGAGTAAAATCGAATGATAGGCAATCAATAATTTTAGCTAACACTTTAGGCATTCTAATTATTGGGTTTGTTAAGGAAATCAGCCTAACCAATACCAAGTTAAATAACAGAAATACACAATAGGATTTTGTACGCTGAGTTCTATATTCAAACCGAAAATACGGCGCTTCATGTACATAACGATTCCACTGTAATGTCAGCACGACAAAGTAACCGAAAACGGGGTTATTTGACCATTTTGTTCTTTCGAGTTTCGACGCCCCATGATATAATATATAAAGTATTATCATATAGCATGTAAAACACTCGTCATCGATATACTTGATATTCCAGACACGCCAGATTCTGGATTAAGGCGACGATTCCACTGTAATGTCAGCACGACAAAGTAACCGAAAACGGGGTTATTTGACCATTTTGTTCTTTAGAGTTTCGACGCCCCATGGTATAATATATAAAGTATTATCATATGGCATGTAAAACACTCGTCATCGATATACTTGATATTCCAGACACGCCAGATTCTGGATTAAGGCGACGGTGCTTTGTTGTCTGGTATTATCCTAATTAATTGAATCACCACATACGTGGCTTTCAACATATCATACCTTAATATTCTACTACGCTTTTAATCAGGCGGGAGATTAATGTTTTTCATTAACTGTGGTCCTGTGAAAAACCCTAGGAGTTCTCTCAAGTCATATTGAAGTCTTCATATATAATTGATTCAATATATGTAAGTACGTAAAGATGTCACTATGAAACAGATGTTCATAACTCGAATGGACATGATATAGACTGACTTTTACCACTGATGAAATGAGTTGGAAATCTATAATGACATTCCTATCTGATCGCCCAAGCAGTGATTGTCATTGATGGTCAGGACAGAGTGGGCTCGATGTCGTTTTGGGGCATGTACACGTTTACCCTATTCCTATACTTCACTAATTAATGACGTACTGACTTGCACAAGCGTGTGTGGAACAAATTGATTATTCCACTGTGGAACCAAATTTATGGGCTCTGTCCGTCGTTCCGTATGGGTTGAAGATATCTTTAGAAAACACGTATCAACCAATTATATTAGGTACTTAGGTAATTTGGTTAAGTAATTCTTTGGATTTGGTCAGTTTTGGTATAACAGTTTTATTCCGGAGCATATCTAATAAACCGCTAATACATATTTAATTTGAACTTTTATGACACATTAGCGTCTTATCTTACCAGAAAGACAAAAGGAAAATATCATAAAGAATATATGTCTAGATATCCCATAACCTTACTCGAATTATGCTTCTGTAAGCCATAAAGGTATACACACAACTATTTGAAAGACTAGAAAGTTAAATTAAATATGTTAAGGCATCCACTAGCATGTACTTTTATCTTTAGAATTTTCAAATTAGCAAACAACACCATCATTATAATTGGCTGATATGTACTAAAGGGTATAGCCATCGGTCGCAAAATATATTCAAATTACTGGAAAATACGCGATACTTTAAGAGACGTTCAGTTTACCTTCTACCAATTGTATTTGGAAATGAACTGGTGGTGGTTGGTGTTACTGAGCAACGTGAGATAGCCGCAAGCATGGCCAAGATCCGATCATTTCGGTCATTAGAAATATATTTTCAGATGAAATAAGATTTGTGGGTTGAAATGATGACCTACGTATGTGCCCGGGGAAAACATAGATTTGTTAAAATTACGAAATACATAACATTTAGGAAAACAAGTATATCATGAAAATATTATTTGATTTCTAGTATCAGGGTTCTGTATATAGCTTATATAAATACTGTTTACTGTATTTATTACATGAAATGGGAGTGATTGTACTGTAAAATTAAGCTGACAAATTCCTAAGTGGAAGATGTATAAAGTCACGTAACATCAAATCAATATGCCATATATCTAGATACAACGTCGCCAGAACAAAGCCAGCAGGCTTAATTTTCCTTAAGAGCGCCGGTACACAAGTATAAAACACTTCTGAACTTAGGTTATCGGGTTAAAGAATCAGTCATATTAAGGCAAGTGGTCATGCAAGAAGGCGGTATGCTCCGCTGAAATTAAAAAAGGACATCAATATCGAATGATTATGTCAAGTGAAGCCTGATAAATTGGTCATAACTTCAGTACAACTTGATGAAGTTCCCAGGGTTTGATCGATAAAGGCGTTAGTATACGACAAACAATAGCATAAACTTCCCTCATATCCTTATTAAAAAGACTATTTACCTCAGAAACAATCTACGATTACACTGAAAAAACTCTTGTGTTGGATGTCAACACAAGGACTTGTGTTAAAAATATTCTACACAAGCTTGTGTTGTTTTACATTGCATCAACACAAGTTTGTGTTCTTTTCAATGTCTTAACACAAACTTGTGTAGAATTATAAAATCTTGTGTGTTTTTTCTGATAATACATTTTGTCGAATTTTAAGATAACATGTACTAGATTACTTATTATCTGTAATAATATGATTTTTATTGAGGAAAATCTGAATGGGTTGGGGAACTGGCTTAGCGTAAAGTAAAACCACTCTTCCTGAATTTGAAGGTCAAGGAATTCACTTGATTTTCTTTTTTTTTAATATTCCTAATTAACTACAACCTTATATTAATTATTACAAACATTAAGTTGAAATCGCCAGGTATATACAGTGCGATACATTTAATTCATCTTTTAAAGCAACGTATTTTATAACAGTATAATATAAAGAGATCAACGCTTTAGTCAATTATTATCTAGTTTAAAACTTTTTAATTATACACATAATAAAATTCTGATTCTACTATTTGTTTATTTTGACGTCTTGTCTCAGACAATAGACAGAGACGGGTTGTTACAATGTCTGCATTTGTAAGTGTCTGATTGATATTGCCCCAATAAACTTTACACATCAAACAAAATCTTCGAGGTGTGACAATAGTGTTATATCTACGTTTTATAACATGTTTGAATGGGCGTGGAAATAGTCGAGCTAATCTTTTTATTTAATTTAATTGGTTTATTAATCGAAATTTGACATGTATTGCTCGCTTGTAAATGACCAATCAAAATAAATTACTTTTAAAAAAAGGAAGAAATATTTATTGCAGTATTTTTGCGATATTAAACCCTACTATACTACAAAAGGTTAACTTCCTAGTAGTAGGAAGCGGACGTTAAATAATGCTCTTTCACACACTATTCTTAAGCAGTGTGATAATTCCTTCGTGGATTAGTATCGATTAGAACCAACTCAAAAAGTGATATTAATATGAAAAAAGGTTTGCGATTTTTTTTGTATTTTATAATACAATGTATTTATAACGCAAATTTTTCGTTTCGGTTAAAACAAAATCTACGCCCATTTTAATTGACCGAAGTACGTGTGGCTAATGATAGTAAAATGGCGGGCTGACAAACTGGTCAAAAAGTATATTATGAGGTAAGCTAATTAAATATTATATCATAACTGCGTGAGCATGATTGTTTTTCGTTGTGATTAAATATTCAAAAAATCGTTGTTAGGATACAGCCTGAAAAACAGTAAGTCTTGAATTGCAATGTTCGTTTTTCCTTTCTGACCGCCATTTTGAAAAACCCCCAGACATGACCTACATTCATGTAGATAGTTGATACAACTGATGATTGTGTTCCATTGATAGTAAAATGGCCGGCAGACAAACTGACCAAAAAGTATATTTTTAGGTAAGCTAATTCAATATTATATCATAACCGCGTGAGCATAATTGTTTTTCGGTGTGATTAAATATTCAAAAAATCATTGTTAGGATACAGCCTGGACAACAGTCAGTCTTGAATTGCAATGTTTGTTTTTCCTTTCTGACCGCCATTTTGATGAAAAAAAAAGCAGACATGACCTACATTCATGTAGATAGTTGTTACAACTGATGATTGTGTTCTATTTTTCAGATTGCAGTAGATTTTAGCAACACAATCCAGCGATAATTAATTGCTTTAAAAAGAAATGTGAATTCGTACAAAGACCTACAATTAAATCCAGGTAAATTGGGAAAATTATTCATGTATTTACTTTATGAAGAGTAGCTATTTCAATTTGTAAATGACCAGTTGTCTTAGACAAATAATAATTCAAACTTCCACTCAGTTATAATCATGATATGTTTTATTTATTCAAATGTTACCAGCGACAATTGTATTTATCCAATTGCTTAATACTAAAGATTTGACTTATAGTTAAAGTATTTTATTTATTTTAGACCAAGAACATGAACAATTGGAAATTATCTTGTTTAACTGCATACTATAAACTATAAGACATAGGGAGTGTTGAGCAGGTAAGACTTTTTATAAACCTATATCAAACTTAATAGGCTAAATGTAATCCCCAGAAATGTTACTGTGTACAGACTGTACAAAACCCATTTATACACAGAAAGGTGGGTGTGTATTCATCACAAACAGATAGAGATAAACTTCAAATGAACATAGTTATGGCTTGATATGGTTCTAGACTCGTATAACGCCATCAAACTGACTGGCCATTTGGTTCAGTGTGTAAATTGGTGATGAATGCAATTTGAGTTTGAAAGAGGAGTAAGCAATAATGCTACCTGACATTCCCTTGTTCAATTATGACCCCCCCCCCCCCCGAGACAGTAAGCTATTTTACTTTTATTTTGCCATGACTGATGTGCAAAGAAAAATCCAAATCGAAACCCCATTTGTCGATAAGTGTATTTTAATCACGATTTTTATATTTTTCAGGGACTTGAACATCCTTGGAGAAGAATATGTATTTAGTAAATATTAATATCAAAGAAAGAAAGCAACTCTAAATTCTGAATATAACGCCATCAAATTCTTTTATAGATCTTATTGTGGAAACCCGAACCCGAATGTTATTTGTCACCATTACCTTTTAGTGTCAAACACCAACCCCTCTCTAAATATTGTTTCATTATATAGACTGCAGTGTAATCATAAAAGAGGAATTATCAATAATTAATAGAAACAGTCTATAATTAGAAAAATGTATTATTGTATGATGAAATCAACCACTATTTTTTAAACAATTGGTAAACATTCCGAATGTGTATGCCTCGTTTCTATTAGATGACTTTATTCATCAATAGTTGTTTTCTTTTTACAAAGTTTGAAAATTCTCAATTTTATTTGATTTTTATGCTTTATTTATTTCATTAATATACAATTATTTGTCCCCTATCTTATCTATTAGTTTCCTTTTATGTACTGTAGAAATTTTTGAATTCCTAATCTTTTAAAGGGAATATCTCTTCTTAAAAGTTTTTCAATTTAATGCATAATGTGGTGCTTGATTTGGTTGTTATTAAATTTAGATATATGTAAAATGTATGTTGTGGGGGTACGGATATCGTGTACGTATCTATTATTTTCTTAGTTCTTTTTAAGGTTAATTTCAAAAAGAAATTTAAATAGATTTTTTTATTTTGTGATTCGGGGGTGGGTGGGGAGTTTTGTTATTATTGAAAACAATTTTATTAATATTGGAATTAACTTTGTTTATTAATATTTCAAATGTTTCAGTGCTTGCTTGTTTTTTTTTTCAATTTAAACAGCTATTTTTTTTTTATTCTTTTTATTATGTTTCTTATTTGTCAATATCTAACAAAATTTTATTATTATTGGAATTAACTTTGTTTGTTAACCTTTGAGATGACTATTTATTATTGATTTGGCATTCATTTAATTTTTCATATTTTTTATTGAATAAACAATATTGTATCAAATAAAATAATTGTTATGTCATTTATCGAAAATTAGTTTGGGGAGGCGATTGAATGGCAAGGGTTGCTATAATACTGGATATAAATCGGTAAAATACAACACAAGTTTTTGTTAGTGGTTATACACAAGTTTGTATGAAACCACACAAGTTTCAGAAATTTCAACACAAGTTTCAGAAATTTCAACACAAGTTTCAGAAATTTCAACACAAGTTTCAGAAGTTTCAACACAAGTTTCAGAAATTTCAACACAAGTATTGTGTAGATTTTCACACAAGTTTCAACACAAGTTTGTGTTGTTTGACAAATTTTAACACAAGTCTTGTGTTGTTTCAACATTTAACACAAGTTTGTGTTGTTTCAACACAAGTTTGTGTTGTTAAATAGTAACACCCAACTTGTGTTGAAAACAACACAAGTTTGTGTTGTTTCAACACAAGTTTTTTTTCAGTGTATAAAATGTCGCTACATGCCATTTAAAAATAAGCCAGTTTTAAGATATATATAGCCAATATGATATTCGATCACCGGTGTTATATGGAGTAGTAACGAACTTAAAATTCGATCATTAGTTTCACCAGTGAATCTTATTTGTCTATAAAACTTCCTCGGTCCTAAAGGGAAACCATATTAGATGTAGAGGCCGATCTCATAGTGTAGTTTTATATACCCAACATATATTTAACTTATTGTTATTGTTGACCAGTCGGAGGAGAGCAGTTGGAGGTTAACCCTCATTTCATTATTGGTGACAGCTAGCACTGTCCATTAAACGATGGCAAACCAACTTTCTTTTTTGCATCATTATTGGCTATATTCCAGCTCTCGCTTTTGGGGGGCTGGTGTATAAAATATGAAGACTTTGCGCCTCTGCACAGATGATTTTAGACATGGCTACGCCAGGTTACTGAGAACATTTATTGTCCGACTTCCACATTTTGGTTTGATAGAGATCTCCAAAGTAGATGTTTGTCCTACTGAATGGCTCATAAAAGCAGACATTCAAGAGTGGTGTCATGTGATCTCGTATTGCCCACACCCTTTTGATCTTCATGGCGAAGCGAGTGCTTTACCAGAATATCAACACTGCCTACTTCCGTTTGGATTATGTACATACGTCTGAAGGATATAAGTTCAAACATTCATCCCTGCCATTTAGAATTTTTTTAAAGAGCTCTAGCATCAATCACCAGCAATAGTTACATGCAGCAGGCAATGAAAGCATGTCCTTCGCTCTAACTGGTTAACAATCTGCAATAGTAATTTTGTATTTTGAACCTAAAAAGTTATATTATATTTGAATATGCAATTTGGGGTTAAAACATTGCGAGTTCCTTTCAATCAAAGGATGGAGTGACCTGGATAAACCTAAAAGAATAATCATGTATAGTAGATACATCTATGCAGTGTCCGGATATATTCGCGTTTAATACAGATATAGTGGGCATGATCTAATCCACTAAATATCTGGGCTATTCGATGGTCTAGAGAATTGGTTATAAGCTTGTTGTGTGATGAAATGTTTAAATAGTAATTTATAAAATACTTGAAGCCAGAAACATGAGCAATAATGGACAATTTTAGCTTTCGCATAATACCATACTTTTATAAGTAAAAAATTGTTTCATAAGAGTAGACTGTGGCTCAGTAACACACCGTAAATCAAGAAGTTCTGGATTTTCTAGATTGGTTTCCCTCATGTTAAGATATTTGGATGAGACGATAACCTGAACTGCCGTGCAGATATTGGCGTTTACGTAGCATAACCCTTTATTGTTGGTCAATGAGCAGAAAAAGCAAGTGAGACATCCTAATAATAGCCAATATAAAAACGTTAATATACTGGATCAATTAATAGGACATTATTGTTTTTAATCGATAATATCGCTCCCAATGTCGGTTAATGTCCACAGACATGTAATTGGATACACGTGCGATTCCTGTGTAATTACTTAAATACTTAAACATATTTATTCAAAAAATATCACATTCAGGTACATTATACGGTATATTACATTATAGGTTTATCATACATCATCTGTACATATATTTATGTCATATATTTTCAAAATATTTATTTAACGTTCATTTATTATGCTCAGTACATGTTTATCTTTACCGCTGTGCGCAGGATACGTTTCTGCTATAGCTGAAAGAGTAGTTTTATTGTTACGTGTATTTATATTTAGCTTGGCTTTCCCTCATAATGTGTTATCTCCTCGTAAGGAGGGCCAGAGTCTTGACATTACTAGCAAACTTGTTTAGTACATTTTAAGGGAAAGTTATAAGCTGTTAAGCGGAAGATTAAAATACTAATTCTTTCCACGAAATGAAAGTCGAAAGTACCAAACGAAAGTTTTTGGTACGTTCCGCGAAACTCATCTTCTATTGCCAATCAGTCGCTCAGAACTTCATCATACTTTACATTAATCCTATGGATTCCTCCTCTAAGAAAACACGGTATAGCTACTCTCGATATGATTTGACAACGTTCACAAATAGAGCCAAAATGAAAAGCACACGTTTCATAGTTCAATCAATCTGAATTACTCTGTCAAGTCGAGGAGGATCGAGGGTAGTCCCCAGGGAATTGAATCTTTTTAACTGTAGACAAGTACATGCAGGAACAATCTCTTCTGCAATATACCATAAATCATTTAATTTAGCGATCCAATATAAATGGTCTGATAGTGTTGTGAGGTATCCTATGTGGGATGCTTCTTCAAAGTAATGTCTCGAGACCATCAAGTTATGAAGTCTTTGTAAAGCCCCAACAGAATTGATAGTGCTTAATAATCTCCTTAAACCTTGGAGATCATGCAATTTGTCTCAAGTGACGTAAGGTTTCTGATAAATTATGCTTTTATCAATAATAAAGATTATTGTCAGTTATTACATTAATAATAGGCAAAACGAAGAAAAACTTAATATCCGATAGTACACACCATACTAAATATTTTGGTGTTCATTGATCATCGTTGGGTCATTATATGGGCAACAGATTCTCCTTGGTTATTTTTCTGGTCAAATATCAGAACCAATTCCTTGTGCTACACCATCCGCATATTGCGCATGACCCTGAACTATTGAAACCCGATCAAACTGGTTCCAAGTGCACCCGTGATCCGTTGTCATTTGAGTCTCATCTACATGTATATAATGTACGGTAGTACAAGTTTTGTTTATAAAGAGCGATGAAAATGCCATCGACGTTTTTGATTTGTTAATGATAACAGGAATGATTTGTGTTGGTGACTGTGCTTTATTTTAATCAATACAATGCAATCAACTGGCAACTGTTTAATTTTTGCTTGAAACAGAAACAATAGTCAAAAGTACAACAATTTTTTTTTATCGTCTATGAATTTCACAAATGATAAGTGCTATCCTATTACGATTATAATTATCAAGCCAGTACTAACGTCCAAAACCCGACATAATGGATAAAAACTGAAACATTAATATCTCATAAATATTGATTGGGTTTCAACACTGCGAAATTAGAAAATTCCTTAACATGATCTGGTGTCGTTAATGGTCATATTAGAATTATTGCTTGAATGTTTAGTCCGAAAGATGGGTTATTCTTGAAAAAATACCAGTGAAAATGCACAGCTGAACATATAATACGTATTTCAGACACCGAAATTTAAACGTTACTAGCGGTTGATACGGTGTAGAACCGGATATAGCTTAACTCCAAAATCCGAAGTGGTCGGTTATTGCCACTAGACGTATGTTACTGTCCGGCCCGAGCTACCCCTTTGCACCAAATTTCAGCCTCGGGACAACCCTAGTGTAGCCGCCAACCCTAAACAGCCAGACAGACAAACAAACAGCAGTCACAAATATTAGTATAGATAAAAAAGCACTCAATATACATTGAGTCTACAGGTTTATATGCCCACCATCTTTACAAAGTAAGCATTATCCCATCCTTGATGATTGAGTAGAAGTGATATCTATGTCAAGTTATCAATGGAATTCTATCTAGGTTGAAAGCATGTCTTGCCTATTTTATTATTCACCATCAAGACGTAGCGTTTAGTATCTTTTTTTTTACCAGACTCAATCTCCTCGGTATAGGTGATGGAAGCAGAAGAGCAATTTATGGGTATTCAAGGGAAGTTTATGGTTCTTATGGATCAGCTTTCGCAGCCGGAAAGACATAATTTACAGCCGATTTGCTTTTAAATCAAGGTGGTTTGATGTATGCTTTACGGTGTAAAACTCGGAACAACAGCCGCATCGATATTAGCGCCGATTCAAATAATCGAGAACCGGGAAAGATAGATTCAACGACAATTTGTTTTCTCGCATATTAAGTAATGTAATTGTAACTGTGAAAACCGCCACGTCGGATATGTTCAAATTAGACTGTACTTAAAATTAGATCTAGACCCATTACACACAACAGTACATATTCTTGTTTTCTTGGAATAGAGCGAACGCTGCTCGGAATTTATTAGTTATAATTATGCTTCTAAGAATACCTGCCAAGAAAGCATGTCTTGCTTCTAAGAATACCTCCCAAGAAAGCATAACTGAATAGTTTAAGATTTGAATACAGAAGGCTTACATTGTTCTGAATCGAGTCGTAACTTGCTTAAATATAGAAATAAAACAAGATGACTAGTCATCAAACATCCCGCGCCCTTGCACTTGTTTAGGAGAAATAAGGAATAATAACTTCTTTATGTTATTGGTAATCAATATAAAAATTATCATATTTCGCAAACAGTGTCACTGGTCCTAATATTGTGGCCCTGTTCAGTAGATATTGCTCTCTATTTCTGAAAACTGATGACTGATTGCTATTTACCAGAAGATTTGTTTTTTTAAAATTAGACATGACTACATAGCATATGTATATATATATATGACTTTTATGTAATCTATAGCTCTTTGTATTGTTACAAAGTTTTGAGCCAATCAATGAAAGAATAGTACAATTGAAAAACCCAAATAACCTAGAACAGGCATCATAAAAATTATATATTATAATCTATGCAAAGTATCATTAGGATTATACTGCAGACATTTACACTGGCATATAAATGATTTAGTAAAATCCTCATATTTATTCATGTTTCCTCCTCTCTGCAACACTAATAAATGTACATGTATGTACATGATTTATTACAAGTAAGATTTTAAAAATTAATGATGAATAATTGAATGAGCTTTATGAGGCACAACTACAGTAATAGGTCGATGTATGTACAAAGTTTCATGAAGATATCTTGCATGGTTTATGAAATATGGGAGGAAACAAAATTGTACACCAAAAACTAAGTCAAACTTGTTTCCATGGAAACACAAATAATGTGAATCCCAGAAATTCCTAAATAGCAAAAGGCACAACTACTATAATAAGTTAATGTGTGTACAAAGTTTCAAAAAGATATCTTGAACAGTTTATGAGATATGCCCCGGAAACAAAATTGTACACCAAAAACTAAGTCAAACTTGTTTCCATGGAAACACAAAAAGTATAAATCCTAGAATTTCCTAAATAGCAAAAGGCACAACTAATGTAATAGGTTGAAGTGCGTACAAAGTTTCAGAGAGATATCTGGAACGGTTTATGAGATATGCTCCGGAAACAAATTTATACACCAGAAACTAAGTCAAATTTGTTTCCATGGAAACACAAGAAATATAAATCCCAGAAATTCTTAAATAGCAAAAGGCACAACTACTGTGCTCTGCTGATGTGTGTACAAAGTTTCAGATAGATATCTTGAACGGTCTATGAGATATGCTCCGGGAACGAAACTGGGACGGACGGACGGACCCCGTTTCAATATACCTCCCTAACTTCGTGCGGCGCGGGATAATAACTGGGGTTTAACGCCCTACTGTTTTGCATCGACTGGGCTAATGAAGACAAGCATACGTCATACAGTGTGCTAGGGCGGCAATTTTGTTCTTATATGGATTTCCAACTGTCAGGGATTCTTTAAGTGTACGCCAGTGTGTATTATGTACACTGGACCTCGTTTTTTGTACCATCTGAACGACTTTGCGTTGTCCCTTGCCGCCAGGACCCCCGTCCTGTACCACTGAAAAGGGGGAACCAAACCGGAAAATATGGATTGGGATAGTGAGCCAACATCTTACTCATTGAGCCACCGTGGCCCCAGCATAAATATAGAGCCTTTGCTGCATGACAAATTATATAAAATCCAGACGCTTAGGATACCTCTTACGCATTATCCCAGCCTTGATGCTTTGGTAGTAAAAGCGATATTAATGACACGTTATCAATGATTTTCTATCTTGTCTTGTGTGTTTTTTATTCATCATCCGATCCAACCTCCTTAGTATTTAATTTTATCCGATTCAATCCCCTTGGTATATGTGATGTAATTTTATAATATGGAAAGCCCAATTAAACAGATCTTTAAACCGTAAGTAAATTATTTCAATATTTACATCGCGTCGATCTAATTCAATATTATCGCATTTAATGAGACAGAATTTCTCATGAATAGCAGTGTTCTTTATCTTGCTATACTTTATTGCGTTTCTCAAATGTTTCTATTAAGCGAACTGCGTATTCAGTTTTTTCCTAATTACAATCTATGTCGTGTCTGAAACTGGAAATTACATATACAATGGGTAATTATATCTCCTATAACCATATATTGTAACCGCAGGAAATCTAGGATGAACGATCATTCCTCGTAATTTACTCCATAAAGTTGACCACGATTAGACGTTTTTATATCAAAATAATAATCTTATTTCCCTTCATTCTAGATTATATATCAATTTTGTCTGTATTCTACTTTCTGAAGATTATTGCATTAAGCAAGATATATATTATATCAGTCAATTTACTATGTAAACAAATGTTATCTGGTTTAAACAGCATTGTACGCTTCAATCAAAAATGGCAAACATCAATTCTATTTCATTATCCGTGGGACAGCCTTAAGCCATACGTTTAGCTCAAGATTTGTTAGTTAAGTCGAAATGTTTTGACTCTAAAATTTTGATATTGCTCAGATATGATAGGCTAAGTGGTTGACTTAAAATCCTGCCGTCGTTTGGAAATGAATGGAATATTCTGTGAGTTTTACATAATAAATTACTCATCCTCAAACGTGTGTTGCTTCCTCTTGGTGGGTCTGGCATAGAATTGTTTGGTGTGGTTATGAGGGGCATTCGTTTAAGTATATATCAGACCGGCATTAAACCCATTAAAGTGTTAGAATATTATGAAAATGTGAAAAAAATCAGTATTATTCATGCGATTCTTCTTTTACTGATGACCGATGACTACCTTCAAGAGTTCAAATGACCATTGGCTATCAACATAAGTACTATATTGCCTTGACTGCCATATTTTGTGGGGGTGTATATGGGTACTAAACTATTTCACAGAAAAAATCTAGTCCAAATCCTCGACCCAAGGGTTATCACCACCCGCACTGTCTTGTGGGGTGAGTTTTCTTCATTATAAATGGCGCTCGAAAAATTAGTGAACACGGCTAGTTGTGTATTGATTTTAAAAAAAATGTCCAGTGTCTTAAAAGTAAGGTATTAACACCCAATATTGTCAGGGTAAGGTAACATCAAAATCGATTGGAATGGACCGATAGTGACTTCTGTTTTGTGTTTTTGGTTTTTTTTAATTTCGAACATTAGGGATAATAATGTTTAAGAAGGTTAACTCCTTTAATGACAACTTC
Source organism: Patella ulyssiponensis (assembly GCA_963678685.1). Classification (NCBI taxonomy): domain Eukaryota; kingdom Metazoa; phylum Mollusca; class Gastropoda; family Patellidae; genus Patella; species Patella ulyssiponensis. Next base: position 47,745,094 of record OY783229.1, on the reverse strand, counting down.
GGCGAAGATGGTAAAGTAACGAATAAACTTGCATTCCGCGTCCTTCCGGGTTATCACTATGCTTTGTCGTACACTCAGGGTATATAATCAATCCAGTAAGTTATGGTTTGAAATGCGCGAATATCTACAGCAACTGATATATTTAGGATATAAAGAGAATTTTTAAGTTTCATGAATGTTGGACAAACATTGTGAACTCTGGAGGATCTAGAACCTTCGTATTGCATACTTTTACACAATTTACGTACAAGAGCAGCCATTGTTTTCGTGCAGTTCAGTTTCTATTCGATTTTCCTACATTTCGAACTCAACCTTCATTATGGTGCAACAGTGATATATATTTAAACTTTATATGAATCGGATAAAAATCGTGAACTCTTAGACGGTCCACAAGCTAAAAATGTCATTATCTGTGCAACCTGGGCCATAATACAGGCAGTTACAGTACGATAACTGGGATCCTTGGGATATAAATATTTAATATATATTTTAAGTTTCATTAAGATCGGATAAATATTAGGACCTCTAGGGTGTCCCCAAGCTAAAAACGGGATTTTTAGTACAGTCAGGGGCCATAATCTACGAAAATTGAAAGGAACCCAGATCTTGTAGAGATCAACCTATATTTCAAGTTTCGGCAACATCGGATAAAAATTGTGACCTGTATATTGTCCACAAACATATGCTTTAATAGTAATGTTTTAATATTGACAAAGACAGCAACTCAGTGTGTAGACATACACCCACACAACAGATAGCCACAGATGTTTTACCAAATTTGATCAGGATCTTCTAAGGCGTCAAGATATCGGATCTTTATCGCTGTTCACGAACATAAAGTTCTAGAATGCTGGGATAAAATCAACACGGTTCATCCTCTCCGATTCCAACGCTTCACACAAAATTAGAGAGAAAATAACATTCTCCTTTCACAATAATGCTTCACACTAAAACTAAACTCCAGATTGGAAGGTCGCGGAACGTTGAACATCGATAGGTTATAATTCGATGAAGAGTATCACTTCAGCCTTTTTTATTTAACTGAAAACTTGAAATGTTGTTATGTTAGTGTGGAAGATTTGAACACTTCCCACATCAATTTTAGCGCACTTCCAAAGCCTCTCACTATAATTTTATAAACGCTTCGCATGGGTGGCACATTGCTTCATTGGAGTGTTAGCAGATTTTCACATAAAATAAACGCAAAAAATCTGCGCATAAAATGTCAAACTGACTTCTGGAGTCATGACTCATTAAATGTCATTTATAGTTTTTACCTCCATGTAGATAATTACAAAAAAATAAATATAATTGACCCCAACCGCAATATCTAACCATAGCATCACAATTCCTGGCAAGATAATTATTCGCGTGACAGTTCATCGAAGTATTTGGAGATGAAAAACCGAAATATTGTTACAGGATAACGGCAATTTGGTCATATCGGTATGCATCACGTTTACGTATTGAAAAACATGCATTTCAAGTCGATAAAAATACAGACATATAAAGGCGATACCAACGATGTGGTGATGCACACAGTCTTTGTCCACAAATTAAATGGTTCTTATCGCCCATCAAAGCAATCAAATACGGCTACACGGACGATCCAATTCACATCTTTAATATTTGCCGCAATTGCTTTGTTTGATCAACATTTCGATATCTGAAGCATTTTTGATTGCTTTATTTCGAGAACGGTGAGAATAAATGTATATGAAAATTTTATTGTGCACAAGTAAAGAGAGGAAACTGTTCAGTGATTATTTTGTTTTATTTCCAAACTGTCATTTGAGTATAATATATCGATTTTTATAAATGTTTCTTAAAGATGCCCTCAAGTGACAAACTGGGTTATTTGACTAATTTATCTATCCAAAACTTATCTCAAATCTCTCGCGAGGAAATACCCGTAGATATAAAACCATATTTTTAGAAGCCATGTTTTTCATGTAACTTGGTGGTGGAAGGGCACCAATTTTCAGGATGTATTTGTCTTTACTTACTGTCCATTTGTCATACATATTGAAGTAAATTCTTGAATTATCTTCAGTCAACTTCTTTTTCCTTGGTTTAATTGCAGAGTCTGCTGTACGTTTAAACCATCAATGTTGTCGAAACCGCCTCACCATTCGAACAAGAAATAACTACCACTCCCTAAGTCAAGCAGGCAGACAATAAGCCGCCGGAGCGCCAGTCAGGGATACCCTGACTTATTTGCCAAGTGTTATTAAGGGAATCCGATATTTTCTTTTTAATGAGATTGGCTTTTACCTTCCATTGTTACCAAACTTAGCATACTTTTATTGGAAATAACTACTTTTGTGAGAATGCATCTCAAAAGGGTCATTTTGTAAGAGCTAAACCTACCTATTAATCAACTTTAGACCTTAAACGTTATATAAATATAATCTTATCAACTCTCAATGCCATCGAATGGTTCCGATGTTAAGTAGATTAGAACGGTTCTTCGATTTAATGATTACTTTAAAAATGGATAAGCGAGGCTAAGACTCGAATAACCAGCACCGTGGTCACTATAATAAATAATCAAAGCACTCAACTACAAACATTGAAATAAAGTAATTTGAATAAAATTTTCCATAAAAAATAATATATTCATTTAGCAAAATCTATTTTAAAACTATATTAGCAAGAACGGCCATTTCTTTTTCTAAATCTAATAGGTATCTTTAACTAGCGCTCGCATTGCAATTCATTGAAATAGCATAGGCCTAGTTATCAAGTTGTTTTTACATAATCCTATAGATGTTTGTATTTTCGTCTTAAACAGATTTAGCAATAAGGCCTCACGTTATTTAAAATATTTGTCATCTCAAGAGATCAACATTTGCTTCGGTAGAATATTTATCCTGACATTCATGGTGAGATCAAAGAGAAAATGGAAAAGAAAAGCGTTAGTATAAAAACCCACGCTGATATTGAACGATGTAATCTTTCATTTCTATCTATCGACCTATCAACTGATTGTGGCCATTAAGGACTTTACTAGAAGGTTTTACCCCTAAGTATATTGGAATTGCTGATCTCGATTTCCACGGGGACGGTCGTGCGTCTATGAACGCCCAGCGACACGAAAATGGCCATAAATATAAGAGTTCAACATTTGCACAAGAAAAGTCGTGTATAATAGCCACTGTTAGAGCTGGAAACCCCAAAGTGCGAATTGTGTTTGTACAAGGAAGCGACAAATGAAATGAGACAAATTGATAGGCCGGTGTCTTTAATTACCTATTGACACACGCAATACATGAACACTTCCTGTTCCTACCACAGTAACATTGTTGTATTTCATGGTATTTCAAAATGTTGTCAGCGAAGTGAATATGCTTGATTGTTTCACTTCACGTTTCAAATCACAGAATAATAGCAGAGTCTTTGAAACACATCAGTACAAGTCATTTCGGTGCTACTTCTTACACATTTTCTGTAACGTGCGTGGAATTAAAACACGTAAGAAAACTCTTTAACATTCGATTGTTTGTGTCACCATTATAAGGCAGCAGCTGTGATACAATATAATAATATATGAAAACATTTCCGACCAGATCGAGGAAGATGTAAAGCTTGAATGCTAAGGTTCGTGTCATTTAAACTAAATTAAGTTTTAAGTTGTACACGTAAGAGCTGTAACCCCATTTTCAAAATACTAGATACTAGGGCCTACTATCTTGGGCACGCGGTTACGGTATCTCGGGGTGGGAAGGTGTGTGTGTGGGGGGGGGGGGTAGCTAACTTTTCAATGTTTTATTGCCAAAAGCATGTGACGTATATTTGGATTTTTAAGCACTTCAGAAGTGTTGTCTACAGTTCAAGCCATACTGCATTACTATTACTTTCGGCAAGAGATATATGTCGAATCTACAGAAATAATGTTGCTGATATGCAAATATTACTAGTTACGTCCGGTAATGCTACTTGAATTTCATTGTTAAAACGTCAGATAATACTGCTAGAAACTCATTGTTAAAATGGTATCTCCGTCTCCTGCAAATCCATTTATGAGCTTTTAGTTTAATTGGCAGGTTTATGCTTATTAAAGATACATTATGTAAGATTTAGATAAAGAGCTAGCCATTCTTGCAATAAAATTCGAAAGTAGACAATGTAAAATGTGTAATTTGAAAATTTCATTCAAATTACTCTATTGCAAGCGAAGATATTAGACTTTGAAGGTTTGACAGACGTGTGCACTAATTTCAACCATGGTACTGGTTGAGCAAAGCTAAGTCTCGGTCCTCCATATTTGATTAAATCAAAGGATCGCTGAACCATTCTAATCTGTTTAATATCGTAGAAATCTGATGCCATCGAGAGATGATTAAGGGTTGGATCAGTTGATTAATGTCTAATCAATACTGTAGAAAACATTTCAGGCCTAAAGAAAGACTGTCATAGGCAGTTTTAGCTCTTGCATAATGCATGTTTAAGTATGCATGATCTGGATTAATGGTCATAATTATAGTATAAGTAATGTTTTGAAATGCCCACGCCTGATATTTGAGTAAACTGTCTTCCCATTCCAGTTAAAGGGACTAAACTTCGAACTCAATATCATCCATACTATTCAAGATTAATAAAACGAAATGAATGTGGGTCCATTTCAATCAATGTTGGTGGTAATATCGACTACTGGAGACACAATGAACATTTTATCATTTCCCCAAAAAGAGCATATCCCTCAATACAACGTGATTGATTAACCAACGACAAAATGGATAAAGCAACAGCAAACGTTTTACTGTTCACGCTTTTCAGCGAACATAATTGATAAGAAATTGTATATATGCACTCAAATTACATTAATTCGGTGATTTTCAACCTTGAAACACATGAAGAAATAGCGGCACACGCAGCTAAATATTTTTGAAAAATATTTGAATTTTAGGAAAATTAACAGTCAAAGAACTTACCAGTAGACACCAGTGTATACTCAATTAGGATCTCGCGGTTTTCTTAGTGTGCAGTTCAAAATTCCGCGGCACACTTAAGGAGACCCCCCCCCCCCCCGACACACCTGTGTGCTGCGACACACTGGTTGAGAATCACTGCATTAATTTGTGCGTTTTGACCCATTATTTATTTTAAGGTTCAAAAGAATAAAGCTATACATGAATTATACACCCAAGCCTGAAGGAAGCAAATTAATATAAGCCAACTTGGCTTGTTTTTGTATCTTATTACTTATGTTCTTTTATACTGTATAATATTCTCGAAATAAATACTGTTTAAACCAATAGAGCTATACGCCCTATGAACTATTCAGTGACGCCGACTGTATCTTGTATTAGGCTTGGTGTAAAGGTAAAACCCCGGAGGACAGAACTTTTTACACCCAACTCACCTATATTTTACAATCGCGGTCATAATTATGTAGTCATCGATAAACGAATTAACATCTAAACTATCGGGAAGCAACAAGCCAATTCTAATAATTATACCATACGGGAAGCATATTTTACTGGAAATAGATGAATTACACGTAACCGGCATCATGTAATGCTCGTTAGAAGAACAAGCAAAGAGCCAGGCCGATGCCCGCCTACCCCAATTAGAAACAGGGTATTGTTTTTCATATTGCGTATCTCTTCTTAACATCATTAGAAATGCTTATCATACCTGGTCCAATCTCGGATAACATTAACCTTGGCCATTAATCAGTGTGAAATTGGTTCGTACAATCCGCCCCCCGTGGCTCTTAATTGGCAGGATTTGCTTGAATGAAATTGATTCTTTGTATGAGTTACATATCAGGACATCATAACAGCCGATTTGATAATTTACCGGTAACTATTTTTAGCGTACAATGTGAGTGATTCTGTTAAATAGGTGACATTTCTGAAGAAACGCAAGTTTGAGCCGTTATCTTAGATCTTTGTGAAGCGACCGACGGAAGGATACATCACGTGACAATCAAAATGGCAACCGTATGGCCAGCGAGTTTTCACAGAGATAAACAATGCGTAAACTTGTCTCCGGGAGTCTTGATTGTACCTGGTCATTGTTCTCAAAGTTCCAATCGGATTAAAATACAGATCTATGTTTCGTTTCGTTTTTTATACTTTCGATTGCCTACACTACATGAAGATCTGACAAGTTATAGTGGCAGTTGACGTCAGGGATCAAACGAGCGGACTTTGACCTTTCTGCTCACTCGCAATTCCTTGGTCCATTTCTATCATATCTTATGTTATCTCCCCGTGACAATATGTGATCCAGTATTTAAGACACACATCAGATTTATGATGAGTACACGAGGTGTAATTTAAATAAAAACTTGTTGGATTCACTTAGCAGACGCCTAAGACTGTCGTTCACTTTAGACTCTTAGCGTCTTTTACCGAACAAAATCCATTTTAAAACAAATGAATGTAAATCACTTAAAACACTTACATTATACCCATTTTCGTATATTTTAAGATTCTAACAAATAGCTATATACCATTTAAGTGAAATGACACCTTTTAAAATGTTTATGTGTGACAATAACTATTTCTGTCAAAAATGAGTTTCTAAGCTTAAGCAGTTGCCGATTCACATGAATCACATTTCAAATTATATTATCATTCAATGAATGAACCATTATTATTAAATAGAGTTTTAACTGGTCCACAGACATAAAGAAATAGCCAATGTTGCACGGGTCATATTTAAGGTTTTTGCACGTGTAAATCTTGATAAAATCATAATCCCGGCTCATTTAGCATAGAAATCTGAGCCGTTCGTTCGTGGGATTTTACACAGGCTTCCATCTCGGGTGATATTGGGTGTTCCGTGTATAATCCCATGGTAAAGATATGTCTAATATACGATTGCGTAGGATGTGATGGTCGTATTTGGCGTTCCAAAAGCTGCAGATGCACATATCCCAATCTGGTATGGTTCTAAAGTTGCACAAGCATGTTTCCATAAAAGATAGCCCTGAAAAGAAAGCACTATGGTATTATTTAAATGTGGATTCTTAAAATAAGAACTTCTACAAAGTCATTTGATTTTTCAACCGTTGATAAACCAATCGTGAATTACAATTCAGAACCACACGGATACAGATCACCGAACCCTTCACAAGAATGTTACAATTATTAAAAGACATCAGTATTCTCATGGGTACTAATTATGACCCTGTATTTATTAATACAACAATTAATAGAAGGCATCATTACGAAAAACAGAGCGGTTACTTTATTAATGCCAATCTTTCCCCAAAAATGCACAAACTGGAGATTAAAGATATTACAACCCGGATTCTTACTATTACTTACCAGAACGAATCATTCAACTAATATGTTGAAAGTGTCCTAATTTAAAACACTGGTCAAGCAAATTTTCGGTACTTAAGAGACAACGTCATACATTATCAATTGATGCTATAGAGTCCTGAAGTGATATCCAGAGAAAAAAAAATTATCTAAATCTGAAAGGAATTAGTGAAATACTTTTTCATCCATAACAAACCCACTTCTCGTAATGTAATAATTCGATTTCTAGAGAATAGTCAAGTCTCATCTGGAAGGATAAGTTTTGAATAATTTAAGAGTTGACGCTGTGTATGTTGTCACTAAAATGCCATTTGGAAGGTAAAGTTTTATTTAATTACTTAACTATGGCACCAAATTTCTCTACTTGTGTTATTAACGCCTCGAAATAGAGACACTAATGACCCTTAAGAATACCAGGTTGTGACACTTACGTTACATTCTGGTGAATGTAGTAATTTTATGTGCTTTATGAGTGCCATTATTTTAAGGAAAAAATATTCAATTAACGCACCTATCTGTGAAATTTCCATTATTCGAACCTTGTCTAGATCATTATTTCTAGTATATCTAATTTTTATGATCTAAATGTTTACCTTATAATAAAACCTCAATATTTTAAAGGGTTCATCATAATCATCGTTGACATGAAAAGAGTAACATTTGACCATTTCAGCAGGCGTTGTGAATTTTAAAAAAAGACCATGTCGCATTTATATTTTGAAATACATAACGATAATTTTAAACCAAGGATCATTTTTTTGCTGAGAGACCCGAACATTTGGGAACAATCTGTATGATTTACTGCGCACCAATAATTATTCCGTATTGTCTTGTATGATATGCTTTGATTTGTTTATCACAAATACTGGATATCAGGATCCCATATTTTCACGGCAAGAAAACAACATCAACATTGATCGAAATGAACTAAGATCAAATTCTAATTCGTCTTGAAAATATTAAGTTAGAGGTTTAGCTCCATTAATTTCATTGATAACTAGAACAAATCTTTAGAAATTCGTCCTCGTGAAAGGGGAAAAAATATCCCATATTAAAAATTATCGTATTAACTTTTCTATTCTTACAGACTTTAATTACAGCATAATGTATCAGTGTATTAACTCACTCCTAGTCGGAAATATTTTATCAAACAGATAACAAAATTACAAACTGCTGAATTATTCATCTCTTATTTATCTCTTCTATAAAACCTGTATTGAGCATTAAATATATTTTGCCCTGAAGTATTGTTATTAAATATACATAAATATACATACAGACCTCTGCTGTAACCATTATTACCATGCAAATACCAGCAATTTTCATTCTGCCCTTAGATCATTTATAGCTTTAATCTGGAAAATGGTGGTCTAATTATTTTTCATGTAACGGTTCAACTTTCATTTTCGGTGATCAAAGTACAGCTAAACGCAATAAACTGTATTTTAGCATGGCGAAATTACACGGAGAGTGGTGAGCTAATATATCTACCAGGAGAACAAAATGACGTTTCATGTATTTTGCACTATATAACTGCTGACGATTTGATCTTTAATCTAGACTTTCTCATTTGATCATTCGGAAATCCTCGTCAGATTCTTTTGACAGTCTATATTTCAAGCATCGTAACAAATGAATCCGGAATTGGATTTTTTGGTTTCTCTTCTTCCAGTGAAATGCATATGACTGAAGGGTTGAATAATTGAATTTTCAATGGATATCACCCAGTAGACTGGTGATATACAAAACTATGTGGATTATTTTCTTCAAGATGAGCTAAAAACAAACAGCATTCGATTTTCAGATGTAAACATGCGGCCAATTTGAACATTTACCTACATGTAAAGTAATTCATTCCCCAAACGAAGGATAATATGCACACCCTTCCTGGCTTGGGCCATCTGTTACCGATGACTTCAGACAATTTACATAGTTGTAACAGTTCATATAGTCATCAATGTATATTGTAATACTGGTGATAAATTGAACGCAAGATTGGGTTACAATAAAAGACCAATGTAAAAAAACATTTTTCTACTTTTGAAACTCTTAAAGTGTATTCTCAGGGCCCGCAACAGGGACCCCCGGGCCCTGGGATAAACATCTCGGCGAAGGGGTGGGACCTGCCCTGGGGCTCGAAAATGTTTGAAAGATACATGTTCTCTACAGGCCAGGCCCTGACTACCTGTCGGGGCACAGATAGCCTGACGGTGACGAGACCCTCAAACGGAATGAGAACGGATCGGGGCAAAAAGGCCCGGGCAGTAGCTTATTCCTTTTAATTCACCAATTTTTCCAAAATAAAGTGGACTGACAGGATCCGACTTTAATCCTTTAATCCTACCCACGCCACTAACTACACACATTATTTTATGCCAACAATTTAAATAAAAAACAAACATTGTTCGACATAACTCCGGGCCTGGTCATGTTTCCCAGTTGCCCCCCCCCCCCCTAATACGGGCCCTGTGTATTCTCTAATATTTTCTTTTATCAGGCCAAACAGAACAATGAATTATGTGGATGGCATTTCCACATCGATTTTGTCATTAGCGACAGTGTTGACCTCCATCTAAACGACTTTCTTTCCTTAATGATTATACCCTAATCCAAGATGTTTTTATTCTAAACTTAAAGAGCATTAACGCGATACATTTATGATCAAGTAGAGATACAATGTGGCTATATATAATGCATGTTTTATGTATATATATTGTGCACCAAAGATTTATATTTAATTGTAGTCTGTAATTCTTACGGAGGTTTGTTTACCACTACATAATTCTTCCATTCATATCTTAAATTTCTCACATGCACACATATGCACCACCAAATAACACGTTCTAAAGTAGATATCGCTTGGATGATAACTTTCATATTCTAACAAGTGAGAAGATATCACTTTACATAAAGTAAAATCTATACCAAAAAAATATATTTATTTGTGCGTGTATGGTGATAAATAAAATCTTCTACTCGACGTTTTGGTTTCCAAAAAAAGACTCATAGGAGAGTCTCTGTGTAACCTATGCTCGTTTGTGTGTATATAGTGGCCAATAAAGATTTATATTGGATTATATTCTGTAAGTCTTACGGAGATCTGTCTATAACTGTCTAAACGTCCATTCGTATTATTTTAGTAAATTTCTGACTACACATTTATAGGTCGATATGCCATTTTATTATTTACCGATACACATTCGGGTGTCAAATTTACTATTTGTTTGTAAGTACGATGACAGCAAAAGTGGAAGATACAATTTACGCAGTCGTGAATTAATACCCCTGGGACCATAATTCAACAATCAACGAAGTTTTGATTAAATTTCAGAATAACACAAAGCTTTATACCATTAAACATCTTCAACAAAAATTATACATAGATTTATGGTTGATTAACTTCAGTTTGTAGAGTTTAAAACAAACCGGTTTGAAATATCATGAAATATATTTATTTAGGACAAACATAAGTAAAGTATTAAATCATAAAGATGAAAAGTAATCTTTGTTTCTACTTCTTTAAGGGAACATGGCGAGTGACTGCTTTTGTTTACGCGGCACCATTATACCCCTTCATATTTGAGAATTCAGATAGCTAATTCAGAACATGGAATAAACAAACATAGAGTTTCCCAACCATGGTTGTATATATACGATTATAGTATTGATTATCTTTTAGGGGAAATATAGGATCGATTTTATGGAAATGTAGAGGGATCGGTTGATGCATTTCGTCTCATTAAACAACGCTTAATTTTACTTTAACCAAAGTTCAAGTTGCAATTCACAATTGATTCGTGGTTTGTTATCACCAGCTTGCTAGTTTTTCTATGTTTTGATGAAAGGGCGTAACTCAATCGCTACGCGCATATCTTAACTGTTAGAATTTAAAATACGTATTTATATAAGTTAATTTAACGATATTCGTTATAATCTGATACTATGACAGAGAAGACATTGTTTGAACAGTACATTGCAATCGTTAAAACAAACTATCTTTAAATCGATAATTTCAATAGCAAGCTGCCACTGCCATATTGTAACAATAAAAGGTTAATTTGGGTGTTTAATTGCCTAACTGTTGGTCGATGCTATAATTTATAATATCAGGCCACATTGCTAAGGTCATTGATTAAATGTCCGGCTCTATTTGAACTATATACTAGTAGTTGTAAAAAAATCCATTATACGATTCGTGATTGTTAATCCAATTCTTGCTATCTGCCCAATTCTCCGGAAACATCAATCGCAGAGGAGAAAGGGTTAATCTTATTTTGGAATTCACTAATAATGTTTTCCGTTTTTTAAACAATTTACGGAATTCGTGCAGGATTGGTAGTGTCATGTTATAAAGTTGGATGCTGATTGAATTACTTAACATGCTCTGGAAAGATCGACATCGTCAGGACTTTTTTCCAGATCGAAAGAAACAAAAAACAGAAAAAAATTAATGACTATAAATTGTATTAATTAGAAAAGTCACGAATCTATTGCGTTCCGTTTCTTGCAGTAATAGGTGTGAATCTTAAATGGTTATATTTTAAGTTGTTTCAGTATGGTGCTTAAAGGCTCATGTACTTTGAGATCATCCAAAGTAACAGGATATTGGTCCTGCAAATATTTCAATCAATCAATCTTTAAAAAACGATGTGGCCTCTAAGTTCCCCTTCTATACGCGCACATTTGCATGTGGGCTAATATTGACACTCTACAGGTTACAATTTCTATCCGCTTTTGGAGAATTTAGACGTTTTTTTATAACCCAACGATCTCGGTTCCTTTCGATATTCGCGCATATCGGACAGTAACTTCATGGATTACGACCTTCCCTGTGGAGGTCACACATTTTATCCGATTTCAAAAACTTTTAGAGCACATCACTGTTACTTCATAATGATGGCCGAGTTCGAAAATCGGATTTAAACTGCTGAACGAACTGCCTGCTTCCTGTACACAAATAGTGTTAAGGTGTGTAATATCAAGGCCGCGGACCCTCTGGGGGTGCACATTTTGATGAAACTTTAAACACGTGTGTATGTCACAATGTCTCGACTTTCTTCGATATTCACGCATATCGGACCGTTACTTTCTGGATTATGGCCCCTGATTGTACGAAAAAGCACGAATTTAGCTTGTAGATCCTTTAGAATTCACAATTTGTATCCGATTTTAAAAATTGTTTAATATATCATCGTTACATCCTGATGAGTTTGAAAACTGACCAACAAAATAACCGTCCCTTGTAAAATAGTGTAAAAGTATGTAATACGAAGGTTATGGATCCTATAGAGGTCACATTTTTGTCCAATTTTGATACAACTTAAAATATATCAAAAAGACCCAAGTTCCTTTCGATATTAGCGCATTCAGACCATAACTTACTGGACTATGACTCCCGACTGGACGAGAAATCGCGTCTTTTTTTTGGCTTGTTCTCTATCCATCTCTTGCAAAATGTGGACGTATCTGGAATGGTCTCCGCTGGTTTTCTATTGATTCCACAACGTCACCTCGCTTAGATTGTTAAAAATAATCGATACCAGGGCGATATTTCATTCTGCGACAATAAAGCGCAAGACGGCATCTAACCTGTTTTCTAACTTGTATCCATATTTTTGTAAAGGGTCCTATGACTCTTCTTTAGATCATTGAAAAAGATAAAGCTGACTATAATGTAATATTGTAATTTCTAAACAATGTTCGTTGAAATTACGTGAAAATTCCAAATTGACCGACAGTCGTTTACCCCGTCTTAGTCCATTCTAAACGTTTTTTTTTAAATTATTATTATTTTGTCGTTTGTGAATTGGCCATAACTAATTGCTCCCGCATTGTCTATATGTTTTCTTTGTTCATTCATTACAAATTGCGCTCGAAACCACAGCATACACTGGTCGTGTACTGATTACTAAATGTCTGAAATATTGATATTAAGATCCCATAATTTCACTTCCGGGTAATATCATTATTGATGAAAATGGATCAATATTAAATTCTAATTCCTGATTTCGAATATTATGGAAAATATTGAGTTAGGGATTAGCTCCTTTAAATTAAAATATGAAGTAAAGAAAATAATATTGGTTCAATGTAATTACAATGTGATCAACATATTTCCTGTGGGGGAAATCAAAGGCACTACACCTAACCATAACACGAGGTTTTATAGTAAACAGTGATACACGTATTTGTATAAATACTATAACCACACATCAAAGATAAATGCAACCTTTTCGTTCAAGGTATGGAACACTTAAAATAAGAATGATAATATGTGATACTCTGAGAGAAATGTTTAACATATGGTATTGCTGTGTGCATGAGATTATTAGGTTAAAGCTTGATTTGCAATAGAAAAACATCACAACAAAAATTCATGGAATCAATAAGGCGGACGAGATTTATGCTGATCTTCATAAGCGCGAACAAGCAAACGGTATAATAGGAAGTAAAAACAGTTATACGGCAGAGATATTGATTGAAAACAATATTTACTTAACATTCATTTTCTTAGGCTCATCATCCAGTAAATGAAAATACCCATAACATGACAGGTTATATTGGGAAACACCGGTTGCTATCAATCTCCACATCGCTAGGACCAGCGTTATACTATTATTTATGATCATCTATGGTTTAGGCGTGTCAGTTACCGTAACATTATCATAGTATATTCATTAACTATATTATCGAAACAATCACGCCGCCGAAATAGAATTAAGAGACTTAACATGCTGGCCCGGTATTCTTAGACTGTCTCGGAAAACATATTGACACATTGGAAATTAACTTGTCTAATTCGATTATTCAATTTAGCCTAACAGATCTCACAGGGGGAATTGGAATCATTCACTGAGGTTAGTACATACGCTTCATTAGTTAATGTGGTTTGAATCAGACCATATTAACCCCTCCTTGCCCTTTGTAGCAAAACGGAATTTTGATATCCATGACAATCCTAATTAGTTGCCACACTTAACCTACATAAAGAAGTGACATACCAACACGAAATTGCTTAGTGGGGAATCCATAAAATAAAGTACACTGGATTCATGTGTTACGTGACTTGATTGGCCAGCGAGCTCTGACTTAGATCATTCAATGTTTATTACCGGAACTACTTTCTCGCAATGATTTGATTTATGATTATCTTAATTACACCTAGACATATATAATGATCAAATTAACCTTTCATATTCTATATTGGTGACTAAAGAATAATTCACATGATCATTATGGTAGAATTGTGTGATTTTTAAAAATTGATGGAAACTTCGGTAAGAATCGACATAGTAGTATTGGTGTTAAAGTATTAAAATACTAATTTTGTTAAGAAAAAGCTTTTAGAACAAGGCTTATAGTGTTGGCCCTCTTCCAGAATTACTTGCTCTTCAAATCTTGCAATTATCTACATTTCCTATCTTAGGGATATATTATTATCTAGATTAGACTGACCTATATAAAATTTCCCAAGACACAATCATTCTAAACTCTTAAACATTTATCTCTGATAGCAGTCATCAAGATACAGTTGATGGTATGGCGAGACGATTCATTCAGTCGATGATTTCAGGCATTATTCATCCCGAGTAGCTATTAAGAACAGTCTTGGGAACTGGGAATCAGAGACGCTCGCTATATTGCAAGCACCTGGTGGCAAAATTAGTACCGATTATAGGCATACTGATGTCTGTACCTCCAAGTCTCGATCCATTCTAAACAATTTATATAAACCTAACTGCACAAAGCAAGCCGCTGGATTTTTAACATTGTCTGCGATCTGACAGCGGTTGGAGCTGATGTTAAATAACGTTATTTCACACGCGTTTTACACTTAGTTTTCTGTGTAAATAAGTCTTTAAGTCCAATGGAATACGTTCTTAGAAACGAAATACGTAGATTTATAGTTCGAGGACAATACTGAATTTGGTCATCAAGTGCCACATAAAGCAGTATATTAAACATACATTATACAAGAGCTAAATCTGCTTATTGCAAACCTTTCTTTAGACCTGAAATGTTATATAAACAATTAATTAGATATTTGTTAACAAAACAAGACAATACTCTGGATTTTAACTGGATTAGAACGGTTCGCTATTTAAAAATTTAATTTTATAATGGGAAAAGCGAGGCTATGTTACCACTGTGCACACATTTTGCCAAAACTACAAATAGTGATATCTTGGCGCAGAATGAAGTAATTGGAATAAAATTGTCAATATTTTCATTTACTATTTTTAAGCTATTATAGAAAGAATGGTCAGCTCTTTAAGTCTTACATGATGTATCTTTAAAGAGCCGTCCCACGCACAAACTGTGTGATTTGATAAAGTATTTGGACTAGAAACATTCTTAAAACTAATTTTTATAATTCAAACTAATCTATCTATCAAACATTCACTAAAATTTGATTCTCAAGAAAACTACTTAAAGTCGTAAAAATCTATTCTAACTGCATTGTTTGTCACTTGACATGATTAAGTAAGGCAGAGATATCCAAATCTAGTTTGTATTTGTCTTTACATGCTGTCCAGTTACCAAAATTGTCGAAGCTGTGGTAACTTCTTTTTCCACCGTTTAATCACATCCGGTGTACGTTTAACGTCTCAATGTCCGCGACATACAAAGTGTCCCTTGCGCCACTCGAGTAAACAACTCTGGTTGCCAGTTGGTGATACACCTACACTTCTGTCCCCCGTGGCCGCGCAATGAGTGTTTTTTCACGGAATCCTGTTTCATAGTAAGGCCGCGTGTCTCTACGCACCAAAGATGCCAGACTTTAATTGAAAATAACTTCCCTATACTTCATGCGAAAGCATCATTGAACAAAAACTATATAATTTGATATAATATAGAAACTAAACTCAACACGGGACTACAGTATTATATTTATTCTCACTATTCACTTTCTCGGTCTATAATTTTATTGTTCCTATAGCTCCATAACAACACACTATGTTAAGTTACGTCTGTATTTAGTACTTTAACAGAACACAATTTTTATAGGAAAAACACACTTATCATCCTCTTATCGCTATCAAAATTGTATTCTGTTAATGTGTTTCTCAACCGCTAAATGCCACTGAAAGATTATGTACTAGCACTGGCGGTATTTATACATGTACTTGAAATTCAATATGATTTTACAATCACATGTTATGTCGTGTTAAGCGACAAATCTCCTTTTCAGTCAGTGGTTATGAATACAGGTTATTTATAGGTATAAAATAAATTTGTATAAAACAATTTAAAATGGACTTGCGCTGCAATTAACTCGATGGAATGTCTTTTGACAACATCAGCTGAAAATGCGACTAAACAAAAATATAATGCAAACAACAAGACAGTAAATAAGACAACCGTGTTTAACATGATTAACTTTGTGCAGCAAGAACTGTGGGAATGTTAACAGAAATATAATTTGATTATTGTGGCGTCTATGAGTCACAATGCGCTAGAGTTTACCATGTAAATAAGTTCATGTTTCTGGGCCGTTTAAGTTTTGGAAACATTTCTAAATGAATATTTACTATCTGATATCTTGGATGAAATTATAATTTAATTATAGTCGAATGCCATGAAAAGTATCATTATATTCCAAATGAAATGACATCCCACGAAAATTTCATCTTCTACAGTGTATTAAAATATTCTTTTGTTTCCTTAGCATTTCTGGCAAAAATATCTTGTTTCCAATTTTAAAAAAAAAACAACCTAATTTATATGCTGTAGTGAAATCTATAAATAATAATTCAACCGACCCCTTGAAGCGGTATCGATCATTTCAGTGCACCATTTCTATCAAATATAACTGTTTGGTCGACTGTCGCCGTTGTTTTCAAGATAAATATAAGATAAAATTACTTAAGTGCCGAAAAGTGGGAGAATAATGCCAAAATGCTATTTCTGAAAATGAACGTCCTAACAAATATCGACGTTTATACTTTAAAAGCTACGAAGCAAAATTCAGAGGGCTGATTTTCCAAGGATCATTCACATGGTCAAAGTCTAGTCGTATAAAAATAATCCACTTTACTTCATTGATATTGTAAATTACATTAAAAATTGAGCTCAACAAAAAAGGGGGTAATTTCTGTAAATGTTGAGAGCAAAAGCAGATTTTTATGTCATGTTGTGAAGAATGCCCTTATCTTCACTTTAAGTATATGTCTTATACATTAAAAACATATCAGACCAACTATAGAAAATGTCACACATGTACACGACGCCATCTGTAGATAAAAGTGGATGTGGTATTATATTGGACTCATCCATAAGAGTTGATACTGTTGGCCTTTCAATACTTCTTCATACACGATCTGTTTGGCATCAACGCAATTTTGCTAGAACTGATATCTTTATACTTCGCCACTCACTATCAAACAATTCTGGTTTGTGGTCAAACCTCAACCTAAAAACCGTTCTTCTTCTGACTTCTGTCGGGGATCATTTCTAGCAGCATTTTTAGTCTTTAAACATCACCACCTGGCGTTATAGTAAGCATCGACAATACGTTGACAATACTCGAAAT
Organism: Patella ulyssiponensis; assembly: GCA_963678685.1. Lineage (NCBI taxonomy): Eukaryota > Metazoa > Mollusca > Gastropoda > Patellidae > Patella > Patella ulyssiponensis. Next base: position 47,727,280 of record OY783229.1, on the reverse strand, counting down.
CATTTGTCATTCTAGCCATCTGCTGACATTTATTTCGTGTTTTCTAGTCTGTCAGTGCATAGATTATGATTTGGATATAGTCAATATTTCTTTAAGTTGACGAGTATTGATCAATTTCATCCTTAATACAAACCCCAATCCATTTAGAAAGTCATGGTCTTCTAGAACTCGATTATTCTGCTATGGTGATTGGGCCTTTTCATTTTGGGCAGCTGGCATTTTTTTACTTTTTTATTACCAGACAAACGTTTTTTGAGTTTTATTTTAGACTCGTAATATTTGTAATGCAATTAGTATTTTTATTTTGTTATTGTTTAACGTATTTGAATACTTCGGCCAAATAATGCAAGTAAAGGTAACCCTTTTTCTTAATCAAGTTTAGAAATAAATAAAAACGATTTTGAAATGATCAATGCTTTTGATAAAGTTAAAATAATGGATATTAATACTTTTTCAGCTTATTTCCCATTTCTGTGTGTGTATCTGTATATTTATACCGGGAACTACTATATCTGAAGTTAACGAGAACCTGATGAGCTGCGCCTCGATTTCTAATGATTTATATTTACCCATTAGGGAACTACCAATCCTATATTGCCGTTGAATCGTGGGAATTATTGAGAAAACCTGGCCGTTATATTCGCCAAGTTAACAAGATTATCGCTATAATCATTAACTGTATTCTTCTAAATTATAAGTCATTAAAGCAAATTTTACAAATGCATCTCGTCCCTCAACTTTCCGTTGCCTTTCGTTTGTTTTATGTTAGTAATTATTATCTTGGCCTTTCGTCAATATTCAATGAGTGACCAAAAACATTTTCATTGAACTATAGTATAATTACCATTTGAAATATTCTTTTCAGTTATTTTCAGTAATTCATTTAAAGGGACCATCCAGAATCTCAGAAATAAAAGTCCGTGTACGTATGAAATTTAATTGCCTAAATAATATTGAGGAATGGAGTATTTAGCTTGTCTCAAATTTTCATGGGTGGTCTGTATCCACAAGTTTGGCAGAACTGGCCAATGGTCGTTAAATGGCGCAATTTGAAATATATGTGTATGGTTAACCCAGTCACATCTTATAGATTTTTTTATTTAAACAGTATTTTTATTCAGGTTGTCTGAATGGCATTGGGGAACAGGCGTGGGGTAGTTTTGGATGTGGATCTCAATCGTTGTTTGTATAGAACGACATGACTAAAACTAAAGATTAATGTCGTCAATAATGTTAACATTACAACGGGTCTTATATCGCCAAACAAAATGCTGTAACACGTGCGCCCGGAAGGTGGTGACAAATACAAGACATGGAACATAGACATATGTCTACTTTATTGACAATAACAAGCCATAGTTTACACTATTTGTATGTCTTTATCTGTGAATGTAATAATCGTATCGGGTGACAAAAAACGTCAGATCATCTTAACAACAAATTAACATTCGTATCGGGTGACAAAAAAGGTCAGGTCATCTTGACAACAAATTAACATAGACAATACCGTGTTTGTGCTAAATTATGGTGCGCGAGAGAGGCAATGCTCAAAAAAATTTTAAATGACACAAAAAGTCATAAACGGTTAGGAAAAATAAGTATGCACAAGTGATCTTCGGGTTTAACAACGTCTCCCCTCTTTACTAACAGCCGTCTTCATCGGCCCAGTTCGGAGCAGAACAGTATAAGGCATCAAACCCCATTTCATTTCATTACCTTACTAACAGGTACAATACCACGAATCGGATAATTAGAATCATCTAATATACAAAAGTTGTCAGGCATTTCAAGATTTCATTCACAAGGTATTTTATTTTGAATGTCTGTAAAAATAGGATTCTGCCTCTCTATAAGCTATAGAAGAAAACGAGGAAATTTTAGAACAGCAAATCAGAATGTTGCTTCTCAAAGTTATCGAAACTAAATATTATAATTTAAAATCAATAGGATTGTTCCCCTCAGTCACAAAGAACGCCCACTGACGATTAATGACAAATTGTGTGATGCATGCACCATAATAAGAAATATGAAGAACGGACAAAGATTTCCCTGTTATGCGGCTGTACAAATACATGTAGACGGAAAGTGTTTAATTATTGATATTTTGCTCATTTTAGTTATTGGATATAAAACATAATTCAACTTATTAATTTCGCATCAACCAATAACGGGTATAATAAATCTATTTTTCGAATACACCATCACGCTGTTCCCGCAACAGGAACCAATCTATAATTCCCTCATATTGCTTATTATTTTCGATAAACACGTTCTTAAACACACGATTCGGTTACTTTCGTTGGCTGTGATTGTTACGGATACCTTAAGTGAGTAGAAGATTTGACAGACAGGAATAATGGACGGGAAATGTCAAAGAAATCAACGTAAACTACACTCCAAGCATCGTACTAGCGAGAGCAATATTGTCTCCTTATTAATGTTATTAGGAGACAAATAAGCCTTGAAGATTGGTGTATAGTTGCCACCCTGGGTGTTCAATCAACAATTGCTGAAAAGATCAACAAATTGATCTGAGAATAGCCCCAAGACACCGTCATTAAGTAAGATTCATTCCCTTCTAACGACCATAAATAAGACCTTAAGTCTGATCATCAATAGCCAAGTCTTGAATAAAGCATCTCGGGGGTTCTATGGTCGGTGTAGCGTATACAATTTAAAAACATGGTCTTGCTTTGTGTTATTTTTGTATGATTGTACAATATAGCAGCAATCACATACTCGGCACCGAATAGGGTTAAGATTCTAAAATTTGTATTCGTATGCTGTCTGATGTATTGTTTGTCGGGCATGTATTGTCTATTCTGTTATTTATCCCTTGAAGTATACTGCTGTGTTTTTAAACTGCACTGTAAAAGTATCTTAAGATACAAAAGTGAATCCCCGCCTTCGATTTAGAATATAAAAAGAGTGTGCTCTATAGAATGTTACTATTAAGCGTATAGTATATGTATTAAATTAGAAACTTAAATCGATTATTTTAGTTCTATCCGTCTGCCTTGTGTGTTTGCTTTATTCTAATATTTAATTATTTTTACAGGGACATTTAACATTTGATTAGAGAGCTGGAACAGAGTTGGTAGAATCAGAGACGCAGGAGTTGTAAATTTAGGTCACTTCTCTTTATTGGTGTGATAGATATAAAGATAAGAAGTTGCTTGGATTTATACTTCCGTGCCGGTAATGATCAATTCAGTGTATACCGTACCATCCGTGAAATGTGTAGTGCCTGTAGTCAATAGCTATGTTTGGTCACATTAGTTTTAAACCAATTTCACATAACCTTATTTGATTTGTGAGGTTCCATCTCTACCACAGGAACACTGCCTGGGAGGCGATTGTATGTCGTGAAGACTGGAGAAAATAAACCAATCGATTTGTTGAGTATTTACCCGAACAAAAACGACACCGGGGATTCATTTAGTCAACTAATAAAGTGTCAAAATAGCCATATCATTATACAAGTGTTTCAGTGATAAATATTTTAGTATTTTTTAGATCTTATTGATAATGATATCTGTGTGCGTGTTTTCATTGCCCGTTATAAAACGTGGATTGCAGTTCTTCTGTATCCACCTTAGTCTAGACAATCTACTTTCAGTTTAAACATATTGCACGTATATGTGTGTTTATGTAATGATCCAGTAATACATTGCTCCTGTTTTCGATTACAACCGATAGTTTGCAAATATTTGACTAACACCGGATCACCATAATAAGATATAAATGTGTTCTATCATGAATTATGTGTCTCTTGGGATAATAAACTGGTGATTGTGTTAGTGGCTTTAAACAAGCTTGCTTTATCCCCTATAAATTACACTTGCCTTTCATATAATCGTTTTTGATAAAATATTCACGTAAGGTGATTGGGATCCACATATCTTTCGGCTAAATCCGACAGGATTGAGCATCAAAGATATTTCTGGACATTGCAGAGCATTTAATGTGTAATCAAATTGTCATCTGAGTTAAACTAGATTTGACTGTCAATTGCTAACATATCGACATGGCATATGTGCGTCTCTTGACGATATCTTTGCTCCTTAGCGGAATCCGTTTTTCTGAAGCCGTAACTCGTTCTTTTTCTGTGGCTAAAATAACGACTTTATTACCAAGTAATGGGAAATATATGTTTTCTGTCAAAAGAGTTGCACCTGCTATAGAAGTAGCCGTAAAGCAGGTTGCAAGACAACGAATTTTGTCGTACGTAAACCTCGTTGTATATTATGCTGATTCAAAGTGTTCAATTTCGGATGGTATGAACGAAGCTATAGATTACTATGCTAAGAAAAAGGTTGATGTGTTTTTCGGGCCAGTTTGTGATTATTCGGCAGCACCAGTGGGACGTCAAATAAAGTATTGGAACATACCTATGTTAACAGCAGGGGCTATTGCTGGTGACTTCGGTCGTCATAAGAAGGCCACCTTTCAGACAATGACAAGGGTGGGGCCGCATATTAATTCCTTGTATCAATTCATGAAATGTGTCTTGACGACGTTCAATTGGAGAAAAGTGAAACTAGTTTATGATCCTAATGGTCAAGGATACATCACAGAATTATTTTGTCATATTGCCACTGATGGACTTCACAATGGACTCAGAAAGAACCATTTCACCCACACGTATTTCAAGTTCCACAATCCAACAGATATTTTTGATTCAATGAAGACAGAAATAGGAACAGAATACTCAGGTAGGTGAATATAATCATAGTACCACATAACCATGTATGTACATTACAGATTGTATATGATTACCACCCTTCACTCCCATTTTTGTGTCTAAATATTCCATTGTTGTTGAAGATTTTGTCTTACTCATTGCTTTTAATCTTAAACCCCTAACCCTGAATTTGTAGGCTGTAATCTTTAATACCTGGCCCTAACCCTTACATGTAAAAGTGATTGAGTGTAAAAGTGATGGAAATAGAAAAGGGGGTCAGATCCAACATGATCGCATGATATCTTAATAAAACATTATACACAAACAGATAAAACATATTGTTTTCAAGTCAGATAGAGACGGGCAATATTATTGAAACATTGTAAGTAAATAATACAATCTTATAACATATGGCAAGCCATACGTAACAAAACATTATACATAATGGATAAAGTACAGACGTGATATATCCATATACCCGAGTAAGAGTAGTGCCACTAACCGGGCAAAATTTGCGAGTAAGAGTAGTGCCACTAACCGGGCAAAATTTGCCTTATAGCACACTGTATGGCGTATGCCTGTCTTCATTAGCTCAGGTGGTGTAGAGCGTTAAAAACCGTTCCATTTCCCCTAGTAAGAGTAATAAATGTTACACTCGATGCAATTCATTAATGAGTATAAAAGACTGCCCTCATTGGAACTTCCGGCTTGATAGTATGTTATAACGGGACCGTGTGATAACATCTCATGATACCTTTTTTTATATCAACGAATATGTGCGCGTTTAATTTTGCAACCAGGAAATTCAGTTTTCTAGCAACAAGGAATAGTTCATGGACCTGTCGTGTTAATTTCTGTTGATGTTAAAATAGCAAATACATTTGTCTATATATATGTATACGGACAATTTACTATTGATTGCATGTTATCACTAACTCTTCTTCAATGTTTATTAAATCCATAAACCATCTGGAACTGCATTATATGGAAATGATCTCCGCGGATAATAAATAAACTTCTATATATACCACCCCCATCGTGATAAATTTCTATTTACTGCATCATTTGTATTCAACTACTTAATGATTCTCAGCCCTAACAACGTTGGAATCCATGCTACGAAAATGCGCAATTATGTTTTAACAGCACATTATCCTTCTAATCACTAAAGTAATTCATGGTGTTTTTTAATAAGTCGATCGATTCAGACCGAGAAAGAAGTCTATCCCAGGTCTATCCTGTCTCCAGTAAGTATGTACTAAACGTCTTGTATTAAGTAATTTCGGGTCACCTTGCTCGCGGAGAATAACATAAAGAGGTTGGATTTAATTACTAGGCTAGCCGTAGTGATTTAACACAATCATTAAATGTTTCACTTACTTAAAACGTGGGGCATATTGTTTCATTTGTTTGGTCTTTACATTGACACTAAAAATCAATGAACAATAATATATAATTAATGAGTTAACAATACTAAATTACTTATATCAAAATTTATTTGTATCTATAAATGATGCCTACTTCACCAATTGTATAACTTTTTTTTTATTATAAACAATTGTTTTCTTCGTGGTAAAATTTTAGAAATTAATGAGGCAGAGGTCGTTCAATAACAAAAACAACAAAAAAAAGAAAAAAAAAGAAACCCAGCGCACAAGTCTTCATCGGACAACATACGGATAAAAAATAATACATACTTATATATTACAACAACGTCATTGTTGGTATCATAGCCTTTAATCTCTTAGGAGACGCTTAACAAATTTAGCTAAGGGTCAATATCCGGCGTCTTGTTTGCACTATGGAAAGGTTAAGCTAAAGAGGAAGGTGGACCGGAACACGGAGCGGATAAAGGACAGATATCTTCGACTACAGCAAACACTACTTCCATTCACGATCTTTGTATTGAAGACCTACACATGATCGATATATCCTATTTGGCCCCGTGTCCATTTGTTTACAATTCATCCAGCTAACATGTTCAATTTCATTTACTTCCATTGCCAAACCCACTTAACTTCTCAGGGCCGTCGTGATCTATTATGTTAGTTCCTGGGTTTGAGGAATATTTATGTTATTCGATTACCATTCCATAAAATGGGATTTATTTCTATGAAAAACGAAACTGCTATTAATCTGAGTATTCTATTTAAATGAATTCCCGAATCATTCTTTTTTAAACACTTCACTGCCAAGTTTGAGTACTAACAACATATTCAATCTGTTAATGGAATTTATCACATATTGCAGGGCTACAAAGCAATATACACGTTAACGTACTTTGATATTGCCAGTAATAATTTTAAAACAATGCAAGACGGCATTTAGATAAATAAAAAAAGAAAACAGCACAAGGCGTATGTCGGCTATATACTGTTATTCTGGTTTATTGATATTTTGGCCTTGAAATATAGCAGATTAAGGCGGGTATGACATGCTTAGTATAATGTCCCCAGCTTGATGCTGGCTCGCTAGCCTGGAGGTTGGGTGTTCGATTTCTGCATTGACCGAGAAAGTTCACACAGATTTTCCGGCGTGGTTTTTCCTTGTCAGTGATGCAGAATGGGGGGTCTGACAAGGACATAAAAGATCCCTTGGCAAATTGAATTCGATATAAGAATAGGCCGTAGCGCCGCTGCCCGGGCAAGATTCCCCTCATAGCACACCATATGCCAGTCCTCATTAGCCCAGTTTAGGAGCAGAACTGTGCTGATTTCATGTAGCACACAAACACGCTGATATAGTATTATATGACTTGACTTTATATTGTTTCTATAGATGTATTATTATCCTAAAACATTCGTGGTAAATACCATAACCAACGAATACAAATCACGTTTGTGTGGATATGTCATAGCTTGATTTTCTATTGTTATGTCTAAAAAGTGAAGTAACTACAGAAGAGTGTGACGAACAGACAGGCGGACAGACCAATTTTAAAAGTCCCCTAGGGACAATAAAATAACAATGTTGGTATCCCCCCACTCTCGCTTTTCTAAACAGCAGGGCACTGTTAAAATGGGTCTATCTGTCCGTCACACTGTTCAAACTTGGTGTAAGCGTTATCATTAAGTGAGACGGATGAAACTTAGTGTATACTTTCATTACATTAATACATTGACTATGTTCGTTAATAAACTTGATTGTTCGGGACTTTGGAGCTCGACATCTTTGATTCTAAGTGATACTGGCGAAACTTCGTGTATAGTTTCATTTCATTACTACCATAACAAAGTCTGATGCTGAGCATTGTCTTCTTATGGAAAGAAGAGATTTGAGTCTGATTGGTCGAGACTGTGGATCACGTAATTGGTGTAGATGTCTATTATGCGAACGTCCTAGGTTCGATCATTCGCATTTTCCAATTAGGTTAAGCAGAGATAAGCAGTGTCATTGGTTGAGACATTGGAACACCGTAACTTTGGTTCTAATTGGGTGAGAGCGATGAAACTCTTGAGTGTGGATTCATTCTATCATTACATGGACTAAGTTCGATGATGAGTATTATCTGCTTAGGCTAGGTAGCGATAAGCAATTGGATTGGTCGAGATTTTGCAGCATAACAAACCCTGCTTTTAAATGAGGTATAGATCATCATTAGACGAATGTCTTGACAGAGATCAATGGTTAATATTACCCATTAATGCTAAGCACAGCCTAGCAATTTCATTGGTCGGTGCTTTTGGGGCAAGGTAACTTTTAACTATGGAGAGTGATGGAACTTTAAGTGTATAGTTCCACTACCATGTAGCCTACTTCGAAGCCTGATCGTGAAGATTATATGCTTATACTAAGCATAGATAATCAGTTTGATTATACGATACTTTTGAAAAAAGATAAATGTGCAAATAATTAAAATGTGTCACCTGTTTATTTGGGGATTTCGGCGGGGGACATTAGCCTCGTTGTTGGCTTGTTTCTATTGAATCACGCCACGGACATTCCCTATATAATGGCGTAACATAACAACACCGGTTAATATAACGAAGCATACAAGGCACTTAAGCCCTATTCGCTAGCACAACATTTACTCGTGTATTTGCTCATGTTTTGGATGCAGGTTGCATCACTAGTTGGCGGAGTGTTCTGCTCACACCGAACAGTAAATGTTAATTATCGAACACCACGCCCCGAGTTCACAACGCATTATCAGACTTAAGTTAAGAATATACTCAAAACTGGTCGCCTTAATGTTACTACAATACAGCCCATTATAAGACTTTTATTTTAATGAATCAAATACATCAATAAGAAACTACGTGCAACGTTTTGAGTTTTTTGAATCAAAGAGATTTCCGGTAAACACTGATTGTAGGTTTGGTAAATTCTTACGTTAAACATTTGTTAAACATACATTATGCAAGAGCTAAATCTGCCTATTGTAAGTTTTTTCTTTAGGCCTGAAATGTTATATAAACTATTAATTAGACATATATTAACATAACAAGACCATAATCAACTCTCAATGGGATCGGATACTAGATTAGAACGGTTGGTCATTTAAAAAGTTAATTTAAAAATGGAAAAGCGAGGCTAAAGCACGAATATACCAGTGCCTTAGTTATACCACCATGCACACATCTTGTCGGAAACACAGACAGTGATAATTTGGCCCGGAATGAAGTAATTTGAATGAAATTTTCAATATTTATTTAGGCTTCAGGTGTTATACAACTTATTTATTAGACCTTTACATTATATACATGACAAGCTCAAAATCGAATGGCTTGGATTTAAACAGTGGTCCATTTGAAATAAAATCAATAAATTTAATGTCTGGCCAAGCTAACCGTTACCGTTAGTCACTGGCGTCACTACCGGTTATCGCTGATAAGTATGTCAAGCGAGGCTACCATAGCCATTGAGAATGTTACTTGTTAATCGAGAATATGTCAGTGGTTTTATCGTCTGACAATCAAACGATCGGCAATTCTCGTAGACGGTGCGGAAACAGTTGATGCATATTTCTAGTCCAAACTTCCAACATTGATAACTCCATTCAGAATAAAGTAATTTCACTGAAATTTTCAATGTTTTCTTTTCTTTATCATCTTATTTTCGAATTATTATAGCAAGAATGACCAACTCTTTATTAAACTCTTAATTAACGTATCTATAACACACACTCCATCAAAACCTCTAACACAGCATGATTAATGATTGACTGAAAAATACCATAATACCACAATAAATATCCGTAATGAACATAACTAATACGACAAATGTTACTCTTGGTGACATACTTCAGAGCATACTTCATCATATTTGGTCATTCATACATGAAGACACCCTCAAATTATTGGATACGTTATTGACGCTTTTGAATCAATTATCGTAATTTCATAATTTTCATATGATATATTTTTTACATATAAACTTTGGATCTCTGTCTAGACCTGCATTATTTACAGATATAAAACTTCTGCTCGGTATTTACTTCTCATCAGAAGTTCTACAGTTATTAAAGCGTGGTTAGAAACAAGGCAGTGGAAATATGTGAAAGTCATGTATATCAGATTCAGCGTAGCCAAAAATGCGACTGCCCCTCTCCCCCTATTCGAATGTGGACCAAATAAAATGAAATTAAGCAATAGTTTTTGATATATACGGTTTCACTCCAGCGAAAAGAATTCATCACAGTTGGAAGAAGTGCATCGGTATGTGTAATCAGATACGGCACGGATACGGATTTGGTTGTATCCTTTTAAGAAAATTGCAATATTGAAGCTTCGTTCAATCTCTGTGAGTTTCGTACCAAATTTTGTGAAGATATTTTGAAAAATCCATCTGCTTTTCTAATACAAATTGGATTCTCTTGCATAAAGCAGTTCAATGTGTAATGCTGCATATAAAATAATTAAGATAGACAGGTAACTTCGCTATGCAACTTACGTCCACGGGCCGGTTGCTCAAAGCTTCGTTAACTTTTAACGATCCGTTAAAATGGAGTTAACGGATCGTTAAATTTAACGGAGAGAAAGGTTGTTGCTGGAAGCTCCGTTAACTTTAACGTATTGTTAACTTGTCGTTATAGTTAACGGAGGTGTTGGGTTCCGTTATCTGTTTAACGGTGGCAAAGGAGAGAAAGGTTGTTGCTGGAAGCTCCGTTAACTTTAACGTATTGTTAACTTGTCGTTATAGTTAACGGAGGTGTTGGGTTCCGTTATCTGTTTAACGGTGGCATTAGTGGGCTGTAGCATAAGTCATACATGTAGATTACTAGATTAATCAAGTTTTGTGAACAGACTGCACAGTTAGTTGTCACACTGTCTTCAGTTTCTTGTTAATAACTTCTATGAAGTTGTTATATACATGTACATTATATATAACTTCTCAACCTCGTGGGTTTCATCCGGGCACTCTCGTTTCCTCCCACTGCTAAAGACCCCTACGCGCAAGCGAATTATTGAAATAAAATTAAACCATATGAATGACCTAGTTTGTGTCGAGTGGACCTTAAACCCCATTTCTCTCTCTCTCTCTCACATTATATATATGTAAATTTAAAATTTAGCCAATGAACAAACAGCCTTCTCTAGGATTAACTTTAATGAATCCGTTAACTAACGGATAATGAAATTGACCTTCCAGCAACAGAAATTTAACGGATCGTTAACAAACGACAGGTTGGCAAATTAACGATCCGTTAATGTTAAACGGATCGTTAAAATAACTTAGTTTTGAGCAACCGGCCCCTGGTGTTTAAATAGGTAACGTATCAGAGATTACTAAGGGTGTTGTTGATGGACGAGTCGTTGCTCCGCCAGGAAATTTCTGAAAGAGCTTGTGGGATTCGAGACCTGAGATGGAGGGGGGGGGGTCTTAATCACCTGGGCATTGCATTTCTGAAAGCGCGGGTGCTTGATATCATCCTTTTGCTGGTCTACGGAACAGGAGACGGCTCGCCACTCTAAAAGCTATCTACATGCATATTTGCACTATTATTAGATCTCCGTAGCACAATAATTTCAGAAATAAAATTGCCATTTGCCCGTACTGGTGTGTACATGGCTATAGAGAAAGCTCTACAATTAATAATAGCAAAGCATGCATATGTTGTCCATAATTCGTGGTTTAGAGACGAAGACTACCACTTGTAGCCCTTCCTGCATGTCCAAAGGAAGAAACATAATTATCTTATTAGACCAATGGACCCGAGACAATTATACCTCAGAGGCATACATAACATAATAGATACGATCTATTCATACATTTATATGCTATTTGTATTTAATTAAAGACTGAATCTTCTGATGTTGTGTGTAATAAAGCCAACAGTGAGGACATGTCTTGATGCGTAAAGCAACGATTATGTTGCTCTGTTGCCTTTGAAATTAGACAAAGATTTGTGTTGACTATTGTATTCTCCTGCACTGCTTCAAATGAAAGTGTGGGTTAATGGTGTAATATTATGAAACAACACGTATGTCTTTCTATAATTCCACAATCGGTAAATCACCAACAGTTTGACAGAAGGGACTTGTAAACAGTAAAAACTTTAGCTGTTCAGTATATCACCCAACCATAATGGTCGAGCCCAGAGAAATCGTGGATCAGGAGTGTTTTTCGGTGTTATTTCATTCAGCATCAGTCATTGATGGGTAGGGTTTGTGATTTAAGGCTATTAAATGCACCCGGCGCACGCCCCCTCTATTTTTTTTTTGCTCCATATATTCTCGCGGGAAAGGAGAACAAAAACAGTTTAAGTTGGAAATCGTAATTTACAGTACTAGTATGATTGTCCACTCAAAAAACGTGAGTCGGGCTTCGCACTCCCAACTTGGTGCACCACGCCTCCCCATTCTGAAAATCATTGATCCGCCCCTGGTATAATCGATCCAATGGGACGAAAAATTCAGGTCTCATGTACTCATTGGCTTACACGCAAAAGTAGCCTACTTGATATTGAGAATTTCGAAATATGAGTAGGTTGCTGTCCTGTCAAAATTTCCCTCATAGACTACCACATGATGGCATATATTTGTCCTCATTCCTCATAACCCCATTTCAGTTAATTTCAAATGTGATCGTATATTGCCGTCAACCTGGCTGTCCGTGGGTTGTTCATATTTCTTGTCAGCACATGGGGCAACTACATGTATAAACCATTTATCGTTTTTAAAATTGATACAAACATGTCGATTTGCAACTATTTCGCTTTGTTAAGAAATCATGTACAGGTTTGAATCATAAACCGATTATTTTTGATATTTATGTGTCTTTTCTTAAGAACAATAGTTATTGATGTTCAAAGATTTTCAAGGATAAATCCCAGAGGTGTTCCTCGTTGTTATAAAACGTTGTTAAACACTTTAGAGACTGCCATTATCACTCGATTTGCCGCGCGCCTTAGATGTTTGTGTACTCGTTTTGGTACCGAGTAACCTATATATATCCTCGGAATATTTATCCTACATGCGGATTATAGACGTCATGCTTAAATTAAATCATCATTGGAAATAGGCATTAGTGGTATCTACAGCCACAAAATAACCCTAGCATCCATAACTTACTTGTGATTCGCGAGTACTTGTGAGTTCCAAACAATATGACCTCGTGAACTCTCCCCTTGTGTTTCCGCGATCTATAGTATAGAGTATGCTGTCTTGGCTCTATTATTGCGTGACACGCTAATACTACTCTCAGACTGCATATGTTTAGTTCATGTTTACACAAAATATTAATGAAACTTTTTTACGTGTGCCCCTTGGGAGAAAACGCACTTTGTGTCAATTTTGTAGTCTGTGGTTATTTATCATGGGAATATTATATAGAGGGTTAGTTGCAAAATTGTAGAGACAGCTAACGTGAAGTGCGAACCATCGAATTAACATAAGTTCAAAAGTATTAGACAAAAATATTGGCAAGGAGATGACTAAACTGTGTATCCTAACTAATTCACTAAGGGTTTGTATCTTGTATCGTGTGGGTTGTTAGATGTACAAGATTCTAGGGCACACACAAGCTGATTTAAATACAGATCTCTATTTCATTTCGTTTTTTTTATACTTTCGATGGCTTACACTCATGGGAGAGAGAGAGAGAAATGGGGTTTAACGTCCACTCGACACAAACTAGGTAATTTTGGGACTTACATATGGTTTCAATTTTATTTCAATAATTCGCTTGTGCATAGGGGTCTTTAGCAGTGGGAGGAAACCGGAGTGACCGGAGAAAACCCACGAGGTTGAGATGGCGTCCCTATCTCCATGCCACATACGCTCACACCAGGGATCGAAACCACAGCCGCAAGCCAGAGGTGACCGGCCAGCTAGAGGTCGAAGCGCGGCACTTTAGACCACGAGGCCATCCCACCCCCCCCCCTTACACTCATGGGCGTACAGGCTCGATGATAATGCAAAATAAGTGTTTTATTTGATTTCGGGATCTTTATTTTTGACAAGCAGAGTTTTTTTCACTTTAATCGTCTAACCGGGAATTCAGATTGCCCAAAAGTTTGGGGGAGCTCCCCCCCCCCCCCTGGCTCGTACACCTTTGCCTAATCTACATAAATCTGACCAGTTTTACTGGAAGGTCGCGTAAGGTGTCATACGAGCGGCATTTGACCCTATGACGTCATACATTGCATAATCAATCAGCGTTGACTTTTCTAATTAAGGGTTTACTATGTATGTATACTATTTAGGGAGAGGGGTTTTACATAGGCTAAGCCTGTTCCCCAATCCCATTCAGACATCCTGAATAAAATATTGTTTATAAAAAAAAAAGATCCAAGATAGAACTCGCCGTAACAGACCGTGTCATTTGCTAATTCTGCACATCAACTAGAACGCTTGTTATATAACAACTCTTCCAGACCCTGGTGTTGTGAGGAAAAGTAAAATGAAATTTTGAACTATAAAAAAAAGAAACGAAATAATATTTGTTTTAAACAGATTGGGCCACACATTGCCGGAACTGATCACGGTTTACCCAGGATTTTACCGGCTCCCAAACCAGGGCCGTTTTGGCGGGAGGTCAGTAAAGATCGCGTCTCGACTACGGTGCCACTACATTTTTACCATTGCACATCGTCAAGGTCTGTGTAAGGTTGGTCCCGGTATATCCCGATTCACCACGGCAGCTGAGGGGAGTACTACGATGCCATCACGAATCGCTATTTTGCGATGTTCTGCCACGGTACACTTCACCCTAGTTTAAAACCACCGTAGCAACCCACTATTGAATACGGTTTGTTTCCGATCCCCTGCCGTTATTTCACTGTAGGGCCGAATTCCGGCAAGTTGTGAATGGGGCTTTAATAATTAGGATTAGCTGAGATTTTTTTTATTTACTAGGTCTTATGTTACAGTATCTATGCACATATCATTTGACAAATGGTATGAATTGTACATAAGTGTAGAATTGCTTTCTAAACTTCGATAATCTTGTCAATACTGGTTATATTTTGTGTGGGCAGTCGTGACCCCGGTCAGTCGTTAGAATCCCATTGGCTAGCGCATGTCATTTGATTGTCTGATATTGGTAATTGCGTGATTAATAGGTTCATATAAGCATAAATTGCATGCAACCGACTGGCACTTGTCTGCTGTTTCCCCAACTACTGACCAGGTCTACATGTACATCTTCCAGTGGAAAGGTCAACAGCTAAAGCTGTGTATTACAGAAATCACTCTGTGTTTATAGAATCAATAAAACCACACTAGGCGATACGACAACACTGAAAATTTGTTCCAAGCTGTAAAATTTACACAGATATACATCAAGCTTACTATAATATTGACATGATAAATAATGGCATTAAGCTATATTATAATACAGATGTGACGCCATCCATTCATGTTGGCGGATAATTATTTAAAATAATGGTACGGGCAATTTGCCATGGGTACATTATTTATATTAGTTAAAATTTTGGAACCGTGTGACGTATTTCATGCCAAGAGATTAAGACATTGCGTAATATATGAACTACAACTCATTACTAACGTCACTCGTGTTAATTCAATATATTATTCAATGTTTGGCTCTTATTTTTATGATAGTCTGATTTATACTTTTTTTAAATAATATTTCGTTTCCTAGTCGATAGATCAGAATGTGAAATTTCAAGCGTTCTAAAGGAAGATAATACCAAGTTAAGCTCTGAAAACAAAATAGTGCACCATAACCACGCGTTAACCTGATCAAGTATTAGAAATACATACTCTTAAGCGAATGGATCAACAATATCAATCTTTATTCACACACGAGAATAAACTATAACGTGTAGTTAATGTATTACATATTAAAATAAAAGGTTATACATTTTAAACCGAGAACATCCACAAGGAACCAGTGTACACGGAATTTGTATATCAAACAAGTATAATACAAGCACTGGAATTCTTAACTAATCAATTTTGCTCATCTGCAGGATGTAAAAAATTATCCATTTCAGTTAAGTACATATTTCTGAAATTCTTAACTTTTAAATAGGAAACATCATTATTTATAAAACGCTGCATGCTTCATCTAGTTCGGGTAGCCTTTGTGAAAGAGATTTATTTAATTCTCGCTTCCTCCGAAGTGATATCATCGACGAGGCACACAAATTCCAGGGGCGGATCCATGATTTTCAGAAAAGGGGGGCGTGCTGCACCCACTTAGGAGCGCGAAGCCCGGCCCGTGGTTTTTGAGTGGACAAAAATGCCCACAAGGACTAATGTCATACTAGTAATGTAAATTACGATTTCAAACCTAAACTGCTTTTGTTCTCCTTTCCCGCGAGAATATATGGAGCTAAAAATTGTTCACCATCGCAAAAAAATAGAGGGGGCGTGCGCCGGGTGGGCCCCCCTCTGTATCCGCGCCTGAATTCCCCCACCCCATCGCCGCAACATTCAGTCTGTGTATGAAAGGAGGCGAACCGTTTATTAGATTTATCAAAATTTGTCTGTTTTGTTACCCAGTAACGAAGCATTGTTCAATGGGGTCCTATAAGGCATTGTTAACAAGAACCACCAATAGCCTTCTATTGTCAAAAGCGCTCGATTAATGCAACACGTCAGAGTAAGCCATGGTTATTACCAGTCGTTACTACGACACTTTGGCAACATTTCAGTTATACATACCAATGATATATTTATGAAATCATTTAAATTCTGAACATGCAGAATATACGTTTATCGTATATTTCCTTGGTAATACTTTGGGCGCCATTGACCAAAAGTCTCACGTCGGTGATTAGTGGGACTGGTTCAATGTATTGAGTAACAATACAGATTGCATATCTGATGTGAAGTAATTGACAGTAGTTCGTCAACTACGAATGTGCAACCACACACTTTAGTTTAACGCGGAAGGGTCCAGACATTATTTTCTTCTCAATCGCTCGTTTTGTTAATTAGGTATGAAGAATAGGGGTGTTTTTTAAACCTTGAAGATTGCGAACGATGAGTGAAGTGTTTCGTTAACATTTTATACTTTAATATTTATTTATATGACATACACGATTATCAATCTAGCGTGGTTGTATGTTTAAATCATTTGGTGTAACATTTTATTCAAAAGATGTTTTTACGCCTAAGTTTTCAAAACTTTTTAAGTCGCCATGCAACTACAATAATGATATAAGCTCTACTATATCATCCTTCCGCCAAATGGCTTATATGGTCTGGTCTAAAGCTGCTAATGACATTTTACCATAATTGCGCTTTATAAAATCGTTTTGAAATAATGTATAACACTAACTGGATTACTGGTGTCTAGGTTATGTTTGCGAAAACAAATGAACTGGGTTTTTAAAAAACTGGACAAATAAACTTGTAAGTAGATATCTGTCTCTGTTTAAATTTAAATGTTGAGTCCACAGATCGTCACGATGTTGGGATATAACCAATTCTGTATTATGATTAAAATAATTTGCAAGCCAACAATCACATAATTCCTAAAAACTAATCAATTCCAATAAATTCACAAAAGTTTGACACAGGGATCGACTACTGTTAGTTTTTAATTCTAGGAGAATTACAAGGTTTTGTTTAATAAATGTAATGGGTTTAACGTCCTACTCCTCTGCTCCGACTGAGCTAATGAAGGCGTTGTTTTAATTTATTACTTAGCAAATAAATAATACAACTATGATTCTATATCTTTCATAATTATTTCAGTAGTTCGTAGTAAGTTTCGACTGTGTTGCCACGTGGGCGTGTAAAATCTAAACTATAGAATTGGTAAAACATCCGACTTTCATAATTATTTCAGTAGTTCTTAGTAAGTTTCGACTTTGATGCCACGTGGGCGTGTAAAATCTAAACTATAGAATTGGTAAAACATCCGACTTTCATAATTATTTCAGTAGTTCTTAGTAAGCTTCGACTTTGATGCCACGTGGGCGTGTAAAATCTAAACTATAGAATTGGTAAAACATCCGACTTTCATAATTATTTCAGTAGTTCTCAGTAAGTTTCGACTGTGATGCCACGTGGGGGTATAAAAACTGAACTATAGAATTGGTAAATAATCCGACTTTCCTATAATCTTCCGAAATGGAATTGTATAACTTCGTGCCTCATCAGATTAAACAAATTCGATACTTTATTATGACTTAATATAGATTGTGTTCCTTCAGTAACGACACGGACTATATAGTACTAATAAGGATCAGACGTGTTTTGATGCCTTGTTCCTTTACCACTGATCAAAAGTGAATCGAGTGATGACCTTTCCATTGGGGAATTTAACTTCTGTTGATAGGCTTATGGTGACAAAACCATATGTAGAATATGAGCTGGGGAGCAATTTATGGGACTATTTATTAGCTCTAAGCCATAAAGAAAACTTCAGTTGGGATTAATTAACCAACCTTTCGTCTACAATTGTTGTGAAAACGCGTAGTTTCTTTATAGCTCCATTTTTACACTCTTGGAGGATATTGAGATTTCTTTTCGTGTAAATCCCAGACAGTGGATCAGGCAGTACATGTTCCCATTCTTTTTTTAAATTAACGGCACAATGATATTTTGACAGGCATGGGTACATGAGCATCGATTGTCACCATACGGTTAAGAACTTTAGCCCGAGAGAGATGATATTGATAAACGTATATAGATTTGTGCGCTATCCCGATGTGGTTTAGATATGATAGGCCTAGTCATATAAACATATTCATATTTCAACCATGAAGTCGAATTCCGAGGATAGCAGACACCAAAAGACAACACTCCACTCCACCGATATTGGATAGGAATCGTAAAATACTTCAAAATATAATATAAAGTTAAACAACAATTGCTACAGTTGATCCATTACCATGATTCCGAAATTCCGGAAGTGAACAACATAAATCAGTAACTGTTAGTGTCACCGCTAACCAATAAGAGAGAGAGAGAGAGAAATGAGGCGTAACGTCCACTCGAAACAACCTCGGTCGTTTGGGGACTTACATATGGTTCATCATTGGCAGTGGGAATCGAACAGGGTGCCCGTAGAAAACCCACAAGGTTAGACAGGCGACCCTACTCCTTGTCACGTACAAGTGCGGTAACAGCTACACTGACAATTCCTATGCAGCCGAAAAGTGTTTTTTTGAAGCTCAAAAGATACTACCTCGAAAATAACTACTCATAATTGGAAATGACTTCTGTAATATTTGTCAAAACGCGGAGAAAGAGAGGGGGGGGGTAACGTCCACTCGACACAAACTGAGCCATTTCGGGACTAACATATGGTTCATTTATACTTCAATAATTCTCGTGCACGTAGCGGTTAACAGTAGGGGGAAATCGGAAGACCGGAAGTAAACTAATGAGGTTGGACATTCGACCTTACTATGACCAGGCATAATAATCAGTCAGTTTTAGATAGTATTTAATTTGTCATGAATTGTTATCAATTAAGGTAGAAGCTAATTAGTTAAGTATTTAATCCATTATTGTTTATTTATATTAATGTCTCTAGTGATAATCCTGTATAGTATATGTTTTCATGTCAACACTTGAACTTATCCAATTATAGTCAGAATATAAAAAGACTAATGTACATCAATAGGCAAGTCATTAGGTCAACCGACTTAGTAGCAGCTACGTCGGTCATCCACTGTGCTGTAAGTATACGTTGTATGTAAATTGTCATTGTAAGATATAAGTTCCAGTAATTAAAGGATTGAAGAACCATTCTAGACTTGAATAGTTACTGAAGAACCCAGCGGTTATATATGGTGCAGATTGGGGCAAGATCCTGGAAACCCTTCTTCATAAAGCCAAGCGAGTAGCCAACCCCCAACCAAAGATGGAACCAGTGATCCCAAGCAAACTAGCAGAGATACTTAAGGTAATGGATTTATATTCAGAAGCACACCAGTGGAGATGTGAAAACGGGAATAATCATTTCTCGGTTACCTTGACATGGAAAAAAACTGCAGCTCACAAGGACAACCCAAAATCTTCTAGTAGAAAGACAAGAGATATTCTTAGATGCCAGAAGTTTAAAGAAAGGTGTCTCTTACTCAATAAAGAGAATACTTCAACTCCGATGAATTCTGTGACTGTAGGTCCTGTTGAAAAAGGGACATTGTATTCAACAAAAGACAATGAATCCCAAACGGAGAGCAGGAATACATCTGATAAAAATACTCAAGCAAAAACATTAGTGACTGCAGCCACAACCCAGACCGATGAGGGGCATGTTCAAACAAAACAGGAAACATGGACAGAAACAACACCACAACCTGATACACCAATAGATCAAATTTTACAAAAAAGAAGAAGTAAGTCGTATGGTAAATTTGAGTATTTAATTAAGTGGATAAATAAACCACATGCAGCAAATACATGGGTCTCGGAATATGATCTAGATGAGTATGGAAGATCATTGACTGAAGCGAACAAGCATAAGATTCCAGGACCATTTCCGAAACCCAAATGGGACACATATGAATTTTCAAAACCACAAGACCTGGCAGACATCAGAATATGTGAATGTGATGAAACTGTATATCCAAATGGTAAAAGATACAGAGCACTTGCTCAATTTCAAGATCCAGAAACTTTTATACAGTATTTCCAGATTGAAAAACGTATATATAGAACTAGAACATTGATTGAGTGCTTCACTGAGTGGGAATGGATAGAAAAAGTAATTAAAGAAGATCCAGAATTTTATCAGAGAATGACACATTACAGAGTTCCGGTTCCAAGGATAGGTCTTAAGTTATGGAAACAAATTGCAAGATAATTGAACTGTAAATATATGCAAACATGAATAATAGCGAATATTCTTGTGTTTCATTGCAGCAATAGTGGGGAAATTGAAAATATACATTTTATGATAATATTTAATATTTTGTACATTATAATTTATTTTTATGAGTGTCGAGGTCGACACATCGTGAAGGGGAGGCATATATGACCAGGCATAATAATCAGTCAGTTTTAGATAGTATTTAATTTGTCATGAATTGTTATCAATTAAGGTAGAAGCTAATTAGTTAAGTATTTAATCCATTATTGTTTATTTATATTAATGTCTCTAGTGATAATCCTGTATAGTATATGTTTTCATGTCAACACTTGAACTTATCCAATTATAGTCAGAATATAAAAAGACTAATGTACATCAATAGGCAAGTCATTAGGTCAACCGACTTAGTAGCAGCTACGTCGGTCATCCACTGTGCTGTAAGTATACGTTGTATGTAAATTGTCATTGTAAGATATAAGTTCCAGTAATTAAAGGATTGAAGAACCATTCTAGACTTGAATAGTTACTGATGAACCCAGCGGTTATATTACTCCTTGTCACATACAAATGGGGTAAAGAGAGAGAAAGAGAAATGGGGTTTAACGTCCACTCGACACAAACTAGGTCATTTTGGGACTAACATATGGTTTCAATTTTATTTCATTTATTCGCTTGCGCGTAGGGGTCTTTAGCAGTGGGAGGAAACCGGAGTGCCCGGAGGAAACCCACGAGGTTGAGAAGGCGCCCCTATCTCCATGCCACATACGCTCACACCAGAGATCGAAACCACAGCCGCAAGCCAGAGGTGACCGGCTAGCTAGAGGTCGAAGCGCGGCACTCTAGACCACTAGGCCAGCCCCCCCCCCCCAAATGGGGTAAACGTTTTTTTTTTCATCCACTGGAGCCAGGTCTTATGACGTCATATGTGGATTGTGGGTTAGGATTGGCCAAGGGTTAGGGCTAGTACTGTCTACATCTCGAGACTGTGACGAAATCTGCAGACCACAGCCCTTATCCTAATCCACATATGACGTCATAAGACCTGGCTCCAGTGGATGGAAAAAAACGCTTACCTACAAATGGTATATCGAAACAACGTCAGATGACTCAATGATAGACGTTATGATACAGCGCATAGGCGTTAACCATTCGGTCAGTAACCCCCACGCCCGGGTATGGTATATGTGGGTTTGTTTAAATTAGGTTTTATCAAGTCATATTGGTAGAAAAAGAGCACGGACAGAGATGGTAAAATGAACGTTTTGAATTTAAATTATTTTGTTCAGGCATGCCGGATAACTACATGAATTCGGTCATTAAGATTTGCCCGCAAGGAACCTCCGATGAAGCAATAATTAAATGCAGCTACAGTTACCAACCTACAATCTAAATACGTTTTGGAACTAGATCGTGTCATATCTGCCAGCTTCTTATTCGAATAACCTCAGTTCCTAGAAATAGTGTCCATCCTTATTGAATTTGATATCCTCATTGACGATTTAATCATTTCGATGCTATGTTATAGGTATTATTACAGGAATTGGGGATTCTACTAATCACCGAGAGCGTTTATTGTCAGTATCGCCCAAAGTATTTCATAGAGTGGTCGACTGCTGGAAGGATGAGTTATATAATATATGAATATTCTACAGATCATATCCAAAATTTAAATGATTTCATAGAATTATTCGGCCTTAAATGTGTTAAAATCCAGTCGCTTTCGACATTTGTAATCAATGTGCCATGGGCTGTTCACTTTACTTTATTTAACAAGCTTGTTTCTCTTGTTTTGGATCTCTTCATATATAGCCGGTTTCAGGTAAACACCTCATCTTCCGAGGAATTATCAGTGAATTGAAATCGTTTTAACTTTTTGTATAGCTATTCTATGGACTCTGCTATTATAATTTTAAGCTTATCTGATACCCAAAGAGATGTGAAGTTCAAATTGCCATTTCAGGATTTTGAAACAGTGAATTTTCAGGTTTAAGGTATGGGAATCTGTACATATTGGCCTAGAAGGCAGGAAGGGACGAATGTAGCGCTCATTATCAACGCATCGCTTTTTATATGCTATATAAGATCAAGAGGAAAGCAAGCTTACTGGAAATACCCGTTTTCCCAAATTTGAGGATTTATGGGAGACCAAAGTCTTTTACCCAATCAGAAAAGACAGGAGAACACCGGTCCTTTGTAAACGTAAGAATATCTTACTGCCTACGCTGTGACGATGCGTCATATTGGTTTTCTAGCAAGAATAAACAAACTTACTGCTCGTGGCTTCTAACAATCACGAAATCCATCTGTTAAACAAACTACAACCATCACGCAATAATATTATTCTACATACCATGTAATGTTTTATATAAACTTGTCATGCAATAATATTATTCTACATATCATGTCATGTTTTATATACACTTTAGATCTTAATCCAACAGTATATTTAGATTAAATAGATCCATACAGGGAACGCGAAACATTTATTATATGAAATAGAAATAATGTTGAATACCACTCATTAATTTCAAATGTCATTCTCCGGTAAAAAAGGAAAAGGCAAACATCGCATTAAGCACAAAATGATAGAGACCTAAGAAACTTGTGTATATTTATATTAAATAGATCCATAAAGGGAATGCAAAACATACATTTTACGAAATAGAAATAATGTTGAATACCACTCATTAATTTCAAATGTAAAAAATAAACTGCAACATGACCTTAGCAACTTGTGTATATTATACTCAATTTATGTTGAGCTATCAAGATAAGTCATTTATATATATAGTATAAATAAATCGATGTTATCAAAATAGCTCTTATAAATATAATTTCCATTGAAGGACCAGGAAGCGATATCGTACTCGCCTTCCAAAACTTTAAAACCATAGATGATGGAAAGAATCCCATCGATATAATAAAATATTTAGAACCTTCGTCATGTTTTAAGTAATTTAGTGTTGATCCGTGAATTTTTAGCTTCCATTTAATTGTGTCAGGAAAGTGGTTGGCGGGAATACGGTGCGTTAGGAAAACTACTTACTGTGAGTATCTTGGCGTGTGTAGATATCAATTTAGTGCTTCATGCACCCTTATTGACTACACTATGGTTACGCGCCAGGGTTTAATTTCTTTGAAAAAAGGGCCTGAATCCGTTGTATGCAGGTTTTAAATGGTTCTCTTCGACTTACCTCACCCGTAAAAAACCAAGTTTTGGCTTTCCATCGATGGATGCATTAAATTAATGTGCAATTTGGAAGATAACGGTGTCAATCAATTTAGGTGAATGGGTATAATAAGAGGAATACTGAAGACTTCATCATTGCGTCTGAAGTTTATGATTCTCATCCTAAGAGGAAAAATCCTAATTAACCAAAGGTGAATCTAGAAATTAAATTTATTTCCTACCGAATGGACATTAAGTTGTCAAGACAGTTTCTTAATTCGAAGATTCAGTAAAATAATTGCATAATATTGGCCATAAACATGTGTACCATCGATTTTAAGGGGTGAATTCAACGTCCATAAATACAAACTGGCAAATTAGTGTTATTTAGTATGTGACGCTAGATTGGGTCAAAGTGGTTGAATTTACAACAGCATTGTGCGGTGATAAGGAGAAGGGACCATCCACTTTATTATCTGTCATTTTGTGCAAAGCGCAATCAATTATAAATTCACAATATTGTGTTGACTGGATGTTTAGAAACGTGCATTTTGCTTATCCGCAACGTACACCGTGAAAGGGCATCGAGATTAGTAACACATATCAACGATAAATTTTAAATGATTCTAAATGTGAGGATATCAAAATATGAAAAGTGTGGAGACGACATGTTGCAATGGAACATTGTTGCTTTGAAAATGTTATGTTGAACAACTACCATAAGGTGCGGGTTGAGAGGTGTCAAATACATAACCGGAATGAAGTGAAGGGCGGAGAAAGGCTGGTTTCAAAATAAGGGGAGCAACTGCTCAATGTGACATGTCAGTGTTTCTACATTATGATATTGCACATTTCCCCCAAAACTATAAACATATTAGGAACCTGGCCAATACACGTATTTAGAGACCCGAGTTACTCGAAACAAAATAACAGTAATATTTAACACACCCCTCCTAATAGTACTTCGTCAATCACTAATAACTCATGCTCACGTGCAGCGTTCTAACATTTCAGCGGAAAGCTCGAGAACAGTACTCATGCTGCGTAGAAGAGCATGACACGCCGGGTCTTTGACATGATGATAAATGGAAACTCATTTTTACTGGAGCTTTTTCAATTTGCCACCTAATGTGGTAAAAGAAAAGTAATTAGTACTATAGGTTTATTCTGTCAGTATTTCCAATTCGTTATTTTGTAGAATAGATACTACAATGCCTCGACTTGGAGCATTGAACAACTGCACAATTAACAAGTATGATTACTTAAGAGGTATCACCCCCTGGCATAGAACTTATTTTTATCTGAAATGATATTGTATTTCTAACGACCCGGGAAACTGGAGTTACACATAAAAATTGCGAAGCTTGATAGCGTCGGCGATCTTCCACCCATCACCCAGCGCATACAGGCGATTGTTTCAAAGTTTTAAATTTGGTAGAATGGAGGCGAACTTCATTTGAAATACAACGTAAGATTGGATGGGGTTTTTTTTGTCAAAGCTAAATTGATTTCCTGTTAATTGCCATTTAGAATTTCAGCTTTAAAATTTAACCATGGTTGTCCATGCTTTGTTTTGTTGTAAGATACTTATATCAAGTGAACAAGTCGGTTTTAAGGCAGAGAAATATTATCTATAAACTGGGGAGTTAATCCGGTAAGTACGCATGTTGAAAGTAAAAGGAGTATGGTCGCCTGTCCAACCTGGTGGGTTTTCTTCGAGTCCTCCCACTGCTAAAGACCCCTAGCGCAAGCGAAATATTGAATATAAATTGAACCACATGTTAGTCCCGAAATGACCTAGTCTGTGTCTAGTGGACTTTAAATCCCATTTTTCTCTATTAGTTTTATGATGCAAGAGTGTGGGTTTCAGAGAACTGAATATAACTTGACCCGAACGGCCTATTGATTGTTATGGGAATATTATACACCACAGTAGGCTTTTGCTTGTAATACCATTAATTCCACTTTGTAGACAGACTATACTATAATCCAAGAGGAGACATTGCTATGACAGGCTAGTTGTTCGCAACACTTCAGTCGGAACCATAAAGCGAAAATGTTCTTGTTTGTCGCTCAAATGCATGGTACCCTTTAAAGGACCTATCCCGATAATAATTTGGAGAATACAACTGCTTAATTTTGTGTTAAAATCCTTTAAAATCATCTGCCTTAGGGCTGAGTAAACTAACTCAATATATTATGTGATACGTTTCCAAACAACTTAAACCCGTCAGTCTTAATCTGGAAATAGAGACTGGTGTCCCAAGCTGTATTATGCAGTGTATGGATAAAACCAGGCTCTTATTTCATAAAAATAATGTGTAGGTGAAATTTACCTTTCGTTAGCAAGTACAGCACGTGTCATTCACTGTATATGCCTCTAAAGGAACTTAAATCGATTATCAGGTTACCCAAAGAAAAAAATTGACCTTAGATCCTAAAAGGGTTACGTGTCTGGATAAGCAGTTTTGAGTTTCACGTCCAAACGACTCAATATTTTGAGATGAAATTTGAGACAGGGTAGCTACGCCATTCCTCTATATTTTGGCGTTTAATTTACATACACACTTTAGCTTTTATATTTGAGACTCTGTTCAAATCGGGATAGTCCCTTCAAAACTCCGATACGTAGATACGCCATACCTTTATATATTGGCGTTTAATTTTCATACATACTCGGACCTTTATTTTTGAGACACTGTTCAAATTGGGATAGTCCCTTTAAAACCCCGATACCAGATTGGATTTTACGTTTCATGTATATTTTATAATGAGATCATTTGAGATAACGGTTAAAATATTGCACTGTAGGGATTTTAGTATCTGTATAAACACAATAGAAATTTACATTAATTCCGAAGATCTATTTTTCTTACGCGAGCCCATGTCTTTATAAATTACTCTACATATTATCATCCGTCTATAATAGTGATATATATTATTTTCTATCTCATCCAGTGATTTAATCCAGATATTTTTACAATTCGATGTCTGGCTTTAACTTATTTCACTTGTTGTCTATATTGATAGCTGTAGTTGATAATGACAGGCATTAACCTCCTCCGATATATTTCCTCTCGTAGCCTATTACTTCTAATGATAAGACAATTTATTGCCACAGACGTTGTTGATCAAGTGGCTGCAAGACGGAGTAATAGATTATATAAATCAAGTGACCGTTCCTTTACATCCGATACACTAGCGGGGTCCACAGAAGATAGCGTAATGGATTGATGACGCTGATGATTGGGGAAGGTCTGAAGGTACTATCAAAAACACTGTAAGGGAAAATTGCCTTTTGATTAATTGATAGGGGATAAGGTGGGAATCCACTTTCCGTTTCTAACTGAAACATACACTTTTCAGCGGAATAACTCTCATTCAACCATTTTGCCCATGGCCGTCTTCCTTATTTCACTTTAGTATCCTTTAGTTAGTAATCTATGCCATGCTGATCTTAATGTTGGTAATCATTTTTGTGGAGCTACGATTGCTAAGTGGGTACGACACTGGCTCGCTAGCCTGGAGGCCGCGTATACGATACTTGCATTGGCCGAGAAAGTTCATCGGGATTTTCCGACGTAGTTTGCCCTTGTCAATGGTGTACGACGGAACGCCTGGCAAGGGTAGCTGTCTAGTCAATCGGATGCCGTAAACGTAAACGATATAAGAGTAGACGATTCTGCATCGCGTTTGCCCGTCTTCATGATTAGCCCTGTCGGAGCAGAACAGTCGGACGTTAAACCCCATTTCATTTTTTCATGATAATCATTTAGTTACTACAATCACGAGACCACTTTGTTTTGAGAAAAAAGAAAATGTCAATTATTTACGTGTGTTGTTTTGCTTTGTTAAAATTTTTAATGGAAATGAGTGTACATTTAAAATTTTAGGTATGCAGTACATGTCGACAGAGACAGTGTTGAGATACCTCAGTAGTTGACTGTTTAAGCAAATCTGTTTAAAGAGACCAAATTCCACATAATCTACCAGCGGAAAACCTGATAAACTCAGTATAGCACTTTTTAAAACTAAAAAGTGGTTAACAAGACCTTCGTTTGTTTACCCAAAAGATTATTAACAAGACGTCTTACCTACACCCTGTACAGGCAACAGAACTGCGTGGTTTTTAAAAGGTGTATCATAACGTTTTATCTTAGATATCGATTTTAGAAACCCAGCATATCTGAAACCATTGATAGAGCACCGCCAAGTAATAAATAGATACATTACGTAGTTTTTGTTTTCAAGTTTATTACACCCGACATACGTCCATTCAAGAATACGGATAAGTTTCTCTAATGACAGAATTTAAGCATGGAAAGTTGTGACTCACGTGTCACTTAGACTGCTAAGACAAATATAGCCTGGAGTCTAGAACTCTTGTAATAATAATCAACTTAAGACGGATAAGAAATAGATAGCTTTGTTTTTCTGGCTCAAGAGCAGATATCGGAATGGCTGAACAACGTCAAAGACTAGAGCAAGTGTGAACTGCTCCGCGTGAAAACGGAGTGAATCAGTTGTATGGAATTGAACAGATTAGAAGCGACTAGTTTCTTGGCCCCCAAGTGTGGATTTGTCATTTATTAAACCTTATTAGCTATATATTTACAAACTGGCACCGAGTTTCAAAACATTTTCAGACTTAAGAATTTAATCAAAATATTTCGCTTTATCATAACTAAAATATAGCCCTTTATAAAACTTTTGTTGTTTTAATGTATCAAATAATTATACATCAATAAGAAACTATGTATGTGCAATTTTTTGTGGTTCTGGATCAAAGCTGTTTCTCATAAACAGTGATTGAAAGTTAAGTAAATTCGTAACTGAGAATGCTTTGTGAACCTGGGCCTCATTATTAAGTTAATACGCTATTTTCTTCGTGACACAGTTGGATCCCCCGGGGACACTTCATGAACTTGAATACCAAAATTACCTGATTTCCCATGAACAATTTATGAGTTCGCTTATGGTAACTGCATACGAATTGCAATGATCAAAAGAATTCAGTCAGTTTTCATTTCGACAGTTTTCATCGTTTCCAAAAAGACACACTGTTCTAAAATAAAAAAGCACTTACTATAAATCAAAATTTCACACTCTATAAATCCATATTATATGCTTATGTTCCACTGAGTCGGAAATAGTTGACTCATTTGAGAATTAAACAGTTCAATAATATTTACGTCCTGTGAACGATTAATGAATTATATACCTAGATTGGGAATACATAGGCTAATATATTATTAAAGCTCGAAATATATCGTTTGATCTATACTATGTGTTCGTCAAGGTTGTTATTAATAATCCAGTTAATGCACTAGCTTTGAATTAATAGCATGGACGCATAGAGTTTGTTTTCGAAAGGTTGAACATTAATTATGGCAACAGAATAGAAACGCTGCCAGGTTAATTTGAAATTCATACCTCATTGGGATAAACTCCTAAAGAGATCTCTTCATCGTATTGGACACATGATTGCACATCCATTTCAAACTAATAGCATGTAAATATTGCTACTTAAGTGTACGTGACATATCTGGAAATTCACTAAATTTCGAATGTTAGAAATAGCCAAAAGCATGATCAATAGAGTCTCTTAAAAGCATGTTGGTGTGATACTGTGATTAATTGGAAAATTTGTATTTGGTGGCATAACCATGCACGCAAAACCGGTGCTGCGTATGTTTTTGTGGTCATTAGGATTTGACCGATGTTTTGATCGGTACAGTTTAAGGACACTATATATGAGAGTTATTTTTGCCTGTTCTCTGGCATGTTAGTAGTGTGCTATTATTTTAGAAAAGGGATCAAGGTTCAACATTTTCTTACAAAACAGGATATGTTAGAGATACGCAATATTTTACACATCGTATTTAATTGATTTACAAAATACCGACGATGATGGACTGTAATTTACACTGGCAGATCACACACAAGAATGGGACTAAGGAATATGTGTCCGGGTTAGGGACCCATGAATGCCTACACGGACATCCTTTGTCACCAATGAGCGTGATACGTTCACGTTCAAGGACAAAGATACCTAATACACTTGCTGACTTGCAGCAAGTCTACTTTTATCAGAAAAATAGTTATGTTTGTATAAATATTAATGAGGATATTTCAAAAGAAATGCAGCATTCTTGAAGTTTACTTCTTTAGCTGAACAACGTTGACTAAGATTATGAAAATACCATAGATTTATGGTAAAATTGTTCAAAAACGTGTTCCTTAAAGTCCCAATAACACTCTTGTTGTAACTGAATAATATGTCCCAATCTTCATTCTGGTCAACAAATCATATTATTTTACAATATTCCAATTAATTGATGATATAAATTTCATCTTAACACACCTATTTTAAAAAATTGGAAAAATTCAACCAATTGATTTGAAAGGTCTAACGTAAACCTTTTCAAATGTGACTTGGATTTTAAAATACTTTCGAACCCTCTGGACAAGTTAAATTGGTTGTAATGGATAATTTACACAACAGGTAGGACACTTACACATCTAGTACTTAGAATAAGGGTATTATTTATTTTCTGGAGCTTCCAAGCCAGCAAGAATGTTATTGTCCCTTTAAACTCAGGATAGTTAACGCGGATACAGAAGATAACATTACAGCTGTAAGTGTAATTACATACATACCAGTCAGTAGCTTGTATAAACATAGTATTACAGTAGCAATACACACTGACCAGCAAATTGCATGTTACACTTGCAATACACACATGCTATACACACGAACCGGTAGATTAAGGTGTAATACACTATTACCTAATAGATGCTAGGAGAGTACAATAGTGACAACAAGAATGTATATGATTGTTATTGTCGCTATCAATAATTGTTGGTAATTAAATTAAATAACGCTCCTATTGATCACCGAGAAATAATTGTACTGTAGGAATTCATTTAAATTTTAGTTTGTAGAACATGCATATATCGTCCGTTCCTTGTCAGTTCTTATCGTTGGACGTTATTGACGCCTTCATTATAACTAAAATTAAATCAATGTCATTTTAGGTCTGGATCACAAAACAGGTAAGCCTAACAGGTCATCCTACCTCTGTTCAATTTTTTAAAAAGAATACATTAATCGAAAAAAGTATGCCTTAAAGCTGGACCGAAATCAAGATAGCTTATCACCTTGACAATTTTACGAATATTGAGTATAAATCTGAGTTTTCTTTTATTGAATAGGTTGTTGACCAGCTGCTGAATTTTTTGCCTTATTATGTCTGTTTTTGAGTAGTTCAAACCAATTAAAAGACTTTGCTCACCCAAAGGCTTGGGATGTTGTTGCCTTAAATTGGTCTTCTGCTCTGACCAGAACGTGGTGAGTTATCTAGAAACGTGTATATGATTAGACATTCTTCGATATTATGTTAGAACACGCGTGTGACAATCCTTTCCTTAAGCTAAACCTTATTTTGTTTCAGTTACGAGAAATCTACCCTTTTCCAGGAGGCAATAGGATTGTTTATCCATGGAAACAAATGTAAAAGAAGAATTTTGAGCTTGACTAATACAATTCTATTTTTTTCTTAAAACGAGTTGATCCATCCAAGAAGCTTTATATTCTAGTAAAACATAGATAATGATGACATATACCCTAATCACATTTTTCAAAATAAAAACAAACAAAAAACAACAAAAAACCCCACACACTTAGTGCATAAATGTAAAGAAGTAAAATATACCACGGGAAAATGTGTATTAAATAAGGTTTTCTTCTCTTGTGCATGTGAAAATTAGTTTTTAAACTGTCCGTATCTGTTCTTATATATGCCAGAATCCAGCATCGTTTTGAAAGGACAACCAACCATAAGAAAGGGAAAAATAAAAGCCATCCCCCCCCCCCCAAAAAAAAAGTTTGATTTTAAAATAAGTTGTTACCTTGATAGCCCGTTTATCTATAAGACGAAAATATTGTCCTTAAATTTGTGTAATCATGGTTGCGGATAACAAGCATTTTAATAGTAAAATATGGAGGCAGACCACCATTAATTTCCCCATTGACTTCAATGTTAATTCTGGACTCTTTGCCCACCTCCAACTTATCCCCAAATTTTCGTTGGGCGAAATGCTTTTCACTATAGACAGGGGAACAAATGGCCATGTCTTTGCACTAAAATTTTTATGAGGTTGACCACCAAAATTTTGAGATACACGAACTTGAAGAAGCATACTCAAAACATGTATCTAGTTGCCCTACATATCACCGTAGCCAACCTGATAATGCCGTTATCCTTCCGCCTCAAAATCATGAATATTTACCAAAACCTAGCAGAAAATATTAATCCAAACCCTCTTAGTCCATTCTAGGCCAAAAAATCAACAAAAATGGGCATGCAAAAGGGGAGAAAAGAGACAGAGAGAGAACTGCTATAAATAGACGAACTACAATTGTAATGGTGGATGTAAAATTTAATGGTGGTCTGCCTCCTATATGAAAACCCTTGGTTAAGAGTTGTTCCCCTTTATCTACTCAGTTCTAAAATCTTGATAGAACATTAAGATCGCGTTAAGCTGTGTTGTACAGAGGATGGATAGAAGAACATATATAAAATTGATATACAAAACCGTATGGAATATTGATGGGTATAATATTTCGTATTTTGCAAACATACTTGGCAATCATTTTTAATATTCAGAAAAACTAAAAATTCGGTATTTTTCTTGCATTTCCAATGGGTTCAAAATACGGTGAATAACTGGGAGGTAAATGTATTATTAGCTTCAAGATCGTAATAAAAACGGGTTTGTTTACAAATCAATTTTAAAGAAACAGAACAAACAATGGACGTTCATCAGACTTTTTGCTCAGAAAGATTTTTCTTAATTCTACAGAGGTTAGAGCGGATGTTGTGATGGATTAAACTGTCAAGGATTTGTTGATTTTTCATATTCTATTAAAATATGATTAACAATTTCATTTCTTGTATTGTTCTGATTTATCATTTAATCCAATGATTATATGCCAGCCCAATGGAGCAATACGGCAACGTGACGGACGGAATGTCAATCTAAAATATTTGGGGTTTATAGTCATTATATTAGTAATGGTTTAGAAGCCAAGCTTGTACTCGTGGATTTGTTTCCTACGTTAATAATGGATTTTCATGTGTCAGTTTAAAAATGACCTAGGGTGTGTTGACTGGGTGTTGAACAGAAAATTAAAGATTTGACAGTTCTTGAATTTTTCACCCCAAATAATTCCACGTTTCTTCGTTTTTAAAGTTGCAATTTCATATTTTTAAGTTATATTTTTAAAATGTATTAAAATAAAGCCCTAAAATAGATTGTATCTATCAACAGTCCTACCTTGTTAAAGAATAATTCTATAATTCACTAATGCCAGTTGGGAAGTTGGCAAAAATGTCATTTTTAACTTCAAATTCAAACGTTTGAAGATAGCCATTCCATGGGGGTGATTGGAAAAAGAAGGGAGTTAATTGTGTTATTGTTCCCTGTGTCACTGATTTTAATGTCTGGAAAATAATGCCCACGATCGTATAATAATGAATTGGCAACCTTTTGAGCAAAAGACATAGAAATAATTATGTTTTGACTTTCTTAGAAAATATGAAATTCCCGCTTAAGGTAACGTTGTGCGGATGCCACAATAATGGAAGTTAAATACATGCTCTGTCTAGTATTTTGTGTGAACAAGATTAATGTTTTCTCCCGTACGTAAATTATCCTAGATCCCGTTGATGTAGTACAGGATTTTAACTCGCCATGCCTAATACATTAATAGCACATAATCGCCTATAAATGTCAATTAACCGACGCTTTCATTATGATGAGGGGTGGGGGATCAATTCTTGGTAATTATCTTGATGTTTGCAAGGTACCGACAAAGTACATGTATAATTCTCCATGAAAACAGAGATCGGTTTCAAATCCAATTATTGTATCGAATCAACTCATCATGTATTAATTTTGAACCTGGAATTAAGAACATCACGTATACACATATAGTTTCGAATCAGTCAGCATCAGGTCACCTACTACATAACGATATCGTAACAATCAAACGGTATCAGGTGTTCTGTAAATAGTAAGCACATGCTGTACAAGTCAATTACTTCATCAGCATGCACGACACCAATCACTACTATCTACAGTCAAATCTAGTTAATAGTTTGAACCTGGATTTCAGATACGAGAGAGAATGATATATAGAAATGGGGTTTAACGTCCACAACGCACAAACCAGGTCATTTCGGGACTAACATATTATGGTTTAATTTTATTTCAATAATTCGCTTGCGCGTAGGGGTCTTTAGCAGTAAAAGGAAACCGGGGGATCCGGAAAAAACCCACAATATTATACAGGCGATCCTACTCCTTGTCACGAACAACCTGGGATTCGAAACCACACCAGTTGACTCAATCACAAGCTTTATGATACAACACGCACGTGCTAACCATTCGGTCATCCAACCGCCTTCAGATACAAAGGTACAACATTTAACAGTGAGCTTCTCAAGTGGTATCAAGAGTAACCATAAGCTCTAAACCAATTCAAATGAAGCACACTCGCTCCTTAAGTCAAGTGCAGAGTCTAGTGGACGCATTTGGCAATTACAAGTGGTAAGAGGTACCAGGGGTGCATACACTGTGTTTGTCGTGACACTCGCCACTGTTGTCCTTTTAAAGCCGATTGATTTGCCATAATGTACACATTTTAAAATATTAGATTTTTATTAATTTACTGTTCACATTATTCGCTCAACATTTATCTCATCCAATCAGTTGTTAAATAATGACCGAGTTGTCATATTAAAGACCGGTGGGAAAAGATCGATTTCATATAGTGAAATATAATTTGCATTTCGGTGAAAGGGAGGTAACTGCGTTGGACAAAGTATACAGGGAAGACCGCAGCAGTGTAAATGTCTGTGCAATATGTATTACATTTTTTAAAAAAATTTTTGAATTACTTCGTCTAATGTTTTATTCGTTATCTCACGGGACTGAGGTCCTGGCTTATTGTCGGAGTGTTTTTTTCGCGTGGTGAATATGCATGCAAAAACACGTAATGGCATTTCTTCCGGTTTCTCGTGAGAAAGATTGTGTGCGGAACAGGTACATGTATAAGGTGAAGTACCTACCCTGGAATCTTATGTGCAAGTTTCTTGATGACATCGCGCCTGGTACGTTCGTGCATTTTTTATGCGCGAACTCTTAGTTTTTCTATTACTGGCACGCGCACGGGCACTATTTTTTTTTGTTTTCCATGTACCCAAATCTGGGGTTTTGCGCGGAGGTACTTTTGAGGTATTAGCCTGAGAAGCATAACACTTGCCACTGTACCTGTATATCGCTAATTATAAATCGAGTGTGTGAAGACAGTTTATATAGATCACGCGAAAATTTTTCAGCGAAAATTTTTCAGTACAGAGTTTATTCTCGCTGTATTTGCAGGTAAGCAAACCAATCGGACTATTTTCTCAACAGTGTATGAACTTTTTCATAAGCGATAATATCCTTACACCGAGAGAAATTATCTAGTCTCGGTGTAAAACCATGATCATCTGGTAAAAAATTACTTTTCTATTTTTTGGAACGAAAAACAGTGTTTTTAAAAACAAACGAACCTGTCGCACATGAGGAAGTCATTATACTAATAATAACAGACGAGAACTCTTTTTGGGCACAGGCTTTCTTACTGAGTAGTAAATCGTCCACAAACAATCACGAAGGAACTATAATAAGAGTAGCGACGACTGTAGACAGTAAGTAGGTTATACACCATACTTTTGAGTCGAGATTACTCGCTTTGAGTCGAGATTACCAGCTTTCAGGTCACCGATAACCAATTATGTCAGAAATACCATACTGACATTCGGTTTTTTCAAGTTGTACGCGAACTAACAATCGGCGCCCTAGCTGTCTTCGTCAACTACTTTCAGTTTCACAATGGCGTACGACATTCGGTTTTTCAAGTTGTACGCGAACTAACAATCGACGCCCTAGCTGTTTCGTCAGCTATTTTCAGTTGCTGGCGTACGGCCAGTGCCGGTGGGAAAAGACAACATTAAAATCAGAAATAGTTTATTTATTATTGTCGGACTTACGGTATCAATCCTGTCTAACAAATCATAAAGCTGTGGTGTTACGGTAGCGGCATAGTATTTCACCGTAACACCACAGCCAATCTAACCATTCATAATACATCTAACTATCACTCCCTACACATTTCCCCTCGACCTACTTTCCCAAACGTCAACAACACATCTCATACATCCAGTTCACTGATTAACCCTTGTACCACGTCTACTGGATGATTTCCTTGTGGCATTCCAACCCTTGTGT
The DNA here is from genome assembly GCA_963678685.1 of Patella ulyssiponensis. Classification (NCBI taxonomy): domain Eukaryota; kingdom Metazoa; phylum Mollusca; class Gastropoda; family Patellidae; genus Patella; species Patella ulyssiponensis. The sequence goes on along the minus strand of OY783229.1, from coordinate 47,690,906 downwards.
GTTTTTCCTTACCTCATTGTTGCATGAAACCGGTATAAATACCCATGAAGGGGGATAACTCTTTTCAATTTGGCTTAGACGTTTGGCCACAGATCACCAATAATTTCCCTGTTGACTTTGTTGTTAATTCTCGTAGACCGACTCTAACTTTTCCCAAAATTTTCGTTGGGTAGAACGAGCGCTTTGTACCACAGATGGAGCAGGATGTTGTAATCTCTTGCCCAAGAGCACGTATGAGGTTTATCATGAAGAGCTTGGGATACACAAGCTGTAAGTCGAGACAAGTAAGCAAGAAATTTTACGCCCTACATTTCAACCTAACCTACCCCTTAACTCTTGTATCCATCGCCACAGAATCACGAATATTCACCAGAAATAACTGGAAAATGTATCAACCAATCTTCTTCAATTCTACACCAAACAGGGAAAATAGAAAGGGGGGAAAGACTAAAAATAACTTTAAAGTATTTCTAGGCATACCATACAATGGAAATTGAGCAATTATTTTCTAATATAGAACCAAATAGAAAAAAAGACGCGCCAAAAGAGTTTCCTGCCGTAAATATGTGTGTTCTATATGACCCTAATGATATATCCAGGGATTTCCACCAGACAACAAGACAAATTATGTTACCAAAATATTCTATTTTCCGGGATTTATAAAGTAATGAATTAATCGGATATTAAACTCGTTCTTCGCAAGGAATTGACACGTTCCTTATCATTGAGTATTAAACATGCAATTTGCGAATTAATTGTTATTAAAAAATAAATATTGTTTCAAACAAACAGTTTCTGTTTTGAACGGATTTTTGAGTAGGTCAATATTTTAGTATTTTATTCCAATCTGTATGTTTACAAAAGGGTAATTTATTAGTCGGATCCGAACTTAAACGCTAAAGAAAGTAACAATAAAATTGGCTGGTAAATCAACGAGACAGAATGAGTTCATTCCACGTAAAATCCTTCGGCAAATGACTGTCCATAATTTAACCCCAGTAAATGTTTAAACCCTCTTCGGGATTTCTCCGAATTATTTTTGGTAGCGACTAATAATTTAGAAACAGCCATGGTTAAATGCAGTTCCTAAGCTCACGATTAAAATTTCTAAAAAGTTTTGGGCCGATCTGTAATGTACACATTATTCTTGAACAATAAATTTCAAGGGGGAGCGAATAAATGAAATGAAAACAAAGCACAGCCAAATCTAATCAGTAATCGAAATACGACGTCCAGTGACACGACATATTAACAGAAAAATACCCCAGAGGAATGCGGTATATAAGTGTTAATACTGTTATTGAGTAACGAAATTTTCGTTGTGCTAAACGACGTTGTTGATATGGGTTTGGTTTAAGGCAATCTTTGGCTTGTTTATGGTTTACTTGCTCTTATTTGACCTCACTAGTATTGCTCTCATTTCTCTTTGCTTTTATTTGCTTATCGCTTCGAATTCGAGGTGTCGATTCCCTTAAATATTTTTTGACGGTATCAGAAAACGTCTTGTATATATCTGTATTTAAATTCTAACCTCTACTATACAGGATTGTGATATCTTATTACAAAGCAAAAACCCAGAAGCGACCATTATATTGAGGCGAGGAGCATTATTCCTACCAACAAAAGGATTCATATTGGATTGGACATTAGCTTACAAAAGGTGCATGGGGAAACCTAATTATGAACAAATTTTCTTCATCGTCTCTTTTGCCCTTAATGGCACGGACAAGTACTAATTAAATATCGCATTAGTCTTTCTTGACCGCTGTGTGACCGTCAATATGACAATCTTCATGTTATATTCACGCTATGTGCCACTGGTACAGAATTATTATGCTGCACAAGTTAAGAAAATGTGCTATAATCTTGGTTCTCGTAAAAGTGCCTAAACTAATAATATTATCTGGCTTATATTTATACGACCACATTTTCATGTGGACATATCATGTCGCTCCTGTCCGTCAGCGTGTCCATTCGCATTTGTTTGTGGACATTCTACAGGTTATCCGATTTCGCAGAAACTTAAAAGATATGCTTATATCCGAACCTCCTGGATAATGGTCCCTGATTGTAAGAAAAGGGGTATTTTTAATGTATGGGTCTCCCAACGAAACTTACCATCAAACTGACTAGCCCAATTTACGTAAATTGTGGAACGCGTGCCATACGTATGTGTGTAGGGGGTTAAACGATCTTTGCCAGTGTCACGTTCGATATTGGCGTGTAGCAGATCTTTAGTTCTGAATTACTCAAAATGTGAAATATGTACAACGTTTGTGGACCCTCCATACGGAGGACGCAATGTTGTTTGATTCAGATGAAATATTTGTTAAGGATGAGGACCATTTTTGTGCGCATCAGATCTTTGGTAATAGAGTTATGGTCTCTGTTCTTTACCATTCAAATGAAACTTAACATTGTTAACGAGGGAGGAAAATGTAACAGATTTAACAGTGCTGCCACCCTGTCATCAAACATTGCATCTGCATAAACTTAGAGCGCTTTTAATAACTCGTGAATTGCGTTCACCTGGCACCAACGATTATGGAGGCATAGATGCCCGTGACAGTGGTTGGATTGAAGAATTGGGGCCTAAGTGGATGGAGACAATGATGTCTGAAAATGTTCAGGATTTTTTTTTTACTGACAATGAATGCGACTTTTCAGAATGCAGTGATCTGAGCGACTTTGAAAATTAATGATATTAACATTTGGCGATTTGTCATACCAGGATACATTGTAAGGACAATTCAGTATAACCCCCTACCCTTTAAGCTGCCCCAAGAATAAGTGCCAAACATGCAAGCTGATTAAAATGTTTCGTTTTTTATACTTTCGATGGCCTACACTACATGAAGATAGTAAGAGTTCATGTCAGGGGTAAAACGAGGGCTCTTTACCGTATGACGTCAGACAATGATTAATCAACTAGCGTTGATGTTTCTAGTGGTTTGCCCTCAGTTCCGTGCATCAAAAGGCCAAGAACTAGCCATAACAAACCGTTTCATTGGCTAATCCCTGACATCACCAAGAACACGTCAATAATAACAACTCTTCGAGATCCTAGCGTAGAAAAAACGAAATTTTGAACTATGAAAACGAAATGATTGCCAAACATGTTTCCAGTGATCATATAGAATCAACTGATCAAATGTTAACTTATTATCTGGATAAGTAAACGTATTACGCATAGTAATGCTTATTAAACCGTAATTTAGAATAGATTTTAACGGCAATTTTGAAGAGCGCCCTCACCTTTCACCTCTATATAGATTATTTGTCACATCTGTAGTTTCCTTCCATTGCTAAAGACTCTTACACGTAAGCGATTTATTGAACTAAGATTATATCATATGTTAGTCCCCAAATGACCTAGTTTTTGTCAAGAGTATGTTAAACTCCATTTCTCTCTCTTTCCCGAAATAACCTAGTTTATGTCGAGTGGACGTTAAACTCCATTTCTCATTCTTTCCCGAAATGATCTAGTTTGTGTCCAGTGGACGTTAAACTCCATTTCTCTCTCTTTCATCGAAGCGCAACCTTTTCTTGACACACGTACGCGAAACTATGAAATGGTCTATGTGGCATGGGATGTTAATTCACATTGAATTGTATTACAGAACAGATTTATATTTGTATTTATAATGAACCCCGTTGGAAAATGGTATATTAAACATGGGCTTATATCATGATTATTCACTGTAAGTTATAGACAGTAGATGGAACGTATTGATTTTATGATCATATTAAACAATATATGCTTTAATCTCTGTTCATTGTCCCAAATATAGGCATTAACCTTGACGGTTACAGTCAATCTTGAATTATATTTTTTCTAATTCGATGTGAACAACGGAGACAGCGAGAGGGTGCATCCTACTATGGTTTTCAATGTTCTCCACGAATCTGTTGCAAAATGTGGGCGTATCTTGCATGGTAACCGCTGGTAATTAAAACTGTGATTCCCATCAAATCCAATACAAACTTTCAGAGCACAGGGGTATAAAGTTATAAAATGTTTAAGCCATTCTGGCTCATTTTCAATACAGATACGACATCGACCAAGCGGCTAATAAAAATACACCTTTTTCTTCTAAACGAGAAAAGAAATGTTTTCTGATCAATGAAATCAAAAGACTATAAACCAAACGGAGAAAAAAATATCACGCAGAAATGAGATTATTATCACAAAAAACGCAAGATTGATCCCTGCACAGTGTAATCTTTCCATAAATTAAAGGGGGGATATTTCTATTCCATAGAACCTTAAACTTGACGAAAATGGCCCTAAAAGCACCAAAGATACATTATGGGAGATTATATAAAGAGTTTGCAGTTCTCACTATAGTAGTTAAAAACAAGATAATATAAATTTGCTGCAAGTTAATTAATGTCTAATTTAAATAACATTTCAGGCCCAAAGAAAGACCTGCAATTGACAGATTTAGCTGTTGCATAATGTATGTTTAATGTAATATGAGTGCATATGAAGATATTATTTTTCAATTTTTAAGTTTCTATTGTAATAACATATTATGTTGGGGGGTTGGATGGCCGAATGGTTAGCGTGCGCGCGCTGTATCATACGGCCTGCCATTGAGTCAACTGGCGTGGCTTCGTATCCCCGTGTGTACGTGGCAAGGAGTAGGGTCGCCTGTCCAACCTCGTTGGATTTCTCCGTGTACTACGGTTTCCTCCCACTGCTCGAGATCCCTAAGCGCAAGCGAATTATTGAAATAAAATTAAAAACCATATATTAGCTACGGCAATGATCATTTAATTTGGTTAAGCGTAAAGGTAATACTAAACTCAGGTCTTAAATTGCCGACGGAGATAAACCCCGGCACAATCATTTCTCTGTGGACTTCATTTGACCAAACCTGGAAATTATATACACATTGTTGTTTATCATTGATTTTAGCAGTCTATAGTGTCCTCTTTCAGAATCTGCCGGGCAAACCTCGGTCACCCTTGAGTGTTTTGTGAAATTCAAGATGGCCTCTAAGAATCAAATATGCCAGACAAAAAGTCCCTTTAACTCGTTAGCAGTGGTTGGGAGTGATTATTTAACCGTGTAGCAATATAGTCGTGGTGACATTGTTTTTAAAGATTATAGACAAGGAGTGAGGAGATAAGATATAGTTTTATGTTTCTAACATATTCACATAATATGCAGTATGTACTAAATATCACTTAGAGTAAAATGACATATTGTTTTATAAAAAGAGTAGTTAGGCAAAACATAACTTGCTCTATATGTCAACAACATGATAATTAATATCTCACGGAAAATTTATCTAGTAAATTTTCATATGACCATTTAAGCGTGGGTTTTGACGTCATTGGGCTCAATTAACCAATCTCTCTAATTATTTACATCATGTTTGACCAATTAGATAATTGAATGTCCAAAACCAGTTGATACAAAATTAGGATACTCGTGAGAATTCAGCAGACTTCGATTAGATTCCAGAGGGTTACCATCTAAGAGTCCTAGACACCGCGAGGTGTCTAGGTTGAGAAGAGTTTAGTTAGCATTGACTGTAATTGTAATATGCTTGTATGTATACCTATGCTACATAAAAGGTAAAAACGAACTGTTGCATTGTTATAACTGAAGAAGACAAACGTCTTAAGAAACCAGTAAGAAGAAACACACAACGTGAAGGAGAAGCAAAGACAGCTAGAGAAAAATTTTAGACGATCACAAGGCTAACGGTAATATGTAGCAAAAACAAGATGCATGGGTCATACGTAGGATGTGGCGACCGGACCGACAACACACGCTCTCCACGTCAGACAAAAAGACCCATGGTGCTACAACCGAACCAAACCATATCTTGTCACAAACTATATTTCTGGACACAGGAGCGTAGGAGTGGATAATACCACATACATCTCTGTCATGGGCTCCTTTTACATTTTCTACTAATGTATCATTCGTTGCGCAAGACTACATGGTTTAGGTGGGAATAATCACGATACAGGTTGAAGCCAGAAACACGACTAAAGGATTAAACTGGATATTACCTAGTTTTGTGGAGGTTATGTTCACTCGAAATATTGGGTTTCGACCGGACTCTCATTGATAACCTTATTCGATGTCTGGGGCTATAATATTTATTTCATTCAATATTTTTTTTTCAATTTCACTCATTTTACCGACATCAAGACTAGAAAAAAATTGTAACTCAATTTCTTTTAAATACATAAGACAAACGAAAGGGAATATTAAGAACGATTTTTTTATATTTATTCGCCAGATTTTCTTCCGGCCTTTCCAAAATCAAATAATGCCTTTTGGCAAAACTCATAGACGGAAATCTAAATTCAAATCCTAAACAACAATTCCATAGAACCACAAAGTAAAATGGACTGCAAAAGAAAAATATGGCTGCATTCAAACTCGTCTCAACTAATAAGTCTTGGTCGTATAAAAGCCAATTCAGTCATGGTACATGTGTTTTTTTGTGATCCATTAATACCAGCTAGGTTGATATAAAAAATGTACTAAGTACAACGGCCGAAGGGTGTTTCTATTCTTTTGCTCTAAACATAATTCGAATATTTGTTATCCCCTTCTGGATTTAGAAAACATATTTTGTAAACTTCAAAAAGCTCGGAATGTCGGATGATGGCGAATCTGTTGATTCAACATCCTAACCTTTGAACTACAGTGCTATTCGTACAAAACAACATTTGGAATACTATTTTATCGTCAAAATTATTCACTGGTAGTTATGAAAACCCACCTAATATTTCTGAGCAAGAAACACACGTTTGACAGCAAATACATTTGTCTTGAATACCATACACATAGTTTAGAATTCATAATTGGTGTGTAAATTGACACCCCACCCCCCCCCCCCCCCCCCCCCCCCCCACACACACACACACACACACACACCCCACACAAAGAACAACTTGATCTGTGAGAGAATACATGTATATTCGGGAGTTTTCGCTATCAACTACTGATTTTAATGTATTAATGTCTGGTAAGGTGTGAGAAATTACCTCTGAAAACTACGCAATTACAAGGGACGCCTACGGTTGTGCAATTACAGACAGGGCTTTGGAATAATCTCGACAGCTTAAAAGAATATATACATGTATTTCATGTCTCTGGAGACTGTATTGCGTTTCGAGACAATCATTGCCAACAAATTTGGTAATTATGGCATGTTGCAGGTCAAATTAGCGTGGATGAGTGGTCATTATGGCGCAAGGAGTGTTTATACCACAAGCTTGTGCATTTTAGGATTTTATTAACTCTGACCCTTGTTTTCATTATACACCTACATTGAGTGTGGGGGCTCTAGGGGGCCACAGTTAATATCCGATTGATTTCAACAGCGTGTTTATGGTCATATACGAAGAATCCTATCGATTTCATAAATTTCTGATAGTTACTGCCTGTGTTATGGCCCTTGGTAATTTTTTAAAATCTTGTGGGCGCTCTGGGGGCCAACGTTAATATCTGATTGTCAGAGCACGAGACGAAGAATCCTATTAATTTACAATGAATTTTGATAATTACTGCTAGGGTTATGGCCCCCAATCACTTATAAATATCTTGTGGACAATCTATAGGCCAAATTTCACATCTAAGTATCATTAAATCTAAACACAGTGTTTAAGGTCAAATCTAAAGCCAGTGTTTAACTATTTCTGACAAATACTGCCAGAGTTGCCCCTTGATAACTTTACAATATCTGGAAGCTAAAGTTAATATCCAATTGACTTTAAATTTATACTGTGTTTAAGATCTTGAGAAGAGCCTATTATTTTTTTAACGATTTCCGATCATTATAGCAATAGATATTAAATGATTTCAGTGTATTGTAAATGTTTTCATTTCTGACGAAAGAAAAAAATATGCCACAACACTTGTCGATTCCCTGGACGACTTAGCTGTTTTGGGCATATCTTTTAACTGTTTCGTTCGTATAATTTTGAATTATTACTTCCATCGGAGGTTTATGTCCGCTTCGACGTAGATCGAATCTGGATTGAAATAAAAACATTTCTGGATACGTTCTGTAATGCCCAATCAGAATTGTGTATCTTTCTAATGACTAGCCAGGTAAAGTTATAAAGTCTTAAATCCGAGGTTCGGTGGATCAGTGAGTGTATTGGGAGAAAAGCGTGCGTGCTAGTGTGTGTTAATATCGCCACACAAATCTTAAGGCGTAATTTTATATCATTCTGCATACAGAGATCCACCTACTTCATACTACGAGAATAAATATCTGCCCTGAATGGCCGTCATATCCAAAAATTAGTATATTATTGTTTCTACTTCGCTTCCATTAAACGGAAGCATAATAAATACTTCTAAAAATTCTCGAGGTTTACTTAGTGTTTTCGACGCAAATGGCCACAGATCACTAATTATTTCCCCATTGACTTTAATGTTAATTTTAGTCTCTTAGACCGGCTGTAACTTTTTTTTTCTCCAAATATTCGTTGGGTAGAACGCTTTCAGTCACAGATGGAGCAACATGTGGCAAACTCTTGCCCAAAAGGATGTATGAGGTTCGCCATGAAAAACTTGAGATACACAAGCTGAAAGTAAAGACAACTAAACAAGCAAATTTCGGCCGTCCCGTCCCTTTCAACGTAACCAACCTCACAACTCTTGTATCCTTCCGCCTCAAAATAATGAATATTCACCAAAACCTGTCAGAAAATGTATTTTCAAACCCTTTTCTTCGAATCTACATCAAAAATTCAACAAAAATCGCCATGGAAAAGGGAAAGGGAGAGAAAGACTAAAAATAACTTTGGCCCTACATTTGTGGGTGACGGAGTAGAAATATATATATAGTGATCTGTGTACAAATCGTCGATTTAGTACTTAAAATGTCGGTCAACTAGTTTTTGTTTCTGTTCTCAAGCGGAACTAAATGTAGACAGGCAACCTAAGTTTGGTATGATGTATATATATGACATGCAAATAAATAAATACATAGATCAGGACGACATATGAAAATAGTTGATATGTCGCCTCGAGACGTGATAGACTAATAATGAATAGAAAATATAGCAAATCAATTCTGTTTTTGTGAAGAGAGAAGACAAACAAATTGACAAGAGAAGTGACCGGACAATGAAGTCCTAATTCAATATTACTAGAGTAGCTATTGGCGACCGCGAGGGGACATATTTTCAGGAAGGTGAATAAATCAAATAAGGCCGGGAATTGATTTCTAAAATCTATCTGCTTCTGAATGTATTATCTCCATGATTCAATATACAATAAAGTAAAGAACGAATTATATATTCAGTGTTCTATTGGCACTTTCTTTGTGAAATACCCTTGAACAGTAAAGATACATAAAACCGGAAATCCAGGAAGGCAAACCAAATTGAATGTTGTTATATTTTAGACAACATAAAGATAGGAGGCAATTATGACCCAGTGAGTGGAGTCCTGGCTCAGTTTTACGGTTTCCATTCCATCAGAAAGTTCGTCGGGATTTTGCAACATTTTTTCTCAGTGGCACACGAGGGTGATCAGGCAATGAACAGTGTCTGGTTGTTCATATAAAAAGGAATCTGTTCATGAAAAAAAGAATCCACGGCTGTTGGAATTCGAGTACGGATAGGGGTTTTACGTAGATTAAGCCTGTTCTCCATTCCCATTGAGATATCCTGAATAAAAATGTCCGAAAAGAGAAGAGCAGACGTTTTTGAAATGAAATGAAATAAAATGGGGTTTAGCGTCCTACTCTTATGCACCTAACCTGGGCTAATGGAAGACGGGCATACGCCATACAGTGTGCGATGAGGGAAATTTTGCCCGGGCAGCGGCACTACGCCCTACTCTTATATCGAATTCCAACTGCCAAGGGATCTTTTACGTGCACTGGACCTCGGTTTTTCGTCTCATCCGAACGACTAGGCAGCTATCCTTGTCAGGCCCTCCGTTTTTGAATATCCTGGTTGGTGCAGAAAGTAGGACGTTAAATCCCCTTTTTAGTATGCACGCCATAAGTAATTGTTAATATTGATAAAGGATATTTTGGACCAATTTGATAATATTTTTTTGATTATTATCAAACTGTTGACGTTTTATAGTTTGGTTATTTAATAACTAGATGTTGCACCCCTCATCTCAGCATAACCCGTTTAGGAAAACCACAAGAGCTGGATCAATAGGAAGGCCAAAGCCGTCATGTCCCAGTTAATCTGGAATATTTTGTTTTGTACACATGAATAAAATAACCTTTGATATTTGCATACTAAATACCAGACATTATAATATGTCTACCTGTAATTGTGAACAGCTTTTAACATCCTCGGGTATTTGTGTTCAAAAAAGCCAGAATTTACCGATATTTCTCTCATCCTAAAGATTTGTTCGACTTCAAAGCGTATCTTAGAGATGAAAATACGTTCAATTTCAAAGAATAAAGATAGGGCAACATAAAGTATGAATATAAATATCAAATGTAACATGGTCTAGAGTTCTAATGTTTTCTGGAAGGAATCGAACATTGGCCATATATTTAAAGAAACATTGAGTTTGGTGATTTTGGCCATTTAGTAGCATTGAGTTTGGTGATTTTAAGTATTAGAATGGGGCTGCTGGTAAATTATGTGTTGACTTTGGGGCGACGGTGCTACTTGCCATTCAAGGGGTGACAACAGATGGGTAACAAATATCACGTTATAGACGACATTATATAAAATGCAGCGATAGAGCAAAATAAACATACAATAGGCCAATCTTCCATAACCATGCCATGAGAGATAGTTGAGGTTTAATGTCCACTCGACACAAACTAGGTTCAATTTTATTTCAATAATTCGCTTACGCGTGGTAGGAAACCGGGGACCCGGAAAAAAACACGTGGTTGACAGCCAATCTTACTCCTTGTAACGTACAACCGGGGAATCGAAAGCACGCAAGTTGACTCATGACAGGCCTTAAGATACAATGTCATCCAACCCCGCGTGCATGCCATGAAGCATGTCTCTTTATTTTAAGACTTGTAAAGTACTGCTCCTTTGCTTTGCAAAATAATAACATAGGAAAACGCAATTGAACATTTTTATAACGCAAATAATATTAAGCTGCATTCACACTTGAAGTTTAATCTGAATTGAATTCAGAATAAAGTCTTATTCCGGACTTTTTGCGTCCCACCCAATTCGATAAAAACCGAACTGAATCTGAATTAACGAATCAGAATATTTTTCCGAATTCAACCCGGAACAATTATTCCGAATCGGGTTATTCGCAGTCTTGCAACTGTTGCTAGTTTTCAAAGTGTTACAGCCAGTCGCTCGAGGTGAGGCACCGGCCCTCGGAGTCTTGTATTTTGTGTTTCAATGCCTGGTCTCAATAAATTATCTCGAACGTAGCCCTTGACATGCTAAGGTTCTCTCGCCAATTGCTTTCTCCCCAAAGTTCGCCATGATAAATTTCGTGCTAATAATTCCGAAGACAATATTTCACCCAAAGGCGACGGGGATTACGGCCCGGGCCAATATTCTGCAAATAAATAAAAATTAATATTACAAACAGAAATCAGTTGGGTGTTGCCCACATAGCTGTAGCCCTTCGTCACTGAAACAAATACTATGGTAACATACCCAGGTAAAAGATAGGTTGTCAGGCAACGAAGCATACGTCCTCAGCTGTTAAGTCCTCCGAGCAGTCAACAAGGCTTGTAGCATACTTTTCCTTATGTCAGTAATGCAAACATTTTGCTACACACTAAACTCTGATTACGAGTACTGGCATATACTAACGTTTAATTATCGTAAATCGTTCAAAATCAATTGGCGACTTCATCCATCGCCTTAAACACTGCATAAATATCATGAGCCATAACTGTGCACAAATCTTAAGTCAACCAGATATTAACATACGTGATTGTGTATAGCAAACGGTACCTAAAGAGTAATCATCCTGATTCGCTTTAGTTTTTGGTGCCAACGAAATATTGCTCGGCGCTGCATAGCAAGATGTCGAAGATGTAAGACCCCGTCGTCGCTGATGTAGCGTTGCTTGCCTCTGGAAATTAAACATAAACAACGTCAGACCACCAATACGAATGTCTGGAAATTAAACATAAACAACGTAAGACCACCAATACGAATGTCTGGCGCATCCATATTGAATAGGAATGACCTTCATTGTGCATTCGGTGTGGAGCTTTTCATTCTGAATTCAAGCTGAATAAACTGAAATGTGACGCACCGCTTTTAATTCGGGAAAAAACTAATAGGGTGTCCGGAAGTCGCATTGAATGCGCATGCAGTGTGAACGCAGCTTAAGTGTTGAAGTCAGTATAGTGTCGTCCAGATTGCACCACATGGCCGTTTTAACAGATATCCAGCAAACGGTTTATTTTCGGTTTTTCCCAATACAGTGGCACACATCTGTACATCTCTACAATGTATTTCAATCTTTTTATTTTATTAAATGACGACATATAAATACGTTATAACTCCTTTTTTCACAGATCTCTTATAACAGACATACTAGCACCTTGATGTTATCCAGAAGCTTGCAGCAAATACATCTGCAGTGTAATTCAATTTTTGAACAAATCAAATCAATTATTTGAAACTTTCCTGATATTGTTTTTACCTAAGGTCTTCATTGGTATTATCAAATGACACCTTTACATTGTTTGTCTTCATTACTGCTATATTGGTGGTGCAGTTCGTTTATTTGGTAACGTGGTAACATAATTTGATTCAGCGATATAATGTAAGGTAAGTTCACAAAGTAAAGTAAGGTAGAAAAACCATTATCACAGGCGGCTGCGGTTTGTACAGTAATGTCCATAATGTGATATTGCTATGAAACTCATAGAAATACACTGTATGAACTTACCTTAAATATACTGCTGTAGTCCACGACCATGGTGCGCTCCACAGCAATTGCTTTTGTTTGTTGATAGAATTGTACGCCCATTGAGCATTCCAACCCACCCAATAGTTAAGTAACAATGGCTCACTTTAGTTTCAGTGGATTGTAACCCTAGGACGCATGAATGGACCGATGGAAGCGGACTGTGTCTTTCTGAGATTATGTTGGGTAATACCGGAGCAAACACTGTGTTGATAATTTGCAACTGGACCTAATTTTCGAATAGTGTATCAATTGTAGCAGCGCATAAGATAGGTCGCGGATAAAATATTGTAGCTAACTGGAACCTAGAACAAAGGACGGCTACACTCGTATAATACTTCTGTTGTGTGGTGATGCCCAATGCATTAAATGATTGTCAATGTTTACACATGCGATATTGTAATTACTCGCACCTAGACGAGGAAATGTCGCATTTGATTACTCGAAATTAGTTGCTGAATTACCACAACTATAGTAAGATTGGACTCACTATTTTATACCAATAGTAATCAAATTGTTTCAAAGGGAGAAAACGTATCAAGGAGATATTTAAAAACAGAAATAGAAATAATAATTGCATCATGCCGCAGTAAGATACACGTGCGTAGGTGGTTAATTTCAATCAATATTGATGTTATCTTACAGTGAACATATAGACTCCTTATATTTAAGACAAAATGAGCAAATTATTATCAGTCGGCGTTGTTTCTATATGCCCTCGAGTGACATTTGTTATAACGTCATGCCAAAACCGTACAGTGGATGGAGATTTGACTAGACAGACACAAGCAATTGTCATTCAATTAAGACTACCCGTGTATCTCGACAAACATAACTGATTAGAACAAACTAGTTTATATACATTCGTATTGCATTAATGTTCGTCCGTTTAAGTTCCAAAGAATAGAGATTTGGCTCCTGGAATAGGCGGACAAGGTGGTTAATGTCTCATTCATATTTGCAATTCGCTGCATTTCCTCATGACAAGTATCTGCATTATGAAAACTGTTAAAAAGGGTTACCATCTTGATTACCATCTTAAAGGACAATATTGGTGCCAGTCATTATCACATGATAGAACTGATTAAACACTTTCCAAATATAATATTACCATAGAGATCATCGCTACCATAGAGGAGTAATAAAGTATTCATAAGTCGGAAGTGACGAACGCCAAAGGAAAACACGAGTTATTCCTCTATATAACTAACTGAAGTGACTAGTGATAACAGATACACGGGCGAATATCTGCTCACTAATAATTCCCTCGAAGACCTAAAGTTACTATGTGACACTGTGAGAGAATATCTTACAATTCATAAAAAGAATTGACTGCCACTACATAAGAGAACACGAAAGAAAAACAGAAAAAAGTTCGTGCATTACCATGTTTTTACAAGGTAGGGGAGACCGGGGCACATTGAACCACCATGGATATAACCTTTATAAATAATACTATACAACCCAACGCTATACAGTGTTCAATGTGCCCCGGTCTCCTCTTATAGAATGAATAAAAAACAAGGGGCTGTACGGATTTCTATTTTTCCCGTGTTCTCTTATCTTATGACACTTAATTACTTCATTGAATCGTCAGATATGCTCTTGCGGTCCCATATAACAACTTTTTGTCTTCGAAGGAATTATTAGTGAGCAGAAATTCGGCCGTTTATCTGTCATCACTCGTCACTTCAGTCATTCACATAGAGAGATAACTCGTGTTTTCCTTTGGCGTTCGTCACTTCCCAATCACGAATCCTTTATTACTCCTCTATGGTAGCGATGATCTCTGTGTTAATAGTATATTTGGAAAGTGTTTAATCAGTTCTATCACATATATGATAATGACTGGCACCAATATTGTCCTTTAAGATTTTCCTGTGTCATATCGAACGAACTGGGGGCATTCCTATCACGTCTGTTAACTTAATGATTTGTCTGCTTAAACGCACTAAAACCTTACAATTGATTCTAGATCAAACGTTGACAAAACTCCTCCATTAATAATGTGTTAGATTTTTTTAAAAGAGACAGGATAATATTATAAATTTGAATTGTATGCATGTATATATAATTTTATTTTTGTATTTTAAATATTTATATGCATAAATGATTTATTTTATTTCTAATTTTACTTGCTGTGATATTGTTTTTATTTATGCATATATATTTTTTTTCTATGATATAAATACTTACCGTATGTTAGGCGACATATATAATCCAGTTGGAGCTCACGTGCCATGAAATCACATTTCATTTCATTTCAGTAAATAGACAAACTACAATGAAATACGGTGAAATAATTATCATTCTCGGTCAGCTTTGGCGATAGTCTGTTGTATCGAATGGCTTTAGGAATGGACCTAAGGGAACAAGAGGTAGAAATCTGAGTAATAGTTTAGTTAAGCGAGTTTATGTGACCAGGAGGCTGGGTCCATGTATAAGAAAAGTTAAAGAAAACGAAGTTAAATATTAGTCTGATTAAGACAAGTCGACAAATTAGATCAGCTTGACCTATCCCACTTTTCTCACCTACTTCTCAACTGATGGACATTGACTAACTTGTGGCTAGCTTGAAGTAGTCAGATTTCGTTGACCAGTCCAATTAATGTCAACTTCAATGTCAATTCACAACGATAACTTCACAAAGATACATGATTTATTAGAAGACTCTCGGTTGTATTCAGCGCAGTTTCAATGTCATTAACTTCGCCGCCATTCCATATAATTTAATGGCGATGCGATACTGCGCAATCTCATAATGACATTGGCGTAAATTCGATTCTTCCATCTAATCGGAGGGCCTGACAAGGACAGATACTTAGCCGTTCGGATGGGACGTTAAAGATCCCTTGGCTGTTGGAATTCGATATAAGAGTATGCACGTCTTCATTAGCCCTGTCGGAGTAGAAAGTATGCCGTTAAACTCCATTTTATTTCATTTCATCTTCCATCTTATCGTTCTATCAACTCTTCTAATGAGGACGAATGCATCTTTATACAAATAAAAATTAAAAAAAAAACCACCAATGAATTCTTTGTGGATAGCTTTTTTACCGTAAAATATATTTGTATACTTGCTTGCCACGCTTTGTATTACAAAGTTTAAATCAAATCCTGATTTTTGCGTCAATGGGAATAATATTATTTTGAAAATCGATGTTTTTTGTCCCGTAAGTGGCACAGAAGTATTTCTATCGCATCTTGTCATTTCACATTAAAAATATAAATTCTCCGCCGTTTAAAGTTTTTAAAATTAATGACGATGAAATAAGGCAATTAATTTGAGTTATGTCATTTACAGTAGTTTATTGCTCTATTAAATTACATTTCATTCCCGAAAGTCTAAAAAAAAATTATTTTGCTGGGAATGTGGAGGAATGGCAACCATTTATACCATCACCAAGCTTTCTTACGTTGATATAAAACAAACTAGAATTAATATGGCAACCTACAGCCCATTAAATCGTATAAATCTGAATGGCCATAAATCTTCATATGGAAATATTATTAATATAAAATACAATGTATTATGATAACCTTGGGAATATATACAGTATCAAGGTATCCATGAAAGCTCTAGGGTTGGTATTTCCATTTTATAATGAGTAAACTGGCTTCTAAATGGTTGTAAATGATAGTCAATGGGAGGGATCTCCCCATCCTTTAATCTTATTGTGTCTACTTTGAAACCCAGTTTTATAAACATGTTGCTTTTGTTGTTGGTAGACCAATAGGTTTTACTCGGATATCTGATTTCGATCATTATAGCTTTTATCATTCACTTTATTCAGACAGTACAGTAGACCATCTCTAAAGTTTTAGCAATGTTATTGAACAAACATAGTGCCAGGAGCCCTTAGATGATTAAGTGGGTTATATAAAAATGTTCTTCGTAGATATAATCAAACCATATAGACAAGGCCATGCTCTGTAGACATTCATTAATCCATTTATATTTAGTATTCAGCTGGCTATAGCCAGGAAATTAATGAAAAGTCTGTTTTAATACTCAATGGGGCAAATTGTAATATATATTATGAAGTGATTTTTCCGCCGCTCTTGGAAAGTAATCAACCGTTGATGATTTGAAAATATGGAATACGCTGTGTCTGTTACTGAAGTAGAGCAGTCGTTGATTGGCTTGTCTTAAAGGGTTATCACAACAATTCCGAAATATAAAAAAACCCCACCATATTATTTAGGACTGTCGATGCCAGAGGGGCTATTACACGAATTTGAACTTTAACAAAGCATGTCTCATGCCATAAGTCATTTCATTTCATAAGTGTTACAGAATTGGGTTTTCTTAGGATATATGCATCTGTCGGTGACCATTTGCTGCTAATTGATTAACCGACATCAGTTCTTTTAAAACAATTATTATATACGATACATTTATTGGTTGAGTATCGGTATATGGAGTTAAACGTATATAGCAACGGATAGAAAACATCAATGTAAGGCCTTTTAAATCAAAGCTTAAAATCGTTATTGGTTTTAACCGAGAAAAAGTCGCCTTATCCTAAACGATTACACTTTAGGTATATTCATGAAAATTTAACTAATCGAATCATATTATTCATAGCAGACGGGTAGTTAAAGACAACAGTAAAATATGTATGGACTATTGCTGAATATACCGGCGACATATCTTATTTCTCATAGAATTGCCTTATTGTTTTTTTTCTAATTAAGATAATGTAAACGGTCGATGTTCACGACCACGAATATGACCAATGATTAAAAAAATATCGGGTTTTATTTTTAAAGTTAGGTCTAATCTGGTAATCATGTTTTTGTATTCTGTAATTTCTTTTCATATATTTATATCCAATAATAATGACCCCAAAGCTTTCAAATATAGTTTTGAACTAGATATTCAACAAGTTGATTATGGGTAATTGAAAAACAATCGGAAGCAGTGGCCACAATCGATATCTGTTATAACAAAAAGTTTTTTTTAAAGAACAGCTGCGACATTACTATGTCCTTAATATTAGTTTTGCCACATTATTGATTATCCATCACCACCCCCGTGAACACGGTGACTCAAAAATTTGAGTATACGATTTAGTTTTACCGGACCCAAGATACACAAATAACCCTAATAATGTGTGTCTTAATTAGTATAAGGGGGTCGTGTAGTATACATACAAACACGACATATGCAATTCAATTATTAAACGATTTGTTGCTAATTTCATTAACCGGAGGTGAGCATGTTTTGAAAAGTCGTATGAAATAAAAAGAGCTTGGCAGAAAGGAAACGATTCATGACATTAAAAAGTATGAGTGCCCATAATGTAGTCGATGTTTTATATTATTCAATTTATTTAAATTTAATATGATGAGTGGTCGATTATTCTCACAAGCTTTCAGTGTTTATCCAGTCAATGTTCATAAAATCGCTACATGAAAATACCATTAAAATGTATTTCATATTAACCCATCTACTTGTGTAATCACAAGGGGTAATCATTTGAGACACTAGAACATTTATCGGCAGTCTTGTTAATCGCATGCTTCCCGATCACTCTCTGCGCTCTACCATAATAATATATTTACTGTACTAATTCGTAAACGCAATTTCAGGATCTCAATATTAAATTTCTAAATTAATTTAGGATCACGAAACTGTCCAAAGTATATTTACTCGGGGAACCAGTAAATGTCAGAAATGTTAACTTATGTATGCGTTCTACAATACCTTCTGTGGTGTATACCTTTGTTATTGAAACAAGTGAACATTCGACACTTATTGATTAATCGCATATTCATATAGTTTATAAAACATCTAGCAATCAAATTGTATATCAATCGGAAAAACCTACGAAGAAAATCTTCGAAATCAACCAAGGTACTGATGTAAAGAAACTATACACCGGGTAACATAAACCTCCTCATTTAGAAGAAGAGTCATTGAACACTAAAGCCTCAACAAATCATATTGTTTATAGCTGATTAGCCTATGCAAAATGCTTATCTCGACACCAAGTATGAACGTTCTATCTCAATTATAAGCCGTATCGTGGTGCACCAAAGTCTCAACACGTGGCATTGCTTATTTATGCTTAGTCCAGGTAGAGCTTGTACCTAATGAACATCTACCTCAATTAGAGCAGAGTCATTGTGTCCCAAAGTTTCGACAAATGGCATTACGTTTATATGCAAGAATTAGAGTGATGGTGTCCCCAAAAGTGTGACAGGGAGACCAGCGACATAATTTTAACAGTCCCCCGTTTGTTGTCGCTGCAATTTAGAATGAATTGATTTCATTGTTTTACTGTTAAAGCGAGAATATATTATTTTTAAGTTATATTTTTAAACTGTATAAAAATAAAGCCTTAAAATAGATGGTATCTATAAACAGTCCTACCTTGTTAAAGAATAATCCTATAATTCACTTCACTTTTTTATACGCCCACATTTTCATGTGGACGTATATTGTCGTCCCCCCCGTCCGTCCACAATTTGTTTGTGGACTCTCTACAGGTCACAATTCTTATCCGATTTGAACGAAACTTGAAATATAGGTTTATCCCCATAAGATCTCGACTGCTTTCGAAATTGGCATGTATGGGATCAAAACGTCATGTATTATGGCCCCTGATTGTACGAAAAATCATGTTTTTAGCTTGTGAACCCTATAGAGGTCACAATTTTGATGAAAATTGACATAAATGTATATAACCCAAAAATCTTGGTTCCTTTCGATATTTGCGCCCATCGGATCGTAACTTCCTGAATTATGGCTCCTGATTGTCCGAAAAATCGCCCTTTTTAGCTTGTGGTCCCTCTGGACGTCAAAATTATTATCCGATTTAAAAAAAAAACGTTTGATTATATCACCGTTACATGGTAATTGCTGAACAATATGGCCGCCATTTTTACGTTACACCCTACGGAAGGTTGAGTTCGAATTTCGAGAAAATCGGACCATAGTGTAAAAATATGGTATATCATGGTTGTGGACTCTCTACAGGTCACAATTCTTATCCGATTTTGACGAAATGTCACATTTCTAGGTTGTGTACCGTCACACCATAATCATTGTCGGCTTCGAATTTCATGAATAAATGGCCGCCGTTTGTACGCGAATACTGTTAAAAAATGGTATATCAAGGTTGTGGATCCTGTAGAGGTCTCAATTTTAATCCGATTTTGATGAAATTTGAAATGTAAATTTATAACCCAATGATCGCGGTTCCTTTCCATATTCGGGCACATTGGACCATAACTTCCTGAATTATGGCCCCTGATTGTACGAAAAATCATGGTTTTTACCTTGTTTATTAATAATAATCTTTATTCAGTAGAAAAGGTCACAGACCCAAAGTACAATACATAACAATATCGTGAGCTGTGTATACAATAACTATGGAGGTCACAATTTTACTCTGGAGCAGAAATTTATAAAAACTAAACAAATTCGAATGATTTTCTGATAATTACTTAATATGCGACAACTCTTGTTGACTGCCCGGACGATTTAGATACCGTGGGCGTACACGAATCGTGTACCATAATGTGTTTCAACCCCAGCTGTAGCAAGAGGGGCGAGGCTACACACATTGCACCAAATCAAACGGCATATGTTGACTGGAATAACCAGACGCTAGAAATTTGCATTCGATTGAGACTGTTAGCTTATTTCGCCGAACATAAGTGATTTGAAGTTAGAGTAAAAACGGAAACCATTCAAAGTAAATCAGTTTAAATACATCCATATTACAGTATTATATGCGTTGCGACCCACTTGTGTCAATTTCTAGGTCCCAAATGTTAGCGATTTAGCTCCTTTAAATAGAGGTCAAAGATCTGTAGGGAAACAATTTTTTATCACTCTCATACTAATTGAAAAGATTCTTAGAGAATGTCTGGATATTGAAGGTACTACTAATGTTGGTACACATGATATGTTCATAATCACCCACATACTGATACAGGGTGGATTTACATAAGCGGTCCAATCATTGAAAGGATTCTTAGAGATTTTCTGGATATAGAAGATACTACCAATGTTGGTACAAGTGATATGTTCTTAATCCATGTAGGATATTCCTTCGTTACAGACGGTGTAGAGAATACAATTAGTTATATTAATATAAATATACGCCTACCAGCAACAAAGTCGCCTTTGTTAAATTTAAATTTCATAAAATCTAGCACAACTTCTGTACTGGGAACTTTCAAAATGAGAACAGAAAAAATGACTAAAGCGTTCGAAATTAACGACCATATAAACGATGGAATTCAATATGGTTCCTCCGTATACCCAAGTGGAAAAAAAACGTTGAACACTTCGTCTTATCTCGATCCCAGTTGTAAGTTTAGCCTTTGTTTTCACGTGATGTATCCTTCCGTCGGTCGCTTAACAAAGATCCAAGATAGTTGCTAAAACTCACGTTTCATAAGAAATTTCAAGCATTTAGCTGAATCACCCACACTGTGTGCTAAAAATAATTCCCGGGAAATCTTTAAATCGAATAGTTTCGAAAGAACTTTTGAAGTCAAGACGTGGAAATAGTTCCAAGGATTATTAATAAGTGACACATGCAATAAATTGATGCCTACTTGTCGAGAAATCGGCAGCATTTCAGTCTAACAAATCCGGCCTTGGAGATAAACGAAAGGCAGAGTTATCTCTGGGATTGAGAATGCACTTTGTCCTGAATTTCAAGGAAATTTATAGTTAACTGGGAGAAAGGCAACACATGGAGGTTAAAGTCTCAACTTTCCAAAGAGAGGAAGATAGAGAACTGCACATGTTCTTGATAGGTCCCTCGAATGCCTAAGTGTCCCGCCCTCCCTTGCCTACTGTAACTGCTTTGTTGTGAAGATTTTATTAGTTTATACTTATAACATTGTATCAAAACAACAGTTTATTAAATCGAATGTCCCACTATGGCCCGTGGATAATCCGGCGCAAATCCTACCTTCTCTATTTGGTGAAATATGAAGTAATTACAACCATTTCTTTTTAGGACTTTGAATTTTGTCAAATGGTTTGGGTTGTTCGTACTTTGTTTTATTTTATTTATATGGCGTCTTGACGTCAAGTGTATTTATATAGAATTAAGAGGATGGTTTCCCCGTGACAACACAGAGAGCATGAAAAGGAACGGTGCCTAGTTTTTAGAAAAGTACAAAATGTAATCTAATCCTAGACAGAGTAGGCGGAAACAATGCTAAACGGGCACAATTTACCTCATAGCCAGGTTGGTGTAGTACGTTAGACAATGTTTCATGCACTGTGATAATTATTTGTTTCGCGTGATCACTGGTTGTTTAGATTCATCTGGCGATTTTATAGAAAAAATTATAAATGTTGCAAAGCAATACAAAAATATGTAATTGATGACAATATTAAAATGTCAAGCGGATTTTAAGCAATCGAGATAACGAAATGAAATGGACTGGGGTTTAACGTCCCACTGTTCTGCCCCGAATGAAGACGGCAATCTAGGTAACACAAAGATTTGTGGTAGAACTGCTTATTGCTCACGAGTGGATTAAATTAAAATCTTGGGCAGTAAGCACTATGTACGGGTTGATTAAAATGACAGACTATTAATATCGTTCAAAAATGTATACATTTCGAGGCTCTATTGCTTGGGTCTCAATGCGGAAAAATATTTCACGTAAGTAACCTTGCAGGCTGTGAAGTAAATGATAGCAAGCTAACAGAAATATTGCACCTATTAGAAATAAGGATGGCCTCTGGGAATAATAATTGTACAGATGTCAAGAAAAGTGCAAGTCATTATATTGGTCAATAGATTTGCAATAAGTCTTACTAAATTGAGCTTCTAATGCCCAGCTGAAAATAATTAACTCATTCCAGACTGGCGGATGTCAAGCGATAATTCGTTAATAATATTTGTTTAGGACACCGGGGTTTCAGCGCTGGATAATTTTTCACTTACCCAGTGATATACCATCCCTTGTTTACCACGACGTATCTCTCTTCATAATAATATGTACATGCAATAACAAACGCTTTGTTTAAAGTTCCAATATCACTTTTTCTAAGAAAGTCAAAATATAATTATTTCTATGTTTTTTGCTCAAAAGGTTGTCAACTCACTATTATACGATCATGGACAAAATTTTGGGGGGGTTAAAAAGGGTGACACTGGTTGATTGAGGAAATAGTTACTCAATTACCTCCCTTGTTTTCCCATTCTTCTACATGGACGGCCATCTTCAAACGTTTGAATTTGAAGTTGAAAATGATATTTTTGCCAATTTCTCAACTGGCAATAGTGAATTATAGGATTAATAGGATTATTCTTTAACAAGGTAGGACTGTTTATAGGTTCAATCTATTTTGGGGCTTTATTTTAATAAATTTTAAAAATATAACTTAAAAAAATGCTATTGGAACTTTAAACTAATCTCTTTTTTTCACATTAGTGATAAATACATAATTTCCCTATCACGAGGGGGTCTATTCGTTTAATCCTGTTAAAAAAGATATTATTGAACAAGTGCGAAACTTTTTCATGTCATTAAAGTATATTAGCTGTATTAACGACTTTAGCACAACCTGATTCAGTTATCTGAGTTGCGCTGAGTCATTTTGTCATTTCGGTACACTCTTTGAAAACGATTGAATGTAAATCAGTTTGTATACATCCATATTACATTACTATATGCGTTGTTACCCATTTATGGCAATTTCTAAGTCTCAAATACAATATATTAGCGATTTAGCTCCTTTAAAATAAAGTTCCATTTTAACAGCCGGACACTGGAGCTACTCGCACATACACATTGTGTCACAGTTCGTATTTTGAGATAAGATAAAGAGTTGACCCACGGTATAATAGTGAAACGATAGATAACGTAAATATAGAATAAGCTGAATATTTTAGTCAAATTGCAATACTCTGAACCGAAATATAACCTTTTGAATTTAAGGCTAGCCTCAATTATCATTACTGAAGTCGGGTCTCGATTATTCATTTATCGATTCAATTATTTTTCAAAAAATGTATTCCAATTCGCTTAATCAAGCAGGCTAATGGTGGCATCGAAAGTTGATCAGTAGTAAATATTCAAATGTTTGATTTTAATTAGCCAAGTAACTTTCACGAATACCTAGAACAATTGATACACACATTGTCTTTATTCTGGTATACATAAAAAATGATGACAATGTTCTCAAAGGAATCTGAAGACAAATGGAGAAATGTCAATTATGGAAATAATCGTTAAACTTTTTGAACAAATAGTATGCTGGGATGTTAACACGTTCATTGGACATCGTATAAAATCCTCATTTACTGGCGAAAGCCTAATTAATACCACGAGGTTAAATCGTATTGAATTCGAGGTTCAATAATGATTTCTGAATGCTCTAAATTATTTAAACTATCAAGGGTGTCTGAATTGTGCTAACGTTGACATTACAAATTAAGATTAAGTGTCCACATAACAGGTTCTCTACACACAAATATATTGTTGTGTCGAAGTGAGAAATAAAAAGAGTGGTGTTGTACCGTTGGACTGTGTCTGCTTTACTAAAGGTAAACGAATATCGGAACACGTAATACTTGACATCACTTGAGTCATTAAAGCCTCCTTATTGCTCGTATTACACATGAGCTGACCCACGTACCCAACTTTACAGTAGTTAAAACACCCTAACTCTCCTAATTTCTACCGAGTGCACAAGACAAGAGTCAATATAATTAAGCGCGTAGATGGGGGTATTTGTGAAACTAAAATCTCACAAATGCATGCATGGTAAATCATACATCCTGTTATCTATGAGAGTTGTGGATTCGAATGTAGGTTTGTTCAACGGGGCTCTGGGCATCAGGATTTTGACCCACGTCTAAAGACAATGCGCGCTTGAGGAATGGAATAAAATTATACCTCCGGGCAGGTCCGAAAAGCCTCCCCTTGATCGCCTTTAGTGACCTGGAAGTACACTAATACTTTAAAACGTGTTTTTATTTAAAGATAGTAACGTCCACCATCCTGTATTGTTGTATAGTCAGTCTGTTACCCATGTGATATCGGCGGTAGGATTTTATATATATATATTTGTTAAAAAAATTCTTATCCCTCTGCATACAAATTTAAATTCAACCCAAAAATATACAATGGAAAGGGCAACACAAAGGATGTTGAAAGAAATGTATGTAAGGTTTACAAACGTCACTCCAACGTCACCTGCATCAGGTGTTTATTTGAAAGCAGCTGTGTTCTGTTACTAGTTTGTGCAGCGGTTGGACAATATAAATATTGAAGGACTAATTCCCAAATATTATTAATTGTTGGGTTTTATTATTTTTGCATTAGCAGACATCAAAGATCCCACAATAGTTGTAATTCGAGTAGGACGATTTTTAAAATGAGCATTTCTTGGAGTTAAAATGACACAGAACAAGCCAACAGTGAAGCGTAGGGTAATCGTATGGAAGTCTCTACTATGCCTAAGCAGACAATGCTCAGCATCGAACCTTGTTAATGTATGGATGTATAAAAATTATACACGAAATTTCTCCACTATCACTCAATTAGAATCACAGTTGTCGAGCTCCCAAGTCTCGATCCATCAAATTGCTTATCGCTTTGCTTACCCTGAACCGAAAATACTCCCATAATCAAACTTAGTCAAGGTATGGATGTAAAGAAACTATGTGCCAAAGCATCAACCAATCAAATTGAATATCTCTGCTTACCCTAAACAGAAAATGCTAATAAACTCCTACACCAAGTTTGAACATTCTACTTCATTTAGAAGGGAAGTACTTTGTTTAGAAGGGAAGTTATTATGTCCCAAAACGTGCGACGAACACACGGACGAACCCATTTTAATAATCCCTGCTGTCGTCGAAAAGCGGGGTACAAAATACCAGTGCATAATGTACGTAGTTTAGGATCCATAGATATTCCATATTTGGAATCATTTGCCCGAAGTCCCATAAGCGTTACAACCCAAGGAATTAATGAGAGAATTGCTAATCTGGTCTATTAGGCTTGGCCGTTAATGACAATGGCCCATTCACCCGTTCGATCTTTACACATATTACACTGTCTATTGTTATTGGCTTGCTGTGAATCAGTCATTAATTATAAAATGGTGCATGAATTCGATATATAATTTAAAGTCATTAAGTCTGGGCATCATATCGATAACAACTACGGATTTACCATAAAAATAGTAATATCATCCAAACATGGACCTTTTTCATGAAAGCCTTGACTTGCAGGGCAAACAGCTGACAAGGTCGCCTTTTAATTACATCTACAGCTATACAATGTACGATATAAGGAAATGGTTATGAGTCTGACAAGGGTATGATATGATAAGCTTCATGTTTATGGAAAAAATGCTAAATGAATCCCCAAGCAACTTCCTACCAATATAAAAGTCTCCGTGTATAACAGACCTATTATGTCTTGCTCCTGGCTATTGGCTGATAATAAAGGATGCTTGACGTTGAACCTGGTCGATTCAGAATACCAGTTTTCTTTAAAAGTATAAAGAATATGCCGACAACGTTTTTGATTTGTACGTAAAAGGTGCACTAAACATTTTCTTAAGAAATCGATACGCGGGGCGGAGTGGTTGTAATTCTTGTACTAGCGTTGTATTGCTTAGAGTTGTTATTACTGCCAGTCAATATTGGTCATGTGTGATTGATGGTCAATTAGGGGATTTCCCGCTTGTAATATCGTTCTCTTGGTAGTACCTATGTGGAATGGTGTTTTGCCTGCCAGCAACAGAGCCAACACATCATTTCTACAGCGTCTCTCGTGGCGCGGCACACAGAGAGGTTTTAATGTGTAACTCAAACGATAGTTGGCGACTTTCTGGCACATATTTTGAATTCCAAAAGAGTGAAGAGAGTTTCTGGCAAAATATTAACAGTCAGCATGACATGTAGAGAAATATTACCAATTCTTGTTAATGGACATCATAGCCTCTTCACTAGAAGACATTTGTGGTTTTGATCGTAAAGAATTACATGCCAATGCGCATGATGTTTGGGAATGATTAGGAGCGTGATTTATAAGCGATAGATACATATTACACAGTGAATTTATAAGAGTGTCAAATAATATAATAAATCTGTCATGTTATAGTCAAGACAATAGACTCGTGTACACCGATTCTTTGGATTATTTATACTATCGCATTTAATTACAGCCAAGCTAACCACTAGAGTAAGCCTTCCTGAGGTCTGTATTTATTGTATTGTGTATACCAATGATAGATAGTATTGTTCTACTCTGACATATTGATATTCGCAGGAACACTGTTGGTGCCAACATGTATACCATTCCATTTCATACATTGTTTGATTGTCATTTGGATTAACACGTAAAACTTGTGAGCTTCTACTTTCCTCAATTCGCTTTGTCATTGCAAATCATATTCACTTTTAGCGGGATTTCTTTAATCAAGTTCTGTGATTCATAAATTTCCAGATAGTATATAGAATTTGCGTTCTTATTAAATTTGCTTTTGCTACACTGGATGGCAAGAATATGTCGTTACCATTGTTAATCCTTAAGGGCATTTTATTTTAAAAATTACAAATCGGATTAAAAATTGATAACTGTTAATCGATATCGTTTTTGGAATCCACTTGTTCGGTTGGAGTGTTATTTTTCAGTGAAATATTACTTGGAATTAAATGGAATATTTATGCATAACATGTCGAGATGTATTAAAAACATACCAGAACTTTCAAGTGAAGGTAAAGCATTGATCCTTTTGCATCAACTGTAGCAACGGTGGCGGTCGACTTGTAAACTTAAATTGCAGCAGGAGAAAAATAGTTCTCCGTTTGTGGCCCAAATGTTAAGTGAAACTTGTTGCAAAGCAGCTGGCAGATTATTAAATCAAATACCAAGGACAGTAATTCTTGATCGGTGATTATAGCCAAAGGATGACCATGAGTGGACGCGTGTGTGTAGTTTATTTATCATTGTTTATTGTTATTAGTAGTTGTGCAAAGTTAAATGTGAAGCTTGCGGCCATATTACCAAGGATGGATTCACGAATGTTTTCGATTCATAATATCCAACCCGTATTACAATATACTACAGATTATGTAGAGAGAACAATCTTACCGAATGTTCACATATCCGTTAATTATGCCAATTCACGTTGTACATCAAAAGATGCTCCCATTGCCGCTTTTAATTTCTATATGAAAAATGAAGTGAATGTATTTTTCGGTCCCGTCTGTGACTACAGTTTGGCCCCTGTAGCACGTTACGCTCCTTATTGGAACATACCGGTACTTTCTCCGGGGGGATTTGCCCATGATTTTGGAGACGATAAAAGAATAGCCAACGCCGAATACTCTTCCCTGACCAGAGTAGGAGCAACATTTAATTCTCTAGCAGTGTCAATGATAGATATGGTCAAGGAATTTAAATGGCGGCGTGTTAAGGTTATCTATGCTGGGAACGGTCATGGAAATATTACGCCCAGATTTTGCTTTTTGGCTGCCGCAGCTTTTGTAGCTTATAGCAAGAATTTTAAACTTGCGTATGATTTTCATATCTACATCCCATCAAATCACGATATTGAAGACATGTTGAAGGAAAAGATTGGCAACGACTACAGTGGTAAGTATATGATATTAAAATACACGTCTAAATGTCGCTTTTAAAAACGAAATAAAAGAGGCTTATGTCTGTGTTTATCTGATTGCTTGGATTTTCATTATCGTATTTTTTTTTTATGAAAACTGTGACAGATAGTATCTTGAATCTGTCAGATACTGGAAAATGTTTATTTTTGCAATATTAACAAGGATTAAATAAATGACTAGGGAACAGTTTATAAGAAAATTACACAAAATACCTGCTCTGAACACCACACAACGACAGGGTGACCCACCATAAATGAATATCCCCAAATATCTCGACAATTACACCACAATACGAATGTATATATACCAGGCCTTAAATCAGTTTCGAACATTTATAGTCACTAAAAAAATGGTCATGTTATATAAGCTATCTATAGATAATAGACTGAAAAATGGTTCGGAATATCGTCCATAACATCCAGACACTTTGAGTAAAAGCTAGGTTACGTACGCTTGTTTGGAAATTAGTCTCGCTTAAGTAGTCCACCGATCATTCTACGTCCGATTGACAGGTCGGGATAATCAAGACTACTTTTTATGCGAAACATAACAGAAGACTGGAACAAGAAATTAAATTGAGAAACGCGTACATTAGGCAGCTCAACAATTGTTTTAAGAACCTTGTAAAAGTAAAATGAAACTACTGTTAAGCTTGGCGCAGACGGTCAACTTTTCGTCGCTTGTTGCTGCAATAGGCAACTACTGGCAACTCCGAGCAATTGGCAACTCGAGGTCTCCCGTGTGCGCTGACTGGCAACGAGAAGCAATTTTTTCCCGGATGTATTCGGAATGCCGATATCACGTGATCATTCAAAATGGCACCGTACATACAACCATAGAACTCCGCCATCTTGAAGTACCACATGACAGTTAACCAGTTGCTTGTTGCCTGTTGTCGCCTACCGCCGCAGACGAGCAATTTTGAAGCAACAGATGAACAATTTCTCGGCGACGAGCGATTTTCTGTTGCCCAATATCAAACATGTTTGATATTTGGCAACGAGAAGCAACTCGGAGCAACAGCAGGCAACTATTGTTGCCCGTTGGCGCAGACGAGCAATTTTTTCTTTCAACGACCAGCGATTTCACTGTTGCCTGAAAGTTGCTCGAAAAAGTTGCCCGTCTGCGCCTGGCTTTAGTATCATATTCTTGCTAACGGAAGTGCTTCAGAGATATTATTTGTACTAAACCAGATGATGCCGCTCCTAACGGTACAGTTATAAAGCAATTTAAAAAATAAAACGAACGTAATTTCTAAAGCTGCTGTAATAACCAAAAAGCTAAATTTTACTGCTATTCAATAGATTGTTTACGGCTTTAAAAATTTAAGGGTTTGTAGAGAATTGCACGTGCGGTGGCTATTTATAGTATCATTGACTCCATGCCTGACTATTAGGGCTGCAACGATACGCCAGGCCACGATTCGATGCGCATCACGATTCATAGTCTACGATATGATTAATATCGTGATAGGAATAAATTTAAAGAATAGGCTTTCTTTTATGGTTTACTTCAAATGTGTCGTTTTCTCGGTCAACTAATAAGCCACTTCACGTGTCGAAAACGCCTTAACACTCGCTGAAAGTAAAAAAGTTAGTTTGCTCATGTACTTATTTAAAGTAAAAGTAGTATATTTGGGGGAATTTTTTTATTTGGATAACGAATCGCGATACGGACATTGATTGTATCGTGCATCGTAGATTTTTAAAACACTGTGATTCATCGATGAATCGTTGCAGTCCAAACAATTATCATACCGCGCAGTAAGCGAGACATCAGTTGAGTTAAGCGTGCACATTCGCCGTGTCGAGACCAACATTCTGTAATGCTCCCGCCAGACAGGAGTGGTGACCCTACTGCGCTCTGAGAGTGAGACCGAACGGCGGCCTGGAAATACACAAGGTCGTCGGCAAGCGTGAACACAACGCTGAAAAATGTCCCAAAATTACTGACTTAAAAATGTCGCGTTCTTACTGCGACCTGTGCGTTTTTCAGTACATGTATTCTCGCAGCGGGCTCGTCACGATCTCTCTGCGCTTGTGGCGTTTCTATTGTGATCTATAAGCTTTGCAACGACGGTCATCGCGAACCCGCGTCGTTCAACCACGTCTTATCTGGACAACACGCGCGTCTCCACCGCGTGATCACGGCGACTATATAAGCTGGTTAGATTTTTTTTCGAAATTTCAAGATGACCTTTGAATCGCCCGTTTTCAAAGCGAGTCGTACATGAAAAGCATGGTCGCCATAGAACTCCATACACGTAGTGGGAACCTCGCCATATGCTTAGAGGCAGTCCCATGAGGTCGTGATGCAATCGCGCAACAGCAGTGGAATCATCGTACCATCGCCATGACAACGCCATAAGGACTCAGAACGCTTCATGGGGTCGAGGTCGACACGTGAGGGTTGTGGTGAAGACCCCATGAAGCCACCGTTGCAAATGTTAAAATTTTCGCAGCGTCTTTGCTACTTTGCGTGTACTACGTTCATAGAGATGTTACCACGCTTATCTCGCGACCTTCACGACCCACCACGTTCTCGCAGCTTTCCAGGTCATATGCCAGAACCTTGGCGTTTGCTTTGAACATACTCAAAGCAAACGGGTGACTCAGTGATCATTGGCGACCACGCTTATGGTGATCTTGGCACGCTCTGAAACCATTTGTTGTCGTCGTAGTAGCGCAGTAAGGACCTTTGCGACCCATATGAGCATGTTCAAAACAAACGTCATGGCTCGGCGACCATGGAGACCATAGCACGATATCTACCGTTTCCACCCCGCTTTTGGCGATCTTGACTCGCTCTGGGAGCATTTTTTGTCGCAGTAAGGACGCAATCCCGATCTGACGGAGGTATAAGGAAATTTGAAGTGCATGGATCACCCTAACGATTAATACTTTGTGATCTCGGGTTACAAACTATAACCTCGACAAAAACATATTTTTCTTATAACGGCTTTTTTTATTAACCCGATTTGTATGCCATTGCCTAATATCCCCGTCAGACTGGGTTGGCGTCCTTACTCTGCTGCTACGGCGAAAGAAAATGGTCTCAGAGCGCGTCAAGATCGTTATACACGTAGTAAAAGCGGAGTATTGTGGTCGCCAATGACCGCCGTTGTTGTTCAAAACAAACACCAAGGTTCTGCGATCTAACCTACAAAGCTGCGAGAACGCGGCTTTTCTTCAAATTTGTAATTTTTGGGACATTTTCTCGCATGTCTCGCATTGTGTTCACGTTTGCGGGCGACCTTATGCATTTTAAGGTTGCTGCACGGTCGCAGCAACTCCGTAGGGGCACCTACCGGTCATAGATCGTTTGGGCTAACTTTGATCTTAATCATTTACAGCCACTGTGGTAGAAATGCGTCTCCAAGATGGCTAGAGTAGCTTTAATTTTGTTTTAGATGTAGGGATTTGTGAACAGAACTTAATTTAACATAATGCATGTTCAGTCAACATTGGCGCCTCGACTCCACTGCAATAATTGCAGAACAATTGATGACATCTTTGATCACTACTGATGGTTGTGATACATTGGTGCGATTATTTAATTTGTCAGCAAAATAATTTCCGAGTTCGGCTTCTTGTAACATGTACATGCATATCAAAGTCAGTGCAGTCATCGAATAGCAGAAAATCATTGTCTTCTCGGGCACCGAACAAGCCCACCCATGCTTATGGCAACTCATATAATTGGAAATTTAAGTCAACCCCAACCCATTCATTTACAAAATAAGATGTGCTCAATTAATAAGTTAGTCAAAGTCGACAAAAAATAACACCATCTATTCCTACAGGTATACTGCATTAAACCTAGTTAATTATTTATTGTTTCAGAGCAAATTATGTCAAATATTTGAATTGTGGTTATTTACGATACAAGCATATTTTCAAAGCCCTGTTTCGGTTTTGACCAACTGCCTATAAACTGTTGAAATAGTATGAAATAAGAGAACCTTCTTAATCATGGCTACAATATTTCAACAGCGTGCAATAGTTATTTACTTATTCCAAGCTGTTGACCACTGCTTATTTGAGCGTGCTAAATCCTATTTTCGGGTAATAAGGAAAAAAAGGTCATGTACTGAATGAACAACGCCGTCAGTGCTGTTCGTTTATAGGAAATAGATGTTAATGTGAGATATCGTCTGCATTCTATCCGCTTTATTTCTGTGCACAAACACGGACACAAATGATACAATTTGAATGCACATCAATTCAATGTCCATCCCCATCGAGTGCAAATTGAATTAGAGGCAGTGGTCGTTTTCTCAATTTGAATTTATAAACAACTAAGTAACTATTCAAGTAATTACTGGTTTTCCTTTTTTGCACGATCGTTGTAATGACACTTCAAATTTTTAATAGCATTCCAGGCCTCTCAGGAGATGTCATTACTTTCTCAAGAAACACTTAAATGCAAAAAAGAGACACGTTTTTTTCAGAGCTCGTCTACTTAATTCATAGTTTTCCTAATCGTTCATCTTTTTTTCTTTCCTATCTTATTCTCTTATCCCTTTCTTCCTTCCCACAAGACATACGGTTTAAATATTGTTTATTTATCTTATTTCGAGCTTCATTTTGTATGAAGTCGATATTGCTTATTGGCATAGCTCTATATAAAAGAGTATCCATTAATAGCAACAAACGTATTCGCCGACACATTGATTATTTGTCTGAAGAAAGGGAAGTATTCAAAGTATATTACAGATAGTTATCTGATATTAATGTTTATATAGTAGAAAAACAAAAGGTCATCAACAGCGTATTAAGCACCCAGGTGTTTTTTTACCTTGATATTACATCGTTTTTTAGTCAGATATATCGAATAAATGAAGATTAAAATGTAAGTTTCAGAAAGAGTATTTTTTTAAGTGAAAGAATGAACTTTTTTGGTCAATGTAATCAGACAACTATGAAAACATAATTCAATACTCTTAACAGAAAGCTTGCGATGTATGATTTGTACACCGGCAGGGGGAAAAAAATAAATTCTATATACTTATCCGTTGAGTTTATTGTAACAGACACTTTATACCTGTAATAACAGAAGGTATGCGATGTAAGAATTTTAGGCCGGTCAATAAAAAACAAAGAAAACACATTTTATACGCTGCTTCTCCTTTACCTTAGTTATCATAACGAAAAATTGTTTCTGGTGTCTAGATTATGAAACCAAATGTAACATCTTATAGGAATACACTTAAATATAAAGTTCATGAAGAATAACTGTTGTGTATTTCACAGTGGGGTAGTTTGATAAGTTTAGACTTAATTTTGCATACCAGGAACCTACGAATAATTATTCTAAGTACATGTGTATCCCATTTGTGATTCCGTATCCTGCGCTCTTTGATTAAGATTTGTAATGAATAATGACCTAATATCACCATTTGACACATATCTTAAACTGTACATTCTGACATATCATCCACGTGTTCATTTTTTTCTAGCAAAGTCTATAGACGGAACAGTTCCTTTAATATGAATCGTATGTTTTGTTTTAAGAAAACAATTCTGGAGTCATAGGAGGTTTCCAGATTGCCTTCCATGTTCTTGAAGTGTACATTATTTGAATTGTGAGCCATAGGTTATAATGATTAATGCTGTTCCTGGTTTCTCTCTGAAACGTTGGTATCACACGAATCAGCTATTTAACTGTGTGGTGATGGGCTTACAGAGAATTAATATTAATTTTATCATAGTAATATATGGACCCAGTTCACCAGGGCGGAAGTTATTTGTAGCTCCCCTCCTCCATTTGCACAGGGATCATTGTTGATTGCTTCGTGTAGAAACAAAGAAAAGAGTTGGAATATACCTGTGAGTTTTTGATAAATATTCATGATTTTGAGACGAACGGATACGAGGGTTAAGAGGTTGGTTAGGTTGAAATGCAGTGCGGAAACGTTCCTTTTCTCTACTTGTAGTTTGTGTATCTTTAATTTTCCATTATGAACTTTATAAGTGCTTTTGAGCAAGAGGCTGCCACATGTTGCCGAATCTGTGGTAGAAAGCGTTCGTATTGTCGTATTCTTTACCTTAAGCTTTTTTGGTCAATTATTATAACGAGTTAAAAAGTTGATATTGTCGAATGTTCGACATTACTGTAATCGACCGTTACCATATAATATATATATAGTGATGCAGAACGGAGGGCCTGGCATGGACAGCTGTCTAGTCGTTCGGATAGTACGAAAAACCGAAGTCCCGTTTACACATT
The DNA here is from genome assembly GCA_963678685.1 of Patella ulyssiponensis. Classification (NCBI taxonomy): domain Eukaryota; kingdom Metazoa; phylum Mollusca; class Gastropoda; family Patellidae; genus Patella; species Patella ulyssiponensis. The sequence goes on along the minus strand of OY783229.1, from coordinate 47,656,175 downwards.
CGCGTGCAGGTAAAAGACCCCATGGCAGTTGGAATTCGATATAAGAGTGGGTCGTAGCGCCGCTGCCCGGGCAAAATTTCCCACATAGCTCACTGTATGGCGTATGGCCGTCTTCCATTAGCCCAGGTTAGGTGTAAAAGAGTAGGACGTTAAACCCCTTTTCATTTCATTTTACTAATAATATTTGTGACTTTCGTTTGCCTGTTCAGGGTTGGCGGCTACAGTAGGGCTGTCCCGAGGTTAAAGTTTAATCTATTGGGGTAGCTCAAACCGGAGAGTAAGACAGGCCTTGTGTGTTGGACCACCGCTTCCGGGTTCAGAGTTCTACTACTTTTAACCCGTGCAGCGCCGGGTCATCCGCTAGTTCATAATGTTCTTACATTATTGTAGCTTAGTATCAACGAGTTATTTAATGACCTGCCTCAAGCGGACTTGTAATCAATAATTTGGTTGTAAATACATGTATGACGTCCCATTATTTTTTATAATTACCATTGCTTGATTAAGACTAATTTTTCGTGGTCAAACTTTACTAATTAGGTTTGTGTCCCTTGTGTGTTAAGTCTTTCACAAAATGGAGGCGTGTCAACTTTTAATTGGCCTTTCATATCCGGCAATATACTGTAAGCCCTGTGTTATGGAGTATACATTTCTCAGATGACTTGATATGCTAGAGCTTACACCAATGAGATACATCTGTAATTAAATGTTGATTAAAATCACTTTTGCTCACGGGATTAATCATTAACAAATGGGCACCACACGCGGTGAAAGTGTGCTTACTATTTCATGGACACTTGATACTACCTTTAGACCTCTGTAATCCAGCGCCCATGATAGCTATGTAACCGTCGTGTTCGAAACTATTGCATACACTGTTGCTCTTTTGCGTTTAACCAACTGGCCTTAACATAAGTAGTCTACGGCTTTTAAGATACACCCATTTTATTAGACAAGAACAAAAATGTGTACTAAATGTTTTAATCATGAAAAGGTTCATGCACCTGTGCACCAACATCATCGGACCGTGGACTCCTCTACCGGTGACATTTTACTCCAGGGTTCTGAAATCGAGGAACATTATTCACAAAGTCTTAAAGTGAAATGTTGCCTAGAATACCGACGAGTGTTGTGCACATGGCATTTGGTGGAGTCGTGACAAAGCTTACTATTTATTTTGTCCTGATCGTTTCCCACATAAGGATTTCGTATACTATTTGCTTAGTTTTGCATTTTGTTTCCTAGACTCTGTGATTATTATATATGTATAAAAATAAAAACAAAACAAGTACGAACAATCCAAACCATAAGACAGAATTCGAAGTCCTAAAAAAACGTTATAGGCAAAATATTGTGATCAGCAAATGGGCTGCTCCTCGTGTACAAAATACACGACAAACAGTGGTAACAGGTGTCCGGAAGAGTAAGCTTACCCTGCCTGACACAACTTTCACATAACAATGTGTTTATATGTATTTCAATATTTACAACATAAACAATACAATAAAAAGTAGTGATTATACAGATCTTGGTAAAGCATTCATAAAAGGAGACTTTTTTTCAATTTAGAATTAAACATATAGTGTTAAATGTGCAGCGTCGTATCTCAAAATATGAACAGCCTATCGTTCACAATCAATTATATATTGGCATCTTCGATCTTACAATAAAGAGGATAATTACGCTTCTTATGTAAGCCTTGACTCTTTAAAGGCTCAAAACCACTCTTGTTGTAACTGAATAACATGTCTCAATCTTTATTCTGGTCAACAAATTGTATTATTTTACAATGTTCCAATTAATTGATGGTACAAATTTCATCTTAACGCATTTAATTATAGGATGCAATGGATGATTTACACAACCGGTAAGGCCCTTAGACATCTAGTACTTAGAATAAGGTTATTATTTATTTTCCGGAGCTGACAAGCCAGCAAGAGTGTTATTGTCCCTTTAATAGCTACACTTAACCATGTATTTGCAGATCTATGCATACCACAAGATGACATCTAATCCGTGCTCTCACAATGCTTGCTTGTTTTACTTCTTATTGAATAGTATGTATTCACTTTCCAATGGCAGGAATGAAAACTGTTACCATATGTTCAGCACACCAACGATCTCTTTTCCTTGCCAATATATGCCAGTAATTAATGCTAGATACCGGCATTCGAAGTCTTCAAACCAATCTGTCGAAATTAGCTGTAATAAAACAGTGGGCTTTGATATTACTACTACTACCTGCAACAAGAGCATCCTTGCGATGTTCTTCTTCATGTCAGTAAATCTAGACATCACATTTTCACACCGTCAGCAGAATTTGGACCAGTGCAAATGTGAGAAAACATGGTTAACAGATTTTAAGGAGCACTTCATATCTTGTCAATCTAGAATGTGCTTCAGACTATGTCCTAACAAATCAAGGCTTTGATTATCAACATACATAATTACTTTTTGAATTATACCCTTGATATATGAAATTACATTAAACAAAAGTCATATCTAATTAAATTGTCTACTTTATTATGAGCATGCTTTTATTTAAGAGCTCATTGATATAATGCAATATTGATTACAATCTCTCAGGAAGACCCAATGGTTACGGGCTCTAGGTGGGGTCCAAACTACTAATTAAAAGCTTTACGACACACACAATTGATTACAGAATATAATGATTACGATACGCAATTAATTACAGTACTTACTGTACATGATACGGTACATACATACTACGGAATACATGCTCTACGATACAGATTTAATTACAGTGCGGTACATGCAACCCACTGGATACAAGCTCTACGATACGCACATTGGATTACAGTACGGTACGTCCTACTGACTGCTTACAGACTTTATTTAAAGTAGCGGTGTTCTCTTTGAAAAGTAGATTACTTTACACAGATAACACTATTATTTTAATACTCTTTTAATTTGATTTTAAAACATTTAATTTCCAGGCCATGCGGTAGAAATTGATATAAACATAAAATTAATGTCAACTCCGCTCCTTAGCCAAGTAGGACGTTAAATCACATTTCATTTCATTTCTGATACGTCATTCCTAAGCTTCAATTGTATGCATTGAACTTTGATGTATTAATCTATTACGAAAATGCAATTTTCGCAATGATACACTTCCGAAAAAAAAGATGAATATTTAAGTTTAGATTTTTCCATATAAAGAATAATATTGCTCTATTCCCCCAAGCATTTGAGCTTTATCTAAAATACTGAAAACCAATAAAAATGCCCTTGAGGATCTTATCATGTAATTCGTATTTAAATCATGGCATTCCTGTATGATTATGCAGGGAAATTTAATAACCTAGTATATTTATAGAATATGCGTTATATGGAAGGGTTAGTTTTGCCTACAGCAAATTGTTAAAGTGAAACAATTCCGATGCACCATGTTGAGACACTGACAGTGATTCTGAATTAAAGAACCTGGTATATGCATACCCCGGCCTGATTTGAATCGAACTAGTCAATGTGTGCACCTAATCATCACTTTGTCACAAATTAACACTTTCCATGTTTCTTTTAAAGGGCGTATACTTCAAATCCAGCATTATACATAATATTCCACCCCAATACTGGTCCATTTAAAGCAATTTTGATAAGGTTATCTTAACTTGAAAGCAATTTTTAAGGCAATGCAAATTTCAAAGTCTATTCCCGACGTCCGGTTGTTTGTGTTTTCGATTGTCAGTTGTAATGCTAAGACTTGAACAAAGTAAAACATCACTTAAGTCAATGTGAAAGTAATTGAAACTAGTTTATTTACAAGCGACAAAAGGTAAAATAGATTGTTATCTTAACCTGAAAATACGGACTAGCGGCTGACACGGCGTTGCACGGGTATAACCATTAACCGGAAGTAGCAAACTCCGGAAATAATTATCTAACGCCAGCGGGCTTATGTTACTCCTCGGTTTCAGCTCTGCCTTTACATAAAACTTCAGCCTCGAGACAGCCCGATTGTAGCAGCCACAAATATTAGCATAGATAAATAATATCAAATATTTTGGAAACCACGAAGATTTTAAAATCCGTTCCCGACGTCGCGTTTGCGAGTGGCATTTGTATTAATATATCTTCACGAAGAAAGCAAAACATATATAACACAAGTTAATGTCAGAATAATTGAAATTGGCTGATCCACAAGCGACTGAAAAGGGATAACTTGAAGACTTGCTACATGGGTGCAAACTACAGCCTTGTCGTCTGGACTATTACACCGAAAGCATCTGATTGGGAATTAAAAGAACAAGCATTAAATGGAAATCAGTATGTGTGTGACCTTTGTCTACCTTAACTTTCCAAAGAGAAAAGCTAAATGCTCTTTAAAGCGAGAATTTCATATTTTTATGTTATATTTTTAAAATGAATGTATTAAAATAAGGCCCTAAAATAGATGGTATCTACAACCGTTCTACCTTGTTTAAGAATAATCCTGTAATTCACTATTGCATGTTGAGAAATTGACAAAAATATCATTTTCAACTTCAAATTCAGACGTTTGAAGATACCTATTTCATGGAAGAAATAGGAAAACAAGGGAGGTAATTTGCTATTATTTCCGGTGATTTTTAAGTGTGGGAAATAATGCCTATGATCGTATAATAGTGTGTTGACAACCTATAGAGCAAAATACATAGAAATAATTATGTTTTGACTGTCTTAGAAAATATGAAATTCTCGCTTTAATAAAACAAAAGGTGTAAGACTGAATATAAAATGAACTCGAGTACGGAGTGTAAAATATAAAAATGAACTTGAGTACGGAAGAAAAAGAAAAGCAAATACTGGTTATAGTTCATTAACTGCTCAACACTTTCTCTGATTAAATATATTTCTACCATAAAAGAAGTATTATCATCCTGATTAATATAAATCAATAATGGTCAGGTAAAGTTTTAATGAACCATACAGTAAGTAAAACAGTGCTTATATAAAAATTTGATTTGTATTAATTTTGTTATTTTTCTACCTGTACGTATTATTATAAAATACATCTTAATCATGAAATGGTATAATATTGTGACGTCCAACAAAACTTAATCATTGTATATTTGCTGTAGTATGATGGAATATATCATTAGATATAACCGAAATTGTTAATCATGACTATATATCGATGTAAGATAATTAGTACGTATAGTTAATCAGTTCGAAACCAATATCGGTTGCTATGTTCATTATCTTTGAAGCTTCTTTGTCATTTTGGATATGACGTTAATACAGGCAGATTTGTGTTTTAAAAAACCCAGTAACGATTGAATTTGATTTAAAGTAAAAACAGCTATTTGAAAAGGGTATATTTTTATAAATAAATATTGTCTTTTCATTAAGCTTTACAAGATTTTTTTTTTGTCGAAATATAACAATTGTTGTGTCCTATTGTCAACATGGTAAGTCAAATATTAAACTAATCTTATTATAGTAAACCCAAGGCGCAAGCTTAATTTAATTCTCTAGCTTGTCTCATTGAGAAAAAGAGGGAGAGAAATGGGGTTTAACGTCCACTCGACACAAACTAGGTCATTTTGGGACTAACATGTGGTTTCAATTTATTTTGGTCTTTAGCAGTGGGAGGAAACCGGGGTGCTGGGAGGAAACCCACGAGGTTGAGAAGGCGCCCCTATCTCCATGCCACATACGCTCACACCAGGGATCGATACCACAGCCGCAAGCCAGAGGTGGCCGGCCAGCTAGTGGTCGAAGCGCGGCACTCTAGACCACTAGGCCATCCCCTCCCCACCCCCCTCATTGAAAGAACACATCAGGTAAACCTTATTCCATGGCGTAGCAGTAGTTCATTCCGTCAGGACCGTCCATGCGTTTGATTCCAGTGAGAACTTTTGCATCGAGTTCACAAGTATAAAAGATAACCGTGAACGGTAATTAGCGACTAGATAAAATGTGATGAGTTTGTCCTGTGTCGTCTTCATCGACATGGTATTTGGTTTATGCTTGCAACCCAAATGAACAGTTCCATCAAAGTTTAAAAAGGAAATTGGTTGATCCTGCATCTAATGCACAAGCTTTCATAAAAATGTGGATAAAGCTTCTGAATTTCTGGTTTCGTTCAAAGGACCAAATGTGGGTTTAAAATTCTGCTAAGAATAATTATGCAGTATGGCAGACACAATCGGCATCCAAGATTTAGCACACTTAAAGCGTGGGGTATGCTATACACTAACCACCTTGGATACCCCGTTATTCTTTTTGTTACACGAGAATAAGTTTATATCAGCTGAAAGTTTCAGCGAATAATAATAATTTAACAAACCTCCATCACCAATACAGTATGATTAATTAAGGTTACCAACCCCCGTGCATCTTAAGAAATTAGGCAGATTCATGGTGGTTCGTTTTATTTGTAACGCTGCGATCCAGTGGTTTCATCAACTCTGATCATTTAGCAAGTAGAAAAACGAGTTAAGACGCCAATACAATCTCCGAAATGGGTTTTAAGGGCCTGGTGCACTGCTCCGATTGAGTTATTGAAGGCGTCACAAACATGACCTGGTTTGATCGATTTTCTGTTATAGCAGGGGTGTTACCTGACAATTGCAATGTTTTGAGAAGCAAAATAATGATAAATCAATTAGTTTGAAAATGTTTTTAGTTCAAAAATATCATTAACCAAGTCGGAGCAGTGGGACGTTAAACCCCATTTCCTATTGTCCGCTTATAATTAAGAATGCACTTTTATACTACGAGACAAAGTTTGAGTTACACGAATTTAACCTTATTCTAGGATAATACCTTAGCTGTTCAATCACATTTTGCCTCGGTGACAATTAATATGTTCTATTCAACTACAATGATGTATTATCAGTCGAAAGGCTTTTAATAGCAAAGAACGTAAATACAATTTCTTTATGAGTAATGCCATCTAAATCAATTTGTTGGCAGCCAGTTGATATATTTATGAGTAAATGTTACTTTCTCCACTTTTTTCGAAATAAAATTTACTATTAACGCCAAACTTGATTTATTCAATTGTCAGAGGTTGAATTATCCTTAATATTTCCTCATCTGTATATGTCTATAAAGATACGAGTCTTTCCATTTGGGCAGGTTTTTCATGCAGAATATATACAAAGATCATGTTGACGACGCTTTTATGTTGAATGACGGAGGAGATATTAAACGGTCTGAGACGATTTGTTTGGCTAGATCTTCATTCGTATTTTTTTTGACACGATATTCCAATATTTGGGCAATGAAAGCACATTTAAGGAACGATGTTAAGTTAAAAAAAATATAGGTAGAGATAGAGAGTGCGGCTTACCGTCCACTATACACAGGCTAGGTCATTTAAGGACTAATACAATTTTCATTACAATAATTATCTTGCACGCATAAGTCTTAAGCAGTGGGGTGAAACCGGAGACTTAGGAGAAACCCAAGGGGTTGAACAGGCGACACTACTCCTTGAAACGTAAAAGCTGTTCATAAAGTTGAGTTAACTTGTTAATAAAGTTCAGTAAAAGATGTCGTCATGTGCCACAATGAAGCTAAATTCGACCAATAAAGTTAGTTAATAAGTTTAAACAATATTTTTTCAATATACCGAATCGCACCAAACAACAGGCAAAAACATATATAAGTTATCTCCAAAAATATAAAATAGTCAAATCTTCTATGTATACAACCGTGGACAAAATATTCCTATATTTCTCCGACTGGGCATATGAAGACGCACAAACTAGTACTTGAAATGAAATGGGGTTTAACGTCCTACTCTTCTGCACCTAACCTGGGCTAATGGAAGACGGGCATACGCCATACAGTGTGCTATGAGGGAAATTTTGCCCGGGCAGCGGCACTACGGCCTACTCTTATATCGAATTCCAACTGCCAAGGGATCTTTTACGCGCACGCCAATGTGTACACGGGACCTCGGTTTTCCGCCCTATCCGAACGACTAGACAGCTGTCCTTGTCAGGCCCACCTTCTGCATCGCTGACAAGGGGAAACTACGCCGAAAAATCGAGATGAACTTTCTCGGCCAATGCAGGGATCGAACACCCGAACTCCAAGCTAGCGAGCCAGCGCCTTGCCCACTTAGCCACCGTGATTCCCCCAAACTAGTACAGTTTTACGGTTGCGCCAATACTTTTGGGTATATAGACAATGATTTATATACATACAATTGTTGGAATGAAATGGTAAGATATGTATATTATATTAAATGTATATGTGTAGATGTATTTTTAATTGATAATATATCTTGTTCTATATTATGTATTTTTGCACTATTTCGAATATGTTAGAATTGATATAATTTGAAAAATCAAGGTTGTTATATAAAATTAGATATATTGTAACATTTTGATTTAGATGATGTAGGTAATTGTGTAGAATTTTTCTTGGGACATATGAAAAATAATGGTATTTATCTTCGTCTTCAGAATTATAAACAGGGACCGGAATTTAGCTAATAAAATGTATCGATAGATCCGCATACATTATTCAGACCGCTTAGTTGACGTTCGATCGGGCCCCATTTTCAATTATCCGATAAGAGCCACACAAGTAAGTATATATCGTTCAAGTTGACATACAACTAATTACATGGAATGATGTCTCTAGAGGACTGCTCAAAAATTGAGTTATGTGTTTTCAGTAGATAAACTTGAAACTTGTACTAATAAACGATGCAAAAAACATAGATCGACCATACCGTGAAGCTAAAGTATCCAAAATCCCATTTTCAGGGACTCTAAAGTAAACGAGGTTTCGAAAATAGCGATCTGACTTCGTGGGTTGTCTGTCTATGACTATGAATAATAATGGTGATGAAATTGATCTTTATAAATAATAAAAATCGATTTAAGAATATGATTATTATATGTTGTCTTTCCACAAATGAAATATTGGAATTTCAACAAATCTTAAATTAAATCCTGCGGTCATTTAGGTATAATACAATCGGTTAGAATCAAGGCGCAATGCATGTTATTTACTCTTTCTAGAAGACCCTTTACCACTTTAGCTCCCATGGCTTATATGTGTTTGTTTTAACTTTGTAATTGTAAATTCTTTATAGCAATGAGAAGCCGTAGACTGTAAATATTTTAACCTTTAGTTTAAACATGACCAGACAATCATATTTCTGTATATCCCGAGGCGTTGGGGTTTTAAAATTTATAGATTATCTGTAATTTCAAAAATATTTAATCCGAATATAAAGCTCAGATCGCGTGACAAATTTAATCAAGATATCTGCATATCGACTATTACAATTGAAATGCCTGGGTCTCAATATTGTTTTGAACAAACTTATATGACTAAAGGCTATGACAAGATGAATAACCACCGAGACATGATTATATGAAATTAAACAAAACAGAACCTTTTATGGATATATAATCATCCAGATAGATGTTAAGTCAGGGATAATTCTAATAGATAAATATAGCTTTCTTGAAATCACAATTACATTATTTATAGAACAAGGTATGGAAGTCCGGATGTGAAATACATCAATTCCACTGTTACATTTTCTTTTTAGACTACAACTATGGTTGTCGGATCCTTCTCAATTATCATTGAAGAATTGATTTTGCTGTAAATAAGTAATATTATGGATTTAGATGAAAAGGGTTCCAGATTGGGTTCGAGGTCTTTCACACCTAAAAACTGGGACACGAAGAGATAATCTCAACTGTCCACCGAATTATTGCATGTAAATAGAATGTCCCCATTATGTTAAAACTGAATGGCGGAAAAAGTTTATGGCATATATTCCTTCGTGTGTTTAGTGTATGGGAAGAGACTTTATAACTGAATTCACAAATTTCTAAAATTGTGAAATATTTGCGGACAACACCTTTAATGTTAGACAGAGGGCTACTAAATAACACACTTTCATGTGTCCCGTATGATTTTAATGTGTCAATCAATGAAGGCGATACGATGTATAACAAAGATCACTTGGTGGCAATGTGAATTCCTGAAACTCCTTACTTAATTCAACTTTTTGATCCCATTAATTCTCAAGAGTTAAAGGCTTCCCAATGAGATCGTGAATTGGATATTAAGAAGAAAAAAAGACCGTTCTTCCTTTCTCTTAGAGTATCGATTGCCGTTTCATTCAGTCGTAATGTCACTACCTCCCAGTGGTATCTGACAGTCATCCGACCAAAGTGCAAAACTACCTCAACTCACGTGTTCATTAATTTTTGAACTGTGTGATCTGTTTGACAGATAAAGACACATAGCTATCAATAATTTCACTCCCAGTGTCTAGATGAAAATTATTAACTTTTTGGGGAGGCGTATCTATTGTGCTACTATAAGGAAAATGATGAATGGGTATTTAATTTGTTGATTTCGTTCAGGTATATTGATGGGAGACGCGAGCACTCTTGTTTCGGAAATTGTTTTCATGTCATCAGTAATTTAGCCACAGAAGCTAATCATCAAAATTAGGAGATATAACGCTGATTATTGGCTTACTCAGTTGTTGGGCTTTTTCGACATCCGCTTATTAAATTCTATTTAGGAAAGTCGGTAAGAACCAGCACTCCGTATCCAAAGGGATTGCTTTCGAAATTTTCTGGAGATTTCTATCTTAATGAAGTAAAAGTTGCATCTACCCATGTTTATTCTGTATTGATCCTGCATTTCGGTACCAGTATCCCCTCCATCCCCACACTGATCATATGAAAATGAAACGAATCTAGTTACAATCTAAAACCTTAACTTTCAATTGCGGAATATTTTTTATTATTCAATTATAGGATTTTACTATCTCTAATTTTTTTGCATTAATCCCCATCCAGCCTATCTTTGAAATGCATTTTTGTTAAAAAAAAATCCGGGGATGTATAATAATTTTGTGTCGCATAATATAAAGTAAACAACTTGTAAGACTTAATCCGAAAATCGGTCAATTTGTACCTAACTGAACTTAAATCAGATGCCAAAGTTATCTGTATTGGTCGTTTGGCTTCGTTGTGAGATGATTTATGTGAATTTGAAATCCCAAGCGTGTAAGAGTGGATCTGATGGGTTTTGTGGCATCGTGTACATAGAACACGATTGGTATAGAAATAAGGTAAGATTATTATCTAGAGACGGTAAACCACACGGAATTGTAATCTTATATTATTAGTAAGATTTGGGATTAACAATAATTAAAGTTAAAGATGTGAAAAACAGATGTGCCTACTGGAACTTGTAATAGATTATACCCCAAAAAGGAAGTGGTCCATTAAATCGATATCTTACAGGGGCACCTGAACGCAGGGTAGGGTTAAGGGTGCAAATACCTCCTGTCCCAAAACCACACTTTTTTGAAGACTGTCCTTTAAAATGAGATTGTCTGATCATCCTTCTCGCTTCAACTCTTCGCTGATTGTAACAATTGATATGTGTTGGAGTATTGGTTGCTGAGGAAAGGCAGAGATCCTATCTCGTACTCGTCTCCGGTTAGTGAGTGGAGATACTAGACCTGAGTGCGGGTTCGCACAGTTTGCTTTATTCATAAAAATCGTATGGACGAAGTAGGTAGTTTTAGAGTTCCTTGCTAGATCACAGCAGCACAATATTTCGGTTAAGTATACGATGCCGTACTATGTTATGATAAGATTTTATACTTTTGATAATATCCGATGAACTTGTTTTAAAATAGGTTTTTTGTTCCATATGCTATTGATTCTAGGGAACTGGGATGTATTTTGATCATATAGGTTTTGACTGGCAGCCTATCAAAAGACGTCCGGTATGATCGTTTCTGTACATCAGATATAATAGTTCCTTGGGAGGAGAACGGACCGCACCTCTCAACCACCCCCACCCCGCACGTTCCGGCGCCCCTGATAAGAGAGATGTATTCAGACTGGAATTCAAGGAAAAGCAGGCGAAGTGCCAATATCAAGGTATTAACTACTGGTTTACCACTGCACATATAATATTATTAGTCTTAAAATACTCAATTTTGTTCATTGCAGTATTAATTGCATCTTTAAGAAACAGTTTTTGGAAATATATAACAGATAAGTATGCTACTATTTGGAATTCTGTGTTTAGTCTTGGAAGAAAGCCAACCATAACAGATTATTGTAATTAACCGTTTAACACGGTCCTGTGAGTAAGCTTGACCGCATGACTCTGGCCAACACGAGTCTTTAATATTTAATGAAAGTGATGTTAACTTTGTTGAGAACAAGAAGGCCATATTTTGTTGACCTCATCTTAGGGAATTTGTACTAACGTTAGTTGAAAAATTGATTTTGAACGACATTGCTGAATTGTAAATGCCGTAATTAAATTGATTTGGGTTTGTTTGGAAGTGACTTGTAGTGCCAGTTGGCCGGCAGTGCAATAAATAAAACAATTTATATTCAGGAATTTGACGTAAATCTTGCTACATATTACGTTTATTACCGGGGACGAAATTCTAATGGTACAATGCTTTCTCGAAAATGAGATGATAAAAAGTCGGGATAACTTTTGGATGTTGAGTGTTTGAGACAATGAGATTAGAGCGTAACATGGCCATAGCTTTTTTAATTTGTTACATGAATTTTATGAGTTCATTTCACCAGATTTCTTGATTTATCTGGACTGGTATGAACTAACAATTTATAATAAGATAAATTATAACACTAGGCAGGATCCCGTCAAAAGAAATTGGGATCTGGTCGCTTTAGGATACCATGCACCATCAAGTAACACCCTAGAAAAAGTAACCATAGAGAAGATGTCTTTAAAATAAACCTATCTTATACAAATTATTTTCGAATATGTTCATTCTTCAGTTTAAATTTATTTTTCTGTTTTTTTCCCACCATGGCGATCGTAATATCGCTGTTCTTGTAGGTGGCTTTGTTAAGGGTTCAAACGGTGAGAGGGTTGTTCTTGCAGTATAATTAAATCTTCTGCGATTTTATTATCCTAATGTACAGCAATTGTTGATGTCTCCATTTCCAATTTTTATATATTAATGTTAATGATCGCGAGAGATCCAGCCATCATGGGTATTTGAGTTATTTTAAAGAAAGTTCTGATTATTTATACATCATGTCCAATAAGCCAAACTAAGATAAATTATTATTATTTGTTCCTGTAATCTAGGATAAAAAGTACTGCTGGTTAGTCGACATTAAGGTAACTAATATGGTTGGCATTACTGCCTTGTCAGATCATAAGATTTACGTCCCTAACCTTGATGACACTAAGGATACCACGCTACCACATATTGCTTATTCGTCTTTGATTTAAAGTAACGTCATGTTTCGCTTTAGCACAACGTCCACGCAAAGCTGTATAGTTTGGCTTATGAGCGGGGGCAATAACAAGTAATGTCATGCCGATAAATTGGAATACATTTTATCTACATGTTCATCACTGTGGTACATCCCTCATCTGTGAATTGACTAAGAACAGCTATAGGTGCGCTGCAAGTTCGGTCCCATGCCTCCCCTCCCCACAGCACACCTGATAACCTGGACTGTATTTTTAGAAAGGACACACGCGTGCCTTATAAAAATAATATGTATGTCCTTGTGACGCACCCCCCGGCATCAATTACAGGTCTGTATGTGGCAAGAGGAGTCGGTCGCTGCCCTGCGTCCACTTTGTTAAAGAACCCTGAGCGAAAAAACGAATTATTTAAATAAATATATACATGTACCTATGTTAGTCCATATGTGACCTAGTTCGCGTTGATTGGACGTTAAACTACCACTGGTGAAATATAGACTAACTGGGCATTAAATGTAGATTAACCAACACAACATTATACTTGAAGTGTTATGCCTTGTATTGAATAATTGACCATTTTACTCGAATGGCCACTTTCAATTCAACTGTCGTTTTCGATCCGGAGGTGCGATTAAAATATAAGAATATGTTAAAGGCGCTAAATCGGTAACATTTGGGACCTAGAAATTGGCAGAAGTGGGTCGCAACACATATAATACCGTAATATGAATGTGTGTAAACTGATTTACATTCAATGGTTCCGTTTGTACTCTAATCATTTCAAAAAAGTTATGTTCCGCAGTCTCAATCGAAATTTCTAGCGTCTGGTTATTCCAGTCTACACGCGCCGTTGATTTGGCGCAATGTATCTAGCCTCGTTCCCCGAGTCTTGCTAGAACTGGGGATATCAGAAGCCCATCTTTTCCAGTAAGATCACAGCATCAATGTTGATTAAAATTGACAAATAATTCGTGTTTTCAATGTTGAAGATTTCGGATGATATTGAGGTAGAGACTAATACCCCGTTCAGACGTGCAAGTTAAACTAGTTTAACTTATCCGGCGATAGTTAATTCAGCAATTTTCGTAGTCTGAACGCATATGTGGAGATTTTAAACTAGTTTAAAATATCCACCTCCGTAGGTGAATTGAATTCAGCTTTTTTTTTTTATCTGGTTTAACTTTCGGCGTCTGAACGGGTAGGATTAAAATATCTGGATATTTTCCCTCTGGACATGCGCAGTGCGTAGTAAATAACAATCTTAGAAAAATGGCGGCTTCTAGTGCTCATGCGCGTTTACCTCTGACCCTTGACCGACGAGGTCAGGAACATGGTCAGGAATGTTAATCCAGTATAGTGCCAGTATCTTAAAACACGTATGAACGCAAAAATTGCCGGATAAAAATCGTCGGATAAGTTAAACCAGTTTATTTATAAGCGTCTGAACGGGGTATTAGCTACTTAAAGATAAATAAATTGTTTGAATGTTCACGCTATATATTGTGAACACATATCATTCACCAGAAGTGCTTGCTTCATAACAACATATATCAATGTTTGAACACCAAAAACGATTCTAATTCTAGATTATAAATTTAAATGGGCGCATACCGAGTGGTGAGATGTTCAAATCAAATTACAGGAAGTATGCAGCAAAATCAACGTTAATTACATATCAAATATGGCCTTGCTTAACATGGAAATTCGTGATTTATGACCCCGTGGATTTGGTTTGGATATTACTTACGATTCTCTAGACATCAGCTGATTGATGGGATCTTTGTCAAAATCCACTTAATATAACTTAATTCAATAATAAATTTCTCTTTAGTTTCCGATTATCTGTAGGATTGTATCTGAAGTATTATATTATTTGCCTTTCTCGGGTATTTGTAGCTAACTAATAAAGGCATGCTTCAGACATGATGTGTCATTCTAAGCCCCACACATTCGTGATAGAGATCGTTGTGTTGTTTTTTTTTTCTCCGATATATGTAACTATTTAAACATATTTCGTACAATCAGGGGTCGTAATCCATGAAGTTACGGTCCGAAATCGAAAGGAACCCAGATACACCTATTAGTTCAAGTTTTGTTAAATTCGGATAAAAATTGTAACCACAATATACGTCCACAAGAAAATGTGGGCGTATACAAAACAAAGTATAATCTTTATTCCTTTAATTTCCGTTATTATTCAAGAAATTAAAAATTGGCCATCGCAGTAAGAGATTTATTAACCGTTACTAAATTCATTTTGTGCTAAATGATTTTGTAAAATATGTCTGTGTCAAAATCCACAAAAAACACTCCAGTTTTTCATTCAAGTTGGTGATTTTACATGTTTCTGACTGACATAATGACAGTTTAAATCCGAATATTGACATCATCTAAAAAAAACTCTGCCTTCAATCTCTCTTCTTAACGAACATTGTTAAATCTTTTTCTGAACGAATCAACGATTTGAATGTATTCACGCGATTGGAAACGGGGCTTTTAAAACGTCTCACAGTTCGTTTCAACAAAATAGAAAAATCAAAAAATAATTTAGATAGAGGAAAGAAAACCTGTGCTCGAGACGTAAGCTGATCGCAGTTGAATGAAGTTATCTCGTCTGTTTGTAGAACTTTCATGAATAAACCTCATTGTGTCTTTCTTGGACATTTAAAGTGAAAACGCTAATCATTGTCATTTTTCGCAATGGAACTCAAACGACAATATTCTAAACATTAAAATCTTGCCAATCAGCGCCATGGGGTTAATGCACTTTTCAATCGTCGGCGAATATTCGGGAATGTGAAACCGACAGGTCATCGAATGGGCGCCGAACATTCGCCGAGGATTCAAATATCCTCGAAGGCTCCCTGATACTTTGGTGAGTCATCGTTGATGCCTCGGGGAAATAAATATTTCGCGGAAGCTCAAGGGAACCATCCCCGTAGATCTGGAAACTATTCTCCCGAGTCCTCTCGGTGGTTCCGCATCGCTCTCGACTCTCATCTATTTCCATCGTGACATTCTAAACATTAAAATCTTGCCAATCAGCGCCATGGGGTTAATGCACTTTTCAATCGTTGGCGAATATTCGGGAATGTGTCACCGACAGGTCATCGAATGGGCGCCGAACATTCGCCGAGGATTCAAATATCCTCGAAGACTCCCTGATACTTTGGTGAGTCATCGTTGATGCCTATGGGAAATATTTCGCGGAAGCTCCAGGGAACCATCCCCGTACATCTGGAAACAATTCTCCCGAGTCCTCTCGGTGGTTCCGCATGGCTCTCGACTCTCACCTATTTCCATCGTGACATTCTAAACATTAAAATCTTGCCAATCAGCGCCATGGGGTTAATGCACTTTTCAATCGTCGGCGAATATTCGGGAATGTGTCACCGACAGGTCATCGAATGGGCGCCGAACATTCGCCGAGGATTCAAATATCCTCGAAGACTCCCTGACACTTTGGTGAGTCATCGTTGATGCCTATGGGAAATAAATATTTCGCGGAAGCTCCAGGGAACCATCCCCGTACACCTGGAAACAATTCTCCCGAGTCCTCTCGGTGGTTCCGCATGGCTCTCGACTCTCATCTATTTCCATCGTGGCACGAAATAAATTTGTCGGATTTTAAAGGTGCGGGACACACGATTTAATTTTCGTTTTATCGGATTAAGTCCGTGTTATAAACGTTTCCGAATGAATATAAAGTGCTCCTGTTGACGTATATATTTGAAAATAGGTGAGTTTTCGTTTCGTTTGCCTCTTTTAATTTGTATCTTTATTTCCAATAGACCTACAAGAAACTATTAAAATGCAATAAATTATAAATCTTATGCGCTTAATAATGAGAATATAATTATTCCCATGCCTCTCATTTTTGTTCGTTGCTTCCGATTTTTAATATTTTTTACTACCACACGAAACTAATGATCAAGTAATAACACAATAAAGGCCTAACCCTAATCATAGATATCGGTGGACTAATGAACCCATGGACTATTGGGAATTCCCCGTCGCTGGTTTCTAATATCTAATAATATGAAACGAACATAATATATTAAACAATAGGAATCCTGACTTACTGAAAACGGTTTTCGTAGTTGTGGGTATTGG
Source organism: Patella ulyssiponensis (assembly GCA_963678685.1). Lineage (NCBI taxonomy): Eukaryota > Metazoa > Mollusca > Gastropoda > Patellidae > Patella > Patella ulyssiponensis. The sequence continues at coordinate 47,638,832 of OY783229.1, read as the reverse complement.
AAATAGCTGTGTCTACGGTGAATGCTGATGCTCACGTGATGATTCAACTGACTCTTCACATTGATTGTGGAAAAACCGTATAGAATCTTCAGCAGGTACTGTTGGTGCTGCTGATACACATATGTATACCAATGTGGAAAAAACCTTCAGCAGATTATGTTGGTGCTTCTGATACACATACTTATAGCAATGTATATTGCTGCGGACTTCTGAACCCGCTTCAGTGAACCGATTTCGTATCTGATGTTCACTGAGTGTTAAATAAATAAAGACACTGAACGCCGTTTTGGTTTGGCTGATTTCTGAAACAACATTTGTCATAATAATGCTACTTTTTGCTACCAAATTTCTGCTACTAACAATTTCTCTGTTAATTTTAAATCTAAATACTAGATTGGCGGATATAAATGAAAACGGGCATACACGTGCTGAGGAAAAGTTTGCCTTGACCATCGAAGGCCTACCTTGGTTATTGGCTTTAATCCAAATTAATTTTAACAAAATAGTAACTGGACTCATGGCCAGACTATTTTGTGCTCCATTTCGTTGGTGATCTGATTCTGTATAAAATATGTTTTGCTATTTCAATGATGGGTATATAGTTCTAATTAGTAAAACAATGTTAGCAGTGAATAGGGCTATATCTAGTTACTTTTGCAACTGTCCTTTGGCGAACGATATTCGCTGACAGTTGCTATCCGGCCTTCTATAGCTGCAGTATGAAAATACGGTAAAATACCGCTATTACCCACCCCTATTCTCAGGCTGTTTTAGAACCTTTGCCGTCTATTTTTCACAACAATTCTTTATTTTTTCACCAAAAGGAATCCTTTCTCACTATATTTGACACAAATTTATAATAATTCAACTCGATTTTCAACTAGAATTTAGCGATGAAATCTATTCTTTATTTCTTTAAGTCTACTGACTCATCAGATAACATATATACACAAACACAATATATACACGGTAAGTAAATACAAACATTATAATTACATACACACAAACACAATATACGCGTGTCCATTAAATACAAACAGACAAAAAGTATGGGGATGGGGTGTAAATAAATTGTATTAAATTGCTAGCCTGAATTTAACATGACTGGAAAATGCAGTAAATATTATAAGCTTCGTAAAATCTTCCGAACTTCTAAAATGACTTTAAAAGGGGGGAAATACGCTAGATTATTACCACAAAAAAAGATAAATAAATAAATAGTCAAATCAAAGGGGGGGGTACATTTTAGTTATGTCAGTTTAATTATTATTTAATAGAGTGGTTCTTTTCTTGTCTGCAGAAATGAGAAATTTGCCCAGGTTCCGTATTTCGGATGTAGAAGTTGTACTTAATAATTGAATTAATTTAGGATTTCGGTTTGCGCATGGCCGGGTCTCGTTATCGCTCTTCAATTTAAACGTATTTGGTGTATGTTTTTAATCGCAGAATTCTACTTGAAAATAGTGTTGAATCTTTATAAATATGTGTCAGCTGTGGCATGAAATGATTCTTTTGGCGAATAAAGTAGAATCAAGGTGGAAAATAATAGGTAAGGATTTTCATACTGCAGCTATAGAAGGCCGGATAGCAACTGTCGGCGAATATCGTTCGCTAAAGGACAGTTGCAAAAGTAACTAGGCTATATCCCATTCCGAAATCAGTGACACGCTCGCCCCTACCCAATCTATTTCGGCTTTATTCACTTACGCACACATTATGCAAGAGAAAAAAGTTTTGCATTGGATAGATAACAACTTACAAGTTTATATTGTAACCCTAATGCGTGTCGCTTATATCCAGGGAAAGCCATTGTGCTTGGCTGCCTCCGATCTAGCGTTCTCCGATACCATTAGCATTCATAAGCACTTCTGTATAAGATAAAAGGTAGATAAAATAGACAACTGTTTCGGGCTGAAACAAGAGTCGTGCTTGGGCTGATAAAATGAGTAGGGCATGCCTTTCTCTTATTAAATTGGCCAAGTAAACTAACATATCTGAATTTCAGTTCCTACTAACATGGAATTTCTACTTATCCATTCATTTCTAACTACTTAAGATTCAAACCTCATTGCTGCGAATTCACGCCTCATTTCTCTGAGACCGTTGGATGTATATTACATGTATACACATCTCGAGGAAGTGTTATTGTGGTGATTATTTGTATGTTTCCAACTTAAGGTGGTATAACAGTGTGTGCCAAATCCGTATAATAAATAAATAAACTAATCAAATATTGGTGTACGTTGGTAAACGTGGTTGACAATTATTTGGTTTAATAGTTTTATTCAGTTCTTGATATACACGTGGTTTTGTTGAAAATGACCTTGCTAACATTCTGATTCTGTCAAAACATTTCTTTACCTTGCTAGTATTATCCATTAGACGGAAAAATATGTTTTAGTTAAATACATATTTTTCGAGTAATTTTGCCGTCTAATGTAGTTGATATGGGTATCTATTTTTGGCGTCTCTGTTGCAGCTTTTTATGTTTATTGTAGTTACCCTGCATTGTCCAATTGAACACAATTACAGACACTGTGGAAGCCTATACATTTTAATGAACATGGATATCAGACAACTTCAAATAAGAATGGTAGATTCAATATTTCGCACATACATTTTTTCTTGATATTTAAATGGATTCGTTGTTAATAAATGGATCCAACGGCGGGTCTTTAAATTACTGGTGTCGACATTGTTTCCGACACAGATATTTTCGTTGAATATATTGTTTTCGGGTCAATTCCGGACTAATTTTGCGTGTGTGTGTTGTAGATTGTGTCGTTTTGGGTACTTATATAAATAAGTGGGTTAAATAAATGAATTTCCATAGAAACTAATTTTGTGTCTGCTCTGGGAATATGTACCTAATTGTGATGTCTATGCTGTGGATTTTTTTGTGCTGTTGCTGCGTAATTACCATGTACATAAGATGGTTAGATATATATATATGAATTTCCAAAGAAACAGAGAAGTGGTATCGTAGAACATCCAGCCTCGGCAATTAGCCTTGGAATGTATAAACCTGTGCTACTTAAATACAGACCACGGTTCGCCAATTGTTTAACTAACATCCTGGATAAGCTATGCAATGCGATAACAGCAACGCGTGGAGTTTAGCGTCTGGCCAACACGACGCAGGTATCATTTAAATGTTACAAGTGGGGCGTGGTCTGGAATAATCCTTATCTTCCTCCCAACCCAGGTAGGGATTTTCGAACCTGTTGCATTCTAGTCGAGAATACAAAGTCCTTACGGCGGTCCCCTACAGAGCGATAAATAGGATTGTTAGTTGTTAAGCAGGGTAGAATAATTGGATTGTGGAGAAATGGACATGTTCTGACTTTGCCAACACGACATCCTCAAAGGATATTTATTCATTAAAATTTATCTAATCGTGAGAAGAGAACTTGTCACGCAGAAAATGGGGGTTCAAATGTAAATAATCCGATGTTATCCGCAACCCTATTACTCGTAAATCTTGAAAGTAGACTGAGTTGATAACCACTGGGAATTGGCCACTTCCCGCTCAAATTTGTATTTGATGAAGTAATTTTGTTCCTTTACATTTTTTCTCTTTGACGACTGAACACACGAAAGTAAATACAGCATAAGTTAAAGGATATTCTAAACCATTCATTCATTTTACAAATAAAATTGTTATATTTCGGTGTACACTTTTGCTACTTTAATCGATGTTCTGATCATTGTTATAGCAATAAACATGTAATTTATCTTACTATATATGTAATTTATCTTACTAATTCATCTTACTACTTAAGGAAGCTTTTGGCAGTGGACTGGAAGGCAATTCAATGTCAGTTATTTTCTACTTCAAAAATAGTGACTGGCATCGTGCACAAGGTATGCTTACTCTTTCTGGAACACCTGATCTGACTTTTTGTAAGAGTAGTTCATATATACATGTGACTAAATATTTTGTTGAACTGACTTTAGCTTTTAAGCATTTTGGGTACTTGCATCTCATTATATATTGGTAATAAGGTTCTTGTATGAGATATGATCTATGTGGCTTGTACAGAATATTAAACTACCAAAGGTTTATTAACTTTGTATGCAGTCTTTTGTTTCTTGGTATCTCATATTTCCATGGAGTACATATCGCGATAGTGAACATAGTTTTCAGTCAACGATAGACTTCAACGACCATCTCATTCATAAATGAAAATCCGAGGTCAATAATCTCACTGGGTTATTAACGAAGAAGACGTATTGAGAGTATTTTGGCGTGTGTCGACAACTTTTTAGTAATTGACGAGTGTTTACTGAGGAGGAATCACAATTGCCTGGTGTTTACTTTTTTATGAGAGTAGCTTTATTTCCAAATAGCTTTCCAGATTGCTATCAATATTTCCACAGGAGGTTCGCTATCAGTATTATCCGAGACAGTTCCTCGTAATTTTCTCGTGTCCCTGGTGCAGATTAGAGGCTCAGTGTACACATTGTCGTCCAGCAAAAGGATCCTTTGACAGTTTTACGTCTAAATACGAGTAGACCGTCAGTTTCTTTCGATTTTTAAAACAGTTAAATATATCACTGTTATATCATAATGAAAGTTGACCTGTTTCAATAGACAGGTCTAATTAATCTTGTTTTTTGTATGTTAAACAAGTCAAGGTATCAGCAACAAAATATAGGATTTCGAGAAATTTTACAATGTTGTCATGCTAATTTTTAATTAAAAACAAACAATGTTCAGTTGCCATGACGGCCTTGACTGCATCATTAGGTATCAGTTTCAACGAGGACATCCGAATAGCTTTATGAGAATTTGGCGAGGATATTGTCAAGGACGTGTTCTGATTGAATATTGTTAGACAATGAAATTCGGTTAGCTGATTGTTGTTTACTGATTTGTAAGATATTATCGACATAATTCTATTGGAATGTGAAACTAATTGAAGTTGTATTTAATAACGCTAGATTGATTAGATGTCAGAATTACAATTAAGGAACTTCCAGCAGTTCTTAAGAATATGTGATATCAGTTAAGGCGTTAAAGATATTGAAAACCACCGCTAATTATTTGAATATTCCTACAACCTTAGAAAATGCAGAAATTAATGAAAATGTCTGGAAACTCCCGACATTTAGGTTAGGACCTTTGATAGACGCAAGTGGATCGTATTCAGACTGGTGGATACGTCTATAGTAAAGCAGCAATTGTTATGTTTTAATTAATTATAATACGAAATACATGTACAATGTATACGTTTTTGTATTCTATTAAAACCGAATCTTACAATCGAAAGCGTTATCTTCCAAATCAGAAATATTCAATTAAATAAGTAAAACAAATACGCCTGTCGAATTTCAACAATTTCGGTACATTACTTCCAGAGTTAAGGCACTTGTTTCAGTTTGTAGAACCCTCTGAACCTTCAAACTACGAAAAGTATAATCTGATCTACATGAATTTGTCTTGTAAATGCCCACCATTACTTACAAAAGAATAAATATGCGACAAGCCTTGTTGACCGCCCGGGCGATTTAGCTGTTATGGTCGTATGTTTCGTTGTCTGGCAACCCACCTTTCTCTTAGCCAGCCACTTAACAAAAAACTGTTATAAGAACTCCTTAATGGGTGCCTTTATTAATTAGTGATCTGTAGAATCAAGGGTGACATTTAACTAGCGCTCTGACAAACTACAGTATCTTTTTCAGTTAGCGTTACATGTATATCTGATTAAAAAAAAATATATGCATATTATTCAAATCACGTAAAGCAATTCCTGTGATTAGAAATCAATCTGTCACAACTTGGCACCAGGGACATGTGCTATTATACCCTATCCTTGTATTTAACACCGATATCTCCACTCTAAATATTTTAAGCGCTAGTATCGGGAATCTTAATTGCTAGATTTAGTTAGTATCATTCTCAGACTGGCGGTAAATCTGAAATAATTCTGGCTCTTGCACTGAGACACTCTTTACATTATCGCCACCATTCGCGTATGCCCCAATGGGGTAATATGTTAGTAATTATCTTTTAACATGACCTTATATAAATGACATGGACCTGGATTCAAGAGAAACATTGGTAACGCGTTTTTATTTTATTGTGTCTGAGTTATATAAGATAAGGTTATATAAATGTGCCTTCATAAATTTTAAAATGGCGTTAATTTGAGTGTCAGATCGTAAGCTTTAACGGCCTATGGAATGTCGATTTGCTTTTAATCCTATCACAAATTAACAAGAATACCTTTGACACACCAGGATGTCATTAAAACCCACATGTCTCAAAAAGATTAAAGCCTTCTCCAAAAGCAATAAAATGCTTATTTTAAACTCAACTGAACCTTAAAATGGCTTCTTAGACGGAAACAGTGTTTCTCCATCGTTTCTTTGGTTTTTGCATTAAAACCTCTATTCTTTAAAAGAGTTAAAGCTTCACCGGAAATAATAAAATGCCAGTTTTAATAGTTCACATTGAACCTTTATAAGATAACGGCTTATGCACAAAAAACTTTTCTCCTTTGTTGTTCTGGTATTTTCATTCTATATAACCGTTTAAATATGGTTCAAAATGAGCCCTAGATCTAAACGTTGCGATGTCTTTCAACTCGCCAAAACACTTCATGACCAATGAGTCTCTTGCATGAAGTCTTTGGTGAGAAAAAATTCGCTTTTTTGATGAAAATATATATACTTTATGAAACCAAGATCAAGAATTTGCTATCTCTATTATAGCCGAGATCAGCAGCTGAAACTCCCCTTGTAATCGCTGTTAGCTCTCTATGTCAATCTCATCCCATTATTCACTCCATCTATTGGCTTTTTAGATCCATGTAACTGATGGGTAAAGTCACGGAAGTGTGAAAGTCAACATGTACACCAAGATAGTTTACTGAGAGAGGACGTCATTTAACACTGTGAATATAATCTGATTTATTGGCGATCCAAGTAAAGGGATTAGCTATAAATCACATAGACATCAATCTAGCTAATATCAATTTGAAATGTTGAATTACCTAACAAGATGAAAGTAATGTATTGACTATACGCTAGTATAATATACATGTAATGTGGCGAAAGCAAAGTTTCCTAACACGTACCGTTTTATGGGGTCATATTTTACCTAATACACACGAAAGCTTCGGTATGTCGTTTAAGAAAATCTAAAATGTTCCCTAACTTACAAAGGAAAATGACATCGCACCTATTAAAGTCGATGGGATACACGTAGATTAGATTACAGGGTAGTTATTACTACTGCAGAATTAGCTAGTATTCGCCAGCACTCAACGAGATCTTTCTTCTTTTACCATTTGGCTGTATTGATTTCCAAAGACAACCATCGATATGTTCTAGGCACAAAAACTGTATGCTATATAAAAAATATATTAACAAAAGCTACTGTCATTTTGTTTTACACGGGCAGACGTTCGGGCTTTATCTTTTAACTCGTGAAATAAATATAAGACAACAGAACACACCTGGATATAGTTTCTTTAAGACGTTCTACAAGTAACTTGTGTAATTATGGCCACCTATTATCTCCTAATGCTAGAATTAAATTAACTAGAAAAATTGGTCAAACACTTTCAAAGTTTTATGGAACCTCTTAACAGTCTTTTTCTCTTATCGCCTTCTTTCTGGTTGACAGCATTTATTGGTCTCCAAGAATGATTAATAGGGTTGGTTTTCTGGAGTCTGTTTAAGTTACGGATTGTATTATCCACGTGTATACAGTGTGAAATTAAAACTGTGATAGAAAGATAACTGGGTCTCATTATTATCAGAGCAAACTGTAAAATGTCCACGATTTTATCTGTAATATTTTTATATTTTTGTTCCAAACGATCGATCCGGTTGTAAACGCAGGAATAGAAGCTAACTGCTCAACCCCCCATTCATCACAATTTTTATGAGGATGTATAAACGTGAATGATGTAGTTTGTAACATGAACATTATTTCGGACGCTTAGAAATATAATACAATGTAGGACGGACTGATACAAATATTGGTTCCTACATTTTTTTTCAAACAAACAAAGCATTGCATCAACTCGCCATGTGATGAGCAAAGATGATGTAATACCAACACTGTTGGGAAACGAAGATTTGTAGTAATGTGTTAATAAATCACATGGAAAAATCGAGCGCACGATCTAAGAACCAGATTTCCTATCAACATAAAAATCAACATTTTAGGAAGAAAAAATAAGATCAAGACCTCTCCATCTATCTTCGTATCACGAGGCGCAACCATTGGCACCATGTAATCCGTTTCCCAATATCCCACTCGCTGTAAGCTCTGGATGTCAATCTCAGCCACAAGGCAGCTAATTTCTTACTGCAACTATTGACTTTTTTATATCCATGTAACCAATCTGTGAAGTGAATGAAGTGGGAAAGTAAACATGTACACCAAGATAATTTAGTGAGGCATGGTGCTATTTTAGCACTGTCTATACACTTTTATTCATTAGTGATTTACATAACAGTATTCTCAACGAATCCGTTATAAACTCAATTCTAGAGAATATCAATAGTTGAAGTGTTCAATTGCTTAACAAGATGAAAGCCTAATATTGACTGTTTACTCAAATAATTTATCAGGCTTCATAATCTGTTGATTAAAGTCTGCAAGCCACTGATCTCTGCACACAGCGACATTGATAGATGCCCTTTTATTCAATATTGTTAATTGGCACATACAAAGTATTCAAATATGTGTACGAGTCCCATGTCTCCACTTCGTCAGTTTTAGAATAAATAGACATGCGCGACTGCCAATGCAGTTAGATTTGAAAGATTCACAAAACCCTGATGCTATAAAAACCAGATAAAACGTGGCCCAAGATCTATTATTTTGTTTCAGTTAGTATAGAATAAAAATTTAGTTTTCTGAAATCTGTTAGTGGTACTCCTCTCTTGTGTTAAATTCGTAATGCCACTTTCATATTTTGCACGTCAAGAATCTGGTTTGATAGGAACATTTCAGATTTATAAAAATGAAATGGGGTTTGTCGTCCTACTTGTCTGTATCAACAGGGATAATGAAGAGGGAGGGGCATACCTACTCTTATATATCGAATTCCAACTGTCAGGGCTTCTTTCATATGTACGCCAGTTTTCTCCTTCAAAGACATGTTCTCTAATATATATAATTTTAGCTCTATTCCCCAAAGGGGGGGGGGCTACATACACGCTGTGTTATAAGGTCTTACATTGAGTCAACTGTACGTGACAAGGAGTGAGGTCGCATTCAAACTTCGTGGGGGTTTTCTTCCACTGCTAAAGGCTTCTACGCGCAAATATATCTCTCTCTCATCCACAACACTAATATTTCTGAAGTGTTTAATCTTCCACCTAGCATTTGCCGCAATAAACTTAAAGGTGTTTTACAGATGTCAGTCTGCATTAGGTTTAGGATTAAACGTTTTTGGTATTCAGGGAGTTTGGTGGTAATCTTATTGATATGGGTCATTTTTCATATTGTCAGTTTGCAGAGAAATTATACATGTGGGGTTTCTTACTTATATATATTCTAAAACATTTCGACATGATTTATGGCATGCCATGGTGAGTGGATCCGACCAAATCTTTAATTATATATGACATCGGTATCTGTTTAATATAAAGACACGATATCGTACCAATCGTTTAACATGTTTATCTTTATTGATCAGATTTGTTAATAATCCTTTAAATATGAAAAACCATTTTAAAAGAAGACAAAAAAAAGAAAAAAACGGCCGGATAACCTTCAATGATCAAAAAAAATATATATATTTGCTTTTGACTGGAGCCAGTATGTCGGTTTAGTACTAATAATTTCAACTATATCCCAACAACGTTCGCTAAATCTACATTCCGTCAAGCTTTCCATTTAACGATAAGTCCAGATGAAGTAGTATTGCACTACTGGGACACTATTTTTTGGGGATCATATCCGTTTCAGAAGTCAACTAACTAATAGCTCTGCTGTGCCCTTTGGTTTAATAGATTTTCTTTGAACTCAAAATCAAAGCAGTTCAGTTCTTTAAAATGTACTTAACCGAATGACATTTTTGTAGTTGTCTTAGGAAAGTATAATTGATGTATTATCCCCCAAAGTCTGGATTTTAGACTTTCCATATATTGTGATCAATCACATAAATCAGTCCTTGATGATTTGATTGTGTTGTTCTGACACTGTGAAATTATTTATCCAAGCTTATTGGCCAGTGATTGAAGAAGCTGTAATAACAAAGATTATTTTCTAGTCATCGAATTTAATATCCTCTATATTTTCTTGTGTGCATAGATCGGAAATAATAAATTTTCTCTTGATCGTGAAAGTGCATTCAATTCGATTATATATATTTTTTCTTGGGGTATACGAATCTGTCATGAACATAATGACAATTTAAAGGGACTATCCCGATTCTCAACATAAAAGTCCGTGTCCATGTGAAATTTATGCGCCAAAATATAGAGGAATGGTGTATTTACCTTGTCTCCAAATTTCAGCACAAAATATTGAGTCGTTTGGACGTGAACGTCAAAACCGCCTATCCAGACTCGTGACTCTTTTAAGATTTCGTTTCATCTTTTTCGTTGAGTTATCTAATATAATCCAGTGTCGTTAGTTTAGAGGTCTATACAGTGCAGGACCCATGTCCTGTATTTGATAACGAAAGGTAAATTTCACCCACACCTTATTTGTATAAAATATAAATCTGGTCTTATCCAGACACAGTACGGTTTAGGTTATTTAAAAACGTATAACATATTGAGTTAGTTGCTCGACCGTGAGGTAGAGGATTTTAAATGTTTTTAACACATAGTAAAGCAGTTTTATTCACCAAGTATTTGCCCTTTAATATGGTGTATTATTACATTAAATAGCTATACTACCAGAGGTGGACCTTTTACTCAAATGTACATAGGACTTAATAAATAGGAGGGGTAACACAGCGTGTACCCATTAAAAGATCACCTGGAATATCAATAATCTTGAGCAATAACGATATGAACATCTCTTTTTGTCTAGAAGTATATGTTCCAGTGTCAGCATTTTGTGCTTACCACACTAATGGTTGTGACCTGCGTATTGTGAAGCCTTTTTAGAACGAATAAATGGATCAGTCAGGTTGTTCTAAGCATGTGGTGCAACAAGTCCTTAGTGACCTGATTTGCCTTATGATCTTAAAGTACATGTATATAGTAAATATAATATTTAAAAAATTTCAAAAAAAGTATTACTGGGAGACGGAACCGTGTTAAAGATACATATCTGAACTCATCAAAAGCAACGTATTACAACTTTTTACAAATCAATGTAATTTGGTCAGAGATCATATTTTTGAGTCCGTTTTGCTCATGAGAATATCGGTTTAAAGTAAAGTTTCTGTTTTGATTTATAAGCCTTGAGTGTAGTCCTCATAAGCATATATATTTAGAACGCGGATGTTTTGATGATACAATAGTATACCACCAGCACTTACAGGAGTGGGGCACATTATAACGTAATTACCGATATTGTGTTTTAATATATATTTAATATGTAAATATTTCGTTCTTTGTGCAATCATCATAAACAAAAGCAGTGACAAATAATTAAAATCCGTCCTAAATATTAGTCTAAAATAAACCCTTAGTAATGGTAAGAGGGTTTTCAAATTGCATTTAAAACGGGAAACCGGGTGTATTGGATGGGCTGAACTTACACCGCGTCGTACACGACATCCTTCAATCAAATTCAATTTAAACGGGACATACAACATTACAACACCAAAAGCATTACCATTAACTAAACAAGTATGTTGATAGAAGTCATAGACATTTGTCTATCAACCAATTCATATAGTGACGACCGTATATAAAAGAAGGACCAGTTACATATCTCGGTCTTAGCGATTTGGAAGTTAAAAGTGGCTAGATAGTCCGCATCCCAATTATACACTTCATAAGCTGGTGACTTGCTGCATGTAAATGGAAAATTAACGGTAGGGAAATTTAAATATAGTTGTCTATTTCAATATAACTGTCATCGTGTTGCTTTCTGTGGGTTATACACTATCCAAAGACTACGACGATAACTCCGATATATATAAAGAACTTGTCTCCAGATTAATTAATTGCAAATTATAATTCAATTAAAACATATATTTGGCTAAGTATAGCAATATTTGAAAAGACATCTACATAGCACAAGCGCTCCTTCATTATAATTACACAACATAATACGTTCATATCATTTATAAAGTGTAAATAGTTAAGAGATTTCGAAATTAACGAGATATCAATTCGGACATGGGCGAGTTCCTACTTTTAATTTTAACCAAAATTTAACAATTGAATCGACTTTTGATATTAACCACTACAGTAAACTGTAACTAGTGACGGGCTTCCAATATGGAGCATGGTATTCTTATCAAATAGAGTTATTTTTATAATACAACATCAACAAAACTATTGCCACCTTGAATATATTTGATTCTTTGATCAGTCCCGTCATCTGACAATTGTTTAATCTTTATATTGTTACAATAACTCCATCAGTTTCTCGCCAACATTTCTAAATAATTGCCTTAAACGACCCGTTATTGTGCTGTTCTGACAAAAATATTTCTTATTTCGATTGAAAATTTCTCAAGAGAGAACACCTGACTGCGCTAATATACCATTAGATTGAAGGTCGCATTACCAGCAAAAGGAAACAACTTCATCAATAATCCATTGAGACTATGTTGATTATCGGCTAATAGAACGAAGAACTCCGACAATAATTAATCCAGCTGCCTTATGGAGGTGAGAGTGGCGAATCCCCCTTTATTTGCGTAGAGCTATTCCGATCCAAGACGTGACCATCTATAGTAATTGGGTTGTCTCTGCGTATAATCCCTAGGTGCTTGACCACGAAACAGTATCTGCATATTTTTCTGGAGAATAGTTGAATATAAAATCAGATTCCAAAGTCAATTATGTGGCTTTTATACACGAACGGCCTTAGGAAAAGATAACATTAAGAAGCATGCATTTGTTTTAAAACATCTAACTGCCTTAAAATGGCAAGACATTTATGCAAGTCGGAATAACCTGGCGTCTTAATCATACAAATTATTAATCTGCATACTGATTTAAATTTATGACAGTTTTAAGCTTCGTTATACAAAACGCTTTCAACTAATATCCCCTGTTTATACTTCGCTATTTAAGGAGTTGGATTTTCAAAATTTATTTTATGAAATTTGGATATACTGTAAGTTGTAATTAATAACAAAATACATTATGTTTTTACATTATGCAGAGTTTGTGTTACATAGATTTAGGTTGTGTAGATTAATAACAATATTGCTGCTTTTACAACTAATGGTACCAGTGGTCAATGGGCTGGCTATAAGAGAAAAGCTTCCATGTGTAACTTGCTTGGACTTTTTAATGATACATGCGCCTGGTGGGAATTATAATTATTTGGTCTAAAAGGTTTAAAGAATGAACAGCGGGCTATTATCATGGCAGAAGAAGAGTGAAAAGTGGGTTGGCATTCGATGATACTGTTAAAATTTGGTGAAGTCGTCGTTTATTCATTTAAGCCTGTTCAGCCGAGTGTAGGTTTCTCTCACTTATGTAGGTAACTTCGTCGTGACACAATATGTACCTGGGTTTTGACCGTATGTTGCCGCAAAAGTGTCACATATCTTAACACATAAACATTTATATATTATATAGCGTTGCTATTTGTACCATCATTGCGGTAGGGTGAAATTTTGCAACATTTTCATCATATTAAAAAAAAACCTTGCTGTTTCAACGAAATTCTCGTGGTACCCTTACGTCGCCAAAATACCGCACTCGCCTTGCGCTACCTTGAACTCACAAAGCACCATCTGACTTACGTATTTCCTACGCTTGGTGGGGCAATAGGCCACAGATCACTAATTATTTCCCCATTGACTTCAATGTTAATTCTCGTCTCTTAGATCGGCTGTAACTTTTTCCCAAATATTCGTTGGGTAGAACGCTTTCTGCCACAGATGGAGCCACATGTGGCAAACTCTGGCCCAAAAGCATGTACGAGGTTCACCATGAAAAACTTGAGATACACAAGCTGGAAGTAGAGACAGCTAACCAGGTAATTTTCGGCCCCCCTTTCAACGTAAGCAACCTCACAACTCTTTATCCTTCCGCCTTAAAATCATGAATATTCACCAAAACCTGGCAGAAAATGTATTTTCAAACCCTTTTCTTCGATTCTACACCAAAAAGTAAACAAAAATCACCATGCAAAAGGGGGAAAAAGGGAAAGGGAGAGAAAGACTAAAAATAACTTGGCCCAACAATTTGTGGGTACCGGCGTAGAAATATTTAGTGATCTGTGTCCAATTAGTACACTTCAAGGAACATTCCTAACATGGCGGATGATCGAGTACGCTGCTCTTACCATTTCAGGGTTTTACTCGTGTGCCGAAATTTTATATTTGACACTTGGTAGGATAGATTGTGCTTGACTGTCTTCTTAACTAATAAATAATACCCGTATAAATATAGTTACAAATCCGAATGAACAAATTCCCTTATGTATTAACATAATTTTATGGTTCGTTGGTCTATGACCATGTCCTATGTGGTGACATATTTATGAGCTCTGGATTGAGGATGCAGTACCATTAATTGTGAAGAAACGGCTAACCGATCAGTAGTTATTGTGAACGAATGTTTGATTGTATTTTTACGTATATTTATTTTCAAATAAAAATTACTACATAAACCGTTTAATCCAACTAGACAATACGCCTGAAGCACAATTTTGGACGAATTAGTGGTACGAAATACAACATAACACATTATTTGTGGTAAGGAAGTCACCAGTGGTATGAAGATGGGCAACGACCCCTGGGAATCGTTTCAAGATGGATTGGATCCAATCAAACAGTGGAATTCTTTTTAAAAAATGAAACCGTACAATTTGCCCGACGGTCTCACAAGCTGGCGCGAATGTTTATCCGTCTTTTAATAAGCGAAAACAGGACGAGAACCTGTTACAATGAATTAGTTCAAGTGTTTTCTTCCAGGAAATCTCATTTGTGACACCGAACTTAATTACATGTAATGTGATTGATTAATATTTGATTTCATCTGGTTTTACATAATATCTAAATTGCCTTACGTTCTGAAAGTTCTTAGTGCTGGGCCCGGTACTTGAGTCTTGGGGACGTGCATTCGTTGACTCCAGGGATCCCCAACCTCTGCACGTCACTGGTCACATGCAAAAGACTTCAGTTCATCTATCATTAAGGATCTTCCAAAGATAGGACAATATAAATGAATTTTATTGTGTGTCTTCAGTTAGCACGCTTTAAGTTTCTAGCGTTACAACATAATAATTATGTATAATAATTACGTACACATTTTCTTTAAAAGCAAATTGTTTTTTGTAGAAATCTTCATTTTGACTTCTGTGAACTTGATATCCATTAAAGCTTAAATCAAAATGCAGCTGTAACTAAAGCAACTAGGACTATTATTTGGCGATAACAAAAACTTGCTCTTATTCATTTTCGATACAGAAAAAGCATAAGAAATTTCCAGATGACATCTCAGGCATTCTTTTAACTTTGATGAGTCAATAAAACCGTCCACTATACTTCATTAGACCCTCGGTTTATCGTAGCAATTGAATAGATTTGTGAAATTGCGTTAGAAGTTAGGAGATTTTTTTATAGTCAATATAAATGAACTTTTTGTGTGGCAGACAAATAACTTCATTTGTACCTTTTATCCTTAAAGGAGACTACATATACTCAGACCGAACACTTAATTATCAAACAATTCAACTTATATGTAAATTTAAACCCTAAATATTTATTTGTTAAGAAATGAGGGCCAATATTTCTTAACGGGGGATAAGGAACTTGATATTTAATCGGTTGTGCAATAAAGATCTCTGTCACGTTACTGCAAGCGTAAGAGTTGTGAATTTGTGACACTTGTTCCCCACCACCACAAACAGTTATCACAGAGTTTATTTAGCCTATCATACACATCGAAACGAGAGGTTAGCCCCTACCAGCGAACGACATTAGCTAGTATGCCATCATGAGAAGCTAATTTGAAGGAGGTTGAAACAGTAATATTTAGACTGTTATAATTTTTTTTAAAAAATCATGTTTTGTATCAAATAGTCTCGATAATCCGTCTTTTGCGTGTTGAATCAACTCCATTGAAATAAAATGCATTTGAACACTCGTCTTTTTAAATACCATTATAGATATCGTTTGCTGGGTTGTTGGCTGATCCAGATCCAATGGTGGCACGATCTTTTCTGTATAAACCAGTCCCAACTTTCCAGAATATCTCCCTACAATAACATAATTACAAATACATTCACACGAAATTATGTATAAGGTATTTACTTCCAATAAAGATGTAGCGTATTTGTCAAGACGCGCCGAAAACTGGAAACCATCTTTGAGGACACCCTCAAATGGAAACCATCTTTGAGGAAGCTCTCAGGTGAAAAATGTAACGGTGTCACAAACTGGTAGACTGTCTCATTGAGTAACGTAAGGAGCATCTCTTGTGTGTTGATCTAATGGCTAACGGTTGTGAGAAAATTGAGAGCCATAAATGCCTTGTAGACTCTGCAAATGAACAGCGAAAAATGGACATGAACTAAAAATTGATTCTCCGTCGAAAAATCATCTGACAAATAATAGTTCTTAAAATATTTGAGAGGGCGTTGAAACACTATATCATCAAATAACATAGTTCGTACGCGGAAAGCCATCTTTAAAGTTGGGCTCTGTGAACATCTAAAACCGTACTTCATTGGTTCTAGAAATGTCGAAGTTTGTTCCCAGACGGTCCATTCGTTTATAATGAATTAAATGTATCTTACAAATGAGAGAAAAATCATTGTATTACTGCTTCCGTCGAAAATTGCATCATAATTGCTATTCCTTGGGTAGACGAAAACATATTTCATTTGCTTAAACCTGATAAGAAATAAATGTTGTCTCAGAACGAAATGGAAAATAAATTATACTTTTTTTCTTCAAAGAGAGCAATGTATTCCCCCTGAAGTATAATTGCTACAAAGAAGTCGTTAAAAGCAGTTTGTATTTTTTGTAACTTTTCGTTGCATGTATCATAATATATATCTGGATTAACCTTACATTATCTTTTGTATATCCTGCATGTCAGCACGCACTTATCTTAAGTATCTGTGTTCCTTAATGCAACATTATGGAAGATAAGACAAACAGTGGACAGTTCTAGCTACAATAGTTTCAAAATCAGGCGCGGATCCAGGATTTTTTGCAGGGGGGGGGGGGGTCTAGGTTTGATAATTTCTTAACTAATTGCGCTCAACCTATTAACGGGCGGTTTGGAGGCCCTCCCCCAGAAAAATTTGGTAAATTAGATTCAATTTGGTGCATTCTGACGTATTTCCGGAAGGTAAATTCCAAAATTACAGGTCTAAAAATCGCCAATAAAATCGCATAGATTTAAGTTTCAAATTTTCAAGCCTGAGCAGGGGGGGTCCGGACCCCCCCCCCCCCCTCTGGATCCACGCCTGAAAATAGATAATGTAGAGGGAATATATTGAAATTTTCAAACAAATTGCTCAACCCTTAGCCGAGAAATCCTCATTTTGATAATAATGTACCCTCGATTGTCTGTGTTACGATAATAAACAATGTCTCGATTATCCAAATTTACAGTTAATCATCAAAAAAACATAAAAAGATCTGCAATGGGCAGATTTACGCTTGCGTAAAGTATGTTTTACATGTTTATTTAAATGATTCTAAGAAACCTACATGTGGCGAGGTATTGGTAATCTTATAACTCGGGCGTGTGGATATAATGTTGGTAAAGCGCATTATATCCAATAAATAAGTTCATGGTTGCATTGATAACATTACAAAACGATCCAGATTTATTGTTAATTTGTTTCATAAAATCTGTT
The DNA here is from genome assembly GCA_963678685.1 of Patella ulyssiponensis. NCBI lineage: Eukaryota > Metazoa > Mollusca > Gastropoda > Patellidae > Patella > Patella ulyssiponensis. Next base: position 47,620,900 of record OY783229.1, on the reverse strand, counting down.
AAAAGATGGCAGGCCGTAAAGCTAAGTGTGTCTCATTTCTTTGCGACTGATGACAATAAAACACAACAGAGGCTTTCGCTTTGAAACATAGAGTAGTTACAATGATTTAAATACATTGCCTATTCTAATGCTTCGTTTGTAGCCTCCTTGGACCATAAGCCAGCTATAATTTCTTTGCCCCTCTGCAGTCACCACAGAGTTACTGAGAACTGTATAGACAATACTAAATGTATGTCTCCATAATACAAATATTATTATAATACAATACGAACAATATAATGCGTCGTTGGATAGTTTTGACATTATCCCATTAATTTATAATGGAAATGCACATACGACCTTTAAAAGGAAAAACTTTAAACATACATAGAAATAATAAAACCCCAATTTAACAATAAGAATGCGGACACATAATATATTTTTATTGAACATTATAATGGGTATATTATTATGATTGCGGGAGTAGAATAACCTTCTAATGTTTCAACACGAAAGTATAACATAGATTAACAGCTTGGAGTGTTGGAAGCAGTTGTGTCAGGTGCTGCTTTTTGGATATTTGTGCGAAAATGTACTTGTCTACTACTGGTTGAAATGAAATGAAATGGAGTTTAACATCCTACTCTTCTGCACCTGACCTGGGCAAATGGAAGACGGGCGCACGCCATACAGTGTGCTATAAGGGAAATTTTCCCTGGGCAGCGGCGCTACGGCCTACTCTTACATCGAATTCCAACTGCCAAGGGATCTTTTACGTGCACACCAACGTGTACACGGGACCTCGGTTTTTCGTCCCATCCGAACGACTAGGCAGCTGTCCTTGTCAGGCCCTCCTGCATCACTGACAAGGGGAAACCACGCCGGAAAATCGAGATGAACTTTCTCGGCCAATACAGGGATCGAACACCCGACCTCCAGGCTAGCGAGCCAGCGCCTTACCCACTTCTACTGGTTGAAAGGTGGTTATTATTACAAAGTTTAGCTTCACTCTTTTCTGAATCGCAAAAGACGAGCACTTATAATACTGCACCTCAGGCAATCCTGAGTTGGAATCTGATACGTCAACAACACTTCCCATTTGTCAGGGTTTGCCATCCGTTCACATTTTGGTGTCCTGACAAAAGAACCATTGACAGTTGTAAATCTACGAATAGGGTAGATTGACAAACTGCTGAATCTGATATTGTTTATCAGAAACTAGCTTTTAAACAACAGGTTGTTTGAAACAACATATTTTTTTATGATGTCGCCGGAAGTTTGTCTATTTAAGGTAATATAATATCCTCGTTTTATCCTTAGGGAAAAATATCCACTATTAACGCTGTCTTTTGCATCAATGTATTGGCTTTCATATCGCTATGAACCACATATTTAATCGATTTGATGTGCTTTGTGATATGTATTATCAATTTAGGTGTCAATGTGAATAAAAGGACTTGTGTGATATTTCGTTTCGTGTTATCTGTTATATTTCTTTATAACATGACAGTTGCTTCTACACAGATATAAATACCGGATACCATAAAACAATCACAAACAGTTTATATTAAACATCATAGACACAGTTATATAACTAAGTCCAAACTATCAGTAAAATACCTTTTCAGAACTATATGCTTCTGAGTCTTTTATGTTTTTGTATAATTTTGTTCGTAATGGGTTTTTTTTTTTGTTTCTTTGTGTTTATGTGTGTAATAGGCCAATTCCGAACTTTATTCTTTACAAGCATTAGCACAGTGATGAAATGACATGGGTGTAACGATCCCATGCTTCGACACTAATCAAACTAATTACCGCGTTGGTAGTCTTCTGTGGGTCCCGCCACTATGTCAGTTTTTAATTCCTCAACAATTAATGATTATCGGATTATAATTAACACCTTAATCGAGTGGGCCAGTTTCGTGGTGTAAAGGACGTACAACCAACAACGTTGAGGGGTGGTATTCAAAAATAAGCAACCTTGTGACCAACCACCCAAACAAGCTTTCTTTGATGTAACGCTGAAACAGCTTGCTGCCGGTGCCTCTGAGAAGCCCAGAAAAAGGAGGTACCGGTAGTTGGAAGATAGACTGGTAACTGAAAAGCGGCTCCTCCATAGAGGACATTACACCGCCATCCAGTACGAGGATGCCATCTCCCACTTAGTGCGATTGTAAAATTAATTTTAGAATTATTGAAAATGTATATTTTATAGGAAAATATTTGTAATTGAATGGACAATGGTTAAACGTTAAACATTCTATGATAAAAATGCATAATAATGTGCAAAAAAGTGGATGTGAAATGGAATATATAGTATTGAATTGTTGAACTGTCTTTCAGTGGACTGTTTTAATCCTCTGGTGGACCCTTTTAATCCTAACTAATCCCCATTGCTGCATCGTTAATTGTTAATTAATTCCTTAACAAAGGAACGGTGCAACCAAAGGAACTGGCATAGTGGGGGTAAACCGTTTAAACCATTTTCAGGGACTTTATCGAAAGCTTGTTAATAATGTTTTACTCTTAGCAGGCCAGGTTTATTTTCATTTCCGATAGGATTATGTTACAATTAAACCTTAATTACGTTAGTTTTCTTGGTCAAGGTGATAATTCTTTAAAATTAAAATTCGGTACATTTTCTGTTATGCTTTCAAAATCCTAAATTCGTATGCAACGACCCCTCTTCTTTTCCGACATTCAATGTAATTGGTAATTGAATTGTTCAAAAATCAATACCAGGAATCATTACATAAATGAGGTTGGCTGTTGTTTTCTTTTCAGAAAATTTTGGTGAAAGTTATTCCGCCCCTTTGACGGAAGCTTCAGCGTTTTTTTTGTCAATATCTGCTGAGAAGACTGCTTGACATTAGCTCCATGCATGTTATGCTATACCTCGTTAATTCGCAAAGAGCGGAATCTATGTAGTTTCTTTCCAAACTTATTCTTCAGAGAGAATGAGTTTAATGTATCTAAATGTAACGGAACGGATGGAGATTAATGTACCCAGCTGTCGATTATCGGAACTAGTTAAAATGTTAAGAAATAACGGAAAAAAATATCGCAGCGCATATCCGAGAAAAGTGTTAACATTCGTTCTACAGTTCGCAATTATGCCCGCCCATCAGTTTATTTACCCTACAAACATTTTTGTACGGTCATTTTATTTTTTTTGGTCTAGAATGGAAGAAGAGAGTCTGAATTAACATTGTTATTTGTAGTGTTAGATACTTATCTGTACCAAACCTAGCTAATGGGACGGATTTTATATTTTCGTGACAGAACGGTATGATAATAAAACTTCGTAAAATTACAGTGTAGTGTAAAAAAACAGAAACAAATCTAGTGGCATGAAGCTCAATAACGTTGTCTTGGGACCTTTATTCACATCCTTCAAGGTATAGCAGTCATAGCATGATGGAACAGCATTACTTTTTTTTTAAAAAACAAGACTGTCTAAAGGCTAACATTTCGTTTGATGTAGATTTCAGATGATATCCCAATACAAGAGATTTGATATGTATGTAGGTCAGTAGTGAAGGCGTATATGGTATGAAATGTGATTAATCCGCCAACCAACCACATAAACGTGATCAACATTCTAAATACTGTTCTTATACTGATTAAAGGAATATGGGGGAGGAAGACATGTCATTGTAACGCTTAGAAATCAATTAAAATTACGATAGTTTCTCTATTATTAAATGACAAGTTCTAGGGGTTTTGTTTGGTTATTTCGGTTGAGGAAGTCACAAGATGCTTTAACTTCCGGTAATAGAAATAAACTTACCAGTAGGAAACTAAATTAAATAAAAATTGCGAGTGAACTGGGTTTTAGATAATTACGTAGGGTGTGGTCTGAAAGGGCAGAGACAGGTCTATAATTAACAATGTTATCAATTATAGGCGCCAGAATCGACAATCTAATTAAATTTATGTATCGGTTATTTACCCTGCATTAACTTGCCAATGGTTTCACAGCTGTAATGCGAAATCCTTCTTGTAACACCGCACAAGGTGACCGATCTCTGAGGTACCGTCCATGTGTGAAGTGTGATAGGTAATAATAATAATAATAATTTTTATTAAGGTGTCACAAATCATTCTATACAGTTAAAACACATAAGTTTATTGTTAAAAAAAAGATAACCATGTAAAATAAGAATGATTTCCGGCCATAATTGACCTACGAGACACGGCTACATAAAACATTTAATTCATTTAGTTTTACATATACTTTTCACTTAAAACCCAAACTTTAGCGTATATTAATTCTATCGTTTTGTTTGTTAGGTTTACACAAAAGTTTTCAGAGACTGCCTTCGGTTCATCATCTTAAACAAGTAACATCCAAGTCTTTGTTGAATTGAATCACAATTCATTATGGACTTGAATTTTTGATCCAAATTCATTTCATTGAAAGAATGGTCTAATTTATTGATTTCCGATATTAGATCATATCTAATATCACTATATGTCGGACAAACTAAAAGGGTGTGTTTTTCATTTTCTATCACGTTTAGGTTACAGAAAACACATTTTCGGTCGCATAACGGTAATGGGGGCCTGGAAAACCTGCCGATTTCGATGGTTATGTGATAGGTGTGTGACTTCAAATCAAATGGCGTCGATAACACGTGCGTTGTTTACAATGGACAGTAATAATAGTACAAACTCATTATACACACTCTGGTACGTAATTTACTCGTTCGTGGTCGGTACTACAACATCGCTAGCGAATTTCAATCGGCACGATCAGCGGAAAATATACTCTGGTCTGTCAATAGCATTAGCAAAGAAACCATCACCGTCTTATTGTCTACATATCTATCAAATGATAAAGCGCTAAAAACCCAATGTTAATAATTCTCAATTACAGTAATATCTAGATTATTTGTTATTACTAGAACTTTTGAAAATTACGTCTGCTCCAGGGGCAGCATCTACTGGTTTCTTTACACCTTCGATGTTCGCGAGGTAGGAAAGAATGGAATGCTAGTTTTTAAAATATTTATTGAGTTGTCGAAATGGTGGGCTTCTGAATGAGGGTTCTGTCCACGCTTTCTTTAATGTTTCATATAGTCTTGATAATCCACTCCTGACAGTCAGCCAGAGAACGGTTAGTAGAGTGATCTAGCGCGGCAAATTTCAACCATGGTCACGATGTAACCTATTGTTTTGGAACTGCTCAGTAAACTTTCTTGAAATATGTCGGCGAAATTACCCTATATGGAAGCGAACGTTTCAACCCAATTTAATGATCTGGGTCTATTTAGATCGGAATACTGTCGGAGATTTAGAAAAACACAACAGTGTTTATAGAAGCATAGAGGCCATGTTCTTATATTTAGAAAACAAATAATCCTTCAAGTGTCTTTGATGCTACTAATCACGATGAAAATTTATCGGTTTTATCTTATTGTTTTAGACTTTTCTAAAGCTCGCATCACAATAGCATTTGTTTAAAGAAAACAATCATGCACTAGATGAACGATACTGAAAATAGTTTGTCTTCAAAGGAAATCTTTTACTACATCAAGTCTAATAATACAAGACAATTAAGATAGCAGAAGAACCTTTGTAGTTATGAAAGGGTGGATCGTTTGGATTTAATAGCAATGATCAGTTGCTAAAATGGGAAATTGATTTTAAGAGGTGCTGACTGTTTGTACAATGGACATTTCTGTCGTACTGAGCTCTAGGATGACATAAAATTTCTCAAATTCCAGTGGTCGTCTAGGTATGTCGAAATTGAATAGTAAATAGAGGTGCTGACTGTAGTTGCAATGGGATATTCTTTAGTATACTGAGTTCCAGATTGACATGCACTTATGGATACTCTTTCTTAAAATTTCAGTGACCACCAAGTTTATGTATGAATCATAGATTGATCCCAAAATTGCAATCTTCTTAACACAGTCGTTATAACTTATGGTTAAAACATGAAAATATCAATATGTGTGCATTCTTTTAAAAACCGTAAAAAGGAAGTTTAAAATCAATTGCAAAAAGCGAACTAAAATGGGGTTTTTTCCAAGTGATGAAAGGCAATAACCTTTTCTGTGCATGTCTAAAGGTAATAAAATTTCCTGTAAATGTCTTAAGGCAATAACATTTCTTGTAAATTTCAAAAGAGTATAATAATGATTTAAAACTGTACACCACCCAACAATCAATGTTTTTCGAAACAAAGAATTGTCAGTGTCATTGTTTCAAATTGGTAAATTTATTTTATTGTTAAACCAATTTGTCAAGGTATTGTTCATCTGTCGTCGATATGTCTCTATTAACACTATTAGAAATATTTGTTGTTTTATAAAAAAACAAAACAGTTTTATATGATTTGCGACTTGACTATACACTTATTGGGTTACATGCGAAAGCTGACACAAATCTGTCGAAACATCCTGTAGATTTTAAGTACTAATTTACTGGTTGTACAATATATTTAGTGGTCTTCAAGGACTGTAACAAACAAAGACACAAAATGGTTGGAGTTTCAGTAATTTGTGTGACTAAGTTTTTTTTAAATATGATATTATTCGAAATTAATTACAGTTATACTACCTCTTTAAGTGAGATGTTTCATTCAAAAGTTGATTTGTATCGCCGAAATCTACCAATATTAGTAACAGGCGATTTCCAGTAGTCGAGTTTTTTTGTACTTTCTATTTTCCTAATGCCAGAGTATTTTTAAACCTTTAGTATTAACTATATTGCATCCCCCTTTATACGTTTACCATTAACCACCCCGACTCAATCCCCCTTAATAGATAGCATCTATTGCTTTAATATCCATATTTAAGAAAGGATTATATAGCAGTAAAAAGTGATGTGTATTACTTTGCAGATCTTTAAAAGTTGAAATTATACTTTTGCATACTTATGTGCCTGTACATACACCATGACAGCGTCTTGATTTTACCTCCATGGGAGTAGGTTTATAGTGGAATTTATAGCTTTAATATCTGAGATTTTCATCTTGCCCTAGCCTAAAGGGAAACGTTCCGCTTTTAAATCTAAATTACCTTATATAGCAGCATATAACGGTATCAGTATGAACATCACGTTGGGGTATATCCGAGTCTCAGATGTCTCATTTAATGTTTTCGCCGAACATAATTACAGGAATTTATGATGTGAATAGGTCTGTCTGAAGGGTTAATATTTCATTGATTGGGTCAGATTGAAATTAAGGCTTATGGATTTCGAGTAGAACTCGTCGTATCTGACTCGGTAATTATTTAATGGGAAATGAATAGGGCATGGGGATTACACCTGAAACTGTGTAAGCCCAATGCGATTCCCGGGACTCAAAGTATAAGCGAAATCAATTTAATCCTCATCCCCATTATAATGGAAGAAAATCCCGTTGATATACTGCGGTAATATGTTTATGATATAAAACCGCCCCCGACTAAAAAAACGCAAAATAGAAGCAAAATATTTTTTAAAGCTTAACCTTAAAAGATGTGGGATGGAGCAGAAGCAAGGACATCTTTAATGATTGTAGTTAATTATCAGGATACAGACCATAAATATTGTCGATTTTACCCGGAAGCGCTTTTGGCATAACCATTAAAGTGCTGTCTGTGGTATGTATATGCCGGGAAGAAGACGTTGATTGCTTACTTTATAACATACCACATAGTTTATATGTCGAGACATCAAAAACAGTCGTAAAAGTGCTTTAAAAATAAAGATAGGTTGATACGCACCAAAACATACGCCCGCCATTAACTAAGTTGTTCAAACAGTTATGTGGAAAATAACTCATAAAAGGATCAGATCATAATTAAAGCCTCTAATTTGCAAAAATATTTCGTAACAAAGGCCAATAACTCTGGGAGGTATTATCGAAAATCTTTGAAAATCAATAAAATGATTACTTTCAAATGGGAGAGAGTAAGCGAAATGGGGTTTAACTTTAACGTCCACTCGACACAAACTAGGTCATTTCGGGACTAACATATGGTTTTAATTTTATTTCAATAATTCGCTTGCGCGTAGGGGTCTTTAGCTGTGGGAGGAAACCGGAGGATCCGGAGAAAACCCACGAGGTGGGACAGGCGACCCTACACCTTGCCACGTACAACCGGGGATTCGAAACCACGCCAGTAGACTCAATGACATGCTTTATGATACAGCACGCACGTGGGAACCATTAAGCCACCCAATCCCCACTTTCAAATGGACAGAAACTGATAACCAATATCAGTTTAAGAAAGACAGGTTAATATTTGCAGATTATAGGGGTGCTAAAGCAAGGGGGGGTAACGGTTCTAATTATTATTGACAACCCGACGAAGATACGTTGATAAATAATCGAGATATGGAGAATCTGGGATTATTTTTTGTCTCATCCGTAAAACAATTCCTGTTTGACAAAAATGACCCAATTTATATTTAATAAAGAGTTCCAACAACGTCTATGTACAGTTTTGACTGCACAACGCACAAACTGATTAAAATTTCTCAGAAAAAAAAACATTTACAGAAACAATCCTAAACCCGTAGTACGGATTATTGCGACCTCGTTTGTTCTAACATAATATGTGGGCGTATAAAAATTACTTCCTTAAATAAAGTAAGGTGTCCAGTAATGGACAATTTGATTTTAAAAATATAAATCAGACTGACTTCCGCTAACTCTACCCAAGTTAATCGTATAGTACAAATGCAAAACCAGATTAAATGCAATCAATTGCCGCCCTTTAATCTAATTCTTCGAGAAAAGAGTTTCGTTCGATTCCTAATAATGCGCTCTGATCGTAATTATCTACAGCGACTGTCAATCCGTGTATACCAACTTCGGTTTATTCACCCATCTGAGTAAACAGACACTCTTCGGTGTCAGCAATTTCATCCCGCACCATTAAAATGAATGCTGGATGCAAACTCGGCTAACAGGGTATTGGACAAATATAGTGACCTTAAGCCAATAACTAAAATAAAACCAAATACGAGCAATGTAAAGCATTAGACAAAATTCGAAGTCCTAAAAAACGGTATGGGCAAATAGTGTAATTAGCAAATGGGCTGTTCACCGTGTACAAACTACACGACAAACAGTGGTAACAGGTTTCCGTAATAGAACCACGCAACCATATAAGAATATAATCTTGGATTGAATTTAATGGTAAGTACCGAAATTACCATACATTGAATTTAAAGACATTTAAGGGGATGTTTGACAGTCCTTTGCTTTTGAATTGATTTACAACATCGATCTAAAATGGGACTAAATGTGTTTAGATTTGAATCTTAGTATTCCCACATGTGCTTTTTGATGTCTGGTTACCTACTTCTTGAAATATTAGATGGGTTGAAGAAGTCAGAGCTAATATTCTCACATGTCATAAACGGAATTAAATATTTTATAAGAAAAGAGCTGTTATTATATCTAATATGGATGTTCGGTAATTGTCAGGTCTCTCTCGCGATTCTAACTAGTCATTCCAGTACAAGATAAATCAATGCCTTCGGAAATTAACCAAAAATTCCTTGATTATATTAAAGCTTATGTCGCCTTAGTTTCTCAAGCTAAAAATCGACGTCAGTTATCTATTAGTCTGAATTGGTAGCCGAGTCAGAAATGTGTATATAATTGATGGATACAAAGATTTTTCTTACTAGATCCTTGACTAATGCCATATTCATCAAATACGCGAGAAGAAACTAAGTCTTCGCCTTATTTTTATTTCCGATGAGTGGAAGGTATTAATCCCAACAGCGGCCCTTGTTCGCAGAATTATTGTCAATATGTGTTAGGCTGATCAAGTGTTATTTCCGATCTAATGTTGTGATATTGGAATGGCGGAAAGGTCAACACCGGGGGTCTCATGAACTTCTTTCCATTCAGCCTTTTTCCTATAATATATTGAATTAATTACACGATTCCTAGAATTGTGAAACTGTGTGTAGTGGAAGTGGCATCATATTAATAATTACTAGAATTTATTTAAAGGTCGTCCAAACCTCGTGCTATGTTTTGACCTCGGCGAACTAGCTGTATCATCTGACATGAACACATTTAAATTACCCAAGTCCATCATTTCTGATATCCAACCTGTTTCGCAGCGGTAAGGCGAAACCCTTCTTTTAACTCTGTAGACGTAAACGGATTTATAAGTTCACGCGCATTTCAGGTCTTCGTGTGACGTTACATCATACGACGTCAATAACAACCGCATTAATTACATCGGACGTCGTAACACACACCGATCCGGGCAGAACTGGTGCCTTTTACTCACTTTACACCACATCCCAAACTTAGGGTGCCTGTATTTTCATGTGGACGTCTATTGTTGTCGCCCCTGTCCACCTGCGTGTCTGTTCGCATTTGATTATTCGATTTTGACTAAACTTGTAATATAGGTCTATCTCTCACAGAGTTCGGTTCCTTTCGAAATTGGCATTTATCGGATCATCACTTCATGGATTATGGCCCCCGGAGTGTACGAAAAATCACGTTTCTATCTTGCGGACACTCTAGATGTCACACTTTTCACTCAATTTTGATGAAATAACCCAAAGATCTCGCTTTTTTACCGAGATGTCACCATTGTTTATCCGATTAAAAAAAAGAACTCGTTGAAATATATCGTAATTACACCATATTGATGGTTGATTTCGAATTTCGTGAAAATCAGACAGTAACACTCGGACAAAATAGGGTAAAACTATGACATATCAAGGTTGTGGACCCTCTATAGGTCACAATTTTGATGAAACTTTAAATTTATGTTTATATAACCAAGATTTCGACTCCTTTCGATAATGGCAACTTATCTTCCCGGATGATGACCCCTGGTTGTTCGAAAAGTCACGTGTTCAGCTTGTGGACCCTCTAAATATATTATCGTTAAAACTCAAAAAGGTTTGAGTTCGAATTTCTTACAAATCTGACGAAAATAGCCAGACAAATGGCCGCACTTTGTACGCAAATAATCTAAAAGTATGTAAAGCCAAAGTTGTATCCTTGTGTCATTCCCTATACAATATCTGTGGAAGGGTATGCTGGATATAGCAACTGTTGATATTATAATATTCGATGTACAACGCCTCACACAAAGCAACGACGACTGGTCCTACAAATTTCTTAATCTGGATAAAATATAACATTAATTTTCATTTTAATAAACTCGTGACAATAAATCCGTCTGGAACGTAGCATTTTATTCTTCCTTTCTTATTACCGTTCATTTCCCATTGTTCCACTTCACAATTTCCGTAACTATAGAATAGACCGTAATTGAATTTATTAATAATGTTGTGGGGAGGCAGTCTAATTGAAATGATGTCTTTATGGTTCTGGCGTTCTGTACCAATATTAAAAACAAATCCAGTAAAATATAAAAAAACGAAAGAAAACGAATTGAAAAATCGGATAATGCGCACGTCCTGTATGGGTTCTTATGACTTTCTATACGATTGCTATTATATCCAGTGCGTTATTTGATCATCCGTTCAATTTAGCATTATGAAACAATTTTATTTGACAACCCGACAACAACGAGGCCGTTAAAGATGCATTATGCGAGATTCAGATAAAGAGCTGACATATAATAGTTCCCAAATAGATAATTCAACATTGAAATACTAAAAAATTCTTTCAAATTATTTTATTCTGAGCAATGTTATCACTGTTAACAGTCTTGGCTATAGAGCTTTTATTATCGTAACAACATTACTTGTTAATCGACACTCGTCTTCATTAAATAATTTTAGCTCTTACCATAATGCATCTTTAACTAATTTGCAAACGCCAATGTCGTAATACCCAACGCTTAAATTATTTCTGTCAACCAATTTATTGATGTCCGCTGGGTGCTCAGTTAATTTTATATCAGGATCGCATTAAAACATTGCCAGTATATAATGACTTAAAGAACTAATCATGTCTTAGTTATTGCTGTTCCTTGGGGCCAAAATGCCTGATCAATAAATGTATATTGGTCATTGGTGAGATTATCTTATACTTTTATAGTTGTACCTATTAGTTTTTCTGATTAGTTGATCACTGTCTTACTATGTAAGACCGTGGCGATATAAATAATAGACTTCTGTAAGTAGCTATGGTATATTCACTGACTCATCAATACATTTATGATATTACTTTGATTATTGGGGATAAGAGGTATAATTTGAAGAAAATCGATGACCTCTCTCGTGTTTTTGTCAACCGACCTGTGTTATTCGTATAGTTACAATTAACGTATATAATTCACAATGAGCTTAAATTAGAAGTCCCATAATCGTAGTGTATTTGTCATTATAAGTGGGTTTAAGTATGTACATCAAACGCCAGATTTAGAAGAATTAGCCCAATGACGAGCGTATTATTGTCCAGTAACTAAGCATGGCGTCACCACATTGGCCGAGGAATAAACATGTCAAGTTTCATTGCGATCGTACTTGAATTGGCAGAGCCATAGGCTTTTATTTTTAGATCGTGGCCCACAAGAAGGAATAGTTCTTGGATCAAAATACTGAGCCGTTGGGAAAAAGATTTGCTTAACGTGTGACGTAATTATTGTAATGGAATTCTGTTGATCATTTTTATAAATGACTTGATAATCGTGGCATTCACCACTGCAACATCCGCAAGCCTATTCAGGCTCCACCAAGACGGCGTGATATTTCGTGGCCTTGCATGCTAACAAAACGTTTTATGTGTCCCCGAGATTCAGATAGGTTGTACGGGACTAGTATCATAGATTCCAATACATTTTAATACTTTAAAACGGATTTGTCAAGTTTCATTTGTTACATATATAACGCAGGCTGATAAATATGTCAGGATATCTCAAAATTTACACTCTGTCATTTTATTTGATAGAATGTCCTGCTGACGTGAAACCAAATAAAATTATGGTCATCTCCCACGCACACTTACGATTACATTTCTCTTGAAATCACGGGATTATTAATAATTATACACGACACGCTGCCCGCCCGGAAAAGTAGTTTTACGTTGTTGATAATGTAGCCAATCAAGCACTTTGTTATATTTGAAATCATAGGTTGTTAGAGGGGGAAGGGACATGGGGCTTAACGATAACTCAAAACAAACTAGGTCTGTTTGGAGAATAACATATTATCGTACAAGTTTATTTCAATATGTCACTTATCATGTCTAAGGTCCATCATTGATTCAAGCGATGTGTTTTTTATCCACCGCTTGTATGTGACATGAAGTGTAATATTATCGCCTGTCCAACCTCGTTGGCTTTCTCCGATCTTCCGGTTTCCTCCGGTTAGTAAAGGAAAAACCTACGCGCAAACGATCTATTAAAATGAAAATGAGTTACGAAATGTGTTTGTTTGTGTCGAGTAGTCGTTACACCTCATTTCTCTCTCTCTCCAATTGAAGCTAACAATAGTGCCATTCCAATGGAAATTACATTGCCTATTAAAGTAAAAATTGTTTGATAATATGTCATCCCACAAAGATCTTGTCTAATGATTTCGCAACTATTGCAAAGACATTACTATTCTAGAATGCAATTCCACAACAATATTGACAGGGGACAGAAGTTACTGATGTGCCATCTTGGCTCTATCGACAGCGTTATTGTATGACATTTCTAAATTGATAAAGCAGCGAGAGAACGCTGTGGCAAATTTAATGTGTTTAGTTAGTTTGGAATTTTAGAAATAGAATTGAACATAAAACAATAATTAAATCTAAGATGGGGTCTATGACGCTTGCGTTCAAATGTGGGTCACGAAATATTTGACCGTAAATGGTTGTTTACAGTTTACTTTACTACCATATATTCAGTTTACTCGGAATGAAGATACAGAGCATGTTCTTATCTTGCGTTTGCTTCACAGATCATTAGTTTATTGTATCCGTATGACATCGTGGCTAGCTTCCTAACCAAGGCAGCGTTTCTCGGAATTGCTGAAATGAAAACCTTTGAGTTAAAATTCGTAGATTATTAAGTGTGGTGGTTGCTACACTCGAATAAGTGACTAGCTGTTTGGCCAGCTGAATAAGTAAATCATAGAGCAACCAGGACTATTCTGCTCGCATATATTGTCCAGGGCCCTTATTTCATTTGTGATGAGATGTTTTTCAAATTGGCACATAATAGTAAGTGGCCTTAATCCAGTTCATATCTGCAATGTACATGAATATGCAAAGTAGTACAACTGGTAATACAACCGATTAGTTTTATATATTATTATCAAGGGTACAGAAGGGTATGGATGGTCTATAGTGAGTATAACAAATCTTTGAAAACTTATTATTCTGTGGAGGATAATATGGATATGTATTAAGAATGGCTGTATTGATATACAAGATCTTGAAGCTATAAAATATATTATAGTAACTTGGTGTGTGGTGGAACACTGATATAAATCAACTGGCTTAAATGGTAAATATTTTCAATCTTGCTCAACATGCTCAATCTTTCAATGGGTTTTGGGCGCAGGGGAGATAACCTCAAAGACTATTATTAAATAATTTGTTATCTTTTGCGGTAAACTCACATTATAAGAGCAAGTTAAATGCATTTAAAGTTTTAAAGGTTTATTAAACCACGAGACAGCCATACTCGATATGCAAAATTGAGTGACTATAAAGAGAAGTTAAATAAGATAAATCTATAACTGCCATGTCATTTCGTTGTATAAGTAATATTATATCACCGAGGGCGAACACATGTGGTTAAATGCTACTTCCGGATCCATTTATAAGAGCTCCATTTGTCAGCGTCAAAGATAGATGGATATATGATGCTATACGGATAATTCAGATGTATGGGGAGAGATGACGAATGAGTCTGGAGGTCACGATCAGGAATCGTCTCAGGCCGGGATTTTTTTTTTAGCGTAACATGACCAACCAATTTATTGAGTTTTGATTTTGCGAGACGACGTGATTTTAAGACATCTAAATTTTAAAATTTGAAAAATGTCATTGATAAGTATTTTGCGTTATTATCCGTGTAGTTTGTGTGTGTGTGTGGGGGGGGGGTAGAATAATTTCAAGAGTACTTTACAAATCTAAAAAATGTAAGGCGATATTGTCATTGTAATAAAACACACATGAAGTAAAAAATATATACTGCGTTATTATCCATGTGTGTGTTGGTAGGGGTGTGGGATTTCAACTTTTGTAAGTGTAAGGGAACATGGTGCGCTATCCCTTGCCAAGACCTTGATTGACATAGGGGAAAGACACTGCGAAATACCACGGAACGTTATCGACCAACACCGGGATCGAACCCGGGATTTCCATGTTAGTGAACCAGCGTCTTACCCACTGACCCATAATGGTTTCCTTAAAGAATAACAATCACATTGATAATACATGGGGTAATTTAATTAGTAATGGTATTTGCGAATGCTGCAATATATAAAACTGTGGAGGTGATTATATGTAAGACGAATGTTTTCGATTGACACTTAGAATTGAAGAGACTGGTGAAGTTAAATACGCTTAATCTAGCATTGCGAGGCTGGGGTAAAACTAATATTTACCGGCTTTCTCTGTGTTACTGCCTGGATTACTCTAATGACAAAGATAGCTAGAACTGTGTGAGACGTCCATCAAATTAAAGCCCACATTCTGACTTAAAGTAAATCCTCGAACATGGATTTGAAACGTATTTCGCACCGATCAATCAATCTAAATGAATGGTGATTAAATCTATAAATGTTCCCAATACAATAGGTCAATTTCCAAATAACATTAACTAGAAGATGATCAATATCTAATCTAATTGTTTTAATGGTTTCGACAACTTTTATTATGTACGAGAAAAATCCCATTTAGCAACTCTCACAATTGCAATTCTGTCATCTTTTCATTTTAAAGAGATATGCAATCGAAACGAATTGTAGAATGACCCCAATTCTTCACATTAAATTACAAATAGAATTCGTTAACGAGAGTTTTGGAAATGTGTGGAGGGGGTAGGCCTACGGGACATAAAGCTCGCAGAACGCTGAATATCGATAAGATTCGTCCAAGGATTATCAAGCCAATTGTTGACGATCGAACAGGGTTGTTGATTTGGTGGAAATACAGAAGGGGAACGCAGTTGCTGGGCAAGTAAGACGCTGGCTCGCTAACCAGGAAATCCCGGGTTCACTACTGGCAACGTTCATCGGGTTGTTCTTTGTCATTGGCGCAGGACGAGGTACGATGTCTAATCGCGCGGATAAGACGTAAAATAAGGTCTTGTGTAAGCATTGGCGTGCACCTAAAAGGATCGTAATAAGAGTAAGAATTAGTGCCGGTATCTGGTCATAATTTCAAGTACTAGATGAAGTGTGTATGTTTTCATTTGTCCAATCGGTGCACAACAGTAGGAATGTAAAGCTAATTTCATTTCTGTCCAACTAAATAAGGGAAATAACTCTTCCACGGAATAAGTGCACCAAATTGTATAACCATGCTGTGAACTAGTAATAGTTTGATATCCTCATTGGATTTCTCGAATGGATTGTCAAATATTCTTACATTATTGAGTTGGAATTCATTATTTGTAAATACACGCCAGCTTACTGTTTCGCTCAAAGCACTTGTCCTTAGTTTCATTGAACTATTTTTTTCTTTTCCGTGATTATCACATTATGATTATATAAACTTTTGCCTTTCCTATTTGTAACTACAAGATTAATCAAATATTACGCCTACAAATAATTATGATGATTTTATTACTGCTGTGGACCTATCTTTTTTTCTTGTTACATTAACGATTCTCGGCAGTTCATTGTTTTGTTGGTTACTAAGTAAAGGGAAATAACTACAATATATCGGCATGTTCCTGGATGAATGTGAAAGAGAGAGAGAAATGGAGTTTAACGTCCACTCGACACAAACTAGGTCATTTTGGGACTAACATATGTTTTCAATTCGCTTGCGAGTAGGGGTCTTTAGCAGTGGGAGGAAACCAGAGTGCCCGGAGGAAACCCACGAGGTTGAGATGGCGCCCCTATCTCCATGCCACATACGCTCACACAAGGGTTTCCTTTTTTTTTCAATAATTCGCTTGCGCGTAGGGGTCTTTAGCAGTGGGAGGAAACCGGAGTGCCCGGAGGAAACCCACGAGGTTGAGAAGGCGCCCCTATCTCCATGCCACATACCCTCACACCAGGGATCGAAACCACAGCCGCAAGCCAGAGGTGACCGGCCAGCTAGAGGTCGAAGCGCGGCACTCTAGACCACTAGGCCATCCCAACCCCCCTGAAGAATGTGAACCAGTAAGGTTGGTTATTTGGGCTTATGAAAACGGGCATACAACATGTAGTGTGCTACAAGGGAAGTTTTGTACGGATACCGGTTCTATGACCTACTCTTATATTAAAATCGAACTGCCAAGGGTTCGTATACGTGCAAGCCAATTGGTACACGGAGCCTCAATTTTAGGTGGAACATTTAAAACAAGTTATTAATTTAATATTTGTGATATTATTCAAAATAATTTGTTAATCAGGAAACGTGAAATGAAATCGGAAACTTCAGTGTGACTGCCCTGATCGTTCGTTCGTTTCTGGAGTTTAACGTCCACTTCCAGCGTGGGTGATATTGTAGACAAGACCCTGATCTGGTTATAGTTATAGATCTGGGTAAATAAGGATAATTTTCTATAAATATTATTTGTTTTCAATAACAATGTTATCATTTTAGTATGTGTTTCAGATAAGTATAATAATGCCAATATGGATAACATTCTCCTCAAACTAACACAATGAATATCGGTTGCACTTGAACAACTTAAACAGTTTTCCTTACAACGGACAATTCTAATAAAGTTTTCACAGAAGGGAAAAAGTACCAAATCGATCTTTATTTGTGCGTCCGTCATCCCATGTAATCAAGCATAGTATAGCCTGTATTGAAACGTCAATCAAAGTAGCTATTGCTTTTTTTCCTCACTTGATGCCACTCATGACAAAGATACGAATTATTCAAGAGCCATCTGATGAACCGTGTTTTCTCGCTTAATTAATAGATACACCAATCCCGCTTCACAATTGATTTCTAAATTGAACAATGACATATGTTTTCCTTATGAAACCAAATGTTCATGCCCAATGCTAAAATATAGGGAGGCTAGAACATTATACACGATATGCATTTGATATTGTCATTTTATTGTAATATTTCGATCCCTGCATGGGCCGAAAAAGTTCTTCCCGATTTTCCGGCGTGGTTTCCCCTTGTCAGTGATGCAGAACGGAGAGCATGACAAGGACAGCTGTCTAGTCGTTCGGATGGGACAAAAAACCGAGGTCCCGTGTACACATTAGCGGGCACGTAAAAGATCCCTTGGCAGTAAGTCGTAGCGCCGCTGTCCGGGCAAAATTTCCCTCATAGCACATTGTATGGCGTAAGCCTGTCTTCCATTACCCCAGGTAAGGTGCAGAAGGGTAGGAGGTTAAACCCCATTTCATTTAATTTTTCTAATGTACTTTATAGGAAACCAAAAGTAAGACAATTATCTTTAAAAACCAAAGCTTTTGCGAATCTTTGTCCAATGTAAAAATATAAAATTAGCAAGTCTTAAGATTCACCATTCATTGAAACGCTAATACGGTTAACAAGCGTGAGTGATGTAGATAATTAATTAACGCCTGCCAAACGTAGAGATCAACCCGTATCACTTACGATTTTGTATAACAAGTAGTTGACATGCTAGATACGCCAACACAAGAGATGTACGTACAGGGACCAAGCTAAAAAAAAAAGGGAGGCTTTTGATTCAACCTGGGGTTATAATTCAGGTAGTTACCGCCCTATAGCAACCCACATCTTTGGGGTGTAAAATATTTTTTTAAGTTTCATCAAAACCGTATAAAAATTGTGACCGCCAGAGAGTTCACAACTTTGGTATTCCACGGACCAAGCTAAACAAAAATCAAACGGGCGATTTTTTTTAATACAATCTGGTGTCATAATCCAGTTAGTTACCGACCGATAGGTGCAAGTTTATAAGTGCAGGTGATATAAACATAAATTCAAGGTTTCATCAAAATCGAATAGAAATTGTGACCACTTGAGGGTCCACAACCCTAGTATTACGTACTTTTATACTATTCATGTTCGGGAGTGGTTACTTCTTAGGACATTCATGTTCTCAGATTCAAGTAATTCGAACTTAACTGTCATTGTGTTTAACGGTGATATATATAAACGGTTTACATAAAATTGAATCAAAATTATGACTTCTAGACGTTCCACAAGTTAAAAACGCAGCTTACGGTATTCTAAATCCTCCAATATTTCCTAAAATATATCACTTGATAATCTCATTCTTAAATTAGTTGACTACCAAGATGGCGGTTGATGCTCATTATCTAGAGATAAACCAGGAATATTGTTTGAGGAGGTTAGTTGTAACAGAGCTTAAACAAACTTTTAGAATACCTAAATCAATATTTAACAATTCTTATGATTAAAAGGTAATTAGTGACAACACATTATTTCCACTCGACAACTTAAATTTAGAATTCGTTTCAATAAAATTTCATGTGGACATGAACTTGCAAATCCATGAAAAAATAGAGAGGTTGTTCACGTTGAAAACATGATAGTTTCTACCCACACAACACTGGAAGAATATGTGATCAATAAGGTGTAAGGTTGTTGAAAGGTTCTGAACATTGATTAAGATTTATACAAGTATTGTTAGTTCATTGCAAATCAAGTTTTTCGTAGATATAAATGTTGGTTCGACTAAATTGCTTTTGTAATATTATTCATAACCTTTTCAAGTTCACTGTTCCGGTTTTTACAGTACAAACTATTAAATCGATCTTTCCCGAAAAAAATACATGTGAAGAATATCGACTATTTGAATGATCGGGTATCAACCTGATCATGTTCTTTCTATTGTTTTATAATTATCTCAATGAAGGATCAATTCAGACAGTAATGACATCATACAAATAATCTTCTGACGTCATGTTATTTATAGAAATACGCAAATCTGATCATTGATTGATATTATGTTACCCCATAATGATATTTATATTTATTCTTGTTCTTAACATTAATTAAGTAAATGATAATACATATATGTAGTTATAATATAGAAACCTATCAAAACACTTCATTTTCTAGCAGTGTGATACATCAGTTTTCATTTGATTTGACATCAAGCACATGGTTATGTAAAAATAACGTGCGTCAGTTATGAGTGGGATATGTACTTATCTGCTTTCTCGGCATCCTATCACTAGGTGATTTCTCTGAATGAAGATTCGCTTTTCAAACAGAATGCACTGAACTGAAATAAGTGAATAACGCTTGTGTTTAAGCATGTTTTATTGAACACTTACATCCGTAAGTTGCGCAAGTGAATTTCTTCTGAGCTCATGTACACATATAGCACTAAAAGCCCTGTTGACCATTATGGCGTACACTATTTGCATACCCAATCATGTAAATTGATTTTACCAACATCTTCCCATAAGATAAACCATTCATTCTAGACGAATGTTGCCCATTACGCTTTAAAATTTGTAATAACAAACGTTATCTAGACCGGTTTTGTAAGAAAACGAATTTAAGATATCTGACTTTCCTAATTCCTGAGATTGCTAGTTTAAAACGATAGCCGACTAGTCCTCTATTGAATTATACTGCACTTAAATGTGAATTATCCTTCTAAAATGACATTTGTTAGATATTCTACTAGCACCTGCATACAAAGATTTACTGAGAACTAGAAACATGTGACAAACCAATTTGTTCCAATTTTGGAGGAGAGGAAACAGCACGCACATCAAATAAAACCTGTAATACTATAAACCTTTACCGCCATTACCATAAGATGTTCTGCCAAGACTGTCAAGAAATGTATTGCAACTCCTAACGATGGGACATGGACTAGACAATCGTACATTTGAAATTTAATGAATTAGGAAAATGACAAAGATATAAGGTGTGTTTACTGGGTAGAGGATGTGTTAAGGCAGTGCACGTTTGGAGATATTTTACTGGACAGTCGACTTATTAAATTCCATTGAATAATGTGCACGGACAATCAGGGACATAATATATTTCCAGAAACACCCCTTTACGTCTTAAAGTACCATCCATTATTTGGCACGCACGAATAAGTCGCGACCTTGCAAGGGCCTGTATATTATCAACTTCGTAAGAATACAGAAAGAAATCCGCAAGCAAAGGTGCACAGTTGGTGCCCATGGGGATACCCTGCCACTTTCTGATATATTTCCATTTCAAACTCGGCGAGTTTGTGGGTAATTTTAGTGTGCAAGGTAGAAAAGTCAAACGTCTGTACAAATGATCTTGATTGCAAACCATCATGTAATTCTTTGGATTTTTTTTAAAATATCCACATATGATTAATTGATTAATATTACTACGAGAGTATATTTTGTCACAGTATGTTTCAACTACCCTCTTTAACTGCCGTTAGTATAGATGTCAATAATTGTGAAAGTGGTTTTGAGGAACAACCGGATGAATCTGCTAACGTTGCTCGTAGGGATTTTTTATGTTGTTTAGGCATCCGATATAACAAGGGCAGATCTGTATAGCTATCGCCATACCGAATACCAAATGAATATAATTTCATACTTACTAAGAGTAGATCGTTTATAAGTAGCACTGTCAATTGATTTCCCGAAACCAAGTTCATCGAAGAGACAGTTCAATTCAAAGTCAGCGCTGACATAGACTAATGGGCGAATCTGGGAAATTTATACATTTAGCGAGATATCTAAACAATCAAAGTGGTACTAATAGCGAATGACACTGGAGATATAAATGCATATACGTTTATCTCCAGACTTTCAAAGCAAGATCTTCCGAAGATTTCTCATAATAGCCCCTTTCAAGCTTATGGTCGGTTGAAGTTGGAATATAGTGCATTATTAAAAGCCCCAGGGTCCAGCATTGGAGTGAAATGACAGCACATAACATAATATGACTACTAACATAACCTCCCGAACCACCAGAGCAATCACCACTGGACAAGTCAGAAAACAGGCCATTCCAGTGAATTCCTCAGTTAGTTCTCGGTGCACCGCACTTTAGAAAATACATTCTTCAATCAGATCAACTAACAGTGATACCGACGAACCAATGTAGCAGCTGTGTGAGACTTGTATCGAATGTGACATAGGTTCGACCATATCATTAATGGTAGAGTGTAGAAATGATATGCAAGTACAAACAAGCAGTGATATTATTTTCGCGACATAAGAAAGCACCAGAAGCACCCTTGGGTGGAATACAAGAAGTGTGATAACATTATCTAGGAATAACATTAAATGTGTGCCCGTCTGGGTCTCGATTTAAATTCGCCGTTTTCTTGTCGATCAAAAGAATCCGTAAATAATTAAACCTGCTCCTATAATCAAGATGTCTGAATATGATTGTAAAGATTCGAGATTTAAAGTATTCAAACCTAATTAAGAATTTTCTATACCAGTATTTGATAAATTTCAGTAATTTAATAAAGTATCTGAATCCGCAATACAGACAATTTTTTATTCAATAGTTGCTGTCACAAACTGTTTATCGTTCCATCTATTCAATACAGTTTATGTTTACTTTATTACGACTCTTGCAAATATATAAATACATGTATAATATATAGCTAGACAAAAGATATGCCAAAGCTTTCAATAATAATATTTCAATTTCTCTCTCGCGTCAAATATTAGTGGGAATGTGTTGCTATATTTCGCTGATTGTAATAGATCATTCATTAATCAAGTCGTCATTTGTATTATTAACTACCACTATATAAGAATCAGTAAAATCACTGATTATATCAAGTGTTATTTGTGTGGTGTTGTGCTGTTGAAAATGAATCAGAGTTAATTAGAATTGTGAATTCGATAGGTCAAGTAACTTGACCGTGAAGGGCTTATTTTGCTGAATAAATATGTTTGTTTTGAAAGATCAATTAATCAAGTTCGTCCTCTTAAATTAATAATTTTAGGATTGTTTTGTGACCAATTATAGCCCAATGAGAAACAAAGGCCGATGTCACCCACCCCCCCTCCTCATTCGCCAATTTGTTTACGGGAAAGGGTAAGTTACACTCAGTAGGTTTGGCAGACATCTTTGTTCACATACAAACTGACTCTCCTTTGTCTTTAGCTAGTAGTGTGATAGTGTATCTTTGGGCATATTTTGTTATCAATGAATTACCAACCCACGCCGCAAGATGGAAGTGTCCCAACTGTATGGCCACAGATCACTAATGATTTCCCCCTTTGACTTTAATGTTAATTCTCGTCTCTTAGACGGGCTCTAACTTTTTCCCAAATTTTCGTTGGGTAGAATGCCTTTTACCACAGATGGAGCAACACGTATGAGGTTCTTCATAACACAACTAGAGAGACACAACCAACCTCCCAACTCTTGTATCCTTCCACCTCAAAATCATGAGCATTCACAAAAACGTGGGAGAAAATGTATTTTCCAACCCTTTTCGTCGATTCTACACAATAAAGGTAAGAAAAATCGCAATGCAAAATGAGGGAAGGGGAGAGAAAGACTAAAAACAACTTTTGGCGGAGGATTATGTGGTGAGCTGTGTCCGTATCAGTCGTGAACATGCACTAAGGCTGTCATAATTTATTTCTACTGTGTCAACAAGTGTGGAGCGAGTGTTGTCTTATTTCTTGTCTCAAGCAATTTTGAATAAGCCTGATCAACCTTTGTTCTGCAATATAACACGGAATGTTGTTGTTTATTACATTTATAACGTCCAATAATAATAAATGGTGTTATGGACAGGTTGATTTAATTAAGTAATTTACATGAAGGAGTAATTTATAGAAAATGGGGATAAGGCTGAAAATAAAACAGATCTTGTATATCAAAAATCACTGTAAATAACAGTTTTAAAATCGTTGTTGTGAGAAGAGAGGTGGGACATCTTCTTACTAAGTCATAATGAAAACAAGTTAAAACATGAGGTCCAGCTGTTTGATGCCATCGATGCGGATTGCTAAAACACTGTGGGGAAAAAGATTCGCAGTAAAACCCACATAGGTGGACCCGCAGATCACAAGGTCGGTGTTTAAAATAATTTATTGTCCGCAATCCATTAAGAATAATTATTTGTATGTGACTATTCCCCAGATAAAAGTTACATAAAAAGACAAAGAGGGCCAACAGAAACATAGAACAATTTTAACATTTATAAGAATAATACATTTCACTGGATGTTCAAAAAGAAATTATACAGATTCTTATGCAATGTCATTGTTATTAAAGTGTAGATTCCCCCTATTCTTTTTGTCATTATTTATTAAGCGGTAAAATGATATTATATTTTAAAAATCAATATAGGTATTATTCTTACATCTTTTGACACATGTTTCTAGAACGGTCAGCAGGATATATATGCATTTTAATATTTAAATCAATCCAACAATCATAGTATGGTCTGTATTGTTATTAGAATGTTGGTACACGTGTCTGTATTGGTTTCGTAAGAAATGTTGGATTACCTAGACAATACGCAAATAATGCGGTGTGGGGTTAATGTAATTTTATTCAAGTAATTTGATAGAACATACTTCCGAATCGGCCCTTAGTTTACCTAAGGTCTGTAAACAATCTTACTAACTGTGACTTACTGGCGCTGTCTCGCATTATCGTCGTTTCAGAGCAATTTCAATTTCCTCTTAGGACTATTACACGCACTATTTAACAAAGATGATGACAGACCGATCACTCTATAGGATTGAAGAGATGATGTGAAGCAATCTTAGTCTGTTAGCTTACTGTCACAGTTCTACAAGATATCACCATGTTTGGCCACACTAACACTAAACGGTAAATTGATACACAGTTTTTCGTTCGAGGATCATTTTAATGTTTGCCCAGCACGAATTTGTGTCCAAATACAAACATAACAGCTGAACGCGATCTTGTTCAGCGATTCCAAATTAATTTCGGTATCTAGTCAAGCTTACACGTTTTCAATTTTCTGTTTCATATCTAGGCAGCATTGTGAGAAAGTATTTAAATTAGTCAAAAACTCAAAGATAAGTTTATTCATTCAACCTTTTTTTCAAATGCTGTTGTTAGGCAACTCCTTTATTATTAGAGTTAAAGTCGGCATCAATTGCGCTCGGTCATGAAGTTAACATAGATGGGTACAGTTTTGTCCAAGCCGTTATAGTTGCAACAGTTTGAATCCCGAATTCATAATGTGTAGCTTAATACACATACAATGAGCAACAAAATTAATTGGAACGGTCTAAATTAAAACGTTTTCTGTTAGATGATATTTCATCCTTCTCGTGTACTTCTGTGGTATAATCGATTCAAACTGATGATCAAATTAAAAGATGCTACCGGCCGAGTAACAATACATTACCTGCAACCATTACTATAATTATACATGTAGAAAAAACGTCTAGGTAAGAAACAGAATAATACACCTTCTCTTATATGTTCTACGATTTCATCTCCGGTTGGCCTGCTCTCTAGTATCAGTTTACCCTCTAACCAGATCGTTTCCACCACAAAATTACAACGTCGTGGTAATTGCATGGCTGGGACGAAAGGGCGTATTTGCACGGTGAAGCATAGTGAGGTGTTTTCAGCATTTACCCTATGGCTATCTTATCTCACTGGCTTTCTGTATTTTAAGATTAAAATTTAAATTATTTATATTTTAAGTAATTTATTTTATCATGCATGTATTGTATAAACATATAGTTGTATGTAAAGCACTCTAAAGCACTTTGTTACTGCAAAGATATGCTGTAATCTGTAGACAGTTTAAAAGTCCGTGCTCTCGTAGTAGATTTGTATCCTTGTGCCAGGAAAAGGGTGGCAAAAGAGCGGGGATGGTGTATTAAATAAGGCTACCCTTTCTGATAACTGATTTGAAACACCCAATCCTTTCTGCTATCTGGTCGGAAGTACTGTTACGACTTCAGGGCTCCTGTCCACATGGCTCACTCCTTCGTAACTCGTAGGGGTGTTACAGGTTAAACCAGGACCAAAGAATAATGACACAAAACATAACAGTTCATCCCCATCTTTATTAGGCCTAGCGTCGACTCCACGTGCTCACCAAATACAAGCCTAGATAATCTCGCCTAACAAGGGAGGTAACTACAATAATACACTTGGAGGCAGACCACCATTAATTTCCCCATTGGCTTCAATGTTAATTCTGGACTCTTTGCCCACCTCCAACTTTTCCCAAAATCTTCGTTGGGCGAAATGCTTTTCACTACAGACAGTGGAACAAATGGCCATGTCTTTGCACTAAAATTTTTACGAGGTTGAACACCAAAAATTTGAGATACACGAACTTGAAGAAGCATACTCAAAACATGTATCTAGTTGCCGTACATATCACCGTAGCCAACCTCATAACGCCGTTATCCTTCCGCCTCAAAATCATGAATATTTACCAAAACCTGGCAGAAAATATTAATTCAAACCCTCTTAGTCCACTCTAGGGCAAAAAATCAACAAAAATGGAACTACAATTTGTGGGTACCGAGATGGTGAAATTTAATGGTGGTCTGCCTCCACTTAGGTTATCAGACCAATATATTCATACCGCGCTAGTATTGAAAGGAGAACAAACCATAACAATAATGTAAACCAGAACTAAACTATGCAAGGCGTGTCGACTTGACATCGCTACTGTACCCAGTCCTATCCGATACCTTGTCGGAAGTATCCAGCTCTTTCTGATAATTTGTCGGAAGTATTCGACCCTTTCTGATAACTTGTCTACAGTACCCAGTCCTTTCTGGTAAGTATCCAACCCTTTCTGATATCTGGTCTGGAATGGCCACCCTACCTAATCTGATAATTAAAATTCTCAGTTTCATCTCAATCTCCCTATAGCTTTAACTACCGAGTATCAAGGCCAGCGTAGAGGATGGGCCCCTAGGGAAAATTTCAGAACCATCTGCTGGCGACTTTCGGGCGCTATGTAATCAGCCATCACCAATTAATTAGCTTATTAATGATTTTTAGCTGGGTGTGTCATTAGTTTGTAGTCACAGTGTCTAATATTTGTCATGAAATCTGTGCAAATTATCCTATATTAGTTGTAATTTATTAATCATTTTGTCATATACAACACCTAATAGCCTCGCTGATTATTCAGGATTGAAGATTTACGGTAATTACGAGTTATGAAATAAGACGAAAAGAAAAGTAATGGAAAACCCTCTGATAAAAATAAACGTTCTTTCCGCTTAATAGTCAATAAGTAACAATGGGCCATTCATTTAATTAAATTTCTTAATCTATCCCTAGAATACTTTCCACACACTGTTCCTAAATTAATGTACACATATATAATAGATTAAAACACGTGTATACATGTTACCTATATTATATGTACTATGTAACAATAGACAATGGTAACTGTATAGTCAATTAAAACCACAGTGTTACTATGTAAATATGTATAAATTATATATTATGGTGTCCAACTGTCCATCTCTATGCAATAACATTATTTAAAAATAACACCAAGACGGACCAAAATTACTTTAAAATGTTATTCAACCAGTGTTCAAATCAGCCTGTGTCGTCATATACCTATTATTTATATCGTTTACTGCGAAAAAGTTAATGCAGCTTTACCGTTGTGTCAAGAAAAATTTGGATATATTATACTGTATATTCTTCAAAAAAGAAACGCATAGTGACCTTTTGTCGTAGGTTCTTCTACTTAATGCTTATTAAAGTCCCGTTTTTGCACCTGAATTTCATTTAACCAAGTTCCGGCAACCGAAAACAGGATTTAATTCATCCTCATCCAAGCGAAGCTTTGTGAGCCACGTAGCTATTGGGGCTACAAAGTACAAAATTAAAGGATATGTTCAACCGTTGCAGACCTTTTAAATTTATTCGGCATCTGTACTATATCTGCTCAACCAGTATTATGCTATATATAGCCTCTGGTCCAATGGTATTTTAGTGTATTCACCTAGTCCTAGAGCCACAAATTCGCGCCGAGTAGCTGCTATAGTACGAGCACATTGTTTTGTTGAGCAACAGTGAGTTTACTGGACACTATTTTAATAATAAATAAAATTTGCAGTGGCAGCTTCTCCTTTAAACACATTCCAAAAATTCGATCACGTGTTTTTCTAAGCTACTCAATTGATCACATATGATTATGTGATATCAATTTCACTGATGTTGTGTTATCATTAAAACCGTTTAGTATAACAAACAACAAAAGAAATGCCCCACTCCGCCCGAATAGATGTAGTAGGATATAGACTATTACACAAAGAATATATTTATCAGAACGTATTAGTGTCATAAATGTGGACGTGACATCGGGTGTTATATACTAAGCATACACTGCCTCATGATCGATTTGAAATCGTACTTTGATATTTTGTACAGGAAAATGGTTTGTGGATCTGTCTTTTTTTTCAAGATTAATGATACATTTAATAATATACGGGGGATTTTCGGACAAAATAACACAGAATAACGATGATATGCAAGGATTTTCAGTTTGATCCAATATCATTAGCCAATATAAAAATAACAGAAGGATTGCTGCTGGGTTAGTATTATGTGACCTAGTTTCACAATAATAGCACATTTGCTCATTATGGTGTTATTATTCTTGCACGCTGTATCCTATTATCGTCAAACGTGTGACGGCTGTGACAATTCGGATAAGAACAATGTGAAGATGTTATAATAACTCTATTTTTTGTTTTTGTTTTTAGCAGTTCTTAAGTTTTGAGAACCGTAAAAGAGCGTTTGGTTCACAAGATATTAGTATAGCTCTTTTTTTATGAAGGCAGGTTGCCAAGCTACGATATTAACATATATTTCCATAGCGGTGACTAGTATTAATTTTTGCGTAAAACACACCAAACACAATGATTTCACAGAAAACCGATGGAGTAATTACCAGGTTTGGATGACCGGGGCAATATTAACTCGGCTAATAACTTGCATTGCTCTGAATTCTAATAAGTTCACTACTAAGATCAGGCTTATAAAAAGGACAAAAGGGGTATGTTTTAAATCTGTGGAATATTCAAATAATTATTTCCCGCCTGTTTTTGATTTATGAAGTAACAAATTATTGTCTTACATATATTATTGCTGAATAGGTATTGTCTCGACCCTCAAAGTCAACTATAAATCTGCATTGACCAAATATTTCAGTCCTATCGTTAATGGGTCAGTTATATTCAATCAAACTTCCCGTTTATTGTTTATATATATAGTTTGGGCGGATGTCGTCCAGAGGGCAACTTGTGCTTAGCCTTCCCCAATGTCCTACACTTCTGTGCTATCTTAATGAAAAACTATTTGAGAAGTCCGGCGATGAAGCCCAGTACCATCACACTGATTTTTCATTTTTACATTTTACAATCGGTGACATTATAAATGCATTTTATTTACTCACGACTCCTGAGTAATAATCCTACTCTAAATAGGAGAGCTTAAAAGTTAAGTGATCCAAGTCCAAATTTCAAGTAAATTAAACTAGCCCCCCATGTATGTACCCCCGATAAAGATTTTATCGTGTCAAGCTGAGTCATGTGTTAATATTTAAAGTAACAATTACTGATCTAAATAAACCGAATTCTATTATGGCTTTCTGGATGATTAATCCATGTCTACTTAGATGATTTACAGTATCTGGCCCTCCATCTGGCACCCATCAAAAAACCCAAACATATATAAAGATTATGTAATTAAAATTCAATTCGACAACTTGATTCACTTCCTTACACTAATTTTTATAGAAATTGGTTGGGTAAAAACTTATAAATATAAAAATCTGTACACGGCAATGTGATCCAAATGGATGTCAAATGGCCGTCAAAATACCCGTAAAATGTTACCATGGCAACGAATACAATCAAGAGTCTACTTCAAAGGTACACTTATTATATACTATCAACCTTCGAATAATTTTTAAAAATCAGTCTTGTAGTGTAGTTTTAAGTGTATGAAATTTACAGTTAAAACTTCAAACTTCATTTACTTAAAACGATAAAAGTCGGTATTTGGATCACTTGGCTATTCAGCCCTCCAACTGTAATCCAACCCGAGTAATGATCTTAAGAAAAGTATTATCAGTGGGCTTATTAACGTGATATTGCTACTGTGTTATAGTATCGACAACCACATTCATACGAAATACACGAACAAAAACCTTATTTATACATTTCAAAAGGAAAGTTACTACAACCAGAAATAGAACCAAGCACAATCTTTATATATAGAAAATCATGACAGTTCTAGACATCGGTCCCCAAAGTATAAGCTCTCGGATTTAATAATTTAGAGTGACGTATATTAGTTCTGATTGGCAGTACAAAAGAAACGCGGCACCCGGATATCCAATAAACCATCCGTATTTCATACCAAGTGAGATGTAAGGTGGATACATAGCGTGATTGGTTTAACGGATATTCACGTGTATTTGGTATTGGAACAATCTGATAAATAAATGTGAGAATGTAGGGAATAATGTTAATGAGTAAACGAAAGCTGATGTTTGTGATATAATGGTGTGAAGACAGGAAATAGAAACGGTAATGGCAATTAACTGGCTAGGTAAACTGGAATTAATTAAGTATACAATACTTGTTATCAAGTAAAGAAGGTGGATAGAATTCAATATCGAGAGCTCGACGGCTTTCGTAATGCCAATGTGTTAATCGCTTAATGATAATGGTACGACGGCCTATGAAAGGCAAGGATTATAATAAGGTGGCATAAAGGCGGAATAATTTTCTTGGTAGAGAACTCTTTATACAGAAGTTATTACTTCAACTCGTAAAGTGGTCTCTTTGCGTATGTCGTCCCCCAACAACAAAAGATGTCCGTGTCTGTTTAGAAAGTGAAATTATTGTTAGATATTGTTACATAAATGTCAAGTGCAGCCATTGATGTTTAAGGATCAGTTTCTACTAAATCATTTAATCAGCAATCAGGAAAGGACGGGACGACACACAGTCCGAACGGCAGGATATTAATGATATGGCGGGAAGACGTACAATCTTCAATTGAGACGTATTAATGTGGCGAGGGGAACGATGAAACAATAACAGGAATATCTAATAACAATTCTCTAAAAATGTCTCCAGCTTTCAAAGAATACTCAATGTGAACAATTAAGGATTCGGTATCGACTAATTTGTGATTAAACCAAATATTAAGGGTTGTACATTGTTTAAAGCTGACAAATCTCTATCGATCTACCATACTTGAGTAACCAGGGATAACCAACCAGTAGGAATTTGGTGACACATCTATATGTATCTAGACAAGAGAGATACGGTTTCAGATCTGTGAAGTTTTGTCATATGCAATTTCCATCTTACTGACATACATCAGAGCAATATGTATTTATGGATAAATCCTTTAGTAGGCAGATCGGTTGTTTCCTCGGAGTCTCGACGCAATCAATTTCTTCAGTGACGCTGGCGCAAAATCGTTTGTGACACCAATGAAAACCATCATGTAACTTTGGACTTTAGAGAGTAGTTTTGTTAGCATACGCATATTATAAGAAAAACGAAAGACCATGTGGATATATTTCTTTATTGTATTATTGTTAAATAGTGGCTTAGGTACTATAGACTGTAAAGAATTGAACATTGGTGTCATTTTACCGTTTAACGGAAGATTTCCTTGGGTTTTAAAGAGAACAAAACCAGCAATTGAATTCGCGGTGAACCATTCCTTCCCGGGAGATTTTGATGTTTCCATTTTATACAGAGATTCCGCATGTTCGGACACGGAAGGACCCTTAGCAGCAATAGACATGTATGTCGAAAGAAAAGCTCATGTGTTTATCGGACCAGCTTGCGATTATGCCGTCGCACCCATAGCAAGATTTTCACTGAGATGGGGGATACCGGTTTTAAGTGCGGGTGCCCTCGTTAGTGCGTTCTCAGACAAGAGTGAATATAGTCTGTTAACGCGGGTTCAAGGATCTTACGCGAAAGCAGGAGTGTGTTTTGTAAAGTTGTGTGAAAAGTTTGATTTTAGATCTATCGGTTTAATTTATCACGATTTCAAAAACAAGCCAAACGGTGCCAAATCGAATTGCCATTTTACAATGGAAGCGGTGTATTTGTCTATTCGGTCCAAATTTAAGGATCCCTGGTATAAATCATTTGATCAAACAGCACCGAATAACAATTATGAGGAACTGCTTAAGGCAGCATCGATAAATACAAGAGGTAGGTCAATATTAAAAAAATCTTCTTTTTTGGTAGGGAAATCTTATCTGTCGAAGAATAAAATCAATTAGTTTATAACCCTTTGAGACCATGCAATTTGATATCTCGTAAGGATGACTATTAGGGTTAATGTTGATTTCAAGCGTGATTTTTCTGAGCCTTGTCGTATAAAGCTTATCAGCAATAACACTCGTGATATCAGTTACCTGTTGATTGCACGTGTTTATAGTCTACAGACATTACTCTATTAAAATATCATTCATTAAAAAGAGGTTATTGAAATTATAGGAATCGATTGATTGGAACACATTTGTGAAATGATTGATATAATAATCATTGACTGTAGAAGTCCGTGCGAACTGGAATCAAAACGATCTCTCCCCATTAACAGAAAGATTAATTACGCACCGTGTTTGCCTGAACTGAACACCTAGCTTTCCCATGATCCCATTGGTAATCGACCTCTTTAGATCCTAATTATTGGAATATTCCAGTTATGTTATTGATCGAGACTTTCTTAATGTATATTTATTTAGGAATATAATGATAATAAGCATCAAAGTATATAGCAGTCTTCGGTGTGTTTGAAAATGCATCAAATATTAATCATAATAAAATTGTCATGACAACCAAGATTATAGTTTTAAAAAAAAGCTGTTTATTTGGATGGAAATGTTTGCATGTCATCGACTGAAATCTTACGGAGTCCATAAGAAGACATAGAGTTGCATACTGTATTTCTTTCGCTATTAAATTCACAGTAATTGTAGCCCAGAGTTGACCTGCAAGCAAGATATTGTCATATTTGTATTTTTAATACGCATGGTGGGTCTTCCTACAACCCAACAAAATTCTATAGCGTCATATTTTTTTTTATTATAGAAAATTTTTGAAATGGAAATCTAGAAGCTCTGCGTATTCAGACAAGAGATGACTACATGCGTAATACATCTTGTTGTCAATGAATGGGAGAGTTATTTTAAACTCAAGTTCGCTCATTCATAAATATTTGAATTAATCAATCGATTCTGACATTTTAATTGCTTCAATAAAGTTAATTCCAGTAAATATTTAAATAGAGTGGTGTGCTCAATGACTATACATACATATAATCAACATTGGTGATAAGCATTGACTTTATACGGTAACCTGAAGGAAATCACGTTTCAAATCAACCTTAACCCCTTATAGTCATAATTTTATGATATCAAATTCCTGTGTATCAAAAGATTCTAAACGCATCTATTTAATAGGTAGATTTTTTTTTATTTCATTTTCAACACGTCCCTCATGGTACTGATTAAAGATCATAATAACTAGCTTAACTGTACACCCGTACTGAAGATACAATTTTAAACTTTTAAGAACCTTTGTTTTGGAAACGTATATCCAGACGTAATAATCATTCCATGCTCTCTAGAATATTGATAATGCATTAAATCTACGTTTGACGGATGTCGCTCTTCTTAAACTTTAGCATTTTACAAGGTTTTCTCACGACATCTGTACGTGCCTATGTCTGAATTGTTATTTAAGTATACAATAAATGGCCAGACCGATTGAAGCTATCAGCATTTATTGTCCTGCTTATAAAACATTATAATAGAGATAGGTTTGCTGTTTTAATTGCTATTTAAAAACCTCATTTGATAGAATGACATCATGGTGGTTATCTTAAAACAATTCAGTGGTTACTGGATTTGCCTGGAACTTGTTAGGTTCAAAGATTCGTGGCTGTGTGAATAGTCCCAATAAGTAAAAAGTAGTATTGTGTATAATATAAATCTTTATCATATCCTGTATCGTGCACGACACCCATTAATTTTTACAGCAGTTATTGAACTTAACTTGACTACAACGTTGTTAGTCTCCAAAATCCTTAGCTGTGTAGATTTCTAAATACATGTTAATACGAAATGGTATTGTGTGAGATAGAACGCTTAAGCATATCATAATCCGGCACGACCCTAGCCACCTAAATAGATAAAATTATACAATACTTTGGTATGTAATGCCAACAGAGATCTTTTATATTATAACAGTACACAGTTCTCAAAACCATAAAATGTCTGGCAGGAAATAAATTAATAGCGAGAAACTGAGAAAACAGACTAGCATGACATGACAATATATACTATTTATGGTTTATATCAATTATCTATTAATACGTATGTAAATATATCGAATATCACAGGTGTGGTAATTGAGCCATAAATGTTGGCAATACTTTTTTCGCACGACCTTTAATAGTAAACGATTAACATACTAAGAAACAATGGAGGATGTTAACGGAAAAGACTTATATAGGCTTTGTCTGTTGTTCAATGGTTCAATGAATAAAAAATTAATAAACTAAAGAGATTAGTTTCTTGTTGGTAGTTTACAAAAGAGGCACAAAAGAGGGTCAGACCCGAGTATAACTTTAAATGGTTAAGATTAAGTAAAGGGGGTGCTTGGGTTTAGAGATTTTACGTCTCATTTTAAATTGAAAAAGGCACGTGATTTATATAAATCTTGCAACACTAAAATATGCCCAACCAGTGTCAATACAGTTGATAAGATAGACCAATCGACGCAACAATGTTCCACATAGCCCAAAATGTCTCGGTGTCGAACCGTATATATAAAGAAAACATATTTCTGTGTTACTGGTACTGTACTTTCATTTCAAACAGACGTACATCCAATTTATCATGTACTGCTAGGATTATTTGAAGATACATTATATAAGATTTAGATAAAGAACTAGCCATTCTTGTTATAATAGTTCGAAAAAAAGATAATATGAAATGAATAAATTGAATATTTCATTTAAATTACTCTATTGCGAGTAAAGATATTAGGTTTGACAAGACCTGTGCGATAATTTCAACCACCGTTCTGGTTGTTCGAAGCAATGTCTCGCTTCTCCATTTTTAGCTTAAATCAAAATATGGCTGAACTGTTCTAATCTATCTATTATCGGAGAAATCCGATGCCATCGAGAATTGATTATGGCCTGAATAAGTTAATTAATGTCTAATTAATAATTCAGAAAACATTTCAGACCTAAAGGAAGACCTACGATAGGTTGATTAAGCTCTTGCATAATGTGTGTTAATACATCCCCTCTATACCCTTCAATGCATATAATAGTGTAATATGTAATATTCAAAATGTAATATAAATCCAACATTGTTTATTATAAATAAAGCATTTAGCAGAGAACTTATTGTAAGGCTTTTTTTCAATTGTCCTATCTCATTCAGTTGACTGAATAAAATATACGTGTAGTTTAAGCTAATATTCTAAATTATATATATAAATGTGTAGTTCACAACAACCGTTTAAAGAAATTACCCTGTTTTAAGGGGTTTTGTATATTCTACAGATACATATCATAGCAAGATTTGATAAATTTTCATTTTCCTTCCAACACATTTATCTCGGTCGAGAAATCGTGTAAATCTATCATTATGACTGAACTTTATATTTACATATCATCACCGTTGGTGTACGAATTCAAAAATGGCAAGGGACGTTAGATTTGGACAGGGATTTAAAATGATTTATCAAATTAGGCACACTAATGCATACATCGAGCTAGTAAAAGCTAGGAAACAAATATAAATTATGTTATTTTTGCCCACTTTAAGATTATTTAACGTATTTGTATCACATGCTCACCGGCAAAAACAATCGGTGTCATTCTCTTTTTTCAGATTTTATTTCAACTAGTATAGCTTAAATAACACTGCGAATTTTTACATTTGTTATTAAAATTAAACCTTATCTCAACTTTCTTCATCTGTCTATTGTAATATCGGAGGAAATAATGAATTTAGCAGGTCTGCATATAAATTGATGTATAAATGTAACCACAGTGGTTGTCTTCTTATAATTAAAGATAGGGATTACAATGGTATGAATGTGAATGCCGAAAATAATCATAGCCATTGATTTGTAACGAGCGGATTAGCAGCACAAATTAGGAATCCAATGACAACAAGTTATTCCTTCTTATCAGATGCTCGCTGCCTTAACATCAATTAGAATCTAGTCATAGAAATGGTATTAAAGAATGGGATAACCGGTTCTCTAATCAAATACGTTCCCCTCATCAGGATCTATGATTGTAAAGCCATTTTACCTCATTATCGCGTCTGGTAGATCGTACAGCAAATATTCCATAAAAACATCTATGCTTAATTGTATACCCACAGCAAATTCCTCTGTAACTCGGGTAACTGGTTTCGGGGAGAAATATGTTATCAAAAGATTAATTACATATCTATATTTATAATGAGATATTACCCAAGGGATTAATTGAAACAAGTCTTCAGACAAAATACTTTTTAAGTTAGTTAAATTTCCAAGCGTTGACGTGCCATATTTCTGAACTGATATAACATGATAATCTGTTTGGGCACACAGCTTAAGCTCATTGACATTGCTTTGTTTTAAAGTTAAAGAATTATTCCATGTCTAGTCAAATAACCCCAGTTAATAACACAAATAATAAGTCAAATTCCCCGAAGATGTACATTCATTTAGGCTTTACCCACTTGAAAGCATGGCTTTCTTCACGGAGTTAGTCATGTACAGTCGTTTGAAATCATGTGGCGAGATTTTTGATTCGTTAATTAGGTTTTTTTCTGGATATGGCATTTTAAAAAATATTTTAAAGGAATAATGCCTCGTTTATAATTTAAATATCCCTATAGTTATTTGTGCTGATTCGCAGGAAAATCCATCTGTTGATACATGTAAGAACAGTTATACCGACCTGGAACCGTTAACAAATCGCGTGTTCAAATCCCCAAGTAACATTCTTCTAAAGACAATATCGTAAATCGATGACTAAAGGTTGGAAGTTTAAACAGAACTCTATTTGATTGTGTAAAAGCAGTCTAAAGCAAAATATATGTCTAAAGAAAGCTTGTGGGTGCAGGCAATAAAATATATTGTTTATACCTTGCTAAAAAGTTGTTTCATATCGAGATTTTCACATCATGTCAATTGGCGTCAATGTACAGTGCATAGCATATCTTTAATTTGAAGGCCACTTCAAGCAAATAAATTAATTGGTTTTCATTTCATCCAAATGTAATCTGGCATATCAAAATCAATCTTCGATTAACATGATGGGTGTCAAATGAACAAATTACCCTTGGGTATAACAGGCTATTCGAATGATTAGCATTAGTATTGTATTCTTATCCTGCTCATATCCGGCTATTCACTGGTCGTTTACTGGACATCTTTGCCATGGCCATCTCTACCTCCTTAGATATCATGAATTTAAAGTACGATAATCTTCTCTCTCCTGAGTATTTCTTAATGGTAAATACTGCCCATTCGTCAACACCTGATTAGTGCAAGCTTAATTAAATCCATTTCCAGGAGTATTTCAGCGTGTCAAGGGTAGAGTTTTATATTTATTAATCAAGTCATTCTTTGTTCTCCCATTTTTCATATTGACAAATCTTGTAAATTGAAGAGGCAAAAGAGCACATTTTTGTACACTTTTAACATATACAAAAATGTTGTGCCAGTGGATACGTGGATAAACGTGATGACTTTGACTTTCCGATTGTTAACTTTGCATTTATTAGTAGTAGCATTCCAATATCACCAGCTTATGGAGTGTTTGAGTCTCAGCTAATCCGTCACGCCAGAGCTTGTTCCTTTTATTCTGACTTTTTACGTAGATCGAGGCATTTGTCATCTACGCTTCAACTACAAGGATACGTGCGCACTAAACTCATAAAAACCTTTTAAAAGTTTTATGGCCGTCATATTGACTTGATTGGTAAATATAAAGTGCCTGTCTCGGCTATTATTCTAGATATATTTTATTGGCACGTATACTATTACTATCTCCCTGATTATGTCTACTACATCGTTAACACAGTTCATCACGTGCATTTTGCATACCGTCATTGGCCAATCACGCTATTTTACCGACATTTTGCCTAATAGTTTGGATGCAGCTATGGCGGGTGTGGCGCCAGGCAGGGTAAGCTTATTCTTCTGGACACCTGTTACTACTGTTTACTGTTTGTCGTGTATTTTGTACACGGGAAGCAGTCCATTTGCTGATTACACTATTTTGCCTATAACGTTTTTTTAGGACTTTGAATTCTGTCTAATGGTTTGGATTGTTAGTACTTGGTTTTATTTTATTGAATTGGACGTTTAGGTTTCCATTGGGCCCTGTGTTTCATAACTGACTGTATGGCGTACGCCCGTCTTCATTTGGCCAATCTGCAGAAAAGTAGGACGTTTTAACCTCATTCCATTGAACCTTTACCACATTGAACGTAAAGCACCGTAGATAAATGGCGTCAGAACTATAAAGCTTTGATGACAGCACTATAAGATAATTCGCTATAATTGATACATCCATTACGTAGTCTACACGTTATTAATGATCCTAAGATTGCGGACACAAACGTCGCAATTACCGCATATTTATAGAGCAAGAAAACTACACA
The DNA here is from genome assembly GCA_963678685.1 of Patella ulyssiponensis. NCBI lineage: Eukaryota > Metazoa > Mollusca > Gastropoda > Patellidae > Patella > Patella ulyssiponensis. The sequence goes on along the minus strand of OY783229.1, from coordinate 47,582,264 downwards.
AGAAAGCATTTAAAGACCATGGTGTTTGGTGTGTAATGTGTAGTATAGGTTCTGGTTGATGTAACAGTTCTCCAGTGGATATCAACCATCAAGGGCGACGGTCTATATAGTACGGTGGCTGATAAGGGACATGAAAAATAATATAATTTGATTTTTTTAATATTCACCCAAGTCAATTTTAATATAATTTGTTTTTTATAATTTTCACCCAAGTCAATTTTAATTTTCACCCAGGTCAATTTTAATATAATTTGTTTTTTATAATTTCCACCCAAGTCAATTTTAATTTAATTTGTTTTTTATAATTTCCACCCAAGTCAATTTTAATATAATTTGTTTTTTATAATTTTCACCCAAGTCAATTTTAATTTAATTTGTTTTTTATAATTTTCACCCAAGTCAATTTTAATTTCCACCCAAGTCATTTGTAATATAATTTGTTTTTTATAATTTTCACCCAAGTCAATTTTAATTTCCACCCAAGTCAATTTTAATTTTCACCCAAGTCAATTTTAATTATCACCCAAGTCATTTGTAATATAATTTCGATTCTGTTGAATTTCCACCCAGCGCGTGACGTCATCAAATCCTCTAAAAATGACAAAAGTTTTGGAAGGAGATCGGGTGGGAGGGATCAGGTCGAGTAGAGTTCTGATCCGACACCTTCCTACCCTTAATTCAACTCTTACGTGAGATCTTGAATAAAATCGGAACCCCATAGGGGCTGAGTTAAGGGCTTTTTCTAAGGGACACCGAAATGATAAAATCGATTTTTTTTTCTGTTTTCGCCCATTTTTCATGTGGATTATTGCTACGCCTGACCCTTCTCGAGGGTCAATTGACACCAAATTTTCAGGGCAGGTATTCCACCCAAGCACCCATCTTTCGATCAATTTCCCAAAAAGAAAATGTTGATCCCGACCAATGGGGAGTGAGCGGTGGCCATTTTCCCGGGGGTACATAAAGTTAAAAAAAATAGAGATGGAACTAGATGTTCGATTTTAATTTTGGGACCATATTTGGATGCCCCAAGGAGGAAATGGAGGGCGGGGGAGGTAGCCGAAGTTTCGAAGAGATAGGACCATTTTTGAAAAAAATTCTGTCATAACAATGTATTAAGCTGCGGTCAGGCAAAGGGGCCTTTCAGGCATTTTGATGCAAAAAATCACGATTTCCCCCACTACCGGTCGCCGAGGCTGAAATGTGACGGCCCCGGGCGACTCCCCGGCGTCGATATACTTCAAGAATTTCCAACCTCGGAACCTCCCTATGGGTGCATCTGGGTGTTTACAGAACGAAATCGGGTGTTTTTTGGTCCAAATTGGCAAAGTTTGAGCGATTGCCTGAAACGAGGGGCCATGTTTGGGGCCCTATAAATCAGAATCCATTCTTTTCTTTCGGATCAGTAACCAGGCGTATTATCCTACATTTATTAGAATTCCAAGTCACTGAGCACTACCACCGGGGCGGAGGGACGTCCCAAACATGGCTTTCCAAATCATCCGGATTACTTCAAAGGCCATACATCGGTTCCTATGGGGCGTGCAAGCTCGATTTTTGGGAGGGACATGGTCCGAGAGTTCAGAAAAAAGTGTCGTTCGAATTTTTTGATAAAAAAAAACCACAAATGGGGAGCATGGACCCCCCCCCCCCAATTTTTTTTCGGAACACCTTCAGAGAGTACAATGCGAGTAGGTGACCGAAGGTAAAAAAAAAATTGCGCATGCCCTCCCCGACCCCTTGGGAATACAACTCCATATCCCTCAAAACTTGCCCTGATCATCCCCGGACCCCAATGGTACAAAACTCCAATTTGAGGTGACCGGGAGTCTCGTTTTGGGGGGCGGGGGGGATCTGGAGACTATGCTCCCGCTCACAGTGACCTGGAGAAAAATGAACCAGCAACGCTAACAAACACTATCTCTCGATCACAAAACGTGAGCGAGGGACAAAAAACCCTTACCCTTACCCTTACCAACAATCCACATATGACGTCATCATATCCGATCTAGCTTTCTCCGATGTCATCACGCGCTGGGTGGAAATTCAACAGAATCGAAATTATATTAAAATTGACTTGGGTGAAAATTATAAAAAACAAATTATATTATAAATGACTTGGGTGGAAATTAAAATTGACTTGGGTGAAAATTATAAAAAACAAATTAAATTAAAATTGACTTGGATGGAAATTATAAAAAACAAATTATATTAAAACTGACTTGGGTGAAAATTATAAAAAACAAATTATATTAAATTTGACTTGGGTGGAAATTAAAATTGACTTGGGTGAAAATTATAAAAAACAAATTATATTAAAATTGACTTGGGTGAATATTAAAAAAATCAAATTATATTATTTTTCATGTCCCTTATCAGCCACCGTAATATAGTGCTTGGTATCTTTGATTTCCTTTTTTTGTTTTCTAAGCATATCAAATAAAACTAGACCTGCATGCAGGAATGACGGGTTTCACTGGTGCCACGTTACCCTTTAACATGTCACTTCCGGTGCCACGTTACCTTTGAACAAATGCCACTTCCGGTATCAATGAAACCATTAAAAAGGTTTCCCCATAAGCATTGAACACTTCAAATAAATTGGACGCAGAATCAACCAAATCCAGCAATATCAATTCATTTTATACATTTGTTACTTGTAAGTGATCCTGACAAAAATACATTACTTCCGGTGATAATGAAAATGTTCAATTAGTTTTATGAAATCCGAATTGCCTTTTGATATCATATAACGAAAATGTTGTGTAAATAGAATAATAATTGCCACTTTTATAGACCAAAAACCTTGAAAAGTGACTTGTAGACAATCGCCTATTTCTCGGCAACCACACAAGTTAGAAACCATTTTGTGGTATCTGTATGATCGTATGGGTTTAATCTATTTGGTGATTGGAATCAAATATCATAATTTTGAAAACTGTAGAAATCAGACTCATTTGAATAAAATATCTGTTTTGAAGGCTAAAAATTCAGTTTTTGCCAAAATGGCATCACTTCCGGTGATACCAAAAAATTTAAATTAGTTCTATGAAATCGTAAATGGCATAAGACATCATATGGTGAACATTTTATGAAAATTGAATAATAACTGATTCTTTTAGAGCCAAAATAAAGTAAAAAGTGACTTGTGGAAAATCGTCCATTTCTCTGCAACCGTACAAGTTAGAAACCATTTTGTGGTATCTATATGATCGTATGGGTTCATTCTATTTGTTGATGGGAACCAAATTTCATAATTCTAAAAATATTACAAATAATACTCATTTGAATAAAAAATGTATTTTTAAGGCTAAAAATTCGGTTATTACCTAAATGACGTCACTTCCGGTGACAGTGAAAATGTTAAAATGGTTTGGAATAGTCGACTGTGGCAATAGGCAACAGACAGTGAAAAAAAATTGAAAATCGAATAATAATTGATTCTTTTACAGCCAAAATAACGTGACAAGTGACTCATGCAAAATCGCCCATATTACAAACTAAATTTCACATACATTCTCTTTGTATGGATTATTGCTACAAGTTTATGAAAGTATCGAAGAAATATTTTAATATATGAAGACACTGGATAGGTTGTAAATAGCTTATTTTTACCCCTTTTTTTACCTTTTAATCGAAATGGCCCGAAAACAAAATCGAAATTAAAAAAACTAAGTCCGAGATTTTGTGCACCTTCACATGGCGCATCTTTTGAGTAAGATCAGATTTGTAGAAAATAGTATTTGCTTTCAAAAAGTGGTACCGAACTGTCAATATTGCAGTTTTTGCTGAATTTACGCCACTTCCGGTGCCTTCATGAAACTTTACCGGTAACAAAAAAAATGACATTTTGAACCGCGGAACATATGAACATGGTTTTATACAAATCGAACAATAAATAATTAATGTAGGACTGAAAAACTGAATTAGCCAATAGCGGCCAAGGAAAATTACGGAAACAAAAAATGTTGACATTTTTGCTCAAATCAGATGACTCTTTAACCTTGGTTAAAATGTCATTTAAAAATATTAATAAATAAAAAAGTTTTTTGTAAAAATTTAAATTTTCAAAATTTGGCGCCTAATATCTTCCAAGATTCGTCGAAAATCAAAAATCAAAAGTAACATAGCTATGTCCCCTGTTTCTGGCTATGTCAAAATGCATCATATGCTAAAATACAATGAATATTGTTAATATTACGGCAATATTTCAAAAAACGACATTTTCGGTGATTTCGGACGTTTCGCAATGTCGCAGAATGTCGGGAATAGCTTTAATCTCTAAGTCACACCCACTTTCACAGTAAAACTGAAGACATTGTATCGATCCGACAAGAAGTTGCTGAGATATAAGCAAATTGGAAAAAAAAAAATAATAATAATAAGAAGAATAATAATAAGAATAATTTTAACAAAAACAATAGTGTTTCACACAAGCTACGCAGTGTGAAACCCTAACTATTTAATTATATGAAGGAATTCAATTCATCGGGAGGATAGAAATGTTGTATACAGATTTTTGTTATTAGTGGGAAGTAAGGCTGTTCAGGCATGAAAATGTATAATATAGATATGTCTGGAAATATCCAAACGATCATCTTGAGATTTCTGCAATCCTTTGAGCGTATTGTATGTTAACTCCCAGATGTCTTTAAACTTATTTAATGTTTTTCTCTTATGTGATACATTTTATTGTCTATTTTCTATTAGAACATAATATTTCACTGAAATGTTGCAAGACTTGAAAAGCTTATTGGTAAAGCTCCCATGGTTACTAATGCTTCAGAAAAGACTAGCCAAGCTTTCGCATGTGATGTGTGTAAATTCCTTGTCTGTTATCATCAATATTAATCCAATCGTTCACTTTATGTCATTCCTCTATACAGCTATTCATTTTATGACTATTGTGATTTGCTTTATGGTCGACCTTCGTGTTGGCACGGAACACATAGCATCCACGTCCCAGTCAGGATCCTTTGGGCTTATTGTGTAACTAAGCCCCTTTTAGCGCTGAAAACCAGATCTTTGTTTATTATCTGACGGATAAGAAAAGTGTGTCACTGAACGATTCGACAAGATGGGTTGTTGGTACACTGATCTAATAATCCAAAGTGATTTATAACAAAAATTGAGAGGAGGTTGATCTTAGCAAGAATAGAAATTTGGACTCAACGACGCCTAATACTAATACTGACCGACACATTCGTTTCGTTGTATTTGGATATGTTTATCAGTACTTATATCGATATTCAATATCCTTGAAACCAAAGGGGTCGTTAGGTAATGTGATGCTATGGAAGTCATAAGATAATATACTCTTCAAAAAAAGAAACACACAACCCATTTTTATCATTTTTTTATTTGACCAAGGTCGCTTTTTCGATAAATCTTACTTGTTTTTAATGCCATTATGTAAGGATAAAAGAAATTTATTATTGGTTTTAAAGGTGGGGTCACTAATTGTGAGTGGTCATACCTTTTTCCTAAATTTGATTTCTCTAGATTACACCAGGACACGAGAGTTTAACAACTTCGCGAGCTTTTCGCATGGAACGTTAATCTAAGGCCTTTGAAATTGCGGGGTTCTCGGTTTCCAAATCAGTTGGACAGGTAAACACTCAACGAACCGAGTGATGCCACATCTGAACGAAGACCAACGCAACAACGCTATTGGTCGGTTACAAGCAAGGGAATCCCAGACAGATGTAGCTAGGCTGCTGAATGTTTCCCCGAGTACCATTTCTCGCCTTTGGGACAGGTACCAACAGCGAAGTTCAACACGTGACCGCCAATCTTAGGCCAAAGAAGAGTGACCCCACCTGCCTTTGATCGTCACTTCCGGTTACGTCATTTGTGGAAACGGTTCTCAACAGCGACCTCTATTCCAGCAGCAATTCCTCGACGGCGTAGAATCTAAGACCAGACAGTACGGAAACGCCTACGTGAAACCAGATTACGAGCCAGACATTCCGTTAGAAGTGCTGTTTTGAAATGCGTCGATACCCTCAAATCCGACTTCATTGGGTTCAGACCCGAGGGTATGACCACAGCAACACTGGAGAACATTTGGGTTCAGCTGCGTGTCGCAGTTCCTGTTGCAACGAGGGGGTGGTAGAACGAGGGTATACCGACAACGAAATGTCACATTGCGTTTCTTTTTTGGGAGAGTATAGATTTTAAAGGGATACTTACTGTATACATTTTGTTTTGTTAAATATCAAAAAATACGTTAAATACTAAAAACAATGGTTAGTTATGTGGTATCAGGGTTTCTACATGTAGTAAATATACAATACATCATGCACAAGATAGCTTCACATAAGTCCTTTGGTCTAAATTTCATAAGCTGAAGCTCGTGGGCTTATGATATCCTATATCAACACAATCACTAGTCCAGACTGTTTCGATAATTGTTTACTTTTGTTTATTAAATTTTGTATTAAGATTTCTTTGGTAACTATATGAGTTGGTCCAAATGTCTAGCTTTAAATTTCGCTACATAGTCCTGTAAGCTATAATCTGTGACCAATAGTAAATAGATGAGCATATTTTAAAACCGATTAGTTCCTGGCGCACAAACTGGCGTAATTAGTAATTATGTTTCTACCGTAATTTATTATGTCGTGCTGTTATAAGGCGTAGTGATGAAATGACAGGTGAATTTGTGGCCCATGTCAAAAAATATTACTTTAAGGTAAACACGGAATAGTAAAGACTGTAAATTTGATTTTCATTGTTTTGTTTTAATAAATAATTGTTAAACCGAATGAAAGAAAATGAAATGAAGAGGGTTTAACTTTAAGGTCTTACTTTTGTGCGCCGGTAGTGCAAACAGTAATACAGCCGGACAGCCGTGCAACGGCCTTGGGTTCTTTTACTAGCCCCCCGTACTGCGCCGCTGACAAGGGAAAACCGCACGGGAAAATCGCGAACAAATTTCCTGGCCAGCACTGGGAGCGAACCTGGGATCTCCTGCTAAGCGAACCAGAATTTTATTTACTTAGCCAACTCGGCATTGTTTTTAGTATAACCATAACATTCGTTTGTAGCATCTGTTTCGAAATCGTGTATATGTCGTATATTAAAAAGTTTTGCTTGGAATAATGTGAATTCGTTTTCTTCGGGCTGTAAGCTTTCCTAAAATGTATAGTTTGTTAAGTAACGAGATGATACAAGATTCGAAAATGGGTTTCTAAGCACGCAAGTAATTCTGGCAGCAGGTCTACTTGTCTGGTCGTCGCTGTCAGATTAATTTGTTTTTACTTACATCTATTCTGGGTGTTGAATAATTAATTCCATCGTCTACTGTCTATCACGACTCTTTCAATTTTAATAGTTTGGTGAGAGTATTAGCAGCACTGTTTACGTTTAGCAGGATTGCTAAATCAAAACATTGTCCGTAATCACACGCAAGCGAAATATGCGATTCCTCGCTTTTGAAACTACCAATCTTGCATCTGTGAACATCGGTGTTCTGCCTAGCAGCATGTACTTGGCAAATGTATTTAAGAAATGTCAAAATGAACCTCTGTCACAAAAGGGTTAAAACAAGTACATATTCAGCGTGAAGTGATGAAACTTCACGACATTTGCATTTTGTCGTATAAAACATATTTAAACACGTGAAAATCAATCATACGTTCTCGAGGGATTGAAAACATGGAATATTTATATTGGCTTAATATGCATTATTTATTACTTTATGTTTATAAATTAACGGTCCTCTTTCTGTTTTTTTTACAGTTGTCGTTTTGTGTGCATCACCAGATTCTGTTCGAGAGATAATGATAAAAGCTCATGAACTGAACTTCGACAATGGTGAATATGTCTTCTTCAACATTGATTTGTTTAGCAGGTAAGCTTTAAAACACTATTGGTGGACATTTAGACTGTTGGGTTTTTTTCAACCTTTTACACATCATCTCATTTCAATTAGCAAATTAAGATGCGGACCGTGCCATTAAAGAGGTGGTGGAAAGGGCGATGGGGGGGGGGTGAGGGGGCTAGCATTCACTGTTTTGAAGCAACGGACTGCATGACGTTCTTATGACCGCTTTGTATGGCGGTGCATGGTTTGGTTCACAAACAGTGACTAACAATAATCCTCTGATGATGTCCTATAAGGCGTCTTAATTTGTTGATTAAAGTCAAAATGATTTTTATTCATGGTTGCGAATATGTAAAACTATTTGAATAATTACTGAATAAATTAAAAGCCACTACTTTAAATTTGCTCCTTTATAAAAGTAATCGTTTAATATCTACCAACCAAATAAAGAGACCTCAAAGAAATATAAGTATATTTGTATTCTTCTGAGTATTCACATTTCCTTCTATCTTTATCAAGCATATGGTCAACCATTTCAACATCATCGGAGTAAATACATACGACTGTAGACGCGCGACTTGTCAAATGATGATTATATTGTCACAAACGTTACATTGTACGCTAGTCATAAAACTATACAAGATCCAATATTCTATTTATTATTGTAAGTCATTTTACGGGTAAAGCATTATGCACAAGTCAATACCACAAACCTTATACTGGGCGACATACGTTTTGGTTTGTTTTTTTTTTAAACTTCGATATTTTCACCGAATGCAAGCTTATGTTCAGATAAGACTGCTTGTTAGGGAACCATTACTACACATCCATGACAAAGACCAGAACTGTAAGAAAATCATTAATACAAATATTAAAGATATTAAACAAATCATATTTTTGTCTCTTTAAGAAATGTAAAAGGAAAGCTGAACATTGCTTTTTATTATATTTAGTGTGGTATTCTGTCAGATTAACCTCATCAAACAATAGACAACCCAATCTTTTTTTTAAGGCTTGTAACGTATTTTTCTAAATTTTCGTTTAGATTTACAAGTTTCTACCACTACGAAACTCTTGACAATGTCGCTTTTAGAGGTACAGTGTTTGAGGGGATGTACAAGATTTATGTAAAATCACAGTAAACATGCCCATGTCCTAAATATCAGAGAATCCACGTACATGTAAATCAAGCACTTGATAAAAATTTCACCAAATATCAGCATGCATACAAGGGAGGAAACGAGAAGGGCTTTAAGTTGCAAAAACTAAATCGTTAGTAACCAATTGATAAAACTAATTATGCAAGTTTTTATGAAATATCATTGACTAGTTTATTGACATGCCAAGTTTCGGCGATGATACTCAGTCTTTATCAATAGGAGTAAAACCCCGAGAATGTATATACATGTACATTAAAAGGAAACCATGAATAAATATGGTCTGAAGTAGAAGTTCTTAACTTCAACCACCCTGTGAAAAAATTAAAGTGGCAATTTCATATTTTTAATTTATATTTTTAAAATATATTAAAATAAAGCCTTAAAATAGATGGTATTTTACCCTGATAAAGAATAATCGTATAATTCACTATTGCCAGTTGAGAAATTAGCAAAATATGACTTTCAACATTAAATTCAAACGTTTGAAGATAGCTATTGCATGGGGGGAATGGGAAAACAAGGAGGTAATTGTGTTATTATTTCCGATGTGAAAGGTGTTTCAGTGTGGAAAATAATGCCTATAATAGTGCGTTGACAACCTATTGAGCAAAAGATATAGAAATAAATGTTTTGACATTCTTGGAAAATATGAAATTCCCGCTTTAAGGAAAATTATGAAAAGCATCCAGATTAGACAATACTGTTTCAATTTCTAAATGAACTCAAATAAGTAATTATACAAGAAAGATGTGATTAAGATTTGTTTGAAAACTCGCTTAAAGGTAATAAATTTGTCCGAAGATAATTTCTTCCAAACTAAATCTGCCAAATGTTATCTAAATTATTAATTATACATTAATTAACTTGTCCATACCATAATTAACTCTCGATGACATCGCTAGCCGGCGATATTTACTGGGTTAGAACTCGATCTGCTGCTGATGATTACACCAAAAAATGGATAACCAACACTATGTTTTTATCGTATGTTTTATTGAGAACTGCCAGCTCTTTATCTAATCTAATCTCCTATAATGTATCTTTAACTAACTGCAGTTGGTTAAAATTATAACTATATCTGTATTTCACCATATCCCTGTATTGGCCGAAAAAGTTCATCTCGATTTTCCGGCGTGGTTTCCCCTTGTCAGTGATGCAGAATGAGGGCCTGACAAGGACAGCTGCCTAGTCGTTCGGATGGGACGAAAAACCGAGGTCCCGCGTAGACATTGGAGTGCACGTAAAGATCCCTTGGCAGTTGGAATTCGATATAAGAGTAAGCCGTAGCGCCGCTGCCCGGGCAAAATTTCCCTCATAGCACACTGCATGGCGAATGCCCGTCTTCCATTAGCCCAGGTCAGGTGCAGAAGAGTAGGACGTTAAACCCCAGTTCATTTCATTTTCATTTGTATTTCACCATCCGTTTTGGTCGTGAAAGCCATCGGTAAATTGGTTCCTAAGTGAGATGTGCCAGCAGCTGATGTATAGTCAGGATTAATTCATGCGACCAGTGCACAACGTAATTGGGCATTGTCTTGTCATTGCATCGTTAAATATAGATTAGTTCGTGTTGCAGAACGTTAATAGCCTTCTTGAAAGTTCTTGTCCCTCAATTTTTGTTGTTATTAACACGAAAATTAATTTACAGTGGAATGTTGAATGAACTTTGAAATGCTATTTTATGCTATTAATGAGACGGAAATTAATTGCAGCGTCTAAAATGTGGCCAAAACCGCTAACATACAGGACAAATTGGGGTGTTTGCAGTTATTGCAAAGTGCATGGAAATCGTGTCTAATTCGCTTCTATGGCGCCTTAATAAGCTACACGAGAGTAACTTGTCTTCGACTGATTGCAAATTCTGTGCTCGTCCCATGAATAAAGTAAGACAAAATTAGATTTCTAACACAGAGGAATGGACAAGCGGACAATAAAGCTGGCAAGTTTTTCAAATGATCACCCGCTTGATTAGCTTTCTTGGATATTAAAGAGCTATTTAGATTAGACGAGTTCACTGAATTTGATTCGTTTAACACTTTTTTCTGCTCAGTTATTCAGCGTTGCCCATTCATCAAAAATATCATGCATGGAGTTGACACCAAGAAGACTGAATTTGAATAGCATCGAGATTATCTTTTGAGTAAAAAATGTATACTGGTCTTAATGTATGCAAAGTCAATGAGGTATCCTCTTCATCTCGTAGTGCATAACGTCCGCTCCAACCTACAGTCATCTTATTAAAAGAAACCTAGGGCCATTATAGGTTTAGTGTTCAATACACGTCTTTCTATATAAAGAATTGTAAGCCAAATACCATATGCCTAAAAAGGCCTAAGGCGATACCGTGAATACGATATACTATTAGCCTTCTAGATAGTTGAAGACACTTTCAGATGTCTAAATCTCTGCATTACTATTTCCGCCAACATGCATGTTTTAATCCCGATTACAATTAAAACGATAACTTTTATTTGGACTTATTCTTGAACACAAAGTCGATTTTATCAAAGGCCGTAAAGGCTTTAATACAAACGGGCCACATGCAGTAGTTTCACTCCTCTATTTGGTTAATCTTTTATATAACACTTTTTTCGGATTTGATTCAAATATACTTAACCACAATATAAAGAGTATTGCACAGTAAAAAGACTCACAATAAACATCAATTATCCTGCCACATTATCCCCACACCCAACCAAACCAACCACAGACGAGGTTTATTCAAGAAAAATAAGCGAAAAGACGCCTCGCCATTCCCCACAGAAAGAGTAAAGACATGGTGTATTTTGTATTTTAGATTTCTTCAAGTTATAGCTCTTTTCTCGTTCCAGCACGGTCGAGAAATAATTGTGTTGATAAAAAAAGGAAGCGACGCCTATTTCCTAACAAGCGACTCAATATTCTGTCCAATTTTTAGTCGGAAAAGTACATTATATACCGAGGCATGTAATCTTTCCACAGCCACCTGCTCGATTATGTTTCCATTAAAACCTAAATATCACATATGTAAGCTTGTATATGTAAGTAATGTCGTTTATAAATCATTTAAAATACAATTAGTTGTTAAATGTACAGACGATAATACAATATCAAGTCCACTAAGATTCATAAAACGTCATATAAAATGCGCGACATCTTTTAGAAATATATAAAGCAAGAAATCAACAATGTATACAATGGGTGGGTTCAGAATAAAAAGTTAGTGTTGGAGTTGGTGTCAGTAAAAGAGTTAGCATATCCCTTAATCTGATCTTAAGGCTAGCAAACAGATTACAGTTTGGAAAATATTTTCAATATTTTTTTTCAATCTACCTTTAAGTGCATGACAACTATGTAATTATATGATTCATAAGCGACAAGCTGGGTTGAAACACTAACTCACTGTTTTGACCTCAACCAAATTTGTAACATTCTTTTAATTATTAGGGGGTTGGGATGGCCTAGTGGTCTAGAGTGCCGCGCTTCGACCTCTAGCTGGCCGGTCACCTCTGGTGTGATCGTATGTGACATGGAGATAGGGGCGCCTTCTCAACCTCGTGGGTTTCCTCCGGGCACTGCGGTTTCCTCCCCCTGCTAAAGACCCCCACGCGCAAGCGAATTATTGAAATAAAAATGAACTATTTTTAACATGAAATCCAATAGGGTAGTATCACTAGGGGTTAACACTTTACCGAGGTCACAAGTAAGATATAAAGTGTTACCTATATTCAATATAAAAACCCCTTCAAAATTTATACCAAACACACAAATCTGACATTCCTTGGGGTCAGTTTTTTAGAAATAAGTCAAGATATTATCGAAGCAGGATAAGTGGAAGCCTCGTTTGAATTTGTTTCAGGTATCACTGGTGTTATCTGGAGACGCTACCTTGTACTTTTATCCAAAGATGAATGAAAATGAGCTGTATATTGTCTCCCTTTTTTGCTAACACTTTATTTGAGGTCAAAAGTGAGAAAAGGAGTTGCACTAGTGCTACATTACGTCATAACTATTTACCCCAACCCTACTTTTGACCTCAACCAATATATATGGAATACAATTACTGTTTATAAAGACTACAATTATATTGAAACTTTAGAATTATATACTGCGTATTTCCAGTTCAATTTACTAAATAGCACTACAGTTTTAATGGTCAGATCACCAAATTTCTGTAAATCTCAAAAGAACCGGGGTGTTTTCTAAGACTTTAAAAGAGGAAGTTAAAATATCTATGTGGACCATCACGCAAAATTGAATACTTAAATGTAAGGAAATGGTCTATTTACCTCACCTGGAGGTTTCAGGCTAATATATAATTTCCTTATTTAAAATAACAAATCGTTGGTTACCTATTGCATACAATGGAAGGGCACAAAAGGCGCCTATTCGTGTAATCGATTCTTTCTCCAATGGGTAAAGGCACCCATAGGGGGTCCGATTTGTACCAGGTTGGCAGCTGCTTCTATTGCCCCCCTCCCCCGTCTAGCTACGGACCTGCAATGATATAAAGAGCTTATATGAATTCTTTGGTTATTCAGACGATTATATCTATATACCTTTATGCTTGTGGATATTTTCAGTATCTATAGACAGCTACATTTTATTTACCTTTTAATTAACTTGAATTATGGATTAATAAATTTTAATAAGTTTTGGTCCACTATGCATTTTATTAACAGAGAATACAGCAAATCAAAATAAAACTGACGGTTTGCATTTCTTTGAAAACTATCAAAGAGTTTCTAAGAATCGTTTACCTGATATTACTTTGCTATGGGAACGCAAATTGCTTTGTCACGTTTCCTTGGTTAAGTACACGTACTAGTATACTAATTTGTCTGTTTGTTTCATGGACTTGGATAGAATCGATGATGCTTGATTTTGTTTCCACGCAGAACTAACCAGTCTTGTTCACCACAACAACAAGAACGTAACAATATATTTCTTTGTGTTTCTTGTGAAGTTGGATAGTCGAGTAGTCTAACCTAGTGGGTTATCCCCAGGGCCCCCCCTCGATTCCTTCCACTGCATGCATGTTTATCCCAAAATGACATAGTTAATGTCGATTGAACGCTAAAGTTCGTCCAGAAATGACTTAGTGTGTATTAAGTGGACGTTAAAGCCGACATCTCCACAATGGAAAAACATTCTGCAGTATATCGGATTGCAAAGTGTTTGTGTGGGTGGGGGTGTTTCTGAAGAAATAACATTATGTGTTCTAGGTCAGGCTAAACGTTCTACATTATCATACAAGCATATTATTCAGTTTTGTCTTCTTACCCCAGAAGTCATTTGCTTGGGGAAAATGGTCGCCACGCTACAGTTATGTTTCCGATGTTTTGTTGGCTAAAATTTACATAAATAATTATTTTGAGTGTCCATTGTGACCTCGGCCTTCGGGCCTTCAACTAACTGTGTGTACCTTGTAATTAACAAATGAAAAGAAAATATTGGTTGACGGAAGACTTGTTACATGAAAATAAAATTACAATAAACACTATAAGTTTGTAAGCCAAACGGTTTGTCTAATATGGAAATAATTTGAATTCCTACAACTTCCGTTAAAACGCAAAGGGGAATTCAGCATGTGGATGATATTTTAAAATGTTTATGCTACGCTTGACTCGTGCGTTTAGGGTTTTACGAATATTGTGGCGTCCAAATCACGTCAGACGTTATAATAATATAATTATGTGTTCTTTTTAGAAGCACTAATAGTTCTGTTTGCATTTATTGATTGAAGACGTGTTTCATCATTTGAGCAAACCATTTTAGTCAAGTCTGTATTAAAAAAACTCCTGATTCTATATAAAAAGCCTGACACACGTGTGTCAATTTTTTCGCTTGCTGAATAGTAGGAGCAAAGAGCAAATTTTAATCAATCAGCGGTGCTTTCGAAAACTGATTCTGAGTTTGTGTGTACAAGCAGAGTGCAGCCGATAGTTCGGGGATTATCACCGATGACCTTGTCAGTGGACAGAATGGCAGCGCGCATGGATGAAAACCTATTTATGGAGGTCTCAATTTTAAGATGAATTGCTTGCTGCGGCATATACAGCGATTAATGTATGATTTCAGATGCCCAACCCCCTCGCCTCACCCATGAGCTCTACCAACACTCGTTTTGTCAACTCTGTGTGTGTAACATTGTTCCACCCATTTCAGAATTAACTGCATACTCAGCTACAACCAGCTGCACCCAAATACAAGAACTGAAAATAATAAACCATGAATATTTTCAAATAGAATACGCGATGATTAATCACTCGTGTAACATTGGCGCTTTGCTGGGCTATAGACATTTAATATGACGCGTAACACTACTACATGTAAAGGGGTGCATAGGTGAAAATGTAGACCAGATTATGTCTAGCGCTGAAATATGTAGTAAGTAAGACGTTAAAATTACATTATATTTATAAAGTTTATTAATACGGCTAATTTCCCTTTGAAGCAAAAATCTGTGTTTGGAACATCTGCCTTAAAAGGGGGATCACGTGGCTGAGTGGGTAAGACGCTGACTCGCTAGCCTGGAGGCCAGGTGTTCGATCCCTGCATTGGCCGAGAAAAGTCATATAGATATTCCGGCGTGGTTTATCCTTGTCAGTGATACAAAACGGAGGGCCTGACAAGGACAGCTGTCTAGTCGTTTGAATGGGACGAAAAACCGAGGTCCCATGTACACATTGGCGTGCACGTAAAAGATCCCTTGGCAGTTCGATATAAGAGTAGGCCGTAGCGCCGCTGCCCGGACAAAATTACCCTCATAGCACACTGTATGGCGTATGCCCATATTTCATTAGCCCAGATTAAGTGCCGAAGAGTAGGACGTTAAACCCCATTTCATTTCATTTCATTTCTGCCTTAAAAGCTCCTGGAAAAAACATAATCAATTGTACTGAATTGTTAAGTCCGTCTATTATATTGTATTTTGCGTAATATCTATTCGGTTACATCAGATTAATTATTTCGGATAACGAAATGAAACATTGTCCTTGTGTCCATCTCTTCATTTCAGTTAGCCGAATAGAATTCGCGAGTTTCGTAGTTTTACTAAATCCATCAACAACCAAATGTTAAAACGGTCATCTGTCGATATTGGTTGACTTTACGTCACAAATTACCTACTTAACACATCCGATCTAATTAAATTGACACCTTAATACTCTACATTAATATAAATAATAGGACTTCGATCGGTTTGTCGGGGACAAGCTGCGAGACGAATGCGACATATGGTTACCTCACCGGCTGTTGGGCTACATATACACATACCAGTGTATTAGTTATAAGTATTCGTGTAGGGTAAATTAAGATCAGTAACAGTCTTTGACTTTAAAGTTCTGCTCGTCTTGTCAGTTCTAATATGTCTGATTCTCAATCATTTGAAGTTTTGTCAACATGGGTTCTCTCAACCATTGAGTGGGATTTAATTGAGCCTTTGCATGCAGGTTCGACTTGCGTCCCATTCAAGGTGTGATATATTTGGACGGCAATGGTCATTCCGATTACAAATAAAATTATCTGAACGATTATTCGAATTATCCGAAGTACGTAAACCAATAATTAAGTACGTAAATTAGGGGGTATTACAACAACCGATACCAAACGCTACATTCTCAATAAATTCTACCCTTTAAAATATTTATAAAAAATATATCAATATTATCCATTTTATATACCCCATATTTATGTAATTATATATGTATGTGTATACATACTGTGTATATTTATATATAATGTTCATATATCTTATTAAAGAGAGGGCATACACATAGGCATATAACCTGTTCTCCAATGCAAATTCAGATGCCTACTGAATTAAATACTGTTTATAAAAAATGAAAATGATAAGTAAAAAGATATGACGTGTACCTTGTTATTTCTTTTAGATATGTTATTTACTGGGTTATAATTACATATGTCCAAATTCGATCAAAAATATATTTAGAAAACTCGATATAACTTGTGACGTATAGAAACACAGATTTGTCTCTCAGAGCCTTGGTTGGACACTAATTTAACCATCATCTGAATGTGTTCAAAATCAAATTTATAAATTTCGGTATGCATGGTCTGTGCTTTAAAAATAGCCCAATATCAGCGTTAAGTTATATTTTACCAATTATCTCCCGATCGTTACCTCTTCTTTCTAGTAAGACACCGCGGTAGCTCAGTGAGTAAGACGCGCGCTCACTAAAGGTGTTGACCGAGAAAGTTCCTCGTGGTTTTTCCGCGTGGTCTCCCCGCCAAATGATTTAATACGAGCGCGTTAGAACATAAGGTCTGTTATAGAGTCAACTGGCGGGGTTTCGATCTCCCTAAGGGTTGTCAGTCCAACTTTATGCGTATTCCCCCGTGTCCCCCATATAGGTTAGTCCCGAAATATCCTACTTTTTGTCGAGTGGGATTTAACGTCCTACTGTTCTACACCATCTGGGCTAATAAAGGCGGAAGCATATCTGGATATAAACTAATTTCAAACAAGGTTAAAAATTCGGTTCTGTAGAGACGAGATATTTTTTTAAAATATAAATAGCTATATCGGCTCACTTGTTCTCAAAATATGTATTTGTATAGTTCATACGATAACTATCTTACTCTTAAATCTCTTACCATTGCGCAAACTAACTTTAAGTGGAGTTAGTCTTCAATGACAATAATGTTGCAAAGCTTATATATA
Organism: Patella ulyssiponensis; assembly: GCA_963678685.1. NCBI lineage: Eukaryota > Metazoa > Mollusca > Gastropoda > Patellidae > Patella > Patella ulyssiponensis. The sequence goes on along the minus strand of OY783229.1, from coordinate 47,564,611 downwards.
ATCTTGTCGATCTGAAAATGCCTTCCTTTTATCTAGTTCCATCTCTTTAAGTCATGGGCATCTTAAAGATGCAGATAAAATACATCAGTTTCTAAAATTGAATCTTTTTTTCAGTATAACTGTAGAACTACATAGACACAGCTATATACATGTAAACTATTTTTATCGTTGGTGTACCAGGTGGTTCTTTTCAAATGTATCAAGATTGAATAACATTTTTGGGAAGAATACTGTGGGTCACGGTGGCCAAGGGAGCATGACGGTGGTTCACTAGTTCGTCCAGATTTTCCGTCGTGCCCCCCCCCCCTGTCGGTTGGGACAAAAAACCGAGGTCCCTTGCACACATTGTTCGATCCCCGCATTGGCCGAGAAAGTTCGTCCAGATTTTCCGGCGTGGATTCGCTTCTCAGTGGTGCAGGCCGGGGGGGGGGCTGACAAGGACAGCTGTCTAGTCGTTCGGATGTTACGAAAAATCGAGGTCCCGTGTATACATTTGTGTGCACGTAAGAGATCTCCTGGTAGTGGGAATTCGATATAAGAGTAGGCTGTAGTGCCACTGCCCGGGCAAAATTTTCCCAATAGCACACTGTATGGCGTATGCCCGTCTTCATCAGCCCAGTTCGGAGCCTAGCAGTGGAACGTTAAACCCCATTTCATTTCATTTGGAAAGAGTACTTGGGCAGCTATTAGGAATTTGGTACTTTATGCCCTATACTTAAACTACATATTGAAATTAATGATATGTTAACAAACTTTAACTTAAGGAATTTAACTAATTAGCTGTGCATGAGTAAACTATAAATGTTTTGATCCTCCATTAAATATGATATAGGTATGAGTGATAAAAATGTTAAAGGTCAAAGGTTCGTATCGATCATTAACGCTGATCAAAGAAAATGGCATCTGCTGTTGTCATCTCGCAGTTAATCAGTACCTAGTTCACTGTATTAATCTAAAATAATGATAAATAAACCCCGGGGACTACTTTTCCATCAAATCGCCCCATCTCAAAATGAGCTGAATGTTCGATTCATTAATTTTCATTCAAACATTGCCACGCATCTTTTAACAGTCTGAAGACTTATTTACACTTTTTTTCCATTGAAGTCGACTTATTTCATTTAAATCATAAAGCTGGTTGTGTCAGTGAGAGCAAGCATTACAAAAGCTGGATATGATGAAGAGTCACTAAATGGCTGTCGATATCGACTCCATTTTGTGTTTTCGTCTTCATTGGGCGATCTCTTAAGTCTCTATAACTACTGACTCCACACCGAGAAGTAGGCTACTTTAAAAAGAACCTATATGTCCAATGTAATAGATATGCAACATGAAATTTATAGGATTTACGTCATACTTTCTGCGGTACGGGAATAATGAAGATAAGACTCTGTCATACAGAAGATATTTTGCCCGGACAGCAGCGTTTTGGCCTACTCTTTCGCGATTTCCAACTGCCAAGCGTCCTTTGACCTGCTCATCAATAGACACTAACGAGGATCCCTCTAGACATTAACGTGATCGTAAGAAAACCTCTAAGCAATTGGAATTCAAATGTCCAGAAAACAGATTGCATCGAAAGCATAAAAAACGAAACGAAATATGGATCTGTATTTTAATCAGATTGAGTTAGAATCAGATGTCAATTAAATTTTATTCTTATTTATTTTCGTACGCCAACATTTCATTGTCGGTCCGTCGGGCGGCAAATTCTAAATAATTGTTTTGATGTAACTTCTGAGATCTTTTTATCTGGTTCAAAGAAAGAATTAGATTAAAATTACAATTGTCAGAATGTGCATTAACAAGTTATTCATTCAATAATATTGATTCAGTGTCGTTATTATTATTTCATATACGACTGTTTAACAATAGAAATCTTCTTAGCAGAACCCTTTGGCGATAGAGGCCGCAGTACACAATTAATTTCCCCATTGACACCATGTTAATTCTCATCTCCTTTTCCCAAAATATTGGTGGGATTAAACGCTTTCTTCCTCAGATTGGTCGCATTATTTTCTATGTTACGTTTTTTTTTTGTAAATCATTTTTAGTGAAGCCTGTACCATAACAGGCCCGGCACTCGACAGCGCAGTGGACGCTTACGACTGGCCCCGGGATCCATTCACTTGATTTGATATTTGTTTATTCTTGCAATGTCTATTTTCTGTCTTGTCCGCAGACTTATCTTGTAGATTTTTGTTTTGCGTGTACTACACGGTCCCCAGCACTTACTATTACCTATGTTCTTCCGCCTCAAAATCATAAATATTCCCAAAAAACTGACAGAAAATATATTATATTCAAACACTTTCATCGATTCTACACCGCTATGCAAAACTTGGGGAAGGGAGAGAAAGACTCGTAACCAGCACAGAAATTAATGGTGCCATGTGTCCATATAAAGTTGGTTAGATTTCAGTATAGTGTAAAAATCAGAAGAAAAATAAACCCATAAATATTCTAGATTGTGACTAGCCATGCATATTTTACAATAGTTCAAACTTCACTTTATTGTTTCCTGCCTAGTGAATCTATATGATTTATCATTACCATTGATGTATCGCTGATTTCGGAATTCAATTTTTTATTTCTGTACTTTATTGATATTTTCAGTAAAAACGAAAGCCAGACTCCTTGGTACAGAGCTGACGACTCACAAGAGAGAAATGAAGCTGCTCGAAAATCATACGAATCATTAATGACGGTGACATTACGAAAGCCAACATCCCCGGAGTACAAGATATTTTCAGAGGAAGTAAAAAGAAAAGCCAAAGAGCTATATCCTAATTTCACCTATGGTGAAGAGGAGGTAAGCAGCTTTATGTAATATTCTTAATTGTTTGGAGTCATTGATCCAAGTGTATACCATGCTCTTCAAAGTTCAATTAAATAATATCATGAAAAGGTTAAGGCCATCACGTTAATATTACGCCCTTATCTTAAAATAGTAAGTGCAGGAGAACTACAACACACACTCATAAGACAAACCTGTGGACATGGCGCACCCACAAACATTACAAGCAATGAACATCCTACCTAACGCGGTTAATATTTCCCTTTATTTTATTGCTTTTTAAATGGGTTCATGAGAGCAGGTGGCGCACGTCTTTATCCATTAGACAGGGTTGTTTTTCCTTTTTTAAAAACAAAGTAAGATCTGTCCCCAAGCATTGACTTTTGGCCATGTCTATTGCGAATTGCATTTTAGCCATATATTGCAGGATCTTAAAATTTAAGCCGCAATAGAAACATTTTATAAAACAAATGCAAATAGCATTCCTTTGGCCTTTGTTATTATACCGTTATGTCCAACGATTTGTCTGGCTATTTCAACTTTGTTTCAAGTAATCCCATTTAACAACTCAAGTGTGAAACAAAAGTAGTTGTTTTCAAATGAATATATTTGATGTGTTTTCGGGGTGTTACAATATATATCAGTGGGTATCAACATTTAATAGAAGTGTTGAACGAACCATTTATTACACAGATTAACATGTCTGGCTTAGTTTACACCAGTTACCACTTTTGACCATAGATAAATTGCTATGTCACTATCTCAATGGATCTGATGTAATGGAAACCGTGGCCTTTTCTCTGATTTAGTTGGTGAAAAGTCAATCTGATTAAAATACACATCTATATTTCGTTTCGTTTTTATACTCCCAATTTGACCGGATGTTGCGATAGGTCACATCAGAGGTCATATGATCAGCTTTTGACCCTTTGACGTCATTTGATTAACCCATCAGCATGGATGTTACGTTAGTAGTAGATTGCCCACAATTCTGAGCGAAACACGCCTTAAGCTCGCCGCAACATACCGTTTCATTGGCTAAAACCTCACACCATTCAGAACACGTCAACAATAACAACTCTTCCAGATCCTAGTGAAGTAAAGCCAAAGTAAAACGAAATTTGGAAACTTAGATTGGTCAAATTGAAAATGAAGTTTAATATTACGAAAGGAAATTCGCAATGTCACAATCTCAATCAAAGGATATGATGTAATAATGAAACGAAGTCCTTCTTCCTTTTTCTACTTTTTGTTTGTTTAGGGCGAATAGGGATCAGCTAAATCCCTGGTACTTATATTAGGTTAATTTGATATATAAAAGCCGAATATTACGAGGTTAACTATGGTCGCCCAGTTACGATAGATGGATGAGGATGTCGTAATATCAAAGAATCTGAAAAGTATTGACATTGCCCCACACTCTTACTTTCCTAGAACGATAGAAAATTGTCAATAAAATATGCATACGCCATCCTCTTTCGTCACTTTCTTCATATAGAATTGTTTTGAAATAATTCCTGAGATCGATTTCTTTGAAGAAAGAATCAAATTAAAATTGTAATTGTCAGATTCTACAACGACAAGTTTTCTGTATTACTTCAAGAATCAATTTATTACCCTAATAAAAACGACAATAATATAATTTCCAATATAAAACTATACGTTTTTAACCAAGCTCTTATTTTCTAAACCTATTCAAAATGACTGAAGGTACTGCGTGGGTTGTATAGCAAATATTTCTCAAATTTTAGAAATGAACTACAAGAAAACGAATGTTCATAATTATACTGTCATATTAAATTCCTATTAAATTGGTCAAATTTGGAAACAGAACGAGGTTTCTTAAAGAAAGCCCACACAGAGGTTATGTTGAAGTATAACTGATCCAATCATCTAAGTTGTAACAAAACCGAAACGCCAAGAACCATGAAACAAAGCAGGGGTCAGCTGAAGTCAATATCGGGCATGTCACCCTAAGCTCTTGTACATGTCTGAAGTCGCCTTGGCATGGACTGGCACAGATGTCTCACTACAAATTTTGGGATTGTTTGCCAATGGTTATGGAATGCTTGTGCCAACTCTGCAACAGTTCATGATGGCACGGCTTGAGTTCAAACCCGTCGTCCAAGTTCATCCCAAAGGTATTCGATCGGGTTCATGTCGGGATACAAAGCGAGCCAATCCACAACACGGACTTGATGATTGTTCAGAAAGTCTCTTTGTCAAGTAGAAGTGTGGGGCTGGGCGTTGCTATACTGGAAAATCATCTGTCGACGGACGCCATGAGCCAGCAATGGAAGTAAGGCCGGACGAAGGATGTGGTCAACATATTGTTGAGAGTTGAGATTGCCTTGGATCACCATCAACTGGGACCAGAAGTTGACGTTGATAGCGTCGCAAAACGATCACCTGGCAGTAGCAGTAGCTGACTGTAACCTGTTGCGCATATGCTGTAGTCATATGTGGCTATCTTGAGCAGCGGTTGTTACAGGTGGCGCATAAGGTCGGGTCGATCGGCAACTCTTCCAGTGGCGTGGAAGCGTTGTCCGAGGCGAGCAATGGTCTATGGGTGGACATTAAAGTGTCTGGCGTCGGCTACTTAAGGCCCATTCTCACGGTGCGACTTGTAGTAACTACTTGTAGTATCGACCCGAGTTGCAGCGTGAGAACGCCCAAGTCGTACCAACTTTTACAAGCTCCCAACCAGTTGAAAGCGAGTTGGGTGAAATAGAAACTTCCCTATTTCAGTCAACAGATCGTATGAAATTGACCAATCAGAGACGTCGAGTATTAGTACAAACACGAGTTCTCTCCCCTTGTTGTTTGTAAACATGAACGCGAAGCGCACCCATCAAGAACCATTCGGCAAAACTGAGACAGAATTTTGTCAATTTTTACCTCGCACATCCTTGCTTATGCGATGTGAGTCATAAGACTTATTCCAAGAGAGACGTGCGGCAGGCTGCATTGGCGATGATCGCCATGCAGATGCAGGAGAGCTGCGACCGAGCTATGACAGGTGAGTGGGCCTATAGCAGACGACAGACTAGACTAAATTTAGTTTATGAACTTTTAACTAGCCTACTGTACCTTCATTCATGCGATTTTATTTCCTGAATCCCGCTTTCATATGTCTATGCAAGTGTATACACTATGTAGCTACCAGATTTAATCATCTTTGCATTTCATAGGCCAGTGTCTCTTCGTCGCTTGATGACGCCCTTATGCTAAGACATGACGAGATTATCGCGAGATTCCAAGTCGTATCAACTCACTTACATACGATTTTGTAATCTACATGTAGATACTACACGTAGATACTACAAGTAGTTACTACAAGTCGCACCGTGAGAACGGGCCTTTACGAAGCCCCCTGATCCAGCATGCCAATAGCTCTGTTTCTGTTTTCTTGTGTAAGGCGTGGCATTTCTCCAAAGTGATTTGATCTTTATTTCGAGGGCCAGAGTGCAGGGAATGCATGCGCAAAGACAAGTGTTGCGTTTGCAGGAATAAAGTTTATTACCGACAACTGATATAGGGTTCAAACCATGAACTCCACAAAAATAGACCCATCAGAAGTTTTACCTGTGTGCCACAAGATAGGAAAGTCCAAGGAAATGTTAAGCAGAAATATATCACGAATTTGGCATTGCGTTTTTAATGACTTTAATATATATATACGGTTCATATAGGGCTTTGCAACGGGTGATTATAGCTGTCATAACATGATGTATCATTACGCTGTAATGTAATCAGGTTCAGTAAAATGAAATCTTGACCAAAGAATTATATTTATTTATTTGTGCTTGGAAGATTGGGTAGGGTGATATAAATAATAATATCCTTCTCGTCTTTTCTGATATCAAAAAATATCTCCTCTTTTATTTTATTTTTTACTTTATCGACTTGCGTTGATATCTTTTGAAATCTAAAAGACTCGTAGGAGATTCTTTATAGATTCTTCTTTAAGGACTTTTATATTGTCTTATTGCTCAAAATGATACGGTGTCACTTTAATATACATAATCATACACGTTCAAAATTTAAGAGATACTCCATTGCTTTATTATATATATAAAACCTTACAACACAATAAAATGTAATGAGCCAAGCGTAAAAATATGAACAGATGTTGTTTGGGACTTTTAGTGCAAAATATGTTTTATGCATTACATCGATGATCTCATTTTGTAGCTGACTGAAATGGGTTTCAAATCTGATGTAGATTTATTATTTTTTTCGTGGTTCTGATATAAAAGACGGAATTCATGTATCGTTTAATAAGGTATTGGAAATTGAGCATATTAGAGAAGGTTATATTATAATTTATAGTTCCACAATTACTGGAATGTCATGTGTTTATCAGAAGGGGATGTTAGGGTATTAAGAAGCTTAGAATTTAGTCGCCTTATGTCAGGATAAAAGTCTTGTTTACGGCCAAGTAAAGTCAGAAAGGATAATAAATAAAACTGGATATGATTAGGGTGTTTAACCTATCAGTGTTCATCTCTACAGATGACCGTTTCTTCCATGAATAACAAACAGACAGAAAGGGTGTCGAGAACGTCATCTGGCACTGTTCGCGTGAATAAATCGGATAATGACTAGACAATGCAACTTTGTTAGACATTTTATCTTTCTAGTCTACTGAAATCTAATTAACGTCGCAACAATGTATGTAGTGTATCTGAAATTTGTTTGTTCAGGTTACGAATGATTAGACTTGACTGACGACACAAGATAAATGTTCGCTATGACTTGAATAAAAATTCATCCGGTCGAGTAACAGAATCTTACAGTTATTGTCTGCATGCAAGGATTACAAATTGAAATTTCACTTGTATTTTAAAACTACAAATAAAACGATTTTGTTTTGGGATGGGTTTTTTTCTGTACACTAAGAAATCTCGGAAATTATATCCCCACTGAAACTGGTTTGTCTCGCAGAAAATGTCGTTGATAACTAAAGATAATGAGCAAACAAAAATGGGATTTGTAACCCATGGTGTTACTGCATGTTCTGCAGAGAGTATGCATAGGCTACCTATTCATTGTATTCGTTATTTTTTAGGGGTACATAGTGCGATTTTTTGACTTATGATGAAACTGTCCATCATTACTCTATACATTGCTTCATTTATCTGACATTAGATCTAAGAAAACTCTTCAGTTATCCAAGAAAGTTATCCAAATTCTCGAAAACCCTTTAACAATAACAATAACTCAATAAAATAATTGATTGGTGACCCTGGATTTCGATACGGCCAATTCCAGCTAAGTTGGAAAACAATTCCAAAGTTTAGATGGAAAGGGCAATAATTCTACAAATGAGTTCGTTGAGTGACGGACTGGCAGCAACTTTGTATTACATAGGTTCATTATGTCACAAGACCGACTCCATTGTATTAATCATTTAGGTTCTTTGTCTTCCGGGGAGCATTGAACCAAAATGATTAATAAAAGTGGGGTCACGGTTGCTAAATTGGCTCGCTAGTCTGGAGTTCGGGCGTTCGCAACAGAACAGTAGGCCGGTAAACCCCATTTCATTTCATTTCTTCCGGGGAGCTTGTAACATCTAAACCCCACTTTATTTTGTTTTGGCCACGGCTGTAGCCAATTGTAAGGTTACTCTCCTTTGATTTGTGTTCATATTTACAGCAGATCATTTAGTTTTATATCCACGACGAGTTGACATGGACAGTGATAATACTAGATAAGTAGCAGTTGAGGAAAAGACTAGTGCTAAGATGGTCTTGACCTCGCATCTCAATTAAACGGTGGTTTGTCATTTATTGTATTGATAGACATTAAAAGATGGACGACCATGTAGGCCTGAGATTAATCGGTACGATGACATCTTGATTTGTCATGTTTCATCTTGATTTATTTTCCCTCTGCACGAAACCTTCAAGTTGGTGCTATAGTACTGCTTTAACTTCTTATCGTGGTGAATAGATATTGCAACCACTAATGATAAACTTAAGTGCTGTCTTTGGTGAGGGCGGAAAACATAGTTACGGGATCTTGATATCCGAGAATCCAATTCGGGTAAGGACTGCATGTCAGCGTCAGCTAGATCAACCTCACGACGTGATGTAAAGTCTTTGGGCAAAAAGACTTCGGTAGTGGGTGGATGCACAGAGATTTAAACGTCACCGAAGCATGCCTGCTGTTGTACTACTTCTTGGTGGGTTTGTTTAACACGTGAGGCCTCCCTCCATGACCGGTAGCAACCTTGACTCGCTGGCTAATGACATATGCCTCGTCAATGTGAACATACCATGGGACGTTTTCTGGGTATTTGACGCTTCTTGACAGGTCTCTCGGAAATAGTAACGTAATAAATAGCAATTAATCAAGCAGTATTGGTGATTTGTCCAAGTTCAAAGGATACCACTCTTTTTGGGTCGAAAAGAAAGACGACCAGACCACTGTTCTAATAATGTAAACTGTATGTCCCAGTCCGTCGAAACACACTAAATAAGAAGCCAAATGACTAGAAACTTCAGATATTTGATCAAATCATTGGCAGCAGCGGCCAAATTCCCAGTTTCACAGTTTAACTGTAATATACGTACACCAAGAGATTTTTTTAACCTGTTCACATATTTCGGAAAAAAAGAACGTTTCATTTCAAATCATTTGTGTGGGTCTTAAAATATGTAAAGTAAACTAAATAAACATGTATACAGACTTTAATAAAAGGACATTTGGAAAGATGAGTTTACGCTGTTGACTTCACTATCAAGAAAACACCCACATAGTTTCTGGATTGATGTTTAGAAATCCAAGCAATGAGACTTGATTAGATTAAGTATCTCACAGATCATTTCGATGAAATTAATTTCAAACTCTGACTTTTAAAAGGCGTTAAAACTTTTGAGATCCTCGCCAGTTTGTAAAAATAAATTTTCAATTTGACGTGATTTAACTATAAGTTACATCGGTGATGTTCAAATTAGATTGTGTTCTAAATTTGAAATGTAATTGCCAAGTCATCACTGAGGTATAGACGTTTTAGCTTTTAATTTGCGAACTGTACACGTTTTTTAGTGCTTTTCAACGAGTTTCAGGAACGATCTTAAAAAATATATCGTAGTCTAAGTAGGCAATTGATTGGAGTTTTGATCATCAGGTGAGATTTTGGTGAAAGTGAGCTAGATTTTATTTTTTAGGGTATATCATTTCTTATAGATAATGCAGACTCAATAACTCACATCTCACGAATAATTTGCGTTCGCCATGTGTCGTAAGATGTCATGCGAATTACTGCTTTTCATGGTTTCAGATGTGATTTATAATGTGTAAATTGTGCCGTAGAACATTAAATCTGTCACATTGTTGTCTCCTATTATTTTTATACACCCCACTTACATTTTATTAGAAATGTCTGATAAAAACATTAAAAAGCACAGTTCTTTAAAAGTTAGATGTACTAGATTGAATATTAAAAAAAAAATCAGGAACTAAAGCCAAACACGTCTGGAATGGTTTTTTTGCTTACTGTAAAAGTCACTTGCTGAGAATCTTCTTATTCATTTGAAAGATATGAATAGTTAGACATATCTTGATATATTGCTTTTTAATGATTTAGTACTTTTTAAACTGTTATTTAATTACATCCTTATTATTAAATTACAGAATTCCCCAAATCGCAGAGGGAATATTTTAAGTTCAGGATTCGTGGTGACTGATGTTCTCTCAGTAGTGGTTACATATTAAGCACCTATTAAATCAACATTAGAGAGGACATTTACTGCCACTAATAGCATATTAATGCTGCTTTTCTTAAAATCTATGTTAATGTCCGTGAATTTGATGCCTTGTTTGTACTGGAATGGGTTTATATCGAGGGTATCGGAGTTAAGGGCCTTTACTAGAGTTCCCGGTCTCAGATAAATCTACTCGACTACCACAAAGGGTTAACATCCATTTATGCTATCCTAGCGATATGCATAGGTGCAACATTTGTACCAGAACCGATATGTGGCACGTAGGAATTTGTAAAGCATGATCACAAGGTTGTTATACAATACACGTTTCGTTTCAGGTTAACAGTTTTGTCGGTGCATTCCACGATGCCGTAATTCTATACGCCACCGCCCTGAATGAAACACTGGAGGCAAATGGCTCTATTACTGACGGTGCTGCTATTACCAGCCGCATGTGGAATCGCACATTTGAAGGTACATGTAGTCATATTTCTCGGAGTGCCTTATTATGTTTGAGACTTGCAGATTAAAATTTGAGTAATACAAATTGTGTTTTAGAAACGCATTTTGCAAGATTAAAACAATGACTTTTACAATATTTGTATAACATTTTGATTATCTGCTATTTCATACACATTTTTATTTATAGAAATATAGTTGAGACTTTTTTTTTACAAGGCATTACTGGAACAGTGAGTATTGATGCCAATGGTGACAGAAACGCGGATTATTCTTTGTTAGATTTAAATCCCAATAATAATCAGTTTGAGGTAAATATTCTAAATTAGTTTTGACACTCGCCAAATCCAAAGACAAAGACACTTTACTCAGACATTCTATTGTTCAATGCATGTAATTGAAAAGAATGATTCTGTTTATCATATAGATGTAATTTATGTATGAAAAGTTAAAGAGAGCTGCTCTTAGGTATTAAATACACAAAAATATAAAAGTTTTTGAAAAAAAGGTCTACATAATTTCTCGATTACTAGCACTTTCGCTTATTTTATCAAGCTCGTCAGATAAACATTTAGCAATTAGCAATTTGATTAAAATACAGACCTAGATTTCCTTTCGTTTTTTATACTTCCACTGGCCTACAATACACGAAGATCTGACCTGTTGTAGCGTTAGGTCGCATCAGAGGTTATGCGAGAGGCTTTTGACCTATGACGTCAGACATTTGATTAACCACAGTTCAGTGCAAAACACACCGAAAGCTCGCCGTCACATTACCCAAAACACGTCAATGATAAGAACTCTTCCAGATCCTGGTGTTCGTAAAGACAATTCAAACGAAATTTTGAACTATAAATCGAAAAGAAATAATATCTGCAATACACGCCTAAAGCTCGCCGTAACAGACCGTTTCATTGGCTAATCCCTCACATTATTGAGAACACGTCAATGATAACAACTTTTCCAGATTCTAATGTAGTAAAGACAAGTAAAACGAAATTTTGAACTATAAGAAACGAAACGAATTAAGATCCATGTGTTAATCAGATTAAACATTTAGATAATACGAATGTGGTTTATCTTAAAAAATTCTTTAAAATAAGCGAAAGTGCTACTAATCGACAAATAATGTAGTTCTTTTTTCAAAAAATAACTTTTATATTTTTATGTATTTATATATATTAAAGTAGATAAAGTACAAGTACTTGTATGTTTGTGGTAGATAAATATATAAAGATATGTCCAGGTAAAGAATCAAGTAAAGCGGCAATTTTTTTCTAGAACATATTTTTTATTTATTTAGGCATTTATATATATCATACCATTCTCCACACAAGTCTCGCTCTATCAAGCATTCGACTCTGCCGTCGGCTCGCGTACTATATAGGTTTGACCCGGAGGTCATCGATCACGTGATTTACTATGATCAAAAATGGCGTCTGTAAGAGAAATGTAAATGTACTTGGCGTTATAAACACTTCATGATATTTTGAATTTTAGTCAATTTTAGGCCCTATAAACACTTGATGATTTTTCGATCATATTTTAAACATATACCGAGAATTCTTTAATTTGAATTAACCACAGACATTTCTAAATTGATTGTTAGGCCTATCGATCGCGTTGTACAAACAAACAGACGCACGTGTATTCATTCTAAAATTAGCACGGCGACATGCGCAGTTCTTATTTCCGACCGATTAACCTGTGATCTTACGCGAAAGAGTCCTGTGTAATATTTGTAAATATATTGTTAATTTGCAATTGTGACCACATTTCTATTTTAATATGGTGATAGTATGAAATATATTATCATTTATTTGTTTTAAATCGTATCATTAAGCATTGTCCATCAACACCAAGAATCTTGGTGGCGTAGTCAATTGAGCCGTTAGCAGAGGTTAGTGTGGACTGCAAGGGAAGACAACTCTGTTTGGGAGATTGATATCATACATGTATATTTACATTTATGATATATCATATTTAACACGGAAATCTCTCTCATGGGATAATAACCATTTTACATGAGAGCAATAAATATTGTTTAGAATTCATCGAGGTTAATAAGAAAAATAAATATGAAGAGACAATTGTGACTTAAAGGCTGAAGATGAAATGTTCATTTGGGATTATAAAAAGGATAACAACATGTAATAGAACATAATTTACCTTAACTTAGCTAAGTAAGTGGACGGTGGTTTGTGCCCGTTTCTGTCTTAAGGGATTTGGCATACTTAAAAATTAAAATGTACAATCATGCTATTCTAGGTAGTGGCTAATTATTATGGTAATAAGAAACAATATGAACCAGTACCTGGAAAGAGGATTCATTGGGCAGGAGGTAGGACAGGTCCACCACCGGACACCCCTGTCTGTGGTTTTGATGGATCGCTTTGCCCACCAGAAGGTAATATGGCATTTGCATTTTTGTCACAAACATATTATGTTGGAGAATAAATTGGACAATAACAGATTAATTAATATAAAAATGCTATCATATATAATAGATGCAATATAATATTCAGTGTACCTTCGTCGTGTTTAATTAATATGATATCCTGAATACATGAGAATAAACAATGATAACTAATTTACGTGTACATATTTTTCGATTTCAGAACCATTTCCAGAATATGGTATAGTAATTATAGTATTAGGATCTATATTACTTATTGTTTTGGTTACCGTCTTCTTTATATACAGGTAAGTAAATTTATCTTCTTTGAGGGGCATTTAGCAATTGAATTGTGATATAATACTAGAACACTTTTTATGGATACAATCACTTGGTTTATTGTACTGCAACGTTTCAACAAGATTTTACAAGTCGTTTTCAAGGAAATACCCAATGTACAAATGAGACATATTACAGTTGAAATATATATATGTACAATCAACAATATTATTAATTAATGAGCTGTATAGACAGGTGACACAGATTACTTAATGTTTAATAAGTATATAAGTCAACTTAGAGTAAGTTATAGTTATTGTAATGATATAAGAACGTTGGGTTAACTCAGAGTAGCATTTTAATTATTAAAATAACATCGTTATGGGTTTAGTAATGAAGTTTTAAACAATGGTTACAGTATTTGAAACATTTTAATATTTGTGAACGTCCAATAATTTGGGTATGCGGTATCTTATTTTTGGAACATTTATTATTTGATAATATTTATGTTTTATTAAATTTAATACAATGGTTGGCAATCGTACCAAATACATTATTGTTGGTGTTGGTGGCCGTAACTTAAGTGATCTGGTCGTAGGCTCTGGGAAGATAAACGCCTTGGTCACGATTAAGAGTCGGAGTATGTCGACGTATCTGGATGGCCTCATGAATTTTCCTCGTTCTTTTGTGATGCTGGTGTATCCTGTACGTTTTTACCTGCGACCAATTCACTTTGTGGTGACGGTTGTTAAGCAGATGGGTGGCGACTCTGCAGAATTTTGTAAGAAACTCAAAAATCTAAATAGACAAGGAAAAATGATACCATATGATGTCGTGGATTTGTTCACCAACGTCCCAAGAACTGAAGCTTTAAATATACTAAGGAAGCGACTTGATGAATTAGATGAACCGATCCACCCAACCCTCACCACAGATGACGTCATCATGCTAATGAGAGAGTGCCTTGAGTCAACGTACTTCCAATGGGGGGACAATTTCTACGACCAGAGTCATGGACTACCCATGGGAAGCCCCTTGTCACCATTGATTTCTGAAATCTATATGACAGCCTTTGAAGAGTCAGCATTACAAAATTCCGCTATCAAACCAATCTTCTGGGCTAGAAAAGTCGATGATACGTTTGTGATACTGGAAGACCAAGACGACCTAGTCGATCTGTTAAATCATCTAAACATCCAGCACCAACGCATCAACTTCACTATGGAGACTGAAACAAACAAATGTCTATCTTTTCTTGATGTAAGAGTAAAATCCGAGGAACAAACTACCACAACCAGTGTTTACCGCGAACCTACGCATACAGACCAATACATCCATTTTAAATCAAACCACCCCCACAGCACCAAAATAGCCACGATATCAGCCCTTGTGAAGAGAGCCAAGAACTTGTGCAGTAAAACCAACCTCCAGGATGAAATCCGGCACCTACAGGAAGTATTCACAGAACACAATGGATACCCACAAGCAGTAGTACAGAAAATAATTCAAAAAACTCTATCAGATGACCCGAAACCACCACCAACCCCAAAAGAACCTGTACGTATTTCAATCCCATTCAACGGCAACGTATCATACCAAATAAGAAGAATATTACACCAGCATCCAGGGATTGGAGTAAACTTTACCAAAGGATCAAGCACCAAGGACATTCTAAAAGCCAATGGAAAGTTGAACCCAACCACACCCCATCAACCCAAAGGATGTGTTTACCATATCCACTGCAGCTGCGGTGACTCTTACGTGGGGGAAAGTCGAGTCCCTCTTAACAAACGGGTGGACCAACACAAACCCAAACCCTCCAATAGTGACTCGGCTATCGCCACCCATCTGCTTAACAACCGTCACCACAAAGTGAATTGGTCGCAGGTAAAAACGTACAGGATACACCAGCATCACAAAAGAACGAGGAAAATTCATGAGGCCATCCAGATACGTCGACATACTCCGACTCTTAATCGTGACCAAGGCGTTTATCTTCCCAGAGCCTACGACCAGATCATTTAAGTTACGGCCACCAACACCAACAATAATGTATTTGGTACGATTGCCAACCTTTGTATTAAATTTAATAAAACATAAATATTATCAAATAATAAATGTTCCAAAAATAAGATACCGCATACTCAAATTATTGGACGTTCACAAATATTAAAATGTTTCAAATACTGTAACCATTGTTTAAAACTTCATTACTAAACCCATAACAATGTGATTATAATAATTAAAATGCTACTCTGAGTTAACCCAACGTTCTTATATCATTACAATAACTATAACTTACTCTAAGTTGACTTATATACTTATTAAACATATATACTTATTAAACATTAAGTAATCTGTGTCACCTGTCTATACAGCTCATTAATTAATAATATTGTTGATTGTACATATATATATTTCAACTGTAATATGTCACATTTGTACATTGGGTATTTGCTTGAAAACGACTAGTAAAATCTTGTTGAAACGTTGCAGTACAATAAACCAAGTGATTGTATCCATAAAAAGTGTTCTAGTATTATAAATTTATCTTCTTGGACAATCCTCCGTTTATTATTACTATTAGAAAAATAATCAACTAAAATTACATTCGTCGCAGACACAACCCTATTCTTTTGGAGGCATTATCATTTGCGTCTATTTCCAGAATGAAAGCTGAACGCAAATAGTTTTCTTAATCACTATTAGTTTGAACAGAAATAAAAACAGTCTTTGTTGTTGAGTCGTGAACAACACTCACCATTCGTCCCTATCATTCTGACGTTGATTACGTTTTCTTTAATTATTGATGTTGTTATTCGCTGTCAATGTGATGTACAGGAGAATAGACAAACCCATACAGCCTTTAACAACTTTAGATCATTTCTTACTTCAAGTGGTCGCAGACCATATAAAACTCTCCCCGACTGACTTCCTTACATCCATTCCTTTGCGTTTTGAACATTCCGATGATCTTAATCTACGACACTTCAAGACGCGCCAAAGAGCTCAGCATGTCACAAACATCGGATAAAAATAATGAAGGGTGTTGACTATCTCAATTTTTTTATATTCCCTGTCAAAGTTATCTATAGGTTGTAATTTATCAACTTCGTGTATGTTTTTTCCTGATCTTTTCGTCTCAAAATGATGAATATTCACTAAAACGTTGAAACAAAATGTCAATTCAAACACTTTTGGTCATTGACACGCGAGGGGGGTAACAGAGAGAAAGAGATAACTGCTTTATAGACAAATTATATTCAGGGGAAACAATTAGTCAGAGAAGTGTTGATGCTTTATTGCTTGACGTGTATTGGTGTACATAGAAGGCCGTATGCCCGTTCATTAAAATAATCAGTGTTTAGGTCTAATCAATGGGGGACTAACCAGTGATTAGCTAATATTAAGTCTGTATTCCACGAGACCTGAATAGTTCAACACTAATCATGTGCTGTGAACCGTGTAGAATCTGAACATTTCTGGTTTCACAAGTAACTGAATTGTGCTAAATCCCGTTAAAATGACCCACAATGTACTATGTGGATAAAGGGGATAATGGAAACAACATATCCGACAGCCAAAAATCTTATTATGTGGATTGAACCAGATTAAAACCGAACAGTACTAGTTACACAAGTAATTGAAATGACTTATAAGTTTCTCTGTAGTTAAATGAGATAATCGAAACTATTTCTTTAGGCTATCGTTATAATCTGAAATCAAGAAACGTTTCATTGGCCACGCACGTGTTGTGATTGTATATTGCCGTTTGTCCGTCCGTCCAATTGCTTATAATCAATCAAGCGAATTATTGAAATAAAATTAATCCATATGTAAGTCTAGAAATGATCTAGTTTGTGTCGAGTGGACGTTAAACCCCATTTCTCTCTCTCTCTCTCTCTCTCTCTCTCTCTCTCTCTCTCTTTCTCTCTCTCTCTTATAATCCATCAACCTTTTAAGAAATGTATCCACACCCTTGTTCTGGAAACTTTGCCATCGCATTTCTGATCAGAGTTTATAAAAACATTATTTAAAACCGACTGGTGTTATAACATAGTAATAATTCTTCGGTTATTTGCGATTTTTATTGTGCCCCTCTTTGGATTGGCAGGAAGTTGTCCTGTTTAATTAAAGTCGTGAGTTTAAGATTTTTATTTTTCCAACCTCTGGAGAAAATGTTTTCAGAACACCAAAACATTAATTGTGGATCGTTTGTAGGGGTTTGTTTCATTGTTAATATTCTGAATTCACTATTTGGTTGATATAATTTAATGGTCGGATTTAAACATACATTATGCAAGAGCTAAATCTGCCTATTGCGGGTCTTTCTTTTTGCCCGAAATGTTATCTAAATTATTAATTCGACATTAATTAACTTATCCAGACCATAACCAATTTTCGATGCCATCGCTAACCTGTGATAAATAGCGGATTGGGACACATTTTTTGAAAACTATTTAATGTAAAACTGGATGATCGAGACTTCGATCTTTATCGTACCGAGTTAAGTAATGATGATGGAGGGTAGTTTAAAATTTAAAAGCTAATATTATTGCGAGAACTTTCAACTCTTTGTCTAATCTCCAATAATGCCCCTTTAAGAAAACCGTGAAATCCGGTATATTTTCATCACATATAAAAGCGTTTATATTTGTAACAGCTAAATACATACATCCGAAAAACGCACGAATAAGCATTATGGTCTTAAAGTGTTCCGCTATATACGTAATAATGTGGATAACTGTATTTACATGTACCATGTACAATCGAATTAAAATAATGGCCTTAAAGTCTTTCGCATTCCGAGAATGATTTTATATATAGTTCCATTAGCACTGGGTGTTGTCAACGTAATTACTGGATGAGCTCAGCTTTATAGTCGTCCCAGACAGTAGATTTGAAAATAGCCAAGGTTCGATCTAAAGACGTTGCGTAACAGAAGAAAAGAATTCCACCAAATTCTGATATTTTTTGTGGAATATATCATTATTATTTTCAATTTTAAGATTTGTCGTTCTGTAGTGTTATCGTTTGAAGTTACTTTATTATTGTGTCACAATTAGTCTTGCATAAATGAATTTTGATCAACTTTATTGAGTCCTCGTTAATTACATTGCAAATTTTGTTCAACAAAAAATTGTTATTTGTCTAAGAAAAGCTCAACTTTAAAGCGTGAACATAAACGCAATAATTAATTACCAAGTATACACTTTGAAGTTTCGTGTTTAACTATTTTTTATTAGATTCTATTTTTGTGGATTTCAATGTTAAAGCTACCCAGTTCAAACATTGTCTGGACACGCTGAGACTTAAAGCTTTTTCTCACAAGCTATGGATCTATTTCCCTTTCACTTATAATAAAATATTTAGACTGACTAAATTTAAAGATGTTGAGAGAGGGGGGGGGGGGGGAATAATGTGCATTTCAAAAATTAAGCATGTATATATAGATTTATAACGTCATACAATTAAGGGGCTTAATCCAAGTACCATCTTACTCCTCACTAGGTCTAGACAGAAAAGACTAGGTCACAAAAGTACAGTACTATAGAAATTTTACTTTAAGAAATTCCATTTGTCACTATCAAACCGTAAGCATTTGCTAATGTAATTGACAAGTAACAGAGATTTACATTACAAAATCCGTTTGACACAGAATTGTATAATTGGATTCCTGAACGTGACGATGCACAGCAAGGTGTAAATTACTGTATGAAAGGTGGATGTCAATCAAAGCGTACAAGAAGGTCAACGGTATTAAACTGTGATGAGATTGAAACACTCGATAGGATGATCGGACTTATATTTTTATTTTCTAATATGTTTATATCTTCAATATCAATATTTTCTGACGTCTAGTGGCTTTCTGTGTCAGTTATGTCTTACTGAAAATCGAATTTGTCCTATAGAGGTCCTGATTTGAAACGATTATATGTAGAACAGAACAAGATATCATCCATCGTCTGCCTAGATGATCAGTTAATTACTGTAATTTAACTCGGGATTTAGATCAACTGATAGTTCTTATGTCAAGAAGGTTTGACGAAGAAAGAAATTATACGAAGAGAAACTGATAATATTGTAATCTTGTAGCCTTTGGTATTTGTGGATTAGGGAAATATTTATCTATATTATTTTTTCGCAAGTCTCCATTTTCCATCTCTAACATAGATCAAAATAAATGCATCGATTGCATTATATTTTTTGAGTGTTTATAGTTTTGAAGATGGAAGTTTGTCTTAGTTTTGAATTTCATGTCCATCCGTTTAACAATCAACACATTGAAACGAACATTCGTAAACCAACTGACTTTCGTTTGACTTTCCTAAATGAACGGAGAATGCCCCATCGCTTAGTGAAATAACATATCAAGATCTATTCTATTCGGTTCTTTGTGTTGACCGACATCAAAGCAGATTAGTCTCTTATAAGTCAGTTTATGTCGGGTACTTTTTTAATCAGTTCACTTGGGATCATGTACTGACAACAATAGTCAGATCATATTCCTTTAATCGGTCAGTCTGTCTTATGCGCCTAAATAACTATACGCATTGTCTTTTGATTTCATATAGTATTATTATTATCGATGAAACTTTAGGTGGGCGGTGATTCTGTTTGTAAAAGTCTGGGCAAGGCACTTTATACAGGCCGCTTATTGAATTCTAACATCATATCGATTCATCGATTTAGTCAGTTAGACATTCAAATAGACGACTTTGATATACATTATTACTATAAAATGTGACGTGGCTTAAAAGCAGATTACGACCTATTAATTTACGAAACTGTATGCACGGTGTACTACAAGATGCGAAACTGTGGCGTTATTAAACAATATCGGAAACAATTCCAATCATATTACCCCTTCCTTTCATATTTCAGACACATTAAGCTAGAGGCAGAATTGGCCGAGATGAATTGGAGAGTCAAGTGGGACGACATTCTCTTTGGGTCACCAGAGAAGAACCATAAACTAGAGCGACAAGGGAGTCGTATGAGTTTAAACAGAGTAGGTCGATTTATAGATTCTTAATCAAAATAAGCGTTTCCTTAAATCTAATTTGTCACAAATAATTTGCTACATTATCTTGCAAAAGCACCCGTAATATGGGGAATGGCAGCAATACACTGTACGTTATGTCCAAATACAATAAAGAAGTCTATGGGAAAGTTATTTAGGTGGAAGTTGCATGCTGAGGCAAGATAAAGTAATTCTGGACAGCTTGTATTTCAGACGACAATATGGTTAATCCAAGCTTGCCTTAATAGAAAAGACATCTAGGGTATATGCCCATTTATAACGATGGAGGGTGGCAGTATGATTGAATCATAATAATTCTGCCCGTAAGACCCCCACAATAACAATATTTGGTAGCAATGTAAAAAAAAAGAAACACTTGCTTTTCCTGCTCAACTACCTAACTGGAATGCAAAATAGTCGGTTTGAATTAATTTTTGCATCACAGTGTTGTTGTTTTTTATTTCGTTTTTATTTCAAATAACAATACTTTCATGGGGAACAATCTTAAACTCTATATTGAATGATAGATACATAATGGCGGTATTTTCTGGAAACGTTTAGAGCTGCTTTCACTGATAATTGTCGCACCTGTTCTTCTCACAAAAACGTATGACTTTTCTTACTGGAAAAGATTTATTTTCTGACTCCTGGTCTTTTAAGGTTCGATTTTCACAGTGAATAATGTCTTGGAAATAACAATTCTAGATTTTGAATACCAAAGATTATTGAGTCTAGACGTCGTATCAGAACTATCGCGATTAACTTTTAGACATAATAAAGAAGGTCGTATTTTTATAATTTTTACTCAAAGACCTATCATCAGTGTAGCCCTGGGAAAACAAAATAATCCAGAAATTATAGGTTAAACATACAGCCGACGATTTGGTCTTAAAAGGCTTACAAGTGGTTGTATCTGAGATAGTTGGGTTGTGATTATTTTTTTTTTAAAGCAATAGGTCTGGGCTAATATATGATTAAGACTTAAACGTAAGGGAAAGAAAAATATAAATGGAGTGCAGTACACCATAAGGTTCGACCCCCAGAAATCGCAGCAACACAACCACCATCATCCCAGGGTCGTATGGGTACTCTACTGTTTCCACCTACAACAACAGCAACTGCGCTCTTTGATTTGTGTGCATATTTGAAGACAAACTATCTCTAGTGTATACCTATGATTGAGTTTATTTATGATGGGTACTTATTGTGTTACTAATTTCAAGCGCTGGTATTCGCTGAAAATACAACGAAACACAATCCAGTAATTCCTAAATTTTATAAATGTGTGATTTTTGTTTTAATATTTTGCAGAAATATTCGTATGCTAGTTCATGTTCTGGTGACACTATAGCTGTGCATTTGAATGATGGTGCCAACAGACAACTCTTTACAAAAACAGGATACTATAAGGTAAACTATAAGTGATTTAAGCTAAATATAAGTCAGATTATGCCAAATTCCTCCGATACATCTGTTGCTATTGGATATTAGTAACTTTGATATGTTTCATAGGGAGAAGTGGACGTACATATACATTATACACTAGTTTGTCCTTTTGAATTAATGACCAACGGTGGTGTACGTTATTCCGTTATCATTTCACAATGGACATCAACAACAACCAACTGATAATTCTTCACCTGCTGTAAAAAAGAGATCAGAATGTGGTGCGGAGCTTGAAAGTATCGAAACTTACAATTAACTGATTATAATAAACCCTTTATATTCCTGATTTAATTTGCAATGAAGATGGTTGCGTCTGGCAGTATTTATAACAACAATTTCTACACTAATAAAAAAACATTGATCTACAATTCAAATTGTTGAATAATTCTTGGTTATCCTTATTGTATTAAACTAAGTGAACTGTCTAGGTATTGGCACACAAAATGACTCTCGAATCTTGATCTTTGATCTGGAATAAATTACAGGGGTTATTTCCGTATAGCGGCTAATCGCTTATAGTCATAAAGATAATTCTTTCGGGTTCTTGAACCGAATAATAGATGGTGTACTGTTATTGATGAGCTTACAGAATCTATCTTATAATTATCTACTGATAATAATACCTTAGATATCGGTCATATCTTAATTCTCTCAATTATCAATGAGTTTTCTAGTCAATGAGATGTGTCTGGGACGAATTTCTAAATTTGCCCTAATTGTACACGTTTCGAATGCTGATATTTGGAGCTTTTATTAAACGAATCTTTGCATACATTATTCGTATATTAGAATGCGTTTATCAGTTTGAAACTGTGTAATTGAAGACAGTGAAAAATAATCTTTAAATTTATCATAAGTATGGCATGCAGTTAAACGTCTCGTCAGCGTGTATTTTTTGATGTGCTCTTTTGTAACCCTAGGGATGAGGATTTTGCATTTTCGTCTACTCGTCATCAAATTTCAACTATTATAGGAAGGTATTTTACGTGCACGCCAATACAGTATGTACACAAAGGGGCCCTATTTACGTGCCATCCGAACAAATAAGCAACACTTTACTGGTCAGTCCTGCAGCGCTACCCAAGACAACTATAGAAAGCGAACACAAACAAGAAGGACAGAAAAGTTTCTACATAAAGTGGTTTACTGTAAACCGACTTTCATCCAACTTTATTTTTTGTATTTTTTTCACCTTATAAGATGTAGTTGGTTTCTATCCAGATTCCAATATAATTATACTTCCAGAAGAACAATGCATGTCCGAGACTATGCCAGGAAATTAAAATCTTTCATTAGGATGAAAATGTCATTGCACTTCTAGAGCTTCCGTCAACTGCCCTTTTGTGTAATATCAGAGACGGACAAGATGAGCTTGCTTTCTTTTTACAATTAACTGTTTCATCGGGACTATAAAGTGTATGTCTATATAAATTTGATTAAATTTATTTTCTTCTAGCCTATCTACGTTTTTATGGTGTTAATAATTTTGTTTTCACAACGGACAGCATTATCGGCCCGAGAGAGACAGTTCTTATCTAGCCCTTGGCAAAGAGACCAATTCCAGTCAACTTTGTTCAATTCGGAAGGGGGGTCTTGAACGTTTTGTTGTTACTGATTATCCGTGAAAAAAGCAACAAAGCTTTATTAACCCGGTTAAATCGGACAAATAAGACGTTGAACTCCATTTTATTTCATTTAATATTAAAGGTACTTATTGTGTCCACCAATTCAACATTCCAATAGATCTGAATAGGCTAGAAAAATAGAAAAATACCCTGTATTATTTAGTCCAACACTGATATTTAAGAACCAAAGAATAGTCTTAATATTAAATAGAAAAATGATATCCGCTTGGGTGTTTTGAATTAAAGAAATTTATAAACTTTATTTCATGGCCAGCGCAGAATTATATTGTATTAAGCTTAATAATATCTAAATCCTTTTAGCCTCTACTATTGTATAGTACAATATTGCTGTTACCCTCCACATTTATTAAAGAGGAATTATCATTTTCGCGAAAAACATAATTGTAATAGATTAGTATCAATTGCTTAACAAAAATGGCCTGCTCGAAATACTATATTTTTCATCAACGGTAACTAAACTCCTGCAATACTCTGATTGAAAGCTCAAAATATTTGCTATAAGAAGCTGATGTGTGTTAAACATTTGCATGCAATCTCATTTGACAATATATTAGTATTGACACATCACATCAAATCAAACATTTTATTTTTTATATAGAAGGCAAAGATCTTCAAAGATCTAATACCTCATCACAATACATTGCCATATTCATTTAAACTAATATCTATTTACATTACTAGTATGTGTGGGTTGAGAAATATCTTAGAAATTTCTGTTTTTTAAC
The DNA here is from genome assembly GCA_963678685.1 of Patella ulyssiponensis. Lineage (NCBI taxonomy): Eukaryota > Metazoa > Mollusca > Gastropoda > Patellidae > Patella > Patella ulyssiponensis. The sequence continues at coordinate 47,540,128 of OY783229.1, read as the reverse complement.
AAAACATTACACGATATTTGGTAACTGAATAGAATTAATGTCAAAACTAAAATCAATATACAAAATCTAAACTGTGTAATACGCAATGGCACAATTTATTAAAACCTCGGGTAATATTAATTTCCTGTTAGTGGAACTGCAAAGTTCAGATATTTAAAATCACGTGAAATTTCTAATATTTTATTTTATGTACTATGATTACAATCCACACGGAGTCTCGCTACTTTATTGGTAAAAAGGAACTCAACGTCATCGATTAATAAGTAAAGGTAATAATGTCTTTGATTCTTATTTGCAGGGTGCCATTCTCGCTGTAAAACCCATTCACAAAACCAATATCACCATAACCAAGAGTCTACTGATAGAAATTAAACGAGTAAGTATTGGATTGAATTATACCTTTTCTTTCATGTCTTTGTCCTTCTTTTACATGTTTTAATTTCAGTCATGTAATAATATTCTAGATACGTAGTTAAGTTAATATAACCCACATTTGAACATGACAGGTGGTATGTCTATACCAACATATTAAAAGTTCACCACATGAATCTGGACGTACCCTGGATTAGGTTGTCACTGTTTGTAATCCGCAAATATATGATAATTATTTGGTTATGGTTATGACTTGAAACATGACCAAACCGGAACACGAACCTGTGTTTCAGATTCAGTCGTTACCTAAGATGCATTAACACGACCGGACCGTAACAGATTCAAGTTGTTACGTAAATGCAATGCCAGGAACGCGTCATGACAGAATGAATCGTTACCCTAGATGTATTGCAAAGAACGGTAATAGATCTAATCGTTACCCTAAATACATTGCCACGAATCTATTAACAAGTACAAATCGTAACAGATCAAGTCGTATACCTTAAATTACGAACACGAACGGATCGTAACAGATCAAGTCGTTACCTCAGCATATTCCTGAAGCAATGGCCCGAGAAATCTCTCTCTGACCATTGCTGGAATAGCGTCTGTTTCTTGAACTTTTGCGGAAGTGTGTCTATTCTCCCCGTTCAATGAAAGCTATCACTTAAGTACAGCAACATGACAGTCCTTCGTTTAATCTGAGTCTTCCCTAAAACTTTGGACAGTGATTTAAGGTATTAAAAACGGTGAACGTATGTTCATTTCCAAAGAGTATTGTTTACATTTCATTCGACTTGATAGCCTCGTTTGTCACACAATTAGTTTTACTGCAGTATTTGCCTATGCACGGGTTAATTAGGCATCATAAAAGCGTGAGCCATGACGTAACGTTATGTAAACATATTTGGTCCAATACTGGCACTCGTTTTAAATGTAAAGCGTTTGTATGGTAGGTAGTGATTGGTTGGTAGTCGGACTACTGACCAATCAAAATTTAACACAACAATATCCACTCATAATAGTAGTGTGTAGTGAGATTACCTGTAATCAAACGAAACGCTGCGCGGAGTATGTTACCTCAGATGTAATTACAAAGACAGTCTAAGACCTTGACAGCCTGAACTTTGCAAGAACACTCAGGCTAATGTACTGAAGGAATCAACGAAATTTTAACTTTATGTTTCTTTGACATCATTGGTCAGATACGCGTTGCCACATAAAAGTTTTGCCGTCATAAAAGTCCAAAGGTGCAATACTAGCCTCGTCCCAGGCGGCACTAGTAATCCACTGGATGTTACTTCAGTGGCTGCTGTTTGTGAACCGTTATATTTCTTTGATCCTTTTACTTATCGATACCGTTTGCTCCCATTTATAACAAAGTTAATTAACGAGTTTGATAATGAAAGAGATTAATTGTTCGAATGTGTTCCTATTAAATGCCTACATTGTATTCTATAATAAGTCCCGTGTAATATTTAATTAACGCCAGTTTCATCCTAGAGGCGTTTCAGATTTTTTTTAACGCCTCTATCCCAAAAACTGCGTCTAGCTTTAAAAGGTGGTCAACAACACTTAACGCCTCTATCCCAAAAACTACGTCTAGCTTTAAAAGGTGGTCAACAACACTTACGGGCCATGGACAGCAATAATAAGAATTATCTGCAGTGTGGACCATGGTATATTGCTTCTTTGATCCTAATGGATCTTTCAGATGCCTTTGATACCGCCTGTGTGTTACCATCAAGGACGATTCACCACAATAGAGATTGAATGGCACAGGGGTCTGTTCCCGGGCCTTTATTGTTTGTGCTTTATAAGGCATGTATCAGTTGTGTCGTTGAAACGACAGAAACGTGCAATGCGAATCAATATATTTTTATACTGGTCACACTCAGATCGCTGATATTCTCAATTTGTAGCTTGTTCACAGGCAGTAAAATCTGGATAACAGCCAAAAAGTTAAATCTAAATGATGATAAGACCGACGACATGCTTGTTCGAACAAGTTGACCAAAGGATGAAGCATTTGCCATATTAAACCGACTTTAACAACTATGTCAACAAATAAATGTTAATCCAGTCCCTGGTCTTATTTATAATTGATTTTTGTAACAGCTTATTCTATGGTCATAATCATATTACGTCCATCATTTGCCTCCTGACTATATTATTTATGTAGTATACAGTTCTATTTTTAGTTTGTCAACGCGATCTGGTCATGTATTTGGTATCAGACCATTAACCTTTTATAGTGACTTTAAAGCAACGCCTGAACTTCACTATCCCCTTGGCACGGTTTTGTCCCTTGGCCTATCCCGCTCTTCACGTTTCAACCTTGACCTCCTCCAACACGCTCTTACTACGCCCACAAAGATCTAGCCTCATCGATGCCGTTCTGAGACACGGATTTGGGTACTTTTTAGGTCGCAGCGAAGCCGTGATGTACGTTAGACGATGGAACCAAAAGAAAAACAGGTCTCGTAGACTTTGGTGTGCTCGTACAAAAGTCCTTAATAATTGAAATTAGGCCATAGCACCAGTTCCCGGACACAATCTAGTTCATAGCACACTGTACGGCGTTGCCCATTCGGTACATAAATGTAGGACGGGGTACTTCCGGCGTATTTGTTTGCAAATTTTAAAATACTAAAATTTATAAATTTATTGCTGAATGGGATTTTTATAGGAAGCTGTATTCTTTATATAATTTATTTTTGATTGCAATTCATAAGTATTTCTTGATTGAACAATGTTTATTTATAACATGGGTCTTTCTCTTGAAATGAAAAGTCATACAAATTCAGTAAGCCGGGTCTGAGGTCTGGGAGATATCCGGTTTATTCTCTTGATAAACCAAACCAACGACGGAAGATTGACTTCCGTTTAGTGAGCCAATGAAGGAATTAGATTTCCATGAAAATACAATGACGAACTGATATAGCAGAAGTATATTTTACACTAACACGTCTGGTCTCATCAGGCACTGAATTGAAATATAGCCAATAAATTGTTTTCCAAGTCTAAGAGCCTTCAAACCAATCCAAAATAAGTATAATTTTTTATTGAAATACGTCATTTTGAGCATACAGGGGAAGATAAAATGCGTCTGATAGCCCTAAAGACTATAATGAAATATGCATGACATGAAATATTTTGAATAAAAGATAAGAAGGATATATTAGTAATATAAGTAGCCATGGTGTCTCTCCCAGTGGGAATCTGAAACTTGCAAATTTATACACCTAATTTAATTTTTGTGCTAGAGACACAGTGACTCACTAAATAAGAGATTCTGCTTTTAATCCAAGTATTGGCGGAGAAAGATCCAGCTATCTCCTTGTGATTGGTGTGGGACCGACGGCATAACAAGGGTATTAAGTCATCCAGATGGGACGAAGAGTTGAACACGTTAAAGATGCTCTGGTTCTTAGTCCAGGTTACTCACTATACTACCACCGTTATTCCCGACAAGTCAAAGGCCCGTGGTTATATATTTGTATAATACAAATTAGATTTCAAATGGAACCATGTTTTCTTTTCAGATGAAAGACCTACAGAATGACCATATTGTGAGATTTGCTGGAGCTTGTATTGATCCACCCCATGCTTGTATTTTAACTGAATATTGTCCTAAAGGCAGTCTACAGGTAAGGGTTTTTTCAAATGATTGTACATTCCATCAATCAAAAAAGAGCACGGCTCTTACCATTTCATTGAAGATATGCAATTTAAAACCGCTGACTTATGAAATACGTCTTGCTTTCGGAACACATTTTGAAATTTATTGGGCTAAAGTTTTGAAATAATGTATGGAAATGGTTATTGGCATCTGTGTTTCTTTGATATATGTGGTACATATTGTAGACGACACTAATTTTGATATTACAGATTTAAATTGCAAAAATGGTTGTTGTACATGTCGCAGGCGACAATAATTTTGATATTACAGGTTTAAATTGCAGAAACTGGCTGTTTGCCTTGTTTATGGCGACGTATATTAATATAACTGTCAATAAAATTAAACGTTCATACAAGTTATTTTAAAACTAATGTCTCTTATATAACGGTTAAACATACATCATGCAAGAGGTAAATCTACCTATTGCAGGTCCTTCTGTTATATAAATTATTTATTACACATTTGTTAACATGAAAACACTTTAATCAACTCTCGATGCCATCTTAGGTGTTGGATTTCCACTGTTCAATACTTATTCAAAATGCAAAAAGGATAATCCAGACAATGTTTTTATCGCACCGACTTTAGTAATGATGATCGGAGTTAGGCCTAAAATTCAATCGCTAATATCTCAGTTCAGAGTGGTGCAACTTGACTGAAATGTTCGGCGTACTCCCTTATCATTATCTAGTTTTAAACTATTATAGTGTGAACTACCCACTCTTTATCTAATCTCTCATACAGTCCCTTTAATGAACTAATGTTTCTTAAAGATACATTAGTGAAGAGTTTAATAAAGAGTTGGCCATTCTTGATATAATAGTTCAAAAACACATGATAAAAAAAGAAAATTTCAGTCAGATTATTTTATTCTGAACGGAGTTATCAGTTTTGGAAGTTTGGACAAGAAATGGGTACAAACTACGTCTACACCTTCCAGGCGAATTGTCGACCGTTTGATTGACAGACGATAACTCCGCCCACATATTCTTGATTATCCAGTAGAGTGCTCAATAGTGCTCTCGCTTGACAGGCCTTTCATCACCCGTTTCCGGTAGCGACGTCACCGAGTAAACGTTATCTTGGTGAGCCATTTCTGATTTAATTTTAGAAGGATGACTGTTTAAATCCGAGTTGTATCCTAGCCATCCGTGGGTCTACAGAGTTAATTTTGTGCTTGTTGTGTAAATAAAGGTCTAATTAATCATTTCTATAACATCTGACGCCTAAATAGAGATTTTCAATATGTTGATTTAGCTCTTGCATAATGTATGTTTAAATTACATTATGTTCAATAAAAAAAAAAACAACGTTCATATTAAGTCACTTTAAAACTAATGTCATGTTAAAAAAATGATATAAAGTGACATATTATGTCTATACGTTCACACAAATAATTTTTAGAACTAATATTTCTTCTTTTTTTTCTATCAATTCTAGGATGTTTTAGAAAATGAACAAATAAAATTAGACTGGATGTTTCGATATTCTATCATGCAAGATATATTGAGGGTAGGTAATTACTTCTTTTGGGTGGCATTTAGTAATGGAACAACAAACTAAATATATAAAAATAACTGGAATAACAATTACTGGTTTATTAACGTGCGTTTCGACGATGCCATTTGCTTGATAGAGACGGTAATGCCATCGTGGAAATGTTGCACGTTAATAAATCAGTAATTTATTTCCCATTATACATGCAGTTTGTAGTTGTCAAATATTCTATATGTTTCCATCAGTATATCTAGGGGTTTTTACACTAGGTATAGTGTTTTTTCCCTTGTATTGGAGATTACAGCCTTTTTGCAATTAATTGCTTAAAGTATCGAATGTACTATGCCGCGACTATTAAATATTAATTTTACCGTGAGTGTTTCCCATCAAAACAATAATTCTCGTATGAAATGAATAACACTTCACTCAAAACCAAATATATATTTTGCTCCATACAGGGACTCTCGTATTTACACACGAGTGAAATAAGATGCCACGGGAATTTAAAGAGCACTAATTGTGTCGTTGACAGCCGATTTGTGGTGAAAATCACAGATTTTGGTCTTCATTACTTTAGAGAAGATAACGAAGTGGATGAAGATGAAAATTCATATGCCTTTTATAACAGTATGTATCAACTCTGAGTATTTTATTAAGCCCCTGAGTATCGCTGGGAGAATTGCTAACCCTCTCGGGAAACATAAAACATACTTCAATATTCCTTTGCGTAATTTGTTTTACGAAAATATTCCGCTTTTTGACAACGAGGATTTCTTAAGAATGATTTAAAAGCCATCTCGCCACCTACATCCATAATAAATTGAAAATGTCTTTTAACGTTAAGATAAAGAGAAGTAAAGTACAAGACCCCAGGGAAGTATAATAGGACGAGAATGATTAGCTTATATGAAATACTTCTGATCCAACAGACAGCATTTCTGTCTTGGGTATTCCCGTTCATCACAGAATATGTAAACCTTTCCACTGAGGGGGAACTTAGGTTGGGGAGAAACAGTAAGAAAATTGTTTTTGAAAACAGGATAATGACACAGGCGGATCCAAGGAGGGCACGAGGGCGCCCCCCCCCCCCTAATTTTCGACAGTGCCCTTTTCTACTGAAGAAATTTAAGTGTCTTTCTCAGACCCAAATATGTTGTTCTGAACGTTTCGTTTACTTAGACGAAAATATCAGCCAAATAGCTCTTGGAATGGCTACAGATGCAAGGAAATGACGGATAATATTCTTGGGACCCCCCCCCCTTTCAGCGGCGTGCCTCGTCTCAGCGGTCAGTGCCCTCATTTTGCGGCGCCCGCCCCCCTTTTTCAAAATTCCTAGATCAGCCCCTGAATGATGGTGGATGGGAGAGAGTGGGCTAACCCGTGTCCTATTAATAATAATGTATATCATCTATGCAAGTTGTGAGTTTGGTAATACATGCTTTACTAGAAATAGGTTACTTATTTAACCTCTTTGGTTTCCTTTTCAAATATCACTGCTAATAGATAGATGTAGTACAACAATTACGTTGTTTGGTTTGAGTAGATGTTATGCCTCACTATTTCTCTCGAAGAAAAGAGTGCTATAGTAGTGCTGTACCAGATGCATAGAATCCACTTTTATCTCCGTTGTTCTTAAAAACGTATCTTGATATAATCCAGGAAAATTGTGGACTGCGCCTGAATTATTGAGGATGTCTACAAAACTCCCCGGTGGGACACAGAAAGGGGACATGTACAGTTTTTCTATAATTTGTCAAGAGATTGTATATAGAAATGGTGTCTTTTATCTCCATAATCTAGATCTTAGTCCAAAAGGTAAGACTCAGTTTAATTTCGTACCAGATACATCGTTGAAATAATTGTCAAAGAATGTGGACGTTGATAAGAAATGGTATACATGTATTGATTTTACACAAAAGACTCAAATAAATACCATGTAAACCATTCAAATAGGAAATTGTCCATAATTGAAACTTGGTGACATATGTAATGATTGAGATAAACCAAAAAGTAAAAAAGCACATGTAGTCAGTGTTCTTTTATTATTAACAGAAATTCATACTAAAGTACGGAATGGTCTAAGACCCTATTTTAGACCAACATTAGATGAGTATGATTGTCCCTGTGATGAGTTAGCTGCTGTAATAACGAGATGTTGGGCCGAGGATCCGGCCGAAAGACCAGATTGTCAAGCCTTAAAATCAATCATAAGAAAATTAAATAGGTGAGTTTGTGGCATGTTTAAAGGACAATTGTCCTTTAATTGTCACGAAAGCGTGATCCCAGCAGCTATATGCATTTATTTCGGGTTTATTTTTAAATAAGAAAATGTTTGCCCTTTTCAATCATCTGTATCTGTAATCAGAATTTAGATCTAGATCCATGGCAATCACACCATACATCCGCCATTTTCTTTGTATTAACAAAGCTATAAGACTCGTCGTGTGCCCACAGAAAAAGCTACTCCTTTTAGCCGCGAATTTAGTTTTTACATTGTATCCCAGCGTAATAAGAGGAAACTGTTTCTGCGAAAAAAGAAGTATGTCAGGTTTTACCATTTAACGAAAAGCTTATATAAGCTGCCTTCGTTTTGTTCGGTAACATCATGATCTAATTATACTATTACTCATTTCTGTAAGATGTTGAGACTAGATTGCGACAAGAGATAATATAATTTATAATCTTAAGAGAATTATACAATAATTGATGTTTGGAGCTGAACTGCTCTTGGATTGATTTACCCGATTTGATAGTTTTAATAGGTTTCTAAAACAGTCCACTAAAATTTTGTCTTATGATTTGATTTCCGGTTTTCTTTATGCTTATTGATGTGTCAGGCGTGGTACCAACGAATTATCCGCTCACATGTCTCCAACCTATACGGAGACGGGTCTCTTTTTGGCTCCTTCGAAAAACATTTGTCTGTAATATCACCGTAGGTGGAAGCGGACGATAAACCCAAAGGAAGAAGAAGAAACTCTCCTGCATTTTATATAAGAGGTAGTAGAAATAGAAGATCGTGAGTGATGTTTGATGCAATCTCCGCCCCTATATTCTCTTCAGTTTGATTCGCTTCATATATCACATAGCCTCTGACATAATAATATATCAACATTAAATATATTTTCATAGGGACGGGGATAAAGGAAATATATTAGATAATTTATTATCAAGAATGGAACAATATGCTAACAACCTCGAAGCTCTTGTAGAAGAAAGAACATCTGACTATTTAGAAGAGAAGAAAAAAGCAGAAGATCTTCTTTATCTAATGTTACCAAAGTAGGTTCCATGGAGTTATATGTTTTGCCTTTTCTCTTACTAATGTAATTATTGATACATGCATGGTATTCGGCTTTTTTATTTTTATATATGCTAACAAGACAGGATATGATAATAAAAACCTCGGTCTGTGAAAAAAACATCGTAATGTTATTAACCATGGATGAAACACGACTGAATATCACAACAAAGGGTAAAATTAACTAGTGTGTCACTTCAAAAGGATTCATCCGCGCCATATAACTTTTGTCCGGAAACAGATAACAACATGATACCACTAACGGAATACATTATAATCTTGGAACTCATGCATCAGAATGACATTCGTGGAATAGCTAGTAAGATTTTTCTACCAACCCCCACCACCAACCGGAAAATATTAAATATAACAGTACCTGCGATGATTTTAGTATCTTGCATAACCCAAACATGCCATATGCCTATATTTAGCGATATATCCTCGGATTATTGTTTAAAAATCAAGCATAGACGTTTCTAGTTTATGCCAATATATAAAGTCCATCAAACTATGATAATATGGACGAACTTAACTTAGGTTTATGATAGAAATGCCTCATATATATTCATTGATTAAAACTTGTTAATGCCGTATTGAAGGCTCTTAGAACCCTCTATTGTAGTCGTAAGCATATATCTAAACCATTTGTGATACGTTTTCAAAGCAAAATCAAGCAATCGCCTTATGGTTGGTTCAATCCGTCTAATACTCAGACGGCTCTTAGGATTGTGTTCGGGTATAAACAATATAGAAATTCCTGTTTCAATCCATAAAATGGCCGCAATCTTTATACATATCGCATTGTTGTCCTTTACAATGTCAGACTGTTGTCAAATTATTTAGAGTTCCATTACTTTTCCTTTTTCAGACCAGTTGCTGGGCAGTTAATACGAGGAGAATCCGTTGCGGCAGAAACATTTGAACAAGTAACAATATATTTTAGTGATATTTGTGGTTTTACAGCTCTCTCAGCTGAAAGTACACCCATGCAGGTTTGTTAAAGATTTTTTTTTGTGGTAAAAGTTTAATACTTTAAGCCATGAACACAGACAATATTGAAAGACTAGTGGTTGAGTATTGACAAGTTTAACGCTTGAGATGGATCTGTCAATCTACGTCAACATTGCGTGTACTCTGACTGGCGCGTCTATGTATTAAATTTAATTGTATTATCATCAAAGATTATTGAAGGCAATTGTACATTGCCGTCAACCCCGTATGTCCGTCCGTCCACAATTTCTTGTGAATACTCTACAGACTATATGTATGATCTACATGTTTTGAAATTGTTTATGTTGTTTACATAAGTGAGATGAAGAAGCCTAATTGATTTCAATAATTTACTTTAATTTCGTCTGGAGTTATGACCCTTGTTTCACTTTGTTGCACCCTATGAACGCTCTAATGACAGATGTTATCATTCGATCTGTATGACATTTATCTACATAATTTGAGTTTGTAAATTTTAGTGGTTTTGGATTTGCTATGGTTGTTTTGTTTATTGAAAGTTATGAAATAGTAAATGTAACCCAATATCCGGTCTTTGATAATGCTCTTGAAACAGATCTGACCCATCTTGCCATCAATAATGTTTATACAGTATCTGTCTAGTTTACCATGATAGACAGTCCAGATAAACCTATCACGGATGTCGCTACAATAATGCACTATTATGTAAAGCCTATCAAAGGACCGTCTAGAAAGATAAAAGTTCTAAGATCTTGTTAAGCGCTTTACCTGTCAAATCCTTGATCGGTCTTCTAGCCGTCATTATCGTCAATAATTCCAATTATTCTCTTTGGAAGGATTTTCTTCCACTTAAAATAATGTCTATCTACGAGCTAGTGTATAATAATGTCGGGCCATACTACTTTCACGGTCTACATAAAGGTTATGGGAATTCCCCTAATAGTAACTGCGGGAGGACCGCACTACACGCAAAACAAAAATCTATAAGATAAACCTACGGACAAGACAAAATAGACATTGCACAAAATAAACAAATATCAAATAAGTGAATGGATCCGGGGCCAGCCGTAAACGTCCACTGTGCTGTACAGCCCTGACCTGTTATCAAATGCATAAATTTGATGTCAGTCATATTCAGAGCCAAATATGTCACCGAATTCCAACAGTCTATCACCCTGCAGCCTGTCTCAATAAGCCATAGATATCGCGAAAATTATCCAAAACGAAGAACCAATTAGATTGTAAGCTTATGGTTAATCTGTTACTACTTTGTACTTTACTCATTATTATGTGAGAGGAAATCTGGAAGTAGCTCACAATTTGTGTGGCCTGTATTTATGTAGTGTTTGTTCTGTGTGCTATCGGTCGATTAGAAACAACGATATGGAGACATTTTACATTTTTTGTAACCAGGGGGTGAGGGGAGCTGGGTTCGATCCCGGTATTGATCGTGAAAGTGTTAACGGAATTTTACAGTCTTGTTTCCATTGGAGTGTTGGCCTGATCATGAAGGGTGCTTACTTGGCAGATGCAATTCGATAAGACAAGGCGGAAATGCCACTGTCCGGGCTGAATGTCCATCATCGCACAGTGCATAGCTTCAATTAAGTTTCATGCGCAGGTTTGTTCCTAAACGGAGAATGTTAAACAACACAGAATTTTATTTCGTTTCCTTTTTATTTTCAGGTTGTGAATCTGTTGAATGATCTGTATACAACATTCGATTCTATTATAGAAAATTTTGACGTCTATAAGGTAACACTCCTATAAAATGATGTTCGAAAATAATTCATTGTGTCAACCATATTTCGTTTGAAATAAATAAAGAAGTATAAAGCATTAAAGTTAAGTTGATTTCTTTTACCCGATGTCGATATCAATGTAATAATTTATTAAATACTTTTTTAAACTGTTCTATTATAGGTGGAAACTATTGGTGACGCATATATGGTAGTATCTGGACTGCCGGTTAGAAATGGAAACCTTCATGCCAGAGAGATATGCCGGATGTCTTTAGCATTGTTAGATGCTGTTTTATCATTCCGTATTAAACACAGACCAGATTTACAACTAAAACTTAGAATAGGTTTACACACAGGTAGGTTGAACATAATGTAATATATTACACACCAGATCTACAACTTAAATGGGGTTTAACGTCCACTCGACACAAAGTAGGTCTTTTCGGAACCAACATATTGTTCGATTTTATTTCAATAATTCGCTTGCGGGTAGAGGTCTTTTACGTAGGTGAAACATAATGTGCCATATACATGTAGATTAAACATAATGTTATATCGAGGATAGGGTCACATACATGTAGGTTAAACATAGTCTTATATCAAGAATAAGGTCACATACATGAGCGATAAAAATAATGCTTTATTAATCTTTATTATTAAACACACATTCGATTTACTATTAGGTTTACATACAGGTAGGTTAAACATAATGTTTCACCAATCTTTCTGAGACACACGTAGACTAGGTTTATAACTTAATGATATCTTATTCTATATTAAACACAGACTAGATTTACAAATTAAACTATGAGTTTAAAGGGTGTGTGGTCGTATTCTTTGATACCTTATGGGTCTAAAAGTACATGTTAATGTAACTTGAATTTGTATAAAGTAATTTGTATTTATTGTAATTTCTAATTAATTATGTTCAGTGAAATACGTGAATGGCCAACATTGAACGACATAGGCCTGTTTAGTCAATTCCTCAAATTTTGTATTATTTTTTGTCATTTAGGAATCGGCCAATACTAATTACTTCCGCATTATCTTGTAGGATATGTTTTTTCTTTGTTGATTACAATGACGACCGAAACCATATGATACACGACTCGTGAACTGATTGTATAATGTTCACTGTGTCTTTAATATTGAATATAAGGATGCAAGATAGCACCATTAATATTGATTGAAATGTCCCAATATTGAATTCTAATTTGTGTTTTTAATTTTGAATATAATGGAAAATATTGAGTTAGAGATTTAGCTCCTTTATATACTACGTGTATATACAGATTTAGGTAAAACATAATGTCAGAGTAAAGACATGCAATAATTTACGCAATGTAGGTGTATGTGTAATATTTGTTGAACATAAATTATGAAAGAGCTAAATCTGTCTATTGCAGGTCTTTCTTTAGGCCGGAAATGTCATCTAAATTATTAATTAAACATTACTTAAACATACATTATGCAAGAGCTAAATCCTCCGATGGTTGGTTTTACTCGAGGCTTGAAATGTTATCTTAATTATTAATTAGGCATTAATTAACTTATCCAAACCACAATCAACTCTCGATGTCAACGCTAGCCTGTGATATTTACTGGATTAGCATCCGATTTGCTGCTCAACTCTCATTCGTGATTTAATCATGAAATTGATAATCGAGAGTATGTTTGTATATCCTACCGAATTTAGCAATGGTGATCGAGGCTAGGCCTAAAATTCAATCAGTCAATTTGACTGAAATTTTCAGCAAATTCCCTTTACATTATCTAGTTTTTAACTATTTTAGCGAGAACTACCGGCTCTTTATCGGTAAAAGAAAAATTATATTCGTGATTGTTTAAATGGACATGGTAAATGACATACTAAAGAGTCACACATAAATATTCTAGTTTTGTCGCTTAAAACCATTTATTATCAACTTCGATATTATTCCTTTCCGAGCCAGTTTTTCCCAGTCCAACATCTAATAGTTACTACAGGGCATGAACGATTAGAAAATAGTCATTTTACGTTTGACTTATTGTCGGTTGTCTGTCGAAAGTTATTTCCTTACACAGATTATATTTGCATAAAATCATGGAACTATTGTGTCTAGATCGCTTCAACTCTTTGAGGGCCATCAAACAGCAATCTGTCTACGAAAAGATTTGACCATTATGGGATAATAAAGGTCGATCTTTCCACGGTTAACCTTTCGGGGATTGTCTATAGACTTTACTTAGGCAATAAAATGGAAAATCTATGAATAACTTAACAGTATTAAACAGCAATTAAATACATTGTGGAACTCAAACCTATATTGATTATACATGCGTCATGCGAATTTGTTTAAAATCTGTAACCTGTATGATTGAAGACGAGTTACGCTTTAGGTGTCTTGGTCAGTTGGTCAAACGGTCTTTCTTGATTTGACATGATTTAATTATACAGTTACATCATGCATTTTTCGGTTAGGGTTTATACAAAATTTAAGACAATGAAATTAAATAGGGTTCAACGTCCTACTGCTCCGCACCAACTGGTCTAATGAAGACGGGTATATGTCATACAGTTTGATGCGAGTGAAATTTTGCCCGGACAGCGGCACGGTCGCCTACTCTTTTTTCGAATTCAAGCTGACAAGGATTCTTTGCCGTGCATGCAAACGTATACACGGGACCTCTGTTTTTCATCTAATCGGAAAGACTACACGTTGTCTTATCAGACCATCCGTCTTGAACCCCTGACAACGGTGACTGACACTTTACAAATTCCATGAACTTTCTCGATCAACACAGGGATCAAACACGGGGCCTCCAGGTTAGCGGATAACCGTTTTACTCACTGAGCCACCGTTGAGATATAAACGTCGTACACATTTTGAACAATCGCTAGCTCAGGCACCCTACACTCTGTTGTAGTTTTTTAAAAGAGAAAGATAATACTTCTTTAAATATTATCACTTCAAAATTATCCCCAAGCTCTGGAGAATATCCAAACATCACACTGTATATACAATGAATATATTATTATGCAATGGATTATATTTAATTCAAACAAACGCCAAGTTTAGTGGTAAGGGATATTGAATTTGCTTTTTGGGTTGTTTTGTTTGGAATAGAATAGAACATCCCGTCAACACAATATTATTGTCAATCGAAATACTATTTCAACTAAACAGTTGTTAGCTATACAAGTTTTCAATATAGGATAAGCATTTCTGCCCCAACTGGGCTACTGATGACGGCCGTATGCAATCCAGGGTTCTGTAAGGGATAGTTTGCCCGGACAGTGTGCTACGGTCTACGCTTATTTCGCCTACGATTTTATTAGATAAAAGTCAAATGCAAATAATTAAACGTTTGGGTCTATCTGAACAATGTCTTTAAAGGGAATTGCATGTTATTGATATGAATCACAGAATAATGACGAAGATCTGTGTAACATGTTTGTCTGTGTTGAAGGGTGATAACACTGTATTAATATAATTTTATTTTATATTTTCAGGATTTGTTGTAGCTGGTGTAGTAGGATTAAAAATGCCTCGTTATTGTTTATTTGGTGATACTGTTAATACAGCTTCTAGAATGGAATCAAACGGATTACGTGAGTGATTTTCTTTTTTTTTGGGGGGGGGGGGATGAATTCTTTTTTCAGCGTCATCTTGGCTAATGCAGGCGGGCATAGGCCATGTGGTATAATAGGAGAGAAATATTGTCATGGCAGCGATGCTTCTGCTCACTCTTACTTCGAATTCTGCCAAGTGGGTTTTTTAAGTGCACGCAAACATGTATACGGCATCTAGGTTTAAGTCCCACTAGAACGACAAAACACTGATCCGTGCTAGGCCCTTGGAATTGTATGCAATATTTCGATTGGAGCATTGTCAGTCAACAATTGAAGCATTGTCAGTTCAGAATATTTACTGCAATCGAATAGATAGTTCAGAGTGCTCCGACGTGGTTTCACCTTGTCAGTGGTGCAGGAAAGACGAAAAGCCGAGGTCCCGTGTACACATTGTCGTGCACGTAAAAGATCCTTTGGCAGTCTGAATTCGATATTCGATATAACACTAAGCCATAGTGCATAGTGCAGCTGCACGGGCAAAATTCCCCACATAGCACACTGTATAGCGTCTTAATTATCCCGGTCGGAGCAGAACAGTAGGAAGTTTAACTCAATTTCATTTCATTTTAAAATATAAAATGTGTATCTGGGGCCTAGGTTTTTCGTGCCACCCTAATGACTAGACAGCTCTTGCATTGGTATAGTGAAGCAATGCAAATTTTGAAACTAAATACGTATTGTGAATTGCTGACATCTGCATTTTGCGCTGTGAATATTGAAATAATATTGGCAACGATTTCCTTCCATATATGAGTGAAGTATAAGCATTTGGCATTTTTTAAAACAACACCAATACGTGTTGAAGGGACAATCGATAATTGCCATGTTCACCCGCTAAGAATTTTTTCAAAATGAAATGAAATGGGGTATAACGTCCTACTGTTCTGCTCCTAAACTGGGCTAATGAAGACAGGGAGACGAACAGAATGAAAATTCGTATAAAAGGGAAACAACTCCGGTTATTTTAAGGAACACCATAATGATAAATCCACACGCGAGAAAATACAATCAATATGTGTTCTTATTGTTTTATTTATACATCTACCTTAACATTTCAGCATTAAAGATTCATATGAGCACACAGACCAAGGACATATTGGATCAGTTTGGTAGTTTTGAAGTTGAACTTAGAGGTCAAGTTGATATGAAGGTAGGCTGCATGTAGACTAAACTTTGTGTAAAACTTGTCGTCATTCATGACACTTTGAATAAAACATTCGGTGGGCTGTAAAAGTTATAAGTCGACCAGTTGCAGTTTCTTTATATTCTAGTCACTATCTAGTATGAAAATAGTTAAAACAATGCAGAAGCCGAAGTACAACGCATTACAAAATGGTTTACAAACAAACCATGTGCTGGTGTCTCGTACTCTTGAAACAAGGGATGGAACAAGAATACACTAAGGTTGTGGCAACTGCAGCCACTTTCTCTAAAATTTGAGCAATTCGTTTAACATCGTATCCTGAAGAAAGTATCATCTTTGAAAGGATGCAATAGATGTGTTAGTTGAATTGTCATGTCAATGATTAGAATGTTGTTATCAAAGCAAAGTATGTTCAAATAATCATAATGCTGGTATGAATAACGTACTAGATCATTCAATAACATACTTTTAAAAACACAACTGAACATAATACAGAGTGCTGATGCACAACCAAGTTACAAACAGTCAGTTATTTATCAAAGGCGATTTGTAACTGGTCCCCTAGCGTTTCTCGTCTTGTTTTTTTTCTTGGGTGTTTCGCCAATTCAAGTGCTCTCGGCATAAAACTTGACAAGCTTGTTCCTTTGTCAATCGCGCATCGCTTGGTAGACAACAATTTGATTTGACGTCACATTTCGAAGATGGCGATGATGACGTCGTGCTCGGTCCACTGCCCATGGTAAATATTGAAACGTACACACCAACGGAACATACACACGTTTCTTTTACAAAAAGCTGTGCACTTTATATCTAGCGAAATAAAAAAACTCCCAACACTAATATTCCAAACTAACATTGATGTAATTTTTCCATTCCAGGGAAAGGGAACACAAACTACTTATTGGTTATTAGGAGAGAAGCAAATCAACGATAACACACCTTCCAATCTGGATATTTTATGACCTAAGTGAACAAAACCGCCCGTCGCACACTTTGCTAATCTATTTATTATTATGGGTGGAACCTAGCACGAACGTTCACATTTGTGTCGATTATCCGATATCAGCGAACACCAGATAGCTTAAGACACAGTCACGTATAGTTTTGACTATCCACGTCATTTTCTGACAATCGTTTTTATTGTGATTATTTCACGTTTATAATAATTTAGATGTGAATTGTATAAAAACATTAACTTATAGTCTGTGCCGAGGATGCGTCAGTTTGTTTTTTTTAAAATACATAATAGCATCAATTGGATACACCCACAACCTTGTACTTCATAGGAATAATCATCCATGATTAGCACAATTAGGCCTATTACGCGAGTGTGTCATCAATCGACATTGAAGACTTTGGTAAATACATTCGTTAGAAGAACTAAATTGGCATTACTAAGCCTGATATTGTTTTAATAATGTCAATGATAAATTGTTACATCTATTGTGCTTGTTTGAGTCGGGTAAAGATCATTAATAAAGACAATGAAAATGGAAATGAAATGGGGATTACCCTCCTGTTTCTCTGCACCAGCCGGGCTAATAAAGACGGGCAATGTAAATGAAGATCACGTCAGTGATAATAACAAATTTATACCTCATATCATAAATATATAAGTAATGTTATCTTAGTGATGTCTATCGTAAATATCGTGTAATATTTATATGAGAATAAAATACGTACATGTTGTTATTGATGGATATACGATGGAAAATTATCCGTTAAATATTATGATCATCATTTGCTATTATTTATTGTTATTACTATAATTATTATTTTATGATTGATTGATTGCTTGCTAACTAAACCCTGTGAGATTTGGAATGATGATTGCTCAAGCCAAATAAATAAAATTATTAAATGTACCTGTATTAAATAAAAGAAATTGGTATTATTTATTAATGCGGTGTTATTGTTTATTTAGATTAAAATCCTGTATCTTCAGGAGCCAGAGAAGGCACGCCAAATGAACATATAAAATGTGTTGCCTGTGTTCATCATCTATAATTACAAAAATTTAACTTTCATCCTTAATTCGGACACCTTCACCCAAAGTCTCTTTTATTATAAACAATATTTTTATACACCCACATTTTGATGTGGACGTATATTGTCGTCGCCCCTGTCCGTCTGGAAGTCCGTCCCAGGGCCGTATGTAGGATTTTAAAAGTGGGGATGCAGGAGAGTGATGGGGAGCCATAGCCTGCACGTAAGTGATATAAGAAAGTTCGGAACAGCGCAAACGAACCCATTGGCGTGTGTGAGCGACCTTAAAACCAACCTTCTGGTCGTTCCTTATACCACCATTTCACTGGGCCACGGAAGACTTGCGGAAGGAAATTCGCAAGTGTACCGCAAAGTCCGCAAGTCTTTCCTCTCACACCGTATGGCTCCGCCAGCAAGCGCAGTGAATCCGTAGTCCTTCATCGTCGTCCACAGACTTTTGCGAGCCCATATTGTTCCGCGAACGTTCCTTTAAATATCGTTTGCGGAAAAATTTTCAGTGCTCTTCCACAATTAAACCGGGATCGATTCGAGAGTCTTCTGCTGTTATTCCGTATACAAACGTAGTTGCCGCAAGTGGTCCGCATGTATACCACCGGCATTCCGTCACTTTCCGCGGGTGTTAAATGGTTACGGATGACCTTCGTTCATGTAAGGAAGAATACGGAAGATTTTCACGTGATTTAACCTATAAAATTGCTGTTTTGAAGAGGAAATACATTGTACCATGGAGGACCCTAACGACGACATCCAGCTGCTTCATGAATACAGCAGTTTGAAACGGAATGCCTGCGGTATACATGCGGACAACTTGCTGCAACTGCGTTTGTATACGGAATAAAAGCGGAAAACTTGCGAATGTTACGGATCGCTCCCGGTTTAACTGCGGAAGAGCACGAACCAATTTTTCCGCAAACGTTCTTTTGAACATGTTCAAAAGAACGTTTGCGGAAAATTTTGGGCGCGCGGAAGGCTGCGGATGATGTGGAATGAATACGGATACACTGCGCTTCCTATCGGAACAATACGGTACAACAGGAAAGACATACGGTACTTTGCGGTATAATTGCGGATTTGCTTCCGCAAGTCTTCCGCAGTCTAGTGAAATGGGGATATAAGCCCGTGCTTTTTGTCTTCAAAACAATGATTTTATCGGCGGAATCCGGTGTCATCCTTTGATCTTTACCGATTTTACGCAGGTACGTCGCGATTGGTCCGAGACGAAACGCGGTTGCCGAAGATGGTCCGCACTTGTTCCGCAGTCATTCCGAAGTTCTACCTTGCCAAACGGATTAGTACCGCCAGTTACCGCAGTTATCCTGCGTATTTTCCGCCATTGCCGAGTGTAGCCCGCAAGTTGTCCGGATATCTTCCGTGACGATCCGGGCGCATTCCTAAGTGTTCCGCAGTTTCTCCGCCGCTTCGCCGTGATTTGTACCGTAGTTTACCCGTATGTGTTCCGAAAATACCGTGACTGTTCCGAAGGTATTCCGAGAGCGTGTGAAATGGACATTTTCCGTGGATTTTTTTCCCACTTATCCGCGTAAAAATGCCGAAGCTCTTCCGCAAAAGCCATTCCGCGGAAGTCCGTGAGTACCGCAGCTTTCCGCAGCTCAGTGAAATGGGGGTATTAAGAGCATCACTGTGTGATCATAATCTAGTGTATTATTTTATAATTGAAATGTTGTCAAACTATTTTTTTGGATGGTGGGCGCCATTTCTTGGGACGCCTTATTGTTCCGGGGTGCAATATACTCCCTGCACCCCCACTAGATACGGCTCTGGTTCCTCCACAATTCTCATCCGATTTTGAAGAAACTGGAAATAAAGGTTTATGTCCAAAAGATTTTGGTTCCTTTCGACATTGGCATGTATCGGATCGAAACGTCGTGGATTATGGCTCCTGATTGTACTAAAATTCACGTTTGCAGCTGGTGAACACTCTAGAGGTCACAATTTTCATCTAATTTTGATGGAACTTGACATACATATAACCCAAAGATCTTGACTCCTTTCGATATTTGCGCATATCGGATCATAATTTCCTGAATTATGGCCCCCGAGTGTACGAAAATCGGGTTTTTAGCCTGTGGTCACTCCAGAGGTCACCCGTATTATCCGATTTACAAAAAGAAAAATGTTCGAATATACAACCGTTACACCGTAATGGCATTCGAGTTCGAATTACGTGAAAATCAGACCAAAACTGCCAGACAAAATGGCAGTCCCTCGTATGCAAATAGTGTAAAAAAAATATGGTATATCAAGTTTTTGAGACCCTCTAGAAATCACAATTTTAATCCGATTTTGATGAAATTTGAAATACACGTTTACAGCTCATGATTATTGAATACCAACTCCCTTGAAAAGCTGAATTAATAATAACTAATTATTTCAAAAATCTGTAGCAATTTTTTGACTTCACAATTAGGTCCCAAAGATTTCTTCTTTCATTAAAAAAAACATGTGTATTTTCCTTTCCTGTTTGTAATTTGAAAAGACAAACAAGTTCATTAACACCAGAAGATGGATTGGTATATAATGTAGATAAAATTGTATCATTAAGCATTCTGCTCGAGAAATAGACTTTATATTACGACATTTTGTTACATTGCATGCAGGGTTGGGTATCTTATCTGTATCAAAATGTATCCAATAATGACATGATTAGAATGTGACAGATTCAGATCTCGATACTTCTTATTATACTGTACCAATAATATTTGTTTACCATTAACTACGATATTCATTCTGGTGCACTGCCTATGGTACTAGGGTCCTCAAAATTGTCTATTTTTAGATTTCATCGACCTCACTGAGCATAATCGCACAGACAATTCATCACTCAACACAAAGAAGCCCAAGTGAACAGTTAAACATCCCAAAATCGCTATAAAAAAGGATGGGCTCCAGCAGATGATCATCACTGGACCAACGTCGTGAACATCTCCTACCATTGGCAAAAATACGCTGTGAGCAAAGTATCGCACTGCTACGTACGGCTGCAACGATAGATCTAGTGACTGTGATCTGAACAGGGGCGGATTGGGGCCGGGAACCGGCCAGGGCTTCTGTGTCGGAGCGGCCCCCTTTACTGACTAATTGGACAAAATTATTTTTTTCATTTTTTGTCCGACCGGCCCTTCAGGCGATCTAAGGCGAGAAAACGAGAAAACCTTATTTGGACATAGATCACTAGTGAGTTGCCTTGCCCATTGTCTTTAATGTTAATTCTCGTCTCTTTAGATCGGCTCTAACCTTTCCCAAATTTTCGTTGGGTAGAACGTTTTCTGACAAAGATGGAGCAACATGTGGCAAACCTCTCATGGGGTTCTTCATGAAAAACATGAGATACACAAGCTGGAAGTAGAGACAAATAAACATACAATTTTCGGCCATACATTTCTACCTAACCAACCTCTCAAGTCACGTATCCTTCCGCATCAAAATCATGATTATTCACAAAAATATATTTTAAAACCCTTTTCTTCGATTCTACGCCAAGGAATCAACACAAGACGCAGTGCAAAAGGGGGAAAGTTAGGGAAAAGGAGAGAAATATAACTTTCGTCCTTGTCTCGTGGGTGACGGCGTGGGAATGTTTGGAGCTGTGTCCATTTTAAAATCCCACTAGCCTCGATTGTCATTGATACCGCTGTAACGATAATTAACAAAGTCTCGATTATCAAGTTTTACGCTTAATCATCAAGGGGAGTTGAACAACAGATGCGATTCAAATCCAATGGAAATCGGACACATTAGATGGTATTGGGAAATAATGTTTAAATATTAGTTTATATAACATATAAGGCCTAATTAAGACCTGCAAAAAGCAGATATAGCTCTTGCATAATGTATGTTTAGCAAAGATCTATATTTATATCCACTAATGAACTTATTAATTAATAGAGATACATAACCGATCGTTGAACTATCTTTTTTTATTAATTTGTGAGGCTGAATCTGAAGATTACGTATGATCCTAGATGGAAATAACAACGAACTTACCACAAAACCGCTTGAATGTAAATGAATTATTAACAATAATGATATAGAAATATCAAACATCCTGTCTCACTCCAAAACTTTTATTTACAAAGGGGTGTTGGCTAGTCGAAATGAAATAAAATAGGATTTAACGTCCTACTTCTCTGATCCAAATCGGGTTAATAAAGACGGGCATACGCCATACTTTGTGCTATGAAGAAAATTTTGCCCGGTTAGCGGCATTCAAACTGTGACGGGATCTTTAACGTGCACGTCAATGTATGAAAGAGACCTCGGCTTTTCGTTCCTTTCGAGCGACTTAGTTGGATAGCCCCCCACCCTAACGCTAAAGACCGTTACGCGCAATAGAATTGTTGAAATAAAATGGTCTAATGGTGTCGAGTGGACGGTAAACCCCCCACCTCTCTCTATCTTTCTCTCTCGCCCTCTCTCTCCACTCTTCTCTCTCTCTCTCTCTCTCTCTCGCTCTCTCTCTCACAATATTATATGACCGATCGATTTGTATTTTCTGTGTATGACGTTTTTATATTGGACGATTCGAAGACGTATTATTATCTAAGCCTGAATGTTCAATCTGACTTAAACACCCATCCTATTTCGTTTTTTTATAATTCATAATTTATTGTCTTTACTACACTATGATCCGGAAGAGTTGTTATCATTGACGTGTTCTGGATGATGTAAGGAATTACCAAATGAAACGATCTCGATCTCTTACGGTGAGCTTTTAGCGTGTGGTGCACGGAAATGTGCATAATCCACTAGAAGCATCAACGCTGATTGGTTAATCAAATGTCTTACGCAACCTATCGCGACAACTGACCAGATCTTCATGTGGAGAACGCTAGATCGGAGACGGTCCTACGCATTTTCTGACGTCACATGTGGATTGCGGGTAAGGGTTAGGGTTAGGCTTGGCCTAGGGTTAGGGTAAGGGCTAGCCCTGTTTACATCTCGAGACTTCCACGAAATCTACAGGTCCTAGCCCTTACCCTAACCCTAACCCCAAATCTGTATATGACGTCATATGTGCTAAAATGCGTAGGACCGTCTTCGATCTAGCGTTCTCCTCTTCATGTAGTGTAGGCCATCGGAAACATAAAAAACGAAACGAAATATAGATCTGTATTTTAATCAGATTGTCTGAATGTTACAATATTAACATTGCAGAGTGCAGACAAGAAAGGGGCTAAACGTTTCTATTTGTGCCATGGGTCGTCATTTTGCTACAAGTAGAAGCTTAAAATAGCATTATGCAAGAGCAAAATCTGCTTATTACAGGTCTTTCTTTAGGCCTGAAATGTTATCTAAATAATCAATTAGACATTAATTAACATATCCAGACCATAATAAACTCTTGATGTCAAGGCTAGCCGTCGATGTTGACGGATTAAATTCCTATATGCCGCTTAATGGCCATTGATAATTAAATCAATCAAGTGGATAATCGAGACTATGCTGTTTATATTAATGATTTGAGTAATGATGACCGAGGCTATGTGAATATTTCACTCGCTTTTTTCTCGGCTAATAGTGGATCAATTTGACTGAAATTTTCAGCAAATTACCTTTACACTATCTAGTTTTTAACTATTATAGTGAGAACTGCCATCTCTTTATCTTATCTCCCATAATGTAACTTTAATCTTTTTACTGCATATTCCTACGTTAACAACATACACATGTGTGACTGCTATGCATTTGTAAACTACTGGTAAATACATTTGACCAACAGGATTGGTTAACTCTATCACCGAAGACCATAGTCATTACCAAATTTAAGTATCCTGGATTTGTCTCTCATAAGATATGCCAGCGATCGATAAAATAGGGTTCCAACACAATATATGAACGACTGAAACCCTAACTAATTTAACCAAACTTCCATATTAATGGAGTATCACTTTTAAAACTTCAATCTGGAACTGTTTTTGAATTCCACCAGGTGCGCGATATTATAATAATAAATTATCACAGGACGGTTAGAGTGAGGGAACTTCGACTGAACTGTTGAATAATCGAACTGCATCTTCAACGTGAGGCGGTGCTATTATTAGATTTGAATATCGTATTTGTTATTTCGACTATTGCATTATATTATTCATTTATTATTGGGCAGGGTCATGGGGGCTCTGATACAACATCTATTGTATAACAACTCCCATTATAATAACAACCCCTGTACAATAATAATATAATAAAATTTCAGTGAAAACCCTATTGTAATATCAACCCCTATTGTAATAGAATAACAGCGCTCAACTTTATTTTTTGAGAAGTGGAAAGCAAACTCGTTTATATGTCATTAATAGCTTTTACTGCCATTGCCATGACAAATCAGATCATTAAAATAATTCAAAGATCATTTTATTTCTGACTCAAATTACCGAGTTTTTGCTATTTGCGTATACTGCCTGTCTGGTTGTAAACGAGGTCCCATCGGTTTACGTCCCAACCGAACAATGTCCTGTACCGAAAGATCTCACGAACTGTGAATATAACCCCGGCGAAGACGGCAGTTCAATGAGAACCCAAGTTTGGTATTTTCTCCATAACTTGGGGGCTGCTCATGACATTAATTACTAAGGAAACTATTCACAACATTATAAGATAAATCTCTGACTGTACATATCTGAAACAATGAATTGAGTTAATCAATTGCACTGACATTATTGCATTGATTGTAAAAGAAATATTGACCCAGGTTTAATTTTGTAACGATCCAATATAATACTGATTACAATGATTGATATTTATAGTGTGGCATCCACTATGTTTTCTCAATCTCTTAATAACATAAAAACAGGAAATGTACAGAATGTAAACAATTACATTGCTAGCAGAGCGTGGCGAGCCTAGAGAGGTGGAACCCGTTGGGTTTCAATACAATAGCGGGACGGGACACCACGTTAATCCCGAAATAATCTATTTCCTTGTGTATGGTATTATTACGGACAATTTGTTATAAAGAAACGTGGGCGTCATACGCGGAACTTTATCGCGATGTTAACAAACACAATTCCAAACCCAGATGACATCCATAAAAAGTAAATAAACGTAAATAAACGAACGCTTGGGTGAATTGGAAAACGGAAGACTGGAAATATATAAGTTATGTGAAACATTGGTTTCCCCCTTATCAGTGATGCAGGACGGGGGGGGGGGCTGACAAGGACAGCTGTCAAGTCGTTCGGATGGGACGAAAAACCGAGGTCACGTGTATTCATTGGCGTGCACGTAAAAGATCCCTTGGCAGTTTGGATTTGATATGAGAGTAGGTCTAGCGTCTTCATTAGCCCTGTTTAGGCGCAGAATGGTAGGACATAAAACCCATTTTATTTCATGTCATTTCATATGTGAAATATGTCGACTCAACCCGTTGGTGTAACCCAAACGGACATATACATGTAACACCGTGCAATACACATTTTCAGCAACCGGGCAAATGAAAGAAATTT
Source organism: Patella ulyssiponensis (assembly GCA_963678685.1). Classification (NCBI taxonomy): domain Eukaryota; kingdom Metazoa; phylum Mollusca; class Gastropoda; family Patellidae; genus Patella; species Patella ulyssiponensis. The sequence continues at coordinate 47,514,338 of OY783229.1, read as the reverse complement.
TGCCCATCCCAACTATCACGGGTTGGTTCTTTTGTGTTTTATAGAAGAGTTTTGGTTGTTTTATTTTCCTTTTAATCGAAATTCTATTTTTTGCATGGGATTTTGGGGGGCTTTTTTTTTGTTTTGTTTTTTTTTTGTTTTATGGAAAGATATGCTTTCGGTTTATTATAATATCTTGTTTTAGTTTGATAACTTTGTTGAAATCGGGAATCGTCAAGATCTTACCTTCTCCGTAGGCTTTATTCCCAATATTAGCCAGGTTAAATGGGGGCGGGGTGAATGATAGTAATTTAAGACCTTTTAGGGGTTTTATTTTTAAATTCAGCGTATTCCAGTTTACAGGCTGTTGTTGAAACATAATAGACAATAATTATGTACATTAATTGTATTTTAAACTATTCATAAATATATACGATTACTTAATTGTATTCTATTTATATTAATCTAGAAAATATGATCACAATTATCAAAGAGACAATCCAACTTGATATTTTGTGATGAAAATGAAAATCCTAATTAGTTATATCAACAATAGAATACTATAACAAACAATATAATATAATACTAATGTTCATACGCATTTTAGAAGTTCTAGGTAAACGATCTTATCATTAATATTAATGCAATTATTGAATATATAAGTAACTGATTCTATATGTGTCAATTACTGCTGTCAATCTAATGAAATGAAATGAGGTTTAACGTCCTACTTATGTCATATGGTGTTCTATGGCCAACTCTTTTTTCGAATTCTCACTGTCAAGGGTTCTTTTATGTGCACGCAGGACCTCGGTTTTTTGTCCCATCCAAACCACTAGATACTGTCTTAGTCAGACCGTCCGTCCTGCTCCACTGACATGGGGAACTTCCTTGAACAAGCAAAGATGAGAAAAATCTAACATCTAAATAACTTGTATTCCGCTGCATCATATGATAATAATAATACTGGGGAAGATGTGCAAAGTAGATTAAAAATAAATTTCCGCGACATAGTTCCCAGCGCAAAACAGTGTAAAGACTATTTTCATTCAAATCGCATAAATTGAGCTTAAATTCATTCGATATTTTTATTCTTTACTATAGATGTAAAGAAGCGTGGGATTTAAGACAAGGCTTTAAAACGAAACACTGTTGATTTATTGATCGATTAATCTCTACTCGTCTAAAACCTGGACAATAAAGACTTACAAGATAACCGTGGTTCAGTAGTCATGATCACCACTCCAAGATAAAGCCGGAGATATCTTGAAAATAATTTTTGTACAGTATTTGCAACTAAATGAAACAAAATGACAGGAATATTTAAAATATTATTGTGTGAATTTTTAACTGTGGTTACTCTATTAAGTTTTCAAGTAACAGAATCCAGATATCAAGCCACGATATGTTCCATAGTGGTCAATAATACAGTTTTACCGTATGATATCAGACGCTCGGGTCCGGCAATTGATATGGCCATCGAATATGTACAGCAAATGTACAATGATACAATAGAATTTCGGTATTTATATCGAGATGGGGGGCCAGTCTGTGGTTCCTCGGTATCGGGTTATAGCGCAGCTGAAGTTTACTATAAAGACAACGTTTCGGTATTCATTGGACCCGGTAAGTAGATTTTACATTTACATTAATATAAATACGCCATAGCGAGAAGTTCGGGTGGGAGTAGTATCATTCATAGTCACACAATACCAATAACAGAATGATAAATGAAATGGGATTTAAAGTCCTACGTTTCGGCACAGACCAGACAAATAAACACGGGCAGAACCCAATAACGAAATGAAATGAGGTTATCCTTCTAGTCCGAATGAAGTAGTTGAAGACGGACGTAATAAAGCCCCCGGAAAGATTACTGACGTTTAAATATATCCTATACGAATTTACTTGCAAGATAAGTGTTTGTCGAACTTCTTGGAATTATTAATTAATTTAACACGGGCCTTCCTCCTACATACAATCTTTCGCCGAGAACGATGAGAGGATAATTCTTATTGTGTGTTTGTTTAGACTGATTTGAAAGGATTAGTGTTAGAATCTTGTTCCCGTTATATTAGCAACTATTACTAGTATTTTATCAGCGCATTCTAGAAAGGCTAGGTAGAAGTCAGTAAAATTTCACACTTTATATTTTTAGTAACGAATTATACACTCACAAAGCTGATAATACGGTGTTACTTTCTACCTAAAAACTGTTTATGGTTGTCAATGTAGCCTATATTAATGATAAAAAAGTAAATAGATGAGCCTTAGAGAAGTGATAAGAACAAATATTTTTGACTTAGGAGCACGACCATCAAATTAAAAATATTACTTTTTGACACACAAAAACCTGATTTCGGCTAAATAGATTCGATCTACAGTGAACTGGGCATGGCCTTAATCTAGTCAAGCAGTCACCAGTGATTACATACCCACAGTTGAAATTTTATTACAATTATTATATTTATTACAATAGGGGGTGTTATTACAATAATGGTTGTAACAGAGCATGGTTTGATACTAACAATAATTAAACATCGATATACTCAGATTCATAATAAACTAACTTGACTTTAGTGTTGACTACACAATATTATGCGTAATTAAAGTCGAAGATAATGTAATATAGTTGGGTGAGGTCAAATCAGAGATTTAGTTTTACGTGGCGAGGTTAAAGATACATTAAGTAAGATTTGGATAAAGAGTTACCCATTTTTGCTATGATAGTTCGAAAATAGATAATGTAAAATGGATAATTTGAAAATTTCATTCAAATTACTCTATTGCGAGCGAAGATATTAGCCTTTGAAGGTTTGACAACACGTGTGCGATATTTTCAACCACCGTTCTGGTTGTTCGAAGCTAAGTCTCGCTTCTCCATTTTTAGCTTAAATCAAAACATGGCAGAAATCCGATGCCACCGAGAGTTGATTATGGCCTGAATAAGTTAATTAATGTCTAATTAATAATTTAGAAAACATTTCAGGCCTAAAGAAAGACCCACAATAGGCAGATGTAGCTCTTGCATAATGTATGTTTAAAATAATATGGTTTGAAGTGTAGGATAATATATTTGAACGTAAATCAAGTCGAGCATCACCCCAACACTACATGGCGGTTCACTGGGTAAGGCACGTACGCAACTAACGTACGAAAATTAATTGGTCTCTGCAGATAGGGTGAGTCTGTCGTTCAGATTGGATAAGGAACTGGCTCACAATCCGGTCGGTCACTGATTCGATCCCGGTGTTGATGGGGAAAGTTCCTGGGATTTTCCTGTGTGTAAGAGTTGCAGGATAGTGGGTCTGGCACGGTTAGTGTCTAATCGCTCGGATCGGAATAAAACCCGAGGTCCTGTGTACACGTTGACGTGCGCGTTACAGAATTCGTGGTAGTTGGAATTCAATACAAGAGTAGATAGACCGTAGCGCCGCTGTCCGGGCAAAATTTCCCGCATAGCATACTGTATGGCATAATATGGCCATTCTCATTAGAACAGCCGGTACATTAAAAAAAAACTAAATGAAATTGTAGAATTGTTCTTGTATGTGTAATACGTGTTCTAATAAACTTGTCGATGCATAACAATGTTATCATAGATCAAATCAGCTATTTTCAAATTTATCTTGTACTTGATGTAATATCGTGTTGTTTAGAATTACAATATATTTTCGTCTATTTTCGCAGATCTATTTCAGTAATACTGCTGATGTTTCTGTTTTAATAACCCACGCGTGATGTAGACATTACTCTAAAAACAGCCATCCATAATTTATGAAATCATTTAAAGTATGGGCATATCTATAATATCTTTTGGACGATACTTCGTTGTCTTTATCGCCCATTTGATTACTCATTATATAAGTATTTATCCCCTCTCTAAATTCAAAGTTCAAACGATATCTAGATCATAGCTAGTTCTGGAAGAAGACAACTATCCACAGCTTTACTGCAAACAAATATTATGCTAATATTACCAACTATTGTGATGTAAAAATACCAATACTAATTGTCCCCCGCCTTTCGAAGAAAGTTGTAGGATTATTAAAATGGGTTCGTCCGTCTGTCTGTCTGTCTGTCCTTCTGTCTGTCCGTCTGTCCGTCACACTTTTTGGGACACAATAACTCACTTCCTAATTAAGCTAGAATGTTCAAACTTGGTGTATGTGTTTATTAGGTCAATGCCTTGATGGAGTTCGAAGATGAGCATTTTCTGCTCAGGGTAAGCAGAGCGATACGCAATTTGATTGGTCGAGACTTTGGAACACAATAACTCTCCTTCTAATTGATTTAAAATGTTCAAACTTGGTGTATATGCTTATTAGGTCAATGCCTTGATTGAGTTCGAAGATGAGCATTTTCCGCTTAGGGTAAGCAGAGATAAGCAATTTGATTGGTTGATGCTTTGGGACACGATATATTTAGTTTTAATTAAGTGAGAGTGATGAAACTTGGTGTATAGTTTCATTACAGTAATGCCTTGACTAATATCGATATGAGCATTTTCTGCTCAGGGTAAGCAGAGCGATAAGCAATTTGATTTGCCGAGACTTTGGAACACAATAACTCTCCTTCTAATTGAGTTAAAATGTTCAAAATTGGTGTGTATCCTTGTTAGGTCAATGCCTTGATAGAGTTCGAAGATGAGCATTCTCTCCTTAGGGTAGGCAGAGATAAGCAATTTGATTGGTTGATACTTTGGGACAAGATAACTTAGGTTCATCTTGATTGATGATTTTTATGCCAATATAATGACTGCATTCTCATTCAGTAATGGATTCGACAGTAACAGTGTATAGAAACGATTGACTCGGAGACGAGGGCCTTTTCCCTTGGCCAGAGGGGCCCTTTTGTCTGCCTTTAGGGTCCCCCTAACTAGGGTACATTTTCATTTTTCTCGTCGGTTGTAGCATTTTTCTTTATAAAACACTTTTGGATGACACTTCGTGTACAGTTTGATTGCTCGATACGTTTGAAAAAAATAAATGTGCGATTAATTAATATTTGTCATCTATTTATTTTGGGATTTCGGCGGGGGACATCAGCCTCACTAGCTCTGGGTTTCATAGTTCCATCTACATGTACAGACATACACATTTCAAATCAATATGTGTAGCTGTAGGTTTCAGAGCTCCAACTTCATGTACACACAAAATATCAGAACATCTCAATAAGATCATTATTCAGAACAGCAAAATCGGAGATCGGCAATAACCAGAACACGTTTTATCATAGCAGAGAGGCGTCAACATGGGGCTCTGAAAATTAAAAGAGAACAAAAAGGCAGTATCAAAATAACATATTACAAGTATCTAATAACAAAAAGTGGAAAAATTTTCCCTTTTTCTTCTCTCCAGACAAAAACACGTCGTGTACTAGAGAGAGGTCACTGGCAGGAACGTGCTCAGTAAGCTATATTTACATAATATTAGAAATGTTTAACTATTTGTATGCATACACTCTAAAAATACCGATCTCTTCGATACACGGGCCTGGTAATGGTCATTTGGAGTTGAGTACGGCCGAGGCACAATTACACTTAAATCATCCTAATCTTGGACTTGCATTTGGCATGCTCGATTCAAAAAATGAAAACGAAAAGTATGGAAAATGAGAATGTTTGTTTCTTTTAAAAAAATTAGCATTTAAGAAGTATTAAAAATATTGAGCATTATTCTGAAATACCGGTTATAATTTTCATTTGCTGGAATAAGACGGATTGTGAAAGTGGCGCAAAAGGCATTGTGGCAGTGGCGCATGAGTATTACTAATCAGTTTCTAATAATAACCAGGTCCCTGCTTCGATAACCAAATTTAGGCATAAATTTAAATCCCTTATTTGAAATTCTTGCACTTTAAAAGAAACATTCACATAAAAATGTAGCCCGAATCAGCCCGTAATTCTGTATACTCCCATCAATATAAATATGCTCATATTTACCGGAAATATATGTACACCTAATTTGTGTAATTAGGAGGCCTTGGCGTTGGCGTCGTGTATAGAAATACACCTGAGGATACCATCTAATAGCGATAATTAGCATACAATGAACTAATTATAAACGCGTTATCCAAGGTTACTGTGATAATTGTGTTTTTCGCAATAATTTGTATATTATTATAGTTCACAGGTTTGAAATTTCCAGAACAGGAAGAATATAGGAAGTGTTTGTAATTTATAAACCTATTTGTTCCACTACATGTATTTATCTTTTGATCTTAATGCAATCCAGATGAAGTTCACCACAGTCTACATATGTTTTTCGAAGCTCTTTCTACATTTCTTACAATAAATTACCTAGTTGCAAGCATTTAGACCTAAGATCGCTTACCACAAAGCAGACATGTCTTCTGTAATGAACATTCTTTGTTTCTCGACTTGACGGTGGCTCTCTATAGAAAAACCGTGTTGGTCGATGAAAATACCTTGGGATTTTCAAGTGCATTTTCCCCTTACAAGTGGTGCATGAAGGAGGAAAAGTGTTTAGTCGTTTGGATTGAAAAAAATCTTTAATTTGTATTGGCAGAAATAAATAATTATATGATTTAATTAGCAGTACAATTTGTTGATATATATATTTTGCAGGTTGTAGTCTTGCAGTAGAGGCAGTGGCACACATGGCAGCCAAGTGGAATATTCCAATAATAACCCCAGCTGGCTCTGCTGGAACATTGGCCGATAAAGTGCAATTCCCTACTCTTACCCGTTTGTCCTTCGGTATGCAAGAATACGCCGCATTTTATTTGGATTTATTGAATTTGTATGGTTGGAACCATGTGGCACTCTTTTATGAGAGCGATGACGTATTCTCAGGAATCATTGGAAATACATTTTATGAAATATTCCGATCGACTCAATTGTTATTGGTTTACTACCAGATTAAAGGGAGAACTTTTACTGCAAATGATTATAAAAATATTTTACAGAAAGGTCACGCTAATGCAAGAGGTATAGCTTTATTTTTATCTTTTAATAGGGGGAGGTGAATGCTAAACACGGTATTGAATCAAGTGGCATATTTTCGATTTCACGACTTTAGGTGACAAGGAGAAGGGTCGCCTGTCCATCCTCGTGAGTTTTGTCCAGGTCCTCCGGTTCCCTCCCACTGCCTGCTAAAGACCCCTACCCTCTCTCTCTCTCTCTCTCTCTCTCTCTCTCTCTCTCTCTCTCTCTCCCTGTTAAGCAGAATTTAAAAACGGGCGTTGAATCCCTGATCACGGGGATCTACTATTTACCACGAAATTCTTTCTAGGTGTATCTTGAATTAAAAAAAAAACCGTTACTCATCAGTTACTTAACTATTCTATTAACATTAAACAGACTTTATTACATTAATACACACCCAACAAAGATTCTATCTTTATTTAATATAATATACTTGTAGTCGGACAATTAAAACATCGATTAGGAGCATAATATTAGTATAGATAATACGCAGTGATGCGTGGTAAATACTTATCAAGATAACCATTAAATATTATATTGCAAATATGAATTTATTTGAAATCTAAACACAATGTTTTATCGATGAAACCATTGTTCCATGCTAAATTTTATTTCCAAATTGTCGAAAAGATTTTGTAATCCCAGTGAGTTTAATTGCATCAATAAAAGCTCTTCCCGGGGACAGATCTACCCAGAAATTATTGATGCTTGAGCTTGTTAATCTTCTAGTCCACATTGTGTAAAACCCGTAGGTGGCTTGTTTGTTGCTGGAATGTTACTATGCTGGAGTGTTAGATCCCTGTCTTCACCGAGAAAGTCCATCGGAATTTTGTCGACGTGCTAACCCAACCCGGTACCAATAATTGTGTACAGATTAGCGTGCGGTAAAATATTTCCCTCGTAGCGAATGACCATCTTCATTACCTCCAATCGATGCAGTACAGTAAGACTTTCAACCACATCTCATGTCATTTGATTTATATAGCATCCTAACGGCTACTGTACTGTGTACACAATAATGTATTTAGTTTAATGGCAAAATGAAACTAAATTACACCTAAGAGATTATGTTTTACCCAATCCTATCTCGACATCACGTCCATTCAACGCAAACTATATCATTTCGGGACTAACATATTCAATTTCATTTCAATAATTCGCTTGAGCGTAGGGGTCTTTAGCAGTGGGACGAAACTAGAAAGTTGGGCAGGCGGCTCTGCCCCCTGTCACGTTTTACCGGGGAATCGAAACCACGTCAGTTAACTCAATGATAGGCCTTATGTCACAACGCGATCGCGCTAACCATTCGGCCATCCAGTCCCACTCTTCAAGTACAGACCTCGTAGTGTAGCACACAAGCATGTAATACAGTCTAACAATTCGAACCATTACACAAATATGTGATGTTCTAATGACTTGATTAAGTAAACTAAAACAATTTCTGAACCCCAATTAGAACACCATATAAATAATAGAAGTCTTTCCCCGAGTAAATGGTGGAAACAGATAAATCCATTATCAATTTAATAATGAAAAGTTCGTTATTACTTCCTCGTTTTACACACACAAACACACACTATATAAAGCAAATACTCCTGATCCTATTGATTCTGTTTTCAACTAATTAAACGATTCAACAATAAATCAACATTTGGAACTTTATAATATAATGAATAATCTTGATAATGGAAATCGATTTGATTTTATGATAAATCGAAAGCCTTTAATAACGTTTGGCAAAAAGGTTTATTGTCTTAGAACAATATGGCATTCGATTGAAGTAATTGAAACCAGTGCGAAGATTTAAAGGTTTTTAAATCAGATAATTCATATACTGATTCGAGAGTTCCGCAAGGTGAAGCACTTGGCATACATGTTTTTATTGAATCTGTTAAAACGACGGCTTGTGCTTGTTTTGTTACAAATATTTGTTTCTGTAGTAAAGACTATGATAGTGTCAACAAGTAAAGCTCCCTGTTTCTGAAAACCAGATATGGTCAGTTTCGCTTGTTCTTACTCACCGGAAGTAATTAACGTGACCCAATCTGTCTCGTTTGTATGATTTTCATAAAAAAAAATAACTCATTCCCTTTATTTATTCAGTCTTTGTTTTGTTGGCCTCGCCAAACACTGTCAGAAAATTTCTTTCTGTGGCATCCGCATTGGAATACACATTTGGAGATCATGTGATTTTAGCAACTATTCCGGTAAACACAAATTTGGATATTTGGCAAAGAGGCGATGCAGAAGATGAGGTAAGTCTTCCAATAAATGTGTTCCACATTAATGCTGATGACTATTCTTTGTAAAATAAATTGTAATTAATCCCAGAAGATTAACCATTTGGGATAAAATTCAAATGGGCAGACACGGACATCATGATGTTATCATGTGATCATGTGATGAAAACATAATTGGACATGAGGTTCTATAAGTAATTTTTAATGATTTCCTGTTTAGTGGACATGCCTTGATATCACCAAGTCAAATATTATTAGTCTGATACCCAGAATTATGTTACAGTTGACGTATAATGATGATTTTACTTCTGAATAAATGGGAAACTGATTAGCCTGTATATGTAACACTATCATAGTGATAAAAGCTATATGGATTAAACATGAACATAAATTAAACATGAACTAAACTACATCAGGTATATAATTAATAACACCAACACAGTGGATGAATAGTTTAAGATTTGTCCCTCTGCCATAGCAGCGGCTGAACTGGGGTGAGTCCATACGCTGGTCTCCGTTCTACTCTGCCTCTCTCCCTTCTCGTCAGTAAAGAATTAGGGAAAATGGATACGAACTTCTTATAAGGATTGTCAGGTTATACATGTGGGAATAATTAATTCCAAAACAGCGACTACATTATTCGTAGAGTTGAAAAAATAATATCGTATACATGTATAGTCAAAAGCAGCTGGAGGTCATCACCTTCACATCGTTCAACGTGAAGAACTCTTTGTCACATACCCTAACAAAGCATCGGCTTTGTACATGGACTTTGGTGTTTAATGTATGCTGTGTTTTTTGTCTTTAACATTTTAAGACACTCTTCTGCTGATTGCCATACAACCAAAAACAATTAGTTTAAAGAAACAGTTTAAAGATATGTTCCCTCGGGGGTAATTAGATCGAAGTCTCAAAATGTATTTCTGTTTTAAAGAAAATACGATCGTCTTACAAGATTGTCGAGTAAAATAAACAAAGAAACCTTGTGTTGTTAACCAAAAGATTCGATAATATGATGGCAAAAAAGTACTTAATTGATAGAATAAAAGGTTCGTTATCAATTAATTAATTTAATGTCACTTAATGGATTTAATTCGTATTTTTTTATATTGTTTTCAGATTGTTAAACAAGCTTGTCAATGTACAATGTTTATTGCTCTATCTGAAGACTTCAACTTGGAATATATGACCTTTAAAAATGACATCAAGACACGAGCCCTTACTGACTATGGCTTCAATTTTGGAAACGAAGAGGTGAAATCTTTTAACTATTTAGACATGGTTAATTTTATATAAATTTTTGAATATATGTATCTTTCTTGTTATTTTGCAATATTACTTTCACCTGGACCCCGCCCCACATATAAAAGTACCTAATAAAATTGTACTACATGTTACTCCCGAAATGATCTAGTTTGTGCCTGTCACTCTCTATAGCAGGTTGATATCCCCCACCAATAATCACCGCAGTCCGGCATCTAGATTCCCCGGGTGACATAGTAAGATAAGTCTACACCAATAGCATTAGGTTGATCGAGGTATTACGTGATAAAGAATTTTTCATGGTTGTATCCCAACTTTTGCAGCCATTTACGAGCATAGCATCAGAATGCGCGTCATCTCGGCACAGAAAACAAGAGATTATAAAGATTGTTTAAAATATCAATTTGTGTCAGAGAAAGCTACAATTATCAATACTACTGAACTTGAACTTATCAATTTCCTACCGCGCCTTATAAAAACATAATTAGGCTCTTTAACTTTGATGATTTCCATACACCGTCAGATCTCTAATTATAATAATGACTAGAGCTTGTTCCTGCAATAATTGCCTGAACAAATATACCGATGTTGGTATGGTACGAGAGAAAAGGATTGTTCGATATATTGTTAAACTGAAAACGAGTACAAGCATACTATATCAACAAGGAAATGAACATCACATCATCGCAATCACTTGGAATTGTGACCTTATATCAAAACTAGTAGTCCGAAACGTACTAGAGTTGGGGAAGCTTTTTAAAAACACAAGGAACAATACGACTGCCAATTCCTGCTTTTCCCCTATGAAATAACTGATATCAATTGTTACTACGTTTATCTGCAGGATAGGCAATGTTCATTGAAGGGTGAGTCATTTCATTTGGCTCTTATCTCTTGGATATGCAGTGCATTCTCCACCTAAAAATTGAGAAGCTCTGAAATGACGTGAGTTTTGGGAAAAGGATTTTACTCGGGCGTAATTACAAACAAGAAGTACTCGCTAATTACCGAATCAAACTCAATAACTTGTTAGTGGCGTTCAGATATTTGTTCCTCTAACCACCTTCCTTCGGTACATATTAATCTATATAATCCCTGACTCGTTTTCAGATCTTATAATTATACACTGTAGCTTCATTAGTGTGTAAATATCCATGGAATAAATATTGCTTGGCCATCTTGATTTGGGCAAAAAATAAATTTATCGATTACATTAGATTGTATGAATTGAGTTGCTTTTTGTGGGTTGGCAATCTATCTTCGTTGAAAATAGTAGGCCCATTTGCAAAGCCAGTGTTGAAATATAACAGAATTCGTGTTCCACTGTCAACACATGTACAGTTACTCACAATGTACAATGAGCATACAAATCAACTTCCGCATAATCAAGACATTTTGTTTATGGTATAAAGTTTGGCCAATCTTTAATCGGTTCATAACAATATCATATTATTTGACACAGATCAAAGAGATTTTAGGTGTTAAAAATTAATATGGAACATGCTCATGTTCTTCCGATCATCTGAAATGGATCCGTTCTAGGTAATGGTTTATCCAGTCGACTATTGACCATGTAATTTGACGCTTTGTGAAATATATCTTTTTCAATTTGCCTGTGATTCTTCGAGGTCTTCTCTTTACTTATTTTCGGCACATCAATGCCATTAGCTTATGTTAAGGTCATAATAGGACACAACGCCCTATTTGCATTAGCTTAGTCGGTACTGAAAAGCCGGAATTTTTCATAAGCATTACTTTTGTTGAAATGTAACCATTTCTGACATACAGGTAACAAATTGCTGCTGTAATGCTAGGTTCACACTATCACGATTCCTGCTACGATTGAAATCGCAACGCCTCGCACGACAGTATGAACCTGGCATAATCTTCGTTGAAGGACTGTATCTTAGTTCAGAATTGTTTATTTGTAGCCAACGGTTTTGGTATCGGGATTTTATGATGCGATTGTGATTTATGCCCGCATATTAAACGAGACACTATCAAAAGGTGGAGACCCATTAAATGGAACATATATATTCTCCCAGATGAACAATAGAGTATTTCAGGGTAAGCTCAATACGTTCATTGTCAGATATTTTTAATTCGATAATGCATTTTGTTGGTGCTATAACTTTCTGTATCCTTCCTGTCAATTATTTTGCATTGGGTATTGTAGTTGGTATTGACACTGTTGAATGAATGAACATATCAGCTTAATGTTTCTGATTGTACTCGTGTAATTACGTTTGAGATACACATGCTTGAATTGTCTGGTTTTGTTGACAGGACAAGGGACTTGCAGCTAGAATGTCCATCAACCAAATCCTGATTAAGTAAGGAAGAACCGGCGGGATTACCTTTGTTACATATCCGTAAACAATATTGTATTCAATAAACTGAATCGGGTTAAAAACATACACGCTAAATATATATAGTCTGATAGGGAATATTTTAAGACCAGAAATTAAATGCTGTTATTAAAAATTAATTTGATCCTAAAAAGTTCAGATTGGTCAATTCTAATTTGAATGATATACATTTAAATTTTACATTGATTTCTGTTGATTTCACACTTTCATCTTTAGGTATCTTAGACAAATAATGTAATGATAAATCTATCCGTTTTCTTACAAGAACACACGTTATGCTTAATTTCATAATAGCAAGTGTTTGTCCATTAAAATAGTAACAACGACCTGGCTTGTTATGCCTTAAACTTCATGTCGCCGTGGATCCAAATTCTATATAACGGAGATTAGTTATTACTTTGGCTTGGGGTGTAGGGGGGGGGGGGGGCATGTTTATTTATTTTCTTAACAACATACACTGGAAAGTTGATATTATTGACTTACGAATTAAAAAAAAATTATTAGTTAAAATAGTTAGTAATCCGGCTGTGGACATTAAGTACATGTAGTGTTATGTAACGACGGTTCTCAAACCGTGAATATTGAACGATATACAACACTTTTAGCCAAGTTTCTGTATTCCGTAATAGTGGCTATTATATACTTACTCGTGTAAGCTTCAACAAAAGCAACATCTTTTACACAGCCGCCAAAAAAGTGCTACTATATAATTTCTAATCATTTTTCGTTTTAATCATTCTTAACACTAGTTTAGAATAATGACCCCTTGTGTGGTTTAATGACAAATTAAAATCATTAGTAAATGAACTAGGGTCATTAGTCAATGGTATTAGGTTAACCGTGATAATTATCTGCATTAATGTTTTGACAGGTATTGGAGGTAAGGTGTCCATTAATTCAAAAGGTGATAAATATACAGATTTTATATTATATGATATGACCGTACCAGATTCAGGTGTTTTTGAGGTAGGAAAGTCATTATCTATATAACATACTGCTAATCGCAAAAGAAAATACGCAAATATACCATCCAATGATTAACCCGCTTACATTTTAATTATTATAGTTACAAATTTGAAATGATTCAGGAATGTCTATGGCTATGTCCACGTAAACTTTATAACTGAAATTTTTCGCATCAAAAAGGCCAGGACACGTAAATTAAATGAATAGTAAACAACTGTCTTGAACTTTCCTGTAGATATAGCTCATTAATGAAGGTTTGTCTCAACTAATTCTAGAAAACTATTAGTTACTGGAAACTAAATTAACATCGTCAATAGGCACATCAACCCAGAGTAACCCAGAGCTTAACTTCTTTTAGCAATAAGAGAGCAATATGTACTATACGATACTGCAAAGATAATAACACGTCGGGTCATAATTGATTTGATTAATTAAGGATAGCTGGTAATTGTTTTTGATTTATTATAGATTGTTGGTTCTTACGATGGTATGACAAAACAATACATACCAATAAGTGGTAAAACTATACATTGGCCCGATGATAAGGGTCCACCTCCAGATGTACCAGTATGTGGCTTTAGATCAGACATGTGTGCTTCTTCAGGTAACATAATATTGTGTATAATAAAATATTTATGATTAATTGTGTTCATGCTCTGGTGTTTACTCTTGCCGGGAGCTTAGACCACGGTCATCCACGACGAGACAAGTAAGCCTACTCTTTCTAAAACGTCTAATACCACTTCCCATTTATCTGAGAAATCGATAATAGCTATCAATCCCAGTTTAAGGTTGGTTTTGTCCATTACCATCATGTCTAAAGACTATTAATTGCCCAGGCCAACTTGGGTGACGTCAGCCAAATTGTTGTCAATGTTAGTTTGATATATTATTATATTACATGGAATACAACCAACTGGTGGATATTATGAATATGAATAACTTCTATCAGGAACTCATTATTTCCGGAGTCCCAAAAAATCGGATACAATCCCGAGCATTTATTGCTGTGACTTTCTGGATATCGGCCTCGTATATCGAGAATGTTTTTTTTTATAAAAAAGCTTATATATTCTTGAACAAATGCTAAACTGGATCCTTCTTTTCTTTCTGGTCTTTTTTGATATGGTATACTCCCCTGTAAAAAAGCCAATTAGCCCCTCAAAAGTTCAAGTTAGGGGTCATTTCCAAGATGTTTAGTCCCATATGAATCGGACACAAATTGACTATATATATTCCACAATCTTCGCACTATTTCAAAATTTATGTAAGAGATCCTAAAATGGAACTTTCCAAGAAATGTATAGTAAGTCGGGACGGGCGGGCGACAACATAGTACGTTCAATGGTAAATGTTGGCGTATAAAATTCCCCTCAATCGGCCCAGGAGATAAATATCTGCGAACGACAATGGCAGCCATCTTGTAAAATGACAGTTATCTTGGAAAATGACAGCTATCCTGGAAATGACAACCATCTTGGAACATGACAGCCATCTTGGAACATGACAGCCATCTTTAGCGCTTGTATCCAGATTTGGGAGATTCTTACAGTCGGCTGCTCAATTACATAGACTGGGAATTCAACACATATAAAAGCTCTGGGACTTTTACTGCAGTCACGTCTTCATGACTTTGAGTATTGGGATCGCATCCTGGTGGAGAATAGGTGACATGATTTATCTATCATTAACAGAGGATGCCTTGATAATGAAAAAAGAAGTAACTTGATTTACCTTTCCGTCACCCCACCCATGGGCTATTATATTTCTCATTAGATTATACGAGAAAGAATGACGTACAACGGATTGATTTAGCTCTTACATAATGCGTATAAAAATTGATATATTTTTGACTTTTTAGGTATTTCCGATTTTACCGTTATAGTTTTATGTGTTGGTTTTGCCGTTATTATTATTACTGCCATAACCATTGTAGGTTTCATTTACAGGTCAGTTATAGTTCAGATAGACGATATTACCTTCCATTAAAGGAGCATGATTTAAAAGTTAATCTTTATTTTAATGAGATTCAGTAATATAGAATCTTGAGTAGACCATTAAACCTCATAACAGTTTATTTCATTTAATAAAATCGTGACAAATATATCATAAAAGAATAATGACATCATTTAATTTTTATGGGAAATCAATCACCTTTTTTTAAACGTTTCGATAAGTATCCTTAATGTATTTTAGGAGATGGAAGAGGAAAATGGAGTCTGACATGTGGTGGTGGAGAATAGCAAAGGATGATCTAGACATAGTAGACAAACAGGATTTAAACAGTTCGGCCATATCTTTTTTATCTAAGGTAAAATTGATGAAATTATGGAATGAAGAAAATTGAAATTTAACTACACTCAACTCATAATATTAAGTACTAACTTATTTATAGCTTTGAAGTTATAAAAATCAGCCCAACACGTCTCCGCATCCAGGAAAGAATAGTCAATCGTGGAGCTGGAAGTCGCAGGTCGCCATTTAGATAGTTAAATATCGATTGCAAACTACGATATTATTAAAGTTTAATCGCTGATATGATTCAGTTTTGTTCAGTATTTACAGTGGCACCTAAAAGTCTTTTTAAAATCAGATCGATATAATATCTGTTCTTGATTGAGATTTGGCGTTCTTTTAATAAAGAACAAAAAATGAATACAGTTATAAGCGTGTACAATTGTTATTGAAGTAAAATCAATGTCGTTTTGATTATTCGTTACGTTTGTAGAAATACGAAATATCAAATTTTTGTGTTTGTTTGGTTTTTTTTTTATTTCTCCTGGATCTGTTGAATTAGACAATAGTTAAGGATAAAGTGTGAATATTGATAAAATCATGTCCAGTTGCAATTAATAAACCAATATAGAAAGAATTAATCAGGATTGTAAACAAATGATAGGTGCTGACTTGATATAAACGTTACCAATGCTATTTTAGGACCAGGATGTTTTGTGTATGTATCCTTTTGATTGGGTATGATTTTAAACTATGTATATTTGATTTTCCCTTTAATATATATGCGTGCTTATAGAGTTGATATATAGTGATATATTTATATCAGTTAATCCCAATCTATTTCGCTTCGTTTTTGAACTATATAAAACGAAACGAAATAGGACCTGTGTTTAAATCACATTCATTAGGTATAAAATCTTGAATTTTAAAACTAATCATCGGAGTTCAAGGACACAGTCGTCAAATGAAAACCTTAGTTCTGTCAAATAAACAGAAAGCCCTTAGCAACAATAAATCTAGAATGCACACACCAGACTTGCAAGCATGTAATTGTAAATTTCAATATTTCTGCCAGAAAGAAAACCAATTAATATTTTTGGTACACAGAAAATACGTTTTATGTTATCTTAGTAAATCAATAGAAATGTTGAACTCAAATTTACTATTTGTATCAGCTTCCAGTAGTACAAGCTACTATTTCACCTTTCCCAACAGATTTCAGATTGGAAAATATTTTGGGGGCAGGTGATCATGAGAGTGGGGTGGTATCCAATTCCTAAAACTCTATATTCCACTTCATTTGCAATTTAAAGAAACATTATGGGAATTACATAACGAGTTGGCAGTTCTCACTATAATAGTTAAAAACTACCTAATGTAAAGGCAATTTGCTGAAAATTTCAGTCAAATTGATCCATTATGAACCAATAACTAAGCGAATGAAAGTTCCGCTTAGCCTTGATCATCATAACTAAAGTCGGTAGGACAAAACTAGTAGTATCAATTAACCATTTAATCGTTAATCACGAAGGAAAATTTTGCAGCAAATCGAAATACAATCCAACAAATATCACAGGCTAGCCTTGACATCGAGAGTTTTTATGGTCTGGATAAGTTAACTAATGTCTAAATAATAGTTTTTATAACATTTCAGGCGTAAAGAAAGACCTGCAATAGGCAGATTTTACTCTTGCATAATGTAAATCTTCAAAAAAATTATTCTAACCACACATACACACATTTTCGGAAATTTTACCTGCTCCATAGCAAGTGTCCTTGTTACCCTCCGGTATTCCATTTCAATAGTGCCTTTTATTTTTGTTTCTATTCTCCTTATCAGCTCTTTCTGCTTGCTATGATTTTTATGTGGATTAGGTGGGAAGTAGATTAGATTAGGGGATTCTTGTCGATATTGCGCTCGTCGTCTATACAGTAGACAAGCTATATTTCTGAAAACCAGCCTCAAACAGCTATTGGACTGACTGACGTGCTTTTCCGTTCTATGATATTCCACATCAACCCTCTTCAGAGGAATACACATAGCTAATAAACGTGTGTCACGCTTTTATAGTTACTATGCGAATAAACAACATTTTCCTAAAATCAGCTAATCTTATAATCATGTAACGAAAATAATCTCCGAAATATAATAAATACAAGTAGATTGAATTTAAAGCACTACTAACAAAAATACAGACATAGAGACGTCTGGAAATCTCACGTCACTAGCACTTTTGAGATTTTCTCATTTACCTAAATGTTCGAAGCCAAAATTGGCTATAAATCAAAGACTCCTTATTTGGCCACGTTTACTATGAGATTAAACCATGACAGTTATACAAACTGTGCCATATTGCACAGATACACAAAGATTGTAGCGTCATATATTATGTGCATGTGTATCTGGGTTTAAAGTAGGCCCTACTATCGGTACCTTTTGCGGACGTCGATATCGAGCAAGGGGCAATACGTGATCTGATTACTTAAAATATACATAGGTGAGTCAACGTAAATTGGTATAAAATATATTTTATATTTCTTGGTTTCCCAAATAACCCAGCTGAAAAACCCGACTTAAATCCACTCTTGTATACTGTTTGGTAAATATGACGATGCGTACAACACTCGGCAAATGTGAAAAGGGGTCTCTCACTTGTTGCCTCCCCTAAAAGGGGTAAGACTTTGCTCACCTTCGGTTATTAACTACTAATTAGTATCTCTTAATTAGGATCCGAGGAAAACATAGTTAATTTGATGAGGTTCCAGCACAAGCTTTAAGAAAACGTTAAAAGAGTAGGGTCTATCGCATTCGGAAGGGGATAACTCCGGTATAGAAAGTCGCGGAACGCTGAATATCGATATGATTTGTCCTTCCGGCCAATGCTTCTTGGTTTTTATGAAAATTGATCTGGGTCTATATGGTAATAAATAGAAATAATGATAGAAAAATGTTGACAAAGTCAAACATTGTTTTAAAAAGAAATCAATTTTCTTAGTAATGCCTTTTTATATACATGTAAGCTTATAATATAATCTTGCTTTCTTATAATCACACTGCAATATGCCTGATTATTTTTACTTTAATATCCAAATAGCCTACCTTTAAATTAATGTAAGCAAGATTAAATGACCCGATTATTTGAGTCACTACAGATGATAACTAAATTTGCCTGTGTATTGTTTTATGGAGAGATTAAGTATATAAAAAACATAATATGAGCGGACTGCTAAACGTTAAAAAAGAGTAATATTTAACAATTATGTCAAATATTTAAATTATGATAAAGCGTGTTGAAACGCTTGGTTCCTAATTATCTAGTATTATTAACAGATTATTAGGCCTATGATTCATAGACAAAGTTAGTATTTTTGTTCTAATTTATTCTTGCTTACATTGATCTCCGCCGAGTTTCAAACCCGCAGCTTTACTTCAGATAACATTATGTAATTTATATCTTCTAGCACTTATATAGTTTTAACATTCAAATGACCTTACGTGTCCCTCCTAATTCAGTTTTGAATATATGATATTAACAGGAAATGACATAAAGGTAATACTTATTTTGCAATTGAATGATCTTTCAATGACATTCTATGACGCGGTCAGTTCATTTTGATGTTAATAAAAAAGGCGGAAAATTAACAGGAAATAGCGTAATGGTATTTATATATAAAGATCTGCTACGTACAATGACATATGACGCGGTCAGTTCACAATTTGATCCCAATATTGCCAATAAACCACACTTCCTAATAGAATATTATATAAGAATATTGGTCGATAGTTAATTTATATAATATTCTAATTTCTATTGAATAAATTTACTTTCAGCTTACGTCTTTGAAGAGTGAAGCAGGGGTTAATATGGATACATTTATAGATGTGGCGATGTTTAGGGTTTGTCTACATTTTATCGTATCATATTTGGCTGATAAATGACAGAAGATTCATATCTCTTCTTGAACATAAGCCATGTTTAGTAAACTGTATAGCTTCGAATTACAAATGTGGTAGCCTCACAGATATTTGGAAATGTAAAGATTTTTTTGTCTTGAAAAGAACCTATTAGTAATTCGGTATGGGTATTACACCAAGCATAGCAACTGGCTAGAACAGTAGTTCTCAACATTCAAGGACTCCCTTGGGCAATTTATATTATATGTCGCACAAGACCTTCACATCTGTAGTTACCCAGAGTTCCCATATAAGGGACTTATGGCGCGTACAACCCTTTGTCACGTAACTCATTGATAATTCCGAACATGGGTCATCCCAATCTGTAAAACTAAGATATAAAAATGAAACAATATCATAAAATCATAATTTTCTGTTAAGAAACGTGGTACTAAAACCATGACAAGATGATCGTCATCCCTACGTATGCGACTAGGATATTCTTTGTAAGAATACCAAGAACTTCATACTGGATTTTGAATTAGCTGTGTTTTGTCCCATCCCCTTTTCCCCCAAGGAATCGTAAGGGGTCCGTGTAGCACAGACTGGGAAACAACAACGAACACAGTTAAAGTCATCAACATAGCCCGAACACTACTATTTACTTTTGACGGCGATATGTTGAAGTTCTTTTTTACCAAATTCAGTTGTAAGTTCCCCCGTCTTCGGTTTGTGATGACACGGGAATGATTCAGTCAGTACGTTAGTGGAAAAGATAACAAACTGTATTTATAATGAAAAATTATATGATTCTTAAAATCATATAAGACTATCTATAAGACTATCATTAAATATTTGTTCATATAAAGACTCGCTGATCTGTATACACTGTTGTCACCTAGGAACTGTTGTAGGTCGAATCATAGCCTTAAATTTACAAGTTTATTAAACAGTATTTTATAATACCATGAGTTTTTTTATCTGTAGGGTATCATGGTCCAACTAAAAAAGTTAGATTTGAAAGATGTTCCTCTAACAAAGAGACTTTTTGCAGAATTCAAAGAGGTAACTATCGCCATCTGGTATGATCACTGACACAATCATTTACAAAATCTGTTTCGCATCCACTCCGTCCCCTTCCACCAGCTAACGCCCGCTCTCTTCTATGGAACCAGTAAATGTGAATTTGTGTTGTTAGTTGCAGTATAGCCAACCAAGGCGTAGCTTAATTCTGAAATTGAATGTTATATTATTCGAGTCCATTATGCGTCACAAATTACCACTGACAGTCCAATTTTTCAACCTACCCCCGTTCACATAATATTCTGTATTGTATCATGAAGGGATTTTATTTGTGTGTCAATCGACACGATTGTATAAAAGATTATATTTAGATGTCCATGCTTGGATTTGATTCTGTGCGTGTAAGGATTTAGTAGAATACATCTCGACAACATAATAACACGGTTATTTTGAGACTAATATATGGTTATCTTTTCTATGGTGTACAACGCAAGAGGAGACAATTTACCCTTACAATCGGATTTAATCGGTACAAATTTCCGATTTCTACCCACAACATAATCATAACTCATCACGACCTATGTTATTTTATTTGATATTTTGTCTATTTCCAGATTCGAGATGTCAATCAGGCCAACATTGCTAAAGTCTTTGGTGCATGTTTGGATCCTGGCTTTAAATGTATTGTTATCGAACATTGTTCTAAAGGAACTCTACAGGTCATTTATATACTGTACTCATTATATTTTCCTACTGTTCTGTCTGTGTTCTGTCGTGCAGTTTTCCTGTGCTGTCTATTAAAGACCTTATGTAAGATTTTAGATAAGGAGCTGGCCGTTGGTGCTATAACAGTTCACAAATAGACAACGCATCAATCAATATATTGAAAGTTTCATTCCAATTACTTTAATCTTAGCGAAGTTATCTTTGTTGGAAGTTTTGACAAGGTCTGCATCGGTTATTTATTATCATAGCAACAGTACTTGTTATTCGAGACTTTACGTCGATTCGCCATTTTTGAATTAAAATATTAAATAGCAGCCGTCTTTCAATCCGTTAAAATCTCCATCGTCCGTAATAATAACGATACTTGTTATTCGAGACTTAACCTCGATTCGCCCTTTTTCTATAAAGTCATTATACATGGCATTTGTAAGCATTTTAGTTTTGCTGAATAATCCAAATTCCTGTATGTATGTGAAGGATTTTAAAATTATGAAAATAAAGTTCAGGTATAATAATATCCGGAATGGTGATTGATTTTGCAGAGGTAAAAATTAAAAGAGTGTTTTAGTGGGTTTATTTTTAACGAAAACTTGATATATGTTTTGTTTTGTTTTGTTTTTGTTGTTTTTGTTTTTGATTCACATTGGCGTGATCAAAGTAAACAAAGACGATGCTTTGATACATTTATACCTCAATCATCAACCCCAATGTATGGGTTGAAAAAAAAAAGAGTTGCTTTTAATGAAGATTGCGCAAGAAAAGTAATTCTATTTTAGTCACTATTATCAGGTCTACTTTTTGCCGCGGTACAGAATTCTAATCTAAAGGTTTCGTGTGCGTTGCCTGTCTATCCATACACTGTCAATGATCAAACTGAACAAGATACAGTGATGGCATAAATACAATATACAAAAACTTACAAAATCCGTCTTCACAAATGGGTTGGGAAAAGGTGTCTGTCATTGAGTCAAATGGCGTGGTTTGGATGCTCCGCTTGAACGTGACAAGGCTTAGGGTCGCCTCTACCTAAATATTAATGATTTTTGATATAAGAATTATTATCTATTTAAGCGGGAAAAATGAAAGCCAATGTTAGTCCTAATTACTCGTATTCAAATGTGACCTGGAATTTAGAGACTTCAACAACTTCCGAGGCGAAACTCGAAAAGTCGACATCACGACTGCAGAGAAAGAGAAATGGGATTTAACGTCCACACGACACAAACTAGGTCATTTTGGGACTAACATAATATGGTTTCAATTTTATTTCAATTATTCGCTTGCGCGTAGTGGTCTTTAGCAGTGGGAGGAAACCGGAGTGCCCGGGGGAAACCCACGAGGTTGAGAAGGCGCCCCTATCTCCATGCCACATACGCTCACACCTGGGTTCGAAACCACAGCCGCAAGCCAGAGGTGACCGACCAGCTAGAGGTCGAAGCGCGGCATTAACCACTAGGCCATCCCAACCCCCCGACATCACGTCTGCAACTGCAAGCCAAAATTATAGGTCGCTAACATCGCGGTGTGTTAATTTCCTAATTTCTGCTTTTGGCATGATAATATATGCGTGTTGGTGTTTTCTCACTGAAATGAATAAATACGAAAAAAATATGACTAATTAAAAAGTCGACAACACGCGATGTGTTTATTTCTTAGTTTCTTATTTTCGAGTCGATTGTTGTTTGGTGTATGCCTGTCGTAATGTATACTTTTTAACTTTTTGAATGGTAATTAAAGGTTTCCATACAGAGATGTTGAACTCGATTATGGATAATCCATGCTAAAGCTTCTAAAAGCACAAATTTTACGACCTCAACAATACGCGCATTTGGAATACTATTCCCGGAAACTCATGAAGGTATGATACCACTTAAGGATATTAAATAATCAATAGAGTTGTTTTACGAATAAGGAAAATCGTGTTACGATGAAATTGTATCTTAAGGTGATTAATGGAAGATACGCTATGTAAGATTTACATAAAAGATTGGTCGGTCTTCGTATAATACTTCATAAATATATACTCAAATTACTCATTTGTGAGCGAAGTTATATTTAACATGTTCACAATATTATAGCCTCGATTGTCAAGTAGCATTGTTACTATAATAAACAAAATCTTGATTATAACTTTAAAGTTAAACATCGCGACCACCCAGAGAGTTGATTATGGGCTTTTCATATGAAATTGAGTTAGAGACTTAGCTACTTTAAAAATGAAACGAGGTTGGTGGCTGGATTAATATATAACACGCACTTTTTAAGCTTTTTTTCAAACTTTATGGACCAGTTCGACATGCGCCATATCGAAATTGAGATTGTTGACTTACACCATAACAGATTTTAGTTATGTTTTTAAAGGAAAATTGATTTAATATAGTTCTCGCGAACGCTGAAAATCTCTATTATTGTTAGATGTACGAAAGTAAATGAAATCAGAGTTTTACAAAACAAAAATATTTGTTCATCTTTCAAGGCATTCGGTGGTATTGTTGTGTTTCTGCGGGTTTTGTTTGTATTGTAATATCATTGTTCGATTGTTGTTTTTAATGTCCTTAATATGCTTTCTCGGTGCCGTAAAAGCTTTAAAAGTAAAATCAAAGGCTATAGGTATTCATGATTAGTCCTTTTGATATACAACATATTCCATTATCATCCTTTTATTGTAGGATATACTGGGGAGTTCAGAGTTAACATTAGACGCCCACTTCAAGTTCTCTCTGGCTATTGACATTGCACAAGTGAGTTAATATGATCTTTTACATAATGTAGACCTTAATGCCATGCTTGTTTAAAATATAATAATAACATTAAGCACGCACTCCATAGATTTAGCACATAGATCAACCAGCATGCAGACAGACAGGAAAAATATGAAAAGTCCGAGAAAAACTCATCAAATATAATGATTAAATTCTAGTCTTTATAATTGTTAAAATCATAACAAATACATATTTGTGTTCAAGGATACACATAGATTCATAAAACGCTATGGCACAACATTTCAACGCCTAAGGATAGCAAAAAATATGGTAAAAAGACGATGATGTTATAAGGACCTTTTACGTACGAAAGTTATTCGATGCGTACTACCGTATTCGTGTGCCGTGACACGTATGAGAAATAAACAAACATTGATGACGTCACACGCAAAATCGATACGGATACGTGGTACGGACCAAGAATTTACACTTGCTAAAAATCTCTAGTGTGTACACATATTATCTTGATACACTCGAGCTCCAAATTTTTACTTTATTCTGAGCCAAGTTATCACTTTTTGTTGTTTTGACAAGATGTATGCATTGATTGTTTATGTCGTAACCATGGTACTGATATATTCGAGTCTCAGCCCCATTCCTCTATTTTTAAAGTAGTTCATTAAACCGTTTTAACCTAGTTAAAATCTCGAGCAACCGATGGTATGGAGAGTTGATTATGGTCTTGTCTTGTCTAAATTAATCAATAGTTTATATAACATGTAAGGCTTGTATGGTATCTTTAAAATGTTGAGAAAAAAATATACTAGTCGGATTACTGACCAATGGTTTTTCAAACGCACCGACTTCCTGTAACAGAACCAGTAACTTTACGATGTAAACAACAAATATCTAAAAGCTACACGTGTCAGACATTTTGGACTTATATTAACAGTTGATATCCATTCAAAGGCCAAAATGGTAAATACATTTGCATCACGGGCTCTATTTTATGCAATGACTATGGAATCGAGCGGGACCAGTGACAGCCTTTGGTTGGCAAACAATTGTGTAGAATAGTTTCCTCGAATGTACCCCGTAGATATATGTTTTCGTCAAAATGAAGTGAAATAAAGAGTCGACAAGTAAAACGGAATATTGGTATAATTTGATTGGACCGTGAAACCCCACAAACGCCCCAAAAGAGAAACTTTACCGGTTGATTTTCAGGTTGAAATACAATTAGTGGTCTTGATCCTATCTTTGATTTTGTATTATCTTAGGGTATGGCATATATTCATCAAAGTACCATCCATCACCATGGTAAATTATCAAGTGTCGTCTGTTTAATAGATAATAGGTTTTGTGTTAAAATAACGGATGTAGGGTTAAGGTATTTGTATGAAAATCTCAATGAAGACATCTCAACACAAGAATATTTAAAT
This sequence comes from Patella ulyssiponensis, assembly GCA_963678685.1. Classification (NCBI taxonomy): domain Eukaryota; kingdom Metazoa; phylum Mollusca; class Gastropoda; family Patellidae; genus Patella; species Patella ulyssiponensis. The sequence goes on along the minus strand of OY783229.1, from coordinate 47,488,549 downwards.
GGTAAGTAATTTTGTGTAATCTGAATCTGACTAAAATACAGATACTGTTTTGTTTCGTATGACCCCTGATGCGACCTTCCACTACAACCGGTGAGATCTTCATGAAGTGCAGGCTATCGAAAGTATTTCAAGTATAGATCTGTATCTTCATCAGACTTAATTTTATGGTAGTTGAACGAAAATATTTCTCGGATAGGACATGTAATATATCTTCCCTTCTGACAGATATGATTATTTAACATTAAAGTAGTCTACAGACGGATTTTATAATTGAATTTCTGTTTTAAGCATAGCGGGGGCCGCATTTGCTCGGTGAATGGAGCTGACTTATTAACCAGGATGTCCAAGTTTTGATCAATGTGACTGACAATTTTCCAGCGTGGTTTCCACGTGTCAGTGGTGCAGGACAGAGAGTCTGGCAAGGAAAAACGTTTAGTCGATCGGATGGGGCGAAGATTTCGAGGTTCAGTGTATAAGTTGGCGTGCACGTATAAGGACTATTGCCGTTGGAATTCAATTGTTGTCCGACCTGTTTGGCAAATGCCCGTCTGTCTTCCAATCATTTAAGCATTGATGTTGAGGAATAAAAGCTTGGTCGAATATCTAATATTTGAACTGGGACTTTCACAGGAATCAAATTCAATTTAAAAATATTTGTTGTTTGTTATAGAATGTTTATGGAAAGCTCCCGAACATTTACGAAATCAAAGTTTGAGTGGTTCTAAAGAAGGAGATAGATATAGTTTTAGTATTATATTACAAGAGATCTTAACAAGAGAATCGCCATTTTATATGGAAACTGAACAACTTGGTTTGTCAGGTAATAATAGTAAACAGTATAATTAACACCTACTTAGTGTCTGAAAGGGGTATTATGCAAGAGCAAAATCTGACAATTGAATTGGAATTCGAAAAATAAAAGATGGTAGCGCCGCGATAGGGGAACATTTCCTTTCATTTGCCCAGTCGGTCTGGACGTTAAACCTCATTTCATTTCGATTTAACCCTAACTCAAATTTAGTGTGAAGCATTTCGTTCCCGAGTTATGCCCCCACCCACCTTTCCAGTATTTACTATAATTCAGGGTCGTAGACATTCTGTTGCGAAGTTACCAGATTTGCCGAAATCAATGTGAACGCCAGGCCCGGATCCAGAATTTTGTCGAGGGGTGGGGGAGCATACATTGGAGCAAAGGGTAATACTTTGCATCCTTGGATTGCTTGGGCGGAGACAATGCGAAAATCATGTTATCTATTAAAGAGCAGATATGTGAAATACTACTTTAACAAAGCCAATGAAAATGAAAATCAAGCACGTGTTACTAACTCAGGTGCCATTCATTATCTTCATTAATCCATTTATGATTTACTGTAATGACAATGTGGAAGGGGGTGGCCGAATGGTTAGCAGCACGTGCGTGCTGTATCATAAAGCCTGTCATTGAGTCAAATATCCATTTGCACGTGACAACGAGTAGTGTCGCCTGTCCAACCTCGTGGGTTTTCACCGGGTCCTCCGGTTTCCTCCCATTGCTAAAGACCCCAATGCGCAAACGAATTATTGAGATAAAATTGACCCCCCCCCCTCCTCTCTCTCTCTCTCTCTCTCTCTCTCTCTCTCTCTCTCTCACACACACACATGTGTATGCATATACGTTTATCAAATTAATGTCTGTTAAATTAAATGGCATACATTCGATTTTATAGAAGTGTTACAGAAAATTAAAATGTCCAGTGATGTACCATTCCGACCAAACGTTGATATCCCACCAAAACTAACAGACATGTACAAGCTAATGAAACAGTGTTGGTCAGAAATTCCAAATCAGCGGCCAACATTTCCAAGTATTGTAAATGAGCTTAAATCTATGGCAGGGTGAGTACATTTCTAACTCGAAGGGATCCGTATATAATTGACTCGAAATAAACGAGGTTCGAGTCATCCGTATGACTGAGTTTGGAAAGCTAGGATTATCCCCTTTACTATTTAAAAATCCGTCTTAGCATCGTTTTATAACATAGCAGTTATCCATTATCATTGACAATTATATCACAAAAATGAAACAACAATATAATTATTTAGATTGATATTAAATTCATTTTTTTTTTCTCACAATGATAATGTACCCGGAAAAGGAGTAGGGGGAGATGAAGTCACCAAATACAACCAGAATACACGTCACCGGCCAACATATCCACAAATAAGTCCGGTTTAAAACTAAAAGCATTACCCTAATTTATTGTCTTAAAGGAGCTAAATCGCTAACATTTGGGACCTAGAAATTGACACAAATGGGTCGCAACGCATATAATACTGTAATATAAATGTATATAAACTGATTTACATTCAATGATTTCCGTTTTACTCTAATTTCAAATCAGTTATGTTCGGCGAAATAAGCCAGCAGTGTCAATCTAATGTAAATTTGTAGCGTCTAGTTATTCCAGGCTATGCGCCGTTTGATTTGGTGCAATGTTTCTAGTCTCGTTCCTCAAGTCTCTTGCTAGAACTGGGGCAGAAACGCATTATGGTACGATTCCTGTACCAATGGTAAAATATTTATTTTGTCTTAAATATTGGATATCAGAATCACATCTTTTTCCGGTAAGATCACATCATCAATTTTGATTTAAATTGACAAATAATTCGTGTTTTTAATGTTGAAGATTTGGGATGATATTGAGTTAGAGACTTAGCTACTTTAAGTTTTAGTAAATGGAAGAATTAGAACAATATTGTCAAATAGTTCAAGTATGGATAAAGCCAAAACAATTTGATTATAATGAGAAAAATCCCCAATTACCGTGTCCTCATGGCAGACACCCCCTTAATAGAAATTGGAAAATGGGCGTAGTTTGTAATTTAATTTTTCGTTTATTATTTTATTTTTTTTTTTTATTTTTCTTTTTATATAGAAAATTTGGTGATTCTGGTAACTTGTTAGACAACCTTCTTAGGCGTATGGAACTGTATGCCAATAACCTAGAAAAATTGGTTGACGAAAAAACACAGGAACTGAAAGAAGAGAAAAAGAGGTCTGAAGAATTATTGTACCAGATTCTACCAAGGTAACTAAGTTTCGATTCGAGTATTATAATTATAGCTTTGAACACGAATCTATGGTAAAATCAACCCCAGGTATCATTTCCACATCAATCTATTAACAAAAAATGACAACCGCAAATGCTTGGTATTTACAGCATGTAGCTGTGCTGCTTCAACACTATCTTTATACCATTTTTTGATTTCAAGTATATTCTATAGTTTGAAATATCATAAAATGTTTAATTATGCAATGTAAGCACAATAGCTGAACATGGAGTAATACAATGTTTCGTTGTATCGTTTCATTTTTTTTTTGGGGGGGGGGGGTAAATTTGCTGTGTCGTGAAATGAAAATAGACCTCTGTATTTAACAGGATGAATTATAACTATATTTGACTAGGTCTGTAGCAGAAAGATTAAAGCGTGGATTAAGAATAGAACCAGAAGCCTATGATTGTGTCACGATATATTTTAGCGATATCTGTGGGTTTACAACGATTTCAGCACGATCCCAGCCCATGGAGGTAAGTTTAACTCCCATTGTTCTGCACTGACTTGTCAAATTTAAATGAATAAGGAGATACGCCATACAGTGTGCTATAAAGGAAACTTTCCCGGACAGCGGCACTACGGCGTTTTCCTATATCGAATTTCATCTGCCGAAGGTTCTTTTACGTGCACGTCAATGGGTACGCGGAGTCTCGTTTTTCATCTCATCCGTGTTGCATTAGTGTCTTTACTATATTAACCAACAAGACTGTGTCGTTCTTTGAATATGAATAGTAGATGAAAAGAGACAGTAACATCCATCCATGCATTAGTTTTCAACGACTGGAACTCTACATACAAATGTGGATTGTAAAACGCTCTAGTTATCAGTCCTTCTATACATGGTTGCTTATTGCGGTTAGAAATTTAAAATCAATCTACTATTATACGTTTCTTTTATTGTTTTAGGTTGTAGATCTTTTAAATGACCTTTACTCTTGTTTTGATTCTATTTTGGGAGAATTTGATGTATATAAAGTAAGTAGCATTAGTTTAATTTGATTTCGAGTCATGGTTGAACATTAACAGCAAACCACCTTGGTCACACTAACCTTTGATTGTTTAAAAATCAGATCATTCCCTGTTTATAATAATTGATATTATACCATAGTGAAAATATACGTGTTATTTCAAATTTCATCACATATTCATTTAAAATCACCTTAACATTGATGTATAGTGTTTGAGTTTCAACTCTACGTTTAGTATTAAAAATTAAAGGAATATAGAAGAAGTAAACGGATGTATTCAAAAACTTTTTTTTTTGGCTATAGATTACGATTTCTATCACAATTAATATGAAATTGGTTGGAATGGAACTTTTGATTGTAATGCTGACATATTAACATAATTGTCACTGTTTGTCCCGTATGATAACCGTTTTCGTTTATTGTAATTATATTGTTCAGGTTGAAACGATTGGTGATGCTTATATGGTTGCGTCCGGTCTGCCACAAAGAAACGGTAACAGACATGCCCAAGAAATAGCTCGTACATCTCTTGCTTTATTGAAAGCTATTGACACATTTCAAATCCGACATTTACCAGATGAGAAACTTCGTTTAAGAATTGGATTACATTCTGGTAAATTATAATTTAATATAAATAATTATATTATATGGTTTCTATTATATTAATAGTTTTAGTTTTGCAGCTATTAACAATATGAAGTGTGTCTCTCTAAAAGCACTCGTTCCGCTTTCCATTTTTAGTTTTTGTAGTCTTATTTTGAGACTATATCAAAGCTTTGAATGTAATGGTATGGTATAGTGGCATTTATAGACTTTGTGAAGTCCAACACGGTATTGCCCGGTGACGCTATGATATGCCCAAAAATTTATACTATGCAGGCCAGATGAATAAATTGTGGTAATAATACCGCTTTCTATCATACTTCATGTAATTGTTGAACATGCAAATTGAATTAGAAACTCCGTCATCTTAAACTCCAATACTTTCACCAACCTTGAAAATGAAATGAAATGGGGTTTAACCTCCCACTGTTCTTCCTGGACAGCAGCGCTTCACCAACCACCAGTAATGCCCATTTTAATCTCTTGGATAACGTGCACTTCTTTTAAACATGCATTGTGCAAGATCTAAATCTACCCATTGCAGGTCTTTCTTTTGGCCTGAAATGTTATTCAAATGATATTCATTAATTAACTTATCGATTATTATTATCAACTCTCGATACCATCGTAAGCCTGTGATATTTACTGGATTTAAATATGTTTTATGATTGATAATTTAACGTAAAATGGATAATCGAGACTCTGTTTCTTATCACACTAACTTGAGTAATGATCACCGAGACTAGCCTAAAATTGAATGGCTAATATCTCGGTTTAGTGTGAAGTAATTGGACTGAATTTTCACCATATTTTGTTTTCGATATCTATTTTTTAACTGTTATAGCGAGAACTAACAGCTATTTATCTTATCTCACTCAATGCCCTTTTTAGCTCCAACACTCACAACATACTTGAATAATGCCGTTTTGGATCCCTTGGAAAACGTCACTTCAACTTCTATTAAACAAAAGTCATTTTGGTAGCAAGCCAAGATTCAGAAAGTTCAAAATAGCCAGAAATATTGTACGCAAGGCTGTTTTTTTTTTCTGTATATAAATCAATAAGACCATTGTTACTTTAAGGACCTGTATGTGCTGGCGTTGTAGGGGTTAAAATGCCTAGATATTGTTTATTTGGTGATACTGTAAATACAGCTTCTAGAATGGAATCACATGGTGAAGGTAAGTATAAGGAAGTCATTTAATTAATTCAATTTTCTAGATAACCGACTGCTTTTGATCTAATTGGAGCAAATACTGTGAGTTACGTAAAATAACGTGTAATAGAAAACGAATAATTTTATGCTGATAATTTTAAAAAGGACAATTATTATGTGGGTTATCGAGTTCAGATAGATTTATTAATTTTATTGAATAATATACGTTACCTCTTAATTGTGTTCTGTCTATACGAGAATTTATAGTCCTGTTTAATAATTTCAACAAAGATTCACCCGTTTATGTAGTGTCATTTTTTAAAATCTAAACTGAAATTTGTTTTAGGTTTGAAAATCCATATGAGTGAAAGCACCAAAACCATTCTTGACGAACATGGGTTGTTCCATATAATAGAACGGGGAGAAATTGAAGTAAAAGTAAGGTTACATTTTATACATGAATAAGTGCAGTAAAGTAAATACAACAAAATGAAATGTGGTTTAACGCCCCACTGGGGTAATGAATAACGACATACACCATGCAGTGTGCTAGCTGTGAAATTTTACCACGACAGTGGCGCTACGACCTACTCTTTATTTCGAATTACAACTGACAAATGTTATTTATAATTACGTGCACGGCAATGCGTACCCGAGAACATCGGCGTTTCCTCCCATCAAAGCGACTAAACGTTGTCTCTTGCCAGGTCCTCGTCCAACACCGCTGACAATGATACATTTCCGATGTACAAAAGACCTCTAGGTTAGCGAAATACGACTCAGATTACCATATTAATCGGGTATAGTTGAAATTTAGATTTATAATTATGTACTGGAAACATTGTTTTCGGCACATGAAGGCGACATCGACCATTTATGTCAAATGTCTTCCCGTTTTACAAGATGATTAAATTCAGACTTTATGGTTATATTTGTTACCTAATCGGAGTATTTAAGAGAGAGAGAGAGAGAGAGAGAGAGAGAGAGAGAGATGGGGTTTAACGTCCACTCGACACAAACTCGGAGTATTTAACAATATTATACATCGCTATTGAAAATCAATTCGATCGGAGTGGTTGATAAATGCTTCTATATTTTGACATACATGAAATGTGAGTAAAACGATGTGAATGATAGAGTAAGATTTGGTCCACCTAGATACCAAATGATACATTTAAAATTGTTTATGTAATCTTGGCATTAGAGTGGTAAATATATAGTACCAAATATGGTAAAAACCAACCCACATTAATGTTATATACTTCTTATTATTTTAACGTCCAATATCAAATTTTGAAGAATTTTCTTTATTTTACAGGGAAAAGGTTTTATGAAAACGTTTTGGTTGTTGAATGAGGAAGCGAACAAAAACAAGTCTTCGAATTATTGATGATGAAGGAGAATCTCTGAAGCTAGAACGAGGAACTGGTTGGAGATACGGCGAAGTTCCACAATAAAAACAAAACCGAGATGGCTAAATATATATTTGAGGATTGCTTTATTGAAGGAAAAGCGTAAAATTGTCGTTTTGTTAATTATTTAGGATAATTTCAAATTAAACTGTTTAAGCGACATTTAGTAACTCTGTGTATTGTATGACGTACATCTGGTATTTGATACAATCGTCGTCTTTTCCCGATAATTTCAAGCAGCATTTAGTAACTGGCTCAAATCATGTCTGTTGTATGGTGGCATTTGCTTAAACCTTCGATGTTTTCGGATAATTTCAAGCGGCATGTTCATGTAGTATGTAACTCAAGTATATATGTTTATTGTATGGTGTAAATGTGGTATCTGATAAAATCTTCGCCGTTTTCCGGATGTTTCCGTCGAGTTTGGAATCTGTCATCATTTCGTCGTAACAATCCGCCAATGGACTGGATTTTTGCAGATCATGACCTGCAGAAGAAGGCGGTCTGACTGGGTTGCAACAAGATCACAAAGTGTTGTCTTAGTTTACTTAAGATGTCACAAAATTGTACGAATTGGAGATTGTAAACAAACGGTACATGAGGCCATGATAAAGTCTCATCTAACTCCGTCCCAAACACATAATATCGTTTATAAATTTCATAAACTTTTGTAAATGTTAATAAATCACCAAAATCCACCATGTCTAAATGTTGATGATAATTCAAAGAAAACCAAAAATATATATTTCAATAACCGTCAAACATGTTAATATAATTCAACATATTGATTTATTTATTTGTATACTAAATATATATTTACATTAAATCAGTGTCAAATAGATTATACCTAGTATTATTTCGTATCAATTCAGTTTTTATTGATGTAAACTGAACTGGTGCTTATTGTTGTCATCAGAACTGGTCCTTATTAATTTTATTTTATTTAATGTCGGATTTTGCTTAAAGAATGACTGAATGAAACAGAGTCCGGTAGACCATTTTCAGAAATAGCCGAGGTCGGGGAAGTGAGTGACTCATTCTAAAAGAGTAGAATTTTGCAAGGGCTATCACACCTATCGCGTTCACAAGTTAATTGTTGACGGATTGACCGAAGGACAGGGTGACGACTTTATATATATACGCCCGCATTTGAGTGTGCAAAACCCAACTGTCTATAGTCAAATCACGTCAAGAACTGTTATATTAATAATTACCGACCGGTGTAGAATTCCAAAGTATAGGCTTTATTAGCCTCTTTTCTGCAGCTTTATTTTTTACGGTAATCGGCACAAACCATTTAGTTAGAGTATTTGCAAAGCAATAAACACACAGAAAAGTTGTCAAATTGAAAACAGAAAAGGCTGTAAATAACATTTTCCTGAACTAATGGCTCGAGAAATCCCTTTTTGACCGCTGTTGTAGGCCTACTACTTAGAGCAAATTGTTTGGGTTTTGACGGTCTCTATATTTATCACATTTCTGCTCGGTACCATTGTTGAATGTCGTATTTCTATCCAGTTTGGTTAAATATCACTCTAATTACAAGCATAAAATACTGTTATTGCATGTAATAAATAATAAAATACTTTCACAGCAAGCACATGGCGTGAATCGATGACAGACATCTACACCACTCGGCCATCAAACTCCTCTACTTCCTACTTTCTAGCAAAGCGGTGCATTCGGCCCTATTAAATTGTGAAAGAGAGATTAGAAATGTTTTGTTCCGTTCCAAAACCTACACACTCAAACATCGCAAGTTTTTTTTTTCTTTAAAAAACACAACAAAAACGCTTTTTGCGTACATAACGCTAATTCGTGTAAACAGCTTGAGGGTCAATATAAAGTTATTAAATACGGAATTGTTTTGAGTTACAAACTATACGATATTGAACTGTTGGTATATCTGATTTTTACTTATCAGTTTACCATGTGACCAGCTGTCGCTGTCACGTGATATATCTTATAAGCCATGTTCCAGGTCACATTATTAATCATACTGATAATCATATAATAAATAGGAATTCTGCTGTCAAATTGATACCTATCAAATATATGTATTCGATTGCATATACTTGAAATATTGATTCGTAATGTTGGATTTTGGAAATAGCGGATGGTAACATTTTTAATTCTGGATTGCTGTTATTATTATATTTCAACTTAGTTTGTCAGAGGTAAGTAAATTGTATGTTATTGATTTGAGAGTTATTAAAAATATATTATTATATTATATGCACGTGCAGGAACGTTAATTATGTTTTGGGGATTGGTCTAAATGCACACGCGAAACATATTGTCATAGAACTTAGAAATGAGTGCGAAGAAATTGTTTAATACATTGCCCTGACTGCTAGAAACCATATTACAGGTATTGTTCATTTATAAATCCTCCAAAGAAAACAGGCGAAGTATAAAATGAATGCATAATCTGCCTGGTTAACGTCAACTGTCACTGTCTGAACTTAATTTCAAACACCAAATCTGAAATTAGACTGTAATTATACTTAGATCTTATCTGATCTCTGAGGACAATGAGTTGTACATAAAACACATCATTGTATTATTAATAGAGGTTCTCAGGGTTTCATATTCATAATGAAAAGACAATCAAAAAATATACTGACTATAAGGATATTATAATATAGCCTTTACCATGGGGCCATGTTGTTTTAGAAAGTAGAAGAAGCTGACTCACTAGTCTGAAGGTCGTTGTTGTCAGAGAATGTTCATCGGGATTTTTCGGCGCGGTGTTCCCTTGTCAGTGGTACAGGGCGGAAAACCTGACAAGAACAGCTGTCTGGTTGTATGGATGGACGAAAAACCAAAGCCCCGTGTATACATTGCCGCCCACGTAAAAGATCCCTTGGCAGTTTGAATTCGATATAAGAGTATATAGGCGGTAGCGCGGCTGTCCGGGGATATTTTCACTGAAAGCACACTGTTGGCTTATGCCCGTCTTCAGTTATCCAGTTGGAGCAGAATAGTAGGACGTAAAACCCCATTTCATTTAATTTCAGGTTTTACCATGGTCGAGTCTCTAATGAATTTAGACTTGTTGATTTAAATTTTTTTATAAACAACTGGCAATAATGATTTCAAAAGTAAAACTTAATCATAAACATGATATGTAGAAAATGTTATGTAAATGTCAGATTTCTGGTGATTTTTTCTACTCAATTTGCATAATAGTGACAATTATTGTTTGTGTATTACATAAACCTAGATTTTAAATACCACTGTCAACATGTGTTCAGTTATATTATTTAGAAAAATATTTAAATATAAATAATATAGTAAGTCTAGTAATACATGAATGTATAAAAGTTATTGATTTATTTTTTCCACGTCTGTTATTGAATATTTTACGTATGAGACATCTATACCTACAGTTGATACTTTAAAGAGATATAGCCAACCCTCCAAACAGCTTTATTTAACGCCCGCTTCCATATTATATCGACGACTATATAAACGAAATGAAATGTGATTTAACGGCCTACTTGTCTGTACCGATTGGGCCAATGAAGACGGGAATACGTCATGCAGTTTGGTGTGAGTGAAATTATTTCGAATTCTAACTGTCAAGGGTTCTTTTACGAGTACGCCAATGTGCCCCAGGGATTTCTGTTTTTACCCGAACGTCAATACGTTGTTCCTTGCCAGACTCCCCGATCTTTGAAGATATATAATAGATTGTTGATAATTATGTACGAAACAAGCAAGGTTAATGTGTATATTTAACATAGATACAGACTCATTGGACGTCTGCTTGATTTTAGTTTTAGTGTGACAATCTTTGTTCAAAATTTACGTCCATAGATAAAGCAAATGTTGAGAAATAACTGATTATTTGTGTTTTATCAAGCATGTGAAGCATATCTAATAGGATTCCTCACGCTCTTTTGTATATTTTGTTTGCCCAGCAGTTACACGACAGCTTGTGAAAAAATTTCACAGTGTGTAACAAACAGATTTAGGCCCATTGCACAGTAACTAAAAGCCATTAGTTTTCGATTTGATAATCCCATACTTAGCTGGGTTTAAAATTTTGGGAATGTAATGTCCATTTATTCAATAGTAACCACATTCACGACAGTAACCTCCAACCTTAGAGGTATAATCAATATTTACTGTTAAGGCATTATAGACAGTATGTGTTTAGTGAACTTATTCTTGTTATTAAAGTAAGTCAGTCATTATATTTTCAATTTCATCATATTGTTCAGATAGATAGTAGGCCCTACTCGTTAAAAATTATGCATATTTAACCTAAATAATACGCTGATCAAATATCTTAGACATGCAAAATATTTTTTTGCTTTCAAAGTAATCTATATTATAATGTTTACATCAATCAAAAGTTGTCTCCAATCGTGGTCCAAGCGATTCCACTCTCAATGTCCGAAACCTTGTTTGGGAAGCTTAAAGGGCCATTGAAATCACTCGGCTATTTTGCTGGGCGAAATTGAAGCAGAGTCCATGTCTTCTCAAAAATTGTCGACCCAGCTATGTTCATTGTGTACATTGTATTTACACATCCGTATAATCCAGTGAAATGATTAAATAAGTAAAAAAAAGGTGTTAACGATAGATAACAATGTAAATAGAAATTCTAAATGGTTTCAAAAGAAATCACTAGATTTATCTCTATTTAGCGTCAAAAGAAACAATCTTTATGAAGTTTATTGATATAGCAGATGTCATAGTATTAAGAAAGGGATTGCCTTTCGGGTGGGACGCAAAGACGGGCAAAATTTCCCCCATATAGCCAAACATCGCGGTACCTTGTAAACATTGGCGTGCACCTAAAAGAAGCATTGACAGTTGGATTACTTTTGCTGCCGGGACAAAATTTCCCTTCATTATTCAGATTGGTGCAGACGCTAAACCCACCTGTCTTCTAAGATGATTTATGAAAATCTATTATTTAATTATTCTTTTCAGGTCAATAAAAATGGGTGGAGTGCTTGGGTTTTTTAAACCCGAACTCAGTGAATTCCAGAAAAAGAAGCTAATGCACGAATTTCATACATTTTTTGGTAAGAAAAATGACTTAGATATTTATTGTCGGGGGTATCCTGTTGTTGAGTACGCAAATTTGACCAGTCGTTTTTACTCTCAATTTACGCACTTCTATTCATGTAAGCATTTCCGTCATTTAAAAAAAAAACGGGACACCAAGATTGGTCTCTTTTACAAAACGATTTTTTTCAAAGCATTTACAGTTTATAATATTTTTTTTATATTATTACCTATTAAGTCTAAAATCTTTCCAAATTTTATAAAATCGCTGTGTATAGGTTGCGGTTTGTAGGGTTTATTTAAACATGTCTACATTAGGTCATTTTGAAAATGTTTGCTGTAGCTGATAATCGACAAACGTTCCGTTGAAATGAAATTGTATTTATGCTCGTAACCTATAATAAGTAGATCGATATTCTACGTTATCAGCTGTTGCACTATAGGAAATAAATAAATTCAATCGTAATAAGTCGATAAATAAAATGCATTAAATAAACTGACAGATATGAAGTATAATAGTGTATATAATATATTCCAAATATTGAAAAACTAAATAAATCTGTTATTAGCAGTTGTGCATTTTTGGAATATACTGTTCAGATTTGATCCAAATTGCTCTGTTGTTCGAATTCTCAAGGTACAACCTTTCGTATGGTTAACGACATTAAGAGAAACTTAATTTGCCCCAAATCACCCAGGTGCTGTATCTCAATAACGGTTAAATTTTGAGATCTGCCCTTCTGACTGTGAAGTAGTCTGGAGGAATCCATTAAACCCGATCTACCGACCCCAACCTTCCCATTCCCACCTTCTGCATGGTGTTCTCGTGGAATGGCTCTTAATACCGAAAACTTTATTTTAGTCTCGAGAATATACCAAACATGCATTCTGTGAGAATGAGTATTGTGTACGGCAATAATCTGATTTAAATATGGATCTATATTTCGTTTTGTTTGTTTATACCTCTGATGGTTTTAACGCTACTTAACCTATAAAAAACGGTCACGGGGCTGTAAACAGGGCTAGCCCTAATCCCAACCCTTACCATAACCCTGGACCTAGAACTAATGCTTACCCTAACCCTAACCTACAACCTCGCAAACAATCACGTCCCCAAACTTTATTTATATCTCATCGCCTTACACGAAATTTGAGTTGGTCTTAAGAAATAGATTTACCCATAACTGCCACCAATTAAAGATTTCGTTCTTTTAGATCTGAATAAAGACGGAAAGTTGGAATGGAAAGATTTTGATTTAGCCAGACAAGTGAGTTAACTTTACAGCTATTGGTACATGTAGAAAAGACACGGGGATGGACAGGCATCCATAGCAAAAACACGCCCCCCCCCCCCTCGTCCCCAACCAACCCAAACCTCACCGACCATGCAACATACAATAGTACAAACAATCCAGGATGTTTAGGTGGATGTCAAGGTCCTTTACGGGTAAACAAAAATTCCCAAAATACCAGTATGCACTGGATGTTATAGAAATAGATTCCAATAAAAATGTCTAACTATTGCTATGACAGACGGGTGGATGGGATTTTTCAATTTTGAATTTATAATGTTTAAATGTTTAATTCTCAATGTGTAGAGAGTGTGTGAACTAAGTGGTTGGAAAGTTGGTACTGATAAATATATGCAAACACAGGAGATATTTATAGAAATCTGGAGGAAATTACAAGATGATGGGGATAGTAATTGTGATGGTGTTATCACAACAGATGAATGGGTAATTCGTTTTATCACTATACAAGTATCAACATACTTAGTGGATGAAATTAAACATAAAATAATGTAAAATATTATTCATATTTATTTTTATTCGTTCGTTCTATACTAGCTGGTGAGCTCTAGTTGTTCGGATGATGCGTAAAACTTTTGTTTTGTTTTGTGCACAATATCCCTTTGCAGACGGAATGCGAAGAATATATAATATTATTATACTGTATATAGTAAACGTCAAAACCTATTTCTATCATTTCTCCAGATTCGTATGTGGGAATCTTTTAATGATGAATGTGTGAAAAAGAAAGAGAAAGATGTTGATGCGGCTAGTTTAGTACCAACGTGGTTAGAGAAATATATATTATATAAGTTTAACTTATATGATAGAACAGGTAATTTTTTAAAAAATATATTTTTATTTCTATATCTACTGTAAGGGGGGGGGGGGGGGGGGTACGGTTTTTAATTCACCTTTGATTTACTTCTTGATGTCAAAATATTTCTAGATACCAGATATTGGAGTAAAATATCAGCTTGCCTTTTTATAAAGTTACAACAAACCAGGTCGCAAATTTCAAAAGGGAAAATACATTTGAATGTAAAGATTGTTGTTTATAGAAATATTATTGGTTTATTAACATAAGACGTATACGGGTGGCGGTATAAATCAAAAGAAATCAATGTTGATCAATTTCAATGATTTGTGGATCAAAATGTTGATCTTAATAAGATTGTGTATGTATGATCTTAAACTTCATATAACTTTGATTCTGGCATGTTGGAACTGTAACCATGAAAGCATGTATTTTTATATATATATATGTTAGGAGATGGGGTGATAGATTTAGAAGAGTATGAATACGTCCTTTCTGATTTCGGCGTTCCAGCCAAAGACGCCAGAGCAGCTTATCTAATGTTTTCAGAGGTATGCCCCAGTTTTATTAGCATTTTTATACGCCCACATTGAAATGTGGTCGTATATTGTCGTCGCCCCCGTCCGTCCGTCCGTCCGTCGGTCCGTCCGTCGGTCCGTCCGTCCGTCCGTCGGTCCGGCGTCCACAATTGCTTGTGGACGCTCTAGAGGCTAAAGTTAATATCCGATTGACTTTAAATTTATACACAGTGTTTAAGGTCATGAGACGAAGAAGCCTATTGTTTTTCAGCGATTTCCGATAATAACTACCAGAGTTATGGCCCTTGACGACTTCAAAAAATCTTGTGGACGCTCTAGAGGCCAAAGTTAATATCCGATTGGCTTTAAATTTATACACAGTGTTTAAGGTCATAAGACGAAGAAGCCTATCGATTTTCAGCGATTTCCGATAATTAGTGCCAGAGTCATGGCCCTTGATCACTTCAAAAAATCTTGTGGACGCTCTAAAAGCCAAAGTTAATATCCGATTGACTTTAGATTTATACACAGTGTTTAAGGTCATAAGACGAAGAAGCCTATTGATTTTCAGCAATTTCCGATAATTAGTGCCAGAGTTATGGCCCTTGATCACTTCAAAAAATCTTGTGAACGCCCTAAAAGCCAAAGTTAATATCCGATTGACTTTAAATTTATACACAGTGTTTAAAGTCATAAGACGAAGAAGCCTATCGATTCTCAGCGATTTCCGATAATTAGTGCCAGAGTTATGGCCCTTGATCACTTCAAAAAATCTTGTGGACGCTCTAAAAGCCAAAGTTAATATCCGATTGACTTTAGATTTATACACAGTGTTTAAGGTCATAAGACGAAGAAGCCTATTGATTTTCAGCAATTTCCGATAATTAGTGCCAGAGTTATGGCCCTTGATCACTTCAAAAAATCTTGTGAACGCCCTAAAAGCCAAAGTTAATATCCGATTGACTTTAGATTTATACACAGTGTTTAAGGTCATAAGACGAAGAAGCCTATTGATTTTCAGCAATTTCCGATAATTAGTGCCAGAGTTATGGCCCTTGATCACTTCAAAAAATCTTGTGAACGCCCTAAAAGCCAAAGTTAATATCCGATTGACTTTAAATTTATACACAGTGTTTAAAGTCATAAGACGAAGAAGCCTATCGATTCTCAGCGATTTCCGATAATTAGTGCCAGAGTCATGGCCCTTGATCACTTCAAAAAATCTTGTGGACGCTCTAAAAGCCAAAGTTAATATCCGATTGACTTTAGATTTATACACAGTGTTTAAGGTCATAAGACGAAGAAGCCTATTGATTTTCAGCAATTTCCGATAATTAGTGCCAGAGTTATGGCCCTTGATCACTTCAAAAAATCTTGTGAACGCCCTAAAAGCCAAAGTTAATATCCGATTGACTTTAAATTTATACACAGTGTTTAAGGTCATAAGACGAAGAAGCCTATTGATTTTCAGCAATTTCCGATAATTAGTGCCAGAGTTATGGCCCTTGATCACTTCAAAAAATCTTGTGAACGCCCTAAAAGCCAAAGTTAATATCCGATTGACTTTAAATTTATACACAGTGTTTAAAGTCATAAGACGAAGAAGCCTATCGATTCTCAGCGATTTCCGATAATTAGTGCCAGAGTCATGGCCCTTGATCACTTCAAAAAATCTTGTGGACGCTCTAAAAGCCAAAGTTAATATCCGATTGACTTTAGATTTATACACAGTGTTTAAGGTCATAAGACGAAGAAGCCTATTGATTTTCAGCAATTTCCGATAATTAGTGCCAGAGTTATGGCCCTTGATCACTTCAAAAAATCTTGTGAACGCCCTAAAAGCCAAAGTTAATATCCGATTGACTTTAAATTTATACACAGTGTTTAAAGTCATAAGACGAAGAAGCCTATCGATTCTCAGCGATTTCCGATAATTAGTGCCAGAGTTATGGCCCTTGATCACATCAAAAAATCTTGTGGACGCTCTAAAAGCCAAAGTTAATATCCGATTGACTTTAGATTTATACACAGTGTTTAAGGTCATAAGACGAAGAAGCCTATTGATTTTCAGCAATTTCCGATACTTAGTGCCAGAGTTATGGCCCTTGATCACTTCAAAAAATCTTGTGAACGCCCTAAAAGCCAAAGTTGATATCCGATTGACTTTAAATTTATACACAGTGTTTAAGGTCATAAGACGAAGAAGCCTATTGATTTTCAGCGATTTCCGATAATTAGTGCCAAAGTTATCTCCCTTGATCACTTCAAAAAATCTTGTGGACGCTCTAAAAGCCAAAGTTAATATCCGATTGACTTTAAATTTATACACATTGTTTAAGGTCATAATACGAAGAAGCCTATCGATTTGCATCAATTTCCGATAATTAGTGCCAGAGTTATGGCCCTTGATCAGATCAAAAAATCCTGTGGATGCTCTAGAGGCCAAAGTTAATATCCGATTGACTTTAAATTTACACACACTGTTAAAGGTCCTGAGACGAAAAAGCCTACTGATTTTCATCGATTTCAAATAATTACTTCCAGAGTTATCTCCCTTGATCACTTCGAAAAACCTTGTGGCGCTGTAGATGCCAAACTTATAAATCATCCGATTGACTTCAGATTGATACACAGAGTTTAAGGTGTTGAAACGAACAAGTATTTTGATTTTCAATGAATTTTGATAACTGAACAGCTAAATCCATGATGTTAAATGTTTCCTATACTAATTGTTAGCTTGGGGCAAAACTTTATAAAAAGCAAACAAATTCTAATGATTCTCAGATAATTACATAATGAGTTGTTACTCAGATTTTATTGTATTACAAATGTTTTATTACCAAAAAAAAGTAAAAATATGCGACAACCCTTGTTGACTGCCCGGACGATTTAGCTGCTGTGGGCGTATGTTTCGTTGCCTGGCAACCTATCTTTACTACTAACTTAAAATGAAATTTGACCATAGTATTTGATGGGGTCATTGGTTGCTGACGAGTAGATAATATTGTTCGGTGGTCAAGCGTATAGTGCAGTTCATAAACGAGAGTCTCTATTTATACCTTCATTTTTCAATGTTTTGCACCGCCTCCACATAAAAAGTCACCTGTCTAACCTCATTAACAGATGCAGAACCATACGCGCCAATCTGATTAAAACACAGATCCTATTTCGTTTCGTCTTTTATAGTTCAGAATTTCGTTTTACATGTCTTCACAACATTAGGATCTGGAAGAATTATTATATAGCAGACGTTCTAGTTGATATGAGGAATTAGCCCATGAAACGGTCTGCTACGCCGAGTTCCTGGAGTGCGTTGTAAGGAACTGTGGGTGATTGATTAATCGATGTATGACCATCTGACAGACCTTCCAGAACAACTGGTCACATCTTCATGTAGTGTAGGCCGTTAAAAGTTAATTTAATCTGATTGCACACGTGCAAGCGATATATTGAATATTATATTAAATGTAAGTTCTGAAATGTTGTGAAGACGTTAACAACCCCGCCGCCTTGTCATCTCTCTCTCTCTCTCTCTCTCTCTCTCTCTCTCTCTCTCTCTCTCTCTCTCTCTCTCTCTCTCTGTAATACATATAATTCAATTTTATTCTAATATTTCGCTTGCGCATAGCGGTATTTAGCAGGGCGGGTGGAGGAGGACCCAGAGAAAACCCACTCATTGTCACGTACAAACGGGGAATCAAAACCACGCCACTTGACTCAATGACAGACCCTGTGATTTAACCCACATGCGTTAAACCACTAAACATCTCCACAACTAAGAAGTTCGCATCCATTGATTTTTATAATATCCGAAGCAATAATTATTTTTTCCAAATTTAAACAGAAACTAATACTTTGTCTATATTCTTGTTGCTACCTTTTTTTCAGAATTACAACAAAAAGATTGACATAGAATATTTCAGGATTTTATCAGCCGAATACTTCCGTTCAAATGACCCAGGTGCCTTAGGTAACTTTATCACTGGGAAACTAACCTTCGATGATTGAAGTTATATGTGACTCTGTTCTAAACTTAAAACGAAGGCCACTGTTTATTCAATTTCTTTCCATAAGGTGCAATTAAAATGTAAATTTGGGACTTTTTTAATGACTTATATATCGATGTATTTAATGTTAAGTGTTATTATTAAACCATTGTTAAAACATGCTGTTTTTTATGATGTATACAAATAATGCCCTCTCTAGTTATCTTCTACCTAGTAGATTCGATTTATGAAACCATCCACCCAGTACGCTATAAGGTGTCGTTAATAAGACGACGATATCTACTTGTAAATTTCCCAATTGATATCCGATAAACATTGTCGAACATAATCAGTAGTCCAGCGAATGAAATCGACAAGATCCAGGCATAAACGAAAGTTGAATTATCGCAAACGATAAGTGCAATCATCCAAGTTGGTACCAGCTGTTTATGAAAGGATAAGCTCCTTTCCGTTATTCAAGAATTTATAGCGCCAAAGATAAATAATTTTGTTCATACAAAATACATAATATTTATGATCTGTGAAATATTTTGGTACTAAAATGTTGCTATTGTGCCTTGTGGATCAATATACATAAGTTGTTATATCTGTATATTGCACAGCATTCACAGGGTTCAACAAAATGAAACAAGGACCCTAACCCCAGAAGTCATAAATACATAAATTGCTGAAAATCCACAGGCCTCTTCGTTTTACTTATATATTAATTTAATACCGATCGGATGATAAATTAAATATGATTCTTTGTCTCACTAATGTTAACTTCATAATATACACATCTAAAAAAATCAAACAATAAATATGGTCTGTAAAGTGTTCACAAGACACAAGAAATTGTGGACATTGAACGGATCCATGGACGACGGCGATGGCAATATACCAGCACATTTTCATGTGGACGTATAAAAGTATAACCATAATATCACATAAATGGGTTAAAACATAATCTTAAAATACAGATCTGACGCCACCCTTTGATGTTGGCGTACCATTATTTCAAATAATCATACGGGCAACTTGTCAATCGTACATTATTCATACCAGTGAAATATTGGACTTGTGTGACGTATTTCACGTGCGGAGTGTCTGTATTTTAAGTAGTTTAATGGTCTCGCCCTCGACCATTAAATCACACATAATACCACATGGTGTAAAAACGCATAATCATAATATCATACAAATGTATTTTAATAAACATAATCATAATATCATACAAACTGGTTAATAACACAATCAAAATATTACACCAATGGATTAAAATCCTAATTATAACACAACACAATTAGATTAAAACCATAATAATCATAATATCAAACACAAATATCATAAACCTAATCAAAATATCACATGAGTTGGTAGAGAGCCTCGCCCCTAATAACATAACAAGATACATAGTGGATAGGACCCTCCCTGTTCCTGATCTATAATAAGGAGTGAGAGTTAATCCTCGGCTTGATCAAATATAAGGTGTTGTATGTATGCTATATTTATGAAGTTAATTTCGGATTTCTGAGTAATCATCAAAGTTTATATCAGTTGAAGCAGCTTTGCAGCTTTTTGTTCCGCGGCTTTTTTGTCTGTTTTTCCATTCCGATTGAGTGGAAAAGAATCAAACTTTAAGTAATATTTTGGACAGGCCGTCTTATCGTTAGAATTATGATTTACAAATTGTTTCTTACAAAATTCTTTTACGGTGTCGGGGGTAATATTTGAATTTGGTTTCGGTAGAAAACAAGCACAAATCTCGTAAAATAATTCTTCATCGGGAACTTTAACAACAAGAACATCAGCCACACCAGAGCATCCTCTAATTATATTCTCAATCCATGATGGATGAAAATAGTTCTCCCCTCGCATTATAACATCATCAAATCTGCCTTGTACTATTATTTCGCCGCTTTCAGTTAAACAGCCATAATCATTAGTTAGAAACCAGCCATCCTCTGTGAAAACTGAACGTGTTTTATCCTCTTCTCCGACGTATTCTTTAAAAACACTTGGACTTTTGATCAGAATATGGCCATATTCTCTTGTATGAACCTCGTCCATATTATCATCAACAATTTTTACGGTGACACCTTTCTTCGCAAATCCTGCTTCAAAATCCTCGAATCCTGAATCCTTGGTGATTATCTTAGCGCTGACCACGCCAATTTCCGACATCCCATATGTATTAATTACAGTTTTGGTTAGAGTGCCAATAATTGATAGCACGTTCTTTTTTAATGGCTGTCCAGAAACATACACATACTCTAACGGCCATTCGGGATAAGTAATTGAATCCGTTTGATTTATATGCATTAGACGCAGGGCTGCCGCAGCTGATAATTTGGCAACCCGGCATTTTTCTTGCATTATAATATCTCTAAGAAATTGAAAATACTCTGCATCCTTTGGAATATTACTATGATCTAATGAAATCCTTTTGCAGCCTGTTTTCAAATACCAAACGGGCAAACCCCAAGCCCAGTTAAAAGGGTGAGGGTCTAAAAGAGAAATTTCAGGTTCGTTGATATCTGAAAATATCATATCACCCAGGTATTTTAGGTTACGGTGGCTATATAAAATCAATTTTGAGATTCCGGTTGTTCCCGAAGAAATCACTATAACGACACCATCATTAGCTTTTATTGATAATTCTTCAACGCGTTCCGATGGCTCCACTTGATCTTGCCACACAAATCCTAAGTCACCTGGTAATGTATTTGATCCGGTATAAATGACGTACTCCAGATGCGGCAATTTACTTGATGTCACCCGATTACCTGAGACGCTATCAAAATGTCGAGACAAAATTTGATTGGCTTGGTTATCAGGATCGGGGGAAAGGATGACAGCTTGACATTTTGACTTATGCAGATTCTGTAGAAGATATGTCCCATCCGCCACATGGATCGTACTGTTCTGGACAATACCACCAGCACATATAATCCCGAAGAAGGCTACCAGACCTTCAGGAGAGTCAGGAATGAAACTACAGGCCACGCGTCCTGGTTTAAATCCAATCAGAGCCAGATGATTTCCAAATTTCATCGACAGATCATAAATTTCTCTTGATGTAAGCGATGCCCTAGGTTTGTTTCGAGATACAAAAACTATGGCTTCTCGGTCAGGTTGCTGTTTAGCCCAATATCTAAGTCTCTTTGGAACAGTATCCGCACTTTCAAATGGTTCCATTTTGAAATATCCTAAAAGAAAAGGACGATAATTAATATGAGTACGTTATTAATTTAGCGTACATGTTCTTCTCAAGACCTTAAACTCTGAGTATCAATCTAAAGTCAATCGGATAAGAACTTTGGTCTATAGAGCATCAACAAGATTTTTCAAAGTGATCAAGGGTCATAACTCTAGCAGTAATTATTGGAAATTATTGAAAATCTCTACGGTTCGAATATTAACTTAACAATATTAAGTACACAAGATTTAAAATGACCAAGGGCCTTAACTCTGACAGTTATTATAGGAATTCGTTGAAAATGATGGGAATCCTTTGCTGAAAATGATGGGAATCCTTCGTCTCATGACTTTAAAACACTGTGTATAAAATTTTAAGTCAACCGGATATTAACTTATCTCTCCAGAACATCTACAGGATATTTCAAAGTGGCCATAACTCTGGTAGTAATTATCAGAAATCGTTGAAAATCAATAGACTTCTTAGTTTCATGACCTTAAGCACTATGTAAAAGTCAGTCGGATATTAACTTTAGCCTCTAGAGCGTCTACAGGATTTTCAAGGCGATCAAGGGACATAACTCTGGCAAAAACTATTGGAAATCGCTGAAAATCAATGGGTTTCTTCGTTTTTATGACCTTCAACACTGTGTATAAATCTTAAGTCAATCGGATATTAACTTTAACCTCCAGAGCGTCAACAAGATATTTTGAAGTGATCAAGGGTCATAACTCTGGCAGTGATTATCGGATATCGTTGAAAATCAATAAGCCCATAACTCTGGCAGTAATTATCGGAAATCCCTAAAAATCACAAGGCGTCTTCGTGGTAAGACGCTGGCTCACAGGTCTGGAGGTCGTGTGTTCGACCCCTGCATTGGTCGAGACAGTTCATCTTGTCAGTGGTACAGGACAGCAGTGTCTAGTCGTTCAATCGTGTGGATGGGACGAAAACCGAGGTGCCGTGTTTACATTTGCGTGCACGCAAACGATCCCTTGGTGAGTGGAATTAAATATAATAGTGTAGCTGCCCGGGCAAAATTTAACTCATAACACACGGTATGCCCGTCTTCATTAGTCCATTCAGTCGGAGCAGAACAGTTGGACGTTAAAAACCCAATTCATTTCCAAGAAAAAGAATCAAAAGCTTGCGAAGAAGACGCAGAAAAGATCTATACCTTAAGCATATTTGTTGCGTTCCAAAGTCTTGACCAATAAAATTGCTTATCGTTACTAAACAGAAACTTCCCATCTTTGAAATTAATCAATGTATACATCGCTTTCACCCAATTAGAACCAAAGTTATCGTGTTCCAAAGTTTTATCTCTGCTTAGTCTTAGTGGAAAATGTGCATGATGGAACGATGTCAAAACATTCACCTAAAGACACCTACGCCAATTTTGAACATTCTACGTCAATTAGAAGGGGAGATATTGTGTTTCAAAGACTCGACCAATCAGGCTGAAGTCGCTACTTTGCCTAAGCAGAACATGCTCAGCATCGAACTTTGTTCAAGCTAGAATTTCATATTTTTAAGTTATATTTTTAAAATGTATTAAAATAAAGCCTTAAATTCATGGTATCCTACAATTCACTATTGTCAGATGAGAAATTGGTAAACATGTCATTTTAAACTTCAAATTGAAACGTTTGAAGATAGCTATTGCATGGGGTGAATACAAAAACAAGAGAGGTAATTGTGTTATTATTTCCGGTGTGAATGATTTTCAAATGTGGGAATTAATGTCTATGATCGTATAATAGTGAGTTGAGACATAGAAATAATTAAGTTTTGATTTTCTTATAAAATATGAAATTCTAGCTTTAAGGAATTGATGTAATGAAATTATACACTATCACTCAATTATAACTAAATTTGTCGAGCTCCATAGTCTCGGCCAATCATATTGATTATTGCTCTGCTAAACCTGAGATGAAGCTATACACTAAATTTAATCACTTTCACTTAGAACAAAAGTAATCGTTTCCAAAAGCAGTAACCATCCAAATTGCTTATCTATGCTTACCCTAAGCAGAAAATGTCCATGTTCATCATGGCAATCGCCGATGAACCCTTACATCAAGTTTGAATATTCTAGCTCAATTCGAAAGAGAGTTATAGTGTTCCAGATTCTCGAAAAATCAAACTGCATGCTTATTGGTCTGCGGACATAGTCCCCAACTTTCTCGAATGGCGAGGGGGGGGGGGGGAAGGGAATAAAGTATTAAAAGACATAACGATACATTGTTTAAAGGTTAATATATTTAATCCAGTAGATGTTTTGAACAGTTGATATCGCCTGTGAGATAACTTTCACTCGTCTTTTTTATATCAAAAAATATCAACACAATTCTATGTAAAATATAAAGCCTCGTTCTTTTTTACATTATCAACTTTTTTTTTGATAGACAATCAATGGATCCGGTAATTGAAAAACCTGGATATGATTCAAAAAACAAAAACAAATTCTATATTTGTAGAACGACAAGAAACTGAATTTTTTTTATCAACAGAATGTAAACAAAGCAGAAAGCGTTTCAGGAGTATTCACTCGAAGCCTCACTCTGATTTCATGTAAACAAAATGAGCGTGGAAGGCGAAAGTTTTCTGATGACCATGCTGGAAATGGCCATTAGGATGAAAGAGACTGTATGTTTTAGGCAATTGCCTTTATGAAATAAATCATACATATTTTCAGCATTAAAACAATTTGAATTGAGGTCTAAATAAATGTAACTACAACTCACCTGGGAATGTAGTTTTTTAAAGAAAATAGTCAAAAAGACAGAACGTCCCAGTGATACGCGTGGAATAGCGACCTCGCTGATCTATGTAGGCTATTTATATGTAGATCAGCGAGCGACCTATATTCCCAAAATAACATTCGGTAGAAACCAGACTTTGGACATAGAATTTTTTTTTTTTTTTATATAAACAATATTGACCTAACTGTTGGGGAATTCGACTTTTCGGGCAGACGGTTAAAGTGAAAAACAAATTAATCTGGTTGGCCAAATAAATTGCCCGATATCTAATATTAATATAACACTAATTTTACTTACCTTTTAATTGAATGCATGTACTGGCAATTTGTGCTGAATTGACTCTAGATTGAACATTTTGTCTGGAGCCACTCTGCTCGATTATTATTTGTGACTGCAGCTGTACCAGTCCGATTAGATGATCGGGATAGAATGGGATTTCGGTTGCAAAATGAGTAGACAAATTTGAAGTTGTTGAATCACGCTAGAATAGCAGAAAAACGCATTTATTGCAGCGATTCAATTTCCTAAATTTTCTCGGGGAGGAGCGAGATAGATGTAGAGACCTGGTTCCCCTTGTCAGTGGTGCAGAACGAAGGGCCTGGAAAGGGCAGATGTCTAATCGTTGGGATGGGACGAAATACCTCATTCTCGGTGTCCCCAATGCATCGTTCCGTTCTACTCCACTTAGATCGGAAACCGCATCTCTCTCAACCCTCCGTTGCAAATCCCGAATTAACGCTAATCCCATCGGGATTTAAATGAGCAAAATTAACCATTGATTATTCATCCCTGCCACATGCAACTACAATTAAGCGGAAAATCCTACCTGGCAAGGGTACAATTAATCCCTTCTCTTTAAATCGAAGCGGTAACAGATTGCTTTCTCCTACATTTTAAATTACGTCTTTAACACATAAAAGCGGGGCCACGTTTACCAATTATAGTGCTAACCTGATCCGAGTCGCGCAGAAGTAATAATATATCGTAACTATGAATGTCCGTATCATCAATTCTGATAAAAACAACGCTTGATTTACTTTATTGTCAATATTTATTGATTAAAGATATATTATGGGAGATTAGATAACGAGTTAGTAGTTCTTACTATAATAGTTAAAAACTAGATAATGTAAAGGCAATTTCTTGAAAATTTCAGTGAAATTGATCTATTATGAACCAAGAATTAACCGATTGAAAGTTCGCCTAGCCTCGATCATCATTACTAAAGTCGATACGACAAAAATCATAGTCTCGATTACCCATTTAATCATTCAATCGTTAAGGAAAGTTATGCAGCAAATCTAAGAAATATCGCAGGCTAGCGCTGACATCGAGAGTTGTCTGTGGTCTGGATAAGTTTATATATGTCTAATTAATAGTTTATATAACATTCCAGGCCTATAGAAAGACCCACAATACCCAGATTTAGCTCTTGCATAACGTATGTTTAACATATAAAATTAACTTATTTAAAGGTGTTACATCCTTTAATAAAGAAGTTGAGTTTTTCAGGTGAAACTAAAGGCACCCAATCGTAGATAAAAACAAGCACATCAGTATATCTCAACGTTTTTAGCTACCTTCCGGGCCCGTATCTACAGGGGGGCGCGGGGGGGCATGGCCCCCCCGCGTGAAATGCTCGCCCCCCCGCTCAGAAACTGCTAACAATTATTAAAGTATACACAGTACCTTATATTAACCTAAAAAAGCTATTTTGTTTTTGTTTGAATACTTATTTTAAAATGCTTATTAGACGCCTAGGTAACTACATAGCATGATGATTACAACAGTCTGTTAGAATGACCCATACGATTACACATGATGGCAAATGGCCGCCATTTAAAATACTACGCCCGCCTCTTAGAGACGATAACTTAACTCGCTATAAATTGTAAAAAAATTTACTTCGGCTAGAATTAAAAAACACCTAAGATTAACATTTGCTAAAAATTTCTAAAAAACAACCTAAATTTATGGAAATGGGGCCAAATCAAATCAGGCAAATTACATCAAATAGTCCATGTTAAACGTATAGCAAAAATTTTAAACTAACGCGAGCACGCGCGTTTCTAGACAACGCCATAGCGGGTCATAGCAACCAGTGAGTATAAATTGGAAATCCCCAATGACGTAGATATTATAAATTGGAAAGCCGAGTCTGTCTTAAAATAAGTAGTACCGTCAGTAAACAAGATGGAAGCCATCTGCTATCGTGTTTGATCATGGAGTAGGCAAGCACAGGTGTGTCGTATGAGAATGACCTTTCCGAAAATTTCCTCAAAATGTTCGCCCCCCTACCGAAAGGTAATGCCCCCCTGCTTAATGGTGTCTAGATACGGGCCTGCTACCTTCTCGGAGCTATACTCCACTTATCTCGGGGCACATGGTCAAATTTTTATAAACCAATTTATATGAATCGTCATCTTAAAACTGCTATTCCGTGAGATGCAATATAAAACAATTATTAGCCGAATGATATAAGCGTGCCTTAACTTTACGTATGCCACCTGGGTGAGAAGGTCGGTGAAGGGTACTAGGTATATTTTAAGTCGGTGCGTGCCCAGACATGTAATTGAGACAACGTAAAGTAATTTGTAATACATGTATTTTACAAGCCTGCTTAGATAAAGTATATGGGGATCACGGTAGCTAAGTGAGTAAGAAGCTGACTCGCTAACCTGGAGGTCGGGTGTTCGATCCTTGCATTGGTCGAAAATGTTCATTCCGGCTAGATTCACCTGGACAGCTATCGAGAAATTCGTTTGTTTGACATTTGTTATTATTATTACTGTGATTTGATGGTCGAGATCCTGACCATTAAACTTAAAATATAAACACTATCTCGCGCGTGCTTTTCAATGAATTGCGTCACGCGAGTCCAATATTTCATGTAGTATATAATGTACGATTGGCAAGTTGCCCGTACATTATTGGAATAATGGTGGGCCTACGCCAGCATCAAAGGATGACGTCACATCTGTATTTTAATGCTATTCAGCTTATACTTGGTAATTTGATTCACAACAACTTGACTACGATCTCACCTCAGGTGGAGAGAGAGAGAGAGAAATGGGGTTTAACGTCCACTCGACACAACTAGGTCATTTCGGGACTAACATATGGTTTAATTTTATTTCAATAATTCGCTTGCGCGTAGGGGTCTTTAGCAGTGGGAGGAAACCGGAGTGCCCGGAGGAAACCCACGAGGTTGAGAAGGCGCCCCTATCTCCATGCCACATACGCTCACACTAGGGCTCGAAACCACAGCCACAAGCCAGAGGTGACCGGCCAGCTAGAGGTCGAAGCGCGGCACTCTAGACCACTAGGCCATCCCAACCCCCACCTCAGGTGGAAGTGGACGTAAAAACCCAGGAACGAACGAGCGATTCACAACATCTTGTGTACGATATGACGTGGACGTAAAACTCTGGGAACTAACCAAGGATTCTCAATAAATCCTGGTTCAAAAATCCTGGTGCTGACACCTATATCTGTGGTCCGAATCAAAATTGAAGAAATTTGATTACAATCCAGACATCTGAAATACAGAGTAGAAGTAATACTATAGATAAACTGGGATAGAGTAAACCACTACAGAGCAGAAAGTCAATCATCATTAATAAAAACAACCGCCGGGGCCACTTTTTTTCAGAAAACTACTATCAAATACTGTCGCTTCCACGTGCAGTAGTTTTTTTTTTGTCTTGTACAAGATTACAATTAACTTAAAGGGACTATCCCAATTTGATCAAAGCCTCAAAAATAAATATCCGGGAACGTATGAAATTTAAGTGCCAAAAATGGTGTATTTACCTTGTCTCAAAATTTCAGTTCAAAATATTGAGTCATTTGGATGTGAACGTTAAAATCGCTTATCCGGACTCCTAACCCTTTTAACATTTCCGGTCATATTTTTCGTTGGGTGACCTGATAATCGATTGTCGTTCCTTTAAAGGGGAGAGAGAGAGAAATGGGGTTTAACGTCCAATCGACACAAACTAGGTCATTTTGGGACTAACCTATGGTTTCAATTTTATTTCAATAATTCGCTTGCGCGTAAGGGGTCTTTAGCAGTGGGAGGAAACCGGAGTGCCCGGAGGAAACCCACGAGGTTGAGAAGGCGCCCCTATCTCCATGCCACATACGCTCACACAAGGGATCGAAACCACAGCCGCAAGTCAGAGGTGACGGGCCAGCTAGAGGTCGAAGCGCAGCATTCTAGACCACTAGGCCATACCAACCCCCCTCCTTTAAAGGTCTTTACAGTGAATGACCCATGTACTGAACTGGATAAAAATCTGGTTTTATCCAGACAGCGGTCTCCATTTCCAGATGAAGACTGACGTGTTTCGAAAACTAATCACGTATATTGAGTTATTTGGTTGGCTCTAATGTAGAATATTTTAAGGGATTTTAGCACAAAATTAAGCAATTTTATTCACCAAATAAAATTGGGATTGGGAAATAAAAAGGAAAAGACTTACAAGAGAATTTCATGCAGTATTTATTGACAAGGAACCCAGCAGAGAGCTGCCGTCAATATTTAAACCTGTTCATTTTCCAAGAAATTCGTATTAAATTCAAACAACAATAAAATTGTAATTTAAAAAATAATCTTAAATATAACCATTAAAACATTATAAAAATATAATAACTATAACAACAAAATTAGCTAATTTCTTATACATTATATATTCATATAAACATAGAGTTTTTATCTATATCCATATACAACAAAATGTTTGCTTTTCTTCAATAGATGGTTAATATTAACTTACTTCAACTAAATAAAAAAAAAGTAAAGAAATTAAACATTTTATCCAACTGTTCCACTCTCGGAGAGTGTATTTGTCCTAGGTGAGCATATTCAATATCAATAAGATCAGTACTTAATGGAAAATAATCTTTCCGCCCACATGATGTCCAAGTATAAACTCTTGCATTCCAGGAGTTTCTGGAATTCAATTTCTACCAGATTCTACCATCAGCGTAAGCAGGATGAGCAAGTCTATAAGCATGTCTCTTCCAGGATTCTTCTGTATTATGTTGTATCAACTGACGATGTTCTGCATCATCTATCTTTCGTTGTTTTAGTCGTTCTTCCATGTCTTGTCTGAAAATCAATATAAAAGAAAAAATTACTTCAATAAGAGATTTCAAAATTTAATTGATTAATTAAATTTACAATGAATATAGTGTTCCTCCAAAACAAATCAGTATATAAAATCAAAGAAAATAGACAATTTCATTTTTGACTCAAATCAGAAAGGACAAGTCATTTTTAGAGGAACATTTATTACCTAGCTTTTATTTCTGCTTCAGTACCAGCGGTGTCTTCAATCCTAACTTTTATTCTTGAAATCATAAATGGCTGACCAAACACTTTTGCCTGGAATAAGATTTTAAACATAAAAGTCTTTTGACAATTCGCAGCAGTCATAACTGGAATATTACATTTAAAGGGATAATTGTGTCATTTCTTTGTTTATTTTTCATAAATCTGCTGACACACTATCTAAGAAATCTTTAATTTAAATATGAAGCAACCATGGAGAAAAATTCAATTTTTACACAAAGCTGGCCTACCATTATGCTAGATTATTTGATAGTTCGAGATGTTTGACCTCATGGTTGATTGAGATCAAATGCATTTTAATAGGATTGAGAGAATTCAATCTAAAAACAACCTACAACCCATTCAATATATGTACCTCTCCTTGATGAAAGAAATCTACAGCTTTATTAACACTGGTCTCATCACACATCAACACCCATCCAACACCATTATTACATCGTGTTACAGGATCCTATAATAATATATTACATTTATCATCACATTCTTAACCTTAGAGAAAAGGGGAAACAAGTACTCTCTTCCTTGTAGGTTACTGGATCTCATGTCATGTTTTATATGGTAAAATGGGACTACATACCACAGAACCTGTGATACGCATAGTCAGAATTTAATGTCCCAGATTTAAAGACATGCATTGATAAAACTGGATGCCAATTGTGAAGAAACAGACCAAAATAGCTTGTTTAAAAGAATATACTTATACTTAGCCATACAGAAGTGATTTCTAGGTTTGAATAACAGGGTTACGTAACTCATTTCAGCAGAGGCCACTGTTCATTTGTTCAGTCCTAACAATCACTTACAACTATACTTTTGAAAACTTATCGCTAACAACAGAAAGTTCACCAGTGGTGTTTTTAAAAGAAGGTAAAGCTTTGTATTTGAATTTATAAGAAGAGGGACAATATAATAAAAACAATCCCATCCAGATAATTATAGTTAATGTAACTCCGTTCACCTTCATAAGACAGACTTCATCCACACTACAATCAGCTTCCATATCAAATAGTGCTTCTATTTTATTAACTGTAGCATTACCAGGTAGATTAGACAGGTATAAAGCTAATTCTCGTTTACCTGATACCTGTTAAAGATAAACATTATGATAACTAGTTTCATCTTTATGCATCTTTAAAATATTTTCTCCACTAGATATAACATATAGTCACGATCAGCAGATGTAAGGATCAGTAAACAACTACAAAATGACACAAAAGTAAAATTGAGCCCGGTTGCATATAAAATATGGAATATAAAACTGAAAACCATGAATCCAAGTCAGAAGTTTTTCAACCGTTGACATTTTATTTTAATTTTTTAGTGAGGATTGCAAAAAATTACATATTGTCCTGCATGATTAGAATGTCTAAACTGAACAAATCTATGACAATTTTATGTCAATGGTCAAGATATGTGAACACTTACTGGAACACCATTTGCCACTGGAACATCTTTTATTGGGATTATCTGTGAGAGATGTTGCTCTCGGGTAGGTTCACAAGGCTAACAGTTATTGATATTTAAGTTGAATTGTACTTTGTCAACTTCCTTTTTTGTCTTAACGGCTTTGCCCACATCATTACATGCATTAAGTTACTCTTGTTTAACTTGTGACATAATTGAAATAATAGACCTACCTGTAACCATGATGGTACTTCTCTATCTTTATTAGCACCAGTAATCTGACTAAATTCTTCCATCGATAATATACAATCACAATTATCTATTTTTTTTTTTAAAATAAAAACCCACAGTATTACAATCAGTGTTCAAAGATTCCATTAGTCCAAAAATGTCAGCCTCTTTCCTTGTGACTATTGTAATGGCTGACAACCAGAAGACAGTGAAAACTATAAAGTAGTAGAGAATTCTAAGATATATTTGTGGAAAGGTAAGATTAAGAAATCCTGCTTTTCAGCAATGTATAATGGATTCTGTATGAAACAGCTTAAACACCTGCAAACCAAACAGAGTCTTACTTTTCTGACTATCTTCCCTGGTCAACAACCCTTAAAATAGCCATAACAAAAGTGAGAGAAGGAATCAATACTTCAAACTAATATTCCAAATACATCTTTCTGTGTTCAAAACGTAAAAAAACTATAGTGATCAATTGTTTGCGAAGAACTGTAATCATGTAGGTTACATTAACATCAATTGAGAAAAGAAACAAAGCTGTCAGTATACATTAATCAATCACAACATTTTATTATCCTATAGTTTTTGATGATGTGCTGCTAAATGAAAGGATGACAGTTGGCAAATCATACATGGAACAGAAAGAGGTTATTATAAGTTATACAATTTCTACAGCATACATACCATATCCTTTTAAAGATGAGGCTAACTCCATTATATCAGAAAATGAAAGACTTAGAAGTTGTCTGGTTGATAAATCAGTAATGATGGCTTGACAATCTAGTTTATAACCAATATCACCTGTAACAACAACAATTTAAATAATATTTTCTGAAGGTCAAATACAGATGCTTCAAATTTGTAGAAAGTCAGTAGGAATGGAGTGTTTGTCTCGAACAAGGAAGAGTAATTACAATTTCAGAACAGGGAGAGTAATCACACCCTAGAACAGGATAATGGCACTTTCAGAACAGGAAGAGTAATGACACTTTCAGAACAGGAAGAGTAATTACACTTTTAGAGCAGGAATTGTAATCATACTTTCAAAACAGGAAGAGTAATCACACTTTCAGAACAGGAGGAGTAATCACACATTCAGAACAGAAAAAGTACATCATCATGTAATGCAAGTTGAAAATAAAAATCTATGTCAGAAATATACGTACCTGTGGTTCCACCTAGACCGGATATATTGACACGGAAACCATCAGGTAATGTAGGTAAATCACTACATCCCATCTCTATCATACCATCTTTATTATTGACTTTATAACCTAGATATTATATAAATTGTCGAATAAATCCTCAAATATTTGTTGTTGTTCACCGAAGTGTTTTCATTCTGAGAACTGACAAGGACAGCTGACTAGTTGTTCAGATGGGACAAAAAACAAGGTCCTTTGTACTCATTGGAGTGCACGTAAAAGATCCCTTGGCAGTTGGAATTTGACTTAAGAGTAGGCCATAGTGCCGTTATCAGGGCAAACTTTCTTTCAAAGCACAATGTATGCGTATGCCTGTCTCATAACAGTAGGACATTAAACAATATTTTAATTCATTCAGAGAAACAATAAAGTCTGAATGATGAACAACACAAAAAAACAGTACAGAGTCAGTCAAACAAAATGTTAAATTATTGAATTAACCCACCACAACATGGCATCAGGTGTTCTTGAAGAAGCAATTACACCATGCTTCATGTATAACAAGCATCAAAATTTTTAATACTGACAGTTTATGTCCAACAAAATTAAACACAATATAAAGTGTATAAAAAGAAAAGTCAATCAGTAATCAAAACTAGAAATAATCACAGCATTTGATTAGCCATTTAATAATATCTACCCTCAGAATGACAATTTCAAAAAACCTAATAATATTTGTAACAAGTGTAGCAAAATTCTGTACCTAAACAATCTGCCAACTTTAAACCAATTTCAATAATTTCTGATTCTTCAAGAGCTTTACTTTGGTTTTGCATATACAGAGTTTTCAATGTTGAATTGGGTCCTAAACATGATATGAGACTCAGAATTCCACATTTACCTAAAATATAAAAAGGGTTTTATTAATTACAACTAGAGAGAAAACATGAATGAAGTGTAATGTTACATAAAAGAACTTTTACATTACATAAAATAACACACTATCCATTTATTCATTTGTTGAGAGATAACTGTATTCATGTTAAAATATTTCGAGAAAAATGTACTCATATTTAACTGTGAATTGTTGAGAGGTAACTGTATTCATGTTAAATTCTTTTGAAGAAAATAGATTCATATTTAACTGTGAATTATTAAATACCAATATACATGTATATATCTATTTCAACAGAAAACTTGATATACAAATAAACAACTTGCCAATATTATTTCCGTGTAGATTAATACTATGTAAAGAAGACCCTTTCTTCAGATACAATTTACTTAATTCAATTGGACTTGGATCACCCAGCTAAAATAAAAATAAAATCTTTGTATATATGAACACAAGGAATATTCATCTATCATTTTCATAATAAAGTCAGGGATAGGAATAATACAATTGTAGTTTGCTTTTTAAAAAACTTGAGCAGTTTAAAAGAGTAAAACTTGTACTTATATATGTTTGCTACTATATATATTCCATGATAAATTTATTTAACAAATGTGTTTATAAACTTTTATACTCTCCAGCAATTTACAAGAGTTCATCAATTTACTGTGTGTGAGTTTCTATCTCCCTGAATATGTTTACTGCATCGTTAACACTGTTCATCACATGCATTTTGCATACCGATAGTATATTAGCCAATCACGCTATTTTACCGAGATTTCGCAGCTACAGTGGGTGTGGTGCCAGGCAGGGTAAGCTTACTCTTCTGGACACCTGTTACCACTGTTTGTCGTGTATTTAGTACACAGTGAACAGTCCAATTGCTGATTAAACTATTTTGCCTAAATCGTTTTTATGACTTTGAATTTTGTCTAAAGGTTTGAATTTTTCGTACCAGTATTTTGTTATATTTTTTTTCAAAATTGTCTCTACTGTACCACTTTCTGATGTTCTTTATTAACAGGCTGCCAGTTTAAAGACAGTGAAAAACAAACAATATATTCCAAACATGAATGGCTAAGGTCGGGAGTCCGCCAACTATCATCCAGTAAAATGTTTTATACAAGAATTATTTTAATATACCCTTAGAAATAAATATAAGCTAACCTCGTTATTTGAAACATCTAAAACTGCTAAAGGATAGTCAGTTTTCTTCAGAAGAACCATAACAAGTTGTGTTATTAATTCATCTGTGAAGCGATTGGCAGACAATTTTAACATATGCAATTTAAGTTTTGCATTCATGGCATCAAATAACTGTGACATATCTTTATCAGCCAGGGAGCACCCATCAAAACTTAAAGCTGTTATATTACTGGAAGACAATGCACCTGTAAATAAAATTACAGAAATAAATGAAGAAGAATTCTAAAACACATATACCCTGGCCTATATTGCTGAAATGCCAAAAGTGGAAAAAGAAGGAGTTATCCCCCTTTAGTCTCCCAACTTTAAAGTAGCTAAGTCTCTAACTCAAATATCATCCCAAATCTTCATCATTGAAAAGACAAATTATTTGTCAGTTTAAATCAACATTGATGCTATGATCTTACTGGAAAAGATGGGCTTCTGATAGCCAATATTTAAGACAAAATAAACATTTTACCATTTGTACACGAATCATATACCATATTGCGTTTCAGCCCCAGTTCTAGCAAGAGACTCGGGGAACGAGGCTAGACACATTGCACCAAATCAAACGGCGTATGTAGACTGGAATAACCAGACGATTGAAACTGCTGGCTTATTTCGGGGAACATAACTGATTTGAAATTAGAGTAAAAACGGAAACCATTGAATCTAAATCAGTTTATGTACATTCATATTCTTATTATATGCGTTACGACCCATTTGTGTCAATTTCTAGGTCCTAAATGTTAGCGATTTAGCTCCTTTAACACAATCAATTGAAACAACTGTAGCACAACTGTAACTTGACGTTAATTCAGAAGATCCCCCAAAAAAGTATCATGGATTAATAAATATTGTAATACTGACAACCGGTAGAAAATAAACACGACGCTAAACAATGTGCAAAATCATCCACAAACATCAAGATTTTGAGTGGTTCCCCTTAGTCTTCTAAACAAGAAAACTTCATATGAAAGATTCAACTTTGAGAACTTTGTTTCAAATTTTTATGGTATTATCTAGGAATGCATAAGAACTGCTCACCATTAAGAGATTTCATAGCTTCGGTTCCTGAAAGTTTTAACCCATCTAAAACTAAAGTTGATACTTGAAGACCTTTATTCTTGACAATTATCGATAATCCTTCCAATTTCTCAACACTCATCCTGGCTTTTCTCAGGTTTAAATATTCCAAATTGGGAAACCGTGTTTGAAAATTTTCTGCTAAACTATCACATTCATTCAACCCAAACGTTAACTTCTGTAATGAGCTATTTCCAGCAGCATCTTGAAAAGAAGAATTTCAGCACAACAATTGCAATGAAAAGAATGATACATTTTAACTTAATGAAAGAAAAAATAAGGGTATACATAAATAATGAGTCAGACCACACCAACGTCACAGGTTAGCCCGATACCGGATGGGCTCAGTTGTAAATAATTACACTAGATCAACAGATTATACTAGTACTTAGTAATAAACGGTTAGGGGTGAGCAAAATCAATTTTGTTGGGTATTATATATACATAATGAAAACAAAAATGCAGTAACAAATCAATTATCAGTTACGCAGATATGTATACCATAAGAAAACAGGCACCATTCCATCATGCAACCACCCCAACAACAACACTAGGATTTGATTTGAAACATTGTGATCGTACATACCCTGTGTAAGTTTTACAATATCTTGTAGACATTCTGGCTTAAGATCACTATTATTGCTAATATCCAGATCAAGTAAATTACACAATTTCCCACTGAAATGTTTGCCAAGGAAAGACAGCATCTGATTGGTAATTTTGCTTGAATTCAACTTTAAACTAGTCATGGATGATATAGTTGAAGAGGTTACTGAAACTAGAAGTAGAAAAAAACAAATGGATACTATAAAATACTGAATTAATGGCATGCATTATTCATAGCAAATCAGAGCCACATTGGCTTAGTGAGTAAGACATTGGCGTGCTAACCTGGAGGTCTTGGGTTCGCTGCTTTGTCATTGGTGCAGGACAGAGGGCCCTACAAGGACAGCTGTCGAGTCATTTGGATGGGACGAAAAAAATGAGGTCCCAAGTACACATTGGTGTGCATGTACAAGAACCCTTGAAAATTAGAATTCAATTTGAGTAGTCTGTAGCGCAACTGTCCAGGCAATATGTCCCTCACATCACATCGCATGACAGTCTGTGAAGAAGTAGGATATTAAACCCCATTTCATTTCATTTTCCTAGCAAACTGTCATAATATAATTTAAATCACCAGTGTATTTGTGAACCAAGACAATAAAAGTGTTTTAAATACACAATTCCTTAGCATCATTCAAAACAATTAACAAACTACCATCATATACTATGGTATAAAAATAACCTTAGAAAGTGACAAAAAATATTTAATTTTTGTTATATTTTGTACAATTACCTTCACTTGTCAATGTTGTGTTGGATATTCTGGCATCATTTATATAAAGATGAGACAAAGAATCATGTTGGAAAGCAGAAACAAGAACAGTATATAGCAATTCACTCTCTTCAAACTGCAATTCAAAAGATAGGTTGCCAGACAATGAAGCATACTCAAAGAAAGTAAGTCATCAGAACTGTCCACAAAGGTTATTGTTATTGGCACTTTTAACAAGATTCTATGACATAATCAAGGACAATTGTTGAAATAGAATTCTTCAGGAATTGTTGAAATTTCATACTAATAGTCTTTGTCACCTCATTAATACAAAGATCATTTGGTAAGTGTAGTCGGTGGGTGGACAGGGGCAATGACAATATATATAACTTTATTTCAATGTGGCCATTTTATAAAATAGCATAAAACAATAAAACAAACAATCAAGTCTGTATATAAAAGCATATATAACTTATGCACAAGCTGAAATAATTCCATTTATCTATAGAATTCAAGAGTCATCAGGTTTTACCTCATTTCCACTAAGATTAAGTTCCACAAGAGATTTGTTGAGCTGTAATCCATCCAACAGGAGTTTAATACCATCACTATTTATATTACAGTTACACAAACACAGAGAGCTTAGTTTACAATCAACATTCTGAAAATTATACAATGGATTAATGTCCACTTAATACAAACAATGTTTCGGGATTAACATGTGGTAGGCTATAATTTTATAGAGGTCTTTTAGCAGTGGGAGATAACCGGTGGACCGGTTGGGCAGACGACCTCCTTGTCATTTACATATGCCATCTGACTCAATAATAGACCTTATGATATTAAGTGCATGCATTTTCTATACATTTCTACAGATTGTTTTATATTAATGGAAGCCAACCTTTAGAACGGTGCTGAGTCCTTCTCCTAAAGAACGTCTGTCTGTTACTTGGTTGCTACTCAGATCTAATTCTGTTATTGTTGTATTCTCTTTCAACCCTTCTAATAAAACATTCACATCAACAATTCCTATACTTTGGGCTCTGTAAAAGCAGCATATGTATTTAAAATCATTGGCAAGTTTCTGTTTATCTTTGTTCTAGTTTTAATCATGATTTCAACAAGACGTTTAAAACATCAGTATATTCTATGTACATCCTCAGGAGAACTGAATATTCTCTAATTCATTCTGTTTTTCATTTTATGCATCTAGTGTACCGTGCATTTATTGCCAAATATATGAAATTCTCTAGATCGCTCTACTCTGATCCTATACATGTATGCACCTAAATGAGCTGAAATAATGTCTCAGAGCTTCTTTTTTGATAAAATTCTTGGTTATTCCCCTAGACTTCATGCAAATCTTGACATTTTCTCCACACCAGGCACAAAAGCCCCCCAACCCCATCATTTAAATACCTGAACATACCCCTGCTAGTCTGTGGCCTGACAGTTAAAGATACATTCGTTAAGAGTTTAATAAAGGGTTGGCCATTCTTGTTATAATAGTTCGAAAATATATAACGTGAAATGAATAATTCAAAAATTTCATTCAAAATACTCTTTTGTCTTGTGGGTGAAGATATTACTTAGCCTTAGAGGGTTTGACAAGACGTGTGCAATAATTACAACTACTGTACTGGTTGATCGAAGCTAAGTCTCGCTCCTCCATTTTTAAATTAATCAAGATAAGGCTGAATTGGTTCTAATCTATTCTAAATCTGAGAAATCCGATGCCCTAGAGAGCTGATTATGGCTTGGATCAGTTAATTAATAATTTAGATAACATTTCAGGCCTAAAGAAAAACCTACAATAGGCAAATTCAGCTCTTGCATAATGTATGTTTAATCAAGGGTAGTTTACCATATCAACAATCAATTAATCAGATTTTAGCTGTTATTTCATGTCTTTATTCTAAGCTTGCCAATACACCACACTGTCTACTTACTTTAATCTCGTCAATGAAGTATTTGTTTTCAGAGCTGGACCAACACATCTTGAAAAATAATCCTTTCCTAGATTATTCCCAGATACATCTAAATACTGTAATGTGTTGTTTTCTTGTATCATTTTACCTATGCACGCCTGTAAAATCAGTCCAAATAAAAAATAGTGATGATCACTACAATTGATCTCATGGAAGCCTCTACTAACTTCATGACATTAATTAATTTGTCACTACCAAACAATATATTATGATAAAGGGACATGAAATGATATCTGGACTAGCAGACATTAGAATCTAGCTGCAGCTAGCCACAGTTTGGCCTCACTTGTTTCCGCACCAAAAAAAAGGAAAATACGCCATGCAGTGTGTCAGTGATATTTTGCCCAGCCAGCAGTGTTTCTGTCTACTCTCCATCAAATTCCAACTAACATGGGTTTGGTTCTGTGTATGCTAATGTGAAGACAGTACATCACTTTTTTTGTGCCATCCAAATGACTAAAATTTCCTTGCCAGGCTGTCCATCTTGCAGCACAAACAAGGGGGAATCACGGCAAAAAGTCTGGAGGTAGTTTCCCTGCCAACACCCAGGATCTCCGGGTCAGCAAGCAGAGCCACAGTGGTTTCTAAATTACTTAGAACTTCTTTGTTCACTTGCAGACTATAGCTATTTTTGGTTTTGCCATTAATAATAAACTTTTCAAAGATAACTATAATGGGAAACCCAAAATGTATTTAGTTTATTGCTATGGCTTTTTATGCTAATACAAATATTTATAAAGGAAGTCTATAGCAATAAGTAAAAGTATTAAACTTATAATAGGTATATTTCATATAGCAGAGTAATAGTATGGTGTATATTCTATCAAAATTAAATTGTTTTTGTCCTACCGAAGTATCTGTATCTGCTCTATTATCTGCCAGATTCAAACTAGTGATTGTTATATTACTGCACATAGCTAGACAAACAGCTCGGAAAGCCTGAGGACCCATATTATTGTAGGAAAGATCTAATATCTAAAATAAATTTATTCATAATACATAAAATATAATATAAGCATATTACTTAACAATGCTTCAACAAGAAATGAAATGGAGTTTATTTCAAAAACAAACAAATTAATTAACCAATTAGCAATGATTAAACAAGAAATGGAATGAAATCAGGTATAAAGTCCTACGACTCTGGAACCAAATGGGTTAATGAAGATGGGCATACACCATGCAGTGTTCTATAGGGGAAATTTAACTAGACAGATCAGTAGCGCTACGACCTACTCTTGTATCAAATTCTAACTGCAAAGGGTTCTTTTACATGCAAGCCAATATGTACACAGGACCTCAGTTCTTTGTCCAATCCTCAGTCTTGCACCACAGACAAGAGGGAACTTTCACGGCAAATACCAGGACTAAAATGGGACCACTTCAATAAGAAGCAGTGGTCTAGAGATACAAATGCATATAATGCATCACAAGGTATAACAGCTCAATGTCATCAGCTCTATAAGACTAAGAGTGAAAATGTCATAGTATCTGGTCAAGAAATAGAGGCCATATTTACAATTTCACAAATTTTATTGCCTATATAAATTTTTAAAAACCTACCTGTAAATTGGAGAGATTTTTTAATAACTGTGAAAAACTGATTGTTCTTGGTAG
This sequence comes from Patella ulyssiponensis, assembly GCA_963678685.1. Lineage (NCBI taxonomy): Eukaryota > Metazoa > Mollusca > Gastropoda > Patellidae > Patella > Patella ulyssiponensis. The sequence goes on along the minus strand of OY783229.1, from coordinate 47,447,487 downwards.
AGAACGTTTCAGATGCAGCTTCATCACTTGTTTTGTGGCCAATTTATAAAGATTTTCAGGTTTGACTAAAAGATTACAGCACTTCACACCCATATCAAAACATCTCTGTTCTTTGTACAAGCTATCATCAGCTACTTTCTCGGGTTTGTTTTTCGGCATTTTGGACGGTGATGGAGATTTTCTTTTATTATCTATTCTTTCTGATGTTTCCCTTTTGTTTGAAGTTGTGGAATTCTGTTTAAATTCAATGTTATTATCTATTCCAGTTTGAAGCTTTTCATCTGACTGTAATTTTAATTCTCCCTGAATGTTACCTTTCACCAAAGGTGATGAGTTTAATTCTCTTGGAATGTTGTTTTTCACTGATTCCAATGATTGTAATTCATTTGGGATTCTAGTATCACTATCACTTATATCATGTACTAATGGGTTGTTTACCTGAAATTCATTTTCACCATTTGCAATGTCAGAATTAATGATGTCATTTGTTGATGTAATTCCCCTTACATTAGCAATTCTAACATGTTTTGATTCTGCTTTATCATTGAGAAGTTCTGAATTTGAATTATGTTCTACAGCTTTTGTTGAGGAAGGGGGGACTTGTGCAGCATTTTTCGTAAAATTATCCAATCTTACACTGTCTGCTTGCGGAATTTTAGACACAGTAGCTTCACTCTGGCTCCTTAATTCATTTCCATTATGAGTGTTTTTGTTCTCTTTAGCATTTTTAATATCCCCCAGGGTTCGATCTTTTGTTGGGCTACAACCCATTATGGAAAGTTATTCACTTCATATTTTTAAGAAAACAAGTACTGGTACGGTCTGAAATGTCTGACACTTTCCCCCACACATATTGATGGTTGCGATGGATTTTGCCAGGTTTTTGAGTACGGTACCTGAAGGAATACCATATAATATTATGGCCTATGCTATTGCCTGTTGATTGAAAGATTGCTTTATTTACCTAGAGGAGAGCTATCCTGAACTTTCTAGAATTTAGAATCTGTGTCAAAAACCACAGGCTGACAAGGACCACATATGATAAACTAGGCTAGTTGAAAATGTGTAGGAGTAGGCCTATTGATGATAGGCCATTTCATTTTCGTTGTCAATCATGGCTAGCCTGCCATATTACATAACACAAGACAATGGTCTTGCATAGACTGGCAGTTCCTATTTATTTTACTGTACACACTTTTATATCGAATCAGGTTGTTATAACTTAATTAGGTAGGCCTACTTGGCTATTCAACAAGTCAGAGCATAGTAAATGAAAATAGTTCTTGTTTTGTTAACAAACGTGGATTAATAAACTCTAGGTAATATTAGGATTAGTAAATAAACATCCATATTTACCAGTTGGCTACACACACTATAAGTATTTGAAATAGGCACTTTTGATCAGCTGTCTTATAGCTAGGAATTTTCTACGTCGATTTTTTTCTGTTGTCAATCACAACATTCTAAAAATATGACAGAGTTACCTCCCTTGTACCGCTAGACTTGATTAACATTGGATTAACTAGCCCTATGTTTTTTGTTTTTTTGTGCATAAACCAAAACAGTCAAAATGGCCAATCAAAATTCAAAACAGCTTATGCAATATTTGTTATTCATTATCAATCCAGTGCTATTTATTTATATAGATAAAAATAGCAAGGTCTCTAAATAGCTTGGGTGAAATGGAAAATACATCCTTTCTTTAACATTTAGAATTTCTCTCTTTCTATGATGGGTCTTTTGCCTGGATAACTTAAGACTGGTAGGCCTAGGCCTACAGATCTGGACCCAAAAAAACTTAGGCCCCCTTTCCATGTATGCATTTCCGAGCATAACTTTTTGTATTTCCATGTGTGGGCCTACAGAAAAATGGCTGCAGTGTTTGCGAAATCGCATGTAAATTACATCATAAGGAAAGAATTCTTCGGTGCAGCTTAGAGCCAGACATTGGCCTACAGTTTTTTTTCAGTCGCTGCCTTTTTATAATAACACCATGTCCAAAAAATCTGCCATTTGAAAGCTAATTTGGCAAAACAAGAGCAGTTGATCAACTTTGTCAAGGAGAACCTCTGTTAATTTGTGCGCCAGAACCTAAACATCTGCATGCACACATTTTGCATGAGAAAAACACCAGTGAAAAAGTCGCTCACCAAGCAACTTATTTTTCCAGGTGTTCTCTCGTGCGAAAATGCTTACATGGAAACACTTCAATCACATTTGCAATAAACCCACTTTTCCACTGGCTGAAATGCACGCAAAATAAAGTGCAAGTAAAGCGGTGCTTCTGAAGGAAAATACTTCAAAGCAACCCTGGCACCTCGACACAATGTTTCATGTTTAAAAAAACAAACTTTCAGTCATTCAAGTAAGAAATTTTTAATAAATACAGCACATCACACAATATGTATAGTGTAGATCTATAAAATTAAAAATCATATAGTAAATCTGATGAATGTGGACAATATAACAGAACTTACATTGATAAACACATAATATTATAAAAGCTTATAGGTATTATGGCGCCTGTTGTTATAAAGCAGCAACAAAGTCTTGGACATCCTCATTCAATTTCAAAAATAGGCTACATGTGTAGCAGTAGAACCCACAATTATAGAAGTACAGTACATGAAACATTTAAGATCCCTCAATTAGTAAAATACAAATTACAGATGAAGTGAAATCCACTATATCTGTGGTTTATTTAATAAAATTTGTATTTATTTTTATAGTGCTTGGATACAGATATTGGTTTAACTTTAAAGCCACTGACAAATAATCATGTGGGTCGGATTCGATCTGATTATAAAGAAGCCCATCAAAAGATTTTGTGTATGTCATCTGCAGGAGAAGGCAGAATTTTCCAACATTTTTAATTCATTATACCTTTGTACATACCAAACGGAATTGAACCATTTTGGGACAAATATTCCTTTCAAAGATCTAACTTTCCCAATACTGCACATTCAAAAAAACTCAAGCTTTACCAGATATTTTAATACCAAATATTCATCTTTGACAACTTAACTGCCATATTTTTGCAGAATATAATGCCTGTGTGAATAATGTTCGGTTGTAGAAGACAGAGTGCTCCTCTATTGGACAAGATCTTCAAAAATGTAATGTCTTATGCATTGGAAAAATTGGTATAAGGTTACAATGAATCCTTACTACAACACAATCAAAAACCAGTTTCTGATATTGAAACAAATAATAAATGTTAAAGTCCACAATGATTGTACTAAAAATTGCCACCTTTCCACTGTAATCAATACCATAATCAACATAAATATAGTATACAAATTGATGTATATAACAAACAATACATTGTGTATTAAAATGTAAACTGATTTAAATTACCCATATTATAGTCTCAGACCAAAAAGTTTCATTTTCTTAATCCCCATTAAAGAGAATATCAATACAATACCTATAACAATGAACAATTTCATACACAATTACCGATATAACACACGACTAAAACACAATCCAGATTCACTTATAAATGACCTTCAATACTTTAACATTGAACAATTTTACACTTGTGGTTTTTTGAGCTATAAGAATTCTAGTCCAAGTGGTTCCAGTCTTAAGCTGTCCATGCTTTGACAATTGACAACAACAAATACTGCTTTATGCTGATGTGTTTAGACCAATACTCATTGAAGCCAAGCCTACTTGTGATGTAGAGCAATCAAAACTAGAGGATTTCTTCTGTAAACAGTATTTCATTTATCTAATAACAAAACAATTAATTACAAATTCATTAGATACTATATTAGAAGACATGTCTCAAAAATTCTATTCCTAGAACTCTTTATTATTTTATTTACGGATAGTTAAAATACAAACAGCTGAAGTGATTCAAATATTTACAAACTTTAGTTTCAGAAAACATTTTGTCATTGTCCTTGAATACTAAAATTTGATACATGTGTCATCTGTATGTAACAAATTCATCTCTTTACTTTAACAATTAACATGAACGCAATAACTTTCAACAAATCACAACAGGGAACTAACATTTGAGTATTAATTTACATTAATCGATTTGAACAATTAGGTGCCTTTTCAGATCTGCAGTGGCGGGAAAGGATGGTCACAGTTTGCATCTTTGACATCCTTTGCAAACCTTCCTAAAGGAATCAAATATTTAGCAATAGTCAATAAAGCTCCGGTTTCTGTGATTTTGAATCTATTTTTGTCTTAAATTGTTTACACTTCTATCCCTAGATGTATGAATAGAAGCATTCGAAAGAACAAACCCCCCAAAAAAATTTGGTACTATATAGGAATCAATAAAATATTGGCACCTTTGGTGCCCAAACTGAAAAATAAACCTTTGTGTCCCCACCCCATCGGCCACTACGATCAGAGGCAGTATGAAATAATAGAAATATTATATGTAATATTACTAGTATTTCAATTTAAATCATTTGTTCGCATGATTGAAAATTAACAAGCCAATAGTGAGGCTGATGTCTCCCGCCAAAATCCTGACAGATGACACATCAATCTAATTAAAATTCAGATCTATATTTCGTTTCGGTTTTTATAATTTCGATGGCCTACACTACATATAGATCTAACAGGTTATAGCGGGAGGTCACGTTCAGCCAGTTCAGATGTCAAGCACGCGACATTTGACCCTATAACCTTAGTCATTCGGTTAACCAATCAGAATCGTTGTTGCTTTGTTTTGATTACTATCGCTGATAATGCCTACCCACAATTCCGCGCAAAAAAGGTCAAACCCTCGATTCGACAGACAATTTGATTGGCTGACTCCTCATTTCAAGCAGAACACGAGTTAAATAACAAGTCTTTCAGATCCTAATGTCGTGAGGACAAGTAAAACGAAATTTTGAACTATAAAAACAAAACGAAATAGGATCTGTATTTTAATCAGATTGATGACACATAAATAAATTGCACGTTTATCTTTTTCAAAAGTATCGAGCAATCAAACTAATTATCAAATATACACAAGTTTCATCACTCTATATCAGATAGAATCAAAGTCAAAGAAATTGACTAGATGAGTATCAACAACAAGTTTGAATATTATAGCTGAATTAGAAAGAGAGTTATAGTGTTTCAGAGTCTCGACCAAACAAATTGCTTATCGCTCTGCTTACTCTGAGCAGAAAATGTTCATTATCAAGCTTTGTCAAGTTTGATCACTCTCACTTAGTCAGAACTAAAGTCATTGTGTCCCAAAGCATCAACCAATCAAATTGCTTGTCTCTGCTTACCCTACGCAGAAAATGCTCATCTTCGAACTCTATCAATGCATTGACCTAATAAACACCTACACCAAGTTTGAAAATTCTAGCTAAATAAGGAGAGTTATGGTGTCCCAAAAAGTGTGATTGGCAGACAGACCCATTTTAATAGTCCCCTCCCTTTCGAAGAAAAAACATTAATTCCCTGTCTGACAAACCCATCATCACTAGAGTGATATATCTATTAAATTTCATGAAACATTCACACGTCAAGTCATAATACAAATTAATTCCATAGGGACACTGATATAACCATTTTGTACAATTACAAATAACACAAAGCACTTAATTTATGAACAACCCTGCTATAGAGAAAGTATCTTTTTATATTTTTACTGAATTCATTTTTAAAGGAGATGAAACACATGCTGTACGAAAAAAATATCTAACTCATTGGTTATGACTTAACAATACATGTACCATATAATATTTAAAAAGACTTGTACACATGGACATACAATCTTCACAGCAAGAAATACAGCAAGAAAACCATATTATTTAGGCAATAACAGTGCACATAGGCTTGGCAATGAAATATATGTGTAATTCTGATAAACCTTTGGAAGAAATTCTGGAACATTAGTTGCCATCACCAAGTTCTTCGAATGAAATTCACATACACAGTATAGAAAATACAGCCATAAAACATGACACAATTATGGACAAAAAGTTACTTGAAGGATTATTTCAGTGACGCTTTGATTAGGGTTCTCAGTTTTATCAAGCAAAGATAAAGACTGGAGAACCCGTGTCACTGAAATAAATCCTTCACAAGTTACTTCAAGGATTATTTCAGTGGCGTTTCGGTGAGAATTCTCCCGACTTTAATCAAGCAAAGATAAAGATGGGAGAACCCTCATCGAAACTAAGCTGAAAAAAATCCTTCAAGTAACTTGTATTTCATATATTTGTATCATGTGTTATTCTCAACCTGTTACTAAATGCCGCTAAAACAATTAATTCATAACAAACATGTTGTGCCATGCTTTGACTATAATACATTGGAATTGTACACACTCTATTAATGTAGCTTGAAATACTGTCAAAGTTGAAGGAAACAGTTATGTTGATTTATTTTATTAGCATTTCAAAAGACTTCTAAGAAAAATTTATAGTCTTTAACAATCACAACATGACTTACAATAAAACTTCACAAACCATAAACACATGTGTATACATATATATATATATATACAATTTTTGTTTATAGGAGATAAAAATTTGCAAAATAGAGAAACAAATATGAAATGTACTTAGTACAAATGTGCGTGAAATGATAGTTAAAAGATTTCTGCAAATTATAACTTATTTGGCACAAAGTCATTGCTTAAAAAACATTTAATTCAATATAAATTAATTGTAGCATATAAAGGCTATATTTCTTTTTGAGTCAATTTAAAAATGGGTGTAAAAAAAATACTTGTATAAATATTTTCAGAAAACAAGTACAAATCACAATTTTATACTGATCATGTGCAAATTATCCTTACTGTATATTCATTGTTTTTTTTTGTTGGGGTTTTTTTTTTTGCTTTTAAAAATTTATCCAAAAATTGAGAAACTAAGATCAGATCTATGTAAAATGTCAACAAAACATAGACATTATGTATACTGAACTAAAAACTTAATCTTTAATAGAGAAATTTCAGCTTAATTTAATATAACTATAAACCAATACCAGACAACAGTATTTTTTTTTTTAAAGAGTGGTAGTGGAAATAAAAGTGGCCATGCTCTAAAAAAATGTTTTAGTTTCATTTTTAGCTTACTGTGTCGCTGTCGACCCTAGAACACAAAATCGATTTACCAATTGATGTAAAACTTTCAACAGACACAGATTGTCTTCCAATAAATGTATCCAAATATAAAATTGACAATTTGACAAAATTCAAAGAGGTCTAATCATATTAACTTCCAAAATTGACATCATAACCTAAAGAGAAAATATTAAATAAATTTACTGAATTTGGATTATAGCAGAGCTTGAAATTATTGCAAATAAACTACACTTAAATTTACCACCCAATATGCATTTTATAATTAATTGATCATTACTGTGATATTTACTATCAACATAATATTTTTAATTGGACACTCATTTCCATAAAAATAATTTCCTGCAACATATAAAGTCAAACTCTTCAACAAAACCTCAGATTCTCCTATGAATGAAGGCAAATATATATATATTCTAATTTATCCAAAACACATCACTCAGTAATAAAAATAATGTAGCCAGTTCTTGCAATAATTTCATGTCTTGTAATTTTCTAATAACAAATTTTACAAAATACATTTAGAAAGTAAACGTTTTAAAGTAAATACATGTAGTAGCCCTATATATTTTCTTTGGAATCAAACATAGATAATCTGTATAAACATTAACTATGAGTTAAAAGCACCTAAATTAATTTCCAAAAGGCACAAAAATGCAATTTCATGCTTTTATGATAGTCTGAATTATTCTGTAGGAGAAAAATAAACAATGTAATGCATGTTTATTGTTAGTCTTTACAAAAAAATGTTATAGCAAATAAGCAATGGAGATTTTAACATGTTACGTATGATACAATTTAAAATTAATTGGATGACTTAATATTTTTCAAGAATTGGTAAAACAATGGAGACTCCCTATGTAGGTTATATTATATTGCAGATACAAACGTGTGCTATCAGAGTCTTGAGACCTGACAATTGAGATTTGATATGTGCTTGCAGAGATTTTATTTACATGTACTTCGAGCCCTGATATAGACAGCAATGGTGTGGGCAGCTCAACCTACGTTGTGGGATGGGGATGGCGATAGAAAAGTAACATTTCTCTAAACATGCAAGGAAAAATTTTTGTTTAGTTTTTGAAGTGGGAGTGACACTAGGTATAATATATCAGATTATTTCCTTGAACACATCTCTCTCAATTTAAAAATTAAAAGTTGTGAAATACATTATAATGGCCTGATCAAGAACTACCTTCAGCTTTTACTAATGAAATGGGATTTAATAACATTCTACGTTTTAAGCTTTTAGAATATAAATATCTCAAACGACAATCATAAACCAGACTGATTTATACTTGGTGTGGCTAGACTGCAAGAAAATATATAAAAGAATAGAAGGTTTCTCTTCATTTTTGATTTAACTATGGGGCGAAGACTTTATAGTAGAGGATTGGGATCCTCCATTACCTCACCACCATATTTTCAGGTTGTATCAAGTATCTATATACCAAATAACAAAAGCCCAAATTCACGATATTTCTAGATGTAACATTTGCATCGAAACAGGACTTAAAAGCGCATTTAGCATTGCAAGATATATTGATATTCAATATATTTATACAAAAAAAATAATAAAGATTTCTTAAGAGCACACTTTAAAAAAGTTCAATTACCAAAACATACTGATGAATAGTACATGTAGTGATGAAGCAGATCAACACAACACTTTGTTTTATCAAAAAAACAAGCAAATATCTTCCCATAAACATGTACAATGTTTACAAAGAATGCTAAGGGTCATATTAAATAGATCTTACATTTAGGTGACGTCGTTATTCATTGGAATACTAAAAGACAAGTATGAATATATCAAGATTACCAGCAAGTTTACCATACATATAATTATTGAATGACAAATATCTGATTTTACAAACAATTATGAAGCATTAATATTAAGAAATCGTTCATCACTAAGTGTGACTTTAAAGGAGCAGCTCCAAATAAATATTAGTAAAAAAAAATAGTTTAATGAGGGTTGATTGATTATCGGTTACACAAACCATAATCCTGGACGTATGCAGCTATCTTAACCTTTGTGACACCTTTTTCGAAAAAAAACCAAACTTTCATTTTTCATGTGGATTAGACAATATGTCCCCAAATTCTACATTGATAGTAAGTTGAATGGATAACCATGTCTGTATACCTGCATTTTTTATAGTGGTAAGTAATTGTAACAATTATCAAGTCTTCCATATTATTAAAAAATGAAATTTCTTAAAATTAAGCAACAGATCAATATTGATTTGAAAATGTTCAGATCTGGTAAAAAGACAATATTATAAAAATTTTGCATTTGATTTGCACACTTTTTTTATGGAACTGCCCCTTTAACTAAAGCAAATAAGCGGTGAATACGACCCTTAGAATGCAAAGAACTGTTTAGCATACAAGAAACTGTTTAGCATACAAATTCCATACTCATCATATACAATTACAAATATTAAGATTTCATTAATTAATCATACACGAATAATATCAGCACTATTATAGTTACACAATGAAGTCAAAGTCTTTTTTGAAACTGATGTCAACTAGATAAAGTTTCACTTCTGTAGTGTGGTTGATCTGATGATATTGTTTCTGATGAAGACGGTAATGTAGAATGAAGATTTTCAACGTCTAATTCAGCTTTGGAAAAATATTGTCCTCCTAAACTTAAAATATCCATATATGGGGGTAGATCTGAATCATTTGTTCGTTCTGAATTGTCATTTACAATCGTTTTTGTTACAGTTTGATTGTTATCACAGAAAACAGGTGTGGATTTAGTGCTTGGTTTATGTAATATATTACTTAAATCAATATTAGGAGCACTACCAATATAGTTCACATTTGGTAAATCATAAGCAGGGTACAATCCTGCTAGTTGATCACCCGAAATTTGGCCGTTCACTTGAAGCTCAGATGGCAACAGATTTTGAGATTTTCTAGTATCATCACTTCTAGAATCGATAAGAATTTTACCAGACACAGTTTGAAAATTTGAATTTATATCATCAAGAGAACTAGCAACCGTAAATTGTGTAGGAGAATCCAAAGTTCCAATTAATTCTGATAAATTATCAAAGAAGACTTTGTCAGGTTCTGACGAAACTGAAACTTGCTTAGAAACAGGTACAGGCAATGGTGTTTGTATTTTTTCATGCAACAGTGCCAGCTGATATGAAAATGGATATTCTTTGGACAATACAGGTTCAGATGAATTTTCCTGAGCATTACTTTCCCCTGTTAAAATTCTTGTAAGTAACTGAGACGAATCACTTGACGTAGTTACAACTACAGGAGTAACACATTCTATTATAGACTCTTTTGGATTATGCTTTTTGGAGGATGGAGCTCTCCCAATCTGCTTTAATGCTTCTTCGTAAGTTGGTAATGTTGATGTCTCTGTTGATGTTGTTCTGGAATTGGAACTGCTTCTCTGGTGAGAAATATTTTCTTTGGGTTTAGGAGAAACTATAATCATATCATCATCTGGTGTTGAACAGGATACACTTGGACTTCGTTGTATAGGAGATTCAGATTGTAATCGAATGGCATTAATGAGTGATAAATTTGGAGGAACTGTATCTCCATTCGTGTTGGTAACAACAAACCGGTTATTGAAACTGGAAGGGTTTAAAGAAACAAAACCACTGGGATCAAGCTGTTGAGCTAACAGCCTCTGATGCGTCTGTAAAGCTGCCTTAGTTAACCCCGGAGCTTTTTTCATGATATTTAATAATTGATTAGCTGTTGCACTTGCAGCAGAGGTCCCCGTCATGGATGGTTCTGCTAAGGTAACTACCGGTCTAATAGGAGTCACAATACGTGGATTAATCAATGGACCAACACCTGTGCTCATTCCTTGTATTGGCATGAACGCATTGGGGGAACCTATATATTCAACAGGACTTTGATTTATGCTGCCTTGTGATAAGCAATGTGGAGACATAATAGAAGATGGCGTTGATGTAGCACTTGGCCTTGGATGTGGTGATGTATGTGAAATTGGGCTAACAATTTGTTGGTCTGTGGTTATGCTATGAGATGATTCTGATCTTCCAATATAGCTCTCTGATACAAGCGTCACTTCAGTGGGTGGTACTGGTGTGGAATTCATAACAGGGCTGGTGTTAAAGCTATGATAGCCAGCATCAGATATTAGGGTTTGGTTCTTAAACTGCTCTACTGAATGCTGCCTCTGTCTCCTTATAGGTTTTCTAGGGGGAGTAGTAAAATCATGTGGAGAAATTGGCTTCTGGGTTATGGCATTAACTGGAGATACAGCTTCAATCCTAACATTTGGTTGCTGTACTGGAAATGATTGTGGTTGTTGTGGGTTTGAAGGTACAGTGAAAACAGGCATGGAGACACTTCTCTGTACAGGTTGAAGTTTATATTTGGCATTAAAGTACTCAGGTCTGTTTTGCCTTATAGGTGGTGTATTTGGTACAATAAATGGCTCTTGCTGGTCTCTTTCTGTTGTTTTTAGAGTAACATTAGGTGGCTCAGTCCAGATCAAATCGGCATTCATACCTTCAGTTTTATTGCTTAAGTTACACGTACTGTCATTGAAACTCTGGTCTGCACCTTCTGTGGAATAATTTGAAGCCCTGCTTTGTGCCCTGGCTGTCAGAGCTTCAGTGACAAACTCAGCTACATCAGATGGGAGTTCTCCCTCATCTGTATTATCATTGTAGCTACATTTAGTATCTAACTTATCAAGGGTTTCAACACACTCCATTTGAGCTTTATGCTCTACTTCTTTCTCTGGTTTCTTGTCGTCATCTCTTATTTTCTTATTCTTTGGTCTACCCAGTAATTCTACAATTTTACTCTGTGTAAAATCCTCATTTCGCCTCTTTGGGATATAATCCATGTTCATTCTAGCTTCAATTGGTCTACTTGGCAGTGGAGATGGTGGTTCTTTAGACAAAGATTTTGTGGGCTGATGAATACTTCTAAGGAGATTAGGATTATCTAATTTAATAGGCTTTTTAAGCAGAGAAAGAAGATTTACTGGATGACAACTACCTTGCTTTTGTTTTTCAGGCATTTTAGATTGTGGATCCACATTTTTGCTAACTTCTGGAGGGTCTACATCTACAAGTTTGTTCAAAAAATTATGAATTCTTTCATCAAGCTGCATCTTTTCTTTCATAAGCTGTTTTTGAGATGGACGAAGAGATTTAGCACTAATACCGATGGAAGAAGTTTCTGTTTTAGAGTTTCTGTTAACAGATTGACAAAGATTCTTATCAACTGCTACTGAATTTGAATCTAGCAGAGCATCATGCTCCAAACTCTCGAGATTAAGATTATTGCTTAAATGTTGTATGTTTGTTTCCGCATGTGAGTTGGCGACACTTTTAGATACTAATTTGCAGCTTTGGCTCATACTTCTTCCATGCTTTGACTGGTTTACATTCTCAGATGTTTCTCCTTTTTGTTTGCTCTCCATCATAGAATTTGTTTTCTTTGAAATTAAAGCTGACCCTTGGTCAGAGCTCTTGCGCTTCCTGTTAAGTGTGTCATTTTCAGACTTACTGACTTCCATCATAGTCATTTCAGGCTGTTTACATGAATTTTCTATTTGGTTAAAACTTATCTCAGACATCTCAGTGTATGTGCTGTTTTTAGAACTTTGGGAAATATTGGGCTGTATGTTTGTTGGTCTTATGTATTCCTGACTTGAAACTATTGTTGAAGTAGTGATGGTTGTGGGTTCCATACTACTCCTAACAGTGCTAATATTGGAAGATCTTTTCATTTGGTTTTGACTGGCAGGGTAAAATGTCAAAATGCCTGAATTTTCCTTGGAAGAGGCATGATTGTGTGTTGACATACTGGTTATGGCAGTGGTAGTAACAGTTTGACATGGTGACACAATGGTGCTGTTTTTTGTGGTCATGCTCTGCTGTGCAGATGACCCTAATATGATAAGAACGTCATTTGTTTTGGTACCTGCAGCAGATGCTGGAATTCTTAAGATTTGTGGTGTTACAACTGGTAAAGATCCGGTTACAGTGCTAGTTGCTTGCGGAGTTGGAATAGTAGTGAAATGTGTTCTTACTTCTTGAGCTTCTTTAGCTCTTTTCTCTTTCAAAATTGCTGCAACAGGTCTGCTGTCATAAGTTGGAGCTTCAGCTGGCGGTTTTTGAGAAACTGATGTTTTTGTTGGTGTAACTTTAGGTTTGATTGGTGTAAATCTATTTTTGGATTTTCTAGGTGTTTGTGGGGACAGCGATTTAGATTGAACAGTAGATGAGACTTGTGAACCCGATAAAGGATCCAGTGTTATTTGCTGTGTGTTTTCAGATTTGAGTATATCATAGGTCATTTCTTGATCATTCTGGATCTTTTCAGACAATGTTACTCCAAGAGATACGGACGGATCATTACTGAAGGCTGATTCTTTCCTTTGATTTGAGACTGGAACAAAAGCACTTCGAGTGGAAGGAGTGGATGGTAAAATGATTATACTGTTTTCGTTGGACATAGCACTATTATCTACACATATAGCATAATTTGAATATTGGGTAATATTTTCTTTTTCATTAGTGTCCATTGCTTGAGAATCACCCCTAGTAATGTTTTTGTTTTCGTCTGATTTATGACCAATGACTTGTATCACAGATCGTTTTTGCACAACACTATAAGGTTGTTGAGATGAACTCGATGATTCACAAGTAGAAAGTGATGTATTGGTAAATATATTATTATGAGATGTAATGGGATAATTATCTTTTTCTACATTCACAACAGTAGCACTATCTGAACACATAATAACTGGTTCAATGGGTTCAGTGGTTTTCTGTTTAGCAGAATTGAGCACAGATATATCAACAGTATTTCTACCATTGGTGGTAGCAGAGTTTGTTTCATTTGACTGACTGTCACTAAGTGAACGCCGTCTGTTTTTAGACGAATCACTATTGGGCGATTGAAGAAGTTTGGATATGTCACGTGCAGCACCTTTTCCTTGGAATGATTGTTTCAGATTTTTTGGAGACAAAATGAGTCCTCTTGATTGTATTAGTTGTTCATGCTCTTGCTCATTCTCGTATTTCTGCTGTTGGAGAATTTTTTTCTGTTCTTTAACAATTTCTCTTTCCTGTAGTTTTCTTTGTAACTGCAGTTGGGTTTCTCTGTGCTTATTTCCATTGGACGGACTTGAAAACAGCATAGAAACAGGAACTGAAAGGGAAAAATATTATTTAGACTGAAAGGGAAAAATATTATTTAGACTGAAAGGGAAAAATATTATTTAGACTGAAAGGGAAAAAATATTATTCAGACATCCATTTTTATTTAATAAATAAGTTGGGATTATTACAAAATTACTATTCAACTGATGTGTAAGGCTTCGTACTGAAATACCATCAAAATTTAGTCAAATTGATCAATCTTGTCAAGTTCATGCCATTTCAATTTACACCATCATCATCATAGAGAGAGTCGATAAGTTAATAATAATTTTGAAACATTCTACATACATGACCATTTAATTTTTTATACAGGTTTTGATGTAATCGATTTTTAAGTAGATAGTACATACAGTAGAATCTGTATTAAGCAGCCACGCAAGGGAATCAAGGGAATTTTCATGACTGACCGCTTAAAGGATTGACCTCATAAAATCTCAGTGTTTGTTAGTGCTGATATCAATAAATTTTAGGCATCAGTACTTGCATCGATAAATTTGGCGGTCGCTAAAACTTGCTTGGAACAAAAATTCTTTGACTCAAATCTTTGTGATATAACTTCTATAAAAGTGTTACTTTGTACCAACATTGATAATACTGTCTACCATTGTGATGTATTCGATAATATTTGTCCATTTTTTGAAGAAAATTCATGAATTAATTACATTTTATCGAAATGGCACATGTCCAATAAAAACCATCGCAGAATTTGTTGCCGATTTTCAGGAGGTGTAACTCTGTATGTAATAAAGGTGGCGCTAAAACTTTTGTTTTAGCAACAAAGTGGCAATGAAAAATAGATACTAGATGATCAAGGCAAAACTCGGCTGTGACGATACTTTTGGTTTATTCAATCAGTATCAAATAATGTTTCGTTATGTGTGAAAATAATGATCAGGGTATGTCATTTAATAAAACAAAAGAAGATAATCCTAGGTTTATAGTTATTTCCACAGTTCTTTGTACCTGATCGCTGGGGGGACAGTTAATCACAGGATTAGCCAAGGTGCTACACTACAAAGTAAGACAAGATGGTAGCATTCAACAATGGCCGTTGAATGGGCGATGTTTTGTTAAATTTATTAGTAAAATAGTGACCGTTATTCGCGTTAGAGGAGTGACCATTAATCAAAGAGATGAAACAATAGAATTTCTACGGGGGGAATTAATCGTGACCACTTACAAGATGTCCCTGAATAGGAGTGACTGCTCATACAGATTCCACTACATTTTTAAAACGCTTATGGACCAAGTAGTTGGGCGCCCTTTCAGTGCATTTTGGAAACATTTAAACTTCTCAATCAAACAAATAAAAGTTTAACAAATGGTTACCTTTGGAACTGTGCATTCCAGAGTCCTGCATAGCTGCAAGAACCGTAAAGGCTGCCATTGACTTGCTGTTAACGTAATGGTTACCAACCAAGTATTCTGATAGCTCACCAAGGCTGTTGAAATGAGAACCAAGTAATTTTTGAGCCCATTCACAAACAAGTTGACAAGATGCCAAAAACAATTCATCCTCTTCACTACCTTCATCCTATAAAATTAACAAAATAATTAATTTATGGTACTCTGTTCCTTGTTGTCTTACCATTGATTTTGGACAAACTCTAAAATATGACATCAATAATTGAATAAATGAAATAGGGTTTAACATCATACTTTTCACCACAAATGGACTAATGTGAGCTTTAATATGTTAAATGTGATCTAACACTAATTATATTAATTTCATTACATATTTTTTGTTTTCCACCATAAACATAGGCTTGGGGCAATGTACATGCACCAGATGCCTAGACTGTGACAGCTTAATCTCTAAAAGGAATATCATTCAATAAGGTACGTATATGGTGTGTGTTCAAATATGACAATGAATAAAATTCATTGTAGATGACATATAAGCAAGATTTCAAGGCAATTTGCTTGCAAGATTAAAGTTTTGAAGTGTAGAATATTTTGCTACAGCAGATATATTACAGCAGAAATTTTCATTATTCTTACAAAACATATTACTGCATCCCACTTGAGGTTAAACTTATTTCCTTATGCATATATTTCTTGTCAGCGCTCGCTGTCGATCACCATTTCCGTTAGTGCGATAAAAATATAATTTTGGCTATAAAAAATTTTCAATCTGGCGAAATTTTTGGTGATAACTTTTTCCTGTATGGCAATTCTTTTTTAACCGTGGCGATAAAATTTTTCTTGCCAAAAAGCTTTGATTTCCTCGCTGTGCACACACGTTACAGTCTATCGCACTTGGCTGAGTCAGTTATCAATCAATTAGGCACCAATCCTTTGTCTCTTGATCAATCTCGGATTAGTGTTGTTTAGTATACAGTAAGAGTAGTAATAAACTAATTAAACATGCATTATGCAAGAGCAAAATCTGCTTATTAAAAGTCTTTCTTTAGGTCTGAAATGTTATCTAAATTATCAATTAGACATTAATTAACTTATCCAGACCATAATAAACTCTCGATGTCAAGGCTAGCCTTCCATGTTGGCTGGATTAGATTCCTATATGCCTCTTAATGGCCATTGATAATTAAATCAAAAGATAGGTTGCCAGGCAACGAAACATACGCCCACAGCAGCTAAATCGTCCGGGCAGTCAACAATTTAAAGTCAATCGGATATTAACTGTGGCCTCTAGAACGTCCACAAGTGATCAAGGGCCATAACCCTGGCACTAATTATCGGAAATTGCTGAAAATCAATAAGCTTCTTCGTTTTATGACCTTAAACACTGTGTATAAATCGGATTAACTTCGGCCTCTAGAGCATCCACAAGATTTTTTGAAGTGATCAAGGGCCATAACTCTGGTAGTTATTATCGGAAATCACTGAAAAACAATAGGCTTCTTCGTCTTATGCCCTTAAACACTGTGTATAAATTTAAAGTCAATCGGATATTAACTTTAGCCTCTAGAGCGTCCACAAGCAATTGTGGACGCCGGGCCGACGGATGGACCGACAGACGGACGGGGGCGACAACAAAAAGTGGATAATCAAGACTATGCTGTTTATTTTAATGATTTTAGCAATGATGACCAAGGCTATGCAAAAATTTCAGCTTCGTTCTCAGCTCATTGTGGATCAATTTGACTGAAATTTTCAGCAAATTACCTTTATACTTTCTAGTTTTTAACTATTATAGTGAGAGCTGTCATCTCTTTATCTTATCTCCCATAATGTATCTTTAAGAGACAAAAGATTTAATTATTTGTATCCAAATACGAATCAGTGACTTTTTTTGACGGTTTCTACATACAGTATTCAAAATGGCGGAAACTAGAATAATACTTGTTCCATTTGTTTGGGATTATTTGATTATGACGTCTGTTTTACATTTTCCTTACTTCTGTTGCCCGTATCATTATAAATGAAGCCAGGTTTGTTGTTAGAGTTTATGTGGAAGTGGACGTTATACTCCAGAAACGAAAGAAAGTCAGTAATCATCAAATGCCAAGGGTCGTAAGATTGAAGAGCCTTCATCAACATCTGATAGAAGAATGTCAGATTATTTTAGTATGTCACCATCAAAATATTCCACGTCTACAGATGATACTAACATGATCAGCCCTCGTCCATCTAATAAAATTACATCCTTGAATGTTGAAGCGATATGAAGCCTGCATGTACTAGGCTACCTCAAAAGTTTGTAACAGAAAAATATTTCGAAAAAACATAAAAACTTAAAGTGGCATTATGGAAGGCTTAATAAAAAAAATCTGAATATACTAGTTAGAAAAATATAACATAAATAGAATATGCTGATAATTTCAGTCAAATTGCACCACTCTGAACCGAGATATTACCTTTAGAGTTTTAGAACTCACAATTCCTGTGACAACTGCAGACTGTGAAAGAGTGTTTAGTTGACAAAATATTAATTATATAAAAACAAATATTCATTAAAAACAAATACAAAACAAAAAGATCATAGCTACAAATATTTTTCATAGGTTACCTTTATTTTTCTTGAACTAACTTCCAATTCTGGTAATGATGGTGGCTGAACTTCAAGTTTTTTCCGTAACCCACTGTAGCAATATGTTTGACTAGCTAAGGAAAAGAATTTTACATTACATATATGGGGTTTTGACAAGAGGACCACAGTAACAATAAGGAAGGTCATCTGTCACAAGGACCTTTCTCAGGCAACACTGGGTTTGAACCCCTGATGTCTTGGTTAGTGAGTCAGTGTACTACTCACTGAGCCACTGTGTAACTACTTCACGCTATAAACTTGGGAGATAACTTCATAATTTGCCACCCTGATTCTTTGAATAGTAGTTGAACAGTTCTCATTAACATTTCCTGCATATCCCTTTACTTCTCATACATAGGGTTTAAAGTCAGAATGTAAGTTGCGACAGAAAAAAAAAGTTTCTAGATGACGGGTCTCAGTGCATTCATCAGTTTGTTCACAGAAAATATAAGGTTCAGAATGGAAGCATTACATAATCAACCACAAAAAAAAATAATTATAAAGGATATCTGGACTGTCCTCTTTGTCCAAGTCGTCTGGCTTTCACATTTGGAAATACACACTTCATAACTTTCCCAAAATCTGCTGGACATAAAAACTTCCTATCATGACTGTCACAGTACTCTCTGAAAGTTTAAATGATTAAAGTAATGAACTGAAGAAAGATGGAATAAAATTCAATTGTTACAATCTAAATGAGCAAATTTCCACATAGATAACTCTCTCTGAGAAGTTAGTGACATTGTACAAAAATTGCTTTAATCAACACTCGGACACTTGTTCGATAAAAGATCCATATCAAAACATCTGTGTATGAATGATATTTTGCTTTGATCTAATATTTCACCATATTTATTGATGATTATATAAGGTGATATAATTGGGAGACATCACTTTTTTGGTGTAGTCAAACTTCTGTCCACTACAAAGTGATAGATAAATACATACTTATAATCATCGTAAACTTCGTGTTTTGGAACACAGATTTCACCGTCTTCTTCTAAATGACTTCTTATCCATGTAAAAGCTTGAGCTTGTTCTACTCTATTTGACGAATGTAGGAAAGAATTTGGTGTTCTAAAATAAATTTTAAAAAAATACAAATGACATAACAACTCACCCTTACTAAAACATTGATACGACAGCTTTAATTACAAAATCTAAATATTCAACCTCTTTAAATTGATTATAATTTTTTTTATTCAAGGCTGTCGAAAATTTCCCACAAGGTCATTTGGATCACAGTCTAGAATGCCAGCAACCTCTACGCATACATAAAAGATCTGAACTACAAACAGTGCAATTGTCTTTAGTCTATAAAGTATTGATACCCATTTTTCTTTAATTATTTCATTCCATATATCTTAATACTTGCTGAAGTAAAGAGCTGTAATTGTAATTTACTTACTGCCTCAAAACTTCTTCTGTAGCAGAACCTGTAGGAAGTTTCAGATATAATAGTAATTTTTCAACATCAGACAACTGGCTCACTTCACCCTGAAAATTTGAATTATGAAACTAGTGATTAGCTAAAGTACTAATAAAAGAAAACAATAGTAAACAGATTAAATAACAATGTCTCGATCATGTACAAGCTCTGTTCATGTGAAAACATACCTGATGTTGATTACTGTTCTGAAAACTGAGATTTAGGATAAAAAGTAAATATAAATTCAGTATTTGATATTAATGAAACTACCATTATTGTTGTCTGGGGATGAATTGTCCTATAGGACAAATACTCATGAGACGAATTGTCTGGGGACAAATTACCCTATCCTTGGAGACGGGTTGTCTGGGGATGAATAGCCATAGGGTACAAATCCTTGGTACGAATTGTCCAGGGAAGAAATGTCTTCATGTACAAGTTGTGCGGGGATCATTTGTCCAGAGACAAATTACTTCAAACCAAACCTTTTGTTTAAAATCCATAAGTTAAACTGTCTGTTATTATACTAACTCATACTTACCAAAATATTAGATATTCTATCTTTGCCCTCAGAACTGAAAAAAAAACAGCCGCAATTTTAGGAGGAAATAAATTCAATTAATTCAATGCATACAAAGAAAATTGAAATGAAGTTTTTATTTGTCTGTGAAAAACATTATTTTAGTTAATAATTGAAATATTCCATGATAAAGCAGATTGAAAGGTCTTATATTTAAAGCAACTTCATCCAATTTCCTTCATTTCAATTTCAAAATTTGAGCAAGTCCCCTCAGCCAGACAAAATCCCCAACAACAAGACAAAATCAAAAGACTGATGAAGTTTATACCCCTATATATAACTGTCTACTATAGAAATTCATATACATGTACACCAAGTACTACACCGTCTTCTTATTTAATGAATAAAAAAATGATAACTTAGGGTACATCGTACCGATAGCTAAATAATTTTCTATTACAAATAACAAAAATATAACGTCTTTGAGAATACCTGTTACTCATACTATCTCTACAGCACATACTGTATGCCCATTTCTTATACTTATAATGAATAAATAATAATCAATACTGGTAGATAAGACCAAATTTATTACAAATATCAAAAATCATTATGTTTTTAATAATATCTATTATGCATTCATACTATGTGTGTTTTTGTTCAATACTGTAACAACAGTAATTTTCATCTTGACATTTTAGAATAGCAAGCTTTATAGTTTCATACTCATAGTCTGACTCATGCAATAAATTTGATGTCAGATTCCAATTCCTTGATGACAGAGGAATATACTGTGTTCTTATTTCACTATCCTTTCTACATATACATGATATTCATCTGAAAACTTGATTCTTTAACGAAACATCCCTAGAAATGTCAAATGCATTATCATTGTAATAGTTTACCCTAGCTGTCAGTGTCAGACACACGCCAGACAGCACCAGACTGGCTTTCGTTACCCTTGTTTATTCTTTCATAAGGAAGGAAATTATTTACATACTACAATAAAACCTACCTAACAGAGGTTTCAATTCGTTCTTCGATGTTTCCAAGCTTACGTTTGGCCTGTACATCCCCAGGTCGTGTTGTCATCTCTATCCCATTATTGCCAATCAAATTCTTCCCACCTTCATTTTCATTGTAAACACACTGGTGTTGTCCGTCGGATCCCTCTACTTCGCTGTTCTCCGAGTCAATTTTCTGCCATTGTGGACAATTATTATTTACTAAGTCATTGTTTCTATCATTTACATCGCTACAGTCCTGATTCATAGTATTTTAAGATAGAAATCTAGAGTTAAACATGATAAACATTACACATGTTGATTTTACATTCAGAAATGTACAATGCCACTGCTGTGCGCATGCGTAAGTAATGTAGTGAGGGCACCTGCCAATGTCGTAAAACAGCAGCTATGTTATTTTGTACAAATGCTCAGACAGTACCCCTATGTGACTGTCCGTTATTATTCTACAGATTTTCTAGTGATAGGCATGTAATTTTATACATAGTGGAAGTGTTAATGGTTGTATAGTAAATTATTCAAAAATATAAAAATTACGACATTATTGTTTACGTTCGAAACAAGATGGCCACAAGAAATGAAAATGTAAAAATTCCTGTCTATTTATTTTATTCTTTTGCAATGAAAAAGGATTATGAAATACCATTTTTATATTGTACAAGCTAAAAATTGATAACTCACGATTGCAGTAAACTGTAGTGGAGGATGTCCTACGAAAAGTACGTTTTAGACCCGCGTTTCTCAACCTGGGGTGAATTCACCCCCAAGGGGGGAATGGCTCGCGTCCAGGGGGGGAATGACCACACTCCCAATAACTTCAAAAATGGTCATATAAAGGTTGTGCAGTTGTTCCAGCAGTCCTATGAGAGGTGAAGTTGCATTTCAAGATTTCAGTTGTCAACTTTTTCTCAGTTTCAATTTGAACTGATGATCGTGCTCGATCCGCCCATCAGTGGTTGCCGTGTGATAGCTAGTTTACTTGGCTGTGTGAGTGGGAAACAGTGCAGGTGTCCATTGTCATTGTATGGCTAGCTCATTCAACAGACGAATCCACAATTTAGTTTCATTTTGAATTCTTATACGTGCTTTTGATTTCATGTGATTTTGATTCAAAATCATGCTTCCAATCCAAAGAAGCGTAAACACCAAGAAGAGTATGCATCGTTCGATAGCAGGCGCGGATGGCGTCGAGAAGCCTCAGTATTTCATCTGTGGTAAGGTTTCCGGGCTTCGCGACTCAGGCGCGGATCCAGGATTTTTTGCAGGGGGGGGGGCGGGTCTAGGTTTGATAATTGCTTAACTAATTGCGCTCAACCGATTAACGGGGGGTTTGGGGGCCCTCCCCCAGAAAAATTTGGTAAATTATATTCAATTTGGTTCATTCTGACGTATTTCCGGAAGGTAAATTCCAAAATTACAGGTCTAAATCGCCAATAAAATCGCATAAAAAATTTTCAAGCCTGAGCAGGGGGGGTCCGGACCCCCTGGACCCCCCCCCCCTCTGGATCCGCGCCTGCGACTACGGCGCTCGCAGTGACCGGCTTCTCCGTCACTGCTCCGTGGTCAGTAACCTCCTCAAAATTCTGGGGGTAAATGGGTCGGTTGAGAATTCATTTAGGGGTGAACGGTGAGAAAAGGTTGAGAAACGTGGTTTTAGACAGTAGGCCTACGAGTACAGGCTACGGCTACTACTAGTACTACTGTTAGTACTACGTCTACAGTACATACATAAACTCAAATAAACATTAAAATTAAATTTAATGTTATTGTGTATACCATCGACTGGTAGCCTAATTTGCTGAGGGGCCTCATTGGCACAGGGCCCAAATTCGGTGGCCTAAACTAAAGCTAGTAAAACATTCACGGGGTCATCGATGTTCAATAATTTGATGCACATTTGTCGGGGAGGGGGGGGGGGGTAGTTTGGCAATGAAACAATATACACCCAAGTCCCAGGTCCAATTCACTTGGGGTACAAGTTAACTCATCTGCAATAGTTAACGTTATCGTACCAACACGTCATCTACAAATGATATTTTATATCCAAATCATAGCTCCAGGTCACGGCAGGTGTCATTATGGCACTTTTAGCATTAAATGTTGACAGTCTACAAAACATGATATATAATGTATAAGTGTGTCAGGGGAGAATGTTATATACATATAGTAATTTACATATAATTGTTTCATTGATTTTTGATCAATTGATTTATCTACAGCTCCGCAATGCAAGAGCATCAAGTGCTAAAAAATCAAATAATAATGCCCAAAGCACAACAAAAAGTAAAAGTGCAGGGGATATTTTGAGTAGAGAAGAAGAATACAAGTAAGTTCAGACTAGACAAACTGCAGGATTTCATTTAAAATTATTGTCAACATTATTTGTAATTTGGCAATACTATATACCGGAAAACACCAAAAACACTGGAAAACAATCGGAAAACAACAGAAAACTACCAGAAAACCACATGTTATACTGAATACCAGAAAAACACTAAATACCGGAAAACACACTTATAAGTACCGGAAAACACCCTAAATAGGTAACCAGGAGCCAGGTACTCTGTGTGCGGGGGTTGGGGTTAGGTTTTTCCTATTTAGGTTGTTTTCCGGTATTAAGTGTGTTTTCCTGCATTTAGTGTTTTTCCAGTGTTTCCGGTATTCAGTATCACATAGTGTTTTCCGGTTGTTCTCCGGTGTTTTCCAGTATATAGTAGTATAGCCCTTGTAATTTGACATTAGAATCAGAGCAATGCTATACATGCCAGATATAAAAGATTTGATGTACCGGTACAATATATTTCAGAAAATTATGAAGTTTTTTGGGTGTAAATGATATTTCATTTTTAATTAATAAGCTGAATGATATTTTACAATGAGAAATAATTTGGTGCAATTTAGTACTTTGATTGAACCATATCTCTTTCTTTGTCAACAAGAGATATTTTAATTTATTATCTATTTTGTGCGTTAATTTATGTAACTCATTTATTTCATTAAGACGATTGAATGAAGAACTGGAAGCAAAAACAGCAAGTCTTGTTAGAGAAGCAGAACAGGTTATGGTACGTCAAAACTACATATATACATGAATGCAATCAACTAACTTACTAACATATTGAGATGTTTTTTTAAAATTATTAAGATTAATTCCTTTCCTTATAGCGGGGACAAGAAGCTACATTATCTAGATCAAGATTGTTAGACAACATTAGCCCAAATGATTTCCTTAAGTAAGTGTTATAATAAATATGATTATAAGTGTATAAATAGTATATCTTTTGCATTGAATTTTGTTCAGATTAATTGTTTATTTAGATTTTAAAGCTGCAATTTCATATTTTTAAGTTATATTTTTAAAATATATTAAAATAAAGCCTTAAAATAGATGGTGTCTATAAACAGTCAAACCTTGTTAAAGAATAATCCTATAATTCACTATTGCCAGTTGAGAAATTGGCAAAAATATCACTTTCAACATTAAATTCAAACGTTTGAAGATAGCTAATGCATGGGGGGAATGGGAAAACAAGGAGGTAATTGTGTTATTATTTCCGATGTGAAAGATGTTTCAGTGTGAAAAATAATGCCTATGATTGTGTAATAAGTAATAGTGACTTGACAACCTATTGAGCAAAAGACATAGAAATAAATATGTTTTGACTTTCTTGGAAAATATGAAATTCCCGCTTTAAACTGTTATACTTTTAATTGAAAATAAGAGATGCATGATAAGCATCAAATTTGGTCATTTTAATTTTTGTTCAGACATGTATTATTTTATAATTGCATATTATACTATGTATTTATGAAGTCCATAATTTCATGCATATCAAGTAATTCTAGGATTTTGACAATGGATTAACAGGCCACAATAAATTTTATTTTTGCATGTTGTGATATGTATTATAAGGAGAATAATTTGAAGTACATCAAATATTTCAGAGATTTTGATGATGAATTAACAGGTCGCAATGAAGACACCACACAAAAGGTAAGATGATATAATTATATAATGATAGTATTTTTATTTATATTTTTAAAAAATCAGGGTTTTTTTAATTATTAAATATTGTTGATTTGTTATTTAATACTTCTTGTATCTTTTGATACGTTCATGATTTACTGGGTTTCAGGCTTCTGGTCGACCAGAATCAAAGGCATCTAATTCAAGACCGCAATCCCAGAACAAGAAACCTCCATCAGCAAGGTTATTTTTTTTAATTATCATAATCTAGTAAACATGTAATATAAAGAAATAAAATCAGATTCACTAGACAACAGAGGTCACTCCAGTCCTGTTCATACTGCTATTGTCTTGATACACAAAAAACATGTCTAATACTCAAGACTGCCCATTTTCTTTCATTTTTTCCACAAAGCAAACCCAGTCAAAAGCCCTTGGCATTTTTTGGAAGTCTGATATTTAAATTTATCCTTAATATGGGTACACTTTCTTACCTTGGACCCCTGTCAAAAATTATACGGGACAAAGAAGTATTGTCATGCTTTCTGGGTGAAGTTTACAGAAAATAAAATGAATATGGAAAAAAACAAGTGCATTATTCTATACATGTCATTATAATCAAGTTCAATTGATGCCGCAATAGAATATACTTCCTGAAATTCATTATATTATAATGTACAGTCTGGACTTCACCCTTACCTGTACATTTACAATTATCGCTCAGCCCCATTTTCTTGAAAGGATTGATCCGTTATTATTATTTCTATTATGTCTTTTTTCCCCCAGAATGGGTGTAATACACAGCACGAGTCACAAACACAAAGCCAAGTGAACATTGGTTAATAATTATCAAAATATGTTTATTGGCTTTAAGTCACTCATTCAATGTGTGTATTTATTGAATTATTGTTGAATTTAAATCCACTGACAGAAACAGGAGTAAAGTTTCAGCTAAGATAAATAAAGCAGAAGATGTGGCCGTACCAGATGAAACATTTTTAACAGATTTCAAGGATTTTTCTTTGACTAATACCATATCTAATATAGAGGGTCAACCCTATCATTCTGATGATGAAGGTGATGACATTCTACCTCAAGCTGCAGCAGATATGGGTTCAGGTTAATATATGTTTTCAGATTTGTTGCCTTTAAAAAATCCAGATTTTGGCAAAAATGCAGTCAGATAGGGAATATCTTGATATTTGATACCATTTCCACCACTTTTGATGTTATCCAAGAATTTCAATTTTGTGACCTAAGAAGAAAAGTAAGTCTTATATTGACAATGTTCTGTGATAGCCATGTTTTATATAATAATGGCTACAGTAGCAACGGTGCATTAACAGTCGTTCGGATGGGACGAAAAACTGAGGTCCCGTGTACAAATTGGCGTGCACGTAAAAGATCCCTTGGCAGTTGGAATTCGATATATGAGTAGGCCGTAGCGCCGCTGTCCGGGCAAAATTTCCCTCATAGCACACTGTATGGCATATGCCCGTCTTCCATTAGCCCAGGTTAGGTGCAGAAGAGTAGGACGTCAAACCCCATTTCATTTCATTTATAATTAATATTTCAGAGGCTACTATCAGATTTTTAAAAGCAAAGCTAAGAGTAATGCAAGAAGAATTAGATAGATTAAGCCGTGAATGTAGCAAAAAGGTACTGTTGTGTCATTCTTATTTTTTTCAAGTTCATACATTTTGTTTATAATGAAATTAATAGTTGCTAAGCATTTCATTTTATCTTAGGGATTCACACTTTAATTTTGTCAATTTCATGAAGGTTGGCTATAAAAAACCAAAATTATCTATGAGGGTGTAATATACACTAAGTATCAAATAACTATTAGTCATGAGTTTATAGGAATTCAATTTTTGTCATTTTCTTAAAAGGAAGAAGAGAATCAACAAGTGGTCTCTCGATCAAAAGAGATGGAAGAGGAAAGAAATAGATTACATCGAACTGTTGCCTCACAGCAAACACAGATAGATAAATATAAAAAAATTGCAGAAGATGCTAAAAGTGTTTCAGATAGTCTTCAAAATCAACTGTCTGCTCTTCGCAAGGTTACTAAATTTTATTTTAATTGTTGGAATTTTATCCCATTATTTCATATTTTAAACTCTGAAAATATATTACCCTACCATTGTTCAGAAGATTTTTATACGCCCACATTTTCATGTGGACGTATATTGTCGTCGCCCCTGTTCGTCCGTCCGTCCGTCCACAATTGTTTGTGAACAGTCTACAGGTCACAATTTTTATCCGATTTCAATGAAACTTAAAATATAGGTTTATCACCCTAAGATCTCGGTTCCTTTCGATATTGGCATGTATCGGACTGTAACTTCATGGGTTATGGCCCCTGATTGTACGAAAAATCATGTTTTTTAGCTTGTGAACAGTGTAGAGGTCACAATTTTGAACCGATTTGGATGAAACTTGAAATGCTTGTTTATAAACCAAAGATCTTGGTCCCTTTCGATATTTGCGCCAATCGGATCGTAACTTCCTGAATTATGGCCCCTGATTGTTCGAAAAATCGCCCTTTTTAGCTTGTGGTCCCTCTGGAGGTCAAAATTGTTATCCGATTTAAAAAAACGTTTGATTATATCACCATTCCATGGTTATGAAGGTTGAGTTCGAATTTCATGAAAATCGGACCAAAATTGACGGACAAAATGGCTGCCGTTTGTACGCGAATAGTGTGAAAATATGTTATATCAAGGTTGTGGACCTTATAGAGGTCACAATTTTGAACCGATTTTGATGAAACTTGACATGTATGTTTATAACCCAAAGATCTTGGTTCCTTTCGATATTTGCGCCCATCGGATCGTAACTTCCTGAATTATGGCCCCTGATTGTCCGAAAAATCGCCCTTTTTAGTTGTGGTCCCTCTGGAGGTCAAAATTGTTATCCGATTTAAAAAAACGTTTGATTATATCACCGTTCCATGGTTATGAAGGTTGAGTTTGAATTTCGTGTAAATCGGACCAATATTGACGGACAAAATGGCCGCCGTTTGTACACGAATAGTGTGAAAATATGTTTTATCAAGGTTGTGGACCTTATAGAGGTCACAATTTTGAACCGATTTTGATGAAACTTGACATGTATGTTTATAACCCAAAGATCTTGGTTCCTTTCGATATTTGCGCTCATCGGATCATAACTTCCTGAATTATGTCCCCGGATTGTCCGAAAAATCGCTTTTGTTAGCTTTTGGTCCCTCTGGAGGTCAAAATTATTATCCGATTTAAAAAACCATTTGATTATATCACCGTTACATGGTAATGAAGAGAGAGTGTGAATTTCGTGAAAATTGGACTAGAATTGACGGACAAAATGGCCGCCGTTTGTACACGAATAGTGTGAAAATATGTTATATCAAGGTTGTGGACCCTATAGAGGTCACAATTTTAAACCGATTTTGATGAAATTTGATATGTATGTTTATAACCCAAAGATCTTGGTTCCTTTTGATATTTGCGCCCATCGGATCATAAATTCCTGAATTATGTCCCCTGATTGTCCGAAAAATCACTTTTGTTAGCTTGTGGTTCCTCTGGAGGTCAAAATTATTATCCGATTTAAAAAACCGTTTGATTATATCACGGTTTCATGGTAATGAAGAGAGAATTTGAATTTCGTGAAAATCGGACCAGAGTTGACGGATAAAATGGCCGCCGTCTGTACGGGAATTGTGTGAAAATATGTTATATCAAGGTTGTGGACCCTATAGTGGTCACAATTTTGAACTGATTTTGATGAAACTTGAAATACATGTTTATAACCTATAATCTTTGAATGGCATTTAGCGATTGAACATAATATAACACAAAACACAGTTCTATGGATAACAATCACTATATTATACACACACGACGTTTCGACAAGAATTCACTGGTCGTTATCAAGCATACCCGAAAAGTGTAAAAATATGGTATATAGGTTGTGGAACCTGTAGAGGTCACAATTTTAAATCAATTTTGATGAAACTTGAAATACATGTTTATAACCTAATGATCTTGGTTCCATTGCATATTTGCCCATATCAGATCGTAACTTCCTGAATTATGGCCCCTGATTGTACGAAAAATCACCCTTTTTAGCTTGTGGTCCCTCTGGAGGTCACAATTATTATCTGATTTAAATATATCACAGTTACACCGTAGTTATGGGTGAGTTTGAATTATGATTTTCTGATGATTACTTAAAATGCAACAACTCTTGTTTACTACCCGGACGATTTGGCTGCTGTGTGGGCGTATGTTTCATTGCCTGGCAACCTATTTTTTGTATAGTAATGTGGAGTGGTTTCTATTCCCAGATTGTATGCGACAAGGAGTAGGGTCACTTAGACATTCTGGTGGGTTTTCTCTGGGTTCTCCAATTTATAATTATAGAGTAATTTTTAGGGCTGTAATCCCACTCTGAGAGTCAATCTAATATGCTATTGTGTGATTACTCACCACTACAGCTTGCACCTATATGCACTGTAATTCATCTTGTAGGAAAATGAACAAATGAAGAGAACACAGAAACAACACACAGCCAATCAAAGTGCCACAGAGGTTCGCTTGAACAGAGCTTTAGAAGAAATAGAAAGATATAAAGAACAGTTACTGAAAGCCAAATCTTCATCAAAAGTAAGACTGAATTAGATTTTTGAATATATCGCAGACCATTTTTGTATAACTTAATCAGTATATATACATAGATATGTGTGTTTGTTTTCAAACCTATTTATATGTTCCCAGGATATTTCCAAAGTGTTATCTTGAAGGCAGACATTTTGTTTAAGAAGCCATTAAAATAGCTTTGAATTCTGCAATATGTGATATCACTCTGGCTTTCTTTAGGTCATGGCTGATCTGACTTTCCATGACAATTGTTATTAATGTTTCTGTGTTTATTTGTATACGGTCTCCTACCATGACAAAATAAGCACGCCTATAACCTATAGGGAGCTAAAGAGGTCGCGTATTCCATCCCTGCATTAACCGATGAAGTTCATCATGATTTTCCAGCATAGATTCTCCTTGTCAGTGATGCAAGACGGAGGGCCTGACAAGGACGGCTGCCTAGTAGTTTAGTTGTGAGAAAAAGTGAGGTCCTGTGTATACATTGGCGTGCATGTAAAAGATCCCTTGTCAGTGAGAATTTGTTATAAAGAGTGGGATATACTGTGTGGCGTGTGACCGTCTTCATTAGCCCAGTATAGCAGCAGAACAGTAGGACGTTACACACCATTTCATTTCATTTATGAACCTATAATGGTAAATCTCTTTGATCTTTGGGGGGTATTCTATGCCTGGAATAACTTGCGGTCTGAAAGTCAAGGGTGGCTTTCAATCTATGCAGGGGAATTGGGGGTTATTCTTCTGAAATATTTTCAGGGTAGGGTTTTTTTCCATAAGAAAACATGATATAAGGTTTTTCTTACTGGAATTCTTGATTAGGAGGTTAGGGTTATTCTGGGGAGAAAGACAAAAGAAAAACCCCACAATTAAAAGGTGTGTAAATCTATTATATTTACAGACAATGTTATTATTTTATACAAATGGAAATTCTATGGAATGGAAATTTTTATGTAAAGAAAATAAATTGAATGTTGATACAGAATGTTGGAATCAGGATACACTCTTGAGAAAATTGGGAGACTAAAGGGGGAATAACTCATATTATGTTCACCTATGTTTCCTTACATGCTGTTCTATTCTATTTAAATTTCATGCCACATATTTGCATGGTGGTTGTGACTAAGTGGTCTAAGACAGTTAATCAAGGGCGTACTCGATTGAAAGTTCCGGAATTAAATTCTCTCAGTTCCCAAAATAGTGTCAATCGAGTGAAAAGGAGAATTTCGGAGTACAACGCATGTGCCGACTGCATAAAAAATATCTCAGCCAATCATGGCAGCTGAAACATATTTGTTACTTAAAATACGTCACGATTCCACTCACACCACCTCAGCTGTCGAGACTGGCAGAACTGTGACAGGACTCAATTCTGTGTCACTCGATTGCAATTCTGTCAATTCGGGACGTTCTGGACTGTGAATCGAGCATCCCCCAAGTGTCATACCTGACAAGGAGTGGGTGGTTTTTCATCTCAGGTTTTAACACACTACTAAATGCCCTTTTTTTGCTATTTATCATATAAAGATATACCTTACTCCTGAAATAACTTGCAGGTAGTTTGTTGAGTGGATGTTAAACCCCATTTCTGCGTTAATTTTTTTCTGCTATATTCTTTGTTTTCTATCTTAAAAACTTGCCTATTTATTCGGATCACCATTTTCTACACTGTAACCTAAATGAAGTATGGGTAGTTTGGAGTACAAAAATAATTTGGCATTCTCATCAAACATAACACCACTAAGTCAATAAACCAATTAATTAATTGATGGGGTAATAACTATGACTGATATTATAACAATGATGTAATTATCTGTATCTAAACTAGTGTATTACTTCTTAGTTTACCTTTAAAACGCCATATACAGTGGACTCTGTCACATTCATTATTGAATACTACAGCATTCTGTGAAATCCATCATAATTTTCATGTCCCGATTTATTTCCTTATTACTTCAACCAAAAATGTTTTGAGTAATCTGGATTCTGAATATTCCGAATTAAAACATCAATCAGCAGTCCCGTTAAACGATTTGCGTACAATTGATATTGAATTATCGGGCCTTCAATCAGTGGGTGTTTACCGACAAGCAGCCACCAATCAATTATCTGTAGTTGTAAATTTAGAAAAGTTGATGTACTAAGTCACTTTAATTTCCATCCCGGTTGGATTCATTAAATAACACATCTTTAAGGAATCTTTTGTGAAGTAACTCAAGTATAAGTATGAGATAAACATTATTATTATTTTCAGGATGTTACTGATCAGGAAAAGAAAAAGGTTGAACAACTGATGAATGAAAATAGACTATTACAAAAACAGAAAAATGAATTGATGACCGGATTCAAAAAACAATTAAAACTGATAGATGTATTAAAACGACAAAAGGTTTGGAATAAATTATTTTTCTTAAAAAAAGAACCCACGGTGACTCACTAACCTGGAGGTCTGGTGTTTGATCCCGATGTTGGCCAAGAAAGTCCCCCTATACATGTATTCTCAAGAATAGTTTTTCCCTTGATAGTTGTCAATGACAAAGGATCAGGAAAGGATAGTGTCTAGTTGTTTGGATGGTACCAAAAAACAAGGCCCTGTGTACATACTGGCATGCACATAAAACAACCCTTGACAGTTGGAATTCGAAATAAGAGTAGGCTGTAGTGCTAAATTTTCCTCATAGCACTGTATCAATCATTGTTTTATTGAGGCGCGCGATCGCTTGCGAGCGCCTGCCGCGCACCTGAATGTCGGTGGAGGGGAGGTTTTTCTCCCTCGCTTTAAAATTGAAAATCGCTCTCCATATTTGTAAAGCATGGACATGTATTCGATCTCCGCCATGCTGTCATTGTGAAATTAAATTATTTGGTGTATTCGATTAGTATGCGATCGCACATGGTAATAAAATTCCGATGAATATGTTGCTAAAAATAGATGGCGCCAATGCGCCATTGGTTAATTTAACTGAAATGAAAAGTAGAACTCTCGCGGGATGTGAGAAATTACGAGAGATGGCACGTAAAAATTTCCAATGCGAATAATTTCAGAAGAAATAGATTATATTTTGATGGAATTTTCAAGTGTTTATGATTATATTTTGAATGGGGGTTATGTTTTTTAAAAATAATTATACAAGCTAAATATGTTTAGAAATTTTGACAAGTATTTCTATTGGAATACTGTATTAAGTAGTTATAGTATATATAGACGATAGCAGAAGTTTTACTTGACCGTACGGCTACGAACGAATGCTATTATTTAGCAGTCAATGTATATTATCAATTATGTAACCAGGAATGACCCCTTGCACCAAGTTATTGATCTTCAGAACCATTTTCCATATACAGAAAACTAATCACTCTTCTTAATATCAGATCACTCTCCTTAACTTCTAAATTACTCTTCTTATCGAAACTGGGAGATCTTTTTTAGGAGAGCGATTTTTTCAATTTCTTCATTAAGGGGAGCTTTTTTCGGCTCTCCTCTATAATACAATAAACAACGACTGCTGTATGGTGTATGCCTGTCTTCATTAGCCCAGTCGGTGCTGAAACGTAAGACATTTTTATAGCAACATACGTAATTTCATCTAAGTTCATTCATATTTTTAGATGCATATTGAAGCTGCTAAGATGTTACAGTTTTCAGAAGAAGAATTTGTTAAAGCCTTAGAATGGGGAAATTAATATTTTTTAACATGTAATTTAATTTTTTTTTTATCATGTTTTAAACATTAAAAATTTGCAATAAAATTATTTTTTGTATGTCTGTTTTATTTTTTATCTAAACAGTAGCATTAACAGTAAGATAGTTAATTATATGTAATTGATCAGGAAGGAAGTTCATGAACTGTCAATGGCTCTGCATCCTGCACTGGCTGATAAAATTTAACCTATAATTTGACGTCATATAAATATCTTTTGTTAACAAGAAAGCTTTTATTTCCAGAATTGTACTATTTCCTACTTAATTCTTCAGTTGACATCAACATTTTTTCATTATACTATAATATAGTATCTGAAATCATCAGTGAAATATCCAAAGGAAATCAAATTTGTCATCACTAACACATCTGGCGAAACAAGACATCACTGTTTAGAAGAAGATACAGCTATCATTCTTAGGTCAAGAATTACTTTAGTTGTGGATGTGTAGGTTCAGGGGCCATTTCCGTAAAATGTTGTACTTAAATGATCATCTTCAAAATAGATTTGTCTGATTAACTACAAATTCTTTATTATCACAGCATTCTCATCTTACAAGTCAACATTTTATGTTTATAATAGTACAATAACTTCTCATGTAACTTAACAGTAAACTCAACATAATCAGGTTATGAAAAAAAAAATGCCATGTATTGTGTTTTGTTTTATAGTTACTGATATTAATTAGGCTACAATACTAATAAAATTTCAACACACGAAAGATGATACACTTTGTCCATGGTATAAAATAATCTCCATAGCACTTATTAGACTGTTCAATGAACAATGGAATCTTTCAGTTCTCTTTAATCAGACGTAGAGACGAATCATAGGCTTTTTTACTGTATTCTCCAGCTTTTGATGGGGCATTTGATACCACCGAGAAAGTCTTTTTCACACCTTCAAAAATTAGAAATGAAAGACATTTAGAATCATGACTAAATATTCCAGCAATGTTCACAATTACAAAATGCACAACACAATTTATACCTGTATGAATCATAATCTTTGACAGTTGGAATTCGAACCAGTGGTTGTCAGGTAAGATACGCCAGATAGAGATTCCAAAACCTAAAAAAAGGGATCTTTCCTGACAATTTAGGGGCCATGATCCTGGAAGTTAGTCTGATGTACGCGAACATCGACAGGAACCAAGATCTTTGGGTTATAAACACACGTTTCAAGTTTCATCAAAATCAAATCACCCCCTGCAAGGCAAGATACACCCACATTTTGCAAGAGATGGATAGAGAACAAGCTAAACAAAGATAGGTTGCCAGGCAACGAAACATACGCCCACAGCAGCTAAATCGTCCGGGCAGTCAACAAGGGTTGTCGCATATTTTTACTTTTTTTTGGAAATGAAACATTTGTAATACACTAAAATCTGAGTAACAACTCATTATGTAATTATCTGAAAATCATTAGAATTTGTTTGCTTTTTATAAGGTTTTGCCCCAAGCTAACAATTAGTATAGGAAACATTTAACATCATGGATTTAGCTGTTCAGTTATCAAAATTCATTGAAAATCAAAAGACTTGTTCGTTTCAACATCTTAAACTCTGTGTATCAATCTGAAGTCAATTGGATGATACGTTTGGCATCTACAGTGTCACAAGGTTTTTTGAAGTGATCAAGGGAGATAACTCTGGAAGTAATTATTTGAAATCGATGAAAATCAGTAGCCTTCTTCGTCTCCGGACCTTAAACAGTGTGTGTAAATTTAAAGTCAATCGGTTATTAACTTTGGCCTCTAGAGCGTCCACAGGATTTTTTGATGTGATTAAGGGCCATAACTCTGGCACTAATTATCGGAAATTGATGCAAATCAATAGGCTTCATCGTCTTATGACCTTAAACACTGTGTATAAATTTAAAGTCAATCGGATATTAACTTTGGCTTTTAGAGCGTCCACAAGATTTTTTGAAGTGATCATGGGCCATAACTCTGGCACTAATTATCGGAAATCGCTGAAAATAGTTAGACTTCTTCGTCCTATGACCTTAAACACTGTGTATAAATTTAAAGTCAATCGGATATTAACTTTGGCTTTTAGAGCGTTCACAAGATTTTTTGAAGTGATCAAGGGCCATAACTCTGGCACTAATTAACGTAAATCGCTGAAAATCAATAGGCGTCTTCGTCGTATGACCTTAAACACTGTGTATAAATTTAAAGCCAATCGGATCTTAACTTTGGCCTCTAGAGCGTCCACAAGATTTTTTGAAGTCGTCAAGGGCTATAACTCTGGTAGTTATTATCGGAAATCGCTGAAAAACAATAGGCTTCTTCGTCTCATGACCTTAAACACTGTGTATAAATTTAAATTCAATCGGATATTAACTTTAGCCTCTAGAGCGTCCACAAGGAATTGTGGACGCCGGACCGACGGACGGGGGCGACGACAATATACGACCACATTTCAATGTGGGCGTATAAAAAACACTTTTTCCTACAATCAAAAGCCACAATTCAGGAAGCTATGATCCGATATACACGTATATAGACAGGAAACCAAGATCTAGACGTATTAAACAAAACTAGCCGTAACATCGCTGTCTACGTAAATTTTCTCTCATGTACATGGCATTATTTTGTTATTATGTTTTAGAAGATACATATCCTAGATAGTGATGCTGTGTTAGTTCATCAATATAATCATTTGGCCTGTTAAATAAAAGTATATAGCGCTGAGTTGAACTGTACCTATTAACAGTATATTATTAGATGCATTTTCTTTAATTTTCTGTAACGGAAATATTTGTGATTAATTCATGCTTACCAGAATTCCATGTTCTTAGAACTGAATTGTTGATATCATTTAAAGATGGAATCTGCAATAACAATAGTTTAAATACAGTATTAGAACACAGAGGTTCAGACTTTTGAACACAATAACTCTCCTAATTGGGTAGAATGTTCAAACTTGGTGTAGGCATTCATTAGGTGAATGCCTTGATGGAGTTTGATTGTTGATGAACATTGTCTGCTTACGGTACTAAGCATAGATAAGCAATCTGATTGGTTGATGCTTTGGGCACGATACCCTTGGTTATAATTAAGTGAGAGTGATGAATAGACATACATTGCATCATTGCCTTGACTAAATTTGATGATGAGAATTGTCAGCTTAGGCTAAGGAGAGATAAGCAATTTCATTGGTCAAGACTTTTGAACGTAACAAATCTGCTTCTAACCGAGGTAGAATGTTTAAACTTGATGTAGATGAGCATTAGTTGAATGTCTTGACTGAGTTCAATGATTAACAATTCGAGGCAGAGCTAATTTCATTGATCCATGCTTTGGGACAAGATAACTTTGATTCTATCTGATAGAGAGTCATGAAACTTTGTGTATAGTTGATAATTAGTTTCATTGTTCAATATTTTTGAAAAAAATAAATGTGTGATTAAGTAATATGTGTCATCTATTTATTTCAGTATTTCGGCGAGCAACATCTGCCCGACTGCAGTTGGCTTGTTCTTTATCTAAATCTTAAATAAAGCATCTACAATCTCATAATTCTGTTCCCTTCCCAGAGATTTGGATGATGTGTACACAAACAATACCAATTACCCCATGGGTAGTTAGCTATATTTGGCCATATTGAGTTAGACACAGAATCACATTCCTATCCAAGCGTCATGTTCAATGGTCAAGAATAACAAGATATATCCAAATACGTCCAGGTCAATTGGAGAGAATTTCAAAACCAGGTTAAAAGTGAGTTACTGATTTAAAAGATAAAATTTCCTCAGCAAATCTGTTCTTGGAATATGTAAATAAGGTATTTATGAAGCTTTTTTTTTGAAGATTTGAGAGCCAACCATAATTTACATACATGTACATATTTATTATGAGTGCTAGACTGCTAACACAATACAAACCTATGCAACTAACTATCTGTGTGATGGGTCACATATATTGAGATATTCATAATTAAGTTCATTTTTCTTGTTTTTTTCTACATGTATATTTCCCGCAAAATCTTTTAAATTTATTCTCAGTATGAAGACTACAGAGCTGTGTGATGAACTGAAAAAAGGTGAACACATGATAGTTCTACAGAATGCTAGGACCATGCTCTTGTATACATCTAAGAGCAGTAACACAGCACAATTTAAATACTAGCAAAGCCATGTTGATTGCACCAGGACGAAGGAATGCAAAATGGGATACTTACTGATTTCACATAATCATTGGCTGCTGGTAAAACAGAACTTCTAACTTTATCTACTGCTTTAACAGCTTGACTGTTTGTACCCCATACCCCCTGGTCAACAGTAACATATACTGCACCAACTCCTACAGCAACTTTAGTTGCGACTCTGAAATTGTTAACATTCTCACAGTTATAAAATCACTATATTATATAATAATTACATACATAAATACTTGAACTGAAATAAATTTCCCTTGCATACAATATCACAACTTTATAATATTTTCAAAAAATATATTAGGCCTACTAGGAGTAGGATCCCATCACACATGTAGTTCCAGTAGCTTATCAGGGAAGCTATGTACAATGTGTAATTAAAAACAATTAATAAGACGTACCCTGTGTCAGAGGTGATCGATGTTATACTTTTATACTTGTTAAATTTAAAATAAGACACCAAGCAATATATGCTACATCATTATAATGGGAACTATTCAATGTCTTAATATTTTGAAAGATAAAGTAAGAAAATGCAAGCGATCTATTGAAACAAAATAACAGAAATGAACGACAAACTTGAATTGTCGTAAACACTGAAAGTGCCCCAAACCATTTCGATAGATATCTGTAGTAGACCTGCTGTAATCCTCACCCTATCTATATATGCCATCCTATGGCCTATAAAAATGATCTACCCGTAAGCCTACATTAGTTAAATATCCTTCAGTTCTATATACTGGTATTTCTCATATTGATAAACTTGATGGATGACAAGTGACATATTTCTATATAGTTATAGACAAAACTTTTAAGATGTGCAGTACTGTTTGGGGTCAGTTTATGCATAAATTAAGGGAGTAATAGGCCAGTAACCTTTTTTTAGTCATTTGACTAGAAAAAACTTGCGCAAAAGAATTCTGTAGGATAAGCCACTACTGTGGCTGGAGTAAGGTGGAAGACCCTAGTGGTGTGGGACCATTTCTAGACTAGACTGGGGGCGCTCGCCGCACTCTGGCAGGAGCCCGAATACCGGTGAAGTTCTGATGCAAGACTGATAGCAAACCTTAAACCTCTAACAACATCACCGCTGTTGTTACCACTCCCCAGTTTTAGT
Organism: Patella ulyssiponensis; assembly: GCA_963678685.1. Lineage (NCBI taxonomy): Eukaryota > Metazoa > Mollusca > Gastropoda > Patellidae > Patella > Patella ulyssiponensis. The sequence goes on along the minus strand of OY783229.1, from coordinate 47,408,675 downwards.
TAAAGCTAAATTTCTATTTAAATTCATTACACATTTCATGTAATTATTAATTTTATGTCCATTCTTCACCAGTTACTTACTTCACTACGGTGGCTGCCATATTGTCAATAGGTCACCTTCAAATAACTTCCGGGTAAACATAATATGGCGCGAACTATAAATAAATGGGCACCGCATGATATCACCCAAAGTGAAGTGGACGTTAAACCCCAGAAACGAACGAACGAATGTAAATATAGTCTATGGTACAGCTATCTTCCAGGTTCAGATTTTAATAAAAAAAAAATCTTTTGATATCGAGGGGGGAGGAAGTAATTCCTTTAGGAAAGTTTAGGCTACTAGCTTTAGCTTAGGAACTAGATTCTCGTTGAGTGCTGCAAGACAAAATTTTTCTTTGGATTTTTCAGAGTTAGGTCTAAAATAGAATTAATCATGTTTAACCTTCTTTTCTGCAACGACTCGGCTAATGATTGCATGAGGGAAATTTTACCCGGACAGAGTGGGAGTGGATCAACATCAGGGGTGGGGTAGGCCGAAATGGATAACGACCTGGAATTTTCATCCCATCTGAACGACTATATTGTTATGCAATCCTTGCTAAGTCATCCGTCCTGCATCACTGCCACTACAGGAAAAACAATACTGGAATATCACTTGGAACATTCTCGGCCAATTAACACCGATATCGAACCCAAGCCTCCTGGTTTTCAGAGAATAACCCCCAAACGTGGACTAAATTAGACTACACGAATGATGTAATATTTTACAAATAGGCCGCAATTATGGTTAAAATATTAAATAATATAAATCTATAATGAAGATACAGGGTTAATTTGCAATACTTTTCTGCACCAACCGAGATAATGAGGCAGGCATTTATATTTTTCAAGTTCCAACCAAGGGTTCTTTTACACACGTGTAGGCCTAGGCCCTAGGCCTATTACCGGGACGTCGGTTTCTCCTGCCATCCGAACGAATGGGGGTTGTTCCTTGTCAGACAAGAGAAAACCACATTGGAGTTATTGAATGGAACGAACTCTAAATCTCCTGGTTATTAAGCCAGCGTGGTTTCCCAACAAAACAAATTGAACGTATTTCATCAGTTGATGTCAGAGGCGGATCCGGGGGGGGGGGGACTAGTCACACCCCACCCCCTCCCCACATGGTGCGCATCTTATCAGACACACAATTTATTCTTCAAATTTTGAAAATCGTTAACGAAATGAAACATTGTCGACGAACAGAAATCATTGCTCGTTTAATATGCTCAGATGCGAGGAAATCGATGTTAATTTTCAAAATTTTCTGGGAGGAACCCCCCCCCCTACCTCCTCTACTGCTTGCGCCTACGGCACTCGGATGCGTGCCTGCGGCACCCGTCGCTCCGCGGTCGGTGAAACAAAACATATGGTTGTCCCCCCCCCCCTCAAAAAAATCCTGGATCCGCCAAGTGCTGTGATGATAGCAGTCCAAATTTAGACCTCAAAGGGCAATATGAAACAGTTCTTAAAGGATTATAACTAATTTAAACTGCCTGTTGACATCTTTAATTGGATATACACTATACCCTTGGGAGAATTGGACACGTAAGACAAAAAAACGGTATTTGTTACAACAATAAACAGCCTGGTTGCCATGAAGACGGGCATCCTACATTAATGTGTAGTGAGCTATGAGAAAAAAAAATGCCCGGCCGCAATTGAATTCGAACTGTCAAGTTTTCCTTTCCGTGCCAGATTTAGGTGTAAGTTTTTTCGTCCCGTAGCTCTTCCTTGTCAGGCCCCCTGTCCGACGTCTCTGAAATCACGATGTAAAATCCGTAGGAACTTTCCAGCAAGGACCTTATTTTGTCCTTTGTTGGGGTGGGGCAGGGGGTATTGCCGAATGGTTAGCGCGTGCGCATATAGGTCTGTCAATGAGTCAACTGGTGTGGTTTCGATTCCCCTGTTTTACGTGACAACTCGAGTAAGGTAGCGGTCTTTCGAATCTTGCAGGCACACACGAACTTCATCCCAGAAGCCTCTTGCTTGCCAAACCCCTTATTATAGGTCCAACCAAAGCCGTGTATAGATTATTTGCCCAACCGGGTCTATATTGAAAGCCACTTTAGACTTTTATAGGATATCTATCATTTTATTTCTATATTTTAAACAACAGTTCTAGTTATTTTTAATTTTGTAACCGGGAGAACCAGGTAAGCGAGCCCTCACCTTATACTCACTGGGGTAAATGGATACTGTATGTGAATCAAGAACATAGAGTTTGTATTAAGTTTCTAATAACATCAAACATGTCCATTGTAATTGTTAAATCAATGAAACACTTTTTCCTCCAAAGGGTAAAAAATAACACTGTCACCGCCCTTGGTATGGTGACAGAAATGAACAAATTAATAAAAATTCTTTGTTTCTTATGCCCAAAAGGGCCCTTAATCACCGACAAAAGCGCAATTTGGCCAATATCATATCGTCCAAAGTATTACAAATAAATTTGGATATGATGTTTAGAATATGTCTAGAACACATCGTTTCCTTGTCGGTCACTTTATGCAATACTTCTGGCTCTTTAACCAAAAGACGCTCTTGTCGGTGATTACAAAACTGTTTTTGTCAATATTTTATCATCTATTTCGACTTTTTTTTATGAATTAAACGTTGGATATGATGTGAAGAGAATGTGTAGGTCCGGTGTCGTGCACGTAAAAGAACCCTTGTTCTTTGGCATTCAATGGCTGTTGGGAAATATGTCTTCATTATCCCGGTTTTAACAGAAAAGTAGGACGTTAAACCCCATTTCATTCATTCATTACTTCGACTAAAATGTAGTTAATCAAACACCGTCATCTCAGTCGGCGCAATACGAACTGGGTCATTTTGAGACCAAGATATTTCAGTAAAATAATTATGAAAATATAGTTATTCCGGATAGCCCAATATGATCTTGGGGATACCGCCGTATAATTAATTAAGTTGGAAGTGAAATTTGATGTTTTGTATAATCCAATTTTTTATTATAGAATTCATAAAATATTTTGAATAACATTATGCGATAAAAACAAAATTTCAAGAATTGCCGTGAGCTGTAAATTGTGACTGTATTTTTGGAATAATGTAACACCTTTAACTGGAGATTCGCTGTAAGGACGTCGCGGCCAATCGAGATATTTGATAGCTCTGATCCAGAAAGGCACGTGAGTGTAGCGCGATCAGTGGCAGACGAAGTTATAGCAGGGCGACAAAGGTCGCATATTTCAGTTTTTCGAAGCAATATTAGGAGTTGTAAACGGAAAAGTATATTTTAAAGGTAAGTAAAGGTTAATTGGTTGTATTTCGATGTATGTAAACTTAAAATGACATTGGGCTATGTTTGTAAACAATGTCGGTGAACTCCACTTGGCTGTTTGATTATTTTGTATATGTTGGCAAAATGCCGTTTGACAAATCGCGTGTAACCGATCATGCTATTATAAATAGATTTAAGACATCACACTAATAGATTTAATTCATTACACAGAAACAGAGGCGTAACCAGGTCTTCATAATAAAAATGTGTAGTTATATTTATAGATAGAAGTTTATATTTATCTATATATGTATAACATATTCCAAGGCAAACGACCTCTTACTGAGATAAACTTATCGTATGCACAACGGTTTGAAAAAAAATCACATTACTTAAAGTTACTTTTACAGCATCGTCGAACATCTTTATCCGTGAATGAGGGCAGGTGGGGAGATCCGAGGATGCTTTTAATATTTGCATTATACATATGACATGTTCTAACCTGACTGTATATACTGTCAATATATATAATATCCAACAGGATATTTAATAGCACTTATCTTACAATGTTGTACAACGTATTCCTACAGATGACAGTTGTTAAAGGTAACTTGTATTCAAGGGTCTTTCTTGAGCTGCCACTTACCGGTAGGCTAGAAAGTAATAATATCATGATTACCAGCATAAATGTTATGTTATTGTAGTTAAACAGCTTATTGACTGGTGGTCAAATGGCACAGGAACTCAATCTGATTAAGGAACCCTACCTTTCAGCACCCACAAAGTAGTTATCTTTGAGAGAAATAAGAACTTAAACATACATCTCAAAGAGAAGTCAATAAAATAAAATAATTTATACTTTATGAATCTTAAGATTATTTTTTTCAATAAGTTAAAGGGAGGAGAGGTACTTAACAAGCCATTTCATTTGTTCACTGCAACTATCTATAGTTCTGCTGTCAGAGATTCCAGTCTGAGATATTACGTTAATTTTTGAAAAAGTTATATATTAAGTTTGAGAGGGCATTCCATCAATTCGAGTGAATGGTGACAGTTTAATGTATTCATTCTGTTTCACAGCTTAATAGAGATTTAGCTATGAATTTTATGGGAAGGCAAATATTGTGTGAATTTATACTTTAATTACCAAGAATTTTTTTGTTGTGTCATTAAGTGACTTAATTATAGAGTTGGCAAACATAAGTACATGTATGTAATCAAGCAGAACATGAAATATGACATACATGTAGTAGCTTCTCTGCCTCAGTTATCAAAGTTGTTTACATTGACAAAGATGTTCAGTTGGGTGTAAGAAATATAAAATATATTTACCTTCCCACAAGTAAAGAAGACTTCATATGTTTACTTCAAATGTACAGATTTTCATAGATTAATATTTTAAGAAGCCAGTCTAATAAACGAACTCATATAGGGAATTTCTTTTTCTTTGTAATGTAATTAAATATGGATATGCCCTGTTTGGTATTTTGTATGCATAGTTGTAGTTTAAATTCTTACTTGTACATTATTCACATTGTACACAAATACTTTTATCACCAAAATAATACTTGACATAGGGTTATTATCTGATATCGAGAGGTAGCTTATATTGCTTAAACTTACTTTTGAAAAGTCACAGGATTAAAATGGAATGATAAACAATCTGTTTAAGACGTCATGTCATATATTTTGTGGGTTCGTGTGTCTGTCACGTTTTTTCATCAAACTTTAAAGATGCATTATGACAGTTCTCCCTATAATAATTTAAAAAAAGATGATGAAAAAGGTATGTACATGTATTCAAAATTTCAGTGAAATTATTCCATTCTGAGCAAAGTTATAACGTAAGAATAGCATAGTCTCCATTTTCATTGCTACCATTGTTACGATAATAAACGAAGTCTTTATTATTCATTTTGAAATGAAAATATTATATGGTGAACTTGTTACAATCCATCCAAAATCACAACGACGTCATTGTCTAGAGAGTTAATTATGGGCTTGTCATGTTAATAATAATCCAATTAATAACTTATATAACATTTGAGCCAAAAGAAAGATCTGCAGGCAAATTTAACTCTTACACAATGCCTTTTTAAACTATATAGATTACAGACAATTAACCTAATGTGAAAGTTATAAAGTTTGAATGTAAGTTTGAGTAAGCTATTTTAATTAAAATTGGTTTTGCAGAAATAGACCTATCAGTATTCACCTAGATTAGTCTTTATCTAAAATATATCAGTTTATCTTAAATCTGTGATGTGGTTTCATGCATTTTTCTAGAATTCCTGAGGTTTATCATGTATATTCTACTAGTGTATTTTATTACCTAATAAATGTTGGCCTAATTTCCATAAAAGTGTTTAATTGTCAAGCACTGAGATTTAGGTGAAAAATGAAGTGTTAATTTGACGAATTATCACAAACCACTCAGCCACTCTTAATCAGCTGATAATAGTGAGCTACTGCTATTTGATGACGACAAAATCTTATTTATAAAACAATGAACGGGTCACCATAGTGCTCAGTTTTACATCACTGACAAGGGGCAAGAATGCCAACACAAGATTGACCTGGAACCCCCTTACTCACTGAGCAACCGCAGCGTTTGTGGTCTTGAGCTTCTATCTTGTAATTTTATCCACAGTTGGAAAAAAACCTCAATCGGTAGGCCTAATTATCTCCCTTTTTATTGAACACTTTATTTGAGGTCAAAAGTTATGTTAAGTGTTATAATTATGTCATAAATACTTACTCTAACACTGCTTTTGACGTCACCCAATGTTTCTACCCTATAGAGAAACAAGTGTCTTTGTCGGAAAGACTGAAATATAAGATATATGCAAAATATGTTTTTCTATAAATTCCTAGCATATTTTGGTGCCATGATTATTTTTTTGTTATTCCTGTATCAAACTTTCCAAATTTCTGTATGTGCAAGAAATATTATCAAATAATATAAATATTGTTATTAGACAAATTTATAAAAATTCAAAGTAAGTTAGGCAAAAATGTGTATATATATTTACCATATTTCATAATATTCTATGTAGATATTAATGACCTTGACTAAGATATTAAGCCCCTTAAATTGTGCACATTATATGAAAGACCATGTATATTTATTTGCATAATAAATAGGTACCGTGGTGACATGAGGAATATATTAAATGGTAAATAAAGCATGTGTTTAAGAAAAGAGTCACCTGTGACTAATTGTCAAGTTATATGATAGAAAATATTTTCCTTATCAGCATAATGTTGTCATAAATAAGGGAAAAGACATTTCCTTTTAACCTCGACTTGTGACTTTAACACTTGGAGTGTACACTATACATATATGACATAGTATTTATACCATTCATTGAGATAAGCTACACTTTTCAAATAGTAAAATAGATATCAATAGTAGGTACATAGAGATAGTGTAAATTTAGATAATGGGGAGAGCTACAAGAGTGGAACTTTCTAATTACTTAAATTATTTATGAACGATTTATAATCAACACTGAAATAAAAGCAATATTTATATTGTTTATATCTAAATTTTAGATGAAGGAGGATTGCTATTATTACCTGTGGGGATATACTTACTTACAATTATATTTTTTAATTTATGTATGACCTGCTTCTCCTTTTTTTATTTTGAATAATACTACAGTATATCAAGAAAAAAGTCTTTAATTCTGTGTAAATATTGTCTCTTAGGATTATATTAATAAAGCTTTCAAGCTGGGCACATTTCTGATTTCTTTCTCTTGTGTTGATATAAAAATTCAGAACGGGAAAATATAAAGATACCCTTTAAACGTAAACTGTATCTGTGTATCTAACTTCATTCTATTCATCCATCAGGGCCAATGTATTTTCTATTGATTGACTAGTTTTCAACAAACAAACCCCAGAATTAGAAGTATTGTTGAATGCATTTTTCAACATCTGGTTTTCCTTGTGGTCAATTACTGGAAAAGGTCAAGACGGTGCAGTATCAGGGAGTAAAATCTAGGTGGTCCTAGAAACATGTATACTTCATAAAAAAGTCAGTGATGCAAATGCATTTTTAATTCACGTTTTAAAAATTCAAAATGTATATCCACATAATATTTTTACATTTGACATTTATCCCCGAATAAAATCTTTTATGGTAATTTATATCGCAAGGAAATAAGTCACCTACACAAACCTTAATGATCTAGATGGTGGCAGACCATTTAACCCGATCTGTAATATCATCTATATTCACACTAAGTTCAGTTTCAGACACACTTGAGGTTTGTGAGAACACCCAATAATGATATTATGTCTGATATAGAATTAGTCTGATTTCCTGGTAAGTTACAAATGGTCAATGGAATAAAATAGAAACCACATATTGATTTTAGACAGTTTGGAATCTGTTGATAAAAAATTCTAATCATCCTACAATCTCTTGATGCCATCATCAACATCATCTTTATTGTCCTGAAGAGTTGTTTTATAATCTTCATCTTCCATTTATTTGATAATATTGTCATTCACTGGGGATTATGGTTTTTGTCAGTGTTCACAATGATAATGGTGATGACATAACTGTCAAACAGTTAATATGTGATAATTGCTATATAGACCAAAAACTATCCGTAGAAATGTCTCATTTATGAAATGAAATGGGGTATAACGTCTTGCTCCTCTGCACCTAACCTGGGCTAATGGAAGACGGGCATACGCCATACAGTGTGCTATGAGGGAAATGTTGCCAAGGCAGCGGCGCTACGGCTTACTCTTATATCGAATTCCAACTGCCAAGGGATCTTTTACGTGCATGCCAATGTACACGAGACCTCGGTTTTTTGTCCCATCTAAACGACTAGACAGCTGTCCTTGTCAGGCCCTCTGGCCCATTAATGATGTTCATCTGATTAAATATGTGAGCTATAATACCAAAACAATCTAGAGTGTATTGGAAATGAATCGGATCAAATGAGAATTAAATAGTCCATTGTAACATGCTTAAGGTTAAACCTAGTGTTCTGATTGGTCAATTAGACACTGTCTATTGGACAATAAGACCCCTCTGATTTAGTAATGTCTTTTAAAATCCTAAAAAAGCATGTTACAATGTCGATAAACACTTCCTGTTTCGCATTTAGAGGAGTGTTATTGTCTTGGGTCCTAATGATCTCAGGACATGTCTATAGACAATAACACCAGTCTAAATGCGAAACAGGAAGTGTTTATTTCCTAATTGTATGTAAATGTTGGTTTTTTGGAGGGGAATATCAACTATTTCTTGTTCAATGGGCAAATTTAGGGTTAATTCTTTTCAATAGATGAACAGGTCTGTACCTTCAGCCCTGCTTTTCCTGAAAACATTTGTTTGATCCCTGTAGACTTGCTCTGTCTAGGCAAAAATATATCCTGAAATAAAGGGGGAGGGCGTTGAATGGCTGAATGGTTATAGCATGTGTGCACAGTATCATAAGTTCTGTCATTGAGTGAATTGGCATGGTTTTGATTCCCAGGTGGGTTTTCTCTGGGTCCCCAGTTTACTCCCACTGCTAAAGACCTGTACGAATTGTTGAAATAAAAATTGAACCATATTTTAGTCCCGAAAAGACCTAGTTTGTGTCTAGTAAACGTTAAACCTCATTCCTCTCTCTGTCTCTTTATAATGAAATATATATTTAGTAAAATGCTATGTTAATATACAGGTGCAGGTTTTTGTGTGTTTATTACAGGTTTTTAACAGATTTATATTTATATCTACAATATGTATATACAATAAGTGGCACAACTGGTTTACAAGGAAATGACAAGGAATTGCTCTTTTGAGTGAAAAGATTGAACTGAATATATGCTAAAACCTGTCCGAGAATAGTGCAGATAAAATAGTCCATTAGCCTCTCATCCTGGATATTTTAAAAAGATTTTTAGTACTTTAAGTTCTTGTTGGTAAAATTACTGCATTAATAATAATAATATGTGAAATATTACAAAAAACAAACACATTTTTTTTTTAAAAAAGTGCGAACAGGCAAAACATTTGGGCATTTTTTGAGCACTTAATCAAATTTTGGGGGAATATGTAAATGTATCTGCTTTTTTTTCTGTTTTGATGTAATCTAACATCTTATAATGTACACTTAAATCTGTGTGTTTTTCAGTTAGTTATAAAAATGACCCATATATCGACTATCGTCAACATTTTCAAATGGGAAATTATGTTTAAGGGTTTACTTTATGTAAGGGTGGAAGGTAATAGAAAGGAGAAAAACAACACAGCCAATTCTTTTAGGGCAACCCTTTTGCATTTTGAAACAGGGGAACCCCCACAAGTTTAGGCAGGCAAACAACTCCTTGTACAAGTGAATGGCTGTGGTTGCGGTTTGAACTATAACATACTTTCTTTTAATCAAAACAAACACCAACACTGTAAACAACCAATTCAACATAAAAAGAGGGGGTAATGGTAGCCAAGTGGTCTAACACACGAGCTGTAGATCCTAAATTTGGTTATTTTTGCAAGTAGTAGTTTGATTCCTATGTTTGTTGATGACAAGTAGGAAGTTCGCTTGCTGAACCATGTGAGTTTTCTCAGGGGTCTGCTGTCACATTTCCCTTCTAAAGACGCCTGAATTCAAACATATTATTTAGATGAAATATACAATTTGTTAGTCCGAGAAATGACTTATTGTTGTATGGACATTAAAAATGTCTCTCATTGTCTCAAGAACAGAAATAAAAAATTAAACGAAAAATAGAAAAAAAAGAGGTGTGTTTAACACAGAAACACTGTCTGAATGTAACCTTTACCAACTTTTTGTTGACATTTTAACAGTTAAACAAACACTTTTGGAATGTCATATCCCCACCCCCCCTTTCCATGTCCTAATTGAATAAGCAGTACAAGGGTAAAGGCTTATTGTTTTAGTGTTTGGGTTAGAATAACAAACTTTTCATCACTTATTGTCAATGTAAATAAACTGTTTGTTGTAAGGTTAAAAAAAGTTACACCATGCATGACCGAAGGTATTTGCAATGTTGAGCACAATTTGTGGAATTTTCCAAGTTTAGAATTTGTTGTTTAAATGAATTCAATACAACAACTGAAGCTGGAAGTCATTCACACTATAGGCTTATGGTAAATACTAGTATACTTATATCATTATTGTTACAGGCAAGTCTTACTTGTATTTATTTATATATATTATTTACTTACATTTTACAGACTGCTACACCAAGAATATTTTAATTTATCAGTAAATATTTTCAAATATTATTTGTCTTAATAATTGTATTATTTTAATTCACATTTGAATTGTGTTTTGTGTTAGTGTTAGTGGCATGCAGAGAGGGGGCACAGGAGCTGACAGAGCCAAGCTTTTATCTTGGTTGTACAAGCTGTCCAACTTAATTCAAATAAAAACTTTATTTCATTAGTATTCACATATTTATAATGTTTTCCTTTCTCACATGTGAGCACCAGGCCCTATTCACTTGAGTCTTGGGGTCCTGCAGTCAAGATGTCGACCCCTGGCATCACTAAACCTCTGAACACCACTGTTTAGTTTTCAGATCCGTTTAGTATTACTTTTCTTCTTTTAATGGCTAAGATAATCATGACATGATTCTCGGAAAATCATACTTTCATAAATGAAAAGTTCTGCTCCGACCCGTGTGTTATGAAGGCAATTTTACCTAGAGTGCTGCGCTACAGTCTACTCTTAATCAAATTCCAACTGACATGGGTTCTTTTACTAGCACACCAATACACAGGACATTGTTTTTTTTATGTCGATAGTTATGTCCTTCTATTATTGTTTAATAGCTATTATTATTTACAGTTATATTGTCAAGCGAGAATCATTATGGTCATGTATCATCGCAGCCTTATAGATACATTATGTTAGGTATAGTTAAAATATCGATAAATGAATATATTGAAAATTTCATTCAAATTACCTTATCAGAGCTGAGTTATCAGCGTTAAAAGATGTATCATTGATTGTTATTATCGTACCAACAGTACTGGACACACTAAACTAATACTAAATTATCCATTCTATCGTTAAATTTTTTTTAATCTCGCGGGGGTTCTAATCCATTTACGTTTCTGCTATATCTGAGGATCTAAAGGGATAATTATGGACTCGTCATCTTAATAAATTTATATTATGGTACATTTTGAGCAAACAGATTTAACTCTTACATAATGTATCTCTAAAAAGAATGTGACATGTTCAGATTGTAGCTAGTGAAATGTGACAATAATCCATCCTTTCAGCAGAACAATAGTATGAAATATTTGTAGAATACAACTCTATATTTCAAGCCCTACAAATACTATGATTTTATAACCTTGTTTGATAAATAAACAAAGGAAGTTAATAATTGGTCATATGAACTGTACATCTGAGACAAAACCCCTCTTCTGTGAAATATTAACGTTGGAATACCACACAATGACCCCCAGTTAAACAACAGTTTGTCCATAAACTCGACAAGTATAAAATGCAGATGTTTTTAAGATTGAGACCGTTTGTAAATGTATGATTTTTTTGAGAGCATTACCTTGCGCAAAAACCTGTGCATGAAATGAACAAAAATTATCTCTGTGACATGTGAACGAGCACCTGTGGTATAGTGAACAGCCAGCAAGCACCTGCGATGCTGTTTCTCCACAGGTGCTTGCGTATGTTGCAAGCAACTATTATTAAATCAACTTCAGTAATTATTTATAATGATAGCTGCATTATAGAATGAATAGCAGTACATCGTTTTTTTATTGGACAACTCAGGGTCAGAATTTGAGATTCCACTGCCACTGATTGGGTTTCAGAAGGGATCGTTTAAAAACATTATTAGTATTAGTAAAGGATGTTATTTTTATTGCCAAAATTTGCAGTGCATTTGGAATTTTTGGGGGGAATAGAATTAATTCAAAATTGAAAATACATTGTTGGATTGTATATGTCTATTGTCTTATATGGGCCCACAATGATCGATGGGGCACTCATAAGCCTAAAGCCTATCTAGATATTTCTCATGTGAAGAAACTGTTCAAAGGTTTGTCATAGATTGATGCGATAAGGATTAATTCCCTCTCGGTCTGTGATTCTCTCTCTTTTCTTAGTAGCATTCTGTATTCGAGTTGTGTGGCCTAGTAGCTGTTTCTGTTGATGCAGAGTCAACATCCCTGGGGTTAATTCACAAATCTTTCTTGTCTAGTCTGTGACTCATTAAGAGTTTTGGGAAGTTTTTGCTTTCTGTCCATACAGTACTGTGTTCGGTAAATAAGCGATTAAACCATTGATTGGTATTTAAACGATACGAGTTCACAAATATTACCAGAATAAAGTACACTTTGATGTGTAGCCATTCCTTTTGATGTCTCCCACAGAAAAAAAATGGGGGAGACATACAAAGAATCAAGTATGATATTTCGCTTAAACGGTCTGAAAATATTTATTTTGAAGGAAAGCGTTTAGTAGTGTCTTTATTAAACAGGTAGGAGGGGACGGTGCATTAATGAATACAGAGGGATATTAGATTATAAATAGGGAGTAATATCAAAGTATTTACTTTAATAACACATTTGTTTGAGAAACATGTGGGAATATTTATTCTATAAAATAGTCAGATCTTCTTTACTGCGGTGATTACACATCTTATACATGTCGTTTTAAACAGTATTCAAGCAGTCGTGTTGTGTGCTTCGTTTTCTCAAGGTGGATACTTAAATTATTAACTCCTCTTCCATGTAAGTTATTTATTATGATATATTTTTCTGCATTTTAATCTTCAAAACACATTTAATTTTGAAATGTTTTAATTATTTTGTTTTCTATGGGATGTAATATCTGTTTTTCTAGATCTGCCAATTTCTCAGTCTGCTGCATTGTAGATAATGTTTGGTTGATGTTTTTATTTTAAAAATCAAAAATATACTACAAGAAGTGGTTAGCTTCATTAACTTCCATTTAGCTCCATGATTAGTGGTATCAGGTGTTCTATAAAGATTAGGACTATCAAACCTCATGCATGAATAATTTATTTAAATGAGATTTGTTTGGAAATGGATGAAGGGTATCCTCAGTTTGCCAGCAGGCTTTTGTGTGCAATTTGCTGCTAATCCTTAAATAATCTGGAAACAATAGTGTTATAAACTTTGGTCTGTTTCGCTTAGTCTGTTTCATATTATACAGTATTGGCTGAGAAAATTCCTCTGGATTTTTTAGTATGGGCCCGAAAAGATGAATGCTATATTGAAATTGGTAGTTCACCCACTACCTTATTCAAGATTTGAAAAATTAAATTCACCCATCTCTAATCATTGTCAGCAGGGGTTTAAGTATCTTGACTACCGGTATAACTGAACACATCTCATTCATTTTAAGTGACTATATTTAAACAGATTATAGTTTTTAATCTCTGTAATAGATTTTTAGCCACTGACAAACGAAGGATAAACCATTGACGATGCCCCCAATATATTTATGGTTACCTTCAGCATGTTATTTATTTATGTGTAGTGTACGTACACTACACATAAATAAATAACATGCTGAAGGTAACCATAAATATATTGGGGGCATCGTCAATGGTTTATCCTTCGTTTGTCAGTGGCTAAAAATCTATTACAGAGATTAAAAACTATAATCTGTTTAAATATAGTCACTTAAAATGAATGAGATGTGTTCAGTTATACCGGTAGTCAAGATACTTAAACCCCTGCTGACAATGATTAGAGATGGGTGAATTTAATTTTTCAAATCTTGAATAAGGTAGTGGGTGAACTACCAATTTCAATATAGCATTCATCTTTTCGGGCCCATACTAAAAAATCCAGAGGAATTTTCTCAGCCAATACTGTATAATATGAAACAGACTAAGCGAAACAGACCAAAGAGAATCTATTACAGGTAATAACACCTGTCAATCTTCACTCCATGAGATCTGTCATCAGGTGAAAGCTACATCATGATGTGGTGATTGCCAGCTGCACAGACTGATCTTTGACTTATTGGTCATAAGACTTATTACCAGGTATTTACTCAAAGAAGGGTTACTGGGTACAAATGTATTGATTAAAATGAAATTCTCTAATGCAGATCAAAAAATACCAAACCTGCTTGTATATCAGGTGGCTTGATAGTTGGCGTATTTTTTTTTATAGAAAAATACGTTTATTTGGTGTACACATAAGGAGTTTGAAGTGTTAGGTAACAATTTGATTTATTAACATTGACAAAATAATATGCGAAAGTATATGAGTAATAACAGGTAAGTATGAATGATTGTTTTCTTTTTTATTACATTTTTTTTTGCCATTTTTGTTTGCTTTTAATTTAGTGGCAAAATTTAAGAAATGCTCCAAGACATATTTTATAAACACTTTTTTGAAATATGTTATTTTTATACAAAATAAAGGTAATAAGCTTAAAACCTGTTGTAATCATGGTTTTTTACCATTTTATCCCTTCAGCATAACAACTTTGTATGAATAAAGCATATGAAGATTTTGCTAATAAACTCTGTCTGGGAGTTTAAATAAAGGGAACAGAAGCTCTGATTAGTATTTGAATACCCATCCTTTTCTAATGCTAATGAATATTCAAATATCAATCAAGAGTTTCTACTTCTATTTTGACCGAAGAGCACAAGCTGCTGCATAAATCTCTCGAAGTTGTAAAAATTATTTTGACCAAAGAGCACAAGTTGCTGCATAAATATCTTGAGGTTGTAAAAATTAGTACTTATATGCTGTTAATCTACTTTATGTCTAAAAATATAAAATTTCTCGTTTTATGATGATAAACATTTTTTTGAACAGATATTTTATATAATAAGATAATTAGAAGGGTTATAAACCACATACAATTTCTTCATACAGATGACTCTAATGGGATGGTAGCAGACAAAGGTATTTTATTTGCTAATTTTTTTTAATTCCTGCCATTACTTTTACTAGTTTGACAGTAAAACACAAATTGCTATAATATAAATGAATTCGGGGTGTAAATTAATTCATGTCTAATACTCTTATTCCGCCTTCCTATTCTTTAATTTATTAGGTGTACAAAGGGAAAAGATATGTGGTATTGTCATTAGAATTCTTTTTGTATTTTACATAGCAATCTGTGGTATATTTATTATCTTTTGATTTTGGGAGGCTGCATGTTGCATTTGTTACTTACACTTTTACAGCTGGTCTTTGAGTACAAAGTTAAAAGGGAAGTTCACCATCTTTTGATTTAGATATTTTTTTCTGTGGTAGTAAAGATCTTTTATGCTTATAAAAGACTGATGTAATCACAGTGGTTTATCCAGAAGTACTAAAAGAGGGAGGGGCGAAAAATATATATATTCTTGAAATAGCTGAATGTAAAAACACACATTTCGAGATTGTCAAAAAGAGAAGATTAAACAGACATTATTAAAATCCATCATTAACATTAACATAACAGTATGTCAGTGAGCCTGCATTTGTTTTGATTTTTGTGGTTATTTCTTTTAAAAGTTGGTCTCTATACAATATTATTGCAGATGGAAGCCTACTTTATACAGCGGCTTGATATACGAGTTCTATATATAAATTTTAAGAACTCGGATTGAAAAGTTAATGGCTTGTTTTAAATTCACTTTCATTAAGAATTATGTGCTTTAAAGAGTCTTTAAATACAGAGGATAAAATTTTAAATCTGTAAATATGATAAACTGGATATGTAAAGAGACAGTGATGGGAATATCTGTTGATGTACTTAGTTTAGTTGGCTTTAACTTGTTCATTTTCTAGTCAGGTTTCTGGATGGAATAAAAAAAATCTGAGGTTCTGTGTATGCATATAGACATGCACATGAAGAACCTTTGGCAGATTTTTGTAGAAAACTAGGCAGGAACGCAGCTGCCTGGGCAGAATTACCCTCATAGCCCACTGCATGGTGTACAGGGGTGGATCCAGGAATATTTGTGGGAAGGGGTTTGCCAGGTTCCTGAGACAACCTCCCCCTGGCCTTGAAATTTTTTTTTTAGAAATACGTGGGGATTTTTGCGTATATCTGAGGTAACCAGAGTTTTTATGCAATGGGGAGAATAAGCGGTGTGGTATTTTTGATGAACTATTCTCTCAACATTATATAGGGCATCCATTGTTAAGGAAATTCGACAGTTTACATGCATGATGCCATCCAAATTATATAAGCTTACATACACACTGAGTTTTTAAACAGAGAACTCCAACGCATCCTCTTGATCCGCCACTGGGGTATGCCAATCTTTATTAGTCCTGTTAATGCAGAAAATTGGAATGTTGAACCCATTTCATTTCTTTTCTTTTCGAGTAAGTTTTCCATGAAATCATTGTGAATGATTATATTAGATAGTATGCAGAATTCCCAAGAAAGAGATGCTTCTGGTGGAATAAAACAACTTGTATAAATATTACTTGTATCTGGTGTTTTAACAAGAGGAGACTTACCTTGTGTTGTAAAATATATACAAACAATTATTAAAACCACTGTGTTACTATCTAAATTGTGTTCATCACTTTGTAATGACATTATTTATAAATATCCCCAAGACGGACAAAAAGTACTTTAAAATGTTCAAATGTTATTAAACCAGTGTTGAAATCAGTTTGTGTCGGCATACCTTTTATCTTTTCATTGTTTTCAGTAAAACAAAGTAGTGCAGTTTACGGTTATGCTAATATCTTGGAACATACATTTATATGTATATATATATATATATATATATATAACACTTTTTGAGGAGATTTATTACTGCTTTTTTAAATACATCTACATATAAAACCAATCTGAATAGCCATAAGACAGAAAACATACATTCTTCAAAGATAATGTGAGCATTCATATAGAAGTAATATATTACTGCAGTTAATAATACTGGTAGATTATAATATACTAGAGATGAGATTATTAATATCTTCAATAACAAGTTAACTTATTTATATATCTTTTCTTTCAAATAGCTTCCCACACTATTAAAAAAAAAAGATCTCATGAACATTGGTATTATTCTTACCTATATATATAAATTGTCTATATTCTTTATTGTGCAGGACAGAGGGCGCGACAAGGACAGCTGTCTAGTCATTCGGATGGGACAAAAAACCAAGGTTCCATGTACGCATTGGCATGCACAATAAAAGATCCCTTGGCAGTTGGAATTCGATATAAGAGTAGGCCGTAGTGCTGCTGCCCGGGGAAAATTTCCTTCATTAGGACACTGTATGGCGTATGCCCGTCTTCCATTAGCCCAGGTTAGGTGCAGAAGAGTAGGACGTTAAACCCCATTTCATTTCATTTCATTTATATACTACATTATACAAGTGTTTAGTGTATCCATTAAAGACCTAAGTTTTATATCTATCAGATATAATCTTTTAAGAATAATAAGTAACGTTCATGTATGTGCAGTGAATATGAATAGATAAGCTGACATAAATATAGTCATTTTAAAGATTTATGTATCATAATATATTGTATATATATATATAGGTATATATTTTGTTTAAACTGGGTATTAAGAAGGTTAAGATTACATATATTAAATATATATAAGGTATGTCAGCTATATTTATTTGAAATATTTTATGCTCTGTTATAGTTATTAAATTACTATATTTAATAACATACCCTAAGGGGGTTATATTAAACAATCCAGTAACAAAGAGCTGTGTACCCCTTTAAAGTTGATTTTCTTACATATCCATAGTACAATAATAATGCTTGTGCTCAACCTATATTTAGACGTTTTACCAAGTAAGTGCTCATTATGTGTTTTTAGAGATTCTTTAAGTGACACAATTAAGCGTGAAGCCATGACCAAGAGTGTGTGTCATATCTTATGTTCGTCCAACAACAATCAATTTAATTGACTACTAATTAATCACCAGAAAGAGGTCTTTTCATGTATCACATCTGACCAAATGGGTCAGTAAACAAGAAAAGGCAACAATCAGTTATACATACCCGATCACTAACCTTGCCCAGTTTAATTGGACGCACCTTTAGAAATGATTTAATTTAGAATTTTTAAGAACCATTGTGAAACTTGAGCTGTAAAATGTGTGATAGTTAGGTTAGCTTTATATCTGTTGGAAGTTTAATATTAATGATCAGATTTTGTACTAGAAGACAGTATATAAAGAATAGACAGAAGCTTAATTTACGGCTAACAAGATGATATTAAACAGACCTAGAGGATTATTTTGGCTTATCTGTCTGATATATTGGCACTGTTGTAAGGTGTCTTTGTCAGTTGAAGGATAATTTGGTGATGTACAGACTTACACTGTACAGTAGTCTGCAATATTTCTAAATATCAGGTACTACAACATAAAATATTACATCTGTGTGAAATCCTCCAATGATAAGTGGTATATCTTGTGTTTAAGCGTATATCAGTGTTTATGGAACAACAGTTAAGATTTCAAAAACTGAAGCGAGTGGATTTAAAGGAAATTCTACTGTAAATTCAAGTTCAAAATTTTGTTAAGTTTGGCTTGTACAAATCTAGTAGGTATGCTTACTCTTTCTAGAACATCTGATAACACTCATGAACACATCTTCTTACCAAGTTTTAAGATGTTATTACAAATTAATGTCATAAGTTCTTTTCTCTGTTGTTTTGACTGTACAATATAAAATTTGGAGAACATAATATCAGAATCTGTCCACCATCCACATTACTTGTAATTTTATGAGAAGCAAATGTCAGTTACTGATTTGGTTTAGTCTAGCAGTTCCCAAGCCTGGAAATAAGGAACCTGTCACAAACACCTACTGACACAAATTCACGCTTTGTTAGACACAATCCCCCTGGTGCCTGCCATTATGTTGGAGTCACCGCTTTCGTTTATCAGCGAGGTTATTGATATTATTGATACATGCATGTTCAATAGTGTCTGGCATTTTGTCAGTAACAACTGGTTAACAGATTCTGAAATTGCTTCTAGGATTGGTTAAAGTGTGACCACAGGAAGCAAGAGTATGTATGATTGCTCCATGGTACCAGTTACGGTTTGACTATTGGTACACATTTTGGATTCGCTCCTTGCAAAAATTTCCATTATATCACACAGCATGGTGTTTGTCCATTTCTTCATTAACATGGTTGGGGTAGAAAACCCCTTTTCATTTTATCTATTTCGACATTATTAATTTGCCAACTAGACCATAGACCATGTCTAGATCTCTCATATTGCAACTGAAATATATGGGGTAGCAATCCAAACTGGGTACCAAGCCAAACCCTGGCTAACCTAAAATATCCAACAACAGTATGTGAACTTCTTAAAAATATGGTTATGTGGTTTCACGTTTTACTTCTGGAACATTTGTTTTCTCAAACATTGGCAGACTTATCTCTTTAAATAAGAAATCACCATCTTACTTGAGAGCTCATTTATCTGAAAACATAATAAAATTTACAAGATATATGGTTAGTTGATCCTATTTAAAACCTGTAATTATACAGAGTACCTTGAGTCGTTCTACTAGGATTACTAAGATTTGTTATTATTGCTATAGATAACATGTAAATCTAGCTTGCCTCATATTACAGGTTGTTAATGCATCACTGATCACCTTAACTGCATTAATATCCTCTCAATATAAGTTTGATAATTTTGGGACTAACATACACTATATTTGTATTTGAATAATTTTCATGAAGAAATTAAGTGAGAGAAGACCGGAGTACCCTTTGAAAAACCCATTAGGTTAGGTAAGCGGCAATGATTATTAGTTGTCACATGCAGCCTTGGGATCAAATCCTTGACTTTCAGGGGTTATTGGTCTCATTGGAAGATGTAAGACCATTTATTTTTACAGCCTTTCTCTGATGACTTATAAAGTATTCTAGAAAGAGTAGGCATATCCCGCCTGTTGCACTAAACCTGTAACACTTTAAGATTTTTTGCACCATGTATTCAGCAGTATTAGTATGTGTGAAAAAGAGATAGACCGATACAAGGGTAAATTGAACCATTTGAATAATTCATGAGTTGTTTTTACCAGATAGTTGATTGGTGATGTGTTCTGGCCAATGAAATCGTATAATAGAACCACCACAGTAAATGTTGCACATTAATCAAATGGTTCATTAAGTGGGTATTAATGTTGACCTATAAATAAAGTGCAACTTTACCATACCAAGGTTAAATTTACAAAATTAACTGGATTGGATAAACAAGAACTAAATAGAGGTGATGAATATGGTAGGCCAAATCATTTTGATCTTTACATGGTCAGAATTCCTGCGCCTGATTTTAGTCATTGTAATTTTTTTATTGATATAAAGAAAATATCCTGCTGCTATTCGTAGGTTTACTCCCTCAGCTGAAAAACCTGAAGAACTACTGGTAAAACCCAGTTTTGTTGGGTGCTTAAAGAAAAAATCCTTGAAACATTCTCAGATTTAAATTAAGAATTTACTCAAAATTGTTAGCCTTAATTCAACTTAGATATAGCTCTTTATAAAACTTTTGTTGTTGTAATGTTTCGAATACATCATTAGGAAACTGTGTGCAGATTTCTGGTTCTGGATCCAAGATATTTCTCTGCAATTATAGAAAGTTGAGTACATTCTAAATTTAAGACTTGAGTTGAGAATTTGCTCAAATTTGAATCACAGTTTATGAGAAATATATTTGATTCAGAAATACAATACTTTGCACACAGTTTCTTATTAATGTATTTGATACATTAAAACAACAAAATGACTATACAGGGCTATATTTTTGTTAAAATAAAACAAACAATTTTGAGTAAATTCTCAACTTAAGTCTGAGAATGCTTTGTGAACTCAGAACCTTAAATGAGCAAATATTGGAGTTCACAAATTTCCTTCCACAGGAAAGACTTCTAATTAAACAAAATAATTAGACAACTTATCTGTGATATCACCCTAGGTGGAATCAGACATTAAACACCAATGAAGAACTAATAAACCAGGATTTCTTCTTTAACCCCGGTCTAGAGACAATGATGTGATCTCAGTAATATTAACCATTATCATCATATAGTTAACAGAAAGTACAAATTATTTTTGTTACAGATCATACTATATGTGATATTATAGGTATTTTATTAGTATCTTATTGGTATGTAATTTTTGCAATTTATGGCTGGATGACTGGCGGTAAGCCAACTTAGCTTGGATGTTATTTGGCTTACTGGATAAAAAAACGCAAAAGAGAAGGTGACATTCAGTCTTATCAGTTATTTTTTATACTAATCTATTATTAGGTCTACACATGTATATTCAGCAAAGATCTTACTTCTCATAGGAATTTGTGTAGAAATGATATTGTCAGAACTTTACAAGTTATCCCTTACTGTGGCACATACGACCTATGTTAGGAGATTTTGTATAATTCAATAATTGTTGAAAAGGTATATGAATTTGAAGAAAAGGTTTTTTTTGGTCTCTTATAAATGGTATGTATTTTTGAGCTTCAATCATAATTTAATATTAGTCTGTCATTCGTTTTACTTTGCTAATCGGATAAGTCTCACCGATATAGATTCTTCTTCTATTTTAAATTTCTTGTACTGTCAAGTATATTGGTATTGAAAGGTCATAAAAAAATAAATAAAAAAATCCATCAGATTAGATTAGATTAAACAAGAGATAGAAAGACTAAAATAGAATAATTCTAAATTAGCAACCCATTTACTATAAGATGGGTGACCCACTATTTATGTTTCTGTCCCACTGCTTCTGCTAAAAATAGTCAGCTGTCACATTTTTTATCCACTTCATTTTTGTGCCTTCAGGGTAAAAATCGAAATATAAGATGAAAAAAAATAAGAGGATGCAAACTAAAAACTAAAAAATTTTGAATTGTTTTAATAGGCTTTCAGGACAAATGGATGAACAACTGGAGACATGTAACCATTATTTTAAAATTCTGAAAGTTCAATAAGCTACTGATGTTGAGGAAAAACAGATAATTTCCTCAGGATTGATGTCTTTGTTTGCTTAACAGAGCCCATAACAGGCGGAATTTAAAATAGAGTTCGTCGTAGTGCAATTGTACCGGCAAAATTCCCCAGAGAAAAAGAGTCACGTAGGACATTAATCCCCATTTCATTTCTCGCAATATTAACAATTTAATCCCTTTAAACAAAAATTAGAAAAGATAGGAAAAACATGTAGTAGTACATAATATGAGGTACATGAGAATTAATATTTAATGTTTGATTAAGATATGTACAAAGATTTCACTTTAATTGCTAGTTGAATGAGAAGCCATCAGCAGAACAACTTGTCATGTTTACTTGGCTGTGTGTAGCATTCAAGAAAGGAGGAGATTCTAATGATACTTAATGAAAGGTTTTTGTTGTATGTACATTAATTACTTAGTAATTGCTAATGATGAGTTTAAATGTAAAGGATGTGAAGTGTTTCATTTGTGTCAGGTTAAATATTGATGAAAGAGGAATGTAAACTTGTCAAAATATTGATTACATACACCTGTAAAATATAGTCTACAGTGTGAAAAATATCTTTTTAAACATCTGACAACTACAGATGTACTGTATATTTCTAACTTTGTTTTTGGAAATTCATAACCACTCAGGCTTAATCGGAAAACAAAGACCTAAAATTTTCATACGTGTAAACTATGTTTTTAATGTGGCAACGTTCTAATGAGGATGTATATCGTAGTCATCTGTAGCTGTTTTGTATCAACAATTTCTTGTGAATAATCTGCTTAAATATTTGTTAAATCGCAGGTTTGTTCATTTGGTCATAAGGAAGAACCCTAAGAAATTCTTAATACAGGTTATTAAAGTTTGTGAATGCAATACAGGACAGAGTTTTTGATGGAGTACTTTGAAATTTGGTGAGATTTTTCATGATATTTTAAATGTAATGCTAGGAGATATTGCCCCATATGTTACAAACCCATTGTTCAGCGTTATTGTCCCATTCACATTTTGAAGCCTGAACTGGATACAGAACAGTGTTCTCATTGGAATTTTACAAAACTTATTTGTTTTTTTTAAAACTTGTTAGCACTTTCCTGCAGGTGTAGTCAGCATTGTTACAAAATGTATAAAGTATTTCCCCAAAATTGTAAGAAAACACTAGCATAGGTATGCCAAATATCAAAAACCAAATTTGGAACACTTGATTGCTGGGAACCAGACTGAATCTGTTTTCATGTACCGATGCAAGAAATTCCAGTCAGACAATGTATAATATGATAGTGCCTGCAATAGGTGTAAGAACGTAATTGAGATACCATTATTTTGATTTAGTATATTATGGACTGCCTTTAACCAAAGTTATAGGCTGCTATCTACATATATAAATAGTGATACACAGTTTTAAAAGGTAGGCGACATAGACTATATATTTTTATGAGCTGAAGCGCAAAAACAATTTTTCAAGATGGGGGTTCAGGCTGATAGACCTAATGCCAGATCTTCTGTAATCTAGCAAAACCTAGCGTAGGTGTAGGAGCTCAAAGTAATTCAGGGGGGCATAAGAGAAAATTGCCCGAAATCAATATAATATAATTAATATAGTATATATATCGAAATCAATATGATCAATATATAGTATATTATATTGATTATATATAATCAATATAATATAATATAAATCAATATAATTCTAAAAAATTAAACAATATTTTGATATTCAGAGATCATCGTCTCACCAAATTGATCGTACAAATCAGGACTCAGGAACAAAAGTAAAACATTTTAGAAATATGAGAGGCACGTCCATACGGCAGAATGTTCACAATTTCGTACAGTTTCTCAAGTAGTCCAATAGTCTTTTTAGAAAAAGTGAGAGGCACGGCCATGACGTCCAGCAAAAATGACGTCCGAAAACGGGTGAATCCACCCTGGCAACTGGCTGTTTCCTAGCAGTTTTCCATTTGGCTCGTTTCCTCTGCCGTTTTCCAGCCCGATGCCCGTTTTTCGGTCAATACCGTTTTTTCGGGCATAGGCCTACCTATCATAAGAGAGCTTTGGGCATATTTTCGGGCATGCAGTGGACAAGAAAAAGACGAGAAAATAATTTTCGGGCAGTGTGGATCTCATAGAAATAAGTTAGTTATATTTTTTCTCTAAACATTAATAGAAAAAAAAAGGTCGTCGAATTTTTCATTGCCCGAAAATAAATTTTGGGGGGGGCAAATGCCCCCCCTGCCCCCCCGGCTCCTACGCCTATGAAACCTAGTAAGTCTAATTTTGTTGAAAATTGAATTAGAGTTCCTGCAATGAAAAGGCTTCTGATTACCCTCATCTAAAAAGCCAAATATAAAATTTGTTTTATATTGAATAGCTTTATCCTGAAACAAAACAGTTTTCCTTTGTTTTCTCAAATTTGCATACGACAGACTTACTAGATTTTTCCAGATTACAGTAAGAGAGGTGTAGCAATTCAAAAGATTATTTTTTCAAGTATTTTGGTTTTTGGTATAATTTATTAAATTATTTACATCTCGAAATCCTTCATATTACCGGTATACTTTGCTATGATAATGAAATGTGGCAAGAGCATGTTTTGTGGATTAAGAGCTGTGGTATATAAATCTACATAATTATGTATATAAATCAAATAATCTCGTTTGTAAATAGGTGCAAGACCATTAAGAAATTTAAAAACTTTAAGAAGGATTTTTTTGTTGAATTCTAAAATAAACAGCCAGTGTAGCTCAATTAAAATAGGTGTTATTATGTGCTAAACTTTTATCTGGTGATAAGCCTTGCTGCACTATTTTGTACTACATGTATTATATTTGTAGTGTATTAATTAAACATCTGGATGTTACTAGGGAGTTTAGGACAGTTTCAATGGCATCAATATTGGGGTTTGGCTTAATTTTACTAATGTTTCTTAGATGATAATAACAGAGTTTACAGATATTGTTAATTTTGATATTCTTGGACATAGAATCATCAAAAAGTACATGAATATTTCAGGTGTATTTAACCGGACAGATAGTTCAGGAACCAAGTGTATACTTGTATCACCCCTTTAATTTAAAGAAGATTTTGTTCCTTATCATCACTGAGTTTCAAGAAATTAGTACGCATTCAACATTTAATTTCATTGATAAACTGTTCAAGTTTTGCCTTCGAAGAATTAATATTGCATGGTTTAAATGCTATGTGGGTTTCATCAGCATATAGATGGAAATCAACGCAGTACTTTTGCACAATTTTACTGAGCGGAGTCATGCAAACAGTGAAGAGGATTGGACCTAATATTGAGCTCTGAGGCACACCATACTGAAGGTCTGTGGGGTTAGGTAGTTTTCCACCAATTAGCACTGACTGGCTTCTACCAGCTAGATACAAACAGAACAATTTCAAGCACTGCACAATGAACACAGAATTCAGATTTAAGATGTGACAGTAAGGTATCATGGTGCACCTTCTCAAAAGCTGTGGAAAAATCAAAAAGTACCAACTCTACACATTTATTGTTATCAACTGATGTTAAGATGTCGTAAACTGTCAATAACACAGTTTCAGTAGTGTGGAATTTTCTGGAGGCATTTTGAAATTTGTTAAGTAAATTATGTTCACTAAGTTGGTGTTTAAATTGTTCAGCTATGCAATTTTAAACAGCATGCATAAAAACAGATTCTTTTAATTAAGTATATCTATGATGAAAGAAACCTTAAAGCAATTTAACAAAAGTTTATGTAGCTAGTTTGGATTATAATTCAGTTTAGTAAGATAGGAAATGCTTGGTTGAATTTAATTGCCACACTTATGACACTAATCCTGTCATTTAAAGTAATATTTTACCACGGCTGGGTATCCATGTATCAAAGATATGTTATCTGTTTTCGTAACTCTTATACATAGAAACGCATTAAGTCAAGTAGTCTATAGAATTCCTTATTTACTAATATATTAATGTTGTAAGTGGAAGGAACTTGGATTAAGTTTAAAGTTTAATATCATGTAGCTTGTTGTAATAATACCTTAAATTATTTTTAAAGGAGACCCAATAAAATATTTATGAAGGTGACAGTGATAAATTTATATCCCACAATAGGTTACTTCAATCAGAGCTGAGTTCTTGACAGATTGCTTTCAATTTTTATGGGAGGCTTCAGTTTTTTATAAAGAAGATCACTTTTAAAATTCGAAATCTTTTAGTTATAGTTATGAAAACTCTTGAACACTGTATAGGTGAACTGTTCAATAATGTATAAGAAATTTCTATAGAATTTCAAAGTTTTTGGATCTTAAATTTCTAATATGTTTTGCAATGTTATCTTTCCATTTACATTTTGAAGCTTGTGAAAGCGATACATTCATAACTATTCATTAAAATTTGAGCCTAAGGAGCTACTGTATCTAAACTTATCCCCTGTCACAGAATAGGGTCCTCAACAGAATTTTTAAAAAATGACGGAGACTGTTTCTTGAGTTATATATAGAAAGTTTTTTTTACATTCACATTTTGCTTGGGACAGAATACATGGTGGATTTTTTTCAAAAATTGCTTTGTAGGATTTGTTGACAAAAATATTACAACAATCACAGAGGACTTTCTTGCTGTTAAGATACATACGACAGTCTGACAATTAAGCTCACATCTATGTTTTATTTATGTGGGCAATGCTAGAAAAATGAATTTTGCCCAGTGGTCTTCCCATCTACTAATCTAGTCCGCAATGAATACCAACACATCTTGTCCATGTGAATCAACTTCCCAAACAGTGCTCTTTCCATCTGGCCCCCGAGTTCACAAAGCATTCTCAGACTTAAGTTAATAATTTGCTCAAAATTGTTCGCCTTATTTTAACTAAAATATAACCCTTTACAAAACTTTTGTTGTTTTATTGTATCAAATGCACCAATATAAACTATGTGGCAATGTTCTGTTTTTTTTGATCAAAGATATTTCTCATAAACGGTGATTGAATCTCAACTTAAGTCTGAGAATGCTTTGTGAACTCGGGGCGAGGTCTTCATTGAATACCAACATCCTAGTGAATCTACAAAATCTACACGGTTTCTGTTTTTCTGACAATTTTATTTTTTTAACGAAACGAATAACATTAGTCTGGTCATGCATTGTCAGCTGGATTTTGACATGGACATATTGGATGTTTATTGCTGTCACCCATTCCATCAAAGTGTTAACATGTATTTTATTATAATTTATTTATAATTTTCAGATTGTAATAAAGAATGTGGAAGAAAGTTATAGCAGTTATACTTGGTCTGATATTAGGTTATTGGTTTCTAGATGATTTTGATCCAGGTATTAAAGCAAGTATTAGTTTTTGCGACAATTTAGTAATACATGTATACTTTAAAGGTTTTAAAAAATGCAATATCAACACATTTAAAAGCTAGATCAACACTCTTCCCGCAGCTTATAAGCTTAAACTTTCTGACACAGATGTAAATGTAATGGAATATATTGATTTGCATTTAAAACTAACAGAGATTATTCCGTTTTGGCAAAGTTTTTACCTATCTCTTCTAAACTTATATGTCACCAGATTATGTGTGCATAGATTATATAACGGGGTTGCTGAATGCTTTTTTGATTCCCGTATGTATCTTTACTCAAGTTTAATCTCATAAGAATGGAATATTTCATGTAGATATGGCACATTTTTATTTCTTTCCATTCATTTTATAGATAACCTAAAGGGAAAACGTGTTTTAATAACCGGAGCATCAGCCGGTATTGGTGAACAAATAGCCTACCATTACGCTGCCTTTGGTGCTAAATTAATGATAACTTCTAGAAGAGAAAATGTGCTGCAAGAGGTATGGTCATATGTTATTATCCAATTAAAGAGTAAAATGTCATACGAGTAGCTAATATATGGAGACAAGCATCAATCTCGTAGTGTAAGGATAAGTCTGTAGTGAAGGTTTAGTTGTTGTAGTGGGAGGACAGAAAACATTCGCTTCATCTGTCATTCACTGTAGCTTAATATATATAATCAGTGTCCCTTCAAGTGGGAGTACAAACAAGAAATTGTTGCTTAGATACATTCCAGACACCTTTTTGAACTTAATAAAAAAATTAATTGAGGATGCTAGTGCAATAATGTGGATGAGGGCGGTTGTTCTTACATAATATCATTTGATTTTTTCAAATAAATCCATTTTTAGCAGATTTTCTTAACAACTTGTTCATTTTATCACAGAATATATCAATTTACTGGTCTAAAAATATACAGATTGTGAAATGACATTCATCTACCTTATTGCACAAGCATCCTTAATTTTTGACACAGAATTACAAAGAAGCACAAAATTTACTGGTAGGGTTTCTCCACTTTTTTGTTCTATTGATAGATCTAATTACATCATGAATAATTTTGGTAATTCAATAAGCACAGTGAAAGCTTGACCCCCTTTTAATGACCCCCCCCCCTTCACCCTCCCTACAAGTCATGCGATGCTACTACTTGTCAGACATAAATACTATATATACATAGATGATAGATAACAGGCCTTATGATCTACAGTGTACCTTTTATACCACTTGGACACCCAACATCCCCAAAATGCTAAGAGATACAGAGGCGGATCTAGGAATTTTTAAAAGGGGGGCCACCGCAAAATGAGGGCACTTACTGCGGAGACGGGGCACGCTGCTGCGAGGGCATTGAGAGGGGGGGGGTCCCCCAAGACAATTATCTGTCATTTCCTTGCATCTGTAGACATTCCAAGAGCTATTTGGCTGATATTTTCGTCTAAGTAAACGTTCGGAGAGGACATATTTGGGTCTAAAAAAAAGGCACTTTCAGCAGTAAAAAAGGGCACTGTCGAAAATAATGGGGGGGGGGGGGGCGCACCCCTCGTGCCCCCCACCGGACCCGCCCCTGAGATAACTCTAATATGGTATATATTCAATAAGATGAGCATATATCAAATGGTATATTGAAAGTGATTGTTTTGTAGGTTATATCAAACTGTAGAGAGCGGGGTGCCAAAGATGGAGAATATTATTATGTTACAGCAGATATGGCCAACATGTCATCTACAGAACAAGTTATAAAAGTAAGACTTGTAATAATCTTTATTTGAACAACTTTAAAAATGAAATCTTGAACCACAGTGCATCAAACATATACTGTAAGAGAGCATGCTCGTCACACATTTTGTTAAACCCAATTTCACTTCATTTTGTCACACATTTTCTATTATATTCATTTCTATCTGTAAATTTGATTGTACAGAAATTATATATTCTATGGAATATAAAAAAATGATATTTATGCTTCTATTTTGCAGGAAGCAGTGAAGAAGTTAGGAGGACTAGATATTTTAGTATTAAATCATATTGTAATTATGCCACTCGGGGAATGGAGAGGAACTCCACAAAATCTGACAGCTCTAGAACAAGTAACTGATATAAATTATAAAGCATATATACATCTAGCATCTCATGCATTATCAGAATTAGAGAAAAATAAAGGCAGCATTATAGTGGTTAATTCTTTGGCAGGTGAGAAGACATTTTGTATAAAATATGATCTAAGCTACCATTTTTTCACAGCAACTAAGTCTAATTAGAATAAACCAAGAATGACTCAAAGAGACCAGAATTATCTTGTTGCCCAGCTTAATGATATTTAAGTGGCAGCATGCATCAATTATTCTCGCGACACATAAAATTATACATTATGGGAGATTAGATAAAGAGTTGGCAGTTGTCACTATAATAGTTAAAAACTAGATAATGTAAAGGGAATTTACTGAAAATTTCCGTCAAATTGATCCATGCCAAACCAAGATTTTAGCGATTGAATTTTTGGCTTAGCCTTGATCATCATTACTAAAGTTGGTAGGATAAAAAAACTGTCACAATTATCCATCAATTATTATTTCTCTTAAACATAATTATGAATTATTATTTCTCTTATTAAACATATTAATGAATTATTACTTCTCTTAAACATTAAAATTAATTAATTAATACTTTTCTTAAACTTTATGAGACATTACTTTTCTTAAACATAATTTATAGTGAAAGTTTTATCACAAAGACAGTAACTTATTAAGAAAGGGATAAAGTAACAAAAAATTTAAAGAAAATAAATCAAAATTCTGAAAAGGAATCTTTTGAGTTTTTTTTGTTGTGGTGTACATGTATCATGCATGGTTGTTTTTCTTTTTAGGAAAAGTAGCAATACCATTTGTAGCTGCCTATTCGGCATCAAAGTTTGCACTTGATGGATTTTTTAGTGCTTTACGCCAAGAATTCAAGATGAGAAACTGTGATATTTCTATAACCTCTTGTATTATGGGTTTTATAGGTGAGTACTATAACATCTTTAAATTTTAAAAGAAACCTGGGTCCTCTGGGTACATGAAAGAACCCTTAACAGTTGGAATTCATTTTGTTCCCTTCTATATTGAGGTCTCTCTGTCCATCCATCATACCTTTTGGAACTCAGTGATTTCTGATTGAGGTATAATGTTTTAACTTGGTTAGATGTTCGTAAGGTGAATGCCTAAATTGAATTGGATAATGAGCATTTTCTGCTTAAGATTAGCTGGTATTATAAGCAATTTGAACACCATAACCTTGATTCTAATTGAGTGAGAGAGTAAAGCTTGGTGTATAGTTACATTACATCAATACCTTAACTAAGTTTGATTATTATTTTTTTTCTGCTTAATTTATCAATGCTTGGAACATGATAATCTTGATTCTAATTGTGTGAGATCAATGAAATTTAGCGTATTGCTGTTTGGTTTTTTTTTACATTAACATCTATGACCAAGTTCATAATGACTGGGGATCACGGTGGCTAAGTGGGTAAGATGCTGACTCCATAGCCTGGAGGTCGTGTGTTCGATCCCTGCATTGGCTGAGAAAGTTCATCCAGATTTTCCGGCAGTGATCCAGGATGGAGGGCCTGACAAGGACAGCTGTCTAGTTGTTTGGATGGGACAAAAAAGCTAGGTTCCATGCACGTAAGAGGTCCCTTAGCAGTTTGAATTCGATATTAGAGTACGTGTAGCGCTGCTGCCCAGGCAAAATTCCGATCATAGCACACTGTATGGCATATGCATGTCTTCATTAGCCGAGTTTAGGAACAGAACAGTAGGACGTTCAACCCCATTTCATTTCATAATGACTGATAAGCAATATAAGATGATATATGTGCAAGTAATTAATTTTGAGATTGAGATGGGGGGACATCAGCCACAGTGCTGGTTTGATTAGAATGAACTAGCAATTATTAATGTAGTAAGATCTCCATCCTTCTAAATAAATAAAAACATTAATTTTTCACCCAATTCATTACAGGTACTGAGAATGCAGTATCCCAGTTAACACAATTTGGTCAAGATTACTTATTGAGTGTGATGAATCAAGCACGACCCTCTGATGCAGCCTTAGCAATAATAAAAGGTGGTGCTACAAGATCCAGAGAAATTTTCTTTCCATATATGTCTGTTCGACCATCATATTTATTGAGAGACTGGCTTCCAGAGTCTATAGAATACATGATACGATATATTAATACTCCATCGCATTATATATAGATGATCTTCCTTAAATCCAACTCAGTCTTCTTAATTAGTTTGTGAGTGTCCGAGAATGTTAGTGTTAGTGAATCACCTTGTTTTACCTCAGATGTCAATTTGATATAGTATAGAATATTGAGATATGTATATTTGGTTTAATTAATTTATGGAGATATTAAGTAATAATGCAGTATATGTGGATGTGTGTTTGTGGTTATGAGTAGAATACTTGTACTGTATTTTAACAATGATCTTTTATTATTAGGAAATGTAAGTAAGGAAGAAGGCACAGTGGTTAGCGAGCGAAATCCATAACCTTCCTTTTGCATTTTCAATCATCACTTTAGTTAGCCTTGTGTCCTTAAAAATAAATAAGGCATTCAGGTTTAATCAGCTCTATTTGGGTAGTGGTATCATGCAATGTAAATTTAATGTAGAATAGATAAATGACCTCTAAGGGGAGGTAAGAACATCAGTGTGTTCTTTTGAAACCCACAGGGGTAAACCATTGAGCTGCTCCCAAAGCTGGAAGAAAGAATTTAAATTTACATGTTACTTGTTACATTTAGAATTGCAAGATTCAGGTGTATCTCTCAATCGAGATTTACAATCGTCCATTTATAAAAGAGGTTCATGCACATTGAGTCTCAGTACAAATCTCTATGAATATTTGATAGTGAAGAAGAGAATGGGATTACAACAAAATAATGTTTATTGTTAAATTATATAGCTACAAGGAGATTTTTTAAATTGTTTATATAGATATGGATCAGAAAAATATAAAAGTATTTAATATGTATGATTGTCATATTTAATTACTTAGTATTATTATATTTTAATATTTATTGGCAACATAGTATTTATTGCTAGATTAAGTAATAATTTGAGATTATTTATAATTTTGAAATACTACTAATAACAGTAAAGTCTGATTATTGATTATTAATAACAACGGTCTGATCCGTCTAACATTAGCTCAGAGTATACCAGTAGGTCATTTAAATTTCATTTCATTTCATACGGTCTGAATATTTCGGTCAGCTTTTTTTTTTAATTCATTTGGTTTGTTACACACCTGCTAGCTATTTTTGGCCAATTGGTTTATGTCTCACACCCTCTCCTCTCTGTTGTCCATTCCGTAACTTGGAATGCAACCAAATTTGGCAGCTATGTGGCTTGGGTTGTGCATATTTCATTTTGTTTAAATGAAGTTCATCAATCTAATAGGAGCCCTTTAATAGTCAAATTTTAGACATTTTCACAACTGAATTGAGCTGGAGTATTTGAAGCTGCAACAATACATTTTTGAATTTAAACCTTTATGATAGTATTGACAATTTATTTATAGATTTAAAAGTGATATTTTAATTACCTCATAGTTCATTTAATTTAATTAAAATAGTATGTTTCTTTCTACAGTCTATGTATACAAATTAAGATGGTGGTGCAAATAAATTATATATGTTTGGGTGAATCAGGGAATACGGCTCTGGGTCAATAGTACATCATTCACGTTTATCATTTTTATTGTTAATAACATATATGTTGTTATGCTCAGATATGATCAATACTATTAATTTGTTTCATCTTATGATCAAATCCATTTATATAAGTTTCTATTTTTTGTAAATGACACTTTTAAAAGTTGTCTCCTAATGCATACTAAACATTAATTATGCAATGTTTTATAGTCGCAATCATCATCATTTATATTACCCTGAAATAATGATTACCACAGGTGTATCAAATGAGTGTCTATTGTTTGATTTGAGTATTGGTGAAACTAGTATTCTATGATATACATACGGTAGGTAGAATTCCTAGTAACTGCCTAATGTGTGGAGACATGAAAACATTTTCAAAGAAACCTTATTTAATTGACACTTAAAAATAATTGCAGGGTTAACTTTGCATTGGCAGCACGATACAGGCTTTATAGATGTCTTGTTATATTACGAAATGGCACCATGTCAGCTTTACTCTGTGTTTTAGTGTTCTTAAAGAGTATAGTTGAATATTTGTTTGATTTCATACTAATACGGATAGTTCTTATTTAGTGAAAATTATATTTGATATATTTGTTAATAAAAAGACAATATAAACTTAAAGATAAGAGTTTTATTTATTGATTTTAAATCAGGGTTCAAAAAATAATGCAATTAAGTTATGTACCTCATTTTGTATTATGTTCACATTGAAAATATTAATGATATATAAACAACATCCAACAAATAAATGAATATTTAGAAATATAATACTTGTTCGAATAAGATTTTTCTAGCCTCTGTCTGATCTGATAATAAGTATTGGGGAATCTTGTAAACTACAATATTATACTCATTGAATCTCTAAAAGAAATATCAGCCCCAAAATTCTGTTCAATAATTTACAAATATGATGAATTGAAAATTTGTCAACATTCAACATCCTGTCCATACAATATGAAGGGGATGTGGCAAAACAAGCTGGTGCCACCTTTGATATTTTTCTTAAATAAATGTTAAAGCAATCAATTTGAGTAAGCTGTGAATAATTTAAGATTTTCCAATATTTCTAATGATGCAAAGAGACTTGAAGCAATTTGATGGAATCTTCATCGTATATTGCACAAAATCCAGTATATTTCATGTACCATACTTCCTGTTCTGGATATCAGTAGTTATTTAGTTTATAGAAACAATTTGCATCTAAAATCTATTAAATAACATTAGTTGTTATTTCTTAGTTTCGCAATGCTTTTCATTTTTGTTATTTTAAAATAAATAAAACTAATCTGCATGTTCTCTATTTTAACTTTTCATATCTACCTCTAATGGTTGATCTTGTTCTTTCATTAAACAAAGAGTGTTATTTAAATGGTTTTGTTTTTTATACATATATATAAGCAATATTTTTCTTCAGATTTGTATCTGAATAGGGATTGGGGAACAGGTGTAGTCTATATTAAACCCTTTGCTGTAGAAATTCAACATAACGGTAACGTTCAGAAACTTGCATTTATCAATATTTATTTCTCTGTAAAACATGCAATTGCCATTTAAAAAACGCCCACATTTTGTAACAGATGGACAAGAGAACAAGCTAAAAAAGCTTTTTCTGTACAATAAGGGGCCATAATCCAGGATGTTACAGTCTAACATGCATCAATATCAAATGAAATCAAGATCTGTGGGACATTAACATATCTTATAAGTGTCATTAAAATCAGACAAAAATTTTGAAAAATAGAGGGTTCAAAATTTTGGAATTACATGTGCATATTTTTACAATATTTTATAGTACATAGAGTGACCATTTTGTCTGGAAGTTTGGTCCGATTTCCATAAAAAAAATTCAAACACAACCGTCATTCCAGTGTTTTTAAAATTGGATAAAACTTTTGTATTCAGTCAGGGGCCATAATCGAGGAAGTATCAGGTACTCGAATGGATAGTTTCAATTTATCTGTTAATAATACTCCTAATAAGACCTTTCACAGACAGCAATTACTGCACCTTTCCGTGGCTTTTGTTATGCAGATCATTGGGATACAAACATATATCTTTTAAGTTTCATCAAATTGACATAAAATTGTGACCTGTAGAGTTGTCTACAGAGAGAGAGAGAAATGGGGTTTAACGTCCACTCGACACAAACTAGGTCATTTCAAGACTAACATATGGTTCAATTTTATTTCAATAATTTGCTTGTGCATAGGGGTCTTTAGCAGTGGGAGGAAACCGGAGAAAACCCCGGAGGTTGGACAGGCGACCCTACTTCTTGCCACTTACAACCAGGGATTTGAAACCATGCCAGCTGACTCAATGGCAGCTTTTTCGTACAATCAGGGGCCATAATCTATGAAGTAACAGTCCAATACAAGCCAGTATCAAAATGAGATCTTCGGGATATAAACCTCTATTTCAAATTACGTCAAAATCAGATAAAAATTGTGACCGGTAGGGTATCCGCAAACAAAACGGGAACAAATGAACGGACAAGGGCAACAACAGTATGCAGTCACATGAAATTGAAAATGTAGGTTTATAAAAATTAAAGGCTGTAATCAGAAAGGTTTGTTTACCTCAGATAACAAGATTCTCCAACTAGAGTATTCATAATATTGATGGGACAATGGGACATAACCCTGCCAATAATATCGGTTATCAGACATTGATGATTACTCTAGTGTAGAGCAGATGGGAAACTGTCATACACGACTACACTTTAAGGCGAGTATATAAACATCAAGAGAAGGTGATTTATCATTAAAATGCTACTAAAACATACACTGACAGTAAGATTTGTTGGAATTACATCTACAGTTGATACAATTGTACTGCTTTTCATTTAGACTAGTGACATAATTTATTGCAATGTCACAATATGATCTCCATAAAGTTACTCCGGAATCAAATTATTGAATAAGAACAAAATTGAATGCATATAAAATATGTTTTAATAGGAAATACATTTATACATTTTTTTCTTAATAAATATATGTTTAAATTTCGGTAATATAAATTGTATATGTTGGAATAATAAATCAATATATTATTAAAATATCTTAGTAGAAATTTATGAATAAATATTGACACAACCATGGTTTATTTATAATGTACCCATAAAATAGCTCTATAAATGTTGAGCATATATAGAAAATCACTCAAATGTTCCTCAAGGAATTATTCGGAAATGGCCACGACGAAAATATTTGTTAAATTAAAGATACATTAGTATCTTTATTAGTTTAATAAAGAGTTGGCCATTCTTGTTATAATAGTTGGAAAATAGATCATGTAAAATGAATAATTTGAAAATTTCATTCTAATTATTCTATTGTGAGCCAAGATACCAGCATTAGAAGGTTTGACAAGACGTGTGCAAGATATGGCTGAAACCGTTCTAATCTATTTAAAATCGGAGACCATCGAGAGTTGATTATGGCCTGGATTAGTAAATTAATGTTTAATTAATAATTTAGATAATATTTCAGGCCAAAAGAAAGCCCTACAATAGGCAGATTTAGCTTGTGCATAATGTATGTTTAATAATAATATATATCTATTGTGAGATTAAATTATCATATACCCATCATTAATTTCTATTACATATTTCATGGTAGTCTTGTCATACATACTTGCTAGATAATGGAATGTGTTGAACGTAGCCTACAAGAATGTGATATGAATAGGTTTACATGTTTGCAGATTTCTTTTAATAATCTGGAGATGGAGTTAGAATGGTGTCAATGAATTTTTTGTATGGAATCTGACCACTTGATTGCATACCAGCTTCTTGGAACAGTGCATCAACTGAAAAACAAACACAGAATTGACATAGAATAACATTTTTAACATTTAAAATATCGGTATGTATGACTATGGGTATACCTGATTTAATGATCGTTGTATCCGAGTGTACACCAGTTACACAGGATGTTAAGTAAATGACTAAGGGTTCACTAGGGTATTGCCTTGAATATTGTCATGCTATGTTGATGCAATAGGTGGTGAAGAAAGAGCAGAATGTTTTCAAGATGGTTAACAATGAAAACTCTTCAACAGGGTGTAATTTGTTTTTTATATGTTCCAAAGGATTGAAGTTGGTTGTGAAAATTCATTTGTATATGATAATAATCTTATCCATAGATATCGTCAACATTATTTTCCCCATCTTCAATAGAAGACTTGATCTCCCTTTAACTCTGTACATCTTATCCGGTCCTTCCTGTAATATCCTGCATATTTCAGCATTAAATTCAATTGGCTACCAACTTTACAGCTAAAATGTCTACCTGTGGTAATTGATTAGCAAAGTTCAAGGTTTGTTCAATGTAAAAGTTTCCTTGGAGGTTGCCATGTATGATTTGAGAGCGTTTTTGTCACAAACTCTGACTGTACGCTATTAGTCATGTGTCTGTGGTAAAGGGAGATAACGCAGCTGGAAGCCTGGAAATAAGACACAGATTCAGGCTTTGTCAGGCAATAAATCCCCGGTGCCTATTATTTTGTACTTTGTCCAGCACTGATTTGTATTTTTATTGATATTAATATGTCTGGCACTAAATTGAAAATGTAAGGTACATCTAAAACTGTTATTTTTTGGAGTTGTTGCTTCAGGAACATGTATTTTCCACAATATGCCATATTCTCTTATATTGATACAACAAAGGGAGATAATAATACAGACGATATTTTTGAAAAATTTAGTGATTTCACTCTTACATTATGTGGATTTAGTTAAGATTTGGAAAATAATGGATATCCATTCACCTTTATACACAGCTCAAATTTATAAACATTTTTTAAAATCTACCTTCATTTCTACTCAATTTTTCCCCAGTCGTCATCAAAATATGTTTCATTTCTGCTGCACTGACTGTTCCTTGTTTGTTCATATCTTGAGCTTTAAAACCAGCTAATAGTTCTTTCTCACAATTTTCAACCTTGGAATGATCATGTAAGATATCTAGGAATGATGAAAACTCAATTCTACCATCAGCTGAAATATTAATAATAAATAAATACTTACTATATGTGTGTTAAAAAAATCAATATGTGTGAATGGTGTAGTTGTTTAAAAATAAAAATCCATTTCTTTTGACTTGACTGGGACACTTTAACAATGACAAATGTGATTAAAATAAGTAAAATAAGCATGAAAAAGTATGAAACATTGATAAACAGCTATATTTGCTGTAATTAATGCAATAACATAATAAAATTAATTTTCAAATTTTGATACTAAGAAATAAGGTTGAATTGTCTTTTATTTAAAATATCACAGAGGAGTAATCTTTTTTCACTCTCTCTGTGCTGCTTAAACAAATGACCTCTCATTGATTTTTTATGACATGAAAAAATGGTGCCAGAAGTTACATAAGGCATAATTAAAATCAGATAAAAGTAAAGGTGCACTGGGATCATTTCAACAATTATAAGTTGCACTGGAATCATTTCAATAATTGTAAGTTAAAGTATTGATTTTAAACATAACATGTTAATTTACAGATAGCCTATGATATTCTTTTAATACATGAGTTATTTCTTGAGCTGTATTACAGTAATCAACATCCTAGAGATGGTAGAAATCCACAATTGGGCATCTTATGTCATGAAAAGAGCATGACCTAAAACTGATTCTGGGGAAACACCAATTTCCAATACTTTAGGGACTGATTGAATGTAGAAGCTATGCTGTGATATATTCAAGGTGATAAACACACACTGAGATAAATGTTTCCTTGAATAAGGAAGTAAAATAGGGAATAACATTCTACCTTTCAGCACAGACTGGGATAATGATTACAGGAATATGTCATGCAGTGTGCTTTGTGGAAAATTTTGCCCGGACAGTAGGGCTACAAATTTTTCTTATGTTGTATTCCAACTATCAAGGGTTCCTTTACATGCATATCATTGTGTACATGGGACCTTAGTTTTCTGTCCCATCCAAATGATTCCTTGCCAGCTTCCCGCGAGTTCGACCTTGAATTTGGTGTTCCGCAAGGATCGGTATTGGGGCCGATCCTGTTTACTTTATATACTAGTCCACTTGAAGACATTTTCAGTAAACATGGTGTAAATGCTATGCTCTACGCTGACGATTCACAGCTCTATATTGTGTCCGAGAAATTACAAGATGATATTGGTTCTCTCGAAGCTTGTACTGATGAGGTTCGCGACTGGATGAAGTCGCATCTGCTGATCCTGAACGAGGACAAGACCGAGCTGGTTCATTTTACCTCAGTCCTGAAACCAGATGAAGTGAAATTGGACAGCCTCAGAGTCGGCAGTTGTGATATCACTCCTTCACAGTCTGTTAGAAATTTGGGTGTCATGTTTGTTGACGATGACGGTCTAATGACGTCGCAAGTAAATGCAATTTCCAAGTCTGCTTACTTTGCTTTATTTCGAATCAGTAAGATCAGGAATCTTCTCGACCATCCTACGACTGAAAAACTAATTCACGCTTTTGTTTCATGGAAATTAGACTACTGTAATAGTTTGCTTGTTGGTCTTCCTCAGAATCAGTTGTCTAAATTACAGTCTGTCCAGAACGCTGCAGCGAAGTTGATCACAAGATCACGAAAGTATGATGAAGTTTCACCAATTCTGTAAGATTTACATTGGTTAAAAGTTGAATTCCGTATCAATTTCAAAATTATGTTATTCGTTTTTAAAATTCTAAGTGGTCATGCTCCGCATTATCTCAGTTCACTGATTGAGCGCTATGTTCCAAGAAATCGCAGTTTGCGATCTGGTGACTCGAACAATGTAACACTTGTTAGAACAGATAAACACAAG
Source organism: Patella ulyssiponensis (assembly GCA_963678685.1). NCBI lineage: Eukaryota > Metazoa > Mollusca > Gastropoda > Patellidae > Patella > Patella ulyssiponensis. The sequence continues at coordinate 47,368,600 of OY783229.1, read as the reverse complement.
AAGACGAAGGAAAATCCACGAACTACCATCAAGAGATACGGCTGGAGGGCTTTCTCTGTGGTTGCCCCGTTCTTGTGGAACGAGCTTCCACGCAGTGTGCGCCAATCACCAAATCTAGTGACTTTTAAATCCGGACTTAAAACATTTTATTTTAAAAAACAATTCAATCTATAGTCTAGTCAGTCGTTTGTTTTAATTTGTTTTTTAAATGTGTAAACTGTCTTATTCATATTTGTACAGCGCTCTGAAACGAAGTGTAGATCGCTTTAATCAATAAATATTATATTTTATTATTAGACAGCTTTCTTGTCGGGCCTTCCATCCTGCACCACTGACAAGAGGAAACCATGCAGGAAAAATCAAAGACTAAGAAAATATAAATACTTATTTTCTTGGGGAATGGATTGTGTAATAGTATCACATCTGCAAAGATTTTAAGTTTATCTATGTACTTACATCCTACATGTTTTTTAAAGTATTTGGTCACTTCTTCTTTGGTAGGACTGTATGAGAGTGACCTCATTATAACTGAAAGATCTTTATCATTGTTGATGACACCTTTTCTTGCATGGAAATTGAAACACTCTTTAAATTCTGAATAGACAAAAACAAAATGCAATAAGGTAAAAGCTGATTATAAAATACTCTACATGCATCCAACGAGAAGTGCACAGGGCGACTCATACTTATTAATCTAGGAGAATAATATACAAGTAGAAAAATTAATCCTTTGGCATGGAAAATGTCAAGAGCACAACTAGGTAATATGTCAGGCATACCATACAAGTTCGGTCAAGATATATGCAGCATGTTGGAGGAACAAACATGAAATCTCAACAATACCAGTAATAGCAAGTTTTTTTTTTATTTCAACATCTTTTTTGTATTATTGTGACCCAAAGACTAATCCTTTTCCTTATTGTACATCCAAAAAGGTCCTCAGGCCCCAACAACACATAATCGCAACCCTCCTATGCTATGTATCTGAACTGACAACCACAAACAACTACCATGTTCATTGTAAGTTCCAATCTAAAGGAGATTTTATACTGAATGTCAGACTACAATGACTATCGTCTCACGGACATATAATTCTACTTGTATTTAATAATAATAACAATGAATTTATATAGCGCCTCTCATCTAGAACTGTTCTACACAATCGTGCTGAGCTGCACTGTCATGTTTGATATTCACAATTAAATAAATGAGTCTTCAAGCATGATTTACAGGACTCTGATGTTCTGGCTTCATTTACCAGGGTAATGTTGCTGGGAGTTTGATCTGGGTGATGCAACTGAAAAAGCTCTATCACCACAAGGCACTTTCAAAGTTTTGGAAATCACAACATTTGTGTTTTGACATAGTTGTTCTGTCTCCACTTTTGATCTGTAGAAGATCACTGTGGTAGTCTGGAGCTAAAGTGAATTTTATTTTGAATATGTTCGTTTATGGGCAGCCAGTGAAAGAATTTTGTTCTGGTGATTAGATGTGAAGCGAAGAGAACGAAGAGAAGACGCTGAAAAGCCATAAAGTAACAAAGTTACAATAGTCCAATCTTAATGTGATTAAAGAGTACACTGACAGTTTAGTTGAATCTGTATCTAAATATTTACGTACACGATCAAAGTTGAAGAACTGAAAGTTAAATGTGTTTGATACTGCTGCAACTTTTGGACATGAGAGAGAGAGAGAGAGAAATGGGGTTTAACGTCCATTTGGGACTAGGTCATTTTGGGACTAACATGGTTTCATTTTATTTCAATAATTCGCTTGCGCGTAGGGGTCTTTAGCAGTGGGAGGAAACCCACGAGGTTGAGAAGGTGCCCCTATCTCCATGCCACATACGCTCACGCCAGGGCTCGAAACCACAGCCGCAAGCCAGAGGTGACCGGCCAGCTAGAGGTCGAAGCGCGGCACTCTAGACCACTGGGCCATCCCAACCCCCCACTTTTGGACATACATGCATCCATAATATTAAACATAACACCTCAATTTCTAACAGATTTAAGAGGGTTAATGGGTTAATATGATCACTTCCATCATGAATGGGGTGCCTACATGTATCTAATGATCAAACACATAATTCTGAGCCAATGTTCATGTACTCTCTTTTGTCAGAGTTCAGTTTTAGATAGGGTCGAGTGTCATCTGTAAAAAGATGGTAGTCTATTGTGTATGCAGATGATTTCACCAAGGGGAGAGGTACCGGTATAGATAGTAAATAGAATAGGTCCCAAGACTATTAAGAGCTGACCGTTAATGGAATCTCAGAGAGAGTTTTACACCTACTCATAACAAACTTGCTTAATTTGTAGACATAAGTCATATGTCGGCTATTGTATTTCATAACCAACAAACTAAGTTCCTGTGTATACATTGCAGTGCATGTAAAGATCCCTTTGCAGTTGGAATTCTACATACATAAATGTATAAGAGTAATCCATAGTGCCGCTGCCCAGGCAAAATTTCCCTCATAGCACACTGTATGGTGTATGCCCTTCTTCATAAGCCCAGTTGGAGCAGAACAGTAGGATGTTAAACCCCATTTCATTTGTATTTCATGACTTGAATACATATACATGTATACACGTTAAATTAGGTAATAAAAAACCCCAATAAAATTAAATACCGGTACTACAAACCACACTTTAGTTTAGACGCAGTCTATTATCTAGATGAATAGGATTTCGAACTTTAATTTTTTATACCAAATTTTCTAGGGTTTTTATTTTAGTGAGGAGGGGGGGGGGATTCGAGTGAATACGTCGACAATAATTTTGGGCGTGGTTATTTTGACACTTTCTTGTTCGTTGACAGTACAGCAATGATGAAGATTTTCACTATATAATATAGACAGTATAACTCACCATCTATTTCCTTCTGATTAAAATACCTCGTCTGAAAAATTAAATAAACAAATTCAATCGTTTTAGACAAAGGCCTGGAAGTGAAATTATATCATCATTAATATCAATAAACAGGTGTTAATTTGACAGATCAAAGTATTTGTTATTTTACCATGTTGAAAATTTCCCAATTTTCTTGTTTTTGTCTAGAGTTACTTTCCCCTGAAAACTGCCCCGCAGAACCGGAAGATTATATACGTCATTGGTACAAATTTTCGACACCAGTGATCGCATGAAAGTATAATAATAAATTTTGTATTTGGAAAAGAAATATGAAATTTCGAAGGCACTGGTCAACCATAAAGTCTAGACAAGAGCAATTTATTATTTTTTATGACAATATCTAGGCCATGTTACATTCCGCAGTCAAGTTTTGTTGAATAAGGGGAGATAAAACCGTCTGCTAGCGCATTCTTGAGAAATTGGACTTCACACCTGGATTACATCGTATTAGATATGATATCTAAGCAAACATGCATGTAATGAAAAGCATAAATTGACAGTTGTCAGCATTATGTCTATTATTATGTATTTAGTGCAGTTGTAAACCATACGGTAATCAACTTTTGCTCAACAAATTATTAGGAATTAGCCTTTAGGCCTAGTAGGCCGAACCAAACGACTTGTCTTGTTTGTAACCTCTGTCTGTGTTAGTCTGTACTGTACTGAATTTTTGTGAATTGTAATCATCATTGAAATTGTGTTGTAACCTTTGTAGACTAGTGTAACTTTTGTGAATTGTAATCATCAATGACACTTTTAGTAAACAGGTAACAATTCTATGGAATACAATTACTGCTTATTCTGAGGGATGATTCGACTAGACTTCTCAGTACCGTAGTCATTATCCAGTTCATTTATTAAACTTAATGATTATGCAAGCAGTACATGTAGGTCTCTCTTTAGGCCTGAAAGTGAAATGTTATATAAACTATTAATTAGACATTAACTAACTCATCCAGATCATAATCAACTCTCGATGTCAACGCTAGCCTGCGATGTTTATTGAATTACGTATGTTATGATTAGCTGTTTGATTTCCATTCATGATTAAATCAAAAAATGGATAATCGAGACTATGATTTTTTCCCTACCAACTTTTGTAATGATGACCAAGTCCCAATAATATATTCAACCGCAAAAATCTTGCTTCATAGTGGATCAATTTGACTGAAATTTTCAGCAAATTCCCTTTACATAGTGGCTCAGTGAGTAAGAAGTTGGATTGATACCCAGGAGCAGGAGTTTCCACGTTCGATCCCAGTCTTAGCCAAGAAATGTCATCAGGATTTTCTAGCATGGGCCCCCCATGTCAGTAGTGCAGGACCGGTCGAAAAGCGAAGGCCTGTTTGATATGAGTAGGCCGTATCGCTACTGTCTGGGCAAAATTTCTCTCATAGTCATAGCACACTGTTTGTCCCTCTTCATTAGCACGGTCGGAGCAGAACAGTAGGCTGTTAAGTTTCACCTCATTTCTCCTTAGCTCAAAACATCATTTTTCTTGATATGCCTATAATTAGTGTGATGTCATGAAATTGTCTTTTTAGATTAAAATAGGTGGTTTTCTAGTACGATACCTTATTGATAGAGCCACTATCTTGTTGATAGAGTGTGTTGGCACTGTGATGGTTATTTTTATCACTCAATAATAACTTACCTATCTATTAGACATCATATTTATAAAGTTAAAGGGGGAATGTGTGGTCAATTGGTCTAACGTGTGATTTTGGATCATAAGGTCTGTTATAATTAGGGTCTGTTATTGTAGGGTAGTCTGTAGTCTAGCCACCTTTTCTGGTCTTCTCCAGGTCCCCTGGTTCCTCCCACAGCTAAAGACCCCTATGCCCTATGCACAAAAGAAGAATTACTTAAATAAAATTGGAACAAAATATTTTAGTCATAATATGACCTGCTTTGTGTTGAGTGGCCATTAAACGTCATTTCTAAACTTACTTACAGTTAAGATAATTTCCTGTGAATTTAGTGTCCACTTTTCAAAGCTGCATAACATGAATACAATATGTGTAGCTGGTATACTGTTTGCTTTTATTAATGTTTTGCAGGTAGAGAAGATGTAATTTAAAAGGAAAATATAAGCATACTATAATTTGTTTTGGGGACTAAAGTTTACATGGCTCCTAGGGGTACTCTGTTTCGTCATCCTAACAACAATCATGTGGAACATTATCATCAAGAAGAACATCAAATCAATGAAAAGGTTTTTTTTTTATTGATTTTCAATACTTTTTGTGTTCATTTTATCAATTACTACCATATCTTAAATCAAGCTTATATCGATGGTTTAAAGGGACTGTACACATTTTTTTTTATTTTAGGTCAAAATAAAGTGATAAATTCTTTTAATTTGATGTGTATTTTGTTTAGTGATGGGTTAATCCACTACATTATTTAGTTTACATATCAAAAGATTACTGTTTAATAATAGTTTTTTTTTGCTTGAACTATCAATAGCTTTATTGGCTTTTCATACCGGTACGGTAAAGTTTTCAATGGAAACAGGTTTTTACCTCACCAAAAGAGCATTTCTTTTTTGACCCAATCAAAGAGGTCTAATCATTTTTGAAGTAAAAGTAAATTTACTGATGTTGGAATAAACTTAATCATATAAGGAAAGTAAAAAATTTGAAATAATTACTTCAAGCAAGATACTTTTCTTCAACCAATATTCATTAGATAAACTGATATAAATTAGCACCTATTACATGCCTGGAAATAAGGCACTGGTCACCAAGTTCAAAATGTCAGGTACAACAAATACAACTATTTTCATGCCAGCCATTGTTTAAACTTTATTATTTTGTGTTGGCTTGGCATATTACTTAATATATAAATAATACATGGATGATATTTAAATTTGATCTACAGGTACCCAATCATAATAAAATTATTACATCATTAACTGCGGGAGCCATGGCTGGAGCCGTAGCAAAAACAACAATAGCACCTCTTGATAGAACCAAGATTAAGTTTCAAAGTAAGATACATGTTATAATTCACCTTACTAATCCTACCTTAATTTAAATTTGATCTACAGGTACCCAATCATAATAAAATTATTACATCATTAACTGCGGGAGCCATGGCTGGAGCCGTAGCAAAAACAACAATAGCACCTCTTGATAGAACCAAGATTAAGTTTCAAAGTAAGATACATGTTATAATTCACCTTACTAATCCTACCTTAATTTATGCAAATACATACTGTATATGTCTTATCTTTATTTGTTTTACTAATCATTTTTGAAGTAAAAGTAAATTTACTGATGTTGGAATAAACTTAATCATATAAGGAAAGTAAAAAATTTGAAATAATTACTTCAAGCAAGATACTTTTCTTCAACCAATATTCATTAGATAAACTCTTTATTAGTTTTACTGTTTGTAATGAGGCAAATTATTTCATCATCAGCATTTTTATTAAAAAAATTTCAATTGATTTATCTAATGCCAAAACACAAAGACATGAAATAGAAATAATTGAAATTATATTTAACAATCCATTCTTTTCTAACATCAATCATAGTGTGTTATTATCAAATTAAAAAAAAAATAATTTGCATTATTTTTTTTCCTTTTCAGTATCAAACATACCGTTCTCTTTCCGGGCTGCTATTAGTTTTTTAGTAAAAACAGTCAAAAATGAAGGTTTCTTTACATTGTGGCGTGGAAATTCAGCCACAATGGCAAGAATAATACCATACGCTGCCATTCAATATGCTGCCCATGAACAGTTTAAAAATTTACTTAAAGAAGATGTTAAAAAGAAGTAAGTTCCAATAACTTTTTATAGACTGAAACAAAAGGGACATTTGTTATAATAGTATACAATGTACATGTATCTTGCGTTGATAAACACCATAATATAAAGTGTAAAACCATTTACTCTGCATATCCCTGGCGGTTGTGTGAAGTATATGCACATATGATTAAATTTTAATAATGTTTTTTTTTTGTAAATTTCACATAAATTTTTAGATTGATATTATATAAGTCTGGTTTTTACTTTGAATTTTTCAGACATCTTACACCAGGTAGAAGATTTTTGGCTGGATCTTTAGCTGGGGTAACATCTGTAGCATTTACTTATCCATTAGATATGGTCAGAGCAAGAATGGCTGTTACTGCTAAAGAAATGTAAGACAAAAGCACTTTCAAAATATTGGGGAGGGGGGAGCATAATAATTTTAATAGGAGCCATAGTGGCTAAGCTAGTAGGAAGCTGGCTAGCTGACCTGGAGGTCACAGGTTCATTCAAAGTGTTGACTGTGAAAGTGCGAAATTTTCCAGCGTGGTTTCCCCCTTGTCAGTGGTACAGGATGGAGGGCCCGACAATGACAGCTGTCTAGTCATTTGGATGGAACAAACAACTGAGGTCCCATGTTCACATTGGTGTGCACATAAAAGATCCCTTGGCAGTTGAAATTCAATAGAAAAGTAGGCCATAGTGCTGCAGTCCGGGCAAAATTTCCCTTCAGTAAAACTAATGGCATGTTTGTTTAGAAGGAATCAGATGTGGGCAAAAATTAACAATTCGTAGTTTTTATCTTTCCCATTCAACTGGGGGGGGGGGAGAGAGATATTGTGTTTAACGTCATTTCGGGACTAACAATTATATATTTTTATTTCAATAATTTGTTTGATCACAGGGGTCTTTTGAGGTCGAAGGAATCAGGGAATAACTAGAGAAAACCTGTGTGACCTGACTCTTTGGCACCAGCAAACCTGGAATCAACCATTTCAGCATTCTGGTAGAAGTATCCCTATTAATCAACAATAAAGATTAATTATTTCAATTCATTTCATTTCATTATAAGTATTATTTAAAGGTATCATAATTTACCAGAAGTATTCATGAAGATATATAGAGCTGAAGGCTTTAGAACATTATATAGAGGATTTACACCAACCATTCTAGGTTCTATACCTTACTCAGGAACAAGCTTTTTTACTTATGAAACTCTTAAAAAAACTCATGCAGGTAATCAGTTAAATTTGTTTAAAACTACTATATTATACTTATTTTTATGTGTAACAATTACCCCCCTACTATGAATGACGCCATATCAAAAAGTGTTGTCTGTCAATCGGTGCTGTCCAAGGAATAAGCGTGCCAATTTTCCTGTCAATTGTACATGAATTCTCAGAGCCCCCAAGATCGAAATGATTAGCATCTGGGGAATAATTTTTGGTCCTGATTAGTGACAGCTAATTTTATTTTTATAAAATACTGATTCACTACTACTCGATTGAGTATTTTAACCACACTTGTATAAAATTTCCAGTCAGCATGACTATTCAATATACATCCTATAATTATATTAATGATAGTTTTAACCAAGTACATGTAACTATAGTTATTGTAGTCTAGCAATTATAGCTGAAACCGGATTAAAAGGTTTTATAGTTAAGGGTCGCTTCAGGCCTATTTCATATTGTAACAAAGGGATATATTTGTACTAATTGTAACAAAGGGATATATTTTTTTTTGCCCAGGTAATTAACCATAAGTATCAACAAATTAACAATAATGACATTGCCAACACTTTTATTCATCTCAGTCTAATAAATTATGTATTATTTCTTATTATCTAACTATATCGTATGCACGTTTCATGATTTTGAATTTTTTTAATGTGAGTAATCTTGCATCTCTTTTTAAGAATATGCAAAGGGAAGAGAACCAACTCCAGTGGAGAGATTAGTTTTTGGTGCTATTGCTGGTATATTAGGTCAATCAGCATCCTATCCTTTAGATATTGTGCGAAGAAGAATGCAAACAGCTGGTAAATATTCTTTATTGTATAATATTCATCCTGATTGTTATGACAATCTTTTTTTTATTTAATTGTATATACCGGTATCAGAGTTTCATTTAAAGGAGACGCTCCATATATTCTGATTATTGTCAATTGAAGATTATTTTGCACATAATTTTGTAGGAAACTTCATGGTAAAAAATTAGTTTGACTGTAAAAAAAAAGTTTGCTTTTTATATTGGAATAAGGGTGTAGGTTGGCCTAATGAGTGAACTTTAGATCATATGACCCGGTTTCCTACCAATGCTAAGGACCCCTACATGCAAGCATATTATTGAAATAAAATAAAACCATATGAATGACCTAGTTAGTGTTGAGTAGAGGTTAAATCCCTCTCTCTCTCTCTCTCTCTCTCTCTCTCTATATATATATATATATACACTGTAGTAATAAAGTAATGGATATATATTGTTAATTAATTACTTTCAAAGTAATGTTAATTAAGGCCCTGCTTGATTTATCCATACCGGCGCATACCGGCTGACCACAGTTCGGCAGTTTCCCTGGCGAGGTTACTTGATTTAACCGTAAGTCGACAAAAGTTCGGCCGCGGCGTACGCTGAATGCGCTGCTTTGACGATCACCGGCGCAAGATGAACATGTCAACGAGATAAAATTCACGTTAGATATGAATGACATTAAACACGAATATTAAAGCGTTAAAATTAAACCAAATGCTTTGAAGCTGAATTGAGTCTTCGTAAAACCGTATGTCATTTATTTTTTTTTCGAGAATACTACAAATAATAATTTTCTGTTTATTTTGTGGTCACTTACTGATAGTCATTTTCATGTATACTGTTTTTATACGCCCACATAAAAATGTGGTCGTATATTGTCGTTGCCTCCGTCCATCCATCTGTCCGGCGTCCACGATGGCCAAAGTTAATATCCGACTGACATTAAATTCATACACAGTGTTTAAGGTCATGAGACGAAGCATATGAATTTCAGCTATTTCCGTTAATTACTGCCAGCGTTACGACCCTTGATCACTTCAGAAATTCTTCTTGACGCTCTAGAGGCCAACGTTAATATCCGATTGACTTTAAATCATACAAAGTGTTTAAGGTCAAGAGCCGAAGAAGTCTATTGATTATCAGCGATTTCTGATAACTGCCCAAGTTATGGCCCTTGATCACTTGGAAAAATTTGGTGGACCGTCAGAGGCCAAATTTATTATCCGATTGACTTCAGATTGAGGTCTTGAGACAAACAAGTAGGCCTTATATTGATTTTCAATGAATTTTGATATCTGAACAACTAATTCCATGATATTAAATGTTTCGTATACTAAACGTTAGCATGGGGCAGAACTTTATAAAAAGCAAACAAATTCTAATGATTTTCTGATAATTTCTTAATGAATTGTTACTCTTAATCAGATTTTAGTGTATTATAAATGTTTCATTACCGAAAAAAAGTAAAAATATGCGACAACTCTTGTTGAATGCCCGGACGATTTAGCTGTTGAGGGCGTATGTTTCGTTGCCTGGCAACCAATCTTTATTAAAACATGTCATGTAACGGGTTTAATATTATAATATTATCCGACGCCAAATTTTTTATCAGCCTGGTCACTTGATTTGCTCTGATACGGTAACTTGACCGGCGTACGCCTTGTACAAACCGGCTCGCTTACCGGCAGATAAATCAAGCAGCCCCTAATAAAAAACCTAAAAATGATTATATTCTTTGTATTGATTACATTTAAAAGGTAATGGCTTCAGGTCTGTGGTCCACCTGTTTTTATACAATAGACATATAACACTGACAGGTGTTAGAATCAACTTTTGAAATTTGTTCAATGCCTCTGTACAATCTTCACACTGAAATAATGTTGGGTAGAGTAAAAATTACAATTAGATTTCGTGTTTATGAAATGGTTAATCTGCTATGTGTCAAAGTGATTCAATTTGCTTGTATTGTGAGATTATAAGATGAAACTTGTCTTATATCATCGTTGACCTTTTAATTACCAAATATAAAAGTGCCCATTAAACTTAATCCTAGCTGAAAGTCTTCATTCTTGATAGTGCAGTAATCTCCATCATAGTATATGCTTTCATTTTGTAGGTGTAACAGGACATAGTCATGATTATACCAGTATTATATCTACAGCTCGTAATGTTATTAAAGATGAAGGTTTTAAAAGAGGAATGTATAAAGGTTTAAGTATGAACTGGATAAAAGGACCTATAGCTGTAGGTGTTAGTTTTACTACATTTGATATCACTCAGCGTTGGTTAAGGAAGAAGACTATATTTCATATTGATGAAGAGTCCTAATACCTCATTTTATAGTAAATTGTGTATCACTATCACAAATCATCTCAGGTTATGATAGGTGCTATAAAAAGATGTAAGCCAGTTCTTGTGGTGCAAGTGAAAGTGATTGTTGTTGTGTTGTGTGAATTTTTATTTACAACCTATGAATGACATAATATCTTGTTGAATTTTAATGAGAGGGTACTCCTAATTTGATTTATAGTATTTACAAATAATATTTACATAATATTGCACATTTTGTCATACTGAGAAATTATTACGGCATAAAACAATTGTGTGCATTAAATGGATTTCATTATTTGAGATTATAAAATGTTTGCTTGTTAACCAGTTTATCTTTTAAACAAATATGACTATTTACTAAAGATTATGAATTATGTAATGTATCTGTTGCATATGATCTTGGTAATTTAAGAGTTTAGAGGGTTGATTTTATGTTATACAGTATTATGTAAAATTCACTTTAATTACCCAATAATTCAGATCAAATAGCATAATAAATAATATACAATATTTATCTGTGACATTTGCACTTGAAACACATTTTTAAATCCAACCAAAAACAAAAAAATGTTGTTGTCTGTGATTATGTAACCAGTAGTGTTTTGAAATTACACTCCAAAAATCTCATAAAATCATGCTTTTGATATTTAAATATTTTATTGTGTTAAAATTGACATGAATATTCAATGTGGTACATGCATATTACTTTAGTTAGACATAGTTTCCCTCAAAACCAAAATGTTTGTTACAGGAAAGGATTTGGGAGTAGGAATTGATCCTACTCTTCAACTGTGAATTTTTTCACTTCAAAGAATTCTAGAATTAATGTTTATTTAACCATTGTAACCAAATTCCATACTACAGACCTTATCTTATTTCTAATCATTTCCAGCCACCTGGTTTGACTTAATGGACAACTGTCTTAAAATATATTTTATTTTCAACTTGCAGCACCCTGTTATTTATTATACATGTTTATGAATTTATGCACCAGCTTGTTTTATGTGCTTTATTTCTTATCACTTTATTAGTCTTAGCTTCTGTTACTAACAATAAAACAAATATGTGTTGAGATGGAAATACTATTATGTTACATAGTTCAGATTTTATTGAAGACTTGTTCAAATAATATCTCAAATGTATTCAACCTCTAAACACCTAGACAGTCCCCACCTATATACCTCATATTTTATGCCATACAAGTACTTAATTTAAAGTAGGTAACTCAATATCAATCCAAAGTCTTACACGTTGTTGTCAGTTTCAATCAACATTGTTGTTGTTATCTTACCTTGAAAAGGTAGGCTTCTGATGTCCAATATTTAAGACAAAATAAATATTTTATCATTGGTTCACGAATCCTGTACCATAGCCATAGTGCATTTCAGCATCATTTATAACAAGTGACCAGAAGGAACGAGGCTACACATATTCCACAACTCGTGTTGAAAGGCGACGCCATAACTTATCTGGAGAGCATGCGCAACAGACTGGAATAACCAAACACTAGAAATTTCTATTCGGTTGAGACCCATAACAGATTAGAAATTAATCTTTGAGTAGCATTTAGTAACTGGATAGAGCAATAAACTAAAACACATACTTATGGAAAAACAGCTACTTATTTATTTGGGCGATGTTTCAAGATAACGTTGAGAGAATAAGTAGCTGTTTTTCCATAAGTTTGTGTTTTAGTTTACTGATTAGAAATTAGAGTGAAAATGGAAACAATTGAATGTAAATCAGTTCATACACAAACAGATTACGTTATTATACGCTTTGCGACCCATTTGAGTCAATTTTTAGGTCCCAAATATTATCGATTTAGCTCCTTTAAACCACCAGGATTCACCTTCTTAAAATAATCAGGAAATCCCATATGCATAATAAACATTGATTTTGTTCCATTTTACATAAATTAATGACAGCTATAAAAAGTATTATGGTCAAATAGCCAAACTTAGTAGGCTACAATTTAGATAATGAAAAAAAAACATGTCCTACAGGTACATTTTATAATAGTAAGAAAAAAATTGATCCTGATATAAGTACTAAAATACACATGTATTTTGAAAAAGGAAACTGTAGCCAGATGTTTATTAATATAATTTATGATTTCAGAGATTATTGATTTCCATAGTTCCTCGATGTAAAACAACCACATACTAAGTAATGTTGTTTTTTTCCACAAACGTTTTTATACAACCCATTTGAAATGTGATCATATATTGTTGTCTATATGTGGATCAGTCCTTTTGTCCTCCGCAGTTTCTTGTAAACACAGTCTACAGACTGCATTTGTCATCCTATCTTTTTTCACATATGTTATTTAGATTAGTTAGATAAAAAAGATTCTTTTAGTTTAAACATATAATATCAATAGGATGAGACACAAGTTTTGTAACTTATAAAGTCTTTTCATTTACATAAAAGAAACAACAATATACATTGACATGAGTGAGACACTTCAAAAGCTATGGAATTTTAGCGATTTTTGATAATAATCTGCAGAGTTACTTTCTTTGATCACTTTGTTACGTGTATGACAAAAGTGACCATCTGATCTATTTGTAATTTATATGCACTGTTCAGATTAGTGAAGTGATGAATATTATCAAATTTCATCAATTTATATTAATTACTGTTATCAAGAGTTGTTGATTTGCCCTAGTAAAATTCCTCTATGGTTTTGTTGCAGGAAATAACAACTGCAACAATTCCTGATAATTACTTACAAAGTTATTGCCTATGTCATAGAATATTATCAATTTATCAATATTATTATGCAGCCTATCTTAAAATAATATAGTTATCATGTAGATTTTTAATATAAGAATACAAATTATGCAAATACAATAAAAGCAATAAGTGTCAGAAAAGAAAAATACTTGCCAGTATATTTTTTACATCAGTTAAGAATTAAAAAATTCCATGATTCTAATTTGAATGTGATGGTAAATCTACATTGTGATTTTTACCCAGGCCAGATGAAGAATTTTATGGAAACCCTGTTGAATATTTACATTTTTTCACAAGTATTAACAGAGTTCTTGACCTTGTTTCAAAATTGTTCGTCACTGCATTGCCATTGGTAAACTGTTTCATGATAATCAGAATTTATATTTATATGAAATATTATTATGGATTTCAAAAAATGAGATTATAAAAACCTCAGTTGACTGTGTTGACAATATGAAAACCATAGTTATTAAATGAATGCTGTTATTATTTTACAGGTGTAAGAATTATGTTAATCTAATCTCTGTTAATTATACATGTTGACAGTATTGTAAATAGTATACAGATATCATCCTAGGTAGACAAAAAAAAAAGAAAATGAAGACTGACTATATTAATTAACATTTAATCAATAATTGCAAAGTATAATTGAAGGATTGCTGGTATTTAAAAATAATTACCAGCCGTCAATGCAAAAGATTATTTATAGTATGTAGAATCAATGTGTGCTAGTATCAGAGTTTGTGTGATAATATATAAATAGTGGCCTGTAAATCAAATATATAATTTGTTATAAAATGTTGATTTATTTTTATCTGTGATTTTCTTAACAATAAATTATTACTGAAATGTTGTTTTTTTTTTAATTTTTATTTTACATTTAACACCTAGATGTATATTGACGGGTGTGTACTAGGGAGGAGAGGTCGTGGTGTATATTTATAATGCACAGATTGGCATGCTCAAAGCGCGAAACACTATGTGCACTATATATCTTTTACTATTTACATACAAGTATATTCGGTTAAATACAACTGATTCAAATTTAAAGCGGGAATTTCATATTCTCCAAGAAAGTCAAAACATATTTATTTCTATGTCTTTTGCTCAATAGGTTGTCCACTCACTATTAAACAATCATAGTCATTATTTTTCACACTGAAACATCTTTTACGTCGGAAATAATAACACAATTACCTCATTGTTTTCCCATTCCCCCCCATGCAATAGCTACCTTCAAACGTTTGAATTTAATGTTGAAAGTGATATTTTTGCCAATTTCTCAACTGGCAATAGTGAATTATAGGATTATTCTTTAACAAGGTAGGACTGTTTATAGATACAATCTATTTTAAGGCTTTATTTTAATATATTTGAAAAATATAACTTAAAAAAATGAAATTGCCACTTTAACAGACAAGTCCTTAATCTCGATTTGAATGATTCCAGTGACGGGGCAGATTTTTCACGTAATGGTAACGAATTCCATGATTAGGAACACTGAGCATGAAGGATTATTGTATTGTATCGAAAAATTTAAAGGTAAAATTTGCGAACTTCTAGTAAATGCGGGGTTGGGTGGCCGGATGGTTTGCGCGTGTGTCATTGAGTTAACTGGCGTGGTTTTGATTCCCCGGTTGTACATGACAAGGACTATGGTCACCTGTCCAACCTCGTGGATTTTGTCCGGTTTCCATCCACTGCTAAAGACTCCTAGGCACGAATTATTACAATAAAATTGAACCATATGTTAGTCCCGAAATGACGTAGTTTGTGTCGAGTGGACAAATAAACTCCATTTCTCTCTCTCAAGTAAATGCTGGTACACACGAATTAGATCAGACAGATCAAACGGATCACTGATAAGCATGACATCGACGAGACTTAATGAGTTCGGCATATTAACTTTTTTACTCCGACAAATTAAAATCTCAAACATTTTTTTGAGGTAAAAGAAAAATAAATGAAGACGTGTGAAGTATTTGTACTTAAAAATATTTCCTATTCAGTGTAAATGGGTATTAAAATAAGTAAAATGCATCATTTTGCCCGAAGCATTGCACGAGCCGTTGAGCCAATGACTGACGCCATGTGCAGTCAACGCACGTGTTATGGACAGTCATCTGTTACAGAGATAATTCGTAAGTAATTCTCTGTGAAACAGATTGCAGACAGATATGTTGGACTAGTACCATTGGAACATCGATATACATGGCATAGAATTGTGTAGTGGATTCTCTAATGGACAGACTGCTAGTCCGCTTTCATGAGTCCAGTTGCTGCAGAACAGTAGGACGTTAATCCACATTTCATTTCATTTCATTGATCGTTTTCCGAAGGTCTGTAAATATTAGTAGCGCCCCTTTCTACTGACTTTGACTTTGTATATTGATCGCATAAATTATTGATTTCCGTCTTAGTCCGGACTTTTTTCCGTAGGCAAATGAGCTTCGTCGTAGATCCCATACGTATGTTCTACTATGCATTGTTCTATTATGCATTTATCTACAGTATTATGCAAAATGCAGAATGAAGAAGTGTAATGTGCAAAATAACTATTACTATTCAAAAAAAGTAGGGGATATTTCATTTTGGGGGCATAATCAGGGGCGTAGCCGTGAAATATATATTGGGGGGGTCCGCAACTTCTGAGGGGGGGGGGGTACCCCCATAAATTTTGTTTAAAGTCTCAGTCTTCTGTAAACATTGTTTGGCATAATTTACGGGGTTAAACTAAAATATCACACCAATACAACGTTTATCATGTTTACAGACAGCGGCACCGGTCTAACACTTTTTCCTGCTATTTCATCCCATGAACAAAGCAATTTCAAAGTGGTCTAATATAGCCTAATTAAGGTGACTTCAATTTGGTCCAATATAGCCTACCTGGCTGCCCAGAATTCCAAACAACCAATCAATCGTCGCGGGCTATGGGAGCCTCACTCTCCCGGAGAAAATTTTGAAAATTTAACCACCGTAAATGCGTTTTCTGCTATTCTAGCCTGTGTGAGCAAGTCCAAAAGTATCCAATGGTTCTGTAACCGAAATCCCACTCTGAATTCCATCCAATCACACTGTTGCAGTTGCATTCACAAAGTAGAGTGGCCCCAATAATGTTTTAATCAATAGTCAACTCAGTACAAATTCATGGTATTCAATTAAAAGAAAAGTGAAATTAGTGTTTTATTAGGACTCGATGACAGTAAAGGGGAAGCAAAACTAGAAATGCCCGAAGCAGGTTTACCGGCTGCGGCCAGTTTTCTTCGCGGGGCGAAGAAGCGGAGCTGACCTTGTATGGACCCCCCAAGAAAATTTTGGAATATTTGATGGCCGCAAACGCGTTTTACTGCTATTCCAGTCCTAAAATTAGTGTTTTATGAGATTTCGGGCACTTTACTTTGCCAAATTTTAGGGGGGGTCCAAGTATATTCAGACCCCCCCAGGAAAACAATTGGGGGGGTCCGACCCCCCCGGACCCCCCCATGTGTGACGCCCATGGGCATAATACTAAAATATGCAAATGACTACGAAAAAAGTCACTATAGAACCTAACAGAAGAAACATTTCCAGTTACATGTGACGCCCAAACGCACCAATAGCTATGAAGACTGACTATATTAATTAACATTTAATCAATAATTGCAAAGTATAATTGAAGGATTGCTGGTATTTAAAAATAATTACCAGCCGTCAATGCAAAAGATTATTTATAGTATGTAGAATCAATGTGTGCTAGTATCAGAGTTTGTGTGATAATATATAAATAGTGGCCTGTAAATCAAATATATAATTTGTTATAAAATGTTGATTTATTTTTATCTGTGATTTTCTTAACAATAAATTATTACTGAAATGTTTTTTTTTTAATTTTTATTTTACATTTAACACCTAGATGTATATTGACGGGTGTGTACTAGGGAGGAGAGGACGTGGTGTATATTTATAATGCACAGATTGGCATGCTCAAAGCGCGAAACACTATGTGCACTATATATCTTTTACTATTTACATACAAGTATATTCGGTTAAATACAACTGATTCAAATTTAAAGCGGGAATTTCATATTTTCCAAGAAAGTCAAAACATATTTATTTCTATGTCTTTTGCTCAATAGGTTGTCCACTCACTATTAAACAATCATAGTCATTATTTTTCACACTGAAACATCTTTTACGTCGGAAATAATAACACAATTACCTCATTGTTTTCCCATCCCCCCCCATGCAATAGCTACCTTCAAACGTTTGAATTTAATGTTGAAAGTGATATTTTTGCCAATTTCTCAACTGGCAATAGTGAATTATAGGATTATTCTTTAACAAGGTAGGACTGTTTATAGATACAATCTATTTTAAGGCTTTATTTTAATATATTTGAAAAATATAACTTAAAAAAATGAAATTGCCACTTTAACAGACAAGTCCTTAATCTCGATTTGAATGATTCCAGTGACGGGGCAGATTTTTCACGTAATGGTAACGAATTCCATGATTAGGAACACTGAGCATGAAGGATTATTGTATTGTATCGAAAAATTTAAAGGTAAAATTTGCGAACTTCTAGTAAATGCGGGGTTGGGTGGCCGGATGGTTAGCGCGTGTGTCATTGAGTTAACTGGCGTGGTTTTGATTCCCCGGTTGTACATGACAAGGACTATGGTCACCTGTCCAACCTCGTGGATTTTGTCCGGTTTCCATCCACTGCTAAAGACTCCTAGGCACGAATTATTACAATAAAATTGAACCATATGTTAGTCCCGAAATGACGTAGTTTGTGTCGAGTGGACAAATAAACTCCATTTCTCTCTCTCAAGTAAATGCTGGTACACACGAATTAGATCAGACAGATCAAACGGATCACTGATAAGCATGACATCGACGAGACTTAATGAGTTCGGCATATTAACTTTTTTACTCCGACAAATTAAAATCTCAAACATTTTTTTGAGGTAAAAGAAAAATAAATGAAGACGTGTGAAGTATTTGTACTTAAAAATATTTCCTATTCAGTGTAAATGGGTATTAAAATAAGTAAAATGCATCATTTTGCCCGAAGCATTGCACGAGCCTTTGAGCCAATGACTGACGCCATGTGCAGTCAACGCACGTGTTATGGACAGTCATCTGTTACAGAGATAATTCGTAAGTAATTCTCTGTGAAACAGATTGCAGACAGATATGTTGGACTAGTACCATTGGAACATCGATATACATGGCATAGAATTGTGTAGTGGATTCTCTAATGGACAGACTGCTAGTCCGCTTTCATGAGTCCAGTTGCTGCAGAACAGTAGGACGTTAATCCACATTTCATTTCATTTCATTGATCGTTTTCCGAAGGTCTGTAAATATTAGTAGCGCCCCTTTCTACTGACTTTGACTTTGTATATTGATCGCATAAATTATTGATTTCCGTCTTAGTCCGGACTTTTTTCCGTAGGCAAATGAGCTTCGTCGTAGATCCCATACGTATGTTCTACTATGCATTGTTCTATTATGCATTTATCTACAGTATTATGCAAAATGCAGAATGAAGAAGTGTAATGTGCAAAATAACTATTACTATTCAAAAAAAGTAGGGGATATTTCATTTTGGGGGCATAATACTAAAATATGCAAATGACTACGAAAAAAGTCACTATAGAACCTAACAGAAGAAACATTTCCAGTTACATGTGACGCCCAAACGCACCAATAGCTACCGCATGGAATGCAGGTGATGCTTGGGATCATCATGGGGGTCAAAACCAAGATTTGCACGACTCTGACTTTGAATGTTACAGTCATTGTGGCATTGAATTCCAGGGTGGAAACATCAGTTTAATTGTTTTAGTGACCAGAAAACAAATTTTGATATGCGTCGGCTTACCCAAAATGAAAGGTTACGTGCCCTTGGCATGCTACAGATCGGCACAACACAGGCGGTTGTGGCGCGGACGATGAATGTTTCTCAGTCTGTCATAAGCAGGCTATGGTCCAGATACCGTGATACACAATCTGTACAGGACAGACCACGCTCAGGTCGACCAAGGGCGACAACCCAAGCCCAGGATCGATTTATCCGTACTTGGCCTTGAGAAATCGTGTCATCACAGCAAATCAGATCAGCGCTCGTCTTCAAACAGACACTGGTGTGAGAGTGAGTGGCCAGACGATTCGGAATCGACTGCATAGGGGTCACCTTCGCGCCCGACGTCCTCGCGTGATCCCTTGTTTGAGAGATCATCACATTCAGGCAAGACGTCGTTGGTGTAGTGATCGTCAACACTGGGATAATCGACGCTGGAGCAATGTGATGTTTTCAGATGAGTCAAGGTTCACTGTTGATTTTTGTTGCAGACGTAGGAGGGTGTGGCGTCGTCGAAACGAGCGCTTCCAAGACGTTAACGTCATCAGACATGATCGATTTGGGGGTGGTTCTGTTATGGTGTGGGGAGGCATCACTGTTGCTGGAAGAACGGCTTTACATGTTGTTGCAGGGCGTGTTACAGGCCAGTACTACCGGGACAACATCTTGGCAGTCCATGTTGTGCCGTTCGCACGACGTCATGGCCGCCGTTTCATCTTCCAGGTTACAACGCAAGATGTCACAGGGCCAGGATCGTTACAGGTTACCTCCAACAACAGAACATCACCACATTACCTTGGCCAGCACTGAGTCCCGACCTCTCCCCCATCGAGCATGTCTGGGACATGCTTGGACAGAGGTTACGTCAACGTCAACAACGTCCTGCCAATGTCCAAGAACTTGCTGCTGCGTTGCAACAGGAATGGGACAATCTGGACCAAAATGACCTTAGACGTCTCATTAGGAGTATGCCACGTCGGATCAATGCTTGTTTGGCAAACAGAGGAGGATTTACCCGTTACTGACTTTGTTGTGATGCTGTGGTAACTTTGCTGTTTGACCCCGGGTATCATTTACCCTTATAATGGTCAGTCTGTGCCTTACTTAGTCTAACGATCATTTGGAATAAATCGATGAATGTGAACTTCATTTCATTTTGTCATTTGTTTCTTCGTCAGTTTCATTAGGTGACTTTAATAACACGTAAAAATCAAATATCCCCTACTTTTTTTGAATAGTATAATTGTACTGTATTTGTATTATTGAAAAGCGTATTTTAACACTGCGACAGCGGTATTGTGGAGCAATGAAATTTGCAAATTTAAAACATAAATACGTATTTTGAACTGCTGACATATACAGTTTGTACAGTGAACATTTAAATAATTTTGGCAACGTTACCCTTCCATATGAATGAAATGGAATGGGGTTTAACGTTCTACTCTTCTGCACCTGAACTGGGCTATTATGGAAGACGGGCCCTTCCATGATATTGCTCTCAAATGTTACATATCCTGCTCATAAAATTGACGTGTTTTTTTTCTCCATTCTTAGACTATATTGTGCCTGTATGTTCGCAATGGTCACCGACTGAACAATTTTCTGTAGATTCTTTTTCGTACTTCGGTCTTGTCCGTTATCCAAGACTATTTCCGGACTACATGATGATGTCACGTGTACATTTATATTGAAAGGGTAACCACAAATTTACGAAAAAATTGAAATCTTAAACTTAAACAGCGTGTTGTGTCGTTCATACTATAAGTTCCAGCGAAGTAAGATGTTCAGTTACATTGGTCAGGCGTTCACGGGGGCTGCCACGCGACCGTTTAGCAGTAAAAGATTAACCAGTAAAATTGACCGGGAAGCCAAACTTTTTCGACAAGGATTCAATAGCACGGTCCCTGAACGTACAGTGTGAGTGTAATTAGAGCTGAATTGGAACTGCAAGTGATCCCGTGTGTCAGTTTCAGGGCGCTACCGGTATTGCACATTTTGATATGAAACACACCAAACTGAGAAACTTCTTGTACTCTAAACAATAAAACTGCTCACCAGGTACTTCATGAATAGATGAAAACTAGACATCAAGATGAACTGTAATCTGAATGTGATGACGGGATTCAGACCACATGAGTGACGATGTGAGATATATAAGGAAAGTACAACACAATGAACACATACTTTGTAATGTTAAAGATTTGTGAATTATTTATACAGCTAACAATAAATATAAACTATAACCAACCAAAGATAAACTTTCACACAATTGGCACAACCTTCTCAGAGTATTCACTCCGTGCAAATAGCAATTCGTAATTTGTATAGTATTGTTGGCAAATAATAGTCCGAAACACCGGCGGAGTTCACGCTAAAGTCAAAATTAGCGTCGGGGTGTGAGGGACCCTATCGAATGCTACTTCAAGTGGAACTCAAAAAATGATCATCACATTTCAATATCTAAATTAGAATCTCTCGGTCATCCAATGGAACTATTGATCTGTTACTTAACCCAAATGTTGTAGTTACGATCTACAGCGAACGCTTTAGACCACTCTGTCACCCCGTAAATTAAGAAATCAAATATTGGTGTATGTATGTAAATAATCTATGTACATAAAATATAATATAAAATCACCGGTCATATTATTATTTGCGAAAAAAAGACATTGAATATCAATAATACAAGTAATATATTAGATAGAAATTGTACAATGTCCATTTTATAGTTAGTTTATAGAACGGATACAGCCCCAGAGCATGTCTCCAACTTCATTTACCTACAAGAAAAACAACAAAACATACAGTGATAATCATTCGTTGGCTATCCCATAAATAATTTATGTGGTGTGCTTTGAAGGACACCGTGCCCCGGAACCGACATTTGCCCAGTCGGTCTTGGTCGAATTCCAGAGGTTATGTTTATTGTTACGTACCGGTACACGCTATCCCTACGACGCTTTGCCTTTTTTTCAAGATCCCCTGTCCTGCGCCACTCTCAAGGGAAAACCACGCTGAAAAATTCAAACGCCGGGATCAACCCCTGGTTGGTGAACCAGTGCCTCACACACTAAGCCATCGTGGCTTTGGGAGATGTGGAGAGTTCGTCGGGGTGGCGGAGTACAGACATGCCACTGACATAAATGGCGTATAAATTCAAGGATACACATTTCTGTGATTAGGTGTGACATTTCAACGGAAACTATACTAAGCAGCAAAAGAAAAGTCAGGTCGGTATGTTACTCTGAATAGACGCATTGCCGCACACAGAACTGAACCCAGGAAATGTTCTCAAAAACGCAACATGACTTCTGAGATGGTAATGTGTTCTCCGTGAGTTTCATGTAACTCTAGCTGTACGTGCTGTTCACCTGGACCAGCCCTATAAAATTTACCCAATACCTGGTTGAATCATTCACACTACACCGTCAGCAGCATGTCACGACTCACGACAGCTCAAGGAACCAGGCGCCTGGAAGACTCGACACTGGCCACACTGCCACAGCCGTTGTCAATCATTTCCAGGTCAATGTTCGGACCATCTAGAGACTTCAACAACGCTTTTGGGCCTCCAACACCACGGATGACAAACTCGCCATGTTGTGTGACAGCACATGCAGAATCCCTTCACACAGGCATCTGAAACAGCACGTCAGAGAGTGGGAACACACGGAAGACCCATCAGTAGCCTACCGATACAGACTTTTCCGTGCACCCATCCTCACCCTCGCCATCGACATGAAATTCTACACTTTGCCCAACAACACCAGAACTGGCGACACAGGAAATGGAGAACTGTTGTGTTCAAAGATGAGAGTCGATATTGCGTATCAATTGCAGATGGCAGGACCAGAATATGGCGTCGAGTTAGCCAGCGTTACTCTGGCCAATGTGTCATGGAACGAGACTCATGGGGAAGTCCAAGCATAATGGTTTGAGGTGGAATCGACCTGAGCCAGAGGGTGGGTCCTGTGGTGTACCACACGTCATACCACATTTCGTACGTCATCGAAACAACGTTTTCCAGCCCGTGCTCACACCGCCATAGTTACTCGGGACTTTATACGGTAGAACGGTGTCAACGTTATGCACTGACCAACCCTTAGTCTGGACTTTATTTAACACCTTTGAAATGAAATTCAGAGGAGACTTAATAACGTCGTACCGAGACCAAACACGGCTAATGGATTGCGCCAGGCTTTTCTTAGAGAGTGGTTCCAGGTGCCAATGGCCTTCATCAATCGCCTGGTCCACTCCATGTACAGACGCTGTGCTGCTGTTATTGACACCAGATACTGATGTATACACAGTGTACAGACTCTAAACCTTGAATGTCTTGGAACTGTGATGAACTAATCACGAATGGTCAACATGCTGTTCACAAAAAAATAGCTTTGATCTATTCAGTGAGTCGTTTTCTAGAATGATTTGATTAAAGTACCCCTCTGATTTTGAATTCGTACTGACGGTTCTTTTTGCTGATTAGTATATTAAGAGATAATATCCCTCTATGTTGTACACATGTTCCATCAAGGAGGGCATTGTGCCCGTTTTGTTTTAAATATTATAACATTTCGCGTTACCAGGTATGCATGTCACTAAAAAGAATAAATAATATATTTGCATAATATAAATGACTAAATGAATTTTCTATTTAGTGAGGCGCGTATCCAGTAATCATAAGATTTTCATCAGAAAGGGGGCCAATGGACCTTCTATAATTGATAGATATATAAAAATAACTTCAATATTCGTATGTTCGGGTTCCGCCGTACCATGGACCAGAAACTAACTATGGCGTCATCGCAACGAGCTTGGAATTGTTACATATCATAGCCCGGCATTCACTGCGTAATTGTTCAAGGAATAAACATGTCTGGTCTAAAAATGGTTAGTTGAAATTCTTGAAGGGGGTATGAGTCTAAATATATGGGTTCTAAAGACACTAGTTACAAAAGGCTTACCAATGATAGTATGATTTCTGGACATAACAAAATCCATACATGTTTTATGGCAATAAAAGAGACGATCCACAGTTACCGTTCGTTTATTATACTTGGTATTAGGAGCAAATTTGTGAGGGAAATCCTGCGCATGGTCAATATTTGACTGTGGATGACTCCTTGCCACATCAAGTAGTTTCAGTAACTGGTTTCCTTTCTCAGTTAATGAATTCCCTATGTCTGTGCTGTCTTCGTTATAAAGGTGCAGGCAAGTATCCAAACAAGATATGAATGGATGAACATCTCGACGATTATCTAAAGAAAAAAAGGGTTAATATTATTCCCCTTGTAGAAATACGCTCACAACAGCTATGTATCGAAAAAAAGATAACCATAGCAGCTAATTTATGAGGAAGGAAAAAAAACTTGAATGTTGACCAGATTTACTATGGGTCCTTTATAATTTCGAGAAATCGGATGTCTATTGTGTTCACAAGCTTTTGAGGAACAGGAAGTCCTACAATGCCAAATATCAATATGCTTCACACCCAATTTGTAAAAATACATAAGACAAAACTGCTTCTGTGGCATCCACAAAGTCTTCAGAAAAGGGTGTGACCGCGGTGATTTATAGAAAACTGTACATTCAAAACATTGCCTCTATCGCTAACGGAAAGTCGCAGAACGATGAATACAGATACGACCCGTCCTCCCAAGACTTCATTGCTTGACAAAGAAATGTGGACGTATAGGCCTAATCTGCTATTAGCGCTAGGAAAACACTTTAATCTGGCACAAATGTAGCACCTATCCCACAAGAGAAATAGCACAAACAGCCGACTCTGATGATCCGCGTTAAGTTAGTACTTTCGATTTAGATTTAGTTAAATACAATATAAATAAAATCGAGATAACAGCCCAGTCTAGATTGGAAATTGACAACCGCAACCCCATTTTACCAGGAATTTACTAGACCAAAGCAGAAAAAAGCAATTTTTTTTCTTTTTTCTTTCTCTTTTTTCTTTATAGGCTTAGGCCCACTTTTTTTAATGAGCTTAGGCCCACCTGCCACGGACAGGTGAACAAATGGGCCCAGTCCGGCACTGGATTTGACTTCCGAACTAGGTTCTGCTCATTGCGCATAGATCTCGGGAAAAACCTCATCGGTTACGTAGATCTAACAGGTATTTGATTCACACTTTTCTGTCAAATCGGGTATACATAGTCAAAACTGTGACACCAGTTTAGTTATTCTGCTATTACAAAAGGATTTTAGATTCCCCAATTGTTTCGGAGTTTGGGAATTCCCCCAACACGACTTTATTTTAATGACTTAAATTGGCCGACCAAGACCAGAAACACAAAAGAAAGCCTTTCTCTTCAAGCCATTTTACTTACCTTTTCATTTAGAGCTCTTCAAGCCATTTTTTATTTACCTTTTCATTTAGCCTACCTGAAGATATGTTAGCAATTACATCCATATTAAATATGGCAAGAACCACCAACCATACAGACGAGGAACCATTTCCATACATCAGCTTTGATAATATTGAATGTTTATTTACACGTTTTAAATACAGATGTTTTGTTTCGCAGGGGATAAGGGGATTGGTATGTGTTCTAATATAGATAATTTTGTACTTTATGTATTGTACATGACGTACATGAAGTGTGACAAACAAGTGGATGTTTTATTTGGCATTTTCAAAAGTCCAGTTACGCATGTCGCAACTCCGAAAAACAGACACGGGCAACAGCTTATCCTAAAGGAAAATCTGGATGTTGGCCAAATTTTACGCTCTCGAGAAATCTATTTTCTATAGTGTTCACAAGCTTTTCCTGACACGTTATATGGAACAGAAAGGTTATAGGCCTAACAAGTTCAGAGAGTCATATGATCCACTTCGAATACGAGAAGATAGCCACACAAAGCGTGGAATACGTCCACACAAAGCAGATTTGTCTCGATTGCATCTTACCCGAAAGGATAACTTGTATATTGAGCAAATAGAATATGGATCTAGAATCCAACTATATGAAAAAAATGGATTGCCAGGCAACGAAACATACGCCCACACAGCAGCTAAATCGTCCGGGAAGTCAACAAGAATTGTCGCATATGAAGTAATTATCAGAAAATCATTAGAATTTGTTTGGTTTTTATAAAATTCTGCCCCATGCTAACGTTTAGTATACAAAACATTTAATATTATTTCTAAAATTGGATAATAACTGAGACCTCTAGAGGGACCACAAGCTAAAAAAAGTCAATTTTGCGTGCAATCAGGGACTATAATTCAGGAAGTTACAATCCGATATTAACCGTTGAATATCAAAAGGAACCAAGATCTTTGGGTTATAAACATGCATTTCAAGTTTCATCAACATCAGATTAAAATTGTGACCTCTACAGGTTCCACAACCTTGATATACCATATTTTTATAGTATTCGTGTATACAAACGGCGGCCATTTTGACAGTCAATTTTGGTCCGATTTCCACGAAATTTGAACTCAACCTTCATTACCATGTAACGGTGATATAATCAAACGGTTTTTTAAATCGGATAATAATTTTGACCTCCGATGGGTGCAAATATCGAAAGGAACCAAGATCTTTGGGTGAAAAAAAAATACATGTCAAGTTTCATCAAAATCGGTTCAAAATTGTGACCTCTATAGGGTCCACAAGCTAAAAACATGATTTTTCGTACAATCAGGGGCCATAATCCATGAAGCATCATGGACAAAAGAGAACGAACCTTATCGACTTTCGGTGTTTCGTTCGGAGTCATGTCCCTTTTTCCTAAAACAATTCGAACACGATATAGGGGCTATATTTTTTGACGGATTTATTCAAATTTGGTAGGAAGCATTGTGTTCACGAGAGGACAACCACAATCGATTTTCCCCGTGCCGGTAGGCCTAATGCAACTTTCCGTTCCGGAGTTAACAAATTTGGTGGGAATTTTAAGCGTTGAGGTCATGAAAGAATGAACACTATTGATTTTCAACGTTTTGCGACTTGCCGTCCTATGGATTCACGTCTTTAATCAGTCACATTAGCTTACACACACTCAGTCGATTTCTATTAATCGTAATAATATGACAAATTGATCCCGCAGTGAATATTCGCTTGGCCGCTACAATCACTGATAAGCATGACATCGACGAGGCTTAATAAGTACGGCATATTAACTTTTTTATTCCGACAAATTAAATTCTCAAACATTTTTTTGAGGTAAAAGAAAAATAAATAAAGACGTTTGAAGTATTTGAAGTTAAAAAATATTTCCTATTTAGTGTAAATGGGTATTAAAATGAGTAAAATGCATCATTTTGCCCGAAGCAGTTAGGTGTTAAGTAAACATTGCACGAGCAGTTGAGCCAATGACTGGCGCGGTGAGCAGTCAACGCACGTGCTATGGACACTTATCTGTTACAGAGATAATTCGTAAGTAATTCTCTGTGAAACAGATTGATAATATGACTTTAGCAAACACACGTGTGTCATCCACAATTTGCAGCTGGAAGTGGTCCAGGGGATGTTACTCTTCAATAGTGTCATTCTTTAATGAAGTTGCCTCCCCTTCGATACAACTAAAATCTGCCCTTTTGCAATCTGTTTCACAGAGAATTACTTACGAATTATCTCTGTCACAGGTGACTGTCCTCGACACGTGCATTGACATCACGTGGCGACAATCATTGGCTCAAAGGCTCGTGCATTGTTTTCATAACACGTTACTTCTCCGGGCAAAATGATGCCTTTTACTTATTTTAATACCTATTTGTAAATAGGAAATACTTTTTAACTACAAATACTTCAAACGTCTTTATTTATTTTTCTAATAGGCCTACATACAAAAAATGTTTTAGAATTTAATTTGCCGAAAAAAAAAGTTAATATGGGGGATTAATTAAGTCGTGTCGATGTCATCCTTATCAGTGATTGTAGCGGCCAAGCTAATATTCACTGCTGATCAGTGTGTTTCTAATAAAAAAAAAATTTACACATGAAATTTGGATTACCAGTTCTAAAAAATAAAAAAATAGTGACAGACAATCGCGCTGTTCACACGTCGAAAAAACAACAAAAAAGTGAGGTTGCAGTGGCACCTGTCCCAATCCCCGAATAAATAGATCACACATAAATTTATTATGTCCACTTTACTTTTTGCTATACTTAGCCTAAGCAAGAAGTTCTCATGGTCTAACTTAGTCAATGTTTTGAAGTAGTTACACTATGCGGTTTCATGAGCTTAAGCAGAAGATGCTCAACATTGATATTGAACACAAAAAAACACCTTGTATGCTAAATTAGAACATTCTAGCTCAATCAGAAGCAGAGCAATTGTGCCCATCAAAGGGTGTGCCGGGTGGACGAAAATCACTGGATCGACACGACAATGGGGTCTATAGTGGGGGATGGGGCCTAGGGCGGGCACAACAAATATCAGTCGCGTAAATAATGCATAATGATTAACCTTAAGATTTCTGAACGAGTTCGAGTGGCGCCGATGATCCCTCGTCAGTTTCCCACTTGCGCCAGTTTCCCACTAGCAGTGGAAGAAACCCCACGAGGCTGGACAGGCGACCCTACTCCTTGTCACGAACAACCAGAGATTCGAAACCACGCCAGTTGACTCAGTGACAGGCTTTATCATACAGCGCGCACGTGCTAACCATTCGGTCATCCTAAAAAACGACTGGATGTGAACTATGAGACCCCTCTCCCTACATTCGACCTCCATAATGCCACACACCGCCCCTCCCTACTCGGAGTACTCCCTTCCAAATTAGACTAGATAGAGCATACATATCTCCCTCACTCAGGCCCCCATGAAAAAATGTTTTGCCCCCCCCCCTCACACTCCCCTGAAAGAAAATATACCGACCATCACTCTAAAATACCTACTGCAGACAGTGCCGAATGTGCCCCCCCCCCCTCCTAAATACTTCACTGACCCTCGATCCACAGCCAGCAAAAACCTATGATTGATGATATTTTTGGCATTTTAGAGATTCCTAGTAGATCTCTATGTAGGCTAAGTGTGAATTATTCTTAACATAGGCCTAAACTGGGGTGAGTTGTAGCCAACAGAATCCCCTTAAATCCTGACTCTTCAGATAATTTTTTGTCACTGGAATGTCAAATTATGCATTAATCATGTGACTATTATAATGTGTAAAACATAATGGCGGATCGAATACAGTTCAACATCGCTACTTAATTCAAACCACATCACCGCTGCTGTTACTTCTCTCTCTGGGCTACATAATGTGGCCTATATGTTTAACATGGACTATGTTAGTACGCCGCATTCAGTGTTGATTTGTATATCTTCAAGCCTTAGCCTGCCAGGTCATGGCGTCTGTTTTGTCGCATACAATATACACACTTTATAAATAAACGGATTTACGTTTCTAGAAATTAACGCAAGAAATTAGATTTATATAACCCAATTAACAAAAATTTTAAATAGTGGGTTTGAAACAACAGTAAAATCCAAAATGGCAGTCCTGTGTAAAATCGCTAATGGATAATGAAGCGGATTGAGTGGATAGCCGCAATGACCCAGATAATACAGCACGAATATCTTGTTTTCATACTTTAGTATCGTTCAAGCCAACAGCTAGGTTGGCTGGTATTCCTATGACTGTAACTACACGCATATCGACAAGCAATCAAGCCATTGCCTCGATAGCAATAAGCCGTAGAGGGGGGTAAAGAGAAACGAGTATCTTCAAAACTAGCTGTTCACTTGTACGAGGAATGTCGATACGGGCAGCCATATTGAAAGGGGTGTTTCAATATTGCAGTTTAGCCAGGGTTTTGAGCACGATCTTCAAAAATGATGGCTTTAAGAATAGTGAATTTCGATTATAATTTTTACTGTAATCAAAAATTATTTACTCCAATTTCTCAAATTCGGATATTTTTTGGCACATGAGCATTTCTTGATACCCCGCCTTTATAGCTAATTGCAATCTATTTGCCAGTATAATTTATTGAAAATCAGATGAAGTGGTGAAAAATGGCTGCAAAGAAGCCGAGGTAAGCCATTTTTAGTTGACAAAAATTCAGGAAAATCCATTTCTATCTTCCTTTCAGACAACCGCCTTTGTTCAACCTTGCCACATATGCTCTGACGTCACGGTTATCACGTGGTTGATTTGGCGCCAAATTCGATCTTAACAGGTTGGCTGGCTTAATTTATCATGATGTGAACAAAACAATACTTATCACATTGTAATTTACTTCCGCAGCAGATTTTGGAAACAACAACTAATTGGAATATTTGATAACAGTCTATTAAGAAATATGAACTTTGAAAAATTAATTTATCCATGGAACAATATGATAATAAAATTTACTGATAAATACATCCTCTGCATATACCTATATAAATACGTTATTTTCCGCATTACTAAGGTCCATAATTTCCGTTTTATGAAACAAAATTTTAAAAGCTTCAATTTAGGGGAGGGGGGGGGCTTCCTACCACCCAGTCTATTTTGAATTTCGAGGTTATTTTCCGCTATTATACTAATTAACCGATTTCATTATTTTTTATATCTAAAATTTGCGGTTTATAAAACGGAATTTATCCAGATGTTATGTTATAATTGTATGATCAACTTTTGTGTAATATTTGTGTGCTGTCCTTTGTGGATGTAATGATACAATAAAATCTCATCCTATCTTATCTTATCTTATAAACATCGATTGTGAGAAGGGGGGGGGGAGAGTTCTTCTTCAGATGATTTGAGGCTTTGAAAGTTGCAATCTTCCAACCAACTTCTTCTAAATTTTATGTTTAGTAGGCCTACTTGTTATTTTATATTTTTTTTTTTTTTTTTACAAAAGCAGGATCGGATGAAAATCTGTGGTCGTTTATTGAAGGATTTCATTTCATTTCCTTGTGAACATTCTAATTTCTAAAAGGAAAACTATTCAATTCCGTTCAATATTTACCAAGCAGGCGCGGATCCGGGAAGGGGGCGGCAGGGGGCCGTGCCCCCCCCCCCCAGCCCCAGTGACATAGTTGGGTTTTTTTTGGTTTGCTTTGTTACTGTTGTAGTTCACATATCTGCTCTTTAATAGATTATATATACATGATTTTCGCATTGTCTCTGCCCAAGCAATCCAAGGTTGCAACATATTACCCTTTGCTCCAATGTATGCCCCCACCACCTCGACAAAATCCTGGATCCGGGCCTGTCAAGATGTAATGAATAGACAATTGTCAACATTTGTAAATATAAACGGGATATATGTCAATTTATGATCTTTGTGAAAAAAAATGATTTGCCTTTTTTGAATTCTATTAATCGATAGAATTTCTAACTATAATATAATCAAATTGAAAAATGCAAACAATGGTCAGTGGCTATATATAGGTATATTAACATAAGATATTTTTGATTGCCGTTCGCATTAAAGGGTCAATCCTGATGATATTTTAGAGAATAAAACTGCTTAATTTTGTGTCAAAATCCCTTAATATTCTCCACCTTTGGGTCGAGCAACTAACTTAACGTGATAGGTTTTCGAACACCTTAAAGGGACAGTCCCGATTTCAACAGAATCTCAAAAATAAAAGTCCGAGTACATATAAAATTTAAACGCCAAAATATAGGAGAATGGTGTATTGACCTTGTCGCAAAATTTCAGCTCAAAATATTGAGTCGTTTCGACGTGAACGTCAAAAAAGCTTATCCGGACACGTAACCCTTTTAATATTTCAGGTCAATCATTTCGTTGGTGACCTGATAATCGATTCTCGTGCCTTGAGAGGTCTATATTGTGAATGGCCCATGTGCTGTACTTGATAGCGAAAGGCTAATTTCAACTACACATTATTTTTATTTAAAAGAATGCCTGGTTTTACGTAGACACCGCAAAATACAGCTTGGGGCACCCTTCTCAATTTCCAGAAGACTGATGTGTTTAAGTTGTTTGAAAACGTATCACAAATACTAAGTTCGTTGCTTTGCCCTTCGGTAGGGGATTTTAAAACAAAATTTAGCAGTTATATTCTTCAAGAAATTACCGGGATTAGCCCTTTAAACTTTACCCGCCAGTCTTCATCTGGAAATGAAATGAAATGGGGTTTAACGTCTTACTCTTCTGCACCTAACCTGGGCTAATGGAGGACGGGCATACGCCATACAGTGTGCAATGGGGAAAATTTTGACCGGACATCGGCGCTACGGCCTACTCTTATATCGAATTTCAACTGCCAAGGGTTCTTTTACGTGGACGTCAATGTGTACACGGGACCTCGGTTTTTAGTCCCATCCGAACGACTACACAGCTGTCCTTGTCAGACCCTCCGTTCTGCATCACTGACAAAGGGAATCGAGATGAACTTTCTCGGCCAATGCAGAGATCGAACACCAGACCTCCAGACTAGCGAGCCCGCGCCTTACCCACTTAGCCACCGTGATTCCCTCTTCATTTTGAAATCGAGACCAGTGTTCCAAGCTGTATCATGTGTTGTATGGGTAAAACCAGCCTTTTATTTTATAAAAATAATGTGCAGGTGAAATTTACCTTTCATTATCCAGTACAGCACACGGGTTATTCATTATATAGATCTCTAACGGAACGGGAATGGATCATCAGGTCGCCCAACTAAAAAATTGACCCGAAATTTGAAAATGGTTAGTGCCCGGATAAGCAGTTTTGGCGTTAACGGAAACAATTCAATATTTTGAGACATAATACATAATTCCTCTTTATTTTGGCGCTTAAATTTCAGGCTTTTATTTTTGAGACTCGGGATAGCCCCTTCAAGGCAGTAGTTCTTAACGGTGTGCATGCGGTTTCATCTGAAGCGTGGGCCATGAAATTTTGACTATTTCTGATGATAAAGTATACGCATAGCTGTTGTTCTCCTTGATTATCTTCTAAAGACGCTTGAGGCTAAATCTGTGCAATTGCTAATGTATGTCTTCAGTGTTACTTTCAATGTAATGACACATTGTCGATAACTTTTAAAAAATAGTCATCAAGATATGAATTATTAGTGAATCCTTCAAATACTGTAATCATAGTCTGGGTCTCCTATTGCATATTATTACACTTGTGAAGTTGTATAACACTGCCATGAGTACTTCGACTGAACCGCTGCCCCAACAAAATAAACTCGATGTTTTACTAAAGTAAATTAGGTAGCATTATTATGTTAGTCCCGAAATAATCTTGTGTCAAGTGGACATTAATCCTCATTTCTTTCCCCCCCTAAACAAAACCCGGTCTTCATGGGCCGTTAAATAAAGCCCCATTTCATTCCATCTTAAAGGGTGCAAGGTGTCAGTAGGTTGCTTGTTGTTTTGGTTTTCTTTTTAAGAGTATCTGAGGTTGTTTCGAAAACGTATACAGTGCTTCCTTATTCTGAATGAAATGTGCGATTAGAATTTTAGCATGACTTAATGATGGATATCTC
The DNA here is from genome assembly GCA_963678685.1 of Patella ulyssiponensis. Taxonomy (NCBI): domain Eukaryota; kingdom Metazoa; phylum Mollusca; class Gastropoda; family Patellidae; genus Patella; species Patella ulyssiponensis. The sequence goes on along the minus strand of OY783229.1, from coordinate 47,334,576 downwards.
CTATGGAAATCGCAGTTCCCATAACGATTTGCGTAAGTCCGATTATAAACTATAACGTCTATAACGTTTTGTCTGTGGAGCATGGAGATTTTGACAAGGAACATGTACTGTATAGTCGTCCGGTCGGGACGAAAAACCGACGTCCCGTGTACGCCTTGATATGCACGTAAGAGAATCCTTGACCTTTGAATTCGACGAAGAATAGGCAGAAAGGAAAAGCCGTTGCCGATATAAAATTTCAGACATTGCACACCTCAATTATCCCGGTTTTTTCAGAAAAGGACGTTATTCACATTTCATTTCAATCATTACATTTAGTCATTTACATTGACAGCCCCTTTAAATTATAATTCAAATACCATCTTTGATAAGGACAACTTAATTGGCGTTGGCTTGGGGATGTTGTTTTAATTTGAACTGATTAAGAAAACAATGTCTTTTAAAATATACCCATCCATTTCGGTTTTGATTAGGTATGTGTCATAAGACGTGTGTAAATGAAATGGAAGTGGGCTTGTACATTGAAGATGCATTTAGTTATTTTCAAATTTATTACAAGAGACATCGTTTTTTCGACAGTCCCCGTCCTCATTAGCCCGTTTGGTTCAGGACGCTAAACCCCATTTCATTTCATATTTTCAAAAGACCACATTTTTTTCTAACATATTGCATAACATGATTTTTTTTTAATGCGACTCTATAATTTTGTGTTTAGTTTGGTCACCTCGTCTGGCCGTCGTCCCAAATTGATCACCCACCCGATTTATACTCGAATAGCAAATATCATCTTAATGGTTGTTACTCTTGATCAGTTTTTCTTGTCTTGTAAATGCCCCTATTATCCATAACAGAATAATTATACACCCATTGTGGAGTCGTCGGACGACTAGCCGCTGTTTTGGCGCATGTTTCGTTGCCGGGCAATAATCTAACGTTTCGTCTTCAGGTTTGATTATCGTTTTGAACGGTCTTTGGAATGAAATATGGGGCTGGGTGGCCGAATGATTAGCGTATGCGCGCTGCATCATAAAGTCTGTCATTGAGTCAACTGTGTAATTTTCAAAACTGGTCCAAGATATGAAATATGAAAAGAAAATTTGTTTTGTAGGGATCGGGAGGAGGTGGAGTAAATCGATTTCATTAAGTCTCTTAAGATTACCAAGATTATTACCTGAAAAAGACAGCTTTTTTGATCATTTTCTGTTGATTTCGATGTCTATTTGAATATAATTTTGAAACTAAACAAGAAAACTTAAACATAAATATTTAAGGCAATATTTTAGAAATCATACTCCAAGTTCATTTTAATTAAGCCATGCAATTGTCTTCTTTATTAGAGAAAATGAAATTCTATTAACAAACTATGAAATAGTGTCATTATTAGAGGCTACGTCATAAAATAGTCCTTTTTCATTGGCTGAATGTCACGGTTAACTATTAATATTCATGGTAGTGTAGTTTCTGCGCGAGCAACGCGTCAGCCAATAACAAGACCCCTCTATAAACCATTGATACACCGCGCGCTGTGGCGGAGTAGCATTTGTCTTCGCGGCAACTAGAAGGCAGGGAGGACATTGCATGATTTTAGCATATAGCGTAGACTAAAACATAGAATAACAAAGATGTCAGTCGGAATGGAGAAGCGCATTGAATTGGAAATGCGAGGAAGAGATGCCAGCAAGGTTGTATAACATTAGTTAGATCGTTACTTACTCGAAAGCAATTGAAATCATTGTTTACAATTTTCGAGAGCTCGGCGTGTTGGACAAACGTACCCCACATGTTCTCGTCTTTACAGGCTGTGTTGGCCTCATTTTGTTTTGGTTTTTCTCTACCTAGTTGTGTATTTTCGATGTTAACCGTTGTTTGGTTTTGTCTGAAGATTGTGGTCTGATTGTTATGTTTTTATGACCTCGTGTTGTTTAATGCGACTTTTTAATCGTATATTACACGACTTTTTACTAAAAATACAGATCAAATATGGCGCCATAACTCGACAGTGTACGCGAATAATTGGAAAGATTTTTTATCTCCACGACTAAATAAAAAATGTAGGATGCGATGGCTTGTTATATTTATGGACATGCTTTTCTAAAAGTTTTTTTCATGATCCATGTACATGACAAAGAGGTGTACATGCCCGTTTTCTTTCACACTAAAATGATAATAATGGCAATGCCATCTCTTCGACTTGACCTAAAATCGTCTTAATAAACCAGTGCGTCATTGTTATAAAGCCCGTGTGTGGACGCAATTATTTTATTTGATGCATTTGAAAGGTTATAAAAATTATATTAAGATCCAAATCACTGTTTTTAACAAATTAGACAACGATTTTAAAACCACAGCCAATTTACATTTACTAAGTCAGCACGGTTTGTCCTTGTTGGAGAAATGGGATATATTTTTCGGCCATGTTGGTTCGCCGTGCTGAAATCGTTCTGATATGTGCTCCTTCTTGATTTTATGACCTGCGTGACTTAAATTTTAATATGTGAACAACTAGAATTGTATGCAATTGTAAGTTCACGTTCTGTATGATGGCATAACGTCCATCAAATGTCAAATCCAATATTTTAAGGCTGACCGCATCGTGAAGTAAGGGAGATCAGTCGCGTGGTTTGCAGATATTGGGCGTAATGTGGCCGCCATTTTGTTCTCGGCTGTTCCATTATTTTCAAGGATAACCGATTGTTGTTCTTACTGATAGTTTTATTTTGTTATCTACATTATTTTTATATAGAATTCTCTCATCCCTGTCAAAAATTATCATGGTTATCGGAAATGAAGGGATGATGAAATTGTTCTATCTTTGACCTAATTTTCGTCTCGACGGAAGCAAGTCCAGACTATCGCCGTTCTTTTGGTACCGGTTGTAGTAATATTCTAATAATAAGCTAAAGTAAAGCTCTAGTACTGCTTCTACGTAATGTTCTATACTATAACTATGAATATCCCCATTCTCAGTTCATTTAGTATTCATTCGTTTGTTATATTATTTGGAATTGAATTCGGAAATGGTTGAACAGTGGAATTAAGACCTTATTTCAAATATTACATCTACTAGATCTAGGCCTAGATGAGTACATAGTTGGTGTAGGCTAGTGTGATATAGGATGTACCATTTTGATGTTGTAACTGGCGGAGAATATGCAGGAATGATGAGACTCCAGCACTGGGCTATGATAATACATGTGTAACATGATTACTGTGCCAAGCTGACCTGCGGTATACAGAAATGTCAGAAAGATATTTAAATTTAGCCTATTCAATCACACATCCAACCCCCCATCCCACACATGAAAGAGAAGTGAATTTGTTAAATAAACCAAATAATATTGCACTGTCTTGCAGAACATGCATACTTGACAAAGGAGTGAGCTAATCCTAAGTATCTGGTATTACAGAAATTAAATCAATCAATATTGTTGGTCTTTAATTGTTTTGTTTTATTTTCAGATCAAAGACTTGATCCTTGATAACTGTCGTTCTTCAGAATTTGAAGGGTTAACCAGTGATTTTTGCAGTTTAGAATCCCTCAGTTTAATCAACATTGGCTTACAGTCACTTAATGGTTTCCCCAAATTACCAGCACTCAAAAAAGTATGGTTATTAATTTTATAATTTTTTTGTACACATGCAACTTAGTGTACAATAAAGATGTTTCTAGAATAAACATGCTTGGAAATACTGCTTTGTGTATGGCAAAAAATATTTTATAGTTATTACATTTGTATTTCTTATACATACTAGGGGGGTTGGGATGGTGTAGTGGTCTTAGGGGTGGCATAGTGGTCTAGAGTGCCGCGCTTCGACCTCTTGCTGGCCGGTCACCTCTGGCTTGCGGTTGTGGTTTCGATCCCTGGTGTGAGCGTATGTGGCATGGAGATAGGGGCGCCTTCTCAACCTCGTGGGTTTCCTCTGACTACTCCGGTTTCCTCCCACTGCTAAAGACCCCTACGAGCTAGTGAATTATTGAAATTAAATTGAAACCATATGTTAGTCCCAAAATGACCTAGTTTGTGTCTAGTGGACGTTAAACCCCATTTCTCTCTCTCTCTCTTATACACACTAAATGATCTTGAGTTAAAAACTAGATGTTATACGTTACAACACTGTTCCTAGAATTTCGGTGTAGAGGCTGTAGCAACTTTGTAACATTAGGTTTGAAATGTTGTCTAAATTATTAGACCTAAATTTATCCAAACCGTAATCAACTCTGGGATTTCTTCTGGATTGTAATCAGATCTGCTGCTCATCGCTCATTCATGATTAAATCAAAACATCTACAATCAAGACTGTTTAATAATGATAATCGAGACTAGGAATAAAATTCAATTGCTAAATTCACGCTGCTTCAGCAAATTCCCTTTACGTCGTCTAGTTTTTAACTATTATAGTGAAAGAACTGTCACCTATCTTATCTCCCATAATGTATCTTTAAAATAAGATGAATAATTTTGAGAAAGTTCTAAACTATGAGAATGCTATGTGAAGTCAGGGCCTGGTCAGCCACTGCGTGTTGCAATGACTGCGATGGACCTTTGCACCATGACAACCTTGTACAAAATTTCAATGTTCTCATCTCTGCTTTGTCATGTCTTTCAGCTTGAATTAAGCGATAACAGAATTTCAACAGGTTTACAGGCATTACAAGGCTGTCCCAAATTAGAAGCTCTCAGTCTGAGTGGAAACAAGATAAAAGATATTGATGCACTGAAACCATTAGTAAGTAATACTTATTTCAGTTTGCTCATATATATACATTCCTTTGTCATTTTTGGAGATGTTCATTAAATATTTTAGATCTACTGGCAAACTCTACTATGATGATAATCTAGGCTACACTATGAACATAATGAAATGAGTTTAGTGTCTGAGTGAAGTTTTAACAGCTTTGTTTTTTTATTTTAAGCATACCATTTGGTTGATCATTGTTTGGTGGGATTGTTTGCACAAGATTTATGTGATATTCATTTAAAATTGTGGCTATGTTCTTAATGAAACAATTACTGGTCTTCCAATAATTACTTGCTTAGTTGCTTGGACTTAGATGGAATAGGCATTTTGCCCTAGACCATACCATAAAATAAGTTAACAACTTGATCCAGAATTTGTTGATCCCCACACACACACACACACCAACACCATTTAGCATTTCTAGAAGCTCCAAGTAATATTTGGATATAATAATTGAATATTTTGTATAAACCTTTCTTGGAAAATTAGTGTCAATTAAGATTTGGTCACGATGATGATTGCTTACTCAGCTCACTTTGATTTCAAATATGAAACTAAACGTTGCTTTTCACTGAGTGACCAAGAGCTTATTATTTTCCTCTTCTTTCGAAGAAAATGGGGGACTATTAAAATGGGTTCGTCTGTCCGTCACATTTTTTGGGACACAATAGCTCTGTCTAATTGAGATAGAATGTTCAAACTTGGTGTAGGCATTCATTAGGTCAATGCCTTGATGGAATTCGAGGATGAGCATTGTCTACTTACGATAAGCAGGGTTAAACACAATCTGATTGTAAATGCTCCAGTGACAAATGTTATCCTTCGATCTGTATGAAAAATTATAGGCATCATTTAGATTAGTGAAACAAATAAGTGTTGTGTTTAATTTCAGCAATTTCTGTCAATTAATTCTAGATTTATTGCTCTTGTTTAACCCTGTGAATATTTGAATGACTAAAGGTTATCATCCAGTCTATAAGAAATTGTATGCATTATTTAAAATAATATAACGAAAGCCTGTAAAATTTCAATATGATACTGTCTTATAAATGCCCCCAATTACTTACAAAGGAATAAATGTAACAACCCTTGTCGACTGATCGAACGATTTAGCTGCTCTGGAAGTATGTTTTGTTGCTTGGCAACCTACCATTGATTGCTTGTATCTTATTGAAAGCTTTTCTAATTTCAGAATGAATTAAAAAATTTAAAGAGTCTCGATCTGTTTAACTGTGACGTGACAAATGTTGAAGACTATCGCGATCAAGTATTTAAAATCCTTTCCCAAATCACATATTTAGATGGTTTTGATGTAGATGATAAAGAATGTGAAGATTATGATGAGGAAGATGGTGAGTTTTTGTTTTATTATTTTATTATGATTCATTATAGCAGGAATGATGATACCTCAGCACTGGGCTATGAAACTTAAATGATTACTGTGCCTAGCTGACCTGCATCATAATTACTCTTAGGGTATTAAATTTAGATCATTGATATTCAGAGTTTGAAAGGAAAATAATTTCCACTTGTGGTAAAGTAAAAATCAAATTGTTTTAAGATTTGATCCATATCATCTAATTAACCCCTCGGATAAGGCCCTGTCCTTGAAGATAGATACAACGGTAATGGTTTGTTTTGTAGTTGAAGAAGTTGATGGTGAGGGAGACGATGATGATGAGGAAGATGAAGATGGTATGTATATATTTAATGGTAACTTCCTTTTGTCACATTGATGAATGCTTGAATTACCCAAGTCTCTGATTCTCCTCAAGTTCTTTGAGGAATTTAAGATGGATGCAAATTTCTGAGTGACAATATTTAAGATTAATTATATATACAGTTAATCAAGTCATAGATAAACTGAGAAGACCAGCAGTTCTTTCAGTGCTATTCTTTGGTGACTAAACCACAACCCTACAAATTCTGATCTTCCTTGAAAAATACTGTCTACAAATAACCTAAGTTATTTCCTACATATATACATTTTTTGACCAAACTGCTTCCAGTTTACAAAAGAAATCAATAAAAGGCATAAATAAAACATGAAAGTAGTGTCACATTCATGAATGCTTGAAATACCCAAGTTGCTGATTTTCACCAAGGTTTTGGAGGAACTTAAAGGTGGATAATAAATGTGACAACATCTAACATTAATTATATGATCATTCAATAGTACCATAGAGTAACTCTAGAAGACCCAGTTCTTACGCAGTGTTATTCAACCTGGATATTAAACTGCCCCTTCTAGTATCTTTTGTCCAACCTATTATTGTTTTGGAAAAACTCGATGGGCTATGGCATAATAAATTTGGTTGTTTTCTAAGCAAAAGATTGTGAGACAAAGGATTTTGTTTCCACACAATTTGATCCCCTTCCCCCAATGTAACTGTATAGTCCAATCGTGGATTGTTAAAGGACGATATTGGTGTTAGTCATTATCACATGTGATAGAACTGGTTGAACACATTCCAAATATAATATTAACACAAAGATCATTGCTATGATAGATGTGTAATGATGTTTCACGAATCGGAAGTGACGAACGCCAAGGAAAACAAGAGTTATCCCTCTATATAACTGACTGAAGTGATCTGTGTTAAAATTATATTTGGAAAGTCTTTAACCAGTTTTATCACATGCAATAACGACTGACACCAATATTGTCCTTTAATTTAAAACCTGGTGAAGATCTTGTTTATGTCATTCTTATCCACCTACCTTAAAATATTTGTATTTAAATTGATATGTTATGTCACTGTGATGATTACCATAACCCAAGTCGCTGATTGACTTTGTTGATGATAATAAGTTCTGAGTGACATCAGCTTATTTTCTTCCATTATTAGCCAGATTGTAGATCAGTAGTGGTGAATTTGTTGATAATTATTATGTATTTATTTTAGAAGATGAAGATGGTGATGATGATGAAGTTGATGAGGAAGATGATGATGAAGAGGTCGGTCTTGACTACTTGACAAAGGACAATATTGATGTTAGTCATATATTGATTAACGCATAACCGGGTCTTTACCCTTAGATAATAGATCTGATGGAACATATGTTCATAAATTCATTGAATTTGATAACAACCATATTGTCAATGCTCGATAAATTTCCTCAAATGAACAAGCACAAACCCAGTTTTAAATGTCATCTTGTTGAGTTCATGACCTGGAGAGTGTAATTGCCACAAAACCCAACATTTTTTAGTAGGAATATATTAGCATTTGATATGTTTTAGCAAAACTTGCATCTAAATTTTGTGTTTTAGGATGATGAGGAAGATGAAGAAGACTTTGAACCAGGTAGTGGAGGTTTAGATGATGAGGATGAAGATGGTGAGGTTGAGGCAGAAGATGGAGGTAAAAGACCCAGATTATTTCTTATTTTGTAATTATAAATTTTAAACTATAGTGGAAGTAAAAGTACAAATGGGAAATTGATACTTTTTAAATTGCAATAGCTACATTAGAATTTTGTCAGGTTGGCAATACATCTTTTCTTCCATACTGAAGTCTTGACTTCATGTGTTAACTACACATAAGTTGGACGTAGCTCAAGACACTTTCATGGAGTTACATTTAGACGTTTTCTTCCGAAAAGCATATTAAAGGCTATAAGATTGAACTTGCCCGAAGTGTTATCATAATTTTCTATTGTAGAGCTAAACTATTAAACATTTTTTATTGCAGAAGAGGATGATGATGAAGAGGATGAAGATGGTGAACCTCAAATTCGTGGACAGAAACGAAAACTGGAGGAAGAGGATGGTGAAGCGTAACCATTGCCCAAGACAGAATTTTAACTATATGTAAAAAAAGACTTGTATTATTAAAAGTGTGGGTTCTTCTGGGGCTATAAGAACCAAACTGGACCAAGTGTGTGAACATTGGTGCTCGAGTGGCCATGCTACATTACTACCATCTGAATTCTCAATTCTAGACTGAATTAGTTTGATCCAGTGAATTTCCATCAAATGTGTACCAGCAACTGTTATATTTTGTTAATTTTTTTTGTTTATTGCTGGAGTCCCTCTTCGTGGTTGAGAATCCATCAAACTCAATTTTTCGTGCTTATAATTTTAGAAAATATGCCAGTTGATTTGTACAGTGTTTTTTTTGTAGAAATGTGTATATATATATATTACGTCTCGAATGTTTGCCTTCTGTATGCAGACTATTGTTTATAGACTTCAGTTGTTTATTTTTTTGTAGGGTTTAAATAACTATCTGAGAATGAAGCATGGCTACTTGTTATCACATCCACGATAATTTGGTCCCTGTCCAATCATAGCTGCCTGTATCGAAAACCGATTTTTGGGGGAGCTGTTCCAAATGCTGGTATTACTATTACGTTGTACATAATTTTTCAGTTGAAAAGATTTAACATTAGCCTACATACTAGAAACATCTTGTTTCACTCCATACGATCGTTTTCCTCTTCTCAATCCTTAGTGTATGTACACCTCATTATAAATTGAGCTAGATTATCTTAGATACAAGACATAATTTTAACTAGTTTTAATTTGATCCGTTTCCAAACCTCCTTTGTTATTGAAATTGTTAAAATACTGTTCTGTCAACAAATTAAAGTATGCATTACGATTGATCATCATTTTCATTAATACATCATCTTTATCGGACATGGCACAAATCCACTAATCACTACATCGTCATCCACGTCATTTCATATCATTTGTACAGGATTTTTCAAGAGGCTTGTTGATCCATATTGATGAAATATTGAGAATCACCGAAGTTGTATAGGCTATATCATTTCTTGGACATGGATTTGTGCCAGTCTTCATTGTTAAATGTGTATTGATCAATCTTTGTATGTGCTTGTTGCAATAAATTTTTATAGAAACACTGTATATATAGCTTTGAATATTTTGAAAAAAATGAGTAAAGAACCATGAGCAGGCTTCAAGAGAAAAATTTGTCCCCTGTCTTCCAGACTAGAATGGTGTAGGTGAATGTCTTGACGAGGTTCAACATCTTCTGCTATGGCTAAATAGAGATAAGCAATTTGATTGGTCGATTTTTTGGGGGAGGGATAATTTTATTTGTTGAAACTTGGTGTATAGTTTTCAATACCCTGACTGAGTTAGATATTGAGCTGGGAGAATTCATTTTGGTGGAAACTCTGGAACACAATAATACTGTTTGGGGTAGAGTGTTCAAACGTGTGGGTGAGCATTTTCTGCTTAGGCTATGCAGAGGAAAACCATTTGATTGGTAAAGCCTAACTTTGATTCTAATTAAAATTTAGCAAGCAATTACATCAAAAGACCCCCTGCCTTTTCTGCTTAGCTATGCAGAGATAAATCATCTGATTGGTTGAACATCATGAACACAAAACCTTGATGCCAGTTTGGAAAGTAACTATATCAAATATCCTGAGAATTCTGCTTAGGCCAAGTTGAGTGATAAGTACTTTGATTCTAATTGTGATGAAATTGTGAATAATTTCACCTTATAAAAAAAACCCCATTAAGTTGAATTACAGTAATAACTTACGTAAGTTTGCTCTTTTCCACTAACCAAAATAATGAAGTTGAATCTTCATAATAGTCCCCCGTCCTCCTCCAACAATTCGAATTGCTTATCAGATAATCTCTACTTGTTTGTCTTTCAAAAGATGTTTCTCAATTTGGCTTGCTTGAGATATCTGCTCGACAATTCAAACGATAAAGTGAGAGAAATGGGGTTTAACGTCCACTCGATACAAGCTAGGTCATTTCGGGACTAAGATGGTTTAATTTTATTTCAATAATTCGCTTGAGCGTAGGGGTCATTAGCAGTGGAAGGAAAGCGGAGAAAACCCACGAGGTGGACAGGCGCCCCTATCTACTCCTTGTCACGTGAAAACGGGGATTCGAAACCACGCCAGTTGACTCAATGACCGGCCTTATGATACAGCACGCACGTGCTAACCATATAAAGAAGTTGGATAGTGATAATCTCTACTTGGTTTGTCTTCCAAAAGGTTTTTTCAAACGGCCACAGATCACTAATTATTTCCCCATTGACTTCAATGTTAATTCTCGTCTCTTAGACCGGCTGTAACTTTTTCCCAAATATTCGTTGGGTAGAACGCTTTCTGCCACAGATGGAGCAACATGTGGCAAACTCTTGCCCAAAAGCATGTATGAGGTTCTTCATGAAAAACTTGAGATACACAAGCTGGAAGTAGAGACAGCTAACCAGGCAATTTTCAGCCCCCCCCCCCCTTTCAACGTAACCAACCTCACAACTCTTGTATCCTTCGGCCTCAAAATCATGAATATTCACCAAAACCTGGCAGAAAATGTATTTTCAAACCCTTTTCTTCGATTCTACACCAAAAAGTAAACAAAAATCACCATGAAAAAGGGAAAGGGAGAGAAAGACTAAAAATAACTTGGCCCTACAATTTGTGGGTACCGGCGTAGAAATATTTAGTGATCTGTGTCCAAACCACAGTATTTCTCAATTTGGCTAGCTTGAGTTATCCCCCTTTATACTATTTTTGCTCAACAGCTTAATTTACGTGTATGTCAACGCCTAGAAATGGTTCCACTACTGCTGTCTTCCGTCTTACTCCAGTCGCAGTAGTGGTTTTTCCTACCGAGTTCCTTTGCGCAAGTTTTTTAGTCAAATGACTACAAAAAGTTTACTGGCCTATAGCTCGCTTAATTTACAAATGAACTGGCCCAAAACAGTACTGCACGTAGCTTAACATATAATAAATCAATTCTTATTGAAATAAAGGTGAGGCCTTACCGCATAATTATATGATTTGATGAAACCCATCTCCTACGCGAAATTTCAACTGGCCAACCGTCATGGCCGCAAATTGAGTAATACGTCATTTGGCCTACAACATAAACAGCGCTATGCAGAGAAAAACTGTTCGGTAACTATTTTAATGGTCCAGTCTTCGCTATTTGTGATAGAATTACTACTTGTTAGAAATAAACTTTCATCATGTTTTGTTTTATAGTGACTGGTTAATTACGTCTATTGGCGTATGAATACATGCATGCTTTTTATATAAATTATGTCGTACAAATAAAGCATGTGAGATGCACTAGAGAGTTCGTACCATCAACATCGTGTTTGTTTCTTTTTTTCACCCATCGTAACTCGAAGCCATGAGTATGCTGTTTATGGGCCCAGCCTGAGAATCCATTTCGGGATTTCTCATACATCGTTCGCAACATAAATCTGGTAGCAGAGCGTGGTTTTGCTGTGTGAAAAATATGAAATCTGAATGGTAAGATGGTACAACTGAACTCCATGATCGCTGTTTACATCGAGCTCCACGTGCATGAAGATCAAGTCGCCAGAATGTCAACCAAGGACAGTCATCGTCGTAAACCAGGTCATTAATTATTTATTTTTTTATGAAGTAGCCAACAACCATTAGAATGTCTGAACGTGATGGAACAGGTATCGTCGATGAAGAAATACACGATCGTGACCAACAGGAAACTACAGCTGATCGTAAGTCAGAATTATTAAAACAAAAACGTTTGTTGAAAACTTGTTTTACGAAAGCTAAGTCTTATTTAACTAGCTTACTATGTTCAGAAACTGCGAACTTAGAACAATTGAAAAGTGGTGTTGATCAGGTCTTGAAAACACAAGAAGATGTTATCAATGTTTTGTTGTCGCTATGTGAGCTTGATCCAGATAGGTACGATGACGAACTAGATGCGATACAAGATGATCCACGATTTACAGAAACTGTATTTAGTACATTAGCCTTGATCAAGTCAAAATCGGGTGAGATAGACACAGCGCGTCAATCATCGTCGAATAACCCGTCACTTCGAGAAGAATCTCCTCAGAATAGTTCTGTGACTGAAAACGACCATCCCACCCCAGATAATATTCAACAGAGTCCAAGTAATCCTATAACTGCTCAATCCCGTGTGCCGTATTCGATAGACAGTGATATGCATAATCAGTTGAAACGCGTTTCTATTCCACGCTTTGATGGTAATAAAAGAGACTACCCACTTTTTAAGGACTCGTTTGAACATTGCATTGATAGGGTTGCAGTGACCGCCCTAGACATTCGCCAATTCGCCGATGACGACTAATATTTTTATTGGCGAATAAAGTGATGATTCTGGCGAAAATTTTGGCGAATGAATTATTTTGTAAATCTGTTAATATTAAAGTTGAAATCGTTTCGTTAAACGCTTCTTTCGATCATTCAATGGAGTGTCTATTTTTAGTACATTAATTTCTCTAGTCTCAATCGTACAAGTCGCAAATCAGTCAATGTCACGCATTAAAACGACTGAAAGATCGAGTCTAGAGACTATACAACACAGTTACGCCCAATTTGCCAATTTGTGTGGCTCTGCACTGTTTACATATATATGCTCACCACTTGCCGAGTGTAACATTTGCTTCACTACACCTAGCGATGTTCAGATATGACACATGTCGGTTTTACCGATATCAGATATTGACAGCGAAGTATATCGGCCGATACAAATAAATTACCGATAGTGGTGGATATAAAACCATTACACATTAAAATGTCTCGAATGGCATGATGATCTATGTAGATATTTGTCTTTATTTTAGTCGGGAAACGCATGGTACTTTTACTATTTTACTGCGGGAATCAACATAAACCCTGTGTTGTTGAAGTAATAATTTGGCCACGCTTCTTATACACCATCCATTATGAATTAAATTATTTGTTGTATCATTAATGGTCGAGATTATCATATTTTAAGTGTTAATTCCTATATAATTCCTTACAGTAATCGGCACGGCATCTGTACATGTATATCTATACGTGTGCATTAGTTCATGCGGTAATGAAATGATACATCAAAGCGATACCTTCATGACCCGTTTGTCAACAGTGGCTATCACGTGACATTCTCCCGCCATTTCTAGAACTATTGTTAAAAATAAAACATCTAATGGGAACCTATTTGTTGATAATATTATTAATTAATAAAGTATGATCTTTATTATGAGTTTTTATTTGTCGATACAATAACCAAGCATAACAATATAAATCAATAAATTATTTCTAAATTTATATCGGCATCCAGAAGCCGGAATGTATTAGACAGTGATTACGTGACATCAAAGGAATATCCCCCCTTTCATCCTTTATTCCACCACGCGCAAACCACGTGATATTTCCCACCTTTTCCAAAACTTCTACTCATATATTGACAGACAATATAGTGAACTAGATAAAACGAAGTAAAAAAAAAAAAATACGTAGCATTTTAGATAAAGGATACTCATAAGGATTTTGTACTGTTTATTATTTCCTTTCTACGGCTGCTATGAGTCTTGTATTACCGGCACGTAGTTTCATTTTTAATTAACAAACATATGAATAAAAATGATATAAAATATTTGGCTAAAACCTTCTGAATTGGCTAATAAAATTTTGATTTGGCTAAAAATTTGGCTAATGGTTTTAAGGGTCTAGGGCGGTCACTGGGGTTGCATGTAGTGATGGTTACAAAATGCTTCAGCTCAGACAGTACCTACACGGTGATGCTTTGAGGGCTATCGAAGGGTTTTCAGCGTCGTCTTTGGGTTACGCGTCCGCTAAGAAAAGACTCGAAGAAAAATACGGTGGTCATCGTCGTACTGTTCTGCTACATTTGGACTATATTCGTCAAATGAGACCTATTAACTCCTCCGATTTACAAATGCTTGAAGAATTTACTGATAAGCTCGAACTTTCGATCGTCGCACTGAAAGATGCTGGTCGTGTCGAAGAATTTGAAGAGAATTCAATGTTTTATTCTGTCGCGAAGTCAAAATTATCGCCAATGAACATCGCAAACTTTAAGCGTTGGGTCTGTATAGAAAAGAAAACTGAAAATCTTGTCAATCTCCACGCATGGTTGGCTTTAGAAGTCAAGTTTAGAATTGAAGCCTTGGAAGAGGTTGGCGGTTTCTACGCTCCTAAGACGAGTCACAATCAAGGTGGTACCGGTAACGCTTACAAAAAGAATCGCGCATATACAACTAACCATAACAGCAGGCCGAAATGCGACTTGTGTACTAACAATCACCGACTTGTCGATTGTCTAGACTTTCGATCGCTTTCTGTTGACCGGAGATGGCAAGTTGCAAAGGATAAGTCATGTTTTCGATGTCTAAGTCCAAGTCACGACGGGCGCTATTGCAAAAACTCTCGTCGCTGTGGAATAGACAATTGTCCCCGGTCACATCATACTCTCTTGCACGGAGGGGGATATCCAGTTGGGCCACCGTTAGTTGAATCGGAAGGTAATCGTCGATGGCCGCGAACAAATATGACCACATCTGGAGATCACGTGGGAATGCGCATAATCCCGGTTATTCTTAACACCGGACATCGTACGCTCCAACTGAACGCCTTGTTGGACGAGTGTTCAACCGACTCTTATATTAGTGAATCTGTTGCATCGGAATTGGGACTTAAAGGGCCAGTTTCCGATTTGAACATTTCTGTGCTCGGTGGAAAACGCGATTGTTCAAAAAGTTGTAAAGTTAACTTCATTATCACTAGCCTTGATGGACAGACTAGTCTCAACCTTGACGCCTTTACAATTGCAAACGTTACCGATGGCTTGCAAATGATAGACTGGAATAAGTATGCACATAATTGGCCCCACTTGCGTGATATTGAATTTCCTCGTGTTGGCGGTAGAGTTCACGTCGATTTATTACTAGGACTTAATGTATCTGATGTACATCGCTCACTCGTCGAAATTAGTGGTAGGCCTGGAGAGCCCATCGCCAGACTTACGCCGTTGGGATGGACATGTATAGGCCCATTGTTTGAACTTAACTCGTATAGACAATCATCGAATCACTTTGCTCGAACATTCTTTGTACACGATGATACAAACACTTTATTGCGCAAAATGTGGGAACTTGATACATCGGGAGTTAGCAACGACTCCGCTGTTATTTCGTCAATCGATAAGCAAGTTTTAGAACAGTCTATGTCAACTTTAAAATTTACAGGTGCTCGTTATGAAGTTGCAATACCTTGGAAACGGAATGAACCATGTGAATATGCTGATCAGTCCTGTTCTTCGAACTTAGTGGCTTCTAAAACCCGCGTCGCCCCTCTAAAATCATTCACGATTCCCAAACTAGAACTATCGGGAGCGGTATTCGGTTTACGACTCGCGCAAACTATTTGTCGGATTCTTAATGTTTCCAGTTCGACAGTAATTTACTGGACTGATAGCCAAAATGTTCTGTTTTGGATAAAAGGAGAATCGAGGAAATACAAGCCATTTGTGTCAAACCGTGTTGGTGAAATTCATTCGCTGTCTGAACCCTCTCAATGGCATTATGTTGACACTAAATCAAATGCTAGCGACCCGGCCACACGGGGATTATCGGCTTCCGCTTTATCGAATTGTGACTTGTGGTGGCATGGACCTTTATTTCTTAGTCAATCATCGGAGAATTGGCCTGTCGCTAATGAAACAAGCTCAAATCCGTCTGAAGATGCTTTATTGGAGCTTCGTTTGGCTCAGAAGTCGTTCCTTGTCGCGACTCCACCGCGCGATCTTGGTAGATTAGAGCCCTCTAGATATTCAAGTTGTTGCGAATAACTAGTTGGATATTTCGCTTCATTAAGAACATTCGTGTTTCGCCACAAGATAGATGTTTTCAAGAATATTTGACAACAAACGAGTTATCGGCCTCAAATACTTTTTGGCATAAAGTTGCCCAAAAAGATTGTTTCGCAAGTGAACTACACTCTATTCGTTCAAATAAACAAGTTGACAGTCGTTCTCCTTTAGCGTCGTTAAATCCTTGTCTCGATGAAGAATTGATGACCGTTTTTATTCATGCAGAGGAATTACTAAATTCTCGACCCCTCTGTTATCAAGGTGATGACCCGAAGGACGAATCGGTTCTCACTCCAAATCATTTTCTCTTTGGTCGAACAGGTGACCAATTAGTGTCGTCCAAATTAATCGATGGCGCTCGATTTAATCCACGTAATCGTTGGCGCATGGTTAAAAATTTGGTTAGCTCTTTTTGGAAACGCTGGCTACGAGAATTCTTACCCACATTAAATAATCGTTCGAAATGGCAAACTCCCTACACGGACTTATTGGAGGGTGACTTAGTACTAGTTGTTGACTCGCTTTCCCCAAGGGGTAAATAGCCCTTAGGTCGTATAGTAAAGTCGTATCCTGGAATTGACAATCGTGTTCGAGTAGTTGACGTCAAAGTGGGCGATAATGTACTTAAACGGCCGATACATCGTCTGTGTCCGTTGGAAGCTTAGATACCTAAGTATTGTGTGAAAAGTGACTATCGATAAAGTGTTTAGTTGTATATCGTCATCGTTCGGAATTCGTTGTTCGTGTCTATCGTTAAAAGGTGTGCCTATTATCCATATGGAAATGCGGATGTAAAGTGTTATATCGTTGGAGTCATCGTAAAGTTCATCGACCAGTGAGTGTTTCATCGTTGGATTCATCGTAAAGTGTTCATCGAAATAGTGATGTGTATATTATAGTTTGCTATTTAAAGTAGTATTAGTTATATCGTCTATCGTCGTCCAGAATTCTACTATTTAAAGTAGTATTAGTTATATCGTCTATCGTCGTCCAGAATTCTACTATTTAAAGTAGTATTAGTTATATCGTCTATCGTTGTTCGAGGATGTTCAATTCTATCGTATTTCGCGAATCTGTAATGTATCTTAGAATCAGTGTTTTAGGATGTGCCATCGCATGTTACATCCTGGAGGGGGATGTGTTAGAAATAAACTTTCATCATGTTTTGTTTTATAGTGACTGGTTAATTACGTCTATTGGCGTATGAATACATGCATGCTTTTTATATAAATTATGTCGTACAAATAAAGCATGTGACATGCACTAGAGAGTTCGTACCATCAACATCGTGTTTGTTTCTTTTTTTCACCCATCGTAACTCGAAGCCATGAGTATGCTATTTATGGGCCCAGCCTGAGAATCCATTTCGGGATTTCTCATACATCGTTCGCAACACTACTTTTAATACAAACTGTAATGATGTGTGTTGACAATTCTGCGTTTGAACCTATTTGAACTTGCGTAAGGGGTCTTAGACTGTACCAATTGTTACCTTAAACACAGTTTAAGGTAACAAGTATAGTTACTAGTCAACGCCAAACTAATACTATTACAACTTTATCAATATGTTTCACAGAGAATTACGAAAATCTAATAATATAGCGGCCATGCGGATATTCACTGCTGATTAGTTTGCAACTTTATATGGACTTAAGTAGAAGTTCCCAAATGTTAGCGATTTAGCTCCTTTAACTGTCGTGTTCACACTTAGTGCATGTATCCAGGATCTCGAATAACCGTTCTAATAACCAACAATACAATTATTACCAACAGCTCCAGTTTAGAACGACTCAGATTCCGTATTTTTGCACACAAAGTTGTTTTCTGTGAAGGTTAAAATGCGTATTAGTTTATTACCCAAACAATAGACACTCATTGAAATCTGTGACTGTAAATAATGTTCCCGCCCACAAAATGTCCAAGCTTGAATTTTTGATCAGATCAGTAGGTTTTTTTAACCCAGTTCCCACTAAGCAAGGGGGAATAAGAAAGGGAGAGAGAAAGAAATGAGTTTTAACGTCACAAACTAGGTCATTTTGGGACTAACGTATGGTTTCAATTTTATTTCAATTATTCACGTGCGCGTAGGGGTCTTTAGCAGTGGGAGGAAACCGGAGTGCCGGAGGAAACCCACAAGGTTGAGAAGGCACCCCTATCTCCATGCCACATACGCTCACACCAGGGATTGAAACCACAGCCGCAAGCCAGAGGTGACCGGCCAGCTAGAGGTCGAAGCGCGGCACTCTAGACCACTATGCCACCCCTAAGAGAAACGAGGATATGCTGATTGAATGTCAAGCACTACAACTTAGTCAAACATTACTAATTAATTAATTTTGACCTCAAATATTTCGAAACGTCCCAACGGCGGACTGATTAACACTCGGCATCCTATTCTACGCAAAATTTTACCCTAGAAAAGTTGGGCCTGGTTTTGTGCCCATTTGATGGACACCCCTCCGCACTAAGCCTCCGGTAGGGCAAAGCCGTATATAGATAAAGTTGCGACAACTGTGAAGCCAGAGAATTCACATGACGTCATGAAAATATGACGTTATGTGTAAAAAGACGCCATCTTGGGTCCCAAGTACCTACCTACGCGCTATCTATTTATAATGCCCTATTTTATTGTTCTGTCGCAGTTGGCTGCCCAGACATATAGGGTGTGGATAGATATGTCATAGATTTCTGCGAAAAAGATTCTATTGGAGATAAAACATGTATTTTTAAAACGAAAAGTATAGCTGAACATTCTATCATTATTAATATTATTATACAACATAAAGAGTATATATTATTGTTATATAATAACTTATTCATAAGAAATTAAAATAGAAGATCACCAGATAAGACTGATAAGAGCGCTGTGTATTAAAAATCAGATTCATCTGAACAATTTTGAATAGGCTAAATGGAGCAATAGAGCAAGTTCACCTTGATGTTGACAAATACGTAAGACTACATGAAATAAGATATGAAATAAGATATTTTTATGATATGATTCAACTATATTATAAATGATATATGCAACAATACGGCATTGTACGTCTTATATGTTGAGCTGAATAAATTATGATTTTTCCCACTATTTGATTTGTTTATTTTTTGCAATGTCTATTTTCTGTCTTGTCCGCAGATTTATCTTTAAGAACGTATCCGCGAGAGCACCATGCAGGTGGTGACAGGGGTCATGTCAGCGATTTCGGTCATATATCCCATGTGGGATGGGTTCGGGCCCAAATGCCTGTACAAGCGATATTTGACCGATGGGACCGCTCCTTATCCCCAGGAATGGGGTTTGAAGTTTTATCCTTGGAAAAACAGTAAAAAGTCGATTTTTAGAGGTTGAACTTTGAGAGACTGCCTTGAGTAAACCAATCGAGATACAATAACCTAATTTGAATACAATGTAGTCAATGTTGTGCTCTTACAGTAAATATTAGTTAAAGTTTGAAATTTGCAAAGTGATCCATATTCAGACTGGATGCCAAACCCAATCCTAGAAACCATAGATTTGATACCCTAAGTTTGAGCGGATGTAGCGCCCCCTTTGCAGGGTTGCGGGGAAATTATGGTACCCGGGGAGAAAAAGCATGGCCACTAGAATCATATTCAAGGAAAAAATCCATTGCAGCCCAGTGTTGTGTATCACAATGAACGATTAAAAATAGAGAAAAAAAGACGAAAATTTAAGAAAAACAGCAAATTTGATATATATGGCATAGTGTATTTCTCAATATTATCATAGTAAAATGCTACAAAAGAGTAGAGGATATCGCACCAACGATAATATTGATAAGATTCGTAGTAAAAAACGTACTAAATACGCCATAAAACAGAAGTGGGCGTGGCACCTTCATTTGCTTATGATATAACTGATCCTTAGGGTTGATCAAGTTTGAGTGAGCATTGACCTGGCGTAACAAATGTACTAGTTAGTTTTCGTTATTTGATACATGCAGGTAATCAAACGACATAAATACCGAAGTTTTGCTTCTGCCTCTACCTGGGAGTCCGCCTGTGCATATTGAATCACAGTGAGAGACCACTGGCATGCTTCTGACACGATGTCTGTACCAATATCTCAGTTTATTGCAATTATCCAAGCAAAACTAGCAAATATGGCGACAAGGCAGACAAAAGGACTATTCAGACCTACATTTGACACAATTTGGACTATAGCAGGACATTAGCACAATATGGCTATGCTGATCGGACACCGAACACAATGAGGAAATGCGCGCTCCATCGCAGTCCTACTGATCTATGCCAAATTCATCCTAAGAAAAATCACAATGTAAAAATTGAACAGGGAGAACATGGCGCAAAAGAACAATTTGGATTCCATCGTATTGTCGCTGTCCTATGACTAGACCCATTAGAAAAAAAATGCAGCAATGAGAATGGTACAAGGAAAATGCAGCAACGAGAAAGGTACACTATTTCCAATTTAGGGGCGGCAGCACTAAGGAACAAAAATAGGTTTAGAGATCATACTATTGCATATTAAAAAGTGTCCGTGACACAAGGTCATGTCGGCCACGGAAAATAGTGGACACAAAAATCTTCAGAATCTTGTCAGTATGATAGGATAAATGCGGTTTTTGCTTTTTTATTTAAAAGAATCGAATTTGCTGTCAGCTCAGACCCAAATTGTATCGATTAACCCTTTAGAGCCTAAACCATGAAGGAGGTCTTCAAAAATTCACAAATTGTTTTTTTCATGATGCCTGGGGTGTGAATAAACCTAATCCACAAAAAAAAAATTCATCAGAAATCATTTCCCAAATTTTGGACAGGTATCGATTTTGATACCATAGGCTTTAGAGAAAGATGACTAGTGGATAAGGCGCTGGTTCGCTAACCTGGAGGTCGGGTGTTCGATCCCTGCATTGGCCTAGAAAGTTCATCTCGATTGTCCGACGTGATTTCCCCCTTGTCAGTGATGCAGAAGGAGAGCCTGACAAGGACAGCTGCCTAGTCCTTCGGGTGGGACAAAAAACCGAGGTCCTGTGTACACATTGGCGTGCACGTAAAAGATCCCTTGGCAGTTGGAATTCGATATGAGTAGGCCGTAGCGGCGCTGCCCGGGCAAAATTTTTCTCATAGCACACTGTATGGCGTATGCCGTCTTCCATTAGCCCAGGTTAGGTGCAAAAGAGTAGGACGTTAAACCCCATTTCATTTCATTTCATTTCTCAACTGAGAAATATATCGGAAAACTCGGGTTTGATATCATATTTATTTGTGATAAGCTAAAAAAACAAATTTCTATCTTTGTTCAGACATAAATTTACATTACATTGACAGTTGGGATGGAAATGTTGGAATTTATTTTTGAAGAAGATCAGGTATATTTGACAGATAATATGCCTGCGGTAGCAAATTTAATACCACATTTTTTCACCACACACTGAGCGATTAAGTTTGCAATTGAATATACTGTGAACTGTTATTAAGTTTCTCTGTATTCTTATATACATGAATAATATATTAATTTTGGGTAAACTTAACTATTTTGTTGAATAATACTCCAATTTCCCTGGTCAAAAAATTTAAATTTCTCAATCGTGGGAGCTACCATAATTGAAAGTACAAGTGAACCCCATGTACTCAATATAGCAGTACTGTATGGTACTATATTAGATACCATAGGCGTTCTCGTCATGAAAAACCGGGTGATAGATTATTTGTTCAAAATTTAGTTTATTAATTAGTTAAGTTAATTAGTGGTATCAAATCTGATACCGTCGGCGCTAAAGGGTTAACCGGGCATATAGTTTTTGAGCAGTTAAACTTTTGAAACTCTAGCCAGAATGAGTTTCCATTCAGTTTGAAGAACTGTATCACTGCCTTGAATCAACAAACCACCCGGCCTCCAAATTTTTACAGGTGACCCAAGATCTGCTCCTAACACAGCTCGTCATATTTTACACCCACCATAGAAAACAGCAGACACCATCTCTAATCGACTTGATATTTTCAAACTAGCCCAACATGGTGGAACAATTAACTCACGAACCGCCGATAGGTAAAAAGTCATCACGATTGCCTAAACTTTCAAATCAAGCGTTACACTGCCACTAGTGCTGCCCCAAAGGTGATAAAAAAAAGTACCATAAAGGCGACTATGACAGCTTCAGAGAAAAAGTGCAACATCATCTATGGAATTACAACCAAGACTCTTCTGTTAAAGAGATATGGTCAGAGCTGAAAGATGTTCTCAAGTCGGGCACCAAAAACAATATCCTAACAGTAACACTTAACCAAAGCAAAAAAGTAGTGACCAGCCATGGATGATTAAAGACCTGAAAGTTCTTTGCAAAAAGAAATCCAATGCTACTCCATGGTCAGGCGTGAATGTACTGATGACACGAAAAACGCTTATGACCAGATGGTTCGGGAAGTAAATCTAGTGAAAGCATGGTAATGCAGTCAATGACTCTGAGAAAGCTGGGACCCTAAATTCATTCTTTAGTTACGTCTTTGTTGACATCAAAAGTGATTGACATCAAAAGTGACAAGTTACTTACAGACATAGTTTTCACAGTGGATGAGGTCAACTCGAATAAGAACACGGGGCCGGATGAGATCCATCCCACTATGCTCAAAGAACAGGCCGACGTAGTTGCCAAACCAGTGTTTGCCTTACTCAAAAAGTCCATCGAGACTGGTATCATCCCATCTGACTGGAAGTTAGCATATGTTTCTCCAATCTACAAAGAGAGTGACCCTGGAAATAACCGTCCGGTAAGTTTGATTCCATGTCTTTGCAAACTGTTAGAACCCCTCATAACCAAGCCCTTACAGTCGCACATATAAGACGATTTGGCAAAATTTCCCTCATAGCACACTGTATGGCGTATGGCCGTCTTCCATTAGCCCAGGTCAGGTGCAGAAGAGTAGGACGTTAAACCCCATTTCATTTCATTTCATTTCATCACCAGATCAGTTTGGATTCAACGGAAAAATGCCGTGTTCATGGCAACTACTTAACGCATTCGAATGCTGGATAGATATGCTTGAAGAAGGTAAACCCTTAGATTGTGTCTTCTTTGACTTCAAGAAGGCTTTCAACATGGTACCCCATAGATGACTCTTTGCACAAGTGGAGATGTATGGCATCAGTGATAATGTCCTTGCATGGGTAAGAAACTACTTATCTAACCGTTCACAAGTTGCAGAAAATGGTAGGTTGTCCCAACCAACAGCAGCATGCAGTGGTTTCCCTCAAGGTAGCATTATCGGTCCCATGCTATTCCTAATAATCATTAACGATCTACCCGCTCTAGCAGCAAATTTCGTAAAGTTATTCACCGACAACACAGAACGCTTTGGTGATGCAAATTGTGACTCAATCCAACAAAACATCCAGACTTTCGAAGATTGGGCTACAGAATGGTGTGTGAAATTCCGACCCGACAACTGTAAAGTGATGAGATTAGGTAAAGGTCACCACCATTATGAATACATCATGCACAACGAATACACAATGAGGCGGAAGTGGTGAAACTCACAACTGTGAAAGAAGAAAAGGATCTTGGTGTGTTTAGTCGATGATCAACTTGAATTCCATTCACGCATTTTTGAAACAACAAAGAATGCAAACCAAAAAGTGGGAATGATCAAAAGAGGGTTCAAGTATCTCGAAAAAACAACACTCACTAAACTCTTCCAATCCCTAGTCCGCCACGGTTTAGAGTACTGCCACTATAGTCTTTTCATTTGGATATGCTCTATGTAATCCACACTCCATGGATGGGCGTAAGGTCGAAAAAGCGCATTTTGGCCCAAATTTGACATGTTTTTAGAAATTTTGATTTTCTGAAGGGAGAGGCTCTCGTATGGGTGGAGTCCAAACCTCACTGATCAGCAAGGGCCTTGTGGGCACTGATGGAGTGATGACACCGTTTTTATAACTCGGGGGAAATTCGAGAGATGGAATGAAGCACAAATAAACGGCCTGAAATAGGGAAGCAACAGGGAAGGAATATATCATAAAGATCAGATTTCACATTTTTACAGGCGCCACTGCTCATCACACTATTGCGTTGCATCCAATTTTATTTTATTATTTTGATAAAGCATGCTATGAACTTCACAACGACCGTATGAGATACTATGACATACCTGCAAAGGGGGTGCTACAAGGATTTTTTGGATAGCTGTATTTTGCCTCTTACAAGATATACCATTTTCACTGAGCTCTTAAACCCCCATAATGCAACATTTGCCAAAAATGGTGCCCATGTTAGAAAGTCTGAGACATGGCCTTTGCAATGAGAGCATGACAACTACCCTACATAACATACTTTATGAACAACGATATTTCAAATATTTGATATTTTCAATGAAAATTCAATGAAAAAATAGCTATTTTCGCGTGAAAAACTACTGTTCCAGCTGTAGGCCCCAGGGTAGGCTTTGGGCTATGGGACTTCACCACATTTATAGCAATGCTTAGGTGGTCCAATAACCAGAGTATGGTTAAAAAATTTGAACTTAGCACTTTGGCGTTTTTTCCGAATTTTGCATGGTTTTCTCACGGATTCATTGTTAAGATTTTCTTGGGTTTGCGTGTAGTGCGATCCTGCTGTACTTAATATTTTTGTCATTAAAACATCTATGGGTGGTTAAAGTGTGTACCTAGAATTTTCTACACCAAGTCTATTGCATCCAGATAATTAAAGCGCGTTAACAATATATTCATGTAAGAGTAACTATATCATTTCTGGGTTAAAATATCGTAGGCTACAATTCATAGTTACAAAACTATGCTTTATCCCAACTACAGACAGGGTACATCATGTTTTGGAGACTTCCTGGTAGATCATGGCTTAGAGACTGTCCGAACTACAGGATACATCATGGTTTAGAGTCTCAGTGGCATGGTTAAGAGACTCTATCCGAACTACAGTTTAGATGCCCACGACCCCCGATCCGTCCTGGTTGTTGTGTTTGAGGAATTTAAAATGAAATTATTTATCCTCCCACCACTGAAAGACACTGATTACGAGATATCGCTCTCCGATAATCTCCGGAGAACGCGACGCCGTATTGAATTAAGTTACTTACCTCATTTTTTCCTTGGCCGAATTCGGCCGATTTTGAGTATGAATTTGTCTGACATTTTTATCATTGAACCAAACAGCATTGGTTTCTTTTCCAATTTGTTTATTATAAATTGTAGCCCGTAAAACGTAACCCCAAGAAAAAGACGTTTTGTTTGGTAAAGCTATATGACGTCATAGTTTTTATGGCGTCATAGTTGGGACCCACAATGGCTCCTGTAAATGAGTTGTCGTAACTTTCCCTATACAGGGCTTTGCGCTCCGGTCTAAAAGCAATATCTGTTATTTCAAAAAACCTAAAGGACCTTGTAAATGCCAGTCATCATTTTATTTTTATTAAATCTGACTCTTGGAAAAACATAATGTTTTGATCAGGACACTTGCAAGGTAATTGCAGATAAGTGTTCGGATGTATCCTAAACCCCTAATTCCGATGTAAACAGCCATTATGTTTATTTACAATGAACATAAAATTTTCATTCTAAGTATATCAATTAGTGAATGAAGAAAGTCGTGACAGCATGAGCATAACCCAAAAAGATATTCTGTAAACACCGAGTTAATTTAACCATGTAACTATACAAAACTTCATTTGAATGTTTATCTCTGTCATGCGTTTGGAATCTTATTTAGACCATAAGAGATCAGTTAGCATTGTAAAGATCCATCCCCTAGTCCTGTTGATTGTATCCCACACAAATCCAGTTAAAACCAGAATACTACATATAGGTTTTGCTAAATAATTTATTGTATTAACAGTAGTATCACTAACAAAAACCTTAAATACGCAATGCTTAACATTAACAGTGACAAAAATTTCTCTTTATGTAAGAAGCACTCATTAAAACTGGGGTCTTATCTTAATTTATAGTTAACTCGTGAGTTGTTCATAACAATTACACCGCACAGTTACGTCAATATAATATATTAATGCTTTTCTTTACATAACTGACTTTGTTTTGATCAAACAGCAACAAAGTTAAAAAATAACCGTATATATATTTACATCTAATCTCTTTAAGATTCTATTTTTAAAGACACATCATATATTATTCTTCCAACTGCTTTAATAAAATGTTTAAATAAAATGGCACTAAAAATAAAATAATAACCTAACTAAATACAATGCTAAAACAATGTTATAGATGTTATTAAAACAAACACAAAGTATTAGTAGGTTGTTCAACCCATCTTCTGTTTACTCGTCTATGTAATCATCTTCATACAATCAAGTGAGGTATAATAATAGTGAGATTAAAACTCTTTCTTGACAATATGAAGATGGTCTACAGGTCTGAATAATGTAGAACAATAACAGTTCAACAATTAATAAACAGTTTAAAAAAAATCTCATAATATCTGACACCAACAGAAAGTAAGGGAGTCTGTTACTCATGGCTTTCAAACAATACAATAACATAAAGGTTGGAACACCACAAGTTCCAAGTTTGGTGTAACATACAGGCAAATGACAATTACTGTTATATATATAATGCTACACATGTGAAATTTAAGTTTATCTAAAAGAATCGGACATTTTGATCATCTGGAACAGATGCTGACGAATCGACACCCGATTCAATGCTAGCAAATGATGGGATACTAGAGATTCCAACAATAGGTGGCAGTACGTCTTTGTCTTTAATGTCTGCGGCTGTGACGATTCTCATGGTATTAGTTGAACCAGATCCAGGCTTCCATCCAGTCAGAATTACAACAGGATCTCCAGCTCGTAAAAAGTTTCGGTTCATTGCAATGTCAATGGCTCTCCATATTCTACGGTCTACATCGGCAGTCCATTCATTCATTTTATCATCTACAATAGAATAAAGACAAAAATTTTTAAAATTTTTAAAAACAGTAGAATGAAACACATTAGACAGGATTGACCAAAAAACTATGTTATTATTATAAACATTTAGTTAGAAGTACAAAACAAAGATGTGATAAATAGATTTATAAATAAATACTTTCAAAATATTATTATATTCAGTGGAGAGATTGAACTGAAACTATAAACAGGGTTAATCAAATCTGAACTAATTTAAGTAAAGATAAACAGAACAAAAAGAAAATAAAAGAGAACACATGCTAAAAACTGAAATGAAAAGTAACTAGTAATGTTTAAAAGGAACAGTCAACAAAACAATGAAATTAGAGTTATGACTTACGTTTTTGTTATTGTTTTATCTATTCTTAATTTTCATGTATATCAGGCAAATACTTGATTAAATAATTGAATACTGAACATATATAATAAAACAAATTGATTGCACTTTTATCCCTTATGAAGATTTTGTCATGAATTAAGCTTAATCTTTGTTTAATCTATCCTTAATTTTCATGTACATCAGGCAAATGCTTGACTTGTAAATTGGGAAATAAATATAGAAGTATATAAAACAAATCCAAACAAGGTGATGGTAGTTATGTCCCCTGCCAATATCTTGTCACGCATTAGGCTTTCACTTTGTTTACCTATTCAGGCAACTTTCATGTTCATCAGGCAAATACTTGATTGTAACTTTGGAATTGAATATCGAACATATAAAAAAAAAATCCAAACAATGCTCCCTGCCAATATCTTATCATGAGTTAGGCTTTCACTTTGTTTTATTGGATGGAAAGAGGGCAATAAATGACATGAAATACAATGGGGTTTAACATTGTAAAGTTCTGCACTAACTGAGCAAATGGAATAATTACCAACATTTATAGACATTTTTAAAATACAAAACTCCATTCAAGTAATGACCAATAAATTTCACACAAGTTTTTAATACTTAATTCAATAACATTAGTAGCAATAGCACCCTTTTTAAGATTTAATGTGTAATCAAAAAAGTAACCATGATAAATTAATGTTTCACAATAATGAATAATAATAAAAATGTTATGATGAGGTCTATTAGAAATAACCTGTAAACAATGATATCAACATTAACTGATGTTTGAACGGTGGCGACAACCTAGATTATGACAATTATTATGGATAACCTATCTTTCTTAGGTCAACTCCAGCACCAGCAAATGCCAAGAGGGTATTAATTTCAGTTAAAGACAACTGTTAAATTTTCATTTTTTTTTCTAATTTTGTTTTGAAAACCCTGCTCAGTTGAACTGGAGACAACAGTTTTCATCAATTGTTGAATGTTGTAACATATTTCGAACAAATATTTAAAGATTGCTGTCTTATTTTATTTATAGTGAGCTTGATAATAAGTCAAAATTTACTTATTCTAATTATACAATAACAAAAATCATATATATTTTAGTTAAAAATAAGTTTTCAAGTATGGTGACGCTAAATGACCATATTAATGCTGATGGAACATATCTTTATTTCTAATGATCATAAATAGAGTTATAATTTGGATTTCAATATTAAATAACCAAAATATGATTAGAAATATAGGAGCTAGGATAAAAATTGGTAACCATAAAAGTTGTCTTAATCAATGACTCAGCAATATGTAACATAAAAACAGGTACACATGCTGATATGGGATGTGATATGGTACAAAAAATTGTCACACTACATATATACTGTCACGACTTCCCACTAACCAGTAGGTTGTATATCACCGTCATCCAATCTACTACATTGACTACCTTTAAACAAAATAATTAAATATAAGCAGATCTCTAAATAACAAATTAAAACATAATAACAATATTAAACCCCCAGGAAAATTTTATGGAGTGCAAACCAAAAAGAACAAAAATAATGGGTTGGACGGCAATCAGTATATGCCCATCAGCGGAATATTTATGTAAAGTCTGAATTTCAACAGCCAAACAATCCCAATCAAATGTGACCCCCCCCCACCCAAAAACCGTGAGTGTTCATAAGGCGCTTCTGTATACTTTTTATTACATGAATTGTTAATCGGACAGACAGACGAATGGACAGTGGTGACCTCAATATATTCCCACATAAAATGTGGACATATAAAAACCATTATGTACATATTCAAACGAAAAATATTAACATATCACATCTTACAACACATTAACTAGCTATATATCTAAGAAGAAAAGTTGAAGATTGAAGTACTTAATGTCTCTAAAATGTCAAGACATTTAATACACGACATGGACTGGACCATCCAGTGGAAAAGCTGAAAATCTTACTCTAGGCTCGTCATATTAATAAATGTCCAAATAATAATTTATATAACATAAGCTCTTACATAATGCATCTTTAACTGATACTGGTGTAAAAGTTGGTTATCACTCTCTATAAACTAAAATCACAATGCACACTGCACAAAATTCATCCTTGCTTGATGAAGAACTAATTATTACTTCAGTAGTAATAAGATGGTCCAGAGAACAGAAAATCAGGCCTATCATGAACAATTTTTGACATGAAAGAACAGGTCTATTCTTAGATAACAAAACAAATGAATTTATTAAGCATGGTGAATATTGCAATAAAGTTTCAATGAATGGATGATACAGTTATTGGGCACCAAAAATATTTTGCCATTCTCATGCTGCAAAAATATCCAACTATCGGACAATGAACTAAAACGTGTTCAACTATTTAATTGCTTACATTAATGAGATAAATGTAAATGATACGATTTTATTTTCATTATTACCATTTTTCTTTTTAACCTTTAAAACAAGAAGCTAATAGAACGATCTTCAATTAGAAGTAAAGAGACCCCAGTTAATACATTCAAATTCATTTTACTTTCTATTTCTTATAAATAATAATTGTAGACTTTTTAAAGTTCTGTTCAAATCTATTACAGTATTACTAAACGCCATGCTATGGGTATCTTTTCATCAAACCATTTACTTGAGAAAGTACTGAATGAACAAGACTTACTGAGAAATATTCAATATTTCAATCAGTAAAGTTTTTTATAACAGGTCCTCCTAGAATGGGTTCTTCGTCTGCATCAGGAGCAGTAATAATGCGAAGTGTGTTTGTATATCCTGATCCAGCTTTCCATCCGGTTACTATGACAATGTTACTTCCTTTATCTATAAATCCTCTGTCTTTTCCTAACGAAACTCCAAAGTATATCCGTTTATCCATATCATCTGTCCACGAATTGAGACGGGAGGCTAAGAGTAAGGTAAGGATGGAAATGAAATGAAAAGCTATACAGAATGCTACATAGAACTACAACAAGTACCAAAACCAAAACAACTACTCTGCACGACACATAAATAATGATATTGAATATATATAAAGCCTATATAGTAAGAGAAAAAGTTCAAACTTGCCTTCCTCTAATTTATTTGAACTATTAGGGCCTGTAATATTTAGAAATAGCAGGAGATATATTGTAAAATATTTAAGATATCATATCACCTCATTTACTATATATGTATTTCCATTTTCACATTTAAGAGTGGAAATGATAAATTGACTCTTTATCAAATGGTTTGGGCTTACTCTTTCTGAAACCATTGATACAATATATATATCAATTCCATAACCATAGCACTTTGTACAGATGTCACATATTTTGACACTTTGTCTGATGAGATTTAAGTTGCATGGAGTAATGATGCATGGAGTTCATTTAATGTTGAAAGTGTTTACAAAAGACCACTATCTTCACAGTGCTTAATGTTCAAGAGAACTTTATGAATATTACGAGTTAAGAGATAATAAATATGATGGCTTGAATATGTCACATGGTAAAACCAACAGGAAAGAAATAATTGAAAAACAGGATGAGAGGTTCAACTGCTATCAAGGAAGGAATATATCCTTATAGTGATGGCAGAAAAATTGAATAAAATAGAAAAAAATATGAAATCTCTCCAATTCAAACAAAAAAAAAATACTAAGTATGTTCTCCCATCCTATTTTCTAGCATACTTAGAGATGTTAAATGTCAAAATATGTTCAGCTTCAGAACAAAGCACTATTGTCATGCACTTTTGTAACATGCAAGAGGTATGATTGTTAAAATTTTATAAAATTAGGACACTCACTGCAAAATATTATGTTTCTCACAGCCATAGCTTCCCAAAATTGATGAATTGATTTGATTTGATTATTGGAAAATTCCTTTAAATTAAAACCTTTGGAGTATGGTATTGATTTAATTGTTTTTCATTCTTGTTTTATCTCTACTTTTTCTAGTATACGAGTAGACTTTAAATGCTTTTATAATTGAAAAAAAAAGTAGGTCCAGCTCTACCGAGACCTGTTTTTGAATACAAGTTTCAGGGAAACATAATATTTTTTTAAGGTGAAATTACATATCATTTTATCTATCATTATCCATATCTTAATTCTTTTCTTGAAAAATTTTGTGGGTAAAAAAAGAGCAAAGTTTCTTTAAAATGTGAGTGGAAAAAAAAAGATTGAACTATCTCATGACATAAATAAAATAATTTGAGTTTTTGTTATTATTACACTGTCTATGTACTATATTTCAATTAATGACTGAAGAAATTAGAGAGAATGAAGTTTGAAATATTTTCTCTATTTATAAAAGACTTCTAAGGCCCCAAAGATTTTTAAATAGAAAATGGCAAGGAAAAAGCAGTTTGTTTTAACCACTAACCAAGTTACTAATTATTTTTAATACAAATCAATCTATGAGATAATACTCATGGTTTAAATTTAGAAATGTTTCAGAAGAAGGAATTTAAATATTAAAACTTGAATGTTTAGTTGAATAAACTGGGTTGTTTTTTGTTTTAAAATGGTATTGATAATTATGGCACAGAAATATATATCACAAACACATCATGAATAAATACACTATAACGTACTTCCAATATTTGTGAAGAAAAAGCATATTGCAAAGCCCAATGCACATAATCAAACTGCACAGTGGAGGTATCAATATGTATTATGAACCATGCCTACATCAACAAATCGTTCTTACCTGTATAATGAATAGGAAAGATACCACGATATAGATGACACTGACGAGCTGTTTGGGCATTTCTTGTAATAGCTAAAATAGGACATCTTGGTCGATAAGCCGACACTAAAAATGCAGATCTGAAGAATCAAAATGAATACAGAAGAACATTACAAATAATGGACATTTTTTGTAAGATCTTTGTAAGACCATACATTCTTAAACAGGTAGTGTCAAATCAGCAATTGCAATTTGCTACTATGTAAATTTTTCAACTGAGAGAGTATTTTCATACACTTTTCTATGTTTATTTACAACTTTCACTGGGGCCTGTTTCAATGACATGGGGTTCAGTTCAGATTGTCCTACAGAACAAACACACCTACTGCACGTAAAATTACTTCTATATACTAAATTCAGTTTTATCTAAAATGTTAAGTTACATTTGTCTAAGTTAATAAAGCCTTGTCTAGTTCATCATCTTATATTTCCATCAATTCAGTATTTTTACCTTCCTGATGTTGTAATAACTATGATTGCAGACGCCATACAGGTAAATGAAGCTTCTACAGCAGCTATAGCTATAGTATGTGTAGCATCTGTATATGTTGGTGTTTCACGACGTAATTCTTCAAATGTCTGATTGTGGAAAACTGCAGATTCAGCCTCTCTACAAATCTGTGGATATACATCAAATGTTAATCATTTTAGCAACAATATCTTATTTATATTACATCTGCCAGGTCTTTTTACTTCTAGTCACTGTATGGATACCATAACCCTCATATTCCTGAACCAATGGCCCGGGAAATCCCTCTCTGGCCATTGCTGGATTCGCTTCTGATACTTGGAACTTTTGAGGGAGTGAGTCTATTCTTCCCGTTCAATCAAATCTATCACTTTAGTACAGCAAAATGACAGTCCTACGTTTAATCTGGTATTAAGGTATTAAAAAGGGTAAAGGTATGTACGTTTCCAAACAGTATTGTTTACATTTTATTCAATAGCCTCGTTTTTCACGCAATTAGTTTTACTGCAATATTCTGCAATGCACTGGTTAATTGGGCATAATAAAATTGTGAGCCATGACGTAATGATATGTAAACATATTTGGTCCAATTTGGCGCCCTGTTTTAAGTGTAATGCTTTTGTAACGCAGTTAACGATTGGTTGTTAATTGGACTATTGACCAATCAAAATTTAGATCATGAGTTTTCTCTCTTTACAGCAGTGAGTAGTTAGCTCTAATCAAATGAAACACTGCGAGGAGTATGCACCACCCTATAAACAAGAGATTGGCCGATTGCTCCCAGCAGACACAGTATACTGGACATTAAAAAAACATCTGCAAGATCGCAAGCTTCTCGTAGTGCTGCTAACTGAGGGATCCACATGGGTTCATTATGCCGATTCTGTTTTACCAATTCTGACTCAACAGTCAATTTTAATTTGTACCCAAAGACAATCATTTCAATCGTGGTTAAACTATTGAACAATGAGCAAAATATAAGTACAAAAAAATGGAATCAAACTTACTTTGTGCATCATTTTAACAGATTCTAGAGGATATGACCCTTTAGCTGTTTCACCAGATAACATAACACAATCGGCTCCATCTAACACAGCATTAGCTACATCACTAGATTCAGCTCTTGTTGGTCGTGGTTTTTTAACCATACTTTCCAGCATCTATATATTAAAACAATATTATGGTTTAACCATCCAAATATAAGAACCAAATGGCAGGTTTCAGTACCATATGTTATACTTTAACTAAAATCATGTATGGAATTTGGGAAATAAATATTCTTAAACCAGCCATCCAACCACAACAGATCACAAGATGGTGGTAAAGCAACATGTTAATTGTCTTCAAAATTTAAAGGAAGTTTGCACTCAACATGTCATCCAGAAAATTCCTTTGGTTATTTTTAATTTTAACCATATATCTTATAAATCCATTTTCCGAACTTTGTACATTTTCACTTCAGGCAGATATTCCAAGTACCTATATTATGATATGGTTATGCATTAAACTTATTAACAAACAATTGAACTATGGCTACTAACCTGTGTGGCACAAATAACAGGTTTACCAGCTCTGTTACATCGACCAATCATCATTTTCTGGGCTAAAAATACCTTCTCTGCTGGAATTTCAATACCTAAATCTCCCCTGGCAACCATGATACCATCGGATTCAGACAAAATCTCATCAAACCTACAAGAAACATTTGTAAAGGGTAGATCATACTTAATTAGTTACTTCCCCTTAGACCACAGATTTAATCCCTGCCAACAAGACAATAGTAAGAATGAATAAATGAAATGGGATTTAATGCAGTCGTTGTTTTTTGTATTTTAGTGGAGAGCCGAAAAAAGCTCCCCTTAATGAAGAAATTGAAAAAATCGCTCTCCTAAAAAAGCTCTCCCAGTTTCGATAAGAAGAGTGATTTAGACGTTAAGGAGAGTGATCTGATATTAAGAAGAGTGATTAGTTTTCTGTATATGGAAAATGGTTCTGAAGATCAATAACTTGGTGCAAGGGGTCATTCCTGGTTACATAATTGATAATATACATCGTCTGCTAAATAATAGCATTCGTTCGTAGCCGTACGGGCAAGTAAAACTTCTGCTATCGTCTACTATAACTACTTACAGTATTCCAATAGAAATACATGTACTTGTCAAAATTTCTAAATATATTTAGCTTGTATAATTATTTTTAAAAAACATAACCCCCATTCAAAATATAATCATAAACGCTTGAAAATTCCATCAAAATATCTATTTCTTCCGAAATTATTCGTATTGGAAATTTTTACGTGTCATCTCTCGTAATTTCTCACATCTCGCCAGCGTTCTACTTTTCATTTCAGTTAAATTAACCAATGGCTCATTGGCGTCATCTATTTTTAGCAACATATTCATCCGAATTTTATTACAATGTGCGATCACATACTAATCGAATACATCAAATAATTTAATTTCACAGTGACAGCATGGCGGAGATCGAATACATGTCCATGATTTACAAATATGGAGAGCGATTTTCAATTTTAAGGCGAGGGAGAAAAACGATCGCGCGCCTCAAAAAACAATGACTGATTTAATGTCCTGCTGCTCTGCTCCAACTCAGCTAACAAAGACGGCATACGCTATACTGTGTACTATGAGGGAAATTTTGTCCAGATAGCAGCGCTACAGCCTACTTTTATTATTTAGTATTCCAACTGCTGACGGATCTTCAATGTACAAGCCAATGTGTACACATGACCTCAGTTGTTCATCTCATCCAAATCTGTATATGCGGTCCTTTACCGGGTTAGGCATTACTATGGAATGCTTTAACTTTATTTCTCAATATTAGTCACATCAACTTGGTGTGAACTTCTTCAATTCATTTTTTAACATTTGTGACCCGCTCCCACGAAACCAGACGCTTGTCGCACAACATCAGTTTGTACTATGGGCACAAAAGCATAAACTGTATGCCTTCTTGTTACTATTAATGAGCCGTACTCAACTCCAGATGATACGACAAAGTTAAAAGGAATTCCATTTTTGGAAAGCTTAGCTGTGGACTATTTAAATATGGTGCCAGCTCTATTTTATAAAAATGACCATCGGTCTGATTTTGTGGGAGCAGCTCACATTTAATCATAAAATGTGCCAGTGAAATATTTACCTTTGAACACCTTCATGATTTTCTATTTTCGAAATAATTTTAATATTTTTTCCCTTCTCTCCTAAAATGTTTCTAATCTCTTTAACACCTGCAGCACTTCGAATGAATGATGCAAACACCATATCTACCTGTAAATAGAAATAAACATTATATTTGATCTCACAAAATAGATGTACACATCAAAGAAACACCCCTTTCAGATTAATAAGGCTATGTTTTGTCCCTTTACAATCCTTCAAAGGTTTTGACAATAGTGATTACATGTCATCGAAACATAGGTTGCCAGGCAACGAAACATACGCCCACAGCAGCTAAATCGTCCGGGCAGTCAACAAGGGTTGTCGCATATTTTTACTTTTTTTGGTAATGAAACATTTGTAATACACTAAAATCTGATTAAGAGTAACAACTCATTATGTAATTATCTGAAAATCATTAGAATTTGTTTGCTTTTTATAAAGTTTTGCCCCACCCTAACAATTAGTATACGAAACATTTAACTTCATGGATTTACCTGTTCAGTTATCAAAATTCATTGAAAATCAAAATACTTGTTCGTTTCAACACCTTAAACTCTGTGTATCAATCTGAAGTCAATCAGATGATAAGTTTGGCATCTATAGCGTCACAAGGTTTTTTGAAGTGATCAGTAGGCTTCTTCGTCTCATGATCTTAAACAGTGTGTGTAAATTTAAAGTCAATCGGATATTAACTTTGGCATCTAGAGCCTCCACAGGATTTTTTGATGTGATCAAGGGCCATAACTCTGGCAATAATTATCAGAGATTGCTGAAAATCAATAGACTTCTTCGTCTTATGACCTTAAACACTGTGTATAAATTTAAAGTCAATCGGATATTAACTTTTAGAGCGTCCACAAGATTTTTTGAAGTGATCAAGGGCCATAACTCTGGCACTAATTAGCGGAAATCGCTGAAAATCAATAGGCTTCTTCGTCTTATGACCTTAAACACTGTGTATAAATTTAAAGTCAATCGGATATTAACTTTGGCTTTTAGAGCGCCCAAAAGATTTTTTGAAGTGATCAAGGACCATAACTCTGGCACTAATTATCGGAAATCGCTGAAAATCAATAGGCTTCTTCGTCTTATGACCTTGAACACTGTGTGTAAATTTAAAGCCAATCGGATATTAACTTTGGCCTCTAGAACGTCCACAAGATTTTTTGAAGTGATCAAGGGCCATAACTCTGGTAGTTATTATTGGAAATGTCTGAAAAACAATAGGCTTCTTCGTCTCATGATCTTAAACACTGTGTATAAATTTAAAGTCAATCGGATATTAACTTTAGCCCCTATTGCTTGTGGACGCCGCACCGACGGACGGGGGCAACGACAATATACGACCACATTTCAATGTGGGCGTATAAAAAGGGGAAAAAGTGGAAACATTACAAAAGTTCTTAACCATTCTTAAATGACTAGTGTTGAAGACTGAAATTGATGATCAAATAATACATATATATAGCTTTTCTTAGCTTTTGAATGAATATATGTGAACTACCTACCCCATTCTCTACACCAAACAATAGATCTTGTTTATCTTTCTCTGAAACAGCTGGTAAATCTACAGCTACACGAGGAAGATTACATCCTTTTTTACTTCCTAAATCACCTCCATTCTCAATCTCACATAGTAGATAATCAGCACCTATAAATCACACAAATTTTAAACTATTTATATTACTGTGGTGTGATTAACGTAATTTCCTAGATACTCCAAAGAGCTCATGAATTTAATAATGTATTATGATTCGTATTGAGTAGTATCATGCGCTGAGATGTTTGAAATAAATATCATTGATATCTACGGAATCATATTTGACTAGATGCAAGTTGCATACAAAAAATGGAAAGTTAATTGAATTTTTTCTTTCCTTTCAAATTGTCCTTACATCATACATCAACATACAACGCTCTCTACTAAATGATACTGACGCATAATGTCTGCCCAATTATGATCAAATCATTTTGCTTGTGCATTTTAACATGTAAGTATATCCTGGATTCCTGTGTCTGAGACAAGATCATTTACAATACAAGCTATGGGTCCTACAAATGAAAAATTCAGTACTTTAATTTTTCTTGGATGCCTTCATCAGATCAAATGTAAGGACGCACAAATAAAAAAAAAATATTTTAAAATCGGAAGTTACCTATTTCTTTAACAATAACAGATATAAGACCATCATCAATATATACTCGACCACCAACTGCCATAACTTTAGTAATATTCTTATAATCAACATAAAGTATATCCGCACTACATTTTTCATAATATTGTTCATCAGTAGTTAATTTGATCATTTTTCCAATTTTCAATTCAATTTCAGCCGATGGTCCCTGGAAAAATACATGTCAGAAATAAAATCAGTATCAAACAATTCTTACCACACTGTCAATGAGCAAAATGATAAATTATATGCAGGTCTACCAAATATTTAAAGAACATACTGATCAAAATAAACACAACTGTTCTATAGATAACAATTACTATATTTCTATTAAATGAAATGAAATGAAATGGAGTTTAACGTCCTACTGTTCTGCTCCGAACTGGGCTAATGAAGACAGGTATTAAACAACATTTCACCGAGAATTCTCTTGTCATTTATTTTAATTAGTTCAATTACTAAATGCCAATCAAACAGTATAATATACATGTACTGATCATATAAAAGTGGTATATATACTTGAAGCCAGCCTTTATTGTTAACACTACAATAATTTCACAACAATCTAATTAAAATCATTTCTATGAACACTTATATGTCCAGACACTCTAAAAACATTTTTAGTTTTTGATTTCACAGCCGTAATCTAGTTTAAACTTGTGTGACAGCCTAAGAAATATATTGCTGGCTCATTTTTATTGACGGCTCGCTTCCATTAACATGCTGATTAAACTATTCAATGAAAACAGTAATTATAGTGAGAGTTCGCAGAGTTTACAGATGGAAAATCTATGTATTTATACCGCAAAAATTTCAAACATTCTGTACCCAGGTTTCTGGAGAGAGAATACACTATGGTTTTCTTAACTTCCGTGAACTGTCATATGTATCTTTTTAGAAGTTTAATTACAGACTTTTCATACTACCAGAACATGTTGTAAAGCTTAACTGTCTTGATGCAAGAATAAAACATATTATTCATGGAAATGGGGTTTAACGGTACTACTTTTCTGCAACAAGTGGGCATCTTATTATAAATAATAAGGATAAAATGTGCTAAAGACAAAGCTGTCGAGTGTTGATACTGTCAGCAAACTTTCATTCTATATTTCTTTCTAAATTCATTCAAATCCAATTTGAAATACGTTATGTTATGTTAATCAATCTTACCCCTTCAAGAAGACCAGTTCTGATTTCTGGACCTTTGGTATCCAGGGCGATGGCAATAGGTCTGTTTTCAGTGAACTCGGTGGATGCTTTTCGTACATTCTCAATGGTTCCTTTATGATATTCATAAGTACCATGAGAAAAGTTCAGTCGTGCTATATTCATTCCTTCAATAATCATCTTTTGGAGAGTTTGCACCTCTTTACAAGCAGGTCCTAAAAACAAAATAAAAATACATACTAAATTCAATTCTAAAATGAATATCATTCAGTATTTACAAAGATTTGATCAATTGAAATCGTCAGCATTCATTATGTTGAAATCTATTGAATTAAACCAGGAAATCATATACTGTTGAGATTATGTTATTGTGTTCTTTGTTAATCTTAAAATTATCAGTCTGAATTCATTTTTGTGTGGCTTAGTCGCTTCAAAACTAAATGCAAATGACAATCAGCAATTTTAAGTAATTTGTAAAAAATATAATTGATAAACCTCAATAATTGGTGAATTTTTTGACCTATCTACTTACCAATGGTACATATAATGCCAGACATACGGACCATATGAGGTTCTGAATCTATATTCAGGTAACACATGTGTTCCAAATGAGAGCGTGCATCAGCAGCCTGTAACTGTTGTTCTTGAACAAAATTTCCGTCATGTTCAGCATTCTCCAAATTAAACTAAAACAAACCAAATCAAATAATGAAGAAAAAAAAAGCAAACCATCATATTCAATGCAAGGTTGTAAGTAAGCTTATATAGTTTTTTGGGGGGCAAACCATTACCCGTTCACAAAATATCAATAAAAAGTACCACCGTAAATACGGACCAGGAACTGACCAAGTTGTTAGATGAAATTCAAAAATCCAATTCACCAAATCGATGCGGGTTTGTTCAAAGACGAAACATGACAATTTTCATGATGATCAAACTTGAAGAAGAGGAAGAGTGCAGGTCCAAAACTTTAACAATTTATATCAAATGAATAATTTCAGCTGTTGGCGTAACACAGGGATAGATATTTTAAAATGATGGATTATAATAATATAATGACATACTGTTCTCTTATGGTCAGTCCAAAAGATTTGATCTATCCCACCAATCTTACACTATCGTATTATCTCTACTAGTCTAAAATATCTCACCCTCATGGGCCTTTAGCCTGTTTTGAGGGAAAAATGCATGACGCAAACATGATGGCAGACATACATTAACACAATACATTATACATTTTCGAAGTGAATTATCAATTTGCTGTGTAATATTCTCTATTCGCAGTGTTAAAGGGGAAGACTAACGATTTACAACAAGGTTTCCATAAATCTGAAATATATTCAGAAATAATCCACTCTGCAACACAAGCAAAAATTAATTTGTAAACGAGAAATTCATTGTTATTAAAACCAGAAGTGACATAGTTGGTTCAACACGCTCACTGGGCTCTTTAGTAAGCATACAGATTTGGCATAAGTTTACTGCTGTATTGTGTTCATGCATCATTCTTGGGCCAAAAATCCTATGAAATGGGCTGTTTGTAAGGATATTATAAACACCAATATATGGGTTTTTTTAAGGTTTAGTACACAAAGCTGTCACGTAAATTCACGCCACATGGCTAATTGTTTACACCAGGCGGTTTGATTGACAGCTTGCAAGTGACATGTAACTAAGATAGTGAGTATGTAAACAATTAACACAATAACACCCACAAGATAAAAATTTCAAGTACATTTTATTTATCAATATGGTGTAATCTATTATGTACTCTCTATAGTTTAAAATAATCTTCATTCAATGATAAGCTCCTATAAAGTTTCAATTCTGGTATAAAATTAATAATATTTTGTAAGTACTGTAATTTGATTAAAAACGCAAAATTTGTTGACATCGAAACACCATCCAACCTGCACATAAAATAAATTTGATATAAAATAAGAGAGAAATGGTGTTTAACATTTGACTAAAACTAGGTCATTTGCGGACTAACATATGATCCTACACCTTTTTAATTTTCACGCCATCCGATCATCCAAAGTCTCTATGATGAGGGCACGGAAACATCAACTTGATGTGGTTACAGGTACACAACTTATACATGAAAGTTGATGCATTCCAATAAATTCAAGTTGTTCATTTGACTGACATCAATTGGGACATTTTAATGACATCTGTATGGATTCCGTTTAACTCATTCCTGACACTTTCCACAAACCTCACCAATATCATTTATGACAATTTAATACGACATATTTTATGGATTATTCTTGAGATATCTTAAAAGTCAATTCTTGATCTTATCTTACGTTATAAGGCGTTTTAAACAACACACTAAATCCTTTTGGATTTTATTTTAAAGGTACTCAAAAGTATGCTGCATGCAATAATCATTTTATAGACAAGATAATTCAAAATGATTACTCAATCAGATATGTACTCAATAAAATCTAAAGCATCATCTTTTTGTGTGTCAATAAAGGTGCGTTTTTGCAAGGGGTGCAATCGAGTTTGGTAAGCACGTGTCGTTAAAAACATCTATAGTATTAGTAACAGACCTAAAGATTCAACTCGCACCACTTTATCAATGATAGGTTGCCAGGCAACGAAACATACGCCCACAGCAGCTAAATCGTCCGGGCAGTCAACAAGGGTTGTCGCATATTTTTACTTTTTTCGGTAATGAAACATTTGTAATACACTAAAATCTGATTAAGAGTAACAACTCATTATGCAATTATCAGAAAATCATTAGAATCTGTTTGCTTTTTATAAAGTTTTGCCCCATGCTAACAATTAGTATACGAAACATTTAATATCATGGATTTAGCTGTTCAGTTATCAAAATTCATTGAAAATCAAAATATTTATTCGTTTCAACACCATAACTCTGTGTATCAATCTGAAGTCAATCGGATGATAAGTTTGGCCTCTATAGTGTCACAAGGTTTTTTGAAGTGATCAAGGGAGATAACTCTGGAAGTAATAATTTGAAATCGCTGAAAATTAATAGGCTTCTTCGTCTCATGACCTTAAACATTGTGTGTAAATTTAAAGTCAATCGGATATTAACTTTGGCCTCTAGAGCGTCCACAAGATTTTTTGAAGTGATCAAGGGCCATAACTCTGGCACTAATTATTGGAAATCGCTGAAAATCAATAGGCTTCTTCGTCTTATGACCTTAAACACTGTGTATAAATTTAAAGTCAATCGGATATTAACTTTGGCCTCTAGAGCGCCCATAAGATTTTTTGAAGTGATCAAGGGTCATTATCGGAAATCGCTGAAAAACAAAAGCCTTCTTCGTCTCATGACCTTAAACACTGTGTATAAATTTAAAGTCAATCGGATATTAACTTTGGCCTCTAGAGCGTCCACAAGATTTTTTGAAGTGATCAAGGGCCATAACTCTGGTAGTTATTATCGGAAATCGCTGAAAAACAATAGGCTTCTTCATCTCATGACCTTAAACACTGTGTATAAATATAAAGTCAATCGGATATTAACTTTAGCCTCTAGAGCATACACAAGCAATTGTGGACGCCGGACGGACAGACGGGGGCGACGACAATATACGACCAAATTTCAATGTGTGCGTATAAAAACTAAGTTATATATGTTTCCATGAAATTTTTTTTTATTACATCTGAGAAGCTTCTAATTAACAAAAGACAAGGCCCAATTACTATAAAAGCTGTTAAAGGTTGATCTACATGTATGTACAAAATACCATAAGGATACTAGTTTATATTTAAAAAAAAATGCTTTGGAAAGAAAACAGAGAAGGACAGACTGAAGGATGGAGACCATTTCAATATTCCTAGCATGATGTGGTCATTGTGCGTTAAATTGCAAGTAACATAAATAAAGGTTACAGGGCCTACTTGGTTTAATACCTACATATAGCTGTACCTACATTACAAAAGTAACAACATAAAATAGGACCATGAAACATGCCACTGATATCAGTGTGCTATAATCATCCATAACTAAGGTTGTGAACATATAGCAAGAACCTTTTTTTGTTATCAAATCAATAAATACTCAGTGTAGATAAACACGCTTTTATCAGTTGAAATGAGTCAGGTATTTACAAACAATTGCTTTTAAAATAGTATGACTCGAAGATAATAAAATGTAGGCCGAAACTACTGTATTTATCATTTAAGTTTAAACGATTTAAACCTACTTGATATGGGTAGAAGTATAGTGTAGAAACAAGTTGATCTTGTGACCAAACACGTGCACTATAGATCATAAGGTCTGTCATTGAGTCAAGTGACATGGTTTCGCATGACACTTATGCATGATACATAGTAGTGTTGCCTGCTTAACTAAATAGGGGTTTTCCAGGTTCCCTGGTTAAGCTGGTTTCCTCCCACCTAATACTAAACTAAATGCATTCAGAACTATTTGATTTTTATTTTGCTGGCTAGCTCTTAAATTCTTAATATGGTTTGGAATTATCATGGATGATTTTTTTTCTTCAATGAACATGTACCAAATGTCACTAAAACATATCATTTACCTTACTCATGGTTCAATCAAAATTAATAGAACTTTTAATGTCTCTTGAATTCATACAGAGATTCAAACTTAAAGGGAAAACTCAAGTCTATAAAATACAAAAGCTCAGCTCTTTTTGTTAAAATCACCGTGTATGATTAGCAAAAACAAAATCTTTCTTGCCATTATACAAATATTATCCTATTTCCATTCTAGTTCTAGTGATAGAGTTACATGATTATCTCTTTAATCATGTATTATGCAAGAGCTACATCTGTCTATTGCCAATCTTTCTTTGAGCCTGAAATATTATCTTAATTATTAATTGGACATTAATTAACTTATCCAGACCATAATCAAATCTCTATGACATTGTTAGGCTGCGATATTTACTGGATTTGAATATATTTTTTGATGGATACTTTAACGTTATGGAAAATCAAGAATTTGTTATCATACCAATAATAGTAATGACAACCGAGACAAAGTCTAATATCTTGGTTCAGATTAAAGCAATTTGACTGAAATTTTCAGCACATTTTGTTTTCATTATTTATTTTTCAACTATCGCTCTTTACCTGATCTTACCAAATGCCCTTTAAACCTTTCATTTTTAAGAAGAATTTGTTCTATGCAGGGACAAACAACTTGAATCAAATTATAACTAATATAAGCAGACTACTTTTGTGATAACACTAAAATAAATGCCTGTGTCGGTATGATCCAAGGACAACGCCAGAAATTGGCGAACAAGAGAAAGAAGAAAAGCAAGGGACTTTTTAAGCGCATAAATTCACAGCATGGAAAACTTTACAAGACAT
This sequence comes from Patella ulyssiponensis, assembly GCA_963678685.1. Lineage (NCBI taxonomy): Eukaryota > Metazoa > Mollusca > Gastropoda > Patellidae > Patella > Patella ulyssiponensis. The sequence goes on along the minus strand of OY783229.1, from coordinate 47,289,920 downwards.
AGACAAAAAATCAAATGGCAACAAAAACATTAATAAAATTTGGAATGGATTCAAATCCCTTTATGCAAGAATGGATTGCCACAAATTTTTACACTAACAAACATAATGCCTTTGTATTACATACAATAGTTGATTTAATGTAATTGAGGTAAGTTTAGGCTTTTTACAAACTATATGACTATTTTCAGAATATGATATTCTAATTTAATTTGAACATAAAAGCTAACATAATAAAACCCATAATTGTATTTTACCACCACCTGTGTGTGACTCTACAAGGGATATTATGTACTACAGTACAATAAATTAAAATGTATTTGACGTTAACTTCATGCAAAACAAAGGGGAAATTACAAGCAAATTAAATTCCAATACAACTGTTTCCAGTACAATACATGAACATGTATGTGTAGAGTTAAATTAATCAATTTATTCCAATAAATACAATGTTAAAAGTAGTCTTTATTTACATATACTATTAAAAGTCTTAAACAGTTTTATTAATTTAAGCATGCCAAATGTTATTACATGTCTTCTTATCGTGACGATTACAGTATTAATATAAAGTTTAACTTTTGAGTGACAAAGGATGGCATATTTGAAGGTCTCATACCCCTACCATACCGGTTTTACATGTTAAGTGTTCATAAAAAGTATTCGCTACACCAGCTAACAACAGGTATAGGACAGCCAGAAGTTACAATGTTTGAATCACATCCATAAGCTTTAGTTCATGAAACCTTCAAATATCTGTCCTACTCAATTTCATCATTTCATGCAAAAATATTAAAATCAGATGCTTTTGGGGTTTAAAAGCAAAGCAAAGATTTACAAATTAAAAATTGCTAATTTAATCCAGAGTTGATGATGAATTTAAAGATGCATTAGTAAGAGCTAATTCTGCCAATTGTGCAGGTCTTTTTGCTGGCCTCAAATGTTATATTAATTTAGACATTCTATTTATTCACACGACAAGCCTATGAATCAGGCAATATCTGCCATATCTTTGCTAAATGTTCGCAAAAGTACTTTAAAATTGAGAATCTTCTCGATCAAACTGCAAACATTACATGTAGCTCAGAATAAAGTGATTTGACTGAAATTTTCAATATGTTCATTTATCATTATCTATTTCTAAATTATTTCAGCTACAATGGACATCCAGGCTCTTTATCTAAATTGTACATAATGCATCTTAAAGATTTCCCAATATTTCCATTCTTATTTATAATCAGTACATTCAAATTAGCCTTCATTCATTTCAATAATCCATTCAATGTAATGGCATAAATTACAATTGTAATTTGTATATCAGAAGCTACAAGTTCAAGAAGGTTAATTAGGCTAAGAATTTGGATTGTTTTAGAAACCAGAAATAATGAATAGAAGACAGTTTCTAGTACAGATGTTAAATAAGAACCAAACTTAATTCCACAAAGATAAGGACTTTTACCTTACTGGATGGAGAAGTTATTATGATTTGCTGAAAATATTTAATTTCATTACAACAAAAAGTGCGAACATTAACTTTATAATAATAAAAGAGAAAGTTTATGCAATTAAAAAAATCAACACTATAACGATAAAGAAATAAGTTTATGTAGGAAAAAAAAAACTGATTTATTAAATGGTAAAAATAAATCAACCATGTTAAGATATGTAAATGCAGCACTGCAACTGAAAAATGATTTTACCATGAAATCTTAGCACCAGTACAACATGCATATCATAACTGAAAATATTCCATTTTCATCCCTTCAAAAAGAAATGTCCAATGAGGTTATCAACACAATCATCTGTATAAATTCATAATGATCTTGATAAATCTCACTTAATTTGTTTTTATATAAATTCACTATATCAAGTTGAAAAAAGGGGATAATTCAAATTTGATTTATTTTTACCTTTAAGCAGACATTATCAGCTTGTATTATATTTAGAAATTAGAATGGCTAAAATCCTGTTATTTAACAAACATGTATGTCATGGGTACATGTTGCAATTTCCAGTACTGTATTATTAAGGTATGCATCGCAAATGGAAATGAAATTGGGTTTTTAACACCCTACTGATCTGCACCGACTGCACTAATGAAGACAGGCATTAACCATACAGGAAATTTTCCAAAGGCAACAGCACTACAGCCTTCTCTTATTTTGAATTCCAAATATAAAGGGGTTATTTTGCCTGCACGCCAATGGCTACATGGGACCTCAATTTTCCGTTCCATCTAAACAACTATGAATTGTCCCTTGCCAGGGCCTCCTCCCTGCACCACTGACAAAGAAGAAATATGATCGAAAGATCCAATGAACTTTCTCAGTAAGCCACCATGGCTCCCAAATCCTTTAGTAGAATTGGCATAATGAGATGCGTGACAAAACGTAACTTTGATGGTGTTTTTCCAATCATTTTGATACACATGCATGACAATATTGATACCTTTGCATAATCATGCATTTTTCTAATCAACAACTACCAGTTTACTTCCTGTACATTGCATTCCAAATGGATTAACCAATGTTTAATATTGACAGGGTTGTGTCCATTAAAATGGTTATATTATGTGTACACATAACCAATAACTAAGACAACATCATAAATAGGCTACAAAATAAAAAACAATTGGATGCAAGCAAGCCAGGTACTCTTCTCTATATTTAACCAGCAGAACTGTATTGACAGAATTGGAATTTGAGGATACTACTATTCTCAAGTATATAATTAATTTACACCAGCAAATACTGATTATAAACTTAGCTCCATACAGTAACAGTAACATCAGTATATAAAATAAGCTTTCAAGTAGTACAATGTACTTTATCTTCATCAGACATATTTTCGAAGACAATTAAAAATCAAACCGATTCCATTTGTCACAGTTCTAAGGAAAGATAGGTTGCCAGGCAACGAAACATACGCCCACAGCAGCTAAATCGTCCGGGCAGTCAACAAGGGTTGTCGCATATTTTTACTTTTTTTAGTAATGAAACATTTGTAATACACTAAAGTCTGATTAAGAGTATTGTAATAACTCAATATGTAATTATCTGAAAATCATTAGAATTTGTTTGCTTTTTATAAAGTTTTACCAGACGCTAAAACAATTAGTATAGGAAATATTTAACATCATGGATTTAGCTGTTCAGTTATCAAAATTCATTGAAAATCAAAATACTGTGTATCAATCTGTAGTCAATCGGATGATAAGTTAGTCATCTATAGCGTCCACAAGATTTTTTGAAGTGATCAAGGGAGATAACTCTGGAAATAATTATTTGAAATCGCTGAAAATCAGCAGGCTTCTTCGTCTCATGACCTTAAACAGTGTGTGTAAATTCAAAGTCAATCGGATATTAACTTTGGCCTTTAGCGCGTCCACAAGATTCTTTGATGTGATCAAGGGCCATAACTCTGGCAATAATTATCAGAGATCGCTGAAAATCAAAAGGCTTCTTCGTCTCATGACCTTAAACAATGTGTATAAATTTAAAGTCAATCAGATATTAACTTTGTCCTCTAGTGCATCCACAAGATTTTTTGAAGTGATCAAGGGCCACAACTCTGGCACTGATTATCAGAAATCGCTGAAAATCAATAGGCTTCTTCGTCTCATGACCTTAAACACTGTGTATAAATTTGAAGTCAATCGGACATCAACTTTGGCATCTACAGCATCCACAAAATTTTTTGAAGGGATCAAGGGCCATAATTCTGGCACTAATTATCGGAAATTGCTGAAAATCAATAGGATTCTTCATCTTATGACCCTAAACACTGTGTATGAATCGGATATTAACTTTGGCCTCTAGAGCGTTCACAAGATTTTTTTGAAGTGATCAAGGGCCATAACTCTGGCACTAATTATCGGAAATAGCTGAAAATCAATAGGCTTCTTCGTCTTATGACCTTAAACACTGTGTATAAATTTGAAGTCAATCGGATGTTAACTTTGGCTTTTAGAGCGTCCACAAGATTTTTTGAAGTGATCAAGGGCAATAACTCTGGAACTAATTATCGGAAATCGCTGAAAAGCAATAGGATTCTTCGTCTTATGACCTTAAACACTGTGTATAAATTTAAAGTCAATCGGATATTAACTTTGGCTTTTAGAGAGTCCACAAGATTTTTTGAAGTGATCAAGGGCCATAACTCTGGCACTAATTATCAGAAATCGCTGAAAATCAATAGGCTTCTTCGTCTTATGACCTTAAACACTGTGTATAAATTTAAAGTCAATCGGATATTAACTTTAGCTTTTAGAGCGTCCACAAGATTTTTTGAAGTGATCAAGGGCCATAACTCTGGCACTAATTATCGGAAATCGCTGAAAATCAATAGGCTTCTTGATCTTATGACTTTAAACACTGTGTATAAATTTAAAGCCAATCGGATATTAACTTTGGCCTCTAGAGCGTCCACAAGATTTTTTGAAGTGATCAAGGGCCATAACTCTGGTAATTATCATTGGAAATCGCTGAAAAACAATAGGCTTCTTCGTCTCATGACCTTAAACACTGTGTATAAATTTAAAGTCAATCGGATATTAACTTTAGCCTCTAGAGCGTCCACAAGCAATTGTGGACGCCGGACCGACGGACGGACGGACGGACGGGGGCGACGACAATATACGACCACATTTCAATGTGGGCGTATAAAAATAACTGTTCAAAGCCATTTAACGCCATTCCAAATGTGTATGGAGCAATGAAGTTCATCCACACACCTGGAGATATTTGGTGACCGCTAAAAGTATTCTGCTTCTAAATCTGTCTTGATAATCCAGCATGATGACAATGACATAAGAAGGATTAGGAATCTGTCTATGTCTTGATGATCAAGATTTCCAGCAGCCACATATGACAAAATCTGCCTATTTCTTGATAATCAAGGCTGCTTATAGTAACATAAGGAATCTGTCTATACATGTATTTTGATAATCAAGCCTGCTGACAGAGACATAAGAAGGAATCTCTGTTTAGGTTGTCTTGCTGGCTCTAAACAATATGGCCAGCTGTTTGCAGTAAAGTACATGTAAATAATAATAGATCAATTACTTACTGCTGATCGGTTTTTACTGGGAATTCTAGGCATCTGCCCTCCAGATCCAGGTTTAGCTAACTGTTGTGCCATCTGAAATCAAAATGATTAAAAATAATTAAGCAAAATTCATCCCTTTTGACTTTGAATTGGTTTAAAATGTATGAAAGCTTGAAAATTTAATTGTGCACAATGCCCTCACTGTATTTAGGAGGTCATGTTAAACGCAACCTGTAAAATCTTGTGTTTCAATTGAAAATATGCTCTGGATGACTTTTAAATCTGTAAGAAAAAAACACAATAAGATAATAATTTGCACAGTTTAAGATGAACTATAGACACGCCTACTAAAACCTACACTAGTTTTATCTACATTATCTCTATCGTCAATAATTTGAATGATCTGAAAGATGATTACAAACAGATGAACGTGACTAAATGTAGATGCATCTCGTCTTGAACATGGTGTATATGCATATTTCCCTCAGGCCTCAAACCTAGTCATCATTACTAAAATCATTAACTTAACCAGCATAGTTTCGATTATCCACGTTTTAAATTTAATTATCAATGGCCGTTAAGTGGCATATAGAAATCTAATCCAGCCAACATCGAAGGCTAGCCTTGACATCAAGAGTTTATTATGGTCTGGATATAAGTTAATTAATGTCTAATTGTAATGATAATTTAGATAACATTTCAGGCTTAAAGAAAGACTTGTAATAGGTAGAATTTTCTCTTGCATAATGTATGTTTAAATTGTCATCTCATCATATCATATAAACATAACACAATTTAACTTTTAGTCTTTTCTTATAGCCTTTAAGACTAAGAGCCGCAAGAAATTGTGGATGATCAACTGATGGGAAGGGGGATGAGGGTGAGGACAACATTTATGTGATGTACCGGTATGCCAAAAACCACATTTCAATATGTGGACCTTATTCAAGTGCATGCACATCACATTAAGGTAGTCAAGCAGTAAATCCGGGTGTGAATTTATCCAAGAGGCGACTCAAAATGAAGTGCTGCCTGGTTGTTCGGATGGGATGAACCTGGTTTGGACCTTACACTGAAAGTAAAAAGAACTTTTGAAATTTTGCATTTGATTTGATGAAGAGTAAGGTAAGAGAAGAGTGAGGTGAAAGTTAAAGTTTCTGTCACTCGAGGCAAAATCTGCTGCTTGCGTGTTTTGATAGAATACTGATTAAAGCCCCAATACCACTCTTGTTGTAACTGAATAATATGTCCCAATCTTTATTCTGGTCAACAAATTGTATTATTTTACAATATTCCAATTAATTGATGATATAAATTTCATTTTAACACACACTGACACCTAATTTAAAAAATTGGAAAAATTCAACTTATTGATTTGAAAAGTCTAACGTAAACCTTTTCAAATGTGACTTGGATTTTAAAATATTTTCGAACCCTATGGAAAAGTAAAATTGGACAACAGGTAAGACACTAAAACATCTAATTGGCTGATTGGGACCATGGCTGATTGGGACCTGGCTGATTGGGACCAGATTTGTGGCTGACTGGGACCAGATTTGTGGCTGATTGGGACCAGATTCTTGGCTGACTGGGACCAGATTTATGGCTGATTGGGACCATGACAAGGCTTATTCGGACCATTACTTAAATGCCGCGAGTATTTAAAATATGTTTGCATATTTTCGATAATAAGACAGCTATGGCAATAAATAGTGTTATTAGTCATAAATAATAGTGTAATTAGTGATTGACGGCTTCAATACAAATGAGCTAAATCACAGAGAATATACTTCACATTCTTGGCTGATTGGGACCAGATTCTTGGCTGATTGGGACCATGATCAGACCAATGATAAGAGTGTTTTAAATATGTTTGCATGACAATAAATACCACCCAGTATTATCAAATTGTAACCCAATATCAAATAGCCTCATATCGGTATTATTTATACTGTAACCCCAATGAAGACGATAACAATTAGTCTTGTGTACAGTAGGCTTTTAATAGTATCATGTCATTCCGTAACCAGCCGACAGTAAAAGACTGTAAATACAGAAATTACAATCATAAATCTCAGTTTTAAACAGAACAAAACATAATCGAATAATTAAAGAAGAAACACAACCAATCACTATTATTTACTAAAGTGATGACTTTCACTGAAAAATATGTCCCAAACAAGTCACCATACTTCCAAAATTTGACAGCTGAACCCAGATTAACAAAGTATATTCTCTATTTCAAATAAGACTTATATCAAATAAAATGTACAGAAAACATATTAAATGGCTTAATTATAAAATTATATACCACCAAAAGATATTTTAAAGGCTTACATTTTAATTTATCCAGGGTGAACTAGCATCTTTGAAAAACTAAATTATACAACTGACTCTATCACTAAAGAGCTTACATGCAAGGGGCATAACTCTGTGAACTCACAAGGTGAACAGAACACTCCCCCCATGATACCCACAGGTTATCATAAACCAAAATCCAGTGTATACACAAAAACTAAACTGGAACAAAATGTGCCTACACACTGAGTATACATGCAATCAATGAAACTAAACATGTTATATGAAATATAACACTAAAATTCAAGTACTATTTAAAGCTATAGGTCAAATCTACTTCATGAAATTATGAGAAACTTTGAACCGAGCACATAAGGCTTATCTATTAAACTGGGATGAGTAAAACCAACTCATGAATGGGTCTGGTATATAAAGTTATCTTTCCATTCTTAGTTACAGTCCTAACTTCAACAGTTCGAATTTTCCCATCAGCACTCTGAAAGGTCTGAGTTATAATACCCATCGGCCAACTATTGCGCGAAATCTGTTTATCTCGTAAAAGCACGACATCAGACGGTTTGAAGTCTCTTTGATCATCTGTCCACTTTCGACGTTCTTGAAGCATCTGCAGGAATTCGTTCCGCCATCGCTTCCAAAACATATCTGCGAGTAGTTGAACTCGCTTCCACTGCGCTCTATATAAGTCCCGGACATCTGAAGGGATGACAACATTACAAACAGCATCACTCTTCTGTGTGAGTATAAGTGAAGGGCTGAGAGGGAATGGGTGTTCTGAATCTGAACTCACTGGTACCAGTGGTCTTGAATTTATGATCGCCGTAACCTCGGCCAAGAAGGTAGTAAGCACTTCATGCGTGAGTACACCTCTAGATGTGTCTAGCAGGAGTGAGTCTAAGATTCTTCGTGTTATTCCTATAATCCTCTCCCACACTCCTCCCATATGAGAGGCATGTGGCGGATTAAATATCCACTTTGCACTTGAGTCGAGTAAGAACCCTTTAATTTCAGCACTTTCAATATTAATACCAAGCTTTTCTGTCGACCCAACGAAGTTTGTTCCACGATCAGACCTGAAGAGTTGTACTTTTCCTCTGATTGAAATAAACCTACGAAGCGCGTTTAAGAATGACGAAGTACTCATTTCTTCAATAACTTCTATGTGAGCTGCTCTGGACGAGAGACAAGTGAACAAGACTGCCCACCTTTTACTATTGGCCTGGCCTCCTCGAGTTTTACGAACCACGACATGCCATGGACCAAAGCAGTCTACGCCAACTGAAGTAAAAGGAGGACCAGGAGTTAGTCTATCAGGAGGAAGTTCCGACATCTTTTGCATTCCTAATTTTCCTCTAAACTTTTTACAGGTGACACAGTCATGAACTACCGACGAAACTAATCTCTTGCCGCCTATGATCCAATAACCAGCTTCCCGTATAGCTCCTTCTGTTATGTGGCGTCCCTGGTGTCTAACCTTTTCATGAAAATGACGTACAATAAGAAGAGCTAAGTGGTGTTTCCCAGGTATGAGAACAGGATTCTTGAGTTTGACAGGGATGTCTGCATTCTGTAATCTGCCACCTACACAGAGAACTTCATCATCCCTAAGAATTGGAGACAGAGAAATCAGAGGACTGTCACGTTTAAGAGGGTTTTGATTTTTCAGGCATTTGATTTCTCTATCATAGATATCATGTTGGACCATTTTAATCAAGAATGTTTCAGTTCGTTTGTACGACTCAATGTTCTTGTATTCTGAGCACTTATGCCAACCATAACAAGGTACTTCCTTTTGTTGTGAAAAGCTAACAGCCACGTGTCTGAGGAACGCAACTGTTCTTATAAGGTTTGATAATCTTGAGAATCGTGTTATCCTAGAAACGAAGGGCGAGGCTTCCATTACTTCAAGTTCCGATTTCACAACAAAAACATCTGGACGAATTTCTCGGTCCTGATCTGGTTTAATTAGATCAAATCCTTGAGAAACTTCAACATCCTTTGAGAAGATATGCTGTGGCCCTTTGAGCCAAGAGCTGTCGCCAAGTAGTGCTGGGGATAGATATCGCGTCCCATGGTCAGCAGGATTCTCATTAGTGGGTATGTAACACCACTGTTCAGGTTTTGAAAAGTTCAGAATTCTCTGGACACGATTAGTAACATAGACATAAAACCTTCTAGTCTGGTTACTAAGGTAGCCTAGGACTACTCTGCTGTCTGTGAAATATGATACTGCTTCAGGCGAGAGTGACAGTTCTTGAGTCACGATTTCCGCCACTTCTATGGCTAACACAGATGCACACAGTTCAAGGCGCGGTATAGTATGTCCCTGCTTGGGAGCCACCTTAGATTTTCCGAAGACGAATCCAACATTAAGGTTACCTTTAATGTCCTCCGTCCGTATGAAAGCCACTGCTGCAATTGCATTCTCCGAGGCGTCACAGTACACAAACAGCTCTGATTTGACAACTTCCTGATTAGGTGTCTTGTGATACGCTCTGGGTAACTTAACAGTATCAAGATCTTTTAGACTCTTCTCCCACAAGTCCCACTCAAATTTAAAGTGTTCTGGTAGGGGTTTATCCCAATCTGTGGTAGTTGCCATCATGTTTCGAAGTAAAACACGTCCTTTAATAGTGACTGGTGCCGCGAATCCCAGCGGGTCGTACAAGCTATTAATAGTCGACAACACTCCACGACGCGTGTACGGCCGTGATTTAGAATCTATGTGAAAGGTAAATGAGTCCTCACGTAGGTCCCAATGTATACCAAGACTTCGCTGGAGAGGGATATCATCAAGCTCCATATCTAATTTTACGATATCTTTCGCGATGTCTTCTTCGTCGAAACCCTTTAGGACCTCTTTCTTGTTTGAAGTAATTTTATGTAGTCTAACATTTCCATTCTCTTTAAGAACCTTTTGTGTCCTCTTAACCAAGTCAATGGCGGAGTTCGTGTCATCACAAGATGTTAGTCCATCGTCGACATAAAAGTTTTTGTCAACAAACTCTTTGACGTCATCATCAGCATCTATAACAATTCTTCGAAGACCGAAGTTGGCTACTGCTGGTGAGGGCTTATTTCCGAAAACATGTTTACACATTCGGTATTCAATGAGAGGTTCACTGAGTCGATTGTTCTTGTACCAAAAGAATCTTAGGAAATTTCTGTGATCTTCCCTTACGCCAAAACAGTAAAACATCTGTTCAATGTCACAGCTGATCGCTACAGTCCCTTGTCTAAATCTAAGCAAAACACCCACAAGGTTGTTGGTGAGATCTGGGCCTTTAAGAAGAGTTTCATTCAAAGAGGCACCATCGTAGACCGCAGACGAGTCAAACACTCCTCGAATTTTATCCCTTTTTTTAGGGTGGTATACACCAAAAAGGGGCAAATACCAACACTCTTCTCCAGGATTCAATGGAGGCGCTATCTCGGCATGCCCATCTTCAATTATGCTCTTCATAAATTTAAAAAAGTGTTCTTTCTTCAAGTCATTTTTCTCCAAGGAATTATGAAGTATCTGTGCCCTCTTCCAAGCTTGCTGTCTATTGTTAGGTAGTCGTTGTCGTGAGGGTTTAAATGGAAGAGGTGCAGTCCAATTGCCATGAGGATCTGGTTTGAATTCCGCTTCCATCAGATGCAGAAACTGAGAATCTTCGATAGACCTGCCTGGTCTCTCGCTGTCAAGATTCCGCTCGAAAATGTCTTGTGAGTCCAGTAAACGATTTTCTGGTTGATCCACTTTCACATTAAACTGATATGGACAAGGTGGTAACAATGAAGGTCTTCCATTGCTGTGTAAATGGGTCTTGAACGTAGACACAAATGCCTCAGGACGATGTGCTCCACCTAGGCATGTTTCACCTATCACAACCCATCCAAGATTTAGCCTTTGAGCATAGGGAGAACCCTTACTTCCGATTTTTTGTTCCTGAACATGATGAACTTCGACGATGTCTCTCCCTAGTAATAGCAAAATATCGCATTCTGGATCCAATGGATGGATATCTTTGGCAATGTCACATAAATGCGGGTGATAACGAGCAATATCAGGTGTGGGAATTTCATCTTTATCCTGAGGAATTTGACTACATTCAGTCAGCACAGGTAAATCAAGTATTACTGATTGGTCCAAGCTCTGAATCACAAACCCATTAGCACGTCGCCCAGAAGTTTGTGTGACTCCTGCACACGATGTCAACGAATACTGTACTTCAGGAAATGTACAGATATCAGTAAATCTGTCTAAGAGCTCCGGTTTTACAAGTGATTTATTACTTTGATCATCGATCAATGCGTAAACCTTCAATCTCGTATCTAAACACTTGCTATGCCAAATCCAGACAGGCACAATTTTGGAACAAGATTTACTTTTGAAACTATTTCCACATATTTGAGCGCAAGCTGAAGTGACTGACTGCTTAAGGTCAGTTAGCTCTTTATCTTGATTCCCAGGAGGTGTCCTTGGGTCATATCTAATATGTACATGCATGGCTGTGCTGTGTTTATTACTACCGCAATCGTCACATTTGACTGTGTTCTTGCAATCACTCCATGTATGTCCTGGTAAACAGCACCGGAAACATAAATTACGGTCTTGTAAAAATCTCCTTCTAACGTCTATAGGTTTAGACTTAAACCGTTTACATTTTAAGAGCGAATGATTTGTGTTGTGAACGGGACATATTTCTGTTATACCATTGTTTATCACTGGAACAGCACTTTCTTTCATGTCCGATGTAGTTTTTCGAGAATGAATGTTTGGCTTTGAATCTTTATAACGGGTAATGTTAGTATCATAACTGAAACTAGGATTGTTGCGTATACAGCTCTGTTGCCTTATAAAGTCACAAAAACAGGTAAAAGGGGGATAAGTCACATTGTAAGTTACCATGTACTTAGACGCAGTCGCTGTCCATTTTTCCTGTAGACTATATGGTAACTTACAAACTACGGGACTGACTCCAGTTGATGAATCGAAGTAAGCTAACACAGAACTATACCTCGTATCACTTTTAACTGCTTCTATTTCGGTTAAAATATCAGCAAGATCATACAATTTCTGAGTGTCCTTATAGGAAAGTTTTGGAAAGTTTGTGAGCTTTTTCTTCAACGAAGACTCGATTACATCAGGGGAGCCGAATCGCTCATCAAGTCTTTTCCAAATTTCACGAACACCTTTGCTTGGAGCATTAAAATAAGCTGACCGTAACGCGATGACCTGCTGTTTCGATGTCGCACCAGTCCATTTTGTAAGAAGATCCATTTCCTCTAAAGGAGTCACGGAGAGTTCTTTCATCTTATCTTTAAAGCTGCATTTCCATGACTGGTAGTTTTCTGGAGAGTCATTGAAAGTTGTGAGACTTGCGAATAATAAATCCTTTTTCAGAAGTAGTTTTGTTATTTCCGTTGCAAAGAATGTGTCTGTGTTCGCATTGATTTGTGGACTAAAAGGCGGTGCACTTGGATTCAATGTAACTCTTTCCGCAACATGTACATCTTGTTGAGATACAGGGGGACTATCAATAGATATTTTGTGTGACTGCACGGTTTCCACATAATTTTTTGTGCGAGTAGATTTGTTTTCTGAAGGGAGCGAAATTAGCGAGCTTCTTGATCGCCGCGATGATCCATACGCCTCTAGAGCATCCGCCTCAGCCACCGCTATGGCGGCATCCTTCTCCGCAGCTATGACATCTAACTCAGTCTCTATGACAGCCTTTTGTTGTTTTAGTTTAGCTTCCTTTTCCATAAACGATAAGCGAGCCTTAGCCGCTTCGGCCTTGGCACGAGCATTTGCTGCTTTACTCTGTGCACTACTACTACCATACGAAGAATTGGGTGAAATTTCTGAAACTGAAGCGAGCATGGTATTGAGCTTGTATAACGTTAACTCAACTAATTGCTTTTGTTGCTGGTACTCATCTAAGTGTTCATTTTTAAGTCCAAGGCTTTCTTCGGTTCGTGTTCTTTCAAGAAAATCAATAAACGAGTGTGATAGCTGAGTGTATACAGTGAACTGTTGCTCTAAAATGCTGATAGACGTACGTGCATTTGTTTCGGTGTTCTCAGTTTTTGAAACCGATTTCGTTAATTGTAGTATTTCAGCCCAACACTTTCCGAGTGTGCTAAGTTTGTGAAGAACAGACTGTGTAAACTGCTCCTGAGCCTTGGGAGTGAGTTTCTTAAGTCTTTTCCTATCACCTGTAAACTGAAACTCGGGATCAACATCAAAAAGGCCTTGCTCTTCATCCCTGGACATCATAATTCTTTTACTATACTGTAACCCCAATGAAGACGATAACAATTAGTCTTGTGTACAGTAGGCTTTTAATAGTATCATGTCATTCCGTAACCAGCCGACAGTAAAAGACTGTAAATACAGAAATTACAATCATAAATCTCAGTTTTAAACAGAACAAAACATAATCGAATAATTAAAGAAGAAACACAACCAATCACTATTATTTACTAAAGTGATGACTTTCACTGAAAAATATGTCCCAAACAAGTCACCATACTTCCAAAATTTGACAGCTGAACCCAGATTAACAAAGTATATTCTCTATTTCAAATAAGACTTATATCAAATAAAATGTACAGAAAACATATTAAATGGCTTAATTATAAAATTATATACCACCAAAAGATATTTTAAAGGCTTACATTTTAATTTATCCAGGGTGAACTAGCATCTTTGAAAAACTAAATTATACAACTGACTCTATCACTAAAGAGCTTACATGCAAGGGGCATAACTCTGTGAACTCACAAGGTGAACAGAACATTATTACTCCAATGAATGCAATATTTTGTAATGAATGAAGCTGAAATAATGACAGACAAATATTGTTCTTTGTATAATATTTTACTTAGTAAATATCATTTTATTTCGGATTTCCGTTATGCTACTGTATTGCTAGTATTAGTTTTCAAATTTTTATGACCTATTGAAATTAGCATAAATTGGTTTAAACAGTATTTCTAACATATAATTATACACAATATTATAGGCTATAATGGATTCCAAAACAAGCTATGAAGTTTATAAAATAAAATAAAAATGGTCTGTTTAAATTGTATAAAACGTATAATAATTTACATAAGATTAATAAGATAATCTCTGTTAATATAGTAACTGTGACATAAAAAAAATGGAATATAAACATAAGTAATGCAGGCCTACAGGCGCCTACATTAAAAAAAAGGCACGTAATTATAGTCACGCTATAGATATAAAACTCCTTTAATTTATATTAAACTTAATTCAATATCAAAACCTAAGTTTCTAGTATTTTTTAATCGTGTGGTCCGAATCAGCCTAGTGGTGGTCCCAATCAGCCAAGAATGTGGTCCCAATCAGCCAAGAATGTGGTCCCAATCAGCTTTGACTTTTGTCCCAATCAGCCATGGTCCCAATCAGCCATGGTCCCAATCAGCTTGGTTTCCTTAGAATAAGGCTATTATTTATTTTCTGGAGCTACCAAGCCAGCAAGAATGTTATTGTCCCTTTAACTGTATGTAAATCTCAAAATGTTCAAAATATTATGTTGACAAGACTTTGAAACCCATTTAAATAAATCTACAAATATAGTAAAGGTCGTCTGCACCAGACTGGCAGCATAACTTCATTGATCATTCTTCAAACCAATGCTAACTCCGCTGACTGCAGCAAAATATATTATTTTCCGAAAACTTTTATTGTAAAGCATTTCAATGTCACGAAATTATAAAATGTACTGAATAATCCATGTTAAAAATCTATGTATGACCTTGTGTAAAACCATGTTATGTCGTGAAATTTTCTGAAAACACATGACTTTACCTTTTCCCTTGTCTGTCCTCTAACGAATCTCACAGTGACGGTAGCCTCGATCCGGCTGTCAAATATATATCAAATATTCATATAACCTGGCCCAGCCAAATATCTTTACACACAATTCAGCCTGAGCCATGGCCCTTCAATCGGCACAACCATCTCTGCGGAAATTATTCCTTTATGACCTTGACATTGGTTTGGAAATGTAGTCTCCTTCAGTCAGACGTGCATGCTCTCGTGCCTTGATTTTTTAATTTTTCGGGACGACTGGATAATCAAATTTTGCAGAAATAATTCTAAGTTCAAGGTTATGTCGAATCAATGACATGGATTGGAGCAAAAAACCGGATGACTTTTTCCACATTACAGACTTTATCAATGATTATAATATCATGGTAAATGAATCGTAAATGATGAATTAACTTTAATTAGCCAATAATTATAATAATATCGCTGATAATATGGGATTTCAGATGGTGGTAAAGTTGTGGGAGCTCGGTGGGTGCTTGTGTTTGTTTTTATTATTTCTGAGGTCCGGTCGGTTGATCAGTTCATTTGCACTCTTTTTTAAACTAATTTCAAGGACATAATTATTGGTGTCAGTCATTATCACTGATGTGATAGAACTTGTTAAAAACTTTCCAAATATATTATAACTCAGAGATCATTGTTACGATAGATACGTAATGAAGGTTTCAACAATCGGAAGTGACGAACGCGAAAGGAAAACACGACTTATCCCTCTATATATATAATATAACTGACTGAAGTGACGAGTGATAACAGATACAACATGGGCGATTTTTTGCTCACTAATAATTCCTTCGGAGACAAAAAGTTGTGTGAGACTGTGAGAGGATAACTGACAATTCATAAAAGAATTGCTGCTACTAGATAAAAGAACCCGAAAGGAAAACAGAAAAACGCCGTGAATATTCGCTTGGCCGCTACAATCACTGATTTCACTCCGACAAATTAAATTCTCAAGCATTTTTTTGAGGTAAAAGAAAAAAAAATAAAGACGTTTGAAGTATTTGTAGTTAAAAAATATTTCCTATTTAGTGTAAAATGGGTATTAAAATGCCCGAAGCAGTCAGGTGTTATGTAAACATTGCACGAGCCGTTGAGCCAATGACTGACACCACGTGCAGTCAACGCACTTGTTGTGGAGAGTCATCTGTTACAGAGATAATTCGTAAGTAATTCTCTCTGTGAAACAGATTACGTATTACCATGTTTTTATAAGGTATAGAAGGAATAAAAACAAGGGAATGTACGGAATGTTTCTATTTTTTCTCGTGTTCTCTTATCTGACACTAAATTACTTTACTGAATTGTCAGATAGCCTCTTGTAGTCCCATATAACAACTTTTGGTCTTCGAAGGAATTATAAGTGAGCAGAAATTCGGCCGCGTATCTAACTCGTGTTTTCCTTTGGCGTTCGTCACTTCCTATTTCTTAAACCTTTATAACGCATCTATCGTAGCAATGATCTCTGTGTTAAAATTATATTTGGAATTTGTTTAACCAGTTTTATATATATGTGATAATGACTGACACCAATATTTAGTAGACGAAAAAGGTTCTAAAAGCACACATTAATGCAATGTGAATGCAGATCTATGTAAAGTGATAAGTATTCAATTTTTTTTTTTAAATGTTGTTATTTGTAATCAATTATGTTCACTGAGACGCGAACAGTCGTTTTTGCGCCTGCTTATAGTGCAATCTACACGTTTGTCGTTTGTGAATAAGGTTTTACTAATTACTTCCACACTGTGTTGTAGGGTATGGTTTTAGATCAACAAAATGATTCCCAACCCCTATGCTGAAAATGTTTTTTTCTATCCAAATCAGAAATAAAACACTGCATCCGAGATATCAGAGCTTGGATGAACGAGTTAGAACACGATAAGACGGAGTATATTTTGCTCGGGTCACTTTATATTAGCAGGAAGATGAATTTCAATATTTCGGAGAGTATACGATTTTGCCAGTTTCAGCAGCCAGATATTTAGGTGCAATATTTGACCATGGACCTAATAAATACTGTTATCACCTAATATCTTATTTGACAGTAGATATCGCTTGTATGATAAATTACATAATCTACTGCGATATCTCGCTTTACATGAATTTGATTGGTCAATCAAAAAGGAACTACTTTCATTTATTTTAAAGAAACCACTTATTTTAAATAAAAAGTGACTTTTTTTTTTTTGTTAAAAAGAAACTGTTTTTATTTAATTGACTTTGAAGTAATACTGGGTCAATATATAGGACTTTGCAATAGCTAAACTTCAGTCAAAAAACTGATGTATCACTACGCAGTAATGAAATTAGATCCAGTAAAGGTGAAATCTATACCAAAGAATTATATTTATTTATTTCTGCATGTAAGAAAGGATTAGGTGATAAATAAAATCTCCAACTCGTGATTTTTGATATCAAAAAACACGAGTTGGAGATTTTATTTTTATCACCTAATATCTTATTTGACAGTAGATATCGCTTGTATGATAAATTACATAATCTACTGCGATATCTCCTTAGGAGATATCGCTTTACATGAATTTGATTGGTCAATCAAAAAGGAACTACTTTCATTTATTTTAAAGAAACCACTTATTTTAAATAAAAAGTGACTTTTTTTTTGTTAAAAAGAAACGGTTTTTATTTAATTGACTTTGAAGGAAATACTGGGTCAATATATAGGACTTTGCAATAGCTAAACTTCAGTCAAAAAACTGATGTATCACTACGCAGTAATGAAATTAGATCCAGTAAAGGTGAAATCTATACCAAAGAATTATATTTATTTATTTCTGCATGTAAGAAAGGGTTAGGTGATAAATAAAATCTCCAACTCGTGTTTTTTGATATCAAAAAATATCAACACTCGTTGATAAAGTAAAAAAAAACTCGACAGAGCCTCGTTTTTTTTACATTATCAACTTGTGTTGATATTTTTTGATATCAAAAAACACTTGTAGGAGATTCTCTATTTATGTCCATGACTTTACGAACACTGACGAACACATAACCATTGAGAAACATGTTGACATCATTATGTAGGTCATGTTATTTTCATTATGCGCCGAATTAGTCAAATCCAAAAACATTTGTCTCCAAACTCATTGAAAACGCAAGATGATATTGGTTACCTCACGTATGGTAGGCTTACCACTACGCATATAACGAATAAGCTCCATAAATGTTCAAAACTCCACCACCCGACTTGTATCTGTAGTGCATAATATCATGACGACGTCATTCACAAACTGAGCCTATGTTTTAGGAATTACACTGGCTCTTGTTCTCCGTATTCGTTTTAAAATCATTCTTTTAACTTTTAAACATTTAAAACGATTGGATCAGATATATCTATCAAATCTTTCAAAAATATATTCTCCGAACAGATCTCTCAGCTAAAGATATTTTTAAGTTCGTCCCTCCCCTGCAAAGCTATAGCTTCATACGGTCAACGGCCTTTTAGCAGACATGCTCCGAAACTATGGAACCATCTTGACTATCATATTCGAAGCTGCAATTCAGTGCCCATTTTTAAAACTAAATTACAAACACACTTACTTCACAGCCTTTACTTTTTAAGTATATACCCATTTTACAATTATTATTATACTGTTTTATACGTTTTATATGTCTTATCTCTTTTAATATTTAATCATTATATAGCTTTATGTGTATTGTACAGTGCACGTGGACACTTCGTGAAAGGCCGCGCTTTATAATATTTGTTAATGTATAATAATATATTCACATGCCAATTGTTGACGGACGGACGGACGAACGCGCCTACGGACAAGGTGACGACGTATGAAAATGCAACCCTTTTAAGCGGCATCGCAACATTAAAGCTGCCGAAGAAAACTCACTTAAAATGCTTAGCATGAATGCTAAATATGTCCGAAAAAGCCACCACAACCCAGGGAATTATATCTTACTGCATTTGGGAGGAGCCATGGTGGCTTAGTGGGTGAGACGTTGGCTCGCTAGCCTGGAGTTTCCTCCCTGTCAGGGGTGCAGGACCGAGGGACTGAAGTGACAAGTTGCAATGTATAGTTGTTCGAATGGGTCGAAAAACTGAGTCTCCAGTACACATTGTCGTGCACGTTAAATATCCCTTGACACTTGCAATTTGATAATATAAGAGTATACTGTAGTGCCACTGTTCGAGCAAAACAGTATAGGACGTTAAGCCACATTTCGTTTCATTTCATTTCTGTATTTGGCTTGAATCCCATATTTTCAAATCCATAAGTCATTCGAGAAACCCCAAAAAAATTTAAACAAAAAAAAAAAATCAAATTTACGAGTATATTGTCAATTGGTTTTACAAAGACCCGGAATTACCTGGGTGTTGCACACCATTAGTCCGTTATTACATCACTGCTATTCTACTCTTGTGACCCTCATATCAACAAAAGGCAAGACCAGACAGGGAACCCTCAATCAGGACCGTGTATATATTATAGTGGCAAATATATAATAGCAGTAGCGCATGATCGATATTATTAAATATTTAGCAATGTTCATTTCCAACAATAATTTCCATTTTCCAGTCTCTGATCTACATCCCTATTAGAAATGGTCCCACTACTGATGTCTTCCGTCTTACTCCAGTTCTAAGCAGTTCGAGGCCTGCATCCAAAATTTATAGCGCGAAATTCCGCTAAATGGTCCTCCTTTTTATATACACTATATATATTTTTGGAAAGCCTATAACACCAGGAACACAAATCCCGAGCAAATTGTCTGCAATAACTCGATTTAGGGCCACATGACAATTGTGATAATTGTCAAGTAAATGCTATACATGTATTTATACTAACAATTATGAAGTTGACATAAATTAAATGCCTTCATCTGCTGCCAAGAATATCGCATTGATTAAATTTTGATTTAAACCAAAATCCAGAAAAACATAATGGACAAGGGAACATACGGGATTTATGGTAAAAGGAGTTATCCCCCTTTTTGGAAAATATCAATGATTATTGATATCAAATATATTCTTTAATAATTATTGATATTTTGTTTAAAGAATATATTTGATAAACTGACTAGGATTTAACTAA
The DNA here is from genome assembly GCA_963678685.1 of Patella ulyssiponensis. Taxonomy (NCBI): domain Eukaryota; kingdom Metazoa; phylum Mollusca; class Gastropoda; family Patellidae; genus Patella; species Patella ulyssiponensis. The sequence continues at coordinate 47,269,646 of OY783229.1, read as the reverse complement.
AGACAATTTGAGGCTAAAGTTCTAACAATTTGTTGATCTGAAACATAGTATCTTTAGATATGGCCCAATGTAATGGAGAGAAAAGAAACGAACCCGTATAATGAAGATGAGCATTCGTCATACAGTTTGGGGGACCGAGCAATGTACGTGTACAGCTAATATTCCTGCTTTACATGCAAGTTTAATCGTTGTGCAAGGGAACCGCCGTGACTCAGTAAGGGGTTGTCTCACTTACTGGGCGGTCCAGGGTTTGATTCTGACCGGGCGTGGTTTTCTCCTTGTCCTTGGTGTATGAAGGGGGTTAGGTCTGTGATTGATAACGTCTTGTTATTCGGATGGAATATAAAACCGAGGTCCCGTGCTCAAATTGGCGTGCACGTAAAAGAACTTGAAATTCGAAATAAAGAGTAGACCGTAACGTCGCAGTTTGGACCAAACTCCCCCTGTTGATATCGAACAGTTATTTCAGATTTCGGCGCAAAAACATCAGATAATGGAGAATGCGACCATACATCACAGAAATATACTTGCCATTTAATAAACCAATTTCCATCGAAATAGACTTATATGATTTCAAAATTTCTAATTGCTACATTAAATTTCTCTCCTATCCAACTAAAAATGTCCGCTCACTCAGAAATAGTATGCGCACCGCGTCTCACATGGCCATACGTCACTTTCCATGTATGGATTTCATGTCCATGTGACCTTTTAGTGCCTTGCTTGCTACTTGTGAATATTTTGCCACAGTTGCAGCATTTATCCAATTTAGACAAAGTCTAATTTTGATTTCTATCTCAAAGACCAAAGACTCGTGATTCATGTCATTAACATCTCAGTGAGTTCCGATATCTTCTCGTATGTAGTCTAGTGTAGTAACGCTTCCTTATGTAAGCGAAGGGCGGTGTCACGGCGTCTTGTACCTCAGAAGAAATCTCGGTTCGAAAATGTAGAACACGTTACCACAAAGAAAAACTGTTCGGTAACAATTTTAGTGGTCCACTCTTCACTTTTTGTGATGGAATAATTTGTTCCAATACAAAACTAATGATGTGTTGAGAATTGTGGGTTTGAACCTATTTTGACTTGGGCAAAGCCTCCTAGACTGTATCAGTTGTTGAGGTAAACACAAGTAAATTACTGAAATAAAATGAAATGAAATGGAGTTTAACGTCCTACTGTTCGGCTCCTAAACATGGCTAATGAAGACGGGCATACGCCATACAGTGTGCTACGACCTACTTTTATGCCTATTTCCAACTGGCGAGGGATCTTTTACGTACACGTCAATGTGTACCAGAGAGTGACGAGACCTCGGTTTTTCGTCCCATCAGAACGACTAAACAGCTGTCCTTGTCAAGCCCTCCGTCCTGCATCACTGACAAGGGGAAAACCACGCCGGAAAATAAGGATTAAGTTTCTCGGTCAATGCAGGGGTCGGAGACGCGACCTCCAGGCTATCTATCCAGCGTCTTACCCACTTTGCCACCGTGATCGCCAAGTAAATTACTAAATGTTAATGTGTATAACATTTATTTATGTAAGAATCATTACACGTGATTTCCATTCTAATAGATGTGGGCCTACTGACTTAAAATTTATAATAAATCCATGATCAAAATACGAATTTATGGAAATGCTAACAAGTGGTTCATCTATACACCTGTAATACCTGGCGTCTCTGTACTATGGCACCAGTTCTACTATACGGCCACCTATTTTTAGCTTTAGTCTACTCATATTTACGATAGTCCTATATGTAAGCTTACTACATGTAATAAGAAAGGTTACCTTGGTATTCACTGTCTGTGTAATCACTGGATTAATAGAATTATTGATAGCAGATCTTTTCACAAAATTTTTATTAGACGATTTAATCAAGCACCTTCTCAGACAGAACATCGAAATTCGTTTCACAGATGTAATTGTTCTGTGACGTAACAATACTATGGCGGGTCGTTTTAGGTAACATCTCATAGTAAGTGGTCAGAAAAAGTGTAGAATTCTTTTTGACCTCTGACCTCCAGAAATAAGTGGATACCTAACTGGTGTAGGAACGGGGTTTAACGTTTCCCCAAAATAACAGTAAAATCACGCTCGTGATAATAATTATTAAATATGTTTTCTTTAATTGCCTTTTCCTTCTTTATTGTGCATTTATTATTTTTCAAATCAGGCCGAAATAATGACCCCTTTTATCTCCCCATGTGGTACAACATTGCTCAGTATCGTGTGGTAAAAAAAATATTTTAATAAAAAAATGTCCGATTTTTCTAAACGCCCCCAAATCTTGCCGTGTCCATGATAATTTTTAAACGACCACATTTTCATAAGCAATCACTATGATGTCTCGACTTTAGAAGTTTCTTTGGATTGCCAACGATACTGACGCGATAAACCTTGCGAATTGGGCGCGAAGCATTATATTAAGTTTATGCTGGAGTACGAGCGAACGCTGTTGATATTCCGCGTTCCGCGACCTTCTGTTCTCGAGTTACCCCCACCCCACCCATCTTCATTTCTAGAAAACCTTGCGAATGCGATAGAGGCTACAGTTTTTAGAGGAATTTATTTTTCAAATCTGTGGTGAAGCTTTCGGGTCATAGCTCTCTTCAATGTATGCCCCTTGACCGGAAACTGTGTGCGCGTTATAGGCTACAGTGATTAACAGACTTAACCTATTTCAAATTTGGTGGGAAGCATTTGGGGTCATTGGAGGACGAACCTTATCGGTATTCAGGATCCCACGAATCTTTCGTTGCGAAAAGCTTGTGAACGTGATAGAGGTTTCAATTTCTAATAGATTATTCTCGTATTCGATGTGAACTATTGGGACAACGAGTGGATGAGCTCTATCGATTTTCCCTATTCTCCGTCCATCTCTTGCAAAATGTGGACATATGTTGCATGGTAACCGCTTGTTTGGTTATAAAACTGTAAGCGAGAATTTGTTCTGATCACGACCAATTGTCACAATTTCAGAACACCCCTTGTAGGATCGAAAAAGTGACGGAAGGAGTAAAATTGAACATATTATCAAGCTCTGCACAAAGTTTTGGAAATCGTGTTTCTGGCAATCAAACCTAAATCTTCGGAAACCGTTCTTCACCAACAAAACCATAAAATATGCGCTTTTCCATTGAGGCCCCATTGGACCGCAACTTTTTATTGTGCTCGCACTAGGCTGCATCAACTTGGGTTATGGTCCAATCGGGCCGTAACTTCTTGGTTATGGCCGTAGTCCAGCTCTGAACGCCAGTCTCGTTACATTCGCCTGTACGTCCAGAGACCGTGTACTTGACTCCTTGGCGAAAAAGTTTGAGTTCCCAGTCAATTTTACTGGGCAACTTTTTACTGATAAACGGTCGCGTGTCAGTCCCTGTGGACGCCTGACAAATGTAAATGAACATCTTAGTGAGAAAATAAGGCCTTGCTTACCCCGCTAGAACCAGTATGAGAGACACAATACGCTGTTAAAAAACACATCCCTCTCTTCACTCGGCAAATCTCGGCAGATTCCGTAAACTACATCTAGCCTCGGAATATGCCGAGATTTGCCGAGTGTCATACAGCCGAGTTTAGATTGTCCGAAATCTGCCGTGGTTTGCCGAGTGCCCTCTCTTCTATCCGATTTGCTCGACTTCATTGAAAGGGTAACGCACAAATTTACAAACTCAGGCAAAAAGATGAAACGAAATTTAGGTAAGCCGGGTGAAAAAATTCGGATTTTCGAAAAGAATTTGATTGTAAATTATCGTAATTGGTCTAAGCAAAGCAATAAATGATTGAAGATTCTGAACTTTTCAAAGATTTAAATTTTTTCTCCCAGGCATACCTAAATTTCGTTTCATCTTTTTTGCCCGAGTTTGTAAATTTGTGCGTTACCCTTCTATGATGCCTTCACTGAAGTCGGGCAAATCGGATAGAAGAGAGGGGTGTGTTTTTTAACGGCGTGTTGTGACTCTCCTCATACTGGTTCTAGCGGGGTAAGCAAGGTCTTATTTTCTCACTAAGATGTTCATTTACATTTGTCAGGCGTCCACAGGGAATGACACGCGACCGTTTAGCAGTAAAAAGTTGCCCAGTAAAATTGACTGGGAACTCAAACTTTTTCGCCAATCTGAACGTCTATTTCCCCTGTCATCCGCCTCTCTTGCTAAATGTGGACGTATCTTGCATTTCAACGGTCTAACGCGAGGTATTTTGGCCTAAATGCCAGGGACAAACATTTTCTCCCCGCGTTTCTATATTTGGTCTTCTTTTTAAAATCCTTTTAAAAGGCTTTTAGCACGCAATATACTATAGAAATCAGTTATTGTCAACAGTTTCCGCAGATCTGCTTACTTTCATGCAGTACCAATCAGAAAGAAAAATTAAAACAAAACGTTCGAAATTCACGATCTGAAAATTGTTCAATACGCCCCAACTAAAGAGTTCCAGCAAGAACTTTGAAATGTGTTGTCAAACCGAAGGACAACTCCATTATGTTTATACAATTTCAAAAAATGACCTGAAAGATGTATCCGCAAATCGCGTTCGAAATTTTCCATCTAATGAACAGCATCACCGGGCAGATAAATCAGAAATTTTATGTAGGCTACAAAAATTTCAAATTTCGATTAGGGTTTATTCCCAATGATCAATTGAACACTCTTGCAATTTGTAAAAAAAAATAATTGTTGTGAATACGTTTCGCAGTAATAACGCTCCACTTGCCTCATATATCAATAACGACCCAACCCCGCATAGGCGTAGGAGCTCAAAGTAATTCAGGGGGGCATAACAGAAAATTGCCCGAAATCAATATAATATAATCAATATAGTATATATATCGAAATCAACATGCTCAATATATAGTATATTATATTGATTATATATAATCAATATAATATAATTTTTCGGGCATACCTATCACAAAAGAGCTTCGGGCATATTTTCGGACATGCAGTGGACAATAAAAAGACGAGAAAATACTTTTTGGGCAGTGTGGATCTCATAGAAATAAGTTAGTTATATTTTTTCTCTAAACGTTAATAGAAAAAAAAAGGTCGTCTATGCAACCCCGCACCCGGAATCAGTGCTGCAGTCATTGGCATACAACACCAGAGAGTCTAAGTATTCTGCACAATAGAGTAATAACATTTTGTTTTGTTTAGATTTTCTTTATTTTCTCTGCACTTATTTACCAGCTTCTTGCTTGGCGGCCTGTTCGGCCAAGACTTGGATCTTCTTCAGTTCAGCTTCCATGGCACATTTCAAAGCCTTATCTTGATGACTTTCTGTGCATGAGGCAGAGGTCTTGGTGATAGCATTTTCACTGACTGTGGCTTTGCATCTCTCTGAATGTAAGAATACGTTTATGATATTTTAGGTAACGAAAATAAAGAATTAACGGACAAATTTGAAACATTGAAATGGTCCACAAAAGAAATTTGCATTTTCCTTTAATAGATCAATAGTTCCCAAGAATAATTTTTCGAAGGAAAAACAAAAGTACTATATATATAATGGACGTTTGACATGTGGCCGAGTTATGCTTTTCATGGGTGGCGCTTTTTCCAGAAGCTCAAAACCTCGCTTGTGTAACTTACAGGAATGCCTCATTAGAAAGCATGGCAAGGATCCACTTGTAACATCCGAGATAATGACCAAGAAAGTGTTTAAAGGGGGTACAACTGTTAAAAACAGGAGCTGTCCACTAGCCAGTCAGACAAGTGTCTCGGCGACGAAACCTCTAAAGAGATAAAAGTCAAATAACCCACTTACCATGTGGAACGATGCTCTTGATGAATCTCTTTCCAAAGTGAAGTTTGCATTTTTCAACGCGATAGTGAAGTTTCAAAGTTGAATTAGGAACAGTAATCTTTAAAATATAAAAATATGTAGATTTATTGTAGTTTCGGATTATTACTAACTACAGGTAACTAACTATAACATGGCTAATCTCTTTCAAAACTAACACCCAAGGAACTGAACCTGTAACTCTATATAATCTATAATGTTTAAATTAAATTATAATTCAGTATTGGTTCATTTTAATCCATATTGATGTTGTTATCTTATCTTGAAAGTATGGTATCCTTAAAGCCAATATTTAAAATGGACAAAGAAACATATGCCCAAGAAGACAGTGTGGGAGTAATGGCTGATTCTCTAACGACAAAATTTAAAATAAAAAAGAAACCCCTATTCAGAATGGACTATATACGCATATTTCACGTAAATCACTTCATTTACTCAGGATTAAACCAATATGTACTTTTAGATCTAATTTTACTATTTTAAGGTTCCAAGAAATAGAGCTATATTTCTTGTTTTCCATTTTTTGCGTCACTTCCTTTTCTTTAAATCTTCGTAGCGCATCTACCGTAGCAATTATCCGTGGCTTAAAATTATATATGGAATGCATTCAACCAGTTCCTAAAGTCCATCGTCGTCATATTCAAACCTCATAATCAGGGACAGATTATCTCTTTTGCAAATGCTTCTCTATCAATGGATGTATCGGAGGGTCAATACTGATGACAAAGTTAAATGAATGCCATATCATTGCTGTTTAAAACATGAAATTGAAATATACTCACATCTCCACTCTTGCCCTTGAATAGAGCAGTTACGGTACCAATAGCTTTACCAATCCAGTCACTGATGTGGAGTTTGTCCAACAAAAGATTAGATATAATTGGCGCAACACCAGCTAAAAGACTAATTTGACGTTTCTCCTCTTTCTTGGCATTGATGGCCACAGCACACAACAGAACGACAAGACCTATAGGGAACGGGAAACATGGATTTAAATAGTTTCATTTAATTTCTAATTTTGACACAGTGCTATTCGCGAGCACAGGGAAGTCTACTCTACTGCGGTTTTTTATGGTTGCGGAGGCTCGATCCCAATGGCAAAAGTTCTCTCCCCCCCCCACCTATCCCTCTCTCTGTTATATTGACGAAATTCGAAGAATATCGATACTTGAATTAATTCATCCAGAATATAGGTGTTTTCCAATACTTACATAAAACCTTCATGACTGTTTTTGTGATGAATCTAGAACGACTGAACTATATAGGACGGATTCTTGTTTTATATAGGTCTATCAAAACGTGTCAGATGGGTTTGGCGGTGCCGTGCGAAACCACAGCTGAGATTAAAACAATACTGATAATTAGATTTTCTATGTTTTAGCTGACTTTGATTTGTGAAACATGCTAACGTTTTTAATATGGCCAGATCTCTTTAATTTGGTATCCCGTTTATCAGAACCTTGCGCTCATATGATTTCCATTTTGTTATGCATATCTTAATTTGATCACCAAGATGAATATTGTATATATTAGTAAAAAGCACGGACAGTATCTTGGAATTTCTATGATCCACTGCCTGGAAGGCGGTGAATGGAGACGGAGAGCAAGGTGACTTTTTTTTAAAAGCAGTCCGTGTTGTCGCTGGGTGTCAGACCTTACTCAGATCATCTTTTTTTATTATCCTGGGACCGGTTGCTCAAAACTAAGTTTTGAGCATCCGGCCCCTGAACATTGGAAGCTATAATTATAGTTACCTCCCTTGCGCCAATAACTATACACTGTAAAAATTATCTTAAAGCGAAAATCAACAACCCCACACCGCCAGTATGGTTGGTGACACACATTTGTGGAAATGACCTACTTAACTAAATGGAATTTGTTATCGGTAACTAGTATTGGGATGGTTATCTACTTTAGAATCGAATCCGCATAGTGCTACACACGTGATGGTTTTATTTTAAGTCAAGAGACTGTATATATTGCGTTCACACGGACTAAAAACGAAATCAGCTTAAAGCAGCTTAACCTCTAACGGAATATTATCAATAATATTCAATTCTAATAAAAATACGAATATAGAATCCAATATTGGTCGATTTCAATCGGATAGAGATGGGTATATGTCTGGGGTCGACACTTCGTTGGGGAGAGGGCGCAAATTACCTAAGTACATATTACATTCAAATGGGGGAACTTTGAATGTGTATGGACTACCCTTCTTGGGAGAATTTTATTTCAATAATAAGCAGTATTAGTAAAACCGGGGGAACCTGGGAAAACCCCCGAGGTTGGACAGGCGACCATACTCGTTGTCACGGGCAATTGGGGAATCGAAATGACTTTGTGTCAGACCTTATGATACAACGCGCACGCGCTAACCATTCGGTCATCCAACTCCAAGATACAAATCACCGGATGACGCCTCCCCAAATCCCGTGTAAAGCAGTTTATATCTCACCACATGGAGAGGGTTTAACCAGCGCCGGATTAACCACGGGTGAAAGTGAGTCCCAGGCCCTTCTACATCAGCGCCCCCACCTCCCCTAGAAAAAAATCTCAGTTTCGCAAAATGCGACATAGGGTCCCCGAGAATTCGATGTATTCCTGAGATGCCACTTCGTTCTTTCAACTGCCTGCTGTTGGTCGCCTGCAGGCCGTAATTCATAACTGGTTTTCTTGAAACTTTGAATACTTTTATTTCTTATACCCCAGGGATGATACCTGTGGCTTATGTTGCATGCCCGACCCACGGGGACAGAGTCACTCTGAAGTTTTGTGTATGTGTCTGTTTGTCACCTACATGCAGCAATTCCATATTGATCGTCTTGAAACTTGCGTACTTATACCTTATACCCTAAAGATGATAACTTTTGTTTCTAGTGCCTGGCCGACCCCCCAAGAGCAGTGCCGTGCACAATCTTTATAATTGCCCGTTTTTGGCCTACGGACCGCCATTCTGATTGTACCGTCTTGAAACCCTAAGGATGACCTGTATTATTTTTGGTGTATGTCCGTCTTGTATCATGGTATGGTTCTTATAGTATTCGACTTTCGTCAAATTAAGCTCAGATCGGTTACTATGTCGTAACATTACAGCTTTCGCCTTCGTGGATGTAACTCGCCCTGGGAGACTTACATGCAGAGGTTGTGAGAAAATGCCCATACTAAAGAAGACATATTATGCTGAAGGAGCTATGCCATACCCTATGATTAAAGTCATAAAGAAGAATGAAACTCTATATAATGATATATATAATGATAGCCAAAAGACCATATCTGCAAATTCCTGGTCGAGTGGCTTATGATTGATTTCATCTGGTGTTGGTGAAAAAGGTGTGGATTTTGCATGGACAGTTTTAAAATCAGTATGTATAGATTACACAAGAAAGTAACTGATCAGGGGCCTGTTTCACGAAATGTTAACTAAGATAATTTTAGTAATTTGATTGGATAATATTACATTGATTTTAGTGCTTAGCCAATCAAAATTGAAGTATTTACTTAAATTTGGATTTTTATCTTTAGTTAAAATTTCGAGAAACAGGGTCCAGAAGGTTTTATCTCTAGTCTGTATAAACTGATAAAATAAGAGGTAAACAACATAGTATAGTGCCTCACACACTCGGCAAACCTCGTAAGATTTCGGACAATCTAAACTCGGCTGTATGATGAATTCCGCCATATTGGAACTACTTTAAAGGTCCCGGATGAAACATGGCTGCGCCCATTCCAAACACAAGTTGGCGACCTATTTGGCTAGCGACCTATTCGACCGATCCAGCTGTAAGATAATGACGAAATTACACTTCTATTCTGAGCTGAAGGAATGGATAAAAAATAATATATTCTACTTTCATTTGATAGACATAACGTTGGATTTTATTGGTTGATAAATAGAGACTGTTGTCTTTACTCTAAATAGGTTTCCAACGAACAGGTTGCAGCTCGATCGGTCGAATAGGTCGCTAGCCGAATAGGTTCCCAATTTGTGTAATAGCGTCAAGTTTTCCTGTTAAAGTAAACCGGTAGCCGCATCGCAAATGTATGGGCGTAGGTACATATCACTTACTGTCATACATCCGAGACTAGATGTAGTTTACGGAATCTGTCGAGATTAGCCGAGTGGTGCCGCACACACAGAACTGACCTTGTGTCTACGGAGCTAATATATAACAGCTAACTACAACTACCGTTCGCTTGTTTCTAGGGAAACTTGCCTGTCAAACGTCGGCTATTTTTAATGTCGGCTCAACTCTTGTTTCCTCAGAAATTTGTGGAAAGTGATTTAAGATGAAAGTATTGATCGTCTCCAAACAGTATTGTTTACATTGTATCCGTGTTGATAGCCTTGTTTGTCACACAATTAGTTTTTTTCTGCAATATTATTGGGCATTCTAAAATCGTGAGTCATGACGTAACGTTATGTAAACATGTTTGGCACAATTTGGATCTCTGTTTTAAGGGACAATAACACTCTTGCTGGCTTGGCAGCCCCAGAAAATAAATAATAGCCTTATTCTAAGTACTAGATGTTTAAGTGTCCTACCTGTTGTGTAAATTATCCATTACGACCTATTTTACTTGTCCAGAGGGTTCGAAAATATTTTAAATCAAAGTCACATTTGAAAAGGTTTACGTTAGACTTTTCAAATCAATTAGTTGAATTTTTCCAATTTTTTAAATAAGGTGTGTTAAGATGAAATTTATATCATCAATTTGGAATATTGTAAAATAATACAATTTGTTGACCAGAATGAAGATTGGAACATATTATTTAGTTACAACAAGAGTGTTATTGGGGCTTTAAAGCACGCAGTTAGCTATTGGTTGAAATATACAGCTCGACCTCATTTTGCGACTGTCTTGCGATCCTGGATGTCACCATGGATTTTACATCGTGTTTCCTAATATTAGTGGGTGAGATTGACCCATGATTCCAACACAGTGTATGGATATGGAAAACACATTTTTCTGTAAAGTAGCAGGATTTTTTTGGGACGAATGGTCGGAGAACGCTAGATCGGAGACGGTCCTACGCAAATTATGACGTCATATGTGGATTGTAGGTTAGGGTAAAGGTTAGGCTTGGCCAAGGGTTAGGGTTAGGGCTAGCCCTGTTTACATCTTGTGACTTTGACGAAATCAACAGGTCCTAGACCTTATCCTAACCCCAACCCACAATCTATATCTGACGTCATGTGTGCTGAATTGCATAGGACCGTCTTCGATCTAGCGTTCTCCCGAATGGTGGGGACCAAAGACTATGGCCGAATTTGGATTACCTGGTATTTGATGTCACTGAACCAGGTTATTTCGAGGACAATCTGATTTATAGAAAGGGAATCGTTGCCAACATGAAATGCTCTGCTAAAATGTCCTTTTAATTGACTATATGTAACAAGTACAATGTACAAAGTCCTAATAACGGTAATGATAAAGTTAAAATACCTCTAAGGCGAAAGTTAAATCTAAAACGACAAATGTAATGTGTCCTGATAAATGTCTTATTGCAAAAATACTGCTTTTTTGACGCGTCAACATTTTACATTTCACTCATTACATTTTACATTTGGTCTCTGTCGTATCTCATTTTGTCTTTAACGCTTTCTACATTGTATCTTACGCACAGCCCTGTCTTTGATATTATGAAAATGTAGGATATCACGCGACTTATTAAAATATACGGAAACTACGCCGAGATCAACCTGGCGCACTATGAGCCAGCACACTATAAGAAATTTACTTAAACGGGTTAAATCGCTAATATTTGGAACATAGAAATTGACACAAATGGGTCGCAACGCATGTAAAAATGTAATATGAATGTATATAAACTCATTTACATTTAATCCATTTTTACTCTAATTTCAAATCAATCAAGCCTATGTTCGGCGAAATACGCCAGAAATCTTAATCGAATGGAATTCTTTAGCGTCTGGTTATTCCAGTCGATATAATATTTATTGCGCATGCTCCCCCGATAAGAATGGCGTTAGTCTCTTTCGTGAATATTTTTCTGGATGCGTTGTCGACCATTGACTAGATTATCCGGTCTTTTACAATATCATAAACAGCATCTAAGGGAGGTAACTCGTCCTAAAACAATATGATGACGCCCATGAAATTAATTTAAGAATGCCATTTCAAATGATCCATTTGATTGCATGCCAGTTCAATATCCAACACTCTTATTTTCTTACATGCGCGAAGTCAATTGACCCCAAGTTCAGGTTTCAATTTAAGCGGTATCGCATCGCAAAAAGCGACTCAAATCGCGGTAAAGGCGATATAATTATTTTATTCATTAGCCCAAAATTGCTTTCAAACTTGTGAAGTGCGATTCATTATATTTTGGATGAATGTGGAGTATATTTAGACCTACGAAAGAATCAATTTATAAATGCAGGACTAACTTGTTTAATATTCCAAGTTGTGGTCGTGATTAATTTGAACCAGTTTTTAATCACGTGTTTATAAAATGTTACTAAAAATAGAATAAAACAACGCAGTATAGTATGATTGGTTAACTTAACTGAAAACTAAAAGTAGACATCTTGCGAGACGCGTGAAACAAGCCATTTTAGATGATATTTGATGCTTATGGCATATTCTCGGGTTGATAATATTTTGAAGGCGGAGAGGGGGGGATATTTAAATAAAGAAAAAAACAAGCAAAGCCACGTCTACAAATATTTCGATTGGAATGGTTTAACTTAAAGTACGTGTAGTTTTGTTTTAGACGATTAGGGCGCCCGATATCGTGGAGAGATGGTAACTGAATTTTTTTTTTTACCTTCATCCGTGCATAAGTCGAAGCCGAGTATACAACGACGGCCGGTTTCGGAGGAAAAAAGTATCCACTTATACACCGAAAAATCAGAATTGCAAATTTTTGTGATGTTGGCTACGTTTTACTGCTCCTCAAATCTGAGCAAATGCTATTCAAATTTTGAATTGATTAGCCAAAATGTGAATGAATCTGTCACAAAAATTTGCTACTCATTGGTTTTAGACTAAATTGCACCCTGCCCAAGTTACTTCCGGTTAAACAAAACCCTGAAAAAATGCGTATGGAGTCCTGTGAGCTTCGGAATAAAATAAGAAAAAAACATCGTCTGCACAACTTCCAATTACCAAGATATATTCGAAATGAATGTTTAACCATGTGTAAGTTATTTTGTATCAATACGGTTAGTTGTCAGTAGCTACATGTTTCGTTCGTATAAAAATTAAAAGGATACCTATGAATCAACCACATTAGAACCCAAACTGCCGGTTACGCATGGGCAATGGACTTTGCGTCAAATATTGACAACGTTCCCACACTCGGCTAATCTCGACAGATTCCGTAAACTACATCTAGTCTCGGATGTATGACAGTAAGTGATATGTACCTACGCCCATACATTTGCGATGCGGCTACCGGTTTACTTTAACAGGAAAACTTGACGCTATTACACAAATTGGGAACCTATTCGGCTAGCGACCTATTCGACCGATCGAGCTGCAACCTGTTCGTTGGAAACCTATTTAGAGTAAAGACAACAGTCTCTATTTATCAACCAATAAAATCCAACGTTATGTCTATCAAATGAAAGTAGAATATATTATTTTTTATCCATTCCTTCAGCTCAGAATAGAAGTGTAATTTCGTCATTATCTTACAGCTGGATCGGTCAAATAGGTCGCTAGCTAAATAGGTCGCCAACTTGTGTTTGGAATGGGCGCAGCCATGTTTCATCCGGGACCTTTAAAGTAGTTCCAATATGGCGGAATTCATCATACAGCCGAGTTTAGATTGTCCGAAATCTTACGAGGTTTGCCGAGTGAACGTTCCCAGTCCCTCCGTACATTGAAGACTAGGAGGTTCTGGGTGACCGAGACTAGAATGGCATGGGGATATCTCTATCCTCGATCTATGAGGATAGAGATGTTTAAATACAGGTCTTAATTCCAAATATCATGTTACCTGTAACTCAAAAGCACGTTCATAGCCCGTTTCCAGTATGTAAATAATTTTCTGGCGCATTCAAATTTGCATACCTTAAAAAACGTCGGGTGGTACGGTGAGAAACTCTATTAAATGACAGTGGTAGCTGGGGTAGGGGTATTTAAAGTAAAAATACGGGTCTGAATTCGAAATAATCATGTAAGGTAGGTATCACTGACAAGCACGTTCGTTGCTCTTTTCTATGGAAGTATATTGCGGCCATTTAGAGGGCGAGTTGTTGAGAGAGGAAAAGTCGAGAGAGCGAGAAGTTGAGGGCGAGGGTGCGAGAACGTGAGGAGACAGGGCGAGAATTCGAGGATCCCAAGAACACGAGATTATTCTGACTTACCAGTCAAACAGTTCCTAATAAAAGCTGTGGTATTTGAAAGGGATAATTATGAAAAAGATTGCCTAAAATAGAATTAAACCACCACGGTATTCACTTACGACTTCAGAGGGTCCAAGGCGTTTTCATACGAGTGAGTTCGTAAGCCCTCGAGAACTAACGACGCAGCATGCAAAACGTGAATCACCTCGATATCGGAGTGCATTTGAACTTCTTGGACGATTTGACCATGTATTACTTCGCACACTAATTGGCGAAAGCATATCCTTCGCGCGAGACAATCACCCGGATTTTGCGAACAAAAATACGGCCGCGTTTGACATTAGTATAAACGATTTCATTATTAATGAGTGTAAACGGTTCTTAACTTTTGAGGAAACGTAAAATGTCTTAGTTGGAATAAAAGTCCAGACAGGGCACCAGAACCCGGGTACCAGGGTATACAAATGGTACCTTGCCCTTTTCTGATGTATACATGTATACCGGTGCCCTTCAACCTTTTTACTTGTCTATTCATTTTTAAATGATAGCTGTGTAATTGCTCTCGGGTCGGTCGCGAACCGGCTCTCGCATTATCAGGCTTTTGTCTCTTTCATTATCCTGTCTTTTAAAGGGTTTTATGTTGGAATTTGGAACGCTAGAGGCACTCTAAACAGCGTTCTCGGAATTGGCGAATTTCAAAATTTCCTAGCGGCCTATCTTTGGTACCCTGGCCCTCGCGCCATTCCGGCGCCCCTGAGTCCAGAGGTATACATGTATGTTATTCCGAAACTAAATTCTGACTGATTACAACACCATGGAACTTATATATTTGTTTCCAAAAAAACAAAATAAGAAGTTTAGAGTTCATTTGTAAGTAATGCCGAATTCTTAATGAAAACTCGTTGTTTCGGCCTGAACCCTTGATCAGATTCTATTTTGTCCTAATTGTTTTAGTCAATTGAATTCCATCACATATGGTAATTCGTCAAAATCCGGAATCAATAGAATTTCCAGAACAAGTAGACTACTAACAGTGCAAAGTTAATTCTATTCCACGCAGTAAACAGCTAGTCTCTGGACTCAACTAGATAGAAAAATATTAAATTGGCTTGGTTTTCAATAAAAATTGGGGTAAGGGTAATTTTATCTTAAAAAAAATAAGATGTTTAGATTCTGTGAATACAAATACATGTATACAACTTTCAAAAATATGTTTGAACAATAAGTTCTTTTAACGACGTACGCCACGGAAACATCTCTATAAGACTGTCATCTACATCAACTACCCCTAGATGACGTTTCTGTTTTGACCGAACAATTATAGATATATTTTATATATTCACGAGATAGGCGGGGATAATGTTTAACCATTGGAAGGTTTTTTAAAACTCATACACTGCATGGTAGAACTGAAGACGATATTAGGTTCAAACATATTTATATATAACTTTACTTATTTTTTTAAAAAAAAACTTCGATAACGATGAGTAGTAACTGTTTTTATGAATAAATTATAAATTGTTATGACTGCTTTAAATATAACAAGCCAACAGTGAGACTGATGTCCCCCGCCGAAATCTCAAAATAAATAGATGACACATATTAATTAATCGCACATTTATTTTTTTCAAAAGTATCGAGCAATCAAACTGTACACGAAGTGCCATCACTTACTATCAGACAAAATGAAGATTATCTTGTCCCAAAGCGACAATGGAAGTGATTAGCCCTACTTAGCTTCAGCTCGAAATGTTAATCATTGAACTCAGTCAACTCAAGACACTCACCTAATGAACATCTACATCAAGGTTAAACTTAGCTTCAGCTCGAAATGTTAAACATTGAACTCAGTCAACTAAAGACACTCACCTAATGAACATCTACATCAAGTTTAAACATTCTACCTCAAATAGAAACAGAGTTGTTGACCAATCTTGACCAATCAAATTGTTTGTCAATTCTTAGCCTAAGCAGAAAATTCTTAGGGTAATGATATAATGAACCCATATTCTGAGTTTCATCGCTCTCACTTCATTATATCCAAAGTTATTGTGCCCCAAAGCATCAGCCAATCAGATTGCTTATCTCTGCTCACTGTAAGCAGAAAATGTTCATCATTGAACTCCATCAAGGCATTCACCTAATGAACGCCTACACCAAGTTTGAACATTCTAGCTCAGTAAGAAAGGGAGTCATTGTGTTCTAAAGTCTCGGCCAATCAAATTGCTTATCGCTCTGCTTACCCTAGGCAAACAATGTTCATTATCGAACTTAGTCGAGGTATTGATGTAATGAAACTATACATCAAGTTTCATCACCTTCACTTAATTAGAACTTCAGTTATCTTGTCCCAAAGTATCAACCAATCAAATTGCTTATGTCTGCCTACCCCAAGCAGAAAATGCTCATCTTCGAACTCCATCAAGGCATTGACCCAATAAGCACATAAACCAAGTTTGAACATTTTAACTTAATAAGAAGGAGAATTATTGTTTTCCAAGGTCTCGGCCAATCAAATTGCTTATCGCTCTGCCTACCCTGAGCAGAAAATGCTCATTATCGAACTTAATCAAGGTATTACCGTAATGAAACTATACACTAAGTTTCATCACTCTCACTTAATTAAAACTAAAGTTATCGTGTCCCAAAGAATCAACCAATCAAATTGCTTATCTCTGCTTACCCTAAGCAGAAAATACTCATCTTCGAACTCCATCAAGGCATTGACCTAATAAGCATATACACCAATTTTGAACATTTTAACTCAATTAGAAGGAGAGTTATTATGTTCCAAAGTCTCAAGCAGAAAATGCTCATCTTCGAACTCCATCAAGGCATTGACCTAATAAGCATACACTCCAAGTTTGAACATTTTAACTCAATAAGAAGGAGAGTTATTGTGTTCCAAAGTCTTGACCAATCAAATTGCTTATCGCTCTGCTTACCCTGAGCAGAAAATGCTCATTATCGAACTTAGTCAAGGTATCGCTGTAATAAAATTATACACCAAGTTTCATCACTCTCACTTAATTAGAACTAAAGTTATCGTGTCCCAAAGCATCAACCAATCAAATTGCTTATCTCTGCTTACCCTAAGCGGAAAATGCTCATCTTCTAACTCCATCAAGGCATTGACCTAATAAACACATACACCAAGTTTGAACATTCTAGCTCAATTAGGAAGAGAGTTATTGTGTCCCAAAAAGTGTGACGGACAGACGGACAGACAGACAGACGGACGAACCCATTTTAATAGTCCCCCAACTTTCTTCCAAAGGCGGGGGACAAAAACAAAACAATTTGGTTCACGGAAGTCCCCCCTGGTCTCCCATACTTTAGACTGGTTCATATTTAAAGCTCGGCCGTAATTAGGTATATTTGAAAACTGACTATTACTAATTTCTATTTTTAGATGCTTACGCACAAGGTCGTGGTTATCGAATGATAACATTCAGAGACACCTTTCGTGAATTTTAAACTGCTGACACGACACCTTAATATAAACTCACCTCTGTATGCATGAACCTGAAAATCACAGGACAGTTAAGTTTTCTTTTATATCAAAATTCGCTGAAATGTGTTGATGATATTGATATACAATACATGCACGAGCGTGTAGTTCCAAACTGCCTCAGTGAATTGTGCGGCCGAAGTACAATCAATAAATCTGCATTATCGAGACATTTCAGTGGGATCCGGGGAGTTTTTGAAAACAAAACACACAAACAAAAGAAAAATATTGGAAGAATTTCGATGAATTTTTGACTGATATCCCTTCAGACAAATAAGAATCAGTGATGCAGGACGGAAGGCCTGACAAGGACAGATGTCTAGTCGTTCGGATGGGACGAAAAACGGAGGTACCGTGTAAACATTGGTATGCACGTAAAAGATCACATGTGACAGGATTTCGATATAAGAGTAGGCCGCAGTGCCGCTGTCCGGGCAAAATTTCCTAATAGCACACTGCATGGCGTATATGCCCACTTCATTAGATGAGTTCGGAGCAGAACGTTAAATTTCATTTCATTTCACAAGTAAGAATGCTAGTTG
Source organism: Patella ulyssiponensis (assembly GCA_963678685.1). Taxonomy (NCBI): domain Eukaryota; kingdom Metazoa; phylum Mollusca; class Gastropoda; family Patellidae; genus Patella; species Patella ulyssiponensis. Next base: position 47,251,473 of record OY783229.1, on the reverse strand, counting down.
TACGTGACAAGGATTAGGGTCGCATGTCCAATCTCGTGGGTTTTCTTGGGGTCCTCCGGTTTCCTCCCACTGCTAAAGACCGCTATACGCGCAAGCGATTTATTGAAATAAAATTAAGCCATGTGTTAGTCCCGAAATGACCTAGTATGTGCCTAGTGGACGTTAAACCCCATCTCCCTCCCTCCCCACTCTCTCTCTCTCTCTCTCTCTCTCTCTCTCTCTTCAGATTAATATATAGCCTACTTTACAGCTATTAAGAAAGAATGTCTATCCCTGAAAATGAAAGAAATGCATCCACAAATAACCTTTATTATAATAATGCAAATATGAACGCTAATGGTTATTAGACTTAAATAGAGCAATGTAAAATATCCACAGACCAGGTCAAATACTCGCGCTGAATAGACTGGTTACCCAGTTATATTTACTCAATCAATATTTATGTAAAGTGACGTCAGTGTAAATAAAGGATATCAAAATGTCACGTGAATAGTATCACAAGACGGTGATCACACAAATCGTATATAGAGATAATCGTTCTACGTACGGTGCAGTAACAAAGTATAATCGACAGTAAGAGGACCTATCATATTAATTAGGTATGTAATAGTACACGCAAGGTTATTTACTTATGAGCAACAGTCTTTCCTTAAATCTGGGAATTTAGATAAATGCTGTCAAAACAATAACTGGCATTTGGGTTGGCGAATTGGCTATCCCAATTACGTCATTATATACTGCGATCGGAGAATATTAAACACCGGAAATCACCTATAAACACCGGAATTCACATTAAGAAAAATCAGAATTCGCCGTCATGACAATTGCATTTAATTATATTTTACAGACTGATAGCTCGCGTTCACTGAGACTGGAGTAAGTAAAAGTAGAACTTTACGTATTCACGCCGGCCAATTTGGACACACACGAAATGTAAACTTTCTTTCTAGCACTATACGTACATAATCAATCAATCCTCTTAAACTTAGTCGATGTCTTTACATCGTGTTACGTGTTGTTTTATTTTAATTTGATTCTCTGGCTTATTACTTTAATTATTATTCTTAACATCAATTCTCAATATTTGAAATGTGGTTAATATTACACTATGTATTAGATTTTATTCATTACCAGTTTCATTGTGTATCGTATTATTAATAGTTGCCGTTATTATAATTTCAGTTGAGTTATAATCATGAGTAAAACGGGTCCACCACAAGATAATGATGTGGAAAGGGCTCTGCAGCAACAACAGCAAGGGATTTATTACCATCAACAACCTCAAAATGGTTACCAAGCACAACCACTACAAAATGGCTACCAAGGACAGCCACTTCAAAGTGGCTACCAAGCGCAGCCATTGCCACAAACCAATTCAATCCAACCGAGCTACTTAACGCACCAAGGACAGCAGATGAGCGGTGGATTGCAAGCCCAAATCACCATTACCCCGATTAAAGCAATCGAAAAGTCAGTTGTCGATGCCTATATTCTGTGCTTCGTTCTTGGGCTGACTGGAGCCCATCACCTATATCTAAGACGTCCCTGGTTCTTCGTTGCCTATCTATTTACCTTTGGTTTACTTGGAGTGGGGTGGCTTGTCGACATGTTTAGGATACCATGTTTAGTCAAAGACTGCAATGAAAGATTGAGAGATGCCTCAAAAGAGAAGATCAGGAAAAAAGTTGATGCTTATCTTCTTTGGTTTCCCTTTGGACTTTTAGGTATGTTTATTATATTATTGGTGGTTGGCTCCAATTAATTTAGCACAGGATAACAATGTAATACGTAGCTTTATTCAACTTAATCGCCAGCATCAAACTGCACGTGATATTTTAATTACTTTCGCTAGCACATATTTGTCCATTACGTTTACATTGATCTCTGACATGTAACAAAATTATAGATCTCCAAATGCTATTCACACCAGACCTATAATAACATATATATATATTTGAGAAATAGGCTGTTACCAATCCATTAGATAACTCGCTCTTGAAAATATTTACATATAAGAATTACTGATATTAAATTGAACAGTATCCTCAATATCTAATGTTGAAATTGTTCTTCTTCTTCAGGTTTTCATTTATTCTATTTACGTCGACCAGGTCAAGGATTGCTGTACTTTTTTACTTTCGGCCTGTGTGGAATTGGTTGGTTGGTTGATCTGTTTCGTATCCCATATTTGGTCAGGGATTGCAATGAAAACCCATGTGGGCATCAATATGAAAGGAAGTCCATGTTTGCCAGCTTCATTCTTTGCATTTCACCCTTGGGTATTCTCGGTGCTCACCATTATTATTTGAACCGACCTTACTGGGGTATTCTCTACACGCTAACCTTTGGTCTGTTAGGAGTCGGGTGGGTGGTGGATTGGTTCCGTTGGTACAATCTGGTACAAAGAACAAGAGAGATTGATGAAGGTGCAAGAGATGCAGGGATCAGATATATGGACGACATTTATCTGTTGTGGTTCCCATTAGGGTGGATGGGACTTCATCATTTCTATCTCAGACGTTACATATGGGGATTCATCTACTTTTTCACATTTGGTTTATTGGGTGTCGGCTGGTTGATTGATTTCTGTCGTCTGCCCTGTTTGTTGAAAGAACATAATTTATATTTGACTGAGAACAGAAACTTGACCCAAGCTGCACAGAAACAGTTGAACTATGGGCAAGTTAACACAAGAACTGGTGGTGATAATTTAGTGACAACAAGAACAAACGATGGCGTCATCATGAATCAACAGCCACAGCAACCATATCAACCCCAACAACCAATGTATTATGGTTCTACGGTTGTACCTGGCGTTGTAATGGGTCCAAACGTTACACAGATACCAAACACTACAATACCATATCCACAATATCCTACACAAATCGTATATGTCCATCCAGGACAAAACTTCCAGCCAGGATATTATCAACAACCGCAGCAGCAATCGACATCACAACAACCCAGTAAGTCTAGAATACGTTTTATACACATTATATAATCAAATACACAACTTTTGCTTTAAGGCCCTCTAAAATGAAACACTCATTCAGGTAACCAACCGTGAACATAGGCTCATTCGCACGGGTCTCGAAAACCTCACTGTATCCCTGTATTGTAGCCTACATATATATAAGTAAGTAAAGTCTAGAGGTACTATTCGTATAGTATGATATGCCAAGCAACTATCTGAATCTTGACACCAGGCTCTCAAATAGACAGCAACGTACCAGTTTCTTGGCCGGCAATCACCTTAAGCCAAGATCTGTCTATAGCTTAGACGTGCTTAACTTTCTTTTTTGTTTCGTATTCCAGTATTTTATTGCTTTGTTTAATTTAGCCTTTGACAAAGTCAACAAACTGTACCTAGGTCGGGTTTATCAGGCCACTCAACGCAAAATTAGAGGCCAGCGCTTACGTGTCACGAAGCCCCTTATATAGTTTGTCGACAATGTCCAAACGGTGTTTGATTGGCTAGCTTTCTCCTTGTGGTTTAAAGATTATGTTTTATCTATTTTTACAGTAATGCCAATGCCTGGTGCAGCTCCCGAACATCCACCGACATATGAAGAGGCAACGGTTGATAAAACAGAAACCAAACAATAGTTTAGTACCAAAAGAACACAGTTATCTGAACTACAAAAATAAAAGTACCATTTGAAATGAGACTTCGATGATAAATTTAGCAGCATAAAAAATGTGATTTAAACAGAAACTTTAATCAGCATGGTTGATATTTTTTTATTTCTCCCATCTGTTGCATGTGTAAATCATGATCTAATACGTAAATTAACTGACCTCGGTTTACTATTCGAAAATAAAAATTCAATGGTATACATTTGGTACTGTCCGAAGCCAAAATACAAATTAAGTTCGGCCCCTAATGTCGTAATGTAATTACTTTGCCCTGACAGCAGCAGTTTTGTGTCCTTGACAACAGCAGTTATTTTTTTATGGGGCGTAGTTTTCTAGGAAACACCTCTGGTCTAGTATCTATTAATAAACCCAGTTGTGTTATTATATGACGTTTATCTCCCGGTGCTCTCTCTTATTTATATTACTACGGATAATAACATTACTTCGTATTGTGTTACATTGCAATCTGATTCAAATATAGATCTATATTTCGATGGCCTACAATACATGAATGTCTGACAAGTTATAGTGGGAGTTCACATCAGAGGTCATACGAGCGCCTTTTGACCCTATGACATTAGACATTTGATTAACCAATCAGCATTGATTTTACTAGTGGATTACCCGCAGTTCCGTGCAAAACAGATCTAAAACTCGCCGTTACTGACCGTTACGTTTGCTGATGCCCCACATCATTCAAAACACGTTAATGATATAACAAGTCTTCCAGATCCTAGTGTAGTAAAGACAAGTAAAACGAATTTTTGAACTATAAAAACGGAACGAAATAGGATCTGTGTTTGAATAAGATTGGTTACATTATTGTCTTTGTGAATTTTTATAAGAAATATATTTCTATGTACATTTTTCACCACTTCTTTAAATTAACTATTATGTTTTAGAGATGCCATTAATGATTAATTATTTTCAGGTTTCTATTAGGAAAGTATCGGAACTATGAATATGAATAATAAAATCGCAAATGATTCGAATACTTAGATTTTTGAAGTGTGTTCATTTTGTTACTTTGTTTATGTATAATATTATAGATATAGGATTAATATTTTTTACGTCTATTAGAAAAGTATCGGAAATGACAATAGTAAAATAATCCGATTACTTATAATTTTGAAGTGTGTTCATTCTATTGTTAAATTTTTTAAAATATTTTTTATGGTTTAGATGTTAACTTTAATTGCCATTAATGTGTTGGCAATATAACATCTTTGATTAACTCGACAATTAATTATATGTCATAATTTAGTTATCATCGATTGAATAATAAACACGTTTTTTTCTAATTCCATGTGTCTTCTCTCATTATAACCCAACTAACGGGGCAGGATTAAGCTAGCATTAGCCCCCCCTGGCTGAATATACCACTCGGGTCCTTGCACCAACAGTGAGGGGGAGGGGGGAGACATTCTGGTCATTGTCTATCCCACTCACATAAATACAATGTGTATGTCAATATCGTAGATAAGATTTATTTGGCACAAACACATACAAAATTAAAAATAAAACCTTTTCTAGAACTAATTTGGGGCCCCCGTTAGAATCGGGGCGCCTGGCTGCAACCCAGTCCGCCAACGCCCACCTTACCCCGCCCACAATCTGTCCCAAGATGTGATGTCCTACTGATCTGCACCAGTCGGGCTAATGTATACCAAGTGCAACCTAAGATGATCCACAAGACCATAATGAACTCAACATGAACTTGGTTTTTTTATTCAGTGTTCTGTATCGTTTTGATCAATAATATATTACTGACTCATTAGTACATCTTGTTCTCTTCTCATTTGAAGTATGCTCGAAGACACTCTGACATGGTAAATATAGATTCAAGATGGATTCCAAGAATCTCTTGTATACATCTAAAAGATTATATTTATGTGAACTTTGCAATTCAGAAATATTAGTGTGAACCCCAATTTCACACTCAAGGTTTGTATTCTTATAGGTTAGAATTGCTCTAGATACTCTTCCAAAAGAACAGACTACTGGCTAATGTCCATAATTCCAGCGTATTAATAATGCCGTGTCAGAGAGCCACGAGTTGCAATATACGACAAGACAAATTTGATTAAAACACAGGCCATATTTCGTTTCTTTTTTACAGTTCAAAATTTCGTTTTACTTGTTTTACTACACTAAGATCTGGGAGAGTTGTTATGTAACCCGCGTTCTGAATGCTGTGATGGATGAAACAGTCTGCTACGGCGATTTTTGGGCGTGAGGTGGACGGAGCTCTGGGTAATCCACTAGAAACATCAACGCTGATTTATTTACCAACTGGATCCAGATCCAAACGATAGTTCCATTAAATAGTTATAAGTAGTTATGGGTGTCGAACGGTTTCATAACTTATCTGTTTTGTCGAACCTAATATTCTAAGAATTCCTAGAGCGGCGTTGGCTCAGTAAGTAGGGTGGTAACTTCCTAGCTACGAGGTCAGAGGATCGATCTCGGTGTTGTCTAGAAAAGTCCAGAAGATTTTCCCGGGGAGTTTCCCTTGTCGGTTGTGCTGGATGGGGACTTTGCCAAGAACAGTGTCTAGTCGGTCGGACGATACGACAAACAGAGGTTACTTGTACACGTTTGATTGCAGGTAAAACAACCATTGACAGTTGGAATTCGGTATAAAAGTAGACAGTGCGCACACTGTATGGCGTACGTCGGACATCACAAGCCCATTTAACATGGGACATTAAACACAATTCCATTTAAGAAATGCGTCAAGATTTCTGCCAAATATTGGATATCTGTCATCGTGTGGAAACCATAAATAAAATATTTTTCTATTTAATACGTCAACGAGATTTTGAGCTATTGGTTTCTATAATAACCCACTATGGGATATTTCATAAAACCGTATCAGACTGGACAGGTTTTTCTGTGGATTAATACGTCAAACTCTTCATGTAAAGGTCAGATTAAATTTTAATACATGTCTAACATAAGAAACCCCTTCTGGAATCCGGAGTATCTCAAATAATACTAATGAAATCAGCTTTCAGTTGTCTATTACTTGTCACTTCCGAAGACTGTGATACACATTCTTCTCCTATTCCTGTAATCATTTTGTAGACGACAAAAAGAAACAGACTTATCACATATCTCATAAGAGATCAATATTTGATGGGATGTTCAGGTCTACAAGATAAATAAAGTTTGGAACACACCTGAAGTAGTGATGTATGCAGGATTTCCTAATTTTATTAAAGAGGTAACTTACCACCAAATGATCATTATATGTATTTTGGCAATCCAAAGGGAATTCCTCCGTGTCCCCATTCCCCTACAACCCAAAATACGCCACTGAATTAAGATACACCGGAATTCGAGGTCGGGACAATCTCCATGTCGGTCGACTATAATATACCTCAACTTTTTAGACGTTCACATTTCTAATTTTATTTCTTATCAGTCAGATCTTTAATAACAGGCAAAAGGACATTATATAAACTACAGCTCGACTAAATTACTATATATTGACTAGTGTTCTGTACCAACTCAGTTAATGAAGACAGACATGCACCATGCATTGTTCTATGTGGGGTTATAATTTTACGTGCACGACAACGTCTATACTGATTTTTTGTTCCATCCGAATGACTTGACGCGGACCATGGCTAGTACCACTGACGAGGTGACTTCACGCTAGAAACACCACGATCGGGTCGCCTCGCTAGTGAGCCAGAGCCACCACAGCATGGTTAATCCGTGATTGTTCAGTATGCCCAACTTAAATTTGTGGGATAAAGTTGGAGCCGGGTAAAGACACCTGAATTCACATCGAAGTCAATGGGGAAATTAATGTTGGTCTGCTTCCATCATGAATAGTGGAGTTATCGCCCTCCTTAGGTTTGCACTTCTAAAAATCCCATAAACACGATAGAGAAGAAAAATCTGTTTACCCACTCACCCAGTTGTTAATAAGCATTTGTCCAGTTAAAATCCGCTGCTCCATTGCTCCAGTCTTTCAGTTATCCAGTCCAACAATTATCCAGTCTTTCAGTCTTCTTGTCGTCCAGTTTTCAAGTCACCATGGACCCAATCGCATAAGCTTGTATAGTGACCAACCTACCATGTGGCAATCCTGGAGTGCCTGGTTGACCTGAGCGGCACATGGAAGGTATCTGACGATATACTTAAAAGAGGACGAGTGGCATGTACACATAGGAGCAAAAGGAACAAACATTAAATTTCGGGGGTTAAATATTGCAAATCTGTATTCAATAATTCATTTACATTAAATTGTCTTTAGCCGCGGAACGAATCCGGATGAAAGGCTGTAAATACTTTTGAACAGTATCCACCATTAATTGAGGCGCCATCCCTCATTTTTCGATTTGACATTTTAAAGAGCACATAAACACATAAAACATGTGCTTGAGGGTCTTATTGGGTTTTGGTGCATCCAATTCAAACTTGATCGAACCCTATTTTTAATTAATTGAGATATATTAGCTTATAAAACGATTTATTGCCAATTACCCAGAACATTGTGACTTTTCCCTCGCGTATAAGACTTAACAGAGATCAACAAACCAACCGGTGTGTGGGTGTGTGTGTGTGTACAAATATTAGAGACTTTTGGCAAGCGTAAATTTCTGGTCTGTATCGCGAATCCGTAAGGATTTTGCATCTGACGTCATCAATGAGTGTGTATTTCTCATACGTGATACGACAGCACGTATCAAACAACTTTCATACGGAAAAGGTCCGTGTAACATTGTTGTTTTTAACATTGTTGTATCATACCGTTTTTATAAATAAGATATGTTTACAGGATCATTTTGTTATACGAAAAACTAAGTGATGCGTTTTCTATGGCGCTCAGTATATGTGTATCATAGAATACGAAGGAATACGGCGGTATACATTTTAACCATGATAAAATCTAGGGAGGAAGTAGACACGCATAGCCCTGCGATTGTAGATTGGCTGTTTCTATTCCCGATTGCAATGTAATAAACAAAGTCTCGATTTTCAGTCACCCATTCGATGTCACTGTGAGTTCCGCATATTAACGTCTTATCCAGTCAATATCTAAGTCATCATATGTTCTAGAGACTTGATCAGGGACATGCCAAGTGAATGAATATCTAAATAATAATTTTTAAAACAATTTGCAGATTTTGCTCACAGTGCACCATTAAGCCGTTGAGCCTAAAACCAACAGCGAAATAATTATATCAATATCATTAAATACAACCATGTTCCTTTAAAGTGTAACGTGATGAGATCAAGTGTCTTGTTGATATTAGAAATAAATATAGCACATAGACAGGGATGTAGTAGTATTCATATTGCATAAAACGCCGTAGAGAGAACAGAACAGATCCCAATATATTATTTATACCATACTTTATTACGTTATGAACATAATAAAAAAAAGCAATGCAGTATCATAAATATTCGTTACGTGGGTTATATTTGGCCAAATTTCATTATTGGTTTGCTATAATTGAACCTAAGGTGGGTGTATATATCATGTTGTCCATATCGACAATCAATAACGTTATATCTCCACTGGCTATTGATTAAGTTATCCCCCTATACATCATCATTTGATGGAGAATAAGACGCCTTTATTTTATTCGGATATCCAATTCGCCCAAGCATTACCCTTAATGTCTGCAAGAACCAAGATTGAAGATTTTTAGACAAACATCACTTGATCTTCATTTGTGAGTGGTTAATAAAGGTCGAAATAAAAACATGGTTCGCTGTAGATTACCACACAAAATACAACAACCCTGAATGTAGATTTCACTTTGTTAATTTGCGATTTAAAAAGCAGAGTGATGATTTCGATCAGAATTGACAATGTTATTGACGGCTGGAAATACCGGTAACTTAATACCTCGGTCATTTCTATGGATTACATGTATAATTTTGGTGCTACAGTCTACTCTTCTTTGAGTTCCAACTGTCAACGGTTCCTTACGTACATGTCAATATGTACACGAGTGAACCTCAGTCTTTTGTCCCATTCGAAAGTCCGAATGGTTTTTGTGTTGTTTTAAAATAATATCGCTGATATTTTAAAACTTCGTGGATTGTGAACGCTATAACGACTTCTTTTTCTCCAAATTTTGGTATAAAGTATTGGTGTCATAAGGAGATGACAGAGGCTACGGAATTTGAATAAAAAAAAAACTCATTTATTTCATTAGTTTTTACATATTCAAACTGCCCCCTCTCCCCTCTTGCATGTCCCAGTACCAGGCACTATGCTTGAGAAATGAAAATTTTGATGAAATAAAATGGTGTTTAACTTCAACTGTTCTGTTCTAACCGGGCTAACGAAGATAGGCTTGTGCCATACCGTGTGCTATGAAGAAAATTCTGTACGGATAGCAGAGAGAGAGAGAAAGGGAAATGGGGTTTAACGTCCACTCGACACAACTAGGTCATTTCGGGACTAACATATGTTTTTAATTTTATTTCAATAATTCGCTTGCGCGTAGGTGTCTTTAGCAGTGGGAGGAAACCGGAGTTCCCGGAGGAAACCCACGAGGTTGAGAAGGCGCCCCTATCTCCATGCCACATACGCTCACACCAGGGCTCGAAACCACAGCCGCAAGCCAGAGGTGACCGGCCAGCTAGAGGTCGAAGCGCGGCACTCTAGACCACTAGGCCATCCCAACCCCCCGCACGGATAGCAGCTCTACGGCCTACTCTGTTCTGCACCACCAACAAGAGGAAATACACAACGGAAAATCCGATGAACTATCTCTACCAACACCGGGATCCCACCCGTGACCTTCATGTAAGCGAACCAGAGAGAAACGGGGTTTAACGTCCGCTCGACACAACTAGGTCATTTCGGGACTAACATATGTTTTTAATTTTATTTCAATAATTCGCTTGCACGTAGGGGTCTTTAGCAGTGGGAGGAAACCTGAGTACCCGGAGAAAACCCACGAGGCTGAACAGGCGACTCTACGTACAACCGGGGATTCGAAACCACGCCAGTTGACTCAATGGCAGGCCGTATGATACAGCGCGCGCACGCTAACCATTCAGCCATTCAACCCCCCGTACTAGCGAACCAACGTCTTCCTCACTTAGTCACTGTACGTGGCTCCCCCGTATGCTTAAGATTTGGAGCATGCATTCCAGGAGTTAGCCCAGTGCATCACCAAACCACACCGCGGATTCATTACCGGCGACAGTGCACTCTGTGTCCTGGCACAAACAACCCTGTTTCGGAATTTTTCGAAAAATTCTTGGTCTCTAGCTCGGGCATCTGGAGGTCACTTTGCTGAAATACAGAAACTGAGATTTAAAGGGACAATAACACTCTTGCTGTCTTGGCAGCTCTAGAAAATAAATAATAGTCTTATTCTAAGTACCAGATGTTTATGTTTCCTACCTGTTGTGTAAATTATCCATTACATCATATTTTACTTGTCCAGAGGGTTCGAAAATATTTTAAAATCCAAGTCACATTTGAAAAGGTTTACGTTAACCTTTTCTAATCATGTAGTTGAATTTTTCCAATTTTTTAAATTAGGTGTGTTACGATGAAATTTGTATCATCAATTTATTTGAATTTTGTAAAATAATACAATTTGTTGACCAGAATAAAGATTTGGAAATATTATTCAATTACAACAAGAGTGTTATTGGGGCTTTAACACAACAACTCTTTTTGAATTGCTTGTTCATTTGTGTTTTTTTGGTATGATATCTTTTCCGTGTATTTGTTTTTGTGTAAATTATCTGCGGTGCAGTCACCCTGCACTTACTATAAGACATGGTAAATACATGTATTACGATTCAGTTCTACGGATGTAATAATAATAAGACGTGTACGATTTTGACAGGAAATTTTAAGCGTGCAAACAAATGGCAAACAAAAACCGTAACCATCAGGCGTCAAAATATCAAAACGAATTTTATTTATCTCATAAGCCATTCGTTTATTATCATTTTTTTCAATGCCAAAAATCATGTTGAATTGAATTCTAACGGATAGGGCCCCACGGCGCTAATGCCCGGGCAGGTAGCCAAAAGGTTTTAATTCAACAGTTTTTCCAATAGGTACCATTAACATTTTTTTATGTTAATTTAAAAAAAAAACCATTACTCAGCATATCCAGACTGCCCACCCCGTCTCACGGGCCCTGCGTTGATTAAAATTATACCAACACATTTACCGTTCTGTTTAATTTTTTGATTGTTTACTCCACTTGACAATGGTATATTCAATCGAATAAAGGGAGCAAAAATAACATTCAGTTTTTATATAGATTAACAAATACAAGTAAAACATAAAACATTAATTTATACAACCAAAACAGTAATATTAACAAAATATAATAGATCATTTATAAAAAAAGACTTTCACCGATTACCCACAATTTATTGAACCTTTCGTAGTGAAAACCTTCCAGTGCAGTAGTCTTTCAAGAGATCAATGAGGTATCTGTAGCCTTCTTTTCAAACAGAAAATGATATCTACGTTTTAAGACAAAACTATAGTCACTTTAAACGATGAAGTATTGATGATATGAAAACAAATAATTGCTGATGAATTTCACACAGACCGCCAATATAAATAGAATATAAAACTTTGTATTATAATAGCCCTTACGATAACAACAAAGGCCACAAATCTCTGGAAGTGATATTTAATATTCAAAAAAAAAAAAAAACCCAACCAATACCATTTTTCTTGCACTGGCAATCTACGTATAACGTAACACAGATAATTTCTGCCAATATAATAACATTATCACAGTCCAGAGCCTAAAAACACCGTCCCCTCTCATTCTATTGAAACATAATACATCGAATTCAGACCTCATTTAATTTAAAATATTTAGTTCGGAAAGTACGTCTATCTGGCGTTTCAAAAAGATCTTTTGGTTCTGGATCGTAACCAAATAGCTCAAAGTCTGGGTAATATAATTCTTTTAGTTTAAGTTTGTCTTCTAAGGAAACTTGAGAAAATGCATCAATTAATGCTTCTCTTTTCTGTTTTTTTCTATTATGCTCGGATTTTTTTCTGGACATTATTAAAGCCTTTATGAAATGGGTTGAAGACACGGAATTCATTTTGTGGGTTCCAAATGGTAACGGAATTTTCTTATCCACAATACCTCTTATCTGCATTTTACGCCATATTCGTTTTCCTGCGTGATACATACTCATACATTTAGAGATTCCTTTCTTCCAGCTAAATGGACTCGCCGTAGAATCAAAGATCGCGTCCTCTTCGGCTTTATTCGCCCACTCCTTTAGAAGCTCTTTACTAACATTAAAACCTATTTTGTTCATTACATATGACGTGTCTTGAATAAAGCTTTCCATTTTACCAATAATATTAAATTGAACTTGACACGGCTTACATTGATCGTAAGCCGGAGTAAAATGGGCGTCTCTTTCAGGTTTGTTATACTCTTCCGTATAAATCACATATTTTACAAACTCGGAAAACGTCACGTCATGACCACATCTTTTACTTGTCTCAGTCGCATTAACCCGAAAATTTCTAATAATATATCTTCCAATGATGCCCCAAAAGTACGGATTCGGAGCAAAAAGTTTATCCGTATATCCAGAAAGAAGTCTGGCATATGGTTCGCGAACGTACATTATTCTCGACGCCTCTTCAACAATTCTCCAGGAATCATTTGACACATGCATTAAAGTTTTACGGTTCCGGTTTGGAGATAACGCGGTTTTAATACTGATATCGTAAGGGGTGTGAATGGCTGCCTTTGTTCTTAAAGCGTAAAAAATACGACGCCAAAACGTCGAGCCGACTTTTAACAAGGGACAATAGACTATATGCGAGTTAGTATCCATCTCGATCCTCTCAAAGGCCCACTTCGTGCTGGATAATCCTTGATACCGATCCTCGTTGCCTTGACAACTGTTCATGAGCAATTCAGCCCTCCTTTCTTGTTCTTGAGCTATTGGCGTCATATTGAAATAAGTCAAAGGACCGGGACTCTCTTTGATGGTAAAAGATGGTAATTTTCTCTGAAAATAAAGCAACGAGAAATGTTTCTATTGATTGGCTTAATGTTACTGGTAATGACAGGAATGGAATTACAATCAAACTCATGAGAATCCCATCAGGCCATGATATAAGTGGTTTAACAATGATTAGTCCAAAGACTGGTTCTAAACATAAAATAAAAATACTGATTACAGGAGCATCCATATTTATAGCATCACGTCTCCTCACTTATGCAGATCGAAAAGAGTTTGTCTGTTTTGATTCTAAATAGAAACATCGAATCATTCATATTGCAAAACGTATTGATGCGTATTTTGTTTGTTGCTCTTATCGGATGCGATGACCTATAACTACTCCATAACCTGAAATATAATCATCTATTAGGCCACTCTCTAGCACCACTACTTCCGCGGCACTTTACCGCAGTGATAAGAGTTCAATTTTAGCCTCCCAAAACAGAGACTGAGTACAGAATAGTATATTAGGTCCAGGGCTTTAGTTGAACACAGGCATTTTTTAGAGTTAAATGCGCCAATTGCAAGTCTTTTTTGGCTTTAAATGTTTTATATTCTAGTTTTGTCAAAACGGCTAAAACATTAATGATTTCGCACAGAATAAAGTATTACAATATGACTGAAATTTTTAGTATCTCCCATTAAACAATTAGAGCGAAAACGATCGACAGCTCTGTATCCAAATCTTCCAAAATATATTTCTAATTCATTAGGTGAAATGAATTGTACTAATCCAGTCTATATATTTAATATTAAATGTAAAATAAAAATTCAGAAAAAGGCAACAGTACAACTGCATTTTACAAATCAGAAATTTTATACCAATCTTTAAACAGAAAATTCATTGCGATATTGGAGTAAAGTTTGTTGGCGATAAGACTCGTCCGTTGCTAGAATTGGTAATCCATACAATCGATATTCGGCTTTTGGAATGTGAAATTTGATCAGTGGGCTTTTGGCACAATTAGCGGTAAAATTGCTAGAAGATTAAGGAACTCAGACAAACATATGGTTGGGTATCTTTATTCGCGATAGCACAGAAAGGCTCATGAGTCAACACTAAGTTTAATCCCGAATTTAACTATAACGAAAGCAATGATTCCAGGTTGAAATTAAACGTTAAACATTTCAGCACCGATTGGGCTAATGAAGACGAACGCAAGTCATACAATGTGCGATGAGGAACATTTTGTCCGGACAGTAGTCGCTACGGCCTATTTCTATTTCCAGTTCTAACTGTCATGGGTTCTTTTACGTGCACACCATCGTGTATACACGAGATTTCGGGTTTTCGTCCTTACCAGTTTCCAAGATGAATGACACAAACAAATTTACTGGATACCGACAGGGTGTGATTTAATGTTTCGCTAACCGGAAATTTCACCATGTTGTACTCTTTGCAATCTGATTAAAATACAGATCCTATTTCGTTTCGTTTTTATTGTTCAAAATTTTGTTTTACTTGTCTTTACTACATTAGGATCTGAAAGACTTGTTATTCAACTCGTGTTCTGCATGAAATGAGGGGTCAGCCAATCAAATTGTCTGTCGAATCGAGGGTTTGACCTTTTTTGCGCGGAATTGTGGGTAGGCATTATCAGCGATAGAATTCAAAACAAATCAACAACGTTTCTGATTGGTTAATCGAATAACTGAGGTTATAGGGTCAAATGTCGCGTGCTTGACATCTGAACTGGCTGAACGTGACCTCCCGCTATAACTTGTTACATCTACATGTAGTGTAGGCCATCGAAATTATAAAAACCGAAACGAAATATAGATCTGAATTTCAATTAGATTGTGCTTTTTGTTTATTGTCTAGATTGATCTGTGACTTTAACTGAATTCAGGTTTCGGCGTATTCTACATAGGCCCACGGACTGCGCGACACACACGCTCCTTCCCCCTGGCTTGTTCTCTGTGTGCAAACATCGAAAATGTCCTTTGTCTCGCAGACACTATACCACATCAAATAGAATTCCAGACTTGAAAAATAAAATGGACTACGATCTACGACTATCTGTACCACAATCGACCACCTCAGGCAATTTTGGATTCATTAAAAGTAGATGGAATGTATTTTTTTGGCCATTTGTGTAAACGACTGGCTTTGATGCAATGTAAAAACGATCAATGGCCACATATTGTAACACAGCTTTCTGGATCTGTGTAGGACATTGTTTTTATCATCTATACCTTTAACGTCAATAATATTTCGTATCTAATTCACTGGTGATTTCCACCGAGACACGCAACGAAAATTACAAACGATGAGAAATACACACGAAAAACCCCAACAGAAATGAGATGTCTACATGTAACTGCCGTTTAATAACAGTGTCTTTGAAACTATAAAAAATAAAATGGTTTACAATTGCGTGAAGCTCCAAAACTGCATTATAATAAGCCATATTAATTTATAAACGATTTTCTTTTTAGACTTGGAGTAAAAGATTATTTTTGATGTGTAAATAATGAGATTAGAGGTTCAGATTAACAGTAGATTGATTCAGAGTTTAAAACTGGCACCTAATCAGCAGGTCTTATAAATTGCCATTTTAAGAGCATTTTGTATTCTAGTGTTGTATAACTTAATACTTGCATAGAAGTTAATTCCTATGAGACAATAAAAATTCCACATTCTTAAATTCCAACCTTTCACATTTCCATCCAAATAAAACAGTCTTCGATTTTCAGTGCAAAAATTATTATACGATTTAACACGGAAGACTAATGGAGACCAATGAGATGATAATGAGTTCTGTGGTTCATTAGTCACTATAGAGCTCTCTACTAGAATTTAGAGATCTATTTCCGCAATCCGAAATATGTAAACTATCTAACTGGAAATGCGTAAACATCGACTGGAAAAACATATAACCTCGGCATACATGTAAATGAATAAATGCTAGATATAAAGCTACATATATTACCTTTAGCTGTTTGGAGGCATGGTAAATGTGGGGTGGGTTTTTAAATGGTTTGGAGAAAGATTCTCTTAAATGGGTGAGTGGGGAAGATATGGGTCGTCTTTCACTCTCTGTAACATCTACATATCTCACCTCTTGGGACAATATTCGAATTTCTTCTGAAAAGAGAACAATAATAAGTTAATTATCTGTCATTAAACTAGGATTACTATTACATCTGTTATCATTTGGATGACATCACACCTAAGGCTCGGGGACATCTTGACGCATAGGCACGCAGTGCAGATACCAAGGGGTGGCGCGAATATAGAGGACCCGTGCTAATCTATGTAATATGTTGCTGTGGTTTCTTTAATGTTTAAATACTGACTTTGTAGGAAGTATCAATACAATAAAAAAATATATGTTTAATTTTACATTTTTATTCATGTGAGTGGTTGTATGGGTACGGATCCCAGTGCACGCTTTGCCTATAATGTTGTCAAGAGATGAGGTTTAACGTCCACTCGACACAAACTATGTGATTTCGGGACTAACACAACTTTTGATTTTATTTCAATAATTTGCTAGCGCACAGGGAACCTGAGAAAACCCACGAGGCTGGACGGGCGACCCTACTTCTTGCCACCTACAACCGGTAAATCGAAACAACGCCAGTTGACTCAATGACAGACCTTATGATAGAGACCGCACGTGTTAACCATTCGGCCATCCAAGCACCCAAATCAGTTTAAAGCTTATACCGGTTGTGGATAATACATGTAGCACTAAGATCACATAGTTATCCTATCAACATGTGAACTCCATTCTATGTTATTGTCGCATTATAAATCAAATCGATGTATATTATACAAAGTATCAATCACATTTCACCTATTTTAGTTAAGTAGGGTTGCCTGTACAACCTTGTGGGTTTTCCCTGGGTCACCCGGTTTCCTCCCACTGCTAATCTTAGTCCAGAAATGACCTAGTTTGTATCGAGGTTTTTCGGAATAAAAAATGGACATTTCTATGAATAAATGTTATACCACTTATGAGCCGATTCAGTCAAATCGAAGGACCGCATTACCAGTAACCAGTCTATATTGTCACTATAAGAACGGCAATTCTTACCATGTAAATAGCCTGCCTATTGTCTAGAGAACTAATTTGTCGGAACATCCATTGTCTTGATACCCAAAGGATTAATCTCATTTAAGGAAGTGTGATGAATATATTACCCAGTCTTCATTAACACCTAAAAGACACAGTCAACCCTGTCGACTCCAACTAAAACCCATCGCTTAAGTCACGATTATAACGAGAATGGTACAAATATAAATCTTGAAAAATATAGTTGGCAACTATTCTCAAGAGAGAAAAAACAGGCTATTGACATATTCTTTTTATTCTTGTGTTTTTATGCTTAAAGAGGTCTGCTTGTTCAGATTCAATTATCTGACAAGCACTGGATTGGTCTTTTGTATTCAGTGATTGAAGGTGACCGCTAAACAATTTGTATTCTGCTGGGCCATCAATCAATAAATGATCGTATGTGTTAAGAGCCCAATTCTATCGTAATGGTTGAGGCATGCATAGATTAAAGGATAGAATTGCATTGGGTTTTCTTAAATTTCCTGACAATGATATTAAAAGTATTATTTGAATTAAAAGTAATTCATATTTAATTGCATCCGCTGTCTGAAACCTCATAAAAAGAGGCTATTCACAACTTCGCTCAGAATAAAGGAATTTGACGACCTTTTCAATATATTCATTCTCGATTATCTATTTTCATGTGGACGTATGTTGTGGTCGCACCTGTCCGTCCGCAATTTGTGGACACTCTACAGGTCACAATTTTTATCTGATTTTGACGAAACTTGACATATAAGTTTATCTCCCAAAGATTTCGGTTCCTGTCGAATTATGACCATTGATAATTTTAAGAAAAATCATGTTTTTGGCTTGTGGACACTCTAGAAGTCACAATTGTTATCTAAATGTATGTTTATAACCAAAGGATCTTGGCTTCTGTCGATATTCTTGCATATCGGGTCGTAACTTCCTGGATTATGGCCCCTGATTTTACGAAAAATCGCGCTTTAGTTCGTGGTCCGTCTAAAGGTTACAGCTTTTACCCGATTAAAAACAAAAACGTTCGAATGTATCACTGTTACACCCTAATGACGACTGAGTTCGAATTTCGTGAAAATCGGACAGAAACTGTCCAATCCGATTAAAATACGGATCTACATTTCGTTTCGTTTTTTCACTTCGGAAGTCATACGAGGGACTTTTGACCCTATGACGTCAGACATTTGATTAACCAATCAACATTGATGTTACTAGTGGATTACCCACAGTTCCGTGCGAAACGCGTTTTAAGCTTGCCGTAACAGACCGTTTCATTGGCTATTCGCTCATTCCATTTAGAACACGTCAATGATAACAACTCTTCCAGATCCTAGTAAAGACATTTAAATCTAACGATCTGAGTTTTAATCAGATTGGAAACTGCCTGACTAAATGACCACCTCTTTGTGTGTGAGAGAGAGAGAGAGGGAGAGAGAGAGAGAGAGAGAGAAGTGGGGTTTAAGGTCCACTCGACACAAACTAGGTCATTTTGGGACTAACATATGGTTTCAATTTTATTTCAATAATTCGCTTGCGCGTAGGGGTCTTTAGCAGTGGGAGGAAACCGGAGTGCCCGGAGGAAGGCGCCCCTATCTCCATGCCACATACGCTAACACCAGGGATCGAAACCACAGCCGCAAGCCAGAGGTGACCGGCCAGCTAGAGGTCGAAGTGCGGCACTCTAGACCACTAGGCCATCCCAACCCCACCACCTCTTTGTACCCAAAAACATGGTTTATCACGGTTGTCGACCCCCTAGAGTCTAGAGGTTACAATTTTGATCAGATTTTGAAGAAACTTTAAATTTATGTTTATATCCCTAAGATCCCCACTCCCTTTGATAATCTCGCGTATCGGACGTAACTTCCTGTATTATGATTGAACAATTTTGTTTAGCTCATTCTCTATCTATCTCTATTCTCTTGCAAAATATCGGCCCACTTTGCATGACAACCGCTAGTTTAAAATATTATTACAAGAACGGCTAGCGATTGATCTAAATTTTACATAATGCTTCTTCATATTAAAATAAATGAAAGAAGATTTAAGTTTGTAAACAACGCGCCAAAATCATACAGTATATATTGTGCGCTTTGATTGGGTGAAATTTGGAAATTAAGATGTTGTGCCGATAGTACATGAACGTTGAGATATTCACGTTATTTTATTTTATACAAATGTTATATAGATTTTTTCAAAACGTTTAACGGTCGAATAGATACTATTGATATGAAACGATATCGTTAATCAGCAGACTACGGTTTCAATCTCAGCTCATAGGGCTTATCTATCATGCCCATAAATGATTTCGTCTTTTTAAGATTTACTGCGTTTTCCTCATAGCCAATGATCCAGTTTCAATCATATCTACATTACGTATGGTGGACGATATTAGCCGCTCCCACCCCCATCTTCCCGAACACACATCCTACCAAATGATGAAGTCGGGGCACTAAAAAATAGATCATTTACCATTGCTTTTTATAATAGGCCTATTAATCCGCAATACCATCACTGTGATAGATATTTGAACATTGGATAGATAACAATTTTAGACATGCAACACCCAAAGGAACACCCATTGCGTTAAATAATAATTATATTGATGACATATCATCTAATTAGTTTAAGGACGAGTAATCAGATGGAACATCAGGTCTGTTGCAGAAAGCTATGAAATATTAATTACAATTATATCTACATATTAATTATGACTCTAAATATAATACCATATTATGTTATTAATGCGAAGTAATTAATTTGGCTGTCTGGAATTTATTAGAAAGCGATGAATGGTTTATGAATCATGACTTATCACTTCTCATTATTGACGTCATCTGTTGAGAATGACACAGTCGCTAGTTAGCTTTATAGCCGGGGAGGGATAATGTTTTACTCGAAACAAATTGCAAAAGAAACCAATGCAGTTTGGTTCAATTATGCATATGTCAGAAAACATCATACCCCAATTTGGCCGAATTTGCCCTAGGCGAAATAATGTAATTTGCATAAGTCAATCTGACGGTCTTCAGGAAGTTTCCGAGGGCGATGTCTCGTAACCAGTGTGTTTTAGTGGTGGGGAAATAACTCTTTTTTTTAAATTCTTCACACAAAAACTACAAAAAAAAAATTCACATATTCCATGGTAGACCTTAACATATCATATAAATTAATTGGTATATTATTGTACAGGTATAAAATGTTTCCGTAGTTATAACCAGCGATAATCAGGGTAAGCTTACTCTTCCGGACACCTGTTACCACTGTTTGTTGTGTATCTTGTACACGATGAACAGTCCATTTGCTGATTACACTATTTTGCCTATAACGTTTTTTGGGACTTCGAGTTTTGTCTATTGGTTTGGATTGTTCGTACTTGGTTTTTATTTTATTTTATGACTTCTAATGCGTCTTTTATATGGCTTTTGATGTGTCTGAATTTAAAGATACTTTCAAAAATCCATCTTAGTAGCATTTCAAAATGGCAGCCCAAATGGAATCCAAAATATGGATTTTAATTCAACCGCCGTTTATTCTTGTTGCATGTAACCTGCAACATGAATTTAGAGAATCCATGACGGTAGAAATTGTCGCCAAAATGAAATCCAAATGGTGATATTATAATTAATCGTAACACAATTGTATTTTCTCCATATATCCAGCGTAATATATGACCGTTACTATGTTTTATATGGTTTTCGATGTCTCTGAATTTAAAGATAAATTTCGAAAATCCAACATAGCAGCAATTCAAAATAGACTAAAAAATTGCGGATTTTATTAAAGTTAGCCCACATGACTCCTTTTAATTTCATATATATTGACCTCATGTTTACTAAATTGTCATTTGTGCTTGATAACGATAAGAGGATACTTGTCGAAACGTCGTGCTTTTAGAATAAAAAAAAATAGTGATTGTATCCCATAAAAACTGTGCTCTGTTCACATGACTCGTAACATGTCATTTATGTGGTTGTCGATGTTGCTGGGTTCAATTATGATCTCAAAAATCAATTTCCAGAATCAAAGACGGCAAAAATCCAAAATGGCGGAATTGTATTTAATCGTCATTTTTATACGTCCACATTCATAATGTGAACGTATTATGCCGTCGCCCCTGTCTGTGTGTGTGTGTGTATGTATGTATGTATGTGTGTGTGTGTGTGTGTGTGTGGGTGTGTGGGTGTGTGTGTGTGTGTGTCTGTGGTTCGCCTACAGGGCGCAATTCTTCATGGATTTTCTTCAAACTTGGTATACTTATTCCTTATACCCCAAGGAAGATCCCTATTGTTTTGGGGGCATGCCCGACCCCCAGGGGCCGAGCCACGCCCATTTCTAGTATTTGTTTGTTTGTCGTCTACAGGCCACATTTCTTAACTTATAATCTTGAAACTTTGCATACACATTCTTTGTACCCTAAGAAACATCCCTATCATTTGGGGTGCATGCCCAACCCCCAGGGGCAGAGCCACGCCCATTTTCTTTTCTTGTGTCTTTGTGTCACCTACAGGGCGCAATTCTTACTGGATTTTCTTCAAACTTGGTATACTTATTCCTTATACTTGGTATACTTATTCCTTATACCCCAAGGAAGATCCCTATTGTTTTTGGTGCATGCCCGACCCCCAGGGGCATAGCCACGCCCATTTCTAGTATTTTTTTGTTTGTCGTCTACAGGCCACATTTCTTAACTTATAATCTTGAAACTTTGCATACGCATTCTTTGTACCCTAAGGAACATCCCTATCGTTTGGGGTGCATGCCCAACCCCCAGGGGTAGAGCCACGCCCATTTTCTTTTCGTGTGTCTTTGTGTCGCCTACAGGGCGCAATTCTTACTGGATTTTCTTCAAACTTGGTATACTTATTCCTTATACTTGGTATACTTATTCCTTATACCCCAAGGAAGATCCCTATTGTTTTTGGTGCATGCCCGACCCCCAGGGGCATAGCCATGCCCATTTCTAGTATTTTTTTGTTTGTCATCTACAGGCCACATTTCTTAACTTATAATCTTGAAACTTTGCATACACATTCTTTGTACCCTAAGGAACATCCCTATCGTTTGGGGTGCATGCCCAACCCCCATTTTCTTTTCGTGTCTCTTTGTCGCCTACAGGGCGCAATTCTTACTGGATTTTCTTCAAACTTGGTATACTTACTCTTTATACTCTAAGGATGATCCCTATCGTTTGGGATGCATGCCCAACCCCCAGGGGCAGAGTCACGCCCATTTTCTTTTTGTGTGTCTGTGTGTCGCCTACAGGCCGCAATTCTAACTGGATTTTCTTAAAACTTTGTATACTTACTCTTTACACCCTAAGGATGATCCCTATTGTTTTTTGGTGCATGCCCGACCCCCAATGGCAGAGCCACGCCCATTCCTTGTATTTATTTGTTTGTCGTCTACAAGCCACATTTGTTAACGTATCATCTTGAAACTTTGAATGCTTATTCTTTGTACCCTAAGGAACATTCCTATCATTTGGGGTGCATGCTCAACCCCCAGGGGCAGAACCACGCCCATTTTCTTTTTGTGTGTCGCCTACAGGGCGCAATTCTTAATTGGTCATCTTGAAACTTAAAATACTTATTCCTTATACCCTAAGGATGATCCCTTTTGTTTTGGGTGCATGCCCGACCCCCGTGGGACAGCAACACCCATTTCTTGTATTTGTTTGTCTGTCGTCTACAGGCTGCATTTCTTAATGTATCATCTTGATACTTTGAATGCATATTCTTGGTACCTTAAGGAAGATCCCTATTGTTTTTGGTGCATGCCCGACCCCCAGGGACAGTGCCACGCCCATTTTCTTTTTGTCTGTCTGTGTGTCACCTACAGGCCACAATTCTTAATCGATCGTCTTGAAAACTTTTTTTATACTTATTCCTTATACCCTAAGGCTGACCACTATTATTTTTGGTGCATGCCGGACCCCCTGGGACAGAGCCACGCCCAATCCTTTTGTGTCGTGTGTTCGCCTACAGGATGCAATTCTTAACAGATCCTTTTAAAACTTTACATACCTATTCCTTATACCCTAAAGATGGCCCGTATTGTTTTTGGTGATTTCCTAACCCCCAGGGGCAGAGCCATGCCCATTTTTACTTCGTGTCTGCGTGTGTTGTCTACAGGCCACGATTCTTAATGGATCGTCTTTAAACTTGGGATATGTATTCCTTATAGCCTAAGGACGTCAACTGCATGTCCCGACTCCCACAGGCAAGACACGCCCAATTTTTGTGTTTGTCGTTTACATGCCGCAATTCTGAATGAAGCAGCTTGGTACTTGGCTTATGTATTCCTTCTAGCCTGAGGGCGTCCACTATTGATTTTGATGAATGTCCCGACCCCCAGGGGCAGGGCCACGCCCACTTTTTGCCTTTAGCGTTAGGAAGGCACAATTCTGAATGGATTATCTTGGTATACTTATTCCTTATACTCTAAGGACGGCAACTATTGATGTTGAGGCACGACCCTCAACGCTAAACAAACCAAACGCCTAGCCTTCTTGACAAAGTACCATATCAATCAAAGCAGGAATGTGGACGTATATTGTAGCGTTAGCGTTATGTTTTCCGTTGGATATCGCTTGTAATATTACTGATGTAAGGGTTTTGAGGTTGCTGAGTTCATTTTCTATCCAAAAGCTAGCCAAGATGTTGTAAATTCAAAACAATCTAAATATAATCAAAAATGTCGATTTTTGTTGTTGTGAATATCTCTTGTAAAATAACATTTTCAGGGTAAATGGGTTCATAAATTAATTTCTGATAAGATTGTCTCATATCAAATTTGTGCATAAGCTTGAAACACCAGGACTAAACAATGAACAATTTCTTGTTAGGTCGTGTAGTAAACGGGTTTCAAATTCCCATATTCCATGGTAGACCTTAATATATCACATAAATTAATTGGTATATTATTGTACAGGTATAAAATGTTTCCGTGTTATCCAATAAACAATTTATTGTTAATTCAAGTAGAAAGATATGGTGTTAAGCGTGTTACAAATTGGCAACTTGGGTATTAGTCGAGCATTTGACAGCTACAAGAAATATTCTTCAAGGGGCATTTAGTAACTGGGCAGAAATAAACTATACATATACGGTGCTTATGGAAAACAGCTACTGATTATTTCGGCGACGTTTAATCGAAAATTCCAATAAACAATTATTTTTTTTTAATTTGAAGGGATGTATCATATTTAAATGTTGTTTAAATATGTATTTTCATAAACTTTTTATGCAGACAGCTTAACGATTAATTTACAATCCGCTATTTTGGATTCCATTTTGGCAGCCATTTTGATTTCTACCATGTTGGATTTTCGAAATTTCATTTTTAAATCCAGAGACATCGAAAACCATAATTATGAAAGAAATAGTAAAGGCCATATCTTACGAGATATTGACCGGATATGAACGGTTTATCGCCAAATTTAGAGGCCATTTTTAAAAAAAAATGGCCGGTACTATGTGAAAAATAATCATTTAAAAATTGGTTTGGTTAAATTTGTTATTTTCAGACATTATTATCTGTATTACATTTTTTTTTTTTTTTTTTTCAATATTTGTTTTCACATGATTTATACCCCTTTTTCATTCTTCAAATTTTCTTTTTACATTCCACTTATAATCGCCCCCTTCGTTTGAACAATGCCGATGCAAAGAGCTTCAGAATACAAATCATAACTGTCTTAAAAATCTCTTAATATTTATTTATTTATTGTTTTCTTTGTTGATTTCCCCATTTGACTTTTCGCTTGACATTAACGAGACTCACAATACACATGGGTCATGCATATCTTGTCTTGTTTAATAGATTTAGAAAAACAACATTAAGAAAAGATTACACATTGATCTTATCTCACTTTTTCATTAATTCATATCAATCATTTTAATCAAATTTTTCTTTCAAGTCCCCGTGCGCCATTTGCATTTTCGTTAAAATATCAAATTTTTCACGGCTTAATATGTACTCAGACTGATTATTTAACATTTAATTGAGAGAAGAAAATCGAAATACCAACGCTAGATCCACCAGGTTTCTCAAATACTGATAAAAGATGAAGGAGTCTGTTACGTTCGAGCAGCATTTCAATCCAACGTTACCTTGCAAATACTGAACGGAATTGAACCCGTTTGCACTGATATTCTATTAGAGATTCAACTTTCACAATAATGTCTTTTACAGGTGATTGTTATGGGCTAAAATGACGCATGGTAATAAAATGTACTAGTAAATCGCATTAAGAATTGACACAAATTAGAAATATATATGTTTTTGCTGTCTTTTTAATGATTACGTATGGCAAGAATAGTTTTCCATTACAATAAGATAGCGAGTGATTCCGATAACAAGAAAACACATTTCAAAATGAACACTTTAACGTGTAGAATATCCTATTTGTAATCCTATAATCCAATAATTTATCAGGAACGTCTAGAATTTGTTGCCACGATATCTCTGAATTTAAAATAGGAATACAATGAATTGTGTAATACAATATACAATTATTAATAATATGTCCCAATTCCTGTGTAGAAAACTATAATGACGGATGAGATCACCTTTTACGTGGATGCATTGCACATTGTTAACCATTAATCTTCAAAAGGAATATGATGTTTCACACCGATTTAAACTATACATATTATTTTCATTACGTTTATTCAGCCTGATACTCTATTAACATCTAAAGATAGAGATTGTTTATTTGTTTAATTTGCTGAGGAACTGTACACATTATGTTAACAGCAGGAAAAAATACTATAAATCAAACGCAACTTTTCCAGTCTTACATGATTTATTTTTAAGTGTCATTCCATGAGAAAACCATGCAAAATCATGCAGAATCGGGAAGGTGGGGGGTCGGCAGATCGAGTTCATCTTGGGGGGATTTTATGGACTCATCAAGACTACTTCACAGCCAGAAGAACCGATCTCAAAATTTAACCGTTTTTGAGATACAGCCTCGGACTGATTTTTGGCCAATTTTGCCCTTTTTCAGGTCATTTTTGGTCAATTTTCAGCCACTTATTCTGGTGAGTCTATGGTTTGGATGAAATTAGTGGTGGTTGGTGATGTTAGTGGGGGTCTTCCTGTGCCCCAATATACAGACCTTAAGGTCACATCTATTCTCTGGGAGTAATGGTCAGCAAAATGGTAACATATGGCGAATAAAGTAGAAAATATACACCTTCGAAGATTAGCCCTATTTTCTATGATGCGGGGGTAGGTCAAAATATCGAAATGGTTTTATGCACAGCTTGACCCCCTCTATTGATATAAGAAATAAAATCTCTGTCACCTCGTTTCATTCAATGCGAAATCATATGTCAAAGTTGGTGAATTTTCCCTATTGTAATCTCTGATTCTCTATGAAATGGTCAACTACTTTCATACATGGTAAGTCAGCTTTCTCCAATTCTTTGCCAAATCATTCGCCCATGCTTGCTGGTAGCAGCAGTAAACCGGCTCGAGCAAAACTGGTCTATTTGATGAAGCTTGGTATTCAATGCAAGATGGCCGCGCCCGGGACCGCAGAAAATTGAGGTTTTTCTTCATTTTTGGCCATTGAATGTGGCACATATCCCACACATGAGAACTAAAATGACTTCATCCAATTGAAAGACTGTACTAAAAACATTTAAGTCCACTCTTTAGCACATTATGTAGCAATAAGTGATGTGAGAACCGAATTGGAACTGATTTCTTGACGTATAGTGGAAATTTTGACCTTAATGTGCTGTCTATTGCTACCGCTTGGATTTCAAACGCAATATTCCCAAAGGACGTAAACATCCCCTGCATGGTACCACACCTAAGGGAAATATATAGACAAACCGTGCTGTGTCACTTAGAATCAGCTAAGTTTAATAAAATACTATTGAAAAAAAAAAGGAATAAAATTGTGTCTTTGAAATATCAATAAAAACCTTCTATGTGTGCTTGACCACAACTAATTTAGCAGAAAAGAGTTGTGCGGTATATACACAATTGGCCGAAAAGAGTTGTGCGGTGAACCTCTAGTTGACTGGGTAAAGTCATGGGCTTTAGAAGTCCTCAAACATGCTGCCCTGAGTCTGATATAGCTGTAATACCTTTAATGAAGGTGTTGTTAGTTTTAGATATTTTTTTCTTCTATTCTAGGTACATACCGGAAATGTGATGCTGTCCATAATGATAAATGGACCGTGAAAAAAAAAACAGGCTAGTTCTTCAAATAAATAATATGGCATGGGGTCCAAAATTCAACTTCATCATATAATCATTTTCAGAGCCCAAAATGGATCTTGTCAGACCTTGTAAAACTACATGTGTACATGAAGGGGAGTCAAAATGTTGTATCAAGCATATTTTGCAAAATTCACTTTTTTGCTTAGTCAGAATGAGAATTTTCTTGCGCACCTTTTCATCTGATTGTCGTATTTCTAAGCCAATAAAAAGAGAGTTTATAGATATTGTTTCAAAATGTTGTATATGGGGTGTTCCAAAAAAAGAAATTATTAAGAGCGAAAATGTTGTATTTTCTTGAAAAAAATCAACTTTGTGTCTCACTTAAGTAATACAATCAAATGAAATATAGCCAGTAGTGTTTTATGATTAAAACATTGAAATTATTGTTTAGGCTTACTTTGTGAAATCTATGAAATTGAAGCAGGTAAAGGTGAATATTTTCCGGAGATACGTCTTTTCTGTATAGAATTGCAAATAACGAGCTTTCACTCATTATTTCTGTACTAGATGTTGAGCTTGATATGTGCAGGTAGTTACATACTGTTTAAATGGCTACACATGCATTTTGTCAATAAATATTCGAGAAAAGCTTAAGAAATATGACCTTTTTTACATACAACATTTTGATTCTTATGCTTGTCCTGTGCTTGTTTAGGCTCTCCTGGACGATTTCCCAAAATCCAGATACGACCTTTTGACTCCCCACCCACGATATTTCTATCAGGGGCCACCTCTCAAAATATCAACCGCAACGTATATTTGCCATTGAAAATTTTCTTGTATCTAGTCACCGAATGATGGACTGGCCGGTAACAAGGACCAGACTAGTTGATCAGTTGGACACTTGATTTGTAAAGAAAATTTTTCAAATTTTGATCCATGCAAATACTTAGAAAATAAATTTAGTAAATTATTTTATATGGAATAAGTTTAGAAAATTGTTTTATGTGGTTTGAAATTACTGTTGGAACTGATGACATCCCTCCCACTTTTGGCAGTTCTATGTACTAGTAGCTGTTACAGGAAGTGGTGGCGGTGTTTCAATACTGCTACCCATAGCTGCAGATGATGTAGTAGCAGTAGATTGATAATAGGTGTTAGAGGCACTACCAGTAGCTGCAGATGATGTAGCAGTTGGATGGATGTCATCAGTTCCCACAGTAATATCAAACCACGTGAAATAATGATGAAGTTGAATTTTTGACCCTATACCATATTATTTATTTGAAGAACTAACCTGACTCTTTTTACAGCTCATTTTCTCATTATTGACATTGTAACATTTCCAGCATATACCTAGAACAGAAGAAAAAAGTTCTAAAATTAACAAGCTAGCCTCCAGTAAAGGTATTACAGCTATATCAGACTCAATGCAGCTAGTTTGAGGACTTCTGAAGTCCATCGCTTAAGTCAGTCAATTGTTGTCGATTACACATACAAGATTTGATTTTTTTTTATCGATATTTCACTTACCCCATGCAATAGGAATAAACAGATTCTAAGTGACACATCAAGGTCTTTGTATGGATTCCCCTTATGGAATATTCCGTTTGTAACCGAGGCGGTAGCGATGGGCAGCACATGTTACCTTTCCATCTAAACTCGACGAATCAAGATAAGAAAAATACACTTCGTCAAGAAATCAGCTCCCATTCGGTTGTCACATCACATAATGCTATGTAATGTGCTAAAGGGTGGACCTTAATGTGATGTTCTTATATTAGTACACTCTTAGTACACAGCACAGTCTTTGTATGGATTTCCCATAGGTGTGGTACCATGCAGGAAATATTTACGTCCTTTTGCATTTGAGATCCAGGCGGTAGCGACTGGATCAAAATTTCCACTTCGTCAAGAAATCAGTTCATTTTCGGTTCTCACATCTCTTATTGCTATGTAATGAGGTGGACCTTAATGTTTTAAGTACAGTCTTTCAATTGTATGAAGTCATGATAGTTCTCGTATGTTGGGATATGTGCCACATTCAATGGCCAAAAATGAAGAAAAACCTCAATTTTCTGCGGTCCCGGGCGCGGCCATCTTGGATTAGATACCAAGCTTCATCAAAGTGACCAGTTTTGCTCGAACAGGTTTACTGCTGCTACCAGCGAGCATGGGCGAATGATTTGGCGAAGAATTGGAGAAAGCTGGCTTACCCTGTATGAAAGAAGTTGGTCATTTCATAGAGAATCGGAGATTTGTGATATGGGAAATTCACCAACTTTGACTCATGATTTCGCATTGAATGAACCGAGGTGACAGAGATTTTATTTCTTATATCGATAGAGGGGGTCGAGTTGTGCATAAAACCATTTCGATATTTTGACCTACCCCCGCATCATAGAAAATAGGGTTAATCTTCGAAGGTGTATATTTTCTATTTTGTTTGCCATATGTTACAATTTTGCTGACCATTACTCCCAGAGAATAGATGCGATCATAAGGTCTTTACATTCGGGCACAGGAAGACCCCCACTAACATCACCAACCACCACTATTTTCATCCAAACCCTAGACTCGCCAGAATAGGTGGCTGAAAATTGACCAAAAATGACGTGAAAAAGTGCAAAAATGTCCAAAAATCGATCTGAGGCTATATCTCAATAACGGTTAAATTTTGAGATCGGTTCTTCTGGCTGTGAAGTAGTCTTGGGGAGTCCATAAAATCCTCCCGAGATGAACTTGATCTGCCGACCCCCACCTTCCCACCTTCTGCATGGTTTTCTCGTGGAATGACTCTTAAATATCTCCAATTGGAATAGACAATTGTCACCTATAAATTTTGCGTATTCGTTTTGACTGTCAGGATAATAAAGCAATTCGAGGGTTCTTTATTGGTAGAACCATCTGGTGTCCGTGAATCACATTACGCGACCTGCTATATATTAAAAAACGACTTCCTAGACGAAGTCGAATAGACAATCTACGTCCGTGAGTGACGTCATGCATTTTCGGAAAATTTCGTTTCGGCCTGCCAAAGTTGAGCTAGGTAGACAAATTTAGCTCTCGCATAATGACTTTTAAACATACCTGCTATAATTGTAACTTCAAATCTCCGTCAAATCGAACTTACTTGTGTACTATTTGGCGAAGTACCCTGGATATTTGGATAAGTTTTCGTTAATTGAAACCATGGTCTACTATACAGCTTCGCAAATTTTATTGAAAGGGGGGGGGGCGAATGGTTAGCACGTGCGTGCTGTATCATAAAGCCTGTTATTGAGTCAACTTGCACGGTTTCGAATTCCCGGTTGTACGTGACAAGGAGTAGGGTCGCCTTTCAAGCCACGTGAATTTTCTCTGGATCTTCCGGTTTCCCCCCACTGCTAAAGGGCCCTACGCGCAAGCAAATTATTGAAATGAATTAAACCATATGTTAGTCCCGAAATGACCTAGTTTGTGTCGAATGGACGTTAAACCGTATCTCTCTCTCTCTCTCTCTCCCTCTCTCTCTCTCTCTCTCTTCTCTCTCTCTCTCTCTCTCTCTCTCTCGCTTTTATTGAAATGTTAAATCCCTTACGGAAAGCCTCATATTATTAGAATTTCTCAAGGGAGGGGGCGTGTTGTATCATAAGGTCTGGTTTCGCTTCACAACTTGTACGTGACAAGGACTAGGATCGCATGTGCAACCTTCGTGGGTTCTCTCCGGGTCCTTCGGTTTCGTCCCACTGCAAAAGACCCGAAATGACCCAGTTTGTGTCAAGTGGACGTCAACCCCCATTTTGTTTTTCTCGCCTCTGTAAACAGAGGCACACATTCGTAGTCTTAACCCCAATTTGTGTCGTATCTTTGAGGGCCAGGCAAGACGGCTTATTCCTTACAGTATGTCTGCTAATCATGGTTATACTTTTATCTCATATGTTAAAGTTTACACAGGCGTATCACATCAAATAAAAGCTCAGTTTCCGATAATATTTGTAGCGTTTGTTAGACACCATATCCCACGTTTAAATACACTAAGCCATCCATATATACGTGTCGCGTTTAATAAACCAATGAATTCCGATCGTGAAAGTTATAATTTGCCGGAGGTTCGCGCCATACGTTTTGAATTGGGGTTAACTTCCAATCTTTGAGGTGTACACCAATATAATAGACAAATTCGTCCAATTTATTTGTGTCATATATATCCGTAGGCTGACTTCATATTAATTTTACTGCAGTATTTATTACGTTAGTTCCATTTCGACCGGTTCCGTCGTCCAGAGAAAGCGTATTTGGTTTATTTATAAGCTTTTTTAACAGACTAGTATGACGTACAAATATAAGTTAAGCTCAATCTAAGCTGTATGTGACGTTAATATTAATAGAAGCTTGAGAGACTATCCCCCATGACACATTACCTTCATTTTAAAACTAGGTAAAATACAAATCTCATGGAAAATGCTTTATGGACATTATGCCTTATAGATGTAGGTGATTCATTGCGGGTCAAAGTGTGAATTGACGCAAATTTTGCTCTTGGCTCTGGCTTATAATCCCCGATAATCCATAATCATCCCGACTCCTTTCAAATTTATAATCTCTGCCCAGTTATAAATGTCAACATTAAATATTTATTCTGAACAGTTATAATACGCATTTTATATTATTTCCATTTTTCTTCCGTTATTATGCATTTTAACTAAATTCAGTAAAACAGGTAGACATTAGGACTACCTGTGTGGGGTGCAAAAAGTGTGTTAACCCATGGAACCGAGTGCTCTCGATAAGCCATATAGTCAAATTGTGCAGGTCAATGCAGTCTTAGATTCTGTTTCAAAACGCTTGTATTTTTGTAATAAATAAGTTTATCTGGCTTTAAAGAAACCAAATCGCTATTCTGTGGCAGTTAGAAATGGACACACATTAGTAACAACGTATGTAATAATGTATGTAAACTGATTTACATTCGGCGAAATACGCGAATTGAATGACAGACTTTGGCGTTGGGTTATTCAAGTCTGCACCGGTATAGATTAGCCAACATGTTTAGCCGCGTTCATCGAGTTACTTCATGCAAATGACGCTCGAAAGCATTCTGGCACTCGATTTGTGAGGCAATTTCCAAATTCTCATTTTGTCTTAAAAATTGGGTATCAGAAGCCCAACTTTTCAAGGTAAGATAACAACATCAATGTTGATTCAAATGGACCAATAAATGGTGTTTACAATGTCGAAGACTCGGATGATATTTAATTAAAGACTCGGCTTCTATAACATTATCTATTGTAGTCGCCTTCTGTAAAATCATATCGTTACTTTCATGTAAATGAGAGTTTCCCCTTTAAGTAACTAGAAAGAGCTTATTAGTTATGAACATGCATAAAGATACTTTGAAGAGAGAAAGGATGATTGGAAAAGCAAAAAAAAAAAAGCAAACGTAAAAGTGTTGAAAGAGCTGAGCCATCAAGCAATGACTGAAGGGCTAAATCATACATTGACTTTAATTTTATCCCGGACATCTTTTTTTTTTTTAAATCCGCTTACGTAAATAACCAATCTCGGAATGTTCGAATTGCGGCCAGCTTATACAGAATCATTTTATTTCATGCAAAGCAGTGTGGGATTATTTAAAAATCCCAATAACTGAGAGTTACATCAAATATTGCGGTAAGGTTTATGTAGCTTTAATATTTTACTAGGTTTTACCCCTCGAGTTAATCGAAGTTATATTGGCGACTATGCAAGTGCTGTATAGATGGATCTAACGGATAGCGGCAACTTTCATTAACCCAATAATTTCTATGTACGTTAATTTAAAGTATCCAACAACGTTCGCCTGAATCAATAAAATGTCAAATTCAACTGTTGACAAGCGGAAATTACCTTTGAATATCAGCATGGAGAAAAATAAGGCCACCCAAAACAGAAATAATTTAACGAAGGACGATCGACGTCTCAGATATCTCCAACACGATGCTCCGCAACTCTTGTAATTCAATAACGCCATACTTGGTTAGCGCTGTATAGGTCAACCTCTCTCGTCTGCACTTGAAGCTTTAGATCGTTAACTAAAAAAAAATAAGAGAAAAATATAACCACAATCTTGAACATATGTAGCATTACATATAAAAGCGAAATGTCGTTGCAGAAATTTTTAAACCGAAACCCCACCTTGAGTTGCATACAAATTTGTAAACCCTATAAATCTTTGATTATGAAGAAAACAAAAATTGTCTGTTACAATCAAATTTTTTCATGTACGATACTGGGCGCTAATTTAGTGGGGCAACAGTGGCTAAGTTAGTAAGACGCTGGTCCGCTAGTTGGTGTATGACAAAGGGTCTGACAAGGACAGATGTCCAGTCGTTCGGATAGGAGGAAAAACCGAGGTCCCATAAATACATTGATGTGCAAGTAAAAGATGCCTTGGCAGTTGGAATTCGATATAAGAGTTGGTCGTAGAGCCGCTGTTCGGGCTAAACTTCCCTCATAGGACACTGTATATGGTATGCCCGTCTTCAATCGCCCAGCTGGAGCAAAACAATAAGACGTTAGACCCCATTTCATTTCATTTCTTATTTATTGGATATTGGTGCAACCAAACATCATAAAGTCATTAATTAGCGCTAGTGTTGAAGCCGAACCCTCGCATAGTTATCCAAATTTAGCCGCCACAAGGCTGACTTTTATTATAAAAACATGTGAATCTATCGTGTGAATTCATAATGTTACAAGCTTCTTCCTTCTAATGTTAACGCATTAGCAATTTGAAACGAGTTTCATGTCTCCTGTTACATTTCTTGTCTTAAACATCAGGGGGCAATTTTCAAGGTTTGAGATCAAAATATATTGAATTTCAAGAGAGTAATACTACTAATACTTATTACACAATTAAGTGTTTTACAGAACCCTTTCGGCTACTCCAACCTGCCTTTAAAAGCTTTGAAGGTCATTTTAGTTCTTGTACCCTAGGGGACCGTTTGTTCAGAGCTCCGTTATAAATTGTAACGAAAGACTCGTTAACATAGAATAAGCGGATCGTTATGACAGAGTGTCTCTTGTTGGACATTCTAGACTTTCGGTGTGTAAGTGTGTGAGTGTGTGGGGTGGGGGGTGCTATCCCATTTTCTATAGGACATAATTAAATCTTATACTATAGAATTAAAGGGTGGGGTAGGAAATGACAGTCTCAAATGTTCTAATGTTTCTGTAGTACAAGTCCTATAATTTTTCATAGAGATTTATGCTAAAATTTCTATAGGAAAGTACTATAGTATTCTATAGATTTTTGTGTAGTTTTCTTTTTGTAGGAAATTCTACAGATATCTTTTTGTCTTTAATCAGGTTTTATGAACAGACTACACAGTAGTTCCACTTTCTTCAATTTCTTGATCATACTAACTATAAAGCTGTTACACGTACGTGTACACTGAACTTAAAGCTTTAAAATTTAGCCAATGGCCAAAGAGTCCTCTCATGGATTAACTTTAATCAGTCCGCTAGCCAACGGATCATGAAATTGACTTTCCAGCTACAGGAATTTAACGGACCGTTAACAAACGACACGTTAACAACATAACGATCCGTTAGAGTTTTGAGGAACCGATCCCAGATCTTTACGACAAGAATTACAACGTTGCCATTTGTAAAAATAAAAAAAATATCATACAATAATAATACGGAATTGATCAAAATATCGTAATTCGTCTTCTGGTTCCAAATAATGCGTTCTTACATTGAATGGAACATTTTATATTGTTGGCCAATGTCGACAAATCACGATCTATTTAATACTATACATTATATAAGCCATCAGCTGTAATTATAAGCAAGGTAAGGAAGTCGTCTTTTTAGTTAATATGCATTATAATGGATTACAAAATCTTATGATGACAGCGAAACTAACTGAACTTCATTATGCTATCTACAAAGAGAATTATAGATGATTACCATATTTAGTCTATTGTGCATTTTACATCCAAATTACAGCCGGACAAAGAAATAGAGAATCAATGAATTATTTGTTTTTGACATGCTATATAATGGCATTAACATTAATAATTCGATAATCGATACATAACGACGTTTGTACCTGATATATTGTACATATTCGCTAATTATGTTACATATACATAATAACACAGATTTATGGATTTACTACTTCTTGGTTTATTACATGCAATGTTTCAATATTCTTACATGTATCTTTATCGAACAATGATCAATAACTTACAGTACATCCATAAGTAAGACAATTTAAAAATCAAAACATAACATTTATTAAGACTTATTCCAGCAGTCATATCTCTTTAAATATGACTTCAATATCTCTCTTACTTGTGAAATATTGAAAAGGGTGCCGAAGCCTTCCCTTGAAACTTCATTATAATCATACCACCAATGTCACTCACTACACAAATAAATTAGTGTTTGTCTTTGAGCATGTCTTTTTAATAATACGGTAATCTTAAAGGCATTAGGCATAATAATTAGGGTACCACCCCCACATAGACCACCCACCCCACGCACCCCTAATTATAATCATAAGCTTACGACATTATAACTGAAAATATATCCCTATGCATAATCATTCAACATTTCTTAAACATATCACTTATTATATAATAAACTACAGTTACACTGATTAAATTATAAGGGAGCACCCTACCATTAACTGCATTAGATAATAAGTCATTCCATACAGCTGAAATAGCGCAACTTTTGTCTTTGTTCATTTTAGGTTTATAACGTCGAATTCCTAATGCTTCCCACGATACTCTCTTCTGCCATACTTTATCTCATTCTATGTTGTGGGTAGGGTGTTCGACTACTGCTGATTTGCTGGCTTCCATGCGCCCAGTTGCTGCTTTGTGTTCTTTCAGTCTCACAGATAACGGGCGGCATGTTTTCTCCGTGTACATGGATTTACGACTGCATTGGGTCTGGTACACTACCCCTTTCGGGTCCACATTTGGTTTTTTCGTTCTCCTATTTTCGTTGATCAGTGATTTTAATGATACTCCTCCACTACAGGTAACATCTATGTGCAAAATTAGTTAGTAATCTTTAAATTTTATTACTTGGTCGGCCTATAAATGGAATATTGATATGGATTGGAATTTTTTCTTAATTGTCATGTCGGGTGCTTTATTCATTTGTACAATGGTGTTACTAATACTTTTTCATATAAATTCTAAGAGGTAGTTGTTATATTGGGTTACGAATTCGGTAATGTGTTTCATTTCTTCATCAATTTTACCATTGGTGTAATTGTTATGAGCTCTTCTGGTTGTTTTGGAGTGGGCCGATGCGACGTTTATGTATTGGTTTTTATGCGTCGATTTTCTAAACACTCTTGTCGTTAATTCATCATCGTTTATATCAATTATAATGTCCCAAAAGGGTAGCTGTTTATTATTTTCTTCGTCAGCTGTAAATTGTATTCTTAGGTGTATTCAGTTGAGGCGGTTCAGTAGTAGTTGGTTGTCTTCTCCGTCCTTCATCACAACAAACACATCGTCCCCTTTTCGAAGTGAGGGGTTAGGGTTGGATTGGGGATGTTGCTAGGGTATTTTCTTCGATGGCTGTCATATAAATTTATGTGATGACAAGACCACTGCATCAGTTTTCCTAGCTGGGGTTTGTTTCTATTTTGACTCGAAGTTCCTTGTCGTCTTTAATGTATGATTCTGCCGAGTTCCCGAAGTCCGGTAGTGCATTTAGTAGGTATATGGCTGTCTTGTAGAATACAGTTCCGCTGAAACAGATCAGTAATCTGACCGGGTTCTTGTGTGTTTTAACTTGATCTGTGACATGTTCGTGGGTGGGAGATATTTAGTTTATCATATCTCGCAATATCGATCTCATCTGATTCTTTAAGTATCTTTTAAGGTGGTTCTAAGTTTTCGTTCTAGTTTCTAGGATTGATCTTTTGGTAACTTATTATAGGTTTTTGAATCTGACAGTCTTTAGGTCACCATTTCTTCTAAATGACCATAATATAGATGGCTTACCCTTTATTTGATGGCACAATATATATTTCGTTGCTGTGTTTTATTTCATTGATGACCTTAATTTATGTAATAAGTGACATTGATTGTATGATTATAATGAAGTTTCAATTGGTCTCATCGGCCCCCTTTTTAATCTATCATAAGTAAGAGAGATACTGAAGACATAGTTATGTTTTGAATGTTGAATTGTCTTACTTATGGATGTACTATAAGTTATTGAGCAATGTTTGATAAAGATACATGTAAGAATATTGAAACGTTGTATGTAACAAACCAAGAAGTAGTAAATCCATAAGGTTGTGTTATTATAAATATTATCCCTCTACTTCTAAATGTCATCAAGGATACTATATACATGTTAATTACATGGAACATCGATTCGTGTATTATATCAATACGTCAGTGGTATACTGGCGGATATTATGACAATATCAAATATCAGGAATGGTAAAACTTGTGTTGTTCTTTGGGAACTATACGTTGTCTTGCTAACCTGGAGGTCACGTGTTCGATCCCTGCATTGGATTTTCTAGAGTGATAACCCCTAGCAAAGGACAACGTATATTCGGATGGAACGACAAACCGATTTCCCGGTTACGTGTAAAATATCCCTTGGCAGTTAGAATTCGATATAAGAGTAGGCCGTAGCGCCGCTACCCGGTAAATCTTTCCCCCATAGCACACTGTATGGCGTATGCCCGTCTTCATTATTTCAGTCGGAACAGAATAGTTGGACTTTAAACCCAGTTCATTTTGTGTAGTTCTTTAAAGGAGCTAAATCGCTAACATTTAAGAAATGGACACAAATGGGTCGCAACGCATATTATGTTGTATGAATGTATATACACTGATTTACGTTAAATCGTTTCTGCTTTTACTGTAATTTCTAAGTTATATTCTCAGTCGAATGGCAATTTCTAACCTCTGGTTATCCTACTCTTTATCGACATCATTTATTGCACATGCTCTCCACATAAGAATATATAGCGTCACCGTTTGACATGTCTAGCCTCGTTCTTTTGGTTCCCTTGTTACAAATATGGTGCACGATTCGTGTACAAATGGTAAAAGTTTATTTTATATTAAATATTGAATATCAGACGCCCATCTTTTCCCGGTAAGATCACAACATCAATGTTGATTTTAAATTGACAAATAATTCGTGTGCTCAATGTCGAAGACTTTGGATGATATTGAGTGAGAGACTTAGCTACTTTAAACACTGATAAACTAAATCGTTCAGCACATAACCACTGCCCCAATTGATGCTAATTACGAGCGGTTGTTTTTATTTGTCTACTTGGTTCGCTGGCAGATTAATCGAAATTGTCGATAGAGCCACCTGAGTTGTTACTCCGTCCTTCTATAAAATCTATCACTGTATTACACTATATGAACCAGAACTACGGTAGCAGAGAAACTGCCAGTTGAAATCGCGAGGCCAATCTGTCTTTGTGTTTAGCTTACTTCTGAGCATGAGTAAAGGAAATGAAATGAGAATTAACGTCCTACTTTTCTGCACCATCGGGTTAATGAAGGCGGGCATACGGCATATACTATGCTATGAGGGAAATTTTGCCCGGGCAGCGATTGAATTACTTCTGTCAACGGTTCTTTTACATGTACGGAAATAGGTACACGAAACCTCCGTTTTCGTCCCATCCGAACTAATGTTCCCATAATCATTGCTACACGAATATTTGTGTTGGTGTTGTGAAGGAGACGTTTAAAGGGTTAGTGTTAATTTCATGTTCTATCCATTGACATTATTTTCGATTACATAACTGGCTCTTTATTGGAACACGTACAAGAAAACTAGTTAGAGATAACAACCTGATCAAAGAATAATAAAAACTCATCACCATCGAGATAACAACGATGGTTTTTGTTAAATCAACAATTGGATTATTTCATGTCATACGTTTAAAATAATAATATGTTAATTAAAAGAAGCCTAAAAAAGACATATCCTCTATAAATTTTCTCCCTGAGAGACTTCTTGCAACCACATACGCAGTGATTGACAGACAATTCTTTATAGCCGAATATGAAAAAGTGGGTATCCGTTTTTTTTATAAATAAAAGCTTATAATAGATTAGAGAGCTATTTGAAAATGAAGTAAAAGGAAGAGTAAAACTTTGATGTAGGCCAAAGTATTGAAGCGAGCGAGCCAGCGAGAGAGAGAGAGAGAGAGAGGGAGGGAGAGATTTGGTAATTCTGGGACTATAATATGGGCACAATATTATTCCAATAGTTCGGCTCTTAGCAGTGTGAGGAAACCGTAGTTGAAGAAAACCCACAAGGTAATCGGATCAAGGGTAGAATCCTTTAGATGTTAGTGATGATAACCTTCAAGTTATCAAATGTTCCTTTAGGAGATTCACTAATCGGTAATTTCTTAATCAAGAGGTTAACCGCGGACGTAAAGTTTTTATGATATCCATCAATTAAAACAAATTTTTATGAAAAATGGCCACTTTTGAATATCACCCAGATATGTTGTTTTAATCGTAGATTTAGATGATGGTGATATCATAGATATATATTGATTTATATCCTGTTAATTAAAGTGGTAAAATCTAACCAAAGAATTAATTAATGTCGCCGACACTTTAATTATAATTCTATCGATATTTTTAGGAGGGAATATTTACATAAAGAATGTATCGATATCGCTCTAAATGTGTAGGTTTTGTGTTTTAACTTCAGAGTTTAGAAAGATATGTTGAATTGAAGTTTCGGCAATCTATACTGTTCGCTGTGTAATAAGCCAGGCATTTTTTTTTGGTTCGCCTGGATAATTGATTGGGATACTATGAAAAAAAACTTGTGTTGTTTTCAACACAAGTTGGGTGTTACTATTTAACAACACAAACTTGTGTTGAAACAACACAAACTTGTGTTAAATGTTGAAAAAACACAAGACTTGTGTTAAAATTTGTCAAACAACACAAACTTGTGTTGAAACTTGTGTGAAAATCTACACAATACTTGTGTTGAAATTTGTGTGGTTTCATACAAACTTGTGTATAACCACTAACAAAAACTTGTGTTGTATTTTACCGATTTATATCCAGTATTATAGCAACCCTTGCCATTCAATCGCCTCCCAAAACTAATTTTTGATAAATGACATGACAATTATTTTATTTGATACAATATTGTTTATTCAATAAAAAATATAAAAAAATTAAATTAATGCCAAATCAATAATAAACGGTCATCTCAAAGGCTAACAAACAAAGTTAATTCCAATAATAATAAAATTTTGTTAGATATTGACTAAAAAGAAACATAATAAAAAGAATAAAAAAAATAGCTGTTTAAATTGAAAAAAAACAAGCAAGCACTGAAACATTTGGAATATTAATAAACAAAGTTAATTCCAATATTAATAAAATTGTTTTCAATAATAACAAAACTCCCCACCCCACCCCCGAATCACAAAATAAAAAAAAATCTATTTAAATTTCTTTTTGAAATTAACCTTAAAAAGAACTAAGAAAATAATAGATACGTAATCGATATCCGTAACCCCACAACATACATTTTACATATATCTAAATTTAATAACAACCAAATCAAGCACCACATTATGCATTAAATTGAAATACTTTTAAGAAGAGATATTCCCTTTAAAAGATTAGGAATTCAAAAATTTCTACAGTACATAAAAGGAAACTAATAGATAAGATAGGGGACAAATAATGATATATAAATGAAATAAATAAAGCATAAAAATCAAATAAAATTGAGAATTTTCAAACTTTGTAAAAAGAAAACAACTATTGATGAATAAAGTCATCTAATAGAAACGAGGCATACACATTCGGAATGTTTACCAATTGTTTAAAAAATAGTGGTTGATTTCATCATACAATAATACATTTTTCTAATTATAGACTGTTTCTATTAATTATTGATAATTCCTCTTTTATGATTACACTGCAGTCTATAATGAAACAATATTTAGAGAGGGGTTGGTGTTTGACACTAAAAGGTAATGGTGACAAATAACATTCGGGTTCGGGTTTCCACAATAAGATCTATAAAAGAATTTGATGGCGTTATATTCAGAATTTAGAGTTGCTTTCTTTCTTTGGTATAAATATTTATTAAATACATATTCTTCTCCAAGGATGTTCAAGTCCCTGAAAAATATAAAAATCCTGATTAAAATACACTTATCGGCAAATGGGGTTTCGATTTGGATTTTTCTTTGCACATCAGTCATGGCAAAATAAAAGTAAAATAGCTTACTGTCTCGGGGGGGGGGGGGTTAATTGAACAAGGGAATGTCAGGTAGCATTATTGCTTACTCCTCTTTCAAACTCAAATTGCATTCATCACCAATTTACACACTGAACCAAATGGCCAGTCAGTTTGATGGCGTTATACGAGTCTAGAACCATATCAAGCCACAACTATGTTCATTTGAAGTTTATCTCTGTTTCTGATGAATACACACCCACCTTTCTGTGTATAAATGGGTTTTGTACAGTCTGTACACAGTAACATTTCTGGGGATTACATTTAACCTATTAAGTTTGATATAGGTTTATAAAAAGTCTTACCTGCTCAACACTCCCTATGTCTTATAGTTTATAGTATGCAGTTAAACAAGATAATTTCCAATTGTTCATGTTCTTGGTCTAAAATAAATAATATACTTTAACTATAAGTCAAATCTTTGGTATTAAGCAATTGGATAAATACAATTGTCGCTGGTAACATTTGAATAAATACAACATATCATGAATATAACTGAGTGGAAGTTTGAAATATTATTTGTCTAAGACAACTGGTCATTTACAAATTGAAATAGCTACTCTTCATAAAGTAAATACATGAATAATTTTCCCAATTTACCTGGATTTAATTGTAGGTCTTTGTACGAATTCACATTTCTTTTTAAAGCAATTAACTATCGCTGGGTTGTGTTGCTAAAATCTACTGCAATCTGAAAAATAGAACACAATCATCAGTTGTATCAACTATCTACATGAATGTAGGTCATGTCTGCTTTTTTTTTCATCAAAATGGCGGTCAGAAAGGAAAAACAAACATTGCAATTCAAGACTGACTGCTGTCCAGGCTGTATCCTAACAATGATTTTTTGAATATTTAATCACACCGAAAAACAATTATGCTCACGCGGTTATGATATAATATTGAATTAGCTTACCTAAAAATATACTTTTTGGTCAGTTTGTCTGCCAGCCATTTTACTATCAATGGAACACAATCATCAGTGGTATCAACTATCTACATGAATGTAGGTCATGTCTGGGTTTTTTTTCAAAATGGCGGTCAGAAAGGAAAAACGAACATTGCAATTCAAGACTTACTGTTTTTCAGGCTGTATCCTAACAACGATTTTTTGAATATTTAATCACAACGAAAAACAATCATGCTCACGCAGTTATGATATAATATTTAATTAGCTTACCTCATAATATACTTTTTGACCAGTTTGTCAGCCCGCCATTTTACTATCATTAGCCACACGTACTTCGGTCAATTAAAATGGGTGTAGATTTTGTTTTAACCGAAACGAAAAAAATTGCGTTATAAATACATTGTATTATAAAATACAAAAAAAAAATCGCAAACCTTTTTTCACATTAATATCACTTTTTGAGTTGATTCTAATCGATACTAATCCATGAAGGAATTATCACACTGCTTAAGAATAGTGTGTGAAAGAGCATTATTTAACGTCCACTTCCTACTACTAGGAAGTTAACCTTTTGTAGTATAGTAGGGTTTAATATCGCAAAAATACTGCAATAAATATTTCTTCCTTTTTTTAAAAGTAATTTATTTTGATTGGTCATTTACAAGCGAGCAATACATGTCAAATTTCGATTAATAAACCAATTAAATCAAATAAAAAGATTAGCTCGACTATTTCCACGCCCATTCAAACATGTTATAAAACGTAGATATAACACTATTGTCACACGGGGGGTTGGGATGGCCTAGTGGTCTAGAGTTCCGCGCTTCGACCTCTAGCTGGCCGGTCACCTCTGGCTTGCGGCTGTGGTTTCGAGCCCTGGTGTGAGCGTATGTGGCATGGAGATGGGGGCTCCTTCTCAACCTCGTGGGTTTCCTCCGGGCACTCCGGTTTCCTCCCACAGCAAAGACCCCTGCGCGTGCGCTAAGATAATGAAAATGGAAAAAATAAGACTTGTCTGCGATATCACCTTCGGTGGAAGCGGACGTTAAAC
Organism: Patella ulyssiponensis; assembly: GCA_963678685.1. Taxonomy (NCBI): domain Eukaryota; kingdom Metazoa; phylum Mollusca; class Gastropoda; family Patellidae; genus Patella; species Patella ulyssiponensis. Next base: position 47,207,384 of record OY783229.1, on the reverse strand, counting down.
ACCAAGAACAACAACAACTATTGTCACACCTCGAAGATTTTGTTTGATGTGTAAAGTTTATTGGGGCAATATCAATCAGACACTTACAAATTCAGACATTGTAACAACCCGTCTCTGTCTATTGTCTGAGACAAGACGTGAAAATAAACAAATAGTAGAATCAGAATTTTATTATGTGTATAATTAATAAATTTTAAACTAGATAATAATTGAGTAAAGCGTTGATCTCTTTATATTATACTGTTATAAAATACGTTGCTTTAAAAGATGAATTAAATGTATCGCACTGTATATACCTGGCGATTTCAACTTAATGTTTGTAATAATTAATATAAGGTTGTAGTTAATTAGGAATATTAAAAAAAAGAAAATCAAGTGAATTCCTTGACCTTCAAATTTAGGAAGAGTGGTTTTACTTTACGCTAAGCCAGTTCCCCAACCCATTCAGATTTTCCTCAATAAAAATCATATTATTACAGATAATAAGTAATCTAGTACATGCTATCTTAAAATTCGACAAAATGTATTATAAGAAAAAACACACAAGATTTTATAATTCTACACAAGTTTGTGTTGAGACATTGAAAAGAACACAAACTTGTGTTGATGCAATGTAAAACAACACAAGCTTGTGTAGAATATTTTTAACACAAGTCCTTGTGTTGACATCCAACACAAGAGTTTTTTCAGTGTATCTTGCATCGAATTAAATCGAAGTCGGCGGCTTATCCAGCTCAGTTAGTAAGACGTTTGCTCGCTAACCTGGAGGTTCCATATTCAACCCCTGTCAACCGAGAAATTTCATCGGGAATTTCCAGCGCCCTCCCCCCCTTGTCAGTGGTGCAGGAGAGAGGGTCTGGAAAGGGACAACGTGTAGTCGTTCGAGTGGGACGAAACAACGAGGTCCCGTACACACAGTGGCAGTTTGATATAATCAAAACAGTTTTACTCAGCTTAAACGGTACACACGAAGTTATAAACCATACACATAAAGTTACAGACAGTACACAAACTGTTATAAACGATACACAAAAAGTTACATACAGTACACAAAATGTTATAAACGGTACACAAAGAGTTATAAACAATACATAATGAGTTTCAAATAGTGCATAAAAAGTTATAAACACAACACATACAATTATATTCAGTACACATAAAGTTCCAAACAGTACACAAAAAGTTATAAACGGTACACAAACAGTTATACACCATGCGCAAAAGGGATTCTTTTGATAAGAAGTCATAATTCAGAGGTAGTCCATTCCAAAGGTAACCTATTCATCTACCATGGTACTCCAGCCATTTACGGCCAATTTCAATTAAGTGATGTATACAAAGTTATAGGAGCTAAATCGCTAACAATTGGGACCTAGAAATTGTTAAAAATGGGTTGCAAGACATAAAATAATGTAGTATCAATGCATATAAACTGATTTACATTCAATGGTCTCCGTTTTACTCTAATTTCAAATCAGTTATGTTCGGCGAAATACGCCAGATGTCTCGATCGAATGACAATCTCTAGCGTCTGGTTATTCCAGTCTACACAGACAGTATTGTGCATGACCTCTAGATAACAGTGGTTTGACAAGACACGTTGTACGAATTGCTTGTTACAAATGGCAATGAAACGCATGGTACACGATTCGTGTACCAATGGTAAAATGTTTATTTTGTCTTAAATATTGGATATCAGAAGCCCATCTTTGCCCGGTAAGATTAAATCTCCAATGATGGTTTATACAGACAAATAATTCGTGTTTTCAATGTCGAAGACTTTGGACGATATTGAGTGGGAGACTTAGCTTCTTTAAATATCATTATATAGAAGTTATATATTTTAAACAACAACTTCTGTTTTACATCCAAAATACATGTATCAGGTATTACAATCATTATACAACAGTATCATGCTATTACAGCGGTCAGTATGAAGTTTGTTTAATACAGGGATTGAAGTTACTATCGAACATCAGGGGCGGATGAAGGATTTTTCAATATATACTATTCAAAAAAAGTAGGGGATATTTGATTTTGGGGGCATAATACTAAAATATGCAAATGACTACGAAAAAAGTCACTATAGAACCTAACAGAAGAAACATTTCCAGTTACATGTGACGCCCAAACGCACCAATAGCTACCGCACGGAATGCAGGTGATGCTTGGGATCATCATGGGGGTCCAACCCAAGATTTGCACGACTCTAACTTTGAATGTTACAGTCATTGTGGCATTGAATTCCAGGGTGGAAACATCAGTTTAAGAACGTGTCCGCGAGAGGACCATGCAGAAATTGAAAAAAACGATAACCCTGGGGGTCAGCAAATTTCAACCATACTTGGTCTATGGGGACCCCTAGGCGACAGAAGTCACATGATGAAGTGAAAAAACTTTGAAGTGACAACTTCCGGTATAACTGGAAATTGTTGTTTTGGGGCAAAATTTGACATATTTCGACCAATTTTTTACCCAAATTTCAAAACGCTCCTACTCGAAAGGTTCTATCTCTAATTTTTTAAAATTGGTCAGGTATGATAGGCTTAGTAGTCGTCTTAAAATCCTGCAGTCGTTTGGGATTGCATGAATCGTGTGAAATTTTCTGTGCGTGATCTTAAAGTGGTCATTTTACGTATGTTGAAAACTATGCCATCCTAAAACGTATGTAGCTACTTCTTTGCAGGTCTGACATATAATTGCTTGGTGTGGTTGTGAAGGGCATATCTCAAAGTAAATGTCAGAAGAAAAAAACTGACCGGAACGCAACCCACTAGAGTGCTGAAATAGTTTGAAAATGTATAAAAACGGTATTTTCCATGAAATTCGTCTTTTCACTGATGATGGACTACTATCTTCAAGAGTTCAAATGACGGTTGATTATCAACATTACTAACATATTTTGTTACTTGGACGTTCCTTGTGCCAAATATACTACCTTGGTAAAAAAAAAATCATGATTTTGTGACAAAATCTGACGTTCGCGGTCATAGTAGAAAAGGGGCGTAACTGGTGCGTAATTTTGCAGGATCAGGCAACGATTATTCTAATCTGTATTCAGTAGTTAGTAGCACAGAAGAGCATAAATCCATGGGTTGGCACGGCAAGCTTTTATATTGGCACAATTTAACCAAAGCAGCACCTTTTCAGCAATGACCAACGATTATCTTCAAATAATAATAACCGTTTTCTATAGTGCTGAACATTCACCATCACCATTACTTCTAATATTTCGGTATTTGAACGTGCCTCGTGTTAAATAGATGTTGTTTAAAATCATATTATTTGTGATAGCCAAAGGGAAGGGTCATATTGTGTTGTGTAAAATTTTGCAGGGATCAGACCACTGTTATTAAGATCAGTATTCAGGAACAGATCACCGTATAGATTTATTGACTGACATGACTATCATAAACTTGATCTATTAATTTGTACACCTGCTCATGTAAAGAAGAAACATTCAGAAGTGTTCATGTACATGTCTACTTTCGAGCAGAAGTGCTTACGTACTTAACTTTCTATGCTCAAGTGTAAATGCTATCTGACAATCCTTCAAGTTTTTGGACACAAGAGTAATGTTTTATTTTGTAATACTGTTTTTGGATGTCCTCTTCTCCTTCGTGGATTTCAATATGGAATTATCATAGCCTCCCGATCTCCAATGCTTCTCCATGAAAATTTCTAAATGCTTTTACACAATGATCGGCCCCTAAATACAGATGGGAATAAGCTAGTCTGACCAAAATAATCTATTTGGCACAGTAAGGGCGGTAGAAAAGTTGATATACCGCGGGTAACTGGGCACGTGAACCCATTAATCCTATGCTTGTTGTGTAGTCATCTTGATGATCGCGTAACTTAATGTCACTGGATCATGTACAATCCCCTCGTACTTAAAACCTGTTACAAGAGCAAACATGTACATGCCCCAGAAACACTTCAAGTCTTCAACCCATGGACGACTAATAGTTTATGATCACGGACTTAGCTGATGTGGTTCTCTACTACTCACGAATTATCGCGTTTCGGGTTGTCTGGTTCTCCACAAAACATTTCCAGTCACGAGAATGTACTGAAGATGCTAATGCGAACCTTCCACAGCTATTGGCAGCGTAGTGATCTTTTACCCAAGAGCTGAAATATGTTTACTCTGAATCGTGTATCATATTTCACCTTTCATTACCATATCATATTCATATAAAATAAATTATTATATGTAAATTATGAAAAACTTGTCCCTGGTCTACATGGGCTTTAGATCATAAGTTCAGTTATTGAGTCAAGTAGTGACACAGCATGCAAGTGTGGTGTTGTTTGTCCAACCGTGTGGATTTTCAATTTTCGCACGAGCGATCATTGTAAATCTGTAACATACGTTAGTCCCAAAGTGACCTAGTTTGCGTCAAGTGGATCTTAAACCCCATTTCTCTCTCTTATGTCAAATTCAGTCTTGCTAACGACTGAATGGGATATATTAACTTTGTTATGATGTCCATAGATATGCATCACCATATGTTAGTCCCAAAATGACCTAGTTTTTGTCCAATAAACGCTACATCTCATTTTACTCTGTTCCTCTCATGTCAAATTCATCCTTGATACTGACTAAATGGAATATATTAAATTTGTAAAGATATCCATACACATACTTCATCTGGGGTATTGATAAACGGGAAATTTTATCCTATTTTTGGGTGTTTTTAATTTATTTCTCATGTATTTATTATGCCCGTTCCGGTCATTTTTATTTTTTATTTTGTTAGTGGGAAGGTTGCTAGATGTGGGTAACATTCAATTTTGGTCCTAGTCCCTGCAAAGAACGAGCTATAGCATCTCAAACATTGGTTTTCATTAAATTCAATTTTCAGACAGAGTTGGGTATCAGGCCAGTACCAAGGTAGAATTAGCAGTAGAAACTTTAAACTCAGTGTATAGGAGGAGCCTGAGTGGTCCTTCTAATGCCCAAAATTTCGTCTGCCTAAACCAACTATTGTGCGAATAGCAGATCATTCAAATTTGGTTCCAAAATCGCCCATTTTTTGCTTATTTTTCTATTAAAAAATATATTTCCAATTTTCCAGGTTGGTATCAACTGAATCAATCTAATATTTTGTGGGGATGTATCTGGGTACTAACCCATCTCACAGAAAAAATTTGGCCCAAATCCCCGACCCAAGGGTTATCACCCCCTGCATGGTGCTCTCGCGGACAGAAAACAAATTTTGATATGCGTCGGCTTACCCAAATTGAAAGGTTACGTGCCCTTGGCATGCTACAGATCGGCACAACACAGGCGGTTGTGGCGCGGACGATGAATGTTTCTCAGTCTGTCATAAGCAGGCTATGGTCCAGATACCGTGATACACAATCTGTACAGGACAGACCACGCTCAGGTCGACCAAGGGCGACAACTCAAGCCCATGATCGATTTATCCGTACCTTGGCCTTGAGAAATCGTGTCATCACAGCAAATCAGATCAGCGCTCGTCTTCAAACAGACACTGGTGTGAGAGTGAGTGGCCAGACGATTCGGAATCGACTGCATAGGGGTCACCTTCGCGCCCGACGTCCTCGCGTGATCCCTTGTTTGAGAGATCATCACATTCAGGCAAGACGTCGTTGGTGTAGGGATCGCCAACACTGGGATAATCGACGCTGGAGCAATGTGATGTTTTCAAATGAGTCAAGGTTCACTGTTGATTTTTTGGACAGACGTAGGAGGATGTGGCCTCGTCGAAACGAGCGCTTCCAAGACGTTAACGTCATCAGACATGATCGATTTGGGGGTGGTTCTGTTATGGTGTGGGGAGGCATCACTGTTGCTGGAAGAACGGCTTTACATGTTGTTGCAGGGCGTGTAACAGGCCAGTACTACCGGGACAACATCTTGGCAGTCCATGTTGTGCCGTTCGCACGACGTCATGGCCGCCGTTTCATCTTCCAGGATGACAACGCAAGATGTCACAGGGCCAGGATCGTTACAGGTTACCTCCAACAACAGAACATCACCACATTACATTGGCCAGCACTGAGTCCCGACCTCTCCCCCATCGAGCATGTCTCGGACATGCTTGGACAGAGGTTACGTCAACGTCAACAACGTCCTGCCAATGTCCAAGAACTTGCTGATGCGTTGCAACAGGAATGGGACAATCTGGACCAAAATGACCTTAGACGTCTCATTAGGAGTATGCCACGTCGGATCAATGCTTGTTTGGCAAACAGAAGAAGATTTACCCGTTACTGACTTTGTTGTGATGCTGTGGTAACTTTGCTGTTTGACCCCGGGTATCATTTTACCCTTATAATGGTCAGTCTGTGCCTTACTTAGTCTAAAGATCATTTGGAATAAATCGATGAATGTGAACTTCATTTCATTTTGTCATTTGTTTCTTCGTCAGTTTCATTAGGTGACTTTAATAACACTTAAAAATCAAATATCCCCTACTTTTTTTGAATAGTATACTCTGAATTATTAGTTGTTTGGAGTTTTTTTTTATCATCTCCAATTCATTGAATAGAAATATATTTTGTTAAGCTTTTATGTAACAAAGGGTATGTTGTTTGCAACTTCAGACATTTTATAACATTTTATGTATTGTATAATCGGTGAAAGTAGTACGAAACATATCGAGCAGATGTTATATTATTTAACACACAATTGAACTATAGTTGAAAGCTCCATATGGATGTATCAATGTATTATATGATTATATGGATAACTGGCCAGTAAAGCGGAGAGAGGCGAAATCATTTTTCTTAGAATGATACAGTAATTAGTTTTAAAGTTCCAATTGAGCAATTAACTCTATCTGCTAATTAATCATCCAGCGCTACTCAGTCTTTGAACCAAGTGTTATTCGTTTATGGCTTCTTATTACTGTATAAATACCCAGGGGTATGGGGAGTTAAGAATGGTCGGGATCCGCATCAGCTCTGAATGGGAAAATACCCTTGCGGAACTCGACACATACAGATTCCGATCCGATGAGTCCTTAAATGCTAAGTTATCTGTAAATCATCCCAGCAGGAAAATCTGCCGGTTGATAACAAAGCTGGAGGTGAAAGAAACACTCAGACACCATACATTTGAGTCGAACGGGAGTTAAGAGGGCTTGTCTACATCACCTTAGTGGAAGTGGACGTTAAGCGCCAGAAAACGAACGAACGGGAGTTAAGATTGGTCTGCGATATCACTTCTGTGGAAGCGGACGTTAAAACACCAGATAGTAGTAGGGAGTTAAGATGGGGGATTGGGGTGGTCTAGATGGCCGTTCACCTCTGCCTTGCAGTCCTGGTTTCTATCACTGGAGTGGGCGTGTGTGGCTTGGAGATAGGAGCGTCTCTTTCAATCTAGTGGGTTTACTCCTATTATTCTAGTTTCCTCGCACAGGAAAGGCCCCGGTGTATGCGCTAACATAATAAAAATCAAAATAAGACAACTGCGATATCATCCTCGGTGGAAGTAGTCGTTAAACACCATGAACAATATCCTATAGCTTTATTTTTTAAAAAGTCCGCGTCTATCGTTTATCTATTATGTTTTACGGAGGAAGCGGACGTTATATAAAGCATTTCACATACACACACTTAACTATTATCATTTGCTTGATAACGTCGAGAGTATTATTGTTTATAAACCAGTAAAGTTCCCAATCTTTAAATACCACTATCATACAGTTATCATCACTACATTTACCTAAATGATAATTATTAAAGAAAGTCTCTAGGATTTATGGACAATACATTTGTAGATTAGATGGTATGAGACTATGAGATACGTTATTTGGATAAGAGATAGGTCAACCCCTATCTATCACTGGGGCCTTTTTGACAATTGTAGCAGTCAGGTATTGTTCATTACATTTGTTCATATTGTTGAATTTATCTTTTAAATGTGTAAGGCACAATTTCAGCAAGCGCTACGCATTGATATACAGTGGGATACTAAAATACATGGCGTGGTCATATAATAAGAAAATTAATGACTTGTTTTTTATCCAACTAATGGAGAGAAAAAATTACAATATTTAAAAAAAAAGTCTTGTGAATGAAATATATGGTTAAAGATAAAGAGGAAATTGTTAACTCTTGTTAAAATATTAAAGGCAAAAGAGTCTTGTGGATGAAATATAAAAGATAAAGAGGAAATTGTTAACTCTTAGCTGAAAGAGGCATTACCACTCCTACCAAGAATTCGTGAATTTTATAAAATATATGAAATAACCCGACCCACCTATATTATATAAATTCCAAACACTGACTTTTTTAGGTATTTTGATCATTCTCACGAACGGTTATACGACTCTTAACAAGTTGAAAATTGATACCTGTTACGTCACAGCAAAGGCTTATTACACTGGTTTCAAATTTTGAAATATGCCAAGTGTAGCTGCATAGTGAAATTAGGTTTCGTCGAAGGAAACGTTCGGTTTAAGATTTTTTATTAATGTTTCATTGATGTGGATAATATAGTCATCATTGTATATGTTGGCAAATATCTTAAAGTAGCTAAGTCTCTAACTCAATATCATCCAAAGTCTTACACGTTGAAAACACGAATTATTTGTCAATTCAAATCAACATTGATGTTGTTATCTTACCTTGAAAAGGTAGGTTTCTGATAACCAATATTTAAGACAAAATAAATATTTTATCATTGGTACACGAATCGTGTACCATAGTGCGATTCAGCGTCATTTGTAACAAGTGACCAGAAAAAACGAGGCTAGACATATTCCACAACTCAGTGAAAGGGTGAAGCCATAACTTATCTGGAGAGCATACGCAATAAACCGGAATAACCAGACACTAGAAATTTCTATTCGGTTGAGACTCATGTCGTATTTCGCTGGACATAACTGATTTGAAATTAGAGTCAAAACGGAAACAATTGAATGTAAATCGGTTCATATACAATCAGATTACATTATTATATGCGTTGCTACCCATTTTGGTCAATTTGTAGGTCCCAAACATATTAGCGATTTAGCTCCTTTAATATGCGTTCAGCAAAAATCAGAGAGTAGCCTATATCGGTCATTTTTGGGGGAAAAAATGTAATTACAAATATAATACAGGTCAATTTGTTCATGGAAAATTGTCAAATGCTACGCTCTTCAAATTGCCATCATTAAAAGCGTAGTTCATCGTCAACCGCCCTTAGTGGACATTAAACTCCAGAAACGATGACGATCAACCGTTTACGTAAAAACGTTAACGTAAAGAATACGACAAGTGTAATGAATGTGTAGCAGAGCAATGATTATATTGACTGTGATGTATTATATCATTGCATTCATTCCATAATGAAATATAATGCCATATGTCCATTTAAAGCTTAATAAAATATTAGATAGCCTTACCGTTATATAAAAATACACCAAATATTGCCCGCAGATAGAATCCAACAGTTTGCTTTAGTTATTAACCAACAGTGATGATCAATACGCTCCTTATCCTTGGTCCATCGAACGTCATCTACATTAAACCCAATCCAGGCTTTTATATAGGATATATACACCAGTCCGACGGTATATCGACTATACAACTCGCTAACCACATAGATGCTGATCAAATGTGGTTCAACGACGTGTCGACTACACTACAACTTGATTGTATATGTCTGCCCGTGGCATACCAAGAAATATTTGTCTTGCCGTAGTCCCCCCATCATTGTTTATTAATCAATAATCAGCTTACCATCAAGTGCACTGATCGCCTGTACATTTACTCTTACACCGTGCATAGATAAACACTTCTCTCTTCTTTTTTTCGGTTGCATTCCTGACTTTATTCGGCACAATTAAAAGTTTTTGACTAAAAATAATAGTATCAGTCTCGATCCCCATTGTATTTTTTTTTATTGAGAAAGAGGGAAAAAAATATACAGACCAGTCAATATCGCTGAAATTGAAATACATGTACCCCAAAGAACTCTCTCGGCCAATATCAGCATTGTACCCGGACCGTCTATAGTGAGTGAGCAAGCACCCGTACTCACTGAGCAACAAACAATGGAAGCGTATCTTAAAGATTCTTTCCGCGTACAGACTGTGTGATTGGATGATATATTTAAACTTAAACATATTCAAACTCATTTATTCATCAAACGTTTTCTTACAATCCATCTAAAAACATTTTAATCCGAAGAAAACTACCCATGCCACAAGAGTCTATTTTAAAAGACTTGATGAGTTGATAACCCATAAATATATTTCAAACAAAAATAATTTTGTATTTAAAGATACATTATGGGAGATTAGATAACGAGTTGGCAGTTCTCACTATAATAGTTAAAACAACATAATGTAAAGGCAATTTGCTGAAAGTTTCAGTCAAATTGATCCACTATGAACTGATGACTAAGCGGATGAAAGTTCCGCTTAGCCTTGATCATCATTTCTGAAGTCGGTAAGACAAAACTAATAGTCTCGATTATCCATTTAATCGTTGACCACGAAGGAAAGTTTTGAGTGTTGGACTACAATCCAAGAATATATAGGTTTTTTAACTGTGTTTGTTTTATCCAAACCTTGAATAGATCAACAAAGAGCTCTCCATGAGCGGGAGGTTGGGGTGGCCTAGTGGTCTAGAGTGCCGCGCTTCGACCTCTAGCTGGCCGCACACCTCTGGCTTGCGGCTGTGGTTTCGATCCCTGGTGTGAGCGTATGTGGCATGGAGATAGGGGCGCCTTCTCAACCTCATGGGTTTCCTCCGGGCACTCCGGTTTCCTCCCACTGCTAAAGACCCCTATGCGCAAGCGAATTATTGAAATACATTTAAACCGTATGTTAGTCCCGAAATGACCCAGTTTGTGTCGAGTGGACGTTAAACCCCATTTCTCTCTCTCTCTCTCTCTCTCTCTCTCTCTCTCTCTCTCTCTCTCTCTCTCCATGATCGTCTCTTGATCAAAACTATTGATATAAGAGGTAATAGGGAAACGAGACACATAGAGAGAGAAATGGGGTTTAACGCCCACTTAACCCCATTTCGAAACTAACATATGGTTCAATTTTATTTCTATAATTGGCCTGCGCGCAGTTATTTCTATAATTGGCCTGCGCGCAGGGATCTTAAGCAGTGGGAGTAAGCCGGGAGACGCAGAGAAAACTCACGAGGTTTGACGGGCGACCCCACTCTTTGTCACGCACAACCGGAGAATTGAATCCACGCCAGTTGACTCAATGACAGACCTTATGATGCAGTGTGCGCACGCTAACCATTCGCCCCCCCCCCCTCCCCCGAGAAAAGATACAGGTGGGGATAATCTGAATTTATAAATCTACCAAATCATTCAATGATATGTCAGCACCCCGCTAAATTTCTCTAAATATTAGCCCGCGTTGTTTTCTCCAAAAATTGTGCCAAACTCCAATATTTTTTGTTCCAGGGCAAGTTGCTCTAATACTAAACAGTAATAGCCTTGGATCTGACTTTGGTTCTGTAGGAAAGTTTGAGTAGCGAGAATTTCTTTGAAGAAATGTTTAGTAAGTAGCTTAGTCATTATTATAATACTATTTTTCACATTAGGCTTCACAATACTCGATAAAAATGTGATTAGCACGGTGTATCGATGAAGATCAGGTAAGTTTTGGTCGGGGGCCGCCTCGGCTGAGCCCTTCGATAAAAACTGTCCTGATCTTCACCGATACACCTCGGAAGGTGTGCTTACAACTTCCATATATCAGTAGACATACGCTATATAAAATTATAATTCGTATATTATTTTACAGCTACAAAAACAAAAGAAAAATATGTTCCCGATTTATCCAAAAAGCAATTATTGTCATTTCACGCAGAAGGGTATGGTGTTAAATCGTGTATTCCTTGAATTATCATATAAATCGTGTATTCCTTGAATTATCATATAAATGAACATTTGATGTTTTGATTGAGTATTTTACAACGACAAGAACGTTTCCGTTTAATAGAAAATTCCAATAAACAATTTTACTGTTAGTTTGAGAAGAAAGTTCTACAGGTGGTAAACAATAATTACATGTTGTTTAAATGCATATTTTCATAAACTTATTAAGCAGATATACAGAATCTCCTAGTCCTACGAGTGTTTTTTGATATCAAATAATATCAACACAAGTTGATAAAGTGAAAAAAACGAGGCTCTGTCGAGGTACCTGGAGAGGTAGAAATTTTTCTAGACCAGAGTTTTATTCTGAACAAGAATATATGAGGTAAACAGGCCATATCCTGAACCTCTTTCCGTTAGGGAGCTTTTTCAAAATGGACGCCAAAATCTCACATATATAGCAACTGTATTAGTTAAGTAAGTAACAATGAGGCATGTTTGACCACTTTTTGCATTAGTTAGGGTTTCACACTGCGTAGATCGAATTCCTTCGGTTTTACTGGGGAAAGTGGGTGTTACCTAGATATTAAAGCTATTTCCGACATTCTGCGACAATGCGAAATGTCCGAAATCAGCGAAGATGTCGTTTTTTAAAATATTGCCGTAATATTTACAATAATCATATGGTGCATTTTGACATAGCCGCAGACAAGGCACATAGCTGCGCTAGTTTTCATTTTTGATTGTTGATGAATCTTCGAAGATATTAAGCGCCAAATTTAGGAAATTTGAAATTTTACAAAAAACTTTTTTATTTATGAATATTTTTATATGACATTTTACCCAGGGTTAAAGAGTTATCTGATTTGACTAAAAATGTCAACATTTTTTGTCTCCGTAATTTTCCTTGGCTGTCATTGGCTAATTCAGTTTTTCAGTCATAGGTTAATTATTTATTATTGGATTTGTACAAAATAAAGTTCATATGCTGAATAATTCCTAATGCCACCTTTTATGTAACGGTTATAGTTTCCTATCGGCACCGAAAGTGACTTAAATTCATCAAAAACTACAATTTTGAAAGATTTTGGCAGTTCGGAACCACTTTTTGACAGCAAATGTCATTTATTACAAATTTGATATTACCCAAAAGATGTGCCATGTAAAGGTGCACAAAATCTTATACTCAGTTTTTTTAATTTCGATTTCGTTTTCGGGCTATTTTGATTAAAAGGTAAAAAAATGTGTACAAATAAGCTAATTAAAACCCATCCAGCGTCTTCATATTTTAAAATATCTGTTTGAAACTTTCATAAACTCGTAACATTAACCTATACAAAGAGAATGTATGTCAAAATTAGTTTCTAATATCAGTAGTTGCATAGAAATAGGCAATTTTGCACGAGTCACTCTTCACGTTATTTTTGCTGTAAAAGAATCAATTATTATTCGATTTTCAATTTTCTTTCACTATTGTATGCCTATTGCCTCAGTCGACTATGCCAAACCAGTTTTACACTTTTACTGTCACCGAAAGTGACGTCATTTAGGCAATAACTGAATTTTTAGCCTTAAAAATACATTTTTTTATTCAAACGAGTATTATTTGTAATATTTTTAAAATTATGAAATTTGGTTCCCATTAACAAATAGAATGAACCCATACAATCATATAGATATGACAAAATTGTTTCTAACTTGTACGGTTGCAGAGAAATGGACGATTTTCCACAAGTCACTTTTCAAGGTTTTTGGTCTATTAAAAGTCAGTTATTATTTGATTTTCATCAAATTTTCACCATATGATGTCTTATGCCATTAATGATGTCATAAAACTAATTAACATTTTTAGTATCACCGGAAGTGATGTCATTTTGGCAAAAACTGAATTTTTAGCCTTCAAAACCGATATTAAATTCAAATCAGTCTGATTTGTAATGTCTTTAAAATTATGATGTTTGATTCCAATCAACATATAGATAGAACCCGTGCAATCATACAGATACCACAAAATGGTTTCTAACTTGTACGGTTGCCGAGAAATAGGCGATTTTCTACAAGTCACTTTTTAAGGTTTTTGGTCTATAAAAGTGGCATTTTTTTTCGATTTACGTAAAATTTTCACTATATGATATCTTATGCCATTTTTGATTTCATAAAACTAATTGAACATTTTCATTATCACCGGAAGTTATGAAATTTTGCCAGGATCACTTACAAGTAACATATATATATTTAAAATGAATTGATATTGTTGGATTTGGTTGATTCTTCGTCCATTTTATATGATGTGTGCAATGCTTATGTGGAAACCTGTTTAATGGTTTCATTGGTACCGGAAGTGACATATGTTCAAGGGTAACTTGGCACCGAAAGTGACGTGGCACCAGTGAAACCCGCCATTCCTGCATGCAGATCTAGTTATTATTAGAATTATTCTCAAAATAGCTGCGATTGTATTCCAGACTCTTGAAAATGATAAAAAGTGAGTGCGCTCTTCACATGGCCGCAAAAAACGTAGATAAACTGTATATTATTATATCTTTTAATGAGCATTTATTAGGCCACGCAATGGTCACATTTTGCACTAATTGTGATTAGAGTTATTCACAAAGCATCTTCATTATTATGTACCACACATTTTATGAAGATATAAAATGATGAGGGCGCTCTTCAAAAAGGCCGCAAACAATTCGGAGAAAAGGATATTGTCCTGTGTAGGCTAAGAAAAGATTATTGCAGCGCATTTGACCTCTTTTTGCATTAGTTTTACACAAAAAATTTTTTGAAAAGAATCTACGAATGTCACAAATAATCAGTATGGATGTGAAAATTGGGGGGTGCTCTTCAAAATAACCTCTAAAATTCATTCTAAATTATTAATAATATGTCCATTTATATGGCCCTATTTCACAAGTCGTGCTCATAGCGCATGCAACAACTATACAAAAGCCTCGTGGCTCTACGTCAGTGGTTCTCAACCTTTTTTTGCCAACGTCACACCTTGGAACACATGACAAAATAGCGGCACACCTGGAAAGATCGTGTGGCGCGAAACACTGGTTGAGAATCACTGCGCTACGTGTTTGTGTCATTAAGCCTTAAATAAGCATTACAAAGCGTAATATGTTTATATGTCCAGATAGTATTAGTAAGTGATAATTTGGTAAGTTGTTTCTATATTAATACTGAAAATGTTTGACATCTCATTCTTGAGGGAGCTTAAAGGGATACTTAATTGTCCTTACAATGTATCCTGGTATGACAAATCAATGACAATGTTATATACTATTCAAAAAAAGTAGGGGATATTTGATTTTTAAGTGTTATTAAAGTCACCTAATGAAACTGACGAAGAAACAAATGACAAAATGAAATGAAGTTCACATTCATCGATTTATTCCAAATAATCGTTAGACTAAGTAAGGCACAGACTGACCATTATAAGGGTAAAATGATACCCGGGGTCAAACAGCAAAGTTACCACAGCATCACAACAAAGTCAGTAACGGGTAAATCCTCCTCTGTTTGCCAAACAAGCATTGATCCGACGTGGCATACTCCTAATGAGACGTCTAAGGTCATTTTGGTCCAGATTGTCCCATTCCTGTTGCAACGCATCAGCAAGTTCTTGGACATTGGCAGGACGTTGTTGACGTTGACGCAACCTCTGTCCAAGCATGTCCCAGACATGCTCGATGGGGGAGAGGTCGGGACTCAGTGCTGGCCAAGGTAATGTGGTGATGTTCTGTTGTTGGAGGTAACCTGTAACGATCCTGGCCCTGTGACATCTTGCGTTGTCATCCTGGAAGATGAAACGACGACCATGACGTCGTGCGAACGGCACAACATGGACTGCCAAGATGTTGTCCCGGTAGTGCTGGCCTGTAACACGCCCTGCAACAACATGTAAAGCCGTTCTTCCAGCAACAGTGATGCCTCCCCACACCATAACAGAACCACCCCCAAATCGATCATGTCTGATGACGTTAACGTCTTGGAAGCGCTCGTTTCGACGACGCCACACCCTCCTACGTCTGTCCAAAAAAATCAACAATGAACCTTGACTCATCTGAAAACATCACATTGCTCCAGTGTCGATTATCCCAGTGTTGACGATCCCTACACCAACGACGTCTTGCCTGAATGTGATGATCTCTCAAACAAGGGATCACGCGAGGACGTCGGGCGCGAAGGTGACCCCTATGCAGTCGATTCCGAATCGTCTGGCTACTCACTCTCACACCAGTGTCTGTTTGAAGACGAGCGCTGATCTGATTTGCTGTGATGACACGATTTCTCAAGGCCAAGGTACGGATAAATCGATCCTGGGCTTGAGTTGTCGCCCTTGGTCGACCTGAGCGTGGTCTGTCCTGTACAGATTGTGTATCACGGTATCTGGACCATAGCCTGCTTATGACAGACTGAGAAACATTCATCGTCCGCGCCACAACCGCCTGTGTTGTGCCGATCTGTAGCATGCCAAGGGCACGTAACCTTTCATTTTGGGTAAGCCGACGCATATCAAAATTTGTTTTCTGGTCACTAAAACAATTAAACTGATGTTTCCACCCTGGAATTCAATGCCACAATGACTGTAACATTCAAAGTCAGAGTCGTGCAAATCTTGGGTTGGACCCCCATGATGATCCCAAGCATCACCTGCATTCCATGCGGTAGCTATTGGTGCGTTTGGGCGTCACATGTAACTGGAAATGTTTCTTCTGTTAGGTTATATTGTGACTTTTTTCATAGTCATTTGCATATTTTAGTATTATGCCCCCAAAATCAAATATCCCCTACTTTTTTTGAATAGTTATTATTAATTTTCAGTAGTTCCCGCACTCATTTTCAATAGGCTTCGGGAAGACAGAATGCTTTAACAAACCTGGGCTTGGTCTCCACCCGCAGCATCAGACGCTCTATCGTCACAAGTGTGCGAGGGCCTTGAAGAATACATATCACTTCTGTACGAGTTCAGAGACCAAGAACGTCAATGAAGCAAGGTGTGTCATCTTTGACCGAAAGTTAACGACGGAGCAAATAGCAACAAACATAGAACTGCTACCACCATGTCGTAATCTAAAATCACAGCTTTGATTTAAACCAGTTGTTCTTGTTGCGCAAGGATACGGGTTGCCGGCTGCTGCCAGGCAGGGTCGTGGTCGCATCCACTACGGACTGCCGATGTTAGATGGAGTACGTCCTGGCGCTGCCAGTTCACCGCACCGCGGCCACACGATATTATATCCACTCTGTCAATCTCAATGAGCAAGAGCTCTGTAACAATAATTTTTCTGTGGTCATGAATGTTAAAATTTATAGTTTATAAGATTATCGGTTTTTGTCCAAATGAAAAGAATCACGGATTCTTGTCTCAGATCACTGGAAATGGCATTACTGGGCTTTTTCATGGAAGACAGCCCGGACCCCGCCTCACCCCTTCCGTTGTACGCATCGCGCCTTCAGTGTTCGCCGCCCATGCTCCCCCATCCATTGTCTCTTGACCCGCCCTTGAGTGACGACTTATAGCTCAAATCATTTGTGAAATGACTTTGCCGCATTTTTCAATAGACATGGCCATTTCGGTTCAGTTATCGAAGTGGTAGTGGCCCAAGTCGACATGGACACTGCTCAGTCTTAAGCCAGAGAGTAAAAATAAAATTACTGGACGTTACTGGATGAATGTATTAGTAAGGTCTAAGACAGGAGTATTAGTAATCCCAAATCCTTAATCGGAAACCTAAATCCTTAATTGCATCTTCCATACTCAGCTAACACGAAAACTTATATATTGACACCAAAATAGATCCAGATGTAAAATTCAAAATTCCTTCCAAACTCGCTCATATGATACTAGGTGGACAGTTGGAATTTTCAAGTCAGAACCGGGGCCATTTTAGATTTTAGCCAATTTAACCTTTTTGGATACGGATTTCGGACTGGGGCCTTGTATTGGTTTACATCTAAACCGTCCATAAAACTGAGGTCTCATTTCTATTGCCGCAACTGCCCGCACTAATATTGCAGGCCTTCCCTGCGTAGTTCTGGACAATCGACTTCTTGATTGAAAACAAGGGAGAGGGTTTTAAATACGTTTATATCATGCACAAACAACACATGATACAGTTATATATATTATACTGAGCGATGTGATAGAACATGTAAACGCGTAATAGAATGCTGGTTTACCATAACAACCATTAAACACAAATTATGCTGACATTACTCATAGCTACAAACACAAAATATATTTTATGCTTGGCCTCGTTATTGGAAAAGAGCCGATGTGTGAGGTTGCTGAACATAGCTTGTGGTAAATATGCATGCATGTAATTTAATTTTACCCCATTTACTTACGGATAACCAACCAAAACAAAGAATCAAAGATCCCCTGATATCAACCTTTCAGAAAGTGACCTCCTTTAGGACTAAAATATTTAATGTTGAGCACTAAACCCATATAAAAAAAATAAAATATTTCAAATACTAAAATTAGTGGAGCAGATAAGACCAATTTTGGAGAAGAATCGTGCAAATGATGATGCAAGCATCAGATTTGGCACAATTCTTCTCCTAGGGATACCAAGTGAATCTGCTCGATTGGCCAATTGAAAATCCAAGATGGGGGCCAAAACGGCCACCCGGAGTTGATCTTTTGCTTAGAAATATTTGTAGTTGTCCGATTTGCGTGATCTAAGTGTCAATTCCTATGTTTTAAAGCCTACTGAACTACATTTTCCTGTTCAAAATGCATTTAGAGACATATTTTCACAGGAAAAGCACTCTGAGACATATTATATATATATATATATATATATATATATATATATATATATATATATATATATATATATATATATATATATATATATATATATATCCGAAATTATTAGGACAACCGCAAAGTTGCACTACTTTGTTTCACGGTAAATGATAAAAAGATAAAAGGTATGCCGACACAAACTGATTTCAACACTGGTTTAATAACATTTTAACATTTTAAAGTACTTTTCGTCCGTCTTGGGACTATTCATAAATAATGTCATTGTATAAAGATGGACATTATAGTATATTTATACATATTTACATAGTAACACTGTGGTTTTAATTAGCTATAGTTACCATTGTCCATGGTTACATGTCGTTAACTAATACAAAACATGTACACACGTGTGTTAATCTGTAGTATATGGGTTCAATTCGAGCACAATGAATGGAAGACTATCATGAGATAGATTAAAGAAAATTAATTAATAAATAAATGAGGCTAATTGCCAATTGTTACTTATTGACTATTAAGTCGAGGAGTGTATTTTTTAATAAAATGATTTTCCATTAATTTTCTTTTCGTGGTGTCATCGACTTTCATTTTATAAAAAGGGAAAATTTGAAATTTTATTTGTAGATGTTGCGCACATTTAAAGATATGTCTATTTACAAATAAGGGCCCATTTTCAATATTGCAATCCCGTCGATGGTTGCGTACTCTATCCCGTAGATGAGTACTTGTCTCACCTATGTAGAAAAAACCACATCCCAGACACGTCAAGACATATATGAGATTTTTTGTGTCACAATTCATATTGTCGTTGACACTAAACGTAATGTTACGAAATTTATATTGGTTATTTGGTATTATATGATCACAACATTTGCATCGAAGATCCAGGCATTTAGATACATAAAAACCGGTCCTTGTGATAGATGAATTGAATTTTGCTCTGGTTAGGAGGCGTTTCAGATTAGGTGGCTGTCTTTGTGATTTAATGAATTGAACATTATCAAATTTCGCTTTGAGGTTGTCGTTTGATGCCAGTATATACACAATATAATATCTATTTTAATTTATATAACAAATTTCCGTCAAAAACACCATTATCTGTCTTTCTTCATACTCCAAAAGACAGCAATGCAACTAAAAACAGATTTTATTGTACAAAATACGAGTTATCTCAAATCATAGATATTTCTGTTTTTTGCAATGGTCGACTAATTGTCGAGGTATAGGGACTAATCAGAGAAATAAAGATAGTAAACACAGCGTTTTTAAAACGTCGGAATTTGCAAAATTCTTTTCATATCGCAAGAATTCCATGCGTTCAGTTCTTTGCTCCGTGGGTCTGTTACATACTACACTGGCAGCTTTCACTGACATTTATGACGACAGAATACGTCAAAATGTTCATTTCACTTTCACATATAATCTTGTAGGTAATAATTTTGTTTCGAGCGTATCAACCTTAGGGTTTTGTAATTCCTTTTTTCTCTGTGTATATTGTGGAACGCCTTTAAGTATACATAGCATTTAGATAAATCCATAGTTGATCGTGGACATTAATATCATTTTTCAATTTCAATACATGAATTTAAAACAAAAACAAAAAAAAACCTTAAATTTTAAAGAAGAATGAATATATTGAGAGCGCCATTATAACTTCCATGGGATCTTTTACATGAACGGGACCTCGGGTTTTCGTCTCAGGGGGCCACCACGCCGACAAATACTATGAAAGAAATGGTTGCCCAGACAAAGGCGCTACGTCCTACTATGATGTCAAATTCCAACTGTCGAAAGTCATTATGTACATAAGATTTCGAATTTCCGTTCGACAATATGTTGTCACTTATCTACAGCCCTGACCTGCACCACTTGCCCGGTAACACATATCATAACTGACAAATGTCCTGTACACTATTCCCGTTGCAACCCGAACGACTATATGTTGTCACCTGTTAAGATCTCTGGTCTTCACCACTGAACCACTTGCCCCCTTACACCTATCAGAATTGGCAAATATCCTGTACTCCTCTATTACTGGAGATGGCGGGTTCGATCGTTTGTAATTTTCTGTCGTGGTTTCCACTGGTCAGTGGTGTCGGACAGAAAGCCTGACAAGAACCAGTCTTGTCGTTCGGATGGGACGAAAATCAGAACTCTTGTGCACACATTGGCGTGCACGTAAAGATCGCTTGATAGTTGGAATTCGAGTAGGCCGCAGAGCCGCTGTCGGGCCAACATTTTCCTTGACGTTTGGAATTCGAAATAAGATTAGGCTCATTAGCGATACGTCAAAAGAAGCTAAATCGCTAACATTTGAGACCTAGAAATTGACAGAAGTAGGTCGCAACGCATATATTACTGTAATATGAATGTATATAAACTGATTTACATTCAATGGTTTCCGTTTTTACTCTTATTTCAAATCAGTTATGTTCCGCGAAATCAGCCAGCAGTCTCCATCGAATGGAAATTTCTAGCGCCTGGTTATTCCAGTCTACATACGCCGTTTGATTTGGTGCAGTGTGTCTAGCCTCGTTCCCCGAGTGTCTTGCTAAAACTGGCTGAAACGCATTGTGGTACACGTTTCGTGTACCAGTGGTAAAATGTTTATTTTTTCTTAGATATTGGATATCAGAAGCCCATCTTTTCCCAGTAAGATCACGGCATCAATGTTGATTTAAATTAACAAATAATTCGCGTTTTCAAAGTTGAAGATTTTGGACGATATTGAGTTAGAGATTTAGTTACTTTAAACCCCATTTGGTTTCCTTTCCAACCTTTCTTTACGATTGATAATCAATAGCCAACATGTTTATCTAACACACAATGACATGTATCGATCACTTGTTCATCATCTAGAAAAATATCGCATGAATATTCAATAGCTTGCTGTTTCAATTATTATCCAAAATGCTGCTTAATCAACCCAAGATCATTTCGGCAGTCGTACCAGAATGGACAGCACGTGCCAGCGCGGGAGAGCCGAGCCAAGGATAACGGGGTTGTAGTTATCAGGATGGTCGAGAGTTTATCCTTTTACCACCCTGTTGTGTATATGCATGCATGTGCACTATTTACCTACTACGTATGTAGACTGTAGAACTATAAACTATGTACAATATTATACATTACGTACCCTATACACTATGTTATGTGTAATATGGGCACTTTCCTGTATGGGATACAACTAGGTTCTTGCATTGTGTCCTACACCTAGTCCGATCTTTCATCCAGTGTCATAAGTCCTGTGCGATCTGTACATCATCCGGATAACTACAACCCCGTTATCCTTGGATCAGTTCTCCCGCACTGGCACGTCCCGTCCATTCAGGGGCGGCTACCTAGCTGATCTGGGGTTGATTAGTCAGCATTTGGGATACTAATAGGTTGCTGCGCAGTATGGTTCCAATATATACTGTATTTTTACTTAGCTGACACTGTATCCCTTGCTGGGTTTAACGGCAGTGATGTTACCAATGTGCCTTGGTAGTGCCCGACAATCACTCCTGAGAAGTTCAAGACCATCATCAATGTGCACTTGGAATTTTCGGGCCAATGACACCTTCTGTGTGCTACTCTCATCTAGTTTAGCACGGCAGCCAAAACGATTTACTTTGACCCATAGATGAGAGTTGGGCCAGTGGTGAGGACCAGTGTCAGTAGTCCACCCAATGGATGTGTCTGACTGCTGAAACAAAGGTATTATCTCAAACACTACACCCCATACACCCCTTACATTGCAAAAAAATGCAAACGTATGAAACTCCGGAATAAACATGCGAAGTGAGAAAAATATGTCTCGGCGTATGAAGAAAGACAGACAGTTGTGTTTTTCATGTCAATTTGTTATAGAATTTAAAATAGATATGTATATTGTGTATATATACATTTTTATATATATATATATATATAAAATATGTCTCAGATTGCTTTTCTTGTGAAAATATGTCTCTGGGTGCTTTTCGAACAGGTAAATGTAGTTCAGCAGGCTTTAAAACATAGGAATCGACACTTAGATCACGAAAATCGGAGAACTACAAATATTTCTAAGCAAAAGATCAACTTTGGTTGCCGTTGTGAACAGTTGTGCCAAATTTGATGCTTGTATCATCATTTGCACAATTCTGCTGTTATCTGTCCCACTAAATAAAACACCATACCCCGAACAATACAATTCCAGGCCCATGTAATGTAAAATCCACCAGAAATATCAAGAACTAAACCCATATAAAATAAAATAAAACATTTCCACCACAAAAATAAAACACCATAATCCGGACAATACAAATCCAGGCCCATGCAATATAAAATCCACCAGAAATATTCAGGACTAAACCCATGTAAAGGATGTATTATTTCTTCGTATGACGTGGGTGTCATGAGTTATAAGAGAGGTACTTTTTGGTATCTGTTTCTTTAAAATACATAGCCGTTATAAGCACATTTAGATACATATCCCCTTCGTTTCACTAGAACGTCCAAGAATGCGATTTACAGACCGTTCGTTTCCGTTGTGAATTGATATTTAGATCTAAATCATTCATTATTTGTTGCAAATCTGCAATGTTAAATTCCAATATAGAATACATCGTCTAGGAATCGTAGCAACTGATGCTTGATGTTCTAAATATAATCTACAATATTTTTTCCTCAAGAAAACCCATTGTTAAATTTCTTATTTGTGGTGCCGCCTTGGTACCCATCGCTTTACCAAGAATTTGTTTGTAATTTGTTTCTCCAAGTATAAAAGTGTTGTTAATCAGTATACTGTATGTATGGCTGTGGGGATAAAGTTTTTTAGAAATTCTCTCGTGACTGCATCAAGATGTTTATCTAGCCTGAAAGCATAGGCCATGGGAAATGTTGCAATTACAAACATCCATGGTTACGAAAAAGCCATTTAGATTTTGGGGTTTATGTATTATGTAAACACAAAATCTATGCCATCCATAATAACAGACTTTACATTTGGCACGTACGACAGTAAGATGTCAGTGAGATTCGATAGCCTATTAGTAGGGCAGCGTGGACCGGCAATTATTGGTCTGAATGGGAGATTGTCTGACTGAAAAACACTGATGGATTCGGCATTTTGGTGTTTAATGGACTCTTTGATCATCTTGGATTTATGGACATATGGAAGACCATAAAACAGATTTGTTTTATACTACAATGCCCGGAGATAATCCTGTTCGTTGTCCACCAATTCGTTTTTGTGATCTTGGATTAAGCCGTTTATTAATCCCATTGTTCTTTTATCTATGGTAGTATACACCCGTTTGTCGTCAAGTATTTTAAGGACGTTTCTCCCATAATATTTCACGTCCATGATAACAATAACACCTACTTTATCGCTTTATTTAACAACAAATGTGCCGTTAGATTTCAAAGAATTTATAGCGCAAGATTCCTCCTTCAACACATTTAATTTTGCGCTGTGGTTTAAAGGAAGTGGGGTAGAAGTTACTTTTGTTCCTCACTATATCCCGTGACGCAGTTTAATCCGTTTCACCGTAAATTTTCTTTAGTCGTAGCTTCCTTCGGAAAGGAAGACCTGTATAATAAGCAGATTTTGCTCTTGCATAATGCTATTTTAATTATAAATAACCTTTGATGTACGTGTCTCTTTAAACATTTAACCTTATTCTAAATCAGAATCTTGACCTTTTGATCTAAACTCAGTAATTTAAATTTTTGTATTCCAATTTGATATCTTAGCATAAACATTTCGTCATCAGTGGTTTGTTCGTACATGGTTTTATTTTATTTACGTTAAAAAGGAAGTCAAATGTGGCCAATATTCGCGTGACATTTTATTTTATCTATTATAGATAAACAACCAGGATATAGTTTTCATCTTAACAAATCTTTTATCTATAACTCACCACATGACATTTACACAGGTCTTTCAAAAGCTTATTATATTATGTAGTCAAAAGTTAAATTATCCATTTAAGCCTTTATTTGTCTCACGTCATTTTGGCTGTTTGGCACATTTTGTAACAATTAATTTTGATGTTATGTCTCTTACATTCATGACAGCATCCAAAAGTTCGAAATTACTTTCTTTTTCAGCTAGTGTTTTTATTTGGTCACAATAGTTTAAGGCTGTGTCTATATATAACCCTAGTTAAAATCAAATCCAATTTAACATTCTTACTCATATTTAACAATTTAACGCTCCTGTTAACCTCAATAATGGCCATGCTTAAATTTATAGTTGTAATCTTAGAATATTACAGCATCACAAGTCATGTTCACTTCTGTAGGCCTTTTTGCCTATTTGCCCGAAAAGTCAGATTACCAGAAAGTACACTAGGTCGGCGCAAAATATAAATGGTGCAGTTCGGCTATTTTGACACCCTGGCACAAATGACTAGCTTGATTGTTTTTTTTTTGTTTATTTTTTTGTTTTTTTAAAAAAGTGTACTTTGTTTCGTTTCTAAATTCTTTTATGTTCCAATATTGCAGCTGACCAGGGGCTAAGTGAAGGGCGTAAAATGACGGGCTTTATGGTATGGATTTAAGTTTCTGTACGCCTTGTGTACATGTTTTTCGTGCAAAATTAAAGGCTACCACGCCCTGTAGCCAACTCTGTGGAAATCATGTACAGTAGTTATTTATGAATTTAAATAAATATTCGAACGACTGTAAATCAGTCTAATTGTACTATATGCAACAATTCTTGGTCATTCCTGCTTGTGCTGACACAATATTTAGGATACTGAAGACGTCAATAAATGAACTATTGATAATGTATTTGTTGCTTAAGAAGCTATCTTTACTGACACATGAAATCATACGCGTATTGATTTTCGCCGATTTCAAAATCTGTACAAATTCAGATAAAGCAGTATAGCCTCCATCCTAACATTTATCAAATTTTGAATTAGGTTCGTTTAAACATTAGTTCAAAGCTCAGGTCTACAAACTAAATCAATTAACGATGAGTCTAACGTAATTAAAGGCTGAGGTTTCGTATTTATTGTGCTGGAAAGGAGCGGATATTTTGCATTTGGTATGTTCTCAATATAAATATAAATGCACTACTTTTACCACTAAAAATAACACGTACAGGCCATATAGCTTTGAACAGTAATACGTCCAACTGAAAGAATCCATATAATAGACCAACACGTTAATAATGGTTCGTCATTATGGTAGACTTGCCCAACTGTGTATTGGTACAAAAACCTTAGATAAAAGAATAAATGTCAGACATTTTTTAGTGAATAAAAATGGTTAATTCAGTGCCAGATAACTTGAGGTAGACCCATTGCCCCGTGAGACATCTGGTCTGTTAATATTCCCATGAAATATAAACGATCAGTATTCATGCGAATTGGCGACAAATTTCAAAACTCAAGGTTGTTGCAGTAGGGCGCGGTAATCAATCGACCAGAGAACTTGATTTCAGATTACCATGTCCCGAATGCCAATCAGGGTCTAGAAGGACCGTTTGAAATTGTTAAAATCTAGTCGTCATTTATGATAGGGAAACGATCACATTATGAAACCCACAACCAAAATACCCCTTGATAGTAACACGAGAAGAGTAGGCGGAAAGGCCCTCGTGCACGTAATACAAGTTACCGTGTGCTAGTCTCAAATGACAGAAGCATTGTGTCGTCATTCTATATAGAGATATAATTATTATTATGTAAGTAAGCTTGCACCACACATAAAGAACCACCCCCTTTAAAATACTGTTGATTTTATTGAATTATATCTACACTGAATTGTCTTCGTTCAAAATTTTACATCCATAGATAAGTAGATAATGTCAATGTTGAGATACAACTCAAGTTGCAGCAAGCCAAAAGAGACCCGTCACTTTAGTCGAAATAAAGGATTATATGAACCATGTTCAACGGGTTATATTGACTTGGCCATTATTTCCGAATGGCTCAATATTTTGAGCTGAGACTTTCAGACATGCTAAGTTGTTGGTGTTTTTTTTTAACATTTTGGCCCAATATGTTTTTTTCATGCACACCCGTTTCCCCACTAGGATTTTATTGTAAATAAAAACATATTTAGGTTAATTTCGAGACGGTAAGGTTGGTGTCGAGTGGACGATACGCTACTGGAATATCTTCTGCAAATCTGACGCCATGACATTTTATACATTCCCATTTACGAAAACCTTATTAACAGTTTTTAATGAATTTTTCTCAAATTTGAAGCTAAGCAAATTTTGTATTGTACTCTGCTAATTACTTACCTGGGTCATGTTTTTTAAGTATTTTAACACCATCTTAATAAATAATATAAGTCCTTGTCGTATTAATCACAGTATCCAATCTTTATGTTATCAATACAATGACATTGATATGATATATAGATTTGGTCTGATAACATTTTATTACAGCTGGCTGAAATATGGTGTGTATTATTTGAACAATTATTTATTGGTCCTACTGTTCTACTCAGCCCAGTTCAGAACAGACCAATAGAACGTTAAAAAAGCCATATATAATTTCATTTCATTTTTTCAATAAAGTATATCAAGATATTTATGACATCCAACGTATTAAATATATGAAATTAACAGTGGCAAGTATACTGTATAACTTGAACATTACTTTCATATGAGTAAAGATTGAATATTCAGATGTTTTTTAAAATTGGTATATTGGTTTCGTTGAAAATATGAATGTCTTATAAAATCAAAGCGAGTGCGGGGGGGGGGGGGTTCCAACTATATTCAGACCCCCCTCAGAAAAACAATTGGGGGGGGGGGGACCCACCGCCCCCCATGTGTGACGCCCATGGCATGGGCTAGGGTATGATACATTCTTTGCTTTGAGTTAGGGTGGGGACTGGTCTTATTTAGTCCAATTTACTGTGTATTAAAAGATGTCGTTCAGATTTTTATTTTTAGAGTATGCAATTATGTTTTCCGTGTGAAGATTTTCTGATCAGTATGGTGTTTTCTGATGATATTAGGGGGGTTGGGATGGCCTAGTGGTCTAGAGTGCCGCGCTTCGACCTCTAGCTGGCCGGTCACCTCTGGCTTGCGGCTGTGGTTTCGAGCCCTGGTGTGAGCGTATGTGGCATGGAGATAGGGGCGCCTTCTCAACCTCGTGGGTTTCCTCCGGGCACTCCGGTTTCCTCCCACGGCTAAAGACCCCTACGCGCAAGCGAATTATTGAAATAAAATTGAAACCATATGTTAGTCCCGAAATGACCTGGTTGTGTTGAGTGGACGTTAAACCTCATTTCTCTCTCTCTCTCTCTGATGATATTAGACGCACTTGCTGCTGTTCTCTTGCTAGCCTAAACGTTTTAAGTTCTTCGCGAGATTCATAGTCGCTATCGGTCTTTTCTATTGACCTGACGATAAGATCAGAAATGTCATGATTTATAGTTGGTTGAAGTGAATTGAGACCTGTTTGTCATATTTGGTAACTATGTCTCACTGGTGATCGTTTATTCTTTCTCTAAGTGCAGTTTGGGTCTCTCCTACGTATTCTTATCTCATTGTCTACATGAAATTAGATAAATTATATTTGAACTGCTGCATGGAAGTTGGTCTAATATTGGGAATTATGTACCAGATGTTTTTTTGTGGAACTGGTCGGATATGATTTTGCATGTTTGACATCTGGGATGGCCACAAGTTTTGGTTTTAATTGCTAATTGCATATTGTTTGCATCTTTAGCGCCAAGATTAGCTATAGTATTGCTTTTTATACATCGGAGATAGCGTTTGAAGTATCCTCATTCTTTTACTCAAGGTAATGGAAACGCGGAATCTGATATTTTATGATGCAAGAGAACGTATGTTTTGAGGTGAAAGGAGTCTTTGAACAGTAATCGATGTAATATACTTTAGTTTCCAATTGGCGAGTGTTTTGGGTATTGCTACTTTTAAAAACGGTGGTTTCAAGGAAATCTATGCTGTTATGACTTACATTTGTATTTGACAGATGGGTGATGATTGTTCAGAATGTTGTAAAACATCCATCAGTAGAAATCTGGTTGCAGAGCTTCCCATTCCGCCTTGAAAACTGGAAGTATACTCGGTCGTTAAATGTGAAGTCATTCCGTCTCCGACAGATGTCGAGTAATTTGAGGATTTCTTCGTCCGATCGGGATGCTTGTGCGTTCCTAAAAAAATGTGTTCCGAACTGCGTCAATTCCTTATAATAATTATCGATGCTCGTGTACATGTTCCGTATGTCGATGGATATTAAAATTATGTTCTCAGAAACTCTTAATTATTTGATTTTGTGAATAAAATCGTTGTTGTCTTTAAGGTAGGAAGCGCGTTGGCGTGATACGGGTTAAAAACATGGTCTGTATATTGTAATACGTTGTATGATTCGCTGCCACATGGTTAGGGTTAGGGTTGGGATTAGCGCTAACCATTTTTATATCTCGTGACCTTTGACCAAACATGATGTTGACCTTATTTATGAAACAGACCTAAACTCAACGCCGGATTAACCATGGGGCACCATGGGGCACAGGCCCCAGGGCCCACCACGTTAGAGGGCCCCCCCACAAAAATATCGGACCGACCATCGTCTAACTCGAATTATCGTATAACTCGAACAAATTACACGTCCCCATCATTTCGAGTAGCGGGAATTTTGCCTTAGATTGACGTACGATTGTATATAAGCTGTAGATGTTGTTGTTGTTGATATTTGTTGTGGGTATAAGCTGAATTTGATGAGATGCACATCATGATCACACGAAATATTCATATTTCTTGATTAAATCTCGTATTACCATTTTGTGTGTCAAACATCGAGTCCGGCTTGGTCGTAACGTTACGGCCTCCATTCATCAAATCATCGTGGGGAATAATACGATTCCGAATCAAGTAAACCCCGTTATTTATCACTGAGCTGCTTCAAAATTAGGTTTGATGTCGCTCTGCCCACTTACAGTCCCCTCCTCTAGAAATGTCATCATTTCATAGCACTAGCATGGATTGGTCCACTGAAATAACGCCAGAATGCGCTAATTTGGTGGCAGAATTTTATTTTTTTTTTCTGGGGGAGGTACTTCTAAATGGCTCCAACTCAAGTGCCTAAAATGCCAGGAAATCACGTTTCTGGCCTCCAATTTCTGAAAATTTCTTGGGGGGGGGGGGAAGAAAACCCCCCAGACCCCCCTATGCGGGGCTTCGCGCCTTCGGCGCTCGCGGTCAGTGATCAGGGGCCCCCCACATGTTCAAGGCCCCAGGGCCCCACCATGGTTAATCCGGCGTTGCCTAAACTGTTTGTGGCAACCGTCTCGAAAAAGTCACTTTCATCTCAGATAATTCTTGGAAAAATGGGCACGCAGTTCATTAGTACTTGTTTGCAAGTGGCCAATCAAGCAAAAACCTGTCTCGTCAAGCTTGAGGGTTGGTCTTTAAACCAGCTCAGTGGACCTTGAATCCCCGCTATTATTGCGTAGAAAGACATTAAAACATGTAGGATTTCAGAAGTTATGTTTATAGATGTCAGAATGCGGCGTTCCGGGGAGACACCATGTACAGACATTAAAATCACCGACGTAGCTCTTTGTAGTACTGGTATATATAAACCCCTGATTTAGAACAATACGATGTTCCACATTTCCGGTCATTATATTAAAAATACACAGCGGGAAATCCATAATGAAGTCAGCATTTGAAGTCCATATTGAACTTCAAGAAATCAAGACAGCCCACGCAAATCTTTTATAAGCCAGTGACGCAGAGTAGTGTCACATTATTTATTAGGCTGCGGTGACGAAATATATTGTCAAAGGATGTCAATAGTGCCATTTTGTATTTTATGTCACATAGTGAACGTGGTGTCACAAGTGTTGCGTACAATTCAATGATCAGGTGGCATATTTCATTTGAAAAGTATTTTACAGCGACAAAGAAATGTGTTTCCGTTCTATCGTAAATACTAATAAACAATATATCGCTAATTCGAGAAGTGGTCATTAGTCATGGCATAAGGTTTACATGATTGAGATCAGTTGTAACACTATCATATTGATAACAGAATATTAGTTTCGTACATATAGGGTTTATTTATAACGGGAACAGAATATCAAACAGCTACATAAATACAACAGGAACTAAACTACATCGGAATATAAAAGATATAATTAACATGAACCATTAAGACAACCATTCCGTCCTCCTGGCACGGTTGTGTCTGCATTCAGGGGAGCCCATACGCCATTCTCGGTTCCTTTCTTCCGCTCGTCTCTTTAATTGTCAGCAATATAGCATCCGACAATAGGGAAAAAAGATAAGACTCATGAACATACATGCAATTGTCTAGTTATCAAGTTAAAATGGTATGGTTACTGACCAGTGCGTAGGTTTTTGAAGTCATGCGGAGCATGTACACAGATCATAATTATAATATGTAGTTTGTAAATGACATATGGGATTAATTATAATATGTTTAATTAGCTCATAGCCAGTTCGTGCCTTAACAAAAGTATATACAGTGTTAATTAGTCGATATCATCTTTTATCAAAACCAGTTGGAGCCACTAAGTTCATAGAATCTATAAAATAGAAAATTAAGCACTTTGTCACACAGTGTCCATTAGGAGATCATATTTTTTTTTTCAATAATCTATGTTCCTCCTTAAATGTAATGTTGTCAATAATAAACTGTATAACTCTTGGGAGTTTGGTAGTCAAAAAGCAGGCGTTCTTACAGTCGTGAATGTTTAAAAGTGTTTGGCAATGAAAACTATGGCAAATAAAAAAAAAACAAAAACAAAAAACAAAAAAACAAAAAAATGAAAAGCGTTTCTCCGCGGTGGAAACCTTTTCTCTAGGGTGTACAACTTTTCTCCGCAATGTGTTATGACAGAAACATGAAACCTCATTTCCCACTTTTAACAATATGGCTTATAGTTATTTAGGTATTGACAGTTTGTCAATGTCATTAATGTTCATTCACTGGATTTTTCCTCAAGTTTTTCCATATTATTTTGCGTATATATGGGCAATTTCACTGTGATATTTTTTTAACAAATACGATGATGCCATTGCGTGAATCACATACAGTGTATTAAACAATAATATAACTGATCGTTTAAACCTTTTGTTTTGAAATATTAATATAATTTTAGCAATTTAAACATTTATACCAGCAGTAGTTGCTATTTATATACACAGATTCAATATTTATTTTGTCAGTCTGATTGAAATACAGATCTATATTTCGTTTTTTATACTTGCGATGATCTACACTATATGAAGATCTGAACGGCTGTACTGTGGGCACGCGTCAGGGGTCATACGAGCGTGTTTTGACCCTATGACGTCAAACATTGATTAATCAATCAGCGTTCACGTTTCTAGGAGGTTACCCACATTTCCGTGAAGAACACATCAAGAACTCGCCGTACCAGACCATTTCATTGGCTAATTCCTCACATAAACTTTAACGCTTGTTATATAACAACGCTTTTAGTGACAGTGTTGTGGGTCAAGTTAAATGAAATTTTGAACTATAAAAAAAAAACGAAACGCAATCCTAGCTGAAACTGAAATACGAATTATCCGAATGCCATATTTTCAAAAATAAAACCACAGATAACTTAGGGGAAAAACGTGTTATGTTTATACTTTTCAAAAGCAAGCAAACATCATGGAATTTCTTTGAATTTAAAAAGCAGAAAGTCGTCGAGTCTAATTTATTATTTTAGAAACATATTTTCGTTTTGACCTTTTTGATTATGCTGATGGTAAAATTATTTCAGGTTGTAGTTACAGGTCTTGGTTGGGAAATACGTTTGGTGTTGGCTATAAAATCTGGAAGCATCTTACAAATTTATGCTTATATTTTTTCGATCAAATCAAATATTAAACAAATATCCATTGTCTCATGTACCATGATCTTGAAGCTCCCAAACCAATCTCTTCAAAGCAAACCAGCGGCTGTCAGGCAGGATACGCCCACATTTTCGAGAGATGGATAGAGAACAAGCTATAAAAAAGTGATTTTCCTACTATACAGGGCAAAAATTCATGAATTTACAATACGATATGCGCAAATATCGAAAGGAACAGAGATCTTTGGGTTATAAACATGCATTTCATGTTTCATCAAAATCGGATTAAAATTGTGACCTATACAGGGTCCACAACCTTGATATAGCATATTTTTACACTATTTGCGTATAGGCGGCGATCATTTTATTTGGTAATTTTTATTTGATTTTCAGAAAATTCGAACTGAAAGGATTTTATTAATCGAATAATAACTGTGACCTCCAGAGGGACGGCAAGCTAAAAAGGCGATTTTTCGTACAATCAGGGGCATTAATTCAGGAAGTTACGATTCGATATGCGAAAATATCTTTGGGTTGTAAACATGCATTTCAAGTTTCATCAAAATCGGATTAAAATTGTGACCTCTACGGGGTCCACAACATTGATATACCATATTTTTTACACTATTCGCATAAAAGCGGCGGTCATTTTGTTCGGCTGTATAGGTCCGATGTCCATAAAATTCGAACTGAACCTTCATTACAGTGTAACGGTGATATTATTAAACGATTTTTTTTTTAAATCGGGTAATAATGTGACGTCCAGAGTGACCACAAGCTAATAATGGCGATTTTTCGTTCAATCAGGGACCATAATTTTCAGGACGTTACAATCCGATATGCGCTCTATATAATGACATCATATGTGCTAAAATGCGTAGGACCGTCTTCGATCTAGCGTTCTCCTGTCGAGCGAGGGTGTTATTGTCATTGAGAATGTTATTTGATAATCGAGAATATATGGGTGGAATTATCGTCTGTCTATCAAACGTTCGGCGATTCTCGTGGACGGTGCTGACACATTAGATGCCTATTTCTAGTCCAAACTTCCAACAGTGACAACTTCATTCAGAATAAAGTAATTCAGCTGAATTTTTTTAATCATCTCGTTTTGAATTATTTTCGCAAGAATGACCAACTCTTTATTCAATTTTAAATAAAGTTTCCTTAATTTACACAGTTCCAAATAAGGTAACTATGCCTTATATCTTTCACCCTGTTACAAATTTAAGTGCGGATTTAGCACTTGCTTAATGGTTTTTTTTTTTAAATCAAATTCCTCTAAATATAGAATTTTATTTTGATTGTAAAAATGACCACTAAATGTGACCGTTGAAGTTTATTTTAGTTGGTGAGAGTGTTTGGGGATGGGGTGGGGGTTCAGAATTCATAAAAAAAAAACGTGATACAAATTGTTGTTGATAATGCGGCCTTAAGATACGTAACCCCCCACCCCTATTCCCCAAGAAATCTGCTATAACCTACACAGTGGTCAAGAATAGTTTGTTGGTTTCTTTTAAAAATGCACTAAAATGAGCATAATTATTGTCTAACTATTTCTATCAAAACACTCCCGTAGAAAAAGTGCATAAAAATCCCCCCCACCTTACCAAAAAAAAATCTGCTATAACCTAATAACCTACACACATTAAGTTTTTTTTTTTTTTTAAATCTTTGCAATGGACTTAATGGAGCATCAAATAAGAAGAATATAATGTATAACTATGTATCAAAACACTCCCATAGGATAAGGTTCTTAAATTATTCTGGTAGAAGAAAATATTCGATATTAGAATCTTCTTTGTGTGGCGAACGCATTTTAAAGAATTTCTCAGGATCCATAAAACTTCTGTCACTAATTGGAGACTAGACAAAAAAAAATGGAGCGGATAGTTTATAGAGGTTTCGATGGAAATGCGAATTAAATTAATGACAACGTTAATGCGTATATAATCTAGTTAAAGATGCATCAACAAATGAATAATATATGAAAATGTTCTCCGGGTTCCATGGGACTAATGTACATGAATAGAAACTGAAAAGGCATTACTGTCAAATAGGCCAGAATGAATAATATAACTTTTCAAAGCATCAGATCGCTACATCCCTATTACTTTGATTTACGTTCAGGACATGAATGATTTCCCCCTAAAATTTCAAACCTTCCTCCTTCGGGTGGGTCTGGAATACATTATATTATATGTATAATTAATGCGGGGTTTCATACTCACAATACATTAAATATACGCAGAGAAACAAGTTTCACATCAACCATATTTGAATTAAATACTAGTGATCAGATATATAAGCTATTTTACATTCCTGAAGGTATTTAATCTTCCTGAACTGCCTCGTGGAAATACTGAACCAACAATGAAAGAAGACAAAAACTGAAGTTAAAGTTAAATAATTTAATGTGATTCTGTCAGGTTCAAAAATAGAGTCGGAAAATAGATGAAACCAAGACAAAACAACAATCATTATGCCTGGTACAGCTCAATTCATTTCATGTCCAAGTTTCCCATAGAGCCGCAAAAATATTGATAAAGTCAATATCTGGTGTGTAACCTGGATCACATGCTGAACATTAAATTGACCGATTGGGGCGTTTTATCTGAACCTTATGAGATAAAAATGATTGTCAATTTGGGGTACTTCAACCCTGTCCAAGAACTGTCTTTGGTACCGTTAACCATTGGGATTAACTCTAACTGTTACCAGAGTAGAAGCTTACAGTCTCCGAATGAACCTGCTCTAGGATGTCCATACCACTCCCATCCAATCAGTGAATTCTTCGCCATGATAACGTGGTCGGCACAATGCTAGTCGTTTCAGCCGTAAGAGGGTCACCAAGCACTTTGCGCAAAAGGATGAGGGTGCACGAGTCTCAAAAGATCCCCATGGTCTACCGGAACGTTGACGGCCTTGTAGTCTGTAGATATAGCCGAAATATGACTGATGGTCGGGGATTGCATCTTATCTCTGTATTATAGTGTATCTTTGTACATATTTTATTATATGATTTTACCGATGTCCAAATTGATATCTCACTAATCTTTCAAGTCCTTTAACTGTTTGGGTGTATACTTAAAGAACCTAAATCGCTAATTTGGGCCTAGAAATTTACCCAAATGGGTCGCAACGCATAAAATATTATTATATGAATGTACATGTATATAAACTGATTTACATTCTTTGATTTCCGTCTTTACTCTAATTTCAAATCACTTATGTTCGGCGAAATACGCCCGAAGTCTCAATAACATGCCAATCTCTATCGTCTGGTTATTCCCGTCTACATTATTGCGTATGCTCTCCATACACCACCGTCCTGCCTCGTTCTCCAAGTCGCTTGTTAAAAGTGAGCCTGAAACGGAGTATGGTACACGATTCGTGTACCACTTAAAAAATTTTTTTTATTTTGTCTTAAATATTGGATATCAGGAGCCCATCTTTTCCCGGTAAGATCACGACATCAATGTTGAATTAAATTGACAAATAATTTGTGTTTTCATTGTCAAAAATTTTGGATGATATTATATTGAGTTAGAGACTTGGCTACTTTAATGTAACGATATATATTACGTAATTATAGTTAACAAGCGTTCTTGCTATGTCCATATCTTCTTCTGTATTTAAACATCTGTTTCCTATGTGCAATTTGACATCTTATCAAATATCATAATATAATTATTTTAATCCTAAGCTTGTATATGTTCTATATTCTACTGTTACTTTAGTCTGGCGACCGGGGGTTGCGATACCTTTTTTTATCTGAGTATATATTTGAAATCCATTTTTTCATTAGAGCTTAAAAGGAAACCTATTACCACCATTGGATTTCATCACGCCAAATCTTGAAAAATCATGAATTTTACTTTTTTTTATCTGAGTATATATTTGAAATCCATTTTTTCATTAGAGCTTAAAAGGAAACCTATTACCACCATCGGATATCATCACGCCAAATCTTGAAAATTGATGAATTTTACTGTAATAGTGACTGGATCAAATGACTCGTGGTCCCATTTTCTTTTCTCTAGTCTTAATATTATGTCGACTAACGATGCAATGGAACACCACGTACCGAAAGATCATCCTTCAAGTCGCTAAAGATATGTTTCGGTTATTCCATTGCCACAATATTAAAACTTCCCCATGGGCTTCTAGATTTAAGGTTTATAATATATTATATATTATCTTAAGCTAATTGGGAACAAATTGATAATGCGCTCACGTACAGATATGTGGAAATAATGGAACACCGAGACATTAAATGGGACTAATTATACGCCAGTTCCTTCTCTGGTCACGTTTATGATCTACTTATGACTGGGCTCTCGGTATGAAAATATTTACAATGAAGTCAATGAAGTTATATACTTCAGTCAATACTATTGTAGAATTAATGACTAAAAGGGTAGTGTAGGTTTACACTTAAATTGAATCGTTTCAACTTTTTTTGTATTTATTACACAACGTATATAATTGAAGTGTATTCTGTTATGCCATGAGACTAGACCGCGTCCATTTGGGTGCAAAATAAAATTGGATTTTACCTGTTTTGTGGGATGAAAATCTGAGAAAGTTTTGCGTCCATAGATGAAATATGTGTATCACTGTTGAAACCTTAAACAAAAAATTAAACGTATATCAAATTGTGTATATCAATATTAACTAATTAGAACATAGCCGATGGAACTGCGTAAGTTTAATCCAGCGAACACCCTTGCAGCACGGTCCTCTACTATTGATTCAGGTTATTGCCATTTGAATTTCATCCGCTAAGAAGATAAAGGTATTTCCATTTTAGCTGGAATAACCAATCATGTTTTAATAATTCACGTAACGTTTCGATACGTTCTTGAACTTAAATGAAGAAAAGAAACAAAGCGTCTTAGAGCTTCGAGTGGTTAACGATATAAAGATCATAATTCCAATGCAACCGCGACGAAAATAATCTTCAGATCACTAATCCCTTGGCCTGGAGCACTTTTTTTTCTTAACTCCAGCGTCGTGTTAGTTTGCTTGATTAGGTTTTATGCTTGTATCAATTGATTGACCGAGGAATTAAAACTATAAACCTCGGAATACCTCGTCCGGTATTTTTGTCCATCGTGGCATAAACGTGTTAAAATTTTTGCCACAATTTTGTAACGTGGTAAAAAAATGCCATGTTTGTCTGGAGTTTCAAAACGTAGTTTATTTTAAATTGCCATGTTTTTGGAATAGGGTGTTTTATCTAAAACGACACTGAGTAAAATGCTTCATTTACTAAACGTAGGTTTTTTTTTTCAAGATTGTTATTATCACTATCAGCATTTGCTATCAACAAATAATGCTTCGACCAACACGTGACAAATTGCAGATTTTTAATTACAATATTTATATAGGGACATGGTATGGTCCATTATTATACTATGGTTTACTATACTGGGGTTACATCGTGTATAACAAAATGCTTCCAATCAGGGGTGGATGGCCGAATGGTTAGCGTGTGCGCGCTGTGCCATAGTATCATATGGTCTGTCATTGAGTGGTTTTGATATCCCGGGTGGCCGTGACAAGGAGGTTGGTTGCCTGTCCAACCTCATTTGTTTCTCTCTCTCGCTTCCCAAGCGAAACAAAACATCACAATGTAACGTGACAATATTACATATGGCGGATAAAGGCGTTCTTTGATTACACGTTGTTTGTTTTGATTATTACAACCCGTCTGTGCCATTACGAGGCGAAAGACGACAGTTAAAGATAAGTTCCCAGAAAAGTATTTATCGGATGGTTATTTCCAATAAAAGTATGGCAATTTTAGTATAGGCTTATATGGAAAGTAGAGATATCCAATCTTACTAGAAAATTACTGGATTTTCGGAAAAACACTCATGGAGCGTATACAGGACAAAAATGTAAGGGTTCCCCTAATCGACAGCCCGGCGATTAGGAATATGTGCACGCGTGAAGTCAAAGGTTTATAAAGAGTTAGACGTACAACACCTTCTGGAATTAAAATCGCGGGAAAAGACGCGGGCAGTGGATAATCCGAGAATTTAATTAAGATTCGATATTTGTAATAAATAGTCAGCAATTAAAATCAACATCGTCTTGTGTATGCAATGAAATTCTCCTCTGACTTCGCTCCCGTTGTTATAGGTACCGAGAGAGGTAAGTCATGTCCTCTTTTGATTGATTTCTTTTTTATAGCAGGGGCACCCACCCGGCGGCCAGCCCCACACAATGTTACATCAACGTAAACTCATTTTCCGCCAATTTTATCACAACTCCACACCTGCTACCTCCACCCACTTCCCCACAAATCAAAACAGTTGTGCGGGGGCAGCATAAACATTTATTTAAAGATGGGCAGTCATAGAAATTTATGTTTGATACCATATAATTTCAACATAAGGACCCCGGCCCCAATTGGTACGGTGGAGTACAAAAACGTTCGTCTTTAAACCGTTTCTACTTATATATGGATGGAGGTCGGAAAACAGTGACACAATATGACTTATACCCCAGATCGACTTATGCCCCATAAAAAACTATTCTTAAAGTAGCCAAGTATCTCACTCAGTACCATCTGAAGTCGTCTACATTGAAAACACGAATGATTTGTCAATTTCAATCAACAATGATGTTGAGACCTTCGGAGCAATCTAATTAAAATATAGATCTATATTTCGTTTTTTTATACTTTCGATGGCCTACACTCATGTAGATCTAACAAGTTATAGTGGGAGCTCACGTTCTATGACGTCGGGTATCAAGCACGGGACATTTGACCCGATAATGTCAGTCATTCGATTAACCAATTAGCGACCGCCATGCTTTTTAAAATCTACGTTTGTTTGGTTTTGATTTCTATCCGCTGGTGTTAGTAAAGACGTCATTGGCTGGTAATATCTACCCACGGTTCCACGCATGAAAAGGTCAAACGGTCGATTCGACAGACCATTTGATTGGCTGACCCCTCATTTCAGGCAGAACACCAGTTAAATAACAAGTCCTCCAGATCCAAGAGTAGTAAAGACAAGAAAAAACGCAATTTTGAACTATAAAAAACGAAACGAAATTGGATCTGTGTTTTAATCAGATTGTTACCGGAGAACACCGGCTTCTGGTATCCAATATTTAAGAAAAAATAAACATTTTACCATTGGTACACGAATCGTGTACCATAATGCGTTTCAGCGCATTTGTAACAAGGGACTTGAAGAATGAGGCTACATATTCAACAAGTCATGTCAAACAGTGACGTCATATTCTAATCTGGAGAGCATGCACAATAAATACTATCGGTGTAGGCTGGAATAACTAGATGCTATAGAGATTGCCATTCGATTGAGACTTCTAGCATATTTTGCCGAACATAACTGGTTTGAAATTAGAGTAAAAACGGGAACGATTGAATGTAAATCAGTTTATTTACATTTATATAACATTATTATATATGGTACCAAATATTCACGATTTAGCTCCTTTCCTTTAAATCCAGATTTTCTGTGAAATGCTCGGGCTATTATTTAGGGTAAAGAGATATATAAAAAGATTTATTCGTGTAGCACCATGGGCCTTTTTGTCAGACGTGGAGAGTGAGTCCTCTGAAACCGGTCGCCACATACTAGGTACGGCCCATGCATCTTTTCTTACAACATATTTTAGTAGTCTAGTTAAGGTCTAGAATTTGTCTTCAGTTGTCTTTGGCTTCTCCTTCACGTTGTGTATTACTTCTTGCTGTTTTCTTACGACGTTTGTCTTACCATGGACAACAATACAACAGTTCGTTTTTACATTTTATATATATCAAGCTGGATACATACATGTAGATACACGCTTAGTATAGATGATCAAACACCAGCTAATGTTTACCAACCAAATTATAACTCTTTTTGTTATGTAACTGTCTCTTAATCGCTAGTTTGATTTAAGTACTTTAAGTACATATATGTGAATATGTTTGAACCCCATAACTTGCCCAAACATTAGTTGATACAAGATAATGCCATCACGAGCAAAAATTCTAATAAAAGTGTTACATTCGTCCCTTTCTTTAAGACTTTTTGCTCAGTATTAGGTAAAAAAAATCCCTTGAATCCTTTACAATAACCAGAATAATATAAATATTCATAAATGAAGCAGAAATCTAGAAAATCAATATATATCACCTCCCCACGTGTAAGATTTATGCGAAATGAACAGGTAGGAGACTCTCAAAAACGTCCATGTACTAAACCCTATAATTATTCATGCAACATGCACATATATATGATTACTATATGTGAGCAGCTCCACCAAAACCAGGCTCTTGGTCAATTTTATGAAAATTGAGTTGATAGCATAATTGCATAGTCTACATCCTGGGCTTTCCAAAAATGTAACTCTTTTTAAATTTGGACCAGAAATAAGAAATTTATGATATTTTGAAGTTTGCGAGTGTTTCGAAATGGGAAAAACGCCAAATTGAGAAAACGGACTTCAAAGTCTTGGGACATTTTCAGAATAAATTTCACTTAATAGTCCTTAGCAACCTTCAATTTAGATATCTAAACCCATGATTTTCTAGTAGTATAAACCAAAAACACCACCCAAGGCATAGTTCCAACTCGGTTGGGACATTATTACTTTTTTCTTAATGGACAAAATCAAATCCCAGATTTTTTGTCGCATTTTCGAAAAATAGCCAAACAGGGAAAAACAATCTATTCCAAACATTCTTCATTTATTTTGGATTTGAAGTCAATAGAATAACAGCAAGAAGTTGTCCTTAAATGCTTAGTACAACACATTTCCGATTACACAAAATTAATGTGCCCATCAGATCTAACCATGTTGGTTGCCATGGTAACGGCGCCCAAAATGTTTTTGCTCGTAAGTTATTTCATGTAAACTGAATGTAACAAATCACCAATAGCCCATTCCCAAAATCATGTGGTTTTGTGCTGCACACTATAAAGGGGCAGTGCTCGCTTAGCGACATCTTGACGCGACATCATGTCGACGTCATGACGTTGCATCATGACGTCGACATGATGTCGCGTCAAGATGTCGCTAAGCGATCAACAGATCAACTCTTAAGAGACCCAGATGTGTGATATCATAACCTCATAACAAATCACCAATAGCACATTCCCAAAATCATGTGGTTTTATGTTGCACACTGTATTAAGGGGCAGTGCTCGCTTAGCGACATCTTGACGCGACGTCAAGATGCGACGTCATGACGTTAATCACAGATCAACATTAAGAGACCCAGATGTTTGACATCATAACCTCACAACAAATCACCAAAAGCCCATTCCCAAAATCATGTGACCTTTGGCTGTGGGGTTGTATTAAGGGCAAATCTCTCTGACCGGCGACATGATGTCATGTCATGACGTCAATCACAGATCAACTCTTAAAAGACCCAGAAGTTTGACGTCATAACCTTTTTTAAAAAAAAAATAGCGATTGCCATGCAAGACAGGCCCATATTTTGCGCGAGATAAACAGAGAAAAAGTGAATTTTCGTACAATTGTGACCTCTAGATGGCGCACAACCTTTTAAACTATCTGCCTACAAAAAGCGAACATGATTTTCTGTACATTTATTTACATGACCAGACCAAAGTGAACTAAGATGCCATCGTATGGGGCTGATTTTCAGTACGTAAAAATTGTTCGACAATTTAATGAATTAAGTTAAAAACAGAGAATTGAGGCTCAATCTCGAACAACTAGTACCGTGATTGTAATCAGTGCACACATCTTGCACCTTTAATTATTTTAACTATGCATCTTTAATAATTTACTTGTATCACAATCTAACACAAAAATATCAAACTCTACACTATCCATAAAATCTATATCATTCCCATTAATAGAACACTTAATGTATAGGCCTATCTTCAGCATGGTATAGGCATAGACATATCACCTTTTTATAATAGGAGCCATGGTTACTAAGTGAATAAGACGCTGGCTCGCTAGCCTGGAAGTTGAAGCATGATTCTGGTCTTGACCGAGAAAGTACATCAGGAATTTTCGGCATGGTTTATGTCGGATGAAGGGACTAACAAGGACAGCTGTCTAGGGGTTTGGGTGGATGGAAAACCTGAGGTTGCAGGTAAAAGATTCCTTGTCAGTTGGAATGGAATTCAATATCAGGGAAAGCCGTAGCTCCGCAGTCCTGTCAAAATTCCCTTCATATATTATTATTGAGCCATATATATGTATTTGCCAGGGCTGGGGTAATGGAATGTAATTATTATTGCATTTTCTATAAGTAAAGGCCATAATGATTAATGGGAGATTTCAAAACTAATGAGTAATGGAATTAATTACTTCCAAAAATCCTGAAATGGTCAATTACATTTCACTTACATTGTAGGCCCTTGACTCATAAATATTTTGAATATGATAGGCCACACACTTTTATAGAACCAAAGAATTAATTGAATAAGTGTATCTGACATAAATCCAATTCCTTATAATTTTAAGAAAAAGATTAAAACCAGTTTAGCAAAGTATAATAAGAAGGTTTAAATATTAGTTTATATTAATACTTTTGATGAAGGATCCTTTTTTTTAGAATATTTAGACATAGGCCTACTACTACTATAATTAGTAATTTACCTACGGCAACGATCGGATATTTACCGTTGCACACGTTTACTCATTCGAACGTATACCTAAACCTCTTTGGAAATACATTCTACATTAGTCCAAACACCACATTTAACCATAAAACATACGTACTATGCCAAAAAGTATCCATTTATTGTCAAGTTGCGATTTTTTTCGGTTCACTGAACACATACTCACATAGTGTGACACAGATAGTGCCAACGACATTTCCGACCTTTCTATTATCGGAAGCCGGGAAGGCGTTTTCTATTGGTGCTCTCATAGTTGACATTACTTATACTTCTGCTGTTAAAATGTATTTCAATAAGATAATCAGTAAAGATGCATAGAAATTGAACAGTTCAAGGGGAGAGGGATAGTTCTTACGCAATCAGTCGAGCCTGGTGGAAAAGTCAGCGAGAAGTCACGTGATATAAACAAGCTCGATCTTTCACGACGTGAACCTATCGGTGGTTTATATAACAAGCATAAAATATCGTATATATAGGCCTGACATAAAATTATTTTTTTTCCCAATATTTATGTTAAATATCACATAGATTCCATATAGGAGGTTAGTAGTAATACTACGGGAACATCAAACCTGCCATCGCCGATACAGTAGAAATTCATCGCTCCGGGCTCTTGAAATTAGTTGAAATACCGATTTGCTTGGCCGAATTCAGGAGTCGTGCACAATGAACAGCGGGTCTAGACTTGGATGACATTTTTCAAACTATTATGTTTGTTATCTATGCGAAATAGCGAAATTTTCATTCGTTAAACTAGGCCTATTGAGAAAAAGATGAATTTGGCAGATTTGCACAGGTCAACAAATCTGTGTTTACATCCTTTTTGCGCATGCTCTTGTTACACTCTAAGCGCGTGCCAGAACTTTAAGCCAATGAAATCGCGTATTATTATCGGGAGGTCGGTCATTCGTGGCAACGAGAAGGCCTATGGTCTATCTTGTTAAACTGATTCTGATTCGTTACTAACAAACAATTCGTCCTTGATTACTCCAAATATGGAAAGTTAAGTTCACGACCGTTCCAATGATGTATGGAGATCAGCATCAAGCACCGCGTGCGTTTTCAAAACATTGGATTAATTTCGCTGATTTTTTTAACAGAATTGACGTCATTTCTTGGGCCTTTTTAATCAGGTAGGCTCATAAAATTCCCCCAAAACACCGTTTTCGGTTTTCTGA
The DNA here is from genome assembly GCA_963678685.1 of Patella ulyssiponensis. NCBI lineage: Eukaryota > Metazoa > Mollusca > Gastropoda > Patellidae > Patella > Patella ulyssiponensis. The sequence continues at coordinate 47,163,182 of OY783229.1, read as the reverse complement.
TCGTCAAAATCCTTCTCAAATCACGAAGTTCTTTTGTATTTCTTGATGTTCCAACCTCAATCTCAAAATCGAGAATTTGACCCAAATTCATTGTTATCAATGCTTTTGTGCCCGTAGCACAAAATGACGTCGCGCGACAAGCGCCTGGTTTTGGTAAAGCTGATCACATATGATTAACATACAAGATTACCTATGATCACAATCTGCATCAATCTGCGCTGAAACATAAGTATCAATTAAAACACAAATAATCAAACATCAAAAGTCGCACGCATGTCGAGTAATTGAAGTCATTCCTCCTCAGACAAAATGTCGAGTAATTTGAGGATTTCTTCGTCATGTCTGGATACCTGTGGGTTCCTAAGAAATACTTTCCTAACTGTTTCAATACCTGTTTTGTTATCGATATTCGTATACATGCTCTGTACGTCAATGGATGCTATATTGGTGTGCTCAGGGACTCTTAACTGTTTGGTTTTGTGAATGAAATCGTTGGTGTCTTTTAAAATAGGAATCGCGTTGGCATGCTAGGGGTAATAAGAAATGGTCTATATATTGTGATATGTTGTATGATTCGCTGCCACAGTCTGATATTATTGGGCGTCCCTTGGGTAATCTATTAGGTATAAACCATTCTGTTTCTGGATTTTTTAAAATATAATTTTGGTAGTGTATAGAAATGTCGTTATCAGCAGTCAGATTTAGCGGATAGATAACCATATTGTTTGCTGTTATGTATTCCTTGTCTTGCATGTGGTGTCCTAATTTAATGTACGTAATGTTTAGGATTTCTTACTGTAATTGTTTTTCTATGCGACTCATTTGATGCGGCCCGGCTGAGATTTGGTATTTGTGATTGTGGTTGAGGGGATAATGAATTGTTTGTTGGTTTCCATGTATATTTTTCTGTTTATAATTTGTTGCCTCTGCCGGGTTTGTTCCTAAAAAGATAAGCCAATGGAAGAGTTCTTTGTAATTCCCCATCAAACAGTTGATGATCTCTCTGGCCGTGTCTGGGGCTCCAGTGGATGGCGTCGTTTCCTTTTAATTCTACTTTGCCCTTGAAGTTTGGTAGGGTGGTGGCGTTTGGTGAGGGTACAGTGGAAATCAATTGGTAGTAGCTGCTGATGTCTCACCCATGCAGAAGACACACAATCTTTTCCAGGAAACACTATCCAGAAATCGCTTGCCCTGGGACTTCTTGGCCTGTATAAGGCGTGGCTAGAGTACTCATGTAAAGTGACGTGGCTTCAAATACTTCAGTATGACTCGGTAGTGTGTCGACAGGTATGAGGCGACGTCCTTGGCCCATTCCAGGTTCAATGTCTGTGTTTTCAAGGCCGGCTTTACAAATAATATGTTCAGATCCAGAATCTTCCGGGTGAAACTTCTGGTGGGTGCTCCGTTCTCTTGGCTTCCCATAATGGTCAAATGGAGAAGGCACTGGAGGACCTGTAAGAATGCTTTGGTGACACCTGAATTCTCTGGTGGTGGTTGGCGCTGCTTTGGTAGGCGTTTGTTTGGTTGGCACTGCTTTGGTAGGCTTTGCTTTGATTGGCGCTGAAATCCTGGTGGTGGTTGGTGGAAGCCTGGCGGTGGTTGGTAGAAGCTGTCTGGCAGTAGTTGGAATCCGTTTCGTAACTAGGGCCAATCCATTGGTAGATGCGTTGGCGTGGGTAGAAGAGGACGTCTGGCGCGGGACCTACCCATGTTCCAAAGATAGCTCGGACCTGTTCCCTGTAATATACGTGGTATGTGAATGAATGGTCTAAGACTTAAATGCAAATATAATATTGGTATAGTTATGTACAAGAATGAAGAATTAATGGCGGATTGATTAAAGCTTGCACTCAAGCGTGTACTGGTTTCCCTGAATTGTAATGTGAAGGGATGAAACTGGAAATGCAGTAATGGTGAAAAAACAATAAATCGTTTGAATTTCAGGATTTATTGGTCACACTGCATGGTGTGTGGTTTAATCCCAATAGGCCTAATTCAGTTCAAAAAGAACGATTTAACAAGTATAACAAAATTGTGGGGGGTAGGCCCTAACATAAAATATACAACAAATACAAAAAGAAAAAAAAAGCTTGCATGAAATGTAACAGTGTCTTTCCTCGGTTATTTCGCGATGTACATTTCGGAGTCGCATCCTTTGCCAAGCGATATTATAAATATATTTGTCACGAATATTATAACATATATTTTTATCCATATAGGCTACACTTCTTCGTAACTAGACGGAACTTTAATTTGGAAAAACGCATTCAATTTCAAACAGAATCCACCATGATTTCCTCATCTAAAGAAATATTTTCGTAAAAGAATTTTAATTTCAATTCACGAAAATGGTTTCCCTGAATTTAAGAGTTGTTAACCAGGCAGGGAAGCATGAGAGTGGGGGGGGGGCTCATTATGACATGATTGGTGGTGCCTCGCACCGGAGGGGCGCCCGTAATGCCGGTACTGATCGTCTGCCCATGACGAGATCATGGACGGTCCATATATATACCGAGTGACTTTAGTTAGGCCTAAAACGGCGTGATTGGTGCCACTTGAAGGGTTTGTGCTGATCCCGTTACACAGCGCGCCCCTGCATGACCACGTTTCATTTTATCTTGTGTTTATTGACCTAAAGTTAGGCCTATTATACTTGGTAGGCCTATTACTTAGCTATAGTATCATAGGCCAGCTATGTTTTTTTTTAAATGACATTTGTAAGAACTGCCGTTCAAAATATAAATATAAGTGAAGAATTAATGATAATGGTCTATGCTGGTGAATCTCAACAGTTTGATAATGATCTATGCTGATGAATCTCACCAGTTAGGCCCTATTAAAATCTCACTGGTGACACTGAAATTGTGCAGATCGTGTCTTTAGGCCTATCAATTAATTTATACGGATATTCTTTAGATTTAGTCCTCTTTAAAACTGGAACATGTCTCACTCTCTAACCCGATTCCGAACTTTTCGTTTTCTCATAAATTAATTATTGTAGGACTAAGTAGGATTAAGATAAAGTCGTATTATTCCTTCCTTCAAATTTTCACAACAAAATAACACAATTGAAATCTTCGTCATCTACAAAGTGAGCACCCTAGACTCTTCTTCGAAAGGGGGCGCGTACACGGAGTCGTTCGCCATGGACCGTCAAGTGTATGTGGGCCTATATCGGCACATGCCCCCCCCCCCGATTTTTGGGCTATATGGCCACGGGCCCGTTAACCCCCTTTTTAGAGCCGGACAGCAACAGCAGAAAATTGATTTTTATCATGCATGTATATAATCAGTTAAAATTGGGCTGAATGGTGTGCGACAAAGATGGTTTTCCATGACGCACAAGATCGTGACGGATAAAATGAAATGGGGTTTAACGTCCTACTGGTCTGCTCCGACCGATCAGGCTATTCATGAAGGCCATAGCCATAGCCTATTTATACTATCGGCTACGCCGTAAAGTATGCACAGTCACGTGTGTTTATAGGCCTATGGGGGAAATTGTGCACGGACGATCGACGACACCACGGCCTACTCTTGCATCAAATTCGAACTGCCATTGGATCTTTTATGTCTATGCTCTGAAATAAAAATTGTACTATTACTAACTTTTAGACAGTATAGGCCTGTCTCTAGCAAAAACTACGGTGTAACGATATAATAGTTAGTCAAATTTGTTTCCATGTTAACACCCTTTTTTTATTTTAAATCGGATAAATTTTTAATTAGCAAATGGCACAACTACTATAGTGTATTAAGTTGGTGTGTGTAGACTAAAGTTTCATAAGATATCGTAAACGGTTTATGGCATATCTTCCAGAAACGAGACCGGGACTGCGGACGGCGCGGGATAATTATAGCCTATTGATGTCATTTGGCGGCATAGCAGGTTGCTATTAGTAACCGTCATGTGATCAATACTCCCAATCCCATCTGTCGTCAAAGCAAAATGGCGTCAAAAACAGGAATTTTTCTTATAATCTGGCCGATGTTTTAACATTTTCTTGTTATAGCATATGAAAGAGGAATATCTAAGAAGTATTCGCAATCTTCAATTATTACAGGTGTATAAATTTACAATTTGGAAGATGGAAAGTTAGTTATGCCAGAGAAAATGACCGGCTCAGCGGGAACAATTGATATTGACGCTGTCATTGAGCACCTTCTTTCTGTCAGAAATTCACCCAATAAACAGGTTCAGCTTCCAGAGAGCAAAATACGACAGCTATGCGTTTTGTCAAGAGAAATATTCCTGGAGCAACCAATGCTTTTAGAATTAGAGGCGCCAGTTAATATATGTGGTGATATTCATGGTCAATATGAGGATTTGTTAAGGCATTTTGACGCTTGTGGATACCCACCAGACTCAAATTACTTATTTTTGGGAGATTATGTTGACCGAGGCAAACATTCGTTAGAAACAATATGCTTGATTTTAGCCTACAAAATAAAATATCCTAACAATTTCTTTTTATTGAGAGGTAATCATGAATGTGCCTCTATTAACCGAATCTATGGGTTTTATGATGAGTGCAAGCGAAGATACAATATAAAACTCTGGAAGACATTCACCGATTGTTTTAATGCTTTACCTATAGCAGCTTTAGTTGAAGGAACAATCCTGGGTATGCATGGTGGGCTATCTCCTGATTTAAATGATTTACAGCAGATTCAAGAAATTGCCCGGCCCTTAGACATTCCAGACCAGGGGTTGACATGTGATTTACTTTGGTCTGACCCAGATGAAGATATCACTGGATGGGGAGAAAATGACAGAGGCGTATCTTTCACCTTTGGACGGGACATTGTCAAAGACTGCTTAAAGAAATTTAGCTGCAGTTTGATTGTTCGTGCACACCAAGTCGTTGAAGATGGATACCAGTTTTTCCAGAAGAGGAAACTAGTAACGCTATTCAGTGCGCCTAATTATTGTGGAGAGTTTGATAATGCTGCAGCAGTTATGATTGTAGCTCAGGATTTGACCTGCTCATTTAAGATACTACCTCCAGATAAAATGAAATCCATTGCAGTTGAAGGAAAGTCTAAGAAATAATAACCACTTCAGTCAGAGAAATAAGACATTTTGTCATTAGAAATTGTGTATAATAAGATCCCTTTTTTAAAAAATCTTTCGAAGTCAAATGAAATACAACATAGCTTTCCTTAAGGAAAGAAGTTATGATATAACTGTACAGCACTTGTGTCAAATAGGACACCTAATTTATTTTTTATTGTACATCAATTACATAGATCTTATTAACTTGCATAATTAGGGGCTCTGTCCCATTGTTAAAAAAATAGGAGACATAAATACTTCACAAAATTAAACACCCTGTTCTTTCTTCACAAATGTAAGAGATAATATTTAGATGCCAAGGTACCATCTGGTTAAATAGGAATACTTTTTTAAAGGATAATGAGTCAATTATAAAGCTTTGTTGATGCAAACCTATTATGTTGATAAGATAAAATGCTTAGCATTAACGAGTAGTCTTGCATAAATATATACATTTTCTTGTCTCTCCTGAAGTTTCAAGACTATTTCATATTTTCATGTTCATAATCATATACCTTGGTATAGAGATTTTTCTGTAGAATGGGATTTCCATATTCAAATAAATTATTAATTGTTGCATTTTAATGTTAATATATAGCCTATACAGTATTGTTCATTTTAGGGTTTTATTTACTACTATAGGCAAATTAAGATAGCCAAGCTCAAAAATTCTCTAACTTGGACCATATTCATTACTTTTTTTAACAGTCATTCCATTTTATTTAAGTATTTTTTATGGGTTAAATCCATGAAAAAATGTAACATGCACCATCTACCAAATCCAATTAAACATTACAAAATATTTACTTTGATAGCCTTGTAACATAATTAAGACAAATATTCTTCATGTTTATGTGATAAAATTTATGTAAGAACATAAGAATTAAGTAAAGTTTGTTATTTTTGTTAATTTTAACTTTGCCAGTTCGTCTTAAATTGTTTAATTGTTGATATTAAATTTAGTTGTTGAAATTAAACTGTTTTTAAAAAATACAAAATTGTAAGTTTTTAATTGTCCCCCCGCTTTTTGAAGACCAACACTGCCTCTATTCAAATTTGGTGAAGGTGTTTATTGAGTGAATCCTTTGACTGAGTTCGATGACAAGCTTATATCATTACCGGTACATCAATATCTTAGCCAAGTTCAAATATGGTACCATATATTGATATTTGAGCAATTTCAAGACTTTGGAGCTCCACAACTTTGATTCTAATTGAGTCAACAATGGCTATTTTCTGGTCACATTAAACATACATTATGCAAGAGCTATATCTGCCTTTTGCAGGTCTTTGTTAGGCTTGAAATGTTATCTAATTTATTAATTAGACTTTAACTTATCCAGACCATAATCAACTCTTGAGGGCATTGCTAGCCTGTGTTCTTTAGTAGATTATGATCCGATTTACAGCATAACTTTCCTTCACGATTTGATTATTGAGACTATGAATTGTGTCGTACCGACTTTAGTAATGATGATCAAGGCTATTTCTCGGTTCAATTGGACTGAAATTTTCAGCAAATTGCCTTGAGATTAGCTAGTGTTTAACTATTTTATTGAGAACTGCCAACTCCTTAATTAATCTCCCATAATGTATCTTTAAGTACTGATAATAACTATAAACAAAATGATCAATATTTTATAAAAAGATAATATGCACTGTGTCATTCAATCAAGTCAGGGTGGGGAAATCAGCCTTAGTATTGGCTTGTTGCCCCAAGCCTTTCAAAGAATGCAGTGGACTATTAAAATGGGTCTGTGTGTCTATCATACTTTTTTGGACACAATTATTCTGCTTCTGAGCTAGGCAAAGGTGTTCGTCAGGGCATTGCCTTGGTGGATTTCGAAGATGTGCATTTTCTCTGTAGGATATGTAGCGATAAGCAGTTTGAAATGAAATGGGGTTGAATGTCCTACTGTTCTACCACAACTCCAAATGTCTAACAGTCACAACCCTCAGTGTAATCAATAACTTTTTTTCAATGGAATACACATGTATATAATTATTAAACAGATGTGAATTTTTATTAGTAGTATCATTTAATGATGGCCCACATACATCAGATTAAAAAGAAAATTAAGCCATCTTTTCTGGTGATTTTTAATAATTATTCACCTTATAATGCATTGGCTGTTGAATAGTTCACACGAAAAATGGTGTCATTAATATATAGATAGGAAAAAGAAATTTAATAAATTTAAGTTTTATAGGGTGTTTATTTAAATGATATAAGATATTTGTTAAATTAGACAATCTGTACATATCTACAAAACTACAATATAATGTACATAAATAAATTAGATTTTAATACAGACATACATATAATAAAAACAATAATCACTCACAGATCAAAGTATAGGAGGGACTGGAAATATGATACACTGGAGCAAAATATAAAAATTATCCAATTTATACGGAATGTAATTCAGTTGTCAAAGGAAGAAAACATTTTATTTTCATCATTAAATATACGTCACAGCTTCACTATTATAACACTATTATTGGGATCCACTGACACAATCATGTTAAAGCGAGTTTGAAAGGGTAGATGATAAAGTGGCGAGCTGCCAATTTTAGTGTCCTGTACCATAGTTCATCCCAATTAATGGTAGTAACAATAAAAGAAACAAGCTTCAAGAAACATTTCATACAATTACTTAATGAATAAATCAATTTATGGTAAAAAAAAAAGTTCCTTTGATATCTTCTGTGTGCGAAAATGACAATAAATTTTAGAATCAGTGTTTAAAATTAAAGTTTGATATGTAACTGTCACTTGAGCTACCTGTGCAACTTTTTAAAAGAGGTGGTGTCTTAAAAAGAAGTCTTTGCAGGACGGAATTATATTCTTTCAATGATATTGTATTATTATCACAAGTTTAATTGTTCATGTGATTTTACCGATTACCATTTTCCCATGCTTCATCATCAAATGGATCAATTTGTTGTTGTCGATATGCACTCTTGAATTCAGGACCCAACATTTCCAAATCTTTCTCATTTTGAATAACACCCTGCAATAATAATAAGTTTAAAATAAACATAGTTGTCAACTAAAATCATACAATCTATAGGCTACTTAACCCTTTGAACACTGACTATACATGGGGTGTTGCACGTCCCTCCCTGGATTTACAAGACGTCATATTAATTATGACGTCAACGTAATTGGAGCTTGACACGCCCCAAGCCGCAAAACCGACATTACGGGTATATGCGATACAACGTCAAGCCGGTTTTGCGGCATTTCGGGTTCTAAGGGTTAAAGAGGCATTAATCAAGAGCTAAATGTGTCTATTGCATGTCTTTCTTTTGGCTTCAAATGATACATTAGACATTTATTTACATGACAAGACCATAATCAACTCTCAATACCATCGGATGGCTTTGATTTTAAGTAGATTAGAACAGTTCAGCCATTTAATGATTTAATATTTAAAATGGAGAAGCGAGACCATCAAGATGAAACTGACTTAGTCAAATTCTGAACATACTTTCAATCTGACTTAGGCGAAGGCAAAAAGCTGGAATTAGATCAAATAGACCAAACATTTTGATCTGAGTTGATAAAAAAAACAAAACGTGTAGGATCAAAGGGCACAAACGATTTTATCTGAGTTGAGCGAAGATTAAACTTATAACAAATCCGACTTATGCGACGTTTACTGTACTATGTTTCATAACATTCATTCAAGTATCAAAGTTATCATATTCCAAACACTCAAATTGCTTCTCTCACCATCAAGTCAAGAATATTGTTCATTGAACTTCAAGATATCCCCATAATGGACATTTACACCAAGTGTGAACATTCTACCTCAATTAGAAGCAGAGTTATTGTGTCCTAACAGTTCCTTACTTTCTTCTAAAGACATAGGACATAAAAAAAAATTAAAATGCTACTTTGATAATTAAAGTTACAATACCTTTGGCAAGAATCCCAACAATTTTGTGGCATGTTCTCGTAACAAACGCTGTCTTTCTTCTTCAATAATTTGTCTACGGAATTGTTCCATTTTGGATGCTTCATTGACTTCTGCGATTTCTCTTTCCCTGGCAAGTGCATAAGAGCGTCGCCTCTCTTCTATTAAAGCTTCTACTGATCGCTTGTGCTCTAACTGTTTCATTCGTCTCTTCTGGGCATTCATCTGTTCTATTCTATCATCCTCTGCAAATTTGGCCAGTGTTACTTGTCGGAATACTTCTTCTTCATCTTTCTCAGCTTGTAATCGTAATGCCTTGAAATGCATTTGTCTCGCATGTGTTTCTTGCAAGTCAATTCTCTGTCTTAACTTCCTTTCGACTTCTGACTAAAATGTTGAGAAAATACAAAATATTGAAGGTTTTACATGACCATGCTCAATCAAAAATTTTGGTCCCTCAAATTATTCAAATCAACCTGAACGTCTGTTTCTTTGATTTCACATCGCCATATCTATGTGTCTAAAATAGGGATAATTCTATTATCTTCTTAGAGTTTGTATTTTGAGCCAGTTCATTCTTCTTGAAGTTTTTTCTTTAAAAAATTAATTGGATGTGCGTAATTACATAGAGAGAGAGAGAGAGAGAGAAATGGGATTTAACGTCCACTCGACACAAACTAGGTCATTTTGGGACTAACATATGGTTTCAATTTTATTTCAATAATTTGCATGCGCGTAGGGGTCTTTAGCAGTGGGAGGAAACCGGAGTGCTCGGAGAAAACCCACGAGGTTGAGAAGGCGCCCCTATCTCCATGCCACATACGCTCACACCAGGGATCGAAACCACAGCTGCAAGCCAGAGGTGGCCAGCCAGCCAGAGGTCGAAGCGCAGCACTCTAGACCACTAGGCCATCCCAACCCCCCGCGTAATTACATTTCAATGTAACTAATTTACACAATGAGTAGATGGAATTATATATTTTTCATTATACAGCTGGCAAGACAGTGCTAGCTTATTGTTGACATGTTATGAAAACAAAATCCTGTTGAGAAATGGTGAATATTAGTCAACCAGGCATGTTGTTATGATCAACCAACTTTTATTTCCAATATTAGTCCATCTTAATTAACCCGGTTGGTGGAGAAATGTCAGACAATAATCTCATTTACCAAATTACGCAATAACTTTCTATGACCTTGACATTGTTTAGTGATTAACTAAGATTGTGGCCTCAGCAGGCAGTAATAATGTTGTCTGAATAGTCAATATTTAGTTTCTAATTTCCATGACTTTTTTTTATTTTATTTCTGAATCAAGGTATGCCATAATTTACTATCGATTGTTTTTTTTTTATGAATTATCTGCTTATTTTTTTTATTTCTGAATCATGGCATTCCATATTTTGTTATCTATTGTTGATTTTTTTTTTTAGAATTATCTGGTAGAGACCTGCAGAGGGACATATGGATTTGTAGGTAATTTATAATCTTTGAAGTTTCAAATTTTACAAAAATCTTACATTCATTAGAAAGAAAAAGTTATTAGAAATAATAAAATCTAATTACCAATTCTTTTCTTCTTTCTCTTTCTTCTTGTTCTTCTAAATATAACTCCATTTGTACTCTTTCCATTTCTTCTCTTTCTTTCTCTCTGGCTGCAATTTTTTCTGATAACTAAAATATAGAATTTCACCATGAATATTTATTACAGTAAACTCTTTCTCTTATGATGTATTTCAACACATTTACTTCTTGTATTTCTTAATAAATCTTTTTTTACAAATATGCAAAATTTATAAGAAAATACATATGTAAAACATCACCTGTTGTTGTACTCTTTCCATAGCCTCTTCTTTGGTCTTTTTAGCCTGCATTTCACCAAGTTCTCTTTCTTTTTGAACATTAGCAAACTCCAGAATTCGTCTGTTTTCTTCTTCCATTCTATGTCTCTCTTCATCTTTCCACATTGAACGCGACTTCTTAAATTCTTCAATGTATTGTTGTGTGGCCTTTCTTTTATGCATCTGTCTTTCCATTTCTCTGTAATAATAAAATATCAATATACATGTAAGTACTATTTGTTGAATATTGGTGGATCCATGGATATCAAGATAATAGTATTTGACAATCTCCTGACTGACATAACTAACACAATCTTGATAGTTAGGAAAGTAAAATTCAATGTTGTCTCAATGCTAGCACCCACAATCCTGTTCTTGCTATACTACTACTAGACGTAATTTGTGTTAGAAAAATGAACCAAGACACTGAGTAGCTTTTTCAAATGTTAGTGTTTCAAAAGTTAAACTTCTTAGTCTGTCAAGTGAAATAGAATACGGCTCAGCAGATCAAAGGGAGATAATTCAACATCATTTTCGAAACAGAAATCTTGTGCCATGAGCACAGTTCACCAATTATTGCTACGCAGGTAACCCACAAATTAAGGGTGAAAGTTATTTTAATCTTTCTCTCCCTTTGCCCCTTTAGCATGGCTTCTGATAATTTTTTGATGTAGAATCAAAGGAAAGAGTTTGAATGTCCTTTTTCTGAAATGGTTTTGGTGATTTCAAGACGGAAGGATTAGAGATTTAATAGTTTGGTTAGATTCACATTTAGAGCAAACAGTTGCATGTTTACTTTTAAGAAAGACGTCACATGTTGCTCCATCTGAATTAGAAAGTGCTTAAGCCCACAAAAATGTTGGCAAAAAGTTAAAGCCGGTCTAAGAGATGAGAATTAACATTAAAGTCAATGGGGAAATAATGGTGGTCTGCATCCACATGGGGCTAACCAGTCATTATAACAACTGAAAATAACATGGTAAACTTTACCTATGTGAGGGAACCAATGCTCCTGGCAAAATCCTGAAGAAATTTATCCCAAAAGTTTTCACATAATATAAATAGCTAATAAAATTAAAGATTATTCTTACTTCTGATCCTCTTCATAAATCTTTCGAACTATTTCATCTATCATCAGTTTCTCTTTCAAGAACTCTTCGTAAGCCTTTTGACGATTTACTTCTTGTTCTTCAAGTTGTCTCTCTAACTCTTGTTGATAACGTACTTGTTCATGGTAACGTTCCTTTAAACGTTTTTCTTCCTCTACACCAGCTCGCTCATGTTGTTTCTTCATTTCACGAGCAATTTCTGAATCGCGTTTCATTTGTTCATATTTCAAGACATCTTTTTCCGCCAATTGAGCAGATCGCTCTTTATTCATGTACGCTGCTTTTAACTTTGCTTCAAGTTCACGCAATTCTAAACTGTAGAAACAAGGAATCACATTTAAAGGAATTTCAGGCAATATTTACAAGTTATAGTTAGTAAATAAAACAAATTAATTCTGTATAAACAGCTCTTAGAAACCACTGTCAAAGCTTTAATCTATGAATTTTGTTTGTGTATGGTTTACAATACTGAAAATTTTGGAAATTAACCCTTTAAAAATTAGAACGCCCCAAACCGAGATTAACTAGGGTAATTTCGACCGCCCCAAACCGGGAAAGACTGCCCAAAACTACCCCGTCCTATAGTACATAAAGTTATTGCCATATCTTGGGTGGCTCGAGCAGGTCTTGTCCAGAGATGTACCGGTAAGCTTATTAGTATTAATATATCACTTTTCTTTAATTTTCTTCAAGGAACCTATGTACCAACTGCTAAAGGGTTAATAACACTATTTTATAGTATTTATAAGGACATACTTTCTGTCATTCCATAAATTAAAATGAAATGTTTGCATTCTAACTCATATGATCCCTATGTACTCCAGACAGCTTGATAGAATTGCCTATCAGCCTCAGCTCTTTTCAATTATCCTGAATCGTTCCTCTGCAGTCTGCACATAGTACATGTAATGTAAATATGGTGCCATGCACCAATCTGTTTCACAGAGGTATTGTGAAGACTAGCGAATATTCACTGCTGATCATTGGGGCAATGCACAGGTGCTGTGTTTTGATATTCAACTTATTATTGAAATTTTAGTAGGCTATCTGAATTCTTCACCTTTACTACCTTGATAATAGGCAGAATTCACATGGATACGGATTGAAGAATTGCATGAATCTTCGAGTTACTGAGGCAAAGCAGATTGAAGAATTCCTGATGTTGAAGAAATAAAAGTTTTATATTACGATATTTATATGGAGGAATGTACATAAAGACCTAAACAATTTAAGGGTCTTTGTGTACCTACATTCATGTATGGATAATGTGTGATGTGATTGGTTTTTGATAGTTGAGAGTGTCGGGTTAGTTACAAAAGCGACAGGTTGTTTTTGAAAAAACATTTCGATGCCTGATGCAGATATAAACTATTCCCATTCCTTAAAATACATGACATTGACGACATTGTCTTCAAGCAGGTCAGTCAACAATTTGTCTGCAAACATTATGGATAGGTACATAATATACCAACTTATCAGGAGGATGATATCTTATTACATACCTAGATTCTCTGATTTGTTGCCTTGTTTTTTCGTCTCGTAATTTATGTTGATTTAATTGTTGTAATTCTTTAGCTAACCGATCCTCTTGTTCAAACTGTTGATTTCTTATAATTCTGTCTCTTTCTGCCTAAGAAATTGCAAAAAAAAATTAAAAAATTGAAAAACACTTGTTTTTCTATCTCAACATACGTTCTACAAAATAAACAAAAAAAAAAATTGTTCTTTAAACCAAGTTATAGAAATTTTAATATCCGATTAATTTTGACATGAAAAATCAATTAAATTAAATTTGAAGTCCTATCAGTAAAGACCTTAACTTACTTTCAAAATGGCTTCTTCCATTTCCCGTTCCTTTTGTTCCAGCTGTTGTCTCCTTAAGAAACGCTTATCATCTATTCTTTCTTCACGATTCATATTTGATGTTAACATTTTTTCCTCGGAAAGTCTGTGTAATGTATCTTCTCGCAACTCCTCCTGCCTTCTAGATTTATCTAACTCTCTATCACGCATGCTAGTTTGCTGTCTGCGTACAGTTGTCTGAAAGATACATAAATGTTTGCATGTTGGATAATGCAGAAAAACTTCATTGTTACTGCAAGCAGTATCCTTTCAATGGCTTACATTTCATGAAAATCTGTCTGGTTATAGTAAGACGTCGTGTCAGCAGAGGTCATATGAGCAGCTTTTGACCTATGATGTCAGTCAATCGTTCAAACGATCAGCAGCCATTGGTGTTTCATGCGGCTATTTGGAAATAGTACTTTTGCTTTCATTTGTTTTTCATTGCTACATGTAAGAATGTCTACCCACAATTATGTGTACCAGACAGTAAGAACTTGTTTTATTAACAGACCATTTGATTGACAATCCCTCATATCAACCATAATGTGGGTTATTTAACAACTCTTCCAGATCCAAGTGTAGTGAAGACAAGTGAACCAAAATTTTGAAGCATAAAAAAAAAATGAAATTCTATAGGATCTTTGAGGTATGACTTAGCCTTCAAGTACAATGATTTATATCACTAGTTTTAAATTTTAACACAACAGAAGCATATGAAGGCTTGTTTTATATTTATTATTTATTCTTCTTCTAACTGTATCGGTTTTTATTCATAGTGGCTATTGTTACGACGAGTCATAGTAAAAATAGTCCTCCGGCTTTCAGCCCTCCATCAGCTAGGGTTGGGTTAGTTTTAGGGGTTATCGGATAGGTATAGATCAAGAATTCCGTGTACAAATTTAAATTGGCACTTGTTTCGTCCCATCTCTTAAATTGCTGCCTTCAGACACTTCACTTCTGCAAAGGTTGATACAGCTCTTTTTTCAAAGCTGGTGTTGGGGAGATTGGCAGCCATTTGGGAATTTGTTCTAGACTTAGCCGATGCAGAGCTGAAAGCATTGTCATAACAATAGCCTGAGGACTATTCTTACGCCTCGTCGTAATAATAGAGCCACTGCTTTTTTTTTCTCAATCTTATTGTCATTTTTACCAAAAAAAAATTAAAACCTCAGTGACAGTGTGACACTGACACTGTCGAATGATGGAAAGACTGAGCGAATAGCCTCTGTTGCCTCAGTAAACACCATAATATAATTCATTTTGATCCGACATTGAAAATATAGACCTACTCTAGATAATAATTGACTGGAATCTCAATCTAAATTAATTTTCATTAGGCCTAAACTCTAAACATAATTTCTTTTAGTACTACTATAGGTAGGACAGGAGGAGTAGGCTACCGACTACCGCCGAACAAGTCACAAAGAAACACTTAGTTTATTAGATCTAATTGTATTGCAGACATATTTAAAGTTAATTTTTAATAATATACATTACCATATTGACTGTTACTTCTGATACAACAAAAATTAAATCTACTATTCAATTCCTATTTCTTATTATCTCATAACAAGTTCCCAGGCCATAACATTCTCCCTCTGTTTAGACACGATGGATACTAATCCACAATCCGTTGTTAGGGGTAACCGGGTTGTAAGTGTATCAGTAGAAATGTCTATTCTCTGAAGTATTATTCCGGTGTCAATCTAATTAACAGTATTCAGGTCTTATTATAAACAAATTAAGCTTGTTGTTCTACTTTATGGTAAAATTAACAAAAGGTTAGAATAATAAACTAATTAACGCCCCTCAACCAATAATGAGTTCGCCTGCAGCTATAACGCAGTAAATTTGTTCTACTTGATTTTAAAGTTCAGCCATGCCAGATGGGTATCCAGCCCACTCGGACCAAAGACCACTCGGACCAAAATAGAGACCACTCGGGCCAAAATAGAGACCACTCGGACCATACTAAAAGACCACTCGGACCAAGTAATTTATAGTGTAAGAGCACTTGGACCAAACTTTATCTTTGCTACTCGGACCAACCCAAAGTACCACTCGGGCCAATTAAATTATATTATAAGGCTTGACTTATTCATTTAAGAAATAGAATATAAAAAATATGCTATTTATTTATTATTTAATCACAATACATTGATTGATGATATATTTTATAATTTATTACCAAGGTTATTCTGATTCAGAGTAATAATGTTTAGTAAAAAAAAAATGTAAAAAAGAAAGATCGCGGTAATGATGAAAAACCCCGGAGTACATGTAGTAATAAGTAATAACCAATATGCGCAAGCCGCAAAACTCGGAAAAGTTTATTTATGTTCGTTCGTTCCAGGAGTTTTACGTCCACGTAATATCGTAGACAAGGTATTTTGAATCAAATTCTCAAGTATAAATTCAATAATAAGACCAGGGCAGATAATTTGAAATCGTCGAAACGGTATGGATTAACCCAGGGTATAGTGGAGTACAACGGAATGAGAACATTGGGGATACTGTCACTGAGGATGCTTTTCCCGCGACCTGTCCCTTTTTAAACGTGACTTGTATGATTCCCGATTTTTTTGTCATCTATGATACAATTATCAATTTATGAAAAAAAAACCCATTTTTTTTTTATTATCAATTTATTAAAACAACACTTTAATATTGGTTTGAGTAGTCATATTAAAACAAACACAATTATCAATTTATTAAAACAACACTTTATTATTGGTTCGGGAGTCATATTAAAACAAACGCAATTATCAATTTATTAAAACAACACTGTATTATTGGTTCGAGTATAGTCATATTAAAACAAACACAATTATCAATTCGGTAAAACAACACTTTATTTTTGGTCCGAATGGACTTTTTGTATGGTCCGGCAGGTTTTCGTGGTGAATTCACTATTCATGCTTTACGGAGTTTTAGGAGACACATTGTTTAGCTCGAAAATAGTAAAAAAAGTAAATAAACCCGAATTTTAATTTTTTTTTTCACAAAAATTATTCGAACACTAATCTTTTTTTGCCTTGGACGCAATCCTCTATTTTAAATTAAAAACGTGATCTATAATTAACTTACGTTTATCATCAACAATATAAATAAGAGGAATTTTCTTCGAAAAGTACTTTATGGCTAGTGTATTTTATGGTACTTGTTAAATAACGGTAGCACGATTTACCCAAAACCACCCAAATCTACCCAAATATAGGGGTGTAACGATACATCGAACAATCGATGCATCACGATAGTTCGACTGTCGATAGTATGTATCGATATTAAAAAGAAACTATCGATAAAAATTGCGATAGTCAAGCAAACTATCGATAGTTTCGATAGTTTGTAATAGCGAAAGTAAAATGGCTCAAATTCACTCGTATCTGTCGAATAATTACTCTGTTATCACTAAAATAGCGAAATAGCGTTACACGATCTCAATATCACATGGAAATCCTCGTCTACCATATTAGGCATGGCTTACTAAGAAATGTGTAAAATGTTTGATTTTGGCGCGAAAAAACTGACAATGGTCACGTACGCCAATAACAGACATGCTGAAAGCATGCCGCATATGACAGGAAAGTTGGCTATGCTTTTTTTTACAAGTTACTAAACTACCAATTTATATAATATAAAGAAAAAACCCCAATGCACTTTATTATTTAACTTACTATCAGAATGCGACGTTACCGTGTACCCGAGATACCAGCTAGGAGGCTCTTCTATTCGCCCCCACCCTTTTGCCGTACCAGTAGAAGACACGTGTTGTTTTTGTTTTTATCTGTACCGTCTTGTGTCGCTTCTGTCGTTTTTTTGTCGATATGATTACCGATATCCGTGTTAAAATATTACGTACTGATTTACGGAGAGAGATGTTGAACTAGTGAATTGTAATCTATTGCCAGTACTGGATTTTTAATTAGCAGTTAAAGCAGTAGGGGTAAGTCAGAATGCGGGAATGTCTGATACAGGCCAACCGATACGATTTTTGGCGAGGCGATTACCCTATTCAAGAATTTTGTAATTGTGACAACACTAAAAATCAGTATGGTTATTTTCTGGGAAAAGCATTCCAGTCACCCATAATATAATCAGTAATATCATTATTTTGTTCTGCTTATTCGAGAGTCCGTTATAAAAATTGACTCTTACATTGATTTGTCAATTAAACGATTGTCCGTTACAGAGTGTCCGTTATAAAAAGACTTTGAAAACAAAGAAATTTTTATTACAAAAATCGGGACCAAACTGTTGTGTCCGTGTAAGCGATTGTCCGTTGTATGCACATCCGTTATATTATTCGGGGTCTACTTGTATTATATTATCTAACATTACCTGGAACTTTCTAGTGTTTCAAAATTTTTAGTTTGATTAAATGTTATAATAAATGTATACCTGACAGTGTGTTTTAAACCTAAACTAATAAACAGATCAAACTATCGCAATAGTCCAATAGTATCGCAATATTTAATCCACAATAGTAATAGTATTGCAATAGCTGTTTACCCAATAGCAATACTATCGCAATAGTGAAAATTACCAACAATAGTCACCCCTACCCAAATACACCCAAATCTACCCAAATCCACCATTATTTCAACTGATATCACAATAATTTATATCGATAATTGATCATATACAGTTCTTTCTGTCAAATTGTCATTTTAGATTTAAAATCGTAGCGTTTTTGTGTCAGAATGTGATTTCCACGTAACTTTGGAAGAACTACAAATTTAATGGTGGTCTGCATCCATATGGGTATATACACGAGTTATGTCCCTTACACACGACGACGAAACACGCACGAATTGTTGGATTTTAAGACAAAATTTTAAAGTAATTATGGCATATTTAGCTAAACGAATGATAGTATATTAAAAAACGATAAACATAATTGTGATATAAGCGGAAATAACGTGGTTTTGGGTAGATTTGTGTATTACACGAGCTATTCCCTGGGTTTCGACGGGTAGCACGATTTACCCAAATCCCCCAAATCTACCCAAATCAACCCAAATCCACCACTATTTCAACTCATACCACAATAATTTATATTGATATTTGATAATATACCGTTCTTTATGTGGAATTGACATTTTTAATTTAAAATCTCAGCTTTTTAATGTCAAAATGCCCCTCAAAATGCGATTTCCAAGCAAGTTTGGAAGTCGTAACCAAGGGAATGGCTCGTGTAATACACAAATCTACCCAAAACCACGTTATTTCCACATATATCACAATTATGTTTATCGCTTTTTAATCTACTATCATTCGTTTAGCTAAATACGCCATAATTACTCTTAAATTTTGTCTTAAAATCCAACAATTCATGCGTGTTTCGTCGTCGTATGTAAGGGACATAACTCGTGTATATACCCACATGGATGCAGACCACCATTAAATTTGTAGTTCTTCCAAAGTTACGTGGAAATCACATTCTGACACAAAAACGCTACGATTTTAAATTTAAAATGACAATTTGACAGAAAGAACTGTATATGATCAATTATCAATATAAATTATTGTGATATCAGTTGAAATAATGGTGGATTTGGATAGATTTGGGTGGATTTGGGTAGATTTGGGTGGATTTGGGTAAATCGTGCTACCGGGTTTCGACTTCCAAACTTACTTGGAAATCGCATTTTGAGGGGCATTTTGACAATAAAAAGCTGCGGTTTTAAATTAAAAATGTCAATTCCACATAAAGAACGGTATATTATCAAATATCAATATAAATTATTGTGGTATGAGTTGAAATAGTGGTGGATTTGGGTTGATTTGGGTAGATTTGGGGGATTTGGGTAAATCGTGCTACCCGTTAAATAATAATCATTATTACCATCAAAGTAATAATAAAAAAAATATTTTAAAAACTTGCAGCGGGTGAAAGATTTTACGGATTCTGTTGGAAGTGTTGCACGGTAAAGAGTCGCTACACAGCTAAATCATGTAGGACCATTTGGGCATTAATTTTATAAATAAATCATCCTAAAGATTTCTTCCACAAAATAATTGACACCCCCTCCCCGTGCGTATTTTATTATCCCATAAACCTAGACAAATTTAAATATACTAATATTTTTTTTTTTTTCAAAAATTTGTCTGCTGCACATGTTTCCAAATTAGGCAACTTCCGCAAATTCATCGTTTGAGTGAGACGCGTCAGCAAGAAAGTGATCTTCTTTCTAATATTGCTATTAAAAAAGTAACTACATTCTAGCGATATCTTTGGTAAGTTTGCACTGTAGGTTGCGTAAACCATGTACCCGTTCGAATATCGTGCATTCTGTTTGGGAAAAAAAGTAAGGCTGGGAGGGAGCTTGCCCTTCCTTGTTGTAATACTTGTTTTTCCCCAAACTTAACTTAACTAGGCCTACTGAAGACAAAGTAGGCTTCTCTGTGTCACTAGTGTAATACTAATATGTAACAGCCAACAGGCCTTCCCTGATTAGAGCGAAGCTGGTTTTTGCAAAAAGAAGAAAAAAGTGTGAGAATTTTCATTGAGGTCAAAAATATGTGACGTCATTCATTCGACGCGTCATAGAAATATTTCTTAGAGACGCGAAATCTCGCTTCGGCAAGATTTGGGTAAATTGACGTGTGCTGACATGCGCATTGCCAATTTTGCCCAGTGTATCCGGTTCCGGTCTGAATTTTTTTTTTAATCAACAGTCTGTGGGTGACATTTTGCTTACCCTCCTGTGTTACCGGAAAAGAGCTTTGCTCAAGCACCGCGCTTCGATCTATACTAGCCTAGTAGTAGGCTACTACTACTAATACTATAGTTCAGCTCTGAACCTAGGGTTCATTACACTCGCCTGTACGTTCAAGAACCGTGCTATTAAATCCGTGTTGAAAAAGGATGGCTACCCAGTCAATTTTACTGGACAACTTTTTACTGCTAAACGGTCACGTGTCAGTCCCTGTGGCCTGTGATTGTGAACGCCTGACAAATGACATGTTAATGCAACTGAACATCTTAGTGAGAAAATAAGACCTTGCTTACCTCGCTAGAAACAGTATGGGCGACACAACATGCTATTAAAGAATACATCCCCGTCGTCTAACTGACTTGACCCACTTCATTGACAGGGTAGTAACACACAAATTTATGAACTCGGCCATATAAGATGAAACAAAATTTAGGCAAGCTAGGGGGAAAAAAATTGGGATTTTTGAAAAAAGTTTGATTGTAAATTATTGAAATTTGGCTCGGCAAAGCAATAAATGACTGAAGATAATCAACTTTTCAACAATTTCAATTTTTAATAACATGTATGTTGGAAGGTAACATTTATAAGGTTTCTTTCAATTCATGCAAGGATGAAATCTAGCTAGTGCAATTTTAAAATTAATGTATGAGAACAATTGTTAAAGTTAGGAAAAGATCTTGGGACTTACAGAGAGTGGTGACTATTACAGCAATATTACTGTTACAGTATACTGTAATTTAGATAAACGATAGTACTTGGAATGCTATATTCAGAACCTTGTTGTTCTGCTACCCAAGCCCTTTCCTATACATTAATCTCTTAATTACCCAGTGCTTAGATTTCTAATAATGACATGCAAGCAAGTCTGTTGCATAGTTCATGTAACTCTTCAATAAACAAGTAAGAATACATCCCACAGACAATAATTTGAAAGCAGCACATTGCCTGTGGAGCATTTTCTGTTGACATTAGTATCAGAAGTATTCTGTATTTATATTTGAAACTTATAAAGATAAGATATACAATATTTTGTCTTTTCAGAAAGTATAATCAACACAAATGGCTGCTCAAGTTCCAACAAAAATTGTACTGAAAAGTACGACCAAGATGTCATTAAATGATCGGTGAGGATATTTTCATCCGAAAAGAGAAATGTACCATGATCTATATGGCGATACTTAAGCTGGGCTATAATGTTCAGTTTCTTATTGATCATAATGATCGTGTAACAGCTGGCTCAAGCAGCCTGTAAAAACAAGAATGGAAAATATTGATTTATAACGTGTTTAGAAATCACAAAATCAAAAATACTATTTTGGCATTTACATGTATTTGGCTGAGAAAATAAATTACGTATTTTACATGTATGGTATATAAATACAAGGAAATTAAGAAAATTAATCAAATTTAGCATTGTTAACAATATGATTGTTACTAATACTTTTAAGATTTATAAAAAATCTTATATTGAAAATAAAACAATTATGTTATACATGTATCATTTGCATGTTATGTGGCCTGAATGTGTCCCAGAGAGCAGAACCCAGATGGATGTATGCCAGAGTCGCCAAAACAGAAGACCTTGGATACAGTCCATCTTCTTAATTCCTTTCTTTCTTTTTTTTTGTTTTCTGCCAGACAAATAATTTTTTTATTTAATTAATGCATCCTTTACTTTTCAATTGGTAAGATATTTCATTGCAGAGAAATATATCATTTAAATTAAGTTTAAATAATAAAATTATAAACATGCTGCTTTGATCTTGTGAATATTGCACAATGACTATGAGTAAGTTAAATTAATAAAATTATAAACATGCAGTCTTGATCTTTTGAGTAGTGCACAATGCACTAATTCGATATGACATACTTATAGACTTCTGTCTTTCTTCGGCAATTATATGCTGTCAAATTTTAATTAAAAGCAATGATTTTGTTGTTTAAAAATGTCTTTTGCCACAATGCCAAGATCCAAATTTATATTTTTGCTTAAATTTGATCACTTCTCCCACTATCTTTTTTTTCATTCCATATTTTTAGCTCAATGAAGGGATTAACATATTATCATTCTTAATTTATTAACATAAATTACAAAAATACAAAACAGGAGCTTTCTATTGAAAACCTGGTTTAAAATGAATGATACAGGCCACATGTTCATAACATTTATCTCTGGTTTGAAATGGCCAAGAGATTGTCATAAAGACAAAGTTAAATACTAAGTATTATATTGCCTCTTGTGAAAAGCTTCACACACATCCAGAAGACTCGACCGCAGCCAACAGTACAGAATATTAGGGGAAATATGATGAATCAACAGCAGGCTGCGATACGCAATCAGAGACAGAATCAACAAAATATGAACAGACCAGGATTACAACAACCACAACAACAACAGGCTGCAGGCAAACTTAAACAGGTAATTTTAAGCAGGCTCGTGTGTAAGCCACAGGGATCACCAGTATGGTTTCATGTCAGACTTGGGTGACTCTTTTACAATGAGCCTGGCAAGAAACTGCTCTAGTCACTTTGTTCAGACAAAAACTAAGGTTCAGCATGCACATTGGCTATTTGGGAGGAAGAATCCTTTAGCTTTAGATTTTCAACGTTTTTCACCATTCACATGTAGGAAAATTCCTATCGATTTTCAGAAATCTTGAATGGTGCAATTTCACTCAATCTCTTTGAATGTAGCTCACAATAAATTAAATGGTGATATTGTGGACTTGGAATGGAAGGAATTTAAGATTAAAGCCTACTGAGAATCCACCATTCACTGTTGTCTATTGAGGTGATTTCTATTTTGATGCCTGTTGGTTAGACGAAACCAATTTGAAAATTAAAAACAATTTCTTTGGGGAAATCATTGAACAAAACCTCGTTCTCAAGACTTATATAGCTACTTAACATAAGTCTGAAATGGTATGGCCTTTGTTTAGTTTATTAATTTTTGTGTACCGGTACTTTATATATTACAGAGAAGTTTGAAACAACGATTAGGTTCTAGTAATATAAAGGCCAGGTTAAACTTTTCTGCTGTACGTGGAAGAGGTGGACAGAGAGGCAATATACAGAACCAGGGTAACTTCAGAGGTCAAATTCGAGGGAACAGAAGAGGTGGTCGACAGCCTCAACGTGGATTTGGTAGAGGTCGAGGAGGTAGTGATGCAGGTGGTGGATACATCAACAGACAACAATCAATGGGCTCTGTAGACAGTAATGAAATTTCAGGTCGTAGAGGTGGATTTGGTAATCCAAGGTTTAACAGCCAAAGTAAGCAGCATTGCACCCATCAGATTGCTGTTAAAATTGTTTAAATCATTTAAAGACTGAATGTCATTTGAAATTATTCATTGCATGTTCCTACAAAAATCATGTAGCTTAGTCAGTTGCTTATACACGTGCAGCTTACAAAATCATTTATTGTTTGTTCTGATCTTGGAAAGGGGGTTGGCGCTTGCAATCATTTTTACTTCAATTAACCTGTTGATATTATCTATCCATATCTCATTGTATTGTGTGTTGTTATTTATAGATCTGATGGGTGCAATTATTGTGTACTTTATTGCATGTTGAACTGGTATTATAATTTAATTTTTGTCCCCCACCTCTTGAAGAAAGCAGGGGACTGTTAAACTGGGTTTGGCTGTCTGTCCGTCACACTTTTTGGAACACAATAATTCTCTTTCTAATTGAGCTAGTATGTTCAAACTTGGTATAGGTGTTTATTAAGTGAATGCATTGATGGAGTTTGAAGATGAGAATTTTCTGCTTAGGGTAAGCAGTGATAAGCAGTTGATCAGTTAATGCTTTGGACACGATAACTTTAGTTCTAATTAAATGAGGAGAGTTCGTGTATAGTTTTATCATATTATCAATACCTTGACTAAGTTTGATAGTGATCACTTTCTGCTCAGGGTAAGCAGAGCATTTAGCAATTGATTGGTCAAAACTTTGGAAGACAATAACTCTCCTTCTAATTGAGGTAGAATGTTCAAACATTAAGGGGACATCAGCCTCTCTGTTGGCTTGTTGAAATTGTGAAGGCTATTCAGTATTTGGTCATACTCATAGAGCTTTTTAATTTAGTTTGTATTTTAAAGCTGGGGTCTCATTAATTATTCATGTAAATTTGACCTTAAAGGCTTGATGCGTCATGTAAAATTTTCCATTGTTTAGTCCACTATAGATAGTAATCAGATTGATTATTTAACATTTAATTAAAAAAACAAACTTTCATAGTTAGATTATCCCCAAGTGTGGATTCAATTTAAACTTGGCCCAGCCATTTTCTCCGCTACCAATAAAAGATGGTTGCGTCTTGTTAATAGCGAGCAGTATAGATCGATAAGATTTTAATTCATCATTCATAACATATTGTGCTAAATGACGCATCAAGTCTTTAATTAAACTTAACTGGGACATTTTCACAACAACATTTGTTGTGGCAAGCACTAGTTATAGTGACAGCTATAGGGATTGATATCTGGGTCTGTGAGACTAATCTTTCCAGTGACCTTGATAGTGATACTAGTTAGGGTGCTTACTTATTTAGTATTTGTGAAAAGACCCCTGTTGATCTGCCATGTCTGTTAATTGATTGTGTTGTTTAATTGTAAATGTGAAATTTTAGGGCGTGGATCCCGAGGAAGGGGAAGAGGATCATTCCGAGGACGAGGATCATTTAACAATGGCAGTAGCAGGTAATGATATTATCTTTATCATATTAATGTTATTGGTTTTAAATATTTTATTATTTTGGTTTGTTAGCATTCATGTTTATAATGTTGATAATATTTAGCATGTCTTGATGTTTTTGCGTTTTCCAATATAGAGATTCCTTTGTTTTATTGATTCTGTATGGTATAAAAATAGATAGGTGTTGTTATTTTTTTCAATCTTTGAGTAATAAAATTAGTATATTAATTTTAATCTGATTTGTTAGGTATAGCATTAAATTTTTAACAACAGATAAGGTTATTATTCACTACTATAAAATCATATTTATACAAAAACTTTAAATGTAATGATTAATAATTCGCAATCAAAATTCTAAGAAACAGGAGTGGTATAGTTTATACAGTCATAATTTATCTGGAGTTTGAATTAAAGATACTAAAAAAGAACTTAAATTTCTATACAAATAAAGAGATATAAATGAAGTTAGAGATGCTTTTATAATTGGCAATGATATAATAATTACCTCCATTTTATGTTTTTATTTAGAAATCTGTAAAACGTCCACTTTTAGGATGAACACATAATTTTATGATTATAGAAATATACATATTTATTATTATATTGTAACATCTAAAATTTTCTGGTAAACAGATTCTTGTATTGTTGAAATTGCCTTCTATAGGGGTCGTGGATTTGGTCAGATGTCTAATAGGGGTCGAGGCTTTGGAGCATTCGGTCAATCGTCAGGCAGAGGACGTGGCCGAGGTGATCAATCCAGGAGACGTTATTTGGATAATAGGAAGTAAGATGGTGTGGTTTATGATCTTGTAGATGTTTATAGAGTGATCAACCACCACGTACCCTGCTGCTTCTATATCATTTCATAGTTCTGGCTCAGCATAAAACCCATATTGTCAAAAGAAAATTTCATACAGCTAATATTATTTGTATGCTTCGGATAGTTGTTGAATTTGTAAAGCTTTCAATTATATTTGATTTTTAAATTAACAGACGGGGGCCTGTTTCACAAATTTTTAACTAAGATAAAATCCAATTTGTAGTAATTTGATTGGATAATATTAGATAGGTTTTAGTGCTCAGCCAATCAAAATTGAAGTATCTACTAAAATTTGGATTTTATCTTTAGTTAAGATATCAAGAAACAGGGCCCTGGATAATTAATGCAAGAGCCAGAACTTATGCAACCTAGTTTTGGGGTATTCTGTAACTAGATATTTAAATAATTTGTATAATTTCTTTGTATAAATATTGTATATTTTCTTGATAATTATTTCACTATTATTTATGCATGTATTGTTTTGATGTAGTTTATTTTTTATTAATTATTCATATAAATCTAGGTTTAAAGCACTGCACTTTTTAGTCAACATAATTTTATGCAAAATAACAGCCCGATTTTGCAGCATGACTACTTCAGTGTTAGAGTTGAGGGCTAAAAATGAATGTCCTACCTGCAAATTAAACATTTAAATTTGAATTCTTCCTTGGTTTGCTTTGATGAGGTGTTTCAGAAATTTTGATGGGAGCTTTCTTTGTTTAAAATAGATATTTATATCTCGCAGATATGTTAGACCACTTTAACACATATGTTGTGGTTAATTGACAATTGGTTTCCATTTTTTTTTTTTTTGGTTAAGTTAATTGAAAATATTTGTTAGATTCTAAATTAGATGGGTTTCTTACATAATTTTACAGACATTTGGGCACAGTAATTAGTAAATTACTTAAGTTCCATGATAAGTACATGTGACAGCGAGTGTATGTTAACCTACAAGTCAGTATGATTTGTCTGCATATCATGTAACAACTGGATGATATCATGGTACTCATTTGAGATTAAATCAATTGTGAATGTTAAGTGTCAAAAAGAATTTATTATTATGTTTCTGAACTCCACTGTGATTGAAAACTTGTAACAAAGCTGTTAAAAGTTGTTGAGTTGGATAAGGGTTGTATGAGGATCTATATTGACAGTTGTTACAACTAGTTGGAATTGTAATAGGATGTATGTTAACTTGGCAGTTGTAGGGCCAGTTGAAGAAAATGTGGGGCCCAATTTGGGAAGCCTGAAGTTACAGGATATGAATACATTGCAGGATTTGAATGATTTTAACTAGGCCTGTATTCATTAAGACAAACTATGCTTTACTTCACAATTGGAAATTGATTAATACCTGAAAATAGCTACACCTGGCAGATTACCTGGAAAATTTGTAAGTTGGTGAGCTGCGGGGTCCCGTTCTAGTGTGGGAAATTGGTAACTTGTGCCAAAAATTGGCCCTAGGCAGCTAATTGAATTGTATTTTCACGTTTTTACAAGTTATATTGTAAGAGGGTGTATGTTGATAGTTGTTTTGAGTTATAAATGCACACATAAATGACAGTTGTTTAAGGTCAACATACACTTACCTTCAGGCATGGGGGGGTTGGGATGGCCTAGTGTCACGCTTCGACTTCTAGCTGGCCGGTCACCTCTGCCTGCAGTTGTGGTTTCGATCCCTGGAGATGGGGATGCCTTCTCAACTTCGCAGGTTTACTACGGTTTCCTCCCACAACAAAGACCCTTGCGCGTGCGCTAAGAAGATCATTAAAATGAAAATAAGACAACTTGTCTGCGAATCACCTTTGATGGAAGCAGACGTTAAACAATAATTACAACATAACCTTCAGGCATGAGCAGCTTTCAAAATGTAAAATATAAATAAGATTAAGGGGGATATGTTTTAGCGATTTGGCAGATAAAGATGTTGTTCATGCACATTTTGAATTTCTAACATATTCCAAATATTGTTTATATAACTTTTGTATTCTCTTTTTATACTCATCCATTAATTCTTTTTTATATACTGTACTTATTAATGTATGACAATAATAATTCTTACCTTATTTACAACTGCATTAATCCTGAAAGAATAGATTATGTCGAAACTGTCTAAATGGGAATTCAAAAATGATTTTTATATTTTCTGACTTATAAAGCAATTTGGTTTATAATTTATATTGAATCTGAAACATTATAAAATATGCCTGCCACATAATTTTGTAGTGTGTGTTCTTTTATTTTTTTTTATGAAAACTGAATAGTATATTGGTCTTTTTCAGTTTTAATGACCAAGGACGTGGTGCAGGACGTGGTAGACGGGGTGTTAGAGGTCAAAGGGGTGGTGGTAGAGGTCAGCGAGGAGGAGGAAGAGGCCGTGGACGAGGTCAGGGTGCTCAACCAACTGCTGAAGAATTAGATAACCAACTAGATGCATACATGTCGAAAACCAAATCTCATTTGGATACCGAACTTGATCAATATATGGCTGATGCCACAAGTTAGATTACTGTCCATTTTTACATCTCATTAAATATCCATTTGCCATCGACACAGAGTGGTTTGTAGAAACTAAAACCAATACAGTTGTCATTATACTTTTATACTTGTATATAATAATGGTGTTATACAAGACATTTTATGGCACCTATGTTTTAATGAATTTAGTTTTTGTATATAATCACCAGTAAACGGTATTTTTATTGTTCTAATGTATTTAATAAGTATCCAGGGATACATGTATTTTTGTGCTCGACATTTTATAAATATGGTTTACTTTTTTGTCATGCAATGAACGGTTATAAATTGTTCAAATCTGTCATTTCATACCTGTAACTATTATTGCATTTTAATCATCTTTATTATTATTATATAGTACGTTCGATTCATTTTGTAGAAAAATCATTCCTGACTATATTACTCTAAAATCTAGTGTACAGAAGTTTATTGGTCATCATTGAATAAAATGTGTCAAATTCTATTATTTACTTTTCATTCTAATAGCATGTTCTAGAATCACCAATATTCCTGAAGCCTATAGTGGCAGGGGCGGTTGGATGGCCGAATGGTTAGCATGTGTGCGCTGTATCGCAAGGAATGGGGTCGTCTGTCCAACACCATGGGTTTTCTCTGGTTTCCTCTCACTGCTAAAGACCTCTATGTGCAAGGGAATTATCGAAATAAAATTAACCATAGGTTAGTCTCGAAATGACCTTGTTTGTGTTGAGTAGAGATTTCTCTCTTTTATAGTGGCAGTCATTAATCTCTGTGAGGTTTAGGCATAAGTAAGACAACCTGTAATCAATTGGTGGGTCCCCTCCTCTACTGTCACATGGATATGATTTAAAGATAAATAGCATGTAACATCATGGATACTTGCTTCCAAAGGCTTCGTCCTCTGATTTACTGAGCATGTTGGTGCAAAATGTTGGTCACAATGGGGTGTGAAATTAGAGCAGGCCTAGTGCTGGTGATCTGGGCAAAAAGTTAACTCTTATTGTAAACATCTATCTCAATTAAATCTGGAATGGCATCAGAAGGAGGACAATAAAAAAGCAACAAAGTTTTCATTCAGGTTGATTTTATTTACAATTTCATACAAAAATACCAGTGGCAAGCGATGGGTTCTGTATGGCCAAAACATTGGACAAAAGGCACAACAAAACAAAAACATACTGCTTCTTGAACAATTACATATTTAGCAGCTCATGTCAACAAAGCAGTGCAATATTTCAATATAAGGAACTGATGTGCTATTTTTATTTGGGCTATTCCCCATCTTAGGTAGTGGTGATAAGTCTGTAAAGATTTTTCCTGGAGGATAACTGTGTCATCTATTAGCTCCTAGCCACATTTTTTTCTGGACCCAAATTATTGCAGTGGATATCTGAGTGCGTGCATGATATATTTAGGAGATAAACACTTCCTGTTTCGCATTTAAAGGAGTGTTATTGTCCAATAGACATGTCCTGAGATCATTAGGACCCGAGACGCGTAGCGTCGAGGGTTCTAATGTAAAATCTCAGGACATGTCTATTGGACAATAACACCCCTCTAAATGCGAAACAGGAAGTGTTTATCGACATTGTAACATGCTTTTTTAGGATTTTAAAAGACATTACTAAAACAGAAGGGTGTTATTGTCCAATAGACAGTGTCTAATTGACCAATCAAAACGCAGGGTTTACACTGAAGCATGTTACAATGCCATACAAAATTTGGCAAATCAAATTTTTGACTTCGATTTTTTAACAAAAAATTCATTTAAGGAAAAGAAAACACACTTTTCTTTATTTACTTCATAACAGATTGCCTAAAAAAAATGGCATATAAAAGGATTGTATGCTTTATTGATCTATAGAATATATTTACTTTTACTGAAATTTTAGTTTTGTGTTATACGAAACATGCAGGATTCCTAATTCAAATTTTTTTTAAAAAAAAAACCATTAGCATATATGAAAAATTTGTTCTCATTAAAAAAAAAAAAAAGATTACATAATTTTGGATATGATTTCTAAACGGTTATGTCATTAGGACCACAACCTTTGAGGAAATTATCCTTGACTCATACAGTATCCTAATACAATAAATTACCATATCAGATCTTATGGCCCACTCTGACTTTCACAAATAAAATAGAATAGGCAGTTCTTTTAGCATCATGTGAGCCAATCTGTTTCTTTTGGGGACGCAACAGTTACGATAGCACAACATCAGTTTTTTCAACTTCGAGCTTGCAAATACTTAGGTCTATTCCATTAAAACTTATCTGGATTGTGAGATTGCCACTTACTGTAGACTACCAACCAAATATAAACATTTTTCTGGTATTTTGTTTATACCTTTAAAAATCACCCCCTTATTTCACTACTAACGCTAAATGAACAAAATATATTTTGTTACAAAGAAATCAAGGTATACCAGGGCTAATAAATAGGCTTGGCCTCATGGAAAACCCACATAGGTTGTAGTACTTTTATGATTTTGAGAATAAAGTTTGAAAATCACTGCACTGAGATCATTACTTGGCATTTATTAGAAATAACATAATTAAGAACATATTTTTACATGTGATCTATTAGTTGATCACTTATCACAAAAGACAAGCATTTTATTTAAGGTACTTCTAATTTCAATTATATTTAACTATGACCTTGGCACAAATCTGAGGTAATTTTTTTTTCATTGGTTAAATAATCAATTCTATTGTTTTGCTGAAAAATAATCAATCTGAATAAAAATCCTTTCATAAAAGAAAGAAGTTAAATAATTTAGAATATTGGCTCATTAAGACTTGACTTCTATATTGTTATTTGCATATTAATAAATCACATTGAATTAATTATTTTGTTAGATTTTTACTCTACATTGTAATCTAACCTACTTTTTATCATCACAGTTTTCTGCCAGTCACAGGCTATGTCTAACAACTAGTCATACTATAACCTGAAAACCCAGCAGATATCTAATTCACAAAACAAAGCCCTGTATACAGATACAGACAATTTGATTGATCAGTAAATTCTTGTGATCTGAAATATGTCAAATGTCAATGTAGTGCAACATAAAAGAATAAATGACACATAATTGACACCTGATGTTCCTAAGATTGCAAATTAATAAGCTTCAAAAATAAATGTTGTTGAAGTAAATGACAGAATACATATAAATACTATAATTAGTGACATAATATGTAATGTATATAATCCAATTAAGGCAAAATGTCATGATGATTTTGAGCATAATTGGATTTTTAGGTTGAAATTCTATTAGCTTTAAAAGCTGCTCACAATACCTATAAAATATAATATGTATATCAGGGTTAAAAGTAAATAGTCATTATTATTTTTTATATATATATATATATATAAATATATACTGATATTGAAAATTACTAGCTAGTTGTTATTCTGGTACTATCAAACATTGCATCAGAAAGAATAGAGAGGAATGAAGTTGAAGATTACTTTCATATTTGCAACTCTAAGAGATGAAAACTAAAAATACTAGGTAATAAGATTATTATTCTGTTTGCAAAGACAGAGATGAATTAAATTGAATTATCAAATAATACTGGAAGGGAGCACAACTTTCGGAATGGGGTAGTTGCAAACAGTAGGTCACAAGAAAGCTTGGAGTCTTACAACTCTCTAATTATTTTACACTTTTAATGCAAGAGTTGTTAAAAATTAGATTCATTGTGTAAAATTAAAGTCAACTGGATGATTATTTTAACCAATTGGACAACTACAAGTAATTGTGGACAGACGGATGAGGATCATGATAATATACAACCAGATTTCAATATGGGCGTATAGAAATGATATTTTGAAGACAAGTATGGATTTAGTTCTAAGAGAGAGAGATAAAATCGACCTTGCTATAAAAGAATTTAGGATATTAGCCACTTTTTAACTGGCTCTACTGACTAGTGTTAGCTAATTATATAATAATTATATAAGTACATTATACCAATTCATAAGATGACCTACATAATATCATGTATCATATACTATAATTATGCAATAATAATGTATATTATTACTTTAGAAGCCCCTGTAAGACTGAAGCTATCTCTATTATTATAATAATGAACTGTATATTAGGGGTTACTCAATCGCCTATGTATTTTTCAGATTAAAATAGGCTTATATATATTTTTCTCATATATATATATATATGTCTGTTAGTTTATCCCATTCTATAAGTGTAACAATATGTGGCATTTACATATTGGACCAAAACAAAGAAAATACCAGTAACTATATATGGAGCTGCTTGCTGCATAAGCAAAATGCTTTCACTAGCCAGATAATGATAGTTGAGTAAATTTGTGTATTTTCACAGCTCTACTTAATTTTATAATCAACCCTCTGCAACAAAATGTACCGAAACTCAATGAAAACACACCACTGATTTGACTGGAAGTACATGTATCGGCAAGAAATAAATCAGCTGAATTAAAAACATGATGTAGGCCACACATTTGCGGAAACAATAAAACACTTGTAGGCCACCAAAACTTTACTTTACAGCGATAAACAGCACCAGCACTAATGAAACAATGTGAATCACTCACAATAGCAGCAGAATAGGGAGCTGGCAGCATGAAATCCTGCAAATGTTGAGCCAGTCTTGTTGAGGTGTTGCAGATCTGTAGTGTACAGTGTCTGCTGGACAACCTTGACATGGATTGCATCTTCCACAGAACTGTAGGAGTATAATTGACACTAGTTTTTATAAAATCAATATTCTATCATCCATGCTACACAAAATGATGATATTCAATATTCTCATTGGATGAATTCACTTTTTTGTGTTTAAGAGAATTGATCTGCATATTCCAGGTCCAAAGTTTGCAGACTCACGTTGGATATGTCTGCAGCGAAACAGCATGTGAAAACATCATTCGAATGGGTTATCATCATGATCGGATGTTGTGTACATTTAGAACAGAAATTTTAGCTCTCAAACAAGATTTTCAATCATCCATGTATAGCAGTGGTGCATTTTCATTGAGTCTGAGGATATAACAGTTTTATAAACACTTATTTTGTATTGTAATAAATTGATTTCACAATAATTTTCGAAAATAAAAAATTTACATTTGCAAGTAACAATATTATCTATACTCTATATCACATTGTTGTAACAGTATTCGGTAATCTATATTCATCTATAATAACAATATATTCTATACAAGATTTAGCACTTTTTTATAGTCTATGATGGATTAAGAAGTTTCTCAATGTATCATAAAATTCATTTTCAAGAAATGACTGATATTCATTAACTGCATTGCTCTACGATGTTAGTTAGTAATAATTTGATATATCCTATAATATTATACTATTGTTTTATATTATAATAATTATGCAATAATAATAATACCACTTTTTCCTTATGTAAAAATTCAACAACAATAGCAGGTTATTTTATATGTGCATAATTTAATGTACAATTAAAGTTAATATACTAATATATTCTGATAAAAAATAAGCAGAAAATTTATACAACTAAGCAAAAAGCTAAAATCTTAAATACTATATTTATATCGCTCAAACTGGGCAAATAAAGAAAATATAAATATTAATACATTTTTAAGCACAAACCTTTATTCTATATTGTGACTAATTATAAATATAATATATGTAATATACCTAAAGTATAAAATTAAAAAAAATTATTGCAATTTCAATTTTTTTGTTTTTGACATCTTTTATACTTTTGCAAATTTCTTTTAGATCTGTATATGAAGAGCTTAAATGCAAAACGCAGTATAATCACCATTTATGCAAAAAGGAGATAGCTGAACATTTAATATAAAACTTTAGCTACTCTTGTTTCTGTCCATAACATAATAAGACAAATGGAATCAACTGTCCAAAGTTAAGAAATGAAATGGTTTAACGTCCTAATTTTCTGCTCAATCTTGGCAAATGAAGATGGCCATAGACTACATCATTCAGTGTGCTATGAGGGAAATTTTGCCCGGAAGGACAACACTACAGTCTGCTCATATTTGAAATTCCAATTGTCAAGGGTTCTTTTAAATGTATGTCAATGTGAACACCAGACCTGTTTTTTTTTCATCACATCTGAACCTGTTATCAGATTCAGAGTGTTGTATATATGCCGAAATGGATATACTGTGTTCTGCAATAAACCCTTCATATAAAATATATAACTAAATATAAAAGTTTATCAAAGGAAGCTAGCTAAATACTGCTAATAACTGTCTAGGGGTAAAAAAAATCCCCAAAACTCAAGTAAAATGTGAATTTTTCGTTATCGATAAATTAAATGATTGCTGCTAAAACAGGTGTCGTTATCACATATTATACAAATATACACAACTATCCACAAATGATAAATTATGATATGATAATTAGAACATTATACAAATTCTCATACTTTTTATACTCTATAATAAATCACATAGTAATACCAAAATCATGGGAATTCCACTAATAATACAATATGAGAAAGGAGACTTCTTTTTCTTTACATATTTTTGTAAATACTTTAAAATATACAAGCATTAAATTGATTAAACATATACATAAACTTTGTAAGTTTTTTTTATTAATCACTGATATTTTATTACCTGGCTTTACAAAAAATATCTCTTGGCAGTTATTGATACAAGGATTTTCAAAAAGTAAATAGGACTTCATCTACGTGTCAACTAGCCTTGTTTTAATCTAATGGCAAGCAATATGGTTATCAGAATTACATGATCAAACCACACATAACACAAAAAGACTGCTTTTTGTTTCGTCTATCAAGTCCATTTCAGTAGTTTTTTCTTTTCAATTTTTAACATTCTAGTAATAACATCTTGAGGCTTTCAACCAAACAAATGACTTGCTACTATGTTTACACAATCAAGCCCGATGTTTTACAATGAGGTTGCCCT
The DNA here is from genome assembly GCA_963678685.1 of Patella ulyssiponensis. NCBI lineage: Eukaryota > Metazoa > Mollusca > Gastropoda > Patellidae > Patella > Patella ulyssiponensis. Next base: position 47,127,744 of record OY783229.1, on the reverse strand, counting down.
GTTTTTAGATCATGCATAAGATATTATGGCACAGAAATTGTGTGAAACAAAGACACAAGTAACCTCGACAACTGCAAAACAAGAAATTAATTTCACTTAGAAATGAATAATTTCAATGTGTGTACATATACATATATAATTCAATATGTAATTTTTCTGTCACAATCCAACAGTAAAGTGTAGTTAGTCTGTAAATTGATGGTATTGTGAACTTAACACCCCTCAAAACAATCAACAGTGATAAATTTGATAATTGTTGATAATAATGATATAATATACTGGTATCCTATGACACTTGACTGTCAGCAGGATAACTAAGGTAGCATTAATTTCTTGTTTTACAGTAGTCTTGTTCTCTAGGAAAGCAAGTCAATTGATTGTAATAACAGCTTCAATATGAATGTTTAATATTGAGATGACAAGATGGCTATGATTTAGTGTCCCTATTACAGGTAAATGAAGGAACTTGGTATCTAGTTATATACAAACTAATTAGAATATTTTTGTTCCTGACAATGAATTAAGTGTGGTTTAACATATAAATTAACAACTTAATTTATTTTAAACAATAACATGGGCCAACAATTTGACACAAATTCAAAGTGTTTTTGTATAACGAATATTGGAAAGATTTAAAGCACTGTGTATAAAAAGATAAAAATGAATGGAACTTTGGTTAGTTTATCTTCATCAGTATTTCTTCCATATGGCAGATAACGTGCTATAAATCTCCTGGAAATGCGGTCGGTTTTCAGCTTCGTATTCCCAACATCTTTTCATGATTTCATATACTTCATCTGGTGTTCCTGCTGGCGCTGGCATTCGATAACCTAAACAACAAAATATAGACTAATTAAATAATTTGACTGACATTATTGAAACTATATATTTCTAAAAATCTTGATCAATGCTCAGTTGAGTAAGAACAGCAGAGTATGTATCAACAATTTTGATTAGAATGTATAACAACTTGGTATTTAAGTCTATAATCACTCTCTAAATGTGGCAATGGTTAATAAGCTTATATAACCCATTACCATTACTGTGAGAATAACATGAAGCTATACTTGTTTTGAGAATATGTAGCTGGACATCAAAAGAATAAAAATGACTAAACAAAATCTTTACATTGCCTGGATCTACTAGCATATAAAATAGAAATTATAAAACATATACCTTCTTCTATTTTTTCTCTAGCTTGTGCATTAGTTGAACCAGTGTAAGGTGTTACACCAAATGAAAATATTTCCCACATTAAAATACTATAACTCCAGATATCACATAATGTTGTATATACACCTGCAATGTTTGACATATATTTTATTAAAGATACATTACGGGAGACTGGATAAAAAGCTGGTATTTCTTACTATTATAGTTAAAAACTAGATAATGAGAAGGGAATTTGCTAAAAATTTCAGTCAAATTGATCCACTCAGAACGGAGATGATCATCATTACCAAAGTCGGTACAATAAAAAACATTGTCTCGATTATCCATTTTTATCTAATCATCAATGAGTGTTGAGCAGCAGATCGGATTCAAATCCAGTAATATCGCAGACTTTAAGAATTATTGTCTGGATAAGTTAATTAATGTCTAATTAATAGTTTATATAAGACCAGCAACTGGCAGATTTCGCTCTTGCAAAGCATGTATAAGATCAACAGATTCGTATGCAAAAATTGTGAGAAATGTACAAGATACAAATGGTGCACCTTTAATGAAATAAATGCAAATTTTTACTAAATATTTCAACAACATACCAAAATTAAGAGCTTCGGGTGCCGTCCATTTTATTGGAATTTGTTTCATTCCTTGAGATACATGGTACTCCCCTTCTTCTCTAGACATTCCAAAATCAGATATCTTTACTATATTCTGATCTCCCACTAAACAATTTCTAGCTGCCAAATCCCTGTAAAATATATCAAATCTAAACTACATTTTGTGTCAAATCATTTCCACGGACAGATCTCCTCAAAAAGACAATACATGATCTTGGAGTAACTCTGAAATCTATAAGTATAAATACATCAGCGAAAAAAATAATAAGAGATACCGGTAGTGAGATAGTAAAAGAGAAATGGGGTTTAACGTCAACCCAGGTTCTTTAGGACTAATGCATGGTACAAACTCTATTTCAATAATTTGCTTGTGCGTAGGTGTCTTCAGCATAGGTAGGAAAATGTGAGAGCATCAAAGAAGCAAGAGATAAATATGTATAATATACCTGTGAATACAACCTTTACTCTCGAGGTAAGCCATACCACAAGCAGCATCAACACACATTTTAATTAACTGTTTCTTGTTTATTGATTGAGATTTTCCTTGTTTACGTAAGAATGTAAGTAATGCACCACCTGTAAAATTCAAACAAATTCATATTCAGAAACAGACTTTCTACACATTTCATACAGAAAACAACCTTGAATTTGAGTATATAAAATGTCAAAGTCAGATTAAATAAAGAGCTAGCAGTACTCACTATCATAGTTAAAAACTAAATGATGTAAAGGGACTTTGTTGAAAATTTCAGTCAATTGATTCACTGGCCTAGATCATCATTACTAATGTAAAAAAGTCTTGATTATATTTTTTTTTACTTGAAACATCAATGAGTATTGAGCAGGAAATCGGATTTAAGTCCAGTAAATATCGGTGGCCAGCAATTTCATTGATAGTTGATTACAGTCTGGATAAATTAATTAATTAATGTCCAATTTAGATAAAGAGAGAGAGAGGCAACACTATTCCTTGTCGAGTGCAACCGGAGAATTGAAATCACACCAGTTGAATTAATGACAACCCTTATGATACAGAGGGCACATGCTAATCATACCCACCCCTTCCCTCATCAGGCCTAAACAGATTTAGCTCTTGCATAACATATGTTTAAGTTTTAACACTCGACTTATAACTTTCCAAAATCTGAATAAAGGAATTTAGTTCAATAATCATTAATCATATCAAGTAGTGAGAAGACCTTGAAATAATTTAAAATACAATTAATAGACTTTACCTGAAACAAATTCCATAACAATCATGACAGGTTGTCTTGAGGCAGCTATTCCTATAAACTCTACAATATTAGGATGATCATATTGTTTTAATATTCGCCCTTCTTGTAAAAACTTTTTCCGCTGATCTTCTGACAACGTGTCTTTACAGGTTTTAACAGCCACAACATGATCCCCACGAAATATACCTTTATAAACCTCACCAAAATTACCCTAAAATAGGAAATCACAATTAAATATTAAATAAATGACTAGTCAATTGAAATGTTTGAAAAAATTGAAACATATATTGTCGTAAGACTGTCTCCAAATCATCTGATTGTAAAACAACTTGTATACTTTGAAATGTCTTCATTGTAAAGCATCTGTTCAGGGTTGTTTATCATTCAGAAGAAAGAAAATCTAGTAAACTTGAAAGTGATATGGAACTCTTATGTAAAGTCAAGGTACTGAATGAAATAACAATGCCAAACAGGCATGTGGTGTGCTCAGATCAATAAGATTGTCATGTAAATAGTACATGGTCTGACCGTAATACCAGTATTACAATGTCAAGATTAATTTCTACATAAGTATCAATTTAAGTGAATATACTTACATTGCCTATTTTCATTTCTAATTGAATATCATCATTAACAAGTTCCCATGCTTCACGTTTAATAGGGTTACGTAAAATAGCTTGTGATTTAGTCGTTACAGGAGTACCAATACTATGTTGATATCTTATTAACTCTGATATCGTTCTAAAAGCCTGTCCTTCAAATCGCCATGCTCCCTTAAAAAATTGAATTCCTAAATCATCATTGACATTCAGTGAATATGGGTAATCTAGTGTTAATTAAACATAAATTCTAATAACAACTAATAATAGCTTCAGAATTCCTAATACTACATTTAGATTGAATAGAAACAAAAAATTATTGAAAAGTGTATTATTAATGTCACAAAATATTACAAAATTCCTGGGTTTTTTTCAATTAATTACAGTTCTACTACATTACCATATGGTTTTCAACTTATAATGTCAATTACCAACACTTTATACTGCCAATTAAACTTCACATAGTATAATACCAACCTCAGTGCCTTGTATTATGAAATGTTTATGACCCTCCCAAAACACAGATAACACATGTTGTACTTCATTAGTCTTTTTATTCTTACTTTCGCGTATCAAATAATCACCATTATTAACTAAAAGTCTTTGCACTTCCTCACGTGGCAATACACCATGAAAACACTCATCATCTTGTAAACGTGCTGGTAAATTTTCTAAACTCTGTAAATATTAATAAAATATTTAAGGATACTGTTAAAATCTGACTCTTCATGGTTTCAAGAAAGGCACACTTATTAAGACTGCATTTCAAATAATGCTGATAGAACCTGAAAAATTTTACCGTGAGAATTTCTTGAAAACATGAAAGACATAATCAATCATTGCCAAAAATATTATTCATTAACCATTTGTCCGTATAAGCTTTAATATAATGATAAGAAAAAAATGTCTTCTCTTTGCTATCAACAATTAAGAATCGACCTTGTGTATGTATACTTTAGTAAATTTTTTTTTAAATATAATGCAGCAATTACACCTATGTCTTTTATTCCTTGTTTTACAAATGTGGTTTACCAAACCTAGTTTACCAACCACTCAACACATACTGTGTAGTTTTCAGACCAACATACAGTAAATTTTTATTTCAATAATTCACTTGTATGCAGGGTCTTTATAAGTGAGAACATGGGGGAAAAACACCAGAATCAAAACCCAAAACATACATTATTATTAATGCCATACACATCTGGAAAGGAATTTGTAAACTTACCAATAAACCAGTAGCATTTTCAGGAAATCTAGATGGTGATACTGGTAATGATGTAGATCCATTTGAAGATGTTTCCGCATTCAATTCATGTTGCTCATAACTGTCTAGCTGTTTTAATTTCTTTTTAGATGAATCAGAGTTATTATCTAAACTATATGTTTGAGCGTCACTTTGTTTACGGAAATAGTTCAAAAATGTTTTCTTTTTACTCTGCGAGGAAGTTGATAATGTTGAACTGGTATCCTGATGAAAAAAATAATAATAAATTCAATTACAATATAACATTTGATATGTTCAGTCTTTTAAAAATTGTTTTTCAAAAGGTTTAGTAGGTTCTGGCTCACACTATATATTGCTGTAAGTAAGTCAGTGCTTAGTTTTCTAGTATTGAGGGGAATCTTATTATAATTCTCAACATGATATCAAATTATTGGTAAAAGTGATAATTAGGCTGACATTTTCAAACAAAATTTCACATTAATACTCCAATTTTCAACTTTCAGGAACTCAAAAAACACTTGCATAAGTTTAACACATGACAATTATATGGACCCGCCCCCCCCCCCCGCCAAAAATAAACATGGAATGGAACCCTTGTGGAAACGTAGCCAGAAATAAACTTTTAAGTAACTTGTATTCCATAATTGTGTCATGTGTTATTCTAATTCAGTTACTAATAGCTGCTTAAACAATTTACTTTTAAAAGTTGCTCTCATTGCTGAGAAAAAGATGTTTAAAGTCAATATAGTAGATCAAGATAGGTTGCTATACATGGATCAAAGCTGGTAGTTTTAAGGTTTAAAGACGAGTCTGGTGAAAGCAATAATGTCTCTTTAATATACTGTGTACAAAATACGACTGTGAATGACATGAGAACTTTGTTGAAAAACATCAAAAAATATAATCATTTACAGAAAATTTTAATATAAACCATATATCATAATGTTGTTGGTTATTAGATGTGGTTATTTTTTACAAGTCACGCGCAAGCTTTGCTCGGCACCCGTTACCAGTACTACAACCAACATTCTGCATGCTTTTATATCATCATTGGCAGATGTTCATATAAACAAATATGGAACACTTTTCAGTCAGTTTTAAATTGATATTTTTTTTTTATTTACATCTAATATAAATTATGCCTAAATCTTCTTATCATGACCTTTAGATGAAACATACAGAATATGATTGTGCATCACACTGTTACACACAACCCTACGTAACTTTATTTCTAAATATGCAGCATGGAAATAAAATATTTCAAACACTGTTCAAATTCTTTAAAATAATCATTTATGCCGTCTAGAATTTTAAACATTGATCAGTGTTTGATGTCATCTACGTGAAAAGTATTCATTTAATGACATTCACCTGTGTACACACTAAACAACATATTCAATAAATACAAATAATATCTAGAATATAAAAACTCTCTATTAGGATCTATTATAGCCAAACATGACAAGGAAATTCACTCTAGTTTTTTCAAGTTCCCCCGTCACCACACCCACCAATTGTTTACATCAAGCAGTTACACATAACTTCTTAATGGATAGATTGGAACATAATGTCAAGACAGTCTGGTGCATAAATTCCAAATAAGAAGGAATCTATCTGTATATAAAATATGTCTTTTCTGGCAGTGGAATTCTCTACTGAGGATTAAGACATGGAATTCTTCATAGGATACAAAAAGTACAAAGATAGCTTGTCAGACATGGTAACACACACCCACCAAGAACTTCATCATCGGGTTTTTTTCCACTCATTTTTGTAAAAGATAAATGGCTTGAAATAATTTGACATGTAAATAATCGCGATTCAAATTTTAAGAAAATTGGTCAATAGGCTAATATCCTGTAAAAACACAATGAGAAGTCAGGAACAATAACTCTGGGAGCATTTTTTTTTTTTGAAACCCTCAAATTCGACAGGAATTATCTTATTCTCAAGCTCAAAACTTACTAGTCTAAGAATTTGTTGAAAACAGGACAATAACTTAACTCTGTAGATTGAGTGTGAATATTGAGTACTGTAATTAAAGTTTAGAAACAATTTAAAAATTGGCTCAAAAAAACTCAAATTTGATGTACACCATCTTTCCCCCAATACAAAATATACCAAATTTTTTTTTATGAAAATCAACAAAGAATCATACTCTGTAGTGTAATTGATTTTGAACATACATACTTTTATCAATTCGATCTTATGAGACCATCTTAATTCCAATACTTATTATTCCTGGAATATGATCTAAATGGGTGATGAAATGAACTGTGCAGAGGGACTACTAGCGTACAGACAGATGAACATAGGCAACAACAACATATGATCACATTAATTTGTTTGCAATAACCATATAAAGCAAATGGGATGGAGTCTGTTGATAATTGAGTGAATGTGACAAACAGTGACATAATATAATGATAACTAGCACACTCCACTATATACAGTTCACCACATATGGAAATATAAATAACAATTACCTTTAAAGGAATCTAATATAATATAAATAAATAAATATAAATCATTTTACTGCATGTACAAGATTTATATCAACAATACAGTTTTAAAGGGAGAGCAAATGTTTTCTCATGACGTATCGTATTGTCGAATAATGAAATTGTATAGATCTCATATTGACTTAAGACACAAAAACATTGAATTAAGCCATTATACAGGCACTGACATAGGTGACGGTTCTGATGAAATTGATAGAGTTTGGACACTTGTTGTGAATATTTCTACAACAAATTGGAAGCAAAAATAATTTGGTGACATTATTGATTAGCAGATGGTCGTCGATTATCAATACTTGAAACCAGTATCGACTGCTAGGCCCTATTCTAGACATCTTTTGGGCATTACAATTTACAAATCAAATTCATCAATTCATGACAAGTGAACATGAGAAACATTCAATACTGGAAGTTCTTGCCACTTCTTAGTTTGCAACCATCTGCTATTAATAGATAGATGATAAGCGGAGAGAGAGAGAAATGGGGTTTAACGTCCACTTGACACAAACCAGGTCATTTTGGGACTAACATATATGATTTCAATTTTATTTCAATAATTCGCTTGCGTGTAGGAGTCTTTAGCAGTGGGAGGAAAGCGGAGTGCCCGGAGGAAAACCATGAGGTTGAGAAGGCGCCCCTATCTCCATGCCACATACGCTCACACCAGGGATCGAAACCACAGCCGCAAGCCAGAGGTGACCGGCAAGCTAGGGGTCGAAGCGCGGCACTCTTGACCACTAGGCCATCCCAACCCCCCTAGATGATAAGCAATTGCTTAGTTGGATTCATGTGGCATTAAAAACTAACACTAGATTAACCGGTCCCGGAAATATACTTGAGACTCCTAAAAAGACATGGGGATTGGCAGATAGTTATAGATATCCATCACTTAATTTAATAGTTAACATAATATTATGTTTTTCAAATTGTCATTAAAACACATTTTCGATCATTATTTTCAAATAAACTGAAATGTGCATGCTCACACTCTCACTTTATGATTTTTTCAGAAATGCAGTTTTATCAATAACCATTTTGTTTGAGAGAATATCTAATAAAACAAGAACTTGGTTCATATTCAGCTTTGACTTTGCAGCAAAACAACAATAAATTCTATCAACATTGTTACATCATTCTAAATATTTCCAAGATTACTAGCAACAGCCGTGAAACAGAATGCATGTGCACACATAAATAGTTAGTGGATCTCATGACAAAATTTTGCATACATTTTAAACCCCAATATATATGGCTTTCTTTTATCAGACTAGTATTATATATCAATTACCTACATAAACACAACAATTACAATGCCATACACCTACATCATTCTCTAGCTAGGTAAATAAAGTATACATTCATCACAGTTAAGCTTACAGAAGCCAACTCAATTTACATGTACCATAAACCACTATAGATAACATATTCTTACCTTATAAAATGACTAAATAAAACCAAAAAAATACACAGAGTTAATACACTGGCATTGTCTTAAATTTCAATTAGAACGAAAAAAAAAACATCAGTAAGTAATTACTCAATATGCAAAAATTTTGCAACTAAGCTAAATTTAATGATATTTAATATACTTTAATTTATGTTAGTCATTCTGGTTAATATAGAACTGTAATTAGTGATACTTACGAGATCCCCATTCTCTAGAAGATTAGATACTGGTGGAGGGTTACTGTCACCTAAATCATCTAGAGGTTTAGATATTGTTTCAAATATACATTGTAACTTCTGTAAATTCGATTCTGTTTCTGCCATTTCTTTTTCTAAAATTATAAATTCTTTTTTCTTTTCAGCAAATCTGTGTTATAAAGAAAAAAAACAAACTAGACTATTGAAAAAATGGACATGTACATTATATTCAATAGTTTGAAAGTCGTGAACGTTATAGGAATCCCTTCCAAACTACAATATTGTAATAGTTGTATTTCTAATGGAAATATCAGCCCCAAACTGGTTTTATTCCGTTCACTGTTTACAAAAATATGATGTAGCAGAATTCCATCGATCAACACTGTCCTTTTATGGAACATTTCCACCTAATTTAACGACTTGTTAACTTTGATAATTTCTTCAAATAAACGAGGATGCCACTATACATTTTAGGTAAAATCCTGAAACCAAGAGTAAGTAATCTCTAACGCCATGATTATTGAACACTTCAAATTCTATCCAAAATAAGATAAAAAAATACTTACTCAGCCACCACTTCTGCTGTTTTCCCAACAGCCAGACTTGTTTCTAATCTATTTAATTCAACTGATAGACTTTTATGTCGTGTGGTTTTGATTTCTAAACTTTTCTGACATTCATTCATTTGATTTGATAACTGTGTTTTTCTAAAAACATAATATTTGGATATCTGAGATTTCAATTCAATAAATATTCCCATATAACACAAATGGTATCTTTACTCATTGTCAACACAGAGCAATGCCTTAGTTTGAGAACAGAACTTGATTACTTTGAGCCTACATTCAAATGCATTACATCATATCCAAAACACATGTGTTCTAATTGCAATGTAAACAAAGCAAGGGTGAAATATTCCTAATAGAGTTTCAAAATGTTTCTACACCCAAAAGTTGACTTTGAGAATTGATGGATGACATATAAATAAGTGAACTGGTAAATCAATTACTCAAACAGGAAAATATACAATAAAAAAAGACTACTGTATTAGTGTCACCATCTTAATATGTTCAAACTATTTTGCTGACTTGGTCAATGACATGATTCCAAGATATTTTTTACATAAATTTGTGTAGGTAGTAATTTTAAAATGTACATCCATTGTGTTCATGTTAGTATGTGTCTGTTGTAGAGGTAGATATTGACATTGCAAGTCTTGTATTACTCTTTACTTCACATTTATCAACTGTTTTTTTATTCTTTTTCACAATCCCCCCCCCCCCCACCATCAAGTTAAAGTTTGTGGTCTAAGGGGAGATAATATGAAGTTAGGAATATGGCTCATGAGTTATCTCCCCTTAAAAAAAATTTTTTTTTCCCAGAAACACACATTATTTATTCAACAAATTTTATTTTATTGCAGAATTCTAAAACATACTTGAAGATTATGATTGTACTTAAATTGACAAAACAAAACCGTACAAAAATAAAGAAAAACACATGCAATACCTCTGTTGTAATGGTTCAATAGTGACATCATCTACTTCCAATACACCTGGTTGTAATGAAACACTAAAACTATCGATCAACCGCTCATCAAATTCAAAAGTATTACTCTGAATAGGTTCTGACCTGAAGCGTGAAAAAAAACACACCTTAAAACAAAGTTAAAAGGTACACACTCCTCCTACGATTCCTGTCAAATACTGTTAAATTGGTTCCTAATTCTGAATAAATGAAAATTATTTGTTTCTTGGTTATAAAAATAGGTTGTCAGGCAATATACCATACGCCCCAAAGCAACTAAGTCGCCCAGGCAGTCAACAAAAACATTCATAAAACACTAAAATCTGATTAAGAGTAACAATTCATTAAGTAATTATGAGTAAATCATTAGAATTTGTTTAGCCCATGCTAACATTTAGAACATTTAATATCATGGATCTAGCTGTCCAAGTTATCAACAATCATTGGAAACCAATATACTTGTTTGTCTCAAGACATTTAACTCAGGGTATTTATCTAAAGTATATCAAAACAGGCATAAACACGGTGCATAAATTTAAAGTAAATGAAATGATAACTATCGTCTCTAAAGCATCTACAAGATTTTTTTAAAGAGATCCAGAGCCATAAAGCTGGCAGTAATTATCGGAAATCATGGAAAATCTATAGGTTTCTTCATCTGATGTATAAATTTGAAGTCAATCAGATATTAAATGTAGCCTCTAGAGCATCCTCAAGATTTTTCCAAGTGATCAAGGACTATAACTCTGGCTTTATCTCATGACCTTAAACACTTTATAAATTTAAAGTCAATTGGATATTAACTTTAGTCTCTAGGGTGTCCACAAGATATTTCAAAGTGATCAAGAGCCATAACTCTGGCAGTAAGTATCGGAAATCAGTGAAAATCAATATGATTCTTTGTTTCATGACCTTAAATACTGTGTATAGATTTCAAGTCAATCGGGCATTAAGTTTAGCCTCTAGAGCATTGATAAGCATTTGTGGACTGTCATCGAGTCGAGTGGTGTGGTTTTGATTCCCTGCTTGTACGTGACATGGAATAGGGTCGCCTGTCCAACCTCTTGGGTGTTCTCTGGGTCCTATTTGAAATAGTGTTTAACCATTTCTATCACATATGTGATAATAGCTGACACCAATATTGTCCTTTAAGTTTCAAGCAAACATTTCTCAAAACTAGATATACATGTATCATATCTACTTACTTATATTTTCCAATAAATGAGGAAGTATACTCGGTTTCAGGTACTATGCTATCTATATCACTGCCTATCTTATCAAATTTTCTTTGATAATCGCTAGTAGAGAAATTAGTCAACTTGTGATATTCTTCTAACACAAATTTACTGGAAAAGAGTCATAAACAGGAAGGTAATGTTTACATAAGATATAATGTCATGATCATGAAAGAGTAAATAAGAACTCATGATTCATTTATGAATGAGTTTAACAGGAATGTGAAAAATGATGAAATACCCTACTTCAATGCCGGATACAAATCTGTAATCTTAATTATAAGTACTTTGTTTTATTAAGTGTAATTTATTATGTAAATGGTTATTTCCTTGTCAATATCATAAAAAAATTATAGATATTTATGAGGAAGATCCAGGGCAAAGCAGATAAGATATATTTCAGACCTGAATCTCAGGTTGGGCTAAGAAAGAAAAAGAGAGAGAGAGAAAAATGGGGTTTAAAGTCCATTCGACACAAACTAGGTCATTTCGGGACCAACACAACCTTAAACTAAGAATGAAGCAAGGAGGATATCTATTCAAGTCAAGTCACAGCCTACTCCTTAACAGATTTGAAATTCCAGCTGTTAAGGTTCTTTTTCATGCACGCCAACATATACACTGAAACTTGTTTTTTTGTACCATCCATATGACTAGGTGCTGTTCCATGTGAGGGCACCCAATGGGGGAACCACAATGTAAAATCCTGTGGAACCACCTTGAATGGAGGAAAACAAGTGATATATCCAATGGCAGACAGAATGAAGTTATATTTAGACTAAATTCTCTGCTTAACTGCAAACAGAACAACAGAATAAATTATCTGGTGTTGTGCCAAATTTGTCAAACATTAGACGATATTCATTTTTCAATAGATATTAGATTAGCTTGTATGCTTTAATATCATGTAAAGTCATCCATAATATTACCTTTGAAGGACAAGCAACTCTTGAGCAGCTTGTTGATATTCTAAGAAGCTTGGTAAAGTATTTTCTAAATAAGATTTCTGATGTTCCACTACATCTTGTAGAGCTAGCACATAGTCGTTATGTAATCGATGGAGGCGGATAGCAGTTCTATTACATTTTGTTTTGGCATCCTCCAACTTAGATCCTCCTTTACCTGTAAAAAAAAATAATTACTTTGAAAACTGCCTAATCATTTGATCATGAAATATCAACCGCTCCCTCAGTCAAGCTAGCACACAATAAGCTGGCCGACAGCAGTTTGGTTGCAACTTAGTGATAGATGTATACCTTCACATTTTTGCCCAGTGCTTGCCCCACAGGCGTTTTTTGGGTAATCCAGTATTTTCTAGTAAGATTAGACATATTTGACATATACCAAATAATTTACCATACTTTTATTGGATATAACCACCCGATAAAAGCTTTCGGGACAATGTATTTTTAAACAGACAAGCAATAAGTAAGAAATATGACTGTATTCAATTCTATCCGAATAAATAGGACAAATTATTGATTTGAATCCTTGATTAATCCACCACCCAAAAACATTTACACAAATTTATATTATATGTAGCTTAAAACCAAAGACCATAAACTCACTAATTCAAAAGTCCAACTAATAAAGACGCTCGCCAGAACATTCATTCATTACCAACATTAATAGAGTCACAATTTCTATATACTGTACAATGATTCCATAAAGGAAAAAGTAACAAAATCTTACCCTTTGACTGTATATCTTGATATTTGGCCTTTTCTGCTTTTAACCTTTCAACAGTTTTTGAATATTCAATTTTTAATTTTTGAACATCTTCCTGCAGCTAGTAAATTTAAAACAATGTTTATATAAAACTGATACATAATTCATAAATAAACCGGAAGTAGGGATGTCCATAGAGGCAGACATGTTTATTTGGCATCCACATATTTCGTGTTCTATGGATCATTATCATTTGGATTATTTACAAGATACTAAGCTGTACCTCCCCAAACGTATCACCCAGATCCAAGCTTACAAGCATTGTTCAAGGGATTCTTCTGCCCTTTCACAACATTCAGTATTTTTTCAATGTTACGTTTGAGTTTAAACATTAATTACTAAATCTATCAATTTCAAATAACTAAAAACTTATTTTCTGGGGTGAGTGCACAAATGCAGTTTCTAGATTATCAGGACTAATTTTAATGATGAAATTTAATAACCCATTCTTACTTTATTAAATTCTGTCTCTAATCTATTTCTTTCATCAAGATAAAATCGTTTCATATTTTTCTTTTCATTTATCACAGAAGTCATGGTTTCCAGGGTTCTAGTGGCTAACGTATCTGCATTATCTCTAATATTAGACGTAAGACATTCAGTTTCTACTACCATATTCTCCCACACCTGAAGGCACATTTAATAGAATTCACATCAACAATGAAATACGATATAATTATGAATATTTTTAAAGGGCATTTTTTTATCCAAACATTTCTAGCAGTGTCACCAGTGTTTAGTCCAAGAGTAGTTTGAACAGTGCTTTTGTAGTAAATACTAAATAGCACATCCGTGTATTTTTTGTACAGTAAATAGCCCCACTTTCCTGTAGCTATAAGCAGTGAAGCTTTTCATACACACAATAGGTATGCTTACTCTTTTCAGAAAACTTTAAAACACTTCATATTTGAGGTATTCTCTCAGTCTAACTTTAATCGAAAAAAACAGGTTGCCAGGCAACGAAACATACGCCAACACAGCAGCTAAATCGTCCGGGCCGATTTATCACGGATAGGTTGTTGAAGATGAGACTGATAAAGCACGCACATGTTTTGTCCCGGCCTTTTTTTATTTTGTCTACCTGAAGGAGAAGTTTTTTTTCTGTGCATTTAGTTTGTGAAAACCGCAATTTAGAGAAAAATTATGGGCTGAATCATAGACATTAAACAAAGTTCAGCTAAGTGTTGTGAACGTACAGTTATGGAGGCTGCTATTCGTCAGCAGCACTTTTATGACGTGCGCTCCACGTCATACGTCACAAAAACTGATGACGTTTAACCCTCTAAATGTAAATGTAAGTGTAAATGTAAAGTTGCGAAACCTCTCTAATATGGCGATTTTCCTACAATCAGGGGCCATAATTCAGGAAGTTAGATCAGATATGTGCAAATATCGACAGGAACCAAGATCTTTGAGTTATGAACATGCATTTCAAGTTTGATCAAAATCGAATTAAAATTGTGACCTCTACAGGGTCCACAACATAGATGGCTTGATATACATGTTACCATATTTTTACACTATTCACGTAAAAGTGGCGGCCATTTTGTTCAGCAATTTTGGTCTGATGTTCATGAAATTCAAACCGAAAATTCATTACATTGTAACGGTGATATAATCAAATGTTTCTTAAAATCAGGTAATAATTGTGAACTCCAGACGGACCACAAGATAATCAAGGCGATTTTTCGTATAATCAGAGGCCATAATTCAGGAAGTTACAATCCGATATGCGCAAATATCGAAAGGAACCAAGATCTTTAGGTTATAAAAACGTATTTCAAGTTTCATCAAAATAGAATTAAAATTGTGACTTCTATAGGGTCCACAACCTTGACATACCATATTTTTACATCATTCGCGTACAAACGGCGGCCATTTTGTTTGTCAATTTTGGTCCTATTTTCATGAAATTCAAACTCAACCTAGATTACCCTGTAACGGTGATATAATCAAACGTTTTTCTTTAAACAGGTAATAATTGTGACCTCCAGAGGGACCACAAGGTAATAAAGGCGATTTTTCGTACAATCTGGGGCAATAATTCAGGAAGTTACGATCCGATATGCGCAACTATTGAAAGGAACCAAGATCTTTAGGTTATAAACATGTATTTCAAGTTTCAGCAATATCGGTTCAAAATTGTCACCTCTATAGGGTCCACAACCTTGATATAACATATTTTCACACTATTCGCGTACAAACGGCGGCCATTTTGTCCGTCAATTTTGGTCTGATTTTCACGAAAATTCATACTCATCCTTCATTACCATGTAACAGTGATATAATCAAACGGTTTTTTAAATCAGATAATAATTTTGACCTCCAGAGGGACCACAAGCTAATAAAAGCAATTTTTCGGACAATCAGGGGACATAATTCAGCAAGTTTCGATCCGATGGGCGCAAATATCGAAAGGATGGCCAAGATCTTTGGGTTATAAACATACATGTCAAGTTTCATCGAAATCGGTTCAAAATTGTGACCTCTATAGGTTCCACAAGCTTGATATAACATATTTTCACACTATTTGCGTACAAACGGCGGCCATTTTGTCTGTCAATTTTGGTCCGATTTTCACGAAATTCGAACTCAACATCCATAACCATGTAATGGTGATATAATCAAACGTTTTTTTAAATCGGATAACAATTTAGACCTCCAGAGGGACCACAAGCTAAAAAGGGTGATTTTTCGGACAATCAGGGGCCATAGTTCAGGAAGTTACGTTCCGCTGGGCGCAAATATCGAAAGGAACCAAGATCTTTGGGTTATACACATGCATTTCAAGTTTCATCCAAATCGGTTCAAAATTGTGACCTCTACACTGTTCACAAGCTAAAAACGTGATTTTTCGTACAATCAGGGGCCATAACCCATGAAGTTATAGTCCGATACATGCCAATATCGAAAGGAACCGAGATCTTAGGATGATAAACCTATATTTTAAGTTTCATTGAAATCGAATAAAAATTGTGACCTGTAAACTGTTCACAAACAATTGTGGACGGACGGACGGACAAACAGGGGCGACGACAATATACGTCCACATGAAAATGTGGGCGTATAAAAAATATCGCCATAATAAATGGCAATGTGTAATGAGATGAAAATGCTTGGAAATATAGAATTCTTCTGACTACTTTCCACTGGGGTGTCAAAATTCATAAGCTTACATAATATACATTTAAAGGCTTACGGAAAAAGTATGACTAATATAGTTAAAACTAACATAAAATAAACTATCCTATATCAAAAGTATCAGAAATAAAAATCCTGGAATGGGTGACAATAAAGTCTACTTGTACTAGAAATGATGGTACTTACTTTAATAAATCTCAGTGTATCACTGAATTCAGAGCAATCAACTTTATTTGCTTGAGTAACCATTTTAGAAAGTGCTGTTGCATACTGCCGATCACTTTCTACTCTCAGAGCAATACATCTTTTTATATTCTCTAAAATTTTAATTTCAGTGTCTTGAACTTTGATTAGGGCCTCATGGGATATCCTGCCCTGAAGATTTTGTCCAAACCCCATGGTAAAAACAAGATGAATCTACATTCTGCAATGTACAAAAGTTCATTATTATTCAATCAAATTCTAGCCAAGGGTTATAAACAGGACCTTGTTTTTTTTGGTTCCATCCAAAGGACAAGATGCTGTTCCTTGCTTAGAGGGAGTGAAGTCCTATCATGCAACAGTGACAAAGGGGGAAACCCTACATCCTGTAGCCATGCTTGAAATCTCACAGAAACTGTCTCTGTCAATACTGGATGGAAACTGGGGCCTCCAGGTTAGCACTGAGCAACTGTGGCTCCTTCCCATGCAAAAACATCTAATTAGTAATATCCAAATAATCAAACATTGCCACCAAAATTTCTGTTACTTAATATAAATATATCTACGTGGCTAATAATTAAATTATCATATTGAGTCCATTTATTGTGTGATTTCACTAAAGTTTTCATCAAAAAGGATCTACAAGTACAAACAATGAGTATGAAACAGGAAATGACCTAGATGGACGTAGCTCGAATCTAGTTCTTATTTAATTATCATTCAATGATGCACCGGCGTATATTGATGCACTAGCTAAAGATGCGATTATTACAGAGGGTACTGAACTGTCAAACTCTTGGTAGCTTATTTAAAAGAGTGCAAGTTTATCTAAAACTTCAGAAATACAAATTCCTTAATTCAAATTTATTACAAAACCTTTAATTCAAACATATTACAGTAAATTTGAGTAAATGCTCAAGTTCATTTAGGCTTAAAAAAATAAATTTTAGTTCTTTGTTTGCCACTATTTTACCACCCCCCTTCAAAACACGAAATATTCCCTAACTTAAAAGAGCATTATCTAAGAATTTGTTAAAGACCTGGCTGTACTTGCTATACTATTACTATAATATTTGAAAAATAGATAATGTAAAATGAATATATTGAAAATTTCATTCAAATTACTTTATTCAGAGCAAAGTTATAAATGGTTGTAGTTTTGACAAGATGTGTGCATCGAGAGTTTATTATAATCTAGTCATGTTACTAAAATCCTAATTACTAAATGCAATAGGCAGATTTACTTAATGTCTGTTTAAATTATTCTGCTACTTCCCATGTAAAAAGTCCACTAGATAGTATATTGGGGGTTGTGTGTAAGCAGGTTCTTTGGGAAAAGGTTAATCAAAGAAAGTGTCTTGTATTGTTACAATACAGCTTAGCATATCCATATTAGAAATGACTTTTCACAATGTAAGGCTATACCTGGTATTTGTAGATTTCACTGTTTAAAAGTGAAAGATAAAATCAGTGCCTTATGATTATCTATTTAACAAAGGTTGATTTAAACAATTATTTTAAGAATACTTGTCTGGAATTTTAAACCTTTCAGTAATTAAATTAGATATGAATGGTTATTACCAGCAGTAGAGTATACAATGAATATCAGTTATGTATATGTCCAAGTGAAAGAGAAGAAATTACTGGAGCAGATTTAAAGGAGCTAAATTGCTAATATTTGGGACCTAGAAATTTACCCTAATGGGTCACAACACATAAAATAATCTTATATGAATGTATATGAACTGATTTACATCCATTCATTTCCGTCTTTACTCTAATTTCAAATCAGTAAAGTCTCAATAGCATGCCAATCTCTATTGTCTGGTTATTCCAGTCTACATTATTGTGTATGCTCTTCATGTGTCACCATCTAAGCTCATTCTCCATGTTAAAAAAGGACCTGAAACGGATTATGGTACACGATTCGTGTACCAATGATAATTTTTTTATTTTGTCTTAAATATTGGATATCAGAAGCCAGTCTTTTCCCGGTAAGATCACAACATCAATGTTTAATTAAATTGACAAATAATTTGTAATTTGATTGTCGAAGATTTGGGATGATATTGAGTTAGAGACTTGGCTACAATAAAAAGTATTTGTGATGGTTTTTGTGTTGTTGTGGGGAAAATGACCACAAAAAGATGATTATATATTATAAAATAACACAAATATTACATATACATATACCAGTATAAGCTTAAAAAACCCAAAGGGCTACCTGCCAACAGTAGATGCCATTACAGTTTACAGATTCAAATGTTAAAATCAAAATTTATCTGATCAACTTATTTTCTCTATTAAAGATACATTATGGGAGATTTTTTATAAGGAGTTAGCTATTCTTGCTATAACAGTTCAAAATAGATGATGAAAGAAGAATATAATGAAAATTTCAGTCAAATTACTTAATTCTGAACATAGTTATCACCGTTATTTTTGACGAGAAATGGTTTGATTGACAGGCGTTAACTCTACCTACATAATCTCGATTATCAAGTAATGTTTTCAATGACTGTGGTAGGCCTACATTTAGCCTATTTGGTTTGAGACGGGGCTTCAATTCAACTCCTATTACATTTATTTTCTACTACAAATTGGAATTAAGGCTTTTAATATATAGATAAGAAGAGAAAGTCGGCAACAGAATTTTTATGTTTGAAAGGAATGGACCAAATCAATGGGGCAGTATTGTAAATAATTGTACTATAGCCGACTTCTTCCGTTGCCTGCGTGTATTCTTGCACTTTAGGTAGACCTACGTAACTCCCGAAGCAGACGTACAGAAAAAAGTGATCCGATGGGGCTGCAATTCAGCTGCGATGTTTATCAATTTCCATAATTTTACTGTAAATGCAAGTAACAAAAGAGCGACAGCGTGTTGACCTAATTACCTCGCTCAACAGCGGCCTCGCTTCATAACTCTATCATTAATAGCCTCGATCTAGGAGTGTGACGTCAACCTAACAGTTAATCTCCTCTCACGACACCATTTATAATTAAATCGATCAATGAAATCCTGTTTAAATCTAAGCTCAATCCAAGCCATCCTTGGGTCTACAGGGTTGATTTTATGCTTGTTGTTTAAATAAAGATCTAATTTATCATTTCTATGACATCTGACGCCTAAATAAAGACTTGCAATAATCAGATATAGCTCTTGCATAATGTATGTTTAAACAATAAGTCAGTTGTAAAATTTGTACAAATATAAGTTTATTTACTGAATGATATCAATGAAATATAAATTAATTAATCAATAAATATTTCAAGGTAAATGATAATGATACATCATGTACTAAGTACAAATGTCTGTTGACTAACTTACATACTCATACTCGTACTTAGTTCAACGTTAGTTGTGAATAAAATATTATTACGGTATTATAAAAGGTTTAGGCCTACTTTTCTCTCATTTTTCAAGGATTTTTACTATCTCACTTTCCACTAATTTTTTTCACAGATTTGACTATTTTACACAGCTCACCACCTTTTGATATTGTAACAGGACCCTTTTTGTTTGTCAACTGTCAGTGAGTTTTATTGTTGTTCAATGATACTGATAGATAAATCATTAACTGAATAAGAATCGTCATAAGACATGCAATATTCATGCACTTATAATATGCAATTTACCAAATGACATCTTTCATTAGTGAGTAGCATATCTGCTAACACCTCTGGCTACCCTGAAAAAAGCTATTTGATGCTCAACGAAGAAATTACCCTGGCTGTCGATTTAATGCTATACTGGTACTTTTTCAAAGTTTTATTATTTACATTAGGTGTTTTTATCGACAACTGATTAGCCAAAGTGATTTGCATTCAATCACATTTTCATCTTTAACGTCCATCTAATTCAAATTGGTTACCCTTATCAACAAACTTATCTACACCGATTTCCGTAGCGATTACATGAAATCGCCAAACTTAAGGGTGTGATTTGACGATTTGATTGGGTGATTTGACGATTTGATCGGGTGATCACGTGATTTTTTCAACTGTGTCCAGCCGCAAGAATTGTTTACAGCTGATCGGAGCATTTAACTAACTCGCCAAAGTACTTTGAAATCGTTTATACTGTCACAAAATTCAATCAATTTGGCAAGTCAATAAAAAAGCCTATTTATATTTATAACAAATTAGAAGGTCTTTGCATTTTGTGATATGGATTAGAAATGAACTAGGCCTAAGTCATAATCAATTCTAAGAGATAAGATAGGCCCAAACACGGCTTTATGTTTTTAATGGGCCTATAATAATAGAGCCTTAGACTTACAGTTTTTTTTATTACAAGAGACATGCCAAAAAAATATCAAGAATCACTTGCCCTCGATCTCCTTTGCAAGGAAGGCGATATTATTATAATTAGATGGGCTTGATTTTATCTTTGCAGCAAAAAATGAGCTACTTACAGTTATAAACTTAAAATATAATGCTGTGGAAAGGAAATAATTTGTACAGATTTCGTTTGTGAGGTCCAAATAAAAACATATTTTTCTCACAACTCTTCCAATCGTCACAAATACTTCCGCTTAGATGGAGTGACTACGTCACGAATAACTGGGCTCCTAAAGAAATGACGTCAGTTCACACTATTGACAAAAAATGGCTTACCAACAAGACTAAGAAAAATACAATTCAGTTGTTAAACACCTCTTCAGATATACCATTTTCTGTTATATTACGTTGACAGTCCGCAGGTTGATAAGAAATATATACCAACTAATTTTAAATATGGCATAGCAGGGGTAATATGTTTTTCAAGGATAAAGAATTGAACTTTTTGGTCTGAATTTCCAAATTCCAGGTCATCAGCATCAGGATCAGGACAAGGAGGCAGCAACCCGATTCCCCCAAAAGTACGTAAATCATCCAAGTTATCACGAGGAAAAAGTATGGCTTTCGTTTCCAGTTTAAATGTTATTTGTTTTACACTTTGAAGTACCATAATTAATTGCATAATTACATTAGTTTATAAATTTATACTTCAAACAAGTTCGGTACTTGTCTTGTTTATGTTTGTTCTGTTAAAGCTATTTTTTAAAATAAATTTAACTTCAGCTCAAGCTATGTGTAGGGCCTAGATAAGATAAATCTTATCTTCACAATAAAAATGATAATTTTAGAAATATGTATGTCTTTACATTATTTTTGAAATGTGACCCGAGGCGATAAATGAAAAAAACCAATTGAATAAGGTGGGCTGGAGTCGAAATCCTAATCAAACTCAAGAGAAAAAGAATTTTATACACCCACATTGAAATGCGTTTGTATATTGCTGTTGCCCCCGTCTGGCGGTCCTGTGTCCACTATTGTGTATAGCCTAATATACACAAAGACAGCTTGTTTAAAAGGGTTATATATTTATACTGTATAGACAGCCCAAGATTTCATAAAAACAGACATTTAGTCAAAACATCCATAGATTTAATAAGAAACTTGTGATATAAGTTAAGATACATTTTTGATCATATATTTGGGTCGTACGTGAATTTTAGGTTTGTTTCGACCATTATCAGGTTTTTAAGATTATTTTTTGAAGATCCTACATGTAGGTCCAAATTTTTGCATAATTTTCAGTTCCTCATTATGAACAGAATTGAACCAATTTTGAACCGATATATAGAGAGAGGGCAATTTCATATAATATTTATTATTTTATTAAGGAATATAAGCTTATATTTGATTTGGTAGTGTAGTAATATTACTATAATATAATGTTGTTTTCTTTAACAGTCTTTAAAGTCAATGGAATTTAGGAGACATGTCTAAGATGTGATGGGGATCTGAGAAAAAAAAGAAAAAAAATAGGTTTGATATTATGTTACTGATGCAAAATGGACAATTTTGAGGTAACCATTGAACTCTCTGCTTAATGCGGAAAATATAATAACTGTATCTAAAAACATATGTTCAGATGCTATGGAGAATACACAGAATCTCACTAACTATACCAATGTTGTGGTTGATTCAGCATGTATCATGTTCGAAGAGAAAAAAGAAATTACGTCCAATGGACCATTGGAAAAAAATGATCCATCAAATTCAAATATAAACTCCTGTGAATTTGATGGTAAAATATTTGATATTCCTGCAATTGGTCAAAGCATGGAAGAAGATAATTTTCGTCCATCCCAAAAATCTGAAGCTTCATCATGTGTGTTACATTCAGATGAGGCTGAAGATAGTGAGCCAGAATGTGATAAACAGCAACACTCAAGTAAGCCTACACTAGATACGTGTACTACAGAAATTATTGGTGATAATAATCCAGAAACCCAGATGGCATATAGTAATAATGCAACCAAACCATATTGTACAACTAGTAAAGTCAGCTCAAATATAGCTGTTACAAACATAAACTCCACATCTACGGGATCTATATTGGCCATGAAAAAGGTTAATAATAGTGCACACCATGGACGATATTCACGAAACAGGGGTGGATTTGACAGTTTAAATGTGAATCACTCAAATGGGAATCCTATGTCTCACCATCCAAATCGCTTTTTGGATTATTTCCGATCTCGAAAAATGTCTAGGACAGCTCCTATGAACTCTGGAAAGCGATCTAATCATTACATAGTTGAAAAGACAGCTCGTCCAACATCATCAAAATCAAATTCATTATTTCGATCGAAACAAGCACTTCTAGCAAATATGAAATCATTTACTACATGTACCAGCACAGACAGTGATCTTGAGATAGATGTACAGATTGATTCCGATTCTAAGAATTATAATAATATATTGCCCGTACCAGTTTTGGTACATGTGTTCAGTTATCTCCCTCTTTATGACTTATTATGTCGTGCTAGTCGTGTGTGTAGATACTGGTACACATCGGTCATGGACCCAGCGTTGTGGAGATATGTAAATCTCCAGGAACAAAAGAGATTAACTGATGATATATTGTTAAAGTTCACTGGTATAAGTGATAATATATTGGGTATAAATTTATCATCTAGTGGTGGACCTTTACAGCCTAGTCCAGATACAGTTACAACATGTTTGCAAAGAAGTCCAAATTTACGAGAATTAAGACTGTCAAGGTAACTATCAGTTTTCATTTCTCATGTCATCAAATCTATTTTGAATACCTGCTGCACACTTAACATTGCTGTTTCCATATTTCTGATTCAAGCTGAGTGCGTCATATTCCAGCTTGGATTTGATCAGCTCTCAGTAAATAAATGAGACACATACTGCAGGCATATTACTTCAGATACAAGTCGAAAAAACAAACTCTTTTACCGATTTTGAGTTTCCACGGTATTAGTCTCCAAAAGACGGTTTTATTTTTATTCCTCCTTCAGAGCTGAAAAACTGATTTAAAAATGTATGAAATTTGCTGTTTTTAGTTGATAGGTGTTTTCAGTTTCATTGTTTAGATCAGTTCCAGCGGTTCCCAACCTTTGGTTGGTTGTGACCTCATTCCAGAAGCCCTCATCTGATAGCAACCCCTCGAAGACTAAGTTGCCTTTTACTATGAAACATTATCATTTTTTGTCCCCCGCCTTTCGAAGAAAGTTGGGGGACTATTAAAATGGGTTCGTCTGTCTGTCTGTCCGTCTGTCCGTCACACTTTTTGGGACACAATTACTCTCTTCCTAATTGAGCTAGAATGTTCAAACTTGTTGTGTGTGTTTATTAGGTCAATGCCTTGATGGAGTTCGAAGATGAGCATTTTCTGCTTAGGGTAAGCACAGATAAGCAATTTGATTGGTTGATGCTTTGGGACACGATAACTTTAGTTCTAATTAAGTGAGAGTGATGAAACTTGGTGTATAGTTTCATTACAGTAATACCTTGACTAAGTTCGATAATGAGCATTTTCTGCTCAGGGTAAGCAGAGCGATACGCAATTTGATTGGTCGAGACTTTGGAACACAATAACTCTCCTTCTAATTGAGTTAAAATGTTCAAAATTGGTGTGTATGCTTATTAGGTCAATGCCTTGATGGAGTTCGAAGATGAGCATTTTCTGCTTAGGGTAGGCAGAGATAAGCAATTTGATTGGTTGATACTTTGGGACAAGATAATTTAGGTTCACCTTGATTGATGATTTTTATGCCAATACACAATGACTGCATTCTCATTCAGTAATGGATTCGACAGTAACAGTGTATAGAAACGATTGACTCGGACACAAACGCCCTTTCCCTTGGCCAGAGGGGCCCTTTTGTCAAGCGTGGGGGCCCTTTTGTCTGCCTTTAGGGTCCCCCTAACTAGGGTACATTTTCATTTTTCTCGTCGGTTTTAGCATTTGTCTTTATAAAACACTTTTGGATGACACTTCGTGTACAGTTTGATTGCTCGATAGATTTGAAAAAAATAAATGTGCGATTAATTAATATGTGTCATCTATTTAATTTATTTTGGGATTTCGGCGGGGGACATCAGCCTCACTGTTGGCTTGTTTACACTACTGATCAAAATGTTGTAATGAGAGACTTAGGAAACAAATCATGAACGTGAGAGAGGAAAGAGGATTAGCAATGGGGCAAGAGGTGTATACTCAGAGATTTACGAGGGCTGGATGAAAAGTTCTAAACTGTGAAAGACTTGTACAAAGTCGATGGTTCCTGTTTTGTTTCTACATAGTCCCATTTGAGGTGTACACACTTTTGCCAACCATGTTACAAGGCCTGAATGCCGGTTAGGAAGAAATCTTCATTTTCAAAAACAGGTCTCATATCAGATTGATCTGTTACAAAACGGCCCAGATTGTCACAGGATGTCAGGAATCTGACACGGATAGTATTCGCAACCCCAAGGTTGGAAACCCAGTGGTTAGATAATTTTATTGAATACAGAATTTAAATTGATGCATAGGATAGTTGTGTTTTGTACGGTAATGCATAACATGTCAAGTTATGTGGTAAGAAAACAGGTTATTATTATTAACGGCAGAATTTATGATTTACGTTTTGCTGCACAGTGAAATGTACACTGGTTGTCTGGGGCACTGAATGATTGAAGACTGCAGTTCATTGTAAGTTGAAATGATTGTATCAGTGGGAGATAAGTTGATAGGTACATATATGTGCCTCTCTGATTAGAAAATAATAATTTTTTTTTTTTTTGCAGATGTTTTGATATGCCTGCTGAAGCCTTTATATCAATTGGTAATTCTTGTCACAATCTTGTTCACCTGGATCTTGATATCTGTTCGAATGTTTTAAATGAAACCATTATAGCTGTAAGTTAACCAAACATTTTATTTCATTTTTTGTTGAAATCTTTTTCTTGACTTATAATTTTTCTATTGAATATCTTGCTTTTGAATTCAGGATTGAATACATATTACTTGTGACAATTTTTAAATCAAGAATTTTTTATCAAAATGATTTAAATTTAATGTCACCGACACAGAAAAATTCTTTTCTGATTCTCTTTGAATCCCGATGAAAATGAAATTTATGTACGCAATTTATGGTAATTTATTTCATCATTATAGGTTGGTAAAGGTTGTTCCAAACTGATGGTACTGTATTTAGGACAATGTAGTAATGTAAAAAATACTGGTATAGTTGAAGTAGCCAGGGGCTGTCCATTACTTCAACAGTTACGCATAGAACAGTGTGATAAGGTAATGGTAGTTATTGGTTCGTTGTTGTATCAAGTGTAGCCTAATAATACTAGCTGTTTTATGTCAGTATTAAAATTACCTAATCAGTATTTATAATTATAAGGAAGAGGGTAAATACAAAAAATTATAAACTGTATAGTAAAACAGAACGAATCATGAACCTTGTCTTTAACATATAATGAAATAAGAATATAAATAATGAATTAAAATCCATCATTGTACACATTGTGAATGTTGTTAGTAGAAAAGTTTGATATCCAATATTCTTCATGTAAGCTTATAAATAATCGTGCGTGTGTGTGTGTGCTGGGGGTGGGGGCTTCAAGTTCAACATGTGGACTATCATGCTTAGGGTTTGTCACTATGTCAAGGGTTTAATTCAGGACTTGTAAATGTATGTTATTCAACTTATTTGATGTTTTTTTCTGGAACTTGGGATTATTGAAATAGAGATATTGAGATATATATACAGTGCCATTTTAGTCCTGAAATGACAGGGTTTTACCGTAAGCTCAATTTCTCTATCAATATTTATGTGACAATATGCTAACACTGTGTGTACATATACATGTACATATGTTTGCTGTTTTTAGATAACTGATCAAGGAGTTATAGAGCTGACAAAATACTGTCCAGATATCTTCTATTTACATATGTTATCATGTAGTTTAACAGATAGTAGTATATGTCAGCTAATAATGGTAAGTAGCCACACCTTCATTATATATATCTGTAGGTAATTATAACTTACCAATATTTAATGGGACAATTCACTTATATTTTTACACATATAAGATTATTTAAATTTATGAATGCATGTAATAATAAGTTGCTGGTGGTACATGTATTTACCTCTATTTACTGACTACATTGATTATGCCAGTCCCGTGCTATATTCAGCTGGGAGTTGTGACTTATACAAACTTTTTTGAAATGAATACAGCACTACATATAAGTTTACAATCGTATTATAAAGTTTAAAGAGGTATAATGTTTAATAACGGTACAATAGTCATAATGAAATTACTTATTATTCAGTACAAGCATTGATCTATTTTTGAATTATGAACCACTCCACTGTCATTATCTTGTCTCTTGCCTTTCAAAGAAAGTGGGGGCCTATTAAATTCTGTTTGTCTGGCTCTCTACAATTTGATTGGTCAAGACTTTCAACGTGATAACTTGTGCTCTAATTGTGTGATATTGATGAAACTGAATTTTTATACACCCACATGGAAATGTGGACTTATACATGTATATTGCAATAGCCCCTTTCTGTCTGCCTGTCCATCCGTCGTCCAACTTCTTGTGAACACTCCTACTACAAAAGTTATCATCAGATTGTTTTAAAATTGATATGTTGTTTATATTAGTATAACAATTAAAGAAACCTATTGCATTTAAATGAATTCCATAAATCACTTCTATAGTTATAGCCCTTGTTTCATTTTAATTGCGCTTTGTGAACACTCCAAGATCAAAAGTTATCTGCTGATCTGTATGAAATTTATATGCGTCATTTTGAATTAGATTAGTAAAAAGAAAAAAAATTTTAAATTTCAGCAATTTCCCATTTATAACGTCTAGAGTTATGGCCCTTGTTTCACTTGGTGAACGCTCTAATGCCAATAGTTACCTGATTTTTGTGAAATTTATAAGCATTATTTAAATTAGTGGAACGAAGAAAGCTATTGAATTTCAGCTCTAACGCCAAAAGTTATCATCATTTAGATTAGTAAAACCATGAAGCGTATTGAATTTCAGCAATTTACATTTTAATTACATCTTGAATTATCGCCCTTGTTTCAATTTGTTCAACCTTGATATCTATCATCTGAAATGTGTGAAATTTATTTGCATCATTTAAATTAGTGGTACAGAGGTCTATTGAATTTCAACTATTTCCGTCAATTACTTCTAGAGTTATGGCCCTTGTTTTACATTGTGAACGTTCGAATGCTAAAGTTATCATCCAGCCTGTATGAAATTTCAAAATTTTCTGTAAATAACTTCCTTGTGAATTCTCAAACAACAAAAACTATTATCTGATCTGTATGAAATTGTCTTGTAAATGCCCCAAATTACCTACAAAAAGGTGTATGGTTTGTTGCCTGGCAACTAATCTTTTAACTGATTAATCCAGTTGATATATTTACTAATCATTCTATATATATTATTTCAGTTACCACATTTAAGAATGTTAGATATTTCTAATGTTACTCAACTCAGTCCCAAAGTATTGACTAAAGTTGTTGAAAATTGTGTAAAGTTAGAAGTATTAAATGTGTCTTTAAACAGAGCAGTTGATGATGAATGTATAAAGATGATTGTAAAATCCTGTCCAAAATTGAGGATTTTATCTTGTGTAGCCTGTCGCCTCACTGATAAAGGTATTTATATTTTGATACACTGAAGCTGGGAATCCATGTGTAAGCTTATGTAATATACATTGTGTATTACCTAAGTCGAGAAATACTAATTCTTGCATGGTTATATGTATTTTAAAAGGTCCTCTGCCTCACATACCAGTGCCTACGAAATCTTGCACCCAGCTATTTATCGATACTACTGACACGAAGTTAACCAAATCTGTCCCAAAGAACTTATAATAAACAGAAAACTCTTGTCGTTCCACAGTCAAAAACATTTTGGTGGCAGAAGTTTTAGTGTAGTTGCTTCTTAATTTTGCAATGGTTTACCTCTGAAAATCTGAAACCGTTGACTTCTTTCAAATCACAATGAAGACTCACTTATTTAGAGACTGCTATGATAATTAGTCTTTCTGTTCAATAACTATTGCCCCATTCTGAGTGCGCTTTTGGATGGATTTGACGCTCTACAAATGTATATTATTATTATATTATTATTAAGAAATTTCTGACTGATGGGTGTATATTTGTTGTTTAAACTTTACTGTTACTAATTGTATATTTTCAGCTTTAGAATATGTAGGTGAATATGGTCAATGTGTAGAGCATTTAGACGTAGCTTGGTGTGTTGATATTACTAATTATGGTGTACAACATATATCTGATGTCTGTCCATCTCTACGATATCTTGGTCTTATGCAGTGCCGTAAAGTCACCTTTGATACCATAGATGAAATGATAGAAATCCATCCAGATATTCATTACTCTAATTTTGTCACAGAATCGCGAAGGATTTTGAAAAAAGCCTGCATGACAGTGGATGATGAATTTCAAACACTGAAGGTTTTGAGCTGAAAGTGTAGTTAATGCAGAACTCAGTTTTGAGATATATTTATTATTGACAAATGTGTTATAAGCTATTGGAAGTTTATTTAACTCTTATTTCATGGATCTTCAAGTGTTTCTATTCATCGTTTTTTACTCATCCAAGATTTCTCTTGAAAACAATCCAGAAAAAATCACCTCAAGTCCATGGTACCTCGTAGATGATTGGAATTATTATTGATGTAACTTTATTTTAACTATTTACTGAATATTGCCAAATGGCAAATGGAAATGAAACATGTCGGAAATATTTTGCAACCATTGTACATATACAGAGGGTGAGGTCTACATGGATCTCTGAGATCTATGTGTATGTTTTTAGAGCTGTGTTTTTTTAATGATGGACTCAATGCTATTATGATTTGACCAGTACCTACTAGACTGTGATATCATGACTGTAATTATTCACTAATGGTAAATATAAAAAAGCTTGTGTAGATAATACATCTGTTCTTGATTTAAGTACCATATATAGTTTTGGTTTTCCAACTGTAATTATTGTCTTGGTTCCCAACTTACAAGACTCATATGATACCTGACATGTGTCTGTACGTGTATTTCATCTATGTTTTGTGAAATGGGTCCACATCTATTATCTACATAATTTCTCTACAATTTAGAGCCCTTCCCCCACAAAAAAAACCCTCGATAATTATTATCAATTATAACAGTGGCATTTGTTCTTATGGTATTGTTTGTTTTTTTTAAACAGTTACCTTTCTTGTTGCTGAAATATAGCTTCCTAATATTACAATTATTGGTAATGGTTAAGAGAATGATTTTAATAAAAGAGATTACCTGCTAGGGCAGGGCGATAATGAACAATAATATTATGATTATGATTTATCAAATATCATGATAAATGATTTTATCGTGATAATTTAACCCATTTTACCCTAGAGATGGTGTAATGCTATTTTTACAGATGAATTTAATTCTATCAACAGAATGTGACACAAATAATTCAAAGTAAAATCTAAAATTTCTGATACTACTAAACAGTGACAGTTGCGACTGGGGTAAATACTGTCCATTCTTGATCTTGCCAAACAAGTGTTCCTCGATTACGAGTACTTACATCAATTGTGATGTCCCTCATTGCCATATTGACATCATACCATGTACTAGAGCATCACTTGTCTTGAGAAGGTGATGATATAGCATGTATTATCAATATTGGGACACGATAATTATCCTATTGCAATAATTTGGGTTGTCGCGATATACCTGTTGTTCAATATTTTTAAATAATTCTGATATAATAAAATAGCTGATGATTTTATCACGATATACCGAAAAACCTGTATATCACCCTGAAATGAAATGAAATGGGGTTTAACGTCCTACTGTATATCACCCAACCCTATTATATTAGCTATCACTAAGTAATCAAGGTGTGGCTCACTCTTAACAAATTACCAAGAGGCTTATAATAAATATCGGAAAAGCCTAAGTGTAATAATAATTCATTGTAGTCTTAAAATCATGCTTATGCTGTGGCAAAAGAATGTATAACTGGACCTTTATAAAAAAAAAAAAAAAAGTGTTGAGTCAACATTTCAAGCATAATAATGTTGAATTAAAAAATAAACAAACTCCTTTGATGAGCTTTATTTGGGATGGATATACATTTAAAAGCACAATGAGTACTTCAAAACATTGATCATATGGCATTTAGCGTGTCACATACTGTGCAGACATTTCTACATGACTTATGTTCACATAATATATATCATGAACGTCTACTTTACTACTGGTAGATTAATAACAGTAACAAATACAACCAACATTTAATATCAGTGGTAATATACCCGTTCTTAATTAAAGCAAAGTATAAGATATATTCAGCTGAACAATACCCATGTAGTCTATGATATTTTCTATCTTAAAGTTGCACAATACATCGGAAGTAAAACAACCATTTTCTTTATTTAAATTTAACAAAAATAAGGCCTGAAAAGTGATTTAGTCAAATACAACAAAAAAACCCAACTTAGGTCGAATAATATCTTAAGCACCTATATTGTGGATTGAAATTATTTATCTTTCACAAGAATAAGATGACAATATGAAATCTACAATAAGTTCAGAAGGCCATTGATTGATATTAATAATCTTATGAACATGTTTTTAGTTAAAACTACTTTTTATTTTGAATGATCTGAGCATGGTATTGTGTGCCTTGTGCAATATTGGGGCTTTAAAGCTGAACTCCAATTATAAAACTACAGAAATGATTTTTAAAAAAAGGTAACTTCCAAAAATACCGCCAACTTGTTTTCATTTTATAGAACAAGCATGGCGATCGCTTTGGGCAGACAAACTCACAAGCAGGCCACGCCCCCTTCCACTGTATACCGTGTCAATCCTGACTGATTGAAGTTTATTTTACACTATCAGCTCATAGAAAATATTACTGCTACACAGTTATTATGTCTGATCAGGTACACATTATTTTACTAATTAGACGAAGTAAGTCAACCACGGTGTACTTTTGCTCTAAAATTACTAAAAATTTCATTTCAATAATTCGATTGCGCTTAGGTGTCTTTAGCAGTGGGAGGAAACCGGAGTGCCCGGAGGAAAATGTCCGCCCAAAGCGACCACAATGTTAGTTCAAGAAATTGAAAAAAAGTATGGCTGTTGTTTTGGGCGTTACCTTTTTTTTTATTAAAGTATTTCTGTAGTTTTGTAATCATAGAGAGAGAAAAGTTATATGCAGACACACCTTGCTTGCTCCTGTCCATCATCCATAATGGTGTTTCTGATGACATGTTACACACTGTTCAATATGAAGACCTTCTTTTAAAGTTTCTGGTAAAATGAATTCCCTGTTTACTTACTATATATAAATCAGTCTTACTATGGTAGAATTTTCTATTTCTGACGATTGAACAGGTTGTGATGTATCT
The DNA here is from genome assembly GCA_963678685.1 of Patella ulyssiponensis. Classification (NCBI taxonomy): domain Eukaryota; kingdom Metazoa; phylum Mollusca; class Gastropoda; family Patellidae; genus Patella; species Patella ulyssiponensis. The sequence goes on along the minus strand of OY783229.1, from coordinate 47,095,136 downwards.
TCATATGTAAATTATACGGACCAATCTAAACATGTTCACATTTTCAGATCTTTATACAATTATAATATATATCAAAAATCAAGCCAAATTCATGTTTTATCAGATCTAATACAATGTACCTGAATTTGAGTGGGCAAATATCTAAATTATAAGCCAACCTATACAAAATAACTAATGTAAGTAATTAACACACAGATGTCCAACATTTATTTACTAGTAATAACGTAGTCTCAGCTCTGTAAATTGTGGAAGAAGAGAAGCCCTTTAAAGATCTATTCCTTTGGGATTAATTAGTCATCTATTACATTAACAAAACTATTTTTCAACTGAAACTATGACATTTCATAGGAACGGAATATATGTCATTTTGGGATTAACATGCAGTACACCTTTAAGTCAATAATATATATATTGCATGTGGGAGTTGGTAGAATCTGGAGAAACCCACAAGTTTGGGCAGGTAGCCATATTCTTGTCACGCTTGTCAAGTGCCAAGCTTGTACACCCCTCACCCACTCTATTATTATAGGATGAGAGTAACCAATAAACCCAAAGTGAATAAAACAATAAAGTCCTGTCAATCAGTAGATTTTTCCAAGTATAACTGACTGCACTCTGGAAACACCAGGTTAAAGTTTACAGTCTATACCAAGCATAAATTATCATGTAGATTTATAATACCTACACGTTAGACTTCTCTAAAAAAGAAATTCTGTTCCATAGCAACTACAGTTTTCTAACAGTTTAGGATAGATTCTCCAAATGATAGTGATATACATGTAGTTAGGAAGACAAACTTCGCAGAAATATATTCAATGGACCTCTTTAGTGTGGGAATTTAAACAGCTATATGATTTATACACAGTACATACCCAAATGATTCATATTTTAAGAACTATTTAATATGTTTTGAAGTGATATGTCTGTAACTAAAGAATAAAACAAATATAACATCAATATAAATAACAATAGAGATTTAACCTCGAGTATAACACAATACCACAACATCAGATTAAATAGCTGTTAATATACATTACACCACAAAACTAACTTAATTAATCATAAACTGTCTATCCTTTCTTAACTAAATATACATCATGTAATCCTGAAATCATTCTATTAACGTATGAACCTAATACAAAAGATTTTCTGAAAGTTATTCATGATGCTCCCTCCGTTTGATATATTATGTTCATCCTTCAGACAACTGGAAAATATCCTACACAATGTTGTATTCACAGATATACATGTAGGTTTTATTAATTGTGTGTTTACACAACACCATAATAATCATTTCATTTGTGTAATATTGTTCTGATAAGAAAACTAACCAATTTTAGTTTGTTACTCTGGCATTTTAGATGTATTATTACAGCCCGGTTGTATGAATGATTGCATTAATTTTAAACATATTAATTGATACCTCCTAATCATTTGTATACATATTTTGTTTCACATATTTGCAACATAACATAAATTTGACCAAACATGATAAAATCTTAAAGGTTTGTGTCTCTCTCTGTCTTCAACAGGATATATGTTAGCATATGGTTAAAGAAGTTATTTTTGTGGTGTAGTGTTTTGTATATATATTTTATATATATATATATATATGGCATATGCATAGAGTAAAATACGAAATACAATGTTATTCATAGTTGTAGATCTCCTGATTATGAATATAAAACATGCATATTGTGTTATGTTATATTTCTAATATCAAAAACAAAACAAATTTGTCATTGTGCTGATCAACCTCTTTTTAGCTACCCAATGTGTTTAAAAATTTTCCGTTATTTACCCGAGTTGCTATTTATTGCACACCTACATACTGGACAAGTTCCTGACTGTAAAACAAAGAAAAAGAAAGTAGATGAAGAACATTAAATATTTCACCAATAACAGACTGATAATAATACTAATATGACTGGTAAATTTGAATGGTCATATCCATTATATCATTCTAGGCCAGTCAGTGTTTCTCCTGCTCATTAAAGTCACTTGCACACTAACATTGTCGTGAAAGATAATTAAAAAAGCTTCTGTTTCGTTCAGTATTTACAAATATATGTGGAATTTCATCGATTGATACTGCTTGCTATGCAAAAAAGTCGCCACCATTTTGTTGATAACCCAGTTTTAAATTTGACTGAATCCAAGCCGGGAGATTATCTAATGTTGGTATTTTGATTTTGTTTTCATTATTAAAGATACATTATTATGGGAGATTAGATAACAAGTAAGCAGTTCTCACTACAATAGTTAAAAACTAGCTAATGTAAAGGCAATTTGCTGAAAATTTCAGTCAAATTGATCCACTATTAACTTAGAACTAAGCGAATGAAAGTTCCGCTTAGCCTCAGTCACCATTATTAAAGTTCTTAAGACAAAAACTAGTAGTCTCGGTTATCCATTTAATCAGAAAATCACGATGGAAAATATTGTAGCAAAGCGATCTACAATCCAACAAAAATCTCACGCTAGCCTCAACATCGAGAGTTTATTATGGTCTGGATAAGTTAATTAACGTCTAATTAATAGTTTTTAAAACATTTCAGGCCTAAAGAAAGACCTACAATAGGCAGATTTTGCTCTTGCATTATGTATGTTTAAAGGGTTAATCCCGATGATTTTTTGAGGAATATAACTGCTTAATTTGTGTTAAAATACCTTAAAATCCCCTACCAAAGGGCCGAGCAACTAACTCAGTATTTGTGATACGTTTTCAAACAACTTAAACACGCCAGTCTTCTTCTGAAAATTGAGACTGGTGTCCGAAACTGTATTATGCAGTGTCTACGTAAAACCAGGTTTTCTTTTAAATAAAAATAATGTGTATGTGAAATTTATGTTTCATTATCAAGTGCAGCACATGGGCCATTTACTATATAGACATCTCAAGCAACGGGAATCGCTTATCAGGTCACCAACGAAAAAATTGGCAGGAATCTTAAAAGGGTTACGTGTCCGGATAAGCAGTTTAGACGTTCACACCCAAACGACTCAATATTTTGAGCTGAAATATTGAGACAGGGTCAATGCACCATTCTCCGATATTTTGGCGTTTAAATTTCATATGTACTCAGACTTTTATTTTTGAGACTATGTTCAAATCGGGACTGTCCCTTTAAATGTTAATACTCAATCTGTTTGTATATATATTATATATGCGAAATTTGATATCTTAGTGACAAATGCCAATGGCACCAAATCTATAAGATTTTAAATAAGGTAGTCAAGAGATGGGTATATCATATAGGTTGCTAAAGACTGCATTTAGTGAGCTCTAAAATACTAGTACTAAACAAATTTAAAAGGGGTTATTTATTCTGTGGAACTGCCAGCATAACAAAAATTTCATTTAAATAAAAAGTTGGGGTTATAAATGTATTTCCTCTCATTAAAAGATTTAATACAAATTTCCCTGTGGATTAATGGATTTATATACATAAAACTAACCTTAGTTAACCACGCCTGGATACACAATGGGTGGTATAAATGTTGACAGCACAATCTGGTTAGACTTTCATTTAGCTGACAAGGGCATAAACATATAGGACAACTCAATTCTTGATCTAAAATAAAATAAGATCTGATAAATAGCTTCATTATAAATGGACATATATAAGTAGTGCTAAAGTTAAAACTGATTTTAATCATAATTTCATAATCCCATACAATTAATTACATACCATCAGAGATAATCCCATACAATTAATTACATACCATCAGAGATAATACCATACAATTAATACTATAAGCCACTCAAAAAGACTAGAGATATGACAATATTCAATAACTATAGTATCCATCATAGGGTGTTGTTGATTTTGTTGCGTATTTCAGCTGCATCATGTCTAACCAGCACTTCCAATCAAATCAGTGTTGTGTTGTCATTGTGTCTCAGTATCATAAATAGTGATCATAAGAATGCACAAAGAGTAAGTTATATGTTTTACGAATAGTTTTCAGTAAACCTGGTTTGGTAAATGCAAGATTTAAGGTTCCAGCAAGAGTTTTATTTCTGAGGTATATAAAACAGTTTCTTTATATTGGTAGCAATCTATCAATATCAATTTGAAACAGGAAAGAAGCAACAAAGACTGATTACCAATTTGTAATTGAGTTGTTAAAACTACAGGAAGACCTTCTATAACATCTTGTGGAACAGGAGGGGGTGCCTGATCACCCATTAACTCAGGGTGTACAGCTAACATCTGCATAATAACATTCTGAAGTAAAAATAGAAAAATGGGGTTTAAAGTCCAATCAACACGAACTAAGTCAATTTGGGCTCTGAACTAAGAGATATTATAATTTTATTTTGAAAATGTACTTGTAGGGATCTTTAGCTGCGGGAGGAAACCTGAAGCGACATGGAAAACCCTCGAGGTTTGGCATGCGACAACACCAACCCCCCATTCTGAAGAAAAACAATTTCACAAAAAATATTATTATCTACTATCAAAACCAGAGAAGTACTTATATTATCTAATCACCTAAATTTTCTTCTAAATATGTAAGTTGGATAATCTCCTTATGTTTTAGTGTACATAATCTCCTTATGTTTTAATATAGATAATCCCCTTATGCTCATTTCAATTAACCACATATCTGATGCTATAGAACTCAACATAGACGTGGCCAACAAAAGGCTAACTTAAAGATACATTATGCAAGAGCTAAATTTGCATATTGAAGGACTTTTTCTGGCTTCGATGTTATATAAACTATTATTTACATGACAAGCCAATAACAATCTGATTAAAATACAGATCTATATTTCATTTCATATTTTTGCGTCAGAGGTCATATGAGTGGCTTTTGACCCTACAATGTCAGACATCTGATTAACCAATCAGCATTGATTTTTCTCGTGGATTACCCAGAGTTACGTGCACCACATATCTAAAGCTTGCCGTAACAGACCGCTTCATTGGCTAATCCCTCACTTCAAGCAGAACACGAGTTAAATAACAACTCTTCCAGATCCTAGTGTAGTAAAGACAAGTAAAATGAAACGCAATGCAATAGGATCTATATTTTAATCAAATTGAGCCCATAATTAATGGACTAGACCATCTGATGGTATAAATATTGAATGAACTGATAATCAAGACTTCATTTATCATAAGGACGATGGTACTTGTCAATTGCTATTTCTTGGCATTGGACTGAAATTTTCAATATATTCATGAATGCTGCAATAATAATAAGGTAGATTCAAACTTTCAAACATCTATAGCTCAGTTTTTTGGAAATTGTTATAGTGTTATATCTTGAAGAATTGCCTTCAGTAGTTTGGAAGTAATACAAGTCTATTTTTGAATATTTCACTTTAGGTCTTTATCTCAAATCCACATATATTCAATCTAGTTTGAAGTAATGCATCAATAAAGCTCACTTAATTATGAATCTTTGCCAGATTGCACTATCAGCAAAGCACTTGCTTGTCATCAAAAAAGGCACCTGACAATATAGATATGCAAACCGTACAAAATAGTTTTTATCACTGGCTATTTGTTTTGATTTGATCCATTTTATATAATTACCTGAAACATAATATCTATGAGATCTTGAGGTATATCTTGTAAGTTCATCAACAATGGTTCTAATGGTCTTAGTTCAGATAAATCTAAATCTAAACTTGTGTCATCTTCTAAAAAGTCAGGCCTGAAACATATAATTACTACTTTAAGGTGAGAAAAAAAAAGCAGAGATATAAAAACATGCACACAACCGCCCCCAAAAAGTGTATCATAATGACATCGCATAGCTTATTATTCAACAAATTGCTAGATGGCAAATGGCATTCTGTTAAGTCAAATAATGGTGTTATTTATGGTGTCTCCATATAGCTACGGCCAAAAGTATCTCATTGTTACTCCTAAAAGGAATTGTAGGCACTTACCAATTGTAATAATTTTGTGTTGTTGTGTTACTGGTTACAGTTGTTGCCGTCGTCGCTGTTACATCATCTGTATTTCCCATACTCTTCAATAATTGACAATGTTCACAATCACATTCAAACTCATCATCAGCATCACAGCTAGTAGAACTTTCATAGTTAGGTAAACACAGATCAGCGAATTCATTTGACTAAAAGGTAGAAAATAACAAGGATAGAAAAATCACATTGTTTAACAAATATGAACTTATCATGAATTGTGATGTTACATGTATTACATATCAAAAATAGATGTGCAATTGTCCAAGGAACAAGCATACCAAGTTTCATGTTGATGGAACTTGATTTGGCTAAGCCTTTGACTTTTTTCAGAGAGTGCCGCCCCAAAGAACATCAAGATGAGTAGCGCTTGGGATCCAGTTCCTGGTCCAAAACGCAATTGGCCTATGCTTCACCAAGCATTCTCAGACTTTAGTTAAAGGCTCAATACCACTCTTGTTGTAACTGAATAATATGTCCCAATCTTTATTCTGGTCAACAAATTGTATTATTTTACAATATTTCAATTAATTGATGATACAAATTTCATCTTAACACACCTAATTAAAAAATTGGAAAAATTCAACTAAATGATTTGAAAAGCCTAACGTAAACCTTTTCAAATGTGACTTGGATTTTAAAATATTTTTCGAACCCTCTGGACAAGTAAAATAGGATGAAATGGATAATTTACACAAAAGGTAGGACACTTTAACATCTAGTACTTAGAATAAGGCCATTATTTATTTTCTGGAGCTGCCAAGCCAGCAAGAGTGTTATTGTCCCTTTAAGAATTTATTCAAAATTGTTTGCCTTATTTTAACTAAAACATAGCCCTTTATAAAACTTTTGTTGTTTTAATGTATCATATAAATTAATAAGAAACCATGTGCAATGTTTTGTTTCTGGATCAAAGATATTTCTCACAACAAAAGTCTGAGAATGACTGGTGATCTTGGAACCTGAACAACAGCACCAATGTTACTGTGCAATTCTTATAGAAAATATCTGAATAAATCTATGGTAGGCTACTATAAATAATCTTGCAATTAATAACTTTAAAATCATGGAGTAAGCATACCAAAAGCACTATAGCTATTAAGTCAGAGTTTTCCTCCCAAGAATTTAGACCAGAGGCAGGACAGATGTATGCTGAATAATGCACCATACATGTAGCAATTGTTTTGTTGCTAATTGTTCTATTCCAATTCAAGTATACAATTACATGTACATTATGTAAATGTTATTGCCCCTTTATTATTTTCTACCCTACAATACCTTTTCAGTTGAATCAACCAGTGTGGTATCATTAACCATATCAGTTCCATCTTCTTCTGTACATTCAAATGGTAACGAGATCTGATCCACAAGACGAATCCACGTTTCTGGCGAATATTGAGAATTATCTCCCTTTAATTCTGTGTTGATTTCCATGTTGAGAAGTTTACGGAGTGCTGTTGAGGGGCGCTCCTGATTTGATTTTCGTCCATCTAAATCTGCACTCTCGCTTTTTCGCATCTTGCGGACATTTTCTTTACCCTCGACCTCAGTTGATTGCCCATTTTGTTCATCTAAGCTACCAAAATTAACCCAGGAATGTTTTCTAGGGATAGTGCTACCATTTGAGTATCCTGAGACAGAATCACCATCAGCACAACTTTCAACACTTAGGCCATCTTCTATATTTTCCCATGGAAGTGTCGAGTTCTGTGCCTCATTAGGAATACATGTATGACTTTTCAGAAAGCGAGCTAGTGGTGTCGAGGGGTGAAGGATTTCTGTCAACATAAAATTATTTCTATACATATAACTGGCTTCATCGTTTAGACTTATCTCATCATTTATAGTTGGACAGCCTGGAAAATAAGGAAATATAATTTTATGTATCATTCATACATGGTTAAAACTGAGAAAAAATGACAAAATAAAATATACATGTACAGTATGAATTACAAGAACACAGGGTATGTTGCATATGAGAGAGAGAGAGAGAAAAGGGGTTTAACTCCCACTTGCCACAAACTAGGTCATTTCGGGACTAACATATTTCAAGAATTCGCTTCGCAGTGGGAGGAAACCGGAGGACCCAGAGAAAACCAACGAGGTTGGACAGGCGACCCTACCCCTTGTCATGTATAACCGGGGATTCGAAACCACGCCAGTTGACTCAATGACAGGCTTTATTTTACAGTGCGCACATGCTAACCATAAGGCCATCCAACCCCCCAGAATGACATGAACAACCATCCTGTAACTATACAGATGCTTTTTTGTTCAGACTAATAATATTCCTCAAAGTCGAAGAGGAGACAATTTAGACTGGAATATTTAATAAGACTAATGTACGTATCCATGACAATCTTAAATTAGTATAATAATATGCATGTATGCTGTTTCGGCATGGTTACCAATTTCCTGTTCAAAATAAATATATGCCCATCAATGGGCATCATTAGGCTACCATACCTACCTTTGTTTTCATCTGGCTTATCATTTTCCTCTACATCACTTGAAGTAGAACCTGATCGTCTGTGAGATTTACGAGTATGCAGAACTTTCTTTTTCTTTTCTCTAATTGCAGATTTGGCACAATACTCTCCATCATCTTTCTTAGTGGGATTAAGACGCAAAAATTTAGAGGGTAAATCAGAACTGTCGGTTCCTTCACTGAAAAATATTTCACCACTGGTGTCGGCATACACCGAACTATAGTCGGTCACTTCAGATTCGGTTTCTAGTAACCTACCACCCACAATATTATTTGAATTGTTGCCAGAGATATTTTCAGGATTGATATTAATCTGATTTTCACTACTTAATACTGATGAATTAGAAGTGTCCACTGCTGTTGTATTATAATGGCACATTGCACAGTTTTTATTAATACTGCTGGTACTTTTTGAAGAATTTCCAGGAATGCTTGCAATTTTGCTAATATCACAATTGCTGCAGCTTGCAAGAATGTCAGAGTCATTATGTGAAGAGGTGTTACATGTACATGAATTTGACACTGTCAAGGATTCTAACAATGGCTGCAATAAAGAAGATCTGTGATGACAGCACGGGCTGTGGTCATTGTGGTGTGTTTGTGAATTGTCTGAATAATGGAGATTGGTAATCTCTGGACTAGAAACTTTTACATGGTTACCAGCTTCATATTCATCATGTACATTAATTGAGCAAGCTTTTGATTTATTACTGTCTAATATAGAATTGTTATCATATTCCAACACCTTAAAATCACCACAAGAGTTAGATTTTGATTTTGTCTCCTCGTTGAATTCAATAGCATTTCTAGTTTCATGCACATTTGTAACCTGACATGAAAAAGGCTGCCCACGGTAGTCTGAATGTATCATTTTCTGGAATTGCAAGTTTGAATGACTTTCATTTTTTTCTGGTTCAGAATGAAAACTTGAACTCAGCTGTGACAGAATAGGCCTGTTTCTATAAAGGGACATTAATGATGAATGTGATCGTGGGAATTCTGAAAACAAATTTGACATGGGAGCTGCACCCATATTGTCTGGTTCATTTTCTGAATTGAACGCATTGCACGGAAAAGTATCACAGGTATTTGGAGACGAACCACACTTGGTTTTGTTCTTTTGATTTTTTGCGGTATTCTCTACACTACTGTCATTAAATGCCACTGTGTAGGGTTTTTGCAGCATTTCCCAAACAATAGAGTTACAAATTGTGTTAGTTAAAGGGGTTGTGCCTGGTGTGCTAGCAAAATTTGAACTGCTAACATCTTGTGTTTGTTGGTTTGTTTCTTTTGATAACTGAGAATCACCATCGGTAAATAATGGCACCTCAGATAATGGGGGTTCAACCATCTTAGAGCTTAAACTAGATTCTTTTCTATCATTATCACAGTTACAACAAACCTTTTCATTTTCTAACATATCTCCCCTCATATCATTTGGTAATTTTAACATTTGTTCAGAGTCAAAAGAGGCTAAACTTGAAGAAGACCCGGTTTTTGTTAATGTTGCATCCTCTGCATCATCACAAGTACAACAACTAAAGTATTCCTCATCATATTCATCAAAATCCTTAAGTCTTTGTAACCAACAACTGGTGTGATCTGATTTTTGATGATGTTTATGAGATTGAGGGTGGGTTAATTGTTTTGAAGGTGTACTGTCTTTATTTGATTTCTTTAAGAGGAGTTGTCTTAAGGCTAACCCAGCAGTTTTCCACTTTACTAAGGCCTCTGGGTTATCTGCTTTACAAATATTGCATGCAGCACTACTATTCGTATTACTACATGATTGAGGTGACATGGTCTCATAAGCTCGAGATGAACCAAGTTCTTCATGTAAAATATCAGAGGCGCCATTACAATTTTGCAAGTGGTTACTCTCAGCAATATTGACTTCACTGTGTGTTTCTAAACTCAGATTATGAAGAGAACCAGTCATAATGCTATCAGCATTATTAACTCTCGAAGAAGTCACTATAGGTTGCAAACAGGGTTGTTTAGTTCTAAATAGATGAATGCTGTTTGTACTAAAATCTGAATCAGTTCCACAATTATAATTCATTATTCTACTATACGAGGGCACAGAATCTTGATAAGATTTGTTCCATAATGGTTTAATTACATTAATACTGTCTCCATTATTTCCATAAGAGTCTCTCTGTCGATTCACAATTTGTACACTGTCTCCTTCAGGTTTGCTTTCTGAATATTCGTGGAGTTTTGAATTTTTTGATTCATTTTTTAGATAGTCTGTTTTCTTTTTATCTTTCTTTCCAACTGCTAAGGTTGTTTTAGGTCTTGCTCCACCAGAGAAGCAAGATTCTTCAGAAGCTGACATGACTGCACTTCCCACATACATAAGCTACTACTGTATGTATTCTCAACTCTGCCTCCAACCTAAATAAAGAAATAAGCTTATACATGTATAAATTATAGCATTAACGAAAATAAGACTGTAATTAGCTTACTGTATCACAGTGCATAACCTGTGAGTCATGAGAAAGCTACATGTACGGTGCATGTCAGTTTCCAATAGCATGCATTGGGCAAAACGATTCACATTCTTTTCTATTTTAGAAAATTTAAGATTAAAAGTCTGTGTAGGAACTGATCAGCATTAAATGAATATATAATACCACTACTTACATGTATAAATGTGCTAACTTTGTTGGAAGCCAAATTGATTTTATTCTTAGAAATATGTAAATCTAGAATAGTCAGTTTTCATCATACCAGTAAATTTAATTTTGATATTTATAAAAATTTTCAGTATTTGATTTTGATTCATAAAAATTTTCAATATTTGATTTTGATTCATAAAATTTTCAATAATCTCCAAAAATTTCAACAATTACACCACAACATCTCAAAAATAGATTAAATGTAAAACGAAAATTTTGACAAAATGTGTGCATAGTGGTAACCAGGGCAGTGGCGCAGTGGTATATTTTCAAATTAAAATTTTAAATTTTGTTCCCCCTGCTTATACCTAAATTTCGTTCCATCTTATATGTCTTATTTTCCCACTAAAATGTTCCTTTACATTGTTCAGGCATTCACTGAGACTGACACACAACCGTAAAAAGTTGCACAGTAAAATTGACTACGGCCAATTATTTTTTGACAAGGATTCCACAGGATGGTTCCTGAAAGTACAGGGCGAGTGTAATGTGTCCTACACATGTTGAACTGAACTAGACACTCACCATACAAGGGATAAATTGACTAAATGGGCAAGAATGTTTTAATTGGCATTTACATTTTGTTGAGTAACATCTTTTCTGCAAATCTTTGTGGTGACTTTTATCATTATCATGTGTCAAAACTTTTCTTTGATGTAAAACTGACTCCCATTATTGACTCCCAAGCCTTTTTCAGCTTTACTCAATTGGTTATTTTAACTGACTTAATGAGTTATAATGAACAGTGTAAAAATAATTAGGCTCCATGATATATCTATTATTTTATGTTTGGCATGCTTTTATTAGTAATAGAATTAGTATGTTAATAAAAGGGAAAACTAATGATGATGTGAAATGTCAAATTTCATTTTTGCCGTTTTATCTATCAATTTCTATAAAACTGAGAACACGTCATCAAATTTTACGGATTGTTACACAAATCTAGAACTCGTATTTATTTGCTATTTCTAATATATATGAGCAACCGAGTGTCTAACCCTAAGAGTTATTATTAAACATTAACTAACGTTTCGCTCGGTCGTGCACCCCCCGTGCGTGTTGTTGGGCACAGGCCACGATAACAAAATTCAAACAAGCACGAACACAAACCATTTTCACCAAAGCGCATTGTATGTCATAGCTTTGTTTTATTGAAGTGCCCTATAAATCTACCGGATAGCGACCACAATAATATACAATCAATTAAGAGAAATATACCTACTTATGCACAAAATTGACGAATAAATTAACTATTGTCGGCCATACTTTAGACAACAGTCCATTTACATCTCTGTATCTCAGAGAGCAGAACAAGGGGACAAAACTCTTACAAAAATTCAGAGGTCAATGATCACCCGTTTTCTTTTAATACCAAATTAATAATCATGTTTTGCGTTATATTTATTGTATTGCAATTATAAATTACATATTTTGAATAAATAAATAGCGTATATAATAATGAATGGTGGTGAGCTGTTACCCTGCAATGTACCCTGCATAACCTGCTTTACTAGCCTACTATAATATTGAAACGACCTGGGTTTCCTTCCTGAGCTTGTTTAATAAATCAAAATGCATCTAATACTTATCAATTTTAAACATTTCTTTATCACCCACCATCTATCAAAGACCGTCTTACGCAGAATATAATACAGCCTATATCGGTGGCATAATTAGGGCTAATATATCACACACTTAACGGATAGAATAGGATGATATGTGGTGAAAATAAAACAAAGAAATAATTTCAAATGCTTTTGTGCTTTAATCTGCACAAACGCTTTGTATTTTGTCAGTGTTGACAAGGCATCAGTTATCTTCTTGAGCCCCAAGGGATATTACACGCGCACTGCAGTTTAGCTTACAGGGTAATAATGGTTTGTCTATCAAAGGCACTTCCTTGTATGTCCTACACGCCCTCGGGTCTGCCCCTGTTAGAAATATAATAACATAAATGACGGTAGCCCTAAATAGAATATAATAACAAATCTAGAACACCACAAACAAACGCCTTTTACCTTTGCTCACCTTCCTGGTAATTTTTTTTCCGATAAAAAGAATAAGAAAGCGCATATCACACATGACGCACGAAAAATAAAAACAACCAAAACCCCCCTTCTTCACGCAAAATGACAGAACAATATTAAATGAATGCAACGGAAAATATTTCATGTAAACCCAAACTTCAAACAATCTTGATTTTCCAATTAACATCAATACCAGAACAATGGAACTATAATAAAACTATAAGAGAATAAATCCAGCTAAACCAACTTTCTATATTATGTAATCCAAATCTTGAATTATTGCCCCCAAATCTAGTGACACGGGCTGTCATTTCATATAACCTGTTCATAAAGCGGAACATCATTTGACAAATGAAATGTGTAAAGCAGAAGACAGGGGACATATTTTATCCACGCCAAAACAAAGTTCTCATTAAGTTACATAGTCTACACCACCCCGACGTAAAATTAAATTGATACAAAGGACGATTTCGTGGACTTTTTACTGGAACTATAAAGGTAAATAATTTTCATAAAAATTTAAAGGGCATTTATTATAAATCGCATCGATTGCAACATGTTTTATACTGAGAAACATTGCATGATGTGCTAAATTTATAGTTGTATGCATGGCTGGGGATTGACTCGTATAAACGATTTCGGCAAGACAAACATCAAACAATTTTTTTTTTTATAAATTACGAAATTAAAGACTGAATCTAACATTTATGTGTACATTTTTGGTAGCTTGTAGTAAATGCCACTGCCCTATCTATCAGTATGAGAAGTTTCTTGAGCACAATAAGGACTTGTATATGTAAAGGAGAAGTATAATGATAAAACTTTTTTCTCAATGTCTTTTGTGTGTGTATTGCGTTCGCCTGCACTTACTATTATATGTAATTGATTTCAACAGTTGAGACCAAATTTTAAAAACTAACTATTTTTTGGATAGTCTCATAATATGACCTACTTGACCACCTTTGTCCAACTTTGATGTATATCTGAAACAAACTGTAAGTGAGACGGGTCGACGATGGTTTTAGAAAACTGTTTATTTGAATGCCTAATGCATTAGCGCCGATGTATGTTAAGATACAGCGCCTAACATCTTCTAAATCTCGATGTTTTACTTTATAGAGATAATAAATGTCACAGTTGAAGATTTATAACTTAGTTAAAGGGTGTATGTGTCTTTTCGTTTGAACTTTTAAAAAAAGAGAAAAATAGGTCTAAAAACACATATGAAAATATGAATGTACATAGAGTGATTTATATTCATTTTTAAGCAAAACTATTGTAATTTCTAACCAAATTTACGTCTACGAAGTCTATTCTACATGTTATTAATATTATTTTCACGTAGGAAATGTTTGTGTTTGATCATCAGCACTTCGTTAGAGAATTTAACTCCTTTAATATAAAAACGACATGAACATCAATCACCCACAGACCCAAATTTGTAACAAGTATCGTGACTTGATGTAATGAATTCGCATCTTGTATTTCCTTGCGAAACGAGCATTTCTCAGGATAAAAGTAAATAAGATTTAAAACGTATACATCATTAACTAATTGAATAAAAATATAATCGTTAAAGCGGCATAAGGTTAGATGAGAAAGAGAAGGGGAGATAGAGATGGAGAGAGAGAGAGAGAGAGAGAGGGGGGGGGGGTAACTTCCACTCAAAACAAACTAGGCCATTTCGCTACTAACATATGGTTCAATTTAAATCATTTGCTTGTCAATTATTCGCTTGCGCGTAGGGGTCTTTAGCAGTGGGAGGAAACCGGGGAGACCCCGCCCAGAGAAAACCCACGGGGTTGGACAGGCGACCTACTCTCGAATCCACGACAGTTGATTCAATGACAGGCCTTATGATACACCGCACACGCGCTAACCATTCGGCCACCCAAACCACTGTAAGATTAGATAAAGAACTGTCAGTTCTAGCTACAATAGTTCAAAACTAGATAATGAAGCGGGAATATGTTAAAATTTTCAGTCAAATTACTAATTCACTCTGAGCCAAGCTATTGGCGATATAATAACACTCGATTGGCGATTGTCATTACTACCGTTGTTACGATAATAAACAAAATCTCGGTTATCCATTTTTAAGATATGCATCGACCACAAAACGTATTTAAATCTGCTTAATATCGGTGGCATCCGATGGCATCTCGAGCGTTGATTATGGTCTTAGTAAGTTAATTAATATCCAATTAATAATTTATACAACATTTAATTTAAGGTATAAAGAAATGAAATGTGGTTTAACGTCTTACTGTTCTGCTACCTACAATAAGCAGATTTAGCTACCGAAAGAAAATAGGGGGTGGGGTGTAGAATAATACAAGGACTGGGAAATAGCTCCTTTTCGTTGATAGTCTCTCTTTTTTGGAGTTTTCATTTTGTTTAATGGAGCTTGTCGTCGGTGGGGAGTCAAAAGGTCGTATCTAGATTTTGCGAAATTGTTCAGGAGACTATATATATGTAACCATTTAAACAATATGTAACTATATCCGCACATATCAAGCTCAACATCTAGTGGAGAAATAAAGAGTAAAATCTAGTTATTTGCAGTTTTATACAACAAAGGCATATCTCAAGACGATATTTACCATTACCTGCTTCAATTTCAGAGATTTCACACAGTAGAACCCAACAATAATTTCTTTAATACGTATTTAACCATATTTCGTTTGATTGTTATGCTTTGGTTAGACACAAAGTTCGATTTAATTAAGAAAATATGACATTTTCACTCTCTCTCCATTTATTTGGAACACTCCACATACGACATTTATCTATAAAACCTCTTTTTATTGGGGGGGGGGGGGGTGGGATGGGATGGCCGAGTGGTCTAGAGTGCCACGCTTCGACCTCTAGCTGGCCGGTCACCCCTGGCTTGCGGCTGTGGTTTCGATCCCGGGTGTGAGCGTATGTGGCCTGGGGATAGGGGCGCCTTCTCAACCTCGTGGGTTTCCTCCGGGCACCCCGGTTTCCTCCCACTGCTAAAGACCCCTACGCGCAAGCGATTTATTGAAATAAAATTGAAACCATATGTTAGTCCCCAAATGACCTGGTTTGTGTCGAGTGGACGTTGAACCCCATTTCTCTCTCTCTCTCTCTTTTTATTGGCTTATAAATACGACAACCAGGTAAAAAGATGGGCAAGAAAATTCTCATTCTCAGGAAGAAAAAAGGTGAACCTTGCAAAATATGCCAGATACGAACTTTTGACACCCCACCGACGTTGTATTACTACTGACCCGGGACAGTAAAGCGCACTGGATTCTTTATGGCGGTCGCCGGATTTATTCACTTGATTCGTTGCTAACTTTGTGTTAATTGCTTGCAATGTCCGTGCATTGTATGTCCTGCCCCTGTCCGCTGGTTTGTCCCAATGACCCCCGTTTGTGTGTGGAACTGTTCTTCTGCACTAAGACTTACTAATAGTGTTGTATTAAGTAAAATTTACTCACTTTTTAATTCGTATATTTTCAGAATGAAGACCCAACTAATCAAGATATAAAATGGCCAAAATTACCCTTTCACTGTTTATGGTTCTGAGTATTACGCAGACAATTTCCCAAAATACCCCCCAAAGAGTGTATGATGTGCTATGGCCAAATGGAACAACGATAAAATTTTCTTATGACTTTAAAAAGGAATCCGAATGTATTTATGACAGTGTACGCGACAATTTAATTTGCATGAGAAACTATGGATACAGTGATGTGACTTCAAGATGGAGCTACAGCCAAGATGAGATCAAATATCTGTCAGTGAAGTGCATGGAGCAAGCAGTGTTTACAAATCATAAACATGCCTGTTTGTGCAAGAATGGAGCACTGGCTGCCAATCCTGGACAGAATAAACAGAGAGATGGGTTTACCTATTGCCAAATTGGTAAAGTTTATTCCAGATTATTCGAAAAATTAATAAATGTTGAGTTAATCGATCTATCCAACAACCTCATAACAGAGCTTCCAATGACACTGTTCTATAAACTGAAATCTTTACGATTCTTAAATTTATCAAATAACCCATTAAGACGGATAACAACTGGACTATTGTGTGGACTGCAAAACTTGAAAATTCTTGTGCTTCAAAAACTGTCGTTGGAATTATTCCCCTGGAACATATTTTCTTGTAATAGTGATTCAACATCAAACGTACAGGTGATTGATTTGAGTAACTCACATATTTCTGAGATACCAGATCAATCATTCCGCAACATCCCAGGTCTCCTGTTTCTTAATCTTACCAATAATTTACTCAAAAGTTTACCCCCAACACCATTCATCGAAGCAACATCTTTACTTTATTTGGATCTCTCGGAGAACTTCATTTCTGATATTAATGACGATTTTTGTGCTGGTTTAGAATCATTACAAAACTTATACCTCAAAGGAAACAGTTTCCAAATAACAGACATTTCACCATTGGCAAAATGCAGTCAGTTAAGGTTTATTGACTTGTCTAAGAATAGGATTGATGACTTGACGACACAGACCGAAGCCAACCCATCTGTAACGTATCTGAATCTCTCTGACAATGATTTGGAAGTGATACCACAGTCCTTATTTTCCAACAGATATCCGAACCTCCGTTTCTTGGACATAAGCAACAACGATATCAAAGCAATACACGCACACGCATTCAGTGGTCTAGAAAATTTGAAACATTTGAACTTAAGTTGGAACAGAATCAAGATTAAGTCCAACGAATTTTATGGCAACTTAAATGACCTAACAAACATCGAAACTTTAGATCTTGGAAATAACATGTTGACAAATCTCGAGGATTATCTATTCGGCAATTTGACAAAATTGAAGCACCTTCATTTAGATAATAACCATATCTCAAATATAACCTCAGACGCTTTTGCCGAATTCAGGAGTCTTTTAACTCTTAATCTGGAAAACAACCACATTTACCATTTTAATGACAGCGTCTTTGAGAACTTGATCTCTTTGCGAATGTTAAATTTATCCAGGAATAACATTGATACCATTAGATATTGCAAATTTCCTTTGAGCTTAGAAAAGCTAGACATTTCCTTCAACAGGATCGTTGATTTCCCAGAGCGTCTTCTTTATGTGAAACAATTGATCTTAACTAACAATAGGATCACTCATATCCCTAGTGGCTCGTTTTCCCAAATGCCTTCACTGGAAGTTCTGTCATTGCAAAACAATAGAATAACCAGTTTGGAAAATTTTATGTTTTCCGGATTAGGCAATTTAAATTTATTGGATATCAGTAATAATTTCATAGATGACATTGACAGTTCAGATGCTTTCAGCGGATTGGATAGCTTGCGTATATTGGATCTGAGGGACAACAAGATCAATCGACTGGATGGTTTGTTTAGAAACAGCTCTTTGAACTCGCTCGCCGAACTCCGTGTCTCAAACAACCCAATTGGTCTATTGACACACGCGCTAAATCCAGATGGACAGAAGAAAATGCTCCAGAAATTCTACTGTAAAAACTGCAAAATAAACCATACTAGTAGTGATGTATTTGCTAACATGACGCATCTTCACACTGTCGATCTGTCGAAAAACCGCATCACTTCATTCGCGCCTTTCTTTTGCAATGACGAGACTGTCTTTAATCTTTTGGAAAACCCAACAGTTTGTACTTGCCAAATGAAATGGCTGAAGGAGAAAAGCTTCGATGGAAGATTAATTCGATCAAACAACTATCGGATTCAAGCTTGCATAGTTTATCCCAAGATTGGAGAAATGGCCATCAAAGGAGTGCCCAAAGAACTATTTCTGTGTTCAATTTCAAACTGCACGGATAGATGTAGATGCTATTCACGAGAGGAAGATAGCACACCGGAAACTATTATATGTTCCCATGATAAGCTTAAAACAGTTCCCAGTCGTCTTCCAACTTCGGTAAAAGTCGTATACTTAGATGGGAACAATTTTTGGAATGCAGGTCACCTTCAAATAATTGCAGATTCCGAGATAGATGCTGAAGAGATATATTTAAACAGTAGTCGAATTGCTGGAATAAGTAGTAATACATTTTCGAACATGCCCTTGCTAAAGATAATTGATTTAAGTAAGAATTATATCCATGGTTTACCTGTCGACGTTTTCAAATATCTAAAGTACTTGAAAGAAGTGCACTTAAAAAACAATCAAATTAGATACATAGAACCTGGTTTATTTCGGGGATTAGGAAATCTTCAGATAATTGATATACGCTCTAATGACATCGAACATTTACTTTCAGACACCTTATCCGAAATTTCAGATATTTCCGAGTTCAGATGGATACACCTTTCGAATAATCCATGGAAGTGTGACTGTACAAATAAACAATTTAGAGAGTGGATTATTTCCCATAGAAGTAGAATTTATGACAGAAAAAAATTGTACTGTGGTCATACTGAAATAATTCGACAGAACCCCGAGATGTTTGTGTGCAGGAACCCAGTGTTTCTTATAATTGGTGTGTCGGTTGCCGGCTCGTGTTTCATCCTATTTGTCATTACGTTGGGTTTCTTTATTTTCTGCTTTCGCCGAAACTTAATCGCACTTGGTTACTCAAGATTAAAAATAGCCAGGTTTCATAGTTCTAAAACGTTCGCCATACCCCGTCGATATCTCTATGACATGGTTATCATTTACGACGAAATGGACTTGAAATGTAAATGGTGGGTTAATAAAACACTATTCCCGCGCTTAACTCAGCAGAACTGGCGCTTCAAGGTGTACATTGCTAATGTTGAAAATTGCTCTGATGATGACTTCCTGCATGAGGTCAAACATAAAATTCACCAAAGCCAATCCACCTTTTTTCTTATATCCAAGAATTTTACGCGCAGCTATATTTGTATGAGTAGTTTCAGGTATGCTAACTCAGAGTCAACAACATTGGGTCACAAGATACTGATTATGGAATGGGGTGAGTTCACAAAAGAAGTTCTGGAGTCGGAAATTAAAGAATATATCAAAAGAAGAGACTATTTAAAGGTGACAGAACGTTTTGTTATCGATAAACTGATTTGTTTAATGCCCACTCCATATTCGGATAAAATTAACCAAATTGTATCTAGGAATAATGATCATCAACGTGTCAGTGTATCTGGTTCATTAAACAACCTAATCCTTAATACGTCTTTTGATTCGGTTCAGTCGCAGTAGCTCAAAAGAACAGAAACATGTGTTACGTTAATATGCAAACTGACAAAGTGAGTCAGGATGCTGACAATTTGTGTTTGTGTTTATGACTGTGTTTTTTTCTACTGTACATAAAGGTGACCTTTGGTATAGTTTGAAGATTTAGGTTAACTCTGATTTAGTACCGTCGAGCCATAAACATGTAAATGATATCCAGATCAGAAGAATTGAAAGATTGTCAAACCGTACAATAAACTATTCTCGAACGAACACGCACACTACTTTTAATGGGGTACAGCGCGCCCATTTTATGACTGAAAGAGGTGTGTTTTATTTTAAACGTTTACTCAAAATAAATGACAAATTTTTCATTGAAAGTACTTTTGTATAAAGCAAATTTACCAAGCTTTGCTATAGTGGATATGTGTTAACAGACGGATATACACACTGACATGACAATAAGACCCATCCCTGAGATAATGATGACAGAAAGGTGACATGTTAGGATTGATGTAGTAAAGTCAGTGTACATTTCTTCTGACTCTTACGAACATAATTAATTATGCGAAACCATAAAACAAGATATATATTTAAAAAGGGTATAAAAACGAACGAAAGCTTGATAAATGTGTCATATCTGTCAGTTTATTCGTCAGTAAAATGGGCAACTAGATTCTTGTGTTTGTGTATTTTGATAACTACGTGTATATAACTAACACCAAAGACTCGTGTACACTATTTACTCCATTGTCAAATTGTTATATATTCATATATCATGAAGAATGTAGAATAGAATCTCATATATTTGTATTTAGTGCATTAAAACTACTGTATATTTTAGTGTATCAAAACAGACTTTCTTTTTATGCAGAGCAATCGCCGTCGGATTAAGACTATAATAGTTCCCATGTTTATAGCAACTCTCCCTTACTACATTTTCCCCACGTTTGCATGATGTTTTGGCCCAGAATGGAAGAGGAGTGTTTGGATTTATCTTTTTAGCAAGGTTTTGGTGAATATTCATGAATTTGAGGCGGTAGGATCACGGATCGGGGAAATCGCATACTAAAATGCAGCCACTGCCTATAAAATCCTTGACCAGGGATATTAATACTACGAGATGGCTAACCCTCTTTAATATTTTTATCTAACGATTATGACATATTGAGTTATTTGTATTTATAGGTCAGTGGAGAGAAAATAACTAGTCTGAGCCCACATTTCACGCAGCAATTACTGCAAGTTTGATTACCTCCCTTATATGGTGATTTAAGATTGATATGAAATATATTTTAACACCACCACCCGTCCACCCCCTCCAATTACAATAACCCCAGAGCGAAAATTTCTCGTCGTTCCCACATTGAGGCCAGGCAAACTATGCCTTTAGAGCAGACTATTTATAATTATCTTTGTATTTTAAAGAGAATTTGGAATCTTCCACGGCCTAAGCCACCAAATGTACACCAGAATTGTATAATTCACATTTAATTAGGCGAGGGGACGGAGCGATCCCAAGCTTCTGTGTGCCAGGGCGTAGAATCACCTTCCCAATCCCGATTTATTCCCACTGCTAAAGACCACTAAATAAAATTGAAGGGTGCATACGCCACTATTGTGTTGATGACTTGAGGTGCAATTTTGTCACAGGTCGGAACATTTTGCAATATTTTACCTGTGGAATATTTTAGCTATTTATACACGAAAGAATATAATAATATCTTTATAAGAAAATGAAATGAAATGGGATTTAACGTCCTACTTTTTTTTTTACCCCATTCGTGTTAGTCAGTAGGCTACGGGTACACGCCATGAAGAATGCTGAGAGGAAGATTGCTTCCCTACAGCGACACTATACGATCTACGCTTAGTTCGAATTTCAACTCCTAATGTTTTTTACGTGCATGAACGTGTAGAGTTTTTTTTTGGGGTTCCATCCGAAAAGCTAGCCCTTGCCACACGGGCCCTTTGTTCTGCACCATTGCTATACATTGGTTGACAAAAGAAAATCTAACCCGTAAACGGTCGTTACCTTTTGTCATTTTTATACGCCCACATTTTCATGTGGACGTATATTGTCGTCGCCCCTGTTCGTCCGTCCGTCCACAATTGTTTGTGAACAGTCTACAGGTCACATTTTTTATCCGATTTCAATGAAACTTAAAATATAAGTTTATCACCCTAAGATCTCGGTTCCTTTCGATATTGGCATGTATCGGACCGTAACTTCATGGGTTATGGCCCCTGATTGTTCAAAAAATCACGTTTTTTAGCTTGTGAACAGTGTAGAGGTCACAATTTTGAACCGATTTGGATGAAACTTGAAATGCATATTTATAACCCAAAGATCTTGGTTCCTTTCGATCGTAACTTCCTGAATTATGACCCGTGATTGTCCGAAAAATCACCCTTTTTAGCTTGTGGTCCCTCTGGACGTCAAAATTGTTATCCGATTTAAAAAACCGTTTGATTATATCACCGCTCCATGCTTATGAAGGTTGAGTTCGAATTTCGTGAAAATCGGACCAAAATTGACGGACAAAATGGCCGCCGTTTGTACGCGAATAGTGTGAAAATATGTTATATCAAGGTTGTGGACCTTATAGAGGTCACAATTTTGAACCGATTTTGATGAAACCTGACATGTATGTTTATAACCCAAAGATCTTGGTTCCTTTCGATATTTGCGCCCGTCGGATCGTAACTTCCTGAATTATGGCCCCTGATTGTCCGAAAAATCGCCCTTTTTAGCTTGTGGTTCCTCTGGAGGTCAAAATTGTTATCAGATTTAAAAAACCGTTTGACTATATCACCGTTCCATGGTTATGAAGGTTGAGTTTGGACTTCGTGAAAATCGGACCAAAATTGACGGACAAAATGGCCGCCGTTTGTACGCGAATAGTGTGAAAATATGTTATATCACGGTTGTGGACCTTATAGAGGTCACAATTTTGAACCGATTTTGATGAAACTTGACATGTATGTTTATAACCCAAAGATCTTGGTTCCTTTCGATATTTGCGCCCATCGAATCATAATTTCCTGAATTATTTCCCCGGATTGTCCGAAAAATCGCTTTTATTAGCTTTTGGTCCATCTGGAGGTCAAAATTATTATCCGATTTAAAAACGTTTGATTATGTCACCGTTACATGGTAATGAACGGAGAGTTTGAATTTCGGGAAAATCGGACTAGAATTGACGGACAAAATGGCCGCCATTTGTACACGAATAGTGTGAAAATATGTTATATCAAGGTTGTGGACCCTATAGAGGTCACAATTTTGATCCGATTTTGATGAAACTTGATATGTATGTTTATAACCCAAAGATCTTGGTTCCTTTCGATATTTGCACCCATCAGATCATACCTTCCTGAATTATGTCCCCTGATTGTCCGAAAAATTGCTTTTGTTAGCTTGTGGTCCCTCTGGAGGTCAAAATTATTATCCGATTTAAAAAAACGTTTGATTATATCACGGTTTCATGGAAATGAAGAGAGAAATTGAATTTCGTGAAAATCGGACAAGAGTTGACGGATAAAATGGCCGCCGTCTGTACGCGAATTGTGTGAAAATATGTTATATCAAGGTTGTGGACCCTATAGAGGTCACAATTTTGAACTGATTTTGATGAAACTTGAAATACATGTTTATAACCTAATGATCTTGGTTCCATTGCATACTTGACCATATCGGATCGTAACTTCCTGAATTATGGCCCCTGATTGTACGAAAAATCTCCCTTTTTAGCTTGTGGTCCCTCTGGAGGTCACATTTATTACCGGTATCTGATTAAGAAAACGTTTGATTATATCACAGTTACACCGTAGTTATGGGTGAGTTTGAATTATGATTTTCTGATGATTACTTAAAATGCAACAACTCTTGTTGACTGCCCGGACGATTTGGCTGCTGTGTGGGCGTATGTTTCGTTGCCTGGCAACCTATTTTTTCAAAACCGATGGGACAAATTTCGTTTTAGTATTAAATGCATTTGATTGTGACTTAAAGTTAATCAGGCTGATTATATTGAATTTTATTTTATGAACCGCAGTACACAAAGAAAGAAAGAAATTGGGTTTAACACTTTAACGCCCACTCGACACAAACCATGTCATTTCGAAATAAGCTTCAATTTTATTTCAATAATTAATTTTGGCAGTGGCAGAAACTTAAGGAACTGGAGAAAACCCACGAAGTTGGACAGGCAACCCACTTGGCTGGACGTCCCGTGTTCGATCCCTGCGTTGGCCGAGAAATTACTTTTAGAGTTTTAACCCTTACCCACTTTGTAGATTATACCAAAATGACCCCCCACCCCCAACAAAACAATAAAAACAAAAAAAACCCCAACAAACTTATCGTTCGACCAGTTGTATACACATCGTGCCATCAGGAACTGCAATTCTAGAATATTTTTTTTTCAAGTGACTGTAAATTTGAACAATCCATTGAAACAAAATATAATTACAACCATTATTTCGAAGTTAATGGGTAGAATAGTTTTATTTATTTACGCCTAATATAATCCATTTCCATAATTTATAATTTCAATGAAGCTACAAAATATAAATATTCAATCTTAACGAATTGCTCTCATTAATATTTGCTTTCAGTCAGATATTGATAAGTAAATGACCCCCCAGGCATTATTTTTATACGGAAATTCATGAACATATAACATGTCGATGTAAAAAAAAATATATAACAAAATCATTCATGTGACTTTGTATGCTGTGGGGCAATTACATATCTACACTCAGTGATTTACATTTACCAAGACAATTAATAATGTTGTTCAACCAGTCGTACCAGTTGGGGGTTTTCTTGAAAAATCCGTGGCAATCCTTTTAGATAGAGCTTAACATAGTATACCACCAAAAATTCTTCTATTTGAATACCGCGGGGCAATCAAAAACAGACAACGGGTGAGGTGTTTATAATTGAATTTTGTATAGTTTATTTATTACATTTAATAGTAATGTATCCATAAAAAACTAAATTGATCCATAATTAATTGGTTGTACTTATTTATAAAGCTATATATAAGTAACCAATTTACTTGACGTGTTATTTAATAAAACCAAACCGTAACTTTTATGCTATTTTCTCATTGTCGTTTGATTTTACACAAGTCATTGAAACTAGACAGTTGGGGTACTCGTGGCTCCAGAACTAATACCCGGTCTCGCCTGTCAAGCACGAACAACTGAAATCTTGACAAATATATAGTTAGTTTAGGGGTTTTGTACGAGTAAATTTATCCGATTGATAGAATCGTGGGTATATAATAAATCCCTTAACAACATGAATAGGCAAGTCAGTCATAATGATAGCCCCATACAGGTTTATTCGTGAAAGAAAACAAGTCAGGTTTGTCACGACAGTTGACACCGTCGTAAAGTGCCTTTGACCAGGGCGAAGATATACGAGGTCTTGACGTTAGAGGCTAGGTGTGTCACGGGTCAACGGATGAGATAATGATCTGGTTGGATCAACTGCGGGGGAATTCATCGACATCTCCCCAGACAAGTCAAACCTTTGACATATCGAAAGCTATAATGTAAGAAAAACATGTGAATAGATTTTACTCACAGGATCAAAGAAGCCAAGGATGCTAGCGGAACGTCATCAATCAGGTGTCAAATGTTATGTACGTGTCCGTCCACTGAAAAGCATATCTTTGTGTAACCGTGCGAAATATTTTTTTCTGAATGTTTAACTGACTAACTAACTTGAATCTATTTTAACTACAGAGAATCAGTGTATCTTGAAAGATAATAGATGGCCATAAGAGTTAATGTCATTTTGATAACTTAAGGAATGTTGTTATTTGGAATAATAGGATTATAATTTAATCTCGTGGTGGGTATGCTATTATTTAGTTCATGACAAGTTGTTTAGATACAATATTATGACGGATATCAACAGTGTGAACTAAAGCTGTTGAATGATTGTTATGGAACTGGCAATGGCTGTGTAGTTCATGCAGATGTGTTTGTTTATTAATGGTCACTGATATCTATGCAATTAGGATATCGTATTAAGCGTGTTCCATGAATATTTGAAGAAGCATGATACGAACTTGATACGACGATTATAGTTAGGAAGCAACTACACAATGGATCCAGAAGCAATGTTCGGTAAGTAGAACTGATCGGTGCGGGTTTTCTTCTCTGTTGTGGAATAGTTTGCACCGAGATTGGAATGAATGACATGACGTTTGATGTTCTATTTGTCTGGACTTACCGTTATACGGTGGTGGCTCGCTACCCAAGATGCCCCGTGTTTCTTGTGTTGGCTGAGAAAGTTTATCGGAACTTTTACTTGTTAGCGGTACAAGGCGGGGGAATCTAACAGGGCAGCGTATAGTCTGTGTACACGCTGGCATGCATAACATACTATAGACTTTTGGCAAGTGGAATTTTCCGCATCCGTATCACGTATCCGTATCGCCACGTGATACGTTGCGTCAATGTAGTTTTAGAGTTTTGGCAGACTTTCGCGCCGTGTACATATGGGTAGCTGAGCTGAGCTTAGTTCTACATGTAATACAGCATGGTGTCAGTTATCTACCAATACCAACACCAGTACTAGTCAAGTGCCTAGCCTACAAATTCCTGAGTGGAATAGAGTCGCTCGACAGTGGCTGAGCTATTTAAAATTTAAAAAGAAATTTAGTGTCGAATCACCTCCCTAAATTTAGCACGTAGATCAACCAGCATGCAGGTTGACAGACAGACGGGAAAATATGAAAATTCTGCGAAAATCTAATCAAAAGTAATCATTAAATTCCTGTCTTTATCATGGTTAAAATCGCATCAAATATACATCTTCGTGTTCTAGGGTACACATAGATTCATAAAAACACTATGACACAACATTTCAACGTCTAAAAGCAGCAAAAAGTACGGTTAAAAGACGACGATTTTATACGGACCTTTTCCGTATGAAAGCTGTTCTATACGTGCTGCCGTATTCGTGTGCAGTATCACGTATGAGAAGTACACAAACATTGTTGACGTCACACACAAAATCTATACGGATACGCGATACGGACCAGAAATTTACGCTTGCCAAAAGTCTCTACTGTATGGCGTATTGCCACCTCCGTACCCACTGAGTCACCGCAACTCCCTACTTCGATATTGGAGATAAATTTGCAAGGAAAGACACGACCTCTTTGGCTGAAATGTGAATTAAATGGTTGATTCGATTAAATTTGATTTAGATAATATCGAACACGGTTTACAGATTAAACCAACTTGAGTTAAAACCACGTTTGTGTTAAATGTTTAAAAAAAACCCAACTTAATCATATCGATATTTCATCATTACTGCGGATCGAAATAACATTAGATCAACCCATTAAATGCAGAATTGTTGTGTTTGTGAAATAATTTACACGGTGAAATAGATCCTATTTTAAGATTTCGATTCTAAGCTGGTCACAGGTATTGTAAATTGTCAAAGCATAACACGTGTCTATGTTGTTTGAATTATTGAAAAGAATCTAAAGACGTATAATATCAATAATCTGTATATGAGTGTATATTTATTTCTTTGAAGTTGACTTAGTTAGATTATGTTTAGTATATATAATTATAATAAAGGTGTTACTATTTTCTGCTGTTAGTTGTGAAATCAACATATGGTATAATATTGCTATAGCTTTATTGTACGTATCGATGGTTAAATTATTTTGTAATTTTGGTGTGTTTTAGATAAACTGACTATGTTGTCATTGCAACAAAGATATAGAGATAACGAAACCCCACATTCGCATGCCACATCTTCGACTAGTTCATCAGATGATTTGGATAGTATCGTCAGAGAATTTAAGATTGATGATACTATATCCGAAAGTTTTGCAAGTGACATGGAGACAGAAGCTCACGGAAAGGTATGGTATCTATATTTTTGGTACATCTATAGAAATGATATGAAAAGAAATTGTGTTTAACGTTCACTTTTCTATCAAGGGTTATTTTACGAGTATGAACACGGGACCTCGGTTTACGGTCCATTCGAACGACCAGACACTTTTTCTTGCCAGGTCCCTCGTCTTGCCCCACTGACAAGCCGAAACCACACCGGAATTCTCGAGATCCCCCTGGTTAGTGAGCACGTGCCCAACTCACTGAGCCACATATGCACATCAGATTATATAAAACCCTGCTGTTAAATATGTAAATATATATAGATATAATCTACGGGATTGACATTAGGTCGAATTAAATCAACCGAACCCATCCTAGTTTTGGCAGCACCCCATTCGAATGAGTATGTGCATAGATGTAACAACCTCTTTTAATTAGATTATAATATATTCATGGTCTACACCATATTTTAAACAGTTTCCTAATAGCGTCTTTGACATCATTACGTCAGTTAAGGCGACGGTATGTAAATCAAAATTATAGCCATTTCCCTGCAAAATCGAAATGATTTGTAGTTCAGATGGCCTGTACTTTTCAGATAAAAAAGAAGAAAACGTCATCATCAAAAAATAAAAGTAAAACAGGTCAGGATTCAAGCAAAGACAGAAATAGCACAAGAAAAGCTATCAGTGATTTGTTTAAGAGAAGAACTAAGGAACAGAGAGTGCCGGAAATAGACAATTATACCGAAGGTGCTTCTGAAGGTACCAGCGATCATTTATCGGTGCCAAAGACCTCTGGAACCAACACAGAGGAGAATATATATTGTGATATGCAATCGTTTCTACCACTGTCATTGAGAGTATGTAATGAAGTCGACAATGTAGAATACCTGAAGGCTGGGAATGAAATATTAGAGGAACTTTTAAGAGAAGAAGATCAAAGTGATTATGTGCTGCCAACTCAGCCTGAACCTTTCGATATAATAATGAATTTAATTAGAAAAGGCCAGTTTCAGAAAATGGTAAGTGGTAATTATGACTTAATAATGGTTAAATCTATTTGATAATGCCAACTTCAAGTTTGGTCAAATTCAGGAGATGTAAACAGGGCTAGCCTTAATCCCTAATTTACCCCTAACGCGTACTTTTATCCTAACCTGCGATTTAGCCAACAATCGCATACATCTCAGCGACCTTTTTTCTAGAATTTGTAATGAAATGAAATGGGGTTTAACGTCCTAATCTTCTGCACCTGACCTGGGCTAATGGAAGACGGGCATACGCCATACAGTGTGCTATGAGGGACATTTTGCCCGGGCAGCAGCGCTACGGCCTACTCTTATATCGAATTCCAACTGCCAAGGGATCTTTTACGTGCACTCCAATGTGTACACGGGACCTCGGTTTTTCGTCCCATCGGAACGACTAGGCAGCTGTTCTTGTCAGGCCCTCCTTCTGCATCACTGACAAGGGGAAACCACGCCGGAAAATCGAGATGAACTTTCTCGGCCAATACAGGGATCGAACACCCGACCTCCAGGCTAACGAGCCCGAGAATTTTTAAGTCTTTGTTCTTCCATTATTGAATGAAAACTTTGTTATTTCCTTTCCGATTGATATTAATTAGATATTTAGGGAAAATTAGTTTCGTTTTGTCTAAATCTAATCCTAGCTGCTTTTTACTATTTTTCAACTGATAAAATCCTTTTCAACGGAAATACAAGTCCTACCGTGAACGAGACGAGCACGATTGGAGTTGCTTCCCCTGTAATAGTATTAGTCCTCAGTTCTTCCCAGTCTTCCCAGACCCCCTTTGCAAACCGAACTACAATCTTTTTTTGTGGTATTGCTATCACTTTCATACTTTTACATATCATCTCTTAACAAGAGCATTATATTGCTGCCTTTTCGACATTTCTCTCGAAGAGGTTAAGCGATAAAATGAATCAGTGGGCCATTGCTTAACTGGTGTTGTCACTCAAAAATAGCCCGAGTATCATCCTATGACATTGTGCACAGCAGAAAGTAATAATGAATCGCATCGAGTTTCTTAGAAATGTAACTATTTAATTTTATAGTCGCTTTCACGACCCAAGGCCCAGGAACATCCAATGCAAGACTGTTATAATTTATTATTGTAAAAAAAACCCAATAGACCACCGCTATTCACCAAATGAAAGCCACATTCTTATAAGGAATCTGAAGCAGTAGGCTCTTGTGGCAGCGCGAGCAATTTTGGAATTATGGCATACTTTAGAGTGGATCTGGAGTATTCCAGAGTCTCATCCGGGGAGGAGGAAGAGAGTACTCAGGCTTGGAATTCAGCTAGCCTGTCCATGAACACGATAAACTCTGGACAAAAGAAAACAAACAGCTATACTACTGCATACATTTCTAGGTCACACTGTACATCTACTATTTTTCAAGGATAGCTAATTCTGTACTGCGATTCTTTTAGCTAATAATGTACCAATAATATATACACTAAAATCTCATTTTGAAATCGGAATGTAACTCATGGTATTCTTTGATTTT
This sequence comes from Patella ulyssiponensis, assembly GCA_963678685.1. Taxonomy (NCBI): domain Eukaryota; kingdom Metazoa; phylum Mollusca; class Gastropoda; family Patellidae; genus Patella; species Patella ulyssiponensis. Next base: position 47,064,445 of record OY783229.1, on the reverse strand, counting down.
GGACGTGAACGCCCTAGCTTTGTTACACGTGTGATGTCTACCCACATGCTCTCTGAAATAGTACTTAACAATATCCGCATAACCTACACTGCTTCTTTATTTGTATGAGTCAGGACCAGGATTCCGCCCCTAAGCATCCACGCTTTTCTATAGAAACCTTACACCCAACTAATTCATTTATGATCGACACGAAACTTTGCTTGCTTGTTCCTTGGGCAATTTCGCATCGATTGATGGGCGTCGACTTTTATACAACGTCATAATTCCTGGTTCATGCAGTGGAGTAAAAAAATTCAGGAGTGGCACATTATTAATCAAAATATGCCCTACCTACTTCTTGGATATTTAATTCTTGCTAATCATATCCAGACCTTCTATAACTGTTTAATAGATTAGGTCCGAAGATCAGGGGAAAAATCGGTCGATCTTTCCTGTTTTCTCCACTTGTCAGATTAGCCACAGGCGGATCATTATACACCATGGATAATACAATGTTCAGTTTAAATAGGTACATTAAATGACAGACTGGAAAAAATGGGTTTTAAGATTGGAAGAAATATTCTAACCCTTAGGCCATCCATCATTTATTTTATTCTCATTAAACCATGTGTTGTTGACAGCCCATTTCCTTGGCCAATTGACCAAGTTATGGAAGAGGATGACAATAATTTATTAATGTTTGTTTGCCTTTTTTTGTTACCCTTTCATAGAAGCAGGAATTAGAGAAGTTATCGAGTACCAGATTGGTTGATTACACCACGCAAAACAACCTACTGCATCAGTGTGTCCTAGAAAACATTACAAATGGTGTCTCTGTCCTTGCAGCAGTGAACCAATATTTGTTGCTGGAAAAGAATGCTGATGAGTTAACCCCCGCACTGCTCGCCATTAAGGTTTGTGCACTTTGTTTGCTCTTGAGATTATTTTGTATTAAGACGCTTTTAGACGTATTCTTCTAAGTCACCACACACAGGAAGTGGTGTTAATATGATTTAGATGAAAAAGGAAACACACCTGTATGATGTGAATTTAGTTTATATAAGCGCATGTTTCAAGACGCGTCCTGTTCTATTAGCGTGTTCAGTAATACTATTAAATATTAAAGGAATTCTTACACGGCAAATAATTCTGAGCTTGCAACAGGAACAACCTGATACACTGTGCTATTTAATTAATGAAGGTTTGTGTGAAGAGGAGTATCCAAATTATGGCTTAAAAACGTTTACATTTTGTATTGGGTTACCTTACAGACCTTGTGCTATTCTTTTGCGCATTTGGACAAATTTTGAATTAACCAATTTTTATATAAGGTCTGGGATCTCCCTTCAATTTTCTTAATATAAAAGGAATCAGTTCTGCGAAAGAAAGATAAAGACTCCTTGTCATTTTGTTAATTCCCCACCTTTAAGATGCCAGGTTTTCCTAAATTAACCAAAAGCAGTCGGAGCTGAAAAAAAAACCCAAAACAAGAACAAACCACCAAGGTATCTCTGCCCTAATATTATGACAAACATTCAAAACTTTGCGCGTTATAAATAAAGGCTGAAGGAACATGAGGGAGCCAAAAAAAGCCAACAACAGAAAAAGCAAACAGATTTTATATTCACAACTGTTCTACTGAAAAAACGAATAAAAAAAACCCCAAATTATTACAACGACCACATTAATTAGTTAAGAGAACTATCTAACAGGATGGCATGAGGTATCGGGTGTTCTAGTTCCAAAACGAGTCGGCCCACTGGGCAAAATCCAATATTGTCCTTTAAAGACTACACCCGAACAAAAAAGTGTTGCTTTAATCCCCAGTCACAGATGTAGTGGAACTGGAAAGGAAATTATATGCTACGATCTTTATAATACATGTCTACATTGTAGTATGGTCATAATTATATTGTCGCCACTCATATACTTATCCGCCTTTCCACCCGTCGTCCTCATTTCTTTTGTGTACACATAATATTTTTAACTTTGATAAATATCATTTATTTAACTGAGACGAAGAAGTCTTGTGAGATCCGCATAGTTCCCATAACACATTTCTGCCTTGCCTAATCATTGTTAGAATTCTTTCTGACTTGCTGTTTTCGCGGTTTGACTCGCCCCACCCTCTCCCCATCCCTCCCTCCCGCGTCGTTTTTGTTCGATGTCTCATTCGGAATTTCCTATTTATTTATATGACAAGACGACATCCAATTTTCGATGCCATCGGTTGCTAGATTAGAATGGTTCGATCATTTAATGATTTAATTTAAAAATGGAGAAGCGAGGCTATGGCTCGAATAGGCTATTCAAGCACCGGGGTTACGATGATAAACAAAAGATCTACAAATCTCATCAAAACTACAAAAAAGTGATAACAGAAGTAATTTGAATGACATTTTAGATATATTCATTTTGCATTTTTTTTTAACTATTGTAACAAGAGCGATAAGCTCTGTATCTAAATCTTATATAATGACAATGCTTGTTTATGTCTATGGTTTCGTAACTAATTAAAATGATATCAATCCAAACGAGGTGCCAACTCAATCCTCGGCACCTGTTTTCTCTTAGATTATAATTTAAGAGATAATAAACATTGATTGATTGTCATGTTGATTAAATTTTTGAAGATGTTTCACAAAGAAACATACATTTTCTAATTACTTTTCATTTGGCTCAGAAGAGAAAATTCTATTGGTTGTGTTTTATTGCCTTGGCAACGCGGCTTTGTTATTTACTTTAACGGACATAACATTAAATCTTTGTGACGCACAACGGCCATGTTCAATATCAGAAATGACGTGCATTAATTCTCCATTTCTGTTCATTTTCTAAAATAATGAAATTTGACAGAGACTCGCTCAGAGTACGTTCGAGTTATTTGGTTTTGCACGCCATGACTTATTTAGCATTAAGAAAACCGAAAATGTTATTTATTATTGTTGTTGTAACAACATGAACTAAGAAGTCCATAAAGGTGTAATTAGTACACACGGTTATGTTGTCAAGACAAATGAACAAACATGATATTATGTAATAGGTTACTGCGTTTATTCTTGATATTGTCGTCTAGGATGTGCTGTCATACTTGACACTGAATCCAAATAATAATAGAAATATCTTTAGCACGAGCACATACTGCCAGTTTAAAAGAGCCAAGGTTGCGAATGCTTGGAATTTCTAGTTCCCCATCGTAATCCCAGAAGTTTATATTCATTACGTAGCAATGAAAGCAATGAAAATATTTGTTTTTATTAATAAAATTCCAATATAAAATTCGCTATAATAGGATTCTCGCAACTGAATGTATTATGTTTCACGAACAACTAGTTCGGTATATCGTCTCAAATTGGACAATTTATTGTGAAACAGATGATAAATATATGAAGACTGAATGTCTGAATGTTGAAACCATTGGGAATTTCTAAAGTGTTTCTGGATATATATTCATCTGAATAATATTACCATCATTTTAAAACGTTTTTTTTGAAAAAATATTTTGTAACAGGTAGACCATGTATCCTGTCTCAAGGCAATGGTAGATTATCTGATAGAAGATAGAGATCATTATACATCATTGATTTTCTTAGCTGTTGAACGAGACCAGGTAATGGAATAACTCGGTTAATCACTGATAATAACCGTCCTAAGATACAGGATTACACAGCTCTCATCTTTTGTTAGTACTATAATAATATTATAAATTTAACCATAAATAGATACACAGTAACGGCAGAGTACTGTTATTCACGATCCTAGAGGAAACACATCTGCTATGCCAATAGGATTTAAGAACAGTCCATATTACTATGATTCGTGTTTTTGATACATTCTTTAAAATACTTTTTTGATTTTCCCTCAGATTGGTCATTGGAACAAACGCTTTATTGTCAGGACTATAGTTTTGTCGCATCGTCCAATGGGTGTCTTAAGGGTTAACCGCACTAGATGAGACTGTTTTTCTATTATGAATTTCCGAGTCATTTCGAATGCGCAACGCTAAGCAAGTTGGTGATGCTGGATTCCTTTACCACAAACTCGCCTATGCCTGACCCAGTCGTAAAGTGAAATGTTAGTGAGGTTCCGTTCGATTCAAAACGAATTTCTACCATTGTTGATCGGATGGGGAATGCCCACTGGTCCACGGGTTCATTACTCCACTGATATCTACTATTAGAGTTAGCATTGGGTTAGTGTTCATTAGTCCACCGATATTTATTATTGGGGTTAGGTTTAAGAATTTGGGGGACAGGTACTGACCTAGGATGATGTAAATTTGGTTCGTGATATTCCTAGTTTTATTTTAAAAATACATGCAATACTTTAGATTAATATACAAAGTTGATTTCGCTGTTTTTTGGTGTTGGTGGTGTCGTAGTGCTGCTTTCTGGGGGTTGTAGCTTATTCCAACACCAACGACGAAAACTCAGATAATTAGTTCAAATTGTACTTTTAATAAACGAGTCTCCCAAACTGGCCAACGGTCACAATAACGAGATAGGTATCGCTAGGGCGGGCCGGTCACCAGACTAAAGTTACAGTAGAATATAGAACATATATACAAGCTTAGGATTAAAATAATTATATAATGATATTTGATAAGATGTTAAATTGCACATAGGAAACAGATGTTTAAATACAGAAGAAGATATGGACATAGCAAGAACGCGGGTTAACTTATATAATTACGTAATATATATCGTTACAGTAAGTTTAAACTCAAACAGTTAAGAGACTTGAAAGATTAGTAAGATATGAATTCGGACATTGGTCAATTACTACATTAACATAAATCTTATAATAAAATATATACAAAGATACACTATGACAGTGGTGATGATGGGTTTCCTTCGGTGCCGCTTATGGTATTCTGGTATTTTGGTTTCTGAAGAACAAAGAATACATTTGAAGCTCTCGGGTAAGAGCCACATTAATGTGTTTCCAACTAAAGACTGGATTTTCTAAGAATGTGTTTTTTCACAATCCCGGAATTGCTATGGGTTCTTATTATAACTACGTGTAGTTGATTTTATATACTAAGGGTTAGGGCTACGGTTTGATGTATTGTTAACGATAAGTGTTGATTTGTTCCTGGATGGCAGCTGTTCATATGGAGTATACATACATATATCATTATCAGACCCGCTAGAACTTCCTGGTTCATACTGGGTTGAGACGGTGGAACTTTTCAAGGTTGGCTGATCAAGTTTGTTGAATCGTGTGGCATGTGTACAATATTAACTGTGTTTTTGTTCTACGTTGGTTCTAAACAGATGCTTCAAATCTTTGGCACCTTAAAGCTTCCTTATATAGAAAACAAACACAAATTAGATAAATTTGTTTTGATGATTCCTACAAAAATATCTTCTTGCTCCAGATAAGACGTGATTAGTCCTATTTTTGGATGTCACATAAAAACGACCTTTTTTCATCAGTAATCCGGATCAATATTGATGTTTATGATTTTATTTCGGGATCAGTATTCCATAAATGTAATCCTTAAGTATTTATCTGGAGAATATACTCTGTTAAATTTATACAAAAATTATGAAATTTTCCACCGACTTCCTTATTATAAGATATGGGTCCGTAAAGTAACAGTTCATAATGTGACAGGGTACCCGTTGATAGAACTCGATCTACATATGTAAATTATTTGACAATTTCAGGACAAATTAAAGTACCATTGAATAACGAGATTCTTCTCAGTTATCTAAACAATATTATCAACCAACCATTCTCGGATACACATTGACATGTACGTACAAGAACCCTTGACAGTTAGAATTCTATAGCATATACGGTAGTGGCGTCGATCTCCGGGTAAAGTTACTCACTCGCAAAGTGCACGTAAAAGAACCCTTGAAAGTTGGAATTTTATAGAAGCGTAGGTAGTAGCACCAATCTCCGGGCACAGTTACTCGCTTTGCACACAGTATGGCATATGCCTGTATTCATTTATATTACTGACTGAAGTGACGAGTGATAACAGATACAAAGGCGAATTTCTGCTCACTAATAATTCCTTTGAAGACCAAAAGGCTGTGAGAGAATATCTGATAACTCAAAAAAGTAATTGAATGTCATTCTATTCTTAATACAAACATGGTAACACACGGACTTTTCTATAATGACTGACATCAATATTGCCCTTTAAGAAAAAGAAAGAAAGTTTGATTGAGTTAAGTGGGAGTCTATTACAAAACATTGTTTAATAGATTTCGATTCTTCATTATCGCTTTTTCGCCGATTAAAATGGGGGTGTAGCATTTTTATGTCTAATGACTGCCATTATTTTAGATTTTTAACAGCCTTAAAACTTATTTGCCTTTTTTATCTTATAATAGCGGGGTTTTATGATGACTTCCATTATATTTATTCTGGTATGTTTAACATTAACAGTAAGTCCTTTTTATTGTCAGCATGCTTCAAATTATTTGTCATTACGTTACGCCTACCAAGCACAACTAATGGTTCTGTATAAAAGGTTATTGTTCTACTTCTATTTAAAGATGCATTATGTAAGAGTTATTACAGGGTTTTATTTTTTTAGACAGTTATTAACACTGTAGACTAGAGCAACGGTTGGCGCATGTAAACAGATTAAAACACGATCACCATTTAATGATTTAATTTATAAATGGAGAAACGTGGCAGAGTCTCGATTAACAAGTGGCGTTGCTTCAAACAGTGATAACTTCGCTCAAAATTAAGTAATTTGAATGGAATTTTCAATATATTTATCTATTTTGGAACTATTATAGCAGGAACAGCTATCTATCTGGATGGCCGAATGGTTAGCACGTATCATACGGTCTGTCATTGAGTCACCTGGCGTGTACATGAGAGGGAGTAGGGTCGCCTGTCTAATCTCGTGGGGTTGAAATAAAATTCAACCATGTGTTAGTCCCGACATGACCTCGTTTGTGTCGAGTGGACGTTAAACCCCATTTTCCCTCCATCTAAATCTAACATTATGTATCTTTAAACTAAAACAACAAATCAAAATGGATGAGAGCATATTATTTTTTTTATAGATCTTCCATTGTAGCATGATTAACATTTTCAAAAACTGCAAAAGTATTTGGTTATTCGCCTTAGACTTGATTAAATATATATATTCCATTGCGGATAATTATTGTTATCTGAAATAATTTGTTTCTTCTTCACAGATATATGATGTTATAGGCCCAAGGTGGTTAATTAGACTTAAAGTAACAAAATATCAAAGGTTTCTCTAGTTATCACCCCAACGTTACACAGCACGGTCTCCGTGTAGATTTGGTCGTGGTCACGAGATGTAAATAGGGTTAGGGCACGTGATTGTTGCTAAGGTTTGGGGTAGGGTTAGTGTTAGTGTTAAAACTGTTTACATCTTGTCACCTTGACGAAATCTGCAGGTGGCCTTAATACCCAGATCTAACCATGATACAACCGAATACGGTAAAATATAAAACACGGAATATAAAGCGAAGAAAACGAAAAACAAATAGAAAAGCTGCCGATTCTAACCATATTATAATACACGAAGCTACCAATAGCTGCTAATGTACTGAAAAATCAAATCGGACCTCTGTGGCTAGTAGATTTTATTCCTGTACAATCACTTCTCATAAAAAGACAGTCACAGATGATTAATTTTGATGAAGATAATTCATTCCTTCAAACATCTGTTCTCTATCATATTCACAAGCTTTGGTGAACAGTCCTAGAAATCTGAAAACCAACTGGGTTCATTCTATCTGAACCCAATGCTTTACACCAAATTTGAATATATCAGTTTTGAAAAATAAAATCTGTTAAGGTCACGGGAGTTCGCGGTATACTGAAAAAGGGATTGTCATTTCATGATCCCAATGCTTCATACAAAATAATATATTCAAATGTAGTCTCTATGGTGTAAACAATGTTTACTTAAAGGGAGAAGGGGGGGGGGTCTTCGGAACAGAAGGTCGCCGAACTCTTAATTATCGAATTTAAAAAAAAATTGTAGCCTCTAACGCGAGCACGACCCATTTATTGACGGACGAACCGACGGAAGGACAATGTGACAGCGTAACACGTCCACACTAAACATTTCAGTTTATTTTTAGAAAGTCTTTGGAAAGTTTAATGTTAAACAACCTGTTTCTTATATATTGTTAGTTAACTTGTCTGTACTAAAGAAAAAACAATAGTCTCTGGTAGGGGGTAGTCATAGCAATACAATAAATGTTGTAATTGGTTTTGAATGTCACCATATTCAAAATACTCGTAGACTTCCTGAATTATTGAAAGTGCAACCACTGACCTATTTAAGTCAAAGTATTTGTACGTGGGCGTTTGTACAACTTCTTTAAGACAAATGCACAATTTCTACAAAGGCAGATTTAATATACTATTCAAAAAAAGTAGGGGATATTTGATTTTGGGGGCATAATACTAAAATATGCAAATGACTACGAAAAAAGTCACTATAGAACCTAACAGAAGAAACATTTGCAGTTACATGTGACGCCCAAACGCACCAATAGCTACCGCATGGAATGCAGGTGATGCTTGGGATCATCATGGGGGTCCAACCCAAGATTTGCACGACTCTGACTTTGAATGTTACAGTCATTGTGGCATTGAATTCCAGGGTGGAAACATCAGTTTAATTGTTTTAGTGACCAGAAAACAAATTTTGATATGCGTCGGCTTACCCAAAATGAAAGGTTACGTGCCCTTGGCATGCTACAGATCGGCACAACACAGGCGGTTGTGGCGCGGACGATGAATGTTTCTCAGTCTGTCATAAGCAGGCTATGGTCCAGATACCGTGATACACAATCTGTACAGGACAGCCCACGCTCAGGTCGACCAAGGGCGACAACTCAAGCCCAGGATCGATTTATCCGTACCTTGGCCTTGAGAAATCGTGTCATCACAGCAAATCAGATCAGCGCTCGTCTTCAAACAGTGGCCAGACGATTCGGAATCGACTGCACAGGGGTCACCTTCGCGCCCGACGTCCTCGCGTGATCCCTTGTTTGAGAGATCATCACATTCAGGCAAGACGTCGTTGGTGTAGGGATCGTCAATACTGGGATAATCGACGCTGGAGCAATGTGATGTTTTCAGATGAGTCAAGGTTCACTGTTGATTTTTTGGACAGACGTAGGAGGGTGTGGCGTCGTCGAAATGAGCGCTTCCAAGACGTTAACGTCATCAGACATGATCGATTTGGGGGTGGTTCTGTTATGGTGTGGGGAGGCATCACTGTTGCTGGAAGAACGGCTTTACATGTTGTTGCAGGGCGTGTTACAGACCAGTACTACCGGGACAACATCTTGGCAGTCCATGTTGTGCCGTTCGCACGACGTCATGGCCGCCGTTTCATCTTCCAGGATGACAACGCAAGATGTCACAGGGCCAGGATCGTTACAGGTTACCTCCAACAACAGAACATCACCACATTACCTTGGCCAGCACTGAGTCCCGACCTCTCCCCCATCGAGCATGTCTGGGACATGCTTGGACAGAGGTTACGTCAAGGTCAACAACGTCCTGCCAATGTCCAAGAACTTGCTGCTGCGTTGCAACAGGAATGGGACAATCTGGACCAAAATGACCTTAGACGTCTCATTAGGAGTATGCCACGTCGGATCAATGCTTGTTTGGCAAACAGAGGAGGATTTACCCGTTACTGACTTTGTTGTGAGGCTGTGGTAACTTTGCTGTTTGACCCCGGGTATCATTTTACCCTTATAATGGTCAGTCTGTGCCTTACTTAGTCTAACGATCATTTGGAATAAATCGATTAATGTGAACTTCATTTCATTTTGTCATTTGTTTCTTCTTCGTCAGTTTCATTAGGTGACTTTAATAACACTTAAAAATCAAATATCCCCTACTTTTTTTGAATAGTATATGTTTAAAACAAAACAGGTGGAATGGAAAGGAAGCTGAGAGTATGGTAGGGTCGGGGGTCTCCATGTTCCCGAAGCAACGATCGCGAGTTTTACAACATATAGACGTTGCTAGACTGGTCTGCAATTCCCGAACTTTTAGCTATGTTATAGCATCCAATCAAAGTTTGTGACACAAACTCACTCAAATCATACACGGCGACCTCCACGGAAACTTTAACATTGAATGAACCTTGAACTTTACGACTCAAGATCGAGGGATATGAGATTACGTGAAGGGCATGATAAGATGTAGTACGAATTAAGTTGAGATCAAGCCTTCTATTGAAGATTGTGGTGGTGGGAGGGGGTGGGGGTGGGGTTTAATGGCCACACGGCTGATGCTAGAGCGGGGGGGGGGATTAGATAGCAAATCAGTTTTTGGAGGTCTGGTACCCATATTATACTTTAGAAAGTGTCATTTACAGTCAGTTTAACAAAAACAGCCCCATCCGTCCCAGGTTTAAATTTACATTATTGTTAAACAACTTTGCTTACTTTTTCCCAATTACAAATCGTGTTAGATTTATTTTATTAGTGGATCTTCTTTCAATTATCTGTTTTAATCTTTTTCAGCTACAATGTCTAGAAGTTTTACTCAAATCAGATTCTAATCTCCGTACAGATTCTTACCGTGGCATTACTAATATAACACCGGTCCACTCGGCAGCTAAATATGGATGCGTGGGATGCTTACAGGTGCTAATATATATATATAACTTAAGTAATTATGACATTTAGTACAATTATGATGTCGTGAATAATTCATATTATTAACAGATTGTTTTAAAGGTCACACGGCCGTTTGGGAATGGATTAAGGTTCGTCTGCTATAGTATATCAATTCACAGATATAAAAATAGAAATTTGATTTAACTATATTATTATAGAATTGATATTTATCATATCGTTATGGAGAAATTTTTCGAAATGTATTCACCCCAAGGTCCTTTGATGTTTGCTGAAATTTACGGATTTTTCACTTTAGATTAGTTAAACCGTGGATTTGGATCTATTTTTTTTGTATCCCGGCCTTTCATACGTCATGTCTGAATGGCTAGTCAGTTCAAAATAACGGACCCCAAGCCCATATGTACTGATCAATGACCAGGATAGATTATTCATTTGTGATTTATTATCCAGTTCAATAAGTTGAACACATCATCCCACATAAATATAACAGGTATTTAATAATATGTCATTAGTTAATGTAAGCGTGGGCATAACTTTAAATGTCAATTCATCCCTTGACGAAGCTAAGCAATACAACTTCAGTAAGTAGACATCTTCATACACCATTTTTAATCCAGTAATATCTACAAAATGTTTTTTTTTTATTAATTTCTTCAATGCATCAGCTTTTATTAAATGAAGAAAGAACAACACAAAAATTGTCTTCCCCATTAAAAATAGGTCAAACCCAAATACCCTGCTTTCACCTTTTTAATTAATTCCATTTATGTTTTTTTTTTTGCAGTTACTTCTAGAGTATGGTTTAGATATGTGTTGTGTAAATGAAGATGGCAAAACCGCACTAGAGATAGCTAGAGATAATAATCATTTACAATGTTATAATTATTTAATAATGGTTGAAATATGTCACCAGTTTCTAGATAGATATTTTACGAGTATACAGGATTCTTCACGGTAAATAGATATTGTCTACTACGATCGTAACTCTGGTCGTATTATGCGATCACACCTTTCCGAGGATAATCTAAATTGCTGTTTGGGAAGCCTTTTGAAATCCTATACCGTAAATCGCACTGTTTGTAAGCTTATAGTGTCACCCTAACAATATAAGCAGCCTAGAGGAGGTCAGACCTTTTCTATGAATCATTATATGATACTAATATTGGAAATTTAGTGATTGTGTAGTTATATCCTCGAAATTAAAAACGCTATATACCATCAGTGACAATTAGGCTTCCTACTTGGACCTGCGTCTCCATTTTGACAATTGCCATAAACTGAGTGTTAGATTGTAGGATAAACGTGATGACTTTGACTTTCCGATTGTTAACTTTCCATTCATTTGTAGTAACATTCCAACATCACCATGGAGTGTTTGTGTCTCCGATAATTTGTTACACGAGAGCTTGTTCCTTTTATTCTTATTTTTAAGTAGTTAGAGACATTCGTCAACTAAGGCAATTTCAGACCAGAGTGGCACCCGTACGAGGCTGCTGCGACCGATCGGCGGTCTCGAAATGCATAATGTAGCTGGCAAACGTGAACACAATGCTGAGAAAAAGTCTCAGAATCACAGCTTTGTGAGTCAGATCGCAGAACCTTGGCGTTTGTTTTGAACATGCTCCAAACAAACGCCCTAATTCGGCGATCATTGACGATCATGGAGACCATAGTACGATATCCGGGGTTTCCTTCCCGTTTTTACCACGCTTATGACGATCTTGACGCGCTCTGAGACCATTTTCCTTCGCCGTAGCAGCGCAGTAAGGACGCCAACCCGGTCTGACGGGGGTATAAGCTTGAACTACTACTAAACTTACAAAAACCTTTAAAAAATGTTATGGCGGTCGTATGGACTTGATTGGTAAATATCACATGTCTCTTTCGGCTATTATTCTAGATATATTTAATTGAGGCGTATCCTATTTACCATCTCTCTGATTATGTCTATTACATCATTAAAAATGTTTATCACATGTATTCTACATACGGATAGTCCATTGGCCAATCTCGCTATCTTACCGGACACCTGTTACCACTATTTGTCGTGTATTTTGTACACTGCGAACAGTCCATTTGCTGATTACACAATTTTGCGTATACCGTTTTTTAATACTTCGAATTTTGTCCAATGGTTTGGATTGTTCATACTTGGTTTTATTTTATCGTTTTGATTTTAATGTATTGTAGCATTCGAATCGTGATAGTGGAAAGCCCAGATTACATAGTCGTTTGTGGGCGTGTGTTTTGTTGTCTGACCTACCAAAGCAAACCATGGTTTTACTAGAATAGCCACAATTCAAAATTCTCTGTAATTCAGAACTCTAAGTTTAATCAGGCATTGCGTCGTGCTTGTTAACCTCTTTATCTTATCCCAATTTTGTTCAGATTGAATCAAACCTTTCAGAAAATTTACCAAAACCGGATGAAAAGAAGAACACGCTATCGATAAATAGTTGGCAATACATTCGTGGGTAAATAAATTAGGGGAGGAAATGTGGTGGTCTGGTTTCTAAAGCGTGGCATTATCTTTCCGGATGATCGTTAATCAAACGATCTATTTTTGATGTTGCTGAGCTATTTCTTTTTCAAGGAAATATTGTTCTCTTCCTACCAATTTGTCTGTTTGAAATTATAGATTACTTAAGAGAACCCTTAATGAAATCATAGGCACGTAGACATTAGAATGATGATAGTGTTAATTTGATATTTCTTTTCCAAATCTATTTATGGATGCTCTATTACTTAGTGGCTGAATTGATCTTTTTAGGATGAAAATCATGGTTTTAACATCAATTGTACATCAATCAGTTTTAGTTTCCAGCGTCGTAAACGCAGACACAGACATTTTTATGTCATCCTCTGATCTATTTTAGGCTTACTTTCTTCTTGTTGTCTTCCTGGAATTCTAATGACATTGGAACATTAGAGACGCTATTGTCTTTAATAACACGGCAACGTGATACGTTTGATTTCAAGCAGATATTTTATTACCGCTGATTTCTATTGTTTTTTTTTACATTTTTCAGAACCGTAGACGACATTGATGTTTTGGAGAGTTCTATAATTGAGGTATCTTATTCGTTTATTGTATTTGTGTAATGAACCCACTTTGCTTGCTGATTATATTACTTTAGCTGCATAAAGATGCATGGTGTACTAGCCAATCTGCGTATTTAGGTCTGTTTTTTGGCCTGAAATGATATATAAATTAGACATTTATTCATGTGACAAGCCCCCAACCAACTTTCTAAATCATTGCGTGACTGTGATTTTGAAAGGATTGAAACACCATCGCCATTGAATTTAAGGATGCATATTTGAGATTTTAACAACGGCAGCTATGATAATCAAGACTACACCTGTCTTCAAACAGGTATAACTTCGCCCAGAATGGTGTAATTTGGCTTAAATTTTCAATAATATGTTTTCATTAAATCATCTAGTTCTAAACTATTATGGCGAGAACGGACAGTTCTTTGTCTTAATCTGACATAATACATCTGTAATAACTGACAACTTTACACATAAAACTTTGAGCACTTTGTTCCTATTTTATTACAAAACAACTGAAATGTTAGGTCAGTGATACACTCCATGGAAGTAATACCTTTTCCGTAGTAAAGGCAAAGACCTAATTTTCAGATCGATCATAAACAAGCCTATTGATCAAATAAAACGTCAGTTATTATGATCTAAAGTTTATACAATACTTTCTTTTGATTTCACACCTTCATCTTTATTTCTTGTAACCGTTTGCGATGTTTTGATTGAATGGTAATTCATTTTCACAATAGAAAATATGTTTCCAATCTCATTTTTGTGAAATTGAAGTTAGGGAAATAGTTATTGGCCTTCTGCCATATTGCTTTTGTAAAGAGATGTTTTTCTATCGGATTCTCTTTCAATATGTTGTTATTTTTGTCTTCATCGCAATAATAATGTAAACTATTTAAGACATGTTCTGTTTCATATACAAATTCCTTAATTTAGTTTTGAATTATTATAAATGGATTATTCAGGCAATTTATTTACAGCCACTGACGTCAATGCATGTATTATATACGTATAGAATTTCACTGTTCCAGACAGTAGATTAATGCACGCCGTTATGTAGTATATTATATCAAAACAGTTCATTAAATCATTCTTATTCTTGAAAATGTAATGTGTTGAGTATAAAAGTTAAAATTAAATAACATTGTAATAAACCAACATATATCTAATCATAATCTAAATTTATATTCAGTCATGTAAGGTTACACTGGTCGTATTTCTGCTTTCCTGAAGTATACATTAACAGTATGGCTTACAGGATCTCTGTAAACGTAGAATTTAGATGTATTAATTCTTCTAAACCGAAAAAAATCCATACCATAATTGAACGGAATGGGTTTAACGTCCTACTGTTCTGCTCCGAACTGGGCTAATGAAGACGGGAAAATCTAAAGAAATTTACACATTAAATTTAGGCCGTCTGTGGCCGTTTATTTCGTATGCAAGATAGCACATTTCGTCGATAATTTTTATAAAATGTTTTGGGAACCAAACCAACCACCATCCTATCTTCCCGAGACAAAATTTAAGTTATCATTACTTCATTTTCATTATATTCCACGAACCGTGTTAATAATGCGCTACATTTTCCAAACTTATTTGTTTTTTAGGCTTCCATTGGCTGACATTAAAATATACATACTGGCCCTTGGCCCTTGAAAGACGGTGTCAATTTATCTTTGCATTTGAAATAACCCAGGAAGCAGGACCGTCTTCACTGGCCAAGTGGGAGTAGAACAGTTGGACGTTAAAGCCAGTTTCATGTATAACCTAGGCTGTTACCACAATATTCTATCACTCAATAGCAGAAGGTTAAAAGTCTACATCATTTCATGATTGGATATTTCTATAGAAAACCCTCTTGAAACTTATGTCATGAAATATGTATTTAAGAAACAAAACACCATTTTCAATTTTCTCGAAGATCATTAAAATGTTACTGTTATGTTTTGTTTTATTGTAGCTGACTATGTGTTTGAATGAAACTGATACTACTTGTGAAACTAAGAGGAGATTAAATGATCTAGACATTATGCGTCAAGAACTGAATTCAATACTAGAAGAAAATCAACAGGAAGATAGCCTGGACACGAAATGCAGGTATATCTTAAATGTTATTAAATGTAGATCTTTATTCCAAGATTCTGTGAAACTTTGGAGTGCCACAAGGTTCAGTCGTTAGGCCTATCCTTTCTACAATGTATATACATAATTTAGTACAAGTAATCGTCAAACATGGTAGAGGACAACATTCTTATGAAGATGATAATCAATTCATTGCCCCCACCCCACACAAAAACCTGTTCCAACCCCTTTTCAACGACATTAAATATTGGATGATAAAAAATATATTGAAATAAAACGACAGTAAAACAGAACGCATATTATGTGTTTCAGATACACGTCTGAAAAATCCAAGTTCAAATGACGTGATTGTACAATCAGAATTTGGTTATATATACATTGAATACAATTCAAACATGGACAGTCAAATTAGTGAACTTTGTCGAAAACGTTTTTTTTTCATTCAGAAACATTGGCTATATAAGACACTTGATTAACCAAAAATCATGTGGTGCTCTCAATGGTTGACTGCTGTAATAGCTTGTTAATAGAAACAAATATTTCCAATATTTGCAATATAAACTTGAATTGATCAAAATATCGGGTCTCGACTTGTTACCAGATCTTCAAAATACTCTCATATTAATCCTGTTTTGAATCACCCCAACGCTTTTCAATCAATTAACGAATCATTTTAAAATTTTTGTCACCGATATATAAATGTGTGTGTAAATACGCATATTATATGTTCCCTCGCTTAATCTCCATTCTAACAGTCTTCACCAGTTGTCTTGCCCAAAGTTAAAATCATTTTGATACAAATCGTTCGCAGTCAAGCACCAAAAGTGTGGAATATTCTCCAAGAAGTCATTTAATTATCTTCGTGTTTTAAATCAAGATTTCAAAACCCATCGTTTTTGAGAAATGCTACATGGAAATAATTTAACTGTATGCGCCGTGAGTATGCCCCATTGTGTGCAGCATTTTTGTTATATAACTGTACATAATAATGAATGTTACAAAAATGGAGATAAACTTTACTCTCCAATACGCTCTGTCATACATCATTTGACAGGAAAAAGCGTTTACATATATTTCATTTCTTGAAAGCTTGTTACCCTCTTTCGGCCTATAATAACAGCATTTTCCTGTAATAGTGAACTACAAATGACCATTTAACTTCTGGTGAATACATGTGTTTTTGATGACCCGTAGAGACAAAAACCGGAAGGCTGCATAATATTCAACAAACTATTTTTCGTTTGGCCTATTTTGTTGCATTTTCTCGAGATTTTGACTTTTTGTAATTTCCTCTATATTTCTTATGTTCAGAGGCAATTTTCTATTTTTTGTGGTTAGACTGAACGGTTAAAATGTGTGCACAACTCTTTACAAAACCTGCTGCAAAGCCATAACTTTAAACTTCTAGTTTACGATTTTGTTAGAGATCCAATTAAAAATTTGGAAAAATTCACCACTCTAAATGGACAGTGCGACGGTTGCCCATAATCAGACGGGGCTGGGGTTATGTAAAACATCTATAATTCAAATTTAATTTTCGTGGCGAGATTGGTAATGTCTCTGCAATGCACACCTCTATGAATATGATACATACATAATGCCTCTTAAATTTATGTTTGTATGTAGATTATGTAGACATATAGACAATATTTATCTATATATTAAATGAAATACTTTGGTCATTGCACGACTATACAATAGTCAATTCGCATGACAATCTGTGACATACAGTATTATGTGTTTCTAGATAGGCTGAAGGGAAAATTTTAACATTTCAACATTTGGATTATGCATATTCTGTGGATTTCTGAAATTCTCTTGTGGATATTGGTGATTTCATCTCAATATATTGTTTGGGATTAGTTTCAACCTTACAGTATAGTTATGTGTTTTTCATACTCCCGAGATGAGTTGCTAGAATTTAACTCACATCACTAACTTAAACAATTTTCAACAAACTAAAGAAATTACTATTAATGCTGATGTCAAAACTAACGAGGAAATGAAATGAACTAAAATGACATGAAGTGAAAGGGAGTTAAATGTCTTATTGTTCTGCTCCAACAGATGCTCGATGCGATTTCAATAAACATTATGAAAGCAAAGATAAGCCATTTACTAAAAAAAGTCATCGATTTGTTGGATTCAAAGAATCTTATTCAACATATTTCATCCGCTACACATAAATCTGGTCATACAGTAGATTGGATTATTACAAGACATTCTGATAATATTATTAAAGATGTTGTCGTCCAAGACAAACAGATGCCCGGCCATTTCCTCATTATATTTTGAACTTCTTTCCCTAAACCCTCCAATGCAACAACAGACATCTAATGTTAAAATATCCAAAAGTTAAAATTTGATCTTGAAAATTCTGTGCTTCTTACTGATCCCCCGGAAAATTTGGTGGACTTGGTAGATCTCTTTAACGTAACTCGCAAAACTCTACTAGATAAACATGCTCCTGTTTCGGTGAAGCAAATGAAACCAAAGCTAACAAACCCCTACCCTGGTATTTAAGTGAAATTCACCTGGCCAAAACCAAAAGGCGTAACGCAGAGCCGAAGTGGCGACAGTCCAAATTTGAAGATACACGGCTCATGGAACATTTAAACCATAACGATTTGTTATACAAGCCCTTTCATGGAACAGAAACGGCATTAAATTGTGTTTTGAATGAAATTATCATCAATGTAGATAATGGCAATGTTGCCTTATTGGTTTTACTTTATCTTTCTGCTGCAGTTGACACGCTTGATCCAACTGATGGTACTGTGCTGGAGTGGTTTTCATCATATCTCCTAGGCAGAAGTGAATCAGTCATTGTGAAAAACAGTTTTATTCAACACCAGTGACCCTACTATATGGTGTCCCTCAAGGATCTGTTCTGGGTCCAATCTTATTTACCTTCTACACTAATCCACTTCGACAGATCATAACGGACTTTAGTACTTTCCATCATATGTATGCCGATGATACCTTATTACTTGATAGTTTTGCCGTAACAAATCGATCCAACAATCTTCTTAAGAACATTGAAACATGTATCTCAAGAATAAAATCATGAATGTCTTTTAACGAGACGAAACTTACTGACGATAAAACGCAAGTTATTTTAACTGGACCACCATCAAGATACACTTACAGATAAACTTACAGATAACTAAACTTACAGATAAACTAAGTTTTCTTAGCGCTTTGAGCAGACACTTTGTTCTGGAGTTTAGTGCAGTATAAAAATCCTTATTATTATTATTTATAAGCGCGAACAAAATGAAAATACTAACAAACTTTGCCGTGAAGTAATTTTAAACTGTCTAGCGGACTTTCAACAATATTACTTCTGTTTCTCGTATCTCATGTAGTTATTTCAAAAAATGATTGATTAGGCTGTCTAAAATAGAGGTAATATCCCCGAGAAAGGCAAAAGAAACTTTATTTTTAACCAAGCACCTAATTATTGATGAAATGCGACTTGACATATCTTGTCTTTATCACTGTCACATGATAACACCGTTTCGGGATTAGAGGTTCGACAAAATATTCACAACAAAATTTCCCAAAGGACCAAATTTTACAGTTGCGCAAGAAACAATTTGTCTGCAAATGTAATAAGACTTCGTCCGTTTTTCTAATTCAAAAGCAAAAGCCTTTGCCGTCGGAAGGATTATATAGTGAATATCAAATTTTCAATCATATTTCAAATGATACGTAATTATGTCGATGAAATAACGACGAATGATTAATTTCTTGGGGTTATCTTTGACAGGTGACAGAAACGCAAGTCGTGTAATATCCCGCTATAGGCCAAGATGGTTGTCTGTCAATCCAAAAGTATGTCCTTACAGTTAATAGTACAACGTATGACCTTAAACGGCGCAAGTGAGCCACGGTTACTCATGAGATCTTGCATTCGCGGCCAATGTTGTCCGAGAAATACCCTCCCTCGGGAGTTTACTATGCGGTTTCTCCTTGCTAATTGTACATGACCGAGGATATGGCAAGGGACTGTGCCTAGAAGATCGAATGGTAAACCGATGTCCCGTATACAAGTACCATTGACTGTTGGAATTCGATATAAAAGCAGATCATAGCACATCTCTTCATTAACCCAGTCGGAGTAGAAAAGTAGGACGTTACACCACATTTCAAAGGCACAACGTGCATACATTGGTTCGCTTGTCGTTATCATGCACAATATAGGATGTGTATACTATTATGGGAAGGGATTTATATGCGTAAGTATGATGAAAACTGACTTGGTGAAAAGTAAACAGAAAAAGGTGGAGGGCACATACCATGCCAGTTCTTTCTGATTCAATGCATTAATTGTATTCCATTACAATCATGCCATAAATTACATATCCGTTGCTGTATACCACTTGCTACCACCCCCACTAAGGATATTGTGGAAAGTGATATTTAGACGTGGAAAGAACATATTAGTACATTTGGGATAAAAAATCTTCGAAAAAAAAATCATTCAAATTCATTGCCGAAGCTGGTATCAAAAAAGGCCCGATCAATGACTCTTCTATATTCATGAGCTTAAGTAAGAAAGATATGTGATCTTATTAGAGACCCAGACTTCTTAACCATTTCATCTGATCTTTGTCTTCAGGGAAATTATCTCGATATTTTCCCTGTCTTGGTCGTCAGTTTGAAAGTTCGTTTGGCATTTTACTGGTATCGTAAATAAGGATCCGATTTCAATATAGAATGCCTTATTCAAAGTAGAATGTATACATCAGGACTGTCATCATATTCTGTGAATATTGGGACAACTGGTTTCAAATTGAATTAAAGATGCATTATGTCAGAGCTAAATCTGCCTGTTCCAGGCTTTAAATGTTATATAAAGTATTATTTAGACATTTATTCACATGCCCAGCCTATAATCAACTGTCTAGAACACTGGTTGGTAGGGATTTAAACGGATTAAAACACCGTTGCCATTTAATTTAAAAATTGTGAATAGAGGCTTAGTCTCGAATACCGTTGTTACGATAATAAACAATCTCTACGCAAACAGTGATTACTTCGCACAGAATAAAGTAATTTGATAGACATTTTCAATGTATTCATTTTGCATTATCTATTTTAGAGCTATACTATTCAAAAAAAGTAGGGGATATTTGATTTTGGGGGCATAATACTAAAATATGCAAATGACTACGAAAAAAGTCACTATAGAACCTAACAGAAGAAACATTTCCAGTTACATGTGACGCCCAAACGCACCAATAGCTACCGCATGGAATGCAGGTGATGCTTGGGATTATCATGGGGGTCCAACCCAAGATTTGCACGACTCTGACTTTGAAAGTTACAGTCATTGTGGCATTGAATTCCAGGGTGGAAACATCAGTTTAATTGTTTTAGTGACCAGAAAACAAATTTTGATATGCGTCGGCTTACCCAAAATGAAAGGTTACGTGCCCTTGGCATGCTACAGATCGGCACAACACAGGCGGTTGTGGCGCGGACGATGAATGTTTCTCAGTCTGTCATAAGCAGGCTATGGTCCAGATACCGTGATACACAATCTGTACAGGACAGACCACGCTCAGGTCGACCAAGGGCGACAACTCAAGCCCAGGATCGATTTATCCGTACCTTGGCCTTGAGAAATCGTGTCATCACAGCAAATCAGATCAGCGCTCGTCTTCAAACAGACACTGCTGTGAGAGTGAGTGGCCAGACGATTCGGAATCGACTGCATAGGGGTCACCTTCGCGCCCGACGTCCTCGCGTGATCCCTTGTTTGAGAGATCATCACATTCAGGCAAGACGTGGTTGGTGTAGGGATCGTCAACACTGGGACAATCGACGCTGGAGCAATGTGATGTTTTCAGATGAGTCAAGGTTCACTGTTGATTTTTTGGACAGACGTAGGAGGGTGTGGCGTCGTCGAAACGAGCGCTTCCAAGACGTTAACGTCATCAGACATGATCGATTTGGGGGTGGTTCTGTTATGGTGTGGGGAGGCATCACTGTTGCTGGAAGAACGGCTTTACATGTTGTTGCAGGGCGTGTTACAGGCCAGTACTACCGGGACAACATCTTGGCAGTCCATGTTGTGCCGTTCGCACGACGTCATGGCCGCCGTTTCATCTTCCAGGATGACAACGCAAGATGTCACAGGGCCAGGATCGTTACAGGTTACCTCCAACAACAGAACATCACCACATTACCTTGGCCAGCACTGAGTCCCGACCTCTCCCCCATCGAGCATGTCTGGGACATGCTTGGACAGAGGTTACGTCAACGTCAACAACGTCCTGCCAATGTCCAAGAACTTGCTGCTGCGTTGCAACAGGAATGGGACAATCTGGACCAAAATGACCTTAGGCGTCTCCTTGGGAGTATGCCACGTGGGATCAATGCTTGTTTGGCAAACAGAGGAGGATTTACCTGTTACTGACTTTGTTGTGATGCTGTGGTAACTTTGCTGTTTAACCCCGGGTATCATTTTACCCTTATAATGGTCAGTCTGTGCCTTACTTAGTCTAACGATCATTTGGAATAAATCGATGAATGTGAACTTCATTTCATTTTGTCATTTGTTTCTTCGTCAGTTTCATTAGGTGACTTTAATAACACTTAAAAATCAAATATCCCCTACTTTTTTTGAATAGTATATTATAACAAGAGTGGTCAGCCCTTTATCTAAATCTTACATAATATATCTTTATTGGCCGAATTGTCGCTGCGCTGTGTTGTAATAGTCATATCTTATCCATTATTAATCTTAAGATTGAAAGATAAATTTCATGCAGAAACTCAATCTACCAGCAAAACAATCTTTCGAGATACCCCAAAAGAAAGTTTTATGACACTCTACAAATTTTAACATGCTGCTATAATGTATTACACGTGCAAGAGATGGGCAAGCGGTGGCGTCACACAGTAACGTACACGTAATTTCATGACACGCTGATAGGCAAACTGATCCCGCAGTGAATATTCGCTTGGCCGCTACAATCACTGATAAGCATGACATCGACGAGACTTAAATGAGTTCGGCATATTAACTTTTTTACTCCTACAAATTAAATTCTCAAACATTTTTTTTTAAGTATAAGAAAAATAAATAAAGACGTTTGAAGTATTTGTAGTTAAAAAATATTTCTTATTTAGTGTAAATGGGTATTAAAATGAGTAAAATGCATCATTTTGCCCGAAGCAGTTAGGTGTTATGTAAACAATGCACGAGCCGTTAAGCCAATGACTTACGCCACGTGAAGTCAATGCATGTGTTGTGGATAGTCATCTGTGACAGAGTTAATTCGTAAGTAATTCTTTGTGAAACAGATTGGCTGATAGGTTGACACGGAGAAGAATTTAGACGGGTGCTAGTGCTATTGTGTATGCCCTGTGAGCACTATGACCCAAGTCGCGTTGGTTACATTATTTTCCCCATCATTGCAACTTTCGACCTACCCATTATGCACCACAAACCACAGTCCCGTATGCGACGAACTTGACTGGTTCGCATATATCTCAATATCAACATAATATGTCAATATCAAAAAAAAACAAAACATTATTAACAATATTTGAATCAAATTATCTTTCATATATAAATAGCACTTAATTATGCTCCATTAAATGTTTGTTCTAGCCAAAACATTGCATATCATTGTATACTATAGTTCTGTGTCCGTGTTTCGTTTTTTAACGAATAATCAACTCTTTAGATTCAGACCTTCAGATGGGCGTGGTATTTAATGGATTAGAACACTCACGTCATTTGTTAATTCAATTCAAAAATGGATAATCGAGACTGTGATTATTATGGTAGCCATGGTTTTTCGATAATTGGGACTATTTTATAAAAACACCAAACACCGTCATTTAATAATTTAATTTAATATGAACAACAGAGACCTTGTTTATTACTATAGCTATGGTTCTTGACAAAACTTTAAACACCCATATCTTCACTCAGAATAATGTAATTTGAATGACATGTTGAATGTCTTCATTTTTCATGACTTTTTTGGGAACTATTATAGCAAGAGCAAGCACGACCAGCTCTTTATCTAAATCTTACATAATGCATCTTTAATAGAGATAAGTGAAATGAAATGAAATGGGTTAACGGCTAATGGAAGACGGACATACATCATACAGTGTGATGAGTGAAATTTTGCCCGGGCAGCGGCTCTACGGCCCACTCTTATATCGAATTCCAACTGCCAAGGGATCTTTTACGTGCACGCCAATGTGTATACGGGACCTTGGTTTTTCGTCCAATCCGAACGACTAGACAGTTGTCCTTGTCACCCCCCCCCCCCCCGTTCTGCATCACTGACAAGGGATTTCCGCGCCGGAAGATCGAGATGAACTCTCTCGGCCAATGCGGGGATCGAACACCCAACCTCCAGGATAGCGAGCCAGCGCCTTACCCACTTAGCCACGTGATCCCCAATAGAGATAAGTATCGAGTGTACGATTAGCAAGTTTTTGGCAGGACGTGCACGAAACTGTGGGTAACCATCAAGAAACATCAACACTGATTGATTAATCAAATGACTGACCTTCCACTATTGATGGCCATTGAAAATATAAAAACGAAACGAAATGTACATCTGTATTTTAATGAAATTGACAACTGTTATTTTTATAGGTCAAAGATGGACATCAATTCTATTTCGAATAATTATTGTAGCCTGTGTGTATATATACATGTTTTTTCTAGAATATCTTTACCGATTGATGCTTCGAGATTTCCATATTTATAGTTTTCAAATTAAAGGAAAACTTGGAGCTGGATGTTTTTTATTTTTGGTCTGTAATCCAGGCATCTTATATCACTTTATTATCGCCACATCTAAAGCTGTGTGTTTTCCAGTAGAATTAATTCGATTTTGTCCATGAATAGCATCAACATTTTCTAACAGAGTACACAATCAACTTAGATTAACAAGGATACCGCAGGGTATGTTACCCAACATACAACGGCGGATGTTTATCCAAACTTTAATAACAATTCTATTAATAGAATTCATAACAAAATCCGATAAAAATAACTCTGAATAAATCGATTTGAAATAGGATATTTGACGTAGGAAGTGCGGGTAATTTATTTGACCAGAGAAAGGAAAACACACCAATGATTGGAGGAGTGTTGATATTTAACATATATTTCGTTTCGCTTTTTATAATTTCGATGTAAAGCCACATTTGGTATTATAAAATGGATCCGTGGGTTATAATCAGATTGATTTTGTATGTGGACACAGATCAAGTATGATTAAGACTTTGCACATTTTATCTCAAACTGTGTATGTTGTTGTGCCCGAATCAGGGTATGGTATTGGTATTCAATAAGGACATTTTCATCTTTATCTTGGCGTTCGGTTTATCGTGGCACTTATTCGTTGTTTTTGGTTGCAAAGGTTTTCGTACAAATCCTTAAATGAAATTAAGAGCCTTTTCTGCTGTTTCGATAGTCAAGCCCGGTTCCATCTGAGGGATGGTTAACAAAACTCGGAGGCACAACAGTCCTGCACTACAGGGACTACAGGGACTACAGGGACGTTAAACGCCATTCTGTGGTCTCTTGTGTTGCTACAGCTGGCGAACGAGAGTTCCGGTGGCTCAGGATGTGCTAACAGAGAAAGTTCCAGGGTGGTTTCCCTTGTTACTGGTGTCTGACAAGGAACTGTGCCTAGTACTCTGGATGGTATAAAACACCAAAGTCCGTGTTCATTTTTGCGTGCACGTAAAAGATACATTGACAGTTCCAGTAGCTCAGGATGTGCTGACAGAGAATGTTCCTTGTAATATTCCAGTGTGGTTTCCCTGACAAGGAACTGTGCCTTATACTTCGGATGGTATAAAATACCAAAGTCCCGGTTCACTATTGTGTGCACGTAAAAGAACCTTTGACAGTTTGAATTCAAAATGAGAGTAATTCTTTCATAGCACACTGTTCATCTGTATTAGCGCGGTTGCTGCAGAAAACGAAACCTCATTTCAATCCATCTTAGAATTGAATAGCGCGTAGAATGTAAATAAAACACAATACCGTTGTCCATGGTGAATGCCACAAGAAATATTTATATGAGAAAAACATGTATGAAATGATTTTACATTAAATAACAAATTACAAAAATTTAACCAAGCTTTACAATCAACGTCATCAATAAATATAACAAGCCTTTCATAGCACGAATCTGAATAGAGCACAATAATTTCACCAATATAAAGCGAAATGTCAAGTTTTGTTCTGTAGTTCTTAAGCCTGATTCACACGAGTATGTATGTTTAAACCCAAGTTTACGCTGTGTGAGATCACGGTAGCGCACTGTGTTGGCAGTTCATTGTAGCGTAAAAACTGCGTCCGCGTTACCGCAAGGGTAAAGCAAATTATAATAGCATGTAAATATACAAATATTTCTATGAATTGTGCAGAAGTGTGCGATGTGACACAGGCACTTCCGTGGTACTTCGGGAGGTTTTTTTGCAACTGATAGCCAGAAATCGCTTTTGGCGACGCAGGACTGACCGACTCATGGGTATGGGTGCGTAATCGGACGTGCATGTTGGGCTTTTGCACTGCGTCACCACTGCGTCACCCGACGCTCTACCTACGCCAGGATAACGTAAGCCCGTGTAAGCCAGGCTTTATATCAAAGCTTTCACGTATCCTTAACTCGATTCCCAAACTTTCTGCTAGTTCTAATGAAAAAAACCCCCCAAAAAACAGAAACAAAACTAATCAAGCACGTATTTTAGTACTCTCTCGCCACTCGGGTTTTCATAATTTTGGTAATAATTGCACGTCCAGAAAATTTGTAACCTAGTGGGTTACTTCCATAAAATCTGGAACAACTACTGTATACAATCTGGATATGGATTTATTTAACCAGTAATAACAAAATCAATTTATAACTAAAAAGGAATGAACAAGACGATGTGCATTCTTTAGGATAAAAATAATAATAATCTTCTATATGAAACTTGGGTTTAATTTATATGACTTGGTTGTTAAGTCACTAATCTCCAATATTTTTTTAAAGTAAACAATTTACCGTCACTATGTTAATTATAAGACAATACATAAATGTGTAGAAGTAGCTTAATTAAATACTATGAAATAAAACCTCTGTTTGTAAAAGATTAAAACAATGAATACATTTAATTATATTGAAACAAGAGTAGGAGATTAGTGTCTGACTATAGATATTCTGGTCTCAAATACAATGTATAATATTCTGTTATAATAAAGAGACAAAAACTATTTATTTTTGAATATACATAACATAGGAAAAATATGTCGTCCATGCATTATGTTCAGATGCTTGGTTATACTTCCCCCCTTATACAGTAGTTGTTCCAGATTTTATGGAAGTAACCCACTAGGTTACATATGGTGGAGATGCCGGGTAAGATCCTGGAAACCCTTCTTCATCAAGCCAAGCGAGTAACCAACCCCAACCAAAGATGGAACCAGTGATCCCAAGCAAACTAGCAGAGATACTTAAGGTAATGGATTTATATTCAGAAGCACACCTGTGGAGATGTGAAAACGGGAATAATCATTTCTCAGTTACCTTGACATGGAAAAAAATTGCAGCTCACAGGGACAACCCAAAATCTTCTAGTAGGAAGACAAGAGATATTCTTAGATGCCAGAAGTTTAAAGAAAGATGTCTCTTACTCAATAAAGAGAATACTTCAACTCCGATTAATTCTGTGACTGTAGGTCCTGTTGAAAAAGGGACATTGTGTTCAACAAAAGACAGTGAGTCCCAAACGGAGAGCAAGAATACATCTGATAAAAATACTCAAGCAAAAACATTAGTGACTGCAGCCACAACCCAGACCGTTGATGAGGGGCATGTTCAAACAAAACAGGAAACATGGACAGAAACAACACCACAACCTGATACACCAATAGATCAAATTTTACAAAAAAGAAGAAGTAAGTCGTATGGTAAATTTGAGTATTTAATTAAGTGGATAAATAAACCACATGCAGCAAATACATGGGTCTCGGAATATGATCTAGATGAGTATGGAAGATCATTGACTGAAGCAAACAAGCATAAGATTCCAGGACCATTTCCGAAACCCAAATGGGACACATATGAATTTTCAAAACCACAAGACCTGGCAGACATCAGAATATGTGAATGTGATGAAACTGTATATCCAAATGGTAAAAGATACAGAGCACTTGCTCAATTTCAAGATCCAGAAACTTTTATACAGTATTTCCAGATTGAAAAACGTATATATAGAACTAGAACATTGATTGAGTGCTTCACTGAGTGGGAATGGATAGAAAAAGTAATTAAAGAAGATCCAGAATTTTATCAGAGAATGACACATTACAGAGTTCCGGTTCCAAGGATAGGTCTTAAGTTATGGAAACAAATTGCTAGATAATTGAACTGTAAATATCTGCAAACATGAATAATAGGGAATATTCTTGTGTTTCATTGCAGCAATAGAGGGGAAATTGAAAATATACATTTTATAATAATATTTAATATTTTGTACATTATAATTTATTTTTATGAGTGTCGAGGTCGACACATCGTGAAGGGGAGGCATATATGACCAGGCATAGTATTTAATTTGTCATGAATTGTTATCAATTAGGGTAGAAGCTAATTAGTTAAGTATTTAATCCATTATTGTTTATTTATATTAATGTCTCTAGTGATAATCCTGTATAGTATATGTTTTCATGTCAACACTTGAGCTTATCCAATTATAGTCAGAATATAAAAGGACTAATGTACATCAATAGGCAAGTCATTAGGTCACCCGACTTAGTAGCAGCTACGTCGGTCATCCACTGTGCTGTAAGTATACGTTGTATGTAAATTGTCATTGTAAGATATAAGTTCCAGTAATTAAAGGATTGAAGAACCATTCTAGACTTGAATAGTTACTGAAGAACCTAGCGGTTATAAATTCTAGCAATAAACGACAAAACCAGTCAAGATAAAATTCTTGCAGCAGCTACGCTAATCCTCGAGTATCCCAACAATTTGATTAACTCAACTTCTGGACGTAAAGTAAATCTCTTCAAATCGTTTTATTTATATGAAGGAAATGGAATTTATTGATTAGAACTTCTCAACAAGCTCCAGATCTATTTTAGACGGCTTACATACCCCCCATAATGTTTAACTTATTAAAGTATTGCTACAATCATACGGATTCTATGAGGAACAAGTAAAGACATCTATATTTGGACGAATTAGGGGACATCGTACAAAAATATTGATTTAGTTAAGAGAGCCTCCAAATGTTAAAGTTTAGCAATCAATTATTGTGCATAGTTGCGGTTTCTATAATTGGAGACAAAGGGCAATACATAATCATTCGTAATGGTATTATGTATTGCAAATAAGGTAAACATACACCGTCACAATCACTCACAAACCGAAATTATATTCTAGCAATTAGACAAGCCCCGAGATAAGTAAATGCCTCGTAAAAAAGAAATGCTACTTGCAACCATAATTGATTGCTAAAATTTAACAGTTTAGTATATTTAATCTTGTAGACCATGATTAAACATACCACGATTTCACTGATTTAGATTATGTTGAAAATTTCACTAAAATTACCTCATTCTGGTCGGAGATCTCGTCGACTGCAGAACAGTGTCGTCGCGAATGTCCTTGCTACGGTTGTTACGATAACAATTAATGTCTCGATAATCCATTTTGATCCTTCACCGTATATTTGAATTTGTTGAAAATCTAGAGCATCCGGTTGTATCTGGAATTGATTATAGTCGCGACAAGTTAATAAATGTTTAATTATTAATTTATATAACATTTAAGGCCTAACGAAAGGCCTGCAGTGGGCATATTTACCTTTTGAAAAATACCCCTATAGTAAAATACACTGTTCCCCACCAAAAGCGTGTACTTAGTAAGGAAAGGGTATGGTACTCGTTTTAACGCAAAACTCATTTTGGGAATAGCATTTTCTTTTTTATGGCAACGTGTGCTGAATTTGGAAGTGGGTGAATTGGCCAGTACCTTTGTTTTATCGAATTCCAATTGCAAAGGGTTCGTTTACCTGAAAAGTCAATGTCCTACACGGGTAAATCGGGTTTTCGTGTCATCCAAATCACTAGACAGAATTGTTCTTTTCCACGACAGCCATTGTGAAACGCCGAATGAAATATTACTATAGGCCTACTATAAGCTACTTGCTGGGCATCCATAATAATTGTAGGTTGAATTCCGATTTTATTCTAAAAAGTATTTAATATCTCTATGTAATCAATTGTAAATTAAAATCGTGATTACATGACATCTGTTTCGTTGTCAAACAATGAACTTGTTTGTCTAAAACCCATACAAACGGATGTAAGATTTATTGATAAGATATTAACATTGGTAAATAGAAAACGGGCATACTTAAATGAAGAGCAAAATAAGGTTTGATATCTATTGGAGCCGTCTCGTATAGTTTCTCTATGCAAGATGGTTTGAAAAAGCAATCAAACATCAAAATTAGAGGAAAGAACCCATATAATTACATTTTTAGTTATTATTAATTGTTGGTTCCATCGAATAACCATTACATTTTCTGGCAGAAGGGCGGGACTAAGAAGATACATTTCACAGATGATTAATCAGGGAGGGCTTTGTGAGTATATTGGTATATATTGTAAGGTATGTTTTAAACCTACAGGTCTAATGGCTGTATGAAGAGGTTGATTGATGTCGTAGAACAACTAAGACACCAAGCCATTATTGTACAAAAAACATGGTCACGAGAAGATAAACTTCGTACCATTATAGAAAACCTTATGACAAGAGAATTAAGAAGATCATGTAATTTTGTA
This sequence comes from Patella ulyssiponensis, assembly GCA_963678685.1. Lineage (NCBI taxonomy): Eukaryota > Metazoa > Mollusca > Gastropoda > Patellidae > Patella > Patella ulyssiponensis. The sequence continues at coordinate 47,033,863 of OY783229.1, read as the reverse complement.
GAAAATAGAAGCCATATCCTGAGGTATAACATGCTTGTATTTATAGCTTTTTCCTGGACTTATAGAATTATCTTTGGGAATCATAATAATCTTAAAGATTACCAGGTCGCCGTTGTGACTAGCAGGCGGATGACTTAAAATAACGTCACAAAAGATAAAAAGAAAAACATGTCCTATCAACAATACAACAACAAAAAAATCTGGATTTCAATGGCATACGTCCAGTTTTAGAAAAAGAAATAGATTAAGTCCACATGCATTAATGTTCCATACATAGGCCTATTTAAATAAAAATGTCTCGGGTGGAGAAAGATATAGAAGATGACATTTGGCATTTCGTTTCTCGGCTCGGTAATTTAGAGTTCTCAAGATACCTTAGACAGATGTAATCGAAGTGGATCAATCAAGAGTTAAGTACGTTCTTGGCTACAGTAGGTCACAAGAAATTTCAAATATAATAATGGCTGGCGTATTATTCTATACTCGTATAGTCTACCTGTATTTGATGTTAAGTTTGTAATAAACAACAGTCTACCCTTGTTCCGCGTTTAGAGTGGATGATCGAGATTTTTCGGCCAAGCAGCGCCATCATCCGTTTCCTTATCTCACTCAATGGTGTTTCTTTCCTGTTTGTCACCATGCGCCATTTTCTGGTGCGTGTCATAGTCATCAACCGGTATTCAGAATCGTCAGTTTCCTTTCCAGGGAGCAATGTATTTTCTATTTCAAGATATTGTTTTACTTTTAAATATTTGCATGCATGTTTTATTTTATATTTTCAGAGACCTTATTAAATGTATTAAATCTAAGGTGAAGGATGAAAACATCGATGACGTATTTGACAACTTCTTAAAAAATCATTCTAAAGACAATACTAAGACTTCAAAATTCCATAAAACAGATACAGATCACCATGGAACAAAAAACACGGATCGTGACGTCATAGGAAACATCCACAAGCCCTTATACGAAAATTCACGCATTTCTAGTTCATGTCCGCTTATTTACGATATATTTCCAGACTCATTCAGTAATACCAGTGATGATACTGCATCTACGTTAACACAAATTTATAGCCAATCCGCCGAAAGTAGGACCTCGTTTAATACAGACTCAATGAGTGAAAGTCTAGGAACCAGCGGCTCTCTAAAGAATTACGGAGAATTTAGTTATAATTCGGATTCGGAACAAGGTCGAACTAACATCAAAAAGCTTAATGTAATAAATGAGGATTTACCTCACGAACATTTGCGCGAAGAGAGATTAGGTAAGCACCTGGAGGCCATACAGAAATTAAGTAGTGATCAAGGTGAATTTATCGAGACAGTTGTGACAGCAAATGGCCGAAGGCTAGAGAGCATTACAGGAGGAAATAGAAGTACGGAACATATCAATTTGTCTATAAATCACCCGTTTGCTTGTTCGGATTTACCAAAAACAGATAATTCAAGATCTACATGTAGTAGCAAATCACGAATAAAGTGGCCATTGAAATTATTTCGCGTTAATAGTGCACCTACGAAAAAAATCTCCAAATCATCTTTCCGAGAAGGCTATGAACGGAAACCTCAAATAAAAAGGAGTAAAACGATTGAAATAAAAGAATGACTATAATTTTTTAGCAACTCGTTATTAATGTCCTCATGATTTGCCAGTTAATCGTCTTTAAATGAAATGAAATTGTGTTGAATGTCCTACTGTTCCGCTATGACTGGGATAATGAAGACGGGTTTATGCCATACAGATAAAAGAGAGGTGGAGAGAGAGAGTGAGAGAGAGATAGAGAGGAAGAGAGAGAGATGGGGTTTAACGTCCACTCGACACAAACTAGGTCTTCTTGGGACTAACATATGGTTCAATTTTCTTTTAATTATTCTCTTGCGCGTAGGGGTCTTTAGCAGTGGGAGGAAACTGGGGGACACGGAGAAAACCCACGAGGTTGGACAGGCGACCCTACTCCTTGTCACGTACAACCGGGGAATCGAAACAACGCCAGTTAACTGAAAGACAGACCTTATGATACAGCGAATAAGATAAATAGATGGTGTTTAACGTCTACTCAACACTAACCATGTCATTACGGAATTAATGCTTATTAATCTTTTTTTTCCCAATAATTCGTTTGTGTATAGAAGTCTAGAAATGGGAGGGGTCCTAAAAACCCCACGAGATTAGGCTGGCGACTCTAATCCGTGTCACGTACAAGTGTTGAATCGAAATCACGGCACTTTCATGAGCGAACTAAAGCGGACGCGTTAGACCATTCACCCCAACACACCCGCTTCCAATAATAATGTAAAATAAATGGTAGTCGTGGTCATGTGGATTGATTTCTGCAAATTGCTCAATAATTCAAATCCAAGAAGTCCGAAATCGGTTGCATGTAACTGGTTTTGTTAAACTCGAACCTTAATGGAAATAAAATTGTAAAATCAAATTACTGTAAATGTCCGTAACTTTAAATTGTTTGTTAGAGTAGCAAAGATATTTCATTTTCCAAGTCATGCAACGTATTCTAGAACATTCTAACATCCACTGTTTCTGGGACAATTTTGTATTGCCTGGTCTTATAAATTAGATTAATCTACAGAGAGTCGGAAATACATGGTTAGTGTCCTGTGCAATACTGAAGAATCTTATTTTTTGCTATATTACAGGTTTGGGGTATGCTTTGTCTATTAAAGTCTTTATTCCGACACTCCAGCACTCGGTGCTGTTGTTCTGCTGCGATTCCACTCGTGTAACTGGTACCCGCCGTTTACCCACTGCGACTGTGTAACTTTAAGGTGATTTGGATTTCAAGTTCTTGTCTGGTTGATGGAACCTTTTTCTGAAAACTAAATCCTTATTTGCAATGAATGTGGCATCTATGAAATTGGAGTCGTTTCCTCATCTCTGAGAGAAAGACAAACTAGGTCATTTCGGGACTAACATTTGGTTCAATATCGTGTCAATCACCCCCACCCCCACCCCCCAGCGATCCATTATCCTGAACATTTATCTTTATATATTTGTTTTAGTTAATATTAAAAGGTCACCATAGACGGTTCTGGCGATAACAGAATGCCTTAACGTGATCACGAAATTTGTCACATCGTGCGTAGCGCGACACCCAATCTTTATCACACCATTATTCCTTATTGGGAAACTTCCTGTCGGGCTCCACTATTGATTGTTATATAATGATTTACTATCGCATGTAATTCATTTTCTTAATTTATTGCCCACAACTTCCCCATACAGATATAACGATAGACTAGGCGAGATTAATGGTACAATCAGGGAGACGTCATGCCGCTATTAATCTAGTTTTAATCTTCAAATAGTATAGAAAAGGGCAGAAGTTAATATGTTGTATAGCATTCCTGTTATCTCAGAGCTTTATTACCATTTTACTTGTACATTCTAATCAATCAAGATTACACAATTAATCCTTTTAAAGGAGATCATTCTAACAGTAAAAGATCTCAAGTGAGAAGAACTTTTGCCATGTAACAGACCTTACGGTGTTATATAAATCATGAAAGCAATTTGATATCTGAATAATTGATATTTGAAATATTTGATATTTGAAATATTTGACATTTGAAATATTTAACATTTAAAATGTGTAACAGGTTTCAAACCAAGGGAATTATATCTAATTTATTTGATTAATTTGAATTTCGCCTTGACACATATTATATAAATCATGAAAGCAAGTTGATGTCTGAAATATTATTTGATGTTGGAAATATAAGCTTATGTAAAATCGACAGAGTCATCAATAACCTAATTTCTAAAACACAAATAGGGTATAATTAAACTACACAAACCAGTTCTTTTATTTTATCAATTGATGAGAAGACAATTTTGTATCGAATTGGACATAATCATATGAAAATACTTCTGAATTATTCATATTTCTTAATACTACTCTTCTTTAATACCTCAATGCAATTTTCATTCCATATACAGGCGTAACTAAATGATGTTAAAGTTGAAATTCTTTATGTTGGTAAAAGTTCTACCCGGATCCTGCAAACATAAGTATACAAATTAAGATGGACTCATTAAATTATTAGGTATTGACATCAATATAGATAGCCACACAAAGCATGGAAGTGCGCCCCCGTAGGATCTTTGTCTGGACAGTAACTTATCGGAAAGGAAATATTGGATGTGTACCAGAATTGATGAGAAAGTGATCCCCCAAGAAATGGTGTTCACAAGCTTGAAATCAACTTGTGTAAACTATAGCATCTATCGCATTCATATTGATATCGGAAATGAGGTGGGGTATGGTGGCGGTGGAGTTTGGGTAATCCCGAAACGTCATCTGGTATTCCAATGCCTCACATAAAATATTCTATCCCGAACTCTTTTACTAGGCTTTCAGAAAATTGTAACAGAGCACAAAATATTGATAGAGTTTGCTCTCTTATGACAACAATGATTTATGCCACATTCGAAAAATTATGTTGCAAACTGTAGTCTGTCATGTTTACAAGGTATTCGACAAACTGGACCCAATAGCGGTACGTTCCGGAATATCGACGGGATCCATCCTTATATGACCCCAATGCGTCACAAGGTTTTCGACAATAGTGGTCTAACTCAGGTAAAGAAGGTAGCGGAATATGGAAAGGGATTGTCCTCTCATGACCACAATTCCTGCACAAGAAATTTGAAAAAGGCCCGCCAAAACCCCACCTCTATAGCGTACAAAATCCAATATTGTTGACAATATCGGCAAAATATCGTGATGACACAATACAACCAAACTTAAATGTGGGAGTATAAAATGAAAATGAGAATGAAAAACAAAACTTATTTGTCTACGATATCACCCTTGGTGGAAGTGGACGACAAACTCCAGAAACAAACGAACAAACAAAACTTGTTTTAACTTCTCGTGACTATCAAAATAGTTACCATCTGAAATGGTATGTACACATTTATATAAACTCTGATTTGTTCCCTTTTGAAGCATTATTCCTAAAGAGAGTACTCATTATATTCAAATTTGGCACAACCCTAGCAAGAACCATTAACATAAATTCCATTTTCTCGATAACACAGCAGATGGATTAATATTTCAAAGTATAAAAAGAAGGTCTGAGAGATACTAAATCAATGTCATCTTATTACATGGAAAAGATGCCCTCTGTTCTAGAACTATACACTTGGATAACTATAAATGCTTTGAAATGGCATTTATTGAATGTTATCCATGAGGTTTTATGCTTATACATCATACCCACATGATATAAAACGAGAAAACAATTAAATGTGTGATATATTGATACCTGTCCACATGATCTCAGATGGTTTTGTATCAGTTATGAAAAGGAAAATAAGCTTTGCATTATAATAAGCGTAATCTTACACTTCCTTGTACGTCCGTGTGCTACCTGTCCTTATTATTTCAGAGAACATACCCTTCCTACATCTCAGATGGTCTTCTACTAGTTGGCCATGGTCTTCTATGAACATACTCTTCCAACATATCAGATGGTCTTGTGCGGGCCCGTATCTACAGGGGGGCGCGGGGGGGGGGGCATGCCGTATATTAACCTAAAAAAACAACGCTTCCCTAAGCAGGAGGAGGTATAATTCAGGCGAAAAATGAATTGCGCGCTAAACTACAAACGAACGACTAGGTAGCAAATAACATAATCAAGGGAGATAACTCTGCCGATACCGTTCTATGCCACGTTGTCATTACAACAGTCCGTTAGAATGACCTTTCCGAAAATTTCCTCAAAATGTTCGACCCCCTACCGAAAGGTAATGCCCCCTCCACCCGCTTAATAATGTCTAGATACGGGCCCGGTCTTGTGTCAGTTATGAAAAGGAAAATAAGCTTTACATTATAATAGGCGTCTTCTTACACTTCCTTGAACTTCTCGTACAAGTTTTCGATACGGGCAAATCTTCTAGATATGAAAGTCCTATACTAAGTATAATAGCATTGTTACTCGCTTTTGAACGTATAAATACAAGTATTTCAGATACTTAATATACTATCACTTGTTTTACATGTCCATTTTACTATAACACTTCATTTCATTTAAATTTGTAGGTGTTTTTAATTCGTCATATATTTACTAAACCAATCTCAAATCTACGATTCCCGAAAGGGTTCATAGGGGCCTACAAATGATATGAATGAAGGCACAATCCTAACGATTTTGTATGAGATTTAAAATTTCGCTTTTCGGGTGCTTTAACTGCCCAGATCTTCATAAAGTAAACATTGGATAACCTTAACAAGTTATCTTTTTATGGGTTCTGCTAGTAAATATCTGAACTTTCTGTAAAATCCAAATGAGGGTTTATAAAAATTACTGATGTATATCAACATTTATCTGAATGAAATGAAAAAAAAATCAAATTAAAATCTTATATAAGGGTCGGCTATCATGCAATATATAAATTAATGATTTTTCTCCGACTCGATGATTTTATCTCCTTCCTGGCTATAAATAAAATGTTATCACCAGCTTATTCATCTGAAAATGACACTGGTATTTATTTTGGGAGAAATATCCGGTTTATCATCCATGCAAATCTTTGTCTAATCAGTGGTGTAGCATTTTTTAAAGATTATCTTGTAGACTTTATAATTACAACGTTGGTCATGTAAGGATACTGAACATCGGCTAGTTTAATAATGAATGGCATGAAAGATACATTAAAATCCCCCATTAATAGAGTCTTAACGGATGTGGGGGAGGAAAGCGTCTGTATCTTAGGATACAACAGCACCGGTCTTCTTATCACCATGTGATTAACTCCAGGCTATTTATGGAAACCTCTCTTGTCCCATGGCGCTGTAAAAGAAAAAGTGCTACTTCGAGCGGTATATAATCTACACTGTTTAAAGAAACGAAATCTTAATATGGCGTCTGGAATAAAATCAAACTAATTTCTTTCCGTGACAACATGATAAACTTCTAGACATCACTAATGTCCTGCCTGGTTTCTTTTAATTCACGGTTATAACCTTCATCAAATTTCCCCATCATATTCGTTAGATTCTTTTTCTGCTAAACGCCATCACAAACCTTTGATTAACTGGAATACCATAATGAACATCAAACACGCCTAGTTAATATAATTTTTCCGTCATCAAACAATTAATAATGTCTAACAAAAAATCATTAATCACCGGATATATTTATTATGCACGGATAGAAAGAATAATCTGGAAATAAATCAAAAGAATCTAATTACTTTGCTCAGCTCTACCTTTTCCCAAAATTGCCCCTCTGACGCTTTTTACTATACATGTAGTTATATGTGGAGGTATAAAAACAAATTTTAAAAATGTAATTAGCAACTTCTCCAGTTATTCAGTTACCTCAAAATCATGAATTTCACCAACACTTGGAAAAAAATGTCAAGGGATAGAATGATCACAACTACAAAAAATAAAATTATGTGTACTGAAGTGGATCTGGCTTTTTTAGTGGTCTGGAACCTACGGGGGGGGGGGAACTCTTCATGTATTATTAATAAATCTGTTTTTTGGATTGTTTCTCATGCATTTTATCAGCACGTCGGTGGAAGAGAATATTAAAAAATGCTTAAATCATAACCTTTGAAAATTACATTTATTTTCTTGAAGCGAGTGGTAATGCCCATATAATGACCAATTTTCACGAGTAACTATTTTATTGACAACGTGTAACGTCCCAAGACATGGTTTATATGGAAACAGAATCGAGCGATGATTGCGTGACTTTTACTTTGTAGAACCAAGTCTGTTCAGTATGTGTCCAAATTGAAAGTTGTGAGTGTTAGATAATGAATATTTTATTTGCTGACCTTTTACGAATTCTTGAAAAGCAACAAGCGAATTTAAGTTTATAATAAATCCAACACCTTCCGTGTACTTTAAAATAATTTTCTGAAAACGGTTACTATATTTTTCCTGACATTCGCCTTCACAGTAGATGTATTAAACGAACACCGCCAGTGCCATTGGAGACTGCCAGGCTCTGCGGACGGTACAGTGAAACTTTAAAAACAACCTAAGTATACTCACTTGCACTGCAATTTGATTCAGACAATCGAATATTTTCAAAAGGTAACGCCACAATAATTATGTATCAGGTTAACACGCACCTTAACGCTTGCAAATAAATATTGCTCGTGAATATCACATTAATTATGATAGTGTTCAAATTTACCGTAGTCTTCTCTAATGACAGATAATCTAAATACTGGGCGTAATTTCGGCTAAATCACTAAAAACTAATATCAAAACGAATACTTACGAGTACAATGTTTATATCGAAATGAAATGAAATGAAATGGGGTTTAACGTCCTACTCTTTTGCACCTAACCTGGGCTAATGGAAGACGAGCATACGCCATACAGTGTGCTATGAGGGAAATTTTGCCCGGGCAGCGGGGCTACGTTCTACTCTTATGTCGAATTCCAACTGCCAAGGGATCTTTTACGTGCACTCTCATGTGTACACGGGACCTCGGTTTTTCGACCAATCCGAACGACTAGGCAGCTGTCCATGTCAGGCCCTCCTTCTGCATCACTGACAAGGTGAAATCACGCCGGAAAATCGAGATGAACTTTCTCGGTCAATGCAGGGATCGAACACCCGACCTACAAGCTAGCGAACCAGCACCTTATCCACTTGGCCACCGTGATCCCCTGTTTATATCGAAGGAGTAGCTCGGTATGTTTGTCCAAAACATGTATTTAGAACAAGCACTTTTCAGCAATGTTTAAATAACATAAAAGCGCTACTGCCTCCTCGATAAAGTAATATTGTGTCTTTATTGTTAGGTCAAACCATTAGCGTCTTTAGTGTTAATTTAGCTACTGATGTTATTAATGCAAAAGAAGTTGGTAAATCTGACCGGTCCGATTTACTCATTCTCGGAAGCTGTGGGTGAACGTGAATTCTTTTTCAGGCGACATCAAGATAATGTTGTGGGAACTGAAAGCCACGCAAAGCAGATATGTCTCGTAAAAAAGTTGAACATAGACGTCAGCTTATCCGAAATCAAAAGTTGCATGATGACCTGTATGCTGCAATAAGTCGGATCTCTAATAGCATTTCCGTGCATGTAATATATCTTTGGTATACAGAAAGTCCTAGAAACCTGTAAATCAATAGGGTTCTTCAACTCCGATCGCAATGTTTCACACCAAATTTGAAAATCAACGGGATTCATTGTCTGACAGTCCAATGCTTCATATCAAAACTGTAGTATCTATACATCTATAACGTTCATAATGTTTACGGAAATGAGGGGTAACAAAAGGACAAGTGCCTTTCCGTTTCAAACAGGGTTCCTAAATTGTAAAGAGTAGGTTTGTTGATTGCTAGACTGAACGGCACAAGTTGGGCCGGCTCCCGAATCCACTGTTGGTTTGTTTTCTGTGCTCGTGTTTGTTTATGGGTATGGAACGGATTTCTTACAATTACTATTATCCCAGGTCAGTCTTATTTAGCCAATTATCTTTATGACACACTTTAAAAAATAACATGTTCTATATGGCATAATATACAATACGAAGAAAGGTGTTCTTTAAAATCTGGACACTGGATCATTCCACAATGATTTGTTCATGGCCCATGTTTATATTAGGTGAGTTTCGAAGAGAGAGAGAGAGAGAGAGAGAGAGAGAGAGAGAGAGAGAGAGAGAGAGAGTATACCGTCCACTCGACACAAACTAGGCCATTTCGGGACTAACATAATATTCAATTTTATTTCAGTCATTCGCGAACGCGTAGGGGTCTAGCGATAGGAGGAAACCGGTGGACTTAGTGGAAGGTACCACTCGCTTTGAATGGCGCTTGGCATCACAGGCCTTAGAATCTGGGAGTCTGGTGGCTCATCAGTGAGTCAACCACGGCATGCTAACCAGGTGTCGGGTTCGTTCCTGATGTTGGTCGAGAAAGATTCATGGAATTTTCCCTTGTCAGTAAGTCTCATCGCACACTGTATGCCGTATGCTCCTTCTCATTAGCCGGTTGGGATGGCCTAGTGGTCTAGAGTGCCGCGCTTCGACCTCTGGCTGGCCGGTCACCTCTGACTTGCGGCTGTGGTTTCGATCCCTGGTGTGAGCGTATGTGGCATGGAGATAGGGGCGCCTTCTCAACCTCGTGGGTTTCCTCCGGGCACTCCGGTTTCCTCCCACTGCTAAAGACCCCTACGCGCATGTGAATTATTGAAATAAAATTGAAACCATATGTTAGTCCCAAAATGACCTAGTTTGTGTCGAGTGGACGTTAAATCCCATCTCTCTCTCTCTCTCTCTCTCTCTCATGAGCGCCCTATGTAAGTGGGGAAAGATTCTATAAATTGCAAATAGATCATCCTATTGCTTGTTCAGATGGACCAACACAGTGGTAAATCACGAATAACATGACCAGTCAAATTATTCCGTGTCAGTAGTACTCCCACGTAAAAGGAGTGTTCTATAATGAATATTTCAATGATTAGTCCTTTCCGAAAAGAACTTAAAAAACATCACGCGAATTCAGGTTTTCTCAAAGGAATCGTTGACTTATATATGTTTATAACGTTAGCACTCTCAAACTTTCAAAATATGTTAAACGCTTACAGTATACTTTTGGGTGGATTTGAATAAGCCAAATGATTACGAAATGGCCTTTTACTCTGTAATCTTACTATCTCTACTCTAGAGGGTTTTTGACATACAGTGTTGTTTTCAAATAGTAGCACTGATCTCTTCTCCTAAACGACAACGTTGATGGTATAGCAACGCACAACGAAATATACGACGTCATGCCACACACATTGCTTTTTCTAAAAGCTGTAAATGACTCATGCAGTTCGTTTTAGTCGCCCGCCTTTCGGAGATAGCAAGGGCCTATCATAGGTCCCTCAATCCGTCCACCCACCTGCCTGTTGGCCCGCCCGTCACACATTGGGGACACAATAACTCTCCTTCTACTTGAGGTAGAATATTCAAACTTGGTGTAGGCGTTTATTACGTGAATGCCTTGATAGTGTTTGATCATGCACGTTTTCCACCAAGGCCAAGCAGAGACGAGCACGTTGATTGGTTTAGACTACGTCTTTGGAGCGCGACAAATTTGGTTCATTAAAGCAATACCATGACTAAGTACCGATATGCAAATTGATTGGTCAAGACTTGGTAGTTGTTGATTAGGTGAATGTCCTCGCCGAGTTAATCTATTATTAGCTAAGAAATTTCATCGGTCGATGCTTTGGGACAAGATAACTTTGATGCTGATGGAGAGTTTACTGTAAGCGTGGACCACCTACGATATTAATTGTTTCTGATATGTGCACGTGAAACTTGTAATACTAATTATATTGTAACAAGAATACTCAACTGTGTCTCATTAGAACCATTAACCTTTTCAGAATATCTAGGATGTACAATTACAAATCCAATTATCGGATATTGAATATAAAATACTAGAAAGAATGCGTCTTTGACACAAAAAAGCCTTTTACTAAGTGAAATATATTTATTTTATCGTGATAAATGACCCCACTGTGTATCCATGAACTTTTCGTTTGTATTCATTTTATTAATTAATTCCAACAATAGCTTGCACTCTTCGCGAACGCCAGTATCGCTAACACACTGAAACCATAATTCATTGAACGGGACACCTTTATTCTTTAATTAACCATTTATGACCTTTTATGTATCTGAACAAGTGTTATCTAATGGTTCTATTACTCAAAGACGATTAGTATGTACACTGATTGACCCCATGGTCATCATCTTACCATGCAAATATCAACGCCAAATGAACTTGTTAAGTGAATTATCTTGTGACTTACTCGTATAAATGTCATTGTACTGGGAATTATCTAGTATCCAATGTATGGACGTATTGACACGAGTAACTCATTCTGTATGAACGCGTACAAGAGTTGATTACTGTCCATGAGATAATAAATCATTGTTATTGTTCTACTACAGGGTATACTGTAGCAACTTAAGTAGGATGATTATTTCAAGACATTAATGTCATGTAACATTGACGATTTTTTTTTATCTAGAATTTAATTGAGATCATTAAGCTTACATATTTTGATTCAAGTTTATCAATTTATTTATAAAAGAAAATATTTTTTTTATTATTGTTTTCATGTAAGCCTATCTACCATGAAATACCATTGATTTAGGTTCTTATACTGCTTTGATATACGTTTACTACTCAATAATGATCCAAACAGATCCTATGACAAGTTCGTATAGTGTATTAAACGATAAATACATTAATATCTCTAAGGCTATGATCAATTATTTGTTGTTGGTACTCACCTTTGTGAGACAGTACATTGTTACTAGGCTTTATATACCTTAAGATCCCATACAACAAATGATTGATAAGAACAAAAATCAGATCTGAGGCCGAAACAAGTCATTATACCTCAAAAATCTATCTTTAAGGGTGCAAGAGCTCTTCCCATCTGTACATAGAGAACTGTGCCGTTGTTGGTTTTTTTTTTGACAAGTAAATGAAATGAATTTCGGGTTTAACGTTCTTCTGTTCCGCTCCGATAACTCTAATGAAAACGGACTTACGCCATGCAGTGTGTTACGATGAAAATTTAGCTTGAACGGCATTGTGTACACGCACCTCTGGTTTTCTACCACCTGAGCTACTAGAAAACTGTCATGGTCAGGCCCGGACAATTGACGTGTAGGAGTTCATGTCAAGAATCACCTATTTCTATCTCTAAATCCATGATTTCTTTAAGCTCTTTTTTAATAAAGACACTGTTGATCCAGTATCGCGCCTCCAACTTAGCTGCTATGTTTTCTTTGTATTATTAGCCACTTCATTTCTCTCAAGACATTAATATACGTCTCGAACTATAATAACGAAGATACCTTCATCATATCGTCCATTAAAAAAATACTGCATGCCGGATGATGTTATTCTTCTAAATTTCAAAGCGTCAAGTCATTAATTAGTTTCTAAATGTCAGCAAAATGCCAAAAGATTAGCGCTTGACAGATATTCCCCGAGAAGCGTGCTGAGAAAATAAGCTGAATTCACGGACGAACAATTAATTTCCCTTTTCGAGATTTGGTGATCGCTTATTGCCAGAATAAAGATTGTCTGAAGTCTTGCCAACGGGTCAAGCAATTTTTATCTTAGTAAAAGATCATCTGTCTTAGTTGAAGCTGATAAGAATTAGCTGACTTATCGACGTTGAAAATGTTTTAGACATGATTTAGCTCTAGAAAGCCAACTATTACTTTGTCTTTTAACGAATGTCTTTAAGTAACGGTGGCGCCTGAACAAAAACTATATTACAATACTCTTTAACATCACACGATCAAACGAATCACAAATATAGCTTTCAATCAGACTGTTGCTAAAATTGGAAACATTAAATCTATCTACACTTTATTATGCCCATGGAAGTCAAATTAACCAATACTTCTGGCATCTTGACAATTATTATATTTATATAATTATATATAGATATATATGTTATTCCTATCAGTCGGAATCTTTTCTTGTATGTCTTCTTTGAAGAATACTTTCATATAGATTATTTTAAAATAACGTATATTGAGCAGATTAAGATATTTATGGTAATAACATGCAATTTTAATATGAAACAAAACATACCGTACATCACAAATGCAGTTCGTATCTTTGACTCTGATTAAGAAAAACTATTTATGTTGTCGTTTTTACTTTATTAATGTTATATCGAAATAACAATCTTATGCTCCCGTAATCAGGAATTTACGCCTACGGGATAGGGGAAACGTTTCAGAAAGTATGTACATACTTAGTTTAACGTGTCTCTCGGTTTCCTTACGTAGTCAAATTTGCGTTATCACCAATTGAAAATCTGCGTTTACATTTCATGAGTGAGTATATTGTCATCACTCCTGTCTGTTGGGATTGCTCCGCTTGTTCGAAGGGGGAAGTGGGATCATTATTGGGATTGAGAACTGCTCTCCAGTTTTACAGGGAGCGTTTTACTCGGCTAGTTCTTATGGGAAGTCTTATCAAAACTCGGCGCCTCAGATGGAGTTGCGCTGGGTATTGTCTCCGTACAAACCCTATCAAATTTCAGTCGTATACCAATTTCAAACAAACTAGACTAGTGATGCATTTAGAGTTGCACGCCAATTTTAATTACACAGTCACTGCCCTCGTAATTAAAAGTTTGAAACACTCTTCAGGTAAAAGGGGTTAGGATTATTTAAAGTGATAATTTCATATTTTCTTTTGCTCAAAAGGTTGTCAACTCACTATTATACGATCATGGGCAATATTTCAGAGGGATAAAAATCGCTGACACAGAAAATAATAACACAATTACCTCCCTTGTTTTCCCATTCCCCTCCATGCAATGATGATCTTCAAACGTTTGAATTGGAAGTTGAAAATGATATTTTTGCCAATTTCTCAACTGGCAACAGTGAATTATAGGATTAATAGGATTATTCTTTAACAAGGCAGGCCTGTTTATAGATACCATCTATTCTAAGGCTTTATTTTAATATATTTTAAAAATATAACTAAAAAATATGAAATTGCCATTTTAACTTGTTGGAGGATCCTTATAGAACTTGAGGTATGCACAGAGTTGTTGCCCCTGTCGCTTGTAGCCTAAGAGTCATACGAGGGACAGCGGCGTGTCGGCCTATTATTCCTCCAATTCCAGCTGCCAGATGATCATTTATTGGCTAGTTTTAACTCAGGAACACATCGACTTCCTTCTTAGAGTTTACAGATTCCAATCAGCAACCCCTTAAACCAATAATATAGTTCGTTGACTTCCCACCTTAATGACTATTTCAGCTTTGAATTGGATATTCCAACTCATTTTTCTTTATACTTTTCCTACCTGACGGATACTAGTAAAAGATATTTCGATTTGTTTAAAGGTCATTATCTATAAAAGCAAAGAAAACTTACCAAGGAAACACAAAATATAATGAAGTACTAAAGCAAAAAAACAGTTAGTCTAATGAATGTTTTTATAGAATGTGATATTGATTTATATTCCATGATTGATCGTGAATTGTCTTCTTCATCACTAGCCCCACTCTATCTCTCACCCACGCAGTTTCCTGACAAGTCATATGATAAAGTATACGATATAAAGACCAGACTTAGATCTAACAAAATGAAATCAATTGCTGGTCACTAGTATAATACCATATTATAAAGGCTAAAGTTCTCTGATTATAAGTGAAATAAACACTGTATTAGATGTATAGCAAGTTGGTATATTATAACCCTCAAATTACTTCAATAAAGCTTATACCAGAATTCATCTAATTACGGTAGCCTTTAGAATAATTTTTAAAAGAATAAGAGGATTATAAGATTTAAAATATACAATAAAACACTAGCTATAACAATATTCTCAGCTACGTGAGCCCCCCCCCCCTCGGCAAACACACACCCCTCCACACAAACATTGATAAAAGAAGTGGAAGTGGTAAGCATTATCCCCGTGTTTTGGTTTAAAATGACTAGACCTCTTTGATTTTGGCTTATTGATTTGCTTTGTGATGTAGAATTCTTTCTAAATTTAAAATGAAAGGTTTATCCATACAGCTAATATTGTGATGTTACTCCTTACACATTCAGATTAAGTCTAAAACGGAACTAAAATTAATACACAAATTGATCCCTACCTGATAACAACATGGTCATATAGATGGTATACCACCATTAATCGAAATAACACGCTAGTTTAACACCTTATTTTCACCCAAAATCAAAGAGGTTCGGCGACTCTTTTAGTTTAATAATATTAACAGGACCAATAAGATTAAGCCTAACGATAGACGAAACATTGATATCAAAATGCATAGTGTTATGACAGTTGTTGGTGCGACTATAGCTGTTAAACGTTATTCCCCTTGAACGACTTCTTTGTGGTAAACGCAATGACAAACTATACTATTATTCTGCAGAATCGATTCTACAGAACGCAACCCTTGTCGATATTCATCAGTTCATTTCAAAGTGTCACGCTTGACTTTTTTCAAAAAACAAATTAGTGTACATGAGATTATTATCGCATCTCTTTTACAGTGAAGACATAGAACTGGAACAAAATAAACACCGAACTGAAATGACTAATTAATGACAGGGTTGCTCACAAAATCAAATTCTTCCGAAAAACTCAATACAGGCCATCGCTGTCAAAAACTGAACCATACATTTTCATTGTCTTAACCAACAATATTCCTGAGTCACGGTAAACCGGTTTAATCAAGTTAGATCCGGGGTTTGTGGAACAGCAGGATGGGAAGACAGCAACTGGTTGAATACTGGTGATTATAAATTGCATCTGGAGCTTCTTTCATGATGAAATAAAGTTTTATTATAGTATAATGTCCTGTTTACATGTGCGTCAGTCGTAGGTGTGCTTATTAGATAATTACAAAGCCAATATCCTTACTAGATATGCGTTTAAATAGTATATTATATCGCTAGAGTTATCCCAAGACTGGACAATGTTTCATTTTCTTTATTCAGACAATACTATTGAATCAAGTAAAGAATTGACAAATAATTTTAACAAATAGACAATTTTACTTATATCACTTTTATTTCCATTAGAAATATCACGATATAATACATTAAATATCGACAAGCATCATATAATCAATATACATAATGAAATACATCAAATGGTTATTGTGAAGGAGCAGCATCCGCCTTAAATTTTACCAAACACTGGAACTATCCTTAAAACTATTTATCACTTGAAAACATCATATATAGAGAACAGCACGTCTGACAAGCAGAGTAATAGTAGTGGAAACCGGGTGAAAGCCAGAATGCTTTATGAAAGTACAAATTGGTATTCATAACATTACTAATAACAATTAAAGAGGAAAGATTAAAATATAAAAGACATCACAATAAAATAAAACAATAAGATAATAATTAAACTCCTTAATATGGCAGCTTTCAACTGTCTGTCATTAGATTATCAGCTGAACGTCTAAATTTAATGATGAAGGATTAATAGAACATAAGAATAATAAAAAAAATCCGTCAAATTGCTCCACTCTGAATCAAGATAATTGCTTTTGAAGCCCAGCCTCGATCAACATTACTTAAGTCGGTACGATAAAAAAAACCACCATAGCCTCGATTATCCATTTTTGAATATAAACATCAATCATCGTTGAGCAACAGATCATATTCAAATCCAGTGAAAATAAGACACATAAAATGACATTGAGAGTTGATTGTGATTTGGAAAAGTTAATATTTCGGGCCTAGAGAAAGATCTGTAAATAGGCAGATTTAGCACTTGCATCATGTATTTTTAGTGATTTTATGCTTCCATGTTATTTCGATTTTACTTATTAACGGTAGATGGATTTCCTGGATGAGACAAAAGCCTTTGTATAGATTGCATGTGCATTGCATATATTCATCAATTATGCCACTAAGTAACCTTCATCTGTAAAATGTTGATTTTTTCTTCAGTATTCTAATTGTACTGGTTTAACGTAATTATTCATATAAAAGTTTAATAACTTATGGATGGTTAAGTCATCGATTATAAATACCATGCATTTTATGACAGTTTCTATTAAAAGCAAGTTATTAGAATAGATTTATGTTATGGTCGGCCATTATCGCAGAATTCTGACATTTTCCAACCTTTGATCTCATAATGTCTGGCTTTGTTGGCACAGCTCATGAAAATATGATTTTCCGCCACAGAAGCGTGGGCGCTCGGAAGTAACACCAAGTGGCTTATACTTGACATGAACAACTTCGCCCCCGCCTATATCGGTTCGTTTCGTGTTCTATGTTTGAACAAAAGATTGTTCGAGCCTAACTCTAATCTAACAATAACATCGTTCCATATCGGTCTGTATCTATACAAATATTCAATAGGTCACGTTTTCAGATTAAATCAAATCCTGGATTCAGGGAAAAAAAGTGAAGCATAATCGATAATCGTTTCCATGGGATTTAAATCACGACACAATAACGATTACATCTAACGCTTATGTCGAGGAATTATTAAATTCCATCGACAGAGATTGATCAAAATCGCAGAAATGTATTTTCCATATAGTAATATTCTTTTCATGTTTCGAGCAATAATAATAATATTTTACATTATTGACGGACTTAAAAGTGCTATAGGCATTGCCGGGACCATTTATAACTGAAATCTTTAGTTAATCTTTGTTTTGAACACGATGTATTACAGGAACCATTTAGAGTTAAAGATTCTAAATTACTTAATTACCTTCTTACTAGAAAGGAAAGAATTGTGACAACCGTGTTAACTCAATGGGTTTCGTTTATAATCTTTTTAGATCAATAATTAAAGCTTTTTCCCCGCAAACCAACTGTGTGATTTTATGATATTCACACTAATTACAAACTTACTTCAAACTTTATATTGGCTGAGATGTACTTCAAGGTATAAATAAACTGTTGTTAAAAGCCATGTCTGTCACCTCACTTCATTAAGGTGGGGGGGGGGGCGGTTCCGTTTTTCATTACTTACCGTCCATTTACCATACACATTGAGGCCTTAGTAAATTCTTAGTTATGTTCTGTCAACTTCTTTTTCCGAATTCTAATTGTAGGGTTTTGTGTAGGTTGATAACCCTCAATGTTCCCACAACCGCTAAACCAATTAATAAAAAAACAACAACCGCCCCCTAAGTCAAGCTAGCACACAATTAAGCTGGCAGACAAGAGTCGGGTTGCAAGTTATTGATACAGTGACATTTTTACCCAGTGCTTGCCCTGTTGGTGTGGTCGGATAATCCAGTATTTTTTCTTGTAAGATTTAGTACCGGAATAAAAATATATAAATCTCCTATTTACTAACAATTATCCTTCGCCGTACTAGCGCAGTAAGGACGCCAACCCGGTCTGAAGGTAGGATTGTCCTTAATGAGTACACGATCTCGTAAGTACAGGTACGTTCGGATACTTTTCGATACGATCAACATGATTGCTGCGATTAACATCAATGTACGATAAGACCTGATCGTAACATCACGATTACTCCACGATTAAAACCATGAATTAATCGTAGTGCGGATCGTGATAGTGGTAATTTAGCATTACTAGTTATATCTTCTTAACAATGAAACATACAATGGCTAACAGAAATGAAATCCCCTGTCCTAATTTCCTTTCATTCTTTTTAAACTATGACTTTAAAATAAATAGCTTTGCTGGATGTAATATAAAATGTTCAGTTGAAAAGAAGGGAAGCGATATGTAACATCCTACGCAGCATACAATGATTATTGACGTTTCAATCATTATTGAGGATGGGTTTTTTAAATACCTGAAAATGTAAATATCAACCTTTAGCTCAACAATGGAACACTAATAGACAGACTATTTTGGACCTATTAGTATAGCCAACTATTTTGGACCTTTTCTAGACCATAGAAAGAAAAGGGAGATAGAAGGAAAACTTGGAAGTTGACCCTGAGGATTTATGATCTCTTCAAGAAGTGTGTCTACCGTTTTCACAAAGCTTTTTTAGATATGTAATACCTATATTCTACATTCTCACCGACGATCCCAATGCCTTAAACTAAATATAATATATTGTCAATAGTGTTTATGCTTCAGACTGAAAAGCAAGATTATGGAATGAGGGCACGATTCTCGACAGAATTTCGCGTGATGCTCAAATTCGACAGGTTCGTCTACTCACATCAGTGTTTCACACCAAATTGATAGGTCTCATCCTCGCAATGTTTCACATCGAATCAAAAACTGTAGCCTCTCGCGTTCAGAGGAGTTTTGGTGAAGGGATTTTAATTCCGGATCAAACAGTTCCGGAAACCGGTTTATCGACTTGGTTTGTCCTCCAATGACCCGAATGCCCCCAACTATATACTCTATCGTGTTCACAAAATTTTCGGAAAGGGTGACATAACTACAGGATGGAAGGTCCATGCATACCAAAATCAAGCTTATTTATAACAGATTCTTGTAAACCTACTGTTATATTTTGATCTCTGGGTTGTGGGAATTTATGCGGGGCTCGAGCACACATGTATTTACGGTAATTACGAATTTTTGACTAGGAAATATCTCTCGAATCAAATTACAAATTATATAGTCAAGCAATTTAGGACCAGATTGGAAATGGGTGTTTAAGACTAAAGTACAATTACACTAGTTTTTCATTTTTGATAGGGACTACCCCCGAAAATGTATTATGGCGGTAACTGTAGATTTTCTGTGAAAAAATACTGTTTAAAGAATAAAATAACTTGCTTTAATCATTCACTAATAAACTTTAAAAAGAACTTTCGATTGGTCGTGTTTATACACCATTTTATTAATTTATTTGATGTAAGCGCCGAGAAAGAACCTAAATTTGTACATGGCCCAAAGGAACAAGAAACTGAAATATCCGAAGACTAGAGCAAGATTTTGAATTTATAAAGAAATCCAAGCTCCAGACGATAACTGCAAAACCACGTACATCAAAATTGATCCTTTCAGAGTATTGTAACAAAATTTCACCATTGTACTCTTACTACAGAATTAGATCGATTGTGCTTGACTTTTCCTTTGTAGTTTCAAAGACACGACAATGTTATATATAGAATCAAAACAAAATAATTTATTTACCATCTTGATATTTATGTATGCGGTTTGTTATTTTACGCCCACATTGGTCTTCTAAAGGCTCTGATAATACAGTACTTGAGGCATTCTATAAAATCTCGTATAAAAGATGAAAGTATACCAGATGATTACAATGCATCAAAAAGGTTCACTGGCATTACAGTTAGAAACTGGATAAAAACATCTAATAAATT
The DNA here is from genome assembly GCA_963678685.1 of Patella ulyssiponensis. NCBI lineage: Eukaryota > Metazoa > Mollusca > Gastropoda > Patellidae > Patella > Patella ulyssiponensis. Next base: position 47,013,063 of record OY783229.1, on the reverse strand, counting down.
TCATCTCGGGGCACATGGTACATTTATAATAATAATTGTCAAAATAATAAAATCGTGACAATTATGTCATATTGAGTCTGTTAATCTAACAAGAATACGTGTAAATTACTGAAATCCGAAATTAATATGTCCTTCTGAATACACGTAAATTAATCTGATTAAAACAGATCCTATTCCGTTTCGTTTTTTATAATTCAAAATTTCGTTTTACTTGTCTTTACTACACTAGAATCTAGAAGAGTTGTTATATAATAGGCGTTATTATTGATGTGAGGAATAAGCTAGCCAATGCAACGATCTGTAACGGCGACCTTTGGGCGTGTTTTGCACGGAAATGTTGGTAATCTGACGTGACCTATCGTTACAACCGGTCAGATATCTTCATGTGGTGTAGGTCATCGAAAATATAAAAACGAAACGAAACATAGTTCTGTATATGAATCAGTTTGACACGCAAATGATAATTGTACAATATGAACTCTACCTTGATATAGGTATGCATAAAGGTGTTTAGATTTAATTAACTGTTCAGCAAAGTCTCCACGAACAGGAATGTTATCTGTAGTTTATCTTTCTATGCATTTGTGATGACTAGTGATAGACATATTAAATTATGTTTCTATTCAGAAAAATTAATATCAATAACAAGTGCTTCGAACTCCCTCCGATATTTACGTTATTTCAAGGGACGTTATACCAATTATGGAAAGAATGTTTGGTGTAGCACGGGACAATAGATACACTTTGTGCTTTGAACTCCCTTCAATATTTACATTATTTCATGAGACGTTATTCGAATTATGAGAAGAATGCTTGGTTTAGCAAAGGATGATAGATGTACACATCCATTTTCATTGCAGAAATATTTTATAAAATAAATAGAATACATTTGGCGTACAATATGATTATTCTTAACCGTTACGCGTTTATGTTTGACTTCCTTGAACAAATTTGCAACGCTTCATAGCTATAATATTACATAGATTCGATGAAAGCAAATTTTGCATATAAATTATGTATTTTTTTATTAGAATAACGCAATTCACATTTGTATGAAAGCAAAAACAGTTGCAGATACCTGTTCTGTGGAAGACAAGAGTATTATATATTTATGATACAGTAATACCACAATTTGTTTTCGTTGTGCTTGAATGATCACATCGTGCTATACTTAAATCGGTGTTAAAATTTAAAATTGTCATGACAACCGCCGTAACTAGAGACAGGCCATACCTGTGTTGATCTGTCAAAAGCTTTCGACCTTGTCCCAGACATGCTCGATGGGGGAGAGGTCGGGACTCAGTGCTGGCCAAGGTAATGTGGTGATGTTCTGTTGTTGGAGGTAACCTGTAACGATCCTGGCCCTGTGACATCTTGCGTTGTCATCCTGGAAGATGAAACGGCGGCCATGACGTCGTGCGAACGGCACAACATGGACTGCCAAGATGTTGTCCCGGTAGTACTGGCCTGTAACACGCCCTGCAACAACATGTAAAGCCGTTCTTCCATGCCTACCCACACCATAACAGAACCACCCCCAAATCGATCATATCTGATGACGTTAACGTCTTGGAAGAGCTCGTTTCGACGACGCCACACCCTCCTACGTCTGTCCAAAAAATCAACAGTGAACCTTGACTCATCTAAAAACATCACATTGCTCCAGCGTCGATTATCCCAGTGTTGACGATCCCTACACCAACGACGTCTTGCCTGAATGTAATGATCTCTCAAACAAGGGATCACGCGAGGACGTCGGGCGCGAAGGTGACCCCTATGCAGTCGATTCCGAATCGTCTGGCCACTCACTCTCACACCAATGTCTGTTTGAAGACGAGTGCTGATCTGATTTGCTGTGATGACACGATTTCTCAAGGCCAAGGTACGGATAAATCGATCCTGGGCTTGAGTTGTCGCCCTTGGTCGACCTGAGCGTGGTTTGTCCTGTACAGATTGTGTATCACGGTATCTGGACCATAGCCTGCTTATGACAGACTGAGAAACATTCATCGTCCGCGCCACAACCGCCTGTGTTGTGCCGATCTGTAGCATGCCAAGGGCACGTAACCTTTCATTTTGGGTAAGCCGACGCATATCAAAATTTGTTTTCTGGTCACTAAAACAATTAAGCTGATGTTTCCACCCTGGAATTCTATGCCACAATGACTGTAACATTCAAAGTCAGAGTCGTGCAAATCTTGGGTTGGACCCCCATGATGATCCCAAGCATCACCTGCATTCCATGCGGTAGCTATTGGTGCGTTTGGGCGTCACAAGTAACTGGAAATGTTTCTTCTGTTAGGTTCTATAGTGACTTTTTTCGCAGTCATTTGCATATTTTAGTATTATGCCCCCAAAATCAAATATCCCCTACTTTTTTTGAATAGTATATATATTGTTGGCAGCCGAAAATTTCGGGTTTGAATATTTCTGTAAAGATCCGTAGTTATTTTCACGGAATACCAAATAATATCGACGGAGGCACTGCATACAGTTACCAATACAATATATTTATTTGCAATGGATCACTTTGACCATGATTCTGTCTAGACACGAACCCGACCACTATTATTAGAGCAAAACATGAATACAATCCAAATTGGAGGTATCTAAGTGCACGAATAAATATATAAATAAATGAATGACTGATGATTAAAATAAGTCTCTACTGTTCTGTGGCGCAGTGCTGAATCGTGGGCTTGATTTGGTACTCTCACGCAATAACCAAAAGAATACAAAATCTTTGAATAACCAACCCTCATCCGCCAAACACTAGTTTGTGTTTGGAATATCCTTCCAACTCTTTACGAAACCGTACCAAACGTTGGCACGAGCAATGTAACTAATTACATGTATTTCATATACGGATAGAGATTAAATGTAGTAAATACTATGGTTATTTTCTATTTTCCGCCAACATAAAACCGAAATATACCTTATTTATGTAAATTATACATATAGGTTTGGTGTTGAAAATAAAAAAAAACCCAAAGTAACAACCTTGTTCAGTTTTCATAAGAGGGAGTAACGTTAGCTCAGTGAGTAGGATGTTGGATTGCTTATCTGGAGGTTTCTGTGTTAACCGAGAAGTTAATCGGATTTTTCCGTTTGGTCCTCCCTTGTCAGTGCTCCAGGATGGAGTACCTGGCTGGGAAGAAATACCCATGTCCCGAGTGCACATTGGTTTGCGCATAAAAGTCAGTTCGAATTCGATATATAAGAGTAGGCTGTCTAGGCACAATTTCCCTAACAGCTTACTGTAAGGAGGATGTCACTCTTTATCAGCTCAGTCGATGCAGAGCATTATGACAACAACTTTATTTCATTTCTGATAACATAAAAGGAGTCTGAAATGTTTGCATGGACTGGTGTGCCTACATGTAGATGTCACGAATACTGTCTCCCAGCTGGACCCTATTTGAGCAACAGGTTGAGTAGTGACACTCGTCCCGTGGTTTCATCTAAACAAGCCCTAAAGGTAGATGAGAACATATTTATTTCGATTGGGTGTCAACGTTTAGTTCCATCAGCAGATAACTCTTGGCTGTGTAAACTAAGTTGTCTTGCTGAGGTTTTAAATGCCAAGAACAAATCAATAATAGAATGTTGTCCGGGTCTACCAGTTTTACCCATTGACTAACTCAGCAAGATGGAGTTTTGTCAAAGCTGCTGTATGCATAGCTCATTTGTAAGAAATCGTGCCACTGTTCCCTTTGATTCACTAACTTTTGTTTTAAAGCAAGTGCAAATTTTCACCCCTGGTAATCTACCGCTAAAGGCGCACAGAAATACTGGACAACCTGGAAGTTTCCTTTTATTACAACACAACCAGTATTTAACAATGACAAAAATAGAAGAAGATGCTCAATATATAGCCACTGCAGAGGTGTGCGTTTTCTTAAAACAAGAAAAACTCCAAGTGCGTTAACAGCAGTATCTGTTACTAATAGTAAGTCCAAACACACGTTATGTTTTAATTAATAAAATTTATTTGTAGCGTCGCTGTACACTGTATAGTAAATTGTAACAATATTTTAACAGTTTTAATAGATAAATATTTATGTATGTACATTATGTTCAATCATGAGAAAAAAACAAAACTCTTCTAAGTTTGGAGACGAAGAAAGAAAACAATTATGGCGGAAAGGAATACAGAAGTAATCTGTAACTATGAAAGTAAAATGAACAAAAAATTCTCTTTTTGTATATACAGTTCGAAAGATCTCTAAATTTGAGGCAAAATGTCTTGCACTTAACGCTGTTATGATCAAGTATATTGATATATCCGTATATTTAAAGCTAGACAAAGATAAATGGTAAAAGAGTTTCGTTTTCTCCACAATAACGAGAGATTATGTATAACGAAAACGCACAGATCTGCACAAGCACCAAAGAAATGTGATGTATTATTAAGTACAATATGTATTTACAATGTGTACAATTTATTGTTGACGTATAATGAAAACATAACAATATATAAACATAGATAAACCTGAACACTAACATATTTAATTGGAATAACTTCACAGGGAATGTATGGTGGGATTATATATTTCTCTCTCAACATACACACCCGATCTGAGCGTTTAGAATATTCCCAGCACTATCACTTAATTAACCCACTCTATTTCTCTCCCACCTTTGGTTCTTGTATTATTTAGGTTAATTTACAATTTCGACAAATTAAAATGTCGTTTGGTCCGAACCGCACTCACACCATCCACTCATTCAACCACCATTCTTAACAACTGCTGGTACCTTATACGTCGTCTCGATAGTCCTTGGGTCGGGGGTAAGAGGTGAAAAGTTACATGCCATAAACCACAATATTGTACATGTACACTAATTATCAAGTCATGAAATCAATAAGATAAGGCATGTGATTTTTTCTTACTAAGCATGAGATATTTCGGGTATTCAGTATTCTCAAAAAATGATCAAATTTAATACCTCAATATTTCAAATTGTGTTCCGCTACCTACTATCTTAAAATATAACTTTTTGCACAGCAGCCATTTTACATAGAAAAATAATTTTTGGCTTTTTGAAGACATTTAAGAACTGAAGAAGACGTTGGTTCCATATTGTTCACCTTTAAAACAAACGCCATGAGCTGAGTTAATCACATTTTTTTCTAAATCGTTTTTCAATCACCAGTGTGTTTTGGGATAAAATGTTTTTTTGTATGGCAATTAGCCGAATGAAACATTATGATAATCTGTGTTATATCTTAAACAAAAATAACAAATGACCTTTTAAGATATAATTTGAATAAAAACGATTTATGTTTCCAACACATCAGCAGAATTATTAGTAACAAAATATATCCATTCTTCTCTTTAGAACAAAAACTTATTAAGCACATTCCACTTTACATCTTTGCTGTTTTATCGAGCACAGGTACCACGGGTGCTGCAATAAAGATGGCAGTTTGTTATCATTGAGAAAATTTATTGTCATTTGAGAGTGTCTTATTTCATTGCTTTTATTTTCTCATGTCATTAGGCACCCTTTAGCTCTGTGAATAACCTTGGGCACATGATCCCCCAATCACCAATGCCTATATTAAATGCCTAACATGATTCCACCATACAATGTCCCGCGTTGACGTGTTGGTCCACATCGGAGAGTAATGGAAGATCCCATTAACCCTAGTAATTAATTTCAGAAATGTAGATGTAGTCAATACAAGTCTTAATGAATTTATATAATGCGAGTAGATTCTTTCTAGGATGTTTTTATTACTCTATAAATCCTTAATCTAATCGATGTGTCTTTGTTCGGCGCCATGGGATGAATATACATTAAGATTGTATTGAACACATATAGTGTCATTGTGAGCTTTACAGCTTTTATACCATACGTAAAACGTAAAATCAATAGTTATGTGGTATTAATTCTCGTAGTAACAGATATATCTTTCGTTAAGGTTCCTCATAATGGATGGAACATGACTATGAAACAAACATTCAGTATGATAACTGTGGGAATTTATCCCTGGGCTTATTTCGCCATTTTGCAATGATTAATGAAACCGCCAATTGCACTATAAGCATTGAACAAGTCAATAAAAATGGGAGGGTGCAACTTTACTTAGCTATGATAACCTTCGAAATATTAAGCTACCATGTGACCTACAGCTATCCGATAATATTTACCTTCTGGCTTTTCTTCTGTGGAGACTTTATTCTCAGTTTCTTCTGAGCTTTCGTTTGAGGAACTTTCAGTGTTTTCTTCAGAGGACATATCTTCATCTTCATTTGATGATTCTTCTGGCGATTCCTCTGATTCCGCCACTTCTTCTGATTCAGAAGACAACTGTGAGCTGCTGGAAGTATCTTCACCCTCTTCTTCACTGATAACTGGCTGGGATTGCTCAGTCTCTGACATATCTTCCATCAAAGCTCTGGCTAACATTTCAGCTGAAAAAAGGTCAAATATTATTAAAACCACAATACCACAGTGACCGATATTCCAATAACCCACTTAAGTAAATTATTTTGTAATTGCAATAATCCATAAACTACTTACCAAGAATTTCTCGGATCTGGCCGATATCATCCATATCATCATCTTTAGAAACGATGCTGTATAAATATTCAACAAGAGCTTGAGCACGAGCATCACCTGAAATCAATAACACACCGCCAATTAAATAATACCAAAGTAATAGGAAATATTAACTATAAAGCTTGACAAAAAAAGTTCGTATTGTGACTTGATTACAGTACAAAATTATTTACCAGCTTCGAATGCTTGATTCCACCAGGCTTCAAGTAAAGCGTCAATGGCAGCACTCAGTGATCTCTGGTTATTGATCAATGCTTCTTGTACAACTTGCTGGTTCTCAAGCGATAGCTCCTCTGGGTTATAAACTCCTTGGTAATCGTTATATTTGTACAAATCGTTTGATTTTTTCTGAGGAACCTGTGGTGGGTAAGCCTGTGGGTAGTAAGTTGGGACGGAATCCTGTTGCTGTAAAAGATAATCAATAAAATGTTTTCATTGTTACCCCCAAGCGGTTAATCTAATTTATAATGAAGTTCCTCATTTCACTTTAACACGAAAAAGGCCCTGCTCAGGTAAGCAGAAAGTGTGCTAAAAACTTTAAGTGTCGTTAAAGATTAAAATTACTCACACCAGGAACGCTACAAATAGAAAATGTTACTTACTGACAATTCAGCCTGGTAAGCATCAATTTCAGCGAGAAGTCTCTGGTATTCAGCCATTACTTCCTGTTGGTAATTCTCGGCTTCGGATTCGGTCATCTAGTAAAAACAAGAACATGAAATAGATATAATTTTATTTAACTAGAGGGAAGTGGTGAACTACTTTGGGTTCATCCATTTATATCGATAAATACAAAGGAAGACTCACGATATTTATTGTGTCACGAGAGTCATTGCTATAATTGAATTTATTTAATATGGGTTTCTGATTGACAATACTAGAGTACCTTAAAGTTTCAACACGAAAATAGAATGTTTTCAAGAAGCCAAATGACACATAGACGAATAACACAGATACGTTACAATGGCGCTTAAAACCAATTTCATCTATTTTGTATTAACCAATTTACGTTAACGAAGGATGTCGAAATCAGTTACCAAGTGTTTTCCAGACTTATTGTAATTTTCCTGAGTTGGTTAGGGAATACATTTTCTTGATAACCACTATGAGGCTGTGGTTATTAGTATTTAAATAACACCAGGGACTTTATTCACCAAAATCTTAAACGAAAATATCTCAATAACCCAGACTTTTTATTATGCCAAGAACTAATAGTAATCCTGAGATTTTAGCTCTCGACTAGTGAAGTGCCAGCAGCATCCTTGAAATATTTTAGTTTCAGTTTTCCTGTCAGGGAAGGCAAAAAAGTGTCAGTATCTGGTTAAATTGGGGTCCATTTAATACTTTTCCATTTCGTTTCAATCATTTATTTATTTGGATGAACTTACAACTGAAGAGTTCACCAGATCTTGTAAAGCAGAATAAAAGTTTTCGAATTCTCCAGTTTCCAGAAGATATTCGGCAACAGCCGTAGGTGTGAATTCAATACTCTCATCGCTGCCATCCTCCACTCCATTCTACAAAAATAACAGGAAATTGTCAACATTAGAACGTTCCATCTAGAATCAATGGAGAGGGGTTGCTAAGCAATCGATGGTTCGCTAGCTCGTGCGCTAGTGGCGATGAGTTATTACAAGTTGTTCCTGTATTGATCTATGTACTGAAAGATTGCTATCAATGTGAGTGGGAGGAAAGTCGATGACGTCAACATAATAACTGACGTCAATGTCTGCTCCATTTGGCGTTGTTTAAACAGTTACAAACAAACCAGAATATCCTCTTAAGTAATTTTTGATCGATTTCCATATCCATATCCTGCTGATCCGTGACAGAAACAGTCACCGACAAAGTCCAAATATAGAAATCTATAATGAAGTGTTGGAATTGATAGGTTTAGAATATATCAATATTCTAATACGGTTCAGCAACACTCTAATTACATCAAACGAAATATTGACACTACAGTCATGTCTTATGCTTATTAAATTTCCCATACTAAAAGGAAGAAATTGTTTTACTCATAACTGAGGTAATTGAATTTGAATGTATATCGTTTTCCCACTGAGAATACATTTCTTCTTCTAACCATAGGAAAATAAATGTGTTTTACTCGGGTTAATAAATTTTAGAAAATAAACGTTCATGTGTAAATAGTGACTTGGGAAATGAATCACGTATTCTGATATCCTGGGAGTACTTATTTTACGACAAGACCAGCAGTCACAATTGAATTCAATTGGTTTGAAGTAACCTTATCCTAAATATCTTTTGGCAACCACATTCTTTGAAAATATATACAAGCTATTCCAATGGTATGCTAAGTGATAGTCAGTTTAGGAACTGGTATTTAATATATCATATTTGTGTTTCTGACACGATGTAGTGCTTGATGCCGTTTTGCTCCTGGACGAATGTCGTCTTTGAAAACTTTATGCTTATCCGAATTCGATAAGTGTCGCTTCGAAATATTCCGTTAATTTCAATATTTGAGGACCAATAGAAGATTGGCGGGTTTATTTATCGCGTGATTTTGTAATTAGCTCATTCTTTGTGAACCATTCATCATCAGCAGGTGATATATTTATTATTTATAATATCTCTAAGCAATGTTTACTGTCATCAATCATTAATCTTTGTATCATGTATAAATATTATTGGCCATGGGGGTGTGATGACAAAAGGGATAATAAACTACAATATGGATAAAGTATCCGGGTATCCATACAATGTAGAGGTTTTCAATAGTTTGTCAAAATAAACATTGGTTTCATATTTCGTCTAATATTGTGTCATCGATATATACACGTTATCCATTTTGTCCAAAGATCTTGTTTGGTACATGACTCACCCGATCACTCATGAAGCGAGACTATAAATATTGCAAGTAGTGAGAGAATTAATATCAGATTTATTTTTCAGATTATCTTCCTCGTGTCACCTGCAAGCCATCAATGGAAAAATAAACTCAACCAATCGTTACTTACCTTAGCGGTATTTTGTATGATCGTTTTATGGATGTCTTCGGCTGGAATATCGACTTTGGTTTCAACTACTCTTTGAGGTTCGTTGCTGTTTGGTGATTTACTTTCTGTAACATCTTGTTGTACGTCAGATACGACTTCGCCCGTTTCCGTATTGGTAACTGCAACATATTTAAACACGGTTCGTTATTACCCATTTCAAATGTGCAGCTGTTATTAAATTCTTTTTATTTACTTATTTTTGGAATTGTATATATACTTTTACTATCTCCTTTTTTTCTTCAAAATTAAATACTTTGAGTGTAAAATGTTTTACCTCTTTGTTCCACTTCTTCGTGTTTAACTTCTTGTCCATTTGTATTTTCAACGTGTGTCGTGTGACTTTTATGAACAGCAACGTTTGGGATCTGGATATTTTTACCTTAAACAGAGATTAAAAGTTTGAAAATACGTCCACTATAATATCAAAACCAGTCGTAAAATGATTATTGTTGTGGAAAGAAAGGGTTAACGTTTTAATCTTACAGTCAGAGAGTATGGTAAATACAGGAAGTTGAAAATAAAGAAATTACGCCTAAGATAACACTAAAGCACGAACAGCAAGCAATATAAAAATGTTAGAATTAAAATTTCCTTCTTATGACCATGCCTTTTTATGTTGAAGATTGAAAAAAAGATTCCTTTGTCGTCAGCTAAAACTATTCGCCCACAAGAAGACGAGCTGGGAAATATGTGTAGGCGGTTTAAGTCCTTTTCTCTGCTTGAAAAGCTATTGGGCATTTTTCCATCAAAACGGATTAAGTCTACGGGAATTTTAATATACCCAAGGGAAGCTCTTTACAATAACGCGAACATTAGACAAAAGATTTAGGATTGAGCTAACCTGCTAGGGACAAAAGGCTCTCTAGTTGTTTTTCTTGATCTTGTACTTGATTTGCGCTTCTTTTCTCTTCACCTGAAACAAATTAAAGTCCAATGAAAATAAATTAAAATTCGTAAGTTGAAGCCTTCTTAGTCGCCAATGGTTTTCGCAAACAGTTCAATGCAGTTCGGTAGGGTTCTCTCAGCGGTAATAACAGTTTCGTCTAAAATATGTTAGTATTGCGGAGAAATAAAATCGAAACAAGGAAACCGAAAAAAATAGTTACCATATTCCTATGTCCAAATATAAAGTAATTTACATAGAGAACTACATGCACCTCGGTTACCAAGTAAACGACAATGGATCTGTTACCTCAACTGATAAATAAGTGATCGTTCAACGGTTATTGTTGAACCCTTGATTAGTATTATGAAATGTAATTTTATTGTAGGGTGAAAAATGATATATACATTAATGACATCAACCAGTTCATTTATTCTGGTAATGATTGTTATCTGAACGTCTCATTATGTCATGAAATCACAACTGCCTTTGTACAAATCATTAGGAGAACCTCATTAGCTGTACTGATAATAACGGACAGTAGTCCTTCATGTCACTCTATTCTATATCATTTCAACTAATGACGTATTTCTGATCTGTTAATCAAGCGATAAACATTTTCCTTTTTTATTTCCAGCTAGGATCAATCGAAGGTGTGACAGACAGACAGCCTTAGAAATAAATTCTCACTACCAAACACGACCAGGACTCGCCTAATGAACATCTATATTAAGTTTAGACATTCTAGCTCAATTAGAAGTAAAATCATTATGTCACAAAAAGTGTGACGGGCAAAATAGCAAAAATATGAAAATTGGCTTGATGGAAGTATCACGGGCTTGTGATCTCGGTAGGAGTTCAAAAGTTTAAACAATCCGTATAAAGATATTAATGGAGTCATTAATTTCCTTACAAAATTATACAAAACGGGGGTTATGCTCTTGAACAAAGCCACCTGCGATCGTCTAGTAGATTGTTTTGTCAAACTAAAAAGCAATCAGTTGATGTTGTCCAGAAGGCAATTTATAACACTTCGATTTAGATGGTTTCGAAGACGCAAGACGTAAAGTTTCTGAGGTATTATTATCTCCGAGTACTCTTGGTCGTGTTTTATATGATCAGTCTCAAGGAAAATAGCACTTAAATATTTTATGAAAGGACGGCGAGTAAATGGACTAGGCTTCTCCCTTAATGACTACCTATAAATTGGACAGTCAACAGAATGGAAATTAAGGCAATTAGCTCAAAGGTGACCGGCCGTGATAAACGTAAATGTCAATAACTGTAAACCCTACACCATCTCATGTCACGAACAGAATCTTTCCAGACGACCTAACCTTATCACCTAACCAGAAATAAGGCAACTAGGTGTTTCGTAGAGATTAATAATACAATTAAATGGAGTTCCATAAAATGCCAAACATATCTTGCATCATGAAAATATGGTTGTACCAAATATATCAATGATTTTCAACAACTCAATGACACGCCATTCCCTAGTCTCACCACACCTTTTATTCTAAAGAAGTAAAACAAAAACTCTTCAAGTTTATTTTGCTCCATTGGGCAAACGCGATCATCATGGGTTATAAATATATGTTATCTATTTTTCCGTTAGATACATTGAATTAAAGGTTATGATGTTTTATCAATCAGTTTCCAGATGTTCTACTTACAGGCGCTGCAGCACATAATAATTTGGTTACAAAAGTATTCGCAACGTTGGAAACTACTTTGATTTAATTACAGTGTGCTCTGTAAGAATTTACGCTAATAATCCCCGCCATCTTCTGCTGTCATTATCTATTCTCGATAATGGTGTTTCATGTACAGAGGATGTTATATGGCGGATTGTATTAAAAATATATATCCGCTTGCCAATAAGTTTCTTGTGGACGTGACAGCAGTCTACGAGATGGGTGCCCCTCTTGATACCATGGATGCTCCAATTTTCACAAATGGTTATTATGGTAAACTACTTTAAGAAAACAAAAACACAATTTAGATAATATGTTTATTGCTTTACAATTATTCATGGATCCGTGTTTGTCTGTCAAAAGAAACGTTTTGGATAACTGAATTGCTAATGATAACATTAGGAACATTAGGCATGTTTCTAGTTTTCATTATATAACTATTGAAAGCAGCTCAACACAAAATCGGCTATGTGCACATTGTGCAAGAAACACCCTTTGTAGATCGATAAGTTAACTTTAATTTGATTACCCATTGGACTTGAAAGTCTTACAGATGGCTTATTATTCGCGTTTCTTCCAGAAACTAATTTACCCAAGTTAAAATACAGGTTTTGTCGGCAAAAAGCGGTTTGACATGAACTACAGTACGCCTAAAAGAACATAGCGCCGTGATAAAGAATACCATTAGAAAATTGGTCTTTTCACATTATTCTCAACTCGAATAAAGTGTCCTGTCCAATTGCTAAACCAAATACAGTTAATCCGGTGTGTCAGTAACCTTTAAAGAGTTATGGGTTTGTATAATGATCACATCACTAGTACTGTTCTTATATCCCAGGAACATTAAATTGTTTTTTTATATATAAAAATACACGGAATAAGACTATCAATAATTACTTAACGCCTCCATTCAACCACCTATCGTGGTCTTGTGGCTTTGTTATACAGAAATTCAATACCTTTATTTCACGTTTGGGAGACGTTGAAATAAATTATTAGTTGTATCTGCATTGCGCTAGACACGATTCAGAGCTTCTTGGTGACTCGGAAAATTAAAGCGCAGTTTCGAAAAAATTGTTGTTCTGTAAGTTAGAAAAGACACAGGGCCTGTGATTTTTGTCTTCTCTGTAGCCTTCTTACAGTAATTTAAGTCACATCTGAATTCATTCATAACTAATCATGGGTAAAAAAATGTAAGAGAGCTGCAGGCAACATTAATATCAGGCAATCTGACAGTGAATCGAAGCAGAAGGTAATTTGTTCCGTCTATCATTCTAGAAGAATTGCTTAGAGCCAACTAGTGGATGATATAAACGGTATGATTAATAATTGTTCACTTAAAATGTTTTAATACAAAAGGCAAACAATTTAATATCAATATTTCAATCAGACGAGAGAGAGTACTAAATTTAAAACTGAAACACAATCAGAGATAGGGGACTCGTCGCATTAATTCGTCGCGAGAATGTGAAGTCATGTATTCTGATATTAATTGGTAACATTTACAAATATAAAACACCACACTTAAAACTAATTCTAATCAAATCTAATAGAACAAGTAATAAATAAATACAGGAATATAGTACAAGGAATTATTAATATTTACACTTTTCATCCCGCTACCCTTCAAACAAATACTTAATCAAAGTGCATACTATAATATTGCTCTCATGGCGTAAATTATATTCTAATGTCTTTCATCTACCATATTGCCATTAATTTAACGCCAGTTTAAAATTTAACAACTTATTCACAACTCTGGAAAAAAACAGGCTATGTATGAAGTATCGGTAAACATACATTTTATGTTTTTGTATTGAATTCATGGAGTTTATATTAAGTTATTAAATAAGGTTAACGATTGATTATTCTCACCTTTGTTTGATTTTTCGTATACCGGAGCCGCCCACACACAGGCTATGAATAAAACACATCCAAAAACTTTATAACTATACATGGTGGAAGATTAGTTCAAGAAAAGTCAATCTGAAGGTATTCTTATGGTCTGTCTGAAGGTGGTCTTCTCTTGTCCACGCTTTAATGTGCGCTTGTTAAGTTGTTGCGGGACGATACAAGTCTGGCCGATATCAAGAGTTCTTCCATTCAATGTGAGGTATTTCTAATATTTCTAATACTAAAGAGGAGATTTTCTATAAAATATCCTTGACGTCAACCGCGGTTCCATGACAACGGCGGGTGATTGGCTAACGCAGCAGTCAATCAATATCTATTCCAGTATTTTGGTTTCTATCAGCTGGTTCGGTCCCAGCTTTTTCTCAATGGTTCAAGGGTTTCCATTCACACTTTCAGAAAGCAATTAAGACTAACTGAGGGTTTCGTGTATTTGACAGGAACCCCTTTATCAAATATATAGACGTGAGTATCTTCTTAAGCGAACCGCAAAGAGAAACATTTGACTGAAAGTGGCTGAAACTGCCTTGTATCTTCAGAAATCAATATTCCATTTATCACTTGTAATGCAAACATATGCTGATAGCTTTTGATTGTACAAACATATTAGTTTATAATATACATGTACTCGCTTATAATTAACGACTTGTTTGGGTAATATATAATATGTATATTTTAAAAATGGTTGTTTTCATGTTTCTACTATTGTTTTAATCAGGATGATTATCAGATCTAATATCCTTAATGAACCGTAATGTGGCGTGATCGCATTACTTACAGATCAGTTTACTTTGAATTGTCCCTGTTTTTAAATTATGAGATTTCATGTTGGTCATCATCCAGGTCATAAAAAATGTCCTTTCGTTGATAGCGTATCTTTTAGGGAAAATATTATGATACTTTATTTATAACATATGGTTATTGTACCGAATTTCTATGAAAGGTTCTATAGTTTTATATTATTTGCAATTTTTATTTTAAAAAAAATGACTATAGTATTGTTGGGCTAATTAAAATGTGAAAGTCTGGTGAAAATTCAGACTTGTTGGTTTTATGAAAAGTTATTTCCATGATGTTTACACCTACCATTTACACCTGATAACATTTTCCCCTGGGCATGTATGAAGGTACCCTGACTGTTATTTGGCGAGTTCACAAGGTGAGTTAAAAGTTTTAGGTTTTGCTTTGATATATGGATTCAATATTAGCATTTTGTGCGTTATGCTTTGTGCCTCTATTTAAGCGTACAGTTTTCCATTGGTCTGATTCCAGGTGAACCTTCGTAAGTTCTTTTTATCGTAATCAAGAATTACTGTCATTTAATTCCCTTAAGTTCCCATGCTTACATCTTAGGATTATTGCAGAATGTTACACAGGGTATGCTTTTCCCTGAAAACATTAAATCATCACTGGCTTAATATGAGGAGGTACACGAGACTATTGAAAAGAACAGATTTAGGCGAATAAATGCTATACGAAACTAGAGTCTGATGTTGGATAAAACTTATTCTAGTACTTGGGACAAGAAAAATGTGATTATTGGTTCTTCCAAGAATCTTAAAAGGGCGAGCATGACAGCTTGAGACAGTTGTTACTTTGTAAAATCAGGGTGGAATATTGATTTTTAACGCTTATGTTAGCTTAATTGAATAAGTGGGATCCCGTTTTTCTTTCTAATCAGGAACAAAAAGATCAATGTAGTAAATATCTGACATGTTATTGTGGTTATATGCGTTCCTGCAAAGATTATGCAAAGATTTTAAGCACAGATATTTGGTTAATGATATTTATTATAACCTAATTTAATTGCGTCTTTACTTGAATTTGGCAAATCAATTTAAAACATATTACTACAGGAGGAAAACAACATTAACATTCTTACACCAGCAGTTGCCGGACAGGATACGCCCACATTTTGCAAGAGATAAAGAAAACGTAATCTGGGGCCAGAAGGGCAGCCATTACGGTGTAACTGTAATAAAAACTGTGACCTCTTGGGGGCCACAAGCAAAAAAAAAACCCGTGATTTTCGTAAAATCAAGGGCATAATTCAGGAAGTTACGATCCGATATGCGCGAAAGGAACTAACATCTTTGCGTAATAAATATATATTTCAATTTTCATCAAAATTGGATCAAAACTGTGGCCTCTAGAGGGGCCACAACCCCGATATACCACATATTTACACTTTTGTTCGGCAGTTTGGTCAGATTTTCACGAAATTCGAACCCAATCTTCATTAGGGCAGTGTAACGGTGATATATTTAAACGTGTTTTAAATATGATACAAATTGTGTCCTCTAGAGGTACCACAAGCTAAAATGCGATTTATCGTCCAATAAAGGGTCATAATTCTAGGAAGCTATGGTCCAATATGCTTAAATATTGAAAGGAACCAATATCGTTTGGTTAGAAACATGTATTTCAAGTTTCATCAAAATTGTGGCCTCAAGAGTTGACAACCGTGACATACCATATATTTATACTATTTGCGAACGAGGGACGGTCATTTTGTTCGACAGTTTTGGTCCGATTTTCAGGAAATTCCAACTCAACCGTCCCTACGGTGTAACGGTGATGTATTCGAACGTTATTTTTTAAGTCTGATAATATTTGTGACCTCTAGACGGACCACTAACTATAAACGCGATTTTTCGTACAATCAGAGGTCATAATTCCGGAAGTAACAATTCTAAATGCGCAAATATCGACAGAAACAAAGATCTTTGGGTTATAAACATGCATTTCAAGTTTCATCAAAATAAAATACATAGTGTGACCTCTAGAGTGTCCACAATCTAAAAATGTGATTTTTCGTACAATCAGGGTCCAACGATATATGCCAATATCGAGACCATTTGGAGATAAACCTATATTTCATGTTTCGTAAAAATCAGATAAAAATTCTGACCTGTGGAGTGTCCACAAACAATTGAAAATGTGGGCGTATAAAAAGGATGACGATTTACCCATTCTCCCAACCTCCAAAGTTCAATTGGCAATAAATATTTATAATGCAATTTAGTTCTATTTCAGCATGAAACAAAAGAAAGGGATAGTGCCCTTTAACATTTGTGTAGAAATCCGATCTATAATTGATCATTATAATTCTAATCGATTATAAAAGCTATAACAGTTGTATTAAACCCACGCCTTCTTATAGGATATCCAAGCAAATTAAATATACACATCGGGATTGTCCGGCGTGGTTAACCCTTGTCAGTGGTGCAGGACAGCTGTTTAGTCGTTCGGTGGGAAGAAGACCAGAGGTACCTAAATACACACGGACGTGCGCGTAATAGATCACTTGACAGTTAGATATCGATAAAAGAGTAGGTCATAGCGCCGCTGTCTGGGCAAAATGTCCCTAGTAATAGCAGACTGTATGCAGGTTAAACCCCGATTCAATTCATTTCTAAAAAAGCACATATACGGCATTTGTAGTTGTTTCCAGAATATTGGGCCTTTATGACGCAAAGACAATATTACTGTCTCGGTTGTATTTATTTGGGACATTTTATAGATAATATAATTGTTGGAATGAATAAATAGTCGCTTGGTCCAGAATATATCATCTAAATCAAAGGATGATTGCCATGTCTCTGATTCCCCAATCCAGGAGTTATAATTAACAAAATTATTTGCAATGCCTAAAAGCATTATGGCCACTGTTTAACAGGTACATGTAGTAACAAAGTCGCCATTGACTCCAGGGAAAGCCAGACCTGTTAGATTTAATTCTGTTCTATATATGGCACTTCTGTCAAGATATACATACAATCGATATTTTTTGTAAGTTTGGACGTATATGAAATATCCACTTGTACGTGATGGGAGTTCTTAACGAAAATCGTAAAATTCTACTTGTTTGGAGGATGAGAGACGTTAGTAAAATTTGATTCTGAAAGGAATTGCAAACAGATTTTTTACCCTAGGTCCCTGTGACAAAATATATTAGAGCGACAACTATGTCTTCTAACACTGCTTCTCGGAATGATATTCTGTGCTGGGTCACAGCGATAACGTATTTTGAACTCATGCCAGAAGACAAAGGAATATAAGTAAGTAACGATCCTGACAACATAATAAATATTAGATTAGAATTGATGGAGATATGGACGTATGTTGGCATAAACTGAAAGAGAATAATAACGTAAACTCATTAAGCCAGAAATAATATACTCATAAATTACGTTTGTTTTGTAATTACGAACTAATTATTCACAACACGAAAGGCCGAATTTCTAGAAAGATGTGCCGAATACATCAATGATTTACTGTCATCAACAGAACTAATAAACACTGTCGCAGATACAATTTTATGTTGATAACGTATTAATAAGTTTTATTAAACTCAAAATGAAAGTATGATATATTTAGATGTCACCCAAAGTTCTTAGGCAATTAAAACTAAAGCCACTTTTCCCGTTTTTAAATAAGTTCCTTGGTAGGCTTTAGGGAATTCACATCTTATCTGTAATCCACTTGAAAAGGCTGGGTAAAGAAACATTTCAGACTATAATAACAGGCATATGGTGCGATATGATATCGGTGTTATTTTAGAGGAACTTTCTTGGTCAACACCCGGGTCGAATTTGGGACTTCCAACATAGCATAACTGTACCCCACCTTTCTTGGGATTGTGGCAGGTAACATAAGCCTCACCGATGGTGAAATGTGTATCGGCTGTTTAGCCCATAACTGTCCTGCTAATGGGCGAATGTTTCGTTCCCTGTTGGTCAGCCGCTGTGTTGACATTCTGATGATCTCACTGGACACGGTACTTTACTACATAATATATAAAATATAGTTCTCTTATCATTATGCTTTAATATTGAGAAGCTACATCAACTTTAAACATATTTTATTATACCAACAACTTTTTTTTGGATACAACTGGATTGGACAAAGACAAAAGTTATTAAAACTTACAAACGTCGATGATTTATTCAGAAATTGTACACATATTATAGGTTTCTGGGGGTTTAAATAAACATAATACGTAACAGACAAACAAACAAACAGCAGTTAAACAAGGTGCAAATTAACACAGCTTACAAACAACATTTACAGCATTTAGTTGCTGTTATTTCTGAACACAACCTATCCAACAATGAGTTGTTTTGATGGTTGGAATAAATTGCTGTCACCCCCACAATCGGGTGTGTACATTAATCGTAGGGGAAAGGTTCAGGGATTCAAATAAAGTTTCTCTTGCGCTGTTAAATGTTTTACATTGTAAAAGAAAATGATTGTCGTTGTCGTTTGGATATCCACAACTTTATTTTACGGAGATTTGAGTTTAGTGCACTACACTGGTGAGGCATTCTAGCATGATGTCTTCTGTTACAGTTCTATTGTCACTGTTGGTATTATTTAATTTGAATTTGAAGCGGTTTCTATCAGGAATCGTTTTAATCGATTCGTGTAAGTTTTTCCAGTCTTTGACAGTTTGAAGGAAAATGAATTTTGATATGATGTGGATGCACACAAAAAGAAACAGGGTGTCAGCATTGTTACGTAGGTTACAATTATGCGTTGCTGTTTAAAGTTCTGTTAAAAATAATTTTCATAAATTCAAGTTTAGTTAATTTGCTTGGAAGTGATTGGAAGCAATACTTCGCGTGAATATGAAGGATTTTATACAAACAATCTCGATATTTTGCTACGCGAGGTTCAACTTGAGGCACTATTAATCTATTCTAACGAAAATCCCCCAAGAAAAGTTCATGCATTTAAAAGTAAGGGCATTTGCTTACTTAGATCATATTACTGCAATCAATCCAAAGAGAATTCATTATCCTTGCTTTTAAATAGCACACAATCGCAATATAGCAGCATCGAAGTAAAGAAGTTGTTGCCATGTTCATACAAATTGAAGTAAAAGAAATATTTTCAGAACCTGGTCAAACTACAATTTAGCTACCATCATCGGTGGAACTATGAGATTGATCTAATAGTATGTTCAGGTCCGTTGAGGGATGCTATAATTCCTTATCATTACAATGTATTCTAATTATAATAATAAATGATTTGGAAATTATGTTACATAATGGCAGATGTTATTGATAGTTATCGTGCGATCTTGATACATGATGACAGAATTGGTTAAAATATCTTTATGTCCGGTATGGACATCCATGGTTGCCCAGATAGCACTCATTAGTCCTCTGTGTTGTAAAGCAATCTATACTGAACGCTTAATCTGGCAGTAACCGGATATGTAATCTTGTGAGATCGTTTGTCTAGAAGGGGGATATAAGCAATAACAAAAAGGAGAGAGGAGGCCACGGGTGCCTTGAGTGAAGGCGAGAGCGTCTGAGTTAAGACCGGACAGGGGCCATGTTAAATAGTTGGGAGTTGACAGACATGGACAAAAGTAAAAACAAGTTTTTGCCATTATTATCCCGAAATAATTCAGCTATAACAAAATTTTCGCAGCTTTTCTTATTATTGATCAATCATAAATTTGTCCAGATACCGATAAGGCGTGTTTGAATTACAGTGTATCATACGTTAACTGTTATCGTAATGTACTGCTGGACAATATTTGAAACAAGTGATAGATGTGCCAAAATCACCATGCATGAAATGAAAAACCTTAAGTGTAGACGATGGTATCCGTCGTTGCTATACAATCTGTTATCATTTATTAATTCTACTAAATATCGATCTTGGGCGAATACAGTAATGACAGCAGTAAACAGACGTCCGGAACCCTTAATGTAATCTGGCACATCGTTTCTCTGTGTAATGCTTACGTGACCCAGTGGCACAATTTCTAACAGAAGCTGTCGTGACATCATCCACAGAGATCAGGGTTTTCCAATATCTAATGTGTTCTTCAACAACCACTGACAACGCGAGAAAAGGACTAACGAACTGAAACTAGATACTAACCATGATATCTGTAACGCTTTCCAGATAACTAAAGATTATATTTATGCCGTAAACACAGTTACAAGAATACCGATATAAGTTTTTATACCTCTCTTAAGTACATCAATTATCTGGCAACCAATATGTGGGCAATAACTTGTTAAAGTATTGTTTTTTTTAAAAGATATTGGCGAGTTCTGAATCTTTTTGCGGAATTATCAAAATCTAACGTTCCATCGCGAGGTTATTTCCTTTTGAAAATTGTTTTTAATTATATTAAGTGTTGCTGACATGTTTTAAGCATGTTGTGGTCATAATGGACGGAAGAATTTTTATACGCCCACATTTTCATGTGGACGTATATTGTCGTCGCCCCTGTTCGTCCGTCCGTCCACAATTGTTTGTGAACAGTCTACAGGTCACAATTTTTATCCGATTTCAATGAAACTTAAAATATAGGTTTATCACCCTAAGATCTCGGTTCCTTTCGATATTGGCATATATCGGACCGCAACTTCATGGGTTATGGCCCCTGATTGTACGAAAAATCACGTTTTTTAGCTTGTGAACAGTGTAGAGGTCACAATTTTGAACCGATTTAGATGAAACTTTAAATGCATGTTTATAACCCAAAGATCTTGGTTCCTTTCGATATATGCGCGCATCGGATCGTAACTTCCTGAATTATGGCCCCTGATTGTCCGAAAAATCGCCTTATTTATCTTGTGGTCCCTCTGGAGGTCAAAATTGTTATCCGATTTAAAAAAACGTTTGATTATATCACCGTCCCATGGTTATGAAGGTTGTGTTCGAATTTCGTGAAAATCGGACCAAAATTGACAGACAAAATGGCCGCCGTTTGTACGCGAATGGTGTGAAAATATGTTATATCAAGGTTGTGGACCTTATAGAGGTCACAATCTTGAACCGATTTTGATGAATCTTGACATGTATGTTTATAACTCAAAGATCTTGGTTCCTTTCGATATTTGCGCCCATCGGATCGTAACTTCCTGAATTATGGCCCCTGATTGTCCGAAAAATCGCCTTTTTTAGCTTGCGGTCCCTCTGGAGGTCAAAATTGTTATCCGATTCAAAAAACCGTTTGATTATATCACCATTCCATGGTTATGAAGGTTGAGTTCGAATTTCGTGAAAATCGGACCAAAATTGACGTACAAAATGGCCGCCGTTTGTACGCGAATTGTGTGAAAATACGTTATATCAAGGTTGTGGACCTTATAGAGGTCACAATTTTGAACCGATTTTGATTAAAATTGACATGTATGTTTATAACCCAAAGATCTTGGTTCCTTTCAATATTTGCGCCCATCGGATCGTAACTTCCTGAATTATGGCCCCTGATTGTCCAAAAAATCGCCCTTTTTAGCTTGTGGTTCCTCTGGAGGTCAAAATTGTTATCCGATTTAAAAAACATTTGATTATATCACCGTTCCATGGTTATGAAGATTGAGTTCGAATTTCGTGAAAATCAGACCAAAATTGACGGACAAAATGGCCGCCGTTTGTACGCGAATGGTGTGAAAATGTTATTTCAAGGTTGTGGACATTGTAGATGTAACAATTTTGAACCGATTTTGATGAAACGTGACATGCATGTTTATAACCCAAAGATCTTGGTTCCTTTCGATATTTACGCCCATCGAATCATAACTTCCTGAATTGTGTCCCCTGATTGTCCGTAAAATCGCTTTTGTTAGCTTGTGGTCCCTCTGGAGTTCAAAATTATTATCCGATTTAAAAAAATGGTTGATTATATCACGGTTTCATGGTAATGAAGAGAGAATTTGAATTTTGTGAAAATCGGACCAGAGTTGACGGATAAAATGGCCGCCGTCTGTACGCGAATTGTGTAAAAATATGTTATATATTAAGGTTGTGGACCCTATAGAGGTCACAATTTTGAACTGATTTTGATGAAACTTGAAATACATGTTTATAACCTAATGATCTTGATTCCATTGCGTATTTGCCCATATCGGATCGTAACTTCCTGAATCATGGCCCATGATTGTACGAAAAATCACCCTTTTTAGCTTGTGGTCCCTCTGGAGGTCACAATTATTATCTGATTTAAAAAAACGTTTGATTATATCACAGTTACACCGTAGTTATGGGTGAGTTTGAATTATGATTTTCTGATGATTACTTAAAATGCAACAACTCTTGTTGACTGCCCGGACGATTTGGCTGCTGTGTGGGCGTATGTTTCGTTGCCTGGCAACCTATTTTTCAAGATAGCGTGTATGTGTTTTGTTTGCTTAATCGTCCAGGTCTTGACGCTTTAGTATTCGTGAATTTGTCTGATTCCTTACAAAGTTTAAGCTAGTGTTGTAGTTTTTCCGTCATTTTAAAATTAAAAAGAAAGTCGAAACGTATCACTTAGCGTTAAATACGTGGGAAAACGAATCCAAGTAGTTGAAAGAAAAATGGCCAACTCCTTCCGCACCTTACTTCGCTATCGGTTGATAAAAAGAAGGCGAGAAATAATCAGTATGAAGCTAAATATTCGAGTCACAACGCCTTCCGATTTATATCCGTCATGCGCAGTTCTAGAGAAAACAAAGATTGAAACCTGAACAATCGGCATGTGCATGACAGACAAACCGGAAGGCAAAGTAGAGTCACTGCGCTTCTTTTCGCCTTCTTACAACACTAAGCTGAGAAGTGTTTCGAATTGTTGGCTTCGCATTGATTATTTCTGGAATCGCTGCTGTTTACACATAATAGTCATAACGAAAGAAGCTGCGATGGGACGGGATTAAAGTTTTTTTGTCAAGGCTACGCCTTTTAAAAAATCAACATTTTAATGATACTCAATATACAGGGTTATTTTTTTTTCTCCTCACCAAAATTTACGTTTCTAGCAGATTGGCACATTTGAGTACGAAATATCAATTTAAAGGGTATTTTATCCATTTATCATGGTTAAATAGACTTTTTGTTTGACAGAACCTGAAGAAGAATCCAGAATTCAAATTTTTAAGAAATATTTTATATGCAGTTCGTGAGTGAAACGTAATTATGTCCATTGCGACCTTAAATCTTATCATTTGTGGATGTATTGTATTTATTTTTTGGGGTTTTTTTTAGGTGCAAAATCAACTTTTTGTTGAACATGTTAACATCGATCGAGAACCATGCAAATTCTTCGATTGTTATGGTCACTTCATCAATGCTATAATAACAAGCTTACTCCTGGCGGTACAATTTAATAGCTGAATTAAAGGGTTATAATTTCCTTCAGGCGATCGTTTGATATGTATTGATTGGAGCAGTTCTCGATTTAGCAGATCAATCTAACAAGGTAAATATTTCATTCACTGAGTCTCTGTATCGGTGAATAGATCTACCGTTTTCAATTAACACCCATTGGCACTATTATTATATAAATCACAAAACCAATGACGTCAGAGACATTAATAGTAGCCATATATAGCCCTGGTTCCTGCAATAGAAAATTGGACTTCATGTATCGTTTGGGCTATCCATCAAAACAATAAAGAAAAGCGTACAAAGGGCTGATTAGAGTCGAGAAAAGAATTGGCAATTTTTCAATTTTTACGGACTTGAAATAGAATGAAGTCAAGTAATCTCGTTAAAGTTTGTTATCGTTATAAATGCATCGGTTTTTACTCATGTACTGCAGAAGCCGACGGTAGCTATATGTCTTCTCTCCGTCCGTCCAACATTTTGGTTTCTTTTTTTGATTTATTAAAATCGGACTTTGAGATATTTTATGTCAAGTTCATGTTTCGTTGGGTTTCATTAATTTTTCACTTTATTGTGGTCCTCTGTTGACTTAAAATCAATGAAAAATCTTTCATCCAGATTTATTTCAGGTTAAACTTCGAGATATTTGATTACAATTTAGTACGCGGCGGTATATAGCTTTGCTCACCATAAAAAAGAATGAAAATAATGTTTTCTAGAATTATTTAAGAAAAAAACTTTGCGGTATTTGATTGAAGTTATACACGCTGTTGGGGTAAGCTTATTTTACTTAATTTTGAGCAGAGATCAATAAGTATTCTGTTATCCGGAAATCTCTTGCGTCAAACTTGAGATATTTAATCGGAATTTAGAAACTTAATTTACAGACCGATTCGGGAAAAAACAGTTCTACAAAATTTATTCCATCTTTACGTATTTGGATTGACATCCACAAGGGTGTATTGACAATAAGAGTTTCTAATTTACACAGAGAAAAAGTATGGCAACACCCGATGTTTATGCGCTATATAGAAATCTATTAGTAAATAAATGTTTGCGAAAGGGAAATGAAAATTGTGAGGTTTATTGTCCTCCGTGCATACCAGTTAAAGTTGCTAGCGCATCACGTAAATATTGAATAATGATACAAATAATGATTATTGTATAAACATGTGTATCTACTGTACGTAATACCTGCGTGCTATAGGAATATTAAATAATACAGATATCATGTGTAATTACTACCAGACATTTAATATCTTATTTAATGACATCTGGTAAAGATGATATCTGGTCGACGTGTTATTCGAATGTACTTGAAATACGGTACAAGTTGCAGGGATGCAGATACGCCTGCTTAATAAGGAGTTGGCCTCCTGATATAGCCTGGTTATAGCTCGTACCCGTTTGATGTATTTACGATGTATATTATTCTAAATATATTATATTTTTGATAATAAACCCGAAGTGTATACTGCTGTTCTGCAAAAAGAAGATCCAGTTCCTCCGAATGGTTAATGCGTGCGCGCTGCATTATGAGGTTTGTCATTTCGATTCCCCACTTGTACGTGACAATGGGAAGAGTCTCTTGTCCGGTACTAAGTTGAAAATGTCAGGTACTATTTCATTAGTGCCTGGCATTTTGTCAGGCACATCTAAAACCTTTATTTCCAGGCCTGATAATATCATATTGCAAAACTGAAACTTGGAACATATGTACATATTCCATGAACGAAATCTTTTTTAAATCTCTGTTTTGTCAATGATGTGTAATAAACAAGGTATGCTTATTTATTTTGATGTGCGTTGCCATGCGACAGTATGATCCAGATTTGCGTTGCATAAATAAACAGACCATTGTCACATCTGTTTAATAAATATAAAACTCTTGAGGCCAGCTTGCTTTTAATAGATGTTAATGATAATAATATATTGTCTTTAGCATCCATAACGCAGTTATCGTAATACTATACCATTAATTTAAGTCTATGATCTCCCATTTACGGAGAATTGTTCTGAATTTAAAGTTCATGGCCACTTGGAGACTTTTGGTATTCCAAATTTCCTTTTTTTTCTAAAAACTTTAACTCTAAATCTTATTAGTTGGATTATTTGTAGACACGTTCCATTTCAGAGCTAAACCTATAACTTAACATTTTCATAATATTTTACTATCAAAAAGCACGAACTGCAAATAAATTATGTTCAATTTTAATCAATATTTATGTTGTTATCTTGCCGTGAAAATGTAGAATACCAGTTTCCAATATTTAAGACACAATTAACATTTTATAATCACCACACAAGTCATGTATTATATGGTTTCGAGCGTCATTGGTAACAGGCAAAGAAAAACATTTTCTACAAGACAACGCGGAAGTAATGAGTAATGATTCACAAACGTCAACATAATAATAAAAAAAACCGCGTAGAATGGTGCAATTATCAGTGATGATGTAGAATGTAGTTTTTTTTTTATTTTCATTGCTGCCATTGTTACGATAATAAACAAAGTTTGGATAATCCATTTTTGAATATGAATTTTAAATGGCCATTGTGTTTTAATCCATTAAAAGTCACAACCATCTGACGTTCTAGAGAGTTGATTATTGACTTGTCATTAATGTCATGTGAAGAAATTAATAAATTAATAATATAAATATAACATTTGATACCAAAAGACAGACCAGCAAAGGACATATTCGCTCTTGCCTAATAATGTATTTTTAATAACCCCGAACTAACTCATTAGTAAGTCGAAACTCATTAGTATTCACACACGCGATATATGGGTCGACAGGTTACTAGAGTATTTACAAAGCAATTACTGTTATTAGGCCCTCGTCGTCCTTACTGCGTTGCTGCGATCGTACGACGACCATAAAATGCACAAGGTCGCCGGCAAACGTTAACACACCGCGGGAAAACAAGGAGCACATGACCTGCACAGTCACATGACTAAATGCTACTCTCTGATTGGCTAAACAACAGTAAGACAATTGATCGTGTCGTGTGAGTGTCCACACAAACACGATGGGTTACGACTGCGTCCAACTGCATCCGACTACGACTGCACATGCTCAGTCGGGCCACGACGCGACGGAAATCGATTGAATCGTGGTCGTGGGATTGTCCACAGTGGCTAATCTTTCGGGTGGGACAGAAATCGTTTACTTAAGATAATTCGGAATCAGAAAATTTCCTCCATATCACACTGTATGGCATACTGTCTGCATTATTCTAGACAATGCAGAAAAGTAGGACGTTAAACTCCATTTCATTCTCCCCTACCAATAACTGTTAGATTTGGGCTGCATAGATCGATGAAATATCAATATCTCTTTATTTTATTTTTAGAGGGATATTTCTGTTAGAGATTAAACTATCACAATAATTATGTTAGTTTGCAAAGGATTCATATGGTGCTAAATGGCATACCGAGTATTCAATTTTACATAATATCATGTTCAAAATAATCTTTGCCTGTCGCACCAACTTATCGAAAATCAAAGCACTTGCATACTAGGAGTAAATCAATTTTCATAAGTGTTTCTTAAAGTTTTTCAAAGATTTGGAGTTAAACATTGTGTATAAGAATGAAGATCAGAATAATTACGTAATTTTGATGGCGTTTGTAACACCCCTATTACAAGCAAGAAACATGGTCGGTTTAATTATTGCATGATGCTGTTATTCTAACGGCTATCACAACCGATCCGCTCTGAAACTTGTCACGTCCCTTTAAAACCAAGTCTTCAGCCGTCAAATGAAATCTGGTATACTTCCATAATTATCGATTTCACAGGGATATAATTTTGGACTGATCGAAGAATGGACAAGTATTATTCAACCCTTTCAGTGTATAATCAAATTTGTAGCAGCACGCCCAAGGCTTGTTGATCTAGTAAGGCGAAAATACGCAAGCGATAATTTCGTCTGACCGCAAAAATAATTCATCCCTTAATAACAGCATTAAAGCTCAACTCCTTGATAGAAATGGTCTACAAGGTGAACATTTGAAAGTTAATTGGTGTTATTGAATATGTCCTCCGGGTCTGGTAGTCACGTTTCTAAAAAATACTATCACTCTTGAAATGATAGTAACTAAGTTATAATATGACAACTTTTCCCAGTAGTGCTCTAAACTCGGTGCTTACAAATTATTTCGATTCAGTAGTATTTCCGATTAAAAGAGTGAAATCGTTATTAAATATTATATCTAAACCAAAATTTTATTTATACTAAGTAGCAAGAAACGTCAGGTTGGTATATTACTCTGAATAGACCCATAGCATAAAACATGCCCAACGTTTTTATTGTATATTTTAGACCACACCCCTAACGTTACATGAACAATAAGGCTTGGAAGACTCGACACTGACCACACTACCCAAGCCGTTGCCAATCACTTCCAGGTCAATGTTCAAACCATCTACAGGCGTCAACAACGCTTTCGGGCCACAAACACCACGGAAGATCGCCTCGAACTGGGAGACCAAGGGGTTACCACAAGGCGACAGCACGTGCAGAATCTCTTCACACAGGCATCTGAGACAGCACATCAGATAGTGGCAACACACAGAAGACCTATCAGTAGCGATACAGTGCACCGACGTCTCAATGGCGGAGAGAATATCTATTGCAGTAGACCTTACTGTGGACCGATCCTCATCCCTCGACATCGACGTGAACGTCTACAGTTTGCCCAACTGTTCTGTTCACAGATGAGAGTCGGTATTGCGTATCAACAACAGATGGCCAGCGGTATTCTGACCAATGTGTCATGGAACGAGACTCATGAGGTCCAAGCATAATGATTTGGGTGGAATCGGCCTGCACCAGAGAGTGGGTCTTGCGGTGTTATAAAATCTTGGTCCAAAGAGAGGAAGCGGCATCACAGCAGTGCGCTTCATCGGTGAAGCTCTCAGACCCCACTTCTTACCACATTTCATCGAATCAACATCAGAGTTACTCGGAACTTTCTACCGCAGAACGGTGTCAACATTGTGCACTGGTCAGTCCGGAGTCCGAACTTAAACCAGACTGAAAATCTTTAGGCTTTTCTGTGAGTGTGGTTCTTCGTACCAATGGCGCTCATCAATTGTCTGGTTCACTCCATATACAGACGCTATTGTTGACACTCGAGGTGGACACACCAGATATTGATGTATAGACCGCTACAGACTCTAAACCTTCTCGTAATGTCCTGGAATTGCGATGAATCAATCACTAATGTGTCAACATACTGTTCACAAAAAATTACTTCGATCCATTTAGTAAGTCGTTTTCTAGAATTATTTGATTAAAGTGCATCTCTGATTTGGAAATCGTACTGACGTTTTTTTTTTGTCGTTTAGTATAATATCATATTCAAAATCAGCCTAGACTCACTTGATTATCATTATCATAGATCTACTGACTGACGTGATAAAATCCCTCCTCCTATTAAAGATGCATTATGTAAGAACTAATTCTGCCTATTGTGAATCTCTCTTTAGGCTTCAAATCTTATTAAAAAATTATTGATTAGAAATGTATTCACACACAATCAATCTTTATACTATCGGATGGTCGAGATTTTCAATGGATTGAAACACCATCGCCATTTAATAATTTACTTTTAAAATGGATATTCCAGACATTATATATTTTCGTAACTTAGATTACTGTTACTTACTTCTGATCAATCTTCCGGCAAAATCTCTTCGATCATTAAAACTTATTCAGTACAAAACAGCAAGAATTGTTTCCCGATCAAAACCTATAATATTACACCTGTACTCAACGAACTAGTTGCCCTAAGAGTATCGCATTAAATTAAAAATCGTATGTTTCACATACTGTTTCCTCTATTGAATTCCCTGGATACATATCCACACTTCTACGGCAATACCGACCAACCAGAAGCCTTCGCGCAGTGAACCAGAACCTATTAGTTGTACCAAATGTAAAACGAAATCTCGGTCTCCGAAGCTTCAAAGTGACTGCCCCGACACTATGGAATGAGCTTCCGCGTGTATGCATCATCAGCGCCTGTTTGCTATTGAAGATACTGTGTTTCTTTTTCAAGTGAACGTTAATTCAAGTGACTAAAATATGAATTGGATAGCGTTTTGTATACAGAGAAAGTCCACAATTCTATAAATTTGGGTTCATAAGTTCCTAGACGAGTCATTATAAAAGACGTCCATATTCACATTTCCGTATACAATTTATAATTTACTGATTTGTATAACTTGTTAAACAGAATGTTTGGTTTTTATTGATAAAGGTTGACAGACATTCCAGGTATATGTGTACGGTCAGGCTTGTCGTGTTTCTTGAAATTCTAAACCAAATTCCAGGGACTTGTCATACTTTACAATGAGAGAAGTACGCATTCTACAACCTGCCAATCACGAAACATTTTTTTCACGAGTCGTTTCCTATTCCCTAGACACATCATCGTAAAAATCAGAAAACATCACAGAGAATATGAAATATTATATGCTACATAACAGAATAGTCAGGAGAATGCAATAATTATTTTTTCAACTTCGCCCTAACACGCAATATTAATGTCCTTGGTGATAACATCCATCTTTGTCTTGTGATAGAATACATATTAGATACCATAAATCTGTCAAACACGCATCTATAATGGACATCTGAATATGCATGGCGGATTTTAATCAAATACAAACGAAGCTAATTTTTAATAAAAGCAATACTGCATTAATAAAAACCAAAAATAACTCAACTATGTTCATCTACGTGTTTTTGATTCAGTAATAAAATAATTTTACCACTAATCACCCCAAAACAACCACCAAACAACGTGTTTGTTGGACTCATTGGTTTAACCTCACTTTTA
Source organism: Patella ulyssiponensis (assembly GCA_963678685.1). Lineage (NCBI taxonomy): Eukaryota > Metazoa > Mollusca > Gastropoda > Patellidae > Patella > Patella ulyssiponensis. Next base: position 46,982,013 of record OY783229.1, on the reverse strand, counting down.
CCACATTTAATTGCTTTGATAAAGCAATAGGAGATAATTACTAGACTGTGGGTGTAGGACTATGGTCTGTTCTAATTAATTAGTATCACTGGTGTAAACTTCTCACAGTTTACTAATAAATTAAAATTTTGAGCTGTTTTGATGTAATAATTAATTTGAAACAAAAACAAATAAACTACTGATATTTATGCGTTGATATAGCTCCTCTGAATTACAATTAGTCATTCCAAAATGGCGAACGCTCTGGTTAACTTTACATACATTGCTAATACTAAAAGTGGTCAGAATTTATTGCTATATGCAAGCTACTTCGTTACCCTACTTTTCGTCACACATCATGCAGGTAAAGAATTTCTATATTAAACAGAACACCTTTCTTAGAACTAACATACTCCTGTAGTGTTATAGTAATCTTTTTCACCAATATTATTTAATTCATTTTGTTGGAGTGGCACAAACTTGTTACAGAATATACTTTAAACCCTCTTTGTTGATTAATAAGTCATGTCCTGGTGGACCCAGACTCTAAACAATAGATGTGGGGATTGTGGGGTGTCCTCGCCTCGTTAGCCCAGTTTAGTAGCAGAACAGTAGGACGTTAAACCCCATTCTATTCCCATTCATTGACAAACGGTATCAATCAGACGTGTATAAACAAGAAAACTTTGACAATCAAGTTGGTTTTAGCACCTTTTAGATAGTGATTGTCTTTTGCGTATTGCTATAACCTCAGTGTGAAAATGATGTGATTATGTAAGATCTCTCACAAGTTTTAGCAAATATAGAGGTGAGAAGGTGACCCATGTTTTCCTTATGAGTCGAATCATATTGAAATTCTGAACTGAAATTTTATAACATAATTACGATTCTCATTTACAATAATGGTGTTATCATCAGTGTAAAAAGATGTTTAAACAGATCATATGATTTCTGTTTCGGTATTTATTATCTCTTGAGAATGCACGTAGTTCTGTTTTTGTCATGGTAGCATTAGTAAAACATGACACGGTTGGTAATGACAGAATACATTACTAACAAGGACTTTATTGAGGGAATGCAACGTCATTTGATATTTTCCTCCTGTTCTGTAAATTTGAATGGTTTAGATTCATTCTGGTTTGACCACCACGGATTGGTTTTTGTCCAAATTTGACAGATTGTCCAAAACTATAAAACGAGCCAATGGTTTTCATTTATAGTTGTGTAAGATCGTATAACCGGGATAAGGTATGTTATTTCCCCACGTTATTTGGACTCAGTCTTATTACGAAGACCGAAGACATCATGGTTAAAATTTGTATCCTTGAGCTGTGAGAAGTGTGAACAAGTTTCGCCCCTGAAATAATTAGCAGACAATCCAGGGGATTGTTAGAAATTGTGAAATAATTGAATTTGTAGTTCATGAAAGACCAGGCTTTATCAATATTTTGAGACTACACACAGCTAATAAGGTCTAGTGTGCTATATCTAGTAAGAAAGCATCAATATTATCACGTCTTTCAAAGCAAACCACGCAGTTTAGTTTCCCATCAGATCACAAGTGGAGCCTTATAAATCATTATTATCAATTCTTTAGACCGTCTATGAAATTAAGGGAGACGGTTCACCTGTTTCTGTATGGTAACACCACATAGAAAACGATTGGAGTTAATAAAATCCACTTTTGAATCATCCCAAGCGCATTCATTCAAACGTCAAACCACAGGGAAGAAAACAGCTAAAAATTGTTTACTAGAAAGAGTACAGAACACAAAATTAAAAAGAATCGTTGAATGTACAAAAAGATTGTCCTTTATTTCAAAAACGTGAAAACGCCATATAACACAATCTTATACTGTTGACGTCACTAATATCTTCTTTAATTGTTAGTGGTGCTTGTATCATGTATCATGGCACGTCAGAGTGAAGACGGACTGGACAATGGTGGGGGCCGTTAAAACATCATGTGGACCAAACCCGATCCTCAAAGGAATAACGTGTTTTAATTGGGGACAGATGCGCCTTTTACATCAACCTGGTTGGATGATTTGTGGATCAAGTGTAGCCAACAGTCCATTCATCATGAACTGGATGTATATTAAGAGCCATGATTAGCACTGATCCCCTCTTGGCATACGTTTGTCACTCAGATATAACAGAGACTTTTGGCAAGCATAGATTTCTGGTCCGAATCGCGTACTGTGTCGATGACATCATCGATATGTGTGTATTTCTCATACGTGCTACGGCATACGGATACCGCAGCACTATGTAACAGCTTACGTACGGAAATGGTCCGTATAACATCGATCGTTGTCGTCTAAACGTCCTTTTTGCTACTTTCATGTGGACGTTTATTGTCGTCGTCGCCCCCTTCCGTCCCGGCGCTTGTCCGTCCACAATTTAAAATAAAGGTGTATCTCCAAAAGATCCCGTTTCCTTTCGATATTGGCATGTATCGGACTATAATTTCGTGGATTATGGCCCCTGGTTGTACGCAAATATCACGTTTTTAACTTGTGGACCTTCCTAGTGGTCACAATTTTGATCCGATTTTGAATTGCATGTTTATAACCCAAAGATCTTGGTTCCTTTCGATATGCGCGCATATCGGATGGTAACGTCCTGATTTATTGCCCTTGATTGTACGAAAAAGTCGAGTTTTGGGCTTGTGGTCCTTATCGAGGTCACAATTTTTTTCCGATGTAAAAAAACGTGTAAACAATCACAGTTATACACTAATGATGGTTGGGGTCGTTTTTCGTGAAAATCGAACAAAAACTGACAGACATAAGGGCCGCCCCTTGTACGCAAATAGTGTTAAAATATAGTACATAAAGGTTGTGGACATAATGGCCACCCTTTGTACGTAAATAGTTTTAAAATATGGTACATCAAGGTTTTGGACCCTCTAGAGGTCACAGTTTTTATCCGATTTGGATGAACCATTAAATATATGTTTTTATCATAAAGATATAGGTTCCTTTTGATAATCACACATATTCGAACATAGCTTCCTGGATTATGGCCCCTGATTGTTTGAAAAATCACATTTTTAGCTTGTGGATTCTCTATAGGTCACATTTTTTTCCCAATTTTCAAAACCGTTTAGATATATCACCATTGCACTATATTGAAGGTTGAATTGATATTTTTTTAAATCACATTTTGATGAAACTTAAAACATATCATTATATTCCAAAAATCTCAGTCCCTTTTGATATTTGTGCATTTCAGACCATAACTTTCTGGATTATGACCCCTGTTTGTACCAAAAACCGGTTTTGTTTTAGCTTGTTCTCTATCCTGTCTGGCAGCCGCTAGTATGAATCTATGTGTATCCTAGAACACGAATGTGTATATTTGATGCTATTTAAACCATGATAAAAACTTGAATTTAATCATTATTTTTGATGTTTTCTATGAAGTTTTATATTTTTACTGTCTACCTGCTTGTCTGCATGTTAAATTTAGAGAGGTAGGACCTTGAAAATCTGTAAATGAGGAGATTCTATCGTAAAGAGGCATAAACTTTCTGAAATGCTGAAACTAAAGAAGTCGAAGTCGGTGATTTTTAATACGATTCGACATTAAATTGTATTTAATAGCTGAGCGACTTTACTCGACGTATTCTAAATAAAACTAGGCTCAGCTCAGCTACTCGACGTATTCTAAATAAAACTACATTGACGCAACTTATGACGTGACAATACGGATACGTGATACGGATGGGGAATATTACGCTCGCCAAAAGTCTCTAATAGCGCAGAACTTTACGATATATAACAATGATAATTGCAAGCAGATAATTCCAATGGTTGTTAGTGAATTCCCATATGGGTGCATACGGGAAGAAGGAAGAAATGTCTCCCACGGGTCAGTTGTCAAATGTATTTACGTGTCTTAAACAGTAAGGCATGTCTACATCTGGACTGCCACAGATTGTATTAACGATTCGGTCGTTAAATGAATGCTAATGAGATACCAACTGTTTCATAATCCCTGCGTTAGTCTAAACCATTTCAGACCAGCATTGACATTTAGATAACTCCCACACAACCACCGGAGACACAATCAACCCTAATTTAATCCCATTGTAATCTAGTTTCCATCACCAATGGTCTAGCTGCTTCCTTGGTTACGGATAACATTTGGGTAATTAAGATTTAAAAGCAGCAACCTATTTTAATCAAAGTATATTTTTAATTAAATAGAAAGTTATTAATACAACAAATAAATGGCAGACACACCGCGTGTTATCAATGAAGTTAATGAACACCATTGCAGACACCAAGGGTAGGAATATTTAGAATTCTATCTATAATATATCCTGGATATTGCACAATCGCCACCTATATTACATTACTGAATACTTATATTAATATTGTTGATTTTATCCTGATTTCATTTACAAAATATTGGAAAATGGAAGTAGATTTCATTAAACATGTGTTGCAAGGCAATGAGACAGAGGTCCACACAATTGATTATGAAGCATACAATGCATAAAACATTCAAACCCGAACATATCATAACTTCAGCTTCTAATCTATCAATATGTCGTTACAAATGTGAATAACTGGAACTTTCATGGAAATATATCGGAACTTAACAGGATTCTGCTTTCCAATATAATGTATAGACGAACAAAATTATTTTTTGGTTGGGTTGGTAGATTATTAATTGCAGCCTATCAAGTTATAAATGTCATCATCGAAAATTAATGAAAAGTATCATTGTTATTTTTTCAAAAAGATAGTCAACGAGTTTAGTTACACAAAAATATGATCATTTTTGAAGCCCATTAAAAACAAAATATGTGTCGTAAAATAAGAGGAACAAATCAGGAAGTTGTTACGGAAATTAATAGGATCTTCCTCTATTAATAGGATAGAAAACTAATAAAAAGTTGGAGAAGGTATGATAAAAGTTCAACAGGGTTTTCCTGGCCGTATGATTTAGAAATATTTGATAACATTTGAAGTCTATGGTACAAATATTGTTTGGTAACAAGGGTAACACTTTCCACTTCGAATTTTATCTTTTGGATCTACAGTAACGCCCAAAGGAAACTATACGAAGAAAAATGGGTAATGTAATAATTTTGATAATGATACTGAAATGATGGTTAAATGTGTCACCAAAATATATTCAAATTATCAGACTGCATAAGGCCTCCATAACACCGAGAGCGCAAATAAAACGACGTTACATTAAACATGCATTATGCAAGAGCTAAATCTGCCTATTACAAGTCTTTCTTTAGCCCTGAAATGTTATCTAAATTATCAATTAGACATTAATTAACTTATCCAGACCATAATAAACTCTCGATGTTTAAGCTAGCCTTCGATGTTGGCTGGATTAGATTCCTATATGCAGCTTAACGGCCATTAATAATTAAATTAAAAAATGGATAATCGAGAATATGCTGTTTATATTACTGATTTTAGTAATGATGGCCGAGGCTAGGCGGAAATTTCACCCGCTTAGTTCTCGGCTCATAGTGGATCAATTTTACTGGAGTTTTCAGCAAATTAGCTTTACACTTTCTAGTTTTTAACTATTATACTGAGAACTGTAACTCTTTATCTAATCTCCCATAATGTATCTTTAAGTAAAAGTGAAGAAAATCCGACAATGCGTGTCTTAATTTCCAAATGCACAGGATATCCAATTTTAACACCAAATACACTATTCCGACATTAACCCACCATCATTGCCATTGACAATGAAACCTCTAAATAAGAACGCTAGATAATTTCCTGCTTTGGTTTTCATCCAAGTAAAAACAGGTCCGTCAATTAAATTTCGAAAACAGGCAACCCTGGCATCGTGTCTGTTATTATATGACGTCATCCGGCAATAAACAAACTTGTAATTGCCGATTAGCCTAGGCCGTAGATTGCAAAGTTAACTTGGGAGACATGTAGACTTCTTTTGTCGACATTTCCTCGCTAGAAAAAGAAGCGTGTACAATTTACACAGAGGGCAGTATAGGGTGACACAATTTTGCTTTATCAAATTTAACGTTTACATGATGTTATTTTGCCACTTACAATCATGTATGTCGTGTAAAAGGACCATCCAATTGTTCAGTGTGAAAGCCAACATAGTTATGATGATTACCATTTATAATAGAAAAGGAAGCGAACAATACTTCAATTCCATGGCATAGTATTATATTCTCCCAAGGCCATGCTTTGAGTAACAGAGGCTATCTGTGGAAACTAACAATCACTTTGAATCATAAAATAAAGCATGGACGTTTTCCCATGGGCAAAATAGAGTGTGTTTATAGCTTATGTTTCATAATAGTTTCGGATGGAAATATTGGTCGGTACGAGTTAAGTTCCATGATATTTCAATTCTAAAAGCGGTAACACAAATATAGGTCGCTAGTCAAAAATGTCATTTTCAACTTCAAATTCAAACGTTTGAAGATGGCTATTGCATGGGGGTGGGTAGAAAAACAAGGGAGGTAATTGTGTTATAATTCCCGGTGTGAATGATTTTTATGTGTAGGAAATAATGCCTATGATCGTATAATCGTGACAACCTATTGAACAAAGGACATAGCAATAAATGTTTTGACTTTCTTAGAAAATATGAAATTCTCGCGCTAACTTTTATAAAATGCCTTGCATGTAGCCTAAGCCGTCTCTTCTAATTAACAAAAATGCAAGTTCTGCCCTACAGTAAGGATTTTATTTTTACTGTATAAGCGACATTTAGTAATTATTGTATACCATGGATGAAGTCACATTTTATTGGCAAATGGGCTAAAATTAAAATGTGGCGGATGATAGGTGAAACGTACAGATCTCATAGACATAAACAATGCTTCTGTAATAAAAATGCATAAAAATAAAAAATATAACCAAACATTTAAACTGTCTTTCATTGAACTGTTTTAATCCTCTGTTAGACCCTTAATAAATTATTATTAATCCTCATTGTTGCATCGTTATTTATTAATTAATCCCCTAACGAAGGAACTGGCATACTGGGGTCAAATCTTAATAACATGACAAGACAATAATAGACTCTCGATGCCATGTGATGGGACCGATTTTCAACAGATTTTATTCCGATCAGCAGTTGATTATTAACCGTAAAAATGGATGAGCGACAATGACAATCGAGGCTCAGGGTGTTTTTGAAAATGAAAGGAGGATTTCTCGGCTCAGGGTGAATCGATTTGACTGAACTTTTCAGCATATTCCCTTTAATTATATATTTGTCAACTGTTATAGCGAGAACTGGATGTTCTTGACCCTTAGCTAATCTACCATAATACCGCTTTAATGAATGAAGTGAATAGAGTACATGCCTTTAGGTTTCAATGGTTTTTAAAATAGACGCTTTCTCGTACATTTCAGCAAATAAACATTTATTCTTTTTGTTTTTAACTAATATATACTGTCGCATTGTACTGACATAAATATCCCTATTTTTCGCACGTTATTTTTAAAGGGTTGGTCTCAAAACTTGTACACGATCTAATTAGAAAGGTATAAATATGTAATCAAATCATGGAAAATTACACATGTTTCATGTATTCATACTGGCCCAGTCGTCTCGTTCATTATAAAATAATTTCTGTGCTAATATTGGTTATTGCTAAAAATCTATAAACGTAAGTTTCATTCTGGCATTTTGTTTCTGCAAGTAAATATGCATTGTCAATAAGCCCCCCATTTCGAAAATTTTGTAAAGGTGGCGTTAAGCCGATTGTACATGTTTAGAACCAATAATTAAAAACCGAGCGCTACTCGTTTTTTTGCTATTGTGTTCTTATTGGGGTTGACCTCTTCGCAAAAAGTGCTTGGCTCCACCGTTTCAAGTAGGCTCAAATCGGAACTTTTCCTTGGATCATTGTGCATAGATTTCCAGACTTAATTTTTGGTATGGCGTCACAATTCCATGATCAGGTCACGCTGGTCCATATAGTACTATCGTACTTCTTAATTACCATATTATTATTGATTAATGCGAGGATAGATTGCACTTATTACATTACTATAATTCTGATCACAATGCTAATACTTAGCAATGGCATGAATTTATATAGACATCAATCGACTCTGCTTATTGCCCTGCTTATTTACAGATACATTATGTAAGATTTAGATAAAGAGTTGTCCGTACGTGCAATAGTATTTCAAAATAAATAATGAAAAATGAATACATCGAAAACTTCATTCCTGTACTCAATTTTGAGCTATGTTATCACCGTTTGAATTTTTGACAAGATGTGACATAGGTTGTTTATCATCATAGCAACCGTACTTGTTATTCGAGGCCCAGCTTCGTTTCGCCATTTTTAAATTAAATCATGAAATGGCGAACCGTGTTTTAATCCGGTTGTCTTTAGATCAGAGTTGATTGTAGGCTTCATCGTGAGTTCCACTTGGTAAATATTTAAAGTTCTTGAACGTTTAAAGTCATATAATGTGTGTGGTCCATGAAATATTCATCTCGTTGTGTGTGACTCCCCACGTAAAAGTTACCCTAAAAGAGAAAGTAGAGCCAGTAGCATCACAGAATAGAACAATTTACACATTTATAAGAATGATACAAACTGTGTAAAATGTATTCTTTTAAACACCTACAGATTTATTTGTACTGTTACTATTAAATGGCTGTGTTGCTCCTTGAAGTTTTCATTTCCCCAATGTTCCATTATATTACATCATTCAACAGACTGCACCGACAAAATTTCCCACTGCATACAGCAAATAGTCCATTCCTGTGTAACTATATCCTTACATTATTGTTAATTTATACTGATATTATTAAATCACTAAATTGGCTTAGCCGTCAACGGGGTCTACACAACCAGTTATTTTTTCCACGACTAGTCTCGTAGTGTTCCATTCTTTCCGATTCTTCTAGAGTTTTAAAATAGCTTTATAAATCTTATATATTCCCAAATGGGGTGGGGTAGATTTTTGAGACTTGGCATATTTCGCAGTTTACCGGTTTATAGTTATAATCCGCAAATTTTGCGCGACGAGTACTTGGCCACTGTCTTTACAACTAGAGAGAGAGAGAAATGGGATTTAACCTCCACTCGACACAAACTAGGTCATTTTGGGACTAACATATGGTTTCAATTTTATTTCAATAATTCGCATGTGTGTAGGGGTCTTTAGCAGTGGGGGGAAACCGGTGTGCCCGGAGGAAACCCACGAGGTTGAGAAGGCGCCCCTATCTCCATGCCACATACGCTCACACCAGGGATCGAAACCACAGCCGCAAGCCAGAAGTGACCGGCCAGCCAGAGGTCGAAGCGCGGCACTCTAGACCACTAGGCCATCGCAACCCCCCGTCTTTACAACTAGATTTTTACATAATTTGAATATGTATGTACATATTTATATTTTTGCTCTGTGCTAACTAATTTTACCATTACGATATATTTTAAATCTTCGGTTTAGTAGAGGTATAGTCCGTTGCGAACAAGATTGTCTGTAAAATCATTTCTTCTATGTCGACATGGGGAGGTATTCAAGTAAATTCCATGTTTTTTTTATTTCGAAGGAATATTCTTAACGATTTCTGGTCTAGATTTTGTTTGTCATGTATTATTGAAGAAATGGCGCCAACGGAGTCTGACACAATGACAGCTCCTTGAATATGATAAAACCTGTTCTGGAACATTCATCTTGTAACTCCTTTGATATATTACCATTAAACTCAGTAATCTTGACGCCCAGTGTAGTTTTTTTTCTACTTAACAACATTGCTTGGGCTTATTAGACCGGGAGTACGGGGGGGGGGGGAGTCAACCTAGTTGAAAAATGTACCAATTTTCTTCTATATGTTATCAATGCATGTATGTCTGGTATCATCAAAATGTTAGTCTGCCGGGTTTCTGGCGGTGGGTGTGGTATTTTGGGCGTGTTTGTTAGGGGTAAACCACCGCGCAAACGGTCTAGCAGTGATACTGAACAACTTAACAGCTGTTTTAGGTGGTACTGATTTCAGCTAATCCAGCCTAGCTGTTGACTAGAAGTAAGATAACTCTTGTCAGGGATACTCCAACACTACAAATGTCTGCCAGGGGAACCCCACCACTAGAAATGTCTGTCAGAGTGTTTTTGTGATACCTGAAGATTTACGGTACACTGCTGTGTGAATTTCATGTGGTAGTTGGGGGCATGCCATTTTGGGTGTGGAACACCATACCCACCACCAAAAACCCGGCAGACTTACATTTTGATGATACCAGATATATATATATATATAGAGAGAAATGGGGTTTAACGTCCACTCGACACAAACTAGGTCATTTCGGGACTAACATACGGTTTAATTTTATTTCAATAATTCGCTTGCGCGTAGGGGTCTTTAGCAGTGGGGGGAAACTGGAGTACCCAGAGAAAACCCACGAGGTTGGACAGGCGACTCTACTCCTTGCCACGTACAACCGGGAATTCGAAACCACACCAGTTGACTCAATGGCAGGCCGTGTGATACAGCGCGCGCACGCTAACCATTCGGCCACCCAACCCCCCGATACCAGATATACATGCATTGATACCATAAATGTTTTCCGATTTTTTTCCGGAAATTTTAACATTTTATTGCAAAAAGGAGGGTACTATAAAGCACTTCCGTACTTGCGTGGATCCGCTAGGCGGTCAGTCATACCTGATTACGTGATTGTCTTATCTGGGTTCGATGATGAGCTTTTCTGATCGGTCTTAGCAGAGATAAATGATTTGATTTATCGATGCTATGGGACAGGATGAATGGATAGTTTCATTACATCAATACGGCGACTGTCAGATAAGCAATTTGATTGGTCGCGACTTTATAACTTTGATTCTAGTAAGAGTGGTGAAATATAGTTCCTCACATCAACACCGTGACCGAAATGAGGATTTTCTGCTTAGGTCAAATACAGTCTTGAACTTGGCTTTGGAAAACAACAACTCTTCTTCTAATGGTTCCTGCTTAATTGGGTTATGCCTCCGTAAGTAGTGCGGTTATATCGCCGAAGGTACTTTCTCTGATACTCGAGTTAAAGGATTTAGTTTTGACATACGAAACCGTCTAACCAACATTCTCAATAAAACTAGACTTGAAAACACTGAGACAAACCGCAACGAAACGTCGCTTTAATTAAAAGAGTAATTGTCTTCCATATTATGTTTTTGTGTTTATTATAGAAGATGTGTAAAACACTAACAATAAAAAGTTCTTGTATATGTAAAAATCACTTTAAAGCACAGTTTTAAAATCGCTGTCGTCGGAAGAGAGGGTGGCAAACAAGAGCCAACACAAAAAAGAACAATTTAAAGATTTATAAGAATAGTACATTACATATTAATACAAATGATATAGATTTCTAACAGTTAATTCCCGATTTTGCTATGAATTTTGAGATCGCTTCATAAATTTTGTATGACATATTCCGAGGGGAAAAAGGGGACATTTTGAAAAGATATTGAAGTTTGGCATCTTCCATTAAACTTCTTACAAGGAGTCTCATGTTTTCCAATTTATCGCACGTAATGACGACATGATAAACGCCAAAATGTGGCCGCATTCGCGCTTCACTGGCTTATATTTGTGGTCGTTAATTAAATCTTAGTCTTGTGATTAATATTTCAAATTTGTGAAAATGGATCAGGGAACTGACATAGCCTATATTACGCCTCCCATACAAAGCATATCAAACATATAATAAACAGATCTGCTATGTACATACAATAAAATAGTGGTGAAAATCATATAAATTAGATACGTTATATACACACTATTTATGACAAATGGAAAAACAGGATGTGCTGTTTTATAACATGAATTAAAATTGTTCTATGAGTAAATCAAATATTAAAGCGTCTGATGACATTGAAGTATCCATGAACTATTTTGAAGATGTTATTTGATGTAGCCTGATTTGCTATACCAAGAAGAAGTGGTTTAATTGTTTGCTGGTGTGATGGTAGAAGATTTATTGTAAGTGGTTGATCGTTATTTAATTTGAACCAAAAGATATTTTCCCAAGCCAACTCAGTCTTCCATTCTGTGTCTTCTGCCGAGGTAGAATTCATTGCAAGTATATCTCTCAATCATCCATTTTATGTGTCATCCATTTTATGGTCAACAATGAACACGTCAGTCACCCCAAAACGCATTAATTAATGATACTGAAAATACCTGCCAGGAAAATATGAGGGGAGTATATCACGAAACACGTGAAGTTTTTGTATAACTAATTAATACATCCTGATTAATGTGTAGAATTAACACATTTGACAGTACCTAATTATCAGTAAGCTGATTAGAAACGCCTACATTTATTAATCCAAGAAATACGTATGATTAGCTGGTTATGAAACATACCAATTTAATTACATTTTTGACGTCGAAGGAAATGATATCGAAGGAAGGTGTATTGAATTTTTGTGTCTTTACAATTTCGCCTTTCAAGATACACTAGAAGCAGATGTAATATATCCTCCTAAACCAGTCCCGATATCCAAACGCTTATGAATAGAGAGAGAGAGAGAGAGAGAGAGAGAGAGAGAGAGAGCGATGGGTTTAACATCCACTCGATACAAACTAAGTCATTTCGAGTATTCTGAACAATTTCTGGTCTACATAATGTTGTGTCATGTATTATTATTGACCTTATCCTGCTGTGAGAGAGAGGGAGAGATGGTCTTTAACATCCACTCGACACAAACTAGGCCATTTCGGGACTAACATATATTGTTCAATGTTATTTCATCAATAATTGGTAGCGTGTAGGGGTCTTTAGCGGCGTGGAGGAACCTACCGGAGGACCTTGAGTAAACACACTGGGCTGGACAATCTGGAAAGGTTAGTCTATCACCCAAGCTGATAATGGAGATGGCGTCAGATATGGTTAGTATACGGATGACATTTAAAATTGTGAATCAAAGCATTTGAGTATCTCGTTACTTTCCCATGGTAACAATTATCGTGTTGATTTATAATCATTAATGTGAATTATTTGTCATATTTGGATATAAATATCGACAATCATTGTAAATAAGATTACCTCTCCCAAGGACAATTATACCATCCATGCTATTACATGCCTGGGATAGACAGTGTTGCTTCCCACCCACACTCTTCACAGAGCAGCGGTTCAATAAAGCCGTGAACAGAAATATTTTTGGGTTCAGATAAACGTAACTTAATGGAAGGGAGGAGCCTGGTGCGTGACCATCTTAGTGTCGAGGATCATCATATTCTTGATATAGAATATTGATCAATATTATGGGAATAACAGCTTTTCTGTTGCATTTGGTTACAAGTCGACACGAACTGAAACAATATTGACCGAACACATTTATAAATAACAAGGGGTAGATTTCCATTGTACCATTATGCTCAATATGAAAGAATAGTCTTTATCCGACCTTTGCTAGGTACAATTGTAATACCAAAACCAGATTTATAAATATACGGCATATTGAAAAGGTTTCTGCGGATCTGTGTATGCTGGATATAAGTTGTTCATTGATCATATTTTAAATGATAGCTTGTACTAGATTTAGTTTAATTTTTTAACATTTCACAGGTAACTTACACAATTTGAAGTAACCCGAAAGAACAAAATATTGCAAATAGTTAACAATTGATTTTGTGTATAAAAACGCCATTTTTGTTGAGAGAACGATGTCTTACTGTATGAATATCGTAATAGATGGACTCTCTAATTTTATTTGACATTGTTGACCAGCCATGCTCAGACACAGTGATGATCAATAATTTATTTTTAATTTGGTGTATTCAACAGAAATCATCTATCATCGCTCCACACGTGCATATAATTCCATCGATCTTCATTCATATGTTCTGGTACGAGTTAAACCTTTGTTATGGGTAATAATGGGTCCAATCCTTGACATGTACATATTTGTTTGGGTAAGATCAATATAGTTTAGCACGAATCGTTGGTGTAAAATTTAATTATCTGAACACAAATTACATACAGGCATTGCTGTCCAAGTCCCTCAATCATTTTGAAGACCATGGAATAACTGTTTGCAGATTTATTTTATTTCTTTTGTTATGAAGATCCCTTTAAAAAGTTTAAATATGTGCTATATACATATCAGGGTAGTTCTGTTATTGTTGGTGACAATTTTCCAATCTTTGTTCTTAATAATTCTGGTGTCCCATACCTTAAAACAGAAACAAATAATCCAAATATTCTCAAAAAATACTCACCGATTTCTAATTTGCACATAGAAGACGAAATTTTGGAAAATCAAACATCATTATTTTATCACCTTTAGAACACCAGTCTTCATTATCACAGTCGAGGAGGGAACCGGTGTACCCGGAATAAACCCACGAGGTTGAAAAGGCGCCCCTGTCTTAAGTCACATAAGCTCGCACCAGGTAAGTTGCACGGGATTCATGTAGCGCGGTAACTGATCGAGTCTTTTAGATGGAAGCGGGCGTTAAAAATCCATAAAAAAATCTTTGCCACTATATTTATACTAACGATACACAGCTTTTAGATTCTAATGTATCAGGTGGGTTCTTTATACTAACAATACACAGATTTTAGATGCTCATGTATCAGGTTCTTACAATAATACGAAACATACGCTGTCTATTGAAAATTAACTCTGCTTGAACACAGACACCAAGCTAGTTGAATAATATTTTAATTCCTACATTGACGATTCCTAACAATTATGTTCTTATATAGAGGTTCCACAACTCCGTATCATATTACATGCTTTGTATTTGTGTAACAAGCAGGAGCAATTAGAAATTTTTAAAACGTTTCATCGAAATCAAATTACAGTTGTAGCAGGCCCCTAGACAATCGAAACCAGCATTTTTACCTTTTAATATACGGAACTCTGTAGTTCGGTAGCTGTAGAAAAGTAGGACGCTAAATGCCAGCTGGGCAAGGTTGATTTGCCAGCTGGGCAAGGTTGATTGAGTGAAAGTTCTTTTCTTGATCAAATGGTTAGGCAGTTTTGGAACATTGAGGGATGTCAATGCAATTAAACGGCGGAAAAAGAAGTAAACCGAAAATGATTAAGAATCTACTTACGTTTCAATATGTATGGTAAATGGACAAAAACTAAGGCAAAATACTTTCTGAAAAATAGACTCTTCCCCCAGTTTGGATTTTTTTTTCATTTTTGAGAAAGAAAACCTGTACATGAAAGCCGTTCAATCTATATCCCAATAACCGTGAGGTCATAAATGAGGACAATGCGTGCTGTACAAGCCACGCCCTCATTTCAGAAAATTGAACATTATGGCTGATACACTTGTTGATATGTATTGAGTGGGTTTCCATTATGCACATTTAGTAGTCCACTGCGCTAGAAATAGAAATGTTATGGCCCGGTCCCAGTGGCCGATGGACACAAAACGTATGCAAAAAGGACACAGCGGACGAGCAAACTTTCGGGGGGTGGCTCCATCCGTTTTCATCCGCTCCAGACATTTACAAAATTGGCGAGAAAATTTGCGAAAACAGGACGGAAAAGAACGAACGTGGGAAGTATGTAGCGGGGAGGTTAATTGGATGTTCATTGGAAGCCTAGCGGATGGAAGTGGATGACAGCTTTACATACTCTAGGCAAACTCCAGACATCCTTCAATATACCAGATACATCCCAGATACAAACGCTTTGTCCGTTTTGAAGACTTTATATACGAGATGTATACGCTTACATCGTTTCTATTTCCGTGCTACTAACGATGTATAGACGTTCCATGTACCTTATCTTTCCTCCCTCTTTCTGTTTTCAGCTGGAGCGGATGTGAGTTGCGAGGATGCAGAGAGGATACAGTGGACGTTTAACGGATGATAACGCACATGGAATATGTCGCGCATTTACATCGTACCCGGCAGAAAGTTCATCCGTTATAAAAGTTTTGTGCAGGTCAAAACTTTTTGCGTGGATGCAATCAAAGTGAACGGATGCTCGATGGATAGAGCGTATGAAACACGAATGCAATGAATACACAAGGGATGCATGGCGTTTTCAAACGGAGGGCATGTTTTTTCCCGTTTTACATCCTCTTTGCATCCGCAAGTGCAGTGGGACCGGGTCTTTAGATTAAACTGATTATGCCCACAGGAACATAATTTGAAAATCAGACATGAGTTATTTTAAGTTGTCCTTCTTAAAGGCAAACAATAAACGGAAATGGAATGGCCAGTCTCGTTTATTATAAAGACTCAAAACCATTATGCAAAAGGCAAATACAATACGTCTGGTTTCGCTCTTCAGTAGAGAAAACAATCGTTCAAAGTATCACCATCTATTTTTTTCTATTTTAAGTGCTTTGACAATACCTCAGATTACGTTGTGTTTTGTGATTGATTAAAATACTCCCGTCTAAAAAAATCAATAAATATCCAAATACATTATTAGGAATCAAATACTTCCATCAAAAAGATATAAATCAATACATTGATAGGATCAAATTATTTAAAGAATGTTTATGGCAGAAAAAAAGAAAATGTGTTTCTAAAGATATTTTGCAGGTCTCTTAAACTTAATAAACAGTTATTCCCAGCTTAGCAAAAATATCGGAAGTACGCAAAGCCTTTAATATTAATTTAATCCAAAATATAACATCCGTTCAGTTTCCCTGAAATAAAAGTCCGAAAATAGAAATAGAGATATCTTCCTGTCTGCGATTGACAATAGATGATGATCTTATGTACATAACGTTCATTTGATCAAATATTCTAGGAATTAGGGGACTGGGATTAATGTATCAAAGTAGGCTTTGAAGTAGCCAAATCTCTAAAATGGACAGGCACATATTAATATAATATGAGTAAATAAAAACAGGGCCCGAGTTCACAAAGCATTCTCAGACTTAAGTTAAGATTTTACTCAACTTTCTATCTCTGTTTATGAGAAATTACTTTGATCCAGAAACACAAAACTTTACACATAGTTCCTTATTAACGTATCTGAGGCATTAAAACAACAAAAGTTTTATATAGATCTATAGCTATATTTTAGTTAAATAAGGCGAACAATTTTGAGTAAATTCTTAACTTAAGTCTGAGAAAGTTTTGTGAACTTGGGGCCAGATTTACATGATTTTTGTTCGTCGAAAAACGCGATCAGTCAAAATAGAATGGCAGTTGTGTTTGCACATGTTTAGTTCAGTCTAAATCTGATGTAGGATCTGATATTTTACATATGCACCGTTATTTTGCCTCGTTCATTGTGTCTTTAACAAACATTTGGGCCTGAAATCGTTTCTAAATTATTAATTCGACATTAATTAACTTATCCAGACCATAATCAACTCTCGATGGCTTCGCTAGCCTGTGATATTTACTGGATTACAATCCTAGCTGCTGCTTAACGTCCATTAATAATTAAATCAAATGGATAATCGAGACGATGCTTTTTTTTATCGTAGCGACTTTTATAATGATACTCGAGGCTGGGCTCAAGTTTTCAATAGCTAAAATCTGGGTTCAAGTGGATTAATTTGACTGAAATTTTCAGCAAATGCCTTTTATATTTATTATATGTAATCTCCCATAATGTATCTTTAAATATTGGATATTAGGATCCCATGTTTTCGGTGATATAGCATCAATATTGATTGGAATGGACCAATACATCGTGTTGGTAATGTCGAAGACTCGAGTTAGTATTGAGTTAAGAGCTGTATGCACTTTTAGAAAATGCGACAGATAATATGGTTGTCATTTAAAGTAGCTAAGTCTGTAAGTCAATACCAATCAGAACATCGTACACGTTGAAAACACGAATAATTTGTCAATTCAAATCAACAATGATGTTGTTATCTTTCCTTGAAACTCATGCCGTATTTCGCTGGACATAACTGATTTAATATTGGAGTCAAATGGAAACAATTGAATGTAAATCAGTTCATATACAATCACATTACATTATCATATGCGTCGCGACCCACTTGGGTCAATTTTTTAAGTACCAAATATTAGCGATTTAGCTCCTTTAAACTAATGGACCAACAATGGTGAGAGAATTGATACACGGTTATGTTTTTATGGAGAATTATAGCAATTATGAACACCTGATTAACTATTTAGCAGTCGTTGGTGGATAAGCGTTTGTGTCCATAGCAGTTGTTCATACCTGGTAGCATGCGTTGACTTGGTAGGGGAGAGCGGGGCTAGTTCGCACCATTTTAAATAAAACCAGCATATCTCGATAACCGTTGAAGCTACGTTTCCATAGACTATACTAGATTGAAGACAGTGGAGTTGACTAATTTACGGCATACATTAAAGGGCTTTATTGCCAGGAGTATACAAGTAATGGGCGAACTAGCCCCCTGGTAGGGTGAGTTCGAACGGAGAAATAAAAAGACACTTATTTATTCAGTTATTTATTTATTCAACGAAACTAAAATAATATTACTCATATCCACCTTCTCGATACAGTTTCGATATAGTATCTATTTCTGGTAGTATTAAATGAACTTTTTATGGGTTTTATACTAAATACTAAAAGTAAGCTAATATAGAACTATTATAAAACTAACATGTTTAGTCAAATTTAAGTAATAACTTCTTTAACATGAGCTGTAGACATATCTGTTATAAAATGTTCTCTAATCATCTTTCCATATCAGGACTGCTGTTATAATGTTCTAAGGCCTGCCGTTTGATCTCTTCTGCCATGACCTCTTGTATTTGCGTATTATGGTTTCGCTTTAAATTCTGAAAAAAAGTAAATGCAGATCTATGTTTCTTAGGTTATCATTAAGTTTTACGCGCCAGTATACAGTTATGCATACAAAGAATATGGTGATTTTCAATACCGTTATGGTATGGGCCACGTTCGCACCCACACGTTTTCACCCACGCACCCACCCGGACAAACTTGCCCCGAGCAAAAGTTTTGAACTAGCCCCAACGGGACTCTTTATACATAACACGTGATTTTGCCTTGTGGAGGTCGTCAATGGAATACTTCACATATAAAACATTGGTTATCAACCTCAAGCATGTGTTAACAATTAAACACATAAATTCAGTGAGAAAAATAAAATTTACTCACCAGGACAAAAAAATGAAATTTACTGCACAAATTCGACAATTGTTTGCTCATGTCCACCATAATGAACGTAAAACAATCGTATCGGTCAGGTGACCAATCAATTTGGCGGCGGTTACGTCATCATGCTCAAGGCGCGAGATATGAATGGGAAGCGGACTTACCCCTAGTGCGAACTAGCCTGCTCTCCCTACTTGGTAAACGTTCTTTCGCCCACAGTTTCGATACAAGCTTACATGTATCTCATCTTGGGATAGCCGATTTTGTGTTATTCAGCCAAAATCTATATGTATTAAGGCCAACTATATAATTCCCTCATTGAACTGATATGAATTGTCGTTTCGCATATATCAGCATTCCAACTGCCTTGCATTGGCGTACTTTAAATTCCCAGGTTTTTTGCTAATGCATTCATGAATTTATCGAAGGCTTTCTGAAAAATCTCCAAATCATACTATTATCTGCACATTGGGCCAATTCAGTTATTGCATTTTGTAGATAGGATGGATGACTTGTTGATATCCTTCGAAGAGCGTGGTATGACATTCTTGTGATGTGCCATTCTGCTACCCATTATTTCGATACATTCCATCTTGAAGTGCAGCCCATCCGACCAGACTAAGTCAAAGGCCTTGATCAGGTCCGTCGAGGCTGACCAAGTCGTCCATTTACGGCCGCCCCTTTCTCGAACCCGATTTATGATACTCACCCACCAGATAGAATCCATCATGCACCGTCGTCTCTCGGGTGTCAAACCGACTGGTCGATATCGTTTCAGTAGCGGGATGACGTTGGTTATTTTCCATTGTTTTTGGCGCCTCTCTGATTACCAATGAAGCATTGGAGATGTAAAGTAATATCACTTGTGATTTTTCAGTTCGATGTCTTAACATGGACTACTTACATCGTTATCACCATTCGAACTATCATTCTTATTTATCCATTCCCTGGTGAAGGATATGCTGCTTTGTTCAACTAAACTTATTATTTAGTGTTTTACATGTAAATAACACACACTGCATGAACTCGTACGTTGAATGTCATAATAACATGTAATAATTCAGCTGCAGATTGTTTGAAGTTCGACACATTCGCTGGACAATCAGGTAGTTCAGACAACATGCATGTAAGAAACGCGATACAATTTTAATTAAATTGTTTAATCATTTGTGTTTTAGACAACAATGTTGGAATGTTTTAAGAATTCACCCTGGTCTGTTAATAATAGTAGGTAAAACCCTTAGGGCTGAATTCAAAACAATCTGAATTCAGAATCGCTCTAACCAAAAGTGCCGACATTAAGACCCCCAATGTAAAGGCTTGGTAAATTTTAATTCTGTTGACATTTATAGTGAAATAATCAGATTATGTCTATCATGTTACATTGCATTAAACCGACATTATGTAAGAACTAAATCTGCTTACCGCATCTCTTTCTTTATCCCTTAAATGTCACATAAATTATTAATTTTACATAACAAGACCACGATCAACCTCGATGCTATTGGATGGTTCCAATTAACCCTTTAATACCCAGCGTATCAGATATGCACACCTAGATAATATACATATTATTATAATCCCTTTGGAATATTTTTCTTAATTACTGTTATAATATGAATTATCACTTATTCCCCATCAAATAAAAATCGGTCACCGGGTTGAGTTAAACACCTTCAAGGACCCTGGCCTCAAGTGCCTGGGACCAACTTTACACTTTCGTAAATGTCAATAACAGCTCTGGAATGATTTCAATTTCAAAAAATAAACATTAAGCGAATCTATTTTTATTTATATGCTATTTGTTGCCGGAAAACATATATTTTTATTAGTGCAATTCAAATTTAAAAATAAACAATATTTTTTATGAAATTCAATGTCGAAATTCAGTGTATCATATATGATACAATGGGTCTGAGCAATATTTTATTAATACATAGAATTTAATGTAGTGTTCATATTATGCGTTAAAAGACTGTCAGAAAAGTCTTGAAATTCGGTCATTTGTGTATTTTGTATTATATCAATTAATCATATGTGTGTATTATACTGAAACCGGATTCTTGTCAAAATTTGACTTTTTGGGGTGTTTTTTTGTTATTGGGATTTTTCTTTTTTCGTTACGCATTTTGTTTCAAAATGATCAAATATTGAAATGAAATGAAATACAATTTAACATATTCATTATTAATGCAAATTAACATTGTTTTGATACGATTTTGAATATGGGTTTAGAATTTGTTTTGTTGCGATTAGCCCACTGTATCATATATGATACACATTGAAAATCAAGGTCAAGGTCGTCCGATCCTAAATTTTCCACTGTTCACTGGGATATTTTTTACTGCATGTAAACCTTCGACAATCCAAACTATCATAATTTTCCTAAACTCGGTTCATGGTGTGGGCATTACAGGGTTAAACTAGAGTAGAATGGTTCGGCACTTACATAATATTTAGACCTGATCACGGAAACCTTGAAATTGAACGAACATTGACTTTGCAACACGACTATCACAGGTATATATTTAAGCGCGAGGGGTGGTATTCGAGATGATGTTTTCAATCAAGGCCCCTGAGAGGTATACCCAGCTTGATTAGTAGCCAGTCTAAATTAATAATGAAATATGGAGGGCATTACGTGAAGGGCTTGATAAGATATTTGAACGGAGTTAATGCGAGATCAAGCCTTCTATTAAAGATGGTTTCATTTAAGGGGGAATACTGACATGTCCGGGGATTCATTGGTCCACTGATATCTATTATAGAGTTAGGGTTAGGGTTAGGGTTCATTAGTCCACCGATAACTATTATAGGGTTAGGTTTATTGATACCCCTATTTATTTATTGTATTTCTTATAGGGAGTCACGGTGGCTAAGTGGATAAGGCGCTGGTTCGCTAGCCTGGAGGTCGGGTGTTCGATCCCTGCATTGGCCGAGAAAGTTCATCTCGATTTTCCGGCGTGATTTCCCCTTGTCAGTGATGCAGAAGGAGGGCCTGACAAGGACAGCTGCCTAGTCGTTCGGATGGGACGAAAAACCGAGGTCCCGTGTACACATTGGAGTGCACGTAAAAGATCCCTTGGCAGTTGGAATTCGATATAAGAGTAGGCCGTAGCGCCGCTGCCCGGGCAAAATTTCCCTCATAGCACACTGTATGGCGTATGCCCGTCTTCCATTAGCCCAGGTTAGGTGCAAAAGAGTAGGACGTTAAACCCCATTTCATTTCACGTATTTCTTATAGCGGCGGATTTGTGCACCCGCGGTTTAGTGAACCCCTCTCCGTTTAAGACGTAAACGGATTATATTTCGATGAAATATTATGTAACCTTATGTATGTTCGTGCAATTTGCTAATAATCCCTATTAAACGGTTCTAACAACTAGATTGTAATTTAAATAACCAAATTATGCTGTCTACAAATGATTTCCACCCACGCTATTCCCACAAATAGCAGCCAATCGATCATGACGTGACCAGAAATATAGTGAGGTCGTTATATTGCTCTCCCGCTTCCTTGCCAACAATAGCTGATAGAACAATTACCCTTTATGTTACATGTTATAAATCTAGCATGCGCGCCTCGAGCACAAACTGCATAAATACGAAAACATCTATTATTACCAATATGGTCTCAAATATTCCCCAAACACTTCAAACTGATGTCGGCCAAGTCATAGTGACGCTGTCCGGGCAAATACAGCAAAGTAGGACGTTAAGCCCACAATTTACTGTTTGTCTGTAAATCAGGAAATAAGATATATTTAAATATAACTACATCTGACGCAATGCACCCAAAATAATATATGCATACGCGTTCTTACGATAATGACCCAAACTGTTGCTACAGATAAGTTATATCGACAGATTATTTAGCCCGTACTTAAGAACTACGACAGATACTGTCAGAACCCGACGAGAACCATTGTATCAACTTAGAGCTACGACAGATACTGTCAGAACCCGATGAGAATCATTGTATCAACTTAGAGCTACTGCAGATACTGTCAGAACCCGACGAGAATCATTGTATCAACTTAGAGCTACGACAGATACTGTCAGAAACCGACGAGAATCATTGTATCAACTTAGAGCTACGACAGATACTGTCCGAAACCGACGAGAATCATTGTATCAACTTAGAGCTACTGTAGATACTGTCAGAAACCGACGAGAATCATTGTATCGACTTAGAGCTACTGCAGATACTGTCAGAAACCGACGAGAATCATTGTATCGACTTAGAGCTACTGCAGATACTGTCAGAAACCGACGAGAATCATTATATCGAGATAAAGGTTGTATACCAAATAAATATTCCGCACATCCACTATTTATGAAGTGATTTTATATGGTAGGGGAGACCCGTGAGATTACTTCTTAGATCCTTTTTTCCGCCAATAAGCAGTAGCCACATGCTGTTTATTATTTTTAAGGCAATGATTTGTTTTTTCCAAAAGAGCGCTTAAAAGTAAAAAAAACACCACTCCCACTTACCATTTTCCATACATGTTAACTGCTTAGTCTAGGAAATTATTGTACTTAAAATCAGTTCGTATACATGTATGTCTAATCTACAATCGAGATAAACGTTTGCTTGGTCCATATAAGAGGGCATATTGAATTATTTTTTTTTAAATTTTGATCATGAAACTGCAATGGGGCAGATTGAACTACTGTCAATGGGGTACCTTGAACCATGGTGATAATGATTGACATTATCCTTTAACGTTCAGACATGGTGTGTGTTTATGTTATTTTAAAACGAGGTTGCTTTTTCATATAGAAATCCTCACTTATATGACATCACTTATATGGCTGTAGATTATACAAACATTTTTGAAATATGCATTAAGATTAAAAACCTAATAACCCAATAGTGTAATAGGCTTTGTTCCCCGTCACATATATGGCAGTTTATGATCATAATAATATGCAATATTAACATCGATCTGGATACAATGCAAAAACAACAGGCATGTGATAAAGTTACATTCCCGGGTACAAACTACTGTGTGATTTTGATTATATATTAGCATTAAAAACATTCAAACTAATTAATTTATCATAATTTAGCTTCAAATCAAATCCCTGTTTGCGTCAGGGGATTACCCCTCCCCGTACCTATAGCAACGGCGGCGGAGACGTGTGGGGGGGGGGGGTCATTGCATACACAAGACGATGTTGTCTGTTACCGCGGAATATTTATTACAAATATCGAATCCTAATTAAATTCTCGGGTTATCCACTGCCCGTGTTTTTTTCCATGACTTTTATTCCAGAAAGTGTTGTACGTGTAACTCTTCATCAAGTTTATCAATATGTACACAAAGCGCTCAAGTTCGCGTGCAGCCTTCGACGTCACACGTTCTGATATCCCCAATCGTCGGGCTGTCTATTAAGGGAACCCTTATTAGGGTGACTCACCATAAATAAATATCTCCAAATATCACGACAATTACGCCATAATATGTATATATATATATACCAAGCCTTAAATCAATTTCGCACATTTATAGTCACTAAATAAACGATCATGTACTAAATAAGCTATGACCATTTAACCATCTATAAATAATAGACTGAAAACTGGTTTCGAGTATCGTCCATGACATCCAGACACTTTTGAGTAAAAGATAGGTAATTACGTGCCCAGGTTTTGAAATTAGTCTCGCTTAACCAGTCTTCCGACCATTCTACGTCTTATTGACAGGTCGGGATAATCAACACTACTTTTTTACGAAACATAACACAAATCTGGAACAAGAAATTGAATTTAGAAAAACGCACGTTAGCCAACTTGTAAAAGTAAAATGAAACTACTGCTAGTATCATGTTCTTGCTAACGAAAATTTTTCAAAAATATTATTTGTACTGAACCAATAGATGCCGCTCCTAACGGTAGTTAATGATACAGCAATTTAAAAAATAAAACGAACGTAGTTTCTAAAGCTGCTCTAATAACCAAGACGCTAAAAAAAATTTACGGCTTTAATAGTTGATAGATTTGTAGAGAATTGCACGTGTCATTTATAGTCTCATAGAGTCCACCGCTTGCTATTCATAGTCTGGAGACCCAGCCACTGAAGCGTGCACATTATCCGTGTCGATTCCAACTTTTTGTAGAGTGCACGGGTCACCCTACCCATATATTTTTGTCCTGTATACACTCCGTGAGCGTTTTTCGGGAAATCCAGTATTTTTCTAGTAAGATTGGATATCTCTACTTTCCATATACATGTATAGCAAAATTGTCATACTTTTATAAGCAATAACCACCCGATAAATACTTTTCTGGGAACCCATCTATAAGAAAGATATGCCCATATTTTGCAAGAGGTGGGCGGAGAACTGGGAAAAATCGATGAGGGCTCGCCCTCTCATGGTCACAATGATTGCGTCGAATCTGTTAAAAACTGTAGCCTCTTTGGTGTTTAGAAGGTTTTCGGCAAA
The DNA here is from genome assembly GCA_963678685.1 of Patella ulyssiponensis. Taxonomy (NCBI): domain Eukaryota; kingdom Metazoa; phylum Mollusca; class Gastropoda; family Patellidae; genus Patella; species Patella ulyssiponensis. The sequence goes on along the minus strand of OY783229.1, from coordinate 46,956,535 downwards.
AGGGCGTTTTTGTGTGAGGGGGGGGCGGATAGGGTTGGTCCGAAATTTGAAAATAATCTATTAAAGTAGCCTCTATTGCATTCACAATGTTTTCGGGAGGTGAAAACTAACGCCAAAGAATGTTGATTGTCGATGAAGTACGTCTTCCCATGGTCTAATGCTTTAAACGTAATTTGAGAAAAGTAATCGTTTCGGTTTCAGTAAATCAATTTGAATACACTGCGTGTCGATTTTGTCGTCAAAAATTTGATTCTTTCCGAAAAATGCAAATGGCGCACATGAAATTATATCCCGACTAAATAAGGAAATAAAATCAAAATGTTAAAGGTAGCTAATCTCCAGGCTTGGGTTCAATCAGATTAACATGAGGCCCATCAAAATGGCAGGGCTTATGTTGACTGAGGGCTTGGATGGCCGAATGGTTAGCACGTGCGTGCTGTATCATAAAGCCTGTCATTGAGTCAACTGACGTGGTTTTGAATCCCCAGTTGTACGTGACAAGGAGTAGGGTTGCCTGTCTAACCTCGTGGGTTTTCTCCGGGTCCTCCGGTTTCATTCCACTGCTAAAGACCCCTACGCGCATTCGAATTATTGAAATAAAATTGTAACACCATATGTTAGTCCCGAAATGATCTAGTTTGTGTCGAGTGGGCGTTAACCCAATTTCTCTCTCTCTCTCTCTTTTATCTTGACTATATATTGATATTATAGTTATCGTCTGTTGATAAATTATTTAATTTATCATTTCTTCGTAAATACTGAACGGACGTGAATATTCCTTTGAGATTCAACTTTCACAATATTGTAGTTTGCCTCAAATGATGATCAACGACTTTAAGGTTTCTTTTCCCTGTGGAAAGCTAGTTCCTGGCAAATTAGAAAAAAAAACCCATTCAATCAGAAATGTCACCTCTTGTGTAGGCGCTTGAAATATGGAAGCCAAAGCCTGACAGGTCTAAATATGGACCATGGATCAATTAACTAAACACATGTCAGGAATTTTTCACCGAGAAAAACGTTGGTAATTATATTTTTTTCTAAGAGGCTCATCATTCCAGAATAAATAACATTGCTTGAACAAGTGAGGTATAATAAAGGAACTTAAAATAATGTGCTTGGGATCGATCAAGACAGGACATTATTTGTTTTAGTAAGACACGAAGAAGTCGTCCTTGTGCCTTTCCGATACCTTCCAAAGTCTAGACTTTTATTTAAGTATAATCCCTTTAATATAATTCCAGTGTTAAACAAATATTAGGGAAACGGGGAAAACATGCGGTAATTCGTTTAAGTAGGTCCTACTTTATCTGAAACTATACTTTATTGTAAAAGCAAAAGACGCTGGATAATAAATCTTATTTTCATGAAAGTCAAACACTTTTATTCTAACAGATTAATGTTTTAAAACAATTATGACGGTTAAAACCAAAAATAAACAAGCCATTGCCATGGAAGATACGCCTACGCTTTGTAATAGATGGACGGAGAAGATGGAAAATCACTGCTTCACATCGGAAAAAATGTGTTAACAATTGCAGTTAGGAACTGAATGTCATAGGTCGCTGAATGTGAATACCCAAAGCTACCCACAAAATTTGAAATAAACCAGCTAATAAATATAGCCTCTATCGCGCGCAGAAGGTTTTTGCCAAAGGGAGATAACGCATGTGGGTGTATTATTCCCCTACCCTTTCCAGATGTGCGTTCAAATTGTTTGTGTCAGACAGGTCACAATTTTTATCTGATTTTGAAGAAACTTAAAGCGTGTTTATATCCGGGCACTTTCTGCATTATTGTTGCTGCTTGTACGAAATATCTCGTTTTTAGCTTGCAAACTCTCTAGAGGTCACAATTTGTATTAGATCTTAAAATCGGAACGAAACCAACCTTCAAAATGGTTCCTACCCTTTACCCAAATAGTTACAAAGCATGCAATGTATATACCAAATTTGTTGACTCTCTAGAGCCACAATATTTTCCGATGTAGATGAGCCGTCTACTGGAAGGGAATTCAACTAAAACACTAAGTTTCAGTCGATTGAAACCCGTCGTTCCCACCCATTCGGTGAAGAAAAGTAGAACGTTTAAACCCCATTTAATTTCCTCTTTAGTTAACCCTTACCTTCCACCAGGCACATTTATAGTACAAAATGAAGGTAGTCTACCAGAGTACTGGTTCTAAACTTTTGTCATCTGAATGGGGTATTAGATGCACTACCATGTCTGAGAATCGATCAGTTACTATTACTTGCTCACTGATATAATTCCCACTCGATAATTTCTTCCCCAAATGATTCAACCCGTATTGCAGAAGTCACACATATAGTACTTTGACGTAACAAAGTTATATCCAAAAAAGACCAGATAACATTACATAATAAAATGTTTTATGGAAAACAGTAAATCAAGACTTCAATGGAAACCACTATGGATAAAATTGTTTTCCCCACGGCCAGTGGGATCTATGCGACGATAAATAATGTACTTGTCGATACAAGAAACGTAATAAAACCGACAAAATTATACCATCATTGTTTAAGTGTGTCATTATCAGAGTACAGAAGGCCATTATATTGTAATATTATCTAGCCAACACTATCATTACGGAGAAGATTGTGGTTATTGAATAAACATAAACTCTAGTCAGAAAAATGTGTGTTGTCTTTTAATGGCTTTGCCTATCCTTTCTCAGATTTCTGCAAAGACACCAAGTTACACATTAAGCCCGAGACATCAAACTTGCTTCCATATTCAGGCATTGGTTAAACCATAAATGCAACGCGAAAACACCATCTGCCGCATCTCCGACAACATTCTTGAATGTTTTTTAAAAATATCAGACCATGTATTTCAACCTTGCTACCAACCTATTCTTCCAAATTTTCTTTCGTATCGTCTCCGGATTATCATGACAAAACGTCATAGTAGCATCTATCCTGAAGGGCGTCAAAAATTCTTACCACATCGTGTTTACTCTAGGAGCACACGCTATTGCCATTTACTTTAGTATAAAGAGAGGATGGTGCGTCGTCCGGTCATTGCACTGTATGGAAAACTTTTTTGATTGTTTATGTCGGCATACCTGAGTGCGACTGAGACCTCGGTCCTATCCACGATTCTTTCGGGATTCTTTCACGGCGGATATTATGATGGTGATTGCATGCTTAAATCACCGATAAGCATCAAAAGTCAAACTTTGTCCCATTTTGTACCGAAATCTTACAGGAATTGAAATTTTACCCGCTGGTAAGATTAAAATATTAGATAAATAACTAATGAAATGAAATTGTCTGTAGGCATACGTACAACATATACATGTAATTTCTAAAGCTATAAAAGGCTTTGTGCAATAAACAATGTACAGGGCGTAAAACAACACGATCTTCGGCTTAGAAACAAAGCCCGCGCCATCTGATTCATTTTGTTTTTAGGATTTTATTTATCATCATTATAAAATCACGCGAGTGATTTCGCTGATGCCCTGTTTGGAATTTCAAATGTCAAAGGCGAGATCCACATTGCATTGTTCACTCAGAATCTAGAACCGATATTACATCATTGTTTAAAAACAATTGGATAGCGTAGAACATACATCGATAATCAATATTTATTCTTCTAAAACTTTTCAAGTGGGCGATTAGATAAAGCGTCGAGATTTTCCCCCGATAAAGAAATATGAAATATGACAGTGATGTTCGCCATTATGTCCTAATGTCATCTTTTAGAAATTATAATAAAGAGATTGCCAAGAATTCCACTAGCAAAGTGAAGGTAACATCGGGATACTTTCGAGACTTCTGAATTAATTTAGTATCGACCATTAAAGTTGCAATAGCATTTTTTTAAGTTATATTTTTTAAAATGTATTAAAATAAAGCCCTAAAATAGATTGAACCTATAAACAGTCCTACCTTGTTAAAGAATAATCCTATTAATCCTATAATTCACTATTGCCAGTTGAGAAATTGGCAAAAATATCATTTTCAACTTCAAATTCAAACGTTTGAAGATGGCCGTCCATGGAGAGGAATGGGAAAACAAGGGAGGTAATTGAGTAACTATTTCCTCAATCAACCTGTGTCACCCATTTTAATGCCCCAAAAATTTTGCCCATGATCGTATAATAGTGAGTTGACAACCTTTTGAGCAAAAGACATAGAAATAATTATGTTTTGACTTTCTTAGAAAATATGAAATTTCCGCTTTAAGCCAAGTAAAGCCTATACTATGAAGCCTAGACATTGCGTAAACAAAAACCCTGATTCATTCATAGTTCCTTCTCTCTGTTATCAAATTTTGCACAATGATATTCAGTGGCTGGAAGTGGTTATTGCATTTCAAGCGATTAATGAATAGGTTAATTAAATTTGTGCAGAATGTTGATTTAAGTTCTACATGTATACTAGGCCTACATCCAGTCTATTCTGTGCATAATTGAGAGTCTCGTGTTATTTATTTTCTTGGTAGAGTGGAACGATGGAGTAAAATTCCAATCATTTTTCCGTCATACCTGCGTTCCTACTGCACTTACTTTCAGTCAACTAAACTCTTCTGACAAAGAAATAAAGTAACTATCGAGGGAGCGCGCCTCTACGACCAAATTATGAACACATCGAGGTAAAATTAGGGGGTGGAATTAATTTTGAAATTGTCTGCCCCCCATCGGAAAACTTGGAGACATAGAAGACATTGAAAAAGCAACAAAAAATTTTGGGGTCCAAAGAGGGTTACCCCCCTGTACACCCCTCCTGAAGGTACCACACCCTGATTTTCGGTAGTTTTATTTGATTTTACCAATTTATTTCGTTAAAAGAAGTCGTAAGTACACCCAATTGTTCTGTATAGATGTTTTTTGGGTCGTGTAGTTGATTGCCGATGTGGTTATTCATGTAGTTATATTCAAAATGGCGAAAATCCAAGATGGCCGCCAAAAATCTAAGAAGACCGAACAAATTTTATACAAAATCCGAACATGGGTTGTGTAATACGTCTATTCTAGGGTTTTCGGGGTCGTAGAATAAGATTTTACTGTCAAAATGTGGCTCCGGATTTGATCACAGTCACAAGATGCTCTTCTGACTTCATCACAGTCTTCTGACGTTATCTAATTTTTAGATACATGTATCAATCAAAATATGTGATACATAGGATCTTGCTGAACTTCATGTCAAATCTCTTTATATCTCACATTTCATTATCAACCTCTTTCACAGAGAATTACGAAAGTCTTCTAAGATCTCTGTAAAAGATGACTGTCTTCAACACGTGCAATCACATCACACGGCGCCAATCATTGGCTCAGTGGCGCGTGCATTGTTTACATAAGACGTAATTGTTTTGGGTAGAATGGTGCCTTTTGCTCATTTTAATACCCGTTTACACTGAATAGGAAAGTTAATATTGGGGACTCATTAAGTCGCATCGATGTCATCCTTATCAGTGACTGTAGCGGCATTGAGAATATTCACTGCTGGTCAATGTGGCATTATGCAAGTAACCATTGCGAGGGAACATACATCATTATCACACATTAATATAAATTCAAATGTTCCATGTAAAGAACATTTATGGTAGCAATTTTCAAACCATTATCATGGAGATTTTCCGGATAGGTGCTAGGCGATCCATAGCTCAATGAATGTATAAATCAACCACTGCAACATATTTTACTTAGATACTTGTATGTCTTGGTTGGTGATTTAGTCGCCTACTTCACCAACCGATGCAAATGGACCCCCATGATTTCAATTTGTAGTTTATGAAACCAACACTTCTCGCAGTGTCTATTATGTGTACCGGGGCCCTTTCCAGTTTCTGAGTGCATGTTAAAGTGCATGTCCCGAATCCCCCGAATTCAAAAATATCACAATTTTGTTTTTGAATACCGTTGGCTAATCTTGATAAAATCATTTTGATCACTTTGATGATCTCATTGCGATTATGACTGGTCACTTTTTCTATGGCATTACACACTGGTGCTATGGAACCGTTATTTTGAAACAAAAACAAGGCAGGAGTGATCACATCCAGGAACTTCACTTAGATCCTGCAAGAGGACCTCATATGTTGTAGAAGCCAGCGTGGTGAACAATAAGAACGGTTCAACAAGATGTACAAACCAATTAGTGCTCCGCTCGCGTACAGAACTTTTACTCCTTATATCGACTTCCAGCTGTCAAGGGATCTTTTTCTTGCACGCTTATTTGTACATGGGACCTTGGTTTTTGTCGCATCCGAACGACTAGACAGCTGTCGTTGTCAGGCCATCCGTCCTGCATCACTGACGAGGGGGCACCACACCGATAAATATGGATTAACTTTCTCGGCCAATGCAGGGATCGAACCCCCACCCCCAGCCACCGTGACCCCTCAGAATTGAAGTAACATCGTCCTAATGATAAAAAGTTACAGCACATGTCATACATGACACATAATTCAAACATCTATTTTATACACATTATATGGCATCAACACATTATTTGCAATTTGTTCATGGGAACAATTTCAAATTTCAAAACGCCTTTGTATACTAATTTCACAGTTATATGATTCACAAGCAACGTTATAATGAATATAATAGTTCATTATAATAACCACTACGCGCAAGCGATTTATTGAAATAAAATTGAAACCATATGTTAGTCCCAAAATGACTTAGTTTGTGTCGCGTGGATGTTAAACCCCATTTCTCTCTCGGCTCTCTCTCTCTCTCTCATTATAATAATTTGAATAATCCAAATGTATCATACAACCGTTAAAGTCGTGAAAGCAGTCTAGAAAATAAATTCTGAAAGCAGATTCAATTTTGATAGGGCATAGCATAAAATCTTGTCGGCCATCTTGGATTTTTGGCCTCCGTCTTGGATTTCCGCCATTTTGGATAAAGTTACGTTTGTTTTCACGTCAGATATGAACTCAGAGATTCATAACCCATCACAATCGAACGTTTTGAGACACATATGACGCCTTACAACAACAGAAATTGGTAAAATCCGTTAAAAGTACCGGAAATCAGGGTCGGATATTTTCAAGGGGGGTGTACAGGGGGGTTACACCCTTTGAAGCTCAAAATTTTTTGTTGATTCTTCAATGTCTTCTATGTCTCCAAGTTTTAAAATGGGGGTCAACTTTGAACTCAAAAATTTGTAATTTTATTCCACCCCCTAGTAAAATGCGTACTACTGTTTCTACAAACTATCAAATATTGTTACATTAGCTACTCTTGGACAAAAATGGGCCTACTTGCACCGTGATTGTCCAAACTCTTGGCAATCTAGCTCACCTTGCATTTGTAGCAATATTTGTAGAATCTTTGCTCATTAAATTAATGACATCTTTAATAAGTAATTTGGTTAACACATTGTATAGAAGTCATATTGTCTAATATGTACTTAAATCAAATTAAAGAATGAATGACATATTGTCATATAAAAAAGTTATAATTTGGTAAACATTCAATTCTAGGTTGATATCTTGTGGAAAATTTCTCCGGAAAGATTTCAATATCCATATTAACCAATCTTTATTATTATTAACATCATATTTGACCAATTAGATAACTATGCGTCAAACCCCAACGCTACAAGACTATCATAATCGTTGAGCAATCATCAGATCGCAGCTTGATTCCAGTGGGGAAAATATGTGGCAATAAGTTTGAGAGGATGACTTTAGTATTGAAATCTACTATATGCTTGTATCTATGTACCCAGCTATGATAAGAGAAACGTCTTAACTATTTAGATAAGAAGAGAATACACAACGTGAAGGGGAATTAAAGACAAGTACAAATACTAGACGATCACAAGGATACTGAAAATGAAGTAAGAAAAGATGCATATGGCGACTGGTTTAAGGAGTGAATGGTCCGCTATCCACGTCTAACAGAAAGACCCATGGTGCTACATATTACATCGTGGGTCAAAGACAATTTAGCAATGGTTTAGCGATCTATTACGCTGAAACTCTAAAAGCAAACACTCAACAAGATGTAGGGCGAACTTTCTATTGTGGCAATCACAATTCAGTTTTCCCAGTAATTATTAGCCTCTGACGTACTTGCTGCGTACATCTTCTCTATTTCCGTTTAATATAACGATCATCATTCAGTTCTACTTACGAAAAGATGAATTGATGGTCACCGATCACATGATGGAAACCCTTATCTATTGAATGTGTGTGATTCTGTTCAATTTACGTCCGTTCAGTAGTTAATATAATATCTTATAGAGCGAGGCCACGGTGCTCCATACACGATAACTTCTCACAAATCACGCCTACGCAGAGTCTTGCAGAGAAATACAGCACGAAATTCTAAAGTCGATACGATAGCTACCGCCAATATAGACGATAAATAAACAGTACATATGTAGTTATGGTTAATCAAAACTAAGTGCTTTGGGATTGCTATAAACATGACAGTTCATATAGATATGATACCTCACTCCTACACAATAGTAATTACGTGCTTAATCACGGCCACTACATTGGATGTAACACGAACTTCATCTTGTGTTGTACAACCGTGACTTGTCGTTGGGGGAGGATGGAAAACCGAGCTCCCGTGTACATATAATCCATGACGAAATAAGCGGAAGCGATAACGCCGGTGTACAGGCAAAATTCCTTTCATATCACTCTGTATGGCGTATACCCGTCTTAGTTATCCCGGTCGTACGGACCAGTAGAAAGTGAAACCCCATTTGTATTTAGATATGAATATGCGAGAACAAACTAAAGGTCAATGATGAAACAAACGCAAACCGGCAAACGTACGTAACTGTAATTCACCTCTTCCCTCTCACTCTGTGTGTATATATAAGCATCCATGTCTGTAGAGCAAACCAATAACTTACTTTTGTAAAGACATCGGATTGACGTCTATCACTAATTGGCGATGAAAAATGTCCAATTAATGAAATGAAGGTCAATAAACAGTATGGCCCGCAGATTAGATGTAAATGTGGAACCAATTAAACAGGTAGAAACAACTGTACATAAATATATCAACATGAATTGACGTTGTCAGTGGTGACCTACTGCCATTTAATCATTTATAGATACAGTAACAGGATCATGGTCTCTAGTTTTACCCTCTAGCTTAATCTGGAGTCCCAGTAACTGTATATAGAGTATCTCCTACTCGTCGTTTTTGATATAAAAAATATTGATATTAAAAAAGACGAGTAGGACATATTATTCATCATCAAATTTTTTCTTACAGGCATAAATTATTTGCTATAGATTTCACTTTTACTGGGTCTGATTTCATGGCGTAGTGATACATCATTTTTTGACAGCAGTTCAACAAATGAAAAGTCTCTTGCACTAACACAGTGTTTCCATCAAGGTCAGTTAAATAAAAAATAGTTCATTTTTTAAAAAAAAAATAATAAGTTACTTTTAATAAAAAATGGACTTTTCTTTGAAAATAAAAAAGTAGCTCCTTTTTAACTGACCAATCAAGTTCATGTAAAGCGATATCTTCTATTTATTTGGGTGTTAAATTTATCCCATTACCTAATGACATATATGCGGCATAAAATGCAAAGCAGGTTAAAAAGGTTTCAAAGGAAACCAACTGAACTAAATATGATACAATTACTAATTAAATACACATACACTGGTTCTATTTTAATTAATTAGCCTTTTTGTGTATTTTGAGTAACCTGTATTTAAATCCAAAATTTCATGAACATTGTCCTGTACCAAGAGGTTTGTTAGAGGATTAACTATTTAAAAAAGGGGAAAAGATGGACATTTGGTTAATAATGATTTAAAATCTTCGGCTTAATGTTCCGCGTTAAATGTGATACGATGACCTTTCAAACAATTGTGATCTTATACCAATCTTTATTGTGTGCTTTTATTTGACACTCAAATAGAATGTCTGGACAAACTTACACTCGGTTACACGCAACCTAGACACATTATTTCAAAATGATGAGGAAAATGGTACGTCACAGCCTGGAATATTCTGGAAGATTTAATGACTGCCACTGAATTTCTTAGACATCAGTCAGTTACAATATATGGCAAAGTTCATTGTAATTGGAGAATTCCTTCTCCCTGAAATTGATAACATTATATGGGAGTGATGAATACAGCCATCAGTTTGCCCATAAACCTCAAGCAACCGGCTTCCGAAAAAAAGATGAGTTTCTGTTGCCATAATCTTAGCATGTACACGGTCCAGATATAAACATTGCTCGCGGGGGGTGGGGCGAATGATTGGCACGTGCGTGCTGTAATGTGGAGCCTGTCATTGAGTCAACTGGCGTGGTTTCCTATCCCCAGTTGTACATGACAATGAGCATCCTCGTGGGTTTTATGCCGTTCCCCCGGATTCCACCCACTGCTAAAGAACCCTACGCTACCGAACTATTGAAATAAAATTAAAACCATATGTAAGTTTCGAAATGACCTAGTTTGTAAAGTGTGGATGTTAAAACGAATTTAGTCAGCCTGCTGAATGTTTCCCCCGAGTACAATTCCTCGCCTTTGGGAGAGGTACCGACAGCGAAGTTCAACACCTGACCGCCCAACCTCAGGCCAGACAAGAGTGACCCCATCTGCCCTTGATCGTCACTTCCGGTTACGTCATTTGCGGAAACGATTCTCAACAGCGATCTCTATTGCAGCAGCAATTCCCCGACGGCGTAGAATCTCAGACCAGACAATCCTTAGACGCCAACGTGAAACCAGATTACGAGCCAGATGTTCCGTTAGAGCTGCTGTTTTGAAATACGTCAATACCGTCAAATCCGAAGTCATTGGGGTCAGACCTGGGGGCATGGCCACAGAAACACTGGAGAACAGTTTGGTTCAGCTGCGTGTCACGGTTCCTATTGCAATGAGGTGATGGTAGAACGAGGGTATACCGATGACGAAATGTCACATTGCGTTTCTTTTTTGGAAGAGTGTACATTGCTCGGTCCTTCTCGGCTGTCTCTTGCGATCACACAATTGATTTCTGGTTTTGATAAGATTAAACGCAACATATGACAAGTGTTATTATAACCAGTGTAAGAGGTTACATTCCATTATTTCAAGGTGACACGTATTCAACTGAAGCATTTTAAACAAAATACCACGAAAGTATGGCATATTTATATAATCGGTATCTTATCTAACTGCATCTCGAGTTAACTGGGTTCTTTTTGATTGACACATATGCGTAGTCATAAATTTGCTTGGAAAGTAGCTCAATTACAGAAGCCCATGATTGAAATTGAGAATACATGGAACCCAAGTGTATAAAAATGATCTATGAGTGCTTTGTAGATAAACAAGAAGAGTGAATAAAATTAACACATCTAAAACAAAGCTTATTTATTTCGTTAAATTAGTATTATTTTTGGTATCAGATAACTCGTAGATTTCGCTAATGGAAATAACAACAGCGGTTCACTTGTGAATAAAAAAAATGCCATTCTTTTTGGGTAAGTATATATTATTAAAAAAAACCGAGGGGAACTTAATACGCATTCTAATGTCGCAGATGTTTATCTTCTTTTAAAGTAGTAAACTAATGGTGCTCATTTAATACCCGATTGTCTTTATTAAGGATTTCTTCATGGTGATTAAACTAATAATATGGTGTTTCTGAACTTTATTTTATCTTTTTTCTCTATTCACAGTTAGGGATTTATAGAATCAACCATGTTCCTTAAGCAACGTCCGCGAGTTTTTTTAAATTGAGAAACACACGGAAAACCAGTAACCTTGACATTGATCGATCTCTGAACTTTGCAACTCGATTGTCACATTTAAACATTTTAGCTAGAAGCGCGAGACTTGGTATTCACGAAGACCGAGGAATCTGATAGGTTCCCAAGCTGGGCTTGTTACCCAATCGAACTTAGCGGCGAAATATGCAGGGTATTACGTGAAAGGCTTGATAAGCTGTATGTAGTTAAGGCGAGATCAAGCCCTCTATTGAAGATGAGAATCAACAGGTAAGACAAGCTCAGTATTTTATATTTTACAGCCTCTGTGAGGTGGTGGGATTTAATACCTATATTATATGTTTAAGGGTGAATTATGCAAGAGCTTAACTGTCTCTTGCCGATTTCTCCTCAAATGTTCCGTAAACTTAGTCATGCCAAGCCCATCGGATGTTTGTGATTTTGAACGGAATGACACCTGATCATCATTTAATAATTCAAATAGTTATAGCTTCGCCCAGTAGGGAGCAATTTAAATAGCATGTTTAATATATTCCCTTTTCTCGTCTTTCTACACGGATCTGCTCATCTATATAGAGAAACCTATTACGCTTGCAATGTAGCAAGATTATTCCGGCAGCTACCAGGTAATTCATTTTACAGAAGTCTGCAAAAAAAATCACTTTAATTTTATTCATATTACCAACTGTCACTCTCAACTTGGACATTGTTCATGTTTGAACTTTTTCATCTTTCACTTTCAGGTCGTCTGGTGAGTAGTGTCCGGTACGAATCCTAACTTAACTTCGAATTGACCCGGTAAGTCAGAATCCGCCCTGGGATCGGTTCCAATGGTATTAACTTTTTTTCAGTTGGGTATATAAATGTTTATGGTAATGGCTAGCAAGGATTCCTTTGCCATAGCGAAAACGGTCCATGATAGCATCGTTACAATGGTAATATGTTTCAAGTAAAGTGCGTGTTACCGTTTTACCTAATGTACACCCACTCAGACTATAACTAAAGATAGTTTTATTTATATGATGTTATTTGATTTAGAGAGTGTGAGAAGCATTATTTACTGGTACATATATTATTATGTTCAATAGTTAATTTAATACCATCGAAATAACTGATGTTTAATACTCCATTATTAAAAGTCCTGGTGATTTTGTTTAATGATACTACTAATTTACACACATTAAAATACTTAAATTCCATGGAATCGATTAATGTTTGTCAAAATTAAAATATCACTTCCATTAAAACTACATACTAACACAATTACTGTTATCGTTGTAGGCGTCTAATAAAATGATATATAAATATTTGACACGTTAGAATATCAGACAGATCAATGCCACCCACAGCAACATAGTAAACCCCTGTGTAGAACATTGTACGAGATATCTAACTTTAGTCGTTCACATATATACCTGTAACTCACAACATGTAAGATACGCCCATATTTTTCAAAAGGGGAGGGGCAGTGAAAACCGACAGGCTTCGTCCTTTTATTGGTTCAAAGCTTCAGATCGAATTTTTTAAACAAAATGGATAAAAACTATAGCTTCTAAAGCCTATACAATGTTTTCGGGAAAGAGGGTAACTCAGGAAGGTCACAACCACAGGCACTTGAAGGGATTAAAATAAAACTTCTTACTACTGCTTGACTATAATAGTATAGTATCATTAGTATACAATATAATACAAGGTACTGCAGACGACATCTTTGTTATGACTTTTTTATGATATAGTGTCTGCTGTGATCTCGCAATACTCACTAGTTCTAACACTTCATGTCATTTTTATTGCCAACGAGACTCTATTTAATCATTATTCACATTCAGATGTAATTAAATTGGTCCTTTTACATTGCAGCGTTATTAATAACAAATCAAACTTAAAAAGCTATCACTTATCGATATTCAACTTCGCGAGCCCGGAAGTAACCCGAAATAAGGTCAAAAGAAGTCTGTATCACCCAGTCCCTTTATAAACCTATCATTACTCGATATGTGCATAGGAACTGGGTGATCAAGTCTCGCTGAAAAGTGGCCTCGCTTCGTAAGTTCTATCAGACAATATATCATAAAAAAGTCATAACAAAGATGTCGTCTGCAGTACCTTGTATTATATTGTATACTAATGATACTATACTATTATAGTCAAGAGGTAGTAAGAAGTTTTATTTTAATCCCTTCAAGTGCCTGTGGTCACAACACTAAAAATTGGTAGGGTTTGTTCAGTGTGCTTAATGCATCTTTAAATAATCAAGACCATTGAGCATGTTGTACTTATCACTTTGGCCAGTATCTTACTCAAGGGGAACAACTCTATTACGGTTGCAAATAAAATTCAGTGGATAACCTTTGAAAAACAGCAAGAGCCCTGTATCAATTTATTATGAAGAGCTGTACTTATATTTTCTTTTATTCCCCAGTCACATTTATTAGAAGTACTGTCAGATGTACTTATTATTCTTTGATTCTGGATTAAAGATATTTCTCATAAACAGTGATTGAAATTTTAGTAAATTCTTAACTTATGTCTGAAAATGCTTTATGAAATCGGGGCCAGAACCTTAAAACTACTTAAAACATAAACATGTGATAAACAAGGAGGAAATTTACACTACTACGCAAATACGTGGATGTATTTCATTTAGGACACTTATCTCCCTGTGTGGCACTTCATTTAAAAAATTTTCAACTTGAGATAAATTTTGATAGAGTGCATTTGGTCTGTGTTTTTCCCAACAAGAGTTCATAAAATATTGTACTTTTCAAAAATTTCTTCTCAGACGCACTTATCTCCTTGTGAGGTACTACATTCTCACAGATTTTTGATAGAGATTATTGGTATGTGGTAACGATTCCCCAAATTAACGATACAAGGAGTAGGGTCGCCTGTCCAACCTCGCGGGTTTTCTCCCACTGCTAAAGACCCCCACGCGCAAGCGAATTATTGAAATAAAATTAAATCATATGTAAGTCCCCATTTTGTGTCGAGTGGACGTTATTTCCCCATTTCCTATTTTTATGTAATGAAGCTTTTGTATGTCTTTATTAGTATAAATTTCTTCCTTCTTCTGAGCAATGAAAAAAGTCTACAGTTTCACAAAGCTATATTTTGCTTTTTTTACAGGCCAGCATTTTCATGTGAACGTATATTCTCGCCCGAGTCCGTCCATCCACAATTTTCTTATGGACACTACACAGGTCAGATTGTTTATCCGATTTTGACGAAACTTGAAATAGGTTTATATCCCAAAGAACTCGGTTCCTTTCGATAATGGCATGTATCGGACGGTAACTTCGTGGATTATGTGCCCTAATTGCAGCTTGTGGACACTCCCGAGGTCACAATGCATGTGTATTACCTAACGATACCGGATCCTTTAAATTTGACCGTAACGTCTTGGATTATGGCCCCTGAATTTCATGCGATTTTAAAAAAAAACGTTCAGTTGTATCAATGTTACACCATAGTGATAGGTGAGTTTGAATTTTGTGAAAATCGGACCAAAACTGTCGGATCCGATTTTGATGAAACCTAAAACATGTTTATAACCGAAAAATCTTGGTTGCTGTCGATATTCGCGAACCTTGTGGATTAGCCGAGGGTATAGTGGAGAAGGGGGATGAGACCACTGGGGAAACTAGGGATGCAGAGGATAGAACGAAAAGCCGAGGTCTCATGTACACATTGACGTGTTCTTCAAAAACCTCTTGACCCAGTTTTTTTTTTGAAGAACTGAGTCAGTTATTTGCATTTCTGTTCGAATGGGCATTTCAAATATCAGATATTTTGAGAGAGAGAGGGAGAAGTGGGGTTTAACGTCCACTCGACACAAACTAGGTAATTTCGGGACTAAGATATGGTTTGATTTTATTTGAATAATTGGCTTGCGCGTAGGGGTCTTTAGCAGTGGGAGGAAACCGGGGTACTCTGAGAAAACCCACGAGGTTGGGCAGGCGATACTACTCCTTGCCACGTACAACAGGGAATTCGAAACCACACAGGTTGACTCCATGGCAGGCCGTATGATACAGCGTGCGCACGCTAACCATTCGGCCATTCACCCCCCTCCCCCGAGATATTTTGAAGTAGCCGTCACACATATATATACATGTATTTAATGAATTACCCAACCCGTGTGAATATATGTAGCTCAGTGAAATATAAATACAAACTGTCAATTTCATGTTAGATCGCCGACATGTTTCCTCATTCCATGTTATATTTATGTTTAGATAACAGCATGTCAATAAATTTGCCAAGTAAAGAAAGATAAGTGACAGTCACTTAGGAAATGAAATGGAGTAGTGCTAATGGGCGTACACCATACAGTGAGTGTGCTATGATACCAATGTGTACACGGCGCTTTTATTTTTCGTCCCGCCCGAACAACAAGACAGTTCTTGCAAAAAAAAGGATACCACGCTGGAAAATTCCGGGATCGAACCCCGTACCCCCGTGGTTGGTGAGCCAGCACCTCATCTACAAAGTCACCGTGGCTCTCCAGATTCACGAAATGAAGGTTTATGCAAAGTAAACAGGCTATGTATGTTTGCATTTGATTGGCGATCGTACAGTTCCTGTTTGAATACTTTAACTGGCAATATATGGCAGAAAAAAATACACTATAAAGCTCTTAGGATTTTAATCTTCATGTATAGTCAAAAATGTTATACATTTCATTGGGTACTTTACGTGACTAGTAGTTTATAATCTGCAGTCATAAGTGAAGATTTCTATATGAAAAAGCGTGGAGACTGACAATGTTTTCGTTCGATCACCTTCGTTTTAAAATAACATAAACATACACCATTCCCACAGAAACAAGGATTGACTGACTGAACGTTAACGGACAATATTGGTATCAGTCATTATCACATATAATTTGAACACGATAGATCCCTAACGAAGATGTCAAGAAGCGGAAGTTACGAAAGCAAAGTGTAAACACAAGTTATCCTTCTATATAACTGATTGGGGTGACGAGTGATAACACTAGATATACGGGCGTTATATGAGACTGTGGGAGGATATCTGACAATTTGAAAAAAAATAACTGACTGACGCTAGATAAGAGAAAATGAAAAAAATAGAACAAATCAGTGCAGAATCATGTTTTGTTTTTTTTTTGTTTTTTTTTTTGTTTGATTTTTTTTTAAGATATAGAATGAATAAAATCAAGGGAATATGCGGACTATTCCTATTCTTATTGAGGACTTTCAGGCAGATCGCTGCTCGCCACCATATTCAATGGAGACTATTTGCAAGCGGAAATTCCTGTTTCGTATCACGCGTTCATATCGATTTTTATCATTGAAAAAGAGCGCCCCAAAACTTTAAAACTACATTGATATGGGTGGGGCAAATTCCGCTTGCGAAAAAGTCTCGATTGAATCACAATCGCTTCGTACGCAAAATGCACTTGATTAATTGTTATATATAAAATAAAGGCGTCCATTGTGGATCAACAACAACAAATGTGAGAGTGTATCTTTAAAATAAAGACAGATTAGGACATTCGAAGATTGAAAAAAGTGTGTGAAATCTAATTACTCGTTGCCAAGATCGTGTCAGATGTAACTCCTGGCGAATTAAAAGGGAAAAACAAACACGTTATGTTTGTTTAGACATATTTGTCCACAGCGAGAAAATGGGCAAACTAGTGTAATCAACATAACCATTTGTCACGAAGTGAGGTGATGATTGCTTGCAGTATTGTGATGATTAGTATATTAATCGTGTAGAGTTAATTCATCCTTCTTCATCGTTCTCACAGCAACAAGGTAAGAGCTGAACGCTTGTATTTACCAACTATCAAACTAATTATGTCTATTACAGAACACGACAGGACGTTATCATATTCACAAAAATTATGAATGTAATTAAGTTTGAATAATATAATATTATATTCAGGATAAGCAAAGACTCAATTAATAGTCAAAGATTGACACCGGCGTCTTAAAATATTCGTTAAAGTTGAATATCGTCGAGGTAGGCAGTCAGTCCACGAAAATTAGAAATACACATTAGTCATGTAGTTATAATCTATGGCTCGTTTTTATCTTCCTGGTCGCAGGTTCGATCGTGGTCCTGGCCGAGAAATTTCATCGGTATTTTTCAGCGTGGTTTCCCCATGTCAGTTGTGTAGGGCGGGTGACAAGGAAAGCTGTCTAGTAGTTTGGATGGGACAAAAAACTGGGTCCAGTTTACAGATTGGCGTGAACGTAACAGATTCCTACGATATAATAGTAGGCCGTAACGCCACTGTCCGGGCAAAATTTCTCTTATAGCACACTATAATATGGTGTAAGTCCGTCTTTATTAGCCTCGTCGGAGAAGAACAGTAGGACGTTAAACCCCATGATCGTGATTATTTTTGACCTACAAAATAATCCAAATCATTTCATTTGTGACATTGGCAAAATCGATCAGAGTATATCAATTTTTGTGGCTAAAAACATTTGCCAATTTCATACTCATAAAGTTACGCCAATGTCCTTCTGACATCGGATTAATAGTTTTGTAGTTATGATCCTGCTCGCCGAAGTGTTCTTATCTGCAATGCAGTTTTCATTAGAGCTTTTTGAAACTTTCTGGAAATTTTTATTGGAATAAGAGTAGGGTTGGGGAAAATAATGTCGAATTTAAGTGATCGGTGTTTTCAGAGGCGAAATACATTGTTCTTTGAGTATCCGGGCTGGGCTTCTACAAATAGCTGCTTTTGACCAGATCGTTTCCAAAACACCGGACAAAATGACCGCCAAAACACAATTAGTGTAATATGTCGACGTTTTCTGGGATGCTGAATCCAGAAATGTGGTTTTCTGTTTGATCCGACAAAATTCCGCCATCTTGATTTTCAAAATGGCGGACAAAATGGCCGCTAAAATGCATTTTTTCATATTGTTTGGCTTTCTCTAGAATATTATCACGTAGTATGTTCGATCAGTATCCTGATGGAATGTGAATACACATGTGATAACAAATCAACTGAGTGTTATATTCTTTCGTATTGCCTTGAGATGTGATTTTCTTCGAATGTTCTCGGCTTTCTCCAATTCAAAGTTACCCAAAACCTATATATCGGCATATTACACGAAACTTTTTCGAAAAAAGCGAAAATAACATTAACAGATTCATTTTGGCGGTCATTTTGTCTGCCATTTTGAAATTCTACATGGTGAAATTTCGTTGGATCGACCAGAAAACCACTATGTCCGATTCCTCGACCCCAAAACATATACCTCGATATATTACACGATACTAATCTGGAAAAACGCCAATCACAACATGGGACAGTTCATTTTGGCGGCCATTTGTCCTCCATTTGAAAAGCAAGATAGCAGAACTTCGTCGGATCGAACAGAAAACCACAATATCAGATTTATCGACCCCCAAAACCTATAGATCGACATACTACGTGATAATATTCTAGAGAAAGCCAAACAATATTGAAAAAAAGCAATATAGCGGCCATTTTGTCCGCCATTTTGAAAATCATGATGGCGGAATTATGTCGGATCAAACAGGAAACCACATTTCTGGATTCAGCATCCCAGAAACTATAAGCCGACATATATTACGGAATAACTTCAAAAAATTTGGAAAAATTGTATTTTGGCGGCCATTTTGTCCGCCGTTTTGGAAATGGCCTGGTCGAATTATCAAGCCCGACCGAATTATCGAAGAACAATGTATCTGGGTGGGACAAAAAACTGAGGTCCCATGTGTACATTGACATGCATGCAAAAAATCCACTAGCGTCTGGAATTCGATATAAGAGTAGGCCATTGTACCGCTACCCGGGCCAAATTTTCTCTTATAGCACATTGTATGGCGTATGTCCGTCTTTATTAGCCCAATCGAAGCAGAACAGTAGGTCGTTAAACCCCATTTCCCTTTTTTGTAGATATTGCATTGTAACACCGGTAAATACTGCAACACGACATGACCGTCTGACATAGACATATTTGATTTCGAGACAAACCTGAGATCACGAATATTCGCGTTCCCAAAGTGAACGACCATTACCTTTTGTAAAATGTATGTTTGAACGGTGAATAATAAGTTTGCTGGGATCTTTTTCCAGATTAAGCCTCAATCCATATCCTGTTGCGAATGAAATGGTTTTATTGTTATCACCAACTTCTATTACAACCAAAACCACTAGACAATTCCTAGTGTGTCAATGTGTCCTAATATTTTAACTGCTAAAACTGGGTGAAAGATAGAAATGTTAAATTCATCCCTTTGATCCCCGCCTGAAGTTTTTCTGTTTTTGCGTTGCCATGTTTAAAGAAATAAAAAAAATGTCTCAACAAACACATCGTTTATAGAGATAAATACACCCTTACACATTGCAAGGTCTGATTTTGCTTGAATGTGGGTTTCAGCGCGACAATCAATTCTCAAGTCGTGTTGATAGTGATATTAAAGGGAACATTAGGTGATATTTATGATATGAATGTCGTGTTTAAATCCAGGTGAAAACATCATGAATAATAGATCAATGGGCCTCAAAAGATGTTATGATGACTTGTTCAATATAACGTCAACTGTATTTATAATAGTTTATGGTCATGTGACCTACCCAGCGTGAGCTTTTATTTTGTAAACCCTTTTAGGTTGTATTACCACAACTGTATTAACAAATTTCAATAATAATTGTTGTTGAGACCGGTGTGTATGAGAAGAAATTTTTGAAATAATTGAAGTAAAATTCTATTAACTTATTGTTCAATTTATTTAAATTGTCGACTTGTGTGTAGGGTCTTAAGCAGTGGGGGGAAACTGGAATTCCCGGAGAAAAACCACAAGGTTGTTAAATACAAACGGGGAATCGACACCACGCCATTTGATTCAATGACAGATCGTTTAGTCATATTTTCTCTCGGAAAATGGTAAGAAAAGAATCCTGAGAAAATGATAATGATAGGAAAATGCGACCTTTTCCCTTAAGAGTTTATTGAGGCGATATGCATAGGATATTAACCTATCATACCAATCCGAGGGAGAGTAGGTTTATATCCAGGATTTTTTCGAGGGGGGGGCGGTACATTGGAGCAAATGGTAATCACCAGAGTGCCGCATGCTTTAGTGGTTTGCTGTAGTCCCCAGAATCTTCGTCGCGGCCTCATTCCGAAATCTGGGAATCCTATTGCTGGCTGCAGGTGCGGGCCTTGCCCCCCCCCCCCCCCCTGGATCCGCACCTGTACGACGCCTTCACCCTTAAATTTAGTGGGCTCTTCTATCAGGTAGTCATTTCATAAAATCAACACAGTGATCTTACAATGTGTGCGACGAGGTAAAGTGTATATATGTGCCAACAAAGGTTAAGAGTTGCACGTGGAATATTGGTGTTGTTTTGTTTGGGCTTTGTCCAGCGAGACTGACTTGGTGACCCGTGATAAATGTTGGTAAAGGAAGTGTATAATGTGGACGTCAGTGAGATAAGATTTTTTTTTTTTCTTAAGAATACAACTACCAACATGTAAGTAAAGATTTATAATGTCTGTCGTAAACAGGAATTTCCTATTACATTGATAAAAGTTTTTGAGAATTTTCAGATTGTGTCAAGTGTTCTTTTACTTACACGCCAATGTGTACACGGGACCTCCGTTTTTCGTGCCATCCGAGGGACTAGACACTGTCCTTATCAGGCCCTTCGTCCTGCAAAACTGACATGGGTAAAACCGAGGCAAGTGAGTGATGTAAATACTTCGTTACATGCCTTTATTTCTACACTTCAAAGGGCGTTTTTTGTGTTGTCCTTGTGCTATGGGGATAACTTTGTCCAGATAGATGGTATTTCTCTTTATCATGGCTCATGCTTTCATCCTCATTATTTTTTTTTAAGAAAGAGTACGATTAAATTTACTTGAGCTAATTAATACTTATTTACTTGTCATCCAGTCCCATCTCTCATCACAACTGCGCGAATATAAACTATTCAGTCACGGGGTCACTCGTGCACTGCAGACAGCAAACATTCCCTTGAGATTTGGAAAATAGAGCATCTAACGTCAGACATTGTCGGGTTGGGACAAGGAGGGGATGGGAAATGGGCGTTAAAATTATCATCATTCAAGGAAAGTACGGCGCCGATTTCGCAGCTACGTCATGATGCAGAAAGTCTCTACCAGGGACGTTCTTTTCTAAGTGTGAAAGTAACTTTAGAAAAGACTAGTTGGTATGATTGCTACTTCTTTTAATCTGTAGAAATGTTCGTCGACCCTGTCTTGGTGTATATAAAATACTTGTACACATACAATCGCCCAATTAATGTATCATTAGAGTTAACTACTGATTTTTTTTGTGGTCTGCTTCCGTTTAATTTTCAAAACCCGCGAGTTGTTCCCCTTCATTAGTTATTTTCATAACCGAACAATACAAACTGGCACACATTCAAGTTGAGTTCTCTGGCTTTCTTCACATGTAAATATTGGAAACAAGTGGCTATGATATCGTGTTGTGGGAGAATTTATGCAAATCAAAACGACTGGATTGAAGAAAAAACATATCTGAGTGAATCGACAGAGGTTTGATTGCCTGGCATTACGAATTGTTGAAAAAAAACGAGCCGAAGCGAGAGCAGGTAAAATCGAGTCTTCAAAAGGCATTGCATTCCTGTTCTTTTTTTTAATATATATTGTCTGGTACGACATAGTATATGCATATGTATACGGGTAGAAGGTCAGATTCCTGTGGTATAATATGCCAACAAGACTCAAATATAGGACATAGTACTCAGTTCAGAAATATGAGAAAGGAAGTTATTTTAAATGTCAGACAGATGAAAGAAAATCTTGCCCCATAAACTTATTGATTATTTGAAAATATCAAACTGAATTTAACATAAAGTTTTATATTTATTTTATTTACACAGCCTTTGTTAAATTAACACAACAATATTTTACCAACCCATACAGTGTGGCTTTGTGTACTTCCTTGTTGAATCATACTAGTGGAATTTTCCATACACAATTTCAATTAAACATGCATTATGCAAGGACTGAATATACCTATTGTAGGTCTTTCGTTCGGCTCGAAATGTTATATAAACTCAGTGTTACCACGCGTAGGTTTTTTACCCTACGGTAGGGTAAAAATCCATTTTGTAGGTTGTAGGTTAAACCTACGGGTAAAACCATCAAACCGTAGGTTATCGTAGGGATTTTTTCACAGCATTGGGCACAACATAAAATAATGGTGAGAAAACTAAAGTTGACGTATATTATTCATGTAATCAAACAAAATCGTAAAATAATTTGGCATCATTTTAAAGAGCAACTTAATGAACACGCAAGCTATGGCAGGATGAGGGCATTGTGACAATTCGCCATGGGAGCTATTACTCAAGAGTCAAGGGAGATGGAGTGAGAGAGAGAGACAGAAACGCCCTTTTCACATGCTGGTAAGTTTGTTAACCTTAATTTCACATGGTACATAGAGGTTAATGGTAGAATCCAAGCGTAGGTTTTTGTAGGTTAAAAACGACACAGCCGTAGGGTGGAAACAGAGAGCCAGCGTGGCAACACTGTATAAACTATTAACTCGACATGATCGATCCAAGCCATAACTAACCCTCGATGTCATCTAATGTGTCTGATTTTCACTGGATTGGAATCGAATCTGCTCATTGATAATTAAATCCAGAAACGGATAATCTAGACGGTTTTTTAATCATACCGACTTTAGTAATGATGATCGAGGGGCTTGGTGAAAATGGATTGGATATTGGATCCCGAAATAATAATAAATCTCACAACATATTAGCCCGCGTCGCTTTCTCCAGAAATTTGTGCCAAACTCCGATTGCCAGTCTTGGCCCGAGCGCCTAAGTTTTTCATACGCCAACATTTTCACGTCGACGTATTATGCCGCCACTCCTCTCTGTCCGTCCATCAATACCTTCGTCAACAATTTGTTTGTGGACACTTTACGGGTCAAAATTGTTATCCGATTTTGACGAAGTTTAAAAGATAGTTATATCTCGATTCCTTTTGATATTGACATGTATTGGACAATAACTTCGTGGATTATGGCCCTGATTGTTCGACAGGTTACGTTTTTAGCTTGTGGACACTCTAGGAGTCACAATTCTCATTTGATTTTGATGTAACTTCAAATGCATGTATATAACCCAAAAGATCTTGGTTCCTTTCTTAACTTATTGGGTTATGGTCCCTGATTGTACTACACATCGAATTTTAGCTTGTGGGCCCACTTGAAGTCACAGTTTGCATTTAATTTTTAAAAAACAACGTATATCACCGTTACATATCAATGAAGGTTTCGGTCGAATTTCGTAAAAATCTAACCCAAACTGCCGGACAAAATGGTCGCTCCTTGTACATAAATGATATAAAAGTATGTAATACCAAGGCTGTGGACACTCCAGAGGCCACAATTTAGATTAGATTTTGATGGAATTTGAAATTTATGACTTGCTGAGTTCCAATTTCGTAAAAACCTTAACTAAGCTGCCTGACAAAATAACCGCTTCTTGTACCCAAATAGTGTAAAAGTATGTAATGCTAAGGTTGTGGACCCTCAGACCATAATTTGCTTGATAATGGTCCCTGATTCTACGAAAATAAGCTTGTTCTCTATTCGTCTCTTACAGAATGTGTAATGGCCCCAACCCGAGGAGACAAATAATCAATGCGTCAGATGCAGGAAGTTTCGTTTTGTCGACATGTCATGTTTTCTTCGCCGTGATTGGGGCCCAACTAAACCAGTTGCTACGGGGCCCTCTATGGCCACAATCCGAGAAGAATCTGGTCTATGAGTGAGGTGCATAGATAGTGAATCAAACTAATTTTGTTTTCTCGTCACGCATTCTTCGCCGTGATGGGGGTTGAACGAAGCCATTTGGCACAGGGGCCTCAATGCCCCAAACCGAGGAGGAAAATTATCTATTAGTGAATAGTGAATCAAACTAGTTTCTTTTTCGCGCCATTCACAAATTCTTCCCCTCCATTGGGGCCCAACAAAACCAATTCGAAATTGAGCTGATAAATGGTTGCAACGTTAAATCGATTCCTGTCACACTGAGGCTAAAAGCAAATAATCAAGGGGATGGTATTACTTGTACCACTGGACTTGTCGGCAGCTTTCGACACTTTTGATCATCTGATACTCCTAAATCGACTACAGAATGTGTTTGGAATCAAAGAAAACGCTCTTGAAGTTATTACTTCATATCTAACAAACAGACTTCAGACAGTTATAGTTGGTGATCACGCTTCAACCCACCCAAAACCATCCTTTTATGTGGCGTTCCGCAAGGATCAGTTCTGGGACCGATACTGTTTAGTCTTTATACTTCACCCCTTGGAGACATATTACGTAAGCATGGGCTGTGTTTTCAATTATACGCTGACGATACTCAGATTTATCTATCATTCAAACCCTCTGTTGACAATGATCTCATTTTTTCTAAGTCAAAACTTGAACAGTGCATAGATGACATTAAAAATTGGATGACTTCAAATTTTCTTAAATGACAAAACTGAATATCTACAAATTGGCTCTAAAAATGTGCTTAGTAAAGTTGATTCTGATCCTTCAATTCGTGTGTGTAAAACTGTTATATCCCCATCACTAACTGCTAGAAACATAGGAGCCATCTTTGACTCACATTTTACAATGGAAAATCACGTTAATAATATTTGTAGGAATGGCTATTATAATCTCCGCAAAATCAGTTGAATACGTAAATATTTATCTGTTGATGCCACTAGAACTTTAATTCAGTCTCTTGTTATTTCACGTCTTGATTGTTTGAACTCCCTGTTAACTGGTCTACCGATTAAGCTACTTTCTAAACTACAAAAACTTCAGAATTCTGCAGCACGTCTGGTTACTGGTGTGGGTTATCATGAGCACATAACTCCAATTCTTTACACCCTTCATTGGCTTCCTGTATCATTCAGAATTGATTTTAAAATATTGTTAATCACATATAAATGTCTTAATGGTTTCGCACCTCCATACTTATCTGAACTGATACAAATCCGCACTTCAGTGAGAAACACAAGGTCTTCTAGGGATGATCTACTGTTGGTACAACCTCGAGTCAGACTAGCATCCTATGGCGAGCGAGCCTTTTCATTTTATGCACCATTACTCTGGAATAAATTAACTTATTTTATTCGAAAATCACCCTCCATCATTACTTTTAAATCGCACTTGAAAACTCCTTTATTTAAACAGGCATTTTACTGATTTTATTTACTATTTTATGTTTTCTGATTTTACACATTTGACTGTTTTTAGTTTTTATATCATTTTCACATTAGGAACTGTTTTATGAACTTCTTTTTTATTATAAATTGTATTTTTAGGAACTGTTTTTATGAACTTCTTTCTTATGATAAATTGTATTTTTATTTTGTTATTGTTAAGCGCATCTGAACACTTCGGTGAAAGATGCGCTATATAAATGTAATAAATTATAATAAAATAAATAATAATTTTAGTATCTCTGAACAGTAAGGTAACTCTTTCCCTATTCGAGGGCATTTTTAGAAGAGAGGGCACAGTTTCTAAAGGGAGGGTACATAGCCAGACGCCCTTATACCATTGTTGTAAATCTCATCGAAGTTTGGCGTTATCAACTCTATTGGCGTTTACTCTAGCCCAAGTAACCTACTTGACCATGTTTAAAATAAACTTTTTTATACCCACGGTCTGTAACAGAATCTTCTCGTTCATTAGCAAACAGAATGAACATGAAATTGACAGGTACTCGTAGTTCGTTTCTGTTCAGATCTTCAGGATGTAATCATAATTCCCCTAAAATTTCCCGGAGCTGCCCCCTGCCCAAGTGAGCTAAGTTTGGTCTGCCTGCCGTCCTTTTACGGTTTCAGCACACCTCTGCAGCCCCCAAGGAAAAGCAACCTTTACGCCTGTGTCTATAGGATTATCTCGTTTGTCTACATGACACAATCCTGTGGGTATGCCTACACTGTCGACAGCGAGAGAATCTTATCCTTCATTAAAACATTGATTAGTAACTAAACAAACAGGTACATGTAAAGACTTAAAGTAGACTACACTGCAATACTTAAAATTAACACATCTTTCTCCCCACCCCTAATTTGCAGGTCGAGTTTACTGCCAACATCATATGGCTCTCCCACAAATCAGTGGGGTATACTCCATCCAGATGGCGTCTCTTTTTCTGCGGCGGTCTCTCCCGAATTTAGCTACAGTCTCTAGAAACTCAGATGGTAATCTCTTAGGATCCCGCATGGTATCTGGCAGGGTCTCTTTTATAAGATCCATATTGACATTGGCCTTGAAGTCTATCACGCTCAGGTCAAGCTATTCAAGAGCCTCGGATCAGTGCAATTACTGATATGATGGGACTAAACTTGGCTAATAATGCACTAAGAATTTCCAACACAACTGACAAACATTATATACTGGTTTCACCTAAAATCGGCTATGTTTTGGTTTTATAAATCTTTTATGTATCAATCTGTCACTCATATTGACAAGTGCGTGAGACATGATTTCTTCACAACATATGGATTTGAACCAAACAATTGGCCAAAGATATATTATTAATAGAATGCTATTAATTTAAAAAGCAAACATTTTACAATAGTCCTACAAGCTAGTCTCGTGGGTGTTCTGATCCATTTCAAAGAAATTTCCATCTGATGGTTTGGGCAGTTGTTTATAGGCTATAATAGTTTATATAACATTTAAAACCAACGTAACGACCTGCAATAGACAGATTTAGCTCTTACATAATACATCTTTAAATCTGCACATTTAACACCTTTGTAACGACCGCTCGTGTGATAATCTTAATTATAGCGTAGGATTATTTAACAGTTAATAACGTTAATCTAGAGATTTGGGAATCTAGTTAGCCTACTTCGAGTTATGTAAGGATTAACCACACTGAAAATGAAAGCCGTGCATGTCTATCATTATTAAATTGTAACCTTCCCGTCAATCCTAGATTTTAACTAGATTGTATAGATTATACAACAGAGTGCATTGTTGTATGTCTTTTTGTATTTGGAGTCTTACGGAAAATACATCATTTAAATTGGCTTGAACAGACGAGCGATACTTCTGCACGGTTGACAGGATATGATTAATTTTTAATTTGTGACAATACCAATCAATTCTAGTCCATAATATAAACAAGTTCAAGTCTTAGGGAATATCATAATATTAATAAAAACATCATAATAGTTAACCGTTATGGAGGTTAGAAATGTCCTTGTCATCACTTTCACCAAGAAACTAAATGAAAATAATATATTTGTATGATATTCAACCTAACCCTGATCTCGTCTGATTATCAAACACAATAAACTTACCTGGTTTTTGTTTTTAATTATTTTTAGGGAACCACGATGTCTGGCCCTGTCTGGGAGAATGAAGGGCTTGCCCACTCTCCACCCAGACGTTCATTCGTGTAACTACTTGAATCCCAATGCATTTTTTAAATTTTTCTTCATACAATTTAGTTTAACACGCCCAGTAACCAAGCAACGTAAAATCGAAAATTAGTTATTTACAAATCGATGACGACACCCGAAGCGCAAAATCTTCTTCTATTGACAGAGTAACAAGTTGTAGATATACATATATATTTAAAATGATATTTTTTTTATTGACATTTTTTAACAGATCGATGTTTGTATGTTTCTGTATACACAGGCAAAGCTTGCCCCGTGGCACACTGCATACCTGTCTTCACTATCCCAGTTGGTGTAGCACAGTAAGTATGAAGACGTTAAACTCCAATTTCATTATGTACATTTCAAAAGGCATTAGTATATTGATCGTAAACCGTTGTCATCAACATAAACAGATTCCTGTTTTTACAGAACAATGGTTTACTGTTATGTGAACAATGTCGTTTATTGATTCCTGTAACAATAACAGTATGATGATTTTTTTTAAACGCCATAAAAATAATAAATCAATGGTTAAAGGTTGATGCTTATACGTATTTATAATTATTTGCTTTAAATGTTCGTGTGATGTTTTCGATTAGAGGGTTACACCTACGTTACATGTGCGTGTAATGTTTTGGACTATCTTACTGTATTCTTAGAGGGTTGCATGGGTATGTAATGTTTTTGATAAGTCTCAGTATTCTTTGGGTTACAGCTCGTGTAATATTTTGTTTAATTCACAGTGACTAGGGTTATATGTAAGTACTTATTCTATTTAAAGAGACTTATGGTATTCTAGAGGTCCCGTGTTCGATCCCTGTGTTGGCCGAGAAAGTTTATCGGGATTATCCGGCGTGGTTGGTACAGACGGCAAAATTTCCCGCACAGCATACTACTTTAGCCTAGTCACAGCAGGACACTTTAAACCCCATTTCATTTCATTAGTTGGAATTCTTATATACAAAGGGTGGGGTGGCAGGCCGCATGCGTATGCGCTGTATCGTAAAAGCTGTCATTGAGTCAGCTCGCATGGTTTCGAATCCCCGGTTGTATGTGACAACGAGTAGGGTCGCCTGCCTAACCTCATGGTTTTTTCCGGGTCCTCCGGTTTCTTCCCACTGCTAAAGACCTCTACAAGCAAGCGAATTATTGAAATAAAATTAGCAATACATTTGTCACAAAATGACCTAGTTTGTGTTGAGTGAACGTTAAACCCCACTTCTCCCTCTCTTATTTACTAGGGTTACGTGCAATATGTTTTGGTTTATTCAAATTATTCTTATTTACAGGGATACGTACAATATATTTTGAATAATTCGATATATATTCTTGCTTACTAGGGTTGCCATATTGATTTTCAACTATTACATCTCATAATGTTTTGTACAATGATGGGTGTAGGTATCGTTGCCTGACATATATGTGCACTATTCTTATGTTTCTAAGACAGCTGAACGTTGTTGTTACGTAACACAGTCCAGTGTAGGCTTCGTATGGTACCCTATATCTAACCTCGGCTGTTTGGCGGTAAGTGATATGAAGCTACACCCATACAAGTGTGATGCTGCTACCGTTTTACTTAGCAGGAAAACTTGCCGCCTTTTTTAACCCGGAAACTAGAAAGTATTTCCAGTGGCGGAATTTGTCACACAGCTGTGGTTAGGTGTAGAGTACTGGAGGTGCTGAAGTTTGCCGAATATCAGATGTGCAGGACGGGACCGTGACGTAAGGGGATGAGACGAAAACAAAGTACATGTTGGCATGCCCGTAATAGAACCCAATATCGTCGTCTTGGTGCAGAAAAGTAGGAAGTTAACCCCCACTTTATTTCATTTCCACGATTCTTGCAATGTATGACTTTGCACACATTAAATAATATTCCTCTTTGATCGAGATTTCTACATTATTAAAGCAGTGACTAGGAGTGAATTCTGTTGATTTACACCAAAGGATTCCAATTTCTAAACATCTCTTATTGAAATGTACTATAACAGATCAAAATGGACTGACATTTTTGTGGGCACAAACATTTAGCCACTAAAATCAATCTGACATAACTGTTCCTTAAAAGGAATACAGAAATCTTCAAAGAATATATTTTATCGTATTAGATGGAACATTAAATCAATGCTCCTTATCAAGAGAGCACTGAAAATGACGTCAATGACGTTTTATCTTCAAGCTTTATTTTGCATCTTTGACATTTTGAAATCTACATTCTACGTAAACATGTATTGTTTTTATCTCGTGTAGATTTCGGTTGTATTAAATCATGCATGATGAAACGCCACAGCGTTGGCCGGCTTTGATTGTTGATAGGGTTTCGTGTTACTACACATTTTGTGTTAACGTTTGGCTTAATGGATTCTTGGTACTGTAAAATGATCCTGATTATTACATAGAATATTCATTAAATGGGTGAATAATTGATGGTACCTGACCAAGCAAGGTATCAGTGATCGCGTGACTCGGTTCTATAGATTTTTCTATTGATACGGTTTAGAATAGTTCAGGGTCGTATAACCTCCATCCCTGCCTTACATCAAATAAAATCCCCGGATAACACAAGATCAACAACATAAATGGACGATCAGCTAGATCAAACGACTGTGACTTTTAAGACTGAATTTAACGTCGACAATTTGCTATTTATTCAAAACCAATATCATTTGTATCTAGTTCCCCTCGCATTTTACTGGCAATTCCTGACTTACAGGCCAGTTACTCGTAAATGATATTATGGTTGTACAGCACTATTTCATCTCTATCTAAGACTAGTGTCTCATCGTATATACATCGGTCTATCAAATAAGACATAAAAGTGATTATGAGGCAGTAGACTTGAAGATAACCTGCTCTACATCGGAGATTGATTGGCGGTAATCAGCGATCGGCGAATCATTGTCAACATCTATATCGCTTGTCAATCAATTTCGATATACACTTGAAAGTCGGGGCACCTCACGGATTTGGGCTCCAGAGACCCGACAATTATTGATGACTGTTTCGAACTATCTTTAGCCTACCTCCGGAACCGTTAGGGAAATATTTTCGTTGCTTAGCGACTGTGTATAATGTGTCCCTTTACACTAGAGGAATCATCAATGGTATTGAGTCGAGCGACTGGCGTCGATTGTAAATACATTGGTTGGCGATTAGGTTATGAGGTGATGGACTGTAATTATATTTTAGAACGCTTGTCGTTTACACTGGCACCGAAGTCAAGACTGTTTAGCCCTGAGGGTAAGTTAACAATATTTGTAAGATCAGGCCATGCGATAAATAAATAGATTCTGTGTTTTAGTACAAGGTATTGTTTGAAAGTTTCCATGTTAAACATGTTACTGAGGCAGGGATCAATCATGTCTACATGCAATCAGTGAGTTGGTCGTGTTTTATGTTTAATAACACTCTACACTGATATAATAGTTACGCAAGCGACTGTGATAAATAATAACGTTATAGCCTACACAAGCTGAATAAAGACCAGGCGCATGTGTATGTCATTTTTATTGACGTAACACTTGATATCTATGTTTTTGACTTGTTGACATGAATATAAGTAAGTGTGTTCACAAACTGAAAGGTAATACCCTAATATCCCAACAAGGGCTACTACTTACTGTTATCCCGATTTGGCCTTTAGGCCTATACTTTTATCCCGATTTACTTTTATACTGCATGTATTTATCTTTGATTATCGCTTATTAGGTATAGTATACGGAATGATGACTACGGCGAAACATTTGAGTGAAAGTTTTAAATCCATTTCGTAGCCATTGCTACACGTGGCGAGGAGTGGTGTACACGAGACAGGATATGCTTACTCTTCCTAACGCAACGGATACTATTTTCATTGGAGAGTTTCCATGGCTAACCAAATGTTGTTGTATTTTAGGGGGTCACGGTGGCTAAGTGGGTAAGATGTTGACTCGCTAGCCTAAGGGTCGGGTGTTCGATCCTGCATTGGCCTAGAAAGTTCACCCAGATTTTCCAGCGTGGTTCCCCCTTTTCAGTGATGCAGGAAGGAGGGCTTGATAAGGACAGCTGTCTAGTCGCTCGGATGGGACGAAAAACGGAGGTTGGAATTCGATATAAGAGTAGGCCGTAGTGCCGCTGTCCGGGCAAAATTTCCCTAAATTTGGCCCAGTTCGGAGCAGAACAGTAGGACGTTAAATCCAATTTCATTCCATGTTTTAATTTAGGAATCAATATTACTAACACAATTAACAAGTTCTATATATTTTATTAAGTTAGTCATGATGTTTCTTTTTATATGCCTTGTTTACATTTAAACGTAGATAGTGATGTGTGTCGTGCACGAGGTAAAATATGCATATCTATCTCGAAACACCACGCACTTTTCAGACTGTGCTGTTTTACCCTATTCTAGAAACCCTACAACGGCACTGTTCTGTCATTGCTCTGGAAAACGATACGTGTTTGGATAGGGCAAGTTTCGTACCTAGCATATTCTATGCAATTTAAGTAAACATTTTAATTATAGTCCCAAGCTAATGCACAAGTGATTTAACTGGTGAATGAGTGTCGCTTTATTTGGGGGTTGGTGGATGTGTGTGTGGGGGGGGGCTGTCTCCTGGCTTATTTTATAATATATCTATCAATGCTATAGTATGAGGGGGTGCGTTGCGAATGGTTAACGCGTGAGCGTTATTTCATAAGGTCTTTCATTGCGTCTAGTGGCGTGATTTCGATTCCCCGTTTGTACGTGAAAAGGTACGTTAAACCTATTTTCCCCCTGTCTCCCTCATTCGCTGTAGTCTGACCTTGTATTACGTTATTGAAAAATATTAAGTTTAACGAATGCATTATTGGTTATAGCTCATTATGAGTACTGTTGATTTCTGCTTTTATCGATTTCATCAAGTCGTGTTGCATTTTTAGAGCATACTAAATTTACATCAGCTAATTCATATTTAAGGCGATACCACGCAGTACGCATCTTATTCGAAGTTTTCATCAGCAGATACATGAGTGAACTAGGCGAGTTACTTTTTTTTAAAGAATGTCTTTGTTCACATTTTCGTTTGATTTCTTTGCTTATTTCAAAGCTATGGAAAGAAGGTTTATTTAGTAACACCAATATCTTTATACAACGGGCAAAACTCAAATTTAGTTTATCGCTATGTATATGTATATATATTCAGCATACACTCGCCACATCGCGACGCTTTTGGTTTCCTTAATTGCAAAATTATAATTATCTTTTGTTGTTCAAAGATATTTCAACAAACAGTAACATTCTTAAATATACATAACATGGATTTTACTTATCAATTAATTTGTGTATTTTATTTATTTTTGAGTATTGTTTGTTATTAATATCGTATCTTTGGAAAAAGTGCTTTGCTTAATCTTTAAAGGGACAATAACACTCTTGCTGGCTTGGCAGCTCTAGAAAATAAATAATAGTCTTATTCTAAGTACCAGATGTTTATGTGTCCCACCTGTTGTGTAAATTATCCATTAAATCATATTTTACTTGTCCAGAGGGTTCGAAAATATTTTAAAATCCAGGTCACATTTGAAAAGTTACGTTAACCTTTTCAAATCATGTAGTTGAATTTTTCCAATTTTTTTAAATTAGGTGTGTTACGATGAAATTTGTATCATCAATTTATTTGAATATTGAAAAATAATACGATTTGTTGACCAG
Source organism: Patella ulyssiponensis (assembly GCA_963678685.1). Taxonomy (NCBI): domain Eukaryota; kingdom Metazoa; phylum Mollusca; class Gastropoda; family Patellidae; genus Patella; species Patella ulyssiponensis. Next base: position 46,922,741 of record OY783229.1, on the reverse strand, counting down.
AATAAAGATTGGGACATATTATTCAATTACAACAAGAGTGTTATTGGGGCTTGAACAAACTATTACCCACCGATGCTGTTTCGTTTTATTGAACACGCTATGATAATGGCATTAGTTAGATTATATCCAACTGTTTTAAACTAATAGAAATTGTAAAGTATAACTGGAACTATCTAGTTTAATTGACAATCGATGCAGACCATGACAGGATGTCAAACAAACATAACAAAGTCAAACAAACTGTTGCAAATCATAAACCGGTTACGCTTTACTCATTTTATTCGCGTACTGGTTTATGCAAGAATAAAATCTGCCTTTTTGTAGGTCTTTCTTTAGGCCTGAAATGTTATAAAAACTATTAAAATAGCATTATGCAAGAGCAAAATCTGCTTATTACAGGTCTTTCTTTAGGCCTGAGATGTTATCTAAATAATCAATTAGACATTAATTAACATATCCAGACCATAATAAACTTTTAAAGTCAAGGCTAGCCTTCGATGTTGGCGGATTGAATTCATATATGCCGCTTAATGGCCGTTGATAATTAAATCAATCAAGTGGATAATCGAGACTATGCTGTTTATATTATTGATTTGAGTAATGATGACCGAGGCGATGTGAATATTTCGAACGCTTTTTTCTCGGCTAATAGTGGACCAATTTGACTGAAATTTTCAGCAAATTACCTTTACACTATCTAGTTTTTAACTATTATAGTGAGAACTGCCATCTCTTTATCTTATCTCCCATAATGTAACTTTAATAAGACATTAATTAACTTATTCAGACCATAATCAACTCTCGATGTCGAGGCTAGCATGAGATTTTTGTTGGATTGTAGTTCGATTCGCTGAAATATTTTCCTTCGTGATTTACCAATAAAAATGGAGAACCGAGACTACTGGTTTTGTCTTACCGAATTTAGTAATGATGATCGAGGCTAAGCGGAACTTTCAATCGCTTAGTTCTAAGTTAATAGTGGATCAATTTGACTGAAATTTTCAGCAAATTGCCTTTACATTAGCTGGTTTTTCACTATTGTAGTGAAAACTGTCAACTCGTTATCTAATCTCTCATAATGTATCTTTAAATGTTCCATTTATTTTCTAAATAATTTCAAAAATACTCTCAGAATTTTATCTGTAATAAATAAAATGTTATTATCACTGCCAATAGAACTTTCCATTCCTACTAGTTATCTACTTTAAAATGCTTCGTTTATTTTCTTCATAATTTCAAAAATATTTAAAGAATTCTATCTGGAACCAAGAAAGAATATTTATAGCTGGCTTCAGCACTATTTCAATCCTCTCTTTATTTTAGCTGTTAAACTTCGTAATGAATAAAAATAACTAGTAGTAATACAGTCCGACTAAGGACCGGGAACTGACGTCATAGCAACCATCTTTGAATTGTGGCGTCATATTCCAATAACTTGATGGGCAGTGAAACAGTATTGTAGTCTATGTGTTCACAACGATATCACTATGCATTGATACTGCAGACCATCATATTGTACACAGAAGACTGGGTCTAGAATTTGGCATAACCGACAAATACATTGAAACTGTTGGGATCTTACATCACTGATAGAAAACAGCGTTTCTGTAAATGGATTTTACACAACTCAATAGATCATTCAAACCGTCTATTAATCACATTGCTGATAAAACACAATTCTTAGTTATTGGTTTATAAATTGATTTACCGATGTGTAATAATCTGTCTATCAATGTTGGTAGCAGTTTAATTCATTCTGTACAAGCAGATGGGAACAATGCTTCCATATTTGGTTCAACTATGCCAATGGAAAGTGATGTCCCAAATTTGTTATTCGATTTTGACAAAACTTGAAATTATATGTCTATTTCTCAAAGATTCTCGAACCATATCAAACCATAACTTCACTGTACGAAAAATCCCGTTTTTAGCATGTAGACCAGCTTTGGGTCACTGTTTTTATCCGATTTTGTAAAATGTTTAAATAAGCTACGTCTACACTAGCAGCATTCACCGTCTACACTAGCCTTTTAAATCCCGTTTTTTTCCTAAAAGCCGGCTTTTTCAATTTCTCAATCGTAAAAGCCGGCTTTTTAAAATCCGGCAATTATTGAGGGATTTTTCAAAATCAAAAAGCCGGCTTTTTAAAAAAAACGGCAATTTTATGTGTGTAGACGGTAAATCCGGGATTTATCACGTACCCGGATGTCATTATCTCTGCAAAATTGACTGAAGCCGATGGCGTAATAAATAAACCGGAAGTTCCACAAATAACGAAGGTCGGTGTTCATCGTCTTTTTCCGTTCAGTCAGTGTAGACGCTACACTTGAAAAAGCCGGGTTTTGAAAAAACCGGGTTTTTAAAAAGCCGGCTTTTTCAAGCCTAGTGTAGACGAAGCTATATATTACTGTTACACCATAACGAAGGATGGGCTCGAATTTCGGGAAAATCGAATCGAAACTGTCCGACAAAATGGCCACTCCTTGTACGAAAATAGTGTTAAAGTATGTGATACGAAGATTGTGGGTCCTCTAAAGGCCACAATGTTTGTCAGATTTTGATGAAATTCAAAGTACATGTTTTGTCTAATTTCCTTTCGATATTCGCACATTTTAGACCATTTTGACCCCTGATTGTACGAAAAGTCGCATTGTTTTCAGCTTGTTCTCTATCCATCTCTTGCAAAATATTGGCACATCTTGCCTGGTATAACCGCTGGGTTTTTTTTCTATTTATCTCTATATTGTAGACCACGTTTAAAGCTGTCATGGTGAACCAATTCCACTGTCTAAGTGATTTGAATATTGGCAGACAAACCTCTACCATAAACGAATAATTTCCATGAGAAATAATATAATTCACGTCTGCAAGGACAGCGACTTTCAATAAAATAGACTTTATACTGACATGGGTTTTGTTCCTTAATTCATTTAGTGAGAAGTCTCTAGAATGCTATCCACTTTCAAATGAAATGACATTGACGAATTTGGTGACCATGAACAATTCCAATGTTGACTTCACGGATATGATATATACTGGGCCAAAGCCGTATATAGATAAAGTTGCGACAACTGTGAAGCCAGAAAATTCACATGACGTCATGAAAATATGACGTTATGTGTAAAAAGACGCCATCTTGGGTCCCAAGTACCTACGCACTATCTATTTATGCCCTATTTTACTGTTGTGTCGCAATTTGCTGCCCAGACATACAGGGTGTGGATAGATATGTCATAGATTTCTGCGAAAAAGATTCTATTGGAGATAAAACATACATTTTTACATATAACCTAATTCATAAGAAAATAAAATAGAAGATACACCAGATAAAGCGCTATAAATTTAAAAATCAGATTCATCTGAACAATTTCGAATAGGCTAAATAGGGCGTGTTCACCTTGATGTTGACAAAAAAATGTACGTAAAACTATATGAAATAAGATATTTTTATGATATGATTCAACCGAAAGGTGCATATATGTATATGCAACGTAGATTATTGATATCTACATTCAAGTTTAACCAACTGTGTATAAATTTTTAAATTTTCGTCGAGCTGAATAAAGTATATGAATTATTGACATAAGACATCTTTGTGTGGTTAACAGTGTGTAACTAGAATTTTCTACACCAAAACTCTATTGCATCCAACTATTTTAAGCGTGTTGACAATATAATATTCATTTATGAGAAACTATGTCATTTCAGGATTAACATATCGTAAAATAAATTCATGTTCATTTGACGATCGACCCCCCCCCCTTTTTTTTTTTTTTACAAAACTATGATTTATCCCAGTGTAAACATGGTTTAGAGAGTCTATCTGGGTCCGTATTCAAAGGTTTTCTAAAATTTAAGTTAAGATACTCAATTTTTCCACTTAACTGCTTACTGACCGTATTACCTTAAATCGGTATTCAAAGATTGTATTTTACATATACTTGGCTATGTGAAAACTTAACTGCACACTTATATTATGGAATACTCACATTCGCCAAAAAGCATGAATTTTCAATTTATGGAATACCCTTCACTGCCAAAAATCACGAATTTCTGACATTGCAAGCATGTTATGCCCCCTTAAGCGCATCACTATACTCTATTAAATTCCTAGTGTACATCACCAGGAAAATGTTTGTCGAAATATTATATTGTAACCCATTAAAATAGTATGATTATAATTTACGATAAATTATGATAGTGTGCATCCTTTGTCGGAACAGCTGTTCTCATAGATTTTTTTTTAAAAAAGAAAAAATCTATTCCAATAGATTACAATAAATAGTGGTAGTATACTGATGGATATTGTAAACTTTAATTTTTTAACAATATAACGCGACTAGAAAACAACATATTATTATTAGCAATACACAATGACCCTTGCCTCCTGCATAAATTATAGAGTGTTGTATATAAATCTGTCGTTTGAGGAATTCATAGATATTGTGTGACTACCTCCATTTGACAGGCCTGACATTGACGGTACATTGTGTGTGCGAAATATTCATGTTGCATTATATTTTACCGAATTAAATACCGATTATGTATATATGGCAATGAGTTGTAAAAAATAGATCATACCTTGCTTCTAGTGGTAGTATAAATAATTTCTGAAATCTATAAAGCCATGTCATCACAAATGAATTTAAATTTATTATATGACAGTCATGGAAACATACAAACGTAAAATGATAAATGATCGGGGAAAGATATCCTTAACATATCTCGGTGGTAATAACCTCATACTCCATTATGGCACTACAACATCAAAATTGACGACGAAAAAAGGTCAGCTACGCTCGGCGACATTGTTTTTGTTTTAATCTGAATCCCCTATCTTTTAAAATCACCATTACGGGACTGCTTCTACAACATTAAAAGAAGTCATTATAATCTCACTTAACTTTAATAAGGTACCTCCCATAGGTCACCTAAAGTTAAGTGGATATTTCTCACTTAAACTGGCCTTTGAATACCACTTAAAGACTAATACTTAAAAGTTAAGGCAGCTTAACTTTAAGGGAAAATTTGATACTTAACATTGCCTTTGAATACCGCTTGCCCTATCCGAACTATTCTTTTGCAATTTGTTTAGGATAAATTGTATCCCGAAAAACGATATACCAAGAAAAAAATAAAACGTTTTGTTAAGTAAGGCTACACGGCTTTGGGCTATATGACGCCATGACGTCATAGTTTTTATGGCGTCATAGTTGGGACCCAAAATGGCGCCTGTAAATGAGTTGTCGTAACTTTCCCTATACAGGGCTTTGTACTGGGCGCCATAGAAACGCATCACTTAGTTTTTCGTATAACAAATTGATCCTGTAAACATATCTTATTTATTTTGCTTCTTATTGTGAACAATATTCAAATGGGAACACATCAATAACAACACATTTGTACACTTATGGATGTTTAACCAAAAGTACGACACAGATGTCAGTAGCGCGTGTGTCCTCCACTGGCTCTTACGCACGCTGCGCAGCGACGTAGCATGGAATTAACCATCTGTGTCGTACTTTTGGTTTTGACCCCTCTGACTTTGTACCGTTGATTACAGATTAAACATCCATAAGTGTACAAATGTGTTGTTATTGATCTGTTCCCATTTGAATATTGTTCACAATAAGAAGCAAAATAAACAAGATATGTTTACAGGATCATTTTGTTATACGAAAAGTAAGTGATGCGTTTTCTATGGCGCTCAGTATATATCGCCGTACCCTGTGAATCTCATGCAACAGTTGTCTTAAAAATCATTTATTGGTATTATATATACGCTAATTACACCCCTGCAACATTTGAAAATGAATATTACTGGGATAATGGAGGTTACATTATTTGCTTCATATGGACCAACCTAAAAGAGTCGGAAAAATTATCTCGATTACACAGCCGCTGGAACTAACAAACATTCACAAATTACTCGTTACAATGGACTTCGATCTGAATAAGTAAACATGCAAATGGTCTTCTTCCGACGAACTATTAACTCGATATTGAAAGCCAACGACGCCAGCCTTTGTCTCTATGACAAATTGCATTGTTAAAGTCAGGTGCAATATATGCCAATATCTACTCAAGAGCTATGTAGCAACTCACTGTGATGTTGAAATAGAATAGATTAACAGGTATTGATATTAATCTAATCGTGAACCCTGGTTATAAATGGCAATTGGTACTCTATTTATCCTAGAATGCGACTTGTACACCCGCCATTATAAAGTAGTTCAGAATATCGAATGTGTTTTATTTGTATTTAAACACATCTTCTTTAAAGTGACATATTTGCAATTAAGTGAAGCGAATTGATTCAAACGGGCGTTGGTTTCTTTTTAGTGCACTTAAAATGCTATACTTTCGCCGTTGGCAATTCTTCAAAGTGACATTTTTGCAAATAAGTGAAGCGAATTCGTTTAAACGGGTGTTTGTTTCCTTATAGTGCACTTAAAAAGCTATACTTTCGCCGTCGGCAATTATTTGAGTAATTAGGTCTATTGCTGGGCGTGTTTGATAATAAAGAAATTTTGAACGAACTAATACGGGGTGGAGGAGGGACATTGTTGCCGAGATGCCAATCCCATAACTAGCCAGTAAATAACTACTGAGTTTGAATCATGTATGTCTGTTATGCAATATGTATAAACAAAATTAAAGTTAGTTTCAGTGTGAATCTGTAACGTACTTTCACGTAAAGACACTTCCATTATCCTGAACGACAATCACCTGAAATAATTGGGCTGGTAATGTAATCTACTGTCTGTTCCAGGTGATACTACGTCTCGAAATGTGCTTGCCATTTCTTCGATTTTTATTTAAAATGTTTAATATTTTGTGAAATGCCTGGTATGGTCATCCCATGGATTTCTGTATTGTGAGAACTAAGTTCTGATCAAGCTATATAGCTTTTCTCCGTTGAAATTTTGAGACAAGGTTTATACAAATTTCATACGTACGCGTTAGTTTCTGAGACTCCATTAAACAGAAAAAAAAATATTAATCCCAACAAAAACAATATTGTTCACACAAGCTTCAGTATGAAACCGTATTATGGCGTAACAAACGGACGAATTCTCTTTCAATAGATATTTCTAACCGAATGCACACAATATGTGTCTACAGTATTGCGATATGCAAGTGTTCCATGTGACGCAGGCGTAGTCTTATGTTTACGTTCTGGGGAAGTGATATTGTCGAAATATGTGATATTTACAAGAGAAAACTGGATATTATCGGATTTCTAGTCATTTAGGCTAAGGGTAGCAATCAAAGGGGATGAAAATTCCAGGTATGTCATAAAGTTGTTAGCCATTTTAATTAAAAAATGAAGAAATGGCAAGCAATTTTCGAGTCGGAGTATCCTAAAGAGAAATCCTATAGAGTGATATAGATTGGGCTAATAAAAAAGATATGATAATAAGCGTCGTGTGTGATATGTAATTTATTCCGTAGTCCACTGCCGCCCTTCTAATTTCATTAAAACAGATATTTTGGTCACGACGTCGGTCACAAAATGGCGAAAACAAAGATGACTTGATGTTACATCACTTTTACTTCATACAAGATCATATAATATGGCTAATGATTGTTTGGGTTATTTCAAAGTAGCTACGTGGGAGTAACGAACTGCTAAAATGGAAAGTCTCTTTTAAATATGACATTAACTAAGACTAGTGATTGTTTTCTCTGATTTCAAGATAGTCTGTGTATTTATAGCCAAAACTTTTTTCCACGCAGATAGGCGGGGGCGCCTGTTGTTGACTTTGTTTTGTCTAAAATTGAAGAAGAGTGTTTGAATTTAGATTGTCTGTGAGGTTTTGGTTGATATTATAATATGTTAGATTTTGAGGAGGAAGAATTGTGATGGAAACAGACAGGAATTAGAGAAATAACCTATATGCAAATGGCGTTACAGCATAATTTCCTTAATCCGCGTGTTTAATATATCGAGATGGTCAACTGCCTCCCTTCAATATATTTATCCAATAACAACTCTACTCGACCAACAAGTTTTTACTCGCCTGTTCTCTGGGATTATTGAAGACTGTTTCCGCCACAAAAATGCGATATGGTAATAGAGCATTTCCATCCATGGTCTTTGCGAATAAAGGTATTTTTATTATACATTATGTTTTCCTGGGGATGGGGAAAGGGAACAGTGGGGACCTGGACATTGGCCCACCTTATTTTATTAAGATTCGTTGGATTTCTTTATATTGATTAGTGTAGGGGAGAACGACTATATGGTTATTAATATTTATTTATTTATTTCGAAAGAAGGTTTGTTTAGTAATATTAGATCCATATCTGGCTGGGTGTGTCAACACAGACACACGCAATAGATTTAAATCAATATTGGCCCTAACTATACTCGTAAAAATTTGAATGAAGGCAGCGTGTCACATATTTTAATTGTGACTAGACTGAATCTTAAATAATAAATAAAAACAATCGGAGACTATTTTAACTACAGGTGGCTAATGTGTCTCTTGTCTACCATTGCATTTAAAGGAAATATATAATTTATCTTTAGTGAAGTTTGGTGATGAAAGAGAATATTAAAGAAGATTTGATGAAATAAAATGTGGGAAATAAAAAAACCTCAAACAACTTCTATCTTCTGCTGAAGTATTGATTTATCTTGCGTTAATTCTCGTTTAAATTTAATTTCAATTATAATCATTAATCCAACTTTAAAATTAATTATCAGCATGTACAATCGATCATCAGTTATATTTCGGAATCAGTGATTATTTTTATAAAGAATAGCACTTGTTAATGTAGTTTCACATTAACTTGGATGTCCAGTATTTGTCCCCAGGGATTGGGTATACATTATTTTTAGATTTAGTACTTCGCGGTTTTCTTGCAGTTAGTTTCTTATGAATTGTCGTTTTAGTTTTAGATGGACAGTGTTTGTCCAGATGAGCATTTGATCAGGGTGGGATAAATTAATGAAAGAATGAAATTGGGTTTAACGTCCCACTTTTCTCCACCAACAGGGTGCATAAAGATGGGCATACGCCATCATGTGCTGTGGGGGAACATTTTATTAATCAGAATTTTGTTTTACTTGTTTTCGATCACTAGACCAATAATGTTTTTGAGACCATCGAGAGTATAAAAAAAAACGAAACGAAATATAGATCTGTATTTCAGTCACATTGATAGCCTCTATTGCTGTATCTTTAAACGAGTTCTAAGAAAACAATAACGGTTCAGGGGCCTGTTTCACGAAATTTTAACTAAGATACAATCCAAATTTTAGTAATTTGATTGGATAATATCTGATTGATTTTAGTGCTTAGCCAATCAAAATTGAAGAATCTACTAAAATCTGGATTTTATCTTAAGTTAAAATTTCGTGAAACTGGCCCCAGTTGTGTTAATTTAAAAACAAATGTTTTGAAATGGATGTTATTTAATGCAAGACTGGCGGAGTTGAAATTGATTTTTTTCTGAGTGAAATCCTTTGAGAAAAACGTAACGGTCTCCAAGTCAATAAGAGGATATCACTCTTAACATGGTCTTTATCTGACAAATGATTTATATCCTATTTAAAACGCCATTTGTTCCAATCGTAGACTAATCATTATCTTAATGTTGTCCGTTGTGGGATAACCTGTTTTTACTTCTGAAAATATATCCCAAGGCCGTTATTTTTTGTCAACTCGATGTTTACTCAGATTGCATGACCATAGAGATGAAATTTAAAAAAAAACACAATAATATCATATTTTCTTTACATTTCAACACATTTAAAAGCTGATCCCAGAAACAAATATCGACACTGTTTTAATAATTTGGAGAGTCTCAAAACTAAGGTAGGATACGCTAACATTGTTGGAACATAATACTATTAGTCCTGTAAACTGTTCCAATGGCATTTAGTAATTGAACTAGAGTATACAGGTCACAATTCTATGGAATACAATTACTGCTTATTACTGAGCTCAGTAATAAGCAGTAATTATATTCCATAGAATTGTGACCTGTATATATTAGTCCTGTAGCCTGTCTTACAGTTGAATTGCCGAACTTGGTGACCATGCGATATGTTTTTGATGGTGATTCCAGTACAATTCAAATGATAGATATGTAATTTGTCATATGTAATTCTTCTTCTTCTTCTTCTCCTTCTTCTTCTTCTTCTTCTTCTATGTTAACCTCCCCTTCCCTCTCTCTTTCTCTCTCTCAATAATTTAATATGATTGTAGTCGTAATGAAAACATGGATTTCAACTTAGTAAACGGGACATCTAACGAGTTATATGGTTCGTTGTTCGATTTATGCTATGGCCAATCAATACCGTTCATGCAGAATAACACATACATATAACCCAAGTTCTTATCTGTTCCACGGCTTTACTTTTCCACTTGACTGGATCACGACTCATAATCTGTTGATTACATTGTTATAATGTGATCGATGTATTGTTATTTCATAGGCAACGAAATCTACATTCATTTATTAGAGCTAGTACTTAGAAAGATTTATAGATGCCCTCTTAACGAATCGGTGTTTTCCAGATAAATTCAGATTATTTATATTTAGTTGTTCCAATAAAACCGAGTTTTAGATTAGAAATCTTCCGAAGAAATCCAATAACGCAGCGTGAAGAGGGCGAGAGTCGCGAGATTTGTTTTGTTTTAATAGACTTGTATGTAGGATTTTTTTGTTGTTCAAGAACCTTTCTGATTTCTTCCGGTGACTGAACAAAGCACCAACGATCGTTTCTATCAATTCTATTGATTAGCTTCTTTCAGCGGGTTAAATGCTTGAATAATGCCTGTGAAAAGATGAAGAGGGCTGTAAAACCTGCAAATTGAAGATCAGACCAGGCATATTTGAATCAACGGAATCAATTTTATTCTACAGGAAAATCTTTCAGCTATATGTTTCAGTTAAAAGGCAAATGATAATGTTGTGTGGTTGAAAAAGACTTCAGGTTGACTTGTGATCATCGTATGGGGCATGTTTTGGGGACATCCACCTTACATACTTGTCGCACTGGTAGGTAGGTTATCGTCGTAATTATCTCGTAACTTATACAACTGAAGAATGAAATTTCTGAAATGATCTCAATAATACTTTTAATTATAAATCGACCATGAATAAATGTCCTTAGTCTATCATACTATGCGTGAGTTCGCGGTGACGGGGTGGGTATAATTCGTTTTTACTTGATGGCGATGTGTTAGTTTTTGCGTGTGTAATATAGTACATGTATAAGGTTTTATTTTATTTAAATTATTATTTGGTAGAAACCGAAAGGGGGGTTGGGTTGGGGGGCGTTACCAAAATAGTATATTATATTCTATGGTCTTTGTCCCTGATATATATGGATATATTATGTGTACATAAATTTTCGAAGTATTTTGGGTAGTGATATGAATTTTCACCCAGGGAGGTGGGGGTATTTACACTCTATTGTTATTCATACTTTTATTAACTATCAATGTTTTTTTTTTATATATTTGTATACATGTTTTGGCTACAGCCAAAGTTCAAGTTCAAGTTCAATATGGAGTGTCTCGGTCTTTAGGTTAAAGTTTTAGACTTATTAAAATCAGATTGCAGATATTATAATAACCCATAACGTACTATCACATGGGTCCTGTATTTCATATATAAACATAGTAATAAAAACACGGTGTTCCCGAGTTAATTGGACCTTGAAGTTTTATACACAGCGTAAAAGCCCCGAGATAGGTATCACCATAGGGTCAGGGTACCGGTCCTTTTTCAGGAGTTAGTGTCGTGATGAAGGAAGTCACGACGTAACCCCATAGTGTCACAATAATATAATAATTATACCATCAAGAAAAGGCCCCATATCATGGCGACCATTGGGGATCTTCAGAATTCTAGTTATACATAAAATTATACCATTAAGAAAAGACACCATCTACCCGAAATATATCGTGGTGACTATCGGGGATCTTCGGAATTCTAGTTATACTTAACCCCCCACGCCCACTATATGTTATCTCACATGCTAAGCTGGCTAACTAATCTAAATCTTCGGCGAAATGTCTTGCGCTTGAATGGAGACAATCTTCCCTGATTTGGCTAATCTGTAACATAGCAACTTTAACATAAGACCCGTGTAGCAAGCCCTATATATAGTAATCGTTATCATGTAATAAACGTAATCATGCTAGCGCCATTTTGACAGCCGTGTGAAGTTAATTCCCCCTGAGAATAGAGTCTGTAGCAGATCTAAGAGCATGTAGATTGCCAGGAATTACTTACTGGATTGCTTGTCAAATGATGAATAGACGTTTGCCGTTTTTTTCCTACTAATAGACTTCACGTTCTGCCGATAAGGTAATCAAATAACCTAAAAGAAACCCACCCCTTCAAACGATAGTAGTCGATATGTGATCAAATTAGATCGCGCTAATATAATTTTTACGTCAGCCAACTTGATGAAAATGGCATACACGTATATAAGTTTGCATTCTGCGGTTACTAAACGTACCATTCTCAGTGATGTTTATTGGATTACTTTTACACCAAGTCTCATCAGATAGTATTCAAGTGGATTCAAATTGTCTTCAGTATACGGACTGTGCTCCAGTGATTCGTGTCCGTCTTGCTGATCACTACAGGAAGCGAGTTTTCTTTGTGTTGACCTTATAAGTACAGGTTTATGGTAAGTGGTATGTGTTAATTGGTTAATTATAGTTATTTATAGATTAGTAACGTATGTTGATTATAGGTAACGCCGGAGTTAATCAGCATCTATTGATGTGTATTGTAATTTCAACGAACTTTCCATATTTAAAAACAAGGCGAAGAAACATTCATAATTATTTAAAGCGAGCTTATACTCTTTATGCTGTTATTTTTCCAAACTGTGATAAACTAAATTAATTCCTGTAAACTGTTCTTGACAATATCCACCAGGCGTATATTAATGCCTAAACATGCAGTGGTTTGAATTAAGTGCTGTATTACAATTGGACATGTTATTGCTCTTATCTTATAGATCCACACAACAATACTGTAGCTAATACGTGATTAGTTCTGATATAGTTTTATGTATCCATGACCATGTCTACTATAAATTTTAGCCACTTCATCGGTATACAAATCTTGTACCAGTATGAGTGAAAGGTGTTGTGTATTTACGACAGTATCAGTGAATAATATTATGTTAGCCGTATTTACTGAACACCAGTAACGAGTTCTAATCACAAAGTGATCAATATTATCAATAATAAAGACTTGCAGACTGTCTACTAGTATTAGTTTAATATCGCAGCCGTAGCTTATTATATTGGCAACCAATGTCCTTTGCCTCGAGGTGGGGGGGGGGCTTGAATGGCCGAATGGTTAGCACGTGCGCACTGTATCATAAGGTCTGTCATTGAATCACCTGGCGTGGTTTCGATTCCTAGGTTGCACGTGACGAGGAGTAGGTCTCCTTTCTAACCTCTTGCGTTTTCCCCGGGTTCTCCGGTTTCCTCCCACTGCTCAAGACCCCTACGCGCAAGCTGTACACATTTTTACCAACGATGTTGCAAGGCCTGGATGCCGGTCAGGAAGGGATTTTCTTCAGCCAACCTAAAAGAAAGTTGTTCATATCTCGACATGACGTCATTACGTGAAAATGACGACCGGCTAGTTCATTTTTTCATATTTGGAAGCAGGTGGAAGTCTGACGGGGCAGAATCGGCCAAACAATTATCTGGAGCTACTTCAAAACGGCAGAGATTGTCTCGGGACTCCAGGAAGTCAAGAGCTTTGGCACCCATCTTGCAGAAGGTGCTCACAGCACTCGAAATATATCAAGTTTGCCAATCGTAGATCAACACCACCACCATCATTCCATGCACGAGGGTAATGTTTTCGTGAATGGTTGCTATTGATGACCTTCCAGGACGCGGATCATCGTCAACGCTCTCTTTGCCACGCTTTAAAAAGTGGAGACCATGTCGGCATGTATTTGTGTTGGGGTTATGCCTTCCAGCCGCAGGTACTTGATAACTGCCCTTTTACAGCCAGTTTTGTTCTTTTCTGGTGATTTCAAAGTATAGATCCACGACATTTGCAGGTAAAACCCACCATGGCTGCTTTATAGGTCAGAAGTATTGTGCTACTTACTTTAAAGTTATAAACACCCCTAAATGAATATACCTTCAGATTTTGTATTATTATATACAATGTTTTCACGACAATATATCCGAATTTCTAATTGTTATTTAATCCGATCTACAATATTTAAGCTGGTTATAAATATTGACTGAAAGCTGTAATGGAGTATTAGGATTGGTCTTATATTTATAGATACAGTAATAGGAATTTTCTATAGATAATGCTTCCTGGCACGTGATAATAAAATTATCTTAACTGTTGTTTGAATTAACAAAAATAACCATATTGATGGAATTCGGAACTTATTTAAAGAGTTGCTTTCAGTGGAATTAGGTTGAAAAAATCTTTATTTTGACATAAAATTATATGTTGTTGTCGAGTATAAACAGTCCCCGTGAAGAGATAAGGATTTACTAGTTTGGTTAGGCATTAGAACCCACCGATACGATGGTTGGGCACTGGATTTATACACTTGATATGATATATACGTTCGTTGTTTATTGGTTGCAATGCCAGTGGATTTGTGTGTCTTATCCCCGGTTTTGAGTTATGGGTTCTGTGTGGCGCGACACTCCTTCTAAAGACAATATTCGAATTAATAGAAGAAATTGGTGGACAGCAATTGGTTCGTTCCTGCTTAGCCTGGTGGTAGTTGTTATCTTGGTATGGTTTGACCAGCATTGGAAGACAAATGCGGATGACTTTTAAAAACAGGCAATACATGTATATAATAAGGGGCGATCGGGACCAAGACCACATGGGCATTCTGAGTTGCCAAAAGCTAGCTTATCCTTCCAGTACTTGATACGTTATATATGATTTTAAAATATTATCCTTAGATTGGGTCAGTCAGGAATGGTAGGAACGTGGTCTTTTATCTGCAGCATCTGTATAGGTTTTATACAAATACCACGAATTCCCTTAGAAATTTATTATCATAGAATGCGCTCCATCCGTACAAAGAATTGTCATCTGTTTGTTTTTGAGACATCTTCCAGCACAAATAGCTTCGTTAATGTATTGTTTGTCACGTGAAAGAAACCTATGACAAACGACTTTATCAATCGATCGATAAATATATATTCTCTCATGTTGATCACAAATAATATATATATATATATATATACTTGAACATCACCAATCATTACCGTTGTGAATGTCAGTTGAAACATACAACTACATTACTGGATTTGTTGCAGACAGAAGGCATAAGAAAGTATGTATGCACTGTATGTATATATAAAGTTCATAATATTATTTAAGATAAGTAGTTATTATATAGTAATGCCGGGTATGGTTACTTAACACTTTTAAATGACTGTTACATGAATTTGTCACTTTGTACATATGGACTTGGATGTATACTTTAGGATCACAGCCTACTCCTATTTCGAATTTCAACTGTCAAGGGTTCTTTTACGTGCACGCTAATGTGTACACAGAGATTCGTCCCGCCCGAACGACTGTATGCTGATTGCTGACCCTCGCACGGGACTTTCACCGCAGATACCACAATACCTAAAAGCGGATAAACACTATTACCAAGAGAACACAAAATTATATATTATTTTCTAAAATTAGGAATAGAACAAAATATTCAATAGCATGGACCCCTCAACTGAGAAGTGATTTCAGAACACACTTAATTCGAGGAAAATGTTTTCCGCCACTTGTAAAATTTCTAAAGACGGATAGTGGTTAATATTGAAATAATTTCCCGGTGTTCGATTAATGTGTTAGTTTCGGATTCAATTAACACGGCACATTATTTATTACATAGTTTTAATTATATAACACATTGTTATGATATTAGATTACGCTCAAATACTAAACCCTGTAATGTTGCCCATCGATTTTTCTACTAATAATAACTATATATTTATTATTTATAAGCTACCTCTAAAATAAATGGAAACTCATTTGTATCTTGTTAGAAATAGATTTTTGATTGAAATTATAATTAGGTTGGCACTAGATATCTTTAGCCCATCGATTATAACAATACACTTTTCGCAAAACACATATATAACACTATATATGTTATATACGTGTTTTGCGAATATATTCGTTGGTTTTTTTTTAAAGTAAATTACCCTAAGTGGGTAAGAAGCTGGCTATCTAACCTGGAGGTCGGGTGTTCGATCCCTGCTATGGCCGAAATATTTCATCCAGATTTCCCGGCGCGGTTTCCCCTTGAAAGTGATGCAGGACGGAGGGACTGACAAGGAACGAAAAACTAAGGTCCCGTGTGCACATTGGCGTGCACGTAAAATATCCCCTGGTAGTTGGAATTCGGTATAATAGTAGGCCATAGTGTTGCAGCCAGGACAAAATTCCCCTCATAGCGCTCTTTATGCCGTATGCGTAAGTTTTTTTCTTAACTTTTTCTCGTATCCTTTTTTGTAAATACGTCACGAATGGTCGTGATGTCATGTTACCTCACTTCATTCAAACTTCTGTAAACATTCCCACAGTCTTAATGTTGACATATTCGGCATTTATCCAAACTTTTTGAAACATAAACGGCGAAATGATATATTCCTTATATAAACGCTAAGATATAGTTGTGTATTTATGAATAAAAAGCTATAGCGCGTGCCATGGTAGCTATGTCGTCTGTCAGTCTTTTTTGATTGAGGGCGTCGAAAGACAGAGTTTGGGAGTAAGTGTCGGTCTTTGCCGCGATAGACTTAGGCCTACTCTTTATGACATAAAACAAGGTCTAGTAGTAATAATGTAGGGGAAATTTATTGATAATTTATCTTCATCACAGGTTGTTATTGCTCGTGAAACACAATAAATTACTCCAGACACTGATCGCATGGGGCGCATCAGCAATGAGTTTTTGGAAGCTACCTGTGGCATAGTACCGTAATGCAATCAGGACTTTCATAGGTAATGACAAGGATTTCGATCGGTAGGCCTAAGTTGCAGTTTCGATATTATCATTAATACGGTACAGTTAATACCATGTAATATACTGTTCCGATAAAGTCTGTAGGCCTACCATGAAACTTAACTCCTCGTCCGTATGGGTGTCGAGAGGGTTTAATCTGCCCCTAAATATTCTCTCGCCGAAGTTGCCGATCCGCATAAAGTAACAAGGCGGCCATTTTGTCAAAGATACCTAAAAAATTCCAACTTAGACAGAGTGAGAGTTGCCGTAGACTTTACGATAAAAGTTACGAATTTCGTATGCTAAGTTAAGAATTTTTGTGAAACGCGATTTTTTTCGTAAGTTTACGTTACGATAAACTTACGCAAATTTTTCATTGTAAGTTGCTTTGTGAAACTGCCCCCTGTTGCAGATCTTCTATAGTTATTTAGCTAGGTACTAGCTCACCAATTGCTAGTTTCTATCTGGGTACTTGCTCACCAATTGCTAGTTTCTATCAAGTTTAATCAGACAAGGAACTAAGTTATAAATGATAGAAATTTATATCAGACGCTAGTTTGGTGTTTAATACATCTTTTAAAAAAATCATTGGATAGTTTTGTTTTGTTATTTTTTTGTTTTGTTTTTTTAAATATGCGCGTGGTATATAATTGGATGTAAAAAGGGGTAGTAGTTTTAACACCTCACGGGTTTATATCTGCTTGTGACAGAGAGCCCTTATCAACGCACCGATGGAATTGCAAGTGCTTCTGCTAAGCTGTTGCAATTCTTCTATAACTGGGTACAAACTCACCAATTGCTAGTTCCTATCTGTCGTGTCGCTAAACAATTCCAACATAAATTAATTGATGGTTTAATTTGTTTTGTGTACATTCAAGGATTGTTTTAAAGTAGTATAACGTTTATTATGTTTTTATCTCGCTTTTGAATCGGTTTGATTCTATTTTAATTCGGTTTTTATTAATCTATGGGGAGGACAATTACATGAGAATTACTGAAACGTATAAAGATAAACTTATCCTAACCTTGTTAACTTTATGTGTCTAGACAAATGGACTCTGTATTACCTGTTCCAGAGAACGGCCAGGGCCCTGCAGTTATTGAATTAACTTAATAGCTATTGATTTCAGGCATCGTTATGTCTCATTGTATAATACGATTGTATATTTTGGGTTGTTGAAGGTGGCGATGTATGACGACGTATTAAATCGGGTATAGCTGTACTCACCAAACGTGAAGGTTATCTTGATTAGTTATAGTTAATGTTAAAACTGCGATAGATTTGAATAATTTTGAATTATGTGGGTTCGGTTTTATACAGCCTTAAACTTTCATTGTATTCCTCTTTAAAATGACATCATGACAATGTGCGATGTGTGAATTGCCTTTTTTAAGTTCTGAAATGTAATTCATCTTCTTAGATTTCACCATAATGCTATCATTTTATTCATATTCATCGGAATTGTGCTAAGATTGATGTGATGTAAAATCGGTCTGTTTTATAATAGTCTTGACAATTCCAATATCTCCGATTATATTAGGATGAAAATTACTGACAGACATAACGTCTTCACATTGAGTAGAGAAACCATCAGCCCCTTCATTGTTATTCATAGACGTTGAATAAATCCTTTTATTTCTCCGAGCTAAATGTGTTTATCTAATACGATTTTATACGTTTTATATCTTTCAGATTGATGTTGTAGAGTTCCAATCGGGAACATGTTTAAGGCGGTATATATTTGTTAGAAACCCAGAATGCCAGTAATTTGTGGACGATGTTCGCCAAAAGAAAATGGCGACAAAGTATCTTTCTCGTCTTGGGTTTCAGTGTCGGGTTGGTGATTTACTTGAATACTTTATTAGGTGTGACAAAGCCGATGGAAGGGCCGCGTTTATTTGAGGAAATGAAACGAAGAATTATTGAAATAAAGCACTGGAATTCAACCTTCGGAAATGGTATTTTCCCAAAAGCAACGAACTCAACGATTGGTGTTTTACCGGTTCAAAACGCAAGAAAATCGCTTTTGAAAAATCATTATATTGTTTTAAATAGCATGATGGGTCGTCTTGGCAACCATCTGTTTCAATTTGCAGCACTAATCGGTATCGCCGATGAACATCGATATACCCCAGTCCTTTTAAGATTAACCTCTCTGAAGAGTATATTTGATATTGATGTACAAACCAAGGTGCCGACTTTACACAATCAAAAAAGTTTCTCGGAAAAGAGAGCTGGTATTTACGACACCCGTATCAAAAATCTGACGCACAGTGCAAACTGGACATTAAACGGCTATTTTCAGTCATGGAAATATTTTCATGCATCGGTTGACATTTTACGAAAACAGCTCAAGTTCAAGGAACACATTTTGAAACAAGCTAGGAATAAACTGCTTCCTACAAAAGGAAAAATTCGCGTAGGTGTTCACGTACGACGTGGAGACATGAACTCGAGATACGCACTAAAACGAGGCTACAATGTAGCGGATGTTGGGTATCTGAATAGATCGATGAATTACTTCCGGCGGAAATTTGGAGCGGTGTCGTTTGTAATGGTGTCTGATGACGTTAAATGGTGTGAAGCAAATATAAAATCTAAAGATCTCAGTATTATGGGAGTTTCACGTGAAGTTGACCTTGCTATTTTGTCTCTATGTGACCACAATATAGTAACAACCGGGTCGTTTGGTTGGTGGGGTGCTTGGTTAGCTGGTGGTGAAACAGTGTATTATAAAAACTATCCCAAAAATAATACTTGGTTAGATAAACAATACAATAAACAGGATTATTATCCGTCTAATTGGATAGGGATGTCGTAGATAGCACGAATATATCCCGTACGCTGTCAAGCTTGTGGCATTTTATTTTTGAGGTCATATTGCACTGCACATATAAACGAAACGAAGATCATACTTTGTTGCCCAGACAAAAACTGAAGATTCCTGCACATTTCGGGCAATTGACTTATTCCCATTGAGCCAAGTATTCTGGCAGTTTTTGATCATAATGGTGTACTGAGATAGTTTGAAGTATTATTGGTGGTTAGTATTGGGTAAGGTTATTTAAGCTTTGTCTGAAGTCTATATATACTCGAATTCCTTGCTGAACGGAGGGGCTTCATCTTTTTCAAAACCTCTCATAACAATGCAAAAAAAAACAACCACCAATGTTTTTTTTTATATCTGACAGTCCTATAGTATTAAATATCTATGTACATATATACTGCATCAACATATAAAGGTTATCACCTTGCACCCGAGTCACATGTTATGGGCCATGATCTTATTTTGTTGATGGTAATATTTGTTTCTGGTTTTTTTTTGTATTATCGTGTGATATTTACACATCCAGCTTACTTACAGCTGGATAAATGTTGTTGCCTATGGTTTGGTTTTAGAATCAGTGGTCTGTATATAATATCAAATTATTGGAGCTGGTTTGGGTTTCATTGTGCCATTTAGCTACTGGTTGTCTGAAATCAAATTACGATTGTACATTTTGTTTATGGCCTTGGTAGATATACAAACGTGGTGATTGGACTGTTTCAACACTAACAGACTGCAAGTTTATTGTTACTATTTTTATTTACAAATTTATGCCGATTGTTAAATGACACGAAAAGAAATAGGGTTTCTGGCACCAATCGGACTAATGATAAAGGGGCGCAGTTTTGTACCCTATACCGTCCAATAAAAGGCACTTAAGTCCAGGCCTTTACAGTGATTTTGACGTACAATAAATAAGCGATGTATGTATATTATCTGTTAATAACAATCAATAAAGATATTTTTTACTCGTTTCTAAATTATTTTATTCCCACTGGGGGCTGTGAAACATTGACGAGATGCAAACATCATTTGAACCATCTAGATTCCAGGAGAATTAAAATCGAAAGCAAAACTGATTTTTATCACGTTCAAGCCAAACAATAAAATGTCAAAAGCAGTCTTGTCAACGTCCTCATTTGCTCTCAATACAGTTGACGTCACAAAGTAAAAAAAAAAAGAATCTATTTTCAAGCAAAAATTACCTTAGAATGAAAGAAATTTTAAGAGTAACAATGGCGCTCTGCTTCTGGTTACCGGAATTTCTGTCAGAATCTCAATTGTAACCAGAAGCTTAAATCGACAGTGGACAATAGTCATGGAAGTAACATTTCTGAAGTCGTGATGTAAGAAATATCGATTTGGGATACGTTTTAGTTCTATATTTCAACATTCAAGGTAAAAGACCTTACAGAGAGAAATGATGTTTAATGCCCACTTGACTCAAACTTAGTCATTTCAAGATTAACGATTTTATTTCAATAACTCGCGTGTGCGTAGAGGTATTTAGCAGTGGGCTGAACCAGGATAAAACCCACGCGGCTGGATAGATGAAATACAAGCTGGGAATCGAAACCATATATATGCCGCTTGACTTAATATATTTCGTTTTGGCAGTTCAGGGTTATATTATATTTACATCATGTAGCATCAAAACTTGAATTCAAATTTGGGTGGGAAGGAAGTAAGGATCTGTTTCTGTCCGACACCGAACCACTGAGAAGAGCATCAGCAATGGAGTAATGGAGGGGTTGGGTAGTAGTTATTGAATAATATTGAATGTTTACAGTAATAGGATCCGTCCTTTACTACCTTTTGAATCACAAAACAAATCTTACCCCCCCCCCCTCAACATACACACACACATCGACCTCTTAACTCCCAGTTAAGTTGTTCAAAAAACGTCCTGTATGGAATACGTGTATTCGAGAGTCTTTAGGAAATACTGTTATTACAAGTGACGCGATATGACTAATGTGTCTTCTAGTTCCAGCAAGTTGTAGAGAAGGTCATTACGATATATAATACGGTGTGAGATAGCCTGTCGTTCACCACAATAATGATGATATATAGTTCTTTGTTAATGGGCAATCTATAACTGTCCGGCGCCACGAACCCAAATCTTCACCTACGAGATAAATTACTTTTTCTAAGTGAATACACAAACTGTAATAGAACAATAAAGCCGATAATATTAATATTATGGCAAATTAAATTAGTACTCGGCTGATACAAGAATTACAAAGACGTTTTTTCGCAATAACTCTACTTATAACTACCGGAAGTATTATGAAAAAGGACATCACTACATGATGGTACAACATTTCCCTTGAGATTGCATATTATTTAACACGACGCCGTCCATGGGTAAAATTTAGATCAATAACATGAAATGACCATTAAGCACATGTTCATCAAACTACAGAATATACCTGCAAGTTTAACGTATTCCCATTAAAAAACTTTAACTAATAGCGATAAATCTTTAAAATGGTTGTGGTAATATATTCAGTCTTGAACACTTTTGTTACGTGAAATTTTACTTTCTTTACAAGAAAAAGTGAAAAGGTAGACGGACAATTTATAACAAAAATAACGAAAGGCCTGGGTCGAAAATAAAATTATTGACTTCATTCTTAATTGTACGTCTTTAGATAACGGTAATACGAGTCAGTACATGTTCTGTTGTTGAGCATTGAGTCAAAATCAAACCGCGTTTCGCTCAGTCTTCCGAAACGAAAATTATAATCGAGAACATATTTATCTCTCGACATGGTTGGTAAAAATGAGACTATAATTTATTAAAAAAAAAATCCCCCAAAACGGAGATTAGTTTAATTCTCCGAAAAGAAAGCTAATATTCTACTCCCCTTTTCCTGTCCTCGATTGTAGATAAGGTCTACGAACCAATCAAAACAGTTTACATACCAGTCGTTTCGCGTTCGTTTTTATAAGGGAAACTAATCCTAAACAAGTCCAATTACTGAATGATTTATGTAATGTATATATTTCTAATTCATTTATATTTAATTGTATTATCAATACCCGTACTATGTTTCACTGATATCAAATATGTATAATATCTATATGTTTGACTTTTGTTTTTATTATTACTATCCTTTCTTTGTCTGAAAAGTTTCATTTTGTTTTGTTTATGGTGGAGGTGGTGGTGGTGGTGGTGGTGGTGGCGGGGTCACGCTAGCCTGGAGGTCGGGTGTTTGATCCCTGCATTGGCCGTGAAAGTTCATCCAGATTTTCCGGCGTGGTTCCCCATTGTCATTGACGGAGGGCCTGACAATAACCGCTGTCTAGTGGTTCGAATGGTACAAAAAACTGAGACCCCGTGTACATATCGGCGTGCACGTAAAAGATCCCTTGACAGCGGGAATTCAGTATAAGAGTACGTCACAGTGCCGCTGTCCGGGTAACTTTCTCTTATAGCACACTGTATGGCGTAGGACGTTAAACTCCATTTCGTTTCATTTTGTTATGGTTATTATTATTGAACTTATAGGCCTACTTGGCAATTTGATTCTCAATAAAACTCTTAAACCTACTATAGTATATACCAATTGCAATTGTTGTTAATAGATACGCATTTAGTATAATTTTAGTATAATTCTCTCATTTGGGCTATACCTTCTGGCTATTTCCTAACCTTGTTTCTTGAAGTGGGGCCTTTGTGTTTTGCTTACTTAACCCGACGAGAGTTACTTCCCTTTGCCAACTTCCTTTTCAATGGCGGATACCTTGAAAACGTGCCCCACCCCACCTCCATAGATTAACCCAGGGGTTATAAGTGGAGTAAATCCAGAGCGGAATGAAGCCACTTGGAATACCGAGGATGGTCCCATCACTTATTGAAATAACAGCAACCCTTCAGATCAAACCAACTCAACGGTTTACTTTACTTGAATCAAAGAGATTTAGTTTCCAGAAGCCCACAAGCTGTAAAGCACAATAAATTAATATTTTTTTTAGTGAAAATCGATGATCTAAGCGACAACAGTAACGGTATGTCAAAATCAAATGTATATGCTCAAGAAACATCTGCTGCCTATTAACGGATTTTTCACGAGATTAATGCACACGAAACAACATATAAATATCATATATGCTACTTAAATGAATTATCAAAGGATAGATATAACAGATTTTACGTGGAGCAAATAAAATTGCACCATATATGCGTTATTAATAATTTACCATCTGTTAAAAGAGAATCGATAAAGGATTCTGGCTTCACGAATCAATGAACCTATACCAATAGATATTCACAAGGTTTCTTTTGAAAAAAAACAAACTTTTAACAATATAGATAGTCAGTCTAGTATGAATTATTTACAGTCTGAACAGAAGACCCCAATATATAATCTTATTACACAACACAAACCCGTTCTTAAAACAATACACATTGTCATTTCAGGAATGCATGCGGAAATTAACCCATAATTATAAAACTAATTGTCTAATGGAATGGAACTGACTCAGACGTTAGACAGAAACGGAAAACCATTAAAATACACCATTTCCGCCTTTGTAGATTGGTAATAGTTTCGATGCGTGTATATGTATCTATATATATAAAATAATTTAATGAATAATTAAAACATACACAAGCAATATAAAACAGATTAAACTTTCAAATAAAAGTCAAGCACAATCCTACATGAAAAGCCACCATAGTGATATGTTTTAGCAGTGCAATACATAAACTTACGCTAGGTTGGGAGTTACATTTTCAGGGCATATTTTAACGTGCCTACAGGCACGAACGTGCCCTTGGATCAGTGATTATCAACCAGTGAACCGCGGCACGCAGGTGTGCCGAAAGATCCTCCAAAGTGCGCCGCGAAATTTTGAACGGCACACTTAGAAAATGCGAAAAATTACGTGATCCTAACTGACTATTCACTGGTGTCTACTGGTAAGTTCATAGCTGGGTTTTTCTGTATTTACTGTCGACGGTGGCATGCCGTCTATGACTTGCCATGTTTTTATTCTGCAAAATTCAAATATTTTTAATAGTGTAGATCTCAATCCAATTTCACTCGCGAATTATGGAAGTATCAATATACATGTTATAGTCCTGAAATTTCCAATTTTTTTCTCAATCAAGCCTTCAAATATACTACTCAAAAGAAGTTAAGGGTCAAATCTTTTTTTCTACCAGGTAATTGTCTATGCACATATCAGATATATATATAAAATTATTGGCGAAAATCGTTTCAAAATTGGTTCAGATATCCTGACGACAAAACCTGTGTACAAGGCATATGTCATTTTCAAACAAAACGATTTTCTCCTCAGAAACCATAAACTGAAGCTCAAAACAAGACTCCACAAAACTGTTTGCAACGCCCAAACGCAGTAGGGTACGACTTTTTGGAGTTGATTATGTCTTTGCACGTGCACTAAGCATTTTCCATGGACAGTTTCGGCATAAAAAAAAACTTCCATGACCGTGCCGCTCTCAGTTGAAATTTCAACATGATCAGACGTCAGCTGAGTGAACTTGACAACGGAAGAGCCATTGCGTGGCTTCAACAGGGTTTTGCACAGAGGAATGTGGCACAGAGAATCGGTCGTAGCCAGAGTGTGATTGGGAGACTATGGTAGCGTTTCCAGGCAACCAATTCAATTCAGAATCGCCCACGGTCTGGTAGGCCAAGATCAACGTCGCAACGTCAAGACCGGCATGTCATTCAAATGGCCTTACGTCGGCGCGTTGTTACAGCGAGATGTCTGAGAGATGAACTGCGAAATGCAAGTGGTGTTCAGGTATCGGACCAGACCATAAGAAATCGTCTGCGAGCCCACAACATTCGATCGCGACGACAAACGGTTCGACCACCTCTTCCCCAAACGTCATAGTACAGACGTCGTGACTGGTGCACACGTCATAGAGACTGGAGACGGCGACAATGGGTTTGGGTACTCTTCACTGATGAGTCCCGATTTGCATTACAGTTCAATGATGGCAGACTGTAGCAATATAGTCGTGGTGACATTGTTTTTAAAGATTATAGACAAGGAATGAGGAGATAAGATATAGTTTTATGTTTATAACATATTCACATAATATGTGTAGTATGTACTAAATATCACTTAGAGTAAAATGATATATTGTTTTATAAAAAGAGTAGTTTAGCCAAAACATAACTTGCTCTGTATGTCAACAACATGATAATTAATATCTCATGGGAAATTTATCTAGTAAATTTCCATATGACCATTTAAGCGTGGGTTTTGACGTCATTGGGCTCAATTAACCAATCTCTCTAATTATTTACATCATGTTTGACCAATTAGATAATTGAATGTCCAAAACCAGTTGATACAAAATTAGGATACTCGTGAGAATTCAGCAGACTGTAATTGTAATATGTACTATGCTTGTGTATGTATACCTATGCTACATAAAAGGTAAAAACGAACTGTTGCATTGTTATAACTTAAGAAGACAAACGTCTTAAGAAACCAGTAAGAAGTGAACACAACGTGAAGGAGAAGCAAAGACAGCTAGAGACAAATTCTAGACGATCACAAGGCTACGAAAATATGTAGTAAGAAAAGATGCATGGGTCATACGTAGGATGTGGCGACCGGTTTGACCACCGCAACCCCTGCCCGCTCTCCACGTCAGACAGAAAGGCCCATGGTGCTACAAGACTTCGCGTCTATAGGCAGCAAGCAGAAAGATTTGCTGATGTTAACGTCAGACAACGCCATCGCTTTGGAGGTGGTACGGTAATGGTGAGGGCTGAAATTTCGACGTCTGACCGACAGCATGCCTCGTCGTTGTGTCGACTGCTTACGAGCACGGGGTGGTTTCACTCGTTATTAACAAAGTTATCGAATTTGAGACGGTTTTGTTGGACCTCATTATGCTAAAAATGGCGAATTTTCATCAGATCCTCAGAATAGTCGGGTATAAAAAGTGCATATGCTTTGCATAACAGACTCAACATATTGAATTCATTCTGACCAAAAGTGTGCTTAGAAGTTTTGATTTACATGGTCCCTGTGTCTAATAAAATAATGTCAAACAAAAATAATTGGTTGACCCTTAACTTCTTTTGAGTAGTATAATATGTTAATATTTAGGATGACAAATGCTAAATTTGCCATCTATTCCACATAGCTTTATCATTTGAAAACAAACTAGCCGCTTCGGTTTCTTTTCATTCTAACACATGGATTTTAATTGTGGGGAACAACCCGACAGAAAACTGTAGGCAGGCAAATCTTACTCCTTATTAACCGTTATTAACCGTTTTGATTACACATCTCAGATTTACAAAGCAACTATTCGAACAGCATCCCCATGACAAGTTAAGAAAGTAAAGAAAATACTATTTCGAGGAAAAAAGACCAAGTTTTGAAAATCGAACCCACTTCATGACCTAACAGCATCCACATGACAAGTTAGGAATTTAGAGAGGGTGGAAATAATATTTCGTGGATAAAAGATCAGGTTTCGAAAATCGAATCCATTCCCAGATGACCCAGCTTACAAACTTATTAACCTCAGATTCGATGTAAATTAAAATCTCGGCACGTTTCACGTGGTGTCAACTGATTCAATCTGTCTCATGAATATTATAGTTATTTTCTCGATAACATGGCATATTTAACACTTGTTTTCTCCACTCCCCGATATCCTACACTCATTCACTATAAATGTCCATTAATCATTTATTACTACTCATCCTGCTGAAGCCTGACTTCATTCTTAAATCACCTGCTTCCAGCACGAAATTAATTTTCTAATTTTTTGTCTCGTAAATCATTGAAACTGGGTTGCGTTTTCTTGTGTCAAATATGTCATCCTGATCCGAGATCAGATTAGATAATACTTTGTTATATCTGCTCGCATTCTTAATAACTCGTCTTCTTTCATTAGTGTTTAATATCCTTTAACATGGCATGTCATGTCCAAATACATCACAATAATACCGGAAATTATTCAATACCAATCGCTTGTGTTGTGTCCATGAAAGTTTTTTGTAATGTGTAACGTTGTGTTCTTCATCTCCTGGGTTTCTTTTCTTTGAAAGTATAAAATATTCATCGTTAATTGCCCCTGTCTGTAAAATTCTTTTTGATGAAACTCTTTGTATTTTACTTACATTTTTTTATTCAAGGATTATGTTGTATACTTAGTTGCCTAGGTATCTAAGGGGGTAAGACGCTGACTTGCTAGCCTGGAGGTCGAGGGTTCGATCCCTGCATTGGCCGAGAAAGTTCATCGGGATTTTCCAACTTGGTTTCCTCTTGTCAGTGGTGCAGGACGGGTGGCCTGACAAGGGCAGCTGTTTCGTAAATCGTGACGTGGACGTTAAAAATGCCTTGGTTGTCTCGGCAAAATTTCCCTAATAGTACACAGTATGGCGTATTCCCGTCATCATTAGACCAGTCGGTGCAGAACAGTTATTAGAAGTGGTAAGAAACCAAGCGGATAACACCACCCCAGCTTATGTTCGAATTCAGTGGAACCAGTTGATTACCAAATGAGAAAATGAGTCAAACATGGAATCAGCTTCCCCCAAAACCTATATTTTGAACCAAATGTGTTCATTTTGTAAAATTCGAATGTTCCCGCCAAAACTGGTCGCCATCTGGAGTTATTTCCCAATATTTGAATCCTTTTGTAAAATAAATTGGTTAGCTCTTCTTGGCGTCACTGTCGATGTTGGTGATCGAAATAGGACTTAGTGAGCTGAGGGAGGACCCTTTCATCATGCATGCTAAGTTGCTTCCGCAATGAGCAGTGGTCGGCCAGAGATTCTAAATGAAATTTAGTTAATGCTATTGATGAATGCAATAGCATTAGATCTGAGGCAGAATTGGCCTCTCGTTCCACATATTTTGACCAAGGGCAACAAGTTGATTACCAAAATGTGAAAATGAGTCAAAAATGGAATCAGCTGCCTCCAAAACGTATGTTTTAAACCAAACGTGGTCTTTTTCTAGAATTTGAATTTTTCAGCCAAAACTGACCACCATCTGGAGTTATTTCCCAGTATCAACACCGCTGTATAATTATTCACCAAGGATACATTTTGATACCAAGGTCGACCATATTATGATAATTGGATACAAATTGACATTTTCCAGTCAAAACCAGCGGCCATTTTGAATTTGGCCAATTTGACCCATTTTGGTCCGGATTTTGGACTGGGACCTTCTTTTGGTGATAATATACTCTAGACCGACTATTAATCGTGGTAGGCATGCCTATTGCAGCAACTGTCTGCACTTTTGCTATCCATCCATCTATAACTTCAGATGAAATGGCTAACAAACCACCAGAAAGAAACGATTTTTGTCGTGACGTCATAACTGTTCTGTTTACTGTCGAAAATTATCAGTGGTCTCATTCCAAACTGTTTCTCTTTGTCGTTGTTGCACGTGCTTTTCCTGCTGTGAAGAAAGCGGCCTGCGTGTTACTTATTAGTTTGTGTAAAACCGTTCTGTTAACAGGAGCAAGCAGTCCCGCCATAGAAGTAACTATACATTTTACTGAATTCTTATTTATTTGACATATTATTTGGTTTACCTGTTTTAAACTTGATTGAAGTTATAGCAATTGCATATTTTGTATATCTGTAACTTATATTTGTGCCTAATTCTCAATTCATGACAGTTGTAATTCTATCGGAAGTCTGATTATCTGCCAGTTTGTAAGATAGATATATTTTGTTTTATTTTAGATCAAATAACCAACCAATATAACCAATGTAACCAATGTTATTTATACGGTGTATAACAACTGGAATTAAAGATGTTAAAGAATCAGTTTTTTCTGTAAATCTAATCCGGTTATACGATTAGTCGGGACCTTGCAAGCTCACCCCCATTTCCGTCTTCTTCAACGGTCCATAAAATTTGATTTCTGTTCTGACGAATGAAGCCTGTTACTACTTTTGCTGCTAACCTGGGACCGAAAAAGACTGGAAATATCTGGTAACACGTATGAACTCTGTCTGCTAACCTGTTATAAATGTATCCTGCGACGTAAGTTGTCTACAGTCTGTGAATCTGCTAACCCGTAATACTGCGTGTTCAATACCTGTAAACCTGGCTGATCAATTCTGCTGACCTGTGAGTAAAATCTTTATTATTGAACTGAACCGCGAATAAAAATGTCTGAATCTGAGAGAATAAAAGATTTGGTCTCCGAAGCAAAGAAGAAGAGACGAAACTGTAAAGCTGGTATTACTAGACTAGGAAACGTGCTTGATAGATTAATTAATGAACATCGAGACAAAGAAGAAATTACAGAAATTGTTTTGAAAATTGACACAGTGTTTGATAACCTAGTAGAAAAACATACTGATTACACGCAAATGTTAGATGATGACAATGAATTTGATGTCGCCGAAGCGTGGTTAGATGAAGTGCAAACCCACGTCACAACTCTGAAAATATATGCCAAAGACTACTTAAAGACATTAGAACTAAAGACAGCGAATACGACGCCTACTAAAACTAATAAAGATGCTGATTTTGTAGAGAACCTTCCTAGTCCCGATCAATTACCTGCTTCGCCACAAACAACGCCTGCCAGTAATCAACCTGATTCGGTTAATATTAATGTTTCTGATCCTGTTTTACAGAATGTGCCTACCTCTGCTAACCCAGTTGTCAATGTTTCTGGTGACCCGAATAATAGTCCTGATAATGTCGCTAACTCGACAAATGAAAATGTTGCTGTTATTCCGAGTAATGTAAATCCGGCTGTTATTCCAAGTGATTATGACAATATTCCTGTTTACAATGAACCGAGAAACGGCCGTTCAGTCGGTGGTC
The DNA here is from genome assembly GCA_963678685.1 of Patella ulyssiponensis. NCBI lineage: Eukaryota > Metazoa > Mollusca > Gastropoda > Patellidae > Patella > Patella ulyssiponensis. The sequence continues at coordinate 46,892,096 of OY783229.1, read as the reverse complement.
CGAGTAATTCTGTATATAACATACCTGTCCAACACACTGATGTTTGTAGTTTTAAAATGGAGAAACCGAAAATGCCCAAATTCAGTGGAGATGTTCGAGAATATTTTACCTTTAAGTCTGATTTTTTGCACATGATCGGTTCGAGATACAGTAAACGAGATGCAATAACTTTGTTACGCTCTTGCCTGATGAACAAGCCTTTTGATTTAATTAGGGGAATCGGTTGTGATTACGATGCTGCGTTTGAATATCTTGATTCTATTTATGGAGATCCTAGATTTATTACTGATACTATTACACAAGATATAAACCGTTTCCGCCCCCTACGAGATGGTGAAGACAGCCGCTTTTGTGATTTAGTTCATCTTATAAGAAGAAGTTATAACACCCTAAAAGAAATTGGTCGCCCTAATGACATGAATAATAACCACATGTTAGCAATCATTGAACAAAAGATGAACATTGAAGATAGAAAAGTTTGGTTTCGTCATTTAGAAAGAGAAAAGCAGTCTGCGTCTTTAGAAGATTTATTAGATTGGATGAATACAGAAATGAAGTCCAGAATAAGAGCCAATGCACCCATCAGGTCCAATCACCAACCGTCCAAATATAACGTCAATCATGTAGCTAGCTCTGAAAGTCAAAATAGCAATCATTTCAAATGTTGGTTATGTAAGAACTCGGCCCATTGGGTTGACCAGTGTCAGAAATTTACCGCTATGAAAATTGATGATCGTCTAAAGGCAGTGAAGAATAATCATGCCTGTTTTAGTTGTTTAAAAATCGCTGGCAGAGACCACAATTTATCTACCTGTTCAAGAAGACGTCAGTGTACAAAAGAATACAACAGTAGTCCGTGTAAAATGTTTCACAACCCGTTACTTCATCGGGAAACTAGTAGTCACAATGTCGGAGTCGCATCTGTTGTCAACAGGAGAGAAGCCATTTTACCGATTTTAATGGTCGAACTAGTGGGATATCAAAACTACCGTCTTAAAGCAAATCTACTATTTGATTCCGGAGCACAAATAAGTCTTATTAGATTTTCTTTGGCTGAAGAACTACAACTGAATGGAAAGGATATTAGTATTACCTTAACCAAAGTCGGAGGTGATGTTGTAGAAATGACGACTAAACTGTTTCGAGTAACTATACGTTCCATTGAAAACAATTCACTTTACACTGTAACCGCTGTAGGAATTCCATCTATTAGTGGAGATATACAAGGCATTAATCTACTAGACATTGCCGGTCAGTTTGCGCTTAAAGCAGATAATCTTTTTAGAGGTGAAGGAACAGTTGATCTTCTGATCGGTATTGATCATGTACGGATGCACAGTGGCGAAATAAGGGAAAGTGGTAACCTCATAGCAAGACATTCACCTTTAGGCTGGGTAATATATGGTGCTACAATGTCTGATAAACCTATCTACGAAAACCACATTTACCACGTAGCAATGTCGGTTCCGGTTGATATGACAGAGTTTTGGTCCACTGAATCTATGGGAGTTACTAGAAATACATGCAATTGTAAACCCAGTAAACTTAGTCCGGTTGAACTAGAAGAGTACAGAATAATTGAAGATTCCTGTCAAAAGATTGGAAACCAATGGTTAGTTCCTTATCCATGGAAAAATGATCCAAAACTGTTACCAGACAACCGATCACAAGCTGAATGCAAATTGAAATCAACTGAGCAACGTTTACTGAAGTCACCTGAACATGCTAGAATCTATGATGAACAAATGATGGAACTGTTTGAAATGAAGTTTGCAAAGCAACTGACTGAATCTGAAGTAGAAAATTACCACGGCCCTGTTCACTATATTTCTCACCATGCTGTAGTTAGACCTGAAAAGAAAAGTACACCTGTACGAATTGTGTTCAATTCATCTGCAAATTACCAAGGCCACTGTTTAAATGAGTACCGGATGAAAGGCCCTGATTTACTGAATAATTTGTTCGGGGTAATTTTAAGATTCCGTCAACACGAAGTTGTTATATGTGCAGACATTTCCAAGATGTATCATAGAGTTTTAATACCGGAAGCTGATCAGCATGTACACCGTTTCTTGTGGAGAAACTTGAAGATCGAAAATAAACCAGACGTTTATATAAAGACTGTCTTAACGTTTGGAGATAAACCAGCACCTGCCATGGCGCAGATAGCTTTGACGAAAACTGCCAAAGAAGCTGAAACCTTATTCCCCAAAGCAGCCCAGGTCCTAAAAGAGAATACCTACATGGATGACATATGTGCTTCTGTCACAAACATAGAAGAAGCCAGTAAACTGACGTTAGATATTGATCAGGTTTTAGCTCAAGGTGGGTTTAAAGTAAAGGGTTGGACATCTAATAAAATGCTCTTTACTGCAACAGAAACTGAGTCAACTGAATTAAAACTATTGGAAAGCATGAGTGAAGAGAAGGTTCTGGGTGTAGTATGGAACAACATCAAGGATGTTTTCACATTTAAAGTTAACAGCAGCCTACATAAATATTGATCAGTGGATACGAAGACACTAGAAAGTCTAACAAAACCAAGAATACTCAGTCAGATAGCGAAGATATTTGACCCGATCGGTTTAGCTGCAGCTTTTTTGATTCGCATGAAGATTGGTATGCAAAAACTCTGGCAAATGGGTCTGGATTGGGATGAAAGCCTGCCTCAATCTGTTCACACTGAATGGACCAGTCTCTTTACTGAAATGAACGAACTTAACTGTGTTGAATTTGAAAGGTGCTTGACACCTGTAGAATCCGTTGGCTTACCTGTACTTTGTATATTTTCCGATGCTTCCGATGAAGCATTCGGCGCTTCTGCTTACCTGAGATGGAAAACTGATTTTGGATATGCTGTTCGATTTGTTGCTGCTAAGTCACGTGTAGCGCCGTTGAAAAAATTGACAATTCCACGACTTGAGCTACAAGCAGCTGTAATGTCCGCTCGATTGTATAAATTTATCTTGGAAGAAATTCGAATGAACATAGAAAAGACAGTGTTCTTTGTAAGCAGTACGATAGTTCTTGCCTGGATTCAAGGTCATGCCCGGAAGTACAAACCTTCTGTATCAGCAAGAATTGGTGAAATCCAAGACATAACTGATTCATCCGAGTGGTTACATATTCGTTCCGAAGATAATGTAGCAGATGATATTTCTCGAGGCATATCAGTTCAACAACTTACGAAAAGATGGAAACACGGACCTGAATTCCTATATACAGAAGAAGAAAACTGGCCAACTGATACAATTAAACCCACAGAAGGTGAAACACAATTAGAAACTCGTAAAATGATCTGTGTTAATGCTGTCACTGTTAAAGAAAGTATAATGGATAGCAATAATTTCTCCAGCTTTAATAAGTTGCTAAGAGTTACTGCCTATGTCAGAAGGTTTATGTACAATTTACTGGGTAAAATCCGAAACAAAGATACCTGTAAAGAGCCGTTATCTGCCGAAGAGATTGTCGCATCTGAAAATTACTGGATAAAACAAGGGCAAATTGGTTTACATGATCGTCATCTGAAAGGGGAATTCAAATCATTAAGTCCATTTACAGATGAAAATGGAATAATTCGGGTTGGAGGTCGTCTGAAAGAAGCAGTTATTTCGTTTGAATCGAAACACCCAGTTTTGTTACCCAACAACCACAGAATTTCGTTACTAATTACCCGTCATTATCATAACCAAGGTCATTTAGGAATTGCCGCTACTGTCGCGAAAATTAGAAGAAAATATTGGATATTAAAGGTTCATAAGCTTTCAAAAACTGTCAAATTTAGATGTGTTACCTGTCGAGAGTTTGAACACCGGACTGAAAGTCAGTTTATGACGGATTTGCCTAAGTTTCGCTTGGCACCGTTTACCCCTCCTTTTTACAATACCGCAGTCGACTATTTTGGACCGTACAGCGTTAAATTCGGCAGAAATAAGACAACTAAACATTACGGAGTTTTGTTTACATGTTTAAACACTAGATCTGTTCACCTGGAACTGGCCGTTGATTATTCAACTCAAGCCTTTCTTCAGGTTCTAAGAAGATTTTTTTCTATAAGAGGAACACCTATGTTAATGATTAGTGATAATGGTTCTCAACTTGTCGGAGCTGAAAAGGAATTGAGAGACATGATTAAAGGAATAGACACTGAGACTTTGAAAGACTTTTGCTCTTTTAATCGAATGCAATGGAGATTTTCTACGCCCGCCGCCCCACATCAAAATGGTTGTGCTGAATCAATGGTTAAAGTGTGTAAAACAGCATTAAGGAAATCCATTGGAAAACAATTATTGACACCGTTTGAACTTTATACTTATCTGTTAGAATGCGCAAATTTAGTTAATCAACGCCCTATTGGTAGAATCCCGAACGACCCAAATGATGGTTCGTATTTGTGTCCAAATGATATTCTGCTCGGTCGCGCCTCGAGTCATGTAGCACAGGGACCCTTTAGAGACACTCGAAACCCGAGAAAAAGGGTAGAATTTGTTCAAAAACTTGTAGACTCTTTTTGGAAACAATGGTCACGAGACGTTTTACCATTATTAGTGCCGCGTAAGAAATGGAACACACAGAAACGCAATGTCTGTGTGAATGATATAGTTATTGTTAATAATCAAAATTCTGTTCGAGGAAAGTGGACAATCGGTCGAGTTATCGAAGTTTATCCAGGAGCTGATAACTGTGTTAGAAATGTTAAAGTTAAATGTCAAGACTCTGAATATACAAGATCAATTACCAAGATAGCTGTTTTATTGCCTGCAAACGGTTACGAATTTGATGAGGAATAATTCCTCATCCGGGGGGAGGATGTTCTGTTTACTGTCGAAAATTATCAGTGGTCTCATTCCAAACTGTTTCTCTTTGTCGTTGTTGCACGTGCTTTTCCTGCTGTTAAGAAAGCGGCCTGCGTGTCACTTATTAGTTTGTGTAAAACCGTTCTGTTAACAGGAGCAAGCAGTCCCGCCATAGAAGTAACTATACATTTTACTGAATTCTTATTTATTTGACATATTATTTGGTTTACCTGTTTTAAACTTGATTGAAGTTATAGCAATTGCATATTTTGTATATCTGTAACTTATATTTGTGCCTAATTCTCAATTCATGACAGTTGTAATTCTATCGGAAGTCTGATTATCTGCCAGTTTGTAAGATAGATATATTTTGTTTTATTTTAGATCAAATATCCAACCAATATAACCAATGTAACCAATGTTATTTATACGGTGTATAGCAACTGGAATTAAAGATGTTAAAGAATCAGTTTTTTCTGTAAATCTAATCCGGTTATACGATTAGTCGGGACCTTGCAAGCTCACCCCCATTTCCGTCTTCTTCAACGGTCCAATAACGACCCCTTATAACGCCTTGGCGTCACTTGGAAACACTGCATAACACTCACAGAGTGATGAATTACGAAGATGTTGCTTTTATAATAGCGCTGTCTTACACCTAAGCCTTCTCAAACAACATCTTTAATAGAATATGAGCAGAAAAGGGGGATTTTGGCCCAATGGCGGCCATTTTGTTTGACGTCATATTTAGACCCTTTTCGGTAACTCAATTTCAAAAAAATTTGATATGTTGTTCTCTAGACCAAATACTATAAGAAAATGCAATAAAACGTTTTCTTGCAATTTTTTTTATGGTTATTCTTATAAAATACAGCGTACCCCACTACCAAATTCCGAGGTCTTGGTCGTATATTCCTTGTTTTAAGGTCGCATTATTTTAAATCATTCACATTAATAATTACATGTATGTTAAGAAGGAATTTATGAAGCTAAAATTATGTGCCACAACTCCATTACTGGCGTTCGAAGACTTTTCGAATTATAACTGAGGAAGAAATTAAATGAAATGGTGTTTAACGCCCTAGTTCTGCTCCGACTGGGCTAATAAAGACCGTCATACGCCCGCCATACAGTGTGCTACGGGGAAAGGTTTGCTAGGTCAGCGGCACAATCATGGTCTGTATTGAATTTAAACTGCCAGGGGATCCTTTACGTGCACGCCAATGTATACACTGCAACTCGGTTTTACGCCCCATCCGAACAACAAGATAGCTGCCTTTCTCAAAACCTCCTTCTTACACACACAAGGGGAAACCACGTCGGAAAATCCCGATAATAGGAAAGATAACAGTTATTAATTTCAGAAGGATAGTTCAACAATCGCAGTGAATAGAGAGTTAACAAGATTTCAAAACAAAGGGGCATAAATTGTGAAAAGCAATGGACCTCTTCATTTCAAAAAGAGAGATTTGTGAACGAAGTAATAAAAGTTCTATACTATAAATTCATTGCCAAAATATGTCAATATCCGACATTAATTTTGTAACGATGATTATTGTCTCAATTTTTTGTTTTTGTTTCTATGGAAATATATCTCATAGATATTTCTTGTTTGTCGAACAATGGATTTACCATGGAAATCGCTAAACATAGACTGGGCCTATGAGGAAGAAGTTAAGAGAATACAATTAACCGGAAAAGGGGGTTGCGAGCAATATTCTTTAGATTAAAAAACACCATTTCCATGGTAACAAAGTGTGATATGCCAGACATTCTTTCCCGTTACATATTGGTAATAAAGAACTTTGTCTCAGGTCATTGTCCGTAGCATTGTTCTCATATTGATATTCTGGTTGAGACCTTTCCCATTTCATCACATTAAATTTATTGAAACGTGAAATATACAATTCTTTCACTTTTTGCATTTGAATATTTACCTATAAAGCCGGCATTATGGGAGATTAGATAAAAGGGTTGACAGTTCTTGCTATAACAATAAAAACATAGATAATGTAAAGGGGATATGCTGAAAATTGCAGACACGTCCTCACTTCAATAACACTGTAGCCTCGGCTGTCGTTGTTACAGCTGTTTCGATTAAACAAAGCTTCTATTATCCATTTTTACGGTTACTCATTTATGGCCGTTGAACCACAGATGGGATTGAAATCTGAGGGAAAATCGGACATGGCATCGAGAATTAATTATGGTCTTGAATGTCTCATGCCTAAGTAATAGTTTATAATAACATATAATCATATGATTCCTAAAGAAAGGCCTGCAGTAGGCAGATTTAGCTCTGCCATAATGCATGTTTAACTAATGGTATCCAATTTACAATCGAAAAGAGTAAATCTAGACTTATCTTGGTCTAACGGTAAATGAAGATGACAAAATTACCGTGGTAACATATTATTCTACTAATGTATAATATTGTTGCATGCGGTATCCTGGAATTATGATACGTCTATTACAGGCAGGCAGATAGCTTATGATTTGATTCATATTAGAATGACAATAAAAAAGTTGGTGATGTTCTTACCTGGGCGTAATATTACCCATATTAAATAGACTTGGTGAATTTGTATATTAAAATTTCAAACGCTAGTGAAGGGTTGATATTATGAGAATTTAAATGTGATAGGGAGGAATTACTTTCAAATTACAAATTTTACATTTTTCTCTAGAGCATATTTAAATTTACAGCTAGAATTACATCAAATCATAAGTACATGTATATTTATTCTTTAATAGGTCTGTAAGAACTAATGATTTCTTTTTTCAAAATTGAATTTCTTTCACCATTTCGTACCAAATGATCTTTTCTTTAATGTCCGTATCTATCAGGCATATATTTCTATAAAACTTGGACAGTATGCAAGTTAAGTTTAATGGTAGTCTGGACTGCTGACTTTCATCGAGGTATAACGTGCTTTAATTTTAATAAAATGTCTTCGGCAGTCATAATCCTAACAAGACTTAAAGGAACTATCCCGATTTGAACAGTCTCAAAAATAAAAGTCTGAGTATGTATGAAATTTAAGCGCCAAAATATAGAGGAATGGTGTATTGACCCTGTCTCAAAATTCCAGTTCAAAATATTGAGTTACTTGGATGTGAATATCAAAATGCTTATCCGGACACGTAACCCTTTTACGATTTTGGGTCAGTTTTTCGTTGGGTGACCAGATAATCCATCCCCGTTTCTTTGGAAGTCTATAAAGTGAATGACCATGAGGCTGCACTTGAAAATGAAGGGTGAATTTCACCTACACATTATCTTTATAAAATAAAAGCCTTGTTTTATCCAGACACCGCATAATACAGCTCGGAACACCGGTCTTCATTTCCAGATGAAGATCAACGGGTTTAAGTTGTTTGAAAACTATCAGAAATATTGAGTAAGTTGCTCAGCCCTTAGGTAGAGAATTTTAAGGGATTTTAACACAAAATTAAGCAGTTTTATTCTCAAAAATATTATCGGGATTGGCCCTTTAATGTTAAAGAGATGTCTTTAAATAACATTTGAAATATACGCCTTCTCGTATTACCAGCACAATGACATGACATTTCTTCGTTCCGTTATCAATTTCCCGGTATGAACATTAATTGCGCTCGATTGATAATATCAAGGACAGACTCCGAGGTTGACACCTTGTAATAACTGTATAGTTTAATTTATTTGGGGATTTCAAGATATAAAATCTGAATTCACAATCTGATTTTTATTGGTCACTATACATTAATACAAAAAATAAAACTTATGAAATATTTATTCGGTATAATTGTTAAATACATTTCACTTTATGATGTTAATCGTCACTTATCATATAATTTAAAGTCTTGGGAGGTCATCTGATGATTTGTAGGCTATTCCGTTATAAACTACAATAGTGTGAATGTTAATCTGTAATGAATATCAGTTCAAAAATGATTCAATGGCGTTCAGTATTTACAAAGATATGATGAATTACAAATTTTCATAACATTCGCCATCCACTGCAGACAATAAAACTGGATTTGGTCTAAATGGAATAAAACAAAACGACCAAAATTCACATAACTATAAATACACTTCAAAAAAACAAACGCACAGCCCATTTTTTTTTATTTGAACGAGGCCGTGCATTACCTTGTATTTTATAAGCTATAGAATGAATAAACACAAGGGAAGGTGCGGACTATTTCTATTTTTCTCGTGTTCTCTTATCTAATGACATTCAAACACTTTATTGAATTGTCAGATGTCCTCTTATAGTCCCATATAACAACTTTTGGTCTTCGAAGGAATTTTTAGTGAGCAGAAATTCGACCGTGTATCTGTTATCACTCGTCACTTCAGTCAGTTATATAGAGGGACAACTCGTGTTTTCCTTTGGCGTTTGTCACTTCCGATTCATGAAACCTGTATTACCCATCTATCGTAGCAATGATCTCTGTGTTGAAATTATATTTGGAATGTGTTTAACCAGTTCTATCACATATGTGATAATGACTGACACCAATATTGTCCTTTAAAGGTAGGGTCGCTAATTGTGACTGGTCATACTTTTTTCCGAAATTTGTTTTCGCGTGATTACACCAAGACACAAGAGTTTAAAAACTTCGCCAGCTATTTGCATGGAACCTAATTCTAAGGTCTTTAAAATCCGGGGGTTCAACGAACCAAGTGATGCCACATCTGAACGAAAGCCAACGCAACAACGCTATTGGTCGGATACAAGCAGGTGAATCCCAAACAAGTGTAGTTAGGCTGCTGAATGTTTCCCCGAGTACCATTTCTCGTCTTTGGGACAGGTACCGACAGCGAAGTTCAACACGTGACCGCCCAATGTTCTTGATCGACATTTCCGGTTACGTCATTTGCGAAACGGTTCTCAACAGCGACCTCTATTGCAGCAGCAATCGTAGAATCTCAGACCAGAGAGTCCCTAAACGCCAACGTGAAACTAGATTATGAGCCCAACGTTCTGTTAAGAGCTGCTGTTTTGAAATACGGCGATACCGTCAATCCGACTTCATTGAGACCTGAGGGTATGGCCACAGCAACACAGGAGAATAGTTTGGTTGGGCTGCATGTCGCGGTTCCTATTGCAACTAAGGGATGGTAGAGCGAGGGTATACCTACGACGGAATGTCACATTGCGTTTCTTTTATGGATGAGTATATATATCACCGAATTGTTGTCATATTACTGATCGATTTGATCTGTTTGTATGGTCATAGTCAACAATCTATTGTCGTTTTGGATAAAATATATTGAGTGTTTGGCCACCTTTTTGGTGCGTTTTGTTTATAATCCTTTTTCAAAGCGGGTGACATCTTTAAGTTTCGCTGAACTCTTTTGATGGCCCTCTTTTTCCATTCGGTTGAATCAATGCAGGGAACTTATCTATTGATACGTTTTCTCAATTTAATGTTAAATAATCAATCGAAAAGATTTAAGCGCTGATTAAGCCGTGAAAATTTGATATTTTCCGAAAAATGTAAACGACGTACGGGGATTTAACAAAATACAATCAAGTTTTGTCAAACAGGCCAGAGTATGACCACACATGGTGAGGCGCCAAAGCGATCTTTGTCTCTGAGAATCCTTTTATCTTCCTGCAGCGAACATATACTTAGTTCAATTGAAAGGAATGGCGACAAAAGGGAATTTTGTAAGATTTAGAAGATGTTTTATTACTTCAACATTCTGTTCTTCAGTAGACCATTTTCGTTTTTTTTTGTAAAACATAAATGACGTGAGCTAACTAATACACATTAAACGCAATATGGCACCTTTTATTGTTTATGGTTGAAACTTGGAAGTACACATAACATTATGGCTGATATGTTTTAATACAAAACCACATTTATTTTGTAACAGCTAGACTCCTCAAATTCATAAAAAAAAATATGGCTTTTTTTAATTCCAATGTTTTTGGTGGGTTTTAAAAACAATTTACTGTGATATCACCAAATAAATAACACTTTACAGAACAAATAATTCAAAATATGTAATTAAAAATTTATTCTTTAAAACAGAACGATATTATTCAAAAAAAAATGCAAAATATTTTGAGCAACTCATGCTTTCTAATACAGAAATTATTACATCTAATACAACAGAACAATATTATCTGGATTTTAAATTATACATTGAAAATCTTACACCATTTATTCCCATCTAACTTACCAATACATACATAATTTAATGTAAAATAGAACACAAATCTCTACTGACTACTTTTATTGTATTGTTTATATCATCCATACCAAACAAGAATGTTGTGATATTTTGTATATTATCTAAATTCATTGTGTTCACAAAGAATAAATAAAGATTAGATGTAAGGTTTTAGCTCATTTGAAGTTTTTGTTATAAGGTTTTAGCTCATTTGATGTTTTTGTTATAAAGTTTTAGCTCATTTGATGTTTTTTGTTCTTTATTTCATTAGAAAAACACACAAAATTGAATCAATTTCTGGATATCTAAAGCTATTTATTTAATATTATTAGTAACTGATATACGATTCGGATAAAATTCAATATTTCTATACACACAGTAATAATAACCTTTTCAACTATCAAACTAATATCATACAATATAACCATTAATAATCACTCAAAGGGACATACATGTATATAAAGCAACACAAGAAACAATTATAATAATAAATATTTACTTTAATGTGTAAAACCTTTGGTCTCTGTTGGAAAACAGTTGGGTATGATATGCAAACATGAACATCCGGACTGTGAAGTCGATAAAAAAACAACAACAACTGCAGCAATATGCTGAATATAATAAAACAATATTAATGACTAGACTGAAAATATATACGAAGTTGTAAAAATTGGCTAGCGAGAATAATAACAATATATAAACGATAAATCTGTTCGATTGAGCATTTTCATAAAAAGTTTCCACTGATGAATTATACTGAAGATGTTAGGGGCGTTGTTCGTTTGTTCTTTGCCGAAGCACTTAGTTTGTATGAGATCCAAAGTTCATATTATCGCTAATAACAACCCAGTTCCAAAATAAACTGAACACCAAAACTTCGGGGAATAAGTTTCTCAATTTGCAGTTGAACACATCGTTTAATCGAACCCACAATGTAGGATCCGGCGAGTTTTAAATTTCGACTGTTGACAGACCAACTATAACCTTTGGTGTACCGCAGACTTTAAGGGTCGAACTCAACCACGGAAGCGACCACATTCGATTTCTTAAATGTTCGACCGAACGAATTTCATTAGCCAATAAGAGTGAGGGGTCAAAGGTCATAACCGCCATTAACCGGACATGGTCAAATATAAATGCACCACTTTCATCTGCGATTTTCAGTACGAACAATGATATCCCGGGGGAAATCGCAGTGTAAACGGAACAGTATAAACTGCAACCTCCCGTGCGAATCATCGTTCGTACGGAAAGCGACGATACACACGGAAATTCGCAGATGAATAAATTTATATGACTGGTTCCGATCGGGGTTCTTTCTTTTCTCATATGTCTTTGTCGTGAATTATAGGTTTTTAAATACGTTGTCGTGATTTCTTTCGGAGAAAAATCGTAAAAGTAGTTAAAAAAACTGTAGGTCCAAGAGTTAGTTCGTTTTCCATAGATTTCCTGAAAAAAGTGAAAACTTATCACCTCCATTCAGAAAGTCCCAGACTGGGGGCGTTTTCTAAATGCTATTTATGTGACAGTGAGCCAAACTAGAACTGTCATTAGCGATTTTAACTCACAGCGTAAAGACCAGTTAAACCTTTCAAGTTTTGGAAAGACAGGTCAATATTCCGTCTTCATTAAGTCGTAACAGAAGGTTCATGCATGTGTTGGCAACCTGTTTTTGGTATGTAACTCTGATGTAAACCCACATCGAGTGGAACTTCACACTTATCATAATGCTGTGTTGTTATGGCGTCTCTGGCGATCATTTCGTATCTCCCCTTCTCCGAGTTCCATATATGAATGGGTGCTCTGTATCCGTACGATTGAAAATCACAAGCACATCCATAAGGTGAAAAGCAACAGAAAAAACGAAACGTTACATTACACATGTTGACGTACTCACACACTTCTCCAAATGCGGTGTCTTCGGCTACCACAATCTCCTTAACTGGAAAATCTTCCTTTTCTTCTTTCATTTTATTCATTTTTGCTTTTTTCAGTTCCTTTACGGTTGGTCCACATGGAAAATGATACGAGATGAGACTATGATATTTTTGAGCATCTTCGACACTAAGCTTATAATACGGTAATAAAGGAGACGTTTCATCGGTACCTGTGCAGTTTTCTGGTGGTCTTGTGTCTTGCACCGGTACTCGTAACCCAGGCAACAGAAATATGTCCGAGATTTTCCATTTGACAGTGATTCCGCTGGAAACCATGCGAGTGGCCACTTCTAATTCCTGCTCTTTGAAGACCTCCGTATGGTCGACGATACCTTTAATTATTTCTGAATAACTAAAAATACCGTCTTTCTCTTTTAAAATCTCTATTGTGCACACGACTGCATACTTGGCTAAATGTGTAATGTCCATGGTTTTGGATAACATAGCGATTTGATACTCGTAAGATATAGCCAACTCTCTGGCTATTTCTTTTAAAGTTTCTTCGATATCATCATCTGGTATTCCCTCTAGTTTATGCATAATTCTAGCTGCTTTGTAACACTTTACGATATCATACACAAATCTAAACAGATGAGGAAGGTTTTTGTGGACGCTAGAAAATCTTAATTTCCTTAGTGCTGCTAGAGTTATTTCCCCTTTTGTCTGTCCTAACGCTAAAAAATCCAAACTAGAATCTAAATCGTTACTATGTGAAAACACTGTTTGCATTCGATTCTCATATTTTCGCTTCTTTTTAAGAAATTCCGAGACAAAATATTCTTTGAATATAGTTTGTAATTGAAATAATTCCTCTCTTGTAGGTAGGGGTGTTTTTAATTTCACCATGGTAATAATACGATGGCTGCGCCCACAGTTTATCGCAAATGATATACCGGTATTTTAAAAACTAGTCAATCAGAACACTTGTTGGTGAAAATGGGTAAAAGAGACGCCTTTTCATTATGTTTTTCATAAAATAATAAATTAAATAAGATAACAAACTTAAGAAACAAAAACAACTTCGGTCTCTCGGGCGATTAATACTAATTTGACAATATTTTATGAGAGTATTTTGGTCATTCTGGAATGAGCATTATGGATTTTATGCCATGGCAAAATTTGGATACTTTCGTGTTGTTCTATTTATTAAAAAATATAGTTTAAAGGCGAATATTACGTCATATTGGCCGGCGGTAATTTGTTTATAGCTAATCTGCTAATCTGGCACATCAGGAAATCTGCAATAACAAAAGTTATAATGAATTAGTAACTGTAGGCTACAATAAATATGTCATCGTAGTCATTTGAATAGCCGGGGCTAAGTCACAAGTGTAGCGGACGCAATGGCACACTTTGCTGTTGCGTCAATTTTTAAATAAAAAAAAATGCTTAGTTTTTAATTTATTGCGGATTTTCGACGTCATAATCATAATGCCCAACTAGTTTCAAACATATACCGCGGCTCATATATTTTTATACTACGTACAAATCGACGCTCTCAGAGCCTGGTTATGTTATTTAATGGAAAGGTTACCTAGCGTCTCCGTCGACACGTTGGTTCAAACTAGACTGTCACGCTTGTATTATTGGATGCAATAGTCAGTCCAAATATGTTTGAACAGTGAACACTTAGATAGTACCATTCAAAGGGTCCAGTATCACGGCCCCATGACATCACACAATTTAAAAAATCTGCTTCGATTACTTTTATTTTGTTGACGAGAGTAATAATGAATGTATCTTTTAAAAGCCCCATGAACTTGAAAATGGTGTATAAAAATATAGGCTTATTATTGTGTGTTAAGTGAAAACGTTATCCACAGATTACTTAGATTTGGACAGGATAATGGAATAAATAAGTAGGAAAAATGATCTCATTACTTCCATTGTTAATCTATATCCATTAAGTTTCGATTACCGTAATATGATATCGCTTACACTAACGGAAGTTAGATAGGTTACATAATCAGGTGCATTAAATCAAATCAAGAAATATTTCTTACATATGGCTGCATCAATAAATATTATCTTTGTACCGGTAATCAAGATCAATTTTCACACGTTGATAACCACATTCCCATGTCTGATGAATGTGCGCGACCAAATTCATCTGCGATGAGATGTAGAAAAGAAAGCTTTACTCTACTTTTTCTGGACCAGGTTTCGTTATTCGTCACCGTTTCGTAGCTAAATTCATGCTGCATCATAAGTCATATTACCGGTATAAGCATAATTTATCTCATTAACAAACATTCGACTACGTCAGATTACGTGAACATTGTGTCTGAAATAAATAAAATGTTTTATTTCGACGTGATTGATCAATGTACTACTCCTAGCAATCTGCTCACTAATCAGTGCCACTTTTAAAAACATGGTTAGCTCGAGGCAATTCATGAAGTTGATGATGAATCATTGAATGGATTGGTTTAACGAAATTCAATACAAATAGTTCTGATCCATCTGCGACAAAATGTTCAGTTTCATTGTTCATGCTCTTGGGACTATATTATATAGCCTACTTTAATTAACGGTGTTCCATCTACTACAGTTCTATATAATATACTCCAGTAAAACCTACTTTCAACCCTAGTCCGCCGTATTCACTGCCCGTAACACGACACGGTGCCGGTGGAGCCTATGGTACTAGTAGTACTATTACTAACTAATAATAGTGTTGGGGAAAGGCCAAGGGTTACAATTTATTGGCCATAGGCATAGTGTATACTCCATGAACACTGCAAGTAGTGCAAGTGCGCCCATTACATTAATATTAGTAATTAAATGTTTGCCCGGTTCGTCATTGCCACGGCACTAGGACAGTTGATTGATTCACGAATCACGCCGTTGTGGTTGTGAACTTCAGCAGCAGTTAATAAAGTTAAGCCTTAAGCCGAAGACAAATTGGGTGCAATCAGCAATATCCCATGCAAGCTGTGCCAATATTGTATTTAACTTTCGATAGAGATCTATGGCTCCTTAATTTATAGAATAAAACTACAACATTATTTCTTACCATCATATAATATGTGCGTTTTCACAAAACACATCGTCTGCATGTCCACAACAAAGATGGCTGCAACGGCTGCCTAAGAGAGACAACTCTATTTAGTGAGGGAGCAATCATTGCTGGATTCAGTTTATTCTCAGTGATTGTTTTTTGAAACCCAAATATAATTTGAGTAGCTTAATGAAATGGCGTTTAACGTCTTTCTTTCTTGTACCCTCCCGTCCAATAAAGACGAGCATTTACATGGGTGCTATGGCAAATGCCACATTTTTTCAGTGTGGAAATACCATGGATCTACAATAAGAATTCCCCCCCCCCCCATGTTGACCATGATTTAAAAAAATGACAAAAAACATTGACATGAATGCAAATGTATAGGTTTTTAACTGCGGCCCGAGTCTGATGTAATTTTCATTAGCAAAGGTATAAAGGCCTTTCTCAGAAATAAAACTATTGAAAGAATAAATAGAGTACATGTATAAATATAAGAAACAACTTTTTAAAAAAACCCTGTAATTTACAAAGAATATCAGTACATTCATTTAAAAAAAACCCGGTAATTTACAAAGAATACTAGTACATTTAATTAGTTGTTGTTACATAAAAAATGTTCTCTGTGATAAAATATATATATAAATTACTGTAAACAATAACAAAGTATACACAATCAATTAAGCCCAACCATTCAATATTGTATGAGTTCATCTTCTTACTATCCTCCATTTATAGGCTACATACCCTACATTACAAAAATACAAATGTGAATTAATATAATGTATAATATGTTACTAATTGAATAAACAGATGTAACAATTATGATATAGATACAAAATTTATGATTGCTTCGATCTATAGGCCTACAGTGTATGGGTATTATATAACATATATCATAACAAGTATTTAGGGATTAATTCTAAAATTCTTTACATTATGTTTTATATATACTAATTACACTGTAAATCTTGTAAATAATAACAATAAATCCTGTTATCACCAACATAACAGACATTTTCATGCCACACTGATTAGATGTGTCCAGATATCTTTGGTAGGTGTGTATTCCATTCCATAATAAGCCACTGACTCTATCAGGTCCAAAGGTAAAATACACATTTTAGCAACATCGACACACAAATTTGTTGCGTTTCCTAAACATACACATTTTAGCGACATAGACATATAAATTTGTTGCGTTTTATTATTATGACGGATATATGTACAGTTTACTCCAACAGTTTTTGCGCATATAATTTTATAAACAATTTCATTCTGACGACCAGTTTCTATAAAGTAACATAATACTTGAAACAATGCCAAATATTCCTGATTGAGCTGATGAGAATCTACCCGACCATAAATAGCCTCCTGGTGTCCAGTTTACTGCATTTAAAAGATCAGCACATGATTGAATGATAAGAAGAAATTTATCCATTTCCTCTGCTTTCAGTTTTCGTAATTCTTTACGTATTTCTTCATTCTGTTCGGACACAGAACTGAAAGGAAAATCAATAGAATTTTCAAAAACTTGAGCTTAATAAAACAAAATTATGGATTTGACTATACAGTTCAAGCTGTAGAGTTTATATTAAATTTTGTGTACAAATTTGCTAAGTTACGGCTGTTTCAATTTACAAGTGATTAATGTTTTAAAGTCTTTTTAGAGAAGTCGCTTCATAAGTTTACACCAATGTTGGGATGTAACTGAAACTAAAACAAGTCAACAAACGCATTTCAGCTTCAACTCTTTTGAAACAAAAATATAGTCCCATAGAGATTTTGCTGTCACTAATCATTGCAAAATATCAGATCAACCCAATTCAAATCCAAATTTTGTCCAAAATCAGAAAAGGTTGGCTGCCTCAAGATAATGAAAAGGCATGAAAAACTGTATGTTTCAAAAAAGGGAAACATATACCATTTTGATACCTCAAATTAGGACCAAATCAATGGCATTCAATTAAACAGATTTTGATATATCTTAATGTCAAATTATTTCAATGTTTTGAAAAACATTTTATGTAGATCAATCGTAACATTTTAAAAACAAAATTCACATCTTCAGTTAACATACCCATATTCCTCTTGGTCTAAGCAAAGTCGTTTTCTTAAATCCACCTGATTCTTTCGATTTTGCACCAGTCGTAAAGCAGCTCTAAAAGAATTACAATAGGTATTTCAGTTCGTATTCCACTCAATTTTCAAATTATGGAATAAAGAATTTAAATGACCAATATCATTTGAACTTTGTATGTCTTATAATACCTTTTTTTTTAAATTGTTATCATTCTGATATAAGAAACTATGGAACTGTTCTTTTATTTATATATTTTTATTTACATCATAACAAAGCTACTATATTTAATTTGTACAGAGATGATTTAGAGTATTTACTTGATTATTTCTGCTACTAATGACACTGCCCACATAGCAACTGCTGCTGCCCAATACGGTGCTGATGATCTTTTCAGTAATTTTTTATCAGAGAACCAAGCTATATGTTCAACAACATAATAACTCTGATATAACAGATTTGTGAATATATCTAGACCCCTTAACACTGGATTTTTCTCCTGAAAATATAAATGATATTATCATTTGTTACATGTCTTTTATCATTCACAAGCGGGGGTTGAGTGGTCAAATGGTTAAGGCATCCACATTTGGTCAGAAGGTCTGTCATTGAAACAACTTGCATGGTTTTGAATCTCTGCTTGTATGTTAATTGGGGCACAATTCTCATGGGTTTTCTCCAGGTCCTCCAGGTTTCTCCACTGCTAAAGACCCCAACGAGCAAGTGAATTATTGAAATAAATTTGAACCATATGTTAGTCTCAAAATGACCTAGTTTGCATTGAGTTACCTGAAACCCCCTTGGTATAAGAGGCACAAGACCTTAAGTAAATGCCAGCAGGAACTGAGAGCCAATGTAAAGGTCCTGGCTTCAACAATTAACCTACTTGGGAGGTCCTGGGTTGAATCCCCGTGTTTGTAGACAAAATTCTTTAATTCTCCAACATGGTTTCCCCTTGTCAGTGATGCAGGATGGAGACCCTGGCAAGGGACAGTATCTAGTAATTCAGATAGGACAAAAAACCCAAGGTTCTTTGTACACATTGGCATACATATAAATGATCCTTTGACAGCAGGAACTCAAAATAATATTAGCCGTTAGCATCACTGTCTGGGCAACGTTTTAATCATAGTACATAATCTCAACCTAATACAATATGCATTTAATTCTCACTGGCTAGGTCACAGATCAGGCCAATATAAGACCAACAATACAGGTATATTCCAGGGTTGGCACTTGTTATCTATTTCTAAGTTATGACTTACCTTTTTGCCAAGTCCATATCTCATATTAACAACTAACATAGCCAAGTCATCAAACAGTCTCAATGTAGTCCTACATGCATTTAATTCTCCAGATACTATATTAAATTTAGTATTAATAGGAGAATGTCCACTACCTCCAACTAACATACATATATATGTTCCTAATCGCATTACTCTATCTCTTCCTCGATATGTCTCCATCATTTTCACAAGTTGTAATGCCATGATTGTTTTTTCTTTGCTTTATATTACTTCAAAAACACAAACTGGGCCTTCTCCTATCTCTTCCTTCCAACAATATTATTCTTAAAGGAAAAAGACAAAAATCAGTTGTTACGTTAAAATTGATTGGCTATATAACCTTTAAGTGTAATGTACTGTAGTAGGCTATAAATTATAAAATCATTTGTAAAAGTTTTGAAAATGTTCATTGTTCTTGAAATAAAATATATCTTGCTGCTTTAAATCTAGTGTAAAAATTTGTACATGACATAAAAATAACAGTTGGCCTATGTTGTGTATTTAATGAGCATGTCCCATCACTACTAAACCATTCACATAAAAGGATCCATGAAATAATTATTTGGGTCCGATTCAAAAAATGAATTTAGAAATAGGCCAATATGTAGGCCTATATGGATCTCTAATTTAATAAAAAAAAATTACCATATGCAGTCTCTACTTCACCCAAAAAAAGTTGCAGAACTTCTTCTCCCAACAACAGTGAGAAACGAAAAGAAACAAAGTTTTATTTTTGTTATCAACAGCCACTGGTAAGTCAACAGGTAAGGCAAAGTCCAATTCACGCATGACATCATTTGCATAAGATAAAGCTAATTTTACAGGTCACATAAAATGTTTACAAATTTAATACCATACACAAAGAGCTTATAAACTCTCCTCTATCTATCTTATAAAATGTAAGACATCAATAGTTCTGGCATTGTTTCAATATCCGTAATACAAATGAAAAAAGCTGAAGTTCATACGTTTACCAAATTTGGCCAATTTGCAATTTGTTGGGTGAGTTTTTCAAAATATGTCCACCGAACGCCTGACATAATTTATATTAATACTAATAGCAAAAAAACTACCGTCTAATAAGTCATGTGAACTTCCTTCGAGAACTGTCATCCCAAACATATAAGGCTGTCATCCCAGCTTTCTTGTTTTACTTTCGGGGCGATCGTTTATTTTAATCAACAATTCAGTGCTAAATTGCTAAGCGAAAGTAGCGAACGAGGGGTAACTCTTGCATAGAAATGGAGGCAGACCACCGTTATTAACCCATTGACTTCAATGCTTATTCTTGACTCTTTGCCTCCTCCAACTTTTCCCCAAATTTTTGTTGGGGTGAATGCTTTTCACTACAGACAGAAGAACAAATAGCCATGTCTTTACACTAAAATTTGTATGAGGTTGACCACCAATGTTTTGAGATACACAAATATAAAGAAGCATACTAAACCATGTACTAGTTGCGCAACAAACGAGGCTTATCAACACGGATACAATGTAAATAATACTGTATATATAGACAAACAAGACTTCAAAGATTTAAATACCTTAAATCACCGTCCAAATGTTTAGGGAAAAGCCCAGATTTAACGAAGGGTTGTCATGTTGCTGTACTTGGGTAGATTTGATTGAACGGGAAGAATAGACACATTCCCTCATAAACTCAAGTATCAGAAGCCAATCCAGCAGTGGGCAGAGATGGATTTCCCGTGCCATTGCTTCAAGAATATGCACAGTTCCTTACATCGAAAGGCCTAGACCGTTTCATTTCACCCGGAGCACGCCAATGGTAACAATTCTTCCAGATGCTCGTGTAGTAAGACAAGAAAAACGAAATTTTGAACTATTAAAACGAAACGAAATAGGATCTGTGTTTTATTGGGTTAGTATTCAAAGTAAATTCAATATGTGGTCAAAATGTCCATTTCGTTACGTGATAAAATGTCGAACTTGAAAATCAAACGTCATTAAAAATTACATCGCTTTTCAATAAGCCATCCAATAGAGTTGAATAAAATGTTCTATTAGCTATTTAAAGAAGAAATAGAAATCAGTTATATATCAAATATTGTTTCTATCAAAATTTTGAGAACAATCTGTCTTGTTACCGAGTTAACCATATGCCTTATCATCAAGTTTGTCACTAGGTGTCACTATTGAATAAAATACAGGGTTATTTGTCAAGCAGGAAAATACAAATTAGAAAATACAAAGTAGAATGAAACAGTTTATATAGAAAGGAAAATCCAAACAATTTAGTTGACCACCTATTGTTGTCGCACAAATTGTATGTCCCTTCTCTTGAGTCTGTTGGCCTGTTCCAAGACATAAAACATTGACTGATGGAGAGGATTTCACTCAGAAAACCTAGGAATAAGGTTGTCAAAGCACATTGTTAACACCATGCATGACGTTTATGCAATGTGAATGAGTACAGACAGTCAAGGTAGGTATTTTCCGTTATAAATAATAATAACTGAAAAGACTTCTTGCATCGAGATAGGAAACAACAAACGGTAGCCTATTTAGTGGAAATTATAATGAGTTATCGCTTTTTTATGCTTTCTAATGGTATGAGTTTATTTAGCATGAATCTGAGAATATATAATTTATAGAATGTGCGTTCTAGGTTAGACATCACGAAGATTTGATAGAGGAAACGCCATCTAGAAATTCGTTAAGGTCCATGTGTCAACATCTGGGTTGAGGGATATGACCAATCGTATTCCGCAGTTGTTTAAATGGAAAAATTAAAAAATTGTACTTATAATTAACACTTTGCTCATTGATATTAGCATAAGGTCAAGGACATACAAGTGGCCCCGTCAAAGACGTTTTATAGCTGAGGCACTGGATGCGCCAGCCTCCTCGCGAAAAAAAAAATCAAAGAAATTGGAAAAGTAAAACGGGAGAAAAATGCTAAAACCGATGAGAAAATGAAAATGTACCCTAGTTAGGAGGGCTCTACGTCTGACAAAAGGGCCCCTCTGGCCAAGTGAAAGGGCCCCCGTGTCCGAGTCAATCGTTTTCTATATACTGTTACTGTCGAATCTACTACTGAATGAGAATGTAGTCATTGCATTGGCATAAAAATCATCAATCACCCCCCCCCCCCGCGAAAGAGGGCCCTCAAAATAGTGTAGCCTCCCCCATGATAAACCTTAAAACGCCCCTGGGCCCCGTAGCCAGCTCGTATAATATGGGTGGCTATGGAATTTTTGGACGGGCTTATAATGTGGCCGGCTAAGCCAGCCACCGCAAACCGCCGAAGGTGCAAGCCAGGGTGGGTGGCTGGCCTCTCTCCCCAAGAAAATTTGAACACTCCCTCTCCTCCCCTACCAATTTGAATACTCCTAAAATATTCTTATTGTCGCCGAAATATTTGGGAGGGCTAATTCGATTTTTTTTTGGGGGGGGGGCTTAGCCACTCAATATCCAAATCGTACGGTGTGGCAACGTGCCCGCATACCAGACATTCGGATATGAAAGCTACCTACGAAACATTGTTTACGTTTATACAACGGCAAAATGTGTTATCCTAAACGGAATGCGAAACAATTGTATGCATGGTGATGTAAATGAAACCTTTGCATAGCGATACAATGTTCCGCTAAGCGTTGTCGGATTATTCGTCTGAAAAGAAGGTTAATTTTCAAGATTGAAAAAGAAAATGACGTATCCGAACCCCGTGGTATGCAAGGACATGGAAATCTCACACTACATATATAAGGAAATAGGAATGCAACTTGAAAATCTATGACTCGACTACTGTTCTACAGTAGATTAGAGTAGGGAGGTATAATAGCAGTCCCCAACCAAGTTTAATCGTTGTGTCTGTAGGTGTAACCGCGACTGCGCAAGAAAGTGATGAAAATGAAATGTTCATGTACATAATAACACGCGGGTATACGAATTAAAGGGGCATTGACTGTGAAATAGGGTATTGTGAGTGATAGAGATTATTTTGGACTTTTGTATAATGGGCCACTTTTTTGTGTTTGTAAATAATATCACCAGATGTGTTTATGTTGAGACTAGTATGCAACAAGATGGTATCATATTCCATTGCCCTTAAAATGGCATTATGCAAGAGCAAAATCTGCTTATTACAGGTCTTTCTTTAGGCCTGAGATGTTATCTAAATAATCAATTAGAAATTAATTAACATATCCAGACCATAATAAACTCTTTATGTCAAGGCTAGCCTTCGATGTTGGCGGATTAAATTCTTATATGCCGCTTAATGGCCGTTGATAATTAAATCAATCAAGTGGATAATCGAGACTATGCTGTTTATATTAATGATTTGAGTAATGATGACCGAGGCTATGTGAATATTTCAAACGCTTTTTTCTAGGCTAATAATGGATCAATTTGACTGAAATTTTCAGCAAATTATCTTTACACTATCTAGTTTTTAACTATAGTGAGAACTGCCATCTCTTTATCTTATCTCCCATAATGTAACTTTAACATTTGAAAGTTTTGGCGTGAAAATAATAATAACATTTATTTAAGATCCTTGTCCCACACGATGTTGTTAGTTATAGGAATTTATAAGATGATTTGGACACTATTTTCCTGTTGAAATAGGTGTTGTTTTTTAAGTTAAGTTCGGGGTTCATTGCCGTTTTTTTTCGGGGGGGGGGGGAATTGGCTACTTCCCGTTTTGAAATCGATTATATCTTAAATGACCTCTCTGGTTATAGATATATAACGTTTGGAACCAGATACATGTTATTTACAAAGCATGCAAATTTTGGTTCCTTGATCTGTTCTATTGAAATCCCAGAAAGGTCATTAGAGATGTGGTTGACTATCTAGCAAAATGCCTATGGTAATTAATTCTGGATTGATGGCCAAGAAAACACCCCGACAGGATTCGAAAGCAAGAAAGTAGCATCAATATCATTTTAAATGACAATGTGGAAAATTCAGTACACGCCCATTTATGTAACACATGCCAGGAAAAGGTGTGGCGTCTCATACCATCACACATTGCATTGTTGCAGTAGATCGGAATAAAGTACCCGATTCCAGAACAAAAACAATAACAACAAAATTCCTATTTCATTACAAAAGCAAGACATTTTATTTACAAACGTACAGTGTTATGCGGGAGGTTAGAGGAAAAGTAATGCAGTCTGATATTTGCATGGAATTTAAAATTTATAACAATTTAAGCTAAAATCAATCAGCATCTACTAATGTAATGCAGTTTAACAATGTTCCCCTGTTCTGCTCCGACTAGACTATGGCCTACTCTTATTTCGAATTCCAACTGTCAAGGGATCTTTTACGTGCATGCCAATATATACACGGGACCACCTGTTTTTCGTCCCATCCGAACGACTAGGCAGCTGTCCTAGTCAGGCAGGTCCTCCGTTCTGCACCACTGACATTGGAAACCAAGTCGGAATCTCCTAATGAATTTGCTCGACCAGCGAGCCAGCGTCTTACCCATTTCCCCCGTGACTTCATCTCACACTGGCAACCCATTGAGCGCTGTGTAGTGATATATCTGTTGAAATAAACCTTCCCTGGTTTAGGCACTGGCAACACACCCCTCCGTTTTTTGAATATCTTTATTATAAAGAACTGTTTGTATAAGTACCCAACACAAAAATAAATGAACGACTGTAAAGCAAAACATTAATAACAACGGTGAATATTAATACTTTTAAAATATGGAAGACATTCGTTTCTAACTTATATATGGTACATGTAGTGGAACATTAGTATGCAAATTATCGTTAGCTCTGTAATTATTCAGTCAATGATTTGAGTAAGACGAAAGTTTTCAAACGTATTAGTCAGGATATTTATTGTTATCTTATCAGGATAATTGTTTAAAGGGACAACACACCACGAAACGGAAAACAGTCGATACAGTTTTAAAGATCACACAAATAAAAAACAACATTGGTTTAAAATTTTTAAAAATCGATCAACCCTATCGTAAGTAATGCTTGTTTGAAGTTTGCAGAACTGAGGCTGATTTTGGCGAAAGCATCTTTATGCATGCCATCTCTAAGGTTCAACCAACCTTTATTACATCCATCTTTTGTTATTCAGACCCCCGCTCCCTTCCCCGTTTATGTCGTATTTACATTAGATTTTTCTTCTCTCCTTTATGCAATGCTCGGTTGCTAGACCCCGTGGTCTGCTAAATTACCACACGTGTTTGTCGGTAGTCTAAATAGTCAATTTTTATTAATTGTCATGTGTCATGTTGTCTCTTTAAAAAACGAAGACTTTAAATATAAACAATTATTATATACAAATATTATATACATGCAGACATTTAAGTTTATAGTTTCACAAAACACGATCATATTGCAAAATAACAAAAAACAAAATCAAATATATTAGCACAGGGATGATATGCAGATCTGAAAGAAAGTTGGCTGGTCATCGTTTAATCTGCAAAAAAAAAAAAAAAAAAAAAATAAAAAATAAAAAAAAAAAATTAATGAATAAAAGTATCAATTGAAATACGTTTTCATCAAGGCAACTAAACACAACCATTTATGCTTAAAGATGCAGTATGTAAGATGTGGATATACAGAGATGTCCATTCTTGCTATAATAGTTTAACAATAAATAATGAAAAACGAATATATTGAAAATTTCACACAGATTACTTTATTCTGAGACAAGTTATGAATGTTTCAAGTTTTGACACGAAATAGCGTAAAATATCTCGATTGTCAAGTACCATTCCTAAAGTATTATATGGCACAGGCTTGCGATGGTATGGAGCTGTTAATTATCAGATTGTTACGTGAATAAATGTCTGAATAGTAGTCTATATAGCTCTTGCACAATGCATCTTTGATAATAATATAATCTTATTGAAGTGTTTTCTCGTTTAGGAATTACTGCATTATATGACTGTGGATAATATATAAAGATGGGTTAGTTTCACCACATATGTATGTCTAATAACATAGTCCAATAACCACTGACTTTATTAGTGAAGCAACGTGCATAATCTATAGCCTTTTCTTTTCTTTTCTGTTAAAATCACACCAAATCAATTGTAATTGCAAGTCATCTTTTAGAACAGCGGTTAAAATTATGTCTTCTTTTAAAAACTTTAACATGTTAGCTTGTGACTTACTGGGAATGGATTCATATGGGTTTGAATCTGTTGTTTCGTTATGAACTGAAGTAACATTTCCATTAGGTTTAGCACCAGCAAACAATAAGTTTTTATCATCCACCTTTGAGTTATAATCACCTACGTAAAGCAATGCAAGCTATATGTAATGCTTATATTACAGGACAATATCAGCGTCCGTAAACTGTACATAATATAATTCATTAGAAGCCGATATTGTCATTCGAGCGTTATTTTAAAGCCACCACACCATAATTATTATTAGTCAAATTGTTTATCAAATTGCTATAAAATATTAGAAATAGAATATGATACGTCGCCACTTTAATATCGTGCAAGAATAGTATCAACCGTGCTGACATGCATAACGCACATAGACTTGTTAAATCATTGGCATATAGAAATTGAGTGTAAAAAATGTGGGGTATATAGTTTTTAAATTTAAAAAGAATTAACAATATTATACCAAATGAAAATGAAGGTATATTCTGAGTTGGGAAACTCAAGAAATTAGTAAGTGGTTATGTTGTATATATAATATAATACAGTACTGGCTATGGTATAAATAACCACTACTGTTATGTCCATTGTCAGATTAGGCGAAATAAGAAATGGCTTTAAATTGTCATCATAATGTAGCAGAAGACAACAATATAGCCTCTACTTTTTTAAACTATGGACATATTGTATATATACCATTATATATATTAAAGACACAACATTAGAATTATGAAAGACACCAAATTAAAATCATGAAAGACACCACATTAAAGAAAATGTAAAATTCATATACTTCTGTAGCCTAATTCAAATGTTCACATATAGATAAACATATTTTAATCATTTTGTTTCCAAATTTATTGTCGGGTTTAATGTAAATAAATAAAGAGTAAACGGGAGCACTTATATACATATGGCCACCACGTTTTATGTATGTGATATGTCAAAAATTTCAATCAAGAACTAACATCGACATCTACAAAATTTTAAACTCAAACTACATACTGCCATTAGCCGTTGGTGAAGGTGTTGGCTTGTCATCATCGCTCTCATCATCACTGATGTTTTTAGCGTTATCATAGTAATCTTCGGCAGCACAATGATTCGCAGATGTTGATGCTGCTGCAGTCTGGCTATTAGCCCGTTCTATGTTGTTAAGTTTCGCTACAGGGTTAACAGCGGTTTGTGGAACCTGGGTTCTAGCTGGCGGAACTACGGTCGTTGGAGAAGTGTACATTGGATTATCAATCCCAGTTGCAACTGCTACACCTTGAATAAATTGATATACAATTGTTGTTATGCAAATTACAATTCCCATTATAATACCAATTTAAAGCAACATACTTAAGGAAAATATCTTCAAATTATGATTTTGCTTTACCGCTTCTTTGAGCGCGATGGTCAAAGAGCAAACTATACTTACTAAATAATAGTATAGTATAGTATGCTTTATTTTTACAATGCTATCTTCATTTTACTTTTTTCTTGTGGGCTGTATACGATTTGAACATGGCAACATAAGAATAAATTACACGGTTCTGGGTTACTACTTGAACAAGACAATATAAGAAGATTAATAAATTACGTGGTTCTGGTATAACATTTTGTCTGGTATCATAGATCGCCATCATCGTATCTCGTTTCATTCTCTTCATCTTTCTCAGAAATATGGCTACGATGATGATGATAACAAGAAGAAGAAGGGCAGCAACACCAATCACTATGGCTAACGTCGGGCTAAACTCTGATGCCGCTACTCTTTCTTTATTTGTGTCATCTGTAACTTGAGGTGCGTCATTATTTGCTACCTGTTCATTATTAACGCTTTTTTCTAGAAGTAAAATAACCAACATAGTTTATTATTGTGTGTCATTTAAGTGGAAGTGCATGGCTTCTTTATTTTTAAAATGACATGCCATTAAACAGCATAAAATACACCCACCAAGAGATGATCGTCAGAGTTGTAATACACATTGGAAAGGGTCGGAGTTTAATTGAAGCCCCCGAAATGCTAATCAGAGTTGAAACCAAGGGAAATTAACTCCTCAATAATACAGTTATTACGCTAAACCATCGTCAAAGATCAATATGACTATTTCTTTCAATAGGATATACATATACAGCCAATATATATTTCAGAACGACAGGTTGATAATATAAGCCTACAAATTTCAAACAGACAACCTAACTAGGCTATACAAATTTTAAAATGCGCCAAATCGAACACACTTGAAGTATTGATGCAATGAAACCATTACTCTCCCCAAATTAGAATTAAAGCTATCGTAGAACAAAGTCTCAAACAATCAAATTGTTTATCTTCGTTTAGCCCTAGCAGGAAGTACTCATCATAGAATTTGTAGAGTATAAGGAAGAGTAAAAATCAGAAAAAAACAAAAGATGGTTTCTGATGTCTAACTGATTAAATGCAGCAAAACACCACCACCAAAACAGCTCAACTGCGACTATCAGATTTAGTTGAATGACTTTGAGCTCTATCATCCGGTAGTTCCCTGCTCATAGTATCATGGTATCTTTTCTAGATAATCTTTGTGGTTTGCATAGTTTTTTCAGCACCTCATAACCATTTTAGAACTTTTGTGATCTCGGAACTCGGAAGGCTACAACCCTCTTAATAATAATTGATGTTTAGCCTTTGCCAGCTGGTTTTGTTTGTTATGACTACTTCAGGTTTTATTTAGTTGATTTATAAATACTTTTCCAGTCAATAGCTACATTATTATCTTCAAAAAAAACAATGTGTGTCAGGCAAATTACTTATTGATGTTCTTCAAACTGGATAGGTTTTACCGAATGTTCTGGTACAATAATACTTACCAAGACATCCTGATACATCATCACAGTACTGACTTGCAGTACACTGACATCGTAATCTACAATTAGCCCCATAGTAACCACCATAACACCCTATAATATATAAATCGTACTTATATCAGTTTCTCACAGATTTGACATTAATCTAGTACTAATTTATATTTTAAAAAGTAAAACCATGACAGCATTTATTAAATTCAGACTCGGGCTTATTTTCAGATGTCGACTATTTAAGTAAATGTTCATTTTACCAGTCATGCCCTGGAGAACCCTCGCTTTTCTTTACTATTTCTCAGTATATTTTTCACTGGGTGAGAGCAATATAAGGAGCAGGCACTGGAAATACCGTTGCTCAAAGCACTTAAAAACTTGAATGGTTAATTTGTCGGCATGTATAAACAAACATAACTTACTTCGTTCACATTCGACACCATTAAACCCAGCAGGACAATCACAGATACCATCGGTTGTTCGACATACACCGTTATTCTGACATGAACATTTCAATGCACATTCATTACCATATGTACCTTGAGCACATGCTGTAACCAAAATATCATTTTAGACACATTATGAATGAAAAGCAAAAAGATTGGTCGGTTCTTATACTGTGGCTTTACTGAAATCAGTAAGCAGCACCACCGTCTTGGTTTGATAAAATAAACCAATAGCTGCATTATGTA
This sequence comes from Patella ulyssiponensis, assembly GCA_963678685.1. Taxonomy (NCBI): domain Eukaryota; kingdom Metazoa; phylum Mollusca; class Gastropoda; family Patellidae; genus Patella; species Patella ulyssiponensis. The sequence continues at coordinate 46,862,189 of OY783229.1, read as the reverse complement.
TCTGACAACAAAAGTCTCGTCTATTAAACTACCAAAGGTGATCCAGTTTCTGCAAACCCTAAAAAAAACTAGGCTTGAGTACTTACGTATATCGCACAACTCTCCTCTATGACCTGGATAACAGAGACATTTACCAGTGACGTGATCACATGATCCTCTGTCGCATTTTTGACAAATTTGTTGACATCGGTCACCAAACGTCCCTGGTGGACAGACTACAAAACGAGGATAAACCAAAATTATATGTAAATTAGGGACCGGCTGTAAAATTTAAAAGAGCACACCCAATACGTGTTTAATGATATGGAGAATTCTTTTAATATCAAACACTTTTTTCCAGAAAAATCCAAGAAATGGTGTACCTTGAGTAACATACAACGACCGAGATAAATATAAGGTACCGACGCAAAAGTTCAGAAAGATGCTAGAAGGCATAATCTTCGTGTGTCGTGTATTGATAACCCAATAACACATTCTACAGTAGATATCGCTTGTGTGATAAATTTCGTATTCTACCGATCAAAAGAGAACTATATATTTTTGTGGGTGTAATAGAAAAGGTTGGGTGATAAATAAAATCTTCTACTCGTATTTTTTGACATAAAAATATATTTTGATATTTTTGATATTAAAAAAGGGATTCGTAGTAGAATCTCTGTGTATAGTACCTTACCTTTGAACATAACATAGAAAATTGATAATGAGCAATGGTAACGATAAAAAAAAATATGACAACTTACCTTCATCACATCTGATACCTCTATAACCAGGTGGACATTTACACTGACCAGTAAAACCATTACATTCTGCTGAGTCACCACAATTACACGTCTGTTCACATCGTTTACCATATTTACCCTTGGGACATACTACATAAATAATAGTCCATAATAAAACACATAGATTAAAAAATAGTTTATAAAAAAACACATACATCAAAAATATAGTGTATAATAAACCACGCGATATAAAACTAGCTTATAATAAACCCCAAAGTATAAAACTTGTTTATATTAAACCATACTTACTAAAACATAAGTTATAATAAACCCCAAGGTATAAACTTCTTGTTATTAAAGAGAGAGAGAGAGAAATGGGGTTTAACGTCCACTCGACACAAACTAGGTCATTTTGGGACTAACATGTGGTTTCAATTTTATTTCAACAATTCGCTTGCGCGTAGAGGTCTTTAGCAGTGGGAGGAAACCGGAGTGCCCGGAGGAAACCCACGAGGTTGAGAAGGCGCCCCTATCTCCATGCCACATACGCTCACACCATGGCTCGAAACCACAGCCGCAAGCCAGAGGTGACCGGCCAGCTAGAGGTCGAAGCGCGGCACTCTAGACCACTAGGCCATCCCAACCCCCCTCTTGTTATTAAACCATACTTACTAAAACATAGGTTATAATAAACAACACGGTGTGAAAATAGTTTATATGGTAAACCATAGGTATATAATAAACCACAAGGTATACAATTAGTTTATATGATAATCCACATCCAATCTGATTAAATTACAGATCTATATTTCGTTTCATTTTTTTTATACTTTCAATGGCCTCTACTACATGACGATCTTAGGTCGCGTCTGAAGTTATACGGGCGGCTTTTGCCCTTCTGACCTCAGACATTTGATTAACCAATCAACGTTGGTGTTACAGACCATTTCATTGGCCAATCCCTCGCATCATCCAGAACGCGGGTTACATACTAATTGTTTCAGATCTTTGTGTAGTAAAGACAAGTAAATCAAAATTTTGAACTATAAGAAACGAAACCAAGTAGGATCTGTGTTTTAATCAAAATAACGGTAAAGTATTGTCTTACATTCAGTACAGTTGTTGCCAGTCCATCCTGAAGCACAATCACAGACACCATCAGCAGATCTACAGGTTCCTTTACCATTACACGCACAGCTGATATCACAGTTAGGACCCCAGAATCCATCTCGACAACCACCATTGCATGTCTCGCCTATAGAAGTATACACATGTGCACGAATAAGACAAGTGTGTAATTTGGGTCCCAGAAATCTCTTTAATTTTGATCAAAACAAGGGATACATTGAGTTACATTGACGATGTACAAAACCTCAATGATTAAGGTTTCATTTCGACATATAAAGTTGAAATCACTTTGTTTACTCATTTAAATTTTACTTTTAGCTTCAATTGTCGAAAGTGGAACACAGAAAGCGTGGGATCTATCTGTTGACCAACATTGAACTCAGTTAAAGTAATTCTTTCTCTTCATTTTATCGAGGTTTCTTTCCGGGTTTGCTCTAACATCACCTCCTTAGAACATCAAAAATGATTTTAAGAAAGTGTTTGCTCATGCAGACACCATACATATACCTCGTATATGGCCAATTTCATTAAATTCGCAATACAACTATTATTGGAAATCCAATAGGTCTTAAAGTATCCGGGCTGTGCAACCAATAGGACTTTAAATCGTTCACTTTATGTAGTGTAGATACAAATAGAGCCAATATTACCTTCAAATCCATTTTTACACGTACATTCACCTGTCACGTGATTACAACTTATCGTGTTAGCCATGTTGCAGTTACAAGTCTGGCGACATCCAAATCCATACATGTTGTTCTAGAACATGACATTAAAAATATATCAACCCTTAATGCCGTGAAAAACACGTCAGAATCGGTAAATGTTAGAATTAAACGGTATATAACAACAATGACAATTTTGATATCAGCCTGTGGATATATTATCAGTTACCGACACGATTCAATTCTTTCACATACGTTAATTACTATTTTAAATAAATTAAAAAATTTTAATGTGGAAACTTGTTTTAAAAATGTTCCCGAATTATGTGTATATAGCATAGGGATTGTCTGTGGCTCAAATGCTGAATGGATGGACTATCTGTATCATGGTACTACAATTCAGTATTAATACCGCTCCACTAATAATATCACTCTATTTCAGTCCTTGCAACTGGTCTTAATAATGGGACTTTACTGAACCAACGGATATACGGTGGAGTTATGAAACTCCAACCTTACTAGAATCAAAAACCATAAATTAGACAATTAAACAGTGCAACAGTAAAGATATCGCCATCTTAAATATATGACTAGAAATAATCTACCCCGGCCTCGAATTTGATCAAATACTTACACTACACTTTTGACCGCAAGTTTTTCCTTCATAACCTCGTGTACATATACAAGAACCGTCTGAAGGATGGCACTCAGCATTATTCTCACATTTACATGATCCTGTACAGTTAACGCCAAATTTATTTGGTGGACAGTGTTCATTACACAGCAAACCTTGCCAACCTGTATAGAGAGGTTTGAAAGTAAGTAAAGCAACCATTTTACATAGCTTGTGTTGGTCAGTCTTTAAATTCTATAAACATGAAGGTTTATATATTAATAGTTGGTTTATATTTATACATTGATGATGCTGCTGCTGCTGATGATGATATAAAATCCAGTGTCCTCCGTGCCTCAATGGTCTTACCTGGTCGGCAATTGCAAAATCCACTAATAGCATCACAGTTGGCAAAATTCTTACACTGACATTGCTGTAAACATCCTAAACCAAACGATCCAGGTGGGCATGTCAATTCACATCTAGAAAAACAGACATTTTCATTAATGAAATGAAAATCTACGCATAGTGCAATTACCAATGAATTGGATCAAAAAAAGTATTACCCACGTTTATGGTTACTTTGTCCCTCAAAATATGGTCGATCGATCTGAAAATATTTTTATCTTCGGATTGGTGAGGTAAGTTTAAAATTGGTACCATTGCATTGCCCATTTCGTGCCTATCTATTTTAATTACTAGATACGACTATAGAAATTAATGCCGATTCGGACTGTTGTAAATATTGAAATTTCAGTGATGAACTTTGTCTGCAGTAAACCAAGGACCGATTTACTTTAGGTGGGCGATTGTACCTCAATAAAATGGGGTCTATCGAGTAACCGTAAATAAAAGTATTTCATTTTTGACATTAAGGGAATTTGGAAAGCATTACCTGAAAGGTTCAACAGTCACATCTTTGAGGCAGACTAATTATAGTGGAATACGATATTTTAAACACCTATCCTTATCGACAACTACTGAACCGATCAGAATTCATCTTTCAAAAAAAAAGAATAGTGGTATACTTTGATAAACAGTAGACACAAAAAACAATAATTGAAGATCGTGTTTACGTTTAATGTGAGTAAAGATAATTCACAAGAAAACAAATATGAAATATTACTTACTTAACTCCCCTTGTGCCGGGTGGACATTTACAGACCCCTGTCACGTGATCACATGTCGCACCAGTACAATCACATATCTTTGAACATTTTGGACCAAAATATGGTACGGGACATTCTTTGTCACATGATCTTCCATTCCACCCATCTTTACACAAACACTCGCCCGTTCCACCATGACAGGATTCGGTGTTAGACCATATACATCCACACAAATAGTTGCAGCCTGCACCATATCGTTCTCTTGAACAAACTAAAGTTAAGAATGAAATGGAATGAAGTTTAATACAATATCTCAAAAAACAAATCGTCATTTGTCTTCTCATTGGTACCCAAGCAATGGCTGGTGGGAGAATTCGTCAGGGCAGTAGATATGCACACCAATGTGTTCACAGTAGACCTCAGTTTTTGTTCTCTTCCGTAAGACACATTCCATATCCGACTAAAATGAAATAAGAATAGGTCCCCATTTTGCTTTGCTACTGAAGACCCACTCTTTGTTTAAAGAATCTAAAGATTCGATGGAATAAGCAGACAGTTTATCCAAAACGGTTTCATCTTGTTCAAGGTCTTGAAAAAGTCTTTAACACAAATATCATACTATAAACACAAAAACATAGTTTGGAACACACTTTTACTACATCAATGTTATCAAGAAAGCGATGATGGATATAATATAAAGAAGTTTTATATACATACAAGAGTAAGAACTAATAAACCTGCGTACATTATAATACCTATCATCATTTTCGTGATGACATTGAGAGAATTCTCAACGAAATGTTGCTTTAATGAAAACAGTAACTGTATATTATGTTTTTGTGTTTATTATTTGTGTCAATTGCTTAATGCCGCTCAAAGAATAAAAGACTATAATGCTGTTTTTAATAAATGACTCCTCTTTTAAAATCTCTTAAAGTTATAAAAAATATCTCTAGTTGGTGCTTTATCACATGGTATATTAAACAATTATGTGTCAGATAACATGTTGGGGTATAAATTACTTGCTTTGAATGATAGGAAATAAATCGAATCCCATCCCTATATACAGTGTGGAGACAAAAGTTTATAATAGGCGATAACAATGGGATAACCCTTTCTAGTATGTACAACTTACTTCTATTTTGACATTTGTCACCATTATAGCCGGTAGGACATAAACATTGACCATTTACTGGTGAACAATTAGCATTACTACCACAATCACATTTACTTCTACAGTTTTTACCATAATAACCCTGCATACACTGTATATCACAACTGGAATAAAACAATTTTACAATAATAACCTTGTACACATTATATATCATAACTGGCATAAAACTATTTTACCACAATAACAAGTACACATTGTATATCACAACGGGAATAAACAATTCTTACCAATGAAAACCCTATCCACATAGTATATTACCACTTGCATTAGTAACCCTGTATAGATTGTATATCACAAGGGAAATAATAACCCTGTACACATTGTATATCACAACTGAAATAATAACCCTGTAAAACATTGTATATTACAACTGAAATAATAACCCTGTACTCGTAGTATATCACAACTGGAATAATAACCCTGTACATATTGTATATTACAAGTGGAATAAAACAACTGTATCCTAATATACGTTATACCCATTTATTAATACACATCCGTGTATAATCATATAAGACTCAATATAGCAATTCACCTTGTTCCGTAATAACCTGCTGAACAATCACAAGTTCCATTAAACCTATCACAACTATCAATATTATTACTGCATGGGCATCTTACTCTACAATCTTCACCGTAATATCCTTTACCACATGGTACATTACACATTTTACCCTGCAATATACAAACATTTTAAATGGAATTAAATGAAATGAAAAGGGCAGTGCCGGACTGGGCCCACCATTAAAAAAGTGGGCCTTAGCCTATAAAGTAAAAAAGAAGAAACAGAAAAGAGAAAGAAAAAAGAAAAGAGAAAGAAAGTAGAGGGGGGGGGGAGAAAGGAGGGCGAGGGCATGACACACTCATTCTGTTATCTAATTGTATTAGGAAATCAAAAATTTGCCTTCTGCTTTGGTCTGAAATGCTTGGAAAATGGGTTTGCGGTTGTCAATTTTCAAAATTTTCATGGGAGGACACTCGCCAGACCCACTCGGTCGGTCATGCGCCTTGGTCGACTCGTGACACGCCTTTGGCGCATACTTGTGTGGGCCTTGGTCAATGATCTAACAGGTGGGCCTTTCGCCCACCAGTCAGGCACTGGAAAAGGGGGTTAACTTCAAACCGTTTTGCCCCACCTTGCGCAAGCAAAGCACTATAAAGGACATTTTGCTAGAACAGTTATGTTTACTAAGACCTACACTTATTTCGATTTCCAACTGTCAAGATTTCTTTTATGTTCACAATGTGTAAACAGGACCCCGGTTCTTCGTCCAAGCAGAACGACTAGGCGTTTTTTCATTGCCAGACCCCCCCCCCCCTCCTACATCACGGAGCCAACCTATGGAACTTTCTCTGATATCCCCAAAATGTAGTTAGGTTCTTAATATGTTACATAATAATGGGTAATGGCAACTACAATTTAATATCAATAATGCAAAATATAAGGCCTGTAGGATGGAAACGAAGTGTGCAGATTCTTTTACTAAACTAACAGACCGAGTACCGACTGTATTTCCGATCCGAATGCTGCTAAGGGTGTCAGTGTGTTGTTTTTTTTTTTACAAAATTGTGTATGAATAAATATGCATTTTAAGTGATTCTGAGGAGTTTTTATCAAAAATTAAAAGAAGTTCAATTGTTATTTGAAGGCCCATGACTGGTTCTACAATATTTTTTTTTTTTTGCGAAGAATAAGTTCTTAATTTCTAAATCATCAATAAAATGATATCCAATATTTAAGACAAAAAAAACCCCAGTTTACCATTGGTACACGAATCGTGTACCATTATGCGTTTCAGTGCCATTTGTAACAAGGGACTCGAAGAACGAGGCTAGACATATTCCACAAGTCATGTCATATGTGGAGAGCATGCGCAGAAAAACTATCGATCTAGACTGGAATAACCAGGCGCTAGAGATTGTCATTCGATTGAGACTTCTAGCATATTTCTACGAACCGATCTGATTAAAAAACAGATCTATGTTTTGTTTCGTTTTTTTTTATCTATACTTTCCATGGCCTACACTACATGAAGATCTGACAAATTGTTGCGATTGGTCGTGTTAGAGATCAAACGAGCGCCTTTTGACCCTATAACCTAAACATTGATTAATCGATCAGCGTTGACGTTTCCAGTGGTTTACCCACAGTTCCGTGCATCAAAAGGCCTAGAACTCGTCGTAACAGACCGTTTCATTGGCTTATCCCTCACCTCATCCAGAACATGTCAATGATAACAACTCTTCCAAAGAACATAACAAAAACAATCGAAACTGGCAAAGTCATTTAGCCTACAGTGACAGGCAGTGGTAGTATTAGATTTGAAAAGCGAGCCCGGTTCACGTCACGAGTTATATTTTCTGCTCTGTAAATACAAAAACTATTTTGCAAAAGACGATCTGATTTGTAACATAATTTGAGCCATTGCATGCATTGCAGAATCGGTATCAGAATTAACATGAACACCAAGCTACATGGGCCTTTCAGTTACAATTGGACAGGTAGTATCAGATGTTCCTAGACGATTAAGCATACCCTGCAGTGTGCACAATACTTATTGAAATTCTCATAAAATCAAAACTGTCTAAAGTATTAGTAACGTATAAATTTAACGAGAATTCGCGTAGGTATCCACATACAACTTTTTTTATTTTTAACACTTACAGTCCAGCCTTTCGTACAGTAACACTGTCCTGTAATACTATCACAAGACGCGCCATTTTGACATCTGCAATCTTGGGAGCACCCACTGCCATGTGTATTTGGTGGACATGCTTGTTCACATCTTTAAAATAAACAAATTAATAAACGCCAAAATAAATGTTTTGGGAATAAGAAAGCAAACAATAATAAATTAAGAGTGTTCATTTTAGAGGGCTTTGTTTGTTTTAATAATTTGTATTGGGTCTTAATTAGATGAAATGTTGATTGGTTACAGAACTAATTTCTTTAATTTCAAATTCTCACCATAAATTTTCAGGAGAATAAAATGTTATACAGAATATACTTACAACGGTCCCGTATATCCTGACGGACAATGACAAGCGCCGTTCACGTGATCACAGGTGGCACCATTGTGACATGCGCAATGATATTGACAGTTTCGACCATAGGTACCTGCCGGACATGTTGTTTGACATCTTTCACCGGTATAACCTAGAAATAGAGAATATTGAATGGTTGCAATACATTCATTGATGCATAATAGAATGAAATCAGAAGTAAGGAATTTATAGGTAACCTACCCAAGCTCGGTGCGGGTCTGTCCAGGTTGTGTCGATGGCCTTACTGGAAAATCTACCCTCCTACACGACATTTTCCTATAGCCTACTAGGTACCCATTTTGATATTTCTTGTAAGACCACACAAATTTTGGAAGACCATGGGTCTGCCTGGACCTTTTAGATCTCACCCACCCACACACAACCCCTCTTCAAGATAAACGGGGCTTTCTGGAGTAGGCTATATTCTGATGTTAAGCGTGTGACAATATAACCAATTCATCCAAAATGATTTAAATCCACGTGAGACTAATATAACTTCTATTAACTTATTGACGCCCAAACCTACTCACAGGCTCCTTTTCAATACCCTTTAAAGTGTGAATAATATGTGAATTATTTGTTATTTTTAGATACAAAATAGAAGCATAAATACCTGGAGCACATACACAGTAACCTGATGTTATATCACATACACCGTTGCCATTACAATCACATAATTCTTTACAATTCTCACCCCACGTACCATTTTTACAGTCTGTAAAATAATAATGATAATGTACATTTCTAACAATCTTTAGTAGAACGATATACTATTATCAATTGAAATTCCATTTACCGTGTTTACACTATAAAGCAATTCAGAAACACGACGAAAGTGAACATCCAAAATTATAGGAGGAGGTACTGTCTTTTATATAAGAGAAAATCTAATAATTTCATTAATATGAACGTCATAAATAAGAGAGTGGCGTGGTATTTGATGTTCTTGAATGACTAGACCTACATGATCTCCTACACGACATTTTGTTATAGCCAAATGAAACAAAATTTGTCATCACAGATTACATATCACATTGTTCACCATTATATACATATTATAACTGCATAGATGGGCCTGTTTTGAAGCGTTTTACTCCATCGTGTGTTTTCGTGATCTTGCTTGCTTTAATACCATCGAAATCCAAGAATACACAATGAAAGGCACGACATATCATGGTCTTTTACCAATGCCTTGTTTTACGGTCTTATTTACAGAAACTTTATCTTAGCTAAATATGTATGTAGTTTTTTCGGGACATTTGTAAAAGAAAAAAACACATTGATGGAGGTATAATAAATATAAAAGGTACGGGTGGACTAGGTGAACCAGGTACCAAACACGACCTCATCGTAGACATCTTGGATTTATGGCGTCTGTCACTTTATGCGCAATTGTCTAAGAAACAAGCATGCCAAGTTTCATGTCGGTTCGTGAAATACCAAATCATCTTTATGTCGAAGATCGCCGCCCAAAGAAGAAGAAAATAAGTTGAAGAGTGTTTTAGGCCCAGTTCTGAGTTTTGGTCATAATATTTTATTCTTTTTAGATAAACTATATGTTATTTAATACTTTAATCTGTGGGGGGTTGGGATGGCCTAGTGGTCTAGAGTGCCGCGCTTCGACCTCTAGCTGGCCGGTCACCTCTGGCTTGCGGCTGTGGTTTCGAGCCCTGGTGTGAGCGTATGTGGCATGGAGATAGGGGCGCCTTCTCAACCTCGTGGGTTTCCTCCGGGCACTCCGGTTTCCTCCCACGGCTAAAGACCCCTACGCGCAAGCGAATTATTGAAATAAAATTGAAATCATATGTTAGTCCCAAAATGACCTAGTTTGTGTCGAGTGGACGTTAAACCCCATTTCTCTCTCTCTTTAATCTGTAAAATGACATGTACAATAACTTACTGGATGTACAAGCAGGGCCTCGCCAACCTGCATGACAGTGGCATACATTGGGTGAGACACATGAACCATGACTGCAGGCTGGATTACATACAGCTAATTTTTTAAATAAAAAGAAATATTATTATGATTTTAAGGAAATTTTTTGCAGTAAAATAGTCAAATAATACTTTGACTGAAAAGCTATTTCACAAGTTCTATACGAAGACGGTCGCCTATTTGATCATTTCTGTTTTGGGATTAAGATGTCACCAGCTTCAAGGAAAATGAGCAAAGTAATACCAGATCATATCAAGCTTGTAGCATACACACATAATATGACAGGTATATCGATTTCAAGAGATGCATTCTTTTAAACAAACGGGTAACAGGGTGGGGTGGAGGCGTCCTTTAAAGTTATTTGGATAATATATTCAACTTACGGGCACACTCGTTTGAAACACTTGCATAACCTGAACAGCATTCTGCTACTTTATCAAACTGTTGTACATATATTTGTCTATACGCTTTTCTATATGTTGTACTGAAATATGAATAATTTATATATCTTTAAAATTGTGATTATTAGCTTCAGAGTCCATTCGACATAAACTGTGTCATTTCGGGACTAACACCTGTTTCAATTTTATTTCAATAATACACTTGCGCGTAGGAGTCTTTAGAAGTGGGTGGAACTGGAGGACTCGAAAAATCCCACGAAGTTGGACAGGCGACCATACTCCTTGTCACGTACAACCGGGGAATCGAAACCACGCCAGATGACTCAATGACAGACCGTGTGATACAGCGCGCACTTGCATACCATTCTTTTGAATTTCTTCTGTAGTCAATCTCCGAGAAAGAATTATGATTCGAGAGGGTGAGCTGAGTGGACTTACAAAGAAACCATGCAAGGAAGGTGTAGAAAACTGTTGAACTTTGGTTAGAAATATAAAACAATGTATTATACTTACTAACATCTTTCACATCTTATACTTTGCCAACACCAGTAATGTGTACATTGTTTATCTGGTATCTCTACAGTAATCTGTTTACTTACTGTTTTACTAAAATATATAACGTTAATATGGAATTTCTAATCAAAAGATTTACGTTGAAGTTTCGAACTCAACACATATAATTTGCCCCGATCCTCGAATCGGACATGCATGCAATTATTGAGCAATGGCGAGTGGTGGTAAATATAACGCATAGCGTGTGTACCACCTCGTGTTGTAAGTGTGATTTATCATATTATTTGGACCTGGTTCTTGTGCTATTCCGAGGCAGGATGCCCACCTTTCCACACTCTGTGCCTCTTTCCAATATGACTTGATATTGGTGTGTATTTCGATGGGATGGGACGAAAAAAATGTCCCGTGTACACATTGACGTGCACGTAATAGGTCCCTTGACAGTTGGGCAAAATTTCTCTTATAGCATACTGTATTGCGTATGCTGTCACTCAATTTTTCAGTATTCGTTCATTTGATTTTGATTCCTGACAATACAAACAACCTTTATCTCTTACCTTACAAATGTATAACATACATGAGCATCATCCACACTGTATGTTCCATATGTACATACAGGTAAGATTATAAATAAGGTTACGGTATATAGCCACATAGTTCTGAAACAAACATAGCAAACAGTGTATAATAATAAATGACGTTTCCCCTGGCCGAGTGAGCATCTCTGTTGGTGTTCCACAGGGATATGTAATAGATTCTCTGTTATTCGTAATAGTGTAAATGATATAGTGATACGCCATGAAGGACTTTTTGCCGGCGTAGTCGCGTTTCTGCATTCTTTACGGGATATTAACTACCAATGGTTTTTCGTCCTATCCGAACGACTAGACGCTTTTTCACCTGCCCCCCCCCCCCACACACACACACACATTCCCGCTCAAGGGGAAAATCATTTATAAATCAACAGAAAGCTCGAACCAAATGCCCCAGGGTTACTGAGCCAGCGCCATACTCTCTGGCAAAAAAAAATCACATTGAGTGTAATTACTCAACCCACTCAGTTCAACCGACATTACGTATGAACCCGGTACAAATTAAATGAGTAAACGAACATAAATTCTTAAGTTGGTCGTTACTCTTAGTGATGCAGAGATTTTGTTCGTTTTCGAAAAGACACTGACGTTGAAATAATAGTGCATAAAATTATATAAATATCTTGCTTCGTCATATCTGTGTGATATCCACTATACTCCGGCATTGTTTTAATCAAATTGGAATTGTTTTAACTCTCTTCAGGGGAAATCACTCCTTTAAGCAACTAATAACTCGAACCTTTAAATCAATTGATGGGTTCCATAATCATACATTTAATTATGGGGCTTCCCAGGGAAATAAAAATAATATACAGTACTGCGGACATTTTTTTAAAAAATATCGTACTTGTATCATTACCATATCACATGTTTGACAACCCCATTCCAAATTGTCGGTCCATAGTTCAAATAATGTGAATAGAGTACAAGTTTAAAACATAAATTCAAATTATCTTTTGCCGGACACACCACACTCACCTCTGTTTACTTCTTAGTCCGGCTAAAGATAATTTGACATTCTTTTATAAAAAAAACTCGTAGACCTACTATGCTAACATCATAGAAGCAGTAGACCTGCAAAATGGGGCTAAGTTGTTAAACATCCTTTTGGTATGAATTGTGATATGTGAATAATGTATAGGTGCAATACTTTTTAATTACTCTACTTTAAATGGTGCGGGCCCGTATCTACAGGGGGGCGCGGGGGGGCATGGCCCCCCCGCGTGAAATGCTCGCCCCCCCGCTCAGAAATTGCTAACAATCATTAAAGTATACACAGTTCCTTATATTAACCTAAAAAAGCTATTTTTTTTTTGTTTGAACACTTATTTTAAAATGCTTATTAGACGTCTAGGTAACTACATAGCATGATGATAACAACAGTCTGTTAGAATGACCTTTCCGAAAATTTCCTCAAAATGTTTGCCCCCCTACCGAAAGGTAATGCCCCCCCGCTTAATGGTGTCTAGATACGGGCCTGAAATGGTGTACTGGGTTTTTCTGGGCCACCCGACGATTTATTATAACAATTAGTTGTCTAGTAAATAACATATTACCATGCATCACCTGACATACTAAACACATAGATATACTGGTTTTATCTCTTACTCATGTGCTTGAAAAAAAACACTTTAGAATACAAAAATCAAGTCTATGATATGTATCCTGTTTGAATGTCGTAACACATGTGAACATTATGATGGCAGATGACTTGGGCGGATATAAAACGTAAGGTCTGTGTAGTAGGGGGATACGAAAAAGATTATACCAAAGAAGTCGACAGTCAGCAGGCCGTCTAGCGTACGTAACTAACGTACGAAAATTAAATGGAAGCTTCCTTTTTTTTCGCACGTATACACTGAATGGCCATTTTGCGCAGTAATCCCAGCCCGAATTTGGCTATTTTTTTAAAATTGCGTTAAAGTTTTAAATTTTTGTTTAGAACGGAAATAAATTAACTGTTAGTCAATCCCCACGCTAAAAACATCAACAGAATTGATTGTGTATATCTGAAATAGACACGACCGAAGCACAAAATAGTGCCAATATGCCGACGTCAAATCTAAATTTGTAATGTTATTTTTGTGAAAAATCATTGGAAGATGCGATAAGACGTTATGGCTGTACGGATTATATAGTCCTAAAGGCTTCAAGAAGGCTATTGTTTACAGTGTAGCATTGTGTTGACACTCGTTTGTTGACGTGACCTCATAACCTGTCGCGTTTAGATAACGTCATATGGATATCGTGGCTATTCACTGTGTCAGAGTCACTTCTCTGCAGGTAGGGTGATTATGTCGTTCAGATTGGCCGTCTAGCTGTCCCCCATAGTAATCGTTGGGTTAACAAAAGACCCGGGCTATTGAATCCTACTTGTTATGGATTCATGATATAACTCTGTTGGTAGGGCCATTGACTGCCGTGGGCCATGCAATTTGGGTGGTAGGTCAAGGGTTAGTTCATGTTAAGGTGTTTTAAATGAAGGCACGGTGACATGTCATTCTACTAGTCTACTGTCAGCTGTTCTGTTAAAGTTAATGTCAGTTGAGATACCCGATGACAACACTTGTCGTTATAAACTATGTAGTTTGTTTTTACAAGGTTAATGGTTGTCATACATACAAAGAACAAAAAAATACAATATACTATACATTGTATTTACTTAATTCACGAATGAGCGTGCTTGTATTCCCTAGACATCTTTGTTAGGTCAGTCATGACAGTTAAACATCTAATTTGATTAATGGAACTTTAAAAAATTACATGCATATTTTATTTCCATTCGCCGAAAAGATGCCATCATTATCAAAGAATTCAAAAATTAGAAATTTACAATGGTTGTTTTTTTTTTTGTTCAAAGTACAATTTTGCATTTAGCCTGCGACTTCACCAAAGGCATCCCGATTTCCAGAGGCGAGCATTATCGGTATTGACTGGACGTTTGCATCAAAAGAAGTACAACGCTCCAGAAGTTGAAAGTAGCAAGCAAACTCGCAACTAATTGAGTTTTGGGATTCTTCATGGTTCATCTACTGTGTTCTTTCATAAAAGTATAGCAGACTAATATTAAATTGGATTAATTAAGCCTTCTAAATGCACGCAAATACATTTTGACACATTTAACTTTAAAAATTGTCAAAGAATTCAAATTAGGAATTAACAAAGGATTTTTTTGTTCAATGTACAATTCTGCATAGCCTACGATTCCACCAAAGGCATCTCGATTTCCAAAGGCGAGCGTTATCGGTATTGACTAAACGTTTGAGGGAAAAGAAGTACAACGCTTCCGGAGTTGAAAGGTATATTATTATAGCAAGCCAACTCACAACTAATTCAGTTTTGGGGTTCTCCATGGTTCATCTACTCTACTCTTTCATGAAAGTGCCTGTTAGTCACAGAAATTGCAGACTAAAAGAGCTATAGAACGGGCATGTGATTTATTCAGAAGGAAAATCTACAATTTGCTAAACCCGACTCGTATTGCGACACGTTATTGCAATTTGTGTTCTTGGTTGCCTCTGCTGCAGCAGTTACCGGTAAAAGGGTGTTAGTATATTTCTCGACTCATTAATGAAGAGATAATGTTTCATCTAGCACATTAAATAAACCTGTTTTTTGACAGAGTAGACAACATATGATTAATCTACGTTGATCTTGTGACAGCTTACTCATAGCAAAAGATTACTGCTGACTGTCATGTGTTTTAATGCAATACGTATATTTTGAGAGAACAAGTACGTAATTTGTTTATCTGAGATTCGCCATTAACAAAAGTGTCCACTGTATTCCGTTGTTAACTAATTGATGGAGGTCGGAAATAAAGTGTGACCCAGTGTTAAATAGAAGCGAATATTCCCCCTGTTTATTTTCTTTAAGGTCAAATTTCAAACCAATATGAAATGACACACCATTTTGATACAATACTATCGAACACGTATTTAGATTGTAATGTATATGTATTTACAAACACCACACGATGGAAGAAAAAGGAACATTTCACCAACTCCGTTATGTATATTGGGGATTTTTGTCCTGATTTTGAGAAAAGATCTTAGCACCACCGTCTATCGTCTAATTGTTTTGAAACTTAGATGAAGAATCCTATTTAATTTCACTTTATTGCACTTTGCGAATGTTCAAGCGGCGAAATTTATCTTTTCTGTACGGAATTTATATCCATCCTTTGAATTAGTGAAACGAAGATGCCTACTGAATTTACGGAATAATTTCTGTTCTTTAAGTTAGAGTTTAAAATAACTTAGTTTTGAGCAACCGGCCCCAGATGATTACAATGGAAATAGTTAGTGAGAAATTGAAAGCATTTCAACATAATTACCTGCAATGTTTAAAATAAATTATAATAGTATATGACTATTTATCTACAGAAATAAACTATAACATTATCAAGTTTTCTGTGTTCGTCGCATTTTTTCTGATCTTATGGGGTTTGAACTGATATCCTCTCATAGTCCGATATAACAACCCTTTCTCTTCCAGGAATTGTCAAAGACCTGAAACCCGTCGGTGTGGCTGTCACTGCTCCCTATTTCAGTCAGTAACAATAACCATTTTTCTTTTATTTGTGTCAATTCCGATTATTGGAAATCATTGTTAAACTTGTAATGTGTTTAATCAACTGCATAACTTGTCATTTAAAGACTTGCGTTTTTCAGCCAACAAGATCTTTTTATGAGCGAAGTAGGGGTGTAAAACTGATACTTGCTTTGGAAATGTTCTGCTCCGACAGCTAATGGAGACCGACATACGCAATACAGTGTGTTATACGGGGAAATTTGAACTCCTGATTAGCAAGCCAACACCTTACTCAATGAGCCACCGTGGCCCCCCATTTGCTTTGGATTACCAAACTTCCAACTTCTCAAATGTACAGGGTTATTGTGGTGGATGTATGGAGGGAACGTAAGAAGACATTGTACTTTCTGACTCAAACCCCGCAGGCCCACATAGTCTAACTATCATAATCAGAGATCGATTCAGTTGATTTATACTATGCTAAATGTTTGAAATACAAGACCATGTGTTGTAGAAAGAAAATGTACTCACAGAATAACATTATTTTAACAGCTAAAATGGTACCAAAATTACACAATATAAGATAAAATAATTAAAACAAATTTGCTTACACTTTATAGCTATACAAATTGATTCTCTTCTTCAATAAACATGACGTAATAAGAAGAATCTTTCTACATAATGTGACCAAAAAAATGAGCAGGGTTTTTATACCAATATTTAAAAATACATGTTTAATATATGCAGTACACATACACTTATATAATACCGCAGTTGTTAAAATCATTGTTAACAACTTGATATTATTCAGCAGACATTCATAACGCACAATAAACTTACCCATTGCATAATGTTTTATACAATGCCAAACTATTTTTACCTATTGGAAATTTTACAACTAAAAGAGAGGGTTGGTATCAGGTATTTTTGAGGAAATTTAGATCAAATAAAATAATTCATGTTGTTTAAAGACGAATTATGTAAGAGCTGGTCTATCTTGCTGTAGTAGTTCAAAACAATATTATACTGAGAAATTAATATATATTGAGAAATGAATATGAATATATATTGAGAAATGAATATGAATATATATTGAGAAATGAATATATATTGAAAAATGAATATGTTCAACATTTCATTCAAATATCTATATTCTGGTCGAAGTCATGGCTGTTTGAAGATGTATCATAGATCGTGTATTATCGCACCAGAGGTACTGGACAAATGAGACTATGTCTCAGTCATCCATTTCATCGTTAAAGTTTGAAATATCGGCTATACGATTGTCCAAAGAGGAGATTATAGGCTTGTCATCTGACCTAATGTTCTAATTATAATATATATGAGATTTGAAGCCTGACAAAAGACTTAATGCATCTTTGACTGATTGACGGAGAAGAAAGTGCTATAGTGTAGATCGTTCATTAAGATAGCAACGGCACTTGACAATCGAGACTTGGCCAAGATTGTCCATTTACATCTCGGCCACCCGATGGTCTAGAGAGTTGATTACAGGCTTGTTATGTTAACCAATATCTTAATAATAATTTACAAACAAATTGTGCATACAGTCTAGTTTTATCCACAAATGCATGTAACATGGTAATAAGATTAAACCATGGCTAAGTATTTATATTATACTAGTTATTTACCCCCGTATTTGATAATCTCGCTTACCAACATGAACGTAATAAGACGAAAGGCACCTGTGATTTTAACATGCAAAATGTTTAAAGGGGTCAGTTAATAACTCAACATGGTAATAAGATTAAACCATGGCTAAGTATTTATATTATACTAGTTATTTACCCCCGTATTTGATAATCTCGCTTACCAACATGAACGTAATAAGACTAAAGGCACCTGTGATTTTAACATGCAAAATGTAACAGCACAGTTAAATCTCGTCCAATCGAAAATTATATTTTTTACCAACCGACCAAAGAGATCAAAAGCTTAAGACGCCACTTTAAAATCTTATATATTAAAAACTCTTTTACCTTTTTTAAAACCTAAACTGTGCCTTTTATAGTGATTTCTCTTATATAAAGGCCTATAGATTTTGATAAATACATTTCCCTCAATCAACTTTCTAAAAATAGGGACCACGGAAACACAATTTAGTATAACCCACATTATACGGCAGAATGTAAATTGATCCGAACCCAGTGAAGCGTATATATATACATGTATAAAAAATAGAAAAATACGTCCAGGTAAAAAACTCTCCACTTTACTTCATTCTTAAATTATATAAGCTAGCTGTCTGCCCTCTATAGGCGTCTTCAGATATTAATAATGTATACAAAATATTGCAAATACGATACATATATATATACATTCTTCAAACAATAGATTTCCATGACAATGGATTATAAATAATATTAAGTAACATACAACAAAAGGTTAAAAGTATATAATACATAACATGACATTAAACTACATAATCTTCCTGGTTAATTAGACAATAGAACCATACAGAAGTGAAGAGATTAAAAAAATGTCAATAGATTGGTGCAAATCTGCTATATGGCCGAGATTAGTTTTCCAAATGAGGAAGACGTCGTCTAAATATCTTTTAAAATTTTATATATATTCAATAACAAAATATATTTTATTTTGAAAGTGACATGTCTGAATCACAAAACCTCACATAAAAATAGCGAATCCCAAGAGACGTTTTCTGCTGCTTTCTGTTAGTCTGTAGAAACGTTTTCACATTAGCTTAGGGATTCTTTTGGGGGTAGGTTAAGAATGGAGAAAACGCTTTAGTTGGGATTCATGTATAATGCTTTTTAGATTGATAGATTGTCACCAATAAAGTTTTTGGGGGCTTGTAGAGGTGTCGTATCCAGGTGACAACGCCCCCCACCCACCACACACACCGATATCTAATTTTTCGGCCGAATGACGTAAGCAAATTTTTTAGTGGATATAAAAGGAAAATTATTCCATCCCGCAAAATTAAGTGGCCGAAGTCCGAGACCGTTACGGGAGATGCAGAGGTTTAAAATAGGCTATGTCTGTTTCAGAACGTTCGACCTGCAAGGCGCCGCCCCTGTATTTTACGGGCAAATATAATACGACCCCCTACTCTAGTTACTTTAGTAACGGATTCTCATGGGCTCTGGCCTCTCTATCCGTTACTGCCTAATCCTTAACACAACTAATATGAAAACAAGGCTTTTCATTCACGACAACATTTCATATTTTGAATATTCGCTAAGCACAGGCCACGGAACCTGTGACCTTCGGTCTGCACTGCCGTAAGTTCCATAAGGACGGATCAATCCAAACGAATCGTGTTTGTGTTTTGGGATCGCGTTGGATTATTATAAATTTGTGTCAGAAATGATTCTTTTTGGTGACTCGCGATGAAAGAGAGTAGGTAAGGATTCCAAAATAGCAATAGAACCGAAATAGGGCGGGTGGGGGGTTCATATTAGTTGTTTTATAGGATATGGTCGTTACAGACAGAGGAAATATTTTGATAAGAATCTGTTACTAAAGTAACTACCCCCCCCCCCCGCCCCCCCGTCAAGAAAATTCGGCCCGTATTCCCGTGCTTTTGGACACTATGTATTCAGCGAGCGTACGATGAGTTTGTTATTACGTCCCAACCATCTATTCGTTCTATACGTCGAATTTGTTTAAACTACGGATGTGAAATTTTTGAATGAGAAATTTTTGAATGAATATGAATATTTCTCTCAAGACACGGAACTCGGCGGGACTAACAAAACTGTCTTTTCGCACGCATTCTACGTAATTGTCCTGAGATGACTTGCCACTTTGTATTCATGGTTCTAGAGGTATCAAATAACTTGTCATTTCAGAACAGTAGATGATTCTATATTTGGACAAACATGTGATATGTAACGGCTACCGTGACCTTGGTGTTAACCTGAAAAATAAACCTGCCACAAAGACTGTCAATCATGTGGAACGGAGGTAGAAATCCATTACACCAAGCAAATTAATGGATATTTATTTCTCTTGAATGCCTTTTGTTATCTTTCATCCCATAAACTCGAGAGACCTATACATTTTTATTAAATCAATCAATGAAGCCCATCTTGAAATAGACTTATTCTATAAAGATTGAAAATAAATAACATCCAAGTACAAATACGGATAAGACACATTAGATGTTTTCCCTGGATTTTTATATATAAGAATGGTTTAAAAGGGTCAGTTAATAACTGAACTTTGCAACAATAACACTTGGTCTAACTTTAGTATTTTATTAACGTATTAGGGCATTGCTTATCCAATAAATAAATTCAAATTTGTTTTTCAGTTCCGAGTGACTGTGTAATGTGATCTGAATTGACCTATTGAATAAATTTTAAGGTTCTCTAATCCCTGTTCAAATTCCTGCAAAGTCTAGCCATTGCTTAAAATGACAAAGGTTATTCTAACAGAAAAAAGGCAACGCCATTCTCACTAACTTCACATCACATTCAGGTCCGAACGTGGTACGATTTCAACCCCGCTTTCACCAGACATGTCGTGATTAACACAATAGGATTATACATAGATATAATACCCTTCTGTTCTCACATAATAAGTACAGATTATCGATAAATCGTACATATAACTTGATATTTCAGATCAATAACTACTAGTACTATACTTTCTTGTCAATGAATCGTCAGACAGTGGAACCTTCCTGTCATTGAACCACTGCTGGACAACGGATACTTCCTGCCAATGAACCGCCGGGCTATTTAACAACAGGCGATCCTCGCGACTACTCAAGCTTCCGAGAAATAACCTACCAGAAGATAAACTACAACGAAAACTATATTGTTGGTTTGGGGTGTTTTTATTACTAGTTTTTAAAATTCACGATACTTTCTGTTCATATTACCAAAATAGTATTTTCTTTATAAAATAAAACTATGATTAATTGTCAAACTTTATTATCCATAATAAAACGTGCCCTTGCCTATATGTCAACAAAACGTAATTCATTCCATATTTATAAAACGCAAACCATGTCACATTAGCAGAAACGGACATAGAACTTATTTATAATGGATTAGAATTATTTACTGGAACTCAGGGGTCGTAAAATTGTATATTTTAAAAAGGAGTCATATTGATAAAACCCAAGTTCTACATCATGGAAGCTAAAATCTCACGGCTCAAAATTATATATAATCGTTGTCCGTTCAAACTCTTTATTTTCTATATCTCATAACTTTTATATTCTAATTTCATAAACATATATACGAAAATAGTGGACTTACCAATGTTACGTCTGCTATATAATCCCTGATATGCCTAAATGATTACAAGCCACTTGTTTATGTGTCTGTCCGTCAGATCCCGAAACAAGTGTGACCTATTTTTGGCTGTATTCTTGTCCTATATTTCACAGGTACGTCACATGTAATTATCACCACTGCACAATAATTACTGCTCGCTTCGTCTCCGCTAACAGTTCAACATAATATAATCAAATGAAATATATTCCCGAAAAACCTATAGTTTACATATGAGTTTAATAATACCTGTTCACGTACCAACAATGAAGGACAATATTTATGTCACCTGGTCAATCAACCGGATCAAAGAACGGTTTACAATAAGATGCTTTGTGAACTGAATGAACGTACTATTACGAAATTTCTAGATGTAGAAAGAGGGAAGTCACGGTTTCTATCCTCTTTAAAAATAAATTAACATCCCTTTTAATGTTTTTGTTTGTTATTTTACGAGTATGACCGTGTTGTGTTGTCAAATAAAATGGAATGTGATTTAATGCAAGGTTCCCTCAGCCGTGCGGTACGTTACAACAGGATTGTCTCTATTGAGTCCACGATCTGGTACATGCTGATGCGTTCGGGTACGTTCCGATACGATCAACACAATTCCTACGACTGGCCTCAATATTTTATGAGACCCGATAGGATCATCACGATTACTCCACGATTAAAACCACGATTTCAACAGCAGCACGAATCGTGATAGTGGTAACTTAGCATAACTTCTTACTTTTCTGCAGCGACACGACCACGGGACTTATAATAATCGGCATAAACCACGGCAACACTTTCCTTGTCAGGCCCACTGGCGCTATATGCCTGAAAAGTGGAACGCTTTTCCTTGCCAGCCAGACCCCCCCACCCCCCGCGCCTCCTCTGCAATACTGTACCATGAAGAAACCCAAACGGAAAATTCCCGAGGAAGCTCCTTGGTTAATTGACCCCATCAACTGAGTCGCCGTGGTCTGAACGATAGGTATATTGTTTGCGGGTAAGGGTGGGGTGCTACTAAATATTCAATTTCACATATAATACTAAGAATATAACCTTAATACTGGTCGTAACGGCGATGAAACTTTAAAAGTATTCATCATTTAATCCGTCGAGAATTTAGATTCCGTAATTTCTATTGCCCGAAGCAAATTTTTGTTCCATTGCGGGTTTTCTATTAATGCATTTAACAAAAAAGAACTACCGAACGTCAAAATGAATACAAAACTCTTAAACATATATCATGCAATAGCTAAATCTACCTATTGCAGGTCTTTCTTTACGCTTGCAATGTTATATAAGATATTAATTAGACATTAAATAACTTATCCAGACCATAATCAACTCTCGGTTTGAACGCTAGCCTATGATATTTACTGGAGTTGAAATCCGATATGCTGCTCAACTTTCATGATTGAATCATAAAATGGATAATCCTGACTATTTATTGTCGACCGCCTTTAGTAATGATAATCAAGGCTATGCCTAAAATTCAATCGCTAAAATCTCGATTCAGAGAGGATCAATTTCATTGAAATTTTCAGCAAATTCCCTTTACATTATGTAGTTTTCGGGACAAACATATGATTCGAATTGATTTCAACAATTCATTTGAAAGTAGAGGTTTTTAGCAGTGGGAGGAAGCCGGGGGCGGGTTGGACAGGTGACCCTACTCCCTCTCAGGTACAATCCGGGAAATCACGGTAATTGATTAAATAACAGACCTTATGATGCAACGCGCACGGGTACCCATGATGCCACCCTCCCCAAACCTTGATAATAGTATTATTAATAAATTGAAACGTGCTGGTGATAATACCTAAGTTTATTTGTCATAATTGGAAAGATTAATTACATCCTTTCGTTTGTATATTTTAAACATCTGCAAATATTATGTCCGTCATAAAATCGTAGGATTAATTACTTCACCTTGTTTTATATTTTAAACGATCTCCAAATATTGTTTATAAAAAAACGGTATATATGTAATTATTAACTCACATACTTATAAATGAATTTTGTCAAATTGTAATCCAATATGTAATTCAATGTATTTGTAATATAAGGCTGTTACACTATTTGTATTGATGTATTTAGGTAATCTAACTTGCATATAATGCAATTTAAAGTAGCTGTAACTCAATATCATCCACAGTCTTTGACATTGAAAACACCACTTATTTGTCAATTTAAATCGACATTGATGTCGTGATCTTACTAGAAATGATAGGTTTCTGATATTCAAGTTTTAAGACAAAAATAACCATTTTACCATTGGGACACGAATCGTTTACCAGAATGCGATTCAGTGCCCTTTGTAACAAGGGACTCGAAGAACGAGGTTAGACATATTCCACAAGTCATATCAAACGGTTACGCCATAGTCTATCCGGGGAACATGCACAAGAAATACTACCCGTGAAGACTGGAATAACCAGACGCTAGAGATTGTCATTCGATTGATATTCCTCGCGTATTTCGCCGAACATAACTGATTTGAAATTAGAGTAAAAACGGAAAAGATTGAACGTAAATAAGTTTATATACATTTGTATTACATTATAATATGCGTTGCGACCCGATCGTGTAAATTTCTAGGTCCCAAATATTAGCGATTTAGCTCCTTCAAAACAATAAGCTAGCAATAAGCATTAAAAGCAATGGAATTTTACATACAGAAAGTAATTACACTTCACGAATCCTGATCATAATTTCATTCTGATATTATCAATATTAAATATAAGGTAAGATTGTTAAGAGCAGATTGACATTTTAGTGTCATTAACGTCATCATCAAACTTCATTATTCCTTTAGTTATTAAATATTTATTACTTGTAATTCGAGAAAAGCATGGTTGTACAGAGACTTCCGTAATCATCGCCTAGCTACCTGTAATGTTTATTTGACTAGATTTGGATATTGATATCGAAATTAGATCATGTTCAAAATTTAAGAATCTGCTAATCTATTGACAAGATATTAAGATTTTATTGATATTTTATAGATCCAGGTTACTTGCGTACAGTAGTAGACCAGGAATTAAATACCGGTTTCTATGACCTAGTGTTTGACAAACATTTTATATTTTTGAGCATATCTTATAAGCTGTCGAATAAAGACATTTTTACACACATTAATATATTCTGGTAGCAACGACCGCTACAACATCTAGATGTTGCTAGATTGGTCTGGCCTTCCCGAACTTCTAGCTACGCTGTGCCCCACGGAAACCTTGACCTTGAACAAACCTTGAACTTTGCAACTCGATTATCACAGGTAGAAATTCTAGCTCTAAATTCGCAAGACTTGGTATTTGCGATGATCGAGGAGTCTGATAGGCTCCCCATGGAGGCCATTACCTATTTGAAGTTAGCGCTGCAGGGTATTTATTACTTGATGGGTTTGATAAGATGCATGGGCTTAAAGGCGGATCAAGCCTTCTATTGAAGATGCAGGATATCCAACCAGGACAGTATATACATCTGGTTCCAGTGTCCTTACTTCCCTGGTGGTTTTAAATATGAGGGATCTTAAATCTTAACATTTACGTTTCTCAACTATGGATAATAAAGTATGTTTTGAAACTTATTCGACAAAATAAGGAATAGGTATGCCAAGTTTCTAAAGGATCTATTAAGAATTGTGACCTATAGCCGACATAAAGACACACACACACACAAACTTGGGCATGGCTCTGTCTGTCCCAGGGGGTCGGACGTGCACCAAAATAATAGAGGTCATCCTTAGAATATAAGGAATAAGTATTGAAATAGAAAACGGGTGTGGCTCTGCTCTTGGGTCGGGCATGTACATAAAAAAAATAGGGATCATCCTTAGAATATAAGGAATAAGTATTACAAGTTTTCAAGACGATCCATTAATAATTGTGGCTTGTGTGTGACACACGAACACACAAATAGAAAACGGGTGTGGTCCTGCTCCTGGGTCATCCTTAGGGTACAAGGAATAAGTATAAAAAGTTTCAAGAAAATCCATTAACACCCACACAGACAGACAGGGGCGACGGCATAATACATCCACATTATGAATGTGGACGTATACACAGGCCTTTAATTAAAAAGATTTTACATATCTTGCATTTTGTCATTCTCTATATGTTTGTATTTTATCATGTAGACTCCTATGTACATTTGAATTTTATATTGTTTCAATTTATGTTTTTGTAAAGAGCCTTTGTGCATTGCTTTGCAGTGGAAGATGAGCGCTGTATAAATATCGTATTAATAATAATAATAAAAATACTAAACTAAAAAAATTGCCATTATTCAACTATTAATAATAACGTTATGTTCCATAGTCTATTGAGATTCCTTTTCAATATAAAAGAAAACCAGACACGTGATCGTTTAAATATGAAAAAAAAAGTATCGCGAAGTTATAATTGATCGATAAATAGCCTCGATCATACCAGTCATAGTGTTTAGAGATATCGATCACTTTGTGTGTCTTGTTATAGATATATAGTTAACCGTTTTCCATGTATTCTTGGTCACATGAGACTGTCGCCATCGTTATCACTCCTCGAGTGACATAGGTAACGATAAATTATGCATACGATTGGACCAAACATGAGTTAACAACATACAAACGATATCTTCATTTACTGCAACATTTCATCAAAAAAGTAAGTACTCGATTTTGCTTTAATTTCCTTTCTTAAATGGTTGTGCCAATGCACGTGAGTCTGTCTGAAATTGGCGTGGAATCATTTTATAACAAATGAAGAATAACCCACCTTGTCATGTCCAAAGGGCAGGCTCAGAAAATCAACCCCTATATCGCATGTTTAAAGCAGTTAGAGATCTAACTTAATATGTTCCCTAATAGTCGAAACTAAAAACCCTAATTTGATTTAAATATTGACCCTTCTCAATCAATAGTAAGGTTGTTATTGTGTTACGAAAATATAGGACCATAATATCGAATAATTAAGACGCAATGAACGTTTTAAAACCAGTACATGAGTCGTGTTCTCTATGGTTTCGGATGCCGTTTGTAATGACCGTCAAAAACATTTCCTACTTATTAGTTATGGCGGATTCACAAACGCCAAAAAGTAATCAACAAAAACGTTTAGAATGGACTAAGCAAGCGTAAACGACAGTCGTTCATTAATTAAAAATAACAATATGTTTTGTTTTGTTTTCTTTAAATGTTGATATAAATCACTGGGGGAAGTATGCATTAACATTTGCTTTTAGACAAATGTTTCGTCTGAATTTTGAAAGTAAAATTCACATT
This sequence comes from Patella ulyssiponensis, assembly GCA_963678685.1. Taxonomy (NCBI): domain Eukaryota; kingdom Metazoa; phylum Mollusca; class Gastropoda; family Patellidae; genus Patella; species Patella ulyssiponensis. The sequence goes on along the minus strand of OY783229.1, from coordinate 46,835,233 downwards.
AATAATCATTGTTTTCCACGGGACAGAGTTATTGATGATAACGCGCCTTCTGGCCTGTTATGTATAATAAATTCTCTATCTTAACTCTGACATCAACAATCACTGTTAATATATTAAATTATCATTATAAAAAAAGACTTTAGGTAATTATAATAGAGTAAATTATTATCCGTCGATTTCTATAATCTTAGTTATGGATGTTTGAAAACCTCGTATAAATTACACCTCCTGCAGCCCACATGCGTCTATGAATAGTGATTTGTATTGTATATACATGTAGATCCTAAAATTGTTGCTTGGTGATGAACTACAGGTGAAATTTTGTCTAAAGGACCCAAATACCGGGAACCGCAACCATTTTCATGGGATCAAAATTTCAAACTTATTATGGATGCCGTAGAGGGCTACGCTAGATCATGGGCCAAGAGGGAAGATGTTATCATCGATACCCTCTCAGATTGGACTAAGTCTATTAGTCGTTTACTGAAACGAAGAACTTACATGCAACGTTTGTTAGTTGACACAAGGCCTAAATCTATTTTCAATGATGCCAGCATTGTTGAAAATCTCAACGCCTTACATGACAAGTATATCATTGTTCCAGCTGACAAAGCGTCCAATAACATAGTGTTTATATGTAAACGATACTATTATGACTGTCTGTTCAAAGAACTTGGTTTTGGGACATCAGTTGACAGTGCTACGTATAAACGTACTACACTTAGTAAGGATGAAATTATATCCAATCACAGATCTGTACTAACTTCATTTGGTACTCCATGTGGAGATACCTATACAGATCTGCCCTTGTTATATTGGATACCTAAACTACATAAAAATCCCTACAAGCAACGTTTTATAGCAGGTTCATTCCGTTGTTCCACAAAACCAATTTCTAAAGTATTGACATCTATATTAACGGCAGTTAAAGAAGGTATCCAAAAATACTGTGACAAAATATACTCTCGTAGTGGTATTAATCAGATGTGGATATTAAAAAATTCCAAAGAATTACTTGATGGTTTACAATCGAGATCACTTGCTTCAGTCTCCTCTATACAAACTTTTGACTTTTCTACATTGTACACGAAAATTCCCCATAGTAAATTAAAAGCTCGATTAAAAGACATTATTCACAGTGTCTTTTCATCAAAATCAGGAACTACTAGATATCAATATCTAGTTGTTAATTACAATTCCACATATTTTGTCAAGAACCATAGTGATTCAAAAAATAAATTCTCCGCCAACAAGATAATTCAGATGTTGGATTTTTTAATTGATAATATCTTTGTTGAATTTGGAGGGGAAATATATCAGCAAGTGGTAGGTATCCCCATGGGTACCAACTGTGCACCTTTGCTTGCTGATTTATTTCTCTATTCGTACGAAGCCGATTACATACAGGCACTCGTAAAAACTAATAAACGATTAGTCAGACATTTTAATTTCACTTATCGATATATCGATGATGTTCTATCACTGAACAATCCAAAATTTAGTGATTACATTGAATTCATATATCCTGATGAGCTCGAAATTAAAAACACTACTGACAGTGACAATCACGCTTCCTACTTGGATCTGCCTCTCGATTTTGACAATAGCCATAAACTTAGCGTTAAATTGTACGATAAACGTGGTGACTTTGACTTTCCGATCGTTAACTTTCCATTTATTAGTAGTAACATTCCAATATCACCAGCTTATGGAGTGTTTGTGTCTCAGCTAATACGTTACACGAGAGCTTGTTCCTTTTACTCTGATTTTTTAAATAGATCGAGGCATTTGTCATCGAGGCTTCAACTACAGGGATACTTGCGCACTAAACTCATTAAAACCTTTAAAAAGTTTTATGGACGTCATATTGACTTGATTGGTAAATATAACAGGTCTCTCTCGGCTATTATTCAAGATATATTTTATTGACTCGTAAAATATTATCTTCCTAATTATGTCTGTCTATTACATCGTTAACACTGTTCATCACGTGCATTTTGTATACCGATAGTCCATTGGCCAATCATGCTATTTCATTGAGATTTCGTCTAATAGTTTGGATGCAGCGATGGCGGGTGTGGCGCCAGGCAGGGTAAGCTTACTCTTCCGGACACCTGTTACCACTGTTTGTCGTGTATTTTGTACACGGTGACCAGTCCATCTGCTGATTACACTATTTTGCCTCGACCGTTTTTATTGGACTTCGAATTTTGACTAATGGTTTGGATTGTTCGTACTTGGTTTTATTTTATTTCAAAAGGGAATCTGGGTAATTGACACTTTGATTATACTCATATCACATACCATTGAAACACGTTTGATTGAACAACTGTGGAAATACTATTGTCATTATTGGTTCATATCCCGTTTCCAATGCACTTCATTATTTTCAACAATGACTAATAATTTAATTAGTTTCTGGCTGTCCAGGAGACCACTCATGTTTTGTTTTATAGATCATCAAAGAAGCCGCCACAATTGCTATAAGTATGCACGACTAAATTATTAATGGGTAACAAGTGGACTGGCTCACATTGAGAAAAGGAGACGGTTTCTCTCTCTCACTCTCTCTCCCTCTCTCATTATACATTGTTTTGCAAACCATATTTTTTATAATCAAAGAAAAAATTGATATGTGCATGGAGCCAGTTTGATTTTATTAGTCTCGTTCACCTAGAACCTACTTGTCTTCAACGTAGAATATTTTTCTGGATGATAGAGATTATGATTTGCAGAAAAATCTGATTAAAATTATTCGATATAATATTATTTATTCCGCCTTCATTAGCCCAGTAGAGCTGAACAATAGGACGTTATACTCTATTTCTTTTCATTTTATTTTTTAAATTGTTTATGAATTTTTGAAAATCCAGTCAAAACTTGTTTTATGCAGTGGTCGATATTAATGGGTCGATTTTTTGTCTACAGTTAGTCGGGTCATAATCTACCAAATTATTACCAAAGTAAGTAAGAGAGAGAGAGAGAGAGAGAGAGAGAGAGAAATGGGGTTTAACGTCCACTCGCCACAAACTAGGTCATTTTGGGACTAACATATGGTTTCAATTTTTATTTCAATAATTCGCTTGCGCGTAGGGGTCTTTAGCAGTTGGAGGAAACTGGAGTGCCCGGAGGAAACCCACAAGGTTGAGAAGGCGCCCCTATCTCCATGCCACATACGCTCACACCAGGGCTCGAAACCACAGCCGCAAGCCAGAGGTGACCGGCCAGCTAGAGGTCGAAGCGCGGCACTCTAGACCGCTAGGCCATCCCAACCACCCACCAAAGTAAGTACACAACAAGAGTTCTCATATAAAACAACTTAGTTAGTTTTAGGCAACACGAAAACATATTTGCGCGTTACGTTCAATATCTAGTAAATTACTCATAATATTGTAAACATGGGTTTTTTTTCAAGAATCTTAAACGTGGGAGAGTATGACGTCACTTTCAGAATGAGCATCAAATGACCAAATCTGTTTTACAGAGAGTTACGAAAGTCTTCTTATAATATTATCTCTGTCAACGATGACTGTCTTCAACACGGCGTCAATCACTGCCCAATGGCTCGTGCATTATTTACATAAGACGCAACTGCTTCGGGCAGAATGATGCCTTTTACTCATTTTAATACCCATTTACACTAAATAGGAAATATTCTTTTTAACTACAAATACTTCAAACGTCTTTATTTATTTTTCTAATACATAAAAAAATCTTTTAGAATTTAATTTGTCGGAGGTAAAACATTAATGTGTTTGACTCATTAAGTCGCGTCGATGTCATCCTTATCTATGATTGTAGCGTCCTAAGGAATATTCACTGCTGATCAGTGTGGAATCGTTTTGATCCGAATTCAAACCTTTTGCCTTTTTTTTAAATGGCGGCACTACGATATCTTGCAAAATAAAAAGAAAATCACTTATTTTAAATTAGGTCACACGCATCCGTCGTAGAGAAATCGCTTTTAAATTGCTTGAAAAATAGAAAAATGGGTTCTTTTAATGTCTAAAATTTATCCTTACAAAAACAATGAAATGTAAATGAAGTTATTTACATAATAAAAGGTCGGTATGTTTACATCTGTACATATATTATTCATACATCTCCAATAAAACATGTAATTATTGACATAATTATGTTTAATTAGACCTTAGTTCAATTAACATGATTACTTAACTCCATTGACTAATAATTCTTATTCTCAACTATTGTGAAGAAAATCGCTTAACAAAATATGTGTGACACTATGGAGACCGATGTGGCTATCCTGGTCATTGACTCCAAATCAGAGATGGGCTGTGACACTATAGATGTGACACTTTCGTCTAGGACAAATACAGCAAACTACAAAGGTTAAATACATGAAACTACAATATCATTAGCTTGAAAACATTGAGAGAACCCTCAACGAAACGTCGCTTTAATTAAAACAGTAATTGTATTCCATAATATAGTTTTGTGTTTATAACAATATCTATGACACACCCACGGTCTGACTTTACCACTCAAATCTAACGGTTTAAACACTACATATTGTCTCTATCTCAACCGCTGTGAGTATGACGTTCCCCTGTGAAATCGCGGATTATGTCTTCTCTACGGTCTCATCATGATGTCTGTATCCCTGGCCTCGTAACCGAGGAGGCTGTGGGTTTGACGTTCCCCTGAACTCCGAATAGTGTCTGAGAATAAATCAAACCCACTCTCTCTTATATAGAAAGTATAATGCGTCAGCTATTGGGACAGAACAATTACTATTTTGGGGTAAATGTTTCGTATAGACACCGTTTTGCGTCAACAATGTTCTAGTTAATTGTACTAATCCGTGCACGAGATGACTGGACGATGCTGCCATATTTCCAGCAATGGATACTGACATATCCAAGGTAGGACTAGAATAATACAAGCTACTTCGTTAACCTAGTTTTAGTCACACATCGTGTAGGTAAAGATTTCTATATTAAACAGAACACCTTTCTTAGAACTAAAATAATACCTATAGTATTACATACATGTATAGAACCTTCGATCCTAAACAAAAGACAGTTCAAACTTAAAGTCAATAGGAGTGACTGTTCATACAGATTCTACTGTATATAAAATGACAAAGGTGCCAAAACTGCCGGCGTATCCATGACAAAGCATGCGAGATGGTTTCAAGAAAAGAAAACATACTCTAAAACATTATGCACACGGGCGGAGATTCCCCGCAGTTGAAGCAACAGACAATTGCCAGGCCACCAGCGTTGCTGTTAAAAAGATGACCAAAATTTTGCCCGCACAAGTAATTTGGTGATTACTTTTCAGGGGCCTGTTTCACGAAATTTTAACTAAGATAAAATCCAAATTTTATTAATTTGTTTGGATAATATTAGATTGATTTTAGTGCTTAGTCAATCAAAATTGAAGTATCTACTAAAATTTGGATTTTATCTTTAGTTAAGATTTCGAGAAACAGGACCACTTCCGTTATTTGCTTGTCTTACAGGGAGAGGAGGGGGGTATTTCTGAATATATATTAAAGATTTACGGAAACCTTGTTGGAAATCTTTGGTCTTCCCTTTTAAAGTCAATGGGGAAAATATTTTACGACTTTGACGACATAAAAAAAAACAACTACCAGTTACGCAATCTTCAACTGAACATTTTAGCTTACGTTGACAACTGACCCCGACCCTCCGCATGTTAAAGACTAGCAGGTTTTTGGTGACCGAGACTAGCGAAATAAAGCTTACTATGAGAACAAATTTTATTTGTGAAGTCCAGCTCAACTTTCATCAATATCGCTGAGCTGTAAATAAGGTTGGGACACGTGATTGTTGACGAGATTGTAGGTTAGCTTTATGTATTTGGGGTAAGCATTAGGGCTAGCTTAGGGCTTATGGTAAGCATTACGGCTAGAGTTAAGGTTAACGTTGGCATTAGCGCTAGTCCTGTTTACATCTCGTGGCCTTTGAACAAACTTGAAGTTGGCCTTGTCACATAGATTTAACCGTGCTATGAGGGAGATTTTGGCCCGAGAATGGCGTTTCCGTCTATTTTTCTTCGAATTCTAATAGCCATTCTACATGCCATCTTGGTTTATGCCAGAGCAAAAGTACAACAAAAATATTTTAGTATATCAGTCCATATATAAATACCAACCATTGATCAAAATAATATTCAACGGGATGCCATACTGAGGATTTCATTGTATATGTTACTGTCATAACTCAGATAATTGAACTCCTGGAGTACAATAAATATTTCTCCCAAGGCGTTACAGTACTGTCATAATGTACATAATATACATAATAATCTAGTAGAGTTTATTGATCGAAGCGGACGTAAACCCTTTTAGTAGTATAGTTGATCATCATAGCAACCATTACCCAAACATCCGGTAAAAGGTGATGATTGTGTAATGATCAATTTTATCGATATGGTTTGATCGAAGTCATTATAATTATATGTCAACGATACTAACATTAAATGATGATGAAAAAAAAACCCACACACGGAGTAAAATAACTGTTATCCAAAATTGATCAATTCATATGCTGGTACATTGGTATACATTTTGCACATTTTATTGATAGAATTGACTTTTGTCTGTTCTGTATCATATTGTGTAGCAACATATTGACCGGGGGTTATATACATGCACCAGTCTTGGTACCTTAGACAAGCATTAAGGATTTTGAATTTGTCAATAGCCCTCCAGGATTTGTTTATAATCTATTTCACATTCAATCATTGTCTAATTTCATTCGGGTTTTGTGTTTGATGTACTAGTCTAGGTCGTCCCAACCCATCGACTAGTATTTGTTACCTACAACTATCCCTACGAATATTCACATTTTCGTCCAATAGTTTGAATGCAGCTATGGCGGGTGTGGCGCCAGGCAGGGTAAGCTTACTCTCCCGGGCACCCGTTACCACTGTTTGTCGTGTATTTTGTACACGGTGAACAGTCCATTTGCTGATTACACTATTTTGCCTATAACGGTTTTTTAGGACTTCGAAGTTTGTGAAATGGTGTTAATTGTTCGTACTTGGTTTTATTTTATTGATTAACAATTGAACAAAATACAGGTACACAATTTGAATTTTACATTTATAAAAAAATCACCGGTCAATGAAAAAACCATGCATCTGAATTTTACCATCCAAATGATATTTTCTCTGTATTGTTTAAAAAAAGGGGGATGTGCCCATTTATTTGCCGTTCAATAAGCTATTTCGTCAATCTCCTGTAATTGACAGGCCCATGGATCCATTTATTTGCCTCGTTGGTCGTGTGTCTGTCTTGTGGACTGATATTACCTGTTGTACGGTCGTTCGGAACTTAAGGCCCCCGCACACGAGCGCATTTGGCGCAGAAATACGGCGCCCGCACACGAGCCGAAAATGACGCAGCGCGAAAGCTACTGCGGCAAGTGTGTCGTTCACGTGACCACCACTCATCCGAGAATGGCAGCCGTGAGTGAATCGTCGTCGTCGTCATCGTCATCGGAAGATGAAGAAACAGCCCTTGCAGTGTTACTTCTGCCATAAATCGACGATTTTATCCTCTAAAATTGCGTGACTGACGAACTCACTGGGTGCCGCCAATTTGCAGTAGTGATGACGCATGCGCATTGACGACGAATGAAACGCAAATAGCGCTGAGTTGCCCGCACACGAGAGCGCAGTTGGCGCTGCGTCAAAAAATATCAAACATGACAGATATTTGGCGAACGTCAAAATGCGCTCAAAAATACCCCCGCACACGAGCCGAAAATGACGCTGCGCCATTTGCGTACGCAGTTTTCGGCTCGTGTGCGGGGGCCTTTAGAAAATGGATCTATAAATTTGATATTTTATATACTAAAGTCATTTCTGTATCAATAATGATGTACTCTTCTCAAAGTATGGCTACACTGTCATTGCGTGTATAAAATAAATAAAGTATTCGAATACAGTAATCAATAATTTCTCTAACGGGTATTTTTTTTAAACAACCGATATTGTAGGTTTCAAACAATCAATAGTTTAGACTATGTAAAGTTTTTCAACCTAGGGTAGTCGATATTAATCCTTTATAATTATTACAAGTGCGTGTACATGCATGCACAGGGCCGGGTTAACAAAGGGGCATTGTGGGGCCTAGGCCCCAGGGTTTCCAACTTCAGGGGCCCCCAGAATAAATCTCTGTTGTGGGAAAAGCGATAGTCGGACCGAGGACTCAACTCGTGGTAGATGTTGCCCATCCGAGGCCCTCCATTGGATTTTCTGGACAGTGGCGCCCTCCCACCCATTGTGAACTCGTGTTGAGGTTGACATCCAAGAATACGGTGTAATCCGGCGAAGCCGTGTCATACATTCGACCGGCATCTGCATTTCTGTTCTTTTTTGTTATTCATCGGGAAAAGTGAAATCGCATTAAAATCCTCTGAAGCGGCAACATTTTTGTGCTACAAGGAGGTGGAATTAAAGTAACTTTGAACCCATTTACATTCTAGTTTTTAATGCAGAATTCATCATTTGTAATCTCTCTTTATTGCGGGTGAACCGAAGAACATTGATTTCTGGGCTCATGTTCTTCAATGTGTAATCCATGGACTGTAATTATATGATAATTTGGTGTGTAATTATTTGATAATTTGGTGTGTATAACATTATGTGTAATTTTTGTACATACCTTAGTTACAATATTTCGCGTTTTGTTTCCTGCAAAAATCAACTCCGATCGGTTACTATATCGTAACGTTACGGCCTTAAAAGATAAAAGTCCCGCCATTTAGACATCAGGGCCCCCGCAATGATTTATCCGGCATTGTAAATTTTCAGATATGAAAATACGCAACTTGTGCTCGCATATGATTGTAAATATGAACGCTAATACAGGCGTTTAAAAATGGAAAACAAAAGAACCGTGTAGTAAACTGTGTAAAATCACTATTTGTATCGCCTGATTAACAATAATCAAATAATTTTGAATAGTAAATTATATAAAGATTGTGAAAGATTATACTATTTATAGTTCCGATATAATATGGTCTTTTTTCATTGAACAGGTACTTCAAAGGCAATTACTATAACAGCATTGTTTAACTATTTCCTCGAGATTGAAAACTCAACGGGTGACGTAAAACACCCACGGATGCGCTCAGAAATCTTTGCCTCCGTTACAGCCTTTGTTCGGAATAATCTGACTACCATCACTCGTTTGACCAGGAAAACCCTGAAGGCAGCAGATTGGTTAATACTTTCATTGTCTTCCAGTGGATGCAAACCAGGTAGAGGAACGGTAATTTGAAGCTAATGCGTTTTGATTAATAAAACAAACAAAAAAGAAAAAAAATCATATATCTCGGTTATACACAGTGTCGTATTAAGATCTAAAACTATCAAGAGATTAATTTTTCTCATAATCCTAAGAGGATATTAGGGACAATTAATTGGTATATGATGTTGTAGAGGCCATAACCAATGGCGACAAAACTTATATATGTATGCTCAATCTAATTAAAATATAGATCTATATTTCGTTTCGTTTTTTATACTTTCGATGGCCTACACTCATGTAGATCTAACAAGTTACAATGGGAGCTCACGTTCTATGACGTCAGGTATCACGAACGGGACATTTGACCCGATAACGTCAGTCATTCGATTAACTAATTAGCGACCGCCATGCTTTTTAAAATCCATTTTTGTTTTGTTTTGATTTCTATCCGCTGGTGTTAGTATAGACGTCATTGGCTGGTAATATCTACCCACAGTTCCACTCATGAAAAGGTCAAACGGTCGATTCGACAGACCATTTGATTGGCTGACCCCTCATTTCAGGCAGAACACGAGTTAAATAACAAGTCATCCACATCCAAGAGTAGTAAAGACAAGCAAAAACGAAATTTGGAACAATAAAAAACGAAACGAAATTGGATCTGTGTTTTAATCAGATTGATGTATGCTGAAATTGGTCGCTACATCAATACAGATACCGTCACTCTAGAGACAGTGGCTGACACACAAGTATCACGGACCGATGGCTGAATGAGCAGCGTGCCCCTGAGGTTGGTTCCAAAGTTTAAATTATACCATTAACAACTTCAGTACTATAGTAATAATCATTCTAAATTCTGCAATAAAACAATCCCATGTGGTGCCCTAGGTGCAATATTTGTTGCAGTGGTTTTGCAAAAAAAAAAAAAATAGCTTCAATTGCAAAATTTTCAACGCATATCATTACAGTTTGCATGGAAATAAATAATTATGTTCCAAACAATGAAAAGTGGAACTCCGAAATCTTATTATCTTACCGAACGAATTTCGTACATTTTCGAAATAACGTGAAATCACCTGTGTATGCTAATTTTGGTTCGGTGGCCATTTTAAAAACGACAGAAATATCGCGTAGCCGTTGCATGTTATCAAATCGCATAAAGTTTCACCTTCATTGGTTAATAATGTGTTTAGCTGTGTGCAGTACAGTTTAGGATCAGTGTAATAGAAATTAAGGGAGTTGTGGGCCAGTAACGTTTTGGTTGCCAAAACTTGGCCAAAGGAAGTTCTTTGAACGTTTTTCTCCGTGGTGCCCTAAGCACGTGCTTTTCATGGTTGAACGACTACACAGTGACAATCTCTTTTGTCATTAAAAAATTTCCTTTAACGGGACTTAATGATATTGATCAATAATCAAGAACCGGTATGGGTCTAACAATAATCCATGCATATGTGAAAGTATAATATACGTTTAAGTATAATTTTTATATTAAGAATTATTTATTTGTAATGTTTATTCAGCCTGAAGCGCATCACTATAGGATATCAGCCCAGTCACTAGAATTGAATAATAAAAATTGCATTGTTCATTCTCCCCATCATTGTGCACATACATGTATTACCAGTAAATAGTATTTGCATGTGTCTTTTTTAAAGCTCCAATGCGAAGCTCGGACCACCAATGGTAATATTGACAAATCAACGAAGATTAACATTCTCGTCTCGATGTCCTTCGATAGAAATCTACGAGAACATATCAATTAAAGATGCCTGTATGAAATCAGTAGAGAGGGATGGAAAATTTATATGGCCGTAGCTTCCCAGTTCCCACACGATAACTTTGTGAATAAGGTACTGGCTCCTTAACCAGGAGATCCAGGATTCGAACCCAGTGATGGCCAGATGGTTCCTTGGGAGTTTTCAGTATAGTTTCCCCGAGTTACTGGTGTGAGACGGACTTGTAAGGAACAGTGTCTAGTCGTTCGTACAGACCAGAAAACTGAGGTCCCGTGTTCATGTTGGTGTGCACCTAAAAGAACTTTTGCCAGAGAGTGCGGAAACGCCACTGTCTGGTCCAAATTTCCACAATCGAACGATGTTGTATTTATTATTTCAGTTGATGCATGAAAGTAGAAGGTTAGACAATGTTCCATAACTCCCATTAGGATTGGTTGATTTAAATATACTTGGGACTTGTGCATTATTATGATTTTCCCCCAAAATGGTCTATTATTGTTTCTTAAATACGTGAATACCACAGTATCAACATGTGGAAAACAGGCAGATTATAAACGAGTATCCCAATGACAAGCAAACAAACTAAAACAACCCGTAGAGTAGTATCGTTTTACCTGGTAAAGAGCTCTTTAAATAATATAAAATCTTTGAGATTCAATCTAATATATCGAAAAACATAAGATTATAAAATGAGACATCTTACCGTGACTACAGTATACAAAGAACCATAATTTTTTCTCCAGAAACCACAATGACATTCCCTACTTGAAAACAACGAGGATTAAAGATTAATGAGGACGAGATGGTATAAACTATACACCATAGAACGTGGCTGGTTCAATCAGATTGCTTACATAAAGCAGGATGACTAGAAACATTATTTGGTGGTGGATTTTAGTTTTTCAATTCTTGATTTTAGTTATTCTTATAAAAGGTAAATGCATTTGTATATATGTTTGTGTATGTGTGTATCGGCCTGTGAGGTTTTTGTTATTGATTGGGTTGGATGCACGAGATAATACATCTATTTTTAATGAAATTAGCAATAGAAGAATTAATTGGGTTGCAACATAAGAATGTGTGAGGTATCTTATATAAAATGATGCCCTGTGAGTATAAGTTGTATCGATGTTTTTTTTAAAAGTAAGACATGGATGTTGATGAGATTTTAAATCTGACTCAGCTTAGTTCTTTTCCGGTATAACAATTTGTTGTATTCCATCATACTGTTGTTTAGTTTACCTACTAACTCAAACATAATCCATGCTCTATTTTCTTTTATTTTAGGACTACCATTAAATGAATTCATATCTCATTATGAAGGAGTCAATTATGACCGGGCTAAACTGAATGAAGCTCGTCATAGAGCTAAGAGATCCCTGCTACAAACTATTTCTCTAGATCTTCACGCTTTTGGGAGGTAATGATTCTGTGTTATTGTCATACTATTGCCACCTTTTAACATGTGCACTGTGCAGTTATCACTGGAATACAATCAAAACATTATTCTCAGACGAAGCTTTGTGGTGAAGTCGTTATTATCCACATAAAGACGTTATTATTCAGATGGTGACGTTATCACTCATACAACGATATTAGAAGGAACCTGTTTCCAGGCGATTCTTCTACTAGTATTTCTAGGATGTGGGTGGCATTCATTCCCATTAGAATTGACCCACATTTCAATTTCCAAATTGAAAATTTTGAGAAATGTTTATTCTGCTTCCATTTAATGGATTCGAAAAATGTTTATTTGGGCTTTGTGTGTATAACCGATTAGAACCACATTACATAATATATAGTATACATTTTAATATGGCGTCATTCGGGGAAGAGATCTATTCCCAAAGCAAATAGTTCTCTGTGTGCAGAATTGAGTTGGATTGTGGTAGTTGAGACAGGCGCTAATATTTCAAAAATCGCCAGTTGAAATTGATAGGGTTACAAATTTAGTATCAACACTAGGAATTTTTCATCATGACAACTCGGTAGATACGGGTTGTATGGCTATATATAAAGATATACATGGAAAGTAGTTGTACAGTATTCAGTTGATCAGCAGGGTGATTTAATAAGGTAATTGTTAAAAGTAATATCCGTGAGTAAATACAAGTATATCTGAGATTTCTTATAGATTTAATTTTGATTCGATTTAATATTGATTATTTAGCTTTTATCTATCGATTTAATATTGATTATTTAGCTTTTATACATATAATTTATATTAAATGATTAAAAATATGAAATCTGTAAGTTCTTTACTTAAAGTTTCATGTGGTACTCCACACAAATCAGAAGAAAAATACAAAAAAAAAAATGAATTCGCGGTGTATAAAGTATATTAAAGGAGCTAAATCGCTAATATTTGAGACCTAGAAATTGCCACAAATGGGTCGCAACGCATATAAAAATGTAATATGAATGTATACAAACTGATTTACATTCAATCGTGTTCATTTGTACTCTCATTTCAAATTAGTTATGTTCGGCGAAATACGCCAGAAGTTTCAATCGAGTGGCTATTTCGGGTGTCTGGTTATTCCAGTCCATATACGCCGATGTTTCTAGCCTCGTTTCTCGAGGGGGGGTTGGGATGGCCTAGTGGTCTAGAGTGCCGCGCTTCGACCTCTAGCTGGCCGGTCACCTCTGGCTTGCGGCTGTGGTTTCGAGCCCTAGTGTGAGCGTATGTGGCATGGAGATAGGGGCGCCTTCTCAACCTCGTGGGTTTCTTCCGGGCTCTCCGGTTTCCTCCCACGGCTAAAGACCCCTACGCGCAAGCGAATCATTGAAATAAAGTTGAAACCGTATGTTAGTCCCGAAGTGACCTGGTTGTGTTGAGTGGACGTTAAACCTCATTTCTCTCTCTCTCTCTCTCGTTCCTCGAGTCTCTCGCTAGAACTGAGGCTGGAACGCATTATGGTACACGATTCGTGTACCAATGGAAAAATGTTTATTTTGTTTTAAATATTGGATATCAAAAGCCCATATTTTCCTGGTAAAATGACAACATCGGTGTTGATTTAAATTGACAAATAATTCGTTTTTTGAATGCCGAAGATTTTGGACGATATTGAGTTAGAGACTTAGCTACTTTAATGTATAGATGAAATTTTAAAACGGAAAGGAAGATATTTTGATTGGCTACTTGGATAATACAATGCATAATTTCTTAACATAATATTGTGGGAAATTTGAGAAAAAGAATAATAGTATAAATATATCTATTATCTAATCTATGCAAAATCCTGTATCCTGTTTTTGAACATACCAAGTTTCCACGAACCCTTTCAAAAATTTTGACATGAAGAATTATACAACATAAATAATTTACATCAATGCTGATTTGAGGCAGTCGGGGTTTTCCTTTGTCATTTACTAATTTTGAATCCAATTGGGATTACCATCAGGAAGATGACGATGTGAGGAAAATGTATTATGTGTGTTTGTTTCACATCCTTATTTCGTAAAGAAACACGGTTCGGTGGATGGCGATGTTGACTTGTTAGAATCACGGCAAACTGATGTGATATTAAATTTCAAAATCGGATTCAAAGGGGGCCCTTCTTCTAAAAATGTCCCTTTCAAAATTAGCCCTGCTATTGAATTACATTAGCTATTCAGAATGTTTTTCGAAAGGCGTACAATTATAATTAAATTGTATAGTATACCTGATACCCGTCTTTATCTATAAAATATGTATAAAATATGTTAAAACTTGTTACTTTCTGGGGCATATTTTATGTTTTGTTAAACTAAAATGTTTGTTAGGTAACACCCATTATACATGTATGACAGTACGGCTTCTTATTGTTACCCCATTTACATCTGGGTTAACATTCCGGGACTGCTGAAAGATAATACACTTCACCGAACAAGTTATTTAATACATTCAATGCATTACAAGAATATACCCTTATATTAAAGATGCATTATTGGAGATTATATAGCGAGTTGGCAGTTCTCAGTATAATAGTTAAAAACTAAATAGTGTAAAGGCAATTTGCTGAAAATTTCAGTCAAATTGATCCACAATGAGCCGTGAATTAAACGATTGAAATTTCCACCAAGCCTCGAGCATCATTACTAAAGTCAGTGCGATAAAAAACATAGTCTTGATTATCCATTTATTGATTTGATCGCGAAGGGAAGTTGTGTAGTAAATCGGGCCATAATCCACCCAAGATCGCAGGGTAGTGATGCCATCAAATTGATTATGGTACGGATATGTTAATTAATGTCTAATTGATAATGTATGTTTAAAATTTGTATTACTAATACTATTCAGACAGTATTATCACTTAAAGACCATCACCCCATTGATTATTAAATGCATAAATACAATAAAATAGAACAATGCTTTTCAGTCGAACAGCCCTGTAAATACTCCAATACAAGATGAGAAAAAAAAATGATCGACAGGTCATCACGGATTATGTAAAAGTCAGGGCTAACCGCCGATAACATATCCACTTAAGGTAAATACTGCAGTACATGACATAAAAATAAAATGGTCGGCAGTTCTTCAAGGATGACTTGCATATAATATATCGGGCTCAAAGGTAATCTGGATTGAGGCAGCAGTCTACAGCTATTGACTATGCGGAATATTCCTTTTTTACAGACCCTTACAGCTACGACTGCGACCAGATTCTACAATATTTAGTGAATCACCAGTGATAGAAACAAGTAATGGTGTATGGGATTATGATCAATCAAATATTTATACAGGACACTTACAAGATCAAGGTAATATAATATGTCAACTTTTTGTTGATCCAATTTCTTTTCAAAGCGTCCGATTTCTATTCAAAGCGTCTGATTTCTATTCAAAGCATCTATCCCATTGTCTTCATCAAGTTGTTGGTCTTCATTTTCATTTTCAGACATTATCTAATGCACGTTAATATGTACTCAGATTGATTATTTAACGGGTAATCAAGAAGCAATAACACAATATCAGTGGTTGGACTCTATCGGATTTAAAGTGTCCCACTGCAAATTTCAGCTAGAGGAGCCGCCGACTGGTTTTGATCATATTATCATCTATCTTTGTAAATACTGAACGGATTGAACCATTTTTGACCGATATTCATGGGGTTTTTTTTCAAATGACGAACAGAGACTTTAAAGCATGTTTAACAGCCCTGAGTAAAGGGCTTTTAGTATTACATTACCATAGAAATTGTTACAAGTAAGCATTGTGACATTTTTTCCATTACAATGTTTTGCCTATTACGCATTGGCTTCTTCTAAGCATTTATAGTAGGCTTTTATTGGCAGCAAAATATTAAAAATATCTATAAGTCGCTAAACAAACCAAGTTTTCGATATATAAAAACTATTACTTTGCAAATTCAATATTTATCAAGTGTTTAGTCGGACGAAAAATGCAGAATACTATTAGGCCTAATGGGTTCTTTTTATATTTTGAAAATGAATGTTCAAAATTCTTAATTATTAACTAAAAAAAAATATGCAGATAAAATATATTTGCAATGCTTATAAATGGGATGCTGATTCAATTATTGACTCGCCGCACTGTATTTGGCAATCGATAGCCAATACCAATTTAGAACAACAAGTTTGTTTCTTAACTGACTGTATGGGTATGAAAATGGAATTATGTCTATATATAGTAATATCTGAGAACAACATCATAGAAAATTGTGCTCACAAATCTAAAATAAAAACAATAGATCTCTAAAATCATATTCTATCTATAGTACAAATTTCTCCACAACAATAGACCACAAGGCTACCAACCCTGACAGAAAACCCAAACTTGAAAAATGTACTGTTATTTAAGGACAACTGAAGGCTTTTAAAACACAGTTTTGTTACTTAAACAATTCAAAGCCTTTTAAATATCAAGATTGCTAAATGCTAAACACTTAAAGCTACACGTGCAACAAATATAACAATTCTATTTTGTTTGAGTTCCGTCCTTAAACACATCTAAATAACACCTTTGCAATAAGTGGATTTATTGACCAAGGATGAGTAGGCGTGATTTAGCGACGGGTCATTTTCTGGTAAATTAAGTGAGACGTCTCTGATAATCACATTTACTGAGTTGCCGTTACTGTATTTGCATGTGAGTAGGTCGTTGCGTCGAACAGGTGGGGACAGGGTTATACCCTCTCTTCTATTGACCGTTATTATAATATATGTTTCCACCACAATGGGCACTCCTCTCAGGATTAACACAACATGGGTTACAAAAGGTTCGGGCTTGGTCCGACCAATTGGAAGAGTTTAAAAACTGTAATTAATATTTTAAGAATAAATTTTCTCCTAGTTCCGGAGATAAAATGTGAAAATTCATCTATCAAGAGCTTAATCTGCCTATGGCAGAATTTTCTCTCGACCTGAAATGTTATATAAATTATTAATTAGACATAAATTAACTTACCAAGACCATAATCAACATGAGATGTCATCGGATGACTGCGATATAGCCGATATGAGTAGATATAAATACGTTTTGAGGTCTATGCGATTACCGTAAAACTGTATAATCGATACTTTGTTTATTATCGTAACAATGATAGTAATGACAATCAAGGCTAGACTATAATTGTACGCCGATATCTAGACTCAGAGTAAATTAATTTGACAGAAATTTTCAGCATATTCTCTTTTCATTATCTATTTTAACTATTATAGCTCTTTGTCTTATCTTACCTAATGTCGCTTTAAGCAAATAAGTTTGATTGCCCTTTATATACTATAGCTATGCAAATGTCCGCTATAATAAAAGGAAACGTTTGCTTGATTGTGTGTAGGTGTGTTGCTTTAAGAAACCAAACAATTTTTAAAATACCTTCTTAATAACCAGTTTGTTTTATACGAAATAAAATGGTGCAATTTATTTGTATTTGGTGCGGCATGTGCGGCATTTAATGATGAAATGTGCAATTAATGATCATTGCATTATTATGGAAACATTCTTGAACATACCATATTGTTTTTCTCTGCATTGCACCTATTACCTTTAAGAAAACTCTTTACTTTTTTTCTGAAAATTAATGATTATTACGTTATTATGGATGTTGCAATAAGGGGATTATCTCTTCCTGTGCAACACAGATTAAAGGGACAATAACACCCTTGCTGGCTTGGCAGCTCTAGAAAATAAATAATAGTCTTATTCTAAGTACCAGATGTTTATGTGTCCTACCTGTTGTGTAAATTATTCATTACATCATATTTTACTTGTCCAGAGGGTTCGAAAATATTTTAAAATCCAAGTAGTTGAATCATGTAGTTGAATTTTTCCAATTTTTTTAAAATTAGGTGTGTTACGATGAAATTTGTATCATCAATTTATTTGAATATTGTAAAATAATACAATTTGTTGACCAGAATAAAGATTGGGGCATATTATTCAATTACAACAAGAGTGTTATTGGGGCTTTAAAACATCTATCTATAATCATATAAAATCAATGAAAAATATGTTTCCCGGAATGTGTTTAGGTTAAACTTGCTTTATATTTTGTATACAGTTTTACGTAGCATTAGCAGAGTTTCAGATGGGGCTAAGTGAAAATTCAGTTTTACAGAACCCATTCCATTTATAGTAATTGGTCACAGTATGTTCACAATACCAGCTTCTTATATTCACAAAATGTATTGGCAACATTAACCTCTATACAGGCTTGTTGTTGTTGAACCTAACGAGCACTGCATGTCATTAATCACGGAATGTGTTTGTTCGGAAGGTTGAATAGATTTAGAGAATTAAGTTTAATTGGTCCGAAAATTATAAAAACGACAAGGCTACCTAATGGCCAATTTACTCTCAGTATAATTGCAGTAAAAATGAATGCAAAATCGATATCATCAGATCAGTTTGAAAATCAAATTGGATGATAATATGGATATGCAGTGCCAGTGTGTTTTAATTATTAAATCGACATGCGGCCGTTAGTTTTCAGTCAATGTCTTAATATGTATAGGGGGGGGGGGGGTAGCTCAGGGTATGAAGCACTGGCTCAATCCCGTTGGTAGCCGAGAAAGTTCCTCAGGATTTCCCAACGTCGTATACTCCGTTGCCAATAGAACAGGACGGATGACCACGCAAAGAGCAACACCTAGTGGTTTAGGTGGGACGAAGAACCGAGGTCCCGAGTGCACGTTGGTGAACACGCAAGCAAATACCCACGCGTATTCATTAGCCCGATTGTTGCCGATAAGTGGGACATTAAAACCCAATTTCGTTCATTCTAAATTTGTAACATATTTGTTGTCAATCGACATTTACAAATAAAAAAGAGTATATTATTCTTGAATGACATGCATATTTTTTTTTCTTGTAGCAAAGTCAAAGATTCATGGAACACTTACTGCGGATGGTCATTTTGAAGGAAAAATTCTAACAGTGAATGAAACTTTCATTTTAGAACCATCGTCCAGATATTTTATAAATAAACCCGACTTTCATACTGTGATATACAAAGCTTCTCATATTAATGTGGCCAAGTTTAGAAACACTAATATTGAAAAATTACGCAATGTATTAAAGAAAAGATCAAGAGTTCATAGACATATTCAAAATCACTATACAAGACAACGAAGATCAACAGTTAAAAATACGTGTGAATTATATATAAAGGCCGATTATGATTTTTATGAGAAATACGGTGGTTTTAGTACAGATTTAGTGATTAATCAAATAGTACAATATGTACAGACTGTGAATAATATATTTTCTGTTATAGGTAAGTAATCAGTTAATGTACAAACTGTTAACATATATATGTGAAGGTAAGTTACAGTTAATATACAGTATGTACAGGCTGTGAATAATATCTAAATAGATAAGTAACGGTTAATATATTGAATAGATATTTAAACAGTACATTGTATTTGTGTCCATAAAAATTTTTGACCTTAAATAGAGGTGTACGTCATTTATCAAACGCAACCGGTGCAGGCCATGATTCTGCTCATTTTTTTTTCAAAAACATCAACAGAGATCAGGTAAATTCTGAATTCTGTTCTTTAAGCAATTTCCATCGACAACCCCCCCCCTCCCCACACCTGGTGCATTTAATTAAATTGTCAACCGATTCATTTTTTTACAAAAGATATAACAAACCATTAAGATAACTACACAAGTATATGAGATAGAGAGTTGCAAATTTGTGTAATGATGTTAGTAATCCGAATGGAAAGAACCAATGTTCACTTGAGTCTTTATTGCGTGTCTTAATGCCGTATCACTTTGATTCATTAACACAGCATAATTAACACAGCATAATGTTTTGGCATTGTGTCTCGGATTTATACCAGCACCTATCATTTGATACAATCCGGTTATTTCCGCCAAGCTTGGAATAACGACTTGATCATTATACTCAGACAACCTTGTGCACCTGATACAAGTCTCTTTAAACTAAAACTTTCATCTGGCAGGGAAGTTAAGATCGGGTTAATGCAATGCTTGAACATCTTGAGCAGATACTCACAGGATAATCCAGATTACAGATCTCTGTAAACATACACCATTTCTAAATGGTGTACCAACAAGATTTAAAACGTTGTAGACAATAATCGTATAAAAAACTCTATATATTTCAGATTTTGATAAAGATGGATCTGCTGATAACATCAGATTTGTAATTAAAAGAATAAAAGTTTATACCAACATTACAGATTCTAATTATGTCAGATATATAGGAAACTTTGATGTCGCTAAATATCTTGAGATACATTCTGAAGAAAATTATGATCAGTTTTGTTTATCTTATATTTTAACACATCG
The DNA here is from genome assembly GCA_963678685.1 of Patella ulyssiponensis. NCBI lineage: Eukaryota > Metazoa > Mollusca > Gastropoda > Patellidae > Patella > Patella ulyssiponensis. The sequence goes on along the minus strand of OY783229.1, from coordinate 46,814,478 downwards.
TGATTTTGGAGATGGCGTTCTGGGTTTGGCGTGGACAGCCTCTTTGGACGAAAATGCCGCTGGAGGAGTATGTGAGAAATACCTGGTAAGGACATTAAATTCATTTTTGTAAAATGCCCAATCTATGGCAGGATATATTGGGCACAAATTTTATACTGTTTTTAAAAGATATTCGGTACTTTGTCAAGATATTTTAGTACGTAAATGTAAAACGATGTGAAAAGTCAAGCTTAACTCCGATACATATATAATGAATGACAGGCTTGTTTCAGTGTTGTTCCCAAATATATCTTCTAATACCAGACAGTCTTAGATCTTGTGTATTTAATAAGTGCACACACATAGAACATTTCTCAGCCACATATCGTTTCATTAATTTGTACAATGCAGAGTATGTTTACTTTTACAAACTCTTGGTTTTTGTTTTTCAAACTCTTGGCTTGTATCGGTATAAAGTCACCTCACGCCGAACCCCAAACTATCGCCCATTTTATATTGTGGTGTGCAGCGGGTGTCATGCACGAAGCAAATCGAGCAGCAAACCATATTGAGGTTCACCAGTGTGGCAGTTGCCAGATTCTAATTTTGTTGTATTTCCATGTTTGATTTATCATTAATCGCTTTAAATATTTTGGTAATATTATACTTATATAATAATAGTAATAAATTCTTGTTGTATAAAAGCTATATGTGGGATTTTAGTCATTTATTGTTTGACCCGTGTTTCGTAATTCAGTTGTGATCTTTCACCTTTAATTTTGTACCATAACTGTATATCATAAGAGGGATATATTTGTCAAGAAAATGTCATGTCTTTATTTCAATATATGTCACAGTCTGTCATCTAATATATAATGATATATCCTGGTATACTAACTGCGTATTATGTCTTAAAATGGAGTTGTCGTTATTGCCGTTACCTTGGCATATTTGTGAAGCAGTACGTACTCACTAGTTCTAGAGCATCTCCCCGCCACCCACTTCCATACACTCTCCGCTACTGGCTTTTATCGTTTTGAACATTGCAAACTTAATGTTTTGATTTGATAGGTCATTAATGGTGACGATCCAAAAATAAGCAGTAATGATTCAATTTTACGATTTTGATGGTAACTTTCTGAACATCGAATATTATCCAACAATTTTTTTTCAGGAAATTAATGGTGTATATAGAAGTTTAAATACGGGATTTGTAACAACTTTAAATTATGGACAGACTGTGCCTAACATTGTTTGTCATTTAACTCTTGCTCATGAAATTGGTCATAATATGGGATCGGAGGTAAGTCATTTTAGCCGATTGTGGACAGTGATGTGCTAAAAAAAAACGAATTGAAGAAAAGTGTGGTTATTTTTTGTGTGGTTTGTTTGGCGTGGGAGCTTATGAGCTTAAAGCCTCATTTTTGTGAGGATTTTGTGAACATAATCAGTGCGACAATGCCGTCAAGTAAAATTACAATAATATACAGTTTATAGACTAGCGTTACCTATTGTTGAAGAATTCAAAATAAAAAAATATGTCTTTCTCATATTTTTGTTAAGTGCATAGTTAGAAAATTTCACAATTTAAGAGCATTGCAAGTTCTCAAAAACCCTAAGGAAACGCTGTACCACAGACTTTTGCAATTGTCATCCCAAAATAATAAAGCAATAATGTGTGAATCAGATACGGTGGGGTGTGCGTCTTGTCACTCGATCAACTCTTTTACAGTTTCAATTGGTTGTTTTTCAGCATGATCCTGAAAATATAACATGTACACCCGGAGGCAGCAATGGTAATTATTTAATGTATCCTAAAGCTACATCAGGAGAAGAGAGTAATAATTTAAAGTTTTCACCGTGTAGTATATCACAGATGGGACCAATAATACAAGCTAGGGGGAGTAGTTCTGGTGGCTGTTTTATAGGTAAGAATTAATCAATTTGTTTTGGGGGACAACTCAAATCAAACGGGATACGTGGGTTATTAGAAGATACCGTGGAATCAATAACTTTTAAGGAGTCAAACTGAATTTAGGGATGAGACAACTCATACAATGAAAAACACATAATTCGATCGATTAGTTTCATTTTTCCCGACAAAGGAACACACAATCGATTATATCTCAACATTGATTTATGGAAGTAAAATTTGGAACGAAGAAAACGTGTTAACCTATGAAAACGGTCCAGGGGCGTGGTGAGGGCAATTATTGAGAAGAAATTATGAGTAACAAAAAAGATTTTGGCACAAAAACCCTTTTACTGACCGTGGAGCTGTGGCCGGCGAAGCCGACCACCGCGAGCGCCGAATGCGCGAGCCCGCGGCGGGGGGTCCGGGGGGCCCTCCCCCGTGAAAATTTCGAAAATTAGAAGCCCAGAAACGCAATCTCCAGCAATCCGAGACAAGAAATACGGTAATAAAATATGATTAAATTTTCCAACTTGACTCTTTCAAAATTTTTTTAATTGGGTCAGATGAAACAATTTTTCCACTTACAAATGTTTTTCATTTTTTGAGTAATTTGATTGTGATTTTGGCGCAAAAACTTTTTGGCGCATGAGTATGGCTACTCATGAACTCATTCTCACCACGCCCCTGAAACGGTCAATATATAAAATTTTAGACCGAAATCATAGACGCCTAGCTATTTCAAAATGTCGTTCTGTTATTTCATAACTCAAATCTTATGACAACGCTGACCACCCATGGAGCCAATGACCTGGGTATATATACACAGACAAGATCTAGGAAAACGGAAGCTTATTCCTGTATATTAGAATATGATTTTACAATCTTTCTGGTCCAGTATGAAGCTCTTCCTTGTATTATTAAAAAAAGTCAAATCGTTTGGTGATGGATGATTAGATTTATCAAGTGCCGGTTACTCTTGAAAGCATCTCATTTTCACCACCGATGACGACCGACAATCTCCTTTTCCTTTCAATTGACCGGTCGTCGGCGGTGAAAAGACACACCCCTTATGAAGGGTTACAATTGCAAAGATGCGACACTTTTAAGCGAGTGAGAAAAGAACATCCATTTGTATGGTTAAAGTTTAGTTTGTATACCGTTCTTTGGTTTCACATCCCAGATTACCATTCTAATATTCAATCGGGAAATTTATTTAGTCGTTCGAAATTTGAATGCTATACGGTTTGCTGAACTTGTGTATGTATTTCTTTATTATTATTTTTAAAATAATCAGATTCTAGTCAATCTAACTGTGGTAATAAAGTAGTAGAACGTGGTGAAGAATGTGATTGTGGTTGGGAAGATGAATGTACAGAAACATGCTGTAATCCTCAATATAGTAATAATAATATACCCGCCACGCCATGTACACTTAAACCAAATGCAACTTGTAGGTAAATATAACAAATAAATATCTTTAATTTATAACAAACAAACGTTTTTAAGATTGGTTTTAGATATGGGTTCACCTATAAATGTTCTAATTAACATAAATCATCACTCACCCTATATATTCAACCAGAAACGAATTAATTGGAAGGAATCGCCTGAAAAATGTGCGTTGTTAGTTATTACTATTCTTATAATTTTTTTTTACTATTTTTCAGTCCCAGTCAAGGTTCATGTTGTAGTTCTTCCTGTCAGCTAATTACTTTATCGGATAACTATGTTTGTCAACAAAATACATCCTGTCAGATGAAATCAGTTTGTACATATCCTTTAATAAACTCACGACCATAACAATATTCAAGCATGCCCGGTTTGAACCAGTACTCTTTTTTTGGCGTATGGAACCATTTGCAACCTTTGGCGATTATGTATCATATACCAGCTTTATCACATCCCAGTGCATTTTAATAACGTCTTTTTAACACAAACCTTTGGTTTGGTAATTCTTGTCATTAATTTCTCATTATTATTAGACCCAACACACTACTTTGCTGTATATTATGCACACGAGATAGCCTGGAGGTCGGGTGTTCGATCCTTGCATTGGCTGAGAAAATTCATCCAGATTTTCCGGCGTAGTTTCCCCTTATCAGTGATGCAGTACGGAGGGCCTGACAAGGACAGCTGTCTAGTCGTTCGGATGGGACAAAAAACCGAAGTCCCGTGTACAGTGTACACATTGGCGTGACGTAAAAGATCTCTTGGTAGTTGGAATTCGATACAGTACACTGTATGGCGTATGCCCGTCTCCATTACCCCAAATTAGGAGCAGAACAGTTGGGCGTTAAACCCCATTTCATTTCATTTCATTATGCATACATATCATTTTATTTGTAAAAATAAAACCATATTGTGTAAGGTCCTTAGCCAAACTGGATGAAAAGTCAAACTGAATCGTCGATTCCCACATTTGACAGGGCTGTCACTGGCACCCCAAAGCTGTCAAGAATACAAGTTTGTTCTTCATGCAAGATTACGCTTTAGTAACTGCACTCGTGCTTCATCTACGCAGTGGGCCTACCTGTATAACATCCTCCCCACGTGGAATCCGCTTGTATAAATTATTCTTGTGGAATATGTTCATTTTTTAATCAAAAGTTTATCAATGTTTCAACGTATATACATCTTAACAATATTTACTGATGATAGTAATGCTACTTGCCCAGCACCACAGAACTTACCCAATAAAACAATATGTGAAGGCAGTAAAGTCTGTCTGGACGGAGTAAGTAATCCTTAGTCCAATATATTGAATCAATAAAAGTTTTTCTTGGGCGATGCCGTGGCGAATTCAAGCAAACATTCCTGTACGGAACTTGAACATATGTATTCGCATAATCTAACATAAATCCAACGCCTATAACACGTTCACTGGCCCGCTTCCACCGATTATGATATCGCAAACAAGGCTTCTTGAACCACACTGTCTAATCAGCAGTGAAGCAATTGTGGGAGAAATCCCTCTCTGCCCATTGCTGGATTGGCTTCTGATACTTGAGCTTTTGAGGGAGTGTCTATTCTTCTCGTTCAATCGAATCTATCCCAAGTACAGCAACATGACAGCTCTTCGTTTAATCTGGGGTCTTCCCTGAAACGTTGGATGTCTACACCTTGTTCGTCTACATATTGTTTACATTGGATCCGTGTTGATAGCCTAGTTTATCACGCTATTAGTTTTTCTGCAATATTCTGCTGTGCACTGGTTAATTGAGCATGCCAAATTATGACGTAACGTTATGTAAACATAATATTTGCTCCAATTTGGAGCCTTGTTTGAAGGGTAATCATTTTGTTACACAGTTAGTTATTGGTTGTTACTCGGACTATTGACCAGTCAAAATTTGAAACAGAAATTTGCTCCCACTAAAGTAGTGTTTAGTGTAATTGGTTTCAATCATACGAAATACTGCGGGTAGTATGTTAGTCTTAAAAATACCTCTATGTAATAAATTGTTCTTGAACTTCTGTCACACCAGTGTATGCTACAAGGGAGATAATCAGGGAAATATTCTATGACTGGACGATTTAAAACATAAGTCAGCAAATAATACTTTAATATCACATTATATGTGAAAAGGCCAGGTAGTTATCAAATTCCAATCGCATAAGCTTATTTATCTGCTGTATATTTCGTTTTATTTCCCTTGATTTAGGAATGTAGTGGATCTATATGTTTGGCATATGATTATCAACCCTGTCAATGTAAGCCTACCGTGCCAGGTGATTGGAATGATGAACTATTATGTGCACTATGTTGTATGATTGGTGGAATATGCAAGTATGTTGATAAAATTCTCACTTAAAATGTTTCAGCAGTCTAACAAAATAATTATAATTATTAATTTGGGTATGTACCTGTAGAAGTGTTCCCTTTTAACAAGTTGTTTTGAAACCATCGCTGTCGTTACAGTCGGGCTTGTGTCATGTATGGGATGAGTTATGCTTACCCTTTCTCGAACAAACAATACTGCACCTTTTGATATGAATGTTGGAACTTATGGTGTTGAGTAGGTGATACGTGAGCTCGGTAGAATCGACCATGATTGCTTTCTGATGTAACAATGCCCATCATCATCATCGCTTCAGTAATATGTACCGACGTAAGTTGCTAATGCTAGGTTCCAACTATCGCGATTAATGCTACAATTGAAATCGTTTTTTTAAACGTGAAGTAATCGTGGTGATTCTATCAGGTCCTGTTGACCTCAGGCGTAGCCACCGTGTTGATGGTATCGAAACGTATCCGAACGTATCTCATGGACTTAAAGGGCATGAGGTAAAATCTTCTTTTTCTAGAAATGAGATTGACAATGTATCTAGTATGTGTGTATTTTATAGGAGTAGTTATGAGACTGATACTGTACCTAATATGACGATGGTATCAGGTAGTCCATGTAATGATAATCAAGGATATTGTGACGTCTTTAATAAATGTAGAGAGGTAAGTTAATGATCATAATCTAACTATACTGTATTCAATACCTTGAATAATCATGTGTTCAACGACGTTACGATATAACTTTAACTTGTATGATAACAATAACATCATTGATATTGAGACCAAACCAATAAACTTTCCCTTTTAATGACTAAATACAGGCGCTGTTGAAATTGGTGACCCCGAAATATCAATTAACTACTGATTTCAACCTTTGAAGTACAATGAAAATGGTTACTTTTGTATCAATGTAAGAGTGTCTGACCATATTCTCTGTTTTAGGTTGATCCGAGTGGATTTTTAAACGAATTAGCCAACTGGCTGAATTTGTCAGGTAAAGAGATACAGCAATGGTTAAAAACCTATTGGTGGGCAGCTGCCCTGATAGTATTTGGTGTCTTACTGTTACTGGTAAGCCGTTTGTTGTTTTGTTTCAACGTCATATCTGCATCATTCTTCGAATCGAAACATACTCTTTCGTCAAATCATCTTATTTGAGTCACCCGAAGTATTCGTAAAGTGATCTTTTGAGTACTTGGTTGGTGGGGTGGGTGAGGTTAATGCCAACACAAAAGAGCATTCATATTTGTTATATTTTCATTTTCTAGGCTTTATGTGTGAAATGTTGCAGCAAGAAACAGCCTCCACCAAATTCAAGAGTAGTTCGTCCGTCTAGAAACCCACAGCAGTTTCAATTCGAAGAGAAAATAGCCAATTCTAACCGACGACAGCCACATCATCGACAAAATAGTTCTAATAAAGTAGCACCCATGTCTACATCCCAAGGTCATCAACGTTTCTAACAAAATAGACATAATTAACCCATGCATTAGAATAGCGGTTAAAGTCCACTTCCGCCTAGTGTGTTATAAAGGAACCATTCCCGTGTAATATCATAACCGTTGTAGATTACTTTGAAATTCACGAACTTAAAGGTACGTTATCTCCTTTTCTGCAGAGACGTAAACAATAGCGTTGTCCAGTTAGAGGTCATGGCACAAACACACTCAAATCAAACATGGCAACCCTTGACACTAAACGAACGTTGAACTTTGCAACTCGATTATCACACGTAGACATTTAAGCTGGAAAGCGCTTGACTTGGTATTCGCGATATTATTTATCGAAACATGATGTAATACTTTTCAAACCAAACACAAATATGCACGAATTATGGTATTAAGTGGACGTTGCAAATCCTATTAATTACACTATACTATGGTATTAGTGTTACCAAGTTATAAGTGTTGGCTTAAAGTTTTCGAGTTGAGGAAAATATAATCATTTTGTTGCGGGACACCAGTTCCTAAGATGATTCCGTCAGCGCTATATCATTTGCTATTCCATCAATATGTCTATTCCTGAGGTTGTAGAATCTGATGCCTGCTCAAATCTCCTATTATATTCCGTCCATATCTATATTTTTTAGATAATAAGACCTGTTTTATATGCTATGCCATCTATATTTAATATAATATTAAGTAATTTTATTTGATATCTGCTCAATATTCTGTCCATTATTTTTAATTTTGTTGTTTTTATATGAGTATTTGTAATTTAAAGTGCTTGTATAACTTTACTATTACTGCTTTGGACTTTTTTTGTAAAAATTGTTACTGATATCTGTATCTATATGAATAGCGATATGTATATTAGATTGTTATTTTCTTTATTTTATAATATTGTTATATATGGTGTAATATTTAAAGTGCCTGTATACTACATGTATAGTATAGCTACACACATGCCATCATATCTAGAGTCATATTTATATTTCCTTTAAACCACAATGTGCATTATCATCGTTATTTCAAAATGTCATTAAAATTTAATTCCATCATCTCCTATCTTCATTTTTTTTTAAAGTTTTGAAATGTGCAATATATACATTAGTAACATAATTAAAACTGGTTTCGATTTCCCGGTCAAACCTGTTGAATGGACGGTAATCTCTCTCTCTCTCTCTCTCTCTCTCTCTCTCTCTCTCTCTCTCTCTCTCTCTCTTTCCCGGAATATAATATTTCAATTAAATGTATTTCATGTTTTGATAATCAGTTGAGCCTAGAGATAAAAGTAATTATCAAATATTTTGGTCGTAAGTCAAAATGCTACTTTCACTATGGGGACCACAATTTTTTTTTTTTTTTTTAAAAAAACTATCAATTCAGATTTAAAGATTTATTTCATTGGTGAGCACTTCAACACTAATATGTGTTCGTCTATCACAGTAAAATTATATATACACCCTTTGAAGCAGTTATACAGCAATATACAATAACATACAATTTCATATAATATTATTGCTGTTCGTGTTCGTCACTAACCCAAAGTCAGCGAAAACTTTGTACCATTGAAAATAGAACAATGGTGTATTTATTGAGGTTACAATTCCACGAATATCACAAATAATTGCACATCATCATCTTACGGAAATCTATTTTGAAAGTTTAAAATGAAATTTGTTATATACAAAACTAATAAGAATATGGAAAAGTGCAAAATGGCATCGATAGAGTATATATTGAACGTAACAAGGACGGAATAGTTCAATTCTTATTTTGTATTAAATTTTTAAAGCTTGAAATTAAGGATTTTTTATTACAAAACTAGTAAGTAGTAAAAAAAATAAAAAAGCAATATAAAATCGAGATTCTCTACTAAACGTAACAAAGAAATATTCAGTTTAAAAGGACGGAATTGTTCAATTCTTATATTGTATTAAATTCTATAAACATATGATTTACTTAAAATATTTACATTAGATCTTATTATCACAGTTAGCTTAAGTAATAAATAACAATAACAACATTCGTATAAAATAGATTTCTACACGAAAAATTCGAAAAAAGAGAAACCACAAGTAAATTACGTAACAAAGATTGATGATGTTAATGCATTGACCATTTTCATCAATAGAGCATCTTGGGTATATATAATTGAAATCTTTTTTCAATATTGGTATACTAAAAACTCAATTTGAAATCTTAAGTTTCCATTAGTTTAATTTAATATATAAACACAGTCAATGATATTGGTTTACTGGATACTGAATTTAAGTTTTGTTTTGTTCTAGACAAACTGGTCAAGTCTGTATATGATAACATCAAGTAAAGCAATCTTACGGTATTCATCAACACGGCCATGGTCGACTATAACAGTATAGGCCATTCTGCCAAGATACTTCAATGCTGCACTGAAATGTCTTGCTAATTCTCTTAGTTTAATTTATTTGTTCATGATAGCCTCAACCTTATCATTAATTGGACCTAGTAAAATATAGGACAAATAGTTTTCATTTCTCGGCAATACAATGTATTTTGACAACAAAATCTATATTCAGTTGGGTACGGATGACGAGTTGTAATTAGGCCCTTGTTGGTGTTAGATAATTGTAATAATAGTATATATTTAAAGATAAGTCAAATCAAAACTAGATCTAATAAACACGGTTACTGTTCCCGGCTTTACTGTGTCCACCTCTTTTTTTCTACCATAGAGTTTGCACGTTACCTCTTTACCGTTCTCGCCACCATGATCTTCTACACGTGCTTCAGCCAAAAAATCATTTACTAGTATATTATGGTTGTTTATCTAAAAACAAATAAATCAATCAATGAAACGATCGTGTACGACATTGTTTTGGTTATTTCCGGGAAGTATCTGATAACGAAATGAAATCAAATGGGGTTTAACGTCCTACTTTTCTGCGCCAACCAGGATAATGAAAACGATTAAAGATACATTATGGGAGATTTTGACAAGGAGTTAGCCATTCTTGCTATAAAAGTTCAAAAATAGATGTTGAAACAAGAATATATTGAAAATTTCAGTCAAATAACTTTATCCTGAACAAAGTTGTTACCACTATAATTTTTTACTAGAAATGGTGGTTAAAATCATCGACACCCTTTTCCCACTATGGCCGATTGTTGATTGACAGGCGTTAACTCCACCTACATAGTCTCGATCATCAAGTAATGTTTAAACGGTATCTAGTGAAGCTTGTGTATAGCCTCGGTCATCACTGTCTTTTATGAATAATTTCCGGAAGTATGATGACGTCAACGTCACGGAGAAACCCCACCCACGACGCCATAGTGATTAAATCAGTCGACGAAATCCTGTTTTAATCCGAGCCCAATCCAAGCCATCCGTGGGTCTACAGTGTTCATTTTGGGCTTGTTGTTTAAATAAAGATCTAATTTATAATTTCTATGACATCTGAGGCTCAAAGGAAGACGACAAAAGTCAGTTTTTGCTCTCCCATAATGTATGTTTAAGTATCCAAATTATATTGCACCAAAGTGTGTATAGTAGAATCTTAAGACTCGATTAACAAAATACAGATCAAAGAATAAAACTAATTCAATTTCGGATCTCTTAAAGTCACTTTAATTGTTTGGCAAACTAACTTTCACTAACTATCATCGCGTCGGAACATGAGGGTTACTCGTATAAAGTTAGTTCAGTTGTGCTAACTTAGTAATTTGCATATCTGGTTGAGTCAGTGGTCCTTTATAGGAGATATTTTCAATAAAGATAGTCTATCATCATTTAATATAAATTCAAACAGATAAGACCGCAACCATCTCCGGGCCGAAACCTTTAGCACCTGTACCCAAGAACAACGCCTTTCGACATTGCTACTCATAAAGCACCTTTATATGTCAGGGGCTTAGGTTTAGTGGTGAATCAAAATGCATGAAAACATATAAATTAACTTACTTCTACTATTATGGGTAATTCTGGTTTCTTTCTGTAAAACGTGGCCTTTATATTCCAACTCGGTGATGTATTATTAGTCATATAATTTGTTTTAACACTCTCACCTTCACACTTTATAATCATCAGGGGATCAAGAGCTGAATATAATCAAATATAACACTATACAATAATATAATCAAATATAATACATCACAAAATAATCAAATAAAGCACACCAAAAAATAATCGTATATAACACACCACGGTAACATCATATACAATCCATCATAATAGGATACAGATGATCATAATTACGATTATCACTTATAATATAACACATCACATTACAATGAAATATAGCACTAATATAACACATCACATTACAATGAAATATAGCACATCACCATAATATCAAACATGACAGATCACATTATAATGTAATCTCGCACACCACCATAAGATCAAATAAAACACATCACATTATAATGAAATACAGCACATCACCATAAGATCAAATATAATTGATCACATTATAACGATGTTTAGCACACCACCTTCAGATCAAATATAACACATCACATATAATGAAATATATATCACCTTTATCAAATATATAAGGTATAATATCAGAAAAGTATGATATAATCGATCATAATCTGACCAAGTACAATTCGCCAAAATACTTTGGTCAAATCAGACACAACACAAATATAATACATCTCTATATGTTAAAATATAATTCGATCATAATGATCAAACAGAACATATCACGATAAATGAAACTAATGAGGACGGGACATCGCATTAAAGTTAAATACAATTCGTCACATATGCTCAAATATAATTGATCATAACACTGTAGATGTCAACATGATCAAATAAAACTGATTATTTTAAGATCAGCTGTAAGATATCACATACGATCAAATAGTAGATCATAATATGACCTAGTATATATAAACATATAGTAGATCTAAACATCGCCTCGCAATAGGATCAAATATAACAGACCACAATAAGATAAAATAATACATCACATTAAGATCAATATAACAGGCCGCAATAACATCAAATATAATAGATAACATTAAGATCAAATAATATAACGGAGAGAGAGAGAAATGGGGTTTAACGTCCACTCGACACAAACTAGGTCAGTTCGGGACTAACAATAACATGGTTTTAATTTTATTTCAATAATTCGCTTGCGGGTAGGGGTCTTTAGCAGTGGGAGGAAACCGGAGTACCCGGAGAAAACCCACGAGGATGGACAGGCGACCCCACTCCTTGCCACGTACAACCGAGGATTTGAAACCACGCCAGTTGACTCAATGGCAGGCCTTATGATACAGTGCCCACGCTAAACATTAGGCCATCAAACGCCCCTCAAATATAACGGACACCACAATAAGATAATAAATTCAAATACGACCAAATATAATAGATCCCTTTAAGATCATATTAGATCACAATAAAAGAAAATATACTAAGCCGCTAATGTTGTGGTCTAAAAAGATGCCTGAATGATGTCTATTCCCACAATCTCAGCCAAGGAGACTGTGGGTATGATGTTACCCCGGGAACTACGAATGATATCAATTTCCCAGCCTCATGTATTGAGTCCCGGGAAATTTACCAGGTACTTTCTTTATCGGATTGGTCAGTTACACAGACCCTGCCCTGGATTTAAACCCATTGTACTAATATGAGCACACGCCTGGTCCACTCCACGTACAGACACTGTGCTGCTGTTATTGACACTCTCGCTGGACACATCAGATACTGATGTATAGACAATGTACAGACTCTAAACCCTCTAGTAATGTCTTGGAATATGCTGAATTAATCACTAATGTGTCAACATACCGTTCATAAAAAATTTCTTGATCCATTTAGCAAGTCGTTTTCTAGAATGATTTGATTAAAGCGCCTCTCTGATTTTGAAATCGCACTGTTGTTTTGGGATTTTTTGCGGTTTAGTATATAATAGATCACATGTAAGTGAAAATATGATACTCCAATTAGAATACCCCACAGATAACAATGTTTGCTTCACTTATATATCACGATAAGATCGGTGTGGTCATCCTAAACGGAACTATGTGCTAAAGGGAATTACTACTGAACATAATACGTGTACTTACTTTGAGAAGCTTTAGCTGTTTCGGGTAAAGACAGACCTTCGGCTGATAGAACAGTTATAGTTGATACCATAGCATAACCCTTGATACACGGACAACTACTAGCTGGCGCTTCCTTCGTTAATTCTCTGTAAATAGTAATGATAATATTCAATAAATTTAAATCCAACTCATATCTTACACTTCCAGAAAAGAATAAATAACGCCATTTTAGAGGTAGCAAATACATGTACTCAATATTTCGCAATTTGCCAGATAAAACCATCTGGGTGAAAAGCTGATATTGATTCATTCTTATTTATCCACTGCGCTTGTTCGAATCATTGGGTATTCATTAATGATATACTAGATACAAATGTAGCACTTAAAATTATTCGCTGAAATGTTAATCTGATGCATCTTTTAATATATGTTTTTAAAATTGACAAAGAACATGGGAAATACAGCTGCTGATAAAACAAGAAGCTCGGACTCTATAATAAAATAAAACATCATGGCCAGAAAGCACACAAGAACAACAAAAATGAATTTAAAAAGCCTTGTTTTGAGAAGGAAAAGCATCACCTGGCACAAAACAGTAAACCTCAAATAGCAAAAAGAAAAGCCCACATTAAAGGACAATTTTATAAACCAATGTTCTGTTATAATCTATAACATAGGTTTTGAGATTTATTTGAGATCTACAAAGATGGGGAGTAGCTGAACGTACATGTATACCGAAACAAAAGCAACATTTGGTGAATGGGTAATACAATGTGCTATGTGCTGACAAATTTAAAACTTACTTCACAGGAGATATCACACTGTCAGCATTAAAATAAATTACAATAATTATAACAGCCGTTGTTTTACATGCGATACGTTAAAAAAAAGCCGTAGACAAATACTTGATTATATACACAAACATCATTCATTTTGATTTTTCGGTCATAGTAAAAACTCTATGGTCGATTTCAGACATAGTCTATGTAATATTCTATCGTCGATTACATTTATATTCTATGCAATACCCTATTTCGACTACAGTTATATTCCATGTAAATACAATATGGTTAATTTCAGTCATAGTCTATGTATTACTCTATGGTCGCTTTCAGCCATGGTCTATGTAACGCCAAGTCGTAGACTTTAGACATAGTATATGTAATACACTATCGTTGATTTCAGTCATAGACTATGCGTAATACCCTATCGTCGATTTCAGAAATAGTCTTTGCAATATTCTAGCGTCGATTTCATATATCTTTAGAACCATGAATCCGATCGCAAACATGTGTGATAATGGAATGTTTTCGGTCATTTTGAAAATTGTGATACGTTGGGTCTTGAGCACCCAACTGGTCGTGGTCGATATTGGCAATTTTTCAAAGTTCCTGTTTACAAGAATAGCACTCACCTTCCGCCAGAAGAACTGCCAGTATAAAGTCGTAACATAAATCTTCCTACAGGACCTTGTTCAAACGTTGTCGGTACAACTATATATCGACCGCGGTGTAATGATGTTGTTCCAAATACACTACGAGTTTTACAATAATCTGACGTAAACATGAGGTCGCCATGTATATGTACCCGGAATTTTCGGTTTTCTTCAACCTAAAACAAAGTACACAGACTAATGCAACAATTTAACATATCAATTGTCATTATTTAACGGCTATCCTTCATAACAAAAAATATGACTGTAAGCATGCTTCAGCTTAAAGAATTCCCCAAATTATCCCCAACCCATGTATACCAATTAAGAATCTAGTTATTTTTAGGCTACATCAAACATACACCCATCTGAACAGCATACCCTGGCTGTTAAAAAGGAGTTACCACTGTTGAAATGGTTAAGAAAAATGTCCAGAGTTCTACATAATACAAAATTTCACTTGCATTTGCTACAAGGTTTTAATAATCATGTAGATCTCAACATTCTCGGTAATGAAAATACCCGTAAAACAGTATGATAATTTTATTTTATATGAACACGCTATAGCTACATTTAAAACTCTCACAATAATTGAATATAAACTGGAGTACCCGGGGAAAACCCACGAGGTTGGACAGGAGACCCCCCCCCCCCAGGAGACCTTGGTATTAAATCCAGTGACCGACCTTGTGGTCTAAACAGTAAGCGTTAGACCACTCAACCAACCGACCACCCTGAATAATTTGTTAATAATATCACCCACCTTCATTATATGGAATCCTATAGTATTTATATTCTGACCAAACGTTTGTCTTCCAGCATCTATATCATGTTGTTCTAATGATACCATTATTTTATCATTGATAGAGTTGATATCAAATAAAAACTGTTGATATACAAATTAAAATACACATTGATGGAGTTGATTTAAGATAAAACTTTTTATATACCAATTAAACACACATTAAACATTGGACAAATATATAGAAAACGATGGTTTCATTATAGTGATATACAAATCGTATGAAATGGGTGATATTTTAATTTTTCTCTGAGTTTCATAATAACCAAATAAAAATCAAACGTGTCAAATGTTGAGTAAAATATAAAGTACAGAATAAGTTATGCACTAAACTTCAATGAGTTCATAAATACATCAGTGGACAGCAATTTGGTCTTATTTGAAGGACATCCTTTAAAATGTCACATGAAATATAAAATACGGAGAATAAAACGGAAGAAAATGAATAACGAATTAAAGAGCATTTCGTGTTAATGTAATTGATTACGGTGCTTGATTTTACCAATGAACTGTATCAAAGTAGTTAACACCCAAATAATTAAGTAGTATCAGCATAACCTGCCTCTCATTTGACACCAACTAAGACTACAATAATTTTGACATTTATTTGCTATCTTTTAATGCTTTCCGTTCTCGACTGCACATGGCTCGATAAGAGCATTTGTGCAAACTACGGTATTCTTTGTGTTTAGACCGAAGTTTATACTTGCAATGTTAAACTGTATACGGAACCTTGTTATATGTCTTTATTCTATCATATAATAATCATTCAATACCATATTTTACGTACCTGAGGGTTACTGAGAAAAGATTGAGAATTGACTACCCCACCGCCATTTCTACCATTATGATTCCATTCTGAATGCATGATAGATTCTGACCAGGTTTTCTTGATAGAGAAAAATGATGTGTTGACGAAATGACAGATATCGACATAGGTAAAATGTTGAATAAAATCGTCAAACGACATCCTGAAATAATATTACACATATATAAAGGAGAAGACCAGCGATTTTCAGCAAGGTTTCCATCAATCTTAAAATATATATTCAGAAACAATTCCCACCCACCCCCTCCCCCTGTACTACAAGCAAAAAAGTTTTTCATAAGCGAGAAATTAATTTCTATCAAAACCGGAAGTGATGTAGTTGGGTCAAGCTTTGTTTCCTTGTTCAGGGCATCATAATGAGTCACTAGAAATCAAAAAACCTTTTGTTGCAATTCGTTCTACGTACAACATCATCCAGCCGTCGCTTGACCAGCCCATTGATATTCCCCTTTTACACCATAATCCAGCAGGTGGATGTTCGGGTGCTCTTTTAATAGCACCATATCAAATTACGTCAAAAACGCCAACATCTCAGCGAAAAAATCTCATACCCCCCTCCCCTGGACATCTTGGTACTAGATTAAAAATCATAAAAGGATAGAAATGATTAACATCCCGTCAATACAATGCCTTGTTCAGTTTGGGACTATCAAGGTTATAGACAAGAATTTTGTTCCGGCAACAGCGTTTCCACCTACACTCATCTATTTTACGTGCACTACCTATGTCCTACACGTGTACACGGATCTCGGTTTTTCTAAGCGAAGCTGCTGGCTAATTTCTTTACAATAATGTATTTACCAAAATTCTCCCTCATGCTCAAATTTCACTCCCATTTTCTCCCATTGCATCTGATTAACCCGTTTCCATTCTTCAGAACTAAAAAGAGATACATCAACGTGTTATATTAACCTGCAGATACTAAGAGAAAGTCCAATTAAAAACAAACCCTTAACAAGCCAACAGTAAGGCTGATGTCCCCCGCCGAAATCCCAAAATAAATTGATGACACATATTAATTAATCGCACATTTATTTTTTTCAAACATATCGAGCAATCAAACTGTACACGAAGTGTCATCCAAAAATGTTTTATAAAGAAAAATGCTAAAACCGACGAGAAAAATGAAAATATACCCTAGTTAGGGGACCCTAAAGGCAGACAAAAGGGCCCCCACGCTTGACAAAAGGGCCCCTCTGGCCAAGGGAAAGGGCCCTCGTGTCCGAGTCAATCGTTTCTATACACTGTTACTGTCGAATCCATTACTGAATGAGAATGCAGTCATTGTATTGGCATAAAAATCATCAATCAAGATGAACCTAAGTTATCTTGTCCCAAAGTATCAACCAATCAAATTGCTTATCTCTGCCTACCCTAAGAAGAAAATGCTCATCTTCAAACTCCATCAAGGCATTGACCTAATAAGCATACACACCAATTTTGAACATTTTAACTCAATTTGTAGGAGAGTTATTATGTTCCAAAGTCTCGGCAAATCAAATTGCTTATCGCTCTGCTTAAAATGCTCATTATCGAACTTAGTCAAGGTATTACTGTAATGAAACTATACACCAAGTTTCATCACTATCACTTAATTAGAACTAAAGTTATCGTGTCCTAAAGCATCAACCAATCAAATTGCTTATCTCTGCTTACCCTAAGCGGAAAATGCTCATCTTCGAACTCTACCAAGGCATAGACCTAATAAACATATACACCAAGTTTGAACATTTGAACTCAATTAGAAGGAGAGTTATTGTGTTCCAAAGTCTCGACCAATCAAATTGCACATCGCTCTGCTTACCCCGAGCAGAAAATGCTCATTATCGAACTTAGTCAAGGTATTACTGTAATGAAACTATACACCAAGTTTCATCACTCTCACTTAATTAGAACTAAAGTTATCGTGTCCCAAAGCATCAACCAATCAAATTGCTTTGCTCTGCTTACCCTAAGCGGAAAATGCTCATCTTCGAACTCCATCAAGGCATTGACCTAATAAGCATATACACCAAGTTTGAACATTTTAACTCAATTCGAAGGAGAGTTATTGTGTTCCAAAGTCTCGACCAATCAAATTGCGTATCGCTCTGCTTACCCTGAGCAGAAAATGCTCATTATCGAACTTAGTCAAGATATAACTGTAATGAAACTATACACCAAGTTTCATCACTCTCACTTAATTAGAACTAAAGTTATCGTGTCCCAAAGCATCAACCAATCAAATTGCTTATCTCTGCTTACCCTAAGCGGAAAATGCTCATCTTCGAACTCCATCAAGGCATTGACCTAATAAGCATATACACCAAGTTTAAACATTTTAACTCAATTAGAAGGAGAGTTATTGTGTTCCAAAGTCTCGACCAATCAAATTGCACATCGCTCTGCTTACCCTGAGCAGAAAATGCTCATTATCGAACTTAGTCAAGGAATTACTGTAATGAAACTATACACCAAGTTTCATCACTCTCACTTAATTAGAACTAAAGTTATCGTGTCCCAAAGCATCAACCAATCAAATTGCTTATCTCTGCTTACCCTAAGTGGAAAATGCTCATCTTCGAACTCCATCAAGGCATTGACCTAATAAGCATATACACCAAGTTTGAACATTTTAACTCAATTAGAAGGAGAGTTATTGTGTTCCAAAGTCTCGACCAATCAAATTGCGTATCGCTCTGCTTACCCTGAGCAGAAAATGCTCATTATCGAACTTAGTCAAGGTATTACTATAATGAAACTATACACCAAGTTTCATCAATCTCACTTAATTAGAACTAAAGTTATCGTGTCCCAAAGCATCAACCCATCAAATTGCTTATCTCTGCTTACCCTAAGCGGAAAATGCTCATCTTCGAACTCCATCAAGGCATTGACCTAATAAACACATACACCAAGTTTGAACATTCTAGCTCAATTAGGAAGAGAGTTATTGTGTCCCAAATAGTGTGACGGACAGACGGACAGACAGACGGACAGACAGACAGACGGACGAACCCATTTTAATAGTCCCCAGGCGGGGGACAACAATCAAACATGGGATATACATGTAGTTTTAACATCCAATAATGGGTAATTTCCTATGAAAAAAGGCTTCAACTTATAATAAATTCGTCTCCTTTTAGATAACATTCCCAAATATATCAACACTCATAGTCTCAGACTTTTTATCTTTTAATTACGTTAAAGAATTGATATCAAAAGAAAGGCCTGATTTACAATAACAACATAATTTGTATGTGTAGTGTATAAAGTATAATAAAGATACTCACTCGTCAGACCAAGGACCATTCCATTCTCTAGAACCCCAGGGATTAAAGAGACGAAGTAAATATAGTTTACTTGCACCAATGGTACCTTGTAAACTACGATTAACTTCAATATATCTAACATCTGTTACATTATAACCATGTCCTAATACTAAACCTTGTTCTGTGTATGATCCTACTTCTGGTGGAGCACACTGCAATTAAAATAAATACAAATATTAGAAACTAGAAAAGCTATACAGGGATGATGGTAGGCCTATGCAAGGCTCACCTTTAAATGACTTACGGTAGAAAAGCAATATACGTCTGGGGATTTTAGGTCTGCAAAACTGTCACTAATTCGTTTATGGTCACTTACCCTTTACCACGTAAGTATAAAACCCGAATTGAGCTATAGTTGTGGCAAAGTGTTCAATGTGGGAGTAGTCTCACCACAAGAATACGGAACCCCAATTCTTAATTCTTGGTAGTCGTTTATTAGACGGTCTATTGTTTCAATTTAGTAATTGAACTGGAGTATACAGGTCACAATTTGTGAGTAGGAGGGGTGGATATTCTTGTTGAATATGTTTTTATTGATAAACTGCCTGTATGGCCTTGGTAAACAAAACTTCCATTCGCCATGTCTGGGCTGTACATGCCTCATACTGTGAATTATGATAAGGTTGAAAATCGTGACAATATTTACCACAATACTACATGATATTAAAGCTCTGTTTTCCTGGGCTTCTGATAATTTGGTAAATAAAGCTGAATAACTATCTGGATCTGCATTTTGTCGTAATTTAGCTGTTTCTAATTTCTCTGATACGCCACTGGTAAAATCTACTAAGGAGTCCGCTACAGTTCCACATTCTAAGGATTCATAATCTCCGTACATTCTGTAATAAATGTGTTATAGTTTATTTTTATTCCGATGTAATATGGCTTGCTAAGGAACACGTTTAATATATGATACAATTCTATGGAATACAATTGCTGTTTATCACGTTTCGACTAGGCTCTTCTGAATAAATAGTTAATGTATTCCATAGAATTGCGCCCTGTGTACGAAATGAAATGATATTTCTTTTTAAATCCTACTTAAAATAGGTGTGCTATGAGGGGAATTTTACCCGAACAGCGGTGCTACGGCCTACTATTTTAGAATTCCAACTGTATACACATGACCTCGGCGTTACGTACCATCCGAACAATTAGAATCTGTTCATTTACAGGTCCTCCGACCTGTACAACGGATAAGTGAAAACCATGATGGAAAATCCCGACGAACTTTCTCTGCCAACATACTTTGTAATGAATATCAAGCATATTTATTACAGATTGGGAAATGGGGTTTAACGTCCATTCATCGACACATACTTACATGGTTTAAATTCATTTCAAGAATTCGCATGCGCGTAGGGTTCTTTAGCAGGAACCCGAAGAAAAGCCAAGAGGTTGACAGGCGACCATACTCCTTGTCACGTTCAGACGGGGAATCGAAACCACGCCACTTGACTCAATGGCGGACTTTCTGCTCTAAAGCATCTTTATGATATTTAACGTTATAGTATATTCCAAAATATCAATTAGCGTCTACAAGTAAATGTGGAATGGAAAGAGGTTTAAATTTTTAACCGGGCTTAAAAAGTATCAAAGGTTTATCTGGACTCACGCCATAGATTATTTCATGTATATTTTATAATTGTTTCTATATTTAGCATGAATTGTTACTTTTGATTATTTTGAATCACCATGGTGATGTTATCTAATGTGATGAACGGTTTCATAGCAGCGAATAAACACACTTCTTGTTCCATAAAAGACGTCAATGGCGAATACTTTTATTGAACCTAGTAATATTGATTTACTCTGTACGTATTTAGTCCGAAGCGGAAAAAACAACACAAACACGTAAGCAAGTAGTTGAACCAGTGATAGCCTATACCACAGTGGTTAATAGCATTTAAACATTAAATTATTCAATACCAGTATCTATTATTCAATATTATATCAAAACAGCCCGAGATCCGCCTAATCAAAACACAAAGTACTGTGCTGTATATCTTGAGTTGTTTCTTCCAAATCAACAATGAAGATTCTATACCATTCTACTTTTTTCTAACTTTGACATGATCTTATAAATAATTATCGACGTAATCGTATATTGCTTATAAACTCGTACCATTTAGTACATAAAAGTAATCTAGGGGCGGCTGCACAGTACTGGTATATTTTTTTTTATACACCCACATTTTCATGTGCACTTATTATGCCGTCACCCCTGTCCGTCCGTCCACAATTTGTTTGTGGTCAGTCTTCAGGTCACATTTTTTTATCTGATTTTGACGAAACTTGAAATATAGGTCTATCTCCCAAAGATCTCGGTTCCTTTGGACATTGGCATGTATCGGGCCTTTATGAAATATAGCATCTGATTGTACGAAAAAGAAAATCTCTTTTTTTAGATTGTGATACTATAGAGGTCATAATTTTCATCTGATTTTGATGAAACTTGAAGTGGGTGTTTATAACCCAACGATCTTGGTTCCTTTCGATATTCGCGCATACCAGATCGTAACTCCCTGAATTACGGTCCCTGACTGTAGGAAAATCGCGTTTTTAGTTTGTGGTCCCACTAGAGATCACAATTATTATTCGATTTTAAAACGAAAACGTTCGAATATATCACCGTTACACGGTAATGTCGGTTGC
Source organism: Patella ulyssiponensis (assembly GCA_963678685.1). Taxonomy (NCBI): domain Eukaryota; kingdom Metazoa; phylum Mollusca; class Gastropoda; family Patellidae; genus Patella; species Patella ulyssiponensis. The sequence continues at coordinate 46,792,281 of OY783229.1, read as the reverse complement.
GTTCGTATTTCATGAAATTCGGCCCAAAACTGCCGGACCAAAAAAGGCAGCCCCTCTTACGCAAATAGTGTATGGTTTGTCAAAGGTGTGGACTCTCTAGAGTTCGCCATTTTGATCCGATTATAACCCGAAGATCTTGGTTCCTAATATTCGCACATATCTGATCGTTACTTCTTGAAATATGGACCAAAACTGCCTGACACAATGACAGCCCGTCGTACATAAATAGGTTGTGGACCCAAAAGAGACCACAATTTTGATGAAATTTTATTTTTATGTTTATATCCGGGTTCCTTTCGATAATCGCGCATATCCGAACGTAACTTCCTGGATTATGGCCCCTGATTGTTTTTTTCAACTTGTGGTTCGGTTATAAGTCACAATTTGTTTTGTATTCAATTTAAAAAAAACCGTTAAATCATATCACCGTTACAAATCAGTGAAGGTTGGGTTCGAAAGGGCCTGAGAAAATGACCGCTCCTTGTACGCAAATATTGTAAAGGTATGCAATACCAAGGTTGCGGACACTCTGAAGTCATAATTTTTACCCGAGTTCACAAAGCATTCTTAGACTTAAGTTGAGAATTTACTCAAAATTGTTCGCCTTATTTTGTGTTTTAATGTATCAAATACATCAATAAGAAACTATGTGCAAAGTTTTGTGTTTCTGGATCAAAGATATTTCTCATAAACATTTATTAAAAGGTTGAGTAAATTCTCAACTTAAGTCTGAAAATGCTTTGTGACGTCGGGGCATGGTTCCATTTTATTTCAATAATTCGCATGCGCGTAGGGTCTTAAGCAGTGAGAGGGAACCGGGGGACCCGGAGAAACCTCACGAGGCTGGACAGGCGACCCTACGCCAGTTTCACTCAATGACAGACCTTTTGATACAGATCGGATCCTTGATTATGACTCCTCATTGTACGAAAAATCACGTTTTTAGCTTTCGGGAAAATTGAGACGTAGCTGCAAGACAAAATGGTCGCTCCTTGTACGCAAATTGTGTAAAAGTATGTAATACGAAGGTTGTGGGCCCTCTACAAGCAGATGTCACAAAGATCTCAGTCCCTTTCGATATTCGCGCATTTCAGGTCTTAACTTCCTGGATTATGGCCCCTGATTGTATGAAAAATCGCGTTTTTGTTTCAGCTTGTTCTATATCCATCTCTTGTAAAATGTGGGCGTATCTTGACTGGCAACTCAGGCCGACATATTCCTCAAGATTTTCCAGTCTGATTTCCCCTTCGGCGGCGAGTCTGACAAGGAAATGAAATGAGGTTTAACCTTCTACTATTCTGTACCGACTGGGCTAGTATCAGCAAGGGACAAAGCCACACGCCGTACAGTGTACAATAAGAAAAATTTCAACGGTCAACGGTTATTTTATGTGCGCACCAAAGTGTGCACTGAACCACGGTTTTGTCCCATCCGAACGACTAGACCTTATCCTTGACAGGCCCTCCATCGTGTACTATTGACATAGGGAACCCACGCTGGAAATCCCCGGGGAACATCAACCGCCACCGCGGTTCCCGTCCTGGAAAGGAACTAGATCCAGTATTTCGAATGGGACGGAGACTTAAGGTGCCGTGTACATGTTAGCATACTGCATGGCGTATGCCCGTCTACATCTGTTTGAGCAAAAATTTCGGACGTTAAACCTATTTCATTTGATTTTCATAATATTATTTATAATGTATGGTGCTTTATGAAGTTTACAGGGAAAATATCATTACTACCAAGAAAAATTTATTCCATGCAGGCTTTCTTCCTGGTTAAAAAATATCAACGCCCGATAATTGCGCAATTTCACAGTTTTGCAATTAATGGGAACATGGAAGAACCTATTAGGTGCAGTATTGATTATATAATGTATATTGATATTTCATTCTCTATCTCACACTTCAAACATTATGTACGTTGTCGAATTTAAAGGGATCAATAATTAATGTTTAAGATGATGTATGTATCTGGATGTCAAATTCTGTGTACCAAGCAATTTGAAATTCGCTGTCACTAAAAACATTTCAGACGTGTATTTTCGTCCTTGTATTTACTGTGTACGTCCGTTTCAACAAGGTGGGTCACAATGGCGCAGTGATTAAGACATTGGATCGCTAGCCAGGAGGTCTGGGGTTCTTTCCGGTGCTGGTTATGAAAAGTCCTCACGGCCTCGCAAGAACGGTGTCTAGGGGTTGGGATGGGACAAATAACCGAGAGCTTCCGCGTGCAAGTAAAGTGGAACCATTTACTTACTTTGCATAAGCCTTTTCAAGCAGGGCGCTCCAAAACTCATTGCGCGATTTTGAATGGCAGAACACAAGTTTTCCGTCTTTTGTTGGCAATCTGTCGTCTATAACAACTTCCAACCAATCTCCAAATCTCCAAAACATGAACCTAAAAATACCAGCATACTGGTTCTTGTCATCCCATTCTTGTTCTTTATGGTTGGTCACCACCTAATAATAAGATTACATACTTTATAAGATATAGGTTACATTAAAACGGCTACATGTATATTTTAAGGTTCCATATACATTTTAGAGATACAACTGGTAAATTTGGAATGGAAATCTGTAAAAATGGTATCCTGATCTTGTGATTTAATATTTGCAAGACAGCTTTCAGTTTAGGGTTGGTCAAAAGTCCCCAAATCATGTCTATATATTTCCAAAAAGTATATGGTGGCAGGTGATTGTAACAGTTATCAAGTCACTCATAGCTCGACTTTGTTTTGACGTTATACCCCACTACTTTGGTTACAGATGATTCTTTAAGGTTACCTTTTGCCATAATTTGGGTTCTCTAGCTAGACTAGAACATGCTGTAACAAACCAGGTATTACCAATTTCCCCTTGATTTAAATCATCACAACTAACACCTTCTACAACCAACTTAGGTACTTTACATAATTCCTGTTAAAAAAATAAAACATGAATCATAAACTTAACTAAATCAATTTCTCGAAAAACATAATCTCTAAATATTAGTCTAAGTTGCAGTCATTAGTCAAAAAAAGTAAGTCATTTACGAATTTGTATTCAATCTCCAGGCAAAGTTCCAAATGAATTTGTTTGATTTACAAATTAATGATAAAAGACTTAATCTACAACTGTGAATTATATTATACAAATAACTTCTGTCATACCTAGAATTTGCATTATAAATAAGTAGATTAAGAAATTAAAAGATAAATAAAAAACAAATACAGATCAAAATGCGTTTAAAAGACTTGATTGTCCATTTCTAAATTCTCAACACGGAGTAATTTTAAAACGAATTGAGGGCTATAGCGGCTGTAAAAAGGAAACCCATAATCTTATTTATCGAAGCTATTGATTTTTACCATTCAGGGTTGGTTGCTGTCTTTCTGAAATTAATTAATCCGCCATTAAATAGTATACCCATAAAAATGATCGATTGTGGATTGATTTCTTTCAATTCCTTTATCTCGGGAAAGGATTTTTCTAATCTAAGGAAAGGTATTTTTTCAATTATTTTATCCCAGGGGAGTATAATTTATACTTCCCGTTCTACCAATAGCAATATGCATAACCATTAATATACATATTATTGTACCTTGGGGCGTTTCCATTCTATATCTTTGTCAATCTTCGAGTTGAACAGTGATTTATTATTAGCTGGAAATTCTGGATCTTCAAATAAAGCACCTTTACTCAAACAGTCCTTTTTAATCTTTGAATAACTCTGACCTCTGAAGTTGGTGGGCATGGTTAGGGGCACTAAGTTCAAGAACTGAAACAGCATCGACAGAAAATAAATTAATGTAATGAAAAAAACAGCACCAACAGAAAATAAACTAATATATATTTTTTTAAAATTTATATTAACTTTGAAGGGGTGCATAAATCTAGGAAACAAACTGGATCCGTACTCCCATATATGATAGGTTGCCAAATACTTTGCAATCATTGAATGTCACTGCTGTAATCTCAACCAATCAAATAGATCTAGCTTTGTTTTAACACAACGGTGAAGTAAACAATAGACAGGGTGTGTATAGGTAAAATCTGGTAATTAACAATTATAAATTATAAAGATACGTCAATATTTGTGTTATATACTACCTGATATGCACATGATTAAAGCGGAAATTTCATATTTTCTAAGAAAGTCAAAACATAATTATTTCTATGTCTTTTGCTCAAAAGGTTGTCAACTCACTATTATACGATCATGGGCAAAATTTTTGGGGCATTAAAATGGGTGACACAGGTTGATTGAGGAAATAGTTACTCAATTACCTCCCTTGTTTTCCCATTCCTCTCCATGGACGGCCATCTTCAAACGTTTAAATTGGCAGTTGAAAATGATATTTTTGCCAATTTCTCAACGGGCAATAGTGAATTATAGGATTAATAGGATTTTTCTTAAACAAGGTAGGACTGTTTATATAATCCATCTATTTTAGGGCTTTATTTTAATACTTTTTAAAAATATAACCCAAAAATGTGCTATTACAACTTTAAGTCTATTATTAAAGCCAACGACAATATTTTATAATGATAATCCTTATAATCCGCTATGAAACGATACAGTAGGCTACAATTATAATGGGACCTGCTTTGATTAATTGTACCAGTAAATAATGCCTTAATCTGAATAACATTCCTAGTTTTTTTTCTTATAATACAAAGGCCAGAGAGTTCTCGACAGTTCAGTTAGTCACAAAGGCCTCACTGGCTATACACTGTTGCTATACATTTTACTCGTTTGCTATATAAGAAATAAACAATGTCATCCAATACTAAATAGAACATTCACATAGTTCAGGAAGTCAATCTGTGTAACGTTTAACCTATCTTTTTTGAACGGATCAGAGGTGTGGGTCGCGGAATCTAACCCACTATGTACAATGAGTGTGATCAAATAATTTCATTTTTCATGGCTTCGCTGTTTTATCGGCGAATTATTAAATTTCTTCACTTACTCTTTGACGAATATATTAATGGTATATTGTGTGCAAATCCTTAAAGCCCCAATAACACTCTTGTTGTAATTGAATAATATGCCCCAATCTTTATTCTGGTCAACAAATTGTATTATTTTACAATATTCAAATAAATTGATGGTACAAATTTCATCGTAACACACCTAATTTAAAAAATTGGACAAATTCAACTACATGATTTGAAAAGGTTAACGTAAACCTTTTTCAAATGTGACTTGGATTTTAAAATATTTTCGAACCCTCTGGACAAGTAAAATATGATGTAATGGATAATTTACACAACAGGTTGGACACATAAACATCTGGTACTTAGAATAAGACTATTATTTATTTTCTAGAGCTGCCAAGCCAGCAAGAGTGTTATTGTCCCTTTAAGTGTGAGTGTGTTTGGAAACATCAAATAGGCATTTGAAACCTGACAGGTAACTAAACGATTGATTAAAATTAGGTGCTTTGAACGAAAATGTAGGTGCGGGAATAAAATTAGTTAAAAAGACAATATCCAGAAATAGCTAAATAATAATAATACCCTTTTATGTATATTTCCAGCATCCATTCTTGGTTTGATATATGAATATAATTTCTAAAGAGATGTAAAATGGAAGATTGAATCTAAGATATGGAAAATGTAAGATTGTATCTAAGAGATGGAAAGTGTAAGAAGGAATCTAAGAGATGGAAAATGAGAAGTATTAGGTGTTACATACAGAAAACGAAAACACACTAAAAAGAACAGATGTAAGAACAGGACATATAATTTGACTGAAGAAAGCATTATGTCAAATACTCTTTATCGCCTTATAATTTATTATATAATTGTATACATATAAATTATGAACTGATAAGACTGTAATATAGCATACGTTAACGGTACAAATATACAAGAGACGATCATAAATCGTGTTATATGAATAATTATAATTTGTAGATGAGAAATCTCAGAAAACACAAACGGCCTAATGATACAATCAGTTTAAATAATTTGAAAACCCAGTATCCTACTTTTAATACTGCTTTTGTGTCACGTTTTGTTCCAGAACCGGAACAATTGGCTTTCCGCTATATCTACTACTAATAAATGCGATTGAATGGACTAATACAACATAAACACGCAAAGGATGGCCTAAAGCAGCTAAACCAAACATTGACAATCGATAAAATGCAAGAAAAGTGACTACTTACAGCAAAATATATTTATTCCAGTTTTACACTATATAATGTGTCCATGCATTGCCGTTAGGGCGTGATTTAGCATTAAGCAATGTCGAAAATCGGATCAGAGTCAACAGGTCCAATCGAGAGAATATCTGACGTTGTTTGGCCCAAGAGTTCTCCCCCTTTCGTCTCAAAACAATAAAATCGATCTTCACAACTTGGTGTATAGCAACGGGCATAATATTTATCGTATGACCAAGAGTCACATTGTTTATCAAGAAAGTACTATTGACATAATTATAATTTTGTGTACATAAAAATAATACTGAAAGCATATATTTTACAAATCTCTTGTCCACGATTTGTGAACTTTGCAATCTATATGCTACTTCAATAGATATTGCGCAAGGTGACCTTTGGACTTCAATTAGATCACACTGAAAGCCTACTCTTTAAATTCTAACTGACCCAAAGCCAAAAAAGAAGAATAGTTTATTAAGAATAAAAGGGACATTTCAAAATAATAAAATACCTTTCATATCTCCATTTGTAGTTTTAGTCAAATGTCTAAAGTGATGAAAGTAATCATTTACCGGTTATCAGAATATACTGTCAATCAGCAATAAACACAGTCGATTGGAGCCGGCCACTCAAATCATTGGATGCAATTATCAAATTTTCCCAATATCATAAAGTGAGGGGAAAAGCGTTGAGAAAATGATCTGGGTAAACTAATAACATGGGGTTTAACGTCCCACTCCCGCTGGGCTTATGAGGTTGGTTATTTGCCATACAATGAATGCTGCGAGGGAAATATCGCTCGAAAAGCACGACCTCTTAGATTGAATTCCACCAGCCATGTTTTTTTTAACCACACCCAAATATGAACACGGGTGCTTTTACCCACACCTAAATATGTACATACAGGACCTCAGGCTTTTGTCCCATCCTATTGACTATACATTGTCTCTTGCCAGACTACCGACTACACTAAAGGGAACCACTTCGAAAAATCCTAATGAACCTTCTCGGTCAAAACAGGGATCTATCACTTACTTGATCTCCATATAAGAGTCAATGTCTTACTGAGCTAGCGTTTATCAGTTTGAATATCACACAGGACAGTCTTTTCGACAGGACAAAGACTGACCTTAGATGTTAACAACATCTTACATACAGTTTTAAAGATAATCAGTAAGATTGAATTAAATAAATAGAATAGCGTTCAATCCTCTCGTCACCAGTGTTTTCTGGGTGTGTGTGCATGGGGGGGGGGCACAACGGCACTGTTTGGCATTCATTTGGTGATGGGCTGTAGGGGGAGGGGTTTTTACTTGAAATTAAGCGCTCTTTCAGGGTGTTTTTTTTTTTTTTTTAGATAATTGCCATTAACTTCCATGTACTAAACGCCCTACTTTTTTAAATAAAATATTTTTACATATTATTCAGTATTAGGGAATGTACTATTGAGGAAAACCTGTGTTTCACAATATAGACGACCATGGATGTCAATCAGGCTTTTGTCAACAATTCTTCTGTTCAATTATTATTATTATGTTCTTATCATAGCTTCATAAACAAAAAACAAACAACAACCCCATAACATGTCCTTTTAGAAAGGTTTCATTTAATAGATAATAACACATTCATTCATAAAGTTACATGCATCAGCAGGTCATTTCATGTTTACATCCAACACAGTTACCTCCCTTTTACATTGACTATCTATAACATACAAGAACAACTTGTTAATTAAACTAATTAACTAGCCAATCAATAACAGTAAATGGTTTATTCTGGGGTTTTGTACCAGCAGTCGGTGAATATTTAATATTCTGGCTTGTTTTTAACAAGTACCATTGTCAATGTCAGTATTTTACATTTTACAGTATTAAGAAGTAATTCAGAAGTAGATCAGTTCTGAACTAGCTTTGAAGGTTTCATCTTTTGACATTTGTTGTGACTGAAAAAAAAAATATGTTTCAGTTACAAATAAAATTTCATTCAAAAAATAACATGCTTCTTCTTATATCAAATATCTTAGTTGTGTCAAATGCTTACATCTGAAATAGAATTCTGTACGTCTGTAGTGACTTTAAAGTTGAGACCGGTTGTTCTACATTAATTATAAACACTTTTACTTGTAGAATTGAAATGAAATGGAGTTCAAAGTCCTATTGTTCTGCTCCGAACTGGGCAAATGAAGTCTGGCATACGCCACACATTGTGCAATGAAAATTTTGCTCTGACATCGGCACTATGGCTTACTTTGATACCGAATTCCAACTGTCCATGCACGCCGATGTGTACACAGTACCTCATTTCTTTTCATCCCATCCAAACAACTAGACAGCTGCCCTTGTCAGGCCCTGCTAAGCAGTTAAGGATTATAATGTCAGCAGAAATACTGTCCGAAACTAGACTATGTAATCACCTATTGTTCAAGTCTATCACTGTTCAATCTTCCTACTATTTCTCTAACAGTAGCTATTAAACTTTCATTTTCTTGTGGAGAATCCAGTATTAAAGTGTGGAGTTTAGCCATGTATGTATCAACTGTTTCTAATGATGGCATTTCATTAGTTCCTGAAAAAAATAAACAAAGAATTTATGGAATTAAAATATTACTGTATATGTATGCAATGTGGGATAATAAATGTTAATATCCTACAACGTTATTTCTTTGATTAAATCAAAGACAAATATTTTCTCAAACACCATGAATAGTCATATGATCTGAACAAATATGAATAAGGAGCGAAGGGAGCAAATTTGGTTGTAATTGCTCCTTAAATCTGTCCAGCACATTCGACTCTTCCTGCACAATGGAATTGAACAGCAAGAAAAAAAAAACAACCCAAATTTGGTTTTAATCCGTAAATGGGCTCAGGAGAAGTCAACCAATAAATCTAGCTCAATCAAGATACTTGTTTTTCTGTTCCACCCCTTCAGGATCCACCTATTCCAATCTTTTTTTAAGATTATATCAATTTAACTATTAAAGATGCCCCTCTAAATAGAATAATTATCAAATCACAAAATTGTACTTCAATGATATTAAATGTCAATTATATTATATAGACACTAACCTGGTAATGGTATGGATGAGAAATGAGAGGTTAAAGTTGAACGTAAAGCATCTAGGTGATTTTGTAAAGCTACATTTGTGCTGCGCTGTTGTACAGATTCTATCTCTAATTTATCTATAGCATGTTTCATATTTTCTATATGTTTACTCAATATAGCATTCTGTTCTTCTAATTCAGTTGTTTGTTTTCTCAATTGTCGTAATTCAGATTCTCTTGCTGTAATGATAAAATTATGTCTTTAAACACACATTCTCAGTCACTAAATCAAATTTTAGGCAGCGATTCATTTTTAATCAAACATAAATGCAATATTTTCAAAAAGGATTTAGGGTAATTTCTGGGTAGATATAACTGGGCCACTTGGGGGGGTATGTGTTTCCAAAAAAGATATGTTAATAAACCAGTATTTATTATATGGATTATTGTTGTTTATTATATTAAATTATAAATATAAAGAACCTGGTTTAATAATAGCTAACCTTTATTGTGATCGAGGAAATCTTCTGTAAAAATGGGTATATCAAAATTTCCAGTTGTACCACCAGTAGGATCTATGTCATCTTCTATAGTCTAATTAAAACAGCACAAACTCATTACTCATATACATTGTAAATAATATAAATATAAGTTAACCTTAAGTTTTAGAAAACAATTTTGATGCAACATCTTGTTGGGGTTTTTTTTATCTATCGCACATAGTAGGAACCATGGTAATTAGCAGTACTTTTCTGAATTCTATCTAACACAATCTGTGATAATACTCTGATACTTAAATCAAGTATTAAATATCTGACCGACCTTCAATCCATAGAAAAGTGTTTTTCCAGACAGCGTGATATTCATTAATCCCTACATGGAAATCAAACACAAGGACGTTTTATTTACTAAATTGCCTAACTTTTCAAAGTTTTCTACATTAAATAAGAACAAGGAAAGATTTGATCAAATATACCAGGCACGATTGTTTATGTGGGGGCCGATTTTCATGGCATACAACCATACAACACAGCACTGGAAATCAGGACAGATATTCTGAATGGTTGATTAGTTCTTATGATCTGAATGGTGTGAATACAGTACAAGGAATTGTCAGAATTCAATATAATGAAACAAAATTGACATCTGATTTGGTAAATTGTGTCTATCAACAAAATTATACTCACTTCTCCATTTATATGAATATCACTGTCGTCTACATCACCTAAAGAATAAAATTTAACATAACAGAAATGTGGGTTTTCATGCAACAAAACCATCTCAGACTTCACATTTTGTCTTAAAGGAACCTAAGTTTTGCAAAATTGGCCACAAATCAATAGGAAGCATCTGTACCATAATACAAACGCTTTCTGAAATTTTTTTGAAAATCTGTCAATAATTTTTTATGCAAAACTGCTAGAATGACAGATAATCTCTTTTACTATTAAGTATGAAAAGTAGTCAAGTGAAATAACTTTAAAACTACCAACATACTAACTACTGCTAAAAAATTTGATCGAACTGGCCAAAAAGTAATTCCGCTGATCAAGTACAAGAAAGTATGAACAAACCAGTGATAAAAACAAATGTTGAATTCCAAATAAAGAATTAATCAATGTTGAATATATCATCAAGAACTATTACCTTTTAATCTTTTTTCTTGTTGTGTTTTAAACTGTTTATATGCTTCCGTTTTTTGGTAAGCCTCTACTTCTCTTTGGTATCTTTCCTTATCTTTTTCAGCATCGTCAAGGAAACGCTAAAACGAATTAGAACCAAGTTTTAATACAAAGTTAATCAATATATTGCTACCACTCACAAATATCAATATTTAGTGATACAAAGTTTGAAACAAAAATAATATTTTTCCAAGTTTATGAAATTGCCTGAAAAGATTTAGTCTCACCTGTTTGTCATGTTGAGGCAATTTAGACCATTCAGCTCCTAATATTTTAGTTATTTCACTGAATGTTAAATTAGGGTTTTCACGGCGTAACTGTTCTCTTCTATTATTCAAGAAACGAACATATCCTGTTAATGGCTGTTTAGGAGCATTGGCATCCTTTATACCCTTCTTTCTCTTTCTACCTTTCGGCCAACCACTTTTCTTTTTTGCCTACATTTAAGAATATAGCTATTTTAACACATAGAAAGCACTTAATTTTTTACCATAATTTATGTCTGATAAGAAATAAACGATATCGTTCAATAGAAACAAGTTTATTTTCAGAAGAACCGTGCATTTAATTCCAAGAAATAAAAATGCTGTTGATTCAAACCCAATTGTAATGTGATCAGAAGTATGTGACCAATAAAGAACAAAATTTTTAAATCTTCATAAATACCATACATCTAGTACTAACCTCTAAATTGTCATGAATATCTGCAGGATTAGCTGTAGCCTGAAGACTAGATACTGAAATAAATAATAATGACATGCAATTCATGATTGTTAAAATTAAAGTGAATAAAAATAATTCTTTCAATTACTTTGAAAATATAGTAAGTTATTTACCTTGATTCATATCAGATACATAATCTCCACTTTTATGACCGGCAAGAAAACCAGACTCTGGAAAACTAAGAAAGTAATCATAATTATTCAAGGTAGACAACTCATGTAAGAATAAGTCAACTTGGCTTATAAACATATGACTCCTCTAATTTAGATTTTATGGGGAAAGTGTACATTCCATTTATAATGCAACAACATTTATAAATATTATGGTACTTTTTTTAAACAAATATTAGATAATGACTACATAATTGCTAAAACACCTTTTTCATATTCAAAATGTGTATGGATTGCTTTTAAGTTTTGTAGACAAATTCATTATTAATCACCTTGCATCAACGGTCAAATCATTACTTTCTTTAGAAACTTCATCATCAAAGTTTTCAAAATTCAGTTTCAGACCTCTCATGTCCGACAACATATTTGAACTGGCATTTGGGCCTAAATCCATTTTTGTTTCTGATTAATTCTGGAAAGTAAAATTTATTCAAATATAAACATGCCAGTATATCATTCACAGAAGAAAGCTTAATAATACTTTTAAATGGAAAAGGAAAAGATGTCGAAGTAAGCTAAGGGTATTGATACAGACTCAAGCCAAGCTGTCAGTTTTGTAGACCCAATAAATAAGGAATGACTAAGTAAGTGAGAGTGTTTAGGTGTCAAGCAGAAACAGGATGTTTTATACAAAATGACTCCAAATTCAAACAAATTTTTAGGGAACAAAAAATTGTGGACATTGTGCTACATACAGTTCCAGGCCCACATTGAAACAGGCCTCAGCTAAAAGAAACTCACGATAAGGTATCAACAGGAAAACTGGTTCATTCTCTAATGTACGCTTACAGCATAATGATTAAAACGATAATTATAATATTACAGTATAAAAAAATAGAGATCTATAACTTGTAGAATTGACACAATCCACAAACACAATGCCCAAAACAAGCAAAGTATATTGATAGTTGATATTGTAAAAATAAAAACAGTTTAACTGTATGAATGTAATTGTACATGCAAGAATTTATCGATGCCCTACAACTCCCACCATTTAGGAGTACGGTACAGTAGCTAAAATTTAAACAATAGACTATCTGTATGGTATGGTAATTAAAAATTGAAAAATGCCTCTCTGAATGGATTTGGATTTAACTTTTAAAGTCTTTAGTAACCGGTACATTTTAGGCCTATAAACGCAAATCTGATCTGTTAAAACCCAGACATTTTATCAGGCCCCTGTCTTCTAAGTCAAGAACAGCTATTTTGAAGATTTTTTTTTCTTTATTAGGGCCAGTTTGGGGTGGGGTGGGGTCATGTCTACTATTTATTGTCATCTCAATAGGTTACAGGCCTTTGACTCTTGACTTTGTTGATTAAACTTCATAAGGCAAGGTTTTTCATGTAACTGATTTTAAGTTAAGCCTACTTAGTGAAAGCAGAGTCACTTTAAAACTTGTAAATGAGTAGGCATATATTAGCCAAACATGGGACAGGAGAAGCTCAATCTTTTTTAAGTTAATTACTTTAACTCCTTTGACACGTTAAATTAGCCTAAACTGCCCCTCCGTATTGTAAATGGTCCAACTCTTTCTTTATTAAGAATAAGAAATGAAATGGGACTGAACATCTTAAATAAAGTTTAAAAAATAAATAAAATGCCATTCAAAAATTTATTATGTTTATTCAGAAACCTGAACAAGTAGGGCCTATGTTAGACCTACGGACATTTTTCGGTATAGGACAAAAAACGCGGGAAAAATATGTATCGGTATTAAATATTTCTCTTCATTCATTTCCCTGACACATTACATTACACTGAAGGGTAGGGGTGGCCCACTTTATATTTTAGAAATCTTATATGTGCGTACAATGAAAACAATAATAATCAAATACAGATGATTACACGTCTTTTCTTTAAAAGTTTACCGACATCTTACACTGACGTTTGCTTACCTATTTGACTATCGTGCCATGTGCTTCGGTTTTTTATTTCAATGCGCCGTAGAGGGGGATAGACAATTTTCACAAAATGGCGAATTTACTCCCAGGCGAAACAATACTCGTAAATAATTAGCTTTCAAATCACGCCTTTATCCTTCGTTTATAATGCTGTTGTTTACAGCTAATGCTATTCAGCGCCATCATCAATATTATTCTCAGCTGATGATCAAATACGTTAAGATATAACTTTATTTTCAATGTACTATTTTCCGGAAAGCGTATTTATATATTCAGCAGTAGTTGTTAGGCTATGCAAATGTGGCGATGACAAAGTCGGCGGTGTGGTGTAAATCTATTATAATAGCAAAACATCACTGGATTAATAGAACAGCAAATAATACTTTTTGGGTAGGTATTAGACCGCATAAAGCATGTCTATATTTCATTCTTTGCGGGAGATGAATTGTTAAATATATTAGCATTATATTAATTTATTATTTTTGCGTGAAATGTCCGGTTCCATTAGCCTACATGATGATTATTTATTATAAATGGTTGGAATCATATGAAATATTGAGGCTTCTTTTCATAATGTAGATGCTTAGAAATTCATTATTAATGATACGTTTTGGAATTTATGATTTTAAAAATATAATTGCACAACTAAATCATGGTATTTTTTGTTCTGATATTTAAGAATAATACCGAAACGGTGCAGTAATGAATTCTTTGATTTATTGAAAATACAATTACAAATGAGCCGACCGAGCTTTGTATATCATATCCACCGGCAGCCAGATACACAACACTGTAACATTGTGGCACATTTTGTCTTTGTTTCTTTGGATTTTGCATTTAATCACCCCCAAATATCTCTATGTGTTACTTGTCGGATATAACCTCTTTTGGAAATTGAGCTTGGGCTGCCAGATACTTGAACTTGAAGCTGAGATTTTTTTAATGGGACAAGCAAATGATTTTTACAAAATGTAAATATTCTGTCATGTAACCAAAGGCAGTTGTTTATTGAACACTGTAATATGCAGACAAACTGTATGGTAATAATACAAATTTGTGATTCACAAATTAATGTGTCTATTGTGTATATATATACCTCCCTTATTATTATACTCATTGTCAGATATAATTAAGCTGGATATATACATTTATTGTATTACTATTAGTTACAATTTGTAACAGCACCCCCCCCCCTGCAAAAATGAAAAAGAATAGTAATAGACTAAGAATTGCTGAAAAATATATTTAGTTTTTATAAAAGGCTATTGAAATCTAAATATATTATAAGCTTGAAAACACCTTAATTAGAATAGTAATTGTGTTCCATATTATGTTTTTGTGTTAATTATAAGCTTTCCAAGATATACAAATTTATAATGTGTGTTATTAATCCTAAATGTTTATAAAGTAAATCTGATATAGGAGTATAATTGTAATATATGTAGTTTTAATTAGTATTTTCCTGAAATTATGAAAATTATGTTCTGCTGTTTTATTTTGATTTGATTTTCTTTTCTATTGAATCCTAAAATATACTATACATTTGTGTGGTACTAAGCTGGGATTCTCAAATTCAGTAGTAAAGGGATGGTGATGTAAAGTATTTTATCGAAGCTGACAACTTAATTGACTTTGGCATTTTATATTTTGATGTTCTAGTCAAATAAAAGTATGTTCTATCATACTGTTAGTTTATGTTTTTTTAAACAGCTGGACAGCCAAATCTAAGTTGAAAAATATCAGTATCATTTCTAATACTTTAGTATAGTAGACCATGTAGGATAATATTCATAGAGTAGATACAACAAAAGCCAGGTCCCCTTCCTCAGTTATATAGATATTTAGCAGTTAGCCAAAACCTCTGTGATCTGATGGGGCCCACTCTGTAGAGTAAATGTGTACACATCAGTTCCTCATCTCCGTGCGTCCTTATTTGATTGCTAACAGGGTCTACTAGGTCAGGTTGGATTTTGAATGACTGAAAATTGTGAAAAGTCAATCTAAATGCTTTAAATACAACTTTTTTCTTCATCACCTTTTAAAACAAAAATGTGAGTTAAGTTTTGTTTCCGCCCCAAACCATGTAATGGAAAGAAAGGGTCAATTTATTTGTAGGATTAAATTCATTTAATAAATATTATTATGGTTACCATATCTTAATGTCCACACTACCAGTGTTTTTTTTATTATGAGTCACAGTAATTTATAGACTTATTGACCTTCATGTACTAGGTACTTGACAAATACCTGTTGATCAGTGCTCAATATAGATAGATAGATAAACTGAACTATGTAAAATTCTATGATAAGAATTTTCTTTTTTAAGAACTTTGGTGATCAACTGCAGGTAGGGAACTCTAAAACTGTTCATCTGCATTTCTTCAAGATGTAATATCGTACATTGTGAACATGCTGTACAACATACAATGCATGTAAGAATGATATTTAGTTGAATGTGTTTTACAACTTGCATTGCTGTGTAAAGCTTTGAAAAAAAAAACTGTACTAGTATGAAGTAACTAACATTATGCTGTTTTTTTTTTTAAAAAAACATGGCACATCTAGTGTAGATGTGTGTGTGTGTTGTTAATAACATTATCACAATCCATTTATCATGCCATCTGTTAGACTTGTGACAGACAAAGCAATGGAAGATATTTTTTTTTGTAATATATTCTAGTGTTGGTACCATGCATCATTTACATGTATACTCAGTTAATAATAATAGCAGGTTTACTGTTCAGTTCTTAATCTATACTAATATTTATGATTGTCGTTTGTCTGTCTGTCTGTTCTAGGTTGGCAGCTACACTAGCACTGTTCCAAGACTGAAATTTGGTGTATAAGAGTAGCATAGTGTAGGCTAGGCGGCAATGGCCTACCATTTTAGGGTTTTGGGGTTACTGGCACAACCGGACAGCGCCAGGTTATCAGCTAGTAGTAGTACTAGTACATAATGGTATTGGGGTTGGGCTGAGTGGTCTAACACATGAGCTTTAGATCATTAGGTCAGTCATTGAATTATTAAAGTGGCATGGTTTTGATTGCCAGCTTGTATAATAGGGTTGCATGTCTAGTCATGGGGTTTACCTGGGTCCTCCAGTTTTTTCCCTCTGTTAACAACCCCTACGCAGAAATGAATTATTGAAATATAATTGATTCATATGCTAGTCCTGAAATGACCTACTTTGTGTAAATCCTTAAACCCCATTTCTCCAACTCTTTCTCTTACTCTTATACATGTAATACTGTAAGCATAATTGTTGCCTAACAACACTGTGTTACACTTGTACTGACTACAATTTACAAAAATGTTGGCTTTCATCTTAATTATGAATAAGCTTGGTTAGACAAATATTTTTTTTGTGTTATATTACAAGATTTACTGTATTGTAAAGAAAGTAAAAGAAGAACACAATATACATGTAATGGCAGTTTTTGTCAGTTAGAGTGAATGAAAAGAATTGAAACTGTTGTTAAACAAATAGGGCAATTATTTGACAAACTGATTACAGTAGATTTATCTAAGCACCTGATATGGTAGCCGGAAAACCTTCAACAAACACTCAAAAATTTCTTAAGTTTCCATTTAAATTGTTGTACAAAACTCGTTTTTAAAGGCTTGGTGTGTCATGATATGCGCTTTCACTAAAATATCAAATTTCTCACAATGAACAATAGAGAAAACAAATGAAATTTTCAATATTTTCATATTGCATTATCTATTTTTTGAGCTATTATAGCAAGGATGGTTAGCTCTTTATTTAAATCTTAAATAATGTATCTTTAAGCTTAATATTTTTCAAAATATCTGGAGACATGTGAACATTTCACTGGCCATCCTATGTTTAAAAATTGCCTTAAACATACATCATGCAAGAGCTAACTCTACCTATTGCAGGTCTTTCTTTAGGCCTGAAATGTTATCTAGATTAATAATTAGACATTAATTAACTTATCCTGACCATAATCAACACTCAATGCCATCGTTAGACTGCGATATTTAGCCAATTGGAATATATTTTGTTCAGGATGATTAAATAGATGATCGTGACTTTCTATTTTATGGTATCAACTTTAGTAATAATGATAGAGGCTAGCCTAAAATTCAATAGCTAATATCTCAGTTTAGAGTGGAGCAATTTTCAGCATAAACTATATTCATATTTGCGTTATCTATTTTTGAACTATTACAGTATAGCAAGAACTGTTAACTCTTTATCTAATCTCAGTTTAATGGTCATTTTTGGTTTTACTTCTCTATTCCAGGAAATATTATTATTGACCTGTAATTTCATTATGTATTCGGTAGAATAAAATTATAAATAAATACATCTCAATAAATTTGTCATTTAGCCATTCACAGCTAGATTAGATAATCTGATAGTTCAATTCTTAAAGGGCAAAGTTGATTCCCAGGAGAGTAACCCAATCCAACAGTTTTAATAGTTATTACCATTCAATCATATTATTATTATAATTCATTTCAACTGTGACAGGAACATAGAATAACTAGAATCATCAAATCAAATATTATCTACACTGTACCTCATCAGATTGTTTTAATGTGGATCAAAATTAAAGCCAAAATTACATAAAGTGGGTCAAAAAACTGTAGATGTAAATTAAATGATGAAAATTTGGCAAGTTGTTGACTTTATAATTTAATTTACAGAATGTTATGTTACGTTGAACAGATAATAGTTCTTTAAGTTGAGTTACACCATGATTAAATGGCATTTGCTGCATCTGTTTTGGTGATGAAAGTAAATTTCTTGTAGTACAAAACATGGAATTTGATATGATGTTAGACTTAAGGCAGTACCATAGACTGTACCCAGACAGACTGTACATGTACATGGGGCTTTAGCTGTTGTTTAACAACAGAATTTCAATCAAACCTATAAAGTTTATCTTAATGATTTGTATACTGCCTCATCCAATGTTATAAAGATAAGAAGGTACACACATTAAAAGAAGTCTTGAGCACAATTGCATATACTGTTGTTGGGTGTAGTTCTAGTTGACCCTTGACTTATACCAGCTGGGTAGCATCTCTTCCTAATTCAACCATCTATCTCTGTTAAGAAAAACAAATTAAATATATTCAATTGAAAAAGGGACTGTCTAAATATGTACATGTACATGTACATGTACCAAGAGAATAATTTTTATTGTTATACATGTAGCTGACAACTGAAACCCATTTTTCTCCAGATTCTTCCTCATTAATCTGGTAGTTACCTTTTCTCAAGTTGAATCCCCATCAATATACTTTCAGGATTTCCTTTGTTGTGCCCTCTTGTGTCATGTACTTTCACAATTTTCTACAACAATATTAAAACAATTTTTCAACAAAATGTTTTAGAATAAGGTATGGTAATAGATGGCATATGATTACAATAGTAAGAGATCAAATAGCTTGTCTAAAAGATTTAACTCTAAATATCGAGTCAGTATGACGTGATATGACGTGATAGCTAATTTTACTTAACTGGATTACCCAACTCATTTAATTATGGAATTCAATTGTCTATTTGTATAAGTGACCATACCATACCTTCATTAATAACTTATAGGCAGCTGGGTAGACATGGCTATCCAGGGATTGCATAGAATTAGGACACTAACCACAAACCACATATGGAAACTAAAATTACTACAAAGTGACCAAACTGATCCCGCAGTGAATATTCGCTTGACCGCTACAATCACTGATAAGCATGACATCGACGAGGCTTAATAAGTACGGCATATTAACTTTTTTACTCCGACAAATTAAATTCTCAAACATTTTTTTGAGGTAAAAGAAAAATAAATAAAGACGTTTGAAGTATTTGAAGTTAAACAATATTTCCTATTTAGTGTAAATGGGTATTAAAATGAGTAAAATGCATCATTTTGCCCGAAGCAGTTAGGTGTTAAGTAAACATTGCACGAGCAGTTGAGCCAATGACTGGCGCGGTGAGCAGTCAACGCACGTGCTATGGACACTTATCTGTTACAGAGATAATTCGTAAGTAATTCTCTGTGAAACAGATTGCAAAGTGACATATTGTGCCAAACTAGGATAAATTTGTCAAAAAGTCTTCCACACAGAATTAATCAATTGTTTTAACTAAAATATATCTGTTACGGCTTCTTTAAGCATAAGCTTATACCGGTAGAGCTTTCAAGAATCTGATTGACAAGTAGATCTAGAAAGATGGTTGGGGTTTAGAAGGCAAGGATTATTAGTGTTAGTAAAGCTTAATTATTCTGTACTGATGGTAGAGATCCAAAGATAAGATGGTAAGGTTTTCCCTGACTTATGTAGTGTGAACTCTTGAGTAAAGAGTAATCAATATTTCTGTCTAATGTATACAAGATAGTATGTTCTTGTGGTGGTCACCTCACTACACAATTTGCTTTCTTAAAGAATGTGTTTAAAATCAATACTTTATCTGTCGTTTAAGATGATTTTTGGTAGGTTTTAAGCAAGTACATGTACGGTACATGTATATAATGTATTTGTTTACTTCCTGCTTATATTGAATGAAATTCTTTTAAAAAGCCTGCATTCTTGCACACTCGTTAAAAATACTAAGACAAAACATACCAATGTTTGTTAAATTTCTGTGCCATTAATTTGAAAGAAAATGGTTTAGTTTGTGAAAAGGTTTGGTTTCTACAGGACAGATCTCAAAATGAAAATGGGTAAATGATAATCTAATCAAATTTAGGAAGTGTGCACATTCGTTTTTTGTTAGTGCTATTGCAAAATAAAGAGCATTACACTGCAAAATATTAATAGTGAAAAATAGAAAAGTGACTTTGTCTACTGATTTGTTCCAATAGTTTTTTTTTATAAATCAGGCATACGTAGGTCGTAGGCCAGTGTCTATATTTATTAGTCTAATAGAGCAAACAGTTCTTATTTACCTTTTATCCCACATGTATGCTATTGTACATATTTGGTTTTGTAGTCAGAATATTGGTCTTATTTAACCGTCTGCTACATGTATCTCTCTAATTCGTAATGGATTTAAGAAAAGAATGTCACTGTGGTTGTCGAGTCTGTGACCCCAGTACTCATCATTTGTTATAGATTGATTTTACATTACGTCACCACATTACTACACTTGTCAAGATCACTGTTCCCTCGAGACACCAGCTGCAGAAAATTCCAATTTTATTCATGTCAGGAATTGTCTTCTGCAGTCTGTGGAATTTTATGCAAGTTAAAGTGAATTTCTAAACACATGTTGGCAAACTGGTAAAAAAGCATTGACTCATCAGCTTTCTGAAATGTCAACACTGGTTATGGCTCTTGGAATGGAACAAAGACATTTTTGAAAACGAGTTTCTTGATTTAATTTCACTGTTGCACAGGAAACAAATGATACTTGATATACATATAGCAGATTTGTTTCTGGGAAATCATTTGAAATTGTGATTTTATGTGAAGAACTGAAGAGCTGTTGAAAAAGTGAGTTCAAAATACTTGATCATTTTTTAGGTCAGTGTTTGGTAAATGGTTGAAAAATTACATTTTTATGAAGAATGTCACTGATATTTACTTGGTTTGAAATTAGTTTTAGAATTCTTGGCATGGCATCTGTAAGTGTATTTGTTTTGTTTTTTTAACCCAAGGCAAACCACTCATATTTATTCTAAGCTAGCAGAGTCAAGTAAGCTTCATTGCCATCATACAAGTGGTCAAGACCAGTCTGATTGATAGATACATTTAAGGATAATATAAGTTTGACCTTTGATAATATCTAGTCAGACATGTAGTCATGGTCAGCTCAGTTCTATATTTATGACCAATTGTTATTAGGTGCTATCATAGAAATGTGTTCTTAAATGAGTGTCACCTCCGTTGGAACCCTTAACCCTTTACACACTACATTACTGCTGCCTTTTTTTTTTACACTTGTAGAAATTTTAAGACGCTGCACGAGGGAAAAAGATCTTAAACAAATCTAACTTTTAATTCAGAACAGGGTGCATTGTAAACCTTTAGTAAACAAAGAATAATGATGTAAATATTGATTCTTGCACAAAAATGATGTGTATTCTAGCAAAGAATTTATTGTTTAATATTGTTGGATTAGGAGTTGTTTATACATTCTTTTGGCGACATGACTGCATGGTTTTACAAGTACAATGTACATTGTTCAGACTATTGCTTTTTTATGATCAAATTCCGGTGTCAATTTGAGTTTGGAAAAGTCTCTCAGATCATTTATTGCCTTAATTAAAAATCTATTTCATCCAAGTAAAAAATAACACATGATGGATATTTTTTGTAGAATGCTTTTTAAGTACAAATGTAAATTAGATTCAAAATTGATTATTATAAGTATGTATGATTATATAACTATAGCATTTGAATACATGTATATATTTAGTTGGAAACTAATCTTTTAAAAAAACTGCAAGTAGTTCTCTAAGTCCGCTCATTCATAAACTATCTGTTAATGTACCGTTCTTGATGTTAAAGTACACAATATAGATTACACCATAACTATTTTGTTTTTATTTTGATCAAGTTATGTTAAGATGTTAACTATGATCCCAGTTGGATGGCAGAAACATATTGTAACCACATGATTTGAAATAAGAAAACTGAACAGTGAGGGAATAGCAGTATGGCTACAGCATTTTATTTAAAGAAAATCATTAATATTGAC
Source organism: Patella ulyssiponensis (assembly GCA_963678685.1). Classification (NCBI taxonomy): domain Eukaryota; kingdom Metazoa; phylum Mollusca; class Gastropoda; family Patellidae; genus Patella; species Patella ulyssiponensis. Next base: position 46,769,934 of record OY783229.1, on the reverse strand, counting down.
ATTTTAAGATAAGAACTAATGGTATTAGTATGTATAATCTTAGATCATATGATATTGAGATTCAAAGTGTAATCCTTCGTTTATTTCTTCCACACAATAAATTGAGTTTTCTGGGTTGAAAATATCTTTATAGTTTCATGTACAGTATGTGAATGGAAGTGGAAGTGAAGCTAGTGAAGTTGAAGGACTAATGATATTGATTGGTGTTTAATGTTGTTTGTTAAGAAGAGAAATATGGCTGGTCGGTTAGTTGGAGTAGAAATAGTTAATTGTCATTTATATTCGGTAGAAATGTTCATTTATTCTGAAAATCATTGTTCTATACATAGTGTACTGTGGAGTGATTTATATTTAGCGTTGATTGATATGTTACACATGATTACATTATTTATATGATGATTTATATGATTTGATAATACATACAAGAGGACATTATGATTACATTCCATAGACTTTGTACTTATATGTATTACATGTCAATTCTTTCATTTGGCATCATCAGATATCACACTTTTAATAAAACAGATGTTTTGATCTAAATATTTGTTTTTGATTGTTTGGTACGTTAACACAAATTATATGGATGTAATTACGTAAAATTTCATAAGGTACTTGTGATACTCTATTAGGCGTTATTATTCATGGTGTGTCCATATATAGTAATGAACCTCTTGAACTCATTGTTATAACTGGCTTTAGGTAATAATATTGATTTATCTGTTGTAACTGTATAATTGAACATGGAATGTGTATGAATAATTGGTACCAACACACAATTTCTATTCAACTACAACCAGCATGTACGGTATCCAAGCAATTTCTCTGTGAGGCAAAAAGGAGAAAATCAGTGTATGCTTTAATTTTATACCAAAATAATTGTGTGCATAGTTTCTTGGTTGAAAAAGAAAACAATGGACTATAATCATGTAGCTTGTTGACTGGTATTACACCATGTACAGTCTTAATCCAGTGAGGATCCATATGGGTGGGGGGTGGGGTAGTTTATTATTTTGACCAGCATGCTGATGGATAAAAATAACTCATCCATAACTACTTGTATGCCCCCCCCCCCTGAAAAGAGTGGACAATACTAACTAAACCTGGTACATGTATTTTCCACCACACACAGGTGATACTGATGAATTCAAATTGTTAAAATTAAATGTTACAGGCAGTGAAAGTAAAGCAAGCCTGACAATACTGACATTGAAATAGGTTTTTTTTTTCTTCATTTCAGAAATTAAGTATTGTTTTATGCATAGAAATAGGTTAAATTTAAACCCAGTATAAGCAACATTCAATGTTTTTCTGTCACAATCTTTTCAAATTTAGGAACCTTGTTGTCAGACACATAACTAAGACAGATGATGAAAACAGATACTGAAAATTTCAGTCAAATTGCTTCACTCTGAATCGAAATATTAGCAATTCAATTTTAGTTGTCATAACTACTGATGGTACAATAATAAACCAAGTCTTGAATACCAATTTTTATGTTAAATCATCCATCACGAAATTTATTCAAATCCACTAAATATCGCAGACTAACAATGGCATTGAGAGTTGATTATGGTCCTGATAAGTTAATTAATGGCTCAGACCTAAAGAAATACCTGCACTAGGCAGATATAGCTCTTGTATAATACACATTTAAAATATAATGACTAAAATAAAATAGTTCACTTGGTTGGCAACAGTGAAGAACTACTAAAATCTTTATTTACAATGCAAGTCACTGATATGTACATGTATGATTCTAAAGGGAGTTTAGGGTTTATTTTTTTAACAATAACTCGGCTAAGATATTTGATCATTTAATGTCTACAGGGTACAAACTGTTCATAATATAATCTCACAGCAAACATATTAATTATGCTCACAATCTTTTAATTAAAGAATCTTTTGAAACATGGCATGCTTTATTAGCATTCATTAATTAACATACGGATAAACAATTAATTAATTAACCATGGTTGTTAATTTAATACATTATCACATGTTGTCAAATGATGTAACATATGTTTTCATTCATATAATTATGTAGACCTACATGTATATCAGTACATGTATATTTTGAAATAAACAACTTTTTCATTAAATGTAAATTATTCATCCCCTACTTGAAATATTAGAAGATGTATTTTGAGATTGAAGTTAGTCTTGCTTTAGGTTTGTGTAGATATCTATAGCAGATACATGTTTCGTTCCTATACTTATAGTAGGCACTTAGAAAGGATTTATTTGTTCCACGTTAAGTATTAACTTGAAAGTACTGAGCTATAAGTGGTTCATCATATACATGTAAGCTATGTAAGATTAAATCTATTTAAAAGCATTTTAGTTTTATTATAGTTTTTTTAAGTAGGATTTTACGATAGTGGTTTATTGAAGAATTTTGTAGTAATAATAGTTAAATAGTATAGACTACTTTGATTATTGACGTTATAATATATGTTTGCTATGACTTGGTCTCTTTGATAATGTCAGTGAGATGTGGTGATATTCTCTATAGCAAGCTTCATTCATGTCTGCACATTTATTGATTTTATGGAAATGAGAGTTAAATTGACATTTCCATCTTGGTTTAGTTTCATTTGATTTTATATGAAGTACATGCAGGAATTTCCGATTAAATTATAACAGATTAATAAAGTAGTATTACTGTATGACTTATGTTAAGATAAGTAAATTCATCATTGTCAGAATGTTTATTAATATATGTGTGAAATTGCTGAATGTTGAAAATATTTTATCTACTTCACAATTTTCAGTAATTCACCAAATATTTAGAGTAAATGCCAAATTTTGTTGTTTTGAAATTATAACTATTTGTGCACTGGGATTTCAAAATGACGTGCCTTTTATTTTTTAATGTATATATTTCCAATATGCTTGAGATTAATTTATAAAATATTTAGTGAGGTACAATGCACATGTACGCCGCAAGTTACACTGTACCTTTACCATCAACATGACAGTTGTAATTTGAGGAGATTACCACCTTTTTTCCAAGCACCTTAATATTGCATTAAAGCCAATTTATTGTGGATTTATGTCATTGTTTCAATAATGACAATTTCAATTTACACAGTGCTTTTGACATTGGAATTTAATGAAAACTGGTGAAATCAGATGATTTAGGATTTTCTTCAAATGTAGATTTTGACTTAGTACATCGCTCCTACTGTAGAAAAGATGGCTTTAGATATTGATTGTGGTATTACTACACTAAACCTAAATCTAGCATAGAATGAACTCCTGGTCATATGATTTAAATCGTAACCCTAACACAATGTAATCTATGATCAATTCAACCATGACACCAAGAATAATCAAAAATTTATTAGCCTTATACTGGGGGATTAAATCAGGGGTTTTCTATTACCTTACTTTATTTCTGTAATCTTAAGATGACCTTTCTTTATAAGTTCAACAGATCTTGATTTATGTTTTATTTAAGTTTAACAAAACTAAAATAAGTATAGATATTTGTACATGTTCATAAGAATCTCTTTGACAAGGTTTAATATAGACTGAATTAATTTATACAGATTTGTACAGGCAGGTACATGTAAAACACAGTAGATCTGTTTTTACTATTGTTTAAAATGCTTCATACAAGGTATGTTATACAGAGATAAAATAAACTTCAAACAATTGTCAGTGTTAGTATAAACAGAGGTGATGTTATAAGCTAACATTGTACAGAATTATTCATTCAGTTATTTTTGTCATTCTTTTATACAAATTTTAATTATGACAAACATATTCATTGTGTTAATAATGTTTTATTTTTATCTCTTTTCAGATGATGCAATGAAGACAAAATCACGCCGTCACTGGATGCAGGAATGTCAGTTTGCCCAGAGTTTACGCAAAATGCCTGGAGGAAAGAGTTATGTGCTAATTGTCAAAGACCCAAAGGAGAACATTCTTCATCAATTGATCTTTCCTGTACAGCTAAATCATCACCCAAACCTACCAAACGCACATCTGTGATTTTAAAATCTGGACAAAATGGAAGCTCAGATGATAAGCTAGCACAGACGGACATTGAAAACGGTAATAATCTGGAACATCAGTCAAGTAATGTAAATATACTTGATAATTCACCACCAAGAAAAAGAAATCTAAAAAGTGCTTTGTCCAATTCAAGTACCAAAAAATTAAAAAATGTGAGAACCTATAAAGTTTTATTTGCTAAAGCATCAAGTGTGATAGGATTTGATGGAGGTTTGGACAATCTTTATGATGATGATGATGACATTCAATTATCTGATTCAGATACAGCCATTGACTTTAGTTTCAATAAGGAGGAAAAGGAGTTTGCTATGTTGTCTTTAGAAAATACATTATGGAATGCCGAAATTAGCAACCTTCGCTCTGATTTAGACAAAAGAAAATCTAAGTCATCTTGTAAGGAATTCGAAGACATACGTGTAGAACTTCTGTCTTTGTGTGATCCAGCTCGTTTTCCTAATCTCAGAGACTGCGATGCCATTTCTTCTGATTCTGTAAATTACGGTACTTTCCCTGTTCGTAGAAAGAATATAAATACTAATAAAGTGGCAATTGACAATTTTTTTGTTTCTTCATCATGTAAAATGTCCTCGGACATTGAGTTTCATAGAATAGCTGATAGTGTTGATAATGCTGATAGTGAATCATCAGGATCAGAACACTATAAAACTCTGTTGAGTGGGGTTGATAAAGTTAAATCGTTAACTCCATCAAGTAACTCTTCTTTTTCATCTGAAAGTGATCGATCATCCAACTCAGATTCCAATGTGAAAAAAGCGTCCGCTATCGATGAAATAGCTGTTCCTTATAAAATAGTTAGTGTCATCACTAGGAATTACAGTTTTTCAGAAGTTAAACCAGACTCTAAAGATAAGGACGAATCATATACAATGGATGATATAACAGAGTGTTTGTATGGAACAGGCGATGGTGACACATTAACAGAAACCCCCAAAAAAGAAAAACCAAACATTATGACTAAGTCTTTCTCTGAGGATAAAAGTGGAAAAAAACCACCACCGAACCCCAAGTTAAAGAAAACTGTTTCAGAAAATGTTCCCCAAAATGAGAGTTTTGATGCTGCAGGAATGGAAGTGGTTGATATGTTAAATGATGTTTTATCTCATTATAGTGAAGGAGATGATTTTAAAGATTTGCGTGGATCAATGTCAAGAAAAGATAAAGCCAAGAAATCAGCTGCTTTCGAAGCCAGGATGGCATCTGTTGCTGCTAATTTGGACCTGCAGAAACCTAAAGGTAAAAGACCTGCTCCTCGACCTCCCAGTTCCCCTCCACCTGAACCTCAGGTTTCACCAACCAAAAAATTGGCCAATAAAAATGAGCAAGAGCCAATTTTTAAAATGGTTCCTTTAAATAAAGCTATAATAGCTACTCCCCCACCAGATTCACCCATTTCTAAATCCAGGAATGATTCTACATCTAGTATAGAAGAACATCTTTTTAATGATAATGGTGAAAATACAAGAACTTTGTCAAAGACAGAAAATGGAAAGTCTAAGCGTGGCATCACCTCTTTCTTTAGAAATATTTTACGAAGAGGAAAGGAATCCCCTGAAGCTATTGAAACATTAAATCCAGACATAACGCTGATGAAAGCGGAACTGAGAGTTGAAACGTCATCATCATCCATTGCTGAAAGTGAAACGACATCAGAAGACTGTAAGTCATCACCTTCATTGAAGAGAAGCTCTAAATTTTCACCTCAGCCGAAGTTCCGGGTTCTACCTCCAAGCTCTAGTCCAGGTACAGACAATCTACCTGATCATAATAAACAAAACATTGGTACAGCTAGTCCTCCAGCTACACCTAAAACTAAAAGTTCTTCTAGTCCAAAATTAAAGCGAGATCGTGTACCATTTTCGTCTCCAGTACAGCATAAATCCTCTTTGGATCAAGTCACTGAAGAAGCTCAAAAACCTGAACCAGTGAAGCCAGTGGCAGCTCCCAAACCTGAAGTATCAGCTAAACCAGTTGTGAAATCTGGTGATGATGTGGTTGTCAGACGACGTGCCAAAAGTCCAAAAAGAACAGCACCCCCCATTCCACCGCCCAAAAGAACCTCAATTCCTAATCCTAATAGAAGTTCGAATGCTAATAATCCTCATTTTGCCAAGGAGTTAGAAAGGCGCTTAAGTCGACCAGTGGATATGAATACAATTGTAGAAGCACGTAGGTCTATCACTGTTGATAAAATGGGACCACCTCCTTCCCCACCTAAAATTTGTGCATCACCAGTTGAAGAAGAAACAGAATCAGAACCATCCTCTCCAACAACTACTGATATCCCTGAAGTTAATGAAGAAACATTTCCAGTAGAAAAGATAGAATTACCAACAGCTGATAAACAAGCAAGAAAAACCTTCCTTGGAAAATTAAGTAAACCAAAAACACGGGCACCTCAACCTCCATCTGTGAAAAGAGCCAAATCCATCAATGACTCAACATTACCACGCATGGAACGAAAAAACAAAGGAAAGAAAATAAATGTAGCAGATATTTCTGGACCGGTGGTGAGTTTTTAACTTTTTTCTTTTCTTTATTTTAATAACCTATTGAGCAGTGGTGAGTTTTACCATCCAGATTTGGTCGAAAATTGTGCTGTTGGCTGACTGACTTTTAACTAACAGTAAGCGGTTGCTAAGGGGAAAAGTAAAAGTCTCTTTTCACTAGTTTGAAACTGTAGGCTGAGTGATTAGGTGACCCATTTGCAACTGTCTATCACTATGGCAATTCTGACTTCTGCTCGAAGATATCCTGTCTTTTCTCAATTTAGTACATTTTGAGATAACCGGTATTATACATAGACTGGAGTTCAGGATTCAAATGTTAATGGCAAAGTTCATATTGACAATAGGTGATATGAACATGAATACTGTATAATGAGGTAGAAATGAATATCGATTAAATAATAAAATAAGTGCCAATCTCTTATTTGGGTATCGCGTACACCTTTGGTAAATATGATGTATTAGGCATACATGTACATTAATTATTTAAGCCTCTACGTATGGTTATAATCCTTTAGCAATTGAGCACAATGCATATAAATTGTGTTGTGTTTATGTGTACATGTACTGATTACATTAAAGAATTTAGGTCAATATCAGCTTTCAGAAAACCACTGAATTTCGTTTAAATTTAACTAATAATTATTGAAACATGGGTATTTCAAACATATTAACCACCTTAAACAACAATGAGCGACATGTACATGTTTACAAATATTAGTAACGATGAAAATATTTAATATTCTCATGCAAGAGCATACTGCACGCAAAGATCCATCTACTTCATACTTCTCAGTCAGAGCAGACAAGCAGCCTAAATTTGGGATGATACAAGATTTAAACAGTATAAGAATTCATACTATGATGTATACATACATGTACATATGCTGATCAAGGCCAAGCCCATTCTATGTTAGCCTACATCCAATGTTTATGTATTCAAACTAATTACATACATTTTACATGTACATGTACATGTACCAGATAATATATTTTTCAACCCACAAGATATTAAATTGTTCTGGTACCAATTTAGAAATTGTTTTTTTGCGCTTATGTCGTGTAGATCAGTAGGATAGCAAAATACATGTATCTGGTCATAAAATGATATGCAATATCCAGAAACTTTCTGAAAAGACTATGCATGTTTATAAAGTTTGAGAACAGATCAGTAAAATTCTCTCATATATATGACTAGATTATGTAGATAATAAACTAACTAAAAATGCATATCTATGTTTATTATGTACATTGCACAAATTTTGCAAGTAATGTAAAATTGTGTTGCAATAATGATGTTAAGGTTTACATTTTGTAGATTTATCTTGGCTGCACATGTACCTTTCCACGATCATTATTAATGTCACAACACTTCTTATTTTGACATTTAGCACATTTATTTTACAGATGGTAACAGACATAGCAAATAATAGAATATTAGAGAACCGACGTAATACTATATCATTGGGAGATGAACCAGCTTTTACTACTGGTAAATATAGATTTTCTCATAACCATCGGCGGGAAGACATCTTTGACAATCTTTTTGCACATTTTAACTAGCTGCCGTTATGTTACACTTACGAGACGGTCACTGGATGAAGGTTTACTTTACCTTACACAACAGTAATTGGCACTCTGTAATAAAAATTTTGTTTAATTAATTGTTAGTTATACTAGTATGTATTATGTCAAATTCATTAAAAATGCAATTAATTTATTATTGTGAAAAGTTAAAAAGTTCATTGTCATCTAGATGAATACAATATGGCAAGTGTTAAATTCCTCTAAACCCACAAACAAATACATGTACCAGAATATTTTGATTAACTCTTCTATTTGAACATGATCTTAAATTTAGTATGGTTGTTTTTTTGTTACTGTATTTTATTCAATTAAATTAGAAGGATATCCTTTATATTGATATTGACACTTAGTAAGAATGATTGACCTATAATAAATATTAAACTGAAGCTATTGTAAACATATTCCACTTGTCGTACTTGTACATATGTATTATAAAAAGGTCAGATATTATAGAGTGGATTATAAAACAGTTTATGACATTTAACTCATATATTTATATTATAACCATACATTATATAAATATACATTTATTATATATTAAACAGCTGGTATTATAATTACATTATAGTTGATTATACAGGTCTGGTATTGTTGTATAAAAAAAATGCGAACATAATTAAATTGTACACATTGTGCTGTGTTATTTACCTCTAGAACATCAATTACATGATTATGACTGTTAATACGTTTAGATCAAAGTTTCCTTGTTTTTGATTAACAATATATTCTCACATTGCACATAATAAATTTACAAATTGTTGTGTAGCAGGTAGACTTTGATGAAAATGTCACGCAAAATGGTCATTCTAAAAGAAAATCTTGTTAACACTCTAATGTCATGCAAAATGGTCATTCTAAAAAAAAATCTTGAGAACACTCTAAAGTTATTATCTGAGTTTGACAGTCAGTTTGGATGCCCTCACAACTACAGTTTTCATTTGTGAAAATGTCATGCAAAATGGTCATTCTCAAAAAAAATTTGTGAACACTCTAAAATGTCATGCAAAATGGTCATTCTCAAAAAAATCTTGTGAACACTCTAAAGTTATTATCTGAGTGTGACAGCCTGTTTGGACTACTCAAGCAACTTACCTGCTATGATTGTATATTTTTTTCCCCCGATACCCTGTATTTAAATTTCGTGGTTTCCCCTTTACAGTGTTGCAGGCCTAATCATTCCAATTGTACGAAAAACTGAGGTTGAGGTTCCGTCTACACATTGGCATGTACGTAAAAGATCCCCTGGCAGTTGGAATTCGCCAATGTCCGGGCAAAATTTCCCTCATAGTACTCTTCGATAGCCCAATCGGAGCAGAACAGTAGATAGTCACATGGAAAGATTAATTACAATAAATTTGTATATTTTAGGTATATCTATGGAATCAGAAGCTGGTGCCGACAACTCATGTAGTTTTGAAGATCTTCCAATCATCTCTCCTCTAGGCTCACTGGAAAATCTTTACGAGTCCATTTTGCCCAAATTTGGTGGACGTCCTCACTGGTACGATCCTGTTAAAGATGACAAAGATAAGAAACCAGTAAAAACAATTCCTGTCGAGGGATACCTCGAACCAGTGGCTTCCCCAAATCCTATCAGTACAGCTGCGTCATCGAATACACTTACCCTTAGTCAAACATCAGTTAATACATTACATACGAGTACAGTCAGTTTTAACTTGATGACTACAAGTATGATAGATCATCAAAATACACCCAATTTAAACAGTGCTTGCATGTCCTCCAGCTTCTCTTCTAGTTCTACACTCCCCCGAGCTTCCAAAACCAAATCGAACAAGAAAATGTCGAGTAGCATGTTAGGTAACAATGCTATGACTATGAGCACCATTGGTTCTCTTAGCTCCAGTTCTAATCCTTTGAAAGTTATTGAACATATTGAACCTGACCCTGCACCTACAAAACATGATGAATCTCCTAAAAGTGATGAAGAGAGACGTATTCTGTTAGCATCCCAACCTATTTATGAAGAAATTAACGGGTATTATAAATTAGAAGAAGACGACGATGAATCCACTATTTCTCAAGCTTCATCGCAAGTGACACATGTCACTGAAACAGATACATTGACAGTCAATGATGCAACAACACGATCTCAATCTAAAGAAACATTATCATCAGAATCAGACACCCAATCAACATGTAGCACTCTGTCAAGGCCACGCCCTGTGCCCAGACGTCGACCCAAAAGACCAGACACTATGGGATCAGACCAGTATGTTTCTATGAATAGACCCAATACATCTGTTACTTTAGGTGAAGAGCGTCTGAGAGAAGTTTTTAATAAAGTAACAGGTATCAATTTAAAGGCTTTACAAGATGTGTATGCACAGACCGAAGGAATACTCTCCGCTGAAAAACTGACATTATTAAGCCCCCAAATGTTGAAGTGGCAAGATTTTGATGTTTATGGACAACCTTTACATTCATCTGAAAGATGTATAGTATATAATGCTAAATATAAAGCCACCAGTGCCCCTTGCCAACTTATGGTAGGTGCTTTTAATCTCTCTATTACCGTGATTTAAAAACTCAACTTCCAAATGAATTATTACAAATTGATTACGAAATTTGCGTATATATTCTCACAATTGGAATACATGTAAAGGTTTATAGAATTGATGTAAGGCAATAGCTTGTTAAGGGAGCTAAATCTCTAGTTGAATATTTTCCATTCTGTTCGAAATTAAAAACACAAATTAGAATTCAATATTGGTCATTTTCAGTCAATATTGATGTTGTTATCAGTATCTTGTCATGAAAATACAGAATCCTAACATTTAATATTTAAGACACAACATTTTATAATCAGTACACGATTCCTGTATTCTAAAGTTCTGGGTACTATTTTGCCGTGATCAAATAAAAACATATCCTACAAGACAATATGGAAGTAATTGATAAAGTCTTATTCACAAATGACAATAATAAAAAGAAAAAATTTTAGAATGCACTTTATATGTGTAAACGAACTTTTCACGTATTTCAACCGAACATAATTTGTTAGAAATTACAATATTTTTTTTCTCAAAAATTTAATATAAGTCGCTTTACATACTATGTACTTTTAGAACCATTTCAAGGTTATAAAAGGATATGGCCTTTAATTGACAATTATAAATGTTTAATTCTCAACAGGGAAGAAAATACGACATGGCTCATTACTCTCAGTTGGTTCCTTCCAATCACATTGTAATTTCGACTGACTGTATTTGACTTTTTATGAAATGAGAACCCAGTCATTTGAAATTATTCAGGGCTAAAGTAGAGGATGCAAATCACTTGTAAATCTTAAACTAGTAGGATTTCTCAAAATAATGGGATGTTAAATATACATAGAATCTATTTGAATATGTGAAATTCTTGTTTAATTAACAAGGTTTGAGCTGAGCCTCTTATTGCAGTTAAATCTGCTAATAATTATGTATACAATTTATTTCATGAATGTTCTAACTTGATTATATGCAGATGTGAGTTATGTAAATTTAACATGTTTTGTGTGTTCTATTGTTACAGTTGTTGCATTCCCGACCAGCTACAGAGATGAGTACCAACAGTCATCCAAGTTTATTAAAACCTGTGGCAGTTTTTGCTGACACCATTCCCTTCACCAACTTATCTGAAGAATTTATCAAAACCAGTCAAGTTGCCCAAAATTCCATCTATGATACAAATCTTGCTAAATGTTTTGTAGCTGTGGGAAGCTTTGAGATCATAGAAACACTAGACAGCCATATTGCACTGTTAAAAGAGACCCTGTCTCATAATTTGGATGCATTAATGCATATCGTATTAACACTAGCTCTACAATTATTAAGCGCAATGTCTCATTGTCTAGATCAAGGTTACACAGTAACCGAACGTGATTTCCGTGATGTGTTTTTATTGTCTCGTGCCGACCTTAGAGGAAAGGTTATTGCATTCTTACCACACCAAAGGTCACATGATGCACATCAAGGGGAAGCTATGTGCTCATTTATTGATCATTTATTTAAAGATGTGACAGCTGATTATTTAGAATTTGAAGAAGACAATGAAACTCTGGCTACTATTGAAAATATGCGTTTGATGTTAGAACCACGCAGAGTTGACTGTTTAGCTCAAGTTCGTTCCGTTGTTGAATATTTGTTATGGGGACCAAGTAAAATGGATTTAATGAATAAGGAGGAAGGTGAAAACAGTATCGAACAGGAACTAAGTATTTGGTTAGAAATGGAACGAGCTCATGGATTAGTGCGATTCGCTAAAAATGTGTCTGGTATCTCAAGTGGTGTGACGCTAGATGAATATTATCGATTAAAATTCCTGCTGAAATCTAGTGCTGTTGGATTAGCTGAAAGTATCAGACGTTTACCTAGTTAATTTATGTTGTTTACCTATCAAGATTTTTTTTGTTTACGTTTAAGATTAAAAAATGGTGTGTTTCTGAATATTTAAAGTGATCTACTTCACGATTAATGTTTTTAAGTAAGAAATCAATCTGTTGTAAATGAACTGTTTGTTACCATACCTGTATATAGTCCTGTAATTACTGTAATTTCTTCATGGAAAATATCTCTGACTTTTTAAAAAAGTAAGAGTATTTTTAAATATTAATATCATAATGGTGCTAGAATATATAGATGGTTGTTGTCATGGTATTTATGTTTATGTTTTGTGTTTTTTTAAAGAATAGATTTCACAAGATTGTCATTTAAATGTGTGAATGATGGATAATATGTTGGAATCACATGTATGTATAATAGTCAGCTGTTTAATTTGTAGCCTAATATTAATAGAGGCTGTTATCAACTTCTTCAGATTTTTATTTCATTTTGGCATACTTGTTGATATAATGTGCAATCTAAACCAAATGATCATTGGATCACTTTTGTCCTGTTTTCAGTTACCTCCTTGTATCATTTGTCTGGATTCTGCCTCCAAAACATCAGATTGTTGGTCTTGTTACCAAAGTTTGTATATTGATAGGGTGCCAAAATACTTGAATAATTTTAAGGCATCATTTTAGTCAGTCAACATAACTTTTGCGTGATATAGTAATCCTTAATTAAACCATGAGAAAAGTGTTAACAACTTCATCACTGTGTTAAATTGAACAAGGGGAGATAATAATTTATAGGAAAATTATGTTGAATAGATTTCTAGGTCTTGTTTCCAGGCATAGGCCTAATCTACTGAGTGTTGTATTTATATTTTTAATAAAACAAGATTTTTATGCTTTATGACATTTATGTTATAAATAGTTTAATGATTAAGGTATCGACAATGTGTGTATGAAATTTATACACGTAGTTTGTATTTTTACACCAAAAATGTATGTATTACTATTACATGTAAGTGTAAGTGCAAGCCTGCAAGGAATGATGTTGGATAAAAATAATAGAGGAATGAAGAAACTTATAATTATTGCATTTTATACTTCTTGGTTGTTTTGTAGTGTCATATATGCAGGTGAAAATGTAAAAGAATTATTAATGCTTAGTTGAACTTCTGTGTTTGTATTGATGCTTCGCTTAATGATAGTTAAGGCCTGCTTTTGGAGAAAAAAGAGTAAGGACTAAGGAGTTGGAAATTGATCGAGAAGTTCTCTCATCAATATAACTGCTAGAGAATTTAACTTTAACTTACAAAAGACACAAGACCTAGAACATTTTTGCTATCAGTGTGCCAAAGTAATGTTTAAGAATTAAAAGCTGTTACATTAATTACATAGTGACAAACTGTTCATGTGATTTATCATGGAAAGCCAGAAAAATCCATGATGGCTAATCTTTATAAAATTAGGTAACTTTTACCTTAAAAAATTTATCATGGTTAATAATACCAGTGTAAGCTATTTGTATCTAAAACTTTATATCTTAACGAATGCATTGTTAACAAATCCAAGATTCTGTTTTATCTATTGACTTTTTTCTGTAAGTTTCTTTGTTAGATGCATTGACTGTCAATATAAAGTATTGTAATTTCAAAAATCAAATGCTTAAATTTGACACACAAGGGGTTCAGTGTTATTTGTATTTCTTGGTCACAACTACACATTTTACTGGTATGATGTATTTATTATATGATCCATTGTAATGACTGTATCAATGTTTGTCTATAGTTTCTGTGCAATATGATATATTTTCATTATATTCAGATTTAACAAAATGTTATATCAATGAGTTGTGAGTTAAACATCCTTCCAAATATTTCATCAAAATAAAAGTTTTTTGTATTAATCATTGACTACAAATTCAATGAACCGTAACTGATGTCTGGGCCTGTTCTTTCTTAAGGTTTCTCTGGTTAAGGATTGATGAGGGGGGTTGGGATGGCCTAGTGGTCTCGAGTGCCGCGCTTCGACCTCTAGCTGGCCGGTCACCTCTGGCTTGCGGCTGAGGTTTCGAGCCCTGGTGTGAGCGTATGTGGCATGGAGATAGGGGCTCCTTCTCAGCCTCGTGGGTTTCCTCCGGGCACTCCGGTTTCCTCCCACAGCAGAGACCCCTGCGCGTGCGCTAAGATAATGAAAATGGAAAAAAAAGACTTGTCTGCGATATCACCTTCGGTGGAAGCGGACGTTAAACACCAAGAACAACAACAGGATTGATGACAAAGAGGCTGCTAATAGTTATTAGTTACACTATAAAAGATAAAATAAAGTGGTTACTTTAAAATTAAATTTCCTAGGTTATCATCTTAGTCATCATTCTTCATTTGCCATCTGTCATTGTTTATTAGGATTAAGTAGAACAAGATGTAATGGTGGTCTTACATGAACAAAAATCTCATAGAATTGAAATGGAGTTAATAAATTTTAGTTCATATGGTAGTAGATTTTGCATTTGAGCTTCATAAATACTTTGTATTTTATATACTTTACACAGGCCCATAATATGTTCAATTTTACTTTTTAAAATTGAGTTTTGGGTATGATTAAGAATACTAAACAGTATGTGTGACATATACTAGTACAAATTAAAAGCACATTGTTTGTTATAAGAAATTTATATTATTGCATTGAACACATAATTAAAATATTATTAATTCTGTATTGATAAGATTGAAGATAATTGAATAAATGATAAATGTATATAGATCTTCTATTGTGTTAATATTCTCAGACAGTATGCATAGTCTTTCTCAGATTTATGTCATGTAATTCTTTTTCTGTTTACATTGAAGCTTAATAATGGTGTATATCTTGTTAATTTGTCACTGAAATAGGATTTTAGGCTAGAAACACAACATTTTGGAACAATATCATGATTCTAAACCACATTTTATTTGTAACTCTCCAGACCAGTTAGCAATTTTGGATACAACATTTTGACTCTGCAGTCCTGATATACATTTTAATGTGTGCAACAATATTTTAAAGATCTAAATGGGATTAATTTACAATAAAAGAAATAAATTTGAGAATATTATGATATACTGTATTGACACTATTTGCCATTTTATAAAAGAAATGATCAGATTGTGTATACCATATAGATATTATATTCAAATGAATAAAATATTGTTTAAACTATAGATATTATATTAATAGTCATATTGATCTGTTTAAGTATGTATGGACCAGTATACCGAAAGTCATAAAAATATGTATTAATATTTATTTATACACCATGTTCAATAATTAGATAATATCCATTGTCATTCATGTCCTTAAATCCCATGTATTAACCACCAATTTTATTTATATGACAAGACGACAGATAGTCAAGTACATGTTGTGGATCCCAATGTTTAAGTACCCAACTTACAATTTATACACCTTTTCTATTTATTTGTAGTTTTTGACATATGGTTTTTTTTTTCTCGTTTTATTGTGTTAACTTGTAGTCTGATGTGTAAACATTTATTTTTACTCTGTGATATTCTGCATCTTTTTTTTTACAAAAAAAGTGTATCCACTTATAAGCTCACAATCTTCAATAATGCATGTATTAGCATTAAGCATATTCTAACCTTTTTTCAATAAAAAGAGTTCTTCATAATCTAATATTGTAGTATTTTGTTCACTCTACCGGTCACAATTTTTATCCAATTTTGACAAAACTTAAAATATAGGTTTATATTAGACCGGGAGCCCAGAGGGTAGAACCTGGACAAACGAGGTACCAATATATAACCTTATAGCCATCCACATACTTACCTGGGATGTACAGAAATGGGTGTCCGCCGGGGTTCAGTCCCTGGGTGTGGTCCTGGTGACCCTAGAATATCCCCCAAAATGGATTAAACTCATACACTAGAGGTACTGGTCCAAACCAATTTTTAAACGCCCACATTGAAATATGGTCGTATATTGTCGTCCATTCGCTATGCTCATTGTTTAAGGACATGAGACCAAGAAGCTGATTGATTTCAGCGATTTCAAATAATTTCTGCAAGAGCTATGGCCCTTGTAGACGTTCCAGAGGCAAAAGTTAATATCTGATTCACTTGATACCTGTTTCACATAAAACAAAAATTGGTAAATTTAAATTGCCTAACTGATGAGGACCCTAATTCCCTTAAGACCATTTGCACCTAACTGATGAGGACCCAAATTCCCTTTAGATCATTTGTACCTAAAACTGTGCATAGATCCGAAGGCGACACTTCAGATGAAGGTGGTTGTAGATTTTAATGGTTGGAAAATGCTGCATGTTTATTATGTTGGGCTATGCAGAGTTAAGACAATAGAAGGCTTGAATATTGCAAATCTGTGAGGGAAAACAAAAATAAGATTAGTACAGAGGGGAAGGAAGAAATGAAATTCTTGCAAGCAGAAAGAAAAATACAGTAGTATTTGGTAACCGGTAAAAAAATCATGGAACAAATTAAATTATTTCTTGAAAAATTTGAAAATGCTGATGTGCACAGTTGGAAGATTATAAAGACAAGTAACATTGCAAAGAAACAGTGATGACTGTGGAGTATTAGTTTGCATGAATACAGTATTGATATTGAGTAGAAAATCCCTGAAAGTCAGAATATAGGGAAATCAAGAGGTAGGGTACTGAACTCTTGACTAGAAAGTCCCAGGTTTGAATCGTGCAGGGGGGGCGAGAACCTTTGGGGTTTTTCAAACCCGGCACTCACTTTGATAGTGTAGGCGTGCGTAGTTGTTTGGATGGGACAAAAAAAAACAGGTCTACCCTGTACACATTGGTGTGCATGTAAAAGAACCCTTGACAGTTGGAATTCAAAAAAGAGTAGTTAGGCCTATAAGTGCTGCTGCCCTGGACAGATTCTTCTATTTTGCATTGCACTAATAACCAGATATGGATACATGTATTACCACGTTACAAATTTGTTACACATTCAAGCGAATTATTGAAATAAAATTAAAACCATATGTTAGTCTCGAAATGACCTAGTTTGTGTAAAATGGACGTCAAACTCCATTTCTCTCTCTCTCCCCCCTTTGTAAAATGCAAAACTTCATATCCTATAGTCAAGAGGTAGGGCAATCCCTGATCTTGACTATAAAGTCCAAGGTTTGAATGTTGCAGGGGTGGAAAATAATAGGGGATTTTTCAAACCTGGTTCTCACTTGTCAGTGGTAGCATCTGCGAGGCTGACAAGGAATGTGTGCCTAGTTGTTTGGATAGCACAAAAAACCAAAGTCCTCCAGTGTGCACATCGACATTCACGTGAAAGAACCGTGGCAATTGCTCAGCTAACCATAGACATTAAATTACCATGTTATTCTCACTATATATTGATCAATATGTGTTATAGATCTTATAAACAAGATATGATTGAACCATTGATTATATCATGATTTTTAGTGTTTGGATCTTCAATGAGTAAATGTTTTATACACGTAGATTGATAATGTTTGTTAAATTGTATTAAGAATTGTATTTCAATAATTATCATTCAGTTTATTTTATAAAACCTTTAGTCTGATCAATATATAGTTAGATCTCATAATAAAATTTGAGAACTTGGATCAAATGACAACACACCAAATTAAACAACATGTAATATCATTATCTGCTGACAAAAGGACCTCACTTTACGTTCTCATTATTTTTAAAGATGCACTAGCATAAGAAACCTTTTACAAGAAATAGGACAAAACATTGTTTTTGGTTTGGAAATATTATCTAATAAAGAGAAAGTATTAACTAGTTGAACCCTTAGTTTCCACCATTTTTCAAATAAAAGCATTGTACTATAACAGGACAAGAAATTTAGATTTAATTCAGTTCACTATAATTTTTTTCAAAATGAGGATTACAGTATAAGACAGGCTCAGTGACCAAATTGTGTTACATTTCCAAATCATATAATTTATCCTAAACCATTTCATATTTGTGAAAGACAATTAGCCTATGTATTCAGACTACATGATTAGATGTCTTCATCAAGATGGAATTCATAAAAAATTTGATTATTTTGGTGATCTTTTTAAACATCATAACTGAAAATTAACTTTCAAATAATAATCAAGACAAATATAGTGACTGAATAGGCCCATTTAAAAAATTAAGCCAATGCGGGACAAAGTGGGCACTTTATTTGCAAGAATGTAGGTTATATGACACAGGTGTCAATTATGTAATATAGTGGGCATCTTGAACCAGCTTGTTTTTCACATTTTGTAAAATACAAAAGATATGGATATATGACCACTTGGCTGCAGTTTGCACAATCCGTAATAAGTTGAGTTTAGTATCAAGGGCAACCTACTTTTTAAGAATTATATATTTTACTAATCAAAAATTCTTTTTTGAAAAATAAATAATGTTTGGTATTGACCAATTTTTGAAAATAATTTTCCATTATGGAAGATTTAGATAACCAGCTGGCCATTCTTGCCATAACAATTTTTAAAAATAGGTTGCCAGGCAACGAAACATACGCCCACACAGCAGCCAAATCGTCCGGGCAGTCAACAAGAGTTGTTGCATTTTAAGTAATCATCAGAAAATCATAATTCAAACTCACCCATAACTACATTGTAACTGTGATATAATCAAACGTTTTTTTAAATCAGATAATAATTGTGACCTCCAGGGGGACCACAAGCTAAAAAGGGTGATTTTTCGTACAATCATGGGCCATGATTCAGGAAGTTACGATCCGATATGGGCAAATATGCAATGGAATCAAGATCATTAGGTTATAAACATGTATTTCAAGTTTCATCAAAATCAGTTCAAAATTGTGACCTCTATAGGGTCCACAACCTTGATATAACATATTTTTACACAATTCGCGTACAGACAGCGGCCATTTTATCCGTCAACTCTGGTCCGATTTTCACAAAATTCAAATTCTCTCTTCGTTACCATGAAACCGTGATATAATCAAACGTTTTTTTAAATCGGATAATAATTTTGAACTCCAGAGGGACCACAAGCTAACAAAAGCGATTTTTCGGACAATCAGGGGACATAATTCAGGAAGTTATGATTCGATAGGCGTAAATATCGAAACAAACCAAGATCTTTGGGTTATAAACATGCATGTCACGTTTCATCAAAATCGGTTCAAAATTGTGACATCTATAAGGTCCACAACCTTGATATAACATATTTTCACACCATTCGCGTACAAACGGCGGCCATGGAACGGTGATATAATCAAACATTTTTTTTTAAATCGGATAACAATTTTGACCTCCAGAGGAACCACAAGCTAAAAAGGGCGATTTTTTGGACAATCAGGGGCCATAATTCAGGAAGTTACGATCCGATGGGCGCAAATATTGAAAGGAACCAAGATCTTTGGGTTATAAACATACATGTCAATTTTAATCAAAATCGGTTCAAAATTGTGACCTCTATAAGGTCCACAACCTTGATATAACATATTTTCACACAATTCGCGTACAAACGGCGGCCATTTCGTCCGTCAATTTTGATCCGATTTTCACGAAATTCGAACTCAACCTTCATAACCATGGAATGGTGATATAATCAAACGTTTTTTTGAATCGGATAACAATTTTGAACTCCAGAGGGCACACAAGCTAAAAAGGGCGATTTTTTGGACAATCAGGGGCCATAATTCAGGAAGTTACGATCCGATGGGCGCAAATATCGAAAGGAACCAAGATCTTTGAGTTATAAACATACATGTCAAGTTTCATCAAAATCGGTTCAAGATTGTGACCTCTATAAGGTCCACAACCTTGATATAACATATTTTCACACCATTCGCGTACAAACGGCGGCCATTTTGTCTGTCAATTTTGGTCCGATTTTCATGAAATTCGAACTCAACCTTCATAACCATGGGACGGTGATATAATCAAACGTTTTTTTAAATCGGATAACAATTTTGACCTCCAGAGGGACCACAAGCTAAAAAGGGCGATTTTTCGGACAATCAGGGGCCATAATTCAGGAAGTTACGATCCGATGCGCGCATATATCGAAAGGAACCAAGATCTTTGGGTTATAAACATACATGTCAAGTTTCATCAAAATCGGTTCAAAATTGTGACCTCTATAAGGTCCACAACCTTGATATAACATATTTTCACACTATTCGCGTACAAACGGCGGCCATTTTGTCCGTCAATTTTGGTCCGATTTTCACGAAATTCGAACTCAACCTTCATAACCATGGGACGGTGATATAATCAAACGGGTTTTTAAATCGGATAACAATTTTGACCTCCAGAGGGACCACAAGCTAAAAAGTGCGATTTTTCGGACAATCAGGGGCCATAATTCAGGAAGTTACGATCCGATTGGCGCAAATATCGAAAGGAACCAAGATCTTTGGGTTATAAACATGCATTTAAAGTTTCATCCAAATCGGTTCAAAATTGTGACCTCTACACTGTTCACAAGCTAAAAAACATGATTTTTCGTACAATCAGGGGCCATAACCCATGAAGTTGCGGTCCGATACATGCCAATATCGAAAGGAACCGAGATCTTAGGGTGATAAACCTATATTTTAAGTTTCATTGAAATCGGATAAAAATTGTGACCTGTAGACTGTTCACAAACAATTGTGGACGGACGGACGTCCGGACGGACGTCCGGACGGACGGACGGACGGACGGACGGACGAACAGGGGGGACGACAATATACGTCCACATGAAAATGTGGGCGTATAAAAAGATCATGAAAGGTAAATATTGAATATTTCAGTCAAATTTCTGTATTTTTAGCAATTTTATGAATGTTCAAAGTTTTGACAAAATAACCATGTTATTAAATGTTGTGGATGTTCTGATCCATTTACTATCACAGTCATCTGATCATGATGACCTTGAAAGGTGATTATTATATAACATTTAACATTTTAAAAAAAGACCTTAAAACTGTAACAAAATGAGTATGAATTCAATATTTTTTTTTTTTTAAAAAAAACTACCTTTGGACTTATTTTCTTATCCCATTATTAGTATTTTGCTAGCAAATTTAAAACTGCTCTTAAACATGATCATGTTATTAAATCTGTTCTTTGATGTTGATTTCACAATCTTGTATCTTAGTCTCGAAATGACCTAGTTGTGTCAAGTGGACGTTAAACCCCATTTCTCTCTCTCTCTCTCACAATCTTGTATCTGTATTATACACCTAAATCTTAATGTTTTAATACGCCCACATTTTAATGTGGACGTATATTGTGGTCGCCCCTGTCCGTCCGACCACAATTTGTTTGTGGACTCTCTACAGGTCACAAATCTTATCCGATTTTGACGAAACTTGAAATATAGGTTTATCCCCATATAGATCTCGGCTGCTTTCGATATTGGCATGTATCGGATCGAAACTTCGTGGATTATGGCCCCTGATTGTACAAAAAATCACGTTTTCAGCTTGTGGACCCTATAGAGGTCACAATTTTGAACCGATTTTGATGAAACTCGGCATGTATCGGATCGTAACTTCGTGGATTATGGCCCCTGATTGTACGAAAAATCCTGTTTTTAGCTTGTGGACCCTATAGATGTCACAATTTTGAACCGATTTTGAAGAAACTTGACATGTATATTAATAATCCAAAGATCTTGGTTCCTCTGGATATTTGCGCTCAACGGATCATAAATTCCTGAATTATGGCCCCTGATTGTCCGAAAAATCGCCCTTTTTAGCTTGTGGTCCCTCTGGAGGTCAAAATTAATATCCGATTTAAAAAAAAACGTTTCATTATATCACCGTTACATGGTAACGAAGGCTGAGTTTGAATTTCGTGAAAATCGGGCCAAAATTGACGGACAAAATGGCCGCCATTTGTACTTGAATAGTGTAAAAATATGGTATATCAAAGTTGTGGACCCTATAGAGGTCACAATTTTAATTCGATTTTGATGAAATTTGAAATACATCTTTATAACCTAAAGATCTTGGTTCCTTTCAATATTTGCACATATCAGATTGTAACTTGCTGAATTATGGCTTCTGATTGTACGAAAAATCGCCTTTATTATCTTTTGGTCCGTCTGGTTATGTCACAATTATTACCTGATTTAATAAAACGTTTGATTATATCACTGTTACACTGTAATGAATGTTTGGTTCGAATTTCATGAACATTGGACCAAAATTGCTGAACAAAATGGCCACCACTTTTACGCGAATGGTGTAAGAATATGGTATATCACGGTTGTTGACCCTGTAAAGGTCACAATTTAAATCCGATTTTGATGAAATTTGAAATGTAAGTTTATAACCCAAAGATCGCAGTTCCTTTCGATATTCGGGCACATTGGACCATAAATTCCTGAATTTTGGCCCCTGATTGTACGAGAAATCATGTTTTTTGCCTTGTGGACCCTATGGGGGTCACAATTTTATTCCGAATTAAAAAAACGTTTTACTATATCCCCGTTACACATTAATGATGGTTGAGTTGGAATTTCTTGAAAATCGATAATTGAACAGCTAAATCCATAATATTAAATGTTTCGTATACTAAACGTTAGCATAGGGCAGAACTTTATAAAAACCAAACAAATTCTAATGATTTTCTGATAATAACTTAATATGCGACAACTCTTGTTGACTGCCCGGACGATTTTGTGTGGGCGTATGTTTCGTTGCCTGGCAACCTATTTTTATCTTTATTTCTATTTATAGGCATGTGATATGCCCTATGGATATTTTTTGGATACAAATTTGAACTAGATAAGAAAAAATTGTTTTGAAGATCTTTTTATTGAAGTTATTGAATGCACTCAGCCAAATTAAAAACTTGACACTGATGAATTTCAACAATTTTTTTTTTCGGGTAAGTCAAATAAATTTTAAGGTGTTTCTAACGATAGTAAGTAGTAAGAAGCCTTTAATTTTCGATCTATGTGAATGTCTACCCACAGTTCTGCACACCCCATGAATAGGATTCAAGGTAAAAGGAAATTTGATTAGTTTATCCTTCACATCACTCAAAATGCGGGTTATTTAACAACATTTCCAGATCCTGGTGTAGTAAAGACAAGTAAACAGAATTTTAAAGAATAAAGAACAAAACAAATTAAAATCTGTCAGATCGCTTTGATAAGTTGAAAAATCATGTAAACAAAAATATTAATATTAATTGTTATTAACAATTTATTAATAACAATTTATTCTAGATAATCCTTAGTTTGTCCGTAGTTTGTATAGGTCTGAACATGTCATGTTTTTTAAAAAAATTTATTTGTAATTTGATTTATATTTTTCAGATTAATCCACAAGACCTTCCATTCTGCTAAAATCATTTGTTACAAACATATTTTATTTTTATCTTTGTATTATGTTTTATCCTTACTACTTAAAATTATGCTTTATTAAAATAGCATTATGCAAGAGCAAAATCTGCTTATTACAGGTCTTTCTTTAGCCACTTTAGGCCTGAAATGTTATCTAAATAATCAATAAGACATTAATTAACATATCCAGACCATAATAAACTCTTGATGTCAAGGCTAGCCTTCGATGTTGGCGGATTAAAATCCTATATGCCGCTTAATGGCCGTTGATAATTAAATCAATCAAGTGGATAATCGAGACTATGCTGTTTATATTAATGATTTGAGTAATGATGACCGAGGCTGTGTGAATATTTCAAACGCTTTTTTCTCGCCTAATAGTGGATCAATTTGACTGACATTTTCAGCAAATTACCTTTACACTATCTAGTTTTTAACTATTATAGTGAGAACTGCCATCTCTTTATCTTATCTCCCATAATTTAACTTTAACAAAATAAATATTAATTATGCATGTTCATTTGTATTTTAATCTCAAGTTATTTAATGTTAATTTTACAGTTTTACTGTTACAATTACTTTTGGATTTTTTTATTATTTGATTTACCTTGGGTGAGTAAACACCTTGCATGTAACTAACTGCCGGACAGAGTACTTGTGAAAATTGTACTTCCCCCTGCACTTTGACAGAGTAGGAGAGTAGGGTTGAGTAGCCGACTCGCAGCAAATAGAGTTAACACAAATTTTTATTTTAACTATTTAAAAATAAATTTATAACATTGTAATCCCTGAACAGACCAAATATGTTCTAAAGCTTGGAATAGATATTTTAGGTATGAAGCGTGCTTGTCTATTTATTATTTACTTGCATTTTTCTTCATCTTTCATAATGGCGCATTTTGGTAATTCAAATAATATTTTTGTGCTGTAATGATTTAACCTTTAAGTTTCACAAGTTTGATTAATTTCTTATATTACTATCATGTGTGTATTTGAACTATTAGATGTCACATACATGAATCTATGATTAAATTTTTTTATTTCATATATTTTTTACTTTTTGTCCGAACACTGTTGCAACTTAATTACATGCAATTCAGTTTGTATCTCTTTGTGAAAGTGAGCAGCAGAAAGTCATGTAAATAATGGGTGGACACACATCACTTTCTTACAACAATGCAGGAAAGGAATGAGAGATGTTCTAGTTGGCTGGGGTTAATATGCAACACAAGTCAGTGGCATACACTGGACTTATACTCTGTATGTCTTTAAGTCTAGTGGGGAAAAGAAATAAAAGGAAATGGGGGTTAACCTCCAACTGTTCTGTTGTGCTATGAGGGATAGGAAATTTGGCCTGGACTGGCAATGTGTGCATGGGTACTTATTTTTTTCATCCCATCTTTCCATGTCATGCTCTGTATCAGGTATCACGGACAAGGGGATGGCCAAATGATTAGTGTGTGCGCATTGTATAATAAGGTCTGTCATTGAGTCAACTGGTGTGGTTTCGATTCTGCAGGTGTATGTGAAAAAGAGTGTTGTCATTTGTCAAACCTTGTGGGCTTTCTCCGAGTCCTTCATTTTCCTCCCATTGCTAAAGACACCTACATAGGTAGCATTGGAAACTAATTTTAATTGATAGAGTAGAACATACAACTGAGCAAAAAAATGCCCATAACAGTTGATTTTGGCCCTGGGGTGGTCCAAACTAGTACCCAAAATATTTAAAAGTGGGAGGAAACCAGAGGACCTGGAGAAACCCACAAGGAGGGACAGGCCAGTTGACTCAAGGAGCGACAATCGAAACCAGGCCTTGGCAGCTGACTCAATGACAGACTTTATGATACAGCCTGCTATGTGCTAACCAATCGCCCCCCCCCTCCACACTTCTTATTAGACAAATGATAAAGATAAGAAGGAGATCCTTCATCACAATTACCAGGTATATGCCATGAATAATCAAAGAAACTAGAATAGGTTGTAAAATATAGTATAATGTTTATCTAAGTTATTGGTACTTAATTCATTAAACATTAATTATAGGAAAACAGTAACAAAGAAGTAATAAAGACTGAATCACAGAATTAAACCGGAATAATAATTTGTTAAAATAAATCTACAATATTACATTTTGATTTTTTCAAGTAAATTGCTAATAATGTAAACAATTATTAATACCCGAAGATCCCATAACCACAAAAAAGAGTGTAATAAAAGATTGGTTCCATAGGAAGCTCTTGACTTCTTTTAAATAAAATAATAAATAACTAATATTCATAAATATCAAACAAAATTATGTTATCAAAATTAAGAGTTTAGCACAAATTAGAAATTTTCTCGATTCTGATAGGTCGAAAAGTGTGGTCGAATGGACAACAAACCCCCTATAAATTGTAATGGCGAATAATTAATTACTTCAGTTCTAATTTAAACATACATTATGCAAGAGCTAAATCTGCCTCTGAAATGTTAATTTTATAAACTATTAATTAGACATTAATTAACATATCCAGACCATAATCAACTCGTGATGTCAATGCTAGCCTCCGATATTTGTTGGATTATCATCTGATTTGCTGCATAATCGAGACTATGATTTTTGTTGTACCGACTACAGGCTAGCTGTAACTTCCTTTCGCTTAATTCTCGGTTCACAGAGGGTCAATTTGGCTGAAATTTTCAGTAAATTGCCTTTACATTATCTAATTTTTAACTATTAAAGTGAAAACTGCCAACTTGTTATCAAATCTACCATAATGTATCTTTAAGTTCAGAGTTTACTACTGATGTCACACCACCATCTATTATACTAAAGTCTAAATTCATAAAAGTAATAATATTAAGATCATCTTTCCTATGCATTTTTTTCTTTTTTGGTGCCAAAAGTCCATTTTTAAATATTCATGAGCAATCAAATTTGCTGTAACATTAATATTCTATGAGGAAGACATTTTACTTTCTATGAAAACAAGAATAATTTATGCATAGAAAAATGTATATATTATGTAAATACGGAATTATATTGACTAAAATCAGACCAGGCACAACTATAATAATATCTATTCTCAATATATACTGGTAATTAAATCAAAACTATAAAAATATAATATATGTCACATGTATAGCTAAAATATTATGACAAAATTTACCTCAAACTGTAATTGCATATAGTTCATTTATGATCAACATTGAAACATAGAAAAATAAAGACCCTAGCGTTTTACATAAACTAACTCTTCTATCTAGCGGCATCACACAAACATGCCACTTTCTCTAACATATATTTAATAAATAACCCCAAAAGTATTATATATTTATCCACCTAACTGAATTTCTGACCATCTTGCAAATTTCTAAGAGTCTAATACTACCTACTATTTTTAACATTATGGAAATCCCATTTCTGCAGAATTATACAAGTCCAACATGTCATGCACAATCAAAATTTATTAATTCTTATTTAAATTATGCTAAGTTTAAATTTTGCATTGATATCACATTATGTTTATCTCTCTTAGAAAAACACAGTAATAAAAATTGTGTAATAATTGTGCTATGTTTGTGAAGTTTTCATGAAGTTCTTTTTCTGTTATCCGATAACAAATCTTTACATGAATATAAGTACATGTACATATAATCAACTTTTAAAATATGTGAACGATCTGGAGTGTTTTGTCTTTAAGTAAACCCAAAATAATATTCAAACCAATAAATTCAACCCTTTTCAACATACATTGGAGATTGTCCAATCGGGTTAAAATACAGATCCATATTTTGTTTGTTTTTGTTTTTTTTATACTTTCGCTGGCCTACACTGGTAGGTTGTATCAAGTCATACGAGCAGCTTTTGACCCTATGACATCAGACATTTGATTAATCAATCAGCATTGATGTGTCTAGTAGATTAGCCACAGTCCTGTGCACCTCACGCCAATAGCTCGCCGTAAGAGACCTAACATTGGCTAATCCCTCACATTACATCATCCTGTACGGGTTAATGGTAAATGAAATTTTGAACTATAAAAAGTAAACAACGTAGGATCTGTGTTTTAATCAGATTGGTGATTGTCAGTCTCACAATATGCCCACCAGCAGTCAAGTTGTGTGTGCTAGTATTAAAATCATTGTCAACTTATCCCAAGTTTTAAAGTCCCAAGCTGTAAATGTAACAGGAAAGATGATTTAAACATTTCTTCCTTATACTTCAATGACAATGAATAACTTAAAAAATTATAACAAGAACTTTGAGGATATATTCATAATATGTGATCCAAATTATGAAATGAAATGGGGTTTAACGCCCTAATGTTGTCTTCTTTATGAACAATCTCTGCAAATTTGAAAAAAAAAATAAAGACCTCGTGAGTGGTTACAACAAATTGTAGATGGACGAAGGTGACGACAATATACAACCTCATTAAAAGTTTATGGTGATGAACGGTATACAGACAAGGATTTGTTTCTCCTTCAAGCAGATAAAGATAACTTAATGAAAACATAACTTTAATAATGAAAACATAACTAACATATTAAAAATTACATAACATAAATTATAACTTATACATCCACATTAAAAGTATAAGGTGAT
The DNA here is from genome assembly GCA_963678685.1 of Patella ulyssiponensis. Classification (NCBI taxonomy): domain Eukaryota; kingdom Metazoa; phylum Mollusca; class Gastropoda; family Patellidae; genus Patella; species Patella ulyssiponensis. The sequence goes on along the minus strand of OY783229.1, from coordinate 46,741,558 downwards.
TGACAGCGTACAGACAGAAGTTTAGTTCTCCTTCGAGCAAATAAATATAACTTAACAAAATCTAACTTGATAATGAAAACATAACCAATTATTAATGTATTAAAAATAACATAACATAAATTATATAATCAGTAACAAAGAAAATAAATTTTTAAAAATGGCAATATTCTGCAAGCATAAAGAAATGTAATAATTTACAAGTAGATAATAAAGAGTAATAAGAAAATAAAAGGATATCTAGTTTACTTACCGCATTACATAAAATAAAGCACCATAGTCAGAGAATACTCAACCCACAGTCAAACAAATTAAAGAAATAACAGGTAGAGGCAATAAAATGTTGGCAATCGTCTCGGATTGGTAAAAGAATACTCAACCCACAGTCAAACAAATTAAAGAAATAAAGTACCGGGTAGAGGCAATAAAATTTTGGCAACTGTCTCGGATTGGTAAAATAATATATTAAAAATTATCTATATTATTATCAATAAGAGAACTGGACAGAAACAGTTAAAGAGATTGAAAGACACATTATTCTCCATCACAGATATATATATATCTATAGTCTCCATCACATTAATTACAAATCATCATTTTTCATGTACATTTTACATCATAAATTATATAATTATAAGTTTTATTATCAAAGATTGTATTTATATTTTCTTCAAAATTTCTCTCAGATTATCTATCCATTTATGAGCTACAAATACGACAATGCTTTATTTTCACAATGTTTTGTTTTCGTTTTGCTTTAAGAGGTAACATTTTCTATAAATTTAAGTATGAGTCTATGGAAGCTGGAATAATTTGTTTAAACTCCAATACCTTATCTATTGTCAAACAATTCCCACTGTTTATTACTCAATTGTGTTGTCTGATCTAAACAAATATATATATATGTTATTAAGAAATGAGGTGGTTTTTAAGGTTCAATAAATGACAATAATATCGCATGTTTCAGCTCTGTGTAAAGACTGAACGCCAGTTGCTTTTATGAAATAATATCAATATCCCTTACATTAGATCATTAATTTTGAGAAATAGAAGAAATCAAAAATAGAAACGGTCAGATTTGTAATTGGAGATAAGCAAAATCGTGATTTGTAAATTAACTTGTGGAGACATAGTCGGGACCTATATAATTGTTATATATGATTTTTTAAATGTATTTGACAGAGAGCATGTGAAAACTCCACCACAGCTCTATCTAACCATGTTATAGTATTAGGCATTAATATTCCTCCTTCAAAATATCCAAGATGGCCACCATGATCCGTTGTCAACAATATACAATTATCTCTTGATTCTGAAACAGAGAAAGTAAATTGGGGTTTAATGTCTACTCAACACAAACTTGTTACAGGGTCTTTAGCAGTGATAGGAAATCAGAGAAAACCAAAAACCCCACTTCTTGTAATGCACAAATCTGCGACTGAAACCATGATACTTGGCAACTGACTTGGATGAAAATATTGACATTAAACAATAATCTATATCACATCTGTTCCTTACCAACATATTTTTTTGCTGTCTCATATAATACTGGTGGAACAATAGGGTCATCCTTAGCATTTAAAATTAATAATGGTATCTCAATCTGAAAATACATGAATCAGTTTAAAATACTATCATGAACAGGTCAACAGTGAGGCTGATGTCCCCCGCTGAAATACCCAAATAAATAGATGACACAAATTAATTCATTGCACATAATTTTTTTTTCAAAAATATCGAGCAATCAAACTATACACAAGTTTCATCACTCTCTATCAGATAGAATCAAGGTATCTTGTCCCAAAGCATTGACTAATAAAATTGATTAGCTCTGCTTAACTTCAGCTCAAAATATTAATCATTGAACTCAGTCAAGACATTCACCTATAAATGAACATCTACATCAAGTTTAAACATTCTACCTCAATTAAAAGCAGAGTTGTTATATTCCAAAGTCTTGATCAATCAAGTTGCTAATCGCTCCTTAGCCTTAGCAAAAAATTCTCACTATCTAACTTAGTCAAGGTAATGATATAAGAAATCTATAGTCTGAGCTTAATCGCTCTCACTTCATTATAACCAATGTTATCGTGCCCGAAAGCATCAACTAATCAAATTGCTTATCTCTGCTTACCCTAAGCAGAAAATGTTCATCACCGAACTCCATTCAGGCATTCACCTAATGAACACCTACACCAAGTTTGAACATTCAAGCTCAGTTAGGAGAGTTATTGTATTCCAAAGTTTCGGCCAATCAAATTGCTTATCGCTCTGCTTACCCAGAGCAGAAAATGTTCATTATCAAACTTAGTCAAGGTATTGATAACATGAAACTATATACCAAGTTTCATCACTCTCACTTAATTAGAAAAAAAGTTATCGTATCCGAAAGCATCAACAAATCAAATTGCTTATCTCTGCTTAACCTTAGCAGAAAATGCTCATCTTCGAACTCCATCAAGACATTGACCTAATAAACACATATAATACACCAAGTTTGAACATTGTAACTCAATTAGAAGGAGAGTTACTGTGTTCCAGAGTCTCGGTCAATCAAATTGCTTATCGCTCTGCTTACCCTGAGCAGAAAATGCTCATTATCGAACTTAGTCAGGGTATGGATGTAAAGAAACTATACACCAGGTTTAATCACTCTCACTTAATTAGAACAAAAGTTATCATGTCCCAAAGCATCAACCAATCAAATTGCTTATCTCTGCTTACCCTAAGCATAAAATGTTCATCTTCGAACTCCATCAAGGTATTGACCTAATAAACACATACACCTAGTTTGGATGGACGGACGGACCCATTTTAATAGTCCACTGCTTTCTTCGAAAGGCGGAGGTCAATAAAGTTTGAAAATGTTACTTGCTTTTGTCTCAAGGAACTAGACTATGATACTACTTTTCTTTTAGTTGTGGCTAAACCCAGCTGACCTAACAAGTTACCAGTCACTGTATTATGTTCAATCGCTAAATGCCTTTCAAAGATTATACAGTATTATATTCTTTCAAACAGCTAGGCCAAAATAAAAAAAAATGTGTGTTTAAGGTTACCCTATATTTTTGTTCCGATTTCCCTTGGTTTTAGCATTGTGTTCTCCAGACAAACTACTCTGCTGGTTGTAATAAACAAATAATGTAATGTTACTTACTCCTTTCAGATATTGTTTACAACTTGCCCAATGATAATATTCTTGACAGTTTTTAAATTGGGCTGTTTTTCTGCAAAAATACATTTAAACATTTTATTATTTATAAGTTAACATAAACATTATCAATATATTATTGTTGAAATTGCTCCCTGAAAATAGATCTACTTAATTATACAAGTAAAAATTTATGTTTCATGGATTTTCTATACCAACTTAAAGAATAAGTGTGAAAATATAATTACTGGTTACCATTAAATGATATTAATAGTTGGTGTATTGATTTATTACTCAAGTCAATTGATAAAACTTTATCTGAGAATTCTTGTTTTTGTTTATAATACAAATTGATTTATATATACGTTCTTTTTCAGTTTCAATCATAATAGAATTATGTCTATATTCTATATAAATTTGTTATAATTATCATAATATCATTACAGGCTATAAGACACATCAATATCTAAGAGAGATGTAGAGGCATAGATAGCATCTTCATCAAATGGTCCATATCTAGTTATAGCTTCTTTTCCTAGTAGAATATCTTTGTGGTGTTTAATAAGATTCCTGAGATTTACTGCCATAAAATAACTGTACATTCTTCTTCCTGATTCCCAACTCAGTAATAAAGGCTTGGCACTGTAAATAACAAACATAACGCTAACGCTACAATATACGTCCACATTCCTGCTTTGATTGATATGGTACTTTGTCAAGAAGGCTAGGCGTTTGGTTTGTTTAGCGTTGAGGGTCGTGCCTCAACATCAATAGTTGCCGTCCTTAGAGTATAAGGAATAAGTATACCAAGATAATCCATTCAGAATTGTGCCTTCCTAACGCTAAAGGCAAAAAGTGGGCGTGGCCCTGCCCCTGGGGGTCGGGACATTCATCAAAATCAATAGTGGACGCCCCCAGGCTATAAGGAATACAAGTACCAAGCTGCTTCATTCAGAATTGCGGCCTGTAAACGACAAACACAAAAATTGGGCGTGTCATGCCTGTGGGAGTCGGGACATGCAGTTGACGTCCTTATGCTATAAGGAATACATATCCCAAGTTTAAAGACGATCCATTAAGAATCGTGGCCTGTAGACAACACACACAGACACGAAGTAAAAATGGGCATGGCTCTGCCCCTGGGGGTTAGGAAATCACCAAAAACAATACGGGTCATCTTTAGGGTATAAGGAATAGGTATGTAAAGTTTTAAAAGGATCTGTTAAGAATTGCATCCTGTAGGCGAACACACGACACAAAAGCATTGGGCGTGGCTCTGTCCCAGGGGGTCCGGCATGCACCAAAAATAATAGTGGTCAGCCTTAGGGTATAAGGAATAAGTATAAAAAAAAGTTTTCAAGACGATTGATTAAGAATTGTGGCCTGTAGCTGACACACAGACAGACAAAAAGAAAATGGGCGTGGCACTGTCCCTGGGGGTCGGGCATGCACCAAAAACAATAGAGATCTTCCTTAAGGTACCAAGAATGAGCATTCAAAGTTTCAAGATGATACATTAAGAAATGCAGCCTGTAGACGACAGACAAACAAATACAAGAAATGGATGTTGCTGTCTCACGGGGGTCGGGCATGCACCCAAAACAAAAGGGATCATCCTTAGGGTATAAGGAATAAGTATTTTAAGTTTCAAGATGACCAATTAAGAATTGTGGCCTGTAGGCGACACACAAAAAGAAAATGGGCGTGACTCTGCCCCTGGGGGTTGGGCATGCACCCCAAATGATAGGAATGTTCCTTAGGGTACAAAGAATAAGCATTCAAAGTTTCAAGATGATACGTTAAGAAATGTGGCTTGTAGACGACAAACAAATAAATACAAGGAATGGGCGTGTGGCTCTGCCATTGGGGGTCGGACATGTACCAAAAAACAATAGGGATCATCCTTAGGGTGTAAAGAGTAAGTATACAAAGTTTTAAGAAAATCCAGTTAGAATTGCGGCCTGTAGGCGACAGACACACAAAAAGAAAATAGGCGTGGCTCTGCCCCTGGGAGTTGGGCATGCACCCCAAATGATAGGGATCATCCTTAGAGTATAAAGAGTAAGTATACAAAGTTTGAAGAAAATCCAGTACGAATTGCGCCCTGTAGGCGACACACAAAAAGAAAATGGGCGTGGCTCTGCCCCTGGGGGTTGAGCATGCACCCCAAATGATAGGAATGTTCCTTAGGGTACAAAGAATAAGCATTCAAAGTTTCAAGATGATACGTTAACAAATGTGGCTTGTAGACGACAAACAAATAAATACAAGGAATGGGCTTGGCTCTGTCCATTGGGGGTCGGGCATGCACCAAAAAACAATAGGGATCATCCTTAGGGTGTAAAGAGTAAGTATACAAAGTTTTAAGAAAATCCAGTTAGAATTGCGGCCTGTAGGCGACACACAGACACACACAACCAAAAAAATGGGCGTGGCTCTGCCCCTGGGGGTTGGGCATGCACCCCAAACGATAGGGATCATCCTTAGAGTATAAAAAGTAAGTATACCAAGTTTGAAGAAAATCCAGTAAGAATTGCACCCTGTAGGCGACACAAAGACACACGAAAAGAAAATGGGCGTGGCTCTGCCCCTGGGGGTTGGGCATGCACCCCAAACGATAGGGATGTTCCTTAGGGTACAAAGAATGTGTATGCAAAGTTTCAAGATTATAAGTTAAGAAATGTGGCCTGTAGACGACAAACAAACAAATACTAGAAATGGGCGTGGCTATGCCCCTGGGGGTCGGGCATGCACCAAAAACAATAGGGATCTTCCTTGGGGTATAAGGAATAAGTATACCAAGTTTGAAGAAAATCCATGAAGAATTGCGCCCTGTAGGCGACACAAAGACACAAGAAAAGAAAATGGGCGTGGCTCTGCCCCTGGGGGTTGGGCATGCACCCCAAACGATAGGGATGTTTCTTAGGGTACAAAGAATGTGTATGCAAAGATTCAAGATTATACGTTAACAAATGTGGCTTGTAGACGACAAACAAATACTAGAAATGGGCGTGGCTATGCCCCTGGGGGTCGGGCATGCACCAAAAACAATAGGGATCTTCCTTGGGGTATAAGGAATAAGTATAAGGAATAAGTATACCAAGTTTGAAGAAAATCCAGTAAGGATTGCGCCCTGTAGGCGACACAAAGACACAAGAAAAGAAAATGGGCGTGGCTCTGCCCCTGGGGGTCGGGCATGCACCCCAAATGATAGGGATGCTCCTTTGGGTACAAAGAATGTGTATGCAAAGTTTCAAGATTATAAGTTAAGAAATGTGGCCTGTAGACGACAAACAAACAAATACTAGAAATGGGCGTGGCTCGGCCCCTGGGGGTCGGGCATGCCCCCAAAACAATAGGGATCTTCCTTGGGGTATAAGGAATAAGTATACCAAGTTTGAAGAAAATCCATGAAGAATTGCGCCCTGTAGGCGAACCACAGACACACACACACACACACACACACACACACACCCATACACACACACACACAGACAGGGGCGACGGCATAATACGTTCACATTATGAATGTGGACGTATAAAAAATGAATCATCATAAGGACAAGTATTTCCAACTAAATGACACAGTGAGGTAACATTAATCAAAGAATAACCTTAAGTATCTGATAATAGTTATGTTTATACTTTGCTGAATATACAACTCTTTGAGTTTTTTCATTGTTTGTTTAATATTATTGTATAGTTTACTTGTATTATCATTTAATCAGTAAAGAACAGTAAGTTAAAAATGACAAATTAGGGATATGAGAATGAACTTACTCGTTAGCATCATATCCCTGACATAAAGACAAAGCACCGATAACTTTTTTTTCATGACTTTTGTCTTCTCCAAGATACTTTAATACAATATTAGCTCCCATACTGCAGCCCACAGCTATTATAGTCGTATTAGGATATAATCGAATTATCTCATCTATCATACTATTATATTCACCAGTTTCTCCTTGAAATAAAAATAATAAATCATTTTAAAATTAAAGGGGAATTATGGGAGATCAGGTAAAGAATTGTCAGTTCTCGCTATAATAGATAGCGAAATAGAATGTGCTGAAAATTATAGTCAAATTGCTCCAATTTGAACCAAGATATTAGCTTTTGAATTTTAGGCTAGCGTCGATCATCATTACTAAAGTAGGTACGATCAGAGCCTTATATAAAGAGAGTCTGGCCAACCCGTGTCCCGATTATGATTGGGTAATGGTGGTCACGTGACACATGGACGCCATTATGTTACCCATCTGAAAAGAATCGTCTGTTATAGTAACCTATAATTTGACGTGTTTTAAATGACATTTTATCCGCATTTTTTTTATATTATTGGTCTGCTTTGTGGCTGTGAAATGCCACACAAATGATGGGCAAGGGATTTATTTGCACAGGTTCCCAAAAAATGCGAAAAGGCGTCGATTGTGGCAAAAATTACATCTTCTGTAGTGTTAGTAGCCTAGGCCTTACCGGTAATTATTATCCTGTCATTCACGTTTTTAATGATTTCAAGCGACCATAGATTCTCATTGTAGTTTGAAGAAATTCCGAACCTAATGACATATTAACGTCATAGGTTATTATTTTTGTATGAATGACTTTTCAAAGATTTGTTATGAATTGAAAAACGCTTTGACAGTGTAGGCCCAAATAGGCCTATATAGGCCTAGCCTTTGTTAATTAGTAGATGATTTAAATTTCGTCTATATGGCATAAAGTGTCGCGGTTTGCGTTACTCTGTATATGTTTAATGAATTCATCCACGAGTGAATTTTCGAAAAAGATTTATGTACTTGGGAGTAACCACTTTTGAGTTTGATAGAATACCGTGTAGGGCCCGGCCTGGTCTGGCCTAGTTAGTAGATGTTTTTCGAATTTTAACTTCATCGATATGGTCATTTTTATTTTCATTTTTTTTATGAGTGATTATGTTTGATATCTCCATCCAGGGGTGAATCTTCAACAATTTATGAGCTTGAGACACACAGTGTAGGCCTAGCAAAGTTCCCGCTTGACTGAAGTCATCAATATTATTAGTTATTCGGATTAAGCCGTTCAGCTTAAAAAAAAATCTTTTTATTCAGATTATTATTTTTCTTTTTCTGGTCTTTGTAGGGGGTCGAAGTTTGAATTTCGTTTTCCGGAAATTTTGAATAAAAGGCTAAATCATTTATTTTTGCTCCTCTGAATAAAAATTGTACACCAAAATCTACCTCGAATTTGTTCCCATGGTGTGTGAGAGAGAGAGAGAGAGAGAGAGAGAGAGAGAGAGAGAGAGAGAGTGAGGGGGAGGGGTAACGTCCACTCCACGCCAGGCCCGTAGCCAGCTTGCTGGCTTCGGAGGGGCAGTGAAGTTTTTAGGAGGGGCAGACTCGTTCCAGTCTATAGTAGGTATTTTAGAGTTATGGTTGGCAAATTTTCTTTCGGGGGGGCAAAACATTTTTTCAGGGGGGCATTGCCCCCCCTTGCCACCCCCTGGCTACGGGCCTGCTCCACGCAAACTAGATCATATGGTTTAATTTTATTCCAATTATTCGCTTGCGCGTAGGGATCTTTAGCAGTGGGAGGAAACCGGAGGACCCGGAGAAAACCCACGAGACTGGACAGGCCACCCTACTCCTTGTCACTTACAACCTAGTGGGATTGGACAGGTGACCCTACTACTTGTCAATTACAACCGGAGATTCGAAAGAGAGCTAGCGTATGGTAGGGGGACTACACCTTTAATAATTCGCTTGCGCGTAGGGGGTCTTTAGTAATGGAAGGAAATTGAAGGACAAGTAGAAAACCCACAAGGTTGGACAGGCGACCTACTCCCTGTCACGTAGAATCTTTAGGTCGAAACATCGCCACTTGATTCAATAACAGAAATTATGATTAAAGCTCACGTGTTAGATCACACGACCACCCAACATCTCCATGGAAACACACAAATGATTAAATCCTAAAGATTTCTAATTAGCAAAAGGCACAACCTGGCACAACTACTATAATGATGTGTTTACAAATAAAGTTTCATAAAGATACTGGGATGGACAGAGCCCGTTTCAAGATCTCCCCTTACTTCCTTCGACGCGGATAATAACATACGATAAAAATTAAATAAAAAATTATATTGGTTCATTGCGGTATTTTAAATGTTAATTTAAAAAAAAAAATCAGAAACGAAATCGGAATCAATGGAACCCGTTTCAATATTTCACCCTTAAAATATAATAAAAAAATTTGTTTCTAATTTCAAAGGTAATCTTTGAATCATTATTCGATACTTTCAATTTAACCTTTAGATAAACGATATATTGGATTATTGCGGTGTTTTTAAATGTTTAAAAGGTAAAAAAAAATAAATATCGTCAATAAAATTTACATATTGGGATTGCGGTATTAAAATTATTGTCTACCCCCCTACACACGAGTGAACATAAAAATACATTTGTACAAATCTAAAACATATAAATCGGTCACACGCTGTACTGCTGCTCTATGTGCAACGTGAAAATGGGTAACAAAATGGCGCCCACGACGTCAGTTGGCCAGACTCTCTATATATAAGGCTCTGGGTACGAAAAGTCTTTATGATCAGTTTTACGTTTAATCATGGTTCACAAAATGCATTCCAATCCGCTAAATATCGCAGGCTAGCCATGGCATCAAGAGGTCATAATAGTACGGATTTAGATAACATTTCCGGCCTAATGGAAGACCTGCAATAGGCAGATTTAGCTCTTGCATTATGTATGTTAAGTATTGTATCCTATCACAGTATCATGATAGCCTTAAACAAATGATACAATAATTTTCTTTAAAATACAATTAAATAATAAATCTGTCATCATGAACTCTCAAGATTGAAATGAAAGGAAATTACATTAATAATCTATTCACTATCGTCAAGAGGTCTCACATGTGCGATTCAGATCAAACTGTGTGCCATTAAGTAAGATGGCTTGTATGTGACAAGGAGTAGGGTCGTATGCCCATTTATATGTGTTTTCTTTGGATCTTCCGATTTTCTTCTTCTGCCTAAGATCACTAACTGCAAGCGAATCATGAAAATAAAATTTAAACTTAGTTAGTCCCGAAATGACCAAGTTTATGTTGATACACATTATAACCGGGCATTTCCCTCTCTTTCATGAAACAACAAGATACATGTACTATGTGAAGATGTTTTACAGGACAACAAATACAGCTCTCAAATAGGATTGACTTACCATAATTAAATATTCTAGGTGCTGTCAACCGAACATATCTTAAGGCACCAAGATGGTTCAATACAGCAACCCTGTAGCCATTTTTTTGTGCATGGTCAACTAATGTACGAATGTATAAACTTTCACTACTGTTAGCTATACCTGGACATACAGCAAGGGTAAAATCCTCTACAAAAACAAGATGATTATTATGTATTTTACCATCATTCAATTGTAAACAATACAAGAGGTTGCCATGCCGGATACGCCCACATTTTACAAGAATTGAACAGGACTCCAGGAAGTATCCAAAGGAACCCAGATCTTTTTGATAAGAATATATTTAAAGTTTCATACTTTTACACAATTGCTTACAAGGAGTGGCCATTTTGCTGGGCAGTTTCATTTTGATTTTCCCGAAATTTGAACTCAACTTTCATTATGGTGTAATAGTGGTATATTTGAACTGTTTTTAAAATTGGATAAAATTGTGACCTCTTAAGGATCCACAAGCTAAAAATGTGTGATTTTTCGTACATTCAGGGGCAATAATCCAGCAAGTTATGGTCTGATATGTGTGAATATCCAATGGAACTAAGATCTTTGAGATATAAACAAAGATCTGAAATTTCATTAAAATCGTACAATAATTGTGACCTCCAGAGGGTCCACAACCATGAGTTACATACTTTTACATTATTTGCGTACAGGGAGCGGCCATTTTGTCCAGCAGTTTCGGTCCAATTTTCATAAAAATTTGAACTCAACCATCATTATGGTGTAACGCTGATACATTTTAACATTTTCTAAAATTGGATAATAGTTCCATTTCTAACCCCTGGCGGAACCATACCCTTAAAAGTAAAAACATGAATCATGATTTCTTTGTTCAATCAGGGGTCATAATCCAGGAAGTTACGATCCGATATGTGCGAATATCGTAAGGAACCGCAAGGAATTGAGATTATTGGGTTACAAACATATATTTCAAGTTTCATCAAAATCGGATATGAATTGTAACCTTTAGAATGTATAAAAATGTCTCATTAATTACTTTCTGTAGGATGAACACTCTGTGGTTGAAATACATCAAATGACATGGTAGCTTGATCTGCCATGATCTTTTCTATTCTTTCTCCTTGCGGTAGAGGCGATTTTACTCGTCCCATTTTAGCATAGATAATGGTTTGGAGATGACCACTCTTACCCCATAATAGAGGAGGCATATACCTGAACAAAAAAGAGATATAATTGCAATTGAGATGTGCATCTAAATTTCGAATTTTGGAGATAAGAGGCATTACCATGAGACACCAAATAAATTATAATAAATGTATTGTTGTTGTGATGTATAAAGCAAAAGACATCCCACAGTAATCCTTTTCATATATTTTACACATGCATGTAAAATAAATCAAAGCACACCGATGTCAAAAGAAAAGGGGAGGGGGGGGTATATAAACAACACAAAACCCCACGATAGTTTATTTTGTCAATACAATGTACAGTACAACATTTAATGTACTATAATATAGCCCTAACTCAATATTAATATCATCTATAATAATCAACATTAAAACACGAACTAGACAATATTTGTCCATGTCATTATCTTACAGTGAAAATATGGGCTCCTAATATCCAATATTTTGATACATAGTGAACATAACAAAACCTGTTCCAGGTGTTGGATTCTTATGGTCTTGAGTGTCATTGTAATCAGAAGACTTAATGATCAAATTGCAAAGCAAATCATCACACAACTTGGCACATAAGTCAATTCAAATGAATTTAAAAATCTCTGATCCAAAAATGACTAAAAGATAAATTTATAGTCTTGACTAATTAGGTGCACATGGCTGCCATTGAATTTGGATTGCAAATATATACTTTTATTTCACAAAACATAACTGATTAGAAATTACAATAAAAGTATTAAAATATAAAATATTGAGTATATACATGCATGTAATTTGTTTATAATCATTAATATTACATATGAGTGTACCATCGTCGAAACATTGCATGTTAATAAACCAGTTATGTAATTGTATTTCCATAATGCAATTACATTACTCAGGGATAGAAATTCGTCATTTTTTGCGAGAATCTAAGTGGATTCTCATATATGCAATCTGTGCGAATCATCCGAATCTTAATTAATAATGCCGTCTTAAAAACAAAATTGTGTTTATTGTGTTAAACTAAAACACCAAAATACAACAATGATAAAAAATAAAACAATCAGAATGACTTTGGGGTAAACACTTAAATAGTGTAAAAAGTAATAGCCAGAAAATGCTGTAGCCAAAATTAACTGATACTGCACCATTTCATTTCTTCATAACACAATTTGTAGTCTTTTATCCATCACGTAAGCCACGTAACTTGCAAAAGTTTTTATTCATTCCTCGATATCATGATAGACAAACGGAGTGATCACGTGACAACCATAACTGAAATTGCTATAAAATGAAATTCAGTAGGACTAGGACATAGGCTTCAATAATATTTTAAAAATTAAGCCACCGTCAGCATGTGTAGAAAATAAAATAATCATAACGGTAAACTCTACTTAGAACTGGTTTATTAAATTGACCTTATTCTAACCAATATGTCACGTGCCATTGGAATTCGGCATTGATATTCTTTCAGGAAAATATGCATTGTTTATCTCTCAGTGTATCCGGTGTTCTATCCAGGCCCGTTACTGTTCACTTACCAAGACTATATGCCACTCAAATAAGTTCATCCTACATTAACAACAGAGTGAGCTAGGCCTTTAGTGTGGGCATATTAAAATTAAGTTTCATTCGAAATGTACACATGAGTATACTTACGCTTCCATTAGTATGGGACATGATGCCAAAATGGTGCTTACAAATGTTGAGGTTTTATCCTTTGCATACAGATCAGGGAGTGAGCAGGTACTAGCTAGATTCAAAAATTTCACAATTCCATAGAAGCAAATACAGACAAAGCCTGTCAGAGCCACTGTTAAAGACATTGTTTAAAATGTTGATTATTACACACTTTTTAGATATTAATGATCTGGTGGTTTATCATAAAATTTTATGTGCCTCCAATTTAATTACGCCACAGTTAGTTTGAACTACGGCGTCACTTTGGTGGGTAAACTTGCCAAAGCAGAATTCTATCTTATTAGTCAAACAGGAAAAAATCAATCATTAATACAGTTTGGTGAAGATATCAGACTATTTCATGCAATGGTTTGAAATATTTTGATTTGATTTGTGATTTGATGACGACTTCAGAATCCGGTTCAGCATAAGCATTAGCATGAGCAAGGACAGGTAAAAAACTTCATGAAAGTAAATTGCCAAATTCAATTCATGTTTCCTAAAGTCTTAACGACATTGCACATGATCTCGGGAAAATGAAAATCAATAATATGGAACTGGTCTCTTGCTTTAATATTGCAGACGATTCTTAAAACTATCACTCCTCCGTGCGGTCATCCGATCGGCATCAATCAATCCATCTCATCAGAATAGATTCAGTTGAGTTCAGTGTCAGACTGGCCCAAAGCAACTGTCCGGTTTGTACGATACTAGAGACTTCCTATTTTCTATATACGCATTTTCATTGGCACGCAAGTCTTTAGAAGATGAATTATAACTCGTTGTTACATTCTTCTCGCAGTTCACGAAAATAGTTTCTTTTTCTTCAATAAACGCCTGCCAACATGCATCGTCTAAAATTTGTCCAAATTTGATTACAGAGTAACGTCCCTTACTATACTTTTATCCAATCATCGCTTACAACTATCCAACTCTTTCCATAAACCGGATTGAGAATGTAAAAAACTGCAAATTCGTATCTCAAACATGAGATTGGTGAGTCGTTTCGTCGGAATATTCGAACATTGTTTAAATTTGAAAACTATGACTTATTCCAAGATTCCGGTTCATCTGGGAAATCAGACTAATTTTTAGGTTCATGTCATTAGGTTTTCTGCGAAATAAGATAAGCCGTGGACGACATAAACAATACCAATGGTTTTTGACGAGTATTCTGGCTGCAGGCCTGACGATTGTGCATTTTATTAGATCGAAATATTTACGACTGGAAACTCAAGACATGTATTTCGGAACCGGAAATCGGATATTGCGGGAATATCGAATATCAGTTGGCGCGCTTTTATCAATCTTGCATCTTAATGTCTGATCTCAGTCCAGTAAAGATAAATATCGAGAGTGATTCAGCCCCACCGACAAAGAAATTAAAAATGCCAACTGACAACATTATCCTTCAATTTGCCAAATTGACCAAGAATGCGTTGACGCCAACACGTGGGTCTAAACTAGCTGCTGGTTATGATTTATACAGGTATTGACTTGATGATTGACATTCACATTGTCATTGTAATTCACAATTGTATTGTATTGATTGAAGGAATTAATTATTAATTTGATCAGTTTAGAGTTTATTAATTAAAACGTACTCGGCAGATAGGGTGTGTGTGTGGGACTGGGGTGGATAGATAACAAACCTTATCTCTCAATTGATCCTTTTGGGTTTTGAAATAAGAGTTGATCCTATATTACTGTACCATTAGTTACAAGTATAATGTGGTAAGTGCAGGTATGAAATACGAAATATGTCTGTTTTTTTTAAAGTGCTTATAAAATGGCCCTGAAAATTTCTCTATGAGTCTATGTGAGCAGTTTATTTTATCCGCTTTACGGCAAATTCACATCAATCCGACTAAAATTAATTCAGCTATCTTCATTCAAAGTCGTAAAAATAGACCTCCCATAAAAACTACTTTGCCATAATTATTGAAAACACTCTTAATCCCCTCAGACGCCAGTGACGTCACAGTGACCGAATGCATATTAGGAATGTTTATTCCTTAATTACCTATATACAGCCGGCGTGTGTATTCATTAACGCCTGACTGATTCCTTAATCCCCTTAATTAAATAAAACAATTGACTACGGAGTAATTTGTTTTATAATTCATTTTAATTCAAGATCCAATTTGGAATTTGTTTCATAATGTACGGTCGTTCTGTTTTCTCACGGCAGCGATTTTAATACACTCTACCATCGTGTACAGTCTAAACGATTAAAATGCTTTGTAAAAAATTATGCGTTAATGATTACGCCAGTCAAATGTTTATTGGACCGACAAATACACACGTGTCAACTGGCTGTGTGTAATATACAGTGATATATTGCACGGGCAGTGATATATTGTATAGATGATGTGTATACTATGTGTAGTGCCTGTGACGTCACCAGCCAATCAACCGGATTATGGTTGTAATTGAAAATTTGAAAACCGTTTTTGGCAGTCGAATACTAAAACGTAGATATTTGAATTAGTTTGAACTTGCCGTAAAATGGATTTTGTAACTATTGAGTACCTGTACGTAAAAATTTTCTGAATCATTTGATGTGGTCTGTAAGCGCAATTAACAGCATTTTTATACGCCCACATTTTCATGTGGACGTATTATGTCGTCGCCCCTGTCCGTCCGGACGTCCGTCCGTCCACAATTGTTTGTGGACTCTCTACAGGTCACAATTCTTACCCGATTTTGATGAAACTTGAAATATATGTTTATCCCCAAAAGATCTCGGCTGCTTTCGATATTGGCATGTATCGGATCAAAACTTCATGGATTATGGCCCCTGATTGTACGAAAAATCACGTTTCTAGCTTGTGGACCCTATAGAGGTCACAATTTTGAACCGATTTTTATGAAACTTGACATGCATGTTTATAACCAAAAGATCTTGGTTCCTTTCGATATTTGCGTCTATCGGAACGTAATTTCCTGAATTATGGCCCCTGATTGTCCGAAAAATCACCTTTTTTAGCTTGTGGTACCTCTGGAGGTCACAATTATTATCCGATTTAAAAAAACGTTCGATTATATCACCGTTACACCCTAAGGAAGGTTGAGTTCGAATTTCGGGAAAATCGGACCAAAATTCCCAAACAAAATGGCCGCCGTTTGTACGCGAATACTGTTAAAAAATGGTATATCAGTGTTGTGGACCCTGTAGAGGTCACAATTTTAATTCGATTTTGATGAAACTTGAAATTCATGGTTATAACCCAAAGATCTTGGTTCCTTTCGATATTTGCGCATATCGGATCGTAACTTCTTGAATTATGGCCCCTGATTATACGCAAAATTGCCTTTTTTATACGCCCACATTGAAATGTGGTCGTATATTGTCGTCGCCCCCGTCCGTCCGTCCGTCCGTCGGTCCGTCCGTCGGTCCGTCGGTCCGGCGTCCACAATTGCTTGTGGACGCTCTAGGGGCTAAAGTTAGTATCCGATTGACTTTAAATTTATACACAGTGTTTAAGGTCATGAGACGAAGAAGCCTATTGTTTTTCAGCGATTTCCGATAATAACTACCAGAGTTATGGCCCTTGATCACTTCAAAAAATCTTGTGGACGCTCTAGAGGCCAAAGTTAATATCCGATTAGCTTTAAATTGATACACAGTGTTTAATGTCATAAGACGAAGAAGCCTATTGATTTTCAGCGATTTCCGATAATTAGTGACAGAGTTATGGCCCTTGATCACTTCAAAAAATCTTGTGGACGCTCTAAAAGCCAAAGTTAATATCCGATTGACTTTAAATTTATACACAGTGTTTAAGGTCATAAGGCGAAGAAGCCTATTGATTTTCAGTGATTTCCGATAATTAGTGCCAGAGTTATGGCCCTTGATCACTTCAAATAATCTTGTGGACGCTCTAAAATCCAAAGTTAATATACGATTGACTTTAAATTTATACACAGTGTTTAAGGTCATAAGACGAAGAAGCCTATAGATTTTCAGCGATTTTCGATAATTAGTGCCAGAGTTATGGCCCTTGATCACTTCAAAAAATCTTGTGGACGCTCTAAAAGCCAAAGTTAATATCCGATTGACTGTAAATTTATACACAGTGTTTAAGGTCATAAGACGAAGAAGAAGCCTATTGATTTTCAGCAATTTCCAATAATTAGTGCCAGAGTTATGGCCCTTGATCACTTCAAAAAATCTTGTGGACGCTCTAAAAGCCAAAGTTAATATCCGATTGACTCTAAATTTATACACAGTGTTTAAGGTCATAAGACGAAGAAACCTATTGATTGTCAGTGATTTCCTGTTAAATAGTGAAAAGAGTTATGGCCCTTGATCACTTCAAAAAATCTTGTGGATGCTCTAGAGGCCAAAGTTGATATCCGATTGACTTCAAATTTATACACAGTGTTTAAGGTCATGAGACGAAGAATCCTATTGATTTTTAGCGATCTCTGATAATTATTGCCAAAGTTATGGCCCTTGATCACATCAAAAAATCCTGTGGACGCTCTAGAGGCCAAAGTTAATATCTGATTGACTTTAAATTTACACACACTGTTTAAGGTCATAAGACGAAGAAGCCTACTGATTTTCAGCGATTTCAAATAATTACTTTCAGAGTTATCTCCCTTGATCACTTCAAAAAACCTTGTGATGCTATAGATGCCAAACTTATCATCCGATTGACTTCAGATTGATACACAGAGTTTAAGGTGTTGAAACGAACAAGTATTTTGATTTTCAATGAATTTTGCTAACTGATCAGCTAAATCCATGATGTTAAATGTTTCCTATACTAATTGTTAGCGTGGGGCAAAACTTTATAAAAAGCAAACAAATTCTAATGATTTTCGGATAATTACATAATGGGTTGTTACTCTTAATCAGATTTTAGTGTATTACAAATGTTTCATTACCAAAAAAAGTAAAAATATGCGACAACCCTTGTTGACTGCCCGGACGATTTAGCTGCTGTGGGCGTATGTTTCGTTGCCTGGCAACCTATCTTTTAGCTTGTGGTTCCTCTGGAGGTCACAATTATTATCCGATTTAAAAAAACGTTTGATTATATTACCGTTACACCGTAAGGAAGGTTGAGTTCGAATTTCGGGAAAATCGGACCAAAATTGCCATACAAAATGGTCGCCGTTTCTACACGAATACTGTTAAAAAATGGTATATCATGGTTGTGGACCCTGTATAGGTCACAATTTTAATTCGATTTTGATGAAACTTGAAATGCATGGTTATAACCCAAAGATCTTGGTTCCTTTCGTTATTTGCGCGTATTGGATCGTATCTTCCTGAATTATGGCCCCTGATTGTCCGAAAAATCGCCTATGGTCCCTCTGGAGGTCACAGTTATTATCCGATTTAAAAAAACGTTTGACTCTATCACCGTTACACCCTACGGAAGGTTGAGTTCGAATTTCGAGAAAATCAGACCATAATTGCCAGACAAAATGGCCGCAGTTTGTACACATTTCTAGGTTTTGTACCGTCACACCATAATCATTGTCAGCTTCGAATTTCATGAATATCAGACTGGAACTGACCAACAAAATGGCTGCTCCCAATACAGTATGAAATACAGGACTTAATGATGTAGGAAAAATCGCTTTCGGTATTGCTTGTTCTCTATCCATCTCTCGAAAATGTGGGCGTATCCTGCCTGGCAGTGCCAGCCTATCTTTTATAAAAATAACGACTGATTATGATTATTGTTATTTCTAATATTTCTGACACACCCAACTTGTTTAAGCATATAATCCTACCTAAAATGGGTACAATTAAATCAAAGCATTTTAAATCGAGGTGTTTGTAAATCGTTACTTGGAGTTGGAAGCCATCTTTGAAAGCCATCTGTCATTAAAAAAAGCCATTCGGCACACCTCTGTTAACTCTGATTCCATACAACTATGCAATGAAAGCTCTACGCAGCCTTCGGAGGACGTCATTTTAAGAATTTCTTGTATTGGTGTAGCTACATGTTATCATTGGCCGCATTTACAGTCCATGTTTAGTGTCGCACAGTAGGTTACCTTGCGGTCCAGTTGTCAAGGTTTTCCGAATGAAAAGTAGCGTGAAGGATGGTCTTAGATGGCGTTTCCAAGTCGGATACAAATTTCTTGTGAACGATCTAGAGGCTAAAGTTAATATCCAATTGACTTTAAATTTATACACAGTGTTTAAGGTAAGAGACGAAGAAGCCTATTCATTTTCAGCAATTTCTGATAATTACTGCAAAAGTTATCTCCTTCAATCACTTTGTAAAAAATCTTGTGACACTCTAGAAGCCAAACTTATCATCCGATTCACTTCATATTGATACACAGAGTTTAAGGTCTTGAGAAGAACAAGTACATGTATGTATATTGATTTTCAATGAATTTTGATAACTGAACCGCTGAATCCATGATATTAAATGTTTCGTATATGGCCGCGTTTCTCAACCTGGGGTGAATTCACCCCCAAGGGGGGAATGGCTCGCGTCCAGGGGGTGAATGACCACACTCACAGTAACTTCAAAAATGAACATATAAAGGTTGTGCAGTTGAGATTAGCACTCTCATACACTGTCCCGAGAATAAAAAAAAATCGTTTGTGACAATCACCAGGAGCAAATTTCGCACTAACTGGAAACAGCGTATTTTCATTAAAATATAAATTTGGTGATTATTAAATCTCACCTTCGATCCGTATTCATTCGATATTTTTGTCAATGTGGTCAGGGGGTGCAGGCCCGTGCAAGGATCCGCGGTTCATGTCGGATGGCTTCTATAGAAAAAGAAGGCCATTTTCAAGTTCCTATCCTGAAGAGTGCCTGAAATGGCTGGAAATCCCATTTCCGGGCTCTAATTTCTAAAAATTTGCTAGGGGGGAGACCCTCCCCCCCCCCCCCCAGACCCTCCTCGACGGGCTTTGCGCCTACGGCGCACGCGGTGACAGTTTCGCCGGATACGGCTCCGCGATCAATAACCTCCTCAAAACTCTGGGGGTAAATGGGTTGGTTGAGAATTCATTTAGGGGTGAGCGGTGAGAAAAGGTTGAGAAACGTGGGTATATGGTATTAATCTTTAGTATGGGGCAGAACTTTATGAAAACGAAACAAATTCTAATGATTTTCTGATTATTACTTAATGAGTTGTTACTCTTAATCAGATTTTAGTGTATTATAAATGTTTCATTTCCGAAAAAAAGTAAAAATATGCGACAACTCTTGTTGACTGCCTGGACGATTTAACTGCTGTGGGCACATTTTTCGTTGCCTGACAATCTATCTTTAGAGCTACGTTCTCGTAGCTAAGCAGTGTATGGCTGAATCATTAGCACGTGCACGCTGTATCATAAGGCCTGTCATTAAGTCATCAGGTGTGGTTTTGAATCCCTAAGTTGTATGTGACAACAAGTAGGGTCGCCTACCTAACCTCATGGTTTTTCTCTGGGTCTCTGGTTTCCTCCCACTGCTAAAGACCCCTTCTGTCAAACGATTTATTGAAATAAAATTAAACCATGTACACGTGTTAGTTCCGAAATGACCAAGTTTGTGTCGAGTGGACTTTAAACCCGATTCCTCTCTCTCTCTCACAGCAGACAGCAGTCCTAACCCCTAACCAGTGGTTATCACTACCAGTCCAAAGGGTTTGTCAACTGGTTTAAACCGTTCCTGTTCATCCATCCTATGGACATTCTATTCATTTTCTGTAATATGAAAAATACTCTGTACGCCAATGATGTGGTGAACCACTGGCGTAATTCCATTGTGGTGAGTTAATTTGCATGTATGTACTTACCTGTCCTGTCGAAAAAAAGATGTTAGTACTGTTATACTAGGGACTATTGACATTGTGATTCAACAATAAATAAATAGCAATATATTTGTTGTCACTATTTTTATTGGGAAACGAACCGGTCATTCAAAATTTTGGTCTGAGTGGTCTTCTGTCTTGGTCAAATTAGTCTTTTTGTTGGTCCTCAAGCGGTCTTTGGTCCAAATTGTCGGGAGAGTGTCTAATAATCTAGTTACAAGACAGTTGGTAACAGTAATCACAGTGTCCTTATCAGTTACAAGGTATTTACAGAGATGTGATGCATTGATTATTTGTTGATATACGACTAATTATTTATCTTTGAATTTTGCAGTGCGTATAAGGTTACTGTTCCATCGAAAGGAAAAGCAGTTGTAAAAACAGACATACAAATAGCCTTACCAGATGGATGTTATGGACGGGTCGGTAAGTAATAGTAAATACAATTTCTAATAGGACCTATAACGTGTCGTTTCTTTTGTATTTGAACATCCATATTCTTGAAGCAATGGCTCGAGAAATCCCTCTCTACGCATTGCTGGATTGACTTCTGATACTTTAGTTTTGAGGGAGTGTGTCTGTTTTTCCCGTTCAATTAAATCTATCCCAAGTACAGCAACTTGGCAGCTATTTGTTTAATCTGAGGTTTTCCCTAAAACTTTGGACAGTGATTTAAGATATTAAAAACAGTGAAAGTCTTGTTGTCTGCATACAATATTGTTTACATTGTATCAATGCTGATAGCCTTGTTTGTAACACAATTTGTCTTTCTACAATTTTCTGCTATAAACAAATTTGATCCAATGCGGAACTATGTTTAAAGTGTAATTAAATTGTTGTTAGGTGGTGAGCTATTGGTTGTTAATTGAACTATTGACCAGTCATAATTTGGAACAGAAATTTGCTTCCATAAAAGCATTGTTTAGTGGGATTAACTGTTATAAAACGAAACACTACGGGGAGTATGTTGTATATCGAATTCAAATCATGTTCCTATTTTTTGTACACATGTTGTATTCTTTTGTTTGCTATGAACTGTCGAGGCTGTGCAAATTAATTTGTGTGTAATACATTCTTTAACCTATTTAAATACCCGTAGCTTTATCAAAAATTGATTTAAACCATACGATTAAGAACATTTGTAAATTCAGATATTGGAATAACATTGTTATTAGCAATCAGCCTTTATTTCGCTTGTTTTTCCTAGCACCAAGATCTGGTTTAGCAGTCAAAAATTTCATAGATGTAGGTGGTGAGTATATTTTTACAGACTTACTCAGACTCGGATCATAATCTGGGGGATTTATAATCCCTAACAACGGACAATATTGTCAGGGTTGAATCATGGATATCCCTAATATGGTTAATTATAGTATATCCCTCATATGGTTAATTATTATGTGTGCCTCTCTTTAATCTGATTGAATCCAAGATTGGAGATTACATCTACCATTGATATTTGGACTTGTGTTTTCTTAATTATATGTTAATCAATGTGTGTTTTCTTAATTAAATGTTAATCACTGTAGCAGTGGAGAGAATTTGTGCATAATAATTTGGCATTATCTATTTAATCTTTCTTTTTTTTTTCAGCTGGTGTAATAGATCAGGACTATCGAGGAAATGTTGGTGTTGTCATGTTTAATTTTTCAGATACAGATTTTCAAGGTTAAATTTTATTAATCTTCTACATAAAAAATACAAATATTTTAACACAAATTAGAGTCTACTGATAATATGACTCAAGGACTAAATTGCAGAGTTATTTCCCTTCATGTGCTATTCCTTGTGCACACTTTGAGAATCGATTGTACATTGACATTGAACCTGTCTTGTAAATGCTCTACAGATTACATTCACTTATCGTCTAATCTATTAAAGTGTTTTATAAACTATTTTTGGTAATTGCTTGCCTGACACATTAAGTTAATCTTAATACCTCTGTTTAGATTTTGGTATATATTAACAATATATATTCTTTTGTCATCTGTTGTAGTAAATGAAGGTGATAGAATAGCACAATTAATCTGTGAAAGAATTTATATTCCTGAGTTACAAGAACAAACGGTAAGTTGTACTTACTTGCATAACTTTCTTCTAAGAATGTAATAGCAGAAGAGCTTCTTTTTACCCCCAAAGGAACATAAATAACAAAGATTTGTGTTTGAAAATGCAATATCGGCTACAAATTTCTCAAATAAGAATTTGATCGCTTTAATTATGAATCTAAACATTTGTTAGACCATACTCTATAACTGTAGTGCAAACATAAATGATACAAACAGAAACAAAAGAATTGTCTATTTTTAATTGGACAACATCTACTTAATAATTAAAACTGCATTATCAACCTAAAACATATACCGTATTTTTCGGTGTATTAGGCACACTTTTTTTTACCAAATATTTTTTTTTCTAGAAGGGGTGTGCCTAATACATTGAATAGAATTATTCAACATCAACTGCTATGGTTATGTCAGTCATCCATAATTTCTTTTGAATCTACGGTCCACATTATCATCCAATATTTGCGGCACAACAGACTGTAACTTCCTGAATTAAAACCCCCGATAGTATGGGATATCACGTTTTTGGCTTGTAGAAGTCACAATTTTTATCAAATTTGGATGGCACTTAAAAGATATGTTTTTATTCCAAAGATCTCGGTATTGATGCATGTCTGACTGTAACATCCTGTATTATGGTCCCTTAATGTATGCTTATAGCTCTTTTAGCTTGTTCTCTGTCTATCTCTTGCAAAATTTAGATGTTTTTTGGCATGGCAACCGCTCGTTATTTATTTGCTGGACAGCTTATTTTTAATTTATGATCCTTTTGAAGTTTATGTTTGAAATTTAAATTTAATTGTTGCAGAGTTTAGATGACACAGACCGAGGTTCTGGTGGATTTGGATCTACAGGGAAAAACTGAAATTTTATTAAAGTCAACAAGTTGGTGTTTGATATTGACAGAAACATTTTACTGAGTGCTTTATGAACTTATTGACAATTTCATCAAATCATGGGTCATTTATATCATATTACTGTTTTATAAATTCCTCTGCAGTTCAAATGGTAATTGGGTTGAAGTCAAATGTGACAGGACCAGAACTGGAGATTGTTTGAAATGAAATATAATTTAAGCAGAATAAAATGTCACAGAAATCTTTAATTTGTTCAATATCAGCCATTGCTATTGATTATGCTGTGGATTGGTCATAGGATACAAATACTTTCTAGAGAAGGCTATTGAAGTTATCTGGTGACAATATCCATTATCTAAGATGAGATTTAGATCCTTGTATGAACATTAAGTACAGTAACTTAAGTTCAGGCAGTAAAACAGGAAAATTATCTCAGTGGTATTACACTCTCAAATGCTTCCATCACCCTTTAAATGGCCTGTTCAGGCTGATAGATTCAAGTGCCTGTCAGTGGTTGAGTGTCTATCTGCATGTATCTCCTGATTCAGATGTTAGAGATTCAGTTCATTGATATTTAATGGAGTTCTTTCATTACAGAACAATTTAATTTAAGCAATTTCATTGAATGAGTTATTGCCCTTTTTCACTTTTTTTTGCACCAACATTGTAATGTGGTTGTATATAGTGTCAGTCATGTCTGTTCACATTTCTTGTGGCTCAAATTATCAAATCTTTTTAAATTTGTTGTTTCAAAGGAAGAAGAATCTTAAATTGCATAATAAACATACCTGTACTGTAAATATAAAATTTTATTCAATAAATATTTTTTTTTACATTAATATAACTAAAATGTTTATATGTGTACCCTCCCTCATTCCATTTAAACATTTCATCCAACACTTAATTTTTTAGTCTAATATATAAAAATTTAATGATGATTAAAATTGACATAAATTTCATATAAAATCAATCTGTTCATAATCTTCTTATCAACTTGTACGCTATCTATCACTCATTTTCCCGAAATTATTTTGATGGAATAATCATTTGTATCATCTCAGCACATATAAATATGTCTTAATTCTACATAGAGAATGTACTTAACACCAATATATTTCGATCAACAAAACAAAACCCCATAATGTACACTTATAATGATCTACTAAGTAACAAAGGTTTAAAACACACACTATAAACAACTTATACTTATACATCTATAAATAAGTAAGGATTTCTAAAAGCACTGGTTCATCAACAATCACTTATTCATCTGATATCATACTAAAACTACATGTAAATGCCTTCTCAAAATTTGAAAAATATTCAGATCAAGATCATAAATCACAATTTTCATGGCAATACAAGCATGTGAATTTGTAATAGAATTGATGAAAATGTAATTAAACAGATTTAACCTCCGATTTCTCATTCATCACTCAATCACTACTGAACTAAGAATTAATCTTTATTGGTTTGATTATCACAACAATTATTCCAGTAAAAAAAATGGACTGATGAAATGTGCAACAAAAAATAACAACTATTGCTTACAAAAGGTAATTACTCCTTTAGCATAACAAAGAAAGTTTCTGCTCTTGTTTCTTTTAGGGACTTAAAACTAATTTTGATCTTTTGGACCCATTAATTAGTTGATCTGATCTTATTAGAATAAAATGTAGAATGATGGGAGTTCAACATTTCATTAATTGGATCAAGTCTACTGTTTTACTGACAAGTGTCACAATATGTCTGTTTAATTTTAATGTTTTGAATTTTAAGGCTTGCATGTTATATAATTCACAGATTATT
Organism: Patella ulyssiponensis; assembly: GCA_963678685.1. Taxonomy (NCBI): domain Eukaryota; kingdom Metazoa; phylum Mollusca; class Gastropoda; family Patellidae; genus Patella; species Patella ulyssiponensis. Next base: position 46,715,830 of record OY783229.1, on the reverse strand, counting down.
ATTATATAACAACGAGTTAGATCACAGGTTTCACAGCTGATTTAACAGTTTATAATGTTCTATATCTCATATATTATTATGACTAGATCTAAAGAAATTATGATCTCGAAACATAATGGCTGATGGCTCATCTAATTTATCTTTGGCTTCAGATATATCAGATTCTATTGCTTGTATTAATTCATCTGAAATTAAAAAAAAGGTTTCTTCTGTAGAAAGATTAATTTTACATCACTATGATTTACACATGTTATGTTAGTCTGCTGCCTTAAACCTTTCCACTGCAGTTAGATGGAACCTGTTCCATTAAATTTGCAAAAATGCCAAGAAAACATGTACATGGAAAACTGTCCTAAGTATGCTATAAATAGAATCCATCCTAATTAGTAAAGGGGCATCATGTTAGGTTCAGATAAAGAGCTGTATGTTCTTGCTAAAATATTTAAGCAAATAGATAATGCAAAATTATAGATTGAAAATTTGATTGAAATTACTGGTCATTCAAGTCTTAGTCTCACTTCTACATTTTTAAATTAAATCGTTCTAATCTACTTAAATTCAAAGCCCTCCAATGGCATTGCCATTGAAGTTGTTATCGTTTTGTCATATTAATAAAATATGTGATTAATAACTTATATAACATTTTTAAGGCCCAAAGAAAGACCTGCAATAGGGAGACTTAGTCCTTACATAATGCCTGTTTAATACTGGTCAATATTACTGTCTTGTTTATATACAATAAAGGTGGGCAAAATTATCAATCTAGATTTTCCACAATTAAGTACATTCATGTGCATACGGAATACATCCAATGTAAACATAATAGTAAGATTTCTGCTCAACCAGACCTATGACTTTTGACTATGCATAGATTGACGCTATGTATAGATTGACGCTTTTCTTTCCTGACTAATATATCTTCTTTGATTGGCATTTAGTAATTGAACATACATGTATAATACAAGGTACAATTTTATGGATACACAATTACTGAGTTTGATACTAAGCGAAATTTCGACGAGGATACTCTCGTCTTTATCAAGCAAATGATGACTAATATAGCTGATACTATATGAACATACTCCAGGTATCATGTATGGCATTGCAAGATTATAATATAAAATAAATTGGATGAAGTAACTTACCCAAAGATGAAAAGTCCTTCATATTTCTTATATATCCCAACATAACAACTTTTAAATTTGATCCATAAAAATCATCAACAAAGGCATGAATAATATGTGTTTCCTATTAAAAAAAAATGCACATATGGATAATTAAGATAAAGAGCTGACATAAAATTGAGTTACTTTGCTACATCAGATACTGAGAAATGTAAGACTTAATGCATTTCCAGAAAGCAGTTGAATGGTCACTTGTATTACTGTAACCTTTAAAAAAAAGAAACCAATGATTTAGAAAAGCCAACAGTATTTTTTGAGATGGGTACTTCATAAATCTGACTTAGCCTACTACTAACCATAGTTTTCTTTTTATTTTGATAATATGGATTCCAGCCAATGCTCATAACCATTTTAAAAACTGATCCATCATCCACCTGTGCCCAACCATAGTAAACACCGCAACCTATGGATTCTGGTAAATGGTCTACAACGCCATCAGGAAAATTAGCTGAATGGGTGGGAAAAAAAATAGCATACTGTAGTTAACAGTAACACAAGATCAACATACATGTATCATGCAAAATATAGACTTCTTTATTTTAACCATAGAAATTAAAGTGGTTTCACACCTTTCATTGAAATGGTCTGAAGGTAGAAATCTAGTCTTTCTCAACTGACCAAATTGTATAATTCTAACTAAGAAGACTAGCATAGACGGCTGTGAGGGTTGCCTTATGGAGTTTACGGATGCATCATGTGAATTTAGCAATGACAGACACGTACAATTAAATTTCATAAGCTTTTTAAAACTCAATTTTGAGATCATATAACATAATTTTACTATGAAAGTAAGGCTGTACATAAGGTTGAGATCAGGATAAAAGAATTTTCTAGAACACAACGACGATGATAATGTCGGTTTCATAATCACGGTTTCATTCATTTCAGAATTCGGTCATTCAGTTCGCAGCCTTTACATTTGTATAGACCAAATTCTTGAATGAAACTATAGTCATTCTTACCTGTTGGTATCCCCAATTCTTTACTCCCTCTTCCAAACCCTTTAACAACTTCCCCTTGAGCAAAATGTGGTAGAACCTGTTCCATAACTGTTTCTGTTCAAGACTTCACCGCTGTTGTGATGTTGTAACACAACAGTACTTCTCGTGAAATCCTGTTATAGTTCTAGAGGTCAAGGTTAACTTGTAGTCTTGTCTAACAGGACTAGCGCAGAAAGACGTTTTAAATCTAAACTTTGGTGTATGCTACCAAAGTCATTAAAGGGGGTGGTGGATAAGTACTTTACACTTAAAATGATTTGAATTCAGATAAATGCTTAATTAGGCGATAATCCCACACCAACCCAAAATCACTCTGCACGGGAGGATGGCGTTGGTTTTGGGGTCATAACTCTGACGGGTGTATAGATTTAACATCCAGCCATTCCATTATTTCGATCAGCTGTTTGGTGAAAATGATGAAACATAATATAACAAAATACAGACAAATTATTTCTCATTCAAATGTATATCCGAATTTGGATAAGGATTGGGTGGATTTGTTCCGCTTTCAAAGAATTGTGAATCATAAAAATGGTTTGAAGCCATACTCCACGGAAAGCAATCGTGATAATAATGATGATTATTATTATACACACGAAAGACATGGCAGTGGCTTAAACTTAAAGATACTTTACTCAGCTGTTTTGGGTTTTGCTGGTTTCCATTTATGGAAAAATTCAAATTGTGAAGAAAACCGGGAAAATTCAATCAATAATTTGTTACCAAAGAAAACATTAAATGAAGCTATAAATATTGCAAGAGACCTAACAATAAAGGTGAAGGTATGTGTATTGATTGTCCCATGTATGATGTAATGGAGCAGATCAGAGAGGGTGAAATCAATTAAAGGCGCTAAATCGCTAATATTTGAGACCTAGAAATTGCCACAAATGGGTTGCAACCCATATAATAATGTAAAATGAATGAATACAAACTGATTTACATTCAATCGTTTTCGTTTTTACTCTAATTTCAAATTAGTTATGTTCGGCGAAATACGCCAGAAGTTTCAATCGAGTGGCTATTTCGAGTGTCTGGTTATTCCAGTCTACATACGCCGTTTGATTTGGTGCATTGTTTCTAGCCTCGTTCCTCGAATCTTGCTAGAACTGGGGCTGAAACGCATTATGGTACACGATTCGTGTACCAATGGTAAAATGTTTATTTTGTTTTAAATATTGGATATCAAAAGCCCATCTTTTCCCGGTAAAATGACAACATCAGTGTTGATTTAAATTGACAAATAATTCGCATTTTGAATGCCGAAGATTTTGGACAATATTGAGTTAGAGACTTATAGCTACTTTAAACGACCATATTAAGTGGTAGCCTACTGACTTAGTCAAAGCTTAATCCATACTCATATGTACTCGGACTGCAGTGAGTTTATCAATGTGAAAATAGTTAACTGTGATATCTACAATTAGATAGAATTTAATATGTCAGACGAAGTTAAGTAAAAGAGCTAAAACTCTAACTCTTTGTCTTAATAAAAGACAAATAATAATAACAAAACGATGTACAAAGTATCTGTAAACGACTGCCGTTCAATTTTCACTGTTCATGTATTTCACTGTACGTAATTACAATAATTGAATATAAATCACTTTGATACATTCATGTAACATATGCTTTTAGTTTGTCTATATTGAGGTTCTAAAGAATAGAGCCATATACCCTTTAAGTAAAATGGAGTCTGATGAAATAGAAGTACAGAGTAAAAGATGAATTATGAAGTACCGATAAACAATACAATCATGCAGTTTATAACTGAGCTTACTAAAAATTGCTAAAGATTTTTATAAAGAGTTGGCCATTCTTGCTATAACAGTTAAAAAATAGATGATGAATGAAAGAAGAATATATATTGAAAATTTCAGTCAAATTACTTTATCCTGAACAAAGTTATTACCATTGTTTTTTTGACTAGAAATTGGAGCTACATGTAACTGTATGTTCACCTTCTACGAGAATGGCCGATAGTTTGATTGACAGGCGTTAACTCCACAATTTTCACACAGAAATAAAAATATTTTTTTGATATTATTGATACAGAAGACCTGTCCGTCTGTTTAAGTCATCACATGGTCTCCGGGGATTGTATAATATGTCATTATCTGTGTTTGGTTTATTACACTTTAGATGTCATTTGTTCAGCCTCGCTAAACAGCGGCTTTGCTTTGTACACTCTATCATTTAGCCTTAATCCAAAATTTCTGGGAGTATGACGTCAACGTAATGGTTACTCTCCGCTCATGACGCCATTTAAAAATTTAATCAATCAATGAAATCCTGTTTAAATCCAAGCCGAATCCAAGCCATCCGTGGGTCTACACAGTTGATTTTGTGCTTGTTGTGTAAATAAAGATCTAATTTATAATTTCTACATCTGCAGCCTAAATAAAGACTTTCAATAATCAGGTTTAGCTCTTACATAATGTATGTTTAATATTTTCATGAATATAGAGAAGGAATGAAACAATTTTTTATTGAACTGCGTAATTTTGTTTTTATTAGGATGAATATGGTTGTCCTGGTATTGGGGTAGCTGTTAGTATTGATGGAAAACAGGTTTGGTCTGAAGGTATCTCATTTCACTTATGTGATCATCCATTAATCCCATAGGCATATTGTCGATTTTACAGATTCAAACACTTCCCTTTCGATGTCATACAATAATATTATATCCATACAAGTCTGGAAATTATGGTTTTAGTTACACCTGACAAAATAATTGTATGCACTAATGAACTAGTACATGACATTTTAAACTTTATTCAGGACCTGTACGGGTATTAATGATATCAATAAAAAAAAGGCAATCAATGATGGACAAAATGACAGACACCAGACATTTGTGCTTGTTAAATCCTGAATTTGTGCCAGACAATGTACCATAATATGACGAGCGCCTATTTCCGGGCATGCTATTATTATATAACACTGATTCTGTTCCATCTGTTTATGGTGGATATGTTCATCTGGCTAAAGTCAGACCACCTAGATATGCCCAATTAACCATGTATCAAGATGGTGACTCAAACTTGATTGCCCTTGATCAATTTGTAAAATCAAAATCTTGGGTGAATTCCATGACCAAGTTTGATGATGTTTCTGTTTAAACTAAGCAGAGATAAACAGTTTGTGACACAATAATGCGACTTCTAATTGAACTGGAATCCTCAAAGTTATATGTTATTATTTATATAGTTAGATAAAGGCACTTATGTAATTATAGCAATTCCTGTTAATTACATCTAGAGTTATGGTCCTTGTTTCACTTTGAAGAAACGTTTGTCAGACCAGTATAATAAACCTGGCATACGGGTCTAACCGAAACCCAATCACTGCCGTTATCATAGCCCGGTTAATCAGCCAGAACTATTTACCAATACACAGCAGTATTCCTATAGATTTCAACACGAGAAGTATTTCTCTTATTATTATTGACAATGACCAGACTGCTGATTTCCCTGGCTAGATCACGACACAAATAGTGAACGACAAAAGTTATTGTCCGATCGGCATTAAATTTATATGCATTATTTATTTAATGTCTTGTGAATGCTCCCACAATCACTATTTTGTTACAGGATTTGGTTATTCTGATGTAGAGAATCGGATTGCCTGTACACCAGATACTGTTATGCGTATTGCTAGCATCAGTAAACCTATTACTATGGCTGTTGTGGGTAAACTGTGGGAAGATGGTAAACTGAACATTGATAAACCTATTCAACAGTATCTTCCTGATTTTCCACCAAAAGAAGTTGATGGAAAAAAGGTATAATGATCCATTGTATTCAGGTTGATTTATAGCATTGTGAGGGACTTACGTCATTCACCACAAGTTACAATTGTAAGTGTTGTATTGTTGTGTTTCGTTCGCTGGGCAGTTAGACTTCTTGTGTCATTGATTCAGGTGTTCTTATAATTGGATATAGATTTTAATATATATTAAAGAGGCATTAGAGCTTCAGAGGTCTTTGCCAGTCAGTCCCAATATAATCTGTATAATATCATATGATTAATGCAGTTACAATGGGTATCTCTTTATGAAGATCCTGATGAGGAACTGTTCTGGGTTCAAATCTTAGTGTTGGCCAAGAGGAATCATCACAATTTATGTATAAGTAGAGAGCCATAGTGGCTCAGTGACTAACAGAGCTGACTAACAAGAAGGTTCTGTGTTCGATTCCTACGTTTGCTGCAATAGTTCATCTGAATTTTCAGCTGTGCTTCAACCTTGTCAGTAATGCAGGACAGAGGGCCCGTCAAGGGAAACATCGAGTTGTTGGGATGAGTGCTCATAAAATATACCTTGGCAGTTGGAATTCAACATGAGAGCAGGTATAGTGCAACTGTCTGGCAAACATTTCCCTTGTATGGCGTATGCCCTTCTTCATGAGCCCAGTAGAAGCAGAAAAGTAGAATGTTGAACCCCATTTCATGTCTCAAAAACAACTGAAGTAATGTTTTGATTCGACGTTAGACTTTATTCCATCCATTTGATTCTAGTTTAACTTTCTACTGCATCTGTTTCCTAAATACCCCATTACCTTTATTTTAAAAAGGCCTTTGTACATACTTGAAAGTTATTTAAGTGGGTGTAAATTATTGACTATTTTTCTTGTTGTTATTTCAGGTTCAGATAACAACAAGACAACTTGTTTCACATTTAAGTGGTATAAGACATTATGATAAGAAATACCTTGATAAAAACAAAGAAAAGGTAAATATTCATCCACGAATAGACCCAGGGTATCTCGTATAATGTGCAGCTATTCAAGACACCCATGACATTATTCAATTATTCATTTCTTCAGAATTCAGATTAAACCATTTAGGGATGAATTAAAAAATTGCTAAGATTAAGGCTGAACATTGGAATATTACAACCCTAATCAGGATTTTGTAGGTCAGATTTAAAAAAGAAAAGTGAAATTTGACCCTTGGTGACACATGATATATGATGTGGTCAGGCAAATATTGTTATTATTGTATAAAATATAGGCCAACTGTTCTCAACTTTTATCATAATTCTTTATCTTTATGTCAGACATTGTACATTACGATATCACTGTAGATAACATACATGATATAACCTATTTATGCAAATCATATGTATAATATTCTAAAAAATTATGCATATGATTAATATTCTAAAAAATTATAAATGCAGTATGCAATATCATGACGATATTGTGAGATAGAATAAATTTGTTGAAAAATTTTGTTGAATGTTGGGGACGGGGGGTTATAAAATTTATGGTGATATCATGGGTTTTTTTTTTATAAATTTGTTGAATATGGTGGTGGGGGGGAATTTATAAAATTTAGGACAATATTGTGAGATAGAATAAATTTGTTGAATATGTTGGGGTTTTTTAATAAATTTTTCGATGACGATATTGTGAGATGAAGATGAATTTGTTGAATATGTTGTTTTTATTTATAAATTTTAGAATGATAAGAATAACAATACCAACACACCAACGTCAGAATTTGAATTGAAGGAATATTATCTAAATAAGAACTTTAAAAATGTCACTGAATCACTGAAATTGTTCCAAGATGATCCTTTGGTGCATAAACCAGGTAAGCTGTAATAAAGACATTGGTCTAGTTGTCATGAGTTTACAAGATTCATTGAGTTATTATTGTAATTTGTGGGTGATTCAGTTATTTATCCTATTAGGAGATCTTGGCGCATGTTCACAATAAATCGAAGTCGATGAGAGTTTTAGATTTCCATGTATATTCATTAATGCCACTTGGACTAAATCTTTAGAGAAACAAGTATGATGTAACTATAAGGGGGGGCGGGTGGTCTAGAGTGCCGCGCTTCGATCTCTAGCTGGCTGGTCACCCTTGGCTTGCGGCTGTGGTTTCGATCCCTGGTGTGAGCGTATGTGGCATGGAGATAGGTGCGCCTTCTCAACCTCATGGGTTTCCTCTGGGCACTCTGGTTTCCTCCCACTGCTAAAATTTATTGAAATAAAATTGAAACCATATGTTAGTCCCAAAATGACCTAGTTTGTGTCGAGTGGACCTTACACCCCATTTCTCTCTCTCTCTATAACTATATGGACCATTAACCGAGCCCAGTGTTGCCTTGCTGGTATTGTTAGGTAATATAAAATATGGAAGCACAATTGTCCAAGGAACAAGCATGCTAATTTTCATGTCGATCATACTGGAATTGGTGGAGAGACAGGCCTTTTTCAAAGAGTATCACCACAACATGAACAACAAGACGAGTAGTGCCTCCATGGGGCCCCAGATCCTGGTAAAAAAAAAAACACTGATAAGCCATACCGGTAACTAACATTAAAATTTGTGAATCCAAAATTAGTTGAATTTTCATAAAGCGTGAAATCCAGGATGTAATTATCTAATAAATGCCTGGCATTTCATCCACTGTAATTGTTTTCAAGGTAGTAAATTCTTGTACACATCACATGGATGGACAGTGGTCAGCGCTGTCATTGAAGCAATCACGAAAAAACAGTTCGCAGATGTGATTAAAGATGTTTTTAAACAGTTTGGAATGGAGACAACATATCTAGATGAAAATGAACCCCTGATTTATAATCGTTCCAGGTACACAAATCTTTAAATATTTACATTAAAAAAGCAAATGTCTGATGCAGCTGTGCCAACTTTGTCGGCAGTGGGTTAAAATGTTAAATTCTTTAAGCTATGTATTCAATATTATGGCATGTAAATTGTCTGCCAAGCAGTTTTATTTAGTTGATATTTTTGTGCCATTCGACAGACAAGACACTTTTTCTTCCCATGCCCTCAATCCTACATCACTCAGGGAAACAAGGCCTGGAAGATTTGGAAAAAACTTTCGACCCCATGCCCTTAAATCCTCCAGTAAAGACAGACATGCACCAGCATAACTGAAATAAGAATCAAGGATATCTTAGACATATTCATTTACCACTTTTGTTTAAACATACATTATACAAGATCTAAATGCTATCTAAATTATTAATTTGACATTATTTAACTTATCCAGACCATAATCAACTCTCGATGGCATCGTTAGCCGATGATATTTACTGGATTACAATCCTATCTGTTGCTTAACGTCTATTAATAATTAAATCAAAAAATGGATAATTGAGACTGTTTTTTTTATCATACCGACTTTAGTAGTGATGATCAAGGCTAGGCTCAAAATTCGATCGCTAAAATCTCAATTCAAAGTGGATCATTGTGACTGAAATTTTCAGAAAATTCCCTTACATTATCTAGTTCTTAACTATGATAGTGAGTCTGCCAGCTCTTTACCTAATCTCCCATAATGTATCTTTAACTTTCAGAAATTACATCAAGAATAAGAGGGGAAAGCTTGTAAATGCTCCATATGTTGATAATTCTTACAAATGGGCTGGTGGTGGCTTCCTCTCTACTGTTGGGGATCTTTTAAAATTTGCTCACATTATGTTGTACAGTCTTCAGGCTGACCAATCAAACTCTAAAAAATCAGGCTATCTCAAAGCAGACACAATCAAAACAATATGGACGCCAGTTGACAATACAAAATTAAACTGGGATAAGGATGGTGGTTATGGGATGGGATGGGGTGTGGTTCCAGAAAAACAGGAATATGGTTGCGGTCAGCAACAAAGATACTATGTCACACATACAGGTGGAGCTATCGGAGCCAGTAGTGTTCTGGTTATCCTACCACCAAGTGAAGATAACTCTAAAACATTTGATAGCTTACCTAAAGGTGTTTGTGTTACAATGATAACTAATTTGATATCTGTATCACTCAATAAAACAGCTTTAGAAATAGCTAAAATATTTGAACAATGTGAGAATAAATAATATTTATGTTAAATATAAAATTTTATATATGCAACAATCAAAACTCTAGTCTAAACATCAGGGATCCTGTCACAATCTTTATTTCATTTTCTGCTCCGGTTGCTTTTAATAAAATTTGGAACAAATATAGTTTTAACTGTAAAGAAATGTTCTCAAAAAAAGCATTTATGTTTCAATTTTTTACTTTATGAATAATTTTTATTCTGTATAATTATGAAGATTTTACAATAAAATTAATTTGTTGAATTTGGAGATGGAATCTGTATTAATTTGCCTGTTAATCCCAAATGTAAATGAAAGAAATGTTCATGCTCTTGAATTAGAATGGAAACGTGAAAAGAAAATAATATATCAAAAAAGGACTACCTATAACTTTCCACCAAAGTCCTTAAAATTAAGTGGAGTTATTTTTTATATTTCTTTATTTTTTTTTTGTGTGTGGAGGGGCTTTCATACCTACAAACGAACACCAACGGTTCAAACGGTGTTGGGAGCGAAAGATGAAGCTAACTGGCTGGGGGATACGCCACACAACTGACATAATATTCTGAACCCATCGCAGGTCTGAAGGCTCCCTCTGCCAGGCCTGTCGAACAGTAGACGTGGGCTTTCGATTGGACAAAAATTAAAGGAATATAAAAGCAGTGTGACTATACGGCGAAAAGACTTCACTTGATCCATGTATACGAAGTAAGTCGAGCAAGAGGAATGAACGGGAACCTAAACACCTGGGAAAAGAGAACGATTTTCAGAAAGTATTTCAGACTAAACACAATCCCCAAATAAACAACCCTGTGGTTCCTAGCTATCTGCAATATTTGTAGCCATGGTAATTATTATCCACGTCTACTGTTTATACACTATTTGAGGCTTTGGGCAAGTCAAATTAGGCTCAATTCAGGGACGTAAATGTGGGGGGTCGCAAAAATAAGTGCAGTCGGTCGCAAAATAGGGATAGTCGGTATCAAAATGTTTGAAAAAATGTTGTGTTTCACTCTCATTCTGTTGTGAGTAGTTGGTCGAACAACAAAATTTCACCCAGGGAGAAAAATAGTCGGTCTCAAAATAAGTGCAGTCACTGCAGTCGGTCTCAAACACAATGCCAGAATAGATCCCAAATACTATATATTTGCGTGAATCCGTGAGCCTAAATTGCATACATCACTCTTATTCTGTTGTGAGTATGTTGGTCTAACAACAAAATTTCACCAAGGGAGAAAAATAGTCGGTCACAAAATAAGTGCAGTCACTCCAGTCGGTCTCAAAAACAATGCCAGAATAGATCCCAAATACTATGTATTTGCGTGAATCTGTGTATCTAAATTGCATACGTCACACAAAACTATAGTATAAAATAACGATGTGTGCTTGTCACTCTTATTCTGTTGTGAGTATGTTTTCTACCATGGCAAAAAATAGTCGGTATCAAAAAAAGTACTCACCGCAGTCGGTCTCTGACTAAATGAATTAATGAGATAAACATACAATCACAAATCAGGCGAAATTGACATATAAGCCTCAAGATTCTGTCCCATTTCTTATCAACCCCAGTCCCAAAAATTTTAAAGCTCTGTTACATATCGGAAATTTTTTGGCGCCTGCGGTGCGATTCCATTATAACATCATTCTTCTACTCGGTTACATATCTGAAATTTTTTCGCGTCTGCGGCGCTTTATTTCATTTTAAAATCATTCTTCTATTCCTCAGTTGTCTTATACTGTCTCAGTACTATCATATTCACGATTATAGTGAACTGCCCAGTTTGTAGTTCCACTGGTGTGTGGGGCAGGGGCGTCAGATTGTACAGATGTTATGCCAACTCTTGCAAAACACATCTGGAGATTCTGTCCCATTGACTGACATTTCTGGTCCACTCGTCTACAGGAATTTCTCCCAGCAATGACCTCAAATGCCAGGATATTGAATCAATTTTTCAAAATTTTTCTTAAATTACTCATATATGTGAACAATACTAAAACTACTTTCCGACGAGACAACGATCCGCGAACACTTATACAATTATATAATATACTAGCTATGTTCTATAACCGGGACGCTTAATGTTATAGCCAGTATTTTGTTTACTTTCGTTGTGAGGTGGGATTGTGGATGGCGCCCTAGATTTGAAACCGCCACTACCCAACCCCCATATCCCCTAGAAAACTCGCACGTGGTGCTCGGCTCCTGATTGCGTCGCTCGCAACGGGGGGGGGGGGGGTAGGTGCATCAGTCGGTCGCATTTTGGCTAAACACCCCCCCCCAAACGAAATCGTTATGTACGCCCCTGGTTCAGTTGCAAGATTTTCAACACGTATCATCACAGTTTGCATGGAAAAAAGTAATTACAAATGTATGTCACAAATAGTGAAGAGTGCAACACTGAAACCAAACTCTTATCATACCGAAAAGTTTTTCTGTATTTTCGAGTGACATAAAATCACGAGATTGTGGTTTGGCTGCCATTCTGAAATGAATAGAAAATTCGCATAGCAATTGGATTTATTCAAATCATATAATTATGCTGTAGGTTTTACCTTTGAATTGCAATGGGAATTGGCTTATTATATATTGAGCTATATCTACAGAACAGTTTGGGGTCAGTGTAATTGGAAATTGAGGGAATTACAGGCCAGTAACTGTTTTGCAGTCAAATGACCGTCCACTACTGTGGCTGGAGCAAAAAGTTCCCAGTGAACTTCGTCAACTTGTGATCATGAGCGTACACGGTTAAAAAAAAATAGACAGAAATACTCACTGTGAGACATGTATTGTATGATAGGTTTTAATGTATATATTGATGATACCACAACTCGACTTGCTGTGTTTGAAGCATGGTTACCGCTGAATTTGCATGATGAACCAGATCCCATGGGAGTACAAATCCCAATATTTGTTAACCTAACGGAGGGTGCATGATTCGATTTGCAGTGTGTGTAAGTCTAGACCCACTGCTACCCCTTCCCTTAGACCCTGTGCGGTGAAGTGGATCAATTTGTACTGTAATGCCGTCGCCTTTACCCCTGCTTTCCAGAAACCCACCAAGGCGGGCAGTAAGATTTGAAAGTTGCTGTGTCCCATGAGGACAGCATTTTACCAAATGCCTGTACATGTATATGCAAAGCAAACTGACCAAATGACCATGTCACAAATATCTACTGGTTGGCATGTGATATTTCTGATTTTTTTTATATTCGGAAAATAGAATGATTTGCAACCCGACGTACACATAGACAGATGTCCGCACGTCACTTATCTCCACACGATGATCACCAATATCTGGTGAGTGGCATGTGATATTTTAGGCATTTTCTTTATATTTTGTTTTTGAAAAATGATTTCCTAAACAACCTAAACATACACTACCTCCGAATGTCCGTTATCTTCTATATCACCAAATTCTCGTGATTGGCATGTGATATGATTGTCTTATCAATTATTGTATATATAAATATCAGTACGTTATCCTGTTTTATTTCACAACAACCAAGATCATTAAGGTGAGTGGACACGTTGATTTTGATTATTATAACATGCTCAGTTGAAATATTCTGAAAATAATTGTGAAATCAAGGAACCATAAAGGCTACGCTACGAAACATGATTATCATGGGCTACCATAAAAACGGGAAATAGATCAAACACAGTGTTGATCCACTAGCCTACTGATTTCATAACTACAAGATGTGACTGAGGCTATCCACGATGCAAGCAAAGTCCAGCTTAGGCATGGGCCCAGGCCCCCACGGTCTAGGGGTCCCGCTGTTCATGGCAAAACGAGAAAACAATTCAAAATTCAGATGAAAGTTTCACGGTATTTATTCTTATTAAATGTGTGTTATGCATGTGTGCCATTCAAAAGGATATAAACTAATCCCGTCGTCGCGTTAGGGGCCCAGCGATTGGAGTCAGGCACAGGGCCCCGCTCCGGTTAAGCTGGGCTTCGGATGCAAGTGTACGCATACCTTTTTTGGAATCGCTGAATCTGATACCATCTTTCAGAACCCCACCCTGCATTACCCAAACGGCTAATATATTTATATTCATCTTGGCATTGGTATATAATTCTGGAACTTTGTGCACAGCTTTTCCTTATTAAGGTAATATCCTTGTATAGGGCTTAGCCTTATTTGCTCCCTACTTTGGATAATATTTTCGGAAATTCTCCAACTTGATTCTATAAATCCAATCAGTCCATCAGCGATTTCCAAGTTGGTACATTGTTTTATCATCGAGTCTGTATTTCTCCTGTTTAAAAAAGAAATATGGATAGGGTGATAATATATGACCGATAAAGACCTTTCCTGGAAGAATTTTGTAAAAAGTACATGTAACATTAATGAAATTTAATCAGGTTCGACTGGGAACTAATGAAAGGTATTAAATAAAACACCCATTTAGGGGTCAGTACAATGCCCTTCAATGCGTTACTTCATGCAGCCTATTTGGAAAGGCTATAGATATATATTTATATCAACACTGATATAGAACATGATAATCTAAACAACTTGGTCATGATATACGGGTTATCTAATCGTGGATATTACCAACTTAAACTGGCCATAGATCGGTAAAAAGAAATAGTGGTTTTTATGTCGCTCACTATTTCGTATACACTAAAACATTTCCCATATCATAAACATCATTCTTCTTAATTTTCTAGACATCAGAAATCAATCACATTCTACATGTATTATCAAAATATACAAATAAATGTAAAAATGAAATTATATGCGTAAATCTTTTGTTTGCAGATGTTGCGATTTTTGGCCGCCCTCGCTATTTTGTCTGTGGCAACCGCCCTGACACAGGTTTTATTGGATGAGGAATGGAAGGCATTCAAAACATCCTATGGTAAAGTTTACACTGGAAAGGAAGAATCATACAGGTACGACGAAATTGAGCAGTCGCTCCATTATTTACTTCATATTCCTGAATCAATGGACATGAGCATTATGAGCTTATTAACTATTTTTCAGATTAACTATCTTCCCCGATTCCAGTGTTAACGTCGTCTTGGGGGTATAGAAAATAGACTTTTTCAAAGAATCTGCAGTGTATAATATTCTCTGTTTATTGATAATTCGCGTTACTATTGCTTCGGGAATATGCATTTGTCACCCATTGTCCAATCACAAATGTTTGTTGGTCGGAATTCGCACCAACCATCCAAGATCATGTCATAATTTCTTATATTTTCTGCACGGATAGAATGGTACTATTGATGTTTTACTCATCACAATACACAGAAACATACCGATTCCCGTGTTTTATGATGTATAAAATCTATAATTGAATATTTCAGACGAAAAATCTGGAATGACAACCTAGCTTACATCCAAAAACATAACTTGGAAGCCGATAGAAATCTTCACTCTTTCCGTGTTGGTATGAACGAATATGGTGACATGGTATGTCTAATAGAATATTGTTAATATGTATAACTTTGATGGCATTAATAACCTTTTTAAAATGTGCTGAAATATGGTTTCGTTTACTCCGCTAATTACTGTCTTACAAAATGATCTTGGGAAACTATTGCAATTTCGAACATTTATCTACTTTTATCCGTCTTCTTAATAATTTTTATGCAGAAATATTTAGAAATCCATTATTTACATAGTCATATAATATTATGTATACAATGTGTTTTAAGAATTATTAATGACTAGTCGTGTCTGCTAGTGCATGCCATGTTTTATAGTTTGCGTTTTGTTATTTTAGACAAATGAAGAATTTGTTAAAACTATGAATGGTTACAGACAGAGAGAAAAAGAAGATATGACAGGCAGAACCGTCTTTATGGCACCATCAAACATTGGAGCTCTCCCTACAACTGTTGACTGGAGAAAAGAAGGATACGTCACTGAAGTTAAAAATCAGGTAAAGAAAAAATTCCAGAACTTTAATATAGAAAGTAAAACAAAATAACAGTCGTAATAATGGTATGTATCTTTAAGATTGATTTAAGTCATTTTTGGAATCCCAATGCTGAAGTAAGAATACCTTTGATTGCATATTTTTCTTAGACTTTATATTTAAGTTTTTTTATTGTGGAATTTTGTACCTTCAAGAAATGTCGGGTCATTACGATTTTACGATATATGTATTGGCTTTCAGGGACAATGCGGATCATGCTGGGCTTTCTCTACAACTGGATCTCTAGAAGGTCAAACTTTCAAGAAAACCGGAAAATTGATCTCCCTTTCAGAACAGAATTTAGTCGATTGTTCAAGAAAACAGGGTAGGTACATATACATGTCACTGTCAGTATAGTGCAGATGTAGCGAGTAGGCTATCTATTGGGAGTGGCATGGGGCAACTATCATTCTATTTATTCCACTTAAAGCAAAGGGTAGGTAAATCGTTTCGGCCAAATCAACGTAGGAAAAGGTCTAGTCGAATAGCACAGTCCTAGTGGTTGTCAATCGTAAAACAGAATCAGGTTTGCCAATGCCCCGTGTGAGATCGTGACATTGTTGAAATAAATTGGAATATCGATTTCAGAGACAGAATGTGGATATTGCTTAAATATGACAGCTCTTATAATTTTATTTTAAGAAAATAAAGAATACATTATATAAAACTGTTGTAATAGTTTGGTAATTTATTTTAAGGAAACATGGGCTGTGAGGGTGGTTTGATGGACCAAGGTTTCACATACATCAAGCTTAACGCTGGTATTGATACTGAAGTTTCTTACCCATACACCGCTAAAGATGGTACCTGTCATTTTAACCGTGCCTATGTTGCCGCTAATGATACTGGTTTTGTTGATATTCCAACTGGCAGTGAAAGTGGTTTGCAGACCGCCGTCGCTACCGTTGGGCCAATCTCAGTGGCCATTGATGCCAGTCACGCCTCATTCCAACTCTACAAATCTGGCGTTTATCACGATTTGTTCTGTAGTTCTAAGAGATTAGATCATGGTGTTTTGGCTGTTGGTTATGGAACCGATGGTGGAAAGGATTATTGGTTGGTCAAGAACAGGTGAGTCTGCTAAACTAAATACTTATTCATAAAGGCAAAACATAGCCCATGGTATTCAACCGCTTTCAGTGATAGGCCTATTAAAAGAAATGATAAGGGATTTAACGTTCTGCTGTTCCGCACCGGTTGGGCTAATGTAGACAGGCATACACCCTGCGCCACTTCGGAAAATCCGCTTGCTTAGGTATGTATACCTGACCAGCTGCTTATTCGTTAGTCGTATGACCAGTGGTATCGTTCCGTTCTACCAGTTGAACGGCGATGCTGCTTTATATATATAGTTAGTCAGCACTGAAGTTTCTGAATCACCTTGTCTCTCTGTACGAATTTAAGCCTCTGTGAAATTTTGTAGATTTTGACACATTGTTCTCTAAAATTGCTTTAATTCTATTTTATCTGCTGGAAAAAGGTGTTCCCTTTAACTATGAACACATCTGCATTGCAAGGTTTTTTTTAGAAATGTATATTTTCGTTTTTGTTTATATTTACGAGCGGGTAGGCCTATATTGCATCGGATGGTCTGTCTATTTTGTTGGGTTTTTCTTTATGAATATTAGAATGACTCGTACTGGCAATAATAATAGCAACTGTATATTGTTATTTCATATATTTAAAATGTTTCTTTTTTATTATTTCAGTTGGGGCGCATCCTGGGGTACTCAAGGATATATTATGATGTCCAGAAACAGGAATAACAATTGTGGTATTGCTACACAGGCCAGTTATCCTACAGTATAAATATATATAAATATATAGATATTATCTACATGTAGATTATACACCTGTATGTTTGAAATATATATTTGTAAATAAAAAATAAAAACATATTTTTATTTTATTATTATGACCGGCAGAAAAGAAGTAGGGGATGAATCTGATGTTCAGGCGATAGTCAGGTGTTGTGGTTTGGCTCAGGTCACTACGTTTTTAAATCTCAAAATTACTAATATAACCCTAATTTCTTTGTGGGTAAAATGAAAGGCCTGCGTCAAAAGTGCTCAGTGGGCCAAATAGTAATAATTAATAAATAAATAGATAAGAAAACAACACCAAATCTAATCAAAGATCTTTTCTTATAATATACGGTTGGGTTGTTTAAGAGCTTTCCTGTAGTATATGGTTACTTAAAGACATGGAAGAAATATGAAGGAATTACTGGAATAAATCGATTATTTGCTGTTAGAAAGTAAATATCATATACAAACCAGGAAATAGATAGACTTAAAGGAGAATATTGGTGCCAGTCATTATTACATATGTGATAGAACTGATTAAACACTTTCCAAATATAATATTAACATAGAGATCATCGGTACCATAGAGGAGTAATAAAGGATTCATGAATCGGAAGTGACGAACGCCAAAGGAAAACACGAGTTATTCCTCTATATAACTAACTGAAGTGACTAGTGATAACAGATACATGGGCGAATATCTGCTCACTAATAATTCCCTCGAAGACCTAAAGTTGCTGTGTGACACTGTGAGAGAATATTCTACAATTCATAAAAAGAATTGACTGCCACTAGATAAGAGAACACGAAAGAAAAACAGATTAAAAGTCCGTGCATTACCATGTTTTTATAAAGGTAGGGGAGACCGGGGCCCATTGAACCACCATGGATATATCCTTTATAAATAATACTATACGACCCAACACTATACAGAAGTGAGATAACTTCTTAGACCCATTTCTCCATCAATAAGCCACATGCTGTCAATTATTTTCTTAGGCAGTGAATTTTTCAAAAAAGTGCTTAAAAAAGAAAATTTTTCCATGCATGTTCACTTCTTAGCCTAGGAAATTCTTGTACTTAAAATAAGTTCATATATGTCTAATCTATACAATCCAGATAAAGCGGGGTTTGATCCATATAAGAGGGCATATTCAGGCATATTGATTTTCTTTTTTTGATATAAAATGAGGACAAACATGTATGTGAACAGAGTGGTTCAATGTGCCCCGGTCTCCCATGTGGAATGAATAAAAAACAAGGGGCTGTACGGAGTATTTCTATTTTTCCGTGTTCTCTTATCTTTTGACACTTAATTACTTTATTGAATAGTCAGATAACCTCTTGCGGTCCCATATAACAACTTTTTGTCTTCAGAGGAATTATTAGTGAGCAGAAATTCGTCCGTTTATCTATCATCATTACTCGTCACTTCAGTCATTCACATAGAGAGATGACCCACTCGGCAAACCTCGTGTCGAGATTAGCCGAGTGAGAGATGACCGTGTTTTCCTTTGGCGTTCGTCACTTCCGATTCATGAATCCTTTATTACTCCTCTATGGTAGCGATGATCTCTGTGTTAATAATATATTTGGAAAGTGTTTAATCAGTTCTATCACATATGTGATAATGACTGGCACCAATATTGTCCTTTAACACAATAGGACACTGCAACAAACGGCAAAACTCGTTTGAGGTGAACAAGAAAGAATATCAAGGGGTATCATGTTATTGGTACAGCTGAACAAATCCCACTCAAGTCTGAACTGAAATGTGCAAATTCAACATAGTTATGCGGGACACACAAATGATGAAATCCACTAACTTAATAAAAAACAAGCCAACAGTGAGGCTGATGTCCCCCGCCGAAATCCCAAAATAAATAGACGACACATATTAATTAATCGCACATTTATTTTTTTCAAACGTATTGAGTTATCGTGTCTCAAAGCATCAACCAATCAAATTGCTTATCTCTGCTTACCCAAAGCGGAAAATGCTCATCTTCGAACTCCATCAAGGCATTGACCTAATAAGCATATACACCAAGTTTGAACATTTTAACTCAATTAGAAGGAGAGTTATTGTGTTCCAAAGTCTCGACCACTCAAATTGCGTATCGCTCTGCTTACCCTGAGCAGAAAATGCTCATTATCGAACTTAGTCGAGGTATTACTGTAATGAATAAGCATATACACCAAGTTTGAACATTTTAACTCAATTACATTAGAAGGAGAGTTAGTGTGTTCCAAAGTCTCAACCAATCAAATTGCTTATCGCTATGCTTACCCGGAGCAGAAAATGCTCATTATCGAGCTTTGTCAAGGTAATTAGAACTAAACCTATCGTGTCCCAAAGCATCAACCAATCAAATTGCTTATCTCTGCTTACCCTAAGCGGAAAATGCTCATCTTCGAACTCCATCAAGGCATTGACGTAATAAGCATATACACCAAGTTTGAACATTTTAACTCAATTAGAAGGAGAGTTATTGTGTTCCAAAGTCTCGACCAATCAAATTGCGTATCGCTCTGCTTACCCTGAGCAGAAAATGCTCATTATCGAACTTATTCAAGGTATTACTGTAATGAAACTATTTAGAACTAACGTTATCGTGTCCCAAAGCATCAACCAATCAAATTGCTTATCTCTGCTTACCCTAAGCGGAAAATGCTCATCTTAGAACTCCGTCAAGGCATTGACCTAATAAGCATATACACCAAGTTTGAACATTTTTACTCAATTAGAAGGCGAGTTATTGTGTTCCAAAGTCTCGACGAATGAAATTGTGTATCGCTCTGCTTACCCTAAGCAGAAAATGCTCATTATTGAACTTATTCAAGGTATTACTGTAATGAAACTATACACAAAGTTTCACCACTCTCACTTAATTAGAACTAAAGTTATCGTGTCCCAAAGCATCAACCAATCACATTGCTTATCTCTGCTTACCCTAAGCGGAAAATGCTCATCTTAGAACTCCATCAAGGCATTGACCTAATAAGCATATACACCAAGTTTGAACATTTTAACTCAATTAGAAGGAGAGTTATTGTGTTCCAAAGTCTCGACCAATCAAATTGCGTATCGCTCTGCTTACCCTGAGCAGAAAATGCTCATTATCGAACTTAGTCGAGGTATTAATGTAATGAAACTATACACCAAGTTTCATCACTCTCACTTAATTAGAACTAAAGTTATCGTGTCCCAAAGCATCAACCAATCAAAATGCTTATCTCTGCTTACGCTAAGCGGAAAATGCTCATCTTCGAACTCAATCAAGGCATTGACCTAATAAACACATACACCAAGTTTGAAGATTCTAGCTCAATTAGGAAGAGAGTTATTGTGTCCCAAAAAGTGTGACGGACAGACGGACAGACGGACAGACGGACAGACAGACAGACAGACAGACAGACAGACAGACAGACAGACAGACAGACAGACAGACAGACAGACAGACAGACAGACAGACAGACAGACAGACAGACAGACAGACAGACGGACGGACGAACCCATTTTAATAGTCCCCCAACTTTCTTCGAAAGGCGGGGGACAATAATATATTAAAAACTCTGAGTAGAGCTTTTCTTTATGATCAAATGAATAGTCTCTGTGAATTGAAATCCGACTAGAACTGTTGAGTGTTGACAGATTTACGGACTCAGATGACAATTGATAATCAAATGGTTTCTTCATCTTCAAACGTTAATATTGTATACGAATTTCAGAACGATCTGATGTTCGTTCCTTCATTCATGGTGGTGGTAGTGGTCCGGTCTTAACGCATAGTGTTGTGATTGGAGCTCGCCGGCCGAAACAAAATTCATAATGGGGAAGGAGGTCTTCAGCGTGTTTGGCCTATACGGGATCCCAGAACACGCATTTGCAAATTATTACACGGTCTGTAGCCGTGTGTAGGAGTGTCCAGGAATAATGATAAGATGCGAGGCAGCAAAAAGCACCGAGAGGTCCATAGAACCTTTTGTGTTTCGCTGCATGTACAAAACGCTAAAAGATAGGTTGCCAGGCAACGAAAGTCGTCCAGGCAGTCAACAAGGGTTGTCGCATACTTTTTTAGATTTTTCAAAATGATCAAGGGTCATAACTCTGGCAGTAAATATCAGCGCTGAAAATCAATAGGCTGCTTTGTCTCATGACTTTTAACACTGTGTATAAATTTCAAGTCAATCGGATTTTAACCGCTAGAGCGTGATCAAGGGCCATAACTCTGGCAGTAATTATCGGAAATCGCTGAAAATCAAAAGGGTTTCTTCGTCTCATAACCTCAAACACTGTTGTGTATAAATTTAAAGTCAATTGATAATAACTTTAGCCTCTAGAGCGCCCACAAGCAATTGTGGACGTCGGACCTGACATTTCAATGTGGGCGTATAAAAACGGTCATTTACCTTTCTTAGTCCCATGAACAGAACACAATAAAAAAGTCAACAAAAGGGTAATTTTAACCTATAGGGTATTCCAAGTGATCCTGGGTAAGAACTCCAACAGAAATCATCAGGCTTCTTCATTTTATAAAATGAAATGGGGTTTAACGTCCTCATTTTATGAAGATGATTATATATGAAAGGCAATCAGATAATAACGTTCCCAAGTATAGTACAACAACAATATTCCACGGAATTATTAAACTCATATATTAACTTACAATATATTTATTCTCAATGATACCAACACCTTTTGATGACAGAAAGACAAACAATAATATGAAAACAAAGTGATATAAAATACAATGGATGAAAGATGAGGAAGCACACAAAGATAATATTATATGACTCCACCCTAATTATTATAACTTTTATAAAGAGTGGAGCAGCAACTTACTACAAAACCTAATTTTAAACATTCTAGTTCATATTTAGACTAAGTATACACAGCAGTATTTGGAACATCTATTGACAGAACAAAGTATTATTTAGTATGTACTTCTAAAGCCTACAATCTAGAGTTATATAATTGGTTTTAACACCAAAAGAAATTAGTTGAGCAGATTAATTATAAAAACCAAATTTTACTTTCAAGTGACTAGCATACAAATTGTTAACTATAGTTTTGATAAAATTATTATAATAGTTTTAATATTTTATCTGGTGGGTGTTAGTAGAATTATATAATGCCAAATGGTCATAAATATCGACATTCAAACATAAATGCTTTGGGTTTACAAAAACTTAGACTAGAGTGATAAACACTGCAGAAAAACACTTCGGCTGATGAAATATTTTAACTGAGACAAAAAGGAAACAAAATTGGAAATTTATAAGTGTTTGGTAGCTGTCCCCGATTTCTCTTATGAGACAAAGAGAATAAAATGAATAGAGGTATAACAACCATAAACTGCAAATATATCTATAAAGAAGCTTCTATAAAATACATATAATGAGACAAACTAATCAAGTGTATCAAACTACATGTATATATATACATGTATACTTCTGTAATATTTATAGGATAAACCATTTAAATACTTGGAAAAATTCTTAAAATTATTTTTGCATTTATAGTTTCTTATATAAGTGATGTTACACTTTAATGTTTTAAATCTAGTAATGAAATACAATGGAATGTTATTTTCACAAACTTAAATCCCTCCAGAACTATAACACACATTTTGGGTGTTTTGAATTCACTTATATCTATTTAACTGTAAAATGGTTAAATATTGTGCTTATGAGGCTACAAGCAGTTAGAAGTCTCTAAAAGTAAAACACACGTGAATTATTTTAGTCTGAGATCGAGGCTTCAGATAATTATCATGGACCACAATGAAATACCTCAATTTAGTCTGACACAGAAGACATTATAGATATAACAGCAGAATTCCATTATAATATAAATATTTATATATTCTAAAGAATATCTAATGTTTAACAATACCCACATAGTACAAATTACTATTGTTATAAGTTTTATACTATTTCAACAATTGAATAAAATTTCTAGAGTAACAGTTCTATGCCACAAAGTGTGTATATATATATCTAATATATCTATAATAATATATATAATAATAAACAACAGGCACCAATTACATGTTATTACACACAAACATAGTTCTTTTTATAAAGGCACCAAAATTCTTCAAAACAACCATTTCATTAATCCATGCATGCATGATTTATAATGAATTCAAAATACATCCACAAGTACAAATTATAAATTCACAAGAAAGTTTACATTATTCATCAAAGGAAGACATTTAAGATTAGCATTACCAGGAAGAAAAGGTTGAGTCATAAAGAAAATGAATTTTTGGAAGTACAGCTTAAGTTTTGTAATGGAATGATCAAATAATTTCTTGTAGAATAAATTCTTGTATACAGTGTAAATCACCTCATATATAGTATTAATCAACAATACATTTTGAACAACACTATATAATAAGAATTAATATACTGAATAATTCTTACAAAGCTTTCTTTGTATATAAAAATGAACTTCAAAAATATTCGGCTATGCAATTGTTCAAAGCTAAATGCAAGAGACAAATATATAATGGTAATCAACTGTTAAAAAAAAGTTCAAATAACAATTCTGTTTATAATAAATCCTAAACCATAAAATGATTCTGACTGAGAAAATACAACTGTGTTGATATATAAGTAAAAGTTTAAGTTATTTTAAGTTATTTAAAGCTAGAATTACAGAAATAAGCAAACTTGGTCATCAAATGCCAAAAAGGAGGACAAACTATATATAGAAGTTGACTAATTTTGATTACTATATAGTTGTTTCTGAAACTACAGCAAGTTTTGATTTTCCTGATGCCATCCTTTCACAAAGCAAAGCAGTAATATACATAGATCTCTCTAATAATAAGATAATTTTGGCAAAGGAAATGTTAACCTTGAGAAATCCAATCTATTATTCCAATGTATAGGTGTTTTATATGTATAATAAATAAGGGCAATATGTCAAAATATACATTGTACAAGGTTTACATGCATATAATAATAAATGTAATGTAATTTGAAAATAACAAATATTTTTAAAATATCCTAAAAGTAATCATATATTTGGTTTCAAATTTGTATTAAAAAAAAGTCCAGAAAACTGACAGAGATCTGAATGATTTATGCTTCTACATGTCAACAAAAAAATTCTATATAAAAAATTTTGACCCTGTATAATAGATCATTAAAACATGCAATTTATTGCAATTAATTTCATAAATACATTTACTTTGGTAAGCAGACCATCTTTGGACCAGGAATGGAGTCCCTAGTTCCACCAATTCTTGTACAATCAACAGGAAACTTGTTTCTTGGATGAATGACATGATTATATTTTGGATATGACACTACAATTCCAAACAGCCATACTCGATTCCTGAGCCATAGTATGCTCTTACATATTTTTTACCAAGATGCGTCTCGTTGCTATGATTGTAAAGCTCAACAGCCACATAAATCTTTTTTTTATTTGAGTGGATATTATACTCAATTTCAATCAATATTCTGTATAAAAAACTGTAATAAATATATCAACACTTTCCCCATGTCACCATGCCATGGTGACAATTAGTAGTCTTCTATTTATCAAAACATCAAATAACTTAAATAATGGTTTCATGGATTTTTAAATGACTACTGAAAAACAAGAAACTAATGTGAGCTTAAAATATATGTGTTAAATGCAATGCACATTTCCACAAATAAATCAACTCAACATCCCTCAAACAATAAACATATCAACACTGAAATGAAATGGGGTACGACCATCTCTTATTTCTAATTTGAACTGTCCAGGGTTCTTTACGTACATGCCAGCGTGTACAAGGGGCCACCAATTGTTTGTCCCATCCAAATGACTAGGCACTCTTCCTTGCCAGACTCTTCTTTCTGCACCACTGCCAAGGAGAAAACAGGCCGGAATACTGGGATCGATCAGGGTTAGCGAGCCACTATTTTACTCACTCAGCCATTGATTAAATAATTGGGTAATCAATATAGTTGATGTCATAACAATAGTGTAATTATTTAAACTGGTGTAATACATCGTAGAGAGAACCTATCCAGTCGTAATTTGACAAAAGGAGATGGACATGTTCATATTAATTCAAACACGTTTACATCAACCCTGTTCAGATTACTTTCATTTCACAGCACATTAATTTCTTGTTTTCCTGACTTTATATACACCATTAATAAAGAGATGTGATGTTTTGTTAAAGTGTAAATATAAATGAATATGAAATATTTACACAAGAAAAACTGATAGAATGTTGAATAGATGATAATTAAAATAAACATGACCTAGTAGAATTTTTTGGCTTGAGCTTCTTTGTTTTGCCTGAAAAATACAGAGAGCAAAAGATGTACATGTATAATTGTAAAATACCTATTATTTAAAATGTAAAATAGAGTTGTTACTGAAAATTTGCGACTGAGAAATCTTGTTGTTGTTGATCTAGTGTTAAACGTCTGCTTCACCCAAAGGCGTTATCGCAGATAAGTCTTATTTTTCATTTACATTATCTTAGTACACCTGCAGGGGTCTTTCCTGTGGGAGGAAACCGGAGTACCTGAAGTAAACCCACAGGGTTGAGAAGGCGCCCCCATCTCCAAGCCTCATAGGGTTCACCCTTGTGATCGGAACAACAACCGCAAGCCAGAGGTGACTTGCATGCAGTTAAATAACTGTTCGACTACCATG
The DNA here is from genome assembly GCA_963678685.1 of Patella ulyssiponensis. Classification (NCBI taxonomy): domain Eukaryota; kingdom Metazoa; phylum Mollusca; class Gastropoda; family Patellidae; genus Patella; species Patella ulyssiponensis. The sequence continues at coordinate 46,689,401 of OY783229.1, read as the reverse complement.
GGCCCCAAAGCACGAGATTGAACAATGGATTACACCTGTAATGGTCTCAATACTGCCCAGTAGCGGTATACTGGGTTAAAAATAAAATGATATATTCTAATAGTGGGTGACTACGATACTTTGTAAAAATTGGATTAATCTAAGAGAAGAGACTGTACTTACCTATACACCATATAACCTATGATAAATATTAACTGAGCACCTATTGCTATAAAGAATAGAACTGGAGATAAACAGTTTATATTTGGACACATTGGAGGAGGACAACCAGCAGCACCAACCTAAAATGATAATATTATATAAATAACTAAATAATTATCTTGAAATTATACTCACTACTGATTTGTTTCCATGTAAACAAAAAAAATTATCCAATTCAGAGAAATTTCTAATAACCAAAAGGTGAAATGAAATAAAATGGAGTTAAGTGTCCTACTGTTCTGCACTGACAAGGCTAATAAGATGGGCATATGGCCTACTCTTATTTCATAGTCCAACTGTCAAGGATTCTTTTACATGCATGAATCACGCTGAAAAACAACCACAATGAACTTTCTTTGCCAATGGTGGGACTGATCACAGGACCTCTAGGCTACTCACTGAGCCATCTTGGCTCCCAACAAAAAGGCACAAACTCTACTCTGGAAACAAACTGATACAGATAGATGATCATTGTAGAATTTCAAAATCCCACATTTAAAGAAATAAACATAACAGAGCATTTAGAAATTAGACAGTTGAAAAAAAGTTTATGTGGTAAAACAATATTTCTATATATATATATATGCTTACCTGTGGTCTAGATAATATTTGTGCCATATCTTGTCTAACACCTTGTAAACCATCTTTAAGTTCATGGAAAGCCATCTGATTACCCATAGCTTGTCCCCCACCCCCTCCACCACTACCCTGCATACTAGCTGCCTTTACTTGTATATCATTGATTATTTTTCTACAATAAATATATAGGTATTATTAATAATAAACATATACTATAGTCTACTTCACTCATATAATCAAAATTAAGATCAGAGATAAATTTCACATCTTTAAAATTTCAAAAGTTGCCCAAAGATCTTGACAGTCCTAATTAAATGAACATAAAAAGACATTTGCATAAATGGTTTTATTCTCCAGTTTAACTTATTAGTGTTTGTGTTTTTTTACTTCTATAAAAGAAGGGAAATCGCGAAAATTTGATCAATATTTCCTCTATGCAGAATTATTTAATCAAATCCGAACTATTCAAACGTTCTGGCTTGATATTCTGTGTATCTGACATGATTTTGATTCAATTAATATCAAACTCTAACTTGAAATCCATGTTTTCAATCCCATAGGTCAAGAAAACCACTAAATGGTATTCTCACAAAAATATATTAAAGACGATAAACAGATAAGCATGTATCGAAAAGCTTTAAATTTATAGTAAATTGAAATAAAGTAACCTTTCTAGTAGAAAGTTTCTACCATAGAGACTAATCACTAAGAAAGTATTACAGGGTTAGGATATATTTAAATAATTATATCAGTAAGTAATTTTAAAGGCTGAAACTTGCACGGTATAAGTTTTTAAAATATTTAATTGATTTCTAGATGTATTACAGCTACTCACCTCATATCTCTAATCTGAGTAATAACATCATTCTGATTATTGAGTACTTGATTCACTTCATGTCTTTGAATTGTGTCAATCATTAATGGTTGTTGGGCTTGACCCTAAAAAAAAAAAACATGTAACATATGATAATTTAAATAATACATTTTATAATGATAACATTGATGTTAGGTAGGGGTGTTTGTCAGGCCTACATGTACATGGTGACTCAGTGAGTAAGACACTTGCTCACTATCCAGGCAAAATTTTCCTCCTAGAACACTGCATGATCGTCTTCATTAGCACAGTTGTTGCAGAACAGTAGGACGATAAACCACATGTTATTTCTCCTTGACAGCCCTGTATGTGAAATACAGGACATGTAGTGATTGGCTTCAAAATCACAAAGATTCTGTTTTGTAACATTAAGGGGATGCTCGATTTTCAGTCCGAATGTTATGTATTGATATTATTGCAATCGTGTGTCGTGGAATTCACTCCTGTCACAGTTCTGCCAGTCCCTGTCACAGTTCTGCCAGTCCCTGTCACAGTTCTGCCAGTCCCGGTCACAGAGGTGGTGTGAGTAAAAATGTGACATAATTAAGTCAATTCCAGAACGTTACCGAGGATTCCCTAAATGACATTTACTTCAGCCGCAAAAGTGAGAAATGGGAAATAACTTTGAATGATATGATTTTATTTAAAGTTTTATTTTAAGACAGGTTGCAAGGAAAATGAACATACCCCACCAACAGTTAAGTCATGTGAGCAGTCTGCAAAGGTTGTCACATTTCAATGTGGGGTGTATAAAAACACAGACTTACCTGTTGTCCACCTTGAACTTGTACTGGTTGACCGGCACTGACCCGAGATAAAACCAATTCTTGTCTACCTATTAATTCATCTAATTTACGATTTAAATCTTTTAAAGTACCATGGATATTACTCTGTCCATCAAATATCATTTTTAATTCTCTTTCATTCTGACTCTCAAACTGAAAACAAAAATACGAAAAAATATAAACCATTTTTGCTGCTATATTTAAAGATAGGTTGCCAGGCAACGAAACATACGCCCACAGCAGCTAAATCGTCCGGGCAGTCAACAAGGGTTGTCGCATATTTTTACTTTTTTCGGTAATGAAACATTTGTAATACACTAAAATCTGATTAGAATTTGTTTGCTTTTAATAAAGTTTTGCTCAAAGTTAACAATTGGTATACGAAACATTTAATATCATGGATTTAGCTGTTTAGGTATCAAAATTCATTGAAAATAAAAATACTTGTTCGTTTCAACACCTTAAACTTTCAATTCTTTAAATGACATCTAGAAGCACGGATACTATTCATAACAAAACAAAACACAAGGTATATATGGATATAACTACTTCTCTATAATTTAATAACGACGTTTCGTAACACATACAGGTCACGTTTTCAAGTTAATGACAGGATTTTTTGAAGTGATCAAGGGCCATAACTCTGGCAGTAATTATTGGAAATCGCTGAAAATCAATAGACGTCTTCGTCTCAGGACTGTAAACACTGTGTATACATTTAAAGTCAATCGGATATTAACTTTGGCCTCTAGAGCGTCCACAAGCAATTGTGGACGCCAGACGGACGGACGGGGGCGACAACAATATACGACCACATTTCAATGTGGGCGTATAAAAAGTATTACTAGTTTTAAACAAAACCAAAAGTAGAGAAAAATAAAGCCATATTGTTAGGGAAAAAAAAATACCTCATAGGAATGGAAGGTAGGGTAAAAAGTGGGCGGGGGCAACCATGGAAGAACCCTAGACTTGATTTAAGATCCTAGTGATCTTAAAAAAGACTAAGAAATAGAAAATCTTTATCAAGTTTTGTGTATTTTATATTTTTATATTAATTTTAAAGAGGGGAATGTTATATTAATAGTACACAATATATAATATGAGAAGCATTAACGTATTGTCATATGAGAATTAAAATACTGATGATACAATGTAAACAGATTTCTGGAAATAAATACACTCATTTGTCTACTTCTACATCTAGGTTAGCCCATGCAATTTCATAAAACCAAATGATGTTATTGAGTTATTTGGAAATACATAGCTCAGGGAAAATAATAATGGTAAGGTTATTTGATATTGGGGAAAAAGCTGAATTATCAAATAAAACGGGACCTAAAATCATCACTAAATAAGGTATCTAAACCTGGAACAGTGATCAATGTTAATATGATTTACAGCAATAAAACATATACAGTATTATTACAACACGGAAACCGTTTCTATCTTATACACCCTACAGAACAATTACTTACATAATCCTCCTATATTGGCCATAGATATTGAATGAAAAAAATTCAGAAGAAAATGATAAATTAATATAGGAACTGTAATGAAATAGACAAAAAACACTCTCAAAATTATCAAACATTTAAATGTTCATCTTCTATTTTCCATTCTTATCCTTTTTTTTAAGACTTTGATGAATATAAATTCATAACAATAATGTAAAACAAATTAAATCTAAACTTACGTATTTATCATCATCATATTCATCTTGTCGAACTTTATCTGGATGTTGTTTCTGAAAACTAATCACAAAAAAACCCTTATATAGCAATGATAGGATGAGTCTAATTAACCATAGGTCTTTCAACAGGCACCTGACCTTCAGTATTCAGCAGTATGCCCAACATGGTAAGTGCCACTGAAATTGTGTTTGCTGACTAAGTCCAGTAACAGTTGTGTAAGTTATTAGGCCTACCAAAGTAATGCTGTGATATTACCTCTGAACACAAACACCTTACGATTTTATGAAGTGATATTCTAACATAACTAGGAAATATAACTCACTCTTGTTTAGCTTTTTCTAATTCTTTATAATAATCATCAAATTCTTTTTCAAACTTAACACGCTCATCATCTGGTACACCCTGAAATAATCAAATATCACACTAATTAACCCAACACAGTAACACACAAGAGAGTTTGACATCTAATTAACATGGACTAGATTATTTAAGAATGAATATATATATATATATATCAATTTAAAAAATTCATTTCCATGCTGAGGTCTTTAGAAGGCAGTATTCAGAGTACCCAGAGGAAACCTGTGACACTTGCCACACAAGATCTACTTTAAGATAGGCCCTCTAACTCCCATGTCTATTTGAGCACACAATGCAATGAATACATCAGCTTAGAGTTTGGCCACCCAATGTGCAGTAAATATCTTTTATCACCCAATATCTTATTTGACAGTAGATATCGCTTGTATGATAAATTACATAATCTACTGCGATATCTCCTTAGGAGATATCGCTTTACATGAATTTGATTGGTCAATCAAAAAGGAACTACTTTCTTTTATTTTAAAGAAACCACTTATTTTAAATAAAAGTGACTTTTTTTTTTGTTAAAAAGAAACTGTTTTTATTTTATTGACTTTGAAGGAAATACTGGGTCAATATATAGGACTTTGCAATAGCTAAACTGCAGTCAAAAAACTGATGTATTACTACGCAGTAATGAAATTAGATCCAGTACAGGTGAAATCTATACCAAAGAATTATATTTATTTATTTCTGCATGTAAGAAAGAATTGGGTGATAAATAAAATCTCCAACTCGTGTTTTTTGATATCAAAAAATATCAACACTCGTTGATAAAGTAAAAAAAACTTGGCAGAGCCTCGTTGTTTTTACATTATCAACTTGTGTTGATATTTTTTGATATCAAAAAACACTCGTAGGAGATTCTCTATATAATACCTCATTCTATCAAATATCAAAATGTCTTTGAGAATCCTACCTGACCAACAACACCCTGGGTTGGAACTTGTAGAGAATGGGTCAAAAATGACAAAACATCATGATCATCTGGAATACAATAACATGACTTATGAAATATTCCATTATATCAAAACAAAGAAAATATATAACAGTAGATTCCATACTATAATGATAAAATCTGTGCACCATGTCAGTTCAAACCAAATGGAAATTTCTATTTAAAATCTGAAAGTCCAATAGAATATGATATTTCAATAGGGACAGTTACAGATGACATACACTGCCCGATCCAAATATACGCATCTCAAACTAAAATGTAGGTCTCCTTCACGTTGACAATGACTTGATATCATAGTGAGTTTACAGTGTATAGACCATCAAGAAAACTTACCGGCAAGACCACCAGTTGCAGCACTCACTCCAAAATGTCCCATTGCTGGTAAAGTAACATCTATTGCTCTTAAACACAGTTCATATTCATTTGGGTTTTGTGTCATACCATTATTAAAATAAACCTAAGAAAAACAGAAATTAATACGGTATAATGTTTGGTAAAAACAAATTGGCATTGAAGGAGGTATTATTACTATCACCAACCGCTTTCGATTCCAAGTAAAAACTACTCAAAAATTTGTATAATTCAGAAGTTCCAAGTTATCGCCAACATCTTTAACATTAATGCAAAAAAGAAATGAAATGACATATTGTCAATATAATTATTCATAGCTATATCATTAATATCAATATTTACTAAAAGAATCCAAATGAAATAAATCTAATAATTCAGCAAAACTTACAGTCAATGCCTTTTGATAATATTCAACTTTTACTCGGATTGGATACGGTTTATTTCTAAAATCTCGTAAACATCCTCCAACTTGTTGACTAAATCCATCACTGTTAAGATAAAATAAAATAAATGATTTTTTGTTACTGTTAGATTGATAAATTATTTATATCTTTATAACCAGTTATCATTAGGCCCCAGAGTACTTCAATAAAAATATTGTATATCTTTACATATATTACTATATGATTTGAATCAAACTGACTAAAAAGTAAAATGAACTGAGTGCACCCAGGGAATGAGTCAATTCTAACTTATTCTGACCCAAGAACAAATGCAAGAACAGCTTTACGGTAATTAGTAGTTGTAGTTGCATCAATGTTCCCCAATAGAAATAATGCGCCGAAATTAAAGGCAATAAAAACTGTAACTTACTTTTGATGATCAAACATTTTAGTACCATCATTTACAACCGCCATAACATATGGGTTGTTTTGCTATAGTAAATATAGATACATTTGTACATTAATAACAGTAGAACTAAACAAAGGTTTAGAAATGCTCCCTTGTGTTTTATCACACCTGACCCAGAACTGTACAGCACAATGGCTGACCAACCAATGTACTTTCTTATGTATATGTTTCTTGTCAGTGGTTTTGTCGTCTTGTAATTTCTTATATACTATTCAAAAAAAGTAGGGGATATTTGATTTTTAAGTGTTATTAAAGTCACCTAATGAAACTGACGAAGAAACAAATGACAAAATGAAATGAAGTTCACATTCATCGATTTATTCCAAATGATCGTTAGACTAAGTAAGGCACAGACTGACCATTATAAGGGTAAAATGATACCCGGGGTCAAACAGCAAAGTTACCACAGCATCACAACAAAGTCAGTAACGGATAAATCCTCCTCTGTTTGCCAAACAAGCATTGATCTGACGTGGCATACTCCTAATGAGACGTCTAAGGTCATTTTGGTCCAGATTGTCCCATTCCTGTTGCAACGCAGCAGCAAGTTCTTGGACATTGGCAGGACGTTGTTGACGTTGACATAACCTCTGTCCAAGCATGTCCCAGACATGCTCGATGGGGGAGAGGTCGGGACTCAGTGCTGGCCAAGGTAATGTGGTGATGTTCTGTTGTTGGAGGTAACCTGTAACGATCATGGCCCTGTGACATCTTGCGTTGTCATCCTGGAAGATGAAACGGCGGCCATGACGTCGTGCAAACGGCACAACATGGACTGCCAAGATATTGTCCCGGTAGTACTGGCCTGTAACACGCCCTGCAACAACATGTAAAGCCGTTCTTCCAGCAACAGTGATGCCTCCCCACACCATAACAGAACCACCGCCAAATCGATCATGCCTGATGACGTTAACGTCTTGGAAGCGCTCGTTTTGACGACGCCACACCCTCCTACGACTGTCCAAAAAATCAACAGTGAACCTTGACTCATCTGAAAACATAATATTTCTCCAGCGTCGATTATCCCAGTGTTGACGATCCCTACACCAACGGCGTCTTGCCTGAAAGTGATGATCTCTCAAACAAGGGATCACGCGAGAACGTCGGGCGCGAAGGTGACCCCTATGCAGTCGATTCCGAATCGTCTGGCCACTCACTCTCACACCAGTGTCTGTTTGAAGACGAGCGCTGATCTGATTTGCTGTGATGACACGATTTCTCAAGGCCAAATCGATCCTGGGCGTGAGTTGTCGCCCTTGGTCGACCTGAGCGTGGTCTGTCCTGGACAGATTGTGTATCACGGTATGTGGACCATAGCCTGCTTATGACAGACTGAGAAACATTCATCGTCCGCGCCACAACCGCCTGTGTTGTGCCGATCTGTAGCATGCCAAGGGCACGTAACCTTTCATTTTGGGTAAGCCGACGCATATCAAAATTTGTTTTCTGGTCACTAAAACAATTAAACTGATGTTTCCACCCTGGAATTCAATGCCACAATGACTGTAACATTCAAAGTCAGAGTCATGCAAATCTTGGGTTGGACCCCCATGATGATCCCAAGCATCACCTGCATTCCATGCGGTAGCTATTGGTGCGTTTGGGCGTCACATGTAACTGGAAATGTTTCTTCTGTTAGGTTCTATAGTGACTTTTTTCGTAGTCATTTGCATATTTTAGTATTATGCCCTCAAATTCAAATATCCCCTACTTTTTTTGAATAGTATAGCATATACAAACGATTCAAAGATTCAAATATGCAAACGGTTTAAGTCAGTGGGCATCATGTAAATTATTAAGCTACTATTCATTTCTACCTGGATAATTATGATGTTGGTGAGTAATCAACTTTAGTAAGGACTGATAGTATTAAATTTACAAAACATAAAAAAAAACAAATACTTTAATTGTATGTTTATTGGATTTATGCAGAAATAATGACTGTTAAATATGTGTTTATTTCGAGACATAGAGAAATCCTGTAGTCTCTTAAAATTTCACTTTCAGGTAACCTATAATATGTAAAAAATACACAAAAAATTTTATATGTACCTGTTGATCATTATCAAAAGAATCAAGGAAGACACCAAGACCATTCCATTTATCATTACTACCAAAAACAGGTCCCTCTATACCTGGTTGAGCTGTAAACCATATAGCCTAAAGAAAACAAGATGAGTCAAACTATATACATGTATAACATTACCAATTTCATACAAATGTTAATTCTGTTATCTGTTTTATACAAGCCAGTTCATTCTTCATGAAAGTTTGCGTCTTAGTGTGCTTTATATAACACACATTTTGCCCTTTTGAATTAAAGTTTTCTTTTTTGAAAAAAGTCAATGACAAGAAAGGGTTTATTACCATGCCATCAGCTCCAACTCTCCCTCTACCAGCTACTCTAATGGTCACTTCAATTTGCCAATTCTGAGCATTTAGTAAATTCTTAGTCCATATCCAACCTGATAAAAATTCAAAATATCTATTCAGTTTTTATTAAAGGAGCAGTCCAGTATTGAAGTAGCTTCCACAACAAATAATTTCCTTTATTAACAAATTACCATAAAATGAAGGCCTGTCTTCATCAAGATAACTATAATCAGTCATTGTTTATAAAATACACTCATGTATGCCTGTGATATAAATAGTGTACTCTTCATATATGGTACACATGTGACTTTGGATACATCACAAAAGTTCTTGAATTGAAATAGGTGTAATAAAAGGAAAATAAACAGGGCTGGTACTTAAAGATTTTTGGTATTTGAATGATTTGAAACTATTTATCAGGAAATCATTGTACCGGTATATTATCAATGTATCAATTCTCTTACAGTTGGCTTGTGGATTAACTATGCTTATAAAGCTAACTATACATGCTTAATAGCTCATATAATAATAAACTAACATTCAGCTGTTACAGCAATTATTGACAACACATCATAAAGTTCTCATCAAAATATATAGTCTATTGATTGGAAAAACATTGACTAACCAACTTCTTAACTTAAAAGGGTCTTTTCTCAAATATTACATTTTGTCCATTTGCATCGTTTTAAATGCCACATTGACATTTTTATGGACGATATTTAATTCTTGGATTAAAAAGGATTAAAAAGCTTTTAGCGAAGAGTTAGGTGACACAGGCTTATCTTGATCATATCCCCTTGATATCTGGCAGAATATCCGTAAAAATACAGAATGGAATTAAACTGTTTTTGGACTGATATTTTTTTACTTATACAGTTTGCAAATCCCTTTAAAGTTGGGTTCCCAGATAAGTATTTATAGGGTGGTTATTGCCTTTAAAAGTATGACAATTTTGGTATATATGGCAAGTAGAGATATCCAATCTTACTAGAAAAATACTGGATTCCCTGAAAAAACACAGGACAAAAATGAAGGGGTTCCCTTAATAGTCAGCCCGACGATTAAGAATACCTGCACACGTGGCGTGGAAGGCAGCGCTTTGTGTACATGTTGATAAACTTTATAAAGAGTTAGACGTACAACACTTTCTGGGATAATAATTACGGAAAAAGACGCAGGCAGTGAATAATCCGAGAATTTAATTAAGATTCAATATCTGTAGTGAATAGTCAGCGATTACAAACATCGTCTTGTGTATCTAATGAATTCTCCCCTGCCTCCACACCATTGTTATAGGTACAGAGAGGGGTAATCCCCTGACACACACGCACATAGCCTCTTTTGATAGATTTTTATAGAAGGGTATACTTGGCAATTACAAAGTTTTGAGAACAAATCGAAGCAAAATTATCATAAATTGATTAGTTTGAATATGTTTTTAGTTCTAATATATCATTAAATCACCCAGTTTGTACCTGGGAATATAACTTTAATGATGGTCAGAGACAATAAAATATTTTCTGTTGAATGATCTTATTATTGAAAACGAATTGCTTCCTCTTCTCATGCCCTCCAGCATATACTAATTAGTGTCTAGATGAAGACATTTATTTCAAACAAGTAGAATTGCTGTTACATAACAATGATATAACATGCCTTTATTGATTGAGAGAAGAAACAACTAATTTATTACTTATTTATCACATCATGCATCAATATAGATTGACATGATATCTACTGTATTTATGATACTTCTTTAGGCAATATCTTAATCTTAACCCCTTCAGCACCGTGTCAAAAACTTCCTCATTAATCAAAGATTTTTACACAATGAATTATTCATCTATTGTCTAGATACCGATGGATTTTAAATACATACTGCTAAAAGAATGTAAAAGTTTGATTGAAGTACATGTAACTTGTTCTTTTTAACAAAAGAATTCAGGAACGGCAATATTTGTATGTTTTGATTGCGTGCAAGAGTCTGTATATTCTTAATTTATAAGATATTTAGAAAAGTTCAAAATGAAATGAGATGGGAGTTTAACTTCCTACTTTTCTGCATTGTCTAGGCTAATGAAAACAATTAAATATTGTCCCTTGCCAGGCCTTCCGTCATGAAAAGTTCAAAATGATCTGACAAGAATTAAATTATGATCACAGCATTTTCAACAATTACTTGTAATTTACAATAATTTATTACTCACCCTTTTTACTACGTAGTGATGGTGTGATACGAATTCCTTCATCACTTGGGAATGCATCTGTAAAAAAATTATTTGAATATTGAGAATCAAAATTAAATACAATTTAAAAGCCAATTTGATAACAATGTGTGTACGTTCCAAAAATTCTTATCTCTAAAAATGAATAGGAGGAAGTGGTACTTTTCTACACCAATTGAGATAATAAAGATGGTCGTATGCCATACATCGGAGTGTGCTACAAGATAAATTTTGCATGGACAGCAGCATTTCTGCATATGTTTCGTCAAATTATAACTGTTGAGGTATTTTTAAATGGGCATGCCAAAGTGTACACAAGATCAAACATTTTTGGCCCATTCAAACGGCTAGACGAACAGATGAACTTTCTCTGCCAATGCTGCGATCTACATGTATCTCATGACTTTCTGCTTAGAACGTCAGAGCCTTACTCATCTTCTTGTCCAACTTACACCAGGGCCTTACTCGCTGAGCAGCCACTGCTCCCAAAATGAATAGGCTTTCCATGTATATATAGGTAAATGTATCGGTTTAAGAAGGCAAGCTATTTGAGAATGTATCAATACTTTGAATTTGTTTTAAAAATATGATTGTCTTTTTTATATAGGCTTTTAAATTTGAGAATTAAATTCACTTGCCACCTGTCAATTAAAAATTCGAACTAGTGCCAGTGTAATTGTGCATACAACACAACCTCAAAATTAATATATTGCCACAAATCAAACTAAATATAACCAATGTAACCTATGGTGTTTTGTTAGACTAATAAATAAATCTATTAATATTATCATAATATTTCATTTACTGGAGGGAGGCCTTATTATTATTTATTAATAATATAAAATGTTTAAAATTAAAATGTTTCAATAATAAATAAAACGATTAGACATGGATTTATTACATCAGATGGGTTCCAGATGGTAAGAAGATCATTTGCGAGCAAATCAAAATGCTACAGATTATTAACAGATGAATACAAAAATCAATTCAAAGCTAAAGTAAACGAAAAGACAGGTGTAACATTGACCATATGGAGCAATCAAATAGATACACGTGTACAAGAACTGAACTATTTCCCACATAATTATATTGTTTTCATGCTCACCTCCACCATACGTCCAAAATGGCACTGTTTTATCTCTCTGTACAAGATGTGGACCTTTAAAACTCAGTTTATATTCAAATTTAGATATTGGCAATTCACATTGTACAGAATAAACGAAAATAACAGCAACGAATACATGCAACACCTTCACAGCAGCCATGTTGATGTTTGTACACTCTCCGTGCAGACGAGCGGAAATGATGTCAATGCCATTTTCGCTTCCCGTTTTATATCCAATTATCACTCTGCGCACGCGCCAAATTTCGTACCGATTATCGATTATCGTTAGCTGTTATCCACTATCTCCCCATTGCCATTGGCCCCTATAAACGTAAACGTAGACCCGTCGAAATCAAGAAGCTGTAGTAGCTGTAGTAGCCAGCAGTGGTTGTACATGTAGTAGGTTTATCGCTAAAGAAACCACAGACGAGTAGCCACGACCAACACCCGGCCACTGGCCAGTTAGACCTATATAATAGACCTATAGTTATTTCGGATTTGTGTAGGACTTTGCCGAATGACGTTTTAAAACAACCTCCACATAATCCAGTTAGGCCTATAGTTATTTCGGATTCGTGTACCTTGCCGAATGACGTTGAAACAGCCTCTACATAATTTTAATGGGCATGAGAGGTGGGGGTCGATAGTGTGTGTTTTTTTTTTGTTTTTTTTTACCTCTTCTTATTGTTTCCTTCTAGCAGGTAACCATTTAATCAGGCTTAATAACGTTTGGTACGGTACCAAATTATCAAACTTACTGGGATTGCAATGAAACCGAGATATTATCAAAACGGCAATACAGGTAACGCCGCGCTTTCTGTAGTCTGGTACCCACACCACATCACTTTAATTGGTAACGTTACCAATGCCTACACGTGGTTTCATAATAATTATCCCAACTGAATCTACAATTGAAATTGTTTCATAAAATAAAATTACCTATATATATGGACACTAGGCTATTATTAAACTGAACCTTCCGTCAGGCCCGTAGCTAGCCCGAAATTGTTGGGGAAGGGGCAAAGGCTTCAGGGGGCGTATTGCGTCCAGTGGAAAGGGCGCCGTGGGCGCCCATTCGGGGAGCCATTTTTTTCCCCAGTTAGCGATGGGCGCCGATTGTTTCTTGTCTCGGTAAATTATTCATTTGGTGACATGACAATTACTTCCTGTCAATTTGGTTTCCCTATTTTTATTTTACAATCAATTATTAATTATTTCCTGATCAAGCAATTAGCACCTTAACCGAACTGTTATTATTAGTGATTACATTTTAAGGGATATGAAATGAAACGGGGTTTAACGTCCTATCATTCTACATCCTCTGGGCTAATGAAGACAGACATTTTAAAACGTTTAAATCTTTAATTATAAAAGAACTTTTGAAAATATATTTATATGAATAATAAAAATGCTTGTATTAGATTTATTACATTTTCAAAATTATATGAATCATTGAAATTAATTTACGTATATGGTAACTTCTTATCTCAAGGCTTTCGTGATGTCAAAAAACTGAAGAGATTGAAGATAATTTGATATTTTGAGGTAACAAAAGAGCGCTCTGTATACATATTTGACAGCTTTATAGATTGATATTATTTATAACATCTATAGTCACTGCCCAGAAATTTTTAAATGATGACTCCTCCGATTGAGCCAAGGGAGCTCCGCATAACGTTTCTTTAATATGTAACTCATGCAACAAACCTGTGCCAAATAAATGTCGAGAAATCGACAGCATTTCATTTTAACAAATCCTGCCAATCAGAAGCGACTGGGAACGGAGCTTATGCATAGATTTCACGCTGATTAATGACCGGCGAGTTCTACCAGAAAAACCAAAATGCTTCATGCCGAATTTGAAAAATATTCTTTCGAAAGCGTAGTATCTTTGCGTACACATAGTTTTCAGAAAAATGGAGATGGAGGGTGTGCGGGGTTAACTCCGAACTGGAAGGTCAAGAAAAACGGAAAATTCGTCCTCTCATGGTTCGTACGAAATTTGAAAAAATCCATTCAAAATTGTTACCTGTATGGCGCCCAAATCGAGTTGTAGTGGAGAGAAGACAATACGCCCACATGTGCAGTGAAATGTGGGCGTATAAAACGAATTGTTGTTTGATCAGAGCGTCTCTATCTCTTTAAATGTGGAAATTATTCTATAATGCGCCCTTTAAAATTTATAACTTGTCAGTGTCAGATCACGTGATTCGACATGGAACTATAAATTCCAAACTCCTAGTTTCAAAACATTTTACGAACCCTTCCTTAGCCATGCTGATCGTATTGCTAGCTTGTATCTCTGTAGCAGTAGCTACACCAGCTTCTGAATACAGTGGACGAAAACGATACGACAAGTAAGTGATTTATTATTTTAACATTTGTCCAAAGGAAGAACATAGTGTGAGGGGTTAATTTTGATAATAAGTATCATACCCCTCGCCCCCCCCCCCCCGCACTTCAAAAGAAAATGTCCTTATGATCAAAAATTCTATATAGTTTTTCAATATGGTAGGACGAATTAACATTGCACAATTAAACGTTTTTACTGTGACCATTTACATTCTGGCTCGTAATGAATTCTTATTCTTCTGTGTAATACTCGTATACTGGGACAAAATGAAAACGCAATACTTTCATAAATGGAAGATTGAAATTCTGAGAATGAGTTTTCAACTATGGCATAAACGTACTGCACAGATTAATTCTCTCGATCATTAAAAAAATGAATTTGACAAATTAGAAAGTCGGACAATCCCTCGTCTATATATATATATCATATATTAAAATACTTTGGATATTTAATAATACCTAATCTTATTTATTTAATTGCTTATCGATAACTGTTTATAGTTGGTTAATTATATAAGTTCATAATGTTTTTCTTAGTTACCGACTAATATCAGTCCGGCCCGAGAATGAACAACAGCTTAAAGTTTTGAGCGACTTTCAGACCAAAGGATATGATTCGGTAAATATAAACTTTTATTCATTTTTCGTTTTAACAATATTTTTATTCAGCATATATTGATGGGATTGAGGAACTCCCCCCTCTCATTTAAGATCAAATATTAAAAATGCCAAGAGATTTTGCTTTATTTTAACGATAAATATCATTTACGCATCGACGTTTATTGTTGCATTCATCTTAAAATATTCCCCAAAATACAACACAGAAGATAGTTTATATTATTAACGCTATTAGGCCAAAAATCGTAAATTACGCATTCTTAAATAAGGGCCACAGAACAGAAGCATGCAGGTATAAAATGATTTTCTTTTGGAAAGGTATTTTTCGATTTCTGGGCTGATCCATCTTTAAAACGTGCAGCGGAATTCACGGTATCACCATCTCAGTATGAAAAAGTTATGCAGTATCTTCAAGACAATAACATGACACCAATTGTAGAAGTAGACGACATTCAAATGTAAGTATTACCTTTGGTAATTAACAATTGTCGTTATTAAAAAAGTAAGGAAACGAAATACTAGATGAGTACCGCCATTTGATACTGTTTAAAGATGTACTTTGTAAGAGCTAAATCTGCCCATTACATTCATTTTCTGGCTTCAAATGTTATATAAATTATTACTTGAATATTTATTAACATAACAAGCCCACACAATCATATCTCTGGACTATCGGATAGATTAGAATACCGCGGCCACAATAGCTACGATAATAAACAATCACGCTACATTTTGTAAAAACTTCAAACACTCATCATTTAGCACAGAAAAAAGTAATTTATTTGACTAACATTTTCAATATATTCATTATCTATTGTAAACTGTTATTAGTACAGCAAGAACGTCGAGGTATTTATCTAAATCGTACATACTGCATCTTTAAACTGCTTCTAGTAAATGAACAGATGAAAATAATCACAACAGATATAATGTTTATTGTTGGTATGTTGGATCTGTCGTTTCCACCAAAGTCATACTGTACATGTATGTCTTGAACGACTGAATAGCCTCTTCTAAGAATGCCGCCACATTTTTGACGCAAGACCTGATGGGCAATAACAAACAAATTATTGAAATCAAATGGGACTGGATGTCCAACTGTTTTGCTCCAACGTCATTCAGTGTGTTATGTGCGAAAATTTTGCCCGGGTCTACTCCTATATCGAATTCAAACTGTCAGGTTGGAGACTCAACGTCTTACTGAGCCACCGTGGCTTCCATCAACAGACACGCGTGGCCCTAATTTAGGCCTTATTTCAATTATAAACGCGTTTACAAAATTAATGTTTTCAAATAGTTGTCCCCTATAGAATATTCGGTATTCAAGCTAATTAAACCATGACTTGAATAATTATGTTCGTATAACAAAAAAGTTCGGACGCGTTCGATTCTCGCACATATCGGATCGTAACGCTCTGTATCATTGCTGCTGATTGTACGAAATCTTGTAGACCCTATAGAGGGCACAAATTTTCTACAATTCTGAAGAACGTTAATTGGATGGTGGCTTGTCTTGAAATGATTATTCGAGTTATCTCCCATTATAATAATACCAGGGCGACCTTCGGTTGCAGGAATTTTCGTACTATAGTCGAACCATCTGCATCCGAATGACATTTAGTTCAACCAGTGGTCGTGACCAGCCGTACCATGCGATAAAGCACGGTCGGGATAGTTCAAAGATGGCTGACAAAACTGACACTTGAGAAGATTTTCTGAGAAATATAATAAAATTGCCGATTGTCGTTGAGTTATTTACACCTTTGTCGGTATTATAGGGTCCATATTAACACCTGAAAGCTAGTGAATGGATATTGGAGTATAGATCTTATATTTGATTTTTTTATCGTCTTTTTTGATGAATTTGACAGATTAAGATCTTCTTATATTCGAATATATAGGCCCACGACGAAAAACTGTATGTGTGAAATGATCTTATGGGTGATGAAAAAAAAAAAAAAATTCTGATATTGACTAATCCTTTTTGTAATCTATTTTAAGCTTGCTTTCATATAGCAGGATGGAAAATTAACCAGTTTTTAAAAATATTTGAGTAAATAGCACAAAATATAGCAGGGGGAACAACTGACATGGTTGCCACCACGTCATTGAATAGTCAATGGCTAAGGCCATTTGCGTTCGGTTGCTGGTTCAGACTGTAGTCGCGACTATAGTCTACATCCGAAGGACGCCCTGTATACCATATTGTAATAAATACTGGTAACTTATAAAACCGCGAATGGATTCGAATTAGGTGCGCATAGGACCGTAACCTCTTGGGTTTGGCCCACCGCCTTTTACGAAAAATGTGTAAGCTCTCTCGTAAGTGTGATGAATTAGGAACATAAGAGATTTTCATCTGTCTCTACCCGCTATAGCCGAACCATATCGATTTTATCAGCATTCCGCTATCTTCTGTTCCGGATTCCCCCCCCTCCCCCTAATGACAAGGAAAAGGGTTACAGTTTTTTTAACAGTCTTTTTCAAATTTGTTTTGAAGAATTTGGACCATTGACAAATCAAATCGATTTTTAGCGTCCCGCGACCTACCGAAACTGATATATATCAAAGTATTACGGGAAGCGATGAGGATGAGAGGCCGAATATTCGGCGTTCCAAACCCTTCCGTGTCGGGGTTATTGCCCCTGTTCCGAAAACCTGGTGAACGTAACAGACAGTCCGGCCGCCAAACCCAATTATTTCGAGTGAACCTGGAATTGTATACACAGTTTATTTATGATTGCTTTTAGGAACATAACCTCCACGGTAATATCCAGTTTAATCCTTAGGACGTGTATTTGGCTGCAACCTGTGACAGCACAAGTACAAAATATTGTATAATCTAAGCCACCCGTAGTGCAGCTACAAGCACACGTACTACATGAGCTATCACTCTTGCATCCACATCTGATGAGCCACATGGCAGCCTCCGGAGCACATTGCTCATGCTCTTAGTGGATGTGACACGATTACATGCTGCTACGTCGCGGCGAAAGGAACAGCTTTGAAAGTGGTTAGAGTTCGATTGTATTCTCCCACACTTGTCGGAGTAATAGACACTACAATAGAATCATTGCTTACACAGTTACACACAAGCCATGTCAGTTTGTTATGGACAGAGTTCTAGAAATCTATGTCTACAACACGCTGGAGGTGTGGACATCTAAAACTGGAAATGTATCGTCATTATTCCCCACCCAAACCATGTAATCTTGCTCAACGAGACCTTAAAAAGAGCTCATCACCAAGCTATTGTGTGGCGTTCACGGGAAGATCGGAATCCATCGGAACTTGACCTGGAATAGTATTGCTGGGAGAAGGATACCAAATTGAGAACATTACAACCGACCAACGTGCTCCGAAGTCTTTCATGTGGCTCATCAGATGTGGATGCAAGAGTGGCAGCCAATGTGCTTGTAGCAGCACATTCACCCTACAATATAATAAATGTGACCTGTAGAGTATTCATAAACAAATGGTGAACGGGCGCCATGGGTGTACAGGGGCGCCGCGTATAAAAATGTTGTCGAAGCAGCCTTTGTTTGATTTGTTCTGTACATACTTAATTTTATTCTAGGTTCGAGAATATTGCCGAATTTGAAGTAAAAGTCCAGAAGGAGTTATTCTTTAACAACATAGTAGATCATTCACAATATCATCGATATGGTCAAGTAAGCCTATACTGATGTAATCATCAATATCATAAAACCTGATAGCAATCATAATTATCCTTACCAATCATTACAAACCTAATTATTTAACTTTAGCGGCGGCAAACATACTACTGTCTCCTTTACTCTAGATTTCAGAATACTTAACAGGCTTCGCTAATAATTTTGGTTCGATTGCCCGCAAGAGAAGCATGTCTCAGACTACATATGATGGAAGAACTATGGACTATCTAGAGGTTTGTGTATATTTTGATGGAAATTAATGATAATTAAAAAATCAAATATCTTAGTTATGCACTGGTGAATTAAAAAATAAACATTGTCAACCCCATTAGGAGGAAACAAGGGAGTAATTGGTCAACAATATTCCGCCTAAAACGGATCCTTGATGAACCCCAAACCTGAGTTCTGGACAATAAACGTAGACATAACAAAGCGAGAAAGCATTTCTCAAAATAAATGAAATTGAGCAGAAAATGCCCAAAACGTAGTATAATATGTGAACTGTCGTTGTCCATGACCAGTCCAGCCTTTCATTCACGCAAGGAAATGTAATCATTTGATTCTGTAGACCATATCATACTTTAACGATATCTACATTTGGATTTTCTTTAACTAGAAAAACAATTGTTTGATTTTATGTTATGAATCCACACTCGTGAGTTGATTCCATGAATTCATTAGCTTCTAGACAATGTTCCTGTAATTCTATTTTAAAGATATCTACAAATGGATTTGCTGGAACAAGAAGAGCTATATTGATTGAAGCTGGAATCCATGCTCGTGAATGGATTTCACCAGCTGCCATATTGTATATTACTGACAGGGTAAGTATAATTTGTTTTTGCTTTTTTTTCTCCATAAAAATAACAAATAGGTTTTAAGAGGTACGTCCCCAAACTGATCAGTGAATATTCGTTAGTTAATATAGTTCACCTTATTTCGTTCTTCAAATTAAATTCTAAATTTTTTGGGGGGAAGTATTAGAAAAATGAATAATATCTGGAGTATATCTGGATAATATTTCCTATAAATGGGTGCATAAAGTAGTGCGTGAAGTCGTAAATTGTGTAAAAAGGTACGTGTCATTGACGCCAATGATCATGGCCGTGTGATCTCACACAAAGTTAGAAAAAGGGTTTTTGCATTGCCTCTGTAAAACAGATTGGTCTCCCCTGCATGATAATGTATAATATATTATGTCTTTTTCAGTTATTGGCTACATATACCACGGATAGCCAGGCCGCATATATGTTAGACAAGTTTGATTGGATTATTATACCAGTAACAAATCCCGATGGATATGAATATTCACACACAGATGTAAGGCTGTTTTACAATATATATAATAAACAATCATCTCCGTTATATGTTCTGAACACTCCATATATTAATTTCAAATACGTAAATACCTTAAAAGGATTATTACGATTTGAACAGGGTCTCAAAAATAAAGGTCCGAGTACGTGTGAAATTTAAGCGCCAAAATAGAGAAATGGTGTATTTTTTACTTGTCTCACAATTTCAGCTCAAAATATTGAGTCGTTTGGACCTGAGTGCCAAAACTGCTTATCGGGACACGCAACCCTTTTCAGATTTCGGGTCATTTTTTTCTATGGGTGACCTGATAATCGATTCCTGTTTCTTTAGAGGTCTATACAATGAATGACCCATGTTCTGTACTTGATAACGAAAGGTAAATGTCACCTACATATTATTGTTATAGAATAAAAGACTGGTTTTATCTAGACACCGCATAAATACAGCTTGGGACCAAGGTCTCCATTTGCAGATGGAGGCTGACACGTTGTTGCGCGGTCCTAAGGTAGAGGATTTTAAGGGATTTCAAAACAAAATTAAGCAGTTTTATTCTCCAAAATATTATCAGGATTGGCCTTTAAAGTTCATATCTTTCAGATTATGAATTAAAGGGGGAAACTATTTATCATTCTGAAGATTGCCCTCTATAACCGTATGTTTATTTTGAAACCCAGGAGTTGTTATAGGTCTTGAACTGTTTCAACTAAAATTGTCATGGACAGGTCTTTAAATAACAATGTCTTTGTATGTATTTGCATAGTTGTCCGGTCCGAGAATATGAATCCAGAGAAACAAATCATTCCTCAATGCAATTTAACAAATTACAAAACTGTTATTTCTTATGCTGAATGAAATCTTGAATATGCTCACGACCTACTATTTCAACCCTGTACACCACATTTGCTCACGTCAAGTTGAAAAAGTAAAATGAAAACCCACTATGTACAAATACATGTTCGTTAATATAATTCTTATAAATTAAATACAACACAAGTACACAGACATATCATTCTCAAGAAGTGCCAAGAGAACCTATGCTATTCTTCTACTTGCCGAATTATATCTGTATTGAAAGAAGAGGAGTGGAGGCTAATGGTTAACGCGTGCACATTGCTTCAGAAGTTCTTTCATTGAGTCAATTGGCGTGGTTTCGATTCACGGTTTGGGGGTGAAAGATGCGCCCTACATGTACACTCTATGTATAGCTTCTTGGGGAACACAGATGGTTAATATCTAAATTGTTGCGACAAAGCTATAGCTATCTGAACTTTCCTAAGTCACCAAGAAACTTTTCTAGATACTTAGTATATGTCGGTGACTACTGAGTACTGAGACAAGGCCAATTGTTATCTTTTGTGACGTACTCGGGCCAGATTAATAACTCCTCATTTACAAATCCACTTACAAATACTCGATTTAACCTTACAGAAGTTGTATTTACTACACTTTCCATGTATTCCGAATGTATTTGCTTGTCATTTTATATATTTTTTTTTTATACACCACACCTTTTTCATCACTTACAATAGGATCGTTACTGGAGAAAAAACAGAAATTATAGGGGAGGTGAATGCATGGGAGTCGATTTGAACAGAAATTTTGATGCCAGATGGGGAAGTAAGTAAACAAAAAATATTGTTATACATGTATATAAATCTTCCAATATTCGTACAATAGCTCTTTTAAATGATAATTTAATATTTCCAAAGAAAGTAAAAAAACTCACTATTATACGGTCATAGGCATTATTTCCCACACTAATAAATCATTGACATAGGAAATAATAACACAATTACCTCCCTTGTTTCCCCCCCCCCACCTCCATGGTATAGCTATCTTCAAACGTTTGAATTTGAAGTTGAAAATATAATATTTGCAATTTCTCAACTGGCAATAGTGAATTAATACGATTTTCTTTAACAAGGCAGGACTGTTTATAGATATTTTAAGGCTTTATTTTAATACGTTTTAAAAATATAACTTAAAAATATGAAATTGCAGCTTTAATTAAATCACGAAAGAGTCTTGGTATAATAATGGTATACATATTATTGTGGTAAAAGGGTAGTAAGAACTGTGAAATTTTATTAAAAATAATTGTTCATTTCTTTTTATCAAGCCACTGGTGTTAGCTCAAGCTGCTCTAGCAACATATATCCTGGGACTGGACCAATGTCTGAAGTTGAGGCCCAGAATGTTCAAGAATTGGTAACCGATATCCAAAATAGCGGAACCCGACTGATAGGTTATTTGGCTGTACATTCCTACTCGCAGATGATCCTTCTACCTTATTCACACACCCTCGGTTCCAGACCACCAAATTATCCAGATCTAGTAAGTTACGATGATGCTATTATAACTAAATTATGTCCCTTTACTGAGTCATTCACTGCCATTTACATCTAAATGAAATATTACCAATTCTCCCTGTTCAATTAACTATATCTTGTAAAGATTGTTTTGAGGTTGTGTACACGTGAAAATAACTAAACTTTCAAGAATGTGGTAGGTAGTCTATATTCTGGAAATTCACCCAAACCTTAGAGCACCTATTTGGCGACACAATACTAAGTCAGGGCTTCGGTAATCGTATGTCTTCTGAAATGGTTTGTTACGGCGAGTTTGGGGTGGGAGGTGCAAGTAACTGTGGATAACCATTAGAAACGTCCTCGATGATTGATTCATTAATTACTCTCTGACGTCATAAGGTCAAAAGTCGCTCGTATGACACCTGTCACGACCTTCCACGTAGTGTAGGCCATCGAATGTATAAAAAAACGAAACGAAACATAGATCTACATTTTAATCAGACTGAGTTAAAATACATTATTAGATTTATCACATGTTCTCAAATTTTACATCATTTTTACGCCACGAACAGTTTGATTCATAAAAACATCATTATATTTTCAGGATAACTATGGTATTTCTGCCGGTAATGCTCTGTATAACGTGCACGGCACACGATTTCAAGTCGGAACAGGACCTGAATTGTTATGTATGTAAATATTCTTACAAAAGAACAAATTTGTAAATTGTTAAAGAACAACCAAACCCAAACACCCCAATCGCATTTTATGCCAAAGTATTGAACTATAGATGGAAATGTTATTTCCTATTTGGAGAATTCTCATATTTTTGTGCTGATTACTGAGAAGATAACTGCCATCAAATCCTTGACATTGCTTCGTCTTTTGCCTTCAATCATTATATGCTGTGTAGTGTTCACTTCTGAAAGAATATCACAGATGTTCATGGCCCCTACGTTCTGCCACATTTGGGAATAATGATATCGCGGATGGAGACAAGACCCACCACACCTCAAAAAAAAATTATAATCACAATAAAAGTGGAGCAATAAACAGTATTAAACTACCGTGAACACAGATTAATTTTGAACCTTTACCTTTCCTTCCCTTTCAGATGCTGCTTCTGGTGGTTCAGAGGATTGGGCTATATTAGCAGCTTCAGTAAAATACTCTTATTGCTATGAATTAAGACCAGCTACAGCAAGTGAAGGCGGTTTTGTTCTACCACCAAGTGAGATTCTTCCTAGTGGAGAAGAACTGTTTGCATCTTTCTACAATCTTGCAATCAGCTTTCATAATGATATTTAAACAAATCGTTAGAAAACTGATTTACAAATTAAATCAAAGCTTGTTAACCATGAATAAATAAATGACTTTTTCTAAACTCTCGGTGTTATTTTTTTATTTCTAAGAAAAAATTACAAACTATATACTTCATCTTGCTAGGACTCTCTTTGCCATATCCAGAAATATTTTTCTATGATTGGCGACTTTTTCAAGAATCAATAAAGATATCTATCAAACACGACGTGGGCCATTAAGCATTAAACCATCATTTAATCAACTTTTACCATGCAGACTCTACAGTGACGAAAGGTTAAAGATACACACGGGTTTTCGAAGCGAAATAAACTTAACACAAAAATTAAAAATCTTGACAAATTCTAAAATGGAATCTTTTACTTGATACCGGTCATCTTTTCAAAACTGCTGTCCAAATATGAGTTTTTCGATTAGATGATTGGGTATGGATTTCAATACGGAAGCGCCGGAAAATCGTCAATCTTTTCGTTGATTGGTTTGTAATAGCCATCCTATTTCATCATCACCATACCAGGTCTCAATAATAGCAAAATAGACAGAGATTTTAATTGTCTCGTATGCCTTTGTACCACTCATTTACGATAGGATATATGCAGTCGTTAAGAATTTACGCTCTAATGGTGGTTATTGTGATCTGTTTAGATCAAAGAATCTATTAGGAAACATGCCCATTGGAACCCTCTCCCCATGCAGACGATAACCACAGATCTGTTTCTCCAGCTGTATTTCGCACAAAGTTCCGTGTTTAAATAATTCTGACATGTGACATGATTTGCTATTGCTCTTGTTCTTAAGCCGTAGAAAGTTGCTGGATAAATTATCACTGCTTTGGTCTTCTTTTCGGTCCTATACTTTGCACAAAATTCCATTGCTGGGGAATTTATATTAAGCACAATTCGCCTGTAAAACCACTTTGCGTTTGAAGAATTAAAAAAGACAATTTTAGAAACTTGTCCAATCGACAAACCCGGGTTGGGTTATGGAATGGGTAAACACGTGCGCGCTAGATTATAAGGTATGTTATTGAGTCAATTGAGTCAAACGGTGTGGCGTCGATTCCTAGCTTGTAGGTGACAACGTTGTTGGTTTTTCCCGGGGCCTCAGGTGTCACCCTACAACGAAAGAATCATTATGGACATTAATTCCAATTCCCCCTCCCCCTCTAATGGACCAGCGCACGTTTTGATCACGAAATCAAGACAATGAAATCACCACATAGCTATAGACTTCATCCGGGCTATTACTTTAGAAAATGTGCGTAGTCTTAAGACCGCAACAGACGTATACTTCATGAAAAAAGGAGTAATTGTTCTCCTTCTTAAAAATGCATTTGTACCGTTTATCAACTGTATAAACAATAGGTATTAATTTTGAGCGCGACTACCGCTTTAATTATTTTACAACCATTTTATTCACGCTGATCATATAGATCATAAAAAAATCTTGAATTCGATTTATTACATTTTCAAAATTATATAAATCATTGTTTTGTGTACGTATATTATAACTTCTTATCTCAAAACTTTCTTGATATGGAACAGAAACTGAAGAGATTGAAGATAATTTGATAATATAGTAATAAACAACACCCTAAATATAATATTTGTTGACAACAGTTGGCAGATTTATAGATCTATAATATTAACCTACATATATAATATTAATATGAATTGCCGAATAATCTCTATTAAATGATGACCTCCACCATTTAGGTCCAGGAAGTACCGCAACACACCTTTTTAGGTCCAGAACGCTAGACGTCCAGTGTTAGGTTAAATATTGAACATCAGTTTGGTCAGATCTAGATACCCTTGCGGACATGTCGCACTAAAAACATTATTGGCAACGAGAGATAATCTAAGGCCCCAGATACAAATTGTTTTTCGGATGCATTACTTCATTCAAATACGATCCAACTACAGCTTCATATAAAGGCTGAATAATAATCAATCAGAGTAAAAAATATATTTGAGGCATTAACAGTGACGATATGAATTATATGGTATTTTTGAAACCAAATAACTTAATTGTCATTTCAATGTAGAATCATCTTTTAATGAGGTTGGTAGAGTCCCTAGATTTGCTTTCAAATCTAGATTACTAGAATGACCAACACAATATCATCAGTAAGAAAGATTCCAAGTACAAACCTCGCCCCGAGCGCGGAAAGGTCAGGGGGTGGTGGTGTCCACAAGGCCCCTTGTGTCCGATAATTTAATACTCGTAGTTTCTTGTCAAATGATGAATGTTGACACTACCTCACTTCCGTTCTATCTGCAGCATTATACTCGACATTAAGTAGCTGACAATGTATAAAATTCTCGCTAGACAATTTCAACCAGTTCCTTACAAATGTTAAGAATATGATCGTGGGTCTCGAACATGCATGGATACACACAAGGGCTAATCAAGTTAATCAATCAGCCAGGGGCGGATCCAGGATTTTCAGGGAGTGCGAAGCCCGGCCCGTGATTTTTGTGTGGACAAAAATGCCCACAAGGACTAATTTCATACTAGTACTGTCAATTACGATTTCCAACCTAAACAATTTTTATTTTTGTTCTCCTTTCCCGCGAGAATACATGGAGCTAAAAATTGTTCGCCACCGCAAAAAAATAGAGGGGGCGTGCGCCGGGTGCGCCCCCCTCTGGATCCGCGCCTGTCAATGAACATCACATCACTGTTAACCTGATAGAAAACCGTGCCAGTGTGTTAGCATCAGCATAAGTTTTATTTTTATTATAAATAAATCGGCCAAATGACCCCTCACTTTAAGTGGTTTAAGGAGGATGTTATCGCTCTCGCCAAGAAAATAAATAGATAGAACTCAATGACCATTGAATGATTCAAGAGAGTGTATCCCTGCGCTCGTATTTCACGAGAAATAGCGGCTGGGATACACTCGATTGTATCCAGATTACCCCCCCCCCCAAAAAAAAGGGCACCAATAACGTTAAAATTCATTATAGACTAAGCTCTTTTTCTTTCTTTTTGACAAAAATTGTGTTTGGCCAGTGGTGACAGCATTACAGTTTGACGTAATTCTGAAAGTAACGCCATTCTGGACAAAAGTAATAATACGTGTCCAAGCCATTGAATACAACCCTAGGTTATTGAATGGCTGCATTCAATGATATTTGTTTGTATTTGCATGTAGTTATAGAATAAATGTATAAACATGCACTAATCGATTTAGGATAAGATATCACGCACGATCTTTCTTTTAACTGCTTGAAAAGTAAACCAGAAAAAAACCCTCGTAAATTGAAGATTTAAACGTCACTAACGGAATAGTATCTTGATAATCAAAGAATCAAAGTCTAAGGTTTGCCGTTTTAAACAATTGAAAAGAAATGCTTTATAACTCCACAACTAAGACGAACAAGTAAAATAGTAAGAATTATTAACGGTGTCAAATTGTATCCGGTGTTCTAGATATACAGGAGGAGGGCAGGGGGGCGGGGGCGAATGGTTAGGTCAAATGGCGTTGCTTCGAATCCCCGGTTGTACGTAGGGTCGCCTGTCCATCCTCGTGGTTTTTCTCAGGGTCTTCCGGTTTCCTCTCACTGCGAAAGACCCCTACGTCCCGCGCAAGCGAATTATTGAAATATGATCTAGGTTGTGTCGAGTGGACGTTAAACCGCCCCCTCTCTCTCTCTCTCTCTCTCTCTCTCTCTCTCTCTCTCTCTCTCTCTCGATATACAGGCTCAGAGATTCTTCTAGATTTTAAATGTATTTTGCCATCATATTTGCCATCATTTCCTTTTGGATGTGATTTGCTCATACATATACATAGAAATCAGGGATGTTCTGATTATATTAAAAAATTGAGATAAATTGCCGAAACCTTTCTAAATGCGGATGTTAGAAAATTCAAATTTTATCAGGTGTTCTAGAAATACAGACCCAGGGGTTTCCCCATAGTTGTTAAAAGAGGAATTATTAACGCTTTGAGGTTTTTCTACGGTTTTCGTTTGCATTTGTTACCATTACATGTATCAAAAATCAAATATGGATATAATTTGAAATATATTGGCGAAGCCCTCGTTAATGCAGAGGTAATAAAATTCAATTCAATGATTTAAATATTTTTGAACAAACAATCGAGAAACAATACCTTATCCAAGTAGTCTTGCACTTGGAGTTCAGATAATTGGGTATTATTGAGGATAACCTACCACACAACCCGTGGAAATACGCCCACACAGCAGCTATTTCTCGAAAAAAAAAAATCAATCTACAGCGTTTCCGAAAGTAAAACTTATTCTCCGAATTTGTTCAGGACCATTTTTGCTTTCAAGAAATATAATCTCTATTGTGTTCACAACCGTTTTCTGGACGCAAAGTATCCTGGAAGAGAAAGTCTTATAATGCCGAAAATCAGCAGGATTCGTCCTCCCCTATCCAAATGCTTCACACCAGGTTTAACAAATACAATTAATCCTCACACAATCCTATAGACTTTGCAGCGGAATATTGCGGAACGCTGAATATCCATGACCCCAAATGCTTTGGACCGAATTTAAAAATAATATGTTAAAACGGTAGCCTTGATCGCGTTCGCAAGTACAATTGTTGACCTAGAAGTTTGAAGACAATAAGCCCACACCGAAATCTCAGTGATTGTATATTTGTTTTTTCTGGTGAGAGTGATAATCTCACTTTAAATAGAAATTATTCTATAATACAATCTGTAAATTTATAATCTATCAGATCACGTGATTCGGCATGGAACTATATATTCCAAACTCCTAGTTTCAACACATTTTACGAACCCTTCCTTAGCCATGCTGATCGTATTGCTAGCTTGTATCTCTGTAGCAGTAGCTACACCAGCTTCTGAATACAGTGGACGAAAACGATACGACAAGTAAGTGTCTTATTACTTTAATGTTTTCCATTTGCTCAGTTGGCAAAAGAAGTACACTCCCTTTCATTACGTTTACGTTTAAAAAAAGATTTAAAGCAATTAAACTCATTGTTAATTAAGAGAAGTTTAATAATTAATATCAAACTAGAAAAATATTACATATGGGAACACTGATGAAAATAAATCGTATACAATTTTTATTCGGTTTGTCGGGGTTTTATTCTAAACTTGATGGGATTACCCTGCTCTGCTCGGTTCGTCAGCAATTGCCCTTTTCAGTCTACAAATCAAATTTTGGGATTTATATTTTAAAATTTCTGGAACTGTAAAACTATACCTATCTATCAATTTTACGCTGTGCGAAGGCTCTGTAGATCAGAGTTACTGGAGGACATTCCTCAGAAAGCCGCGATGAGAAAAATCCGAATATTGCTGAATCCGATTTGGGGACATTTTGGTGGAGACATTGGAGACGTTGCTAAGATTGACCCCGACAAGAAGAAGAAGAGCTTGTTATCGCGATGGAGTATACAGAATTTCAAATTTGGCGTGAATTATTGAGGTCAGGTGAGGACGAACCCTATCCACATTCAGCGTTTCGCAAACTTCTTTTTTCAGATTTACCTCCTGCCCAAAACGAGATAAAATATTTTTTTTTTCAAATTTGGTATGATTGTGAGAAGTATTGTTTTTTCTTGAGACGGTTAACCATATTGCCAATTCAGCATTCCGCGAAGTTCGTTCCGGTGCTTGGTGTGAAGCATTGGAGGCACGAACCCGATCGATATACCCAGTGCTCCGCCCATTTTCCAATAACCTTGTGAACACGACAGTCTACAGTCTTTAAATGGTTTGTTTCATATGTGGTGTGAAGCATTGATGTCACGGATTAATGTACCCTTTTAATATCCATTGTTTTTGCGGCTTTCCGTTCTGGAATTATCCACACTCTCCGTTTTTTTAAGACAGAAAGGATCCTTATTAATTCTGGTCAATATCCAAGTATTCCTACAATACGCTGCGTATTTCTACACTTTGTGTGGCTATCTTTAATAATATCAGCTAACTGACCCTGTATTATTGTCCCAATTATCCAAAATGTCCAAGGTATTTCTTCTCGGTTGTTTGTTCAAATCATTGAAAAATATTAAAACCTTTTTACTACCAGTAAATTGAATTTTCTAACATCCACATAAAGAAAGGCTTCGGAAATATATCCCAAATTTGAATATATGTATTTCAGAGCATCCCTGGTGTACCTGTATGAGTAGTTCCTTTTGCAACTGTCTTTGAGCGAACGATATATTCGCTACACAGTTCCTATCCGGCCTTATATAACTGCAGTATGAAAATACCGTTCTTCCCCACCTCTGTTTTAAGGCTATTTTGGAATCCTTACCTACTATTTTTCACCTTGATTCTACTTTATTCGCCAAAGGAATCATTTCTTGTCACAGCTGACACACATATATAAATAAAGATTCAACACTATTTTCAAGTAGAATTCTGCGATTATAAACATACACCAAATACGTTTAAACTGAAAGCCAATACGAGACCCGGACATGCGCAAACCACATGTTTATTTCATCGCTAAAATTCTACTTGAAAATGGAGTTGAATTATTATAAATTTGTGACAAATATAGTGAGAAAGGGTTCGTTTTGGTGGAAAATGAAGAATTGTGGTAACAAATATACGGTAACGGTAAAACAGCCTGAGAACAGGGGTGGGGAATAGCGGTATTTTACCGTATTTTCATACTGCAGTTAAAGAAGGACGGATAAGAACTGTCAGCGAAAGTTCGCTAAAAGACAGTTCTGAAAAGAACTACTGTATGAGCAAATCACACTCAAAAGAAAACCATAGAAGATCCTCAAAGCCTTAATATTTCTTTAAAGTTAGATTTCAATATAATGGCAAAATACATTCAAAAATTGGGGAAACCTGTACTACTAAAACGCCCAAACATAAAACTGTACATTATGATTCTAAGCGCACAAGCAACTTAGTGATGTTGGGGACTATATTGTGTTCGCAAATTACATGATTGCATACTGTCTTTCTCAGTTACCGACTTATATCAGTCCAGCCCGAGAATGAACAACAGCTTAAAGTTGTGAGCGACATTCAGACCGAAGGACATGATTCGGTAAATATAATTTTGTTTTATTCATTTAAGATCAAATAGAAAAAAATGTCTAGAGATTTTGGTATATATCATTAATTACACACCAATGATTATTAAAGAATAAATACTTAAAGATTCTCAACAATCCAATTTTTTGCTTCACATAAGATTGATTACTCTACAGTCTCGTTTAGTGTATGGTCAAAAAGCAATACGTGCTAAATTAAAAATGGAATCAAAACATAAAAAACATGATTTTCTTTATGAAAGGTATTTTTCGATTTCTGGGCTGGCCCATCTTTAAAACGTCCTGCTGAATTCACTGTATCACCATCTCAGTATGAAAAAGTTATGCAGTATCTTCAAGACAATAACCTGACACCAACTGTAGAAGTAGACGACATCCAAATGTAAGTATAAAAACAACAGTTCCATCCAGATTAGAATGTTGCAATATTGTTAGGGGTGTCATGAACAAAAATCTGCTCAACAAACTATAACAGCTGCTAGAATAGTAAGTCTATCGACAAAGCATTCAAGGACTTTCACTGGTTTCGGATAATACATGTAACTCGTTAAAGTCCACAGTATTGCCTGAAGATGTTTAAATTTATTGGCTCTCACAACAATCTACAGCCCTCATACATCACTGTCTTCTCCGATCACTGTTAAAAATATCATAATTTAAATACCACCCTTTTTCATACGACACAGGAGTGCTTTCGAATCATTTTCACATTCAAGAAATGGGGATACATTTGAATCATTCAAAAACCAAGATGTAAAGCTTGTTGCTTCAGAAATATAGAGTGACATGTTGGAGAACTGTTTTCCACAAACGTAATGGATATGAAGCTTATTTTTATTGTGAAATATCGCAATCAAGTTTTAAAAAACCTTCCCAGAGCCGACGACATAAAACTATACATAATTTTATTCTAGGTTCGAAAATATTGCCGAATTTGAAGCCAAAGTCCAACCGGAGTTATTCTTTAACAACATAGTAGATCATTCACAATACCATCGATATGATCAAGTAAGCCTATACTTACGTAATTATCAATATCATAAAAATCGTTGCAAACGTATTCATCTATACCGTAATTATATAACTTCAGCGGCCGCAAACATACAACTGTCTCCTTTATTTACTCTAGATTTCAGAATATTTGACTGGTTTTGCTAATAATTTTGGTTCGATTGCTCGTAAGAGAAGCATGTCTCGGACTACATATGATGGAAGAACAATGGACTATCTAGAGGTTTGTATATTTTGATAGAAATTAATAAGCAAAATAACAAATATCTTAGTTGTTATGCACTGTAGGATCTAGTAGATATACCCTCAACTGGTGTAAACTTTGTATAAAACTGATCTTTGGAGCACTCCAAACTTAGGTTCGGGCTGTTTTTACATTGAACGTATAATATTAAAGCAATTTTACAGCTCTCAAAATAAAACTGAACAAAAAGTTTCTCCAAGCAGAATACAATTTGTGAACACTATATCATTCAACGACCATGCCAACCATTCCCTATAACGTATATTTGCTTCTGCCGACAATATGCCTATTATTCTATTTTAAAGATATCTACAAACGGATTTGCTGGAACAAGAAGAGCTATTTTGATTGAAGCTGGTATTCATGCTCGTGAATGGATTTCACCAGCTGCCATATTGTATATTACTGACAGAGTAAGTATGATTGGTTTTTATTTTTCTTTCCGTGACATACCAAAAGATACGAACCCTCCTCACCTTCCTCTGCTTGATAAAATATAATATATTATGTCTCTCCATTTCAGCTATTGGCTACATATACCACGGATAGCCAGGCCGCATATATGTTAAACAGCTTTGATTGGATTATTATACCAGTAACAAATCCCGATGGTTATGAATATTCACACACAAATGTAAGGCTGTTTTATAATATATATAACAAACACCAATAACTATGTATTAGTTGCATGAAAAACCCGCCTTCATTTGCCCAGTTTAGGAGCAGAACAGTAGGACATTAAACTCCATTTCATTTCATTTGTATGAAAAATACTTGGATTAAGAGGAGTCGCTTTACCTAAAGTTCATACTTTTAAGATTTTGAAATTAAAGCTTCTACAAGATTTAACGCGCGGGAGATTTTCCTCTAAAGAAGTATTTATACTAAGAGGCCCGGCAGTTGTTAGATGTCTCGGATTGCTTCATCAAATATTTTGTCATTGATAAACGTTTTGATAACACTATTTTTGTATGTATGTCACAATTAGATAAACTGAAACTCACTTCGATATCGACGATAGTAAGATTCCCTGGGTCTATATAATTATCAGCAAGTACCGTGGGTATTAATCGTGCCCCTCTACTTGCTGAATTATTTCTATATTACTTAGTCCGAATTTATGTGGTGTTGCTTTATAAAAACAAAAAAGCTACTTAGATCTTTTAATCAGTATTGATCTAAAGCTATGTCTAAGATTTGCATATTTCAATATTCTTCAGTATGAGACTTGTAATGTTCAACTGTGCCAATTTACTGGAATTTGCACCTTCTTGGATGGGGAGAGACAGATTGTTAGCATCTTAATATACTGAGCGCCATGGAAAACGCATCACTTTTTTTCCCCAAATATTTTATTACTAGGTGGTTTTGTATGTATAATATTATGCAATACTATGAACTATTGTTTCACACAATGCTCCCAAACGCAAAAAAAAAAAATATCGGCCCGTGTGCACAAAAAAAAAATTGCGCGAGTTGCACATGAAAAAGCCCAATATTCCCGAGCAACATTGTGTGTGAGCCCTTTAAAAGCATGTTTTCAACTTAATGTGCAGTACACGAACTGTGAAATGCAATCTGTCGTAATTTGTTGTTGAATGTGTGAAGGAATCGAGCTAGAGATGCCATGTGAATGTCCAAGGCTGGCATGTCTACACGTGTTATTGCCAGACACTTCAATTGTCATCAGTCCACTATTGTAAGGTTGGTGGAACGTGTTCGGGTTACTGGATCAACACGTGACCGTCAACGTCCTGGTCCACAACGCGTTACAACCCAGGCTCAAGACCGCTACATCCGGGTCACTCACCTGCGTGACAGATTCCGCCCAGCGACTCGAAGAGGTGCAGCAGTC
Source organism: Patella ulyssiponensis (assembly GCA_963678685.1). Lineage (NCBI taxonomy): Eukaryota > Metazoa > Mollusca > Gastropoda > Patellidae > Patella > Patella ulyssiponensis. The sequence continues at coordinate 46,655,312 of OY783229.1, read as the reverse complement.
GTCGGAAGACATGGACCAGTAAGTGTCAACACCGTAAGACGTCGTCTAAGAGAAGTGGGACTCCGTTACGACGTACTTATGTCAGAGATTTCCTCAGGGATCATCACCGTCAGCGGCGTTTGATATGGGCTCAAGGACACCAGATATGGAAAAGAGTAGTTCTTTTCAGAACTGTCTTTTAGCGAACTTTCGCTGATAGTTCTTACCGGCCTTCTATAACTGAAGTATGAAAATACGGTAAAATACCGCTATTCCCCACCCCTGTTCTCAGGCTGTTTTAGAACCCTTACCGTCTATTTGTCACCACAATTCTTTATTTTCCACCAAAAGGAATCCTTTCTCACCATATTTGACACAAATTTATAATAATTCAACTCCATTTTCAAGTAGAATTTTAGCGATGAAATAAACATGTGGTTTGCGCATGTCCGGGTCTCGTATTGGCTATCAGTTTAAACGTATTTGGTGTATGTTTATAATCGCAGAATTCTACTTGAAAATAGTGTTGAATCTTTATTTATATATGTGTGTCAGCTGTGGCAAGAAATGATTCCTTTGGCGAATAAAGTAGAATCAAGGTGAAAAATAGTAGGTAAGGATTCAAAAAAAGACTTAAAGGACCTAAATCGCTAACATTTGGGACCTAGAAATTGGCAGAAGGGGGTCGCAACGCATATAATACTGTAATATGAATGTATATAAACTGATTTACATTCAATGGTTTCCGTTTTTACTCTAATTTCAAATCAGTTATGTTCCGCGAAATAAGCCAGCAGTCTCAATCGAATGCAAATTTCTAGCCCCTGGTTATTCCAGTCTACATACGCCGTTTGATTTGGTGCAATGTGTCTAGCCTCGTTCAACGAGTCTCTTGCTAGAACTAGGGCTGAAACGTACAATGGTACACGATTCGTGTACCAATGGTAGAATGTTTATTTTGTCTTAAATATTGGATATCAGAAGCCCATCTTTTTTCCGGTAAGATCACAACATCAATATTGATTTAAATTGACAACTAATTGTTGTTTTCAAAGTTGAAGATTTTGGATTATATTGAGTTAGAGACTTAGCTACTTTAAAACAGAGGTGTTTAAGAACGGTATTTTCATACTGCAGTTATATAAGGCCGGATAGGAACTGTGTAGCGAATGTATCGTTCGCTCAAAGACAGTTCCAAAAGGAACTAGGAGAAGAGTAGCCTGGCAAAGTGTGCTCTTCAGTGATGAGAGTCGCTTTCATCTTTATAACGCTGGTGGCCGTCAACGTGTGTGGAGGGGAACGCCTTGCAGACTGCTGCGTCTTCGAAACGGATCGATGAGGTGTGGGAGTGTAATGGTGTGGGGAGGCTATACATTTCATCACCGGACCCCCTACACATTTGCAGGTTTTGCGTTAATGCTGTAACCTACCGTGATGATGTCTTGCAATCAATTGTTGCTCCGATGTTTCGAGCGCACCTACAATTTCAGCACTTCCAACAAGATAATGCACATCCGCATACCGCCCGTGTCAGTATGGACTACCTGGCTACTAACAACATCAATATCTTGGACTGGCCAACCATGTCTCCGGACATGGATGGCACCGATAGAAAAATGTCTGGGATGAGATTGGACGCCGTCTGTATCGGAGACCACACCATTGCTGCTTTAGATGCTGCTATTTTCCAAGAATGCAACAATTTGCTCCAGGCCTTATTTCAAACATTGGTTAATTCCATGCGACGTCGCTGCACAGCGTGCGTAAGAGCCCGTGGAGGACACGAGCGCTACTGACATCTGTGTCGCACTTTTGGTTTTGACCCCTCTGACTTCGTACCGTTGATTACAGATTAAACATCCATAAGTGTACAAATGTGTTGTTATTGATGTGTTCCCATTTGAATATTGTTCACAATAAGAAGCAAAATAAATAAGATATGTTTACAGGATCATTTTGTTTTACGAAAAACCTAAGTGATGCGTTTTCCATGGCGCTCAGTATATTTCGACAAGGCTATTAACTATCTGAACTTCTTTTTACTATTTCCGGGATACCTGCATGGTGAACAACTTTGTCATTTCGCATTCTTGAACCCAATTTTTCCCGTTTATTTTTGGAATTTACGGACCATCACAAAGGTTTTATTTATTACAGTTTCTATGTTTTACGATTGCAGTGGTTTGTATCGTTTTATCTATTTGACGGTTTTTACGATTTTTTTCACCACTTACAATAGGATCGTTACTGGAGAAAGAACAGAGTTTTCAGGGGAGGTAACTGCAGGGGAGTTGATCTGAATAGAAACTTTGATGCCAAATGGGGAAGTGAGTAAACAAAAAACACTGCTATACATAATATAATAAAAAAAGACAATTTTCCGAGACTTATACAATCACACTTTTTTATTATTATAATTATTATTGTTCAACTGTCTTTATCAAGCACTGGAGTTGCCTCACGCTGCAATAGCCATACAAAAGGACAATCTTCCGAAAATCGTAAATAGCTCTTTTAAATCATGAAAAAGGCTTAATATACATATAATTGTGGTAAAATTGTAGTAAAAACGGTGAAATTTTATTAAAAATAATGGTTCTTCTCTTTTTATCAAGCCACTGGCGTTAGCTCACAATGTTCTAGCGACATATATCCTGGGACTGGACCAATGTCTGAAATTGAGGCCCAGAATGTTCAAGATTTGGTAGCCGATATCCAAAATGGCGGAACCCGACTGATGGGCTATTTGGCTGTACATTCCTACTCGCAGATGATCCTTCTACCTTATTCCCACACCCGCAATGACAGACCCCCATTTTCTGAATATCTAGTAAGTTACGTTGATAACACAGTAACTCATTTCTCTTCCTGATTTGGTCATTAAATGTCAACTATATGGAATATGAATAATTCTAGCTATTGATTATCCTGATCATCGGGCTTGGTCTCGACTTAACTTCCTTACAACTTATCTAGATGTCGTAAAGCTCACGGTCGTTGCTTCGGGAATATGACTATTGATAAGCTACAGTCTGTAACAATTGAAGAGCACAGGGGAAGAACGATCTAAGTCACTTTTTCAATGAACCCCAGTTAATGGCGCCACATTGTAGCAAATTGTATAAGCTTTCTATGGAACATTCAGTTTTGGGTGAAAACCACCGGATTGACATCGAACCAAGGCCCTTCTGAAATGACCTCCCGGACAAATACGTACATCGTACCCTTTATGTGAACTCAATTTGGCTGAAAAGTGGAAGTCAGTAGTTGGAATGGTATTATGATTCATATTAAACATCATTTTAAAATTGTAATTAAACCCACTTGCTGTTCTGTTCGCTTCAAGCATTCTCGTCCAAAAGTTTGTTTTGCCTTTTATGCGAAAAGACAGAAGTGTGACTTAGATCGTTCTTCCCCTGGACTCTTCAATTGTTTGTGGATTAATCCAAGGCACCAATTTGGTGACACAAACACCATTTGGGGGGTCAAGAGCACAAATGATCTAAGTTCAAGGACATGAACCCGGGAATAGAATGCCTAGGTTTGGGCCAGATACAGCTCACTAGCGGCTGGTAATTACATTGTAAATAACTTTGAACTGCTAGAATTTGAATTATTTCGCTCCATCAGTACATTTTGTCACAGCTTGTCAGGTTTCCTACTGGTGCTAACACACTCTCATACCCAGAAAGGTGTATTTATAACGACATGTTATTTTCAGGACAACTATGGTGTTTCTGCCGGTAATGCTCTGTATAACGTACACGGCAGACGATTCCAAGTCGGAACAGGACCTGTATTGTTATGTAAGTAAAAAATCTTATGAAATAAATTTGTTAATTGTTAGTAATTGTATGAGCCCCAGAAAATAAATAATACCCTTATTCCAAGTACTAGATGTTTAAGTGTCCTACCTGTTGTGTAAATTATCCATTACAACCTATTTTACTTGTCCAGAGGGTTCGAAAATATTTTAAAATCCAAGTCACATTTGAAAAGGTTTACGTTAGACTTTTCAAATCAATTGGTTGAATTTTTCCAATTTTTTAAAATAGGTGTGTTAAGATGAAATTTATATCATCATTTAATTGGAATATTCTAAAATAATACGATTTGTTGACCAGAATGAAGATTGGGACATATTATTCAGTTACAACAAGAGTGTTAGTGGGGCTTTAAAGTGTTTTAAAATCCAAATCGTGTTTATACGTTCATAATATTACAAATTTGGGTGGCAACTTTGGGAATTCTCGTGTTTTTGTATTTATAATCGAAATGATAACTATGGTGTTTGAATCCTTGCCATGGAACCAGGTTCGTCCGTTCCCTATAATCATTTAATGCTGCGAAGTGTCCGCTGTGGAATAAAATAAAACCAAGTACGAACAATCCAAACCATTAGACAGAATTCGAAGTCCTAAAAAAACGTTATAGGCAAAATAGTGTAATCGGCAAATGGACTGCTCCCCGCTGTGTACAAAATACACGACAAACAGTGGTAACAGGTGTCCGGAAGAGTAAGCTTACCCTGCCTGGCGCGCCATATCCGCCATAGCTGCATCCAAACTAATAGGTAAAATGTCGATAAAATAGCGTGATTTGCCAATGAACTATCGGTGTGCAAAATGCACTTGATGTAGTAGACATAATCAGGGAGATAGTAATAGTATACGTGTCAATTAAATATATCTAGAATAATAGCCGAGAGAGAGTACTTGGTTTTATTTTATTATAAAACTTTAAAGAATAATTTATAAAAAAAAAAATTTAAAAAATAATTTATAAAAAAAGTTTTTTTAATAAATTATTTTTTAAAGTTTTTTTTTATAATAAAATAAAACCAAGTACGAACAATCCTAACCATTAGACAGAATTCAAAGTCCTAATAAAACGTTATAGGCAGAATAGTGTAATCAGCAAATGGACTGCTCCCCGTGTACAAAATACACGACAAACAGTGGTAACAATTATTTTTTAATTTTTTTTTTTTTATAAATTATTTGTTTAATTTTTGTTTCATAAATTCTATTTTTTTAATTCTTTTTTATCTATTTATAATTACATTTCATTTTTTATCTTTATTATCTTTTTTTTTTATATCATTAACTCTTTTTTTTCTGGAAAGGATTTTTTTTTTATTTTCTAAAAATAAAAAAAAATCATGAACAACTTTTTTTTTGCGATTCTCTGAAGAAAAAAAATATTTTCTAAAAAGAATTTTTTTTAATTTCTAAAAAAAAAAAAAAAAAAATATTTCATAGAAATTTTTTTTCATGTTCCGTGTTTTGCCATAGTCCATATTCTGCCATAGTCCGTGATTGTATGTTAGGGTAAGGGTTAGGCTTGGTCCAGGGTTAGAGACGAAATCTACAGGTGCTAGCCCTTACCCTAACCCCCACAATCTATACATGACGTATGTACTAAAAGGCGTAGGACCGTCTTCGATCTAGCGTTCTCTTGCTTTGCCATAGTGAATCGGTTATCCAGCACTTAAGGTTACTGATTGGGTGTTGTCTCCCTTCCTTATTTGTGCTGTCTCGCATAATTGATTCATTACGTAACGAAAATATATGTAAAAGGTTAAACATACATTATGCAAGAGCAAAATCTGCTTATTGTAGGTCTTTCTTTAGGCCTGAAATGTTACCTGCTGCAAAACTTTCCTTCTTGGTTAACGATTAAGTGGATAGGCTAATCAAGACTATTAGTTTTGTCTTACCGACTTCAGTAATGATGATCGAGGCTAAGCGGAACTTCCATCCGCTAAGTTCTCGGTTCATAGTGGATCAATTGGACTGAAATTTTCAGCAAATTACCATTACATTTTGTAGTTTTTAACTATAATAGTGAGAACTGCCAACTTGTTATCTAATTCCCCATAATGTATCTTTGATTAAAATAGGGTGCACAAGCTGAAGACACCATTTACCGGTACCGTAAAATCAGAGGCAATAATTTAGGAAGTGACAGTCTGATGCGTGCCAAAATCTATAGCTCATCCGGGATCCATGTACATGTATATTTAAGTTCTTTCAAAATCTGATAAAAATTGAGACCTCTAGAGTGTCGGACAGAGGGACATATGGTGACAACAACATACTTCAACATGAAATAGTAATATTAATACTGATATTATGGAGAGAGATAAAACCCACGGTAAAAAATAATAAGTTGTAATAGTCTACTGTGACCAACGGAAGTATGCATTGACCTATGTTCTTTCCGTTTCAGATGCTGCTTCTGGTGGTTCAGATGATTGGGCTATTATGGGAGGTTCTGTAAAATATGCTTACACCTATGAACTGAGACCAGCTACAGCCAGTGCGGGAGGTTTTGTTCTACCAACTAGTCAGATTGTTCCTAGTGGAGAAGAACTATTTGCATCTTTCTACAATCTTGCAATCAGCTTTTATAATGACAGTTAGGTCAAACGTTAAGTGTAATGCTGATTTAAGCATTGAATTGGCGCATAATGAATGATACAATGAGGTGCCTAGGAATTAATAAATGGCATCTCCTAAAGATTATGTGTTATTTTCATAATGCTTTACCCCATAAATCCTACCTCAAAGCAGCTGAACAATGAAAAGCATAGACAGCAACTTCTCTGAAAGCTAGATGTGGATGTTGACCAAATTAAATTTTGATAAGGACTCTTTAAGTCTTCAATAAATCTGATCTCTATCGTGGTTACAAGCTTTTTCCTAAAATGCTGAAAATCAACAGGGATCATTTGTCTATCAAATTTGAAACTCATTAAAAATCATCCTTTCACAGTCCAAATGTTTAACACCAGATTTGACCAAACTCCATTGAAAACTGTAGCCTTTCTTATATTCGAAAAAAGGGTAACACTGGAAAACCAATACTGACTGAACTGCTCCCGCTCTCTCTCTAGGCTACAATACAGTGCGTCATGTCAAATTTGAACATATCTATATAACTTAAAACTGGAGCCCCTATCGCGTTCACAATATTTCGACAAGTGGGTAACATTGTAACGGGATGTCGAAGAGAAAGGAGGAGGAGGAGAGAGAGAGAGAGAGAGAGAGAGAGAGAGAGAGAGAGAGAGAGAGAGAGAGAGAGAGAGAGAGAGAGAGAGAGAGAGAGAGAGAGAGAGAGAGAGAGAGGGGGGCATATATTAAGAATCAGGAAATGAACACAATGACTATTTACGTTATTGTAAGGCTGGAAACTGAGCTATTAAGAGTCTGACATTATAAAGCACAAACCTCGGACTATACTGGCTAGGTGTGTGTGTGTGAGAGAGAGAGAGAGAGAGAGAGAGAGAGAGAGAGAGAGAGAGAGAGAGAGAGAGATGGGGTTGAACGTCCTCTCGAAACAAACCAGGTCATTTCGGGACTAACATATGGTTTAATTTTATTTCAATAATTCGCTTGGGTGTAGGGGTCTTTAGCAGTGGGGGAAACCGGAGGACCCGGAGTAAACCAACGAGGTTGGACATGCGACTCTACCCCTTATCACGTACAACCGGATATTCGAAACCATGCCAGTTGACTCACTGACAGGCTCTATGATACAGCACGCTCGTGCTAACCATTCGGTCACCCCCCTACTGGCCAAGTGACTGTTTTGAAAAAAAAAAAAACGTATTTAATTTTTTTTTTCATGGCGGTCAAAACGGGTCGAGCTAAGGTTGTAGCATTATCTTTTGTGACGAGATGACCAAAGGACCCGATTCCCCGTAGAGGTGTATCCATAATAATAACTTTATTTAAGAAGGGTAAAAGATTAGGCTGTAGAAGCCTTTCTACCATCCTGCCCTTCGTGAAAAAAATATAATACAAAAGATGATAGCAAAACAAATAAAAGAGATGGATGAATAGGAGTATACAATAATCAAAATGAAATTATAATACAAAAGATGACAGCACCAGTATAATAACACACAGTAAAAATTTACTTAACAATAGCAAAAGGCATAAAAAATGTGAAACAATAAAACATTACCTAAACATTAATTTATATATGGACATAGAGTGAACCAGTATTATTCATTGACAGTAAGATATTTAAAAAGTTGTTTCTTGAAAGAATATAAGTTAGTGGTCAGTTTTAAATAAGAATTCCATAGGTTTGAGCCTTTATAACGTATGCCGTTTTTTTACAATATTGAAATTTGGTCGCAGAGTGATTAATTTGTTATTAATGTTGGTTCAGGGAGTTTCATAGTAAGACACAATATTGAATAGATAAACAGGACATTGCTTAGATAAAATTTTGAAAATAAATTTACATAAATTGTAGGAATGACGATTTTCTATTGTTAAAAGTTTTAAGGTATTTATTGTTGGGTACAGTTCGGCGGTATGATCGACATTAAGCAGTAGTTAAAAAGCCATGATTTGTCATCAAGAAAGACATTCAAGCGATTTGGAGTCCCAGATTGGCGAACAGTAGTCAAAATGTGTCTGAATAATGAGCATTATAAAAAAGGGTGCGGGAGGAGAGAGGGATGTGTTGTTTAATCTTACGGAGAAGGAAACGTTTCTGATTTATTTTTTTAGAGATATAATATGGTCTTTCCAAGTTAAATTATGATTTAAAACGACGCCTTAAAGTTTACATGATCTTCAAAACTTTGACGACAGTACAAGATGACCTCAATTTACAGTTGTGAACACAGGAAACTCGGATAGATTGAATGTCATTTTTGCTTACAATCTGTTTTACAGAGAATTACTTACGAATTATCTCTGTCATAGATGACTGTCTTCAACACGTGCAATGACATCACGTGGCGACAATCATTGGCTCAAAGGCACGTGCATTGTTTACATAAGACGTAACTCATGCTCCGGGCAAAATGATGCCTTTTACTCATTTTAATACCCATTTACACTAATAGGAAATTAGATAACTCTTGTCAGGGATACTCCAACACTACACATGTCTGGTAATTACATAGCTCTGTCAGGGGTACCTACCCACCACTAGAAGTGTCTGTCAGAGTGTTTTTGTGATACCTGAAGATGTACGGTACACTGCTGTGTGAATTTCATGTGGTACACTTTTGAGCTAATCAAGACTAGTTGAGGGATATCGCATTTTGGGCGTGGAATACCACACCCTCTGCCAGAAACCCGGCAGACTTACATTTTGATGATGCTAGACATACATGCATCGATAACATATAGAAGAAAAATGGTAGACTCTTCAGCTAGGTTAACCCCCTGGGCTCCCGGTCTAAAAGTAACTATAAATCTGATGGCGCGGGAATTACTTTTGGAGCCTTGTAGTCCAATCTGAACATCTGAGTTGAGACACGCAACCTGTGGAGCCAGCCACCAATTAATTTTCGTACGTTAGTTACGTACGTCTTGTAGTCCTGCTGTCGGTCAGCACCTGACCTTTTAAGTGTCACCCCTCTACGGATAGAAGCGAGACAGATTGATCAGCACCTACAAGTCACTATCCCAGGTTACATTTGGTTTTAGATATAGTGTCAGTCACTATCCAAGGGAAACAGATCAGGTTACATAGGTTTTAAGGTCAGAAAACTCACAACTGCGCACTAAACCCCTACTTGCTTTACTGTCAAGTTGTCTGTGATATCACCGTTGGTGGAAGTAGATGTTAACTCTCATCTAGTGCAAGGGGTATTATCATCATTAATTGTAATCAGCTGTAATCGATTTCAAATTTTCAAGTAATCAGTTGGCATCTGTAATCAGACATTTTCTGATTACATAAAAATTAAATCGATTACTTTTTGAAATTATGCCGTAATCAATCCGTGTATGATAACATTATAAATTTGTATATAGACCTGCCGATAATAATTACTGTGTTGTTGTTAAAGGCGTTTTTTTTAAAGATACATTATTTACGACTTAAGATAAAGAACTAGCCATTCTTGCTATAATAGTTCGAATGTAGATAATGTAAAATGATTAATTTAAAAATGTCATTCAAATTACTCTGTTGCAAGCGAAACTGTTAGCCTTTGAATGTTTGACAGATGTACACAGTATTTTCAACCACTGTACTGGTTGATCGAAGCTAAGTCTAGTTCGGTCCTCCATATTTGATCAAATAAAAGTATCCCTGAACCGTTTAAATCTATTTAATATCGGAGAAATCTGATGCCATCAGGAGTTGATTAAGGCCTGGATCAGTTAATTAATGACTAATTTATACTTTAGAAAACATTTCAGGCCTAAAGAAAGACCTGCAATAGGCAGATTTAGCTCTTGCATAATGCATGTTTAATTAAAATCTAAGTTTGTTTTAATGAAACGTTGATTAATTCGATATATTGGTTTAATACCATAATCAAAACAATTTGAGATTAACTGAAATAGCTTTTCGAAATGGAAAACAATTACCCTATTGGCAACACATATATGTCGGCTAGTTTACCGTTTTGGTTTGTTTGATTTATACAAACGTTTGTTAGATATATAATTTAGTCCAGTGGAAACCCAGCAGGAAATAAATATTCTTTTTCGGCTAACACCCACGAACCTAAGACCTCCTGGGCGACCTTCGGTTGCACTTATTTTCGTACTATAGTCGAACCATCTGCATCCGAATGACATTTAGTTCAACCAGTGGTCGTGACCAGCCGTACCATGCGATAAACCACGGTCGGGATAGTTCAAAGATGGCTGACAAAACTGACACTTGAGAAGATTTTCTAAAAAATATAATAAAATTGCCGATTGCCGTTGAGTTATTTACACATTGGTCAGTATCATAGGGTCCATGTTAACACCTGAAAGTTAGTGAAAAGGCATTGGAGTATAGATCTTACATTTGATTTTTTTTCGTCTTTTTTTGATGAATTTGACAGATTAGGATCTTCTTATTCGAATATATATATATAGACCCACGACGAAAAACTGTACTTGGGAAATGATCTTGGGTGACATAAATCCAATGAAAGAATTTATATATGATTTTGACTAATCCTATTTTGTAATCCATTTTAAGCTTGCTTTCATATCGCAGTATGGAAAATTAACCAGTTTTTAAAAATACATGAGTAAATAGCAGAAAATATAGCAGGGGGAATAACTGACATGGTTGCCACCATATTGAATAGTCAATGGCTAGGGCCATTTGCGTTCGGTTGCTGGTTCAGACTGTAGTTGCGACCATAGTCTACATCCGAAGGTCGCCCCAGTTGGCGAACCAATGTATGTCTTACTCACTGAGCCACCAAAGCTCTTTGTACAGTTTGAAAGTTGGCTCAAAATTTAAATAAACATAATAAAACTGGTATTAAATGACTGGTCTTTATTTACATAAATATAGTCAATTGATATACAAATATTTACAGTATTTTAACATATATATTATAAAATAGCTATTCAGAAATAATTAGATCTATGTATTCAACCTCGTTGGTTATTTTAAATAGTGTATGTATAAAATGGTTAAAGTTAGTAAAAACCATTGTTGTCTATTTCAGAGACAAGTAGATAATAAATACATTTACATATTGCACAGAATTGCAGTTTCATGATTTACGCCAGGTGTCCTACACAAGGCAGATTATCCTACTCTTCCTAATCACTTTAAACGACTTCTCATAATATGAGCAATTTATACAGTTGTTAAAACATATGGCTGTGCTTTTTTAATTTAAAACAAATATTGACGAGAATTATTCTTTGCAGGGGAGAGAGAGAGAAATGTGGTTTCCATCCACGCAACACAAACTAGGTAACATGGTTTAATTTTATTTCAATAATTCACTTGTGTGTAGGGGTCTTTAGCAGTGGGAGGAAACCAGAGGACCCGGAGAAAACCCATGCAGTTGGACAGACAACCCTTCTCCCTGGCACGTACAACCGGGTATTCGAAACCACGCCAGTTGAGACAATGACAGGCATTACTATACAGCGGGCACGTGCAAACCATTCGGCCATCCAACACCCCATTCTCGGTCCATATGTTGTTGAATAGCTAAAAGTAGTGACGAATAAAATATAACAATCCTCAGTTTGTCAACTAGCTAAAAATCAATTACGGGGATAAAAAAAACTACAATTGTTTTAAAGTAGTCACCAAATTAATGAGATGTTGTCTGTAGTTATCAAGAGAGTTAATCCCCTGCTGATAAAGGGTTATTTTGATAGCCTGTGAACAGATTAAAGGCTCAATGCGTCCTTAGCATTTTTGCTAAAAAATATCAAATTTCTCAAGGTGTATTACATGCTAAATATGTACTCAAGTTTGATTATGTAACATTTAAATAATAACGCTAAATTCAATTGAATTTAAACTAGACCCATCAGATTTTGTAGTTTGCAAAGGATTCCTATAGCACAAAATGACGCATCAAGCCCCTAACTGTTTGTGAATTCAATTCCAAAATATAAATATAAAATAGCAGTCGAATTAAGACGTCAATTAAAAAGGGTTTCTGCTCGAGTTGATATTGATAATCTGAAACAGACTATAGTTCATATTTTTTTAATTACCCAAGGATTAGTGACTAAGTTATAGATCATCGCTGACAAACTGAAATCTGAGTTGAGTAAGACAAATGTTCCATGGTCTTAGGCCATAACAGGGTAAATTAAAAAGTATTAACAGCATCATGTTATTTTAAACATGATGATGTTATGTTCGAATCAAACCCCGTTCTTCCCCAGTATCAGACGACAGAGTTGACGTAGAAATTGCTCTATTTACCGAGCTCTGGTAGCCTACTTCAGGAACAGGTGGATCACAATCTCCTGTTCTAACGTTATCATCTTTCTTCGGACACTAAAAAAATATAAATTTTGGTACGATAAATTACCTACATTGAGTTAAAAGTGGGTATCTTTTGGGAGTAACTCTTGGCTTTAAATACTTTCCAAACAGAGTAACTCCTGTCCACCTGGGCCTACAACTGTACTGTGGTCAGCAAAAACGAACAGTCACACAATCTCTAAAGTATGTATAATAACGAAACAAGTGGGTTTATTAGAGTAATCGTAGACGGCGACGAATGACTTACAGATTTCCATTTATATTGAGCTTAGTGATAACAGCCATTCTTCTATGGCAGACATACCATTCTAAAACATAAATTATTAATTTTTGTTTCTAAAAATTTAGCTTGCAAGTAAGATACTTGTACATAAGGAATAAAACGTGCAAGTTTCTGTAAAAACATGTTTGTCTAATCTCAATTTGCCCAATCTTATTTGAGTCTTAATGATTCAGCATCGGTTTTAATGGGAAGACCAGTACATATTTCAAAAGTTAGTTTTAAAACTTCCCCAATATCAGGTCCGCTTACAAAGTGTCAATGAATAGAACACGTAGGCTCTAATCACAAACATTCCACTAGTCAACCATCTTTTCTTTAGCACGACTAGCATAAATTGTCATAGACACTGTTACCCATTCCAACAGTATACATAGCATAGTCTAGAAATTTTTACCTCAAAAGCATTCTTCATCAAACAGAACTAGAGTTATTGTGTTGTGTCCCAAAGTCTTGATCAATGAACTGCTTATAGCTACTTAGCACCATTAGCATAATCAGAAAATCTTCATTATCAAACTCAGTAAAGATATTATTCACAAGTATCGACAAATTGTTATTCCAGCCAATTAATTAGCCTATGCTCATACCCACCTTTTCACCAGACCAGATATGACGAAATTCTTTTCTCTTACAAGCAATAACAAAAGTGACGATAAGGGTGCATGGTACCAGATATAATAAAGCTGGTTGACCTTTCTCCATAAAAGCTAATGCCAAGAATGTGAATGCTAATCCTACACTGTATGCTGAAATGAAAAATAAATAATACTGATCAGTTTCGAAATCGAGGCCATTTTGGGATAGTGAATCTCTATATATAAAGCGACACTCCCCTTCAACTTCTTGTAACTACCGTCTTCAAACCTAACCCAAGGTTGATTGAGAGAAGGGGTGGGGGGGGGAGGCGAGGTTAAGTATTGGATCAATTCTATGCCACAAGTATCAAAGACAAGACCTTATGATCGAAAGCGCATGCTATGACACGAATAAGAAGCAAATCCAATATTTAACTTTCCGCAAGACCATCCTTCATAAACAGGGGTAAACTAACAGAACTCTCTGAATTGATCAAATTATCATTGCGACAAATACCCAGATAACTCAATTTTCAATAAGATTATAATATACTGACCTATAAGTGATGCTATATAATATATCCTAGAACTACCTACATGTAGATCAAACCAATGATTATAAGATATTAGTAAACCTGTAACAAAATATCAAACAATCATTTCAACCACAAAATTATACTTTTAGATTAGGTTCGATAAAAGTACACTCTTGTATAACCAAATTTCAAATGTCACATTTTCAAACAAATAATGACCTTGAAAAAAACAAATACATTTACTTAAAAAAAATAATATATCTGTTTGAGAAAAATACTTTGACATACTTTCATTGTATTGAAAAAGACTACATATCCTGCTCACCTGGTACAAGCACATCTCCAAAACCTAATAAAGAATATGGTCGATCCTGACATATTGATAGTGCTGATGTAAGTATCTTTGGGAATTTAAAGACCATAGGAAGCTGTAAATAAAAGTTTTAGAACATCAAAAAATAAACCGAAAGACGCTGTTTGCAACAAGATAAATTTCCCCAGTTGTCTTGGCAGCAGATAAATAAAGTTTCTTTACGGACTGGACGTTTCACAGACATAGTTCATTTTCATATATAATTAATATTGTGGGCCACTGTAAAGACAGATTAAGCCTAAAACTAGAAAACATAGTGGTATCCGCTTCATATTATAAAACGAAAATTTAATGGTTCACATTTTGTGCTGTCACTAATCGTCATATCAATCGAATTCAACACTTTATTTATACCTAAGCCCTACAGTTTTAACTCATTTATAGTCTTCGAAAAACATTTGTACAACAAATAAATTACATGTGTATAGATCTCAATACAGCTACGGCATGGCAGATTCTCTCAAATGTCATATAATACAAGAGAATTAAAACTTTCCCATTGACTTAAGATTATATTAACCTGTTCTCCTGTATCACTATTGCCACCAGTAGCCACTTTAACCATAACACTTTCACCATTCTGTTACAATAATATATAAACAAAAATATAATATTTATTTAACTACACAATAAACTGTCAATGTTAGTTTATCTTCCAGAATGGTTCTAATTGAATTAAATAAAGGTCCATCAAAAGCTTTTACCCAATGATGGCTTGTTTCTACCTTCTGCAGAGAATGTTGCAAAAATTTCAATTCATCATATCTTTGGAACAACAGAACGAAATTGAACTGGTTTTTAGATTGATATTCCTTTAAGAGATTTATCTAGCAAAATACTTTAGTATACAAGGGATTCAAACTCCAGTTCTTTTTATCAACAGTTATTTTATGAAATCTGGGACTGCACCTATAAACAAAGTTTGCAGAAAACAAACTTTAAAAAATCTTTTGTGTCAAGACAAGGAAGTCAAACTATATGTAAATGTAAACAAAATTCCTTAACAGACATATTATACAATAACTTACCTGAGTAAATAAAGGTGTAATAAAAACAAAGAATACATCATAAAAGAACAACAAAACCAGAAGTACAGTACACACCTGAAAAAAGAAATAAAAATATATGACTCTAGGTTCAGAGCTGTATCAATATGTCAAAGGTATAGTTTCCTACACCATTAATGGTTTTAACAGTGATTTAGGATCGATGGTGAATAAATAGAATAGAACATGAATGGAAAAGACCTTGGAAACAATAATTCTTCTTGAACAAATTCTATGCATAAAACTACTCTTTTCTTAAAGGTTTAGTAAAATGTAATTAAAGAAAATTATAAAGACTCACTTTAAGACTTGGTAATCGAATGGTTTTTAACATATTTATAGAAAAAGCTGCTCCTAATATATTTTGAAGAATCCATGCATAACTGGAAAAAAAAGAGAAACAAATGATTTTTAAGACGGAGAATAAACAATAAAGAGAGAGAGAGAATTGGGGTTTAACGTCCACTCGACACAAACCAGGTCATTTTGGGACTAACACATGGTTTCATTTTGATTACAATAATTCGCTTGCGCGTAGGGGTCTTTAGCAGTGGGAGGAAACCGGAGTGCCCGGAGGAAACCCACGAGGTTGAGAAGGGAATAAACAATAAAGGTATACAGTAACGTGTAAAAACTCATTTACATTCAATCGTTTACATTGAATAGCATCTGGTTATTCCAGTCTACACCGGTACTCAAGTACTAAGAAAAACTAAGTATGTTATGATGCAATCACTGCTGATTCAACAAAATAACCTGGAAAATCAATATATAGAACTTGGCGGTCATTATCCCTATGTAGACTATATGTACTATTTTACAAATAATCCATGACAAGTCCAGGCACGGTACATCATGGACAGGGAGTAGGATCATCATGTGAATTTCCTTTAAAACTCTCTAAAGATAGGTTGCCAGGCAACGAAACATACGCCCACAGCAGCTAAATCGTCCGGGCAGTCAACAAGAGTTGTCGCATATTCTTACTTTTTTCGGTAATGAAACATTTATAATACTCTGAAATCTGATTAAGATTAACAACTCATAAAGTAATTATCAGAAAATCATTAGAATTTTTTTGGTTTTTATAAAGTTCTGCCCCATGTTAACGCTTAGTATACGAAACATTTAGAATCATGGATTTAGCTGTTCAGTTATCAAAATTCTGAAGTCAATTGGATAATAAGTTTTGCCTCTAGAGTGTTACAAAAGATTTTTCAAAGTGATCAGGGAAATAACTCTGGCAGCAATTATTGGAAGTCGCTGAAAATCAATAGGATTCTTCGTCTCATGACCTCAAACACTGTGTATAAATTTAAAGTCAATCGGATATTAACTTTCGACCTCTAGAGCATCCACAAGATTTTCTGAGGTGATCAAGGGCCATAACTCTGGCAATAATAATCGGAAATCGCTGAAAATCAATAGGCTTCTTTGTTTCATGACCTTAAACACCGTGTAAAAATTTAAGGTCAATCGGATATTAACTTTGGCCTCTAGAGCATCCACAACATTTTTCGATGTGATCAAGGGCCATAACTCTTGGCAGTAATTATCACAAATTGCTGAAAATCAATACACTTCTTCGTCTCTTGACCTTAAACACTGTGTATAAATTTAAAGTCAATATGATATTAACTTTAGCCTGTAAAGTCAATTGCTTGTGGATGCCGGACGAACGGACGGACAGGGGCGACAACAATATACGACCACTTTCAATGTTGGGGTATAAAAATGGTCCAAGTTTCGAATCTACATATTTCATATGCATTCTTGTTTTAGGAGGATTAGTTTAATACACTGCTCCTGTTATACAAAATTATATAACAATTAGTATAAGATTGCCTACTGTATTTTTACAATCTGAAGTGTTAACCTACCTGGCATGTCTTTGAACAGCCCAAAATATACTAACAGACAGGCACAATATATACAAGAGCACACCACGATATTCTGGTGGATTTTCACAGCAGCATTTTAAACTATGTAATGGAAGTCTGAAATAAGTAAATATTTTAGTTTACATGATGGCCACTGAATATTTCACTGGTCTAAAACTTATTGGTGAGAAATAGGACAATCTATGCACTTGGCAGGTGCCTTATTCTCAGGTTTGATTACTTTGATATAATACAAAATATTACAAAATTTCAATATTTCACGATATGAGATTTTGTAATACAGAATCCTTACAATATTTATCACAGTACATAATTTACATCAAAATAACACACTTTTTACTATTACTATTGTTTATTACACTATATTAACAATCTGATTAAAACACAGATCCAATTTCGTTTCGTTTTTTATAGTTCAAAATTTCGTTTTTACTTGTCTTTACTACTCTTGGATCTGGAGGACTTGTTATTTAACTCGTGTTCTGCCTGAAATGAGGGGTCAGCCAATCAAATGGTCTGTCGAATCGACCGTTTGACCTTTTCATGCGTGGAACTGTGGGTAGATATACTAACTAACTAACTAACTAACACCAGCGGATAGAAATCAAAACAAAACAAAAGTAGGTTTTAAAAAGCATGGCGATCGCTGATTGGTTAATCGAATGGCTGACGTTATCGGGTCAAATGTCCCGTGCTTGATACCTGACGTCATAGAACGTGAGCTCCCACTATAACTTGTTAGATCTACATGAGTGTAGGCCATCGAAAGTATAAAAAACGAAACGAAATATAGATCTATATTTTAATTAGATTGACTATATTAAATGCCATTGAAAGAATACAGGATTTAGCTGTAATACCCATTCTTTGGTATTAAACTTACTTGGAATCACAAGGTATAAGTTTCTTCCACAGAGGCTGAGCACAGAAATATAGGCCAACAGATCCAGCTAACGTAAACAAACCTATCATGGCGTATACTGTTAAAAGAAAACATTATAATTAGACCCATGGACGTAATTATAAATCTATTATGAAATTTGTAAAATATTTAGTTTTTAACTTTTTGACATACTTAATGATATAATAAGTAGGCCTAGAATCATGGACGGTATATACACAGTCCATGGATGGTTGAATGTAATAATATATATAACTTCTTTTCTTAAAAGTGAGAGGGGGACAGAGTTTAATTTAATTGCAACATTATTGGACAGATTTCAGATAAATACAGTTCTACCATCTGCTCGCCATTTTATCTTCAGAATACTTACCAAGATAATCATAGAAGAAATACAGAGATACCAGCATTCCACACAATAATATAACTAATATCAACAAAGTTACTGGTGACAAATCTACAGAATCATCATCCTTCTCATCATCAGACCCCAATTTACTTTTCGCTCTGTTTCAAAAAATTAAAAAAACAACTTCTGATATAAGATATAAAATTAACCGCATCGGGAGACAGTATGTTGAATTACATTGTATTACACATTTACATTTAATGGAATCAATGACAGAATAGTAACTTGGGAACCCCAACTTTATCGTTTTTGTTTCTATAAACATTATTTCGACTGATAAACTTTATTTAACCACTGATTTTAATTGGTCTTATGAGGATGTTTGTTATATTCTTGTAATAGAGGATATCAACCAAATCTTAGATTTTTTATTTTTCATTTGTGAGTTCCATATTCTGTTTTATCAGATCATTTTGTAAAAGACTGTATTTTAAGATAAAACAACAATTTAATAATTTTTTTTATAAGAACAGTTCATCGGTGATTGTCATCAAGTTACATATTCGGTATCAAGAAAGACACAAGAGTAAGAAGAAATCCAGCCATTATTTGTCAAGTTTGCGTTAAATCAGGCAAAATGACTTCAGATTCTGTATTATTTAAAGGTCCATTATGAGAAATTAGATAAAGAGCTGGCAGTTCTCGCTAAAATAGTTAAAAACCACATAACGTAAAGGGAATTTCCTGAAAATTTCTGTCAACTTTACCCATTTTGAACCAAGATTTTAGCGACTGAATTATAAACCTAGCCTTGATCATCATTACTAAAGTCGGTTCGATAAAATACATAGTCTCAATTATCCATTTTTTGATTCGATAATTAATGGACGTTAAGCCGCGTTCATCTCTTAATATTGTTTACATATGCGTGGATAAGGCCACTACATTGTATTTATAGGACAAAAGTAAATTTTGAAAGGAAACTAATGAAATATTATACCCTTCATGTTTAACAACACCAGACCAATATGCTCCAGCACCAACACACAGTACAGCAATAAGAAAGATACAAGCCATGTTAGGATCTAATTTAGGTGATTCAGGAGAATACATAGCTATATACACAGACTTTCCTAATTTCTGAAATAAATACCAATATTTAATTACTACTACTTGTATAAAACAATTTTGAATGAGGTTTACGGGTCCGGATGAAATTCAATTATTTAAAGCAAATCACGTTTATAAAGAAGTCCGAAGTATCAGAGTACCAATATCCCCTCTTATGTAACAGACTGTTAACATGATAATGTTAAAATCTAAACTTATTAAAAAGTTAGCCAATATAATGTAACATGTATTAAATAGCTGACAAACTATATATTTCAGATATAAATTACTACCAATCTCTAAATTCTGTTACCAAATCTCTTAAATCAATGTTAACAAATCTCTAAAATCATTGCATGCAAATCTCTAAAGTCATTGTTAACATACATGTATCACCAAAATCATGGTTGATAGCATTGTTAACATGTCTCCTCATCCTTGTTAATTTACATACCACTATTGACTGTGAATAAAATTTAAGATCATTTGAAGGGGGGGGGGGGAAAGATGAATAAAATTTGCTGTTTCTACCCCATCAAAGTGAGAGGAGGTTTGAAAGAACTCATTAAAAGGTTTTAAGAATGCTTGAAACTACACAATATCTTTATACATGTACATTGTAGTAAAAGCTATACACTGAATAAAAATTAGTTACTTACCCTAACAGTCTGATAATCTTTCCACATAATAAATGCCATGGTGATGTTTATCTTACTGTAGTCCTCATCTGTCCGTGCTCCTGGTACAGTCTGTTTCAAAATAGTTTCCAGAATTAATTATATATATACCTAAAATATCAGTGTTTGTCTGATGACTTGGGTTGATTTGGTGGCACCATATTTGTTTTGCGAGTTAGTAAATTCAACCATATACAGTTTAAAGTTCCAATAGCATTTTTTTATGTTATATTTTTAAAATGTATTAAAATAAAGCCCTAAAATAGATTGTACCTATAAACAGTCCTACCTTGTTAAAGAATAATCCTATTAATCCTATAATTCACTATTGCCAGTTGAGAAATTGGCAAAAATATCATTTTCAACTTCAAATTCAAACGTTTGAAGATGGCCGTCCATGGAGAGGAATGGGAAAACAAGGGAGGTAATTGAGTAACTATTTTCTCAATCAGCCTGTGTCAGCCTTTTTAATGTCCCCAAAATTTTGCCCATGATCGTATAATAGTGAGTTGACAACCTTTTGAGCAAAAGACATAGAAATAATTATGTTTTGACTTTCTTAGAAAATATGAAATTGGAACTTTAACCCATCACTAATCAAAATAACAAATCTGATCTAGCCCAATTATGTTGATTTGTCTTGTGAGACAGCAGTCTGTCATTGGTTATAAATTCTGAGTCTGAGGATAAAGCTGGTGCCTTGTGTTCAAAACTTAACAGTTAAAGTCGAACAAACTATTCTATGCTCTACGAGAATTTAATAGTATATACACATAGCATGCCATGTCATAATACATAGATCAGCCTCATGATGGAGTTTATTTGCAAGTAATGTGTTATAACTCCAGTAGGACTAGTCGACTATTTCACAATGACATTGACATATGTTTGAACAAATTCAACTATTTGGAATTAAAGTATCAACACATGTCATATATATTCAGCGATAAGGCAGCAAACATATAATTCTTCAAATTAAAACTTACAAATCCAGTTCCATTTTCATATCCGACAAACAATGCACCAGAACCCAGACTGTCTTGGACATATTCAGCCTTTTCAGCAAACGTACAGTTTCCTCGAAGCACGGCTACTATTTTATTTTCAACAGTATTTTTACCATAAACATTTGAACAGCCATATGAATCGGAAAAATCTGCTAAAAGATGTGTTTTCTGAAATGTTAAATAATCACCTGATTTACAAAAACAATTCCATTGTCTGATCACTAAAACCCAATCATTGATACATTAAAGCAGCATTATATAATAGTTCAAGAAAAGGTAATGTAAAGTGAATATGTTGAAAATTATTTCAGTCAAATTACTCTGGAGCCCAGGAAACCTTATCTCAATAACACTGTTGCCTTGATTGTCATTGTTATTGTCTCAATTATCAATTTTACGGTTAATCAACAGCCGTTAACCCACAGATTGGATTCAAATCTATTTAAAATCAGACCCATCAGTTGATTATGGGCCTGTCATGTTAACAAATATCTAATTAATATTTCATATAACATTAAAGGCCTAAAGAAAGACCTGCAATAGGCGAATCTAGTCTTTGTATAACCCATGATGATTGTTAATACTTATCTAACAAACTGCTCTTGACTAGTGTTATGTAATAACGAATGAATCCCTCTTAAAGATTATATCAAAGAAAGGAATGGTGTTTAATATCTCAAAAAAAAAATACTACAGTCATTTTAAGACTAACATGTACTAATTTTAATTTTTCTATTATTGCATTTTCAAAGAAAGGAAATAATTTTGTCCCAGCTGAGATTTGGCCTTCCTTCTACACCCTCTGTCATATTTCTGATCTTTTAAGTGCAGTGCCATTATAGGCTAGTCAAATGACGGCTGGATGATGTCGTATGTGGAGCAAATTGCAACAAAAGGTTTTTTGATTTCTATTGACTCCAGTCCCGTTACCTCCAGTTGTTTGGTGCCTGGACAAGTGTCCCAGCTGCCTCCAGCAAGAAACCCTGTCCAGTTTTGATTTTCAACCATATTTTGTTCGATTTGGCGCATGAAGGAGGTGAATTTGTTGGTTCTTTGTTTTGGTATGAAAATTATATTACAACTGTTGATATTTGATTCATCCCATTGCTTCTTTTTTTTCATTGTCTTTATGTAGCTCCCTGCTAAGTAGAGTGCTTTTCAATAATTCATTTACTTAGTATTTTCATGTGGCCCATCATTATTACTTTTATTAGGCTTACTAAGTAACCTATATATATTATGAAGGCCTAACAATTTGTTTGGAAAAATAGTGAGGCTTAGAGTAATTATTGTGTGCCTAAAAAGAGTATTACTACAAAGCCAAACAGCTATAGACATGTGTTGTTCCACGACTGAACTCATTTAATTTATACTGAGAACAGAACTATATATACTATTCCTGTAAACCATTGTAAAGTATTAAGGGATACAAGAAAAACAAATGTGGATTAACCTTAGCTGTGGGCCAAAAAACACAGACAAGACATCTATATACCCTAGAGCAGAATTCAGGATGGAGTAAACATTCACAAAGAACTGGTTTGAGTGCATGTAATAGCATTATTAATGTAGTTCCTTTATCTAATAATAACCAGTTTCAATACTAACGTCTATTTGTGGTGTGTTTAAAGATGCATTATGCTAGACCTAAATCAGCTTATTACAGGTATTTTTTCTGGCTTCAAGTTATATAAATTATTATTTTGTCGTTTTATTAATATGGTAAGCCCATAATCAACTCTCTAGACCATCAGATTGCTTAGATATTGAATGGATTAAAACACAAAGTCATTCAATGATATATATTTAAAATGGATAATCTAGACTTGGTTTATAATCATAGCAATAGCACTTGAAAATCAAGACTATCATGTAGAAACTTCAACATTCATAACTTTGCTCAGAGTCAGAATAAAGTAATTTGTTTGAAAATTTCAATATATATTTATATTTTTCATTATCTATTTTCGAACTACTATAGCTAAATCAAACACACATTCATAGTTGTCATTGTTTAAAATCATACATAATTCATACGTACCGAAAATTCTGCTTCTGTGGGCAATGAATGATATAGAGGATTATATGCTATACATATTGTAGCCTCTGCTGAATTATTGGTCCCTGATCTAGCATGAAGAATACCCGCTTCTCCTACACTCTACAAAACAGATCATACCTCTAATATTAATTGACTAATAGAAGAAGTATCAAAATAAATTATAAATAAAATATTTATGAGCAAATCCAAATCATTACTTTGTTTACCTCAGACACATAAACATGGCAGTGTCAAATCAATAGAAACTAATGTAAACTTCAAATGACTATGGTATAACTTATTAAGCTAAACTGTCCTACATGTACCTGGGATAGTTTTCAGACAATTATGTTTTGGTATTCGAGAAGTTTTAATTTTGTGTTGTCATTTGTATGGCTCCCTGGTTCTCGACTGATCAATAAGAAACCGGGGTCTTAGAATGTTTTCTTCGAGATTTACCTGGGGGTATCTAGTTTCGGAACTCCTAATAAATTAAGACACATTTAGAACCATGGCAGATTTAATTTGTGCGCACATGTTCTTGTTAATTGTCGTTTATGCTCGGTTCTGTATTTATTTAAATGCCTTAAGCCTAACTTTCCAAGGAGGTTGGTTGGATTGGAGTAGCTTTTTAAAAATGTGTTACCTGACACATTAAAAACACTATTAAAATGTGCCTCGCTCCGCTGCACAGTACTCAGAATTTGCATTTATGCCCATGTATGCTTAACCAAGTATCCTACTATGTAGAGGTTAAATCAATAATACTATAATAGAAAAAACGCCTACCGATATTATATAAAATAGGTCTTAAATAACTAGTTTAAAATGATTGTTCACAAATTAATACCGGTAGTTCATAGTCGAAATGTCAATTTAGTTTCTAACCCAAAGTAGTTCAGTACAAGTTATAAAATAATCAAGTATGTCTTTAGACACAGTTCTAGTGTTGACAATTGAAATAGAATCATGTATGACATTTTCAACATGATCAGTCATGTTATTTTTAACCATAACACGATAAAACCATCACGAAAAGATGATGTATTATTGGATGAAATTTGACAACTGACATGAAATGTACAATAGGTCACATCATGCTCATTGTTTTTTGCTTTATAACATCTGAAGACGTTAGTATTGTGATATTAACATACTATGTTATGTAGGGGCAGAGGATAGGTTACGTATGCATACATTGTCATGTACGATAAATAAAGTTGATTATATAGCTAGGGTTGCAAAGGGTGGGAAACTTTCCAGGAATTTTCAGTGTTGGGAATTTTCAAATCTATTTTTAGAAGTGAAAAATACTAAATTTATAATTATTTACTGGAATTTCATTTTTCTTTTTTACTTTCATCTATATAAACTATTAAAACTTATTTAACCATGTTAGTTGTGTTCCAAATAGAAAAACTAAAGAGATAAATTTATGTAAATTCTGCTCTCAAAGGTATAGAAAAAAATATAAGATCTAATTTGAAACTCTTCCAGCACAGAAATTTCAGATATTCATGAGGATTTATCTGAACATGAAATCTCCCTTTTATCCACCGATGATGATGTAGATAATGATTTTGAAGATAATGATGAAATGGCAGAGTTACCTAACTTTGAGTATTAATTATAGGGCGTACTCGATTGAACGTTCCGGAATTAAATTCTCTCAGTTCCAAAAATAGTGTCAATCGAGTGAAAAGGAGAATTTCGGAGTACAACGCATGTGCCGACTGCACAAAAAATATCTCAGCCAATCATGGCAGCTGAAACATATTTGTTACTTAAAATACGTCACGATTCCACTCACACCACCTCAGCTGTCGGGACTGACAGAACTGTGACAGGACTCAATTCCGTGTCACTCGATTGCAATTCTGTCAATTCGGGACGTTCTGGACTGTGAATCGAGCATCCCCATAGAGTGTGTAACCTGTGTATGAACGATTTAACAGAACTATCTCATTATTAGTTAATAGATTTTAGTATATATCATAATATGTTTTGTATCTTTTAGTTATTAAAATATTTCTGTCACTTGCAACTCATTAATAGCGACACAGGTTTCAATTTATGTCACCAAATTGAAAATTCCCAAAATTCCTGGAAAATTTACGCTGTTTGAAAATTACTGGGAATTTTGCAACCCTATATATATAGCACATTCATTCTGTATGTGGTGTACACTGTCCTGGTAAATTATGTTCATCGTATTTCTGATCATTTATATATAAAAATGAAATGAAATGGGTTTAACGTTTTACTGTGTTCTGCTAATGAAAAAGGCATACGGCATACAATGGGCAGCAATTTATGACCTACTCTTATATCGAATTCCAACTGCCAAGGGATCTTTTACATGCATGCCGATGTGTATACAGGACCTCTGTTTTTTGTCCCATCCAAACAACTGGACAGCTGCCCTGGGAAATGAAATGGGGTTTAACATCCTACTGTTCTGCTCGGAACTAGGCTAATGAAGACAGGCATATATACGCCATACAGTGTGCTATGACTATGAGGGAAATTTTGCCCAGACAGCGGCACTACGGCCTACTCTTATATCGAATTCCAACTGTCAAGGGATCTTTTCTTTTACATGCACGCCAATGTGTACACGGGATCTCGGTTTTTTGTCGCATCCAAACTAGACTGTAGACAGATGTCCTCACTCCTAGAGCTGCCATGGGCTTTGACAATTAGTTAGTTTACTCTTCCGGACACCTGTTACCACTGTTTGTCGTATATTTTGTACACGGTAAACAGTCCATTTGGTATTTACGCTTTCCTCGACCGAATTTTGACAGTAGGCCTATAATATTAATAATAATGGTTTGGATTGTTTGTACCGATACTTGGTTTTATTATTAGCATTATCCCACAAACTGACACAATATATATTGAATACGAGGATGGTGAATTCTAGTTAATGAATCACTTTTTATTTATGAGAAAATTTATAGTTAAAACGTGATTGGCCTATATAGCCATTTGACAGACAGTAGTCTTGTACATCACATTTACAACTGTATAGAGAGCAACAGGCCAGTCATATATTCCTATATATCACTGTGTGACTATATCAACATTATAACATTAGCTTTACAGAGAATTCTGCCCTTAAAGTAAACTTGTGGGACCTTTCAAGCGTTCAATATACTTTAACCTTTCTTATATATATACAGATACGGTGTACTTACCGCTTGAAAGTGTCGAAAACACAGAAATAATAGGGTTGTTAATAAATGCAGCCCCATGTCAACTGAAATGTCACTGGCGGAAATGTGGGAGAATACTCTATTCTGTACTCGAAAATATGATTTGATTTTAGCCACCAGCGCAGAATGATTGACACCTGTCAGCCTTCATCAAGGGAAATAATTTGATCAACTGGAGGCAGACCACATTGACCACGAATGAATTCTCTCTCCCCCCACCACCCAATCTAATTAAAATATAGATCTATATTTCGTTTCCTTTTTTATACTTTCGAAGATAAGTAAAAACGAAATTTTGAACTATAAAAACGAAACGAAATTGGATCTGTGTTTTAATCAGATTGTCCCCCCAAACCCGCACACAAAGCCCAGCTTAACCGGAGCGGGGCCCTGGGCCTGGCTAGAATCGTGGGGCTCCTAACGCGACGAAACTTTTTTTCATACCCCATTGAATGACACAACGCACGCTTAACACACAATTACACGGTCTGTAACACAAGAAAAATTACATAATGTGAGTTCCGAATGGCACACCTGCGCGGAAATGACATCACGGCGGGAAAATGTTATAACAAACGAAATCGCCGCTGGAAGCCTAGACCGATCATCGAGTTGGACTTCACAGAGAAGGTTGACGGATATCCCAGTCTCCGACCTCGCGTCGCAGATCTATTACCGTGATACGTTCGTTTGGAATTTGAATTGTTTCTCTTTTTGCCATGAACGACGGGGTGCCCAAAATCGCGAGGCCGATGCCTAAACTAGGGTATGCACACACAATCTGACGGATTTCAATAATGATGGATTCTTGAGAAATAAAACAAAAACAACAAACCCATAACACAGTAAACTGAATCAAAATGATGCTTAAAAAAATTACGGAACATAAAACAAAGCAACTAGTGCTTACTTAAAACATTCAATGTTTTAACGTTTACTAAAAACATGGACATGCTAACCGTTGTATACAGAGCCAGTTAAAGCCCGTTTAAATTAAAGCGGGAATTTCATATTTTCAAAGAAAGTCGAAACATAATTATTTCTATGTCTTTCGCTCAAAAGGTTGTCAACTCACTTTTATACGATTGGTCATTATTTTAGAGGCATAAATATCATTTACACAGGAAATAATAACACAATTACCTCCCTTGTTTTTCCATTCACCCCCATGTATTAGCTATCTTCAAACGTTAGAATTTAAAGTTGAAAATGATATTTTTGCCAATTTCTCAACTGAATTATAGGATTAATTGGATTTTTCTTTAACCAGGTAGGACTGTTTATAGATACAATCTATTTTAGGGCTTTATTTTAATACATTTGAAAAATATAACTTAAAAATATGAAATTGTAACTTTAACGATTGAAATTTGTTTTGGTTTTTTTTTGGGGGGGGGGGGTAAATAAAAAAATAGAGACATGTACACCATTTTTTACTAAATGGAAGATTATTACATAAAACAATGGGGATCACGTGGCTAAGTGGGTAAGACGCTGACTCGCTAGCCTGTGTCGGGTGTTCGATCCCTGCATTGGCAGAGAAAGTTCATCTCGATTTTCCGGTGTGGTTTCCCCTTGTCAGTGATGCTGAGTGGAGGGCCTGACAAGGACAGTTGTCTAGTCGTTCGGATGGGACGAAAAACCGAGGTCCCGTGTACACCTTGACACGCACGTAAAAGATCCCTTGGCAGTTGGAATTCGATATAAGAGTAGGCCGTAGCGCCACTGCCTGGTCAAAATTTCCCTCATAGCACACTGTATGGCGTATGCCCGTCTCCCCTTAGCTTAGGTGCAGAAGAGTTGGACGTTAAACCCCATTTCATTTCATTTCCATAAAACAAGCACTTGAAAACTAAATGAGCGTTCATTGTCTTCAAGGTCGTTTGAGAAAGATCCCCGAGATTTTCATGCGTGGTCTCCTTAATCCATGTTTACGGCGCAATCAACGTTTATACTTGCCATAAAGCATTGTCGCTATGTTCTTATTAGTGATCCAGAGTAATATTGTACTTCATATAATTTGCCGCAAACTAGAGAAAATAATAATGTGGATTCTATCAGACATAATTATCTTCTGAGTAAACCACATAAAAATAGCGACAGTATATATTTCTACCCCCTTCCGCCACTCATATTATAGAAAAAACTGTAAATATGGCCCCTTGCCTCCATATCGATCTATTTACGGGGTTTGGTGATTCACGGATTGGTAACGGCGGTGTGTTATTTTTGCCAAATTGCCAGAACATCTAATTGCTAAGAAATGCGTCTTTTTAATGCATGGAGATCGAAGGCTTATTGATCATGTCAAGGCGTGGTTATGCTTCTTAATTCCCGCCTACAAATACGTTAGAATATCTCCTCTTCAAGCTACTCGTAGCTCCTCCCCTTTTGGGTATTTTGAAGGATGGAATATAGCACCCACCGGAAAAAGGATATGGCTAAAAAAGGCCGTGGAGGATCGGTGCACTCGCTTGCCAGTCACTACTTACAGTCTTCAACACGTGCAATTACATCACGCAGCGTCAGTCATTGGTTCAATGGCGCGTGCATTGTTTACATAAGACGTAACTGGTTAGCGGAGAATGGTGCCTTTTACTTTTAGTTACTTTTACTCATTTTAATACACATTTAGACTAAATAGGAAATAATTTTTACCTACAAATACTTCTAACGTCTTTATTTATTTTTTTCTAATATAAAAAAAGGTTTTAGTTTTAGGATTTAATTTGTCGGTGGAAAAAAGTTAATATATGGACCCATTAAGTCGCATCGATGTCATTTTTTAGAATTTAATTTGTCGGAAGTAAAAAGTTAATATATAGGAGTTATTATAAGTCGCATCGATGTCATGCTATCAGTGACTGTATGGCCTACCGGGAATCCTCGTAATTTTTAAGCCCTGTCGGTATTTGGCCCATTGGCCCATGAGCTTAAATTTAAAATATATTTTAGAGTGGCCTGCCTTTTAAATTTTCAAACCACATGTGTTGACATTGATGGAGTCAAGTCGAATTGGTGTACATTTTTACTGTTAGTGCCGTTAGAGAGTTTCAGATCTTTTGAACTCATTGGACTCCAACAGGTGATATCTTAGACACTAAATGTGACAATTAAAATGTATGTCTTTTTCCACTTTCGAATTTAAGTTCTGTGAAAAATGACATGACAATGAGGACAAGCCTAGTTTTGTTTCATTGAACACCCTATAATTACATCACTTAAGTTACTTTATTTGTTTAAAATCTCAGATAAAATCATAAAATAGAATATGCAGTTTCATTAAATAATGTAGCTAGATTACGATCTCAACATGAACATAGTTAGCAACAGACAAGAATTGAACTAATAGAGTGGGGGCTCACGATCCACGGGTTAACCTAGCTGAAAAGTGTACCAATTTTCTCCTATATGGTGTCAATGCATGTATATCTAGTATCATCAGAATGTAAGTCTGCCGTTTTTCTGGTGGTGGGTGTAGTATTCAACGCCCAAAATGTCACCCCCACCCCCGCCCCAACTAGTCTAGATTAGCTCAAAAGTGTACCACATGAAAACCATAAAGCAGTGTACCGTACATCTTTAGGTATTACAAAAACACTCTGACAGACATTTGTAGTGGTGGGGTACCCCTGATAGAGCTATGTAATTGTCAGACATTTGTTGTAATGGAGTGTCCTTGACAAGAGTTATCTAATTTCTAGACCACAGCTAGGCTAGATTGGCTGGAATCTGTACCACCTAAAACCGCTTTGGAGTTGTTCAGAACCACCACCGGAATCATTAATGACCACTGCCAGACAGTTTGTGCGGTGTGTTACCTCTAACAGACACGCCCAAATGTCACGCCCCAACTAGTCTGTCAGAGTGATTTTGTAATACCTGTAGGTGTGCGGTACACTGCTGTGCGATTTTCATGTGGTACACTCTCGAGCTTATCTAGCTTAGTTGAGGAGGGGGGGTATTGCATTTTGGGCGTGGAATACCACACCCACCACCAGAAACCCGACAGACTTACATTCTGATGATACCAGATCTGTGGTTCTCAACCCTTTTTTACCAACCGTACACCTTGGAACACATGTAAAAATAGAGGCACACCTGACTAAATATATATGAAGACACAACAAGTCATAGACGACATTCAACCATGGACACAAACTGGAATGACCCAAACTAAACTAAAAGTAAATAAAGAAAAACACAGTTTCGAACTTAATTTATTGAACTGTTTTCAAATTTCATCAGTCAAATAACTGGCTTCTTTAGAGAGAAATTTTCTTAGTGTGCGACACCCAGTTGTGAACTACTGTAACAGACATACATGCATTGATACCAAATAGGTTGACCCCCTGGGCTCCTGGTCTATAACTACGAGCAAAGAAAAACAACGGGAAGACAACAAATGAAGCGAATAAAACGCACGAAATCATTTTTATCATGATATTATCGATACGACTGACATCTGTTTTGCAATTCCCGAGCCATTGCAAATATTTTCGGACAGGTCTTTGTGATTCTGGCTGCTGTCTTCTGTATTTTCTGTGAATTGCAGAGACTGGTTTAATTAATGACAGAAAGAAAAACTGCTGCAATAGTCTATTCTATCGACAGGACTAATGGCTGAACTAGAGATTTGATCGATGATGCATACGTACGCAATTTAGCGCGATTGGTTCTTAGTAACGCTGGATCCAGAAGGGATGGACAGCCCCCCCCCCACCACGTACACCCTGGTTGGAAATCGTTCGTTATCAACCATTTCCGGTTTCTTTTGATTTTGTATTTATGTTGCCTACCAACCCAGAAAAGCTCTGTGTAAAGAGTTATTTTATTGCACGCCAACGTGTACATGGAGCGACTAGAGACTCTTCCTAATTGCCAGGAATAGTGCCTTTCAACCCCGACTAAGCATACTCACACTGGAAATTGTCGATGTTCCGTGACCACCGGGACCACCAGGTTATCTAGCCAGCGCCTTATTCCCTGAGTCACCACGGTTCCCAGATAATAAGTTTATAAAATTTATATATTTGTCTATCGAACTGGTCCGGTTGTAGGGGGTCAACTGAAACCATCCTGTGCAACCTTGCCTCTATGTTAATGAACAAAATTTAAAAACAATATGCCATCGTTAAAAATAGTTGAAATTATAGGATTGCCTGGCAGTGAGGAGACGAAAAACAGAGGCCCCCGGTTTGGCAGTTCGAATTAGAAATAAGAGTGGGCCGATGTCGGGCAAGCGAATCACTGAAATAAAATTAAACCATATGTTAGTCCCGAAATGACCTAGTTTGTGTCGAGTGGGCGTTAAACCCCATCTCTCTCTCTCTCTCTCTCTCTCTCTCTCTCTCTCTCTCTCTCTCTCTCTCTCTCTCTCTCTCTCTTTCAATCCATTTCTCAACAGTTGCTTTAATCTACGGATCTATAATTTCAGAGAGCAAATTAACACAAAAAGCAATACAATCAACAACTATACATTTTACCTAAATCTGCGTTTTCAGTAACAGAAGTACCTGTATCTTTATTTACATGCCAATAATACAAGTTCATTTCTACATTTCAAAGTTGTTTTTTTGACCTGAGCGTAAAACAATTTCACTAAAGGGACATAACTGTGAGACGACCAAAGGACACGGGAGTTGCATCACAGTCCTTTTATTGAATCAATTTCGTCGGTTTATATCCTTTATTTTAATAATCCTGGGGCACAATAATTATTTGGAGTACACAAAGAAGCATAATTTGTTTTACCGCTGCAAGATCAATAGAATCGGTGGTCAAGGGAGGGAGGAATAGTCGGTCTTAATCCATGGTTACGGCGCAGACAACTTTCTTACCAATCTGATTAGGTCAAAATTTCATTTTACTTGTCTCCGTAACTCTAGGAACGGGAAGAATTGTTATATAACAAGCGTTCAAGTGGACGTGACGAATTAGCCAATAAAAAATGGTCTGTTACGGCCAGTTCTTGGTAGAGACGTCAATGCTGATTGATTAATCAATGTCTGATGTCATAGGGTCAAAAGTCACTCGTATGACCCGTGGCGTGAACCTCCACTACAACTGGTCAGATTCTTATGTACTGTAGACCATCGAAAGTGTAAAAAAACGAAACGAAATAATAGATCTGGCCACATGTTCACAAAGTATTCTCAGACTTAAGTTGATAATTTACTCAACTTCCAATCACTGTTAATAAGAAATATCTTTGATTCAGAAACACATAACTTTGCACATAGTTTCTTATTAGGGTATTCGATACATTAAAACAACAAAAGTTTTATAAAGGGTTATATTTTAGTTACAATAAGGAAAACAATTTTGAGTTAATTCTTGACTTAAGTCTGAGAATGCATTGTGAACTCGGGGCCTGTACTGTGTGTGAAATAGCTTTATTTAACGTCCGCTTCCACCGAGGTGATATCGCAGACAATAACATGTTATTTGTACATGGTGAGAATATTTACAAAGTAGATAATTGAATATATTTATATATATATATATATGTACAGAAACATTGACTAACTGGTGCAAAAGTAAAAAAGTGCTATTTGAGACGATCACAGACATAGACAGACGAGCACAGTGCAAGACATACATGAACATGGACGAACATATAGACAAAATAGACAATTACGAACAGACAGGAACATTTAAATACAGAGACATAATATGTACATATATATATTTTGGTCATTTTGTCGGTCTGGTCGTTCTGTCCGGTAGAATGGCAGGGCGGTGCAACTCTTCCTTGGGGCTTGTCGGTGAGTGATAGGCCTGATCCATTCTTCCTTTGCTTTTGTTGTCCGGTATGGTGGTTCTGTTTCATCTTCATTTATTGTGTTCATTCCTTTTGTTTGTTGGTTCTCTGAAGGAGGGGCCTGTACTTTAATCAGATTGCTGTTATACTTGCCAGAAAGTATTGTCGCTGGCGGCTACATAATTTTATTAGTCCGTATGCAGACTATGTTCTTATTAGTGATCCAATGTAATATTTTACTCCATATAATTTGCCGCGAACTAGAGCAAATAATGATGTGGGTTCTATGAGACGTAATTATCTTCTGAATAAACCATTAATCGCTGCACATTCACTACTTGAAAATAGCGACATTATATCATTCTAACCCTATCCCCTTCTGTTCTCCGTATGTATCACGTTATTGAGTACGACCCCTCCCTCCATATCGACTCCATATTTACTGGGTTTGATGATTCACGGATTGGTAACTGCGGTGGGATTCTTTTGCCAAATTGCCAAAACATCCAACTTCTAAAACCAGCGGTTGCCAGGCAAGATTTTGCAAGAGATAGAAAGAAAACATGCAAAAACAAAAGCGATTGTTCGTACAATCAGGGGCCATAATCCAGAAAGTTATGGTCTGAAATGCTCAAAAAGCAAAAGGAACCAAGATCTTTGGGACATAAACATACTTTAAATTTCATCAAAATTGTGAGTCCTAGAGTGTCCACAAGTTAAAAACGTGAATTTTCGTACAATCAGAGGCCATAATCCATGAAGTTATGGTTCGATACATGCCAATATCAACAGGAACCGAAATCGTTTGGCCTATATTTAAAGTGGTAATTTCATATTTTCAAAGAAAGTCAAAACAAAATTATTTCTATGTCTTTTGCTCAAAAGGTTGTCAACTCACTATAATACGATCATGGACATTATCTCCCGGGCATAACAATCATTGTCACAGGAAATAATAACACAATTACCTCCTTTGTTTTTCCATTCCCCCCATGCAATAGCTATCTTCAAACGTTTGAATTTGAAGTTGAAAATGACATTTTTGCTAATTTTTCAACTGGCAAGAGTGAATTATAGGATAAATAGGATTTTTCTTTAACAAGGTAGGACTATTTATAGATACAATCTATTTTAAGGCTTTATTTTAATACATTTTAGAATTATAACTTAAAATATGAAATTTAAATTTTCGGACAAAAGATACATCATGATGTAAAAAGAGTTAGCACCAACCCTAACCCTAGCCCTAATGCTTACCCTGAAAATTATTTATTTACATCTGTACGACCTCGATGAGGATTCGCTGAACCGTCCGTTTTTCCGGGAACAAACATCAGAAATTGCGACCATCTACCACAATTGTAAAACGAATTTGTTCGCGGTTTACGATTTTGGGAAAATTACCTTAACCCCCGAACTGAGATTGGACCCCTACGCCTATGGTACGTGTCTATCTAACGTCTAACGGAGCCATAGGCTACTATTGGTTTTGTTCCTCAAACGAAGAACAAAACGAAGAACAGAATCGAATGGACGAAACCCGGGATATATTCAACGATGATAATACTGAATATGGTTGCAAAAGTTAACGGAAAGAACATATATTTTTATAAATAGTGTTTAATCAATTATACAAGTCACTATTATCAATAAAACTAGGGGTACGACACCAGCCGCTATTTCACTATTACATAAACACGTCTAAAATTAAAACCGTCCCACTATATTTTCAATGCAAGTCTAGTCTCTAGAGTGCCTTACATGGTTCGTCACCATAACGTTAATTGCGAACATTCTTAAACGGATCTGGTCTCATTTCTAGAATCATGACGGTAGAAATTACAGTTGTTAATAAAAACAAAATAAATAGAAGACGATCTAAAACATAAGCTATGTCTCGCCATTCGCGTAATATTTCATCGTCTTTCATTTCATCAACTTGTTTTTTCTGTATCAGATTCAGTAATTGCTTCACTAATGTGCTATATGTGTTGTGGTTGTTGATGCAATCGGAACACGGCCCTGCGCTGCCATTATCCTGTCTATGTGGGTTATCGCCCCTATAGTCTATCGACGTGGTATCGATGACTTCAATGTCAATTTTCCGCGGATCTAATTTTATGACTTCCAGCTCTTCGGTGGCAACTTTTCCTTTTCTCGAGACTAAACAGTCTTTACTACTTTGTCTTTTCTTCATTTCCTTTGGTCGCTGTTTGATACACAACACGGGCGACAGAATGCGAAACACGAAGATTTTCAGCCACTTGGGAACGCGATGCGGTTTTCCTCTCTGGTGATGAATTCCCAAAATAAAAACCGAAGATAAAACAGATAAACAACTTGTTGTCAAGACAACCATGAGGTAGATACCTGAAATATAATAAAAGACAGTTTATTGTTTTTGTAAATTTCATATGTTCGCCATTGTCCGATGACCGTTTTCTTGGAATTACATGAGAGACACACAAGGATTGGAGTTTAAACGTCCGCTCCATAGTTAATATGCTTATTTTACCGGGTCTATACCCGCGCAATATAATTGAAATGAAATGGGGTTTAATGTCGATATAATAGTCATGAAACTAAGTGTGTTTTAAGATTAAAAGTGTCGATGCGTTGGAAGACCTTACACGGAAGTGTATTAGAAACTCTTGCAATTGCCAAAGAAGCGTTTTTATTCCCCACCAATTTGTAAACGGTACCTCATTTTTTGTCGTACTATACCACAGCCTCTAAACATGGATGTCAGCACTGACAACTGCAAATTCTGAAAGGGTTTGAATAGAAAGATGTTTCTTGTTAGTGATATTGATTTCAACACCATTAAAATGTTTCCATGTTTAGAATTCGTAGACACAACATTGATCCTCAATTACTGTGTTATCTAATATTTGGTGTCCCAAAAGATCTTTTCAGACACCTCAAAACAATTACAAAGGTTATCATTAGTATATCTACACAATTACAGTTAGCTAATTGATATGTATAGACTCACTGATTTCATTTGTTTCATATCAGATTCATCTATAAGAACCCATCTTTAGACCTAGCAATTATATTACACGGTTCGTACGGTCCGTTTATCAATTCGGTAATGGGTTATTTGAATGCTGTAATGAAGTGTTCAAAACTATCATGATACAGAATATTTCAAATAATAAATATGTTATGGTGCTTTCGCTATTTTTAACACCATAACAGTTAATCCAGATTGAGTATGTTTTCAAACAATTATATTCACTGACGATAAAAGGTGTTTTTTTGAACAGATACATATTCTATTAACACAAGGATACAATCTCGCTTTTAAATATCAGTTTGTGTAAATTTAGAATTCATAATAGAATATCTATAATACGTGCTGATTTTAAATATCATCCGCTTTTAACTGAATAACGTCGATTATTGTCCAGAATTCTCTCCGAACTTCTTGTGTAAAGCTCTGTAAACAATCCACTCCACTGCCATGAAACAAAACGCCGTTTATTTAAAATTTAAAAAAAACCCTTCAAGATATTGTTGTAGTGAAGAAAATTTGAACAATAAAACAACGAAAGCGAAATATGACCTGTTTTTTTTAAAAGATACATTAGTTAAGAGTTTAATAAAGAGTTGTCATTCTTGCTATAATAATTCAAAAATAAATAAAAGTTGAAAATTTCATTCAAATTATTTCATTCTGAACCAAATAATCACTGTTTGTGGTAACCAGGCCACTGGTATATTCGCGACTTAGCCTCGCTTTCTATTTTTAAACTAAATTTTTAAATGATGAACCGTTCTAATCTAGTTAAAATCTCGAGAATCTGATGCCATCGAGAGTTGATTATGATCTTATTTTGTTAATAAATGTCTAATTAATAGTTTATATAACATTTCAAGCCTACATTGTCTACAGCATATAGCTTCCAATTAGCCCGTCTTCTATTAGCCCAGGTTAGGTGCAAAAGAGTAGGACGTTAAACCCCTTTTCATTTCATTTCATTGCTTCCAATTAAAATTATATTCTGAAACAAATATAACCTAACCCACAGAGGGTAGTGATTATGTCTTAAGTCACTGTAACATTTTTTAAAAGACCACTTACTTATGACGGAAATAGATTCGGATGTCTGTGGCATTTTATCGGCTACCATCAACATAAACACAGTAATAGTCAACAATACAGACAGACCCAGAGTTATTTTTTCTCCACTTTCAGGCGGTAATAAAAATCCAGCTAAACACAGAAAGGACAAAATGATACATGGAATGATGATATTCATAAAGTAATATTTAATACGTCGACGTAAGTAGATATAAAACGTAACGTCGGGGAACGGTTCGTTACAACAGTTATAAACCACTACGTTTCGCTCCACCGTTATTCCCAACAGTTCCCATTCTCCGTTATCAACAAAGTTCGATAGATCCATGGTACTGGAGCGGTTCCAAACATCAACCTGCCAACCATTGTAAGCCCAAGAACCAAGTTTTAATTTACAGATCTGGTTATCAAAAGGGAAAAAGGTGATATCGATCTTACAGGAACTTCTAAAACGAATGACAGGGCCCCAGAATACACGACTGTTGTTGTACACCATGGCTAAACTCTGCATATATCCTGATGTATAGTCGTCAACACTGCAAAAATAAAGAACAAAAATTGGTCACCATTGCCAGACAAAAGCGTTATGGATAGCGCCCCATCATATACTCCACATAAGTGTGATATATTAAGAAAGTTTGTATCAGGGCAAACGAACTAGGTACCCATTGGCGTGTGAGCGCCCTTAAAACCGACTAACTGACCACTGTGTGATCATAATCAAGTGTATTATTTTATAATTGAAAGATTGTCATATTTTGTTTGGGGTGGGGGCGCCATTTCTCGGGGAGTCTTATTTTTCTGGGGATGCAATGTACTCCTTGCCCCCCCCCCCCTAGGTACGACCCTGATAAGGATTGATAGGTAGCATGCCCAGATCAAGGATGCTGGCCTCCTTGAAAATATAACGAATGAACTAACGTTATGAAATTTACTTTGTCAACTTTGAAGTTTAAAGGGTTAATATTTACAGTTGTCTGCTTGATCAGTTATGTAGAATTTTGGATTGAGGTATACTGGTTGCTATTCTGAGTGCGTTAGATGTGTGTCACAAACTTTATTGACGAATTGATCTTTCCACTGGAAGATATTACGGCGATGTTGACCAATGAAAGCTACTAGCCAAAAGTCACGATCACTTTTAATTGAAGTCTGAGGTTGACCATACCTGTTATATAAAACAATATCTGGTAACCAGATCATGTCACATGGTATTCTAATAGATGTTATATTCTCAAAATCTGTAGCATTCCATACCAATCTTTCATCATACCATTCCTGTTAAATACAAATGACAATCTGATAAAGATACGGATATTTCGTTTCGGTTTTTTAATTGCTCAAATTTCAATGATACTGACGGTCCTAATTTAGTCGAGCTTTATGCTTTAGTATTTGGAAGATAGATGTAGAAAACAAATCTGATTTATTTTGATAAGACCAATGTAAATTGTTTGATCACCAGGTCGACCAAGTGCGAACTTCAATGGTCTCTGTGATCAATTCGGCTGGTTGAATCATATGGCCTGCCTTTGAGTCAACTGGTGTGTATTAAAATCTCCGGTTGTACGTGGTAAGGAGTAGGGTCGCCTGTCCAACCTCGTGGGTTTCCTCCCACTGATAAAGACCCCTACGAATTATTGAAATAAGGTTAAACCATATGTTAGTCCCGAAATGACCAAGTTTGTGTCGAGTGGACGTTAAACCCCATTTATCTCTCTCTCTCTCTCTCTCTCTCTCTCTCTCTCTCTCCATCTCTCTCTCTCTCTCTCTCAATTTATCTCTCTCTCTCAATTTATTTCAACTAATTATTGTTTCAACGGCACTGAATCAATGCATTGTTACTCCCCGTGAATAACTTTAATTAATTAAAGCAACGCCATTCCAATATTCGCGTTTCTGGCGATTTCAGAGGCCTGCAAGATCTCTGGTATTTCACACTACAAGGTGCCCGTTTGAAACATTGCTTTATCATCGGACGACGTACTGATCTAGTTTATTCCATCCAGATATGTAACTCGTTAAAATTGAGCGTATTGGTCAGGGAAAACATAATTGTGGAAACGAAAATCCTAATTTATATTACAAATGGTCAGATGAACCCCGATTTACACAATTAAATTGCAATATTCTTCAGACATCTAATATTTCAGAAAACAATTATAAGGACGGCAACATCGGTTTATATCACGTCTCATGTAGACATAGCAATCAGTTTATGGATAAGCATTGGGTTTATTGTCAGAGAGTGACATAAAAAGTAAGTCTGGGAGGCCAAAGTTCCGACTAAAGACTGTATAACTATAACTCAAAACGTTTCAAGAGGCTAAGTAGTGCAGATTCGGTCTTAAACACAATCTAGCTTTGGCAAAATCCAAAATTCTAGCCAGTTAAAGACCGTCTAGTTTTAATTGTCACCAACTGTCATTAATAATTACTGGAAGCAGACCCATAACAATGATATCTGATACCATTTTCTCGACATTTGTTTTCATGAATTTTAACTTTGTAACTTTGGTCAAAGAAAGACTGATTTTGTTGGCGTGTTGTTTAATAAAGGTTTCTGTTCCAAGGCCACGTTAACAGCAACTCTGATTACATTGACGACAGTCTGAAATTCAACTTGGGTATCTTTAATCACTTATGAGTTAGAACTGGATTGTAATTTCAACATGCTTCCATCACGTAAAAATATCAATGTTTCTCAACAACAAAAGACATTGCCTATTGAATTCTGTATCCATATCTTTCATATCAGTATATTACTGCATGTTTTGAAAATTTCGATTAATCAAAAATTCAATTTAATTTTTTTAGAGATGGGAAAGATAATAGAGACCAAACTTGTGGTTAATGTAAATCGAACCAGTCTTTGTGTATACAAAATCACTTAGTCATGTAAATGGATAATATTATCCCGATCTTAAAGGTGCACGAAACAGATTAATTCCGATCAAATATTGAAAGCTGGTTAAAGAAAAGAGAAATCGATACCCAGTTCTTTCTGTTTCACCAGCTTTAACGATAAGAACAAGCGGCAGTTAACAGATCCGTCAAAGTTTTTACGTAATTTGTCGTGACAGTGAATGAAGATATTTCGTTACCCTGGATATCAATTTCCTGGTAAACAGAAGTTTTTCGTCAACGTATACACACCACTTGTCGATAAGGGTTTCACACTATCACTATGTTCCACCATAAATATCAATATCTTCTCATTAACTTTATTATCAAATCATAATTTGTAAGGGATTCAAAAGATGTTGATACAAAACCCAGCTAGCAATTACAAAGCAACCACGCAAGACAGTTCTGTCAAGTATCATCAACCAATGAAATCAATCCTTAGAAACTGCGTGATATTATTTCTATTGACCACTGACCGCTGACTTTAATTGCTGCTAAATTGGCAAATCGGCCCACGTTCGTTCCTTATCTCGAAGGGAGAGATAGCAACTCGGACGTTTCTCTTTTTCCATGAATCTGAAACTAATGCAAATTGCTTAACTTTTGTACACCATTTACTCTTATCACGAGAAGCCTCGTGTCGTCGTTGACCAAACCATTACGACTGTGAATAATCACTAATTCACGGATATT
Source organism: Patella ulyssiponensis (assembly GCA_963678685.1). Taxonomy (NCBI): domain Eukaryota; kingdom Metazoa; phylum Mollusca; class Gastropoda; family Patellidae; genus Patella; species Patella ulyssiponensis. The sequence goes on along the minus strand of OY783229.1, from coordinate 46,614,137 downwards.
GATTGCAACTGAAGCCGTCGTGTCGACGCTGAACACTGTTATTTTTGCATCATTACCCGAACGTGGGATTTATAAAGAGGTATGCCAGAGTATATTTGGTCAAGTAGAATAATATAATGTGGTAATTTCCCTTTTCTGTCGATTCAAAGACTCTCCAACGTAAAGACCAGTTTGTCTAGACTCAAATGAAACGTCGTCTCCCTTTCAGTACTCGACAGTCACAAGACATTTTGATGTTCTAAATTAACTTAGTTTCTTCAATACGCCAAGAAAAGATTTAAAATCCATTAAGGCAAGGGTTCTCTAGACCTTCTCATTGATCAAAATATTAAACCATGTCGGGTTTTTTTCTTTCAAAATGAAGGTTAGTAAATTATACCCACCATATATGTATACAAATAATCAATTACTTGGCTCGGCGTCAAATCATTTCCACATTACTATTGTGAGACTGTTTTAAATACTTCACGTTGTGGTAGCCAATATCTTTATTTATATATTATGTTATAAGCTATCAAAATACTAATACTTAGTTCATATTCGCAAAAGTTACTGTGATATTATGTTATAAGCCATCAAAACACTAATACCTAGTTCATATTCACAAAAGTTACTGTGATATTATGTTATCAAGACACTAATACTTAGTTCATATTTACAAAAGTTACTGTGATATTATGTTAGATGTTATATAAAACAGATACTTAGTTCATATTCACAAAGCTTACTGTGATATTATGTTATGTATTATTTTTTGTGATATTATGTTATATCCTATCTAAAACAGTTAACAGTTATACTAAGTTCATAGTTAAAAAGATTATTATGATATTATGTTATATGCTATCTAAAACTGTTATACTTAGTTTATTGTTGATAACATAGATGCTAAACTGATAATATCGGCAGTTGTTGGTCGTAAGACGAAACGAAGGCTCCCGAAATTGTACACTGATGCCAAGTTATGAATGTCTGAAGAGTAGCGTACACTCGATTTTTATTGCTACTGATGTTACGATATAAACACTCTCGATAATCCATTTTTATATTGAATCATTAAATGACGATTGTGTTTCAATCCGTTCAAAATCACAACTATCCGATGGTCTCTAGAGTTGATTATTGGTTTATCATGGGAATAAATGTCTAAATAATAATTTATATAATAATTGACGCCAAAAGAAAGATATACAATGGGTAGATTTAGCTCTTATGTAATGCACCCTTAAAGAATTTGAGAAGCAACTTTAGTGTTCTATCTGAAAGGTAGTTACAACTCCAAAAGATTCTTAGCTATATAGATTTATCACTTCAAACGAGGAGCTGTACTGGGTGGTCAAAAAAGATTAAGCACACCATGCACAACACCCACCACTTGATAGGCGCAACAATTTGGTACCAGTTTTCCGACGCTTATGGCTACTTGGTAGACGATAACCTCTGGGTCAAGGGGGCACAGGACCTCAACCCAGTGGTTTAAATACGAAAGGTACATAAAACATTTGGTTGTTATGCAACTCAAATGGACAGTGACATCAGATGTTCTAGATAGAGTTCGTTAACTCAGCCCAATTTATGATATCAGTCACTTCTTATAACTTATAGTTAAATGAATATTTGAGAGGGTTAAGTCCAGCTGGTTGAAAACGAGATTTACTTACTGCTTCAAGCCACACATTTGTAGTTAGTACTTGATTCTTTTCATCCTGAAAACGAAAAACAAAATATAAACAGTGATGATAAATAGAAAACATGGAAGGGGCTTGTGCTCCAAGTGCCAAGATCTTTCTCCGGTTTACAGGCTGTGAGAATGAAATCGTACACCAGTAGATACTTCCTAACCCATTTTTGTGCAAATCATCAAATTACTTTGCAGACAGACTGCACATACAAACTGTGGACGAACGACTGTTAAAGGTGGCGACAATTGCATAATAACAAATAGATAGTCATATCAATTCTTGCACAAACACCAGTGACCTTTGATCTCTGCTTCAGGCGAGGTAATAAAAATTTGGAAGAAATTTTGCAACAAACTTGCTTCTCGAAGGAATAAATTCCAAGTTTTCAAGGACACGAATTAAATCCTCGCACCGAATTTGTTTCAGTGATGGGAAGAGACTCTTGGATCGTTGTGCCTGGTGATAAATACACGTAATGGCTCACTTAAAGTAAATCAACTAAAAGAGTAATGGCGATTTAGTAAATTTTCTGTCTCATAAGTTTGCCCAATGAGGCACTGGTTTATAAATAGCCGAGGAACCAATATCTTCTTGTCTTTGATGTTTATCGAACATTTTTCTCTTTTAAAAAAATGAATTATCTTACCAGGTCTAATATTTGAGTTAAGGTCAACCCCAGATCCACATCTACTGATTGTGAAGCATCATATACTGGCCGTACAGATTTCTCATAATTAAATGTCAGGTACTTCATCAGTATATGTTCGGCGGATTGACGATAGATTGATTCGTTGTAGAAACTGGTGTTGAAACCTGTTGAGTAAAAACGGGAAATGGTTTAAATACACAGATACCATTAAATCTAACCAATAAACTTCCAAATTCTCGATAAATTAAGTAAAACCTATACACGACAGCCAAATCAAAATCTGTCGTATTAAAAACGATCAAATTTATCACAATTCAGAGTTAGATAGGAAACTGTCATGGTTTTACACTTTATTCACAGAAGATATCGTTGCTAGTACAAGTGGGTCTATTCCAAATGAAACATTCATATTTACCAATGACAACAATGTTGAAATTCATCTTATCGGTTTACAACAGAAGAGAGGATACTTCGAATATATAAATATAACGTAATCAAAGATATCAGTATGACACCACGGGAAAAATTTAGAGCTACACTGTAACAAAAATATCCGTGAAAAAACAGAAAAAATTCCGGAAACAAAAATTACCAGGAAAATTTGTTTTTTCTGTAATTTACAGAAATTCCCTCAATTGACATAAATTCCATATTCAAATACAGAGAAATAAATCCTGGTAATTTTTGTTTCCTTGGCACGAAAATGATAAAAATTTCTTTGAATTAACCATTGACTTTCTATGCGAAATAACTTTATTTAACGTCCGGTTCCACCGAAGTGCTATCGCTGACGATCTTTATACGTAACCATTTTCCGCTAATATAAGAATACCCTAATCGAGAAAATGTATCTCTAACAACTATGAATTGTCAGTGTTTGGACCGGTAGACTGTTAGATGTAAGTTTGCGGTTACTACCAATTTGCAGGTACATTAACTCTACCATAGAGACAAATCGGCTTACACTGGTCAATCGGTTATACTATCTGTCATTCGGAATTCGGCCACATAAAAAATGGAAATTATTGACAGTGTATAAGCGTTATGGATCCAGACAACCAAAAACTGAGTTTCATATTTCTCCCCCTTGTCTCATTTTGCATTGTAGTTTCTGTTGGCGTTTTGGTGTAGAATCGAAATCAAGGATTTGACTGACATTTATTTTCCACCAACTTTGGATGATTATTCATGCTTTTGAGGCTGAAGGATAACACGGGTTAATATTATGGTGATATTGAATTTATTGCGAATAGTTGTCTGAAGACTAAAATTTCCTACCGCACACAAGCTGTTGAGTAGGACGTTACCACATGCTGCTGCAGCTATGACGAGACAAGTGATCGACAAAAATATGTCAATGAGAAAATATTTGGTTATTTGCGGCCAATTCGAAAGATGACAATAACAAATTTGTATTCTATATTGGGGAAATTTAATATCAGAATAATGAAACTTAATACCATCAGCCCATTACTATAATGAAATTTAAGGTCTTTTATAAACTAGAAACTGTTTTAATTCGAAATGAAAAAGAAAAAGGAAAAGGATTGCTTTGTGTTCGATGATATTTTAAACTATAATGTATAAAGAAGAAATTTTGGAATTAATACGAGTTATATGATATACCTGGGTCTTCTATAAACAGAAAAATTTTGCTTGTAAATAAAAAGTTCTAGCAGTTGATTTCTTGTTAAAACATATTATGGGAGAAGGCTTTTTATAAAGAAATTGGAGATATGTTGTCAAAGGACTCAATAATTGTGAAATATTTTACATTATCACGCAAATGTCAAGAGAGAAACGGGTAGAACAACATTATAAACCACTTGCATCAACAGTTTTCAATTCTCAATCGAAATAATTCGTAAGGGGGCAATTCTACATAAAAGTAAATTTAGAAATCAATACTCAATTTGGTATTTGTCTTATTTAGAAACACAATATAAAGAAAACTACTGTTAAAATATCTTGTAACATAAACGCACAATAGCATTGGCGACCTGCAGAGGTTTGGTGATGTCGGGATCTACTACTTGATTCGTGATTGTATTACCTCAAGGCCTAAATATATAGGGCCCAGTATGTATAGAAATGTGAGAAATGAAGACATTTTAAATATTTCTTATTGGAATAATATTTATCAATCAAATACGATAGGCCAGGTTGTGCAACAACGATAACGGTGATTATTTCAAATTTCAAAACATTTAGTTTAATTTGATTCTTAGATTGCCTGAAATGTCCGGGGACCTTTTTCAACTTCTGGATATATAAGAGGTACACAATTTCTTTACTCCCTTTAGTGGATTTAGTATTTAGTCGCATCGAGCTTTCATTGTACAGATTACTGCTAGTAATAATCTTTCTAAATAAACGTCAATTTCAACTCTGCAGTACCATTAAAGTTTAAAAACAAACCATTTTAAACGGTACAATTTGCTTGTGTAGTGACATTATAGTATCATAGTGATACGCTCACTTTAGCCCATCTTCCAGCATAAAAGAATGGTCGGGTGCTGAAGCTTGAACTGTCTAAAGCTTGAACTGTTATGGGGAGGAGGAGGTACATGGCAACCAGCAACGACGTATAGGTACCCACTCTTATTTGCTTTCCAGATATTGGCTTGGTCCATCACAAACCTCATCCAGTTCAATAGTAACATAATTCCCATGCCCCGATGGGATATTACCAGGACGCTCAGCTGTAGTAGCTATTTTCCCCTAAACTTCTCTATTTTAGTAATGGCCCTGCGCAAGACCTAAACGTTTCATGCAATGCAGAGAAAAGCCGCTCCCGGGACCTCTTCGGCATTACGGGGCCTCTCCGGCATTGCGGGTCCAATACTACAACGACCACTGTATATGATATTATGGGTAATCAATCATTATAAAGCGTCTAAGTAATTAAAGAACCTAGCCTGGCGAAGGTGACTATTTAGAACATCCGTTATAGAAGCAACTGAACAAATGTAGCCAATTGTTCCATTAGATTTGTAGAAACCACGAGCCATTAAATACTTCCTATTCTATAGATCTCTGGTTATTCTTAATCAATATGATCTATATTTTGTTATTTGGCAGGCATGTCTCTTGTGTGATATCGTGCGCGGAAGAAGATGGAAAGATGGTGTCTGGTTTATGCTATTAAATACGTCATTTGTTATATTGTCAGAATTCTTTATTTCTTTGGGTAACAATAATTCATTTGGTCGTAAGATTGTTTTCTATTACTGTAAAAGTATAGATAAGAAAATCACTGGATTTCAGTTCACTCACACATAAAGAACAGTTTGTTTGATCAATAAAGCCCAATCACTATAATAGTATATTTGGCTTAAATTCACCATGTTAAACTTTTAACCTTTTAGAATAATAAAACTTTGATATATTACTTAAAGTCATACTTGTATACATTACTCATTTATATCATTATAAACTATTTTGATTACATATCGATGCACTTTGTACTTGCACGCCCTTTAAAATTTATGGCATTTAAATTATTATTTTAAACAAGCGGTTTCCATTTTGACGGTAAGTTTCTCTGCGATTTTCACGAAATTCAAATTAAACCGTATTTATGGTGTCATGGTGACATATTATGAACATTTTTAAAAATCAAATAAAAATTTTGAACTCTAGAGGGATATAAACATAATGATATTTTAACTTCTCAACACAATCGGATCAAACTTGGGGCCCCAGAGAGCCCACAAGCTAAACACGCGATTTCGTACAATCGGAATATAATCCAAGAAGTTAGGGTCCCAAAAAAGCTAATATCGAAGGGAACCAAGCTTTCTATGCGTTATAAAAATACACTTAAGTTTCATCAAATCGGACAAAAATTGTGACACCTAGAGTGTAAACAAGCTACAAACGTACTTTGTCGTACAATAAGGGGCCATAATCAAATGGTGCGCCATTACTTTGTTAATGACACTTTCCTGGAAGTAGCATTTCCCTTGAAAACATGTGCAACCTGCATAAAATACTGTGGTTTGTTGAAATACTGTGGTTTTCTGAGGATATTATTCTGTAGTATAGGTTGAATTTGTATACAAGGTGTCGATAGTTAGACGACGTGCTTCTGCTACATACGGCTCCAGATGATTATCCTGCTAGCTGTAATTTCACTTAACATATGTCCATTAGATTCAGGTAACATTATAATTATTGAGATGTCTGACATTTTTTGCTACACCTCTTGCAACACTTACACTACTACTATTTTGTTGTTGATTACCAAAAAAACCCAGAGATGTCTATCCCGGTACCTTCCAAAACATGTTAACTATTTTAAGTAGTATATTGTCATATTGATTGATTTTCTTTTGCTGCAGTATTATAAAATTGAAGACGTTCAATGTCATTTTAGAATTTAATAATATAACACATGGTTTAAACGCAAAAGCTATGATGCTTATCACTCCAAAAGTGTCTTCTCATGAAGTCTTTTAAAAGTTGCCACACTGTGTTTATCATTTTTTATTAGTTCTTGGTTGTTTATGTTAGCCATAAAGGGGCAACTTTTACTCTTGTTAAAATGAGCTGTATCGAAACGATTAGTGTTAGTAAACCATTTTATGCATTTAAATGAGCTATGTTATAAACATGTCACATTTAGCGAAGTTATCCATATTGTTGGCTTTCCATAGGAAACAATTATACTCAACAATAATCGAGGGGTTATAAAATACTGAGTTCGGTTTACCCCCGTGTATAGAAGATGTATGTGGGGTTGAAAATGGGTTACAAAAGCGGTTAAAAGTACGCTAAAAATCAATCTCAACCTTTTATTCGAATGAAACTATCTATGTTAATTCTATATCACGGTTAACCAATAAATACGCAATTACTATTTTCTCGTTATTCTATCACAACCAAGTTCAGATGCCAAGCTATACGTGTTAGTGAATCTTTAAAATACATTTTCTGTTAAAACGTTGTGCCAATTCCATTACAGTACACGGTTGTAAGGCCACATCCATTTGAATTCTGTACTTGGGAACACCTATTAAAATTTTGTGTTCTATTTCTTTGGAAAAACATAATGATGTAAAAACCACAAATACTTGGATTGTTCTTCTCAAAAGCTTTCAATTTCAAGTTTTAAAATAGTAAAGAAATTCACAAAATTTCATGAGACTGAAATTATTATGGCCCTCCATAGAACTAAAAGTTAAATTGCCTTGGTCTAATGTTCTTAGTAGTGCGTTGCAGACGTGAGTGATACGAGTTATAGCTTTTAATAACGTTATTTTATCCCGTGACATTTTCACAATTTCCAAAAGAAACCACCCAGCATGACCAAATATTTAAGAAACCGGATACAGAATGATTTTGTTAATTAACTTACTGCCTATATCAATTTTACCCATTAAAACGTGAAGTTCTCCTGCAAATAGCCATAGATCCAGGCCCGTATCTAGACACCATTAAGCAGGGGGGCATTACCTTTCGGTAGGGGGGCGAACATTTTGAGGAAATTTTCGGAAAGGTCATTCTAACAGACTGTTGTAATCATCATGCTATGTAGTTACCTAGGCGTCTAATAAGCATTTTAAAATAAGTATTCAAACAAAAAAAATAGCTTTTTTAGGTTAATATAAGGTACTGTGTATACTTTAATGATTGTTAGCAATTTCTGAGCGGGGGGGGGGGGCGAGCATGGCCCCCCCGCGCCCCCCTGTAGATACGGGCCCGCATAGATCTAAAAATATATCAGAATTTAAATATTGCTTTATATTTAAGGACACGAACCAATATTTCCATCGACAAATTGAAGACCTGAATTTTAATCACTGCTTGCTCGAAGCACAAGTGGCATATTTTATCTTCTTGATACCAGGGACGGATGTCTCTTAGTCCAACCCCGTTTATTGAGTCTCAACATTACGAGGTTCGGGTTGGATGGGGTATGTTATTATAAACTACTGTAAACGGAGTTTAATAGGGGATATAGTGAATACCAAACCTTAATAGAGTGTTTTGCATATTAATTCGTCAAAAAGATTAAAAAGGGCCCCCAAACATTCTTTATGGAATCTGATCCTACGAGACTCACAGACTCCCTTTCAGCCCACCCCTGCTTGATACTCACTTTATCGTAATGTGAAACCACCAAAACAACCTCCGGTGTACACTATCATGTATGCGTTTGCTTTAGGTATAACTTGTACCTACAATGTTCTGTCGTTCGAAAAAAATGTCCTTATTGTGACCTACGTAAATTATCTAATGAAATGGATTTCAAGCTGACTCTTGTCCAGAATGACCACTGGTATTTATCATGGTGTTTATTAAAGTAGAATATTACAAGTCAGTGATATTTTGGTGGAAGCCGCCAACCTGCCAACCTATTTGATGTTCAGGGATGTTACTAAGAGAGAGAGAGAGAAATGGGGTTTAACGTCCACTCGACACAAACTAGGTCATTTTGGGACTAACATATGGTTTCATTTTATTTCAATAATTCGCTTGCGCGTAGGGGTCTTTAGCAGTGGGAGGAAACCGGAGTGCCCGGAGGAAACCCACGAGGTTGAGAAGGCGCCCCTATCTCCATGCCACATACGCTCACACCAGGGCTCGAAACCACAGCCGCAAGCCAGAGGTGACCGGCCAGCTAGAGGTCGAAGCGCGGCACTCTAAACCACTAGGCCATCCCAACCCCCATGTTACTAAGAACCCTTATCCTATAATTAAAAGAGATGATCCATCTATTTCTACATCCTGACAGACATCCGACGTAGATTCAGATAGATACGATTGTCTGCTATTTGAATAAATGAGTTTAAACTTTCTAGTCGCATCCGTTATTTTATTTAGAATGCGTGCGCGACGCCTATCTCTGGTGGAACTAACGATGGCAGCAAATACCTAATGAAAAAAGTTAAAACACGACAGGGATTTAATTACTATAATATAGACTATTACTACAATATTCATATTTTCATTCGAAAAACACTGCCATATGAGGGATCACGTGGCCAAGGCGCTGGCTCGTCTGGTGTTCGATCTCTGCATTGGCCGAGAAAGTTCATCTAGATTTTCCGGCGTGGTTTCCCCTTGTCAGTGATGCAGAACAGAGGGCCTGACAAGGACAGCTGTCTAGTCGTTCGGATAGGACGAAAAACCGAGGTCCCGTGTATACATTGGCGTGCACGTAAAAGATCTCTTGGCAGCTGGAATTCGATATAAAAGTAGACCGTGGCGCAACTGCCCGGGCAAAATTTCCCACATAGCACACTGTATGACGTATGCCCGTCTTCCATTAGCCCAGGTTAGGTGCAAAAGAGTAGGACGTTAAACCCCATTTCATTTCATTTCACACTGCCATATTGAAAGGGTAGTGCGCAAAGCGCTTTTAACTATTAAAAGGATTAATATAGTAAGGTGCTGCCAACATTTTATAAAGGAAACGGGTGATACACCTCCTTTAATGTTGAAATAAAATATAACTTAGTGGCATGTTTCAATATTAATGAGATATCTAAACGAAATGTTGCCAGTGTATTTCTTCTAGAAGGTAATAACATTTAGCTGATTTACATATGAATGGTAACTATGCGAAACAAATGTTATCAGTGGTTTTCTATTCTTGAAAACAGGGTCTCTATAGCGCCATTAAATGATGGCACCACTTAACACAAAATGCATAAATAAAGCCATTAAGAGACACCAGTGTTATTGAGTCTTTCAGGAGTTCCGTTATCTATTCAAACAGATAACAGACTAACTCAAGCGTTTGTAATTGGCAAAAGAACCAAATGCTTTTGTAAGAGTTTTCATAAATACTCGGGCTAATGTTTTTTTCGATTCGTACCCGAACCAGTTATTCGAGCTGTTGTGACTGGGGATATTATTTATTGCTCTCTTGTTGTAACCAATATCTTACAGCAGTACTGACTGAATATTTCAATTTAATATTTGCTTAATCCTGGATACTGTGACGTGTTGGGTTTGTTTAATGAAGGATCATTTCACATATTCCAGAATTGCAACACAAATGAGCTTACATCACTTTAATCAAGAAAATGTAATTACGGCAAACCCATCAGCTTCGAAGTTGTGGTAAGGTACTAAAATAAACCTACTAAATAGGTAATAAGTAAAACCTTGGTAATTGACGCCCCTCTTTGCTGCTCTACCAGGGCTAACGAATTGATTGGAAACAAGAAACAAAGGTTTTTATTTAATATTTAGCTGCTTGAATGAATAATTGTTTTAAGTTTTGCAGTCCTCCGAATTTGAATATTCCTGATCTAACAGTTTATTCAAATGGAAAACAACCAAATAGCTATATTATTTAAACAAATGCGGTTTAGAATGTGGTACCTTTTCCAGAACTGTCATTAACTTGACATCGGTCTTTAGAGCGCTAAAGTTAAGATCCACAATTTGGTACAATTACTAGCAGTTCGCCGTTTTCAAGTCCACAATGTTACATTTTATACTCTGTGTATTACATTACATTTGTCTTGAGTTACATTTGTCATGTTTTTGTTGCTATGAATGCTCACATCTCCTAAATCTGTAAAGCTTCCAACTTCCAACTTCACAAAATTGGACGGATCCACAGTTTCCTCGACATTGACTCTACAAAACTCTTAATCAACTCTTTGGTGACCTCACGTCTCGACTACTGCAACTCGTTACTCTACAACTTACCAGCATATCAAATTAATAGACTACAGAAGATTCAAAACAAAGCTGCAAGAATTGTTACAAGAACTAAATTATACACCAATATTACTCCCGTTTTGAAAGAACTCCACTGGCTACCGATTTAGACCAGAATTGATTTTAAAATTCTCATGCTGACTTTCTGTGCTTTGTCATGTGATGACTCTCCTCTATATATTAAAGAATTAATTCAACCCTACCACCCTACCAGAAATCTTCGTTCTGAAACTAAGTACCTTATTAAATCAGTAACTGCAAACTCTTCTTTCGGTAGACGCTCCTTTGCTTTTGTGGCAGCAGAACTGTGGAATTCTAATGATTTTCCCATAGAATTCAAGAACTGTGCATCAATTGACAGTTTTAAAAGGAATCTTAAAACCCATCTTTTTAGAAACGTTTTCTTTTAATTGTTGATCGCATACTCCTTTTAACTAGTGTTTTCTTTTAACTGATCATAATGTTACCAAAGAGCAGCTTCGGTTGGATTTTAGGACATTATTATAATTATATTTTTCCTGTTTGCATTACATCTGTCCTGTCTTGTGTTACTTTTGTCCCGCCTTGTGTTATTTTTGTCCTGTCTTGTGTTACATTTTCCTGCTTTCTGTGTCCTGTCATGTGTTACATTTTTACTGCATTGTGTTAATTTACCTTATCTTGTGTTACATTTGTCTTATCCTGTGTTCCATTTGCACTGCTTATATTGCTTTTCGCCTGTCTTGGGTTACCTTTTCCCTGTCATGCGTGTCCTCTCTTGTGTTTTATTTGTCCAGTTTGTATTAAATTTGACTTATCTTGAGTTACATTTTGACCTGTTTGTATTACATTTCAAACATTTTAATTAAGGACAAACATATGAGTTGTTACGCTCCGTTTACATTGATTAGTGAGTTCAACACATGCAGTTTTTATATGAATATTCAATTCAAAAAATATTTTCACTAAATAAACAACTTTTTTTTTATTTTTTTAAAATCATTTGAAATTGTCAGATTGTGTTCGGTTGGCTAAGTTTGGTTTTTATCCGATCTCTATGAAGTGGTGCACAATTTGCGTTTCAAGTCGATACGTGATTTGTAAGCGGGGCGAGCAATCACTTTAATCATATAATGAACCCGAGCCACTCACGATTTGTATTTTCTGTACTTGCAAGATTGCACATCCAAGGTTAAATATGTGAAATGTATCGAAACTCCATTTCCCTTGCAGTCAATTTGGTAATAAGTGAGTTTGAAGTAGCTCTAAGTTAATTATTCCAAGCTCGAGTCATCCATCAAGTGTCCCGAAGAGTTATTGAAAAGAAGATTGGCTTTGCATTGCTTTGCCTATCGTTTCTTTAGATTTTTCAGAATTGACTGTCTCTTTTATATTAATTTCATTACAAAAAACTATTACTTTTTAAATAACCTGTCAAAATGAAAATGAATTGACGAATCATATCAACATCAATCGTCTGCCTCGATAAAATAAATCTTGTTTTGTAAATTACTGATCGGCTGCACTTTGTAACCGTATTAGTACAATGAAGGTCTTTTTTGGACGGGGAACTGATTCCCGGGTGCTATTCGTCTTGTCGGTTCCTTTTGGGGTGGGGGTGGGTGTTTTCAACATTAAGTATGATCGATTTAAAACTCGGCATGGTTGTTCCTTGGACAATTGTACATCAATTTTTGATGACGTTATAATTCCAAGATAGCTGTGAGGATGTCATTGTCAGTTCCTCCTACAAAATGGTATGATTTGTAACGATTTGAAAGTCTGTATATTTGTTTAGAACAGCGATAGCCACCTTATTTGTAGTACATTATGTTATCTAGCCGCACAGATCTGTATCGCCTCAATCGCATATCTGTTACAATGGCAAGTGTTTATACCAACACATAAGAGAGGCGGTTCACTAGTCCGCGGGTATAAGAAATACTATAAATAGGTTTCAATAAGTCTTACCCTAACCTAACCCTCTCCCTAAAGCATCCCCCAACATAAAATGACATATATTGTCATAAGCTATGGAAACTACTAGCTATCCCATGATAATATACTAATGTAGCCTTTCTATAGGTTAGAGTAGATTTTAGATCTTCGGCAGAGTTTACTACAATAATTGACATCCCGCACGCATCACCTAACGTTGTGCTCTGTCGATTTGAAATAGTTAGAGACCTTTCCGGTAGCCACGACTTGCAATATATAGAAACAAAGGCGGGCCTTCTGTCGGTTAGAATAGCAAACAACGGAATATTATCCACCAAATGTAGACAGGCAGCATATCCACCCATCCCTAAATACCAAAGTACAACAATCAAAAGAAATAAAAACTAATGGAGGTATAAAAAGTATAATTATTTAAGGACTGTAGACAGTCTACGATCACCCGCTCTTTCGTGCAAACGCTTTACGTCTACAATTGTGAGATTTCATTTCCGCGGTTTGAAATCTGATTGCGTTTTATCAAAAACCACAAGCAAATACCCCCCACATTTACCTTCGATTGTTTATTGCCAATTTCGAAGCGATATTAGAATTTTAATTAATATATTATTATTAAAAAAAAATTAAATTCAAAACTACGATCTGATAATTGAAAAGAGAAGCGGAATATTAATGCCCGGTCCCCGTGGCCGATGGACACAATACGTATGCAAAAAGGACACAGCGGACGAGCAAACTTTCGGGGGTGGCTCCATCCGTTTTCATCCGCTCCAGAAATGGACAAAATTGACGAAAATTTGAGAAAACAGAACGGAAAAGTACGAACGTGGGAAGTATGTAGCGGGGATGTTAAATGGGTGTTCATCGGAAGCTTAGCGGATGGAAGTGGATGACAGCTCTACATACTCTAGGCAAACTCCAGACATCCTTCAATATACCAGATACATCCCAGATACAAACGCTCTGTCCGTTTTGAAAACTTTATATACGAGATGCATACGCTTACATCCTTTCTATTTCCGTGCTACTAACGATGTATAGACGTTCCGTGTACCTTATCTTTCCTCCCTCTTTCCGTTTTCAGTTGGAGCGGATGTGAGTTGCGAGGATGTCCTAAGGATGCAGAGAGGATACAATGAACGTTTAAAGGATGATAACGGACATGGAAGTTTGTTGCTCGTAGGTGTCGCGCATTTACATCGTACACGGCAGAAAGTTCATCCGTTATAAAAGTTTTGTGCAGCTCAAAACTTTTTGCGCGGATGAAATCAAAGTGAACGGATGCTCGATGGATAGAGCGTATGAAACACGCATGCAATGAGTGCACAGCGGATGCATGGCGTTTTCAAACGCAGCGCACGTCTTTTTCCCTGTTTTACATCCTTTTTGCATCGTAAGTGCAGTGGGACCTGGCTTTAATACTATGGGGTTTTTTTTCGTAACCGGATGACAGTAACCAACCTAGAAGAAACATATATTGATAATTAATAAAATCTAATCAAAGTAAACTTTACATGGCATTGATGTACTACTGGTAATATAATGTAAGCATAAATATGTTTCATTTCTATTGACTTATGTTCTCAAGACATGGGGACCTCAAAGGTTCTCATAAAACCATTACTGTTATAAGCAATATCTAGAAAAAAATAATATCTATTTTTGCATCCACTTCAAGTTAAAATGACATTTTTGCGAGAAACTGACCATTGGGGATAATACCATATGGATGTCTACTATAACACGAATATTAAACAGCCTGGCCTAAAAATTCAGATATTTATGTAAGAATTGAATAATCACTAAACTGCTATCTTTGGGTTGGTCCTTTTGTGTTCGTAAGATGACAGGATGTAATTAGCCACTCTGGCTATAGCGGACTGAGTGGGTTGAGGGAGACCTAAAACCTATTTGTTTTTAAGTTCATAATATTTGTTTGTGCTTATGTATCTGTGCTTGATATAAAACGTACGTTGAATAAAAATAATATGTTCCTGGGTTATATTAGAGTTGTCATACTCAGTCCATGAGAAGACTATATGTTCCAAGTCTTATTAAAAACACAACGTGAAGCAAAGAATTGGCGGTCGTTACGAAATATATTACTACCTATTCTTTTTGGCACTAAATCACTGGTGCCTTCAACGAAAATATGAGGGACCCTATTACACAACTGAAACAAATGACTTGGCTTCAGCAGTTCATGCATATTTTTAATGGTTTCGTATCTCAAAATTTATGAATCTTCAGTCACTTGTATTTTACAAGTACAATGTAGTTTGGTTTCATGTGGAACTAAATATCAATTTAAAGATTTGCTATTATAATATATATAACAAAAATTACATCTATATTTTTTTTACAACTTTTGGGTATTTAATAGAAAAAAATATTCTTATTTGCATAGTCTATGTTTGTACCTATTCATTCGATATAAAATATATATGTTTAGGGTTTATATGCACCATTATACATTTTAGGACAGTATGTCGATCACCATTTATTTCGAATATTTTAAGTAAGTGACTTTTAAATTTTTCACAGTGGGATTTGAATGTGTACAAAAGCAATATATGCCTAGCTTATTTTATTTACTTAGCGTTCATAAGTATACATTTTTTGTCGAAGATTTTTTGGTCTGTTTAAATTCGATATAATAAGAATTTGGGTGTTGTATTTTTCAAATGGTACACTTGCTGTGCACTGTAAAGTCATTTACAATTTGGCATTCCAGGTTTGATTCTTTGATAGCATTAAAAATTAATTTAATCATTTTCTTAAAACACCCCTAAGAAACAAATTAACTTACATACATAAAGTATTTTAAAATATTTGGTACAAAATTTTAAAGCTTTATTCATATCGATAACTGTTATTTTCGAAAAAAGTATGACTGATCACTAAAACAAATAAACTGATGACCTTACCTAATTCTTCAAATCCGTAAACACACATAGAATACAATGTCACAAATATGAAAGCCTTCATTTTTGATCACTGAATGTTGATGTCTATAGATGTGGACAACCAGAGACCATGGCTTAGTATTTAACTTTTACACTGGTATTATTCCAACTAAAACGGCTATGATGATTCCTGAAGCTCTGAGTACGTCTCGATAGGGAAAAATATTGGTTAACAGTTGTGCCTGACTTGTTTCTATAAGCAAATGATCGCTATAGGTGGCAACACAACACGCAAAGGAGAAAGCGACCCATGCTAGAGGTTATTCCAAGATTAATGAAGATGCCATCAAAGTTAAGAGGTGATCTTTAAGATTAATGAAGATGAGTTATATCAATCAATTCCTTGACCTTAAATTTAAACTTTGCTTAATCAAAGTAACACTGGGTCGTTTCTGTAAGATTTAATGTTGGTGTCATTTCATTGGACAATTCCATACAAAAATCAATGTATCTAAACCTCATTCAAAGAATGTTCAAATAGAAATCTTTACACATTGCACTCGTCGATCGAAGTTTGATCACGCATTTTGTCCAATTATTCAACCCAATATGTTTTTATTCAATGATGTATAATTTGTCTATTAAAGGAGACCCACCGAATTCGTGTAATCGCATGGATCCAAAGGCTTTTAATGAAATGAAAAAGTGTTTTAAGTCGAGAATCACCACTATTACGTTACATTACTACCCGCTAACAATCGAGTGTTCCATAATCGCATTTCTCACATGAAGAAATTTTACCTTTGACAAAAAATGGTTCTTCAGTCATTCAACACTTCAGCAGAATTCTTAAAATGTTTGCAGAAAGAAATAATAATCAATCATAAAATATGAAAGAAATCTCAGCAAATATTAAAAGAAGAAATAGATCTATTTTTTTCTAAAGAAACCATTTCCTTAAAGAGCCAATACAGAGGTTAAATATATAGTTTAAGATCATGCATAATCAAAAGTTTTATTAAACATACATTATGCAAGAGCTAAAACTGCCTGTTGCAGGTCTTTCTTTGGGCCCAAAATGTTATCTAAATTATTAATTAGACATTAATTAACTTATCCACACTATAATCAACTCTAGCAGCATCGCTAGGCTTCGATGTTTATTGGATAAGAACCTGATTTGCTGCTCAACTTTCACTCATGATTTAATCATGAAATGGATAATCGAGACTGTTTTATCGTTTCGACTTTTGTAATGATGATCGAGGCAAGGCCGAAAATTCTATCGGTTCAGAGTGGGCCAATTTGATTGAAGTTTCCAGCAAATTTCCTTTACATTACGGGGGTTGGGATGGCCTAGTGGTCTAGAGTGCCGCGCTTCGACTTCTAGCTGGCCGGTCACCTCTGGCTTGCGGCTGTGGTTTCGATCCCTGGTGTGAGCATAATTATGTGGCATGGTGATAGGGACGACTTCTCAACCTCGTGGGTTTCCTCCGGGCACTCCGGTTTCCTCCCACTGCCAAAGACCCCTACGCACAAGCGAATTATTGAAATAAAATTAAAAAACCATATGTTAGTCCCGAAATGACCTAGTTTGTGTCGAGTGGACGTTAAACCCCATTTCTCTCTCTCTCTCTCTCTCTCCCTCTCTCTATTTCTCTCTCTCTCTCTCCTTTACATTATCTATGAGAACTGCCAGCTTTTTTATCTAATCTCCCATAAAGTTTGTATTATATTAGTGTCTTAGGGAAGAGCAGGACGTTAAACCTCGTGTCATTTCATCTGTCAGATTGTACTGATTTCTTAATGATTTAGATGTTTTACAGAAATAAAAATTTACTATCTTTTTTTCGTAAAAACCAGCCCATATTGTGTTTTATGCCTTTCTCAATTAAACAATAACAGTTTTACTTTAAAATTGTTCATATTTTCGACTTGCGAGAACTATCGAGGTTGCTGTGAATTCATATTTAAATTCCGAATACGACCAAGGACGGGAATATAAAAATAGATATTATTTTCGCACAATGTTCACTTGTTTATCAAAAATAATTCTTGCGAAATAGAGTTTTTAAAAATCAGGCCCCGAGTTCACAAATCATTCACAGACTTAAGTTGAGAATTTACTCAACTTTCAATCACTGTTTAAAATAAATATCTTTGATCAAGAAACACAAAACTTTGCATATAGTTTCTTATTAGGTCATTTCATACATTAAAACAACAAAAGTTTTATAAAGGGCTATATTTTAGTTACAATAAGGAAACAATTTTGAGTAAATTCTTGACTTAAGTCTGAGAATGCTTTGTGAACTCGGGGCCAGGAGTTCCATTACCCGTATGTTGTCAAGGGTAATGAACCATACATAAACCGGTTAGTGATTTTGGAAACACTTTCTATAACACTGAGATCTAAAAACTAATGTGTATTATCTTAATGAACAGGTATACATTCTACATTGGGCAATTTCTAACGAACCACTATTAGTTAATTTTATCATCATATTGGAACATTTGAACAGTTGAGAAGCAGAAATAAATTACTACTTGGTCTGGACTTCACTACGCAATTTAAGCAATATTGGATTGCATTTAATATTTAAAAATTAAGTTATCTTTACGATTGCCGCGTCTGAAAGGGATATTGATTTAGTAGAAGTTACCAATGTCATTTAGTGTCAGTAATGTCGAGGAATTTACATATTGATGTTTACAGTGATATTGGTAATGATGGAACTCACCATCCTCGTCATTCTCCATGACGATAGTAATGGTAATGGGGGAGGCAGTGGGGCGAGTAGTGGTCATGACGTTACAAAGTATCAAGTAATGGGCATGACGTTACACAATCAGTGAAAACATGAAAACGTTTTTTTTTATTAAAGAAAGTATTATAGAATGGACTAACCAATTGCAAGCGACTATCATTCACTTGTATAACTGAAAATTAGAATAAAAATGTTAATTTAAATCAGTTTTTTTTACGTTCGTATTACATTAATAGGTTTCATTTTTACCTCTTTTAAGTTTCAGAGAATCGAGCTTAAGCACTTTTTAAATCCAGCATAAGTCTGTCTGAATCCATGTAGTTTTTAATAGATGTTTTGTGATCTAGAATAAATCTTAATATGATATGTCACGTCTTTTTATAGACCAAAAATATATTTAGAACGAAATTTTGATAATGGATGAGTTTTAAGATTTATTTACAAATTTTGCTATCATGTTTTAGGTATAAAATGTGATTTTTACTCGAGAAATAAGCTGTTAATTAATAGAATTCTATTCTCACGGCTATGTTCAGACATCATAAAATCCAATCATCGACTCCTACAGGTCTACTGGTTCGGACAAATATTATTTTAATATAGACAAAGTGATAGCTTGCACGTCTTGGGTTAGTCAAACATGGAGCGAAGGGTACTACACAGACGAGGAACTATATTTAAGATATAATATATAAGACTATTGAGACCTGACGCGTGTCGAAGCATTTAATGATGCCAGTTTACCCGGTCGGTGGTCTGCTTGTTAAGACAAATTTTAAAAAAAATTAATAGGAAATTTGACTCATTTGAGAGTAAAATATTTTGTTTCAGCGTTCATTGCTTAAAAAACGACAAATGTGGGGGTGAAGTCAAAATATCAGATTTTTTATAGTTTGTTTGCAATTTGCCAGCATTAAACGTCCGTTCATTTTCTTTTCTTCATTTTTGATAAATAAAATTTCAATAGTTTTAATACATGTAGAAACGGCTCATTTGTGTTTAATATTCTACAAACAATAGGTTGCTACTCCAGGCAACGAAACACCCACATCAGCTAAATTGTTTTACCATTCTACAAATGTTTCTGAAAAGCAAAATATTGTTGGAACTTTGCCAATATATATACTATAAGCAAACGGAATACCGATAGAGGTAATAATTGGAAATTGTAAGTTAAACTGATAAAAATATAATTGAAACGCCGACAAGAAATTGCCATAAAATCAAAGGAAATAACCGTTGAGCTAATTATCAAGCAGATCAGATCAGATACCGTCAGAGGCGTCGGGAACCGGGTAGAAGGGTATAGAAATGGTACCCTGTCCTTTTCTGGGGGAAACATGTATATCCATGCCCTAATGACAGATATGTAATTGTTCTCTGGTCGGTCGCAAACGGGCTGTCATACTCTCATTATCAGCTATTAGTCACTTGCTTGAAAACGTTGAGAGAATACTCTTCGAAACGTCGCCTAAATAAATTAGTAATTGTTCTTCCATAAGTATGTGTTATAGTTTAAAGTCATATTCTCTCTTTCCTTTGAAAGGGTTTTATGTTGGAATTTGGAATGCTACACTGGCCATCAGGGTTATTATACCATTTGACCGACTGGGCACGTAGTTTTACCAGACCCTATAACAGGGCCGTATTTAGCGGGGGTGCAGGGGGTACAATTGCTTTGAGAACCTCTCAATTATAAAATAATACAAGTGGTTATGATCACCCAGTGATGCTCTTAAAGCACTGATCAATCGGCCGGTTGTATGGGTGCCCAGCTCACACTCTTATATCACCTGTGTGGAGGCTATGGCGCCCCCACAGACGCGGATCTGCAGTCACTGTAAAAAATATCGTCCATATAACATACAAAATCGACTTTAAGATATCACCGAAATAGGAGTTTCTGGCAGCGTTACGTTGAAAATTTTCTGAGGGTGGACCCCAGACGTGGGTGCCACCCCCATAGGCAAAATGCCCCTCCTATCAACCCTTCCTAGATCAGCATCTGTCCCACCACATGAATTAGAGTGTTCGTTTTGGTCGTCCTATTCACATTTGATAGGACCGTATCGGTCTTTGGGGGCGCCGGCTCCAAATGACATTATTAGAGATTCTCGTTCTGGTCGCCCTATCCACATGGCCTTATTGGTGTTTCGGACTAGTTCTAGTTTAGAGGACCAGAAGTTTCTTATTTTGGTGTGTTTAACATCAAAATGAGAAATAGCGCCATCGAAATTGAGACACGAGATTGCGGCTCCAAGTGCGTGGAAAACGAGTTTGCGGCAGTCACATTTTCAAAATTTTCGGGGGGGATGATGTCTGGGTGTCGCCGCTCCATGTTCAGTAACTCGGGCATTATATTGGCGCCCCCAGCCACCACTTTGCTTCACCCCCACTTTTAAAATCCTACACACGGCCCTGCCCTATAACCAGTGCCATGGACAGGACTCAGGAGGGACAAATGCGGGATTAGAACCCGAAACACCCGGTTAGTCAGTCAATCGCCTTACATATTCAACGAATTAAACTGGCCCAGGCTAATATAATTATTCCACTATATTTCATATTTAAAATTATTTATCTCAGATCAATCACCAAGTCATATTCCACATTAAGATACAATTTAAGCTGCCTTCGTACATGTTAAGATCCAATTTAAGCTGCCTTCGTTCGTATTACTCTGATTTATTGACTCTACAAATATTAGATTCCATTTGATATTACCTCGTTGTCAACTCATTCTGATAAATCTTCCATCCACATAGTTGGACGATTTAATAGTTATTCTGACAGTCCATATTTATTGCACTGTCCAGGTCTAGACAAACATAAATTGGCCTTATATTTGCATTACAAATGAATATTGATGTTTATGTATTTTCTTTTCCCTGTCACTGTATATCCCAAATAGATCTTTAAGTACTCGGGGTTAACTCGGAGGGTCACAAGGAACACTAAATTCAGACAAGTTATGAATGTAAACATGATATTAGTCAAATCAGATACAGTCAACATGGATTGGTAACACCAATCATGCTAAATATTACATTGACAGCTCATAACTTTTGGGGTACAAATAGGGTGTTATCTAAGATAAATAGATAGTAGCTTCCCGCCTCGTGGCCTGTGGACTTGTTGGCCCTCCAAATGAGCCAAGGACTGGATCTGAAAAAAGTTGACAATGGATCAACTGGACACCCTTACCATGACGATATTACTACTCTACCCCCCACCCCCGTTTCCTGTGGCAGCATCCACAAATTGGGCTATCATTGTCCACGGAACAATTGTTTTAAACGGTTTAAAGGATAGATTACACTGTAAGGAATACAAATGTTCCATAACATAACATATTTTATCCGCTAGATTTACGTTAACAAGCCCTTGCATAAGCATTTCGGCCCAACTTTGTATCGACGAATTGAATCCGCATGTAATAGATACCTCCTGTATATAATCTAATAATAACTTCACAATGAGCAAAAACGCAGAAAACCTTTTTACTGGTAGCAATAATCCCGTCTTTATTGTGGCATACTTTCGCACATCGTTTGACACGATTACACCAACACGTTTGAAGAATTGTGGCGAACATTGTTGCTTGAAGCAATAGATCCATTAGCAGGACCTGGAGATAAAAATGCGGACAAGATACACCAGATAGACATTAAAAAAATAAACAAATGCCAAATCAAGTGATTGATCGAAAAAAAAAATCCGTTTAAACAGACTACTTTTACTATTGTTTAAAATTTTACACATACAAGTATATATTTAAATATTACATTTCCTAAACTTGTTTCCTTCCTCTGAATATATTTGTTATGAGCAGGAAGTGCAAATATTACCATAATGAACCATTTTTTTTGTTTGGGGAAATTAGCCCCATTTCTCATAGTTTGACAAATTAATAATGCCTTGTTATTTGACAAGAAGGGACATCAACAGAACCTCAAGTCTACAATACCATGTATGGAATATTCCTGTCTGTAACCTGCAGGACTGACAGTGAAATATATATTTATATTCTGGTGAAGTAGTCCGTTCGCATATTACGCCGGCTTTAACGATACAAAATAACAACGGGCTATAAATAAACACGTCAAAATTATTATTGTTTAGTAATCAATAAAAAAAAATGTGTTATTAATATTTAAAGGACAATATTGGTGCCAGTCATTATCACACATGTGATAGAACTGATTAAACACTTTCCAAATATACTATTAACACGGAGATCATCGCTACCATAGAGGAGTAATAAAGGATTCATGATTCGGAAGTGACGAACGCCAAAGGAAAACACGAATTATCTCTCTATGTGAATGACTGAAGTGACGAGTGATGACAGATAAACGGCCGAATTTCTGCTCACTAATAATTCCTTCGAAGACAAAAGGTTGTTCTATGGGACCGCAAGAGCATATCTGACGATTCAATAAAGTAATTAAGTGTCATAAGATAAGACAACACGGGAAAAATAGAAATACTCCGTACAGCCCCATGTTTTTTAGGGGAGACCGGGGCACATTGAACACTGTATAGCGTTGGGTTGTATAGTATTATTTATAAAGGATATATCCATGGTGGTTCAATGTGCCCCGGTCTCCCCTACCTTATAAAAACATGGTAATGCACGAACTTTTTTCTGTTTTTCTTTCGTGTTCTCTTATGTAGTGGCAGTCAATTCTTTTTATGAATTGTAAGATATTCTCTCACAGTGTCACACAGCAACTTTAGGTCTTCGAGGGAAATATTAGTGAGCAGATATTCGCCCATGTAACTGTTATCACTAGTCACTTCAGTTAGTTATATAGCGGAATAACTCGTGTTTTCCTTTGGCGTTCGTGACTTCCGATTGATGTATACTTTATTACTCCTCTATGGTAGCGATGATCTCTGTGGTAATATTATATTTGGAAAGTGTTTAATCAGTTCTATCACATATGTGATAATGACTGGCACCAATATTGTCCTTTAACTCTTCCATACTTACTCGGGGCCAAATTAGGTGTCTTCGGGATTCTAAATGAAATGGATAATAGGAATTGTCTCCCTTTATTAACTTGAAGCGTTTTAAGAAATAATAACGAAGACTCTGCAACGCAGATTTTTAATTTGGGGACCCATAGGCGTACGAGGCGGAGGGGGAGGCGGAGGGGGGGGGGGGGGGGGGGGCGGGGGGACACCGCCCCCCCCCCCCCCTAAATATTTTCATGAAAAAAAATAGAAATCTAAAAAGACCTCAGAATTGTGAGATCGGCCATTAGCCGATGGGGTTTTTGAAAATGGGGTGGGGGTAGGGGTATGGCCTTGTCGGGGAAGGCTATGGTCTTGTCGGGAATGAATGCTCAGTTTGTCGGGAAGCGTCGAGCCGTCTGTTGGGTTTTGAATATTTTTGATAATATGGAAGCGGAAAGAAAGCAGTCCAGTCAATGATGAACACGTACGCCATCTGAATAGAACTACATGTAGCACGTACACATGGCCTTTCTCAGTTCTTGAGTACTGTGTTCCTGTATACTGGCATCCAACTCCATGCACCGAACGAGCCCTGTGATAGAAGTGAGCAGCTGAAAATTTTCTTTAATAATAATTGATAAGTTTGTAATAATATTGTACCTTGTAGTCACATATGATATACATGTACGATGGCTCAATAGGCCGTAAATAATTCGATATTGAGCCCTTTTCTTTGGAAATAAATATTCATAGGTGAATGTAAAGTGCCAATGGCATAGGCGACATATGAACTGTCATTATAATGAAAAACGTGACAAAAGTAAATTGTAATACGGAATATATAGATTGTAAATTTGAACTCTTTTAAAATGGTCATTCATATATTAAGAGTAGATAAAGTATACACAAGTCTTCTATACATCTGAGATCTGGATAAAAAATGTGAAGTCTCATAAAATGAAAAATGTGGCAAAAGTAAATTGTTCGACTTGTTCTTGTTTTCGTAGTAATAGAGCTTGTATTTTAAAGATGACTTTTTACCAGTTTTTATGGTGCAACTGACATAATTTACTACCCACTGCAAATTACTAGAAAGTATTCGAAATGCCTGAAAATTGCGTCTACGGCCGTCTGGTTTTCAAAAAAAAATTGGGGGGGGGGGGGAAGGCCCCCCAGAACCGCCGTCGGACGCTTCGGCAATCCGACGCTAGCGGGGGGGGGGGACCCTAAAGAAATATATTTGTCGAGAAAATATGCTGGCCCCACCAAACAAGTTCGGCCTCGTACGCCTATGTGGGGACCCCGAGGACGTTCATTATGCTCGCAGATGCTCGATGTGTGAGAGGTCAGTAGAAGGGGCTTATATGTTTCTCATGTGGTGTGACAGAAACGGGATATGAGAAAAAAATATATATATACACTAAAATGTAGGCCTACTCAATAGTAGTATACTTCGGCTTATTAAACAGTCTAGAGGTGACATATTTAGCTCTTTCTGGAGAAAGGGATTAGAATCCACGAATACGTGATAACTTAGCAAATTGTGAGCAGTAGGCTTGCCAAGCACGATACATGGTAAACATGATTTGTTATCCCGTTGTTTTACATTTTAAACCACCCAAGTAACATATGCCGGTCACATACATCGATATATTGGATATCGATATAATTATCATAATTGTCTTAGTATATAGTTTAGTTGGGAACTTGTGCGGATGGTTATACTAATTATTTTCTCTAAGAAGATGTTATAGAGGGGCTCTCATTAAATTTCTTTTGGAGGTGATTCCTTTTTTTACTTTTACTTTTCAGCCAGGATAAATGTTTTATTTTTGTGTAATTATGGCAAGTAAACCTTATTAGTTCGATTTCGTCCTCTGTCCATGAACTTTAAAACATTGATTCTTGGACTGTCTAAAAAGATTTTCCCTTTTTTTTCCGGTTGGTTAAATTCCAAATGCATACTATTTGATTCATTACAGGATTAGTGGATTTCATCGAGCTTCTTCAACTGTACATGGATGTCCATGTTGTTTCGTCAATTTTAATAAATGGGATTGCTTTTATCTCAGTTCAGTAACCGAAATAAAAAAAATGTTTTACGTTTTCTCTTTGACGGTACCTTATACGGCCATGTTTATTGTAGATTGCATGACCCATTAAGTAAACATAATTACTTTATTGAATATCAACATTCTATTCCAAAACATGGGATTCTCGCTATGGCATGGGTAGAGAACTCTGAAGTCCGGGTGGCAATTTCTGAGATGTAATACATCTGGTCTACTGCATTGAAAAACGAAACGGTTTATCTGCCAGGACAGCAGAAGGAAACAAGTTGTCATAATATATCTTTAAGTATGTTTGATGTGCATCGTATCGCATTGCGTTGTGTTTTTTTCCCGGGAAGGAATGTTTAAAGCTTGGGGTCACACGGAAGGACAACCCCGGAGACTTATACCCTAGCCACACCACTACATAACACGTGTATAATTTTGATATATGATCCTAAAATATCGTTTGCTTGAGACTTATTCGTTGTAGTCGTATACGTAAAAGTAACATATGGACATGGTGATAAATATTCTACTTATTCATGATAAATTACATATATCATTTATTACAGCTGTTCAATATATTGATGATATTGACCAGAAGTCACCTGTAAGTCGATGCTTATAATTTTTATTTTAAATTTCAGATAATGTAAGTTAAATAAAACAATGACTAAAAGAATAGCATATAAATGGAGGATCATGTTCTATATGTCCATCGTATATGTATCTATAAATAGCTTTTTGTTTTTACAATACTCGGTAAGTAATAACATAAATTACAATAATTTATGAACTTGTTTAGCTATGAAACTTCCATGAAACGTTCGCTCCGAAGCATAATTCTACCACCAATGTATTTCAATCTTGGGAGAGTCAGTTATAGAATTACAATACAGTGGACCAGGAACCAATGTAATATGAAGGCACTGGTACCCATGGAGGTGATTAAATATACGTCTCTTTGATCACACATTTTCTTTATTTTTTTTTATTGCAGATTCACCATATAAGGTCCGAATATCTACAAAAATCCGATAAATCTGATGTCTACAGTAAGTGATAAACTTCGGACCTTTTATTACTATGGGTAGGAGGGGGTAGGGAGGGTGCGAAATAAAATCGAATCATACTGAAGTTCCAAAATCCCCTCTTAATTAATTATTCACATGGCAAGCCCATAATCAACTCTCTAGACCATGGGATGTTTGTGATTTAATAAATGAATATACAAACGAATAATCAAGACTTTGTTTATTATCGTAACAACGGGGGCAATGAAACACGAGACTATGCTATTCTTCTAACAGTTATAATTTCGCTTAGAATGAGGTAATTTGACTATAAAATTTTCAACATTCCCTTAAATTCAATATACTCGTATCATGCGTTATACATGTACACTACTATTATTTGACTGTTGGACATGCATCATTCAAAACACGTGTTGATTAATTTTCTAATAGCGAATATTTACATTTTCGAAATTTTTATTGGATTTGTAGCTCGCGTTGTGACACAGGCCTCTTTGGATTTTAACCATTTGAATAGTGACTACAAATTCAAGAGTTATCCACCTTTGTTAAGAAAATTGTTGATTCTGGTGTGCCGCATGATAAAACCGCTCTTATATTATCTGCAAAAGGGCCCATTTAAAGATGCCTTCTCGCATTTGAAGATTTTGTTTGAACTAAAAAAACATATTCAAACTAACCCATGTCGTAAGAATCTATTTTACGCATCTTGATTGGAAAGAAATATATTTACAGCGTGTATTATTTTGTCCTTCGTCAAAGTCCAATTACCATAAATATCGAAGTCTACTGAACGTTTAAGTCTCTCAATGTTAATCAGTAGATCAATGCATAAGAAACGCCCCTAATACGTCATCCGGCCAGTGACAAACCTGAATTTTTGTGCTGTAGGTGCCCTATAGATGTTTTTCGGAGAATCCATGTGTACCAACATTGTCAAATTTTAATTGAAAATAGCTACCCTTTCAATATCTTGGCGAGAATGCATATTTAATTGGTCTACAATTAAAGCAAGGACATATTTACTGTAAAAAATAGTTCTTATCCGGTTACCTGATGAGCTTAATCAAATAAGCGAAAGTACTATTAATCGACAAATAATCTAGTTCATTTTCCAAAAACTACAATGCAATATATACATGTACGTGAATTATAATTGCGAATTATAAAATATATCTCTTTTCCATTTCAAGAGTTTTATCATGTTCTCAGCCAAGACAGTAATTGTTTTTCGCACTTTGGCAAAAATGCAGAAGAAGACATACAGCGAGTTCTAAAGATCAAAACATCTAACGAGACGGAACTAATTCTCCAAAGTCTCGGTTATCCACCAACGAAAATTGTGGACCGAAAATATGAACTGCCCATTTTAAAAGATAATGGTGAAACTCCTGAAATCCCAGTGTTTGTGACGGCAGTATCATCTAACCACTATAGTGAACTACAGGGATTGGTTTATAATATAGATCGGGTACCACGTCAACACTATCCTAATCTCAAGTTCATTGTCTATAATATTGGTTTAGAACCTGAAGAACTTGTAATGGTGAGTTAAACATTAAACATATGGAATATAAAGATGGCACCAAATAACCTTCTTGTCCATTCATCTTTCAAATAGCCCCCCTGTCCATTCATCTTTCAAATAATCTTCATGTCCATATGTATCTTTCAAATAACCTTCCTGTCCATATGTATCTTTCAAATAACCTTCCTGTCCATCCATCTTTCAAATAACTTTCATATAAGCCCTACTTTCAAATAACCTTCCTGTCTACCCAACCTTCAAAGAAATTCCTATTCATCCATCTTTCATGGATAAGGAAAATATCTAATTCGCTGATAGTTTCAGAATATATTCACTAGAGATTTACATTTTCGACTTCTTCTCAAGAATTTTGTAATTTATTTCAACTACATTTGGTATTCTGTTTGATTCCGTGGGGTTCGTTCAAATTAGTTAAATGAAATTTACCAATCCCATCTGGACGGTAGTTTAAATATTTTCAACCGGATTTGGTAGGTAGAGGTGTTGCTTTTTTCAGATTAGTTCTATACCGATATCCGCTCATGGTGGGATTCGACACAATTTGGTTTCATATGAAGTTGGTGAGCCCCATAGAGGCGGGACGGACAACTTAACGAGGAGACTTGTAAGATATATCGTTTGAGTGTTCAGAAGTGTTCCAATGAGACCACAAGTTCGACTTTATGGTTTCAGTAAGCCATGAGTCCACCACTCCCTTTGTTTATAAGTTGGTTACGCCCTTAGTCTGAGGATCTTTCTTATAACACATAATTATTATAACTATGTTAACAGTAACACTCCATGCCCCTTAGATGACTTGGAAATGAAGGCGTATCTATTAGAGATATATGCCATGAAATATAGTTCTCAGCCAAGACAGTGTTTGTTATCCACGCTTTAGTAAAAATGTAGAATACTACTAACATGATGAATTAGATTTTCCACAAATGGATCTATTTTTTAAATTGTACACAAATTTGGTGGTTTTGAAACTGGATTTTTAATTAAGGTGTGATTAAATGTTTCTGATATTTTCAGACTAAGATAAGGTGTAATTGTGAAGTAAGAAAATTTAACTTCAAGAAGTATCCACGCCATGTTAGAATTATGGCAACTCGTGCATGGAAACCTATCATCATTCAGGTATTCATATGAATATTTTTTGTCAATCGCTACAAATTAAAAATACAAAATTTATGTGATGTTTCTGTAGCTATATGAATTTTAATTTTTGTTGTCATCTTGGTTATATAAAAGCTTACAAGATATATTCGGGAAAAGATGGTTGTCTTATGCGATCGTGATTAAACGTGGACGTATTTTATGGTCGCCATGTTAAACAGTGCCCGATCTAAGGGGGGGGGGGCGCAAAGTGGGACAAATGTCCTGCCCCCCCCCCCCATTTAGCCCCCCCCCCGCCCCACAATTCTGGGTCATACTAATATTTTATCCCGGACGGCGCCAACCAGTACCCGTGGGCGAGGATTGTGGCCCTGGGCAGTAAGGGATATTGGGGGCCCCGGGACTGGTAGTTACCAACGAATTCTAAACGTCAATGAAATCACTGTCTAAATTGTCTCAGATGCACTGAAATTAATCCCACGGCACTCAATGGGGCAGAGTACATACTAGTACGATCCGCGGTCAGTACGAACAATTTGAACAAACAACAATGGGGCCCCCGTACAGTTGGTGTGTCCCGGCCCCCCAAAAAAGGTTAATCCGGCACTGATGTTAACGTTGCCGACCGTCGTCTAATATTAGTTTAGTGTTCTCCACGTCACATATATAAACTAAACATTTCATTTAAAAATGTATTTGAATAATCTAGCAAATGAAGGTGTCAAAGATAAGATCTGAGTTTAAGAATAACTTTCAATTTTTAGTTCAGTTTATTTCTGTCGTCTGCCTGGTGTAATGAAGCGAACGAATGTGCTCCGAGCGCATTATATTAATCATGCAATTAAGTACGAGGAGAGCCACAGTTTAGTATGTGATGACTATAGCTTGACCAGTAGACAAATCTGCTGAAATACTTCTAATAGGCCTATTTGTTTGTTCCGTGGACGATAGTTAAAACTTATTAAAGAAATAACTTGTTTTCATTTTAGGAAATATTGAATGAATTTGGATTTGCAATGTATATGGATGCCTCGATTAGATTTAAAAGACTCAACCTTGATGATGTTTTCATGCTTTCAAGAGAAATTGGTCACATGTTTCTGGAATCGGAACCTGTTCGAAAAAATCTTCTTCCAAATCATACACACGCCAAAACTTTTGAATACTTTGACGAAAATCCGTGCCTTTTTCATCAGAGGCATGAAGTCCAGTCAGGATTTGTTCTAATGACTCGAAACAATGTCTATTCTAATATTATAATGAAGGCTTGGTTGTCATGCTGTCTCCAAGAACAATGTGTACTTCCGACGGGTGCTAACTGGGGAGTTTGCAATCGAAGTTCACTTGTTTATCACAAGTGTCATAGACCTGATCAGTCGCCACTTGGTATCTCCGTACATTTACTGTATCATCCTCCAGACACAATCCCTTATATACCTCCAGATGTGTACGTCATCAGACGCGATGAGGTGTTTAACTATTTTTAAAACTAAAAAAATAACAAACAAATAACATTTGTACTCTACACGATTTATTTACCATTTTTGACTGGAGTAAAAAAGGACGTGAGTAGTGGTGATCGAAGCACACCTTGTTGCTAATCTCTTTGCATGTTCATGTTCAATAAGTTTTAACGTAGCGGTTGGAGTCTTAAAGTTTATGTTATGGTAAAATACATTAAATATTTTATTTCAATAAACAAAAGGACATAGATAATATTTCGTTATACACATCGATAAACTTTTTGATGGGTGAGAAGCTATAATTGTAGAACTGATCAGACATTTTGAAAATATATCTGATTGAAATACAAATCTATATTTCGTTTCCTTTTTTTAAGGTTTAGATAACCTACACAACATGAAGATCTGGCCGGTTGTAGTAAAAGGTCGCGTCAGTGGTCGTACGAACGACTTATGACTGTATAACATCATACATTAATTAATCAATCAACGTTGGCATTTGTAGTGCTCGCCGTAACCGATGCTTTAATTGCCTTATTTCACACGCCATCCAGAACGCGTGTTATATAACCAATTTTCCAGATCCTAGTGTAGTACAGACAATCGGATTCCATCTGTCAGTGGATCTTTCACGTGCAAGCGAATGTGCTCAAGAAGTCTCGGTTTTTCGTCCCATCCGAACGACTAGACAGTTGTCCTTGTCAGGTCCATCGTTCTGACCTAATACTCGGTGTAATAATCGGTACCAAAACATAAGAAATAACCAATCTTGTAAAGCGATTTGTCAAGGCGGGAAAACACCAAATATCGGATTCAGAAGCGATAGTAACTTTTATTTTATATTTTTTTGCTTTTATTAGACTAGCCATATTACGTCGACATTGACTTGTGGGATATTCTAACTCATGTTTTTAATTTTGAATATTATGGAAAGTATTGCGTTCTCTAGCAACACGTCCTTTAAGTTTAACACGAAGTGTTTACTGTAACAAGAGTGTCGTTTCTGTTGGAAAATGAAGGACACATTTGGTGCTGTATTCGATTTGTTAACGCTTAATCAATTAGCTGTGGCATTCCGTGTGAAGTCTACTCCCCCGCTCATTCACTTGTATTGATTATTGTCTAGCATTACAGGCACCATAATCTAAACATCACGCATTCAAATATCGCCTTTAGAATCTTGTATTCTATCACCTGTGGCGTGCATCATAATTATTAAAGTAAATACATAAACCTAATATATTATTGATAGATGTGATAAAATGAGTAAAATGTGATATTGAATAGTAATTAATATGGTAATTAAAGATACATTTGCACGTACAAACTGTGTGATTTGATGATATATTTGGAACAAATTATACAAATTCGAACTAATGTATCTATTAAAATTTTGCTTTAAATCCGCCTTAAAACATTTTTAAAATCGTATGGATTCTACCTCATTCTGCAAGAATCTATTCTAAGTACCCTTGTTTATCATGTGACTTTAATGGGTGTGGATTGATAAGAGCTTGTATTTGTCGTTAGTGGCTGTCCATTTACCACACTATCAGAGCCTAAGTAAACTCTTAGACTATCCCCTGTCAGGGTTTCCTGTCGTTTAATCCACGCTTAGTCTTCAGCGTATTTTTAACCGTTAGTCATTAACAGACAAGCTACCAGTATGTGATATTCTTATGTTTTTGTCCTGTGTGTGACCCATTGATGTTTTTCAGGGAATTCTGTATTTTGCTAGTAGTGTGACGGCGTGTCTCTACTTTCCATATTTACCAAATATGCCATTCTTTAATTTTAAAAGCCTTTGGGAGTGTATCTTTAATGTTAAACAGGCATGAAATTACCATATCTGATCTATAATCTTAATTCACAAACGATTAGCTTTGAGACTCTTGATTCCATTAGGACTACTATAAATAACCCACGAGTTAAAAATACAAAACTAAGTGTGATGCTCTTTCGATTTATTCGTCCTTATGCTTGACTTTGCAGGCTAAAATTAGAAATGTTTTTAATTTTTTAGGTGTTTTAGCTTTTGACGCAACTTTTTAAGATAGCTCTTTTTATGAGTTTGGTCTGGATATCAAAATATTTCACCGAAATGTTCAAAGGTGATTTTAAATCTCCGTGTATGAAATATGAAATCTATAAATCGACCACAATCTCCTTGCTTTTCCGGGGTTGCCCAAGGTATCAGTTTTCAGTAAATATTAATTTTGACCAGTTTGTACAGAGACTGTTGATCACATGATCTCGGTCTTACAAACCAGAAAAGTAGAACTGGAGAAACTGACAGCAACACTGTTGTGTAATCGCGCGTACATCTACAATCGACATAAACAGGTAATAATTGGTCGTACACTCTCAATTGCAGTCAGTCATTCCCAATTTCCGGCGCACAGTTGTTACAAGTGTCGATAATCGATATACATTAGGCTTTAGGCCCGACGCCATGTTTCGAACACACTGGAAATAACTGGGGGCATCGCTGAATGCAGATTATTACCCACGTATTAAATATTTTATACGTGAGTGGTTGGTTGATAAAGGGGGCTCGGCATATATGCAACATCGTTTCGCTCCCCAAATTTTTGAAAAAAAAGATCACAAAATCCGTGACAGGTGGGCCTAAGCTCATTAAAAAAAGTGGGCCTAAGCCTAGAAAAGAGAAAGAAAGGAGAGGGGCAGAAAAGGAAGGAGAAGACAGGATATAGGATAGGAGAAAGAGAAGATAGGAAACTTTGGTCTGAAATGCTTGAAAAATGGGTTTGCGGTTGTAAATTTTCCCGGGAGGAACCCCCCCCCACCCACAATTCCCCCTCGGACGCTCGTGGGCCTTCGGCGCGTACTTGTGTGGGCCTTGGTCAATGACCCGACAGTTGGCCCTTCGGCCACCAGTCCGGCACTGGAAGCAACGATAGATTCGTTTTTAACATAGATATATTATACAAACACATACGGGAAAGATCGGTTTACTTTTAGTTGAAAATAATCCACAGTGAGGCTGGTGTCCCCCGCCGAAATCCCAACATAAATACATGACACATATTAAACATACATTATGCAAGAGCTAAATCTGCCTATTCTCTATCAGATACAATCAAGATTATCTTGTCCAAAAGCATCGACCAATGAAATTGCTTATCTCTGCATTGCTTCAGCTCGTAAAGTTAATCATTGAACTCAGTCAAGACACCCACCTACATTAAGTTTAAACAGTGTTGTTATGTACTAAATTCTTGACCAATCAAATTGCGTATCGCTCCTTAGCCGAAGCAGAAAATTCCACCCATCGGACTTAGTCACGGTAATGAATCTATATTCGGAGTTTCATCGCTCTCACATCGTTATAACCAAAGTTATCATGCCCCAAAGCATAAACCAATCAGATTGCTTATCACCGTATACCTTACGTAGAAAATGCTCATCTTCGAACTCCATCAAGGCATTGACCCAGTAAACACTTACACCAAGTTTGAGCATTCTAGCTCATTTAGAAGGAGACTTTGTGTTCCAAAGTTTCGGCCTATCAAATTGCTTATCACCCTGCTTACTCTGAGCAGAAAATGCTCATCATCGAACTGGGTCAAGGTACTGATGTAATGAAATTATACGCCAAGTTGCATCGCTCTCACTTACTAAAACTAAACTTATTGTGTCCCAAAGTATCTACCAAACAAATGGCCTATCTTTGCTTACTCTGAGCAGAAAAAGAGTTATTGTGTTTCAAAAGGTGTGACGGACAGACAGACGGACGCCGGACAGACAGGG
The DNA here is from genome assembly GCA_963678685.1 of Patella ulyssiponensis. Taxonomy (NCBI): domain Eukaryota; kingdom Metazoa; phylum Mollusca; class Gastropoda; family Patellidae; genus Patella; species Patella ulyssiponensis. The sequence continues at coordinate 46,579,581 of OY783229.1, read as the reverse complement.
GGACGAGCCCGTTTTAATAGTCTCCTGCTTTCTCCGGATCATGGAAAACCAAAGAAAAGCAACCGTAGTAGCATACACGAAGAGCATAAAAGTAAATTAGAAAGGTTTACACAATAATGTGCAGTGGGTCAAATTATAATCTTGGAAACGTTTCAGCAACCTTGACATTGAACGAACTTTGCAACTCGATTATCAAATCTATATATTTCAGTTGGGCATTTGAAACTTGGCAGTCGCACTTATATTTTCTATGGAGGAATCTGAGCGGTCTTATGCTTGGACCAAGACCAATCGAAATTAGGGATGAAAAATTACGCGAGATCAAGTCTTCTTTTGTAGATGCTATACTTTGAGTTCCTGTCCCAGAAGCGCGTTATAAATTGACCAGGGTAAACATCAATGATTATATGGCTATACAGAACAATATCGGGTTCATCATTGAAATTATTCTGTTTGAAACATTTGCACTGGGATCGGGACAGAATTTAGTAATGGACAGATTTTTAAGAAATATGGTAACACGTCCATAATGCTGAAATGGTTAAACGATTGATAAGTTACCACCAAACCTTACACAACGGCATTTTTCTTGCGACCCACGTCGTTTTGTGAGGGTATTGTTCAAATCGGTCATCACAAATCCATTTTTGGCAACCAAATGCCAGATCATAGACCATAGCTATAGCCCAATGCAGCAGTGCAAGATATAGGCCCCGAGCAAATAAAATGACACAGGGTGACATCTCCACAATATCTAGCAGTGCTAGCACGACCTCCAATACCTCCCAACCACAGGCACTTGAAGGGGTTAAAATAAATTAAAATAAAACTTCTTACCACTGCTTAATACAAGAAGGTAAGTCAGACGCCATCTTTCTTTTGACTGATTTACCATGAATCGTCTGATATCATCTCACAATACTCACTAGTTCTAACACTTCATGTCATTTTTATAGCTAACGAGACTTCGTAGGCTTTATAACGTGATAGAACTTGAGAAGCGAGGCCGCTGATGAGCGAGACTCGATCACCCAGTTCCTATGCACATATAGAGTAATGATAGGTTTATAAAGGAACTGGGTGATACAGACTTCTTTTGACCTATTTTCGGATTACTTCCGGTCTCTGGAGGTTGATTGTCGATAAATGATAGCGGTTCAAGTTTGATTTGTTATCAATAACAGTGTTAAATGACCAATTTAATTACATCGGAAGGTGAATAATAATCAAATAAAGTCTCGTTAGCAATAAAAATGACATGAAGGTTTAGAACTAGTGAGTATTGTGAGATGATATCAGACGATTCATGGTAAATCAGTCAAAACAAAGATGGCGTCTGACTTACCTTCTTGTATTAAGCAGTGGTAAGAAGTTTTATTTTAATTTATTTTAATCCCTTCAAGTGCCTGAGCTCCCAACCATGAAATAATACGACTATTTCAAATGGACAGAAAAGTCCAGTCAACAAATTAGGTTCAGAAACTACATAATTTTAACATTATGGCTTTCTAACCTTGAAATCAAGTTACTATAAAGTCCTCGTACCAATTAGTGTTTTCATTAATAGTAAGTGTATGACATTTTGCTCTAACCCCCTTCATCCATTAAACAAACACAACTTTCCATTTATGGGTATAAGTGACAAATAGAAATGTTTGTTCCTTAATGTGAGTGCTAATGTACACCGTGAAAGACTACACCACCCGTTCGCTTGTCTGATGTGTCTTTTCATATGATTGGTCGAGGTTTTCTTGAAGAAATTTGTGCTTATTGACAACTAAGCTGGTAACAAGAGCCACTTATTTACTCCTTGTCCCCTTGAAGGAGAATTTACGGATGTTTAGTATATCCATTTGATGTTTCTTTGGTAATATATTCTCATTGTCTTATCTTTGCAATTCCTGTTCCAACAGGGCTAATGACAGCATTAATAGCTTTGCTTCAAGCTTGCCACAGCGGTATGAATCAGACAAACGTAGAGTTTACTTTGAGTCTTCAACTAATTTCCGCCATCATTCTCTGAGGTAACTAACTATACGATTAGTATTTTAACGAAACTTAATAACATCCTGTAATGAATGAATTCTTCAAAATACAAGACTATATATCTACAGCGGAATTATCTTGCTAAAAAAAATTCTTGAAACTGGTCGATTGACGATAGAAGCAAAGCATCTGACCAGGGGCGTGGTGAGAATGAGTTCATGAGTAGCCATACTCATGCGCCAAAAAGTTTTTGCGCCAAAATCACAATCAAATTACTCAAAAAATGAAAAACATTTGTAAGTGGAAAAATTGTTTCATCTGACCCAATTAAAAAAATTTTGAAAGAGTCAAGTTGGAAAATTTAATCATATTTTATTACCGTATTTCTTGTCTCGGATTGCTGGAGATTGCGTTTCTGGGCTTCTAATTTTCGAAATTTTCCCGGGGGAGGGCCCCCCGGACCCCCCGCCGCGGGTTCGCGCCTTCGGCGCTCGCGGTGGCCGGCTTCGCCGGCCACAGCTCCGCGGTCAGTAAAAGGGTTTTTGTGCCAAAATCATTTTTGTTACTCATAATTTCTTCTCAATAATTGCCCTCACCACGCCCCTGCATCTGACCTATCATGTCCCTAATGCAACGTTCGCGAGTTTTACAACATCTAACCGTTGCTTCTATACTCAGCTTTTCCCGAACTTTGCGCTTGTTGTTTTTATTGTGACTAATTAGCATTGTCCAATCAGAGTTCGTGGCACATAGCACACTGTGAAAAAACAGGGTTTTCAGCCGTTGGAAGGTTTTTTTTTAAATTGAAAAACTCGTGGAAGACCAGCAACCTTAGCATTGAACTTTGCAACTCGATTGTCACGTGTAGGCATTTTAGCTAAAAGCGCTAGACTTGGTATTCACGGCGACCGATGAATCTGATAGGCTCCCAAGCTAGGCTTGTTTAGCCAATCGAACTTAATGGCGAAATATGCAGGGTATTACGTGAAGGGTTTGATAAGATGTACGTGGTTAAGGCGAGATCAAGCCTTCTATTGAAGATACGGACCTATGGCATGACAACATCCGGTAAATCTGGCTAAAACGGCCTTCATTTACATATGAAACCATGATGCAGTGGCATACTTACCGGTTGGAAGCGCGGACGAGCACCTTATTCATTTAAAATATACACGGTTCAGGGGAGGGGGCATAATCATCAGAGATACATAAAAACGATGCGGGTGAGGTGACAATGTGAATATTGAATTAAACATAGTCAGTCCGTTAAAGTAGCTAAGTCTCAAACTCATTATCATCCAAAATCTTCGACATTGAAAACACAATTTTTTTGTCAATCTAAATCAACACTGGTGTTGGGATCTTACTAGGAAAAGATTGGCTTTTGATATCCGATATTTAAGACAAAATAAACATTTACATTGGTACACGAGTCGTGAACCAGAATGCGTTTCAGCGCCATTTGTAACAAGGGAACGAGGCTACACTTTACAAACGATGACGCCATATTGTTATCTGGAGAGCATGCGCAATAAATACTATTGGTGTAGACTGGAATAACCAGACGCCGTTTGGTTGAGACTTCTGGCGTTTTTGTCGATTACTACGATTATTGTGATATTAACATTGGCATACATACGAATATAAGCGTAAAACCTGCAATATAATTGGAATGAAATGAATGGAATTTATGTCACACTTTTCTTCATCCCCGGGGCTTATAAAGACGACCTTCCGCCATACAATATCATAGAAAGGAAAATTTTCCTGGATATTGGCGCTTAAGCCTACTTTTTTTTCGATTTCGAATTGTCAATGGTTCTTTTACGTGCGCAGGAAAATTTGAGACCTCATTGTTAGCAATTCAGTACCTTACGCAGTGATCTACAGCGGTTTCCCAATAGAATTGGCGAACTTGCTCTGCCGGCACCGGGACCTCCTAGTTAGCGAGTAGGCATTTCACTTACTGAGCCACAGCAGCTTTCATGTGACTGAGTTCTGTTATTTTGTCATCCATTATATACTAGGCGTAGTCGCGAAAAAAGTAATGAATCGATTCAATCAATTCCAGTAAGTTGTGGAATTTCGTTCATATGGCATGCATTATGGTGAAAGTTATTTACGGTAATAACCAATTCTAGATTCAATTCTAGATCCTGTTCGGGCTAAAACCGTTGACTTTTGAACACAATTGTTTGTAACTCAACATTAGCATTAGCTGCTGGCGTAGTCCTACAATTTTGAACCATGGCGTAATCTGGCATCAGAAACCAAAAAAAAAAATATTTTAGATAGAGAGTGCCACTTAAGGAGACAAAACTATGGTTTTATCAACAGATCAACTTCGGCTTGCTCTACTGACCAACCCAAGTATAACAAAAATCAAGCGTGCCTTCAAAGATCAAGTTTTAAAATATGACCCCTGGACAAATAGTACTCATGATTTCACCCTCGGAAAATATCATTCGAAACAAAAAATATTACTAGAAGAGGTATATTAATGTGAAAGCTGTATTATTGTGGGCTGGTTGAAAGTCTGTATGCACCCTTTACCATGAGACATTCGTCCTTTAATCCTCACCCACCACTTAACGCACGGTTGTATTATTTAACCCCAGCTATTAACATGAAACACCTTAAAGGCCTCCGCACACGAGCCGAAAACTGCGTACGCAAATGGCGCAGCGTCATTTTCGGCTCGTGTGCGGGGGTATTTTCGAGCGCATTTTGACGTTCGCCAAATATCTGTCATGTTTGATATTTTTTGACGCAGCGCAAAAAGCGCTCGTGTGCCGATCTTGGTGGTAGTAGCACACGAGCGCATTTGGCGCAGAAATACGGCGCCCGCACACGAACCGAAAACGACGCTGCGCGAAAGCTACTGCGGCAAGTGTGTCGTTCATGCACGTGACCACCACTCATGCGAAAATGGCAGCCGTGAGTGAATCGTCGTCCTCGTCATCGTCATCGGAAGATGAAGAAACTGCCCTTGCAGTGTTACTTCTGCCATAAATCGACGATTTTATCCTCTAAAACTGCGTCACTGACGAACTCACTGGGTGCCGCCATTTTGCAGTAGTGATGACGCATGCGTATTGACGACGAATGAAACGCAAATAGCGCTGAGTTGCCCGCACACATGACAGATATTTGGCGAACGTCAAAATGCGCTCGAAAATACCCCCGCACACGAGCCGAAAATGACGCTGCGCCATTTGCGTACGCAGTTTTCGGCTCGTGTGCGGGGGCCTTTAAGGTGTTTAATGTTAATAGCTGGAGTTAAATAATACAACCGTGTGTTAAGTGGTGGGTGAGGATTAAAGGACGAATGTCTCCTGGTAAAGGGTGCATACAGACTTTCAACCAGCCCACAATAATACAGCTTTCACATTAATATATCTCTTCTAGTAATCTTTTTTGTTTCGAATGATATTTTCCGAGGGTGAAATCATGAGTACTATTTTTGTCCAGGGGTCATATTTTAAAACTTGATCTTTGAAGGCACGCTTGATTTTTGTTATACGCTGCGCCGTTTGCGTACGCAGTTTTCGGCTCGTGTGCGGGGGCATTTAGCAGATGTCAGGAAAGAATTATTTTTCTTTTATTCCCAAATCAATACTGTTATTATTTCATCGTTATGAAATCTGGCATTGTTTCGCCCTTTCAATACGGTGTGGTAAATAAATAGTCTAGATTTCATTGTCTAATAATGTGTATTTCACGGTATAAGTAAATAATATAAATACGTTGTTTTGATCGGTTTAATTACTAAAACTAGTTGATCGCGATCGATTGATAATCACATTATTATCTGTCTCTAATCATATCAATTAGTTGATCAAACTTTGTTCTGGTACGATAATTAGGCTACCATATGCAATAAACAGTATAGATCAAATTCCATTTTGAATCAAGCGGACAATGCAGTAAAATCATAAATGACTAAAGATTTTAGTCGGCGGTTCCCAGTTTTGATGACGTCACGATTCGTCGTCTGGCAGAACGCAGGTGTTTTGGAGATTGGGTATAAAAATCGAGAATATTTGGATGAAGTTTCATTATCAAGTAGTCGGGAGAAAGAAACCGAAGGCTTTCACGCTTCATTGTCATTTCTAGCATAAGACCTGTTTGTCAACAGTTTTGAAGGATGTTTCCTTGGACTTTATTAGTTTGTAGTGTAACTTTGTTCCACGATGCCGTTAGTTTTGTTCCTTTTAATAAGGTAAGACATAGTTTATGATATTATGCCACAAATAAATTTTCATGAAATAAAACTAGAATCATTTAATCTAGCAAATCAGAACTGTGGAATTATGTTCAAATAGTTCCATATTCTTACTTTAACATAATTGATCCTTCAAAGTTAAAGTTGATGATTTGAAAGTTTTATGTAAACGATGTTTATTTGATTCAGCAATTTAAATTTTATTTCTAAAAAAAAGGAAGGAGGTTTAGCTCAATCAATGCAATTATTGTTTAATGAAATGTATTTTGAATGGAAACGACAACTAATAAATTATACCCCTCAGTTAAACTTGATATATTTATGAGGGAGACAACGTCTTACTTACGGAGCCACCGAGGTTATCTATAAACGATAGACCTACCACATTGCTGTTTCACGGACACGGTAGGCAATAAGAGGATGCCCCAAAACAATGATACTCCGTCACCGTTGTTCGTGATCCGTCAAATCGCTAATTGACTTAGTTAAATGGACATAATTTGGGACAGTGCTGACATTTTATATATATTTTAGCGAATCCAGTTTAATTTAGTGTTAATTTTATTGTAAATTATCATTTGAATGGAGCTACTTTCTCTGGCGAGAAAAAAGACGCACTCGATTGCAGTTAAAAATAAGGGCACAAAATTGACTTATTTATTCGATTGTGGAAATGCTAATGATTCTGTTAAATTCTTGTGACTGAATTGTAATCATAATAAATCTGATGAGAAGTTTAGATGTAAATGAAATGAAATGGGGTTTAACGTCCTACTGTTCTGCTCCTAACCTGGTTTATGAAGACGGGAATACGCCATACAGTGTACTATGAGTGAAATTTGGCCCGGGTAGCGGCGCTACGACCTACTCTTATATCGAATTCCAACTGCCACGGGATCTTTTATGTGTACGCCGATGTGTACACATGACCTCCTTTTCGTCCCATCCGAACGACTAGACAGCTGTCCTTGTCAGGCCCTCCGTCCTGCATTACTGACAAGTAGAAACCACGCCGGAAAATCGGGATGAACTTTCTCGGTCAATGCAGGGATCGAACACCCGACCAGTATAGATGTAATATGTTGTTAACGTCTTCGAGTTGAAGACTTCATCGAATTTATTTCGTTTAACTGCGAGATTCGTGCCATTGACTTGGAATTGTGACTACTTTTAGGAATATGCAATCATATTAGTTAAGTTAAATATTGATCCCTAGAATTAATTCTAAAGGTTAATATTTATAATTATAGAGTTTAAGTAGATTTGGGTAGAACTAGCAATATGAATGGAGTAAAATTATTTTTGGAAGTGGAATAGTTTTAGAACATCTCTAACTAAATTCCAAACGTCCCAATAATAAGTTTGCATTTGCACCATTTTGCATCATGGCCAATGCTTTTATTATTGCCTTTATGACAGACAATTTACTAGATAATTATCTGAAAAGAACAAAATAAAATAAGTGCTTTTTGATCACAATGCCGATTTTTAAAGGGGTTCCTATCTCCCTTACAGCTCCATTCAGTTCAGAAAACGAAATGGGTTTTAAAGATTACGCGGGCTGAAATACGCCATGCAGTGTGCTATGGGGAAAATTTTGCACTTTGCACGGACAGTGGCGCTACGACCTACTCTTATTTTAAATACCAACTGTCAAGGGCTATTTTACGTTCACGCCAATGTATATCCATCCGTATGACCGAATACTGTCATTGTCAGGACCCCCGCCCACACCACGGACATGGAGAAACCATGCTGGGGGAAATCCCGACAAGCTTTCTTTGCCAATACCGGGATCGAACCGTTCACCCCCGAGTTATCGAGCTAGTATCTTACTTACTAGGTCACCGCGGCTCCGTTTAGAAAACGATTACGCAACTACCATTTTCAACAAAAATCGACTATTATAAAACTGAAACATTTCAAGATTCTTAAAAAAAAGGTACGCTGGCTCATTTATGTGTTTTCCACTATATGAACATATAAATTAATGTGTGTAAGAGATACAGCTAAGTATGTAGTGAAGGTTTTGAGCTAAGTATATTATTATATTGAAGGCTTTGACACATCAGTGGTTATTTGGCACCGACATTTAGGTTAAAAGCGTGTATTTATCAATCCCCGATGGTTTGACGGTGATGAATTATCTGCCAGCAGCGCACATAATATCCCACAAGGCATCAATAACAATCAGTTGGGCAGTATAATTTAACACAAATTAATAATTATTTGTCAGCGATTAAAATCGCTTTGAAATAAGCGTCGCTTTTGGTAAATCTTAAAGTTGAATTGAAAGAACAAGTGAACGATTATTATTTGATCGTTTTGAGTGTAACCGTATTTCCGACTCTTTCTCCATTGATAATTGGAACTTTTGGATATTTTAGACCTTATCTCATGTTCAAGGAAGGAGCCCCCCAACCCATAAACTGTTTTTTATAGATATATTGGGGCAGATTTAACGCATTGCAGCTGTGTCTTGTTTTGTCAGCCTCTACAATTGATTCACTCTTCGAGTTTAAATAGCTATAAATGTAAAATTCACAACAAATTGCGAAGAATGGACCGCCGAAATAGTTAAATCACGCGCATGTTCTAATTATTCTGGGTTGGCGGTCATTAATAAAACGACAGAAATATCGCGTAGCCGTTGGATTTTATTGAATAGCGAATTTATGTGGTAATGTTTCGCCTTTATTTCCATGGGATTTGGTTTATTATATAAAAGTTATGTGTAGTACAGTATGAGATCAGTTTAATTGGAAATTGATGGAGTTATTCAGTAAGATGAAGACATCAGTTACGTAGTGGTGCCATTTCTAGTTGTCCGCGGATCCCACGAGCTTAGGTGACCCATGCTAATACATGTAATCTTGTGTTGATTAACCTTTGGCGTAAAGTATGTTTGTTAATGTTTTAACACTGGGTTTATTAATATTATAGACCATTTATATTTCTATACCCGTGAGTGGTTGTGTAGGCGTGGTCCTAGTGCAGAGTTTTGCCCTGGGGCTAGTTGCTCAAAACTAAGTTATTTTAACGATCCGTTAAACACTAACGGATCGTTAATTTGCCAACCTGTCGTTTGTTAACGGTCCGTTAAATTTCTGTTGCTGGAAAGTCAATTCCATTTCATCTGTTCACAAAACTTGATTAAAGACAAAAAGATAATTTACTATAGAATACTTTATTTTTTCCTTTAGAAATTTTAGCATAAATCTGTATGAAAAATTTTGAGATTTTTACTACAGAATATTTCAGGGCCATTATTTTCTACAGACCCCCAAAATTCTGCAGAATGCTATAGAATTTTATCCTATAGAAATTAGAATAGCCCCCCCCCATCGCCCAACCCTCTAGAACTAGATTGTTCTATAGAAAATTACACTAGTAATCTACATGTATGACTTATGCTACAGCCCATTAATGCCACCGTTAAACAGATAACGGAACCCAACGCCTCCGTTAACTATAACGGCAAGTTAACGATATGTTAAAGTTAACGGAGCTTCCAACAACAACCTTTCTCTCCGTTAAAGTTAACGATCCGTTAACTCCATGTTAACGGACCGTTAAAGTTAACGGAGCTTTGAACAACCGGCCCCTGGGGTTTAAAATGCTATTAGTGGTCTGACTATACCATCTGTGAGTCACACAAACTAGCAGAGCATGAAACTTTCTTCAATTTCATCACAGTTACAAAATTTACATATTCTATTACTTCTCTGAATATTGCTACACATTTCTTCCTCTATTTGATTGGAATAAAGTACTTTGGCGGAAATTAAATGGTAAATTAAAAGGGAACAGTATTAATGGCACCAATCCCACACACATACTTTTAATCAGGGGCCTTATTTTTTTTTCTCCATTTAACATTTCTTCAAAATATCAAGTCTTTGTTTATAGACCTTAGGCATTTCTTTTATGTACATACGTAATAATTTGAAACCTTTCATCCCCAATTCTTTAGATGAATCATTAATGTCAATCTTTAAACCATTGGCATCTATTTACCAGAATCTATACGTAACACAAATGGATTAAATTAGTTTTGATTTAAAGGTATAAATCTCCCAAATTCCTAAATTTCACGTCGTCAATGATATATCCAAAGTAGTCGTTACCAAAAGCAACGAATAATAATTTTTCGTCAACTTTATGGATTCTCCAAATGCAAGAAAAAGGTGTTTATTTTATATCAGATCAGTTTTAAATAATTATTTATTCGAGATTAGCTAAAACAAATATAGACATGGTATTGATAGTTTCCTGGTATAGTTTTTGGGTAATGGAATAATATGCGCGCTTGTAAATTGGGAAATCTGTTTCAAAAATAACAGTAGTCTGAGGTTAAGTTTTATTCCTCAAGTCAATTACGTTTATGAGCGAGATAATTAAATTCGGGAACAACTAGCCGTGAAACAGGTTCTTAATTAATCAGTCAAAAATTACTGAAGTTAGGAAATAGGATATACCATCTCCCGTTCTCTACAATTCCAACCAACAGATTATTTCCTGTTGGTTCTCAAGGATTAGGCTATTATACAGTCACCACAAAAATACTACGTGATGATGAAATAATTCTTTGGTTTTAACCTGGAAAGCGTGTGATTGTGTTGGATTCGCTTTGTTAGATATTAAATACCTTGTACTTTATATTCAATCCAGTCTAAAATAAAACCCTTCATGTGAAATATGTGGTCTTGTACGAAATAGATCACTGCATATTCTATATGTCAAAGAGGTAGCAATGTGAAATCAACAGACTCCACTGTAAACTTTCAATTAACCTGTCAACCCGATAGAGAACATTCTTCGTCTGATTTTAATAAACTTGATGTACGGCCCAATTCAAATCACAGAAACGTTTTATAACTAATAAATTAATAACTAATCTGGACCAATATTTTGTATTAATGGTTTTAGCAAATATGGCCGTAAACTCTATATTTTTTATTTGAACCTTTATTCTGTCATCTTGGGACTTGAAAGCCATATTCGTGTTATAATTGAATCCTATATTTTAATTATCTACGCTTTGAAGGATGAATCACTCTTTTACATGACTTCCCAGAATATCTTTTATTTCAAAAGGGTAGAACCATACGTCTCTATATGAGGTGTGTCAAAACTATAAAAGAATATAGTTAATCTCTTCATATAAAGAATAATACCAGATAGAATCAGGCGATCTATTCAAAATCAGGAATAATACCGAGGTGACGTATTAGAATCCAAGTTAATAACTATTGTTTGCTCAATACTGAAAATAAACATTGACGTATATTTTTATTTGAGTCTATTACAATATCTATTATTATTTTGTTATATTATACAGTATCTCTAATAGCATCTGGAACTATCTCTATTATTCCAAGGTTGTTCCAATTTGGTTGCAGTTCCTGGAGATTTTCGAGCTCGGGTTTCCCTGTGCCAGTCGTGCGGGGTGGAGATCCTGACAAGGACAGTGTTTACTCGTTTGGATTGTACACTTTGTCGTGCTCGTAAAAATTAAATAACCGTTAACGGTTGGAATTCGAAGTAGGTTGTAGCTGCGCTGTCCTGTCATTGTAGAAAATTTGTTTGTCAAATCAAATTATCGCTTGGATATGGTCACGTGTTTACCCAGGCCAAATCTAGAAAATCTAAACTACTTTTATCTATCCAATCCTATTTCGTTTTTTTTTTTAAAGTTCAAAATATAGATTTGTATTTTGATCAGATTGTTATCCATCATACAGCTAATTAACCTATTTGAAATTAATGATCCAAATTAAAAATCCCAATATCGAATACAGATAATAATAGAAAGGCATACTGCTGGACGTTTTATCTACTATTTCCCAGTTCTGTGTAACAATTCCTTTTACTCGACTACTTCTCTTGATTAGTTTATTATGTGAAACCACAAATGTAGCTTTCAAAGAACATCGGATTAGCTCTCATTCATGATAAAGACCAATACTACTCAATAGAAGCAGCGATTATGTTACATTGTGTGAGAAAGCTGTATTCCGGTAGATGTATTAGTGATGGAAACGATAGCCAACCCACTGGGGAACATTGTATTACGTGCTACTAGTTGATGCTCTGTACTTGCTTATTAACGTGCCTGTCTGTGCATTTAAGACCAGTTCCATGACGTTAACAATAAAGGGAATGCCGCCCACATAACTGTTGTAGTTCCTGGCTTTAAAGTGAAAGTCGGGTTTTAGATAGCGTATTATGATAATACGTTAGTTACTCTTTGAAATGCCTCCTACACAACTTTACGACAAGACGCATGGATTAAAGATGCATTATGTAAGATTTAGATAAAGAGCTGAAGTTCTCGCTATAATAGTAACAGCTACATACTGAAAATAGCGTATCTGGAACATTTCAGTCAAATTGCTTCATTCTGAACGAGTTGGGGATTTTGTCATTGCTACTGTTGTTACGATAATAAACAGTCTCGATTAAATCCGTTGAAAATCTAGAGCATCCGATGGCATCAAGAGTTGATTAGGGTCTTGGCGAGTTAATAAATTAATAATATAAGGCATTTAGAAAGACCTGTTGTGGGCAGATTTAGCTCTTGCATAATGTATCTTTAATAAACCGCCAAATCATTAATCCAAGTTCCATTTGCACTCATTAAATGGGGATTGGTATAAAGCTTAACATAAGCTCAGTGCATTCAGTGAGTAAATTCGTATATTATGAGCTATTTCTGTACGATTCTTTATTATTAAATAATCACTAATCTTTAGATCGCCCCTGAAGGCCATGGAAGAATATTAGTGAGGATTGACTCCACAGTTTAGTTACGTCAGTAACCTTGAAGAGGTATTTATCAATCAATGAACATAAATGTAATTCGTTTGAGATAATACGGTCGCTCGACTAGCCAAATCGCCTAATTACATTAAGGTTAAAGGCCATACACGAGGGGGAGAGAGAGATGAGGTGGGGTGTGTTTCAGGGGCGTGGTGAGGGCAATTATTGAGAAGAAATTATGAGTAACAAAAAAGATTTTGGCACAAACACCCTTTTACTGACCGCGGAGCTGCGGCCGGCGAAGCCGGCCACCACGAGCGCCGAAGGCGCGAGCCCGCGGCGGGGGGTCCGGGGGGCCCTCCCCCGGGAAAATTTCGAAAATTAGAAGCCCAGAAACGCAATCTCCAGCAATCCGAGACAAGAAATACGGTAATAAAATATGATTAAATTTTTTAATTGGGTCAGATGAAACAATTTTTCCACTTACAAATGTTTTTCATTTTTTGAGTAATTTGATTGTGATTTTGGCGCAAAAACTTTTTGGCGCATGAGTATGGCTACTCATGAACTCATTCTCACCACGCCCCTGGTGTGTTTGTGTGGGGTAAAGTTCACACGAAAGAAATAAGACTAACTTAATATGATTCAATCATCAATTCGCTTGCGAGTAGCGGTCTTTAGACGTAAGATGAATACGGGTGGCTCTTTTCATTGCCAGGTATAAATATTGGATCGAAACTTGACCCAATGATAGATCTTGTGATCTAAAGTACACGCTTTAGCCCCACCCAACCCCTCGCGCAACTTTAGGGAAGTTGTCGCCTTCTCCTGGTGGTCAAAAGAAGGTTTGCAGCGATTTCCCCCTTTATACTGTATATATACGTCTAAATCTACCGAGAGCCATAAATCACCATATTCCTGAAGCAATAGCCCGAAAAATCCCTCTCTGGCCATTGCTGGATAGACTTCTGATACTTGAGCTTTTGAGGGAGTGTATCTATTCTTCCCGTTCAATCAAATCTGTCCCAAGAACAGCAACATGACAGTCCTTCGTTTAATCTGGGATCTTCCCTAAAATTTTGGACAGTGATTTAAGGTATTAAAAACGGTGAAAGTATTGTTCATCTCCGAACAGTATTATTTACATTGCAGCCGTTTTATAGCCTCGTTTGCCACGCAAATAATTTTTCTGCGATGTACTGCTATGTCTGATTAATTATATTGACGTTACGCTATGTAACCTTATTTGGTCCAATTAGGAAATCTGTTTAAAGCCGAATGATTTTGTTATGCAGTTAGATATTGTTTGTTAATCGGACTATTGAACAATCATAATTTGGAACAGAAAGTTGCTCCCATTACAGCAGTGTTAAGTGGGTCTAATCAAACGAAACACTGCGAAAAGTATGTCCATCACGGACAAACAATCACTTTACAGATACCAATTTCCCCGCCGTTCCCATTTTAGATTATTTGAGGCTAACGAAAGCTCGGGTAAAATGCAATACCTATAGTATGGCCATGTAAAAAATTCAATATTTAAGAGAGTCTAAAATGATAATGATATGACATCAAATCCAAAAATATTCTTCTACGAACCTTTAAAGACCCCGGCATCCTAATGTTAGTCCCCATTGTCCATTGAATCCAGATTAATACAAACAATCAGGACGGACGATTTAAGAATGGAGGAAGATACAGTGTGATTATATTTCATTCCGATTTCAACAAAATACACTCTGTTAGGCAAATGACAAATTAAGTTTCCTAATGCGGAGTTGTAAAAATCAACAATCTGATTTAGAAATATCGCTTTAGCTCTAAGTATTACGCCTTCGCGTCTTCAATTCAATATTGTTTTCCCGGGTTGGACTCTATTTCAAGTATTGTTCTGATTTGATATCGATCTAATTATAGCTACAGAAACTAATGTTTGATTGCTGGAAGATCAACTTAATGTAAATGGCATATTTATAAGCATGAATTGACACTTAAAAAATAATTCTCAAGTCGAAGGTGCGAGTCTAAATAAGAAGATATGTTAAATGTTAAACGACTGTGTCAATTTGTATAATAGGAGTTGTAATTTATTTTGACTTTTTCAAGTTGCTGCAGACGTCAAATTGTTAGTGTTTTATTGGTTACTTAATATGGCTGATACCTTTGATTGGATCTAATGGGCATTTAATTGCACAATTGCAAATAGCTGAAAGGGAAGCTCGCTTAGACCCATAAAATGGAACAAAGCCAGAATACAGCAACTGTTTATACTAAACTGCGTAAATTGGCTCGTTTTCATCCCACGCTCAACAGTTAATCTGAACTCGGAACGATGTTACCTCAATGCTTTGGATAACCCAACGTCACTAAGCAATGTATCTGATGTTAAAGGGACAATAACACTCTTGCTGGCTTGACAGCTCCAGAAAATAAATAATAACCTTATTCTAAGTACTACATGTTTAAGTGTCCTACATGTTGCGTAAATTATCCATTACATCATATTTTACTTGTCCAGATGGTTCGAAAATATTTTTGAATCCAAGTTACATTTGAAAAGGTTTACGCTAGGCTTTTCAAACCATTGAGATGAATTTTTCCATTTTTTAAAATTAGGTATGTTAAGATGAAATTTGTATCATCTATTAATTGGAATATTGTAAAATAGTACAATTTGTTGACCAGAATAAAGATTGGGACATATTATTCAGTTACAACAAGAGTGGCAATGGGCCTTTAATCTGAAGTCAGAACGATGCTTACGCGATGCTTTGGTTGGCCCAACGTCAGTAAATATGTGGGGCAAGTGCACATTGCCCTTTGTGCACTTTTAAAGGCAAACTAAAATGTACCGGAACAGCTACCAATCTATATAAATAAGATCAAATTAAATTACGAATGTGTGTATGTTCGACCAAACGAGCCACTCACATAATATTGTATCAAATTAACCAACATGACCCCGTTAATATTATAGATCATCGAATTTGGGCCCCAAAGGAATTGCGCCTGGACCCCTGGCGAATAACCCTTCGTCGCCGTGCTACAACCCAACATATTATGTGGCATCAAGTTAACCAGCATGCCCCCGTGGATGTTTTAGGCCAGTCTGCTCCCCGGGAGAATTTGAGCCCTGGGCAAATTGTGTCCCTTATTGAATCTGGGCCCGGGCAGATTGGGCCCCAGTCGAATTTGGGCCACGTGCATAGCAGGATATCCAGCTAGTATATACCGAAGAACGAAATTTGATACGGCAACATTTCAGTCTGGTCGCAATTTTTCGTCATCGTGTCCGTTGTCCCGTCTGTCCGTCGGTCTGTCTGTCGGTTACTCTGTCAATAATTGGCCAGTGAACGCGATAGGGCTGCAGATTGAATGGAGTGTTTCAAATTCTAACAAATAAACAAAGTAAATAATGATATTTTACACTGTTTAGTTTAAAAACGAAGCATTCTTGGGCCTATTACGATTAATACTCTTTGTATTCAAATCAGTTCATTTTATATTTTATTGGTTTTATTTCAGAGAAGTCAACAATACACCACTGATAGTTTACAATATACGCCCATACAAATAGGTAAGATGGCACATATACACATGAAACAGTATATACTTTTAATCAAAGTTTAGACATCTATATCAGTCTCATTATACGTAGAGAGTTTGCTGAGACTCACCTTGCTGATTATAATGGTTTAGACCAGAAATAGTCTTTATAATATCAAATGCGATCTAATTAAAAGCACTGCTAGCTAAACCCGAGGCAAAGGTTCAGTCCCGGTGTTGACCGAGAAAGTTACTTTCCCCTTGTCAGTGGTGCTGATACGAGTTACCATGTACATCATGTCGTGTACTTCCAAGAATCCTTCGCCGTTGGGATTCAATTGCTGTCCAGGTACAATTTCTCTCAGAGCACAGTGGAGAACAAAGGCAGTACATTGAACCCATTTCATTCATTCATTTAATTTTGGTTGGTTAATACCGCAAAATGAGTATACAGTATGTTCCTCTTCTTACAGATTGTATAGACATGAGAAGTACACCGGGTGATTATTATTATGAATCAGAAGAGAAATATGAAGTCTGTGGTTTCTATATTATTGCGGACGCAGATAGTCTTGTAGAAATAGAAATAACAGATATTAATGTAAATTGTGATGAAAACAATGCTTTAGCGGTATGTATATAAAACAGGTTATTATTATTTACTTATATATTGTTTTATAAAGTGTTTGTAATGTGTTATTAGGCAGCTCAATTGTACTTTGCCTGCTTTGAAATTCATACGTTGTATGGAAAATGGTGGGGAACATTATCTTTGCCATGAATTGCATCCGTGCCGAATTTAGATGCACGTTAGGGCCCCAAAATCCTTAGGTACCGTTACCAACAGTGTTGTTATATATGCGTATTAGCTCCCCGTATAGTTAGAATTCGTTCAAAAGCAGGCGGAACCTTCGTCGTTTGGGCAACACTTCCCATTGCAAACCTGTGGTATTAATATAAATAACCATTCTATATGTTAGTATCCAAATAGATATAAGGCTACAGGCGTATATAAGGCTACAGGTGTGCTAACTGTATTTATTTACCAGTGACTTATAATTTCCATTTGCATCATAAGAAGTATACTTGGGTTAACCCACACCACTGGTAATATCTAAAAAGTAAAATCGTGATGATCGGTTAGATTGAATTGTTTCGATTATTAATTTGTCAATCTGTATACCATTATATTTCCGTTTAGAAAGATAAAGGGGAATTCCATTCTGCAATATGTATACTAATATTTGTTTCCTTCTTTGTTTTGTGTTTAAGCTTCCCGAACATAAAATAAATTATATATCAATTTTGGTTAAATTTATTTAAATTCAGATTTTCATTTTTTATCGAAATAAATGATATTGTTTAAGTTCAGCAGGGAATTCATCATATTTTTTCATTCTTGTTTCAGTTAGTAGATGGTTGGGAGTTACAGGGTGAATATTTTCCAAGTCCATTTGATCATAAACGTCCATTAGAAGAAAGATATCAGACATTTTGTGGGAATAGTAAACCACACAAGAAATATATCTCGTCACAGAATGTTGCCTTAATTCAATTCCTCATACCTTCTCCGGGTCAAAGTTTTAAAGTGAGCGTCAGATTTATCCCTAACCCAAGACGTAAGTATTTTTAAAACAATTACGATAGAATTATATGGACAATGAACCGACCATTACGCAATCGACACCATCTTGGAACCGGATATCACAATATCAAGCAAGAAACAAATACGCCAACCAAGATACGTGGGTTATTTTGCAGGGGTGGGGTGGTGACAATAAACATGAAGGTTTAAAAAAAAATCCATCGTTTCCATGCTGATATGTTTGTCTGTGGGTTGATCGATGACTTGCGATTTAAATAAACTAAGATGGTGAAGAAAAAATGTCTAATACGAGCAACTTGTAGGAATTCACCTTCTGCTTATCTGGATAATGTATATATGAATGGATTTGCAGAAAAGTGACCATATTACCAAAAGAATTTAAAGCGCATTATTAGCACACCAGCATATACAAATGCGTATATGATATTAACGATATGTCACCAAAGCAATGGCATACATGAATTAATGTAGACTATCGTAATCCAAATCCGACTATTGATATCCATTTATAGTATAATGTTCATACACTTATTATGGAATTGTCAATGTCATATTATATACATCAACACGCATGCTAATTTTCTGTATCGATTCAGCGATTCGAATGTATAAATGTACAAAATATTTGTCTAGTTCTATTTTTGAAAGAGATAATTTTTTTAAAAATAAAACTCTTAGCGCCTTTTGACTATTGTGTAAATGTCTATAACGATTTCTTGAGGTGAAAACAAATCTATGCGCCTATATTTTCAATCTTCGGTCATCGGTACATTATAACGATTATGGATGTGTTAATAATCCCCCAGGATCCCCGATATAGAACTCTAAACAATATATTCTTTATCTCGAGAAAGTGTGAATTCCCTTAACAGTCCACCTTGTTGCACGTTGAACCACGTTGCCCTGATAAGGTTTAGTTTAAAGCGACAATTTCATAATTTCAAAGAAAGTCAAAACATAGTTATTTCTATGTCTTTCGCTCAATAGGTTGTCAACTCACTATTATACGATCATAGACATTATTTCCCATACTTAAAAGTCATTTACGCCGGAAATAATAACACAATTATCTCCCTTATTTTTCTATTTCCCCAAATGATAGCTATCTTCAAACGTTTGAATTTGAAGTTGGTTGAAAATGACATTTTTGCCAATTTCGCAACTGGCAACAGTGAATTATAGGATTAATAGGATTATTCTTTAACAAGGTAGAACTGTTTATAGATACCATCTATTCTAAGGCTTTAATTTAATACATTTTAAAAATATAACTTAAAAATATAAAATTATCGCTTTAAAGCAGCAAGATACATAATATCGATATCCTTAAAGTCGTATAGGCCGCACATTATCAAGAAACGCCTTTTAGACCTTATATCTCCTTATTTATGATTCAGAATAGGCTACCTCTTTCACCTAAAACGGCACTATATTCTAAATTCATGTGCCCTCCATTGGCTTTGATAGGTCTCATATAGGTTTCATCTTTGCCGCGAGTGTTGTGTGATATACTCGACCTTTAGTATAATTCGTCCTATCTGGTCGTATTATTTCTGAATACATGTCTAATAATATAATAAAAAGCTTTGTGGTACTAGCATTAGGTTGTGTTAAATTTGGTTGGAGTCATCGTGGTTCAATGGTTAAGACGTTGGCTCGCTAACCAAAAGATTCCACGTTCGAATCCTGTGTGTTGGCCTAGAAAATTCTTGGGGATTTCCGGCGTGATCCCCCTTGTCAGTAGTGCAGGTCTAAGGGTCTGTCTGGCAAGGGAGGGCAATGTATAAGTGGTTCGGGTGTAACGAATAACTGAGGTACTGTGTACGTATTGGCGAGTAGGCCATAGCACTCATTTCATTTCATTTAATTTCAACGTCAGTATTTGCTATCACATTCTCTCATTCGGTCATAATTACAGTCTCAGTTACGAAATATGACCTATACAATCTGAAACGGCTTCACAATTATATCAGTCAATATATTTCAAAGCATGGACATCGGACCCAAAAGGACCATCGAGTTCGAATTTTTAGTGTCGCAAATTTCTTTTCAAAAATAAAACTGGAAGTCGGC
The DNA here is from genome assembly GCA_963678685.1 of Patella ulyssiponensis. Lineage (NCBI taxonomy): Eukaryota > Metazoa > Mollusca > Gastropoda > Patellidae > Patella > Patella ulyssiponensis. The sequence continues at coordinate 46,559,383 of OY783229.1, read as the reverse complement.
TGGTTTTGTTTTATGCTAAAAATTTCCGCCATTGAACACACGATTTTGGCTCAATATGTGGAGCGACGATGCAAAAGAAATCAACGTTTTAGAAATTTAATTAATTTTCTCTTTTGCAGCCTGTAATGTGGTCGCTACTATGGAATTTGGTATTTTAACTTTGAAGAACTATGGTGAGAGAACTAACTGTTCTATATCTATCATCTATCCAGAGAAAATTTACTTAGTAGATGTAGATGTAGGTGTTTCATCAGAACAACCATCCGTTAAACCAACTTCAGGTCTCTCAGTACAGGTATGAATATATTCTATAGAGATTTTTCCGGAAAAATGAAACAGGCCAGATATCACTATCAAGTGAAATTTATTGTATTAGAGCAGTTTTAGTCGCGCAATATTTCCAATGCAGATTTACTGGTGTTACAGACAAAAAGTCTGTATCATATATCAATCTAGCAACAAATGATAGGGCAGAATATGAATTTTGTAATTTTGAACGTTTTGTAATGCATGTTGACTCTGATCTGGGGAATAATTACTTTATCAGCTGAAATATATCTACCCCATTCGAACTTGGTGTGAGTCTTTCTTAAGAGCATGCCATGATGGAATTCGAAAAAAAAGCATTTTCTGCAGTGGCTTTGCTCTTTATAAATCTGACCATTAAGAGTTTGTGTTTATTTTACAGTGTAGTGCTAATGGTAAATCTGACTATGTTGAGTTGTTATATGGAGATGGTCTAGATACAGACATGATGGGAAGGAAAATAGCTTTCTGTGGACTACGAGCTACGCCAGGTAGGTTGGAAAATTTAATCTCAAGTGTTAGATTAGCATCATTGTGTGGAATCCTTGCGCATAGGTTCCTACAGATTTTCAAATTTTGATAACAGTCTGCTTGTAAATTCCATGCATTGTCCAGTGAAATGAAGAAGCCTCTAGCAGTTAACTTGTTAGTTACTGCAGTAGTTATTGCATTATATATAGCAAATCTAACAACGAAATTAAAGCAGTGTTTGAATTGGTGAAAAGAAAAATCCTATTGTATTGAATTTCAACAATTTTCGTTAATTACTTTTAGGGTTACGGCCCTTGTTTAAGAATTTTGTGAACGTTCTGGCAACAAAAATGATCGATTTGCTTGAACTTTATGCTATCGTTTAAATTAGTGAAGAATTATATAATGGATTTCAAAATGTTTCGTTAATTGCGTCTAGATTTATGACCCTTGTTCGCTTTGTAAAACCCAATGACCATTCTCGCCTGATCTGTTTGATATCTAGTTATAAAGTTATTGCCCTTGCCTATCTCATAGAGTCTGGATTATTTGTCAATGATATACACGATTTTGGCCCAATCTAATTAAAATATAGATCTATATTTCGTTTCGTTTTTTATACTTTCGATGGCCTTCACTCATGTAGATCTAACAAGTTATAGTGGAAGCTCACGTTCTATGACGCCAAGTATCAAGCACGGGACATTTGACCCGATAATGTCAGTCATTCGATTAACCAATTAGCGACCGCCATGCTTTTTAAAATCTACTTTTGTTTTGTTTTGATTTCTATCCGCTGGTGTTAGTATAGACGTCATTGGCTGGTAATATCTACCCACAGTTCCACGCATGAAAAGGTCAAACGGTCGATTCGACAGACCATTTGATTGGGTGACCCCTCATTTCAGGCAGAACACGAGATAAATAACAAGTCCTCCAGATCCAAGAGTAGTGAAGACAAGTAAAAACGAAATTTTGAACTATAAAAAACGAAACGAAATTGGATCTGTGTTTTAATCAGATTGGATTTTGGCCCTTTATTTACCAAAGATTCACAATGCAATAACCCTCGGATGACTTAGATGCTCTGGGCGTATGTTTCGTTACCCTGCTTACTTTTCTTTATGACCAGACAAATCATTTATTTTTTTTCTTTACAGACCTTCGGTAACACTATATAAGAAAATTGTCACATTATAAAGGGGTGAATACTTGCACATTATCTTGGCTCATTTACCATTAAGCACGAGAGAATGGAAGAAATGGGAATGAACTTCTGTTGAAACACATAATTATATTGTAATGACATATATTTCCCTTGATTATCCGATTTACATACTTCTTATCTTTCAGCAAAACGTGGAATACCCATGGGATGCCAACACTCGGTTGTTCGCTTGGTCTCAAGTGGTAGCTTCTACAATTCAATTACTTTCTCATTCCAAGCAATGACACCAGATGAGATTTATACCAGTACAGACATCTGCTAATACCCGAGCATTGTAGTTCATCAATAGTTCCTGGATTATGCGGGGTGGACTAATTGGCCTGGAAATAGCTAATGACAATTATGATAAATTAGATGGCCATATTGTATGAAAATATGAGTTATATGATCTGTAGTACTATTCCTTTATATAAACTTATTTTCTTCAAATATCGTTTTGTTTTGAATTCAACTGATACATTGGGAAATGAAGTGACATTAAATGAAATGGGGTTAAACGTCCTACTTTTCTGGACCGACTGGGCTAATGAAGGCGAGCATTGGTCTTGCAGTGTGCTATGAGGGAACATTTGCGTGCAACGGAGCTACATCTGCGAGTTTTATTACCATCAATGGGATTAAAACCACACCCCTAATTACGTTTCGCTTAATTTCGATGTCGTACTACATATACATTTCACATATTTTCTCTGAATTTTATGGACAGTAACCACTTAATTTAAAGTGAACCTGAAAAGTGGCCTCTCGTTAGCTTTTTCGTTCAGTACCAATTTCGTCATTAAAAATATTAAATTATAATGGTGCTTTTTTCAACAGTTCTGGAAATGTAATTAAAAAACAGACAGTAAATTTAATTAGAAATATGTTTAGATATAGATTATTCTTAATCCTCATCAGAAGATTCAACATCAAAGTTCATAATGTTAACAGGATAAATATTTTCAGATACCGATCGCAGGATTCACCAAGAGGTCACAATATTTTTTTTTAACCCAGGTAGAAACACCGTTTAAATATATCACCGTTTCACCATAATGATAATTGAGTTCGAATTTCGTGATAAATCAGACAGAAACTGACCGACAAAATCGCCACTCCTTGAACGCAAATAGTGTAAAAGTATGTAATTATGCGAACAACCAGGTTTCATAATCTAGGAAGTTGCGACCGATCCTAATTCGTTTCATTTTTCGTTTCGTTCAAAATTTCGTTTTACTTGTCTTGACTACACTAGGATCTGGAACATTTGGTATAACTTGCTTCTACATGTAGTTGATGTGGGGATTAGCCAATGAAACGGTCTTTTGTGACGAGTTCTTGGGAAGACATTGTGATGAACGGAACTGTGGGTATCCTATTAGAACCATAAATGCTGATCGCATAATCAAATGTCTGGCGTCATAGGGTCAAAAGCCGCGACCTCCGACTCTAAATTCATGTAGTAGAGGCCATCAAAGGTATACCCCCCCCCCCCAACCGAAATATAGATCTGTAATCAGATTGACTTGTGTCTCATGTGAAAGTGTGCTGCAGATAAGCAAAAACAAATCAAAATACAATTTTTAATAATTTATTTAGAAAAATCGAAGCATACTATGAAGTTAGAGAAAGACGTTGAGAATTAAATTTTGTTCTCGAAGGGCACTATATGATAAAGAAACAATAAAGATTTGTTATCAAAAACAATATAACATACATTTAATACAGATAACAGTTCAATATCCCTTAAAACAATTAGTTCTTGTAATTCCATACACTGTATTTACAAGATGCAATTAAAACTTAAACCAAGCCAAAATATACTTTTATTACCATTAAATACAATAAATTTATCTAAATTTGAAATAGTTTGATTTTGATTATTCCAAAAAAAAAAATTCAAAATTTCATTGGTGTTGATCTGTGTTGTGAGATGACAATCTTATCTTTCTTCAAATTTTTTTATGTCCACATAAAGTCAGATTTGGGATAAAGTGAATTTTAAGATTTTTATGTGTTACAAGTTAAACCAAAAATGAAACTAAAAGTAGCAAACACCCAAGGTGCACTTTGAAAGATTTTGTTCATTCCTAGTTAACACATCAGATCAACCCAATTACATACTTTTTCATTTTCACCCAAATTAAAGAGGTTTAGATCCTTTAATTACCGATAATTCATTAATACATGCAGAATGTTACTTAAAAGATTCTATGTTTGTATTCTTTGATAGCCTGAAGATTTGAAACTACACTATATATTTTTTTTAATTTGAATGTATAATTTTGTGGTTATTATCTGTGGTAGGCATATGTGGGATATTGTGATTGTTTGTGTCCTATATTTAATATCTTAACTTAATTAAAACATCTTCTATTTTTAAAAAGATCCAAAATTTCTAAAAATGATCCCAAAAATGAACATTTAAATTGATTCAATTAGTCCATATAAGTATTCATATAATAAAGTATTCCATTAGGCCACAACAGAACAAGACTCCAAGTCAAAGTTCTTCTTTTTACATTGCAACAAATCATAAGGTCTAGATTCTAGAAACAATCAAATAGGAAAAGTACAAATGGATGGTTAAAAATTATTGTTGAGCAATTCTTATAAGAATACATACATTTAATAATTTGTACATTACTCACAAAAAATATCATACAGGTACCAAACCAATTGTTTTTAAAATACACAAAATGTCATGAAATTTGACAGATAGAAATAAATAATTTCTAAGAATATATATGTCCTGTTATTGAAATTAAATTCCGTAATAAGAGATACAAAGGATGAATATTTTATAAGAGATACAAAGGATGAATATTTTATTAGGTGAACACATACAACTATATATATTATGGTCACTGTTAAAAAAAGAGGACAATATGAACAAAGACAATAATTAAAACGGCAACACATATTAGAATGTGTATGCAGATACTTCCACAGAAACTATCAACTGTTTAATATTAAAATTAACATTATATTCTTTCAACTTTCAATCCATTCTTTATTCTTCAGTAGCATAATTAGCCATGCCCATGAAGCGTCATAAATTTTTATTAATTGTTACTGAAAACAATCAAAAAAAATTCAATCAATCTAAATACTGCTGCTATAGGGCTATTTACTCCAAACAAATTGTCTACATAGGTCTATGGAACATTCCATTAATATCATTGAAGTCATTGTTTTACCACATCTACATTTATATATTGTTAGAGCAAACAATTCCAGAAAAAAAAATCCAAATACATTCCTAGGCATCAATATGGCAAATATAACACTTTCTATATTATAATTAATTAATCATGGCCTAAACCTTTATAAAGAGATACAAAAAGACCCCAATTTAACAATTAGATTGAACCCAAATATTGTAATGAACGTTTACCCTAACTCTGGAACTATTACTTACATGTATTTCACAAAATTTGATGAAAATTACAGATAGTACAAGTATGTGTGAACAGACGGATAGGGACCAAACAATATAAAAACAGTAGCACAACACATCTTGTATAACTTGAACACAGCGAAACAATAAACAAATATATCTCTTCGTAAGGCGCCCACATATCAAGTATGGATAAACTAAATAATTTTCAGTTCTTTTAGATCAGAACTAATTCCTTTTGTTACATATTTACTGCCAAATAAGTATAAGAAATAGAAAGAATAAATCTCTTAATATTCTATTTAAGGTCATAGCAAAATTAATTTAATGTTTGTAGTTGCCTATTTAACCATAAAGTCTGTGTTTTTCAAACAAATATATAATTAGTTGGACAGTAGCCAATATCCAATTTTGGTCACTTTTTTTATCATTACCTTTAATTAGAAAATGTTTTGTCAAAAGTAAAAAAAAAAAAAAATGAAAAATTGGAAAATATGGTCAGATCTTATTTTACAGAATAACAAATTCCCCTCTTAAAACACTATGAAAATTATTGCCTACATATTTTTTTTAATAACATAATGGTCTATTTTTATGGAACTACTTTCATGAATAGTCCTTTCATTCTTCCAGGGATCACATGCGACAATACTGATTCCAATATTTTACATTTATACAAGAAAATAACAATAGAAAAATATATCTATCAGATCTTTTTGCAAACTTCAGATGAATATCGATGAACACAAACAACGTGCACATGGTACAACAAGATGTCGACAATAACAAACATTTTGAAATTTACATGTATACATAACAAATAAATAGGTTGAAGAGAGCAACAAGTAGGCCCAAATATGCAACACAATTGTTTGTTGTCATCAAATTTTATGCTACAAATGATTTATGTGAATTGAGTGTAATGTTCCTTCAACACAATACTTAAGTCATTTTGAGACTAACATGGTCATATCTATTTTGTCCAGAGTTAGAGTTACTGCTTAATGTTCTTCAATTTACTACAGCCATGGTTTCTTATTATGTGCATGCTAATGACTGGGTATACTGTCCTTGTGAACTATGTTCATGCTAATGACTGGGTATACTGTCCTTGTGAACTATGTGCATGTTAATGACTGGGTATACTACTGTCCTTGGGAACTATGGGCATGTTAATGACTGGGTATACTGTCCTTGTGAACACTGTGATTGATGGGCTGGAAAGCCATGGAAGTTCTTCTTGGCCTATGCCATGATTTGAACCCGCAATACTGATCTGAATGTTTTGATTCCCCACTTGTAAGTGACAAGGAGTACGGTCGTTTGGCCAACTTCGTGGGTTTTCTCTGGGTCTGCCAGTCTTCCCTCACAGCGAATTATAGAAATCAAATTACATGTTAGTCCTGAAATGACTTATTTTGTGTTAAGTGGACTTATAACTCCATTTTTCTCTCTCTTCATTGTGTTAAGTGGACATAAAACTCTATTTCTCTCCCTCACTTCATCTTATCTAAACATTTTCTTAATCAGATAAAGTATGTAAACAATTTTCTCTTGAGTTATTTTGACAATAGGCCTGAACAATTTTCAAGGCTAAAGTCAAATATAGAACCATGGAAATACATTAAAATAAATTTTTAAAAGTGGATTATTAATTCAGGTGGTTTCATAAAACAAGTAAATAATATTGTTGTGGTTATCTGCATTTCATAAGAGATATACATGTTTTGACAAAATTAAACCTGACATTGGGTATACTGAGAGGCAATACAATGCATTGTAACATGACTGAAAAACTCATTTGAGATAAGCAATTCTATCCTTACAATTCACAATGTTATTACATCAGATCATGATGATAATATGTGAGAATCATGGTTTAACAATCATGTAAAACCGTCACAGATTAGTTTCTGAAACACAAAAAACTGAATTTGACAGAACAGAAGGCACAAGGAAGACAACTGTACACAGAGTGTACTGAAAATTTTTCAAGTTCTGGATGGCAATGCATTACTGCAAGCTTCCGTACTGCTGCTAGTGTGAAGAGTCCAAATGACTCTGTAAGACGCTGGCTCACAAACCAGGAAGTCTTGGGTTCGCTCCTGGAGTTGGCCAACAAAGTTCCTTGGGATTTTCTTGCATTGTTCCCACTGGTGCAAGATCTAGGGTCTACAAAGGAGTGTCTAGTAGTAGTCAGACGGATGGGGCAAAACTCTGAGACACTGAATACACATTGGCGTGCACGTAAAATAACCCTTGAGAGTAGGCCATCATGCAGCTGTATCACCAATAATTCCTTCATAGCACACTGTATGCAGTAGGATGTTAAACCTGATTAAATATTATTTCTTGTGTTGCTAAATGCCCTGTGTACAGTTATGCAGAATAAATTACATGTCAAGTTCATTTCCAGTCAAATCTGTGATGTGTTTTCATGGCTTCTTGGTATAGGTTATTACATTAGCCATTTTTTACATATCTATCGAATATCAATAATGTACCAATTTAACTACGGGTAGTTTTACCTCAGAACACTCAATGTTTTAAAAATAAATTCATTAGATATTTGTTGAAACAATTCATGGCTTAATTCGTTTTTGGCTAGCAGTACATTATTGAACATAAAGAATTATTTTCACCTAAATGTATAACAATATCCATTATGTATTGAATATGAAACAACTGATAAAAGTAGACATAAATACAGTATATATAAGGAGCATTTAGCACATATTATAATATGTAACTAGCAGCTTAATATACAAACATGAATAGTAAACTGATATACATGTAAAAATCAATATTACATGTTTTATCTACCATGGTCAATTGTCAAGATGTAATTTTGTGAACACAAAAGAGAGTATAATAAACAATTATATGTATATTAATGATCGTCATTAGAGCCAATCAGTAATTATAGAAAATAACTTGTAATAATGGCATTTACACAAACACAGAACTATTCCAATCAATCATAGAGTGCCATAAACATAAATCTTATTTGATAAATAGTGTTAGCTCACTGATTCCTTAATTCTGGTTAGTTTCCAGTTAATTACAAATAAGTTTAGTTCAGGAAAAGGTGTACAGACTGCCTTCAATTGTTCCAATAGGGAAGAGGCAAAAAGTTTAAATTACTCAACTTAAAATAAAAGTCGAACAAAAAATGTTTTGGGGTTGGTTTCATGTTTCTCGATTCTCAATATAACATGGAAGCATTTATATTTTTTATTATGATTTGTGTATTTTACAGACAATTTTATTTTTCACTTGGTGGAAGGAAGAAACCATTTTAACATTAATAATGTCAAAATGTTTTTTTGAAAAGGACATATATTGGGTCCATCTAGAATAGACTTGACAGACTATTAAGTATTAATGAAGAATAGTTCATGTTTGGGTAAGACTATGGTGATATAATATAAATATATATATAGGTTTAATGTAATATTTGTTAAATAATCACGTTAATACACTTTACCCTGTCTTCTCAAATAATATTGTCCTAAAGGTTTAGATAAAATGGCCGTATATGATACTAAATAGACAATATTTTAGTATTTTTTATTCTATTTCTTTTGTTAACTTGTAACCATGTAGGTTATCCTCCATGAAAGTGATATTGAACAAAAATAATCAAGGTCAGATAACTCTGGCATGTGAAATTAATAAAATGATAAATATAAATACCCGGTCGATTAGATAATCATAGTTCAGTATTCTCATAATCAAGATGGAATGAAAGTTTCACAACTCTAAGGGCTATTTTAGTTGTATTAAGTGTATTATAAATATTAATGACTTGTTTCAGACATAAAATGTACACATGTTTATATTTGTCTTTACGTAAAGATATCTACTAATCCTACTTCAATGTGCGCATTTCTAGAAACAATAATTCTTATCAGATCACAATTTCATAGGCAGCTCACTTCAACACACCAAGTACCTCATCAAAAAAAACATCCTTACAGATACTGAAAATGTTGTTCAAGTACAGAATGACTGAGCAATAAAATTAGATTGAAAAGAACATCATCTGTAATTATTTCCATTTCCAATCAATAGTAATTTTTGAAATCTTACTTATGGCTGGACAGTGTACATATTTGATCATCAAAGTCAATCCTACACTATCTGTATTGACATTATTTCAAATCCAATTTTTAAGCAATCTGTATGAGGATGTTGTCCTGGGTCTTGTACTTTGTGTGTATTAAGCATCTGAGATTCAATTCATTTCTTTGTAAATAAAATATCTGTACAAGAAAATACATATGTTCACCATATTGTTTGTGCCAAATATTCTATAAAAGTAATGAAATAAACTGGGACATTTTTTGTACAAAGAAAATACAAAGTTGTATGTACAAAATAAACAAACAAATCATTTAGAGACATAAAATCAAATTCTTATAAATTCTTCTATAAGTATATACATTTACTTACAATCAACTTCATATTCACATATTACCACTGAATGTCAATAAAATACAAAACACTATAATTCATTCCATGTAATAACAAGCGCTGACCAGCAGATAAACCTCCCTTTTAGTGAAAAATTAACTGATCCAATTAGATACAAAAAGTATGTTTTGGAACAGTTGATTATTTTACAATAAGGGGTGGGTTTTTTTTTACAAACAATCTGTTATTTCTTCTTCTGAATAAAGGCCATCTATGATTTATAAATATTATAGTAAAAATAATTATCTAAATAATGAATAACATTAATAATTATTGCATATGGTACTAATAATAGCCAATAGATTTTTGTTTACATACATGTCAACATTATATTAATCTTAATATTAATGTACACAATGCACACTAAAACAAACTACAGGTTATCAGAAAATCTCCTAAAGCAAAACAACACTATTATTAATTAGCACTTATGGTTTATCAGTTAACATATAAAATATTAAATTATGTTTGTCAATTCCATCTTCTTCTGGTCAATTATTTATCACTTTTTCTCGATGATCCAGGTCATTCGGCAGATCTTCAAATATCGCACAATGTACACAGAAAAGACAATTTAAAAAAAAACAATGTTTATTCACAAGACAGTGTTCCTTTCTACACACTAACATCTACATTTTCACTCTGAAAGGAAGAAGAAAAGATAGGTTACAACCATACTCTGTGCAGTGTTTCGTTTGATTAGAGCTAATCCCACTACTCACTGCTGTAAAGAGCGAACATTCTTGTTCTTAATTAAAATTGGTTAATAGTTCCATTAACAACCAGTGGCTGAATGCGTTACAAAGGCTTTACCTTTAAAACAAAGCGACAAATTGAACCAAATATGTTTACATAATGTTACGTCGTGGCTCACGATTTTATCATGCCTAATTAACCAGTGCATAGCAGAATATTGCAGTAAGAGGCTATCAAATCGAATAAAGTGTAAACAATACTGTTTGGAAACGAACATTCTTTCACCATTTTTAATACCTTAAATCACTGTCTAAAGTTTTAGAGAAGACCCAGATTAAATGTGGGACTGTCATGTTGCTGTATTCAAGAGAAAGCTTTGATTGAACGGGAAGAATATCACACTCCCGTAAAAGTACAAGTATCAGAAACCAATCCAGCAATGACCAGAGAGGGAATATGGGTTACAACACACTAAAATATGACCACAGTCCACAAGTAACAACCCATTTGTACTATAGTGTAACAACTCATCAAAATTTAAAGAATAAAACATTGTCAGTTAAAGAAAATCTTGCAAATACTATAACAACATACCTAGAATCTAAAATTAAAATAATATAAAACACAGTAGACAGGTGTAAGATTCATTACTAATTGTAGGCTGCATATTATAGAATATAGGGATTTACTAATCTGCTTCATTTGTCAGTAATTAGTGGGACTATATATAAATTAAATGGAGTATTTTAATTGCTACATAACTGTAAATATACTAACCTATCTATTATTACGTGTTGGTAAATCAACTACATCTAACTGTAAATGACCCGGTGATACATGATGATCATAGCCTCCCTTAGATGACATCTGTCCTTGTATGGAATTAAGCTGTAATAATAAAAAATATCACATACAACAATATATTCATTGATAATAAACATCGTCTTGAACACATGATTTCGTGAAACATCTAACACCTCAGAAACACACCCATTAGTAAATTTATATGATTTCAAAATCTTCAGCCTTCTACATCATTGAAGACTTATAAAATCATAAACCTCTCTTAACAAAGTTATGGGCTTAGTTTCAGTTATTATCACTTCAAAATATGTTTAAGAGAGTATGCCATATACTTTTTAAAATCCCTGATGCCTCATCCTATTGCACATAGTATAGGTTAAGCAAAAAGCTGAGGTTTATAATAAATAAACACCTGAAGTAAACAAATAAACAGTATGATATATTGTAAAAGGATTTATAAGCCATCTTTGAAAAACATGTCTAAATCCTCTCCATTTGACTAAATCAATTTAGCAGATTTTTTCACACGATTTATGAACCATGACATTATTTGGTCTTAACCCAACCACGAAAATTATTAAGTGGGTATATGAGAATTTGAAATGGGTTAAAACATCTTTAAATAATCAAAATAATAAGTTTACTGATTCAAAATATGATTGATCTTGAAATAAAAACGAGTTTGAATTGCCATTTGCAGACAATGGATCATATTCAAAGGATCCATACATTTAAAGGGAAATAACTCCCATTTTGTTTTGCTCCAACTACAAATACTGCTTAGCCTTTAACAAACTGTAGAAGTGTAATTTGCGCTTAAAAGTCTTACAATAACTGGGTGAAATGAGAGTTTGTTTGTCAATTGGATCTGTTAAAACAGAAACCTATAAACCATCTTCTATACTATTTACAGACATGATTGACTATATGCGAAACATCTCTTTAACTTATCGGAAGGAGCGTGAACATTTATCACCAACAGAAAACAGAAATCTTTTTATCATTTGGAGACTAACTTATGGAAATTTCTAATAAAATGATTTGTACAATACTTTGTAATTTTGAGTGAAGCATAGATATATAATTAAATAGCATTGGTGCAATGCCAGAGAGAATTCTGTCCCAACAGCAGTCTTTCTACATACTTCTTCAAATCTGACTGGAGCTGTGGTGGCTTGCTAATTTAGCGGTCCCATGTTTGATCGTGATGTGTCAGAGCAAGTTCATTTGGATTTTCTGGCCTCTCAGAGAGCCTGGCAGGCAACAACATATTATAGTCGTTCCGAAGGTACGTCAGAAACTGTGCAGCACATTTGCATGCACTTAATAAAACGAACATTTGCGTGTTGGAATTTGGTTTAAGAATAGGCCATATACCACACTGTATGGCATATGTCTGTCTTCATTAGCCAAGTCTGAGTAGAAAAATAGGAAGTTAAACCAATTTCATTTCATTTCAAATTCGAACTTTTAAAGGTTCTTTTTTTTTCTGCTGAACTAATCATTCCGATGAAAATCAAAAATGGCGGACTGTTCGATAGGATTATGAAAAAATCAATCAGCGTTTCTAGTGGTTTACCTACAGTTCAGTTCATCGAGAACTCGCCGTAACAGACTGTGGACCCTTGTCTAATCCCTCACTTCCTTGAGAACACATGTAATATAACAACTCTTCCCGAGCCGAGTGCTATGAAGACAGCTAAAACGAAATTTTGAACTATAAAAAATGAACGAAATAGGATCTGTGTTTCATTCAGATTGCAATTGATATGAATTCATTTAGTTCCCTGTTTAAAATGCTCAGAAGTTATTTGTTGCACTATTTTCTGGTTTTTATGTAACATTGGTGGAGAGCTATTCAACAACTCCATTAGTAGCATAAACCTAATACTGTATCATAATTTCAATTATTTACATATTTTTCTTTTATATTATGTTGGCCAGGGAAGTAATAATTACTTACAAATGGGTTGAGTTTAAGGTCTTTAGTTGTAACTAACAAGCATACAAGGGGGCTGATATCCCCTACTTTAATCCCAAAATAAATAGATGACACTCATTTATTATAATTATGTGCATCTTTTTATGACCCTTCATGCATTAAAAATGCTTATTGCTCTTTATAACCTGAGCAGAAAATGCTCATCATCAAACTTAATCAATGTATTGATGTAATTACTCACAAATTTTGTCACACTTTCTCACTGGAATCAGAGTGGTAGATTTCTATCAAGTGTCAACATATTATATTGTTACATCATTACAATATCAAGACATTCACCTATTGAGCACGTAGTTTAACAGTCTACTTTAATCAAAATCTTAGTTATTGTGTTGAAGTCATGACCAATCAAATTGCTTTTCTCTACAGAAAGTGTTCATCATTATAACCTTATGTTCATCTACACCAAGTTCGACTGTTCTACTTCAATTAGAAACAGAGTAATGGTGTACGATAGGTATGACAAATAGATAGACGACTCCATTTGAAGTTCCCGGGTCTCTCAAAAAGAAAGTGGATAAAGACTGTAAATACTTGGTACTGAGCCAAAACCAGCATACTGTACCTAGACAGTGTGAAGATGACCTAGTGTGTTGAATTTTGACATTTGTCTTCTAACTTCATGTTAACTGTGCATGCAATCTACCAGTAATTTGTTTGTTTAATTAAGCGTTAGAGGTTTCACTAAAGCTGAAGAGGTGAAACTTTCATTTACCAGGTCACACGAAGCCGTCAAAACCATCTATATAGACAACATCGGATAAGAAGAATGTAATGTAATTTTAATTGGAATGAGAAAATAAATGTATACTTACATTACTGGCATTATTACTGACATCTCCTGAACCTACATGAGTTGTATGACGAAAATCTGTTGGTGCACCTATCATACTTCTGTCTATTCTTCGTCTTTGTCGTTTCTGGAATTTAATCATAGACTTTACAATTGTATTTGTAATTGATTAAATATGTATAGACTTTACAATCAATATGTAATGGATATTATTTATGGACTTTACAATCACTGTATATGTAATGGATTACATGTATACAATATACAATGATTGTATGGATTACATGTGATAGGCTTTGCTTTACAAATACAAAAATTGTATATGTAATGGATTACATGTATAGAATTCACAATCATTTGGTACAAAAGTTTTTAGACTTCAAATTTTATCTTTTAGATATTCTTATTCATATTCATGTATGTCATTTATCTTGTCTACCCATGGCCAGGATGATAGTTTTTGATGAACTCAAATTTCAATTGTTTGTTGCCAGTGCTCAAGGACCAATATGATTGAATAGTACAATTTATATCTACTATTGCACAAAAAACATAAGCATAACTATTAACCAAGTCTCTTTATATTATTGAAAACAGATACATTTTAGAAATAATATCACATTATTGAAAACATTAATAACTACATTTTAGAAGTAATAACACATTATTGAAAACACTTATTTATAAATACATGTACATTAAATTTTAGAAATAAAACCACATTAATGGAAACATTTAGAAATAAAATCTCTTCACATTATTGAAAACATGACTATAATTTAGAAATAAAATGTTTTCACAGTCTTGAAAACTAACTACATTTTAGAAATAAAATCTCTTCACATTTATTGAATACTGTACATAAGTTCGATATTTTAGAAATAAAATCTCTTCACATTATTGAAAACATTAACTCATTTTAGAAATAAACCTTCTTCACATTATTGAAAACATAACTACATTATGTAGAAATTAATGAACTTACAGGTTGTGGTTGTTCTGTTATACAGCAGTTTAAACATAATAATGTATCCCCCATGATTTGGTCCACTTCCAACAATCTATTGCTATGTTTGTTTGTTGACTTGGATCAGTTTTACACAAACAACAGGTACTCCTCTTTGTTTACCGTTTTTTGTCAGAAAAGTTTGTCAGTTTTCTGAAAAAATATTAAAAAATACCACACAAATAAAAATCATTCACAACAAGAAGTAGTAAGTCACAATAGTAGTATGGGTGTTTGGGTATTATTACCCAGGTGGCCTATTGAATATATTGGGTTTAATAAACATTACATTATAATAATTATATCGTCTCTTTAGTTCAGGTCGACTGTTAAACATAAAATATGTTGGGTTTTTTTTTTAAAAGTTTCATCTGTGAACATAAAAAATTTTAGCAAAGAAAGATTTTCATATCAACAAAAACTACAGAATTTCACCAAAGTGACCATTTTCTGCACAATTTTCAAGAAACTATTAATTAGGTGCAGGAAGACTACACCAAACATTGCCATCAACTAAAAACCCAAGACAAACACATTCAACAAACTTATTAAGTTTTTTGATTCACAAAAAAAATAACCATTTTAGCCATGTTGGTAATTGAAATTGATGGACCACAAAATCAGAATGTATCAGCTGTGAAAGCTTTAGGGGCGTTATTGGCTGATTATAGTCCACTGCAGCCATATAATGTTTGAAAAAGCTGATTAATAAAATAACTAACTGACCATTATGGTTTTATATTGTAAATCAATTTAAATTCCGACTAGTTTTTGTCTCATCAGTGAATTTAGGAGCCAATCAACCTTTGTATGTCTCAGCAAGGTGGCGAATGTAGATTCGTTTTGTTGAGATCACAATCAAAGTAAACGCCACTTTTAACTATAACCACAATAATCCAAGATTTAACTTATCAGAGACATAAATTTAAATGTGTCAAGTTTTTACATTACAAAGAAAAAGCCCATGTATTCATTTTTTTAGTCACAAAATGTATGTTATCATATCAAGTTTCATTTAAATTACTTTATTTTGAGCTAATTTATCAATGGTTGTAGTTTTGACAAGATGTGGTCATTGATCATAACCACAGTTCTTGTCATTTGAGCCTTAGCCTTGCTGGATCATATTTAAATTAAACAGGCAAACCGTTCTAATGTACATAAAATTGGAGCTATCCAATGGCATCGAGGGCTGATTATGCTCTTGTCATGTTAATAAATATCTAATTAATAATTTATATAACATTTAAGGCCTAAAAGAAAGACCTGCAATAGGGAGACTTAGCCCTTACATACATGTTATCCCTGTTTAAAAGAAATTCTTTTCCATTATATTCTTGTCAATATATCTACGATACCCAACACAATGAAAGTCTTTATTTAATATGATGACCTCAAATATATCAAATCATGTGATACATGACTTGTCATTTGTAACTAATGATGTTCCTGGCTGTCAAAATCTACATGTATGACACAACAACTCGCCAAGATTATCTCTTAATTACATGACCTCGAACAAATTTCTGGTATAGATTTGTGACTAGAGAGCAAATTTGTTTAAGTCTCTTTCTTCCATAATCATTAGGCCAATCTATTCCTTCAAAGGGGTATTCCAAAATTTAAATATTTGTAAATTAAATCTCAAAATGTGATGTTTTGGCTTATTTACTGTGTTTGAAATATAAACTAGTTTGGGTAAGATTTTTAGACTTGCTTAAGATGAATTATGTTATGTAAGAGCTAAATCTGCTGATTACTTTCTTTTGGTTTCAAATGTCATATATAAATTAATATTTACACCTAGCCCATAATCAACTCTCTTGACCACCTGATGGGGGAGATTTCAATGGATTTGAACACCCACAAGATAAAACAAACTAATGATATATATAATGGATAATCAAGACTTTGTTTCAGTTGTCAAATACCTTTGCTACGATAAAAAAAAAATCTATACTACTTCTTCAAACAGTCACAACTTGCTCAGAATAAAGTAATTTGACGAAATTTTCTGATTTCAATACACATTCCATTTTCATAATCTATTTTTGAACTATAAAAGCAAGAACAACCAGCTCTTTTTATCTTTTATCTCACATAATGTATCTTTATAACATACCGGTAGTTACTTTAATTGTATACTGTAAGTGACTTGACAATTGCAACAATCAGATTCGATTATAATATCTTCGGCAAATATAGATATGGTTACCCAGACACTTACATAACATAAAATTAGGGGACTTATGGCCATACCCTCATGGAAAATAACAGTTTACATTTCTTCAAAAAATGGAGCAATAGTTGCACAGGTCTGGGATAAAGGTTTGCAAAAGTCACTGACAACCAATTGTAAGGTACATGTAGCTTGTCAATTAATTTTTTTAATATTTTTCCTCAAAGAGTACTATCAATGTCAAATAAAAGGGATCATATTCACACAGGTGATTGGAGAAAAAATAAATTATCCCAGGCAATATAAGCCTATTAATATTAATATAAAAAAAAAGAGAATGTAGGCCTACCTAGCTGATACATCATATCGAACATACACAGTTCATAATTAACATAATTATGACAAGTTGAAAAAGTTCACGTAGATTCGACCTACAACTAACATACCGGTATACAAAATAAATTAGGCCTATCAAATTTTTTTAAGCAATGTAATTAAGTGCGAGTAGTCTACTTTAAAAGTTAAGCTGGCTACCGACCGGTACTCACATCATAATTATCAAATAATAACCATAGTTTTTCCCTATTCACAAAAACGCTGTCAAAGAACACCATACGGATTTCATAACATACATATAGATACTTATGAATGATGACTAAGTAGTAAATGATGAGTTATTAATACAACAACAATAAACTCTCTCACAACTCAGTCTCTTGCCCATCTTACTGCTGACACAACTTTGTCGGTTCCTCCCGGTAACGCCCATAATTTGTTTGTTTCTAAACACCCATTCAACTCCTAGCATCTTTCAGGCGGCTAGTAAGATTACTTACGTTTCAGAGATATGCTTAGATCGACGGAATGTATCATTATTTTACATAAAAGCTTGAAATAACCTCAGAATTCCTTATTGATGTAGATAGAACAGGAAAAAGGGACTGCCGGAAGTCATTCGGTCGAGGTTGCCCGGTCCATATTGGGACGTCATACACCGAAAGCCCTGTAATACAAGACTAATGTAAGTTCAGGTCATCCTATCTGGTTTTCGCGTTTACTTCGATTAGCAACCATTTGATGCTCTAATCGGCGCTGTTAATTTTATATTTATTCAAAGTATAACAGTTGCTTTGACAAAAAGGAAGCAACACCCTTGTTTAATTTTTTTCACAGGAAACATTAATCACGCAGACCTATAATATAGCCTTGGTGAGAGCGAAGATAAATATTTACCTCGACAAGCCGATTGAAATATACCTTACGGATTATCCATTATGGTCCGGCAAGCAAGTTAAGACGGGAGAACCGTCTCACATTTTGCCTTACACATTGTAAAATGTAATAAAAATAATATTGATAAATTGAATGGGGAAAATACAAGTTATGTTAAAACATATCATTCGAGTCAACCAATAGGCCTAATTATTTTGCTTAATTAATATCTAAATTATTTGCAATTCGGTTTTGCATTTTTGAAACTATTTTGAAATTAGTTTGAAATTAGATAAGTTAAACCATGTATTCGTATCATTATAAACATTCCTGGTTTGACTGTTCAAACTATTAGGTGAAAATTAACACGGAATCTCATGTCTTGCTGCTTATTATGGAGGAATTTAATTGGCATTTTGTATGAAGTCGCTGGTTGGTAAAATATTTTTTTTTTTTTTTTTTTTTTTTGTTGATGTAAGCTTACCGTTACCTTTTGCATAAGCGTAGGAGCCGGGGTGAACCGTCTATTTTTCGGGCAATGTATTTCCGTTTTTCTGGCACAAACATCAGAGAATGCGACTAATTGTAAACATAAACAACCACCATCCTTTTAAAGACATTCGCTGGTTCTGCTCGTGCAGAAGCTAATTAATTGTCGCCAGTACCGTTATGTCCGATTTGTCATGGATTCCGTAGGTTGTAGTGTTTGGATTTTATTTATTCCGCGCCGACACCACAAAGGCTTGATCTGAACTAAGGAACTAGATCTGAAAGCTCTTTTTCTTCTCATATTTAAAGACTGTGTAGGCTATTCCGGTATCATTTGGGTTTTCTCTCTTTGTTGATCTGTAACATGTCCCCTGCGGACCCTTGATTGGAAATAAAGTTATTATTATTATTATTATTATTATTATTATTATTATTATTATTATTATTATATACAATACCCTAACGGAAAAGTCATGTAATTTACTGCAGAGCGACCACTTCAATTTAAGGTATATCGAGATTTTCAGCTTTCAGTCATTGGTTTTGATTTACGCAAATAACAGATTGGTATTTGTTATTTCAATAAGGTAGTATCATAGAGAGTAATTTAAAAAAGGACACAACAGTTCAACAAACATTATGGAGCATTATGCCACAGAAATACCGCAACATCTATTCAATCTCCTGGACCCTGTTTATCAACATTTTATTACATATTTCAAGTTTGATTGGCTTAAAAGCACTAAAATCAATCTAATATTATCCATTTGGATTTATCTTATAGTTAAAATTTCGTGAAACAGGCCCCAAGTAAACTTACATGTTGCCAAATAAATCAATACATAAAATTGAAATCTTTTATGGGTCCGTTTTTATGGTATTAAATTTGAGACACCTTTTCGGAATTAGCAGAAATGAACTAATAATATAAATGAAATGAAATATAACGAGGTTTAACGCCCTACTTTTCTGCACTGACGAACATACGTCACACAATGTGCTATGAAGAAAATTTTGCCCAGACAGTGGCACTATGGTCTAATCTTATATCTGGCCCACTCTTATCTTATGTCGAATTCCAGCTGTCAAGGGTTCTCTTACGAGCACCTCGATTTTTCGTCCCATCCGAACGACTATACTTTGCCCTTGCTAGGCCTCCTGTTCCGATGAACTTTTTCGGTCAACACATGGCCTTCAGGTAAGTGAGCCAACGTCTTATTCACTGAGCCACCGTGGCCCCCATTTACCATATAACGGGCACGTTAACATTAAAACCGAGGTAAACCGAATGGTGTCACTCGATGTAGTCTTGATTTTCCAGATAGTTTATATTGTAGGGAAATCGATTGGAGTTTGACGAGGTAGAATTCGGTGCATCTGTTGCCGACTGTTGTTAAAGTTTCGGCACAATTCGTATCACCATCATTATTATGAAGCTTGGACTAAGAGCTACAACTATGAAAACTTGCGCATTGTTCCTGCTGATTACAGCATACCTTGAAAGCATAGTGTGTCAGGAACAAATTTCTACTGCAGATTGGGCTGCTGTCACACAAACCAATCCACGTGTACTTGTTTTGTTTTGTAAGTAGACCGGTGTGGTGAGGATAAATGAATGTCGAATGAATTAAAAAGTTTCTTAAATTCCTACTTGTATGAATCAAACGGGTAAACGAAGACGGACACACCGCATACATTGTGCTATGAAGGGAATTATGTCCGTCAGTTAACTGTCATTCAATGTTTCTTTTTTTTAGTTAGGCCCGTACACGGTACTTTCGGTTTTCCACCCATCCGAATGACTACGCTGTACCGGTACCAACTAAATTCCAAATGGATTTTGGATATATTCAACATTTAAAAAAATATACGATGGCAGCTGGGCACTATCTACTTCGTATTTTATGAAATTTAAGAATGAATATTAATGAATTGGGCAAATTAATGTAAAAGTGCATGGCCTATTCTACTATTCAGTTTTATCCAGTATAAGCTTACATTGATCTAAGTAGAAAGGTCGGAGGCTTATATAAAAAAATTTGTTCAACTAACAAAAAATGGACATTAGATGTGGGAATACTGTTGGGTGTTTGTAAATTGTATGTTTATGATATTTATTAAAAACACAGAGAAACGACAGTGTGATTTGGTTAGTTTAGCATCAGGATTCCTGATTCCTGATGATATTGTTAATTTATTAAATGAATTCCCATATATATGTATCAAGCTTATAAAGCTACAGCGATGTCAATGAAAATGGTGGATTTATTTTAATATCTGGTTTAATAAATGTGCTATGAATTTTTGGGTTTTGTATACAAATATGTGATAGTGATTCAGCTTATTGATTCACAGTTAGTACGTTAACTGAACACAACAGCTGGGATTTCTGAAAGAAAATGTTGTATATCTTAGCAGATAGACTAAAATTACTGTTTATATTAGAACTGTCCACTCAATACTTGATCAATAACAGTCCAGATGTCACTGCTTCAATTACGTAATTAAATAAAAATTATTTTTATGCTTCCATTTTAATTGTCAGTTACACATTATTTATTGGTATATGTATTGCTATGAGGAGGTCACGGTGGCTAAGTGGGTAAGATGCTGGCTCGCTATAGTCTGGAGGTCAGGTGTTCGATTCCTGCATTTACAGAGAAAGTTCATCCAGATTTTCCGGCATGGTTCCCTCTTGTCAGTGATGCAGGACCAAGGGCCTGACAAAGACAACTGTTTAGTCATTCGGATGGGATGAAAAACAAGGTCCAGTGTACACATTGGTGTGCACGAAAAAGATCCCTAGACAGCTAGAATTAGATATAAGAGTAGCCTGTAGTGCTGCTATCCAGGCAAATTTTCCCTCATAGCACACTGTATAGCGTATGCTTGCTTTATTAGCCCACTTCGTCGGAGCAGAACAGTAGCATGTTAGCATGTTACACCCCCATTTCATTTCGTATTGAAATAAAAAAACTCTTATTTATGAAGGCTTGTAATTAAATGTGAAAAATTCTCTTCATAATCCTAAATATGTCATATTGGAAACACATTCTGCAAAGATAAGTAATGTTTCCATAATATAGACTACATCAAAAAATATAAGAATTGATAATTTATTTCATTGTTAAGCTTTAAGTGTTGCAGTGCAGCAGCATTTTCACACACATTTTTGATAAGCTTAACAATGAAATAAATTATCAATTCTTATATTTTTTGACTTAAAGGAACTTCTTAATTCTTTGATTTTTTTTAAGTTAAATGAAATATTGAATTGGGTTAATCTGATGTGTTAGTTTAGTTAGTAATGGGTCAAGCTATAAACAATTACATCTTTACTAATGTTAGTTTAATTTGTAATGTCTGTATCAACAGTGGAACTCAAAACTGCTAATATCTTGGCACTGGCTTTAAAGATTTAAACTTTTCAACAAATACAGATTGTCATCCAACAAAAACGAATGAACAAATAAATTCAATAAAATGAACAGTATTATTTTAAACCTAAATCAAAGAAGTCAAGCTATTTTAAGCTATTAATGTGTCGTTATAATTTCTCATGTCACCATATCATCGAACCATCCCAGTTCCTAATTGCATGCCATTGCTAATGAAAATATAGACTCTTTTAACTGACTTGAAATGTTGAGCGTGGTCATTCATATGTGAATTTGGTGAGACTGTCTCTTATGTCCAATCATTATTTACCAATAAACTAAGAATACTGTGAATTTGTTGATGTGTAGCCTATATATATATTGAATAGATTCTGTTTTTTATTTCCAGATGATCAATCAAAACCTCCAAGTGAAGATATTCTAAAATTATTTAGCACATATACAGCACCAACTGGTTTTGCTGGAGGTGATTTATATTTACCATTTAAATAATCACTTGCTGGTTGCCACTAGTGCAAAGCAGGCATTGGAATTTAAGATGAATTGAATCTGTAATGAATAATTTTGTATACATGTTTTGTTATAGTGGACACAATTGTCAATATTGATTGTCAATTTCATCTTTAAATACTGCATCAAATAGAAAATAAAAAGCGCCATTAAATAACAGGTTATTTATGGTATGAAGTTATTTTAAGATTGATCAATTCACAGTTCAATTCCAACCATTTAGTTTCCTGTAGCAAGTTCACGACACACAGACAAACAAAGAAAAATATTTATTTTATTTTAAATGTTTTTATTTTTACAGATTTGAAGGTAGTCCAGTCAACAGATACAGTATTAGCTAATAGTTTTGGTATCACTGAATTTCCTAGTGTTTTATTTAACAGAGATAATTCTCCTGTACCTTATGACGGTTCGTATGGTGATTTTATGTTATTTGTTAAATAGAGTTAATTCCCCTTCATCATTCACAGCATTCAATGATAATATTCTTACATATCTAGAGTCTATCAAATGGCAAGAAATGATAGTACTTTGCCTCTCTACCAATAGGAATACAGTTGTCTTCAGTGAAAGATAGAATGGAGAAAAACAAGTCTTTTCATTTGGTCTATTTGAAATCCCTTGAATTTAAACTGTTCAACAAAAACATGTTGTCATCTCCCCAAAAAACAATTCAAAAAATAAAATCCAACGAAATTGATGATTATATGGGCCACACGATTTTCTATTCTGCACCAACTGGGCTGGTTATTACAGCATACATTATGCAGTATGCTGTGAGGGGAAATTTCTAATGGTCTTCGCTTTTTGATTTCAAACTTTCAAGGGATCTTTAACATCATGCCCATGATATACACAGGCCCTTGGTTTTTAGTCCCATCTGAAAGACTAGACAGATTACCCAGCAAGAACCCTTGTCATGTACCACTGACAATGGAAAATCTTTTTGTACTTTCTTGGTCAACACCGGAATCAAACCCATAACTTTAACACTGAAGAGAAATCACAGGAGTTACAATTACATAAATGCTTATAGGTGATATAAATGATGAAGAATTATCTGATTGGTTAATACAAGCACAGGAAGTAGCGACTAAGGTATTAGTTGATTTAACATTTGAACATCAGACACAAGCTATAACTGGTGGTACAACAGGTGATTGGTTGGTTGTATTGTAAGTATCTTCTGATAATTTACACTGAAACTTTTCAAATTCTCTTTATCAGTCTCCTTAGCAACACAGGTCAGATTGTGCCTATACTTTATCCTACAAAAATTTTATTAGTGTTAGCATGATGACAAACATTATAATTCATGATCTTCAATGTATATGCAAAAATGATTTTGAAAGATTTATACATTCTAAACAAATACCTGATTTCAAAAACCAAGATAAATTCGGAATATGGGCATATTTCATTTATTAAAAATTTGTACATGCCCACATCGCGTTCTCCTGTCTGTATGGTTGTCTGCTGTTTACATTTTTTTTCAGCACAATAGAGGCTACAATAATCTGTATATCTTTTTGATATTGAGATTGACTGTCTTGTTTTGATTTTCATTACTTTTCAAAGTGTCCTTTTGTTTTGAAATATTCCATGGTAACTTCCAGGGGTATTCCCCTTTGTTGCCATATATCATTTTTAATTAACAAGTATTAAAGATTTTATGAGTTGTTCAGCTCATAACTACTGGAATGATTTTGTTGCTGTGTTTTGTTGCCTGTCAAACTATGTTTTTTATTTCAGTTATAAAGATTCATGCAGTTCATCTTTAACAACATTTGAAACAGTAGCTGTCAGGTTAATAAGCATTTGAATTAATTCTTTTAAATATGAATTGCGAGGGGGGGGGGGGGGCGGGGATGGGTGGCTGTCATTGAGTCAAGTAGAATGGTTCAGATTCACAGCTTTTATGTGACAAAGAATAGGGTCAACTGTCCAACTAGTTGGTTTTCTATGTTTTCTATGTGCTCTTCAGAGTTCAGGTTCCTCAGTGTGAATTTTTGAAATAAAATTGAACAATATGTTAGTCTTAAAATAACCTAGTTTGTATCTCTCTCCCTGTATTAGGGATATGACTCTTTATATGTCTTGTTTTTGTAACAGGTATAGCCCCTTCCAGTATTAACCTACAACTTTCCATTTGGAAGGTGTACATGCTATACAGTCTTTCGAATGCCAATAGGTATACACAGTATTTACTAGGCTTCACTTGCTCACATATACACAACCTGTTACATTTTAACATCTGTTGCGGCACTAGGGAAACGTTCATCAAATTAAAAACATACACATACCTTACAACACACATTTGTGACAGATGTTAATATCTTGTAGACGGTATCGATTAGTTACGACATTTAACATGATAATCATTTTCCTAAAACCCCTTAAGTCCACGTTTCTCAACCTTTTCTCACCGCTCACCCCTAAATGAATTCCCAACCGACCCATTTACCCCCAGAGTTTTGAGGAAGTTACTGACCGCGAAGCCGTGGCCGGCAAAGCTGGTCGCCGCGAGGAGGGTTGGGGGGGGGGGGGTCTTCCCCCTAGGAAATGTTTAGAAATTGGAGCCCAGAAACTTGATTTCCAGCCATTTCAGACATTCTTCCAGGCGCGAAGTCCGTCGGGGAGGGTCTGCTGGGTGGGGAGTCTCCCCCCTAGGAAATTTTTAGAAATTGGAAACGTGATTTCCAGCCATTTCAGGCACTCTTCCAGGCGTTTCAGAGGAACTTGAAAATGGACTTTTCCTATAGAAGCCATCCGACACGAACCGCGGATCCTTGCACGGGCCTGCACCCCCTGACCACATTGACATTGAATATGGAATGAATACGATTCAATAATCACCAAATTTATTTTTTAATGAAAATACGTTGTTTCCAATTTGCTTCTGGTGATTGTCACAAACAATTTTTTTTATTCTCGGGACAGTGTTTGAGAGTGCTAATCTCAACTGCACAATCTTTATATATGACCATTTTTGAAGTTACTGGGTGTATGGTCATTCACCCCCTGGACGCGAGCCATTCCCCCCTTGGGGGTGAATTCACCCCAGGTTGAGAAACGCGGCCTTAAGTGCTCAATTATTTTAAATTGTAAACATTGTATTGTAAATGGTGTTGTGGGCTGGTTTTTAAATGGCGATCAGGTTGAAATACAGATAATACATGTATTTCTTTTCATTTTTTATAGTTCAACATTTCCTTTTATTTTTTGTTACTACACTAGTAGTTGCTATATAACCCGTCTTCTGGTTGATGTGAGGGATTAGCCAATGAACTGGTCTCTTGCACAAGTTCTTGGCATGTGGTACACAGAACTGTGGGTATCTCTCTTGAGCAGCAACACTGATTGATTGGTTAATCAAATACTTGATATCTTCGGGTCAAAAGTCGCTCAGATGATCCCTGATGCGACCTCCCACTACAACAGGTCAGATCTTCATGTAGTGGTGGCCAATGAAAGAATAAAAAACAAAACAAAATATAGCTCTGTATTTCAAACAGATTGTTAAAAAATGGGTTGTGTATGAAATAGAGAGGGGCACAAAATGCAATGGTTACTGTGTGCATCTCACAACCCTGGCCTAACAGCATAGTAAGCCATTGCTGGTTGGGCCTGAAGGAATCCTACCTTTTCGGCTAACTCAATGTCGTGTTTTTGTGGTTAGATTGTAAAGAAGAGGCATGTAAAATTTGTTAGCAGGGTGGAATTGATATTGGAGAATATAAGAGAAACCGACATGGTATAGAATTTTTATGTCTCACATTGAATGAGTGAGTGATTGGCTACTTAAATGAATATGAGAGTAATAGTTTTAGTCGTAGTGTAATATTGTTTCTGAAAGAGATTTTCATTTGATTAAGTTTACATGTATATCTTCCGATATACACCACTGGTTTTAACTTTGGTTATCTTTTCAGAATATGTACAATTTGTGTATTTTGGTGTAAATTATTTATTTATGTTTACAGGTTAAAGGGTAAAACCAATGTAGCTAAAGTTAATATAGATGAAAATCCTAAACTTGTTAGTAGATTTACTATTACTAAATGTCCTACAACTATATTGTAAGTACATCACTTTAGTTATGTGGGTTCAGGGCTTGAATGGTCTCATATTTGCACAGCAGATAATTAATTTTTCATCTATGTTATGTAGGTTGTGAGTATCAACCTAAATTTTTCTGACAAACCTGGCTGGTTTATTCAAGGTTCTACATAATTCTATCATTGATAAAGAACCATGCAAAAGAGAATTAAGATAAAAAAATTAAACAGGATTGAACGGATATAAAACCTTTTTTCTCTCTATTAATTTCTGGGTCCTCCGGTTTCCTCTCACTGCTAAAGACCCCTACGCGCAAACGAATTATTTAAATAAATAGAAACCATATGTTAGTCCCGAAATGACCTAGTTTGTGTTTAGTGGATGTTAAACCCCATTTATCTCTCTCTTAATTTATTTATTAGTACAATAATTAGCAGGATTTCTAACTGTGAAGTACTTGGTAGGTAGGTGGGTGAAGTGGTTTAATGCATCATGGCACCATGGCCTTTAGTTCAAAAGCTCTGTTAAAGATTCGGGGATCACGTGGTGAAGTGGGTAAGGCGCTGGCCAGCTAGACCGGAGGTCGGGTGTTCGATCCCTGCATTGGCCGAGAAAGTTCAGCTCGATTTTCTGGCGTGGTTTCTCCTTGTCAGTGATGCAGAATGGAGGGCCTGACAGCTGTCTAGTCGTTCGCATGGGACGAAAAACCGAGGTCCTGTGTACACATTAACGTGCACATAAAAGATCCCTTGGCAGTTGGAATTCGATATAAGAGTAGTCCGTAGCGCCGTTGCCCGAGCAAAATTTTCCTCATAGCACACTGTATGGCGTATGCCCGTCTTCCATTAGCCCAGGTTAGATGCAGAAGAGTAGGACGTTCATTTCATTTCATTTCTGTTAAAGATTCAATGTTGTTTTCGACACTTGAACGTCACAAGGAATTTCGTGTAGGCTACATTTGTTAAGTGGAGTTATCTCTCTTCGTAAGGACAATTTTTTTTCAGATAACAAAACAAGACAAGAATATAACTGTCCTGGTACAGATTGTATCTCATTTTAGATTTTGATGTCAAGATCATGTCTGTATTAAACCGGTCTGTAAATAGCTATATGAACTCCTCAAATGAAACAACAGTTTTTTCAGAATGTTTCATTGTTAAGTATACAAGAGTTACATTAGCTGCTATGTTAAATTTAATAAACTGACAAAGTTTAAATAGATTACATACCAAGTGCAAACATGTTTATTTTTGCTCGTCAGAGCTGGTTTCTGGTATTAATGTATGGTTTATATTTTCCCAAGTTTTATAATTTATTTTCTTTTTCAGTTTCCGTCAAGGAACAATGTATCGTCATGAAGTAGATAAATATACTGTCAAGATTCTACTGTCTTTTGTTCAAGCCTGGTACAGAAATATGAAAGCTGAAAAAATCCCTTTTGAACCTACAGCCTTGTAAGTCAGAGTCACAGATCTTTGTATATTAGATTCTTACCAACAAAAATTTTCTTACGAAAGAAACTTTATGTTCTTTTATAAACTTACTATATATTGTTAATGTTCATTTTAAACAAAATAACTTTGTGGATTATGCATTCATAAAAAAAAGTGTACTAAAGATGGAATAAGAAGTACATTGTAAATCACCCCAGATATTCAAGGTCATACAATTATATTTATTATTGAAACAAAATTATGAGGTGAGAGATAAATTATTAGAATCGTATGTAATGATATTTAAATATCATGAGATAGTAAACAACCGGTACTGTGACTCTGATGTATTATTAGTAGAGCATGTTTTAGTTCCAATTAAGGTTAAGGTTTCATTTTTTAGTTTTTTATTTATTTATTTTTTTTCATTAAAGTTAACTTTATGAAATATTTTCTAGAGGTACCAGGTGATCCCATATTTCTGTTGTCTAAAATCTGGTGATCCCATATTTCGGTTTCTAATATCTAATTTTAGTTAAAATAAGTGAAATTCTATGAAACTATAATGTAACAATGCCCCCACAAAATAACACATAAACCATGGAAATACATTGTCTTGCCAGTTTCTAAAACATAGCTGGTATTATTAAGTCTATGGCATTGCAATTAAATTAATTATCAATAGTTTATGAATATTTTCTTAAGTTATTCTAATTAAAAATCATGAAAATCATTTATTATACTGATGTTGATTATAAGAATATACAGTTTCTTCATGTCATTTTCATATTTTAATGTTTAAATTGTAAAATATAATAAAAGTATTTATTTTTTTCAGTGACAAAGCCACGGAGAACATTGCATTATTTATAAAAGTAAGTACAATGTATTTGATGGGATTATGGTCTTGACTGTAGTCCATGCATGAAGCACACAACAAACTGAATGCAGAAGACAGACCATGCAAATTTATACCTGCCAACATCAAGGCACTCAAGTAGACACAGCTATCAACGCACATTGGGATTGTATTGTAATTACAGAATTACTACCATATGGATGTATATTGGCATCGCCCCTGTCTGTCCGCCGTCCGTCCACAATCGTTTGTGAACTCTCTACAGGTCACAATTTAAGATAATGGATTATGGCCCCCCGATTGTACGAAAAATCACATTTTTAGCTTGTGAACACTGTAGAGGTCACAATTCTGAACCGATTTCGATGAAACTTGACACGCATGTTTATAACCCAAAGATCTTGGTTCCTTTCGATATTTGTGCATATCGGATGTAACTTCCTGAATTATGGCCCCTGATTGTACTAAAAATCGCCTTTTTTAGCTTGTAGTCCTTCTGGAGTCATAATTATAATCCGATTTAAGAAGCAGTTTGATTATATCACTGTTACACCGCAATGAGGGTTGAGATTAAATTTTGAGAAAATCGGCAAAAAATTGCTGGACAAAATGTCCGCAGATTGTATGCGAATAGTGTAAAGATATGGTATATCCAGGTTGTGGGCCCTGTAGAGGTCACAATTTTAATCCAATTTTGATGAAACTTGAAGTGCATGTTTATAATCCAAAGATCTTGGTTGCTGTCAATATTCGTGCATTGGATCGAAACTTCCTGAATTATGGCCCCTGATGGTATTAAAAATTGTGTTTTTGTCTTGTGGTCCCTCTAATGCTGCTCCTCGTACGCAAATAGTGTAAATATCTGGTACATGAAGATTGTGGATCATCCAGACGTCACAATTTTGATCTGAATTCGATGAAACTTGAAATATATCTTTATAACCCAAAGATCTTGGTCCTGTCTATATTCGTGCATATCAGATCTAAAATTCCTGAAGTATGGCCCTTGATTGTTCGAAAAATCGTTTTTTGTTTAGCTTGTTCTCTATCCATCTCTTGCAAAATGTGGATGTATCCTGCCTGGCAGCCACTGGTTTATATTTCTGCGAGACAGTACCATTGAACTTGCACATGTATTTCTGTTATTTTATATATTTATAAAATTGAAATTTCAGAAACAGTTAAATGGACCTAACCGTAAAATTATACTAGGTGTTGGAGGAGGTATTGGTGGACTCCTAGCTTTAATCATACTGGTCTGCTGTTGTCGGCGTACAAAATCACCTATGAAACAAAAAACACAATAAATTATTTAATTATATCTTAGATAGTTATTTTATTGATATTTATATGCAATCTACTTCTCATCCTGCATTTCATAGAATCTGTCCATTTATTAGGTACTTAATTTTTCCGATTTTAAGTTTCTGATGGTTATTTTAGAGTTTTTTAATATATTGAATGCTAAATATCTCAAAGGAATTTCAATTCAAAAATGGTTCAATTTCTTTCCTTATTTATAAAGATGAATTTAAACTTTATCAACATATGGACAATTTGGTCAAATTTGTTGATGGCCCTCTTTTTAATCTTCTGGATTAAATCCATCCTTGAAGATTTGTCTACCTTTGACCTTTTGATTATCTTTTCTTTATTAAATGTTAAATAATCATTTTGATAATATTTTAGTGAGGATTAAGCTGTGAGATTTAAACATCACTGATGTTCTTCAAAGTTAAATATAATGGTTGTAATCTTGACAACATCAACAGTTATTTTTTTTAAATTCAAAGATTTAAATGCTTTACATCAATAAATTTGAACCTAAACCATAAAACATCAGAATATAAGAAAATTAAATAAAAAGTTGTACCACCATCCCCCTCTGACTATATACTGGATTTTTTTCAAAGAGGCATTTTATCTTTTGTGCAGCTATTGACTAGTCATACTCAAAACCTTTTATCTATTGCATAATATATGTATTATTATGTAACTTAGAAATAAAATTCCCATCTTCATTAGCTCATCAGGGACGGAACAGTAAAATCATTAGTGTTCCAATACCATTGTTATTCATGCCATGTCCTGCTTATAATATTTTATTCATCACATTTTTTTATGTGCTGAGAAGTAAGTTTTAGAAGTGGAATAGTTTTAGTATACAAATTGTCTATACAAGCCTGGCTTTAGTGGTGATGGTGTAAATGTTTTTTTGGGTTTTTTTTTTTTGTTTTATTGTGATAATTACATGATATGTGTATTAAATATGCAAGGCATAATTCAAATTTATTGATACAGTGTGTATGTTTGTTCCAATATCATCAATTGAAAACATTCCTTGTTTAGTTCAATAAATTTCTGTTTTTATTGTTTTCTGTAAGTTTAAACCTTGACTTTTATGTGCAGTAAATTATATTACAGTTCTAGGTACATGATATACATATATATATATTTGTCAGAATTAGTAGGCTGAGTTGGACTTGAAGCCTTATGGGTGTAAAATGAAGTTATCTCCCTTTTTACAACATCCGAAAAAAAACAAACAGTCGCATTCTTTGATTTTTAATCACGCCCAAAATCTGCATGAACAAGACTAGAAAAAAAAAAACTGTTCTTGCAGTTTAGTGAAAATCTTGTAAAACTAAAAGCCTTAGACAGTTTAATTTAGGATACAGATGATACCGTCTGTCCCTACCCTCACCAACTCAAGCTATTATGGAAAATAATTTTACAATATCCCAAATCAATTCAAGCTTAGACAAATGGGACCCAATTTGATTGAAGCAGGGTGGGGTGTGCCGTAAAATCGACCGAAATTAGCACTGCGTCTGAAAAAAAATATTTTGAATGCACCCAAATATAAGTGTTTGTCTGGAAATGCTCATCCTCGGAATCCCCAATGGTCTCAATCTCATTCCGTTCCACTCCACTAAACCCTGGTTCCATCCATTGGGGAGACACGTATTCAAATTATCTGTCCTTGATGATCGTGCTATTTTATCGACCAATCAAAAAAAAAAATATATAAAAACATCTTTCCCATTATTACGTTTACCTTTTTATTTTAGCTTTCTCATAATCGAGCGAACAAACCGTCACATTGGTTTCAACACAAACAGTGTGGCTAAGAGAGAGAGAGAGAGAGAGAGAGAGAGAGAAATGGGGTTTAACGTCCACTCGACACAAACTAGGTCATT
The DNA here is from genome assembly GCA_963678685.1 of Patella ulyssiponensis. Lineage (NCBI taxonomy): Eukaryota > Metazoa > Mollusca > Gastropoda > Patellidae > Patella > Patella ulyssiponensis. The sequence continues at coordinate 46,526,883 of OY783229.1, read as the reverse complement.
TCGGGACTAACATATGGTTTAATTAATTTTATTTCAATAATTCGCTTGCGCGTAATGGTCTTTAGCAGTGCGAGGAAACCCACGAGGTTGAGAAGGCGCCCCTATCTCCATGCCACATACGCCCAGTCAAGGGATCGAAACCACAGCCGCAAGCCAGAGGTGACCGGCCAGCTAGAGGTCGAAGCGCGGCACTCTAGACCACTAGGCCATCCCAACCCCCGAGTGTGGCTAAAACTTGTTTGTAAACTGTTTTTGATTGGTTCGTAGAATCAAGCTACGATCGAAAGCAGAGTACATGAATGGCCTAAGACATTCACCGGGTCATGCTGGTTAATTTTATAGCACATAATATGTTGGGGTGGAGTGCAACGACGAAGCGTGATTAGCCCTGAACCGTGGCCTAATTAACCCGGGATCCAAATTTTGGCGCCCAAATTCACGGGGTCATGTTGGTTAATTTGATAACCACTTACATGCATGTGAGGGTGGAGCGCGGCATCGAAACTTGATGGGCGAACACATATACACACCCACATACACGCTTTGATTTTATTTATTAGAAACATGTAGATAGATTAGGATCCCATTCTTTCGGGGGGGGGGGGGCGAATGGTTAGCGTGCGCGCGCTGTATTTTACGGACTGCCATTGAGTCAACTGGTGTGGTTTCAAATCCCCGGTTGTACGTGGCAAGGAGTAGGGTCGCCTGTCCAACCTCGTGGGTTTCCCTCGGGTATTGAAATGAAATGAAATGGAATGGGGTTTAACGTCCTACTCTTCTGCACCTGACCTGGGCTAATGGAAGACGGGCATACGCCATACAGTGTGCTATGAGGGAAATTTTGCCCGGACAGCGGCGCTACGGCCTACTCTTATATCGAATTCCTACTGTCAAGGGATCTTTTACGTGCACGCCAATGTGTACACGGGACCTCGGTTTTCCATCCCATCCGAACGACTAGGCAGCTGTCCTTGTCAGGCCCTCCTTCTGCATCAATAACAAGGGGAAACCACGCCAGAAAATCGAGATGAACTTTCTCGGCCAATGCAGGGATCGAACACCCGACCTCTAGACTAGTGAGCCAGCGCCTTTTCCACTTTGCCACCGTTATTCCCTCCCTTGGGTTTACTCCGGTTTCCTCAAACAGCTAAAGCCCCCTACGCGCAAGCGAATTATTGAAATAAAATTTACCATATGTTAGTCCCTAAATGACCTAGTTTGTGTCGAGTGGACTTTAAACCCCATTTCTCTCTCTTTCTCTTCTCTCTCTTGATTGTGTCGAGTGGACGTTAAACCCCATTTCTCTCTCTCTCTCTCTCTCTCTCTCTCTCTCTCTCTCTCTCTCTCTCTCTCTCTCTCTCTCTCTCTCTCTCTTATTGAATTCTAATTAATTCGTGTTTTTGACCCAGGGGTTTAACTTCAGATTCAGAAACGGCCCGGTAAACCTAGAACCATTACCATTCAGAAAGAAATTAGTCCAATATATAAAAAAAACTGCGGATGTTATTTTTCCTTGAAAATCCATCCCTTGTGGTGTCGTGTACAAGGCAGATTGTATTCGTTAGTATTTCGCAAACTGCAGTGGACTTATCTTGGTATTCGGATTAGTTTTTTGCATGCGTTAAATTAAACAGCATGAAAGTAATAGTATGTGAGCAAAGTTTCAAAAAAAAAAAAATATATTAATTGTCAACTCAGATACTATACAGATTTAAAAGGTAAACGTGATACATGCGTATCTATTGTGAAATGAATAACACGGTTCAAACTAGTATTGGATATCGAATTTAAATATTACTTGTGAAAGAAAATATCATATAACTGATGTAAGTAAGTAACGATGAATGATTTGCATTTTCCAGTAAATATCATATTTCTGACGGCTTAAAGAAGCAAAGTCTCCAACTGTGCAATAATTAAGACTATGAAAAATTGTAAAACGATTGCGGATTTTGCTGGCGTATATTCCAGTGTCATGTGTGCGTTTTTCGCGAAAACGATTTCCAAGAAATTATAACACATCTCAGCTACCCTTGCTATGCGGGGCTGTGGGATTGCCATTTGAATTTTGTTAAGTCAATGTCAGAGAAAGGGTAAATTGTGCTTGGTGACACTCCTGTGTGCGAGAAAAACTAAATGAATCTGAAATCCCGGGGTCTCGAACAGTGAATTCTGGGAGAACACCTTATTGTGTACCAGAAATGTTTTATCAATTGCGACAGTAGCCCATACTCATTGCAGTGTTCCGTTTGATCAGAGGTAATTCCACTACTCACTGCTGTAATGAGTGGATATTGTTGTTTTAAATTTTGATTGGTCAGTAGTCCGTCTAAAAACCAATGACTAGCTGCTCTACAAAAGCTTTACATTTAAAACGAGTGCCAATATTGGACCAAATACATAACGTAACGTCATGACTCACGATTTTATTATGCCCGTGCATAGCAGAATACTGCAGTAAAACTAATTGCGTGACAAACGAGGCTATCAAGTCGAATGAAATGTAAACAATACTGTTTGGAAACGAACATACTTTCACAGTTTTTAATACCTTAAATCACTGTCCAAAGTTTTGGGGAAGACCCAGATTAAACGTAGGACTGTCATGTTGATTGAACGGGAAGAATAGACACACTCCCTCAAAAGTTCAAGTATCGGAAGTCAATCCAGCAATGGGCATAGAGGGATTTCTAGGGCCATTGCTTTGGGAATATGCAGTAGCCAGGGTACATGATTTGTAAGTAATGGTCAGTTCTACTTGTGTGAACAGTGGTTCAGATAACTCCCATAATATAACTAATTCGATCGACAGGCAAAGTATACCACGCATGGTGTATTCTCTTGATATTGTGAAGATGAGTAGAAAATAAATTGACATTACCGTATTTGAACATGTTTTAAAATTATTTTATCTACCGTTTATTGTTATAACCCATAAATGGAAAGTCGTGATATATATTGCGCATTATCTAATCTTATTAAAGCATCTCATATTCAGTTACTTTCATTGACTAGTACGGTAACCTTTGAACTATATGAATACGTGTATGTTACTACAATATTCTTAAAGAGACACCCTTACCACAATTCATAATAATCCATCAGATCTTTCTGTCAACTGGAACAGATTGCATGTACATAATTTTGCCTTGTTATCATCGTATTTGTTTCGCGCCGCGGGTAATTAAGTGATCGAATGGGTTGCAGCAGTATGGTATGGGCCCGATTATTATATAAGAAGGAGCGGGTTGCTTGTTTAACCTCATGGATTTTCTTGTTGGCGTTTCCGGGGCTTCCCAATCACTCAACGCTAAATACCTTTGCATGACAGCAAAATACGAAATGAATATTTATACTATGCACATTCGTTCATGCGCCTTCTCGGTTTCTTTTCGATAGCCTTGGTTGGTGACATTTTAACAATAGAATAATGGTTTAACTTATCAGTATCTATCAATATTACCGGGCAGCGGCGCCCCGCCTTCTGTTGTTTTATTTGGAAGTTCAAATGTCAGTTGTTCTTTAGCATTATCGCTATAATTGATCAGAAATTACAATCACTTTATATACGGATTCATATTAAATTCACAATGTGTGCTTTTAGACCCATATTCGTTTATTTAAGGTCCCAAAGAATAGAGTCATACGCCCGTTAATGTTAATTTATAAGATCGTGAGCACAGAACATAATTGTGTTGCTTCCGTTTGTTTACGACAGGAAGGTGATTACAGGGAATGCTTTGCATGAGCAAGATGGTTTCTTAGGAGTTATTTCGACGCTGTTAAAAAAAAAAATACTTTTTGGAATTTCTAACGGGATTTATGATCACCGGGTGTTTGTATACCTCTTTAAGCAAGTCGCCTTATTTCGAAATTGTGATATATTGAATTAATTTAAACAGCTGAGTTTGACATAGAACAGGTAGAAATTTGATTAAATAAAACGGATCGTAACAACGTGGAATGGCTGATCCTATCCTCTTGTAAACCTGTGGTGATAGAATTCACACGTGTAACACAATAACGATTCTCGCAAAAAATTTCCAATCTTAATCAAATAATTTGGAAGTTTTTGACAACTGTCATTTTTCAAATTGATTAAGTGGCTAATCAAACATTCAACAAGTAGCGGCGAAGTCTGTTTGCTATCATTTATCTCTGGTCACTTATTACAATGTCGTGTGTCACTTTACAACTTGTCTTCAATGGTCAAGATAGATAAAAAGATTGATGAAGAATAACGACATAGGTATTTCAGAGATTAACTCATGTCAGTTTAGTATATGATAGGTAGTCGCTATAAGTCTCAATTAGTATTTCTTACTGGTGGTCACCTTGTTTTACGATAATTCAATCATATTCTACATTTTTATCATGTTTACCAAAGGTCAATATATATCACTGGTCGGGATGACAGTCGAAGTATGTTGATTTTTATCGTTATGTACATGTCAGTTTGTCTGTTTTAGTAATGAAAGACTAGAATTCTGATACATCATGAAATTTGATACATTCACATGTCTTGAGAAATGAATTAGATATTCATAGAAGACATAGGAAGAGAGAAAAAAAATGGTGGGGGGGGGAAGAGAGAAATGGGGTTTAACGTCCACTCGACACAAACTAGGTCATTTCAGGTCTAACATATGTTTAATTTTATTTCAATAATTCGCATTCGCGTAGGGGTCTGTAGCAGTGGGAAGAAACCGAAGGACCCGGAGAAAACCCAAGAGGTTGGATAGGCGACCCTACTCCTTGTCACGTACAAAGGGGAGGGGGTAGACTATTGCTGGTGTTCGTGGGGGGGGGGGAGGGCATTCACTTCCTTCATTTATGCCCCAAGCTGTTCAATAAATGGGAGAAACAGAACACTTTCCATAAGTATTCATAATCTCAGTTTTAAGACACAGCATGCCCCATCTCCGAAAGAGATGATGAACAAATCAGTGAATTGGAAGGCAGCTGTTGTCTGGTGTACCTGTATATTTACATTAACTTGTGGCAGAGTATGCTAGTTATTACTTACATAGTTAAGACTACCCGATTCATATGGGAAGTTACAAGTTACAATAAAGCTCTATTTACACTTCCTCCCTCTATCATTATTTGATTAGATCTTATATATATATTGTTTATAAATTGATATTATGTATTATTGATCTCCTGATTAGCAAGCCAGTGCCCAAACTCACTTAGCCATACTGAGCATCCCATACTATAAATACATGAAATGTTGTAAAACTGATTTCGATATATTGTCAATGTCTGAGCCCCAGCAGATTTTAAAAATACATGTACGGATATTTGGTAATCTATGACAGATTAGGCCCTACTGTTGGTTCGCCAAAATTTGTCAAGTAGGCTACAATGGACAATGGTGAACTAGCTGCTACTGCATAAATTCCATCTGTCTGGGATAATTTTAATTTTAACCCCGTTTCTAAACTGCACAGTTGTTTCTCACGTACCTGTCTGCCTTCAGACATAATTCATATAAATAGAGATTTTTCTTTTTTCGATCACAATTTATATTTCAATAGAGATTTTTCTTTTTTCTTATATTTCAAGTTCGTGTCATTGCGTCTTATTATTTGTTATGTCGGTGTTTTGTCGAACGGTTTTCCTACATTGTCATTTGCATTTGCTTTTAATGTATTATCCCAAAAGAAGAACATTTGATTTCCGATTTTAAAACTGTTATCCATGTGTAAAAACACCACATTTGTCTACCGTTACGACATGTCACAATTTCACCTTTTCGTGTTCGAACGTGGTATTTTTTGAGAAAAGGGAGAAACTTTACTATTGTCTGAACGCCAATCGTTCTGTTAGGACAAATATTGGTATAAAACTATTTATTTATTGATGCGGTGTTGTGTATAGAGTCCACACCTTGTGAGAGCCAGTGTAAAACCGTCTATGAACAGACTGATTTCATTGATATTCATACATTCACCTGTCCTCTTGTCATTGTGAGTAAACGCCTGATTGGACTTAATCACTAGAGCCAAGATAAGGCCTAATCTTCCCAAATATTCCCTCAACAATAGAATGGGGGTGTAAAGTTATCTTTTGAGTGAACGAACCCATTTTCGATTCAAATCCCACTGCTAAATTTACTCACGCGGTTATGAATGGACGACTTGATGTTTCGCTACCTTGTAATACAGGTATGGATCAGACCATTATTTGATTGTGGGGGTGGCAGGTGGTGTATAAAAACACAAACAAACATTTGAACATGTTTTCAATCTTGGTTGATTTTAAAATTTTATCTAGAATGATATATAAGCACATATGTTCATAATTATTTTTTAAAAGTCGGTTGTGTGTTTATCTTTCTCAAACCAACAGGCTACACACTTACCCCTTGTGAAAATGATGATGGAAACTTAAGTTGTATTGAAGTTTACTTATGGGACAGGCATTATGATGGTTAGTTAGATGTACGAGGTGTGCCTATTGGTCTTCATTTATATGACAACAAGCGGGGAAACAATGCTAATCTTCCTTCTCGCATATCTCAGCTGATCAGAGGCAGGTACAACAAACTTTTGATGGTTTCAAGACAAATTGAAATTTACCTGGATTTAACGAACTCGACTGAATAGAAGCACCTGGACCAACATTAGCAAATCGTGTCTTGGCGCTCAGAACTTATATAATAGTAATATCATAATAGATTTTACCATCGTTTCGTTCAGAGAAGGAAGGAAGTTTTATCAACATAAATTTTCGTCGCTGCTTTGAATTCAAGTTTGAGATTTGTGGTTTGAGTACTGTACTGTGTTTTCCTGTATTACCGGGAATTAGCAGAGCTGAGAGAGGATGGGGGTTGATTATATTGACAAGTGGATCTATGTGTCTGTGATTGTATTGGCTACTTTGTCCAATGTCCACTGCCAGACAGGTAAGAATATTTATTTTTATTTTAAACATTAAACTTTATTCAAAATTTTACAATATTTTGTTTGTAAACTTTTTTCTAAAAATGAAAATTACTAAATGTCACATGGCTCTAAATAACTTCCCCAACAAAGACATTCAGTAAAAAGATCAAATCGCTGATGTATGACGGAGTTATACAACTGTATCACAGGTACATCCTGGTATTCGTCGTGCCAGACAACATGTATTGTAGGAAGAAGACTTGGTGCTTAATTTAATTATGTTGATAAATATTCACCTGTTCTGAATACAATGCGAAATAATCTCGATCGTTTACCGAAGATGAGCAGTGTGTATGGATTGTATCAGTTTCTACACCATTGTGTGTTGGGTGGGGGGGTATGAGATTGGCTCATGGTGATCGGGAAGGTGTATGTATGTATGTAACAGCTTACTGGCATGTACATAAACGGAATGGTTGATTTTATAAAGTTGCTTTATAACGCACTATAATAATGTCATTTTAAGCAATAAATGTCTAATATGCATACCATATATGACATAATATGATGTGGGTGGTATGTAACGTACCTTAAGTTGTATATAAATATAAATGTAGATACCAACATGTAGTAACTTACAGTTTTATCATATTATTATCTATATAAATATACAGTATTCGTATTCATTTGTCGCAGGCTATTTGTTTTTATTAAAGGTGAATGCCAACTTCTCAGAAATATTAATAGTTACTAATGTACTAGTATGATTTATTAATAACGTTTCCTTATAATAAAATCATAACTACAAATAAACAGATCATTGTCCTTTAAGTTTAATTATAAGTGTAGTATTATTGGTGATTTTAACATAGAATTCTATTATAACGACAAATTGACTTCGTATACAGGTAGATGCATAAACAAAACCTTTTGATTGGATTCCAAATTCAAGTAATCACAAAATAATCTTAATTTAGTATGAAACTTATATTGTTTTTTTTTATGTTAAACGATAATTCATTTTCAATTTTAACCCAAACTCCAGAGCAAGTATTTTTATAAAATAGATAGAACCGTATTAAGAGATAACAGCTTTCTAGTACATATTGAATCTTATCATCTTATAATAGTATAAAAGTAGTGGGATTGTCAGCGTATTATGGTCACAGTTTCTTATCTAAAAGGGGGGTGTCAGACAGGAGCAAACTATTTAATAATATGTTAAGTATTCTTGGTATGCAATGTTGAGAGGTGTGAAGATACATCAGAAATTATAATAGACGCATATTCTTCAAATACGTTGAATCACTGCATACTACTAAAAAGAAAATAGATAGGCTTTATTGTACATGTACCAACACACGTTTATATTCAAATCACACCCGTGACTACACCCTACGTCCGTGTACCTGTACATATAAACATGTTTATATTATCTCAAAACGCCCTTTATCATTTTTACCTCACACGCCCTTTCCATATTGCAAACGCAATTATCATATATTCGATTTTTTGGAGCGAAGCACGGTGAAAGAACTGCACACCAGATCTTATATAATAGGCCAACTGACCACATATATGAAAATACTCTATCATGTGTCAGTTTTAATTGAAACAAAAAAGCTAAAGTTGCTGAGGTGGGTCAACAAGTTCAACAATCATAACTGACAGCGTTTCCAATATAGTTACCATTTACATATATTATATTTATTTTATATAATTTGTACCTATCTATATTTAGTATAACATATGTAAAAATAAAACAGTACATTTTGACAAGTATATGTATATATGTAAATTGTCGAAGCCGGTCTAATATTAAACTGTTATTAGGTCAAATTCTATTACCAGAGGCAAAACTAATATACGGTCAATAAGAATGCGACATAGATATGAAAATATTTCTTTTGATGTATCACCTTACATCCACCCTGTATATTATTAATTATGACCAATCATTCAGTAATTACTTCATTAACTCCGATTGAAATGTAGCCGTCAATAAAGTCACTTTATTCAACTGTGATTTATATCAATATTATACATGTTAGAATGTCTAGCTAAGCAATAAATCGAACTATGAAAATTATTTCTGATTTGTGTCTGTCTTGCAATGCACACATGTATTTCATACGTTTGTGAATGTTTAAAACGCCCCACGTTCTGGACATTCGAAAAAACTTGTTTCGCTTGACAATTACAGATAAATTTTCCGTATAGGTACATTTTGTATCGATCCCTACTTGAAAAATTAAAGTCTCTCAAACTACCCTCCAGCTCATCCTCATTGACCTAATGGGTGCAGAAGGCTGAGGAGTCATTACATTAGAATACATTACAGTCTTACTATTTTGACAGATGAGGTATCTTAGCCAACTTCTGTCTTCAATATGATTATTCACCTTATATGATAGGACTTGTAAAGCAATTTAAAATCTGGAAAGATCTCGAATTTGAATTTTTCCACCTCAAGTCCGAGAGTTATCTCCCCCGTTTATTTTAATGTCTGTGAGCACACTACTGACAAATATTTACAATCTTGAAATATCTCATTGTATTGAGTTCTATGTCTAGCATATGTATGGATATAATGGCTAAATATACGTTGTATGTATCCGCCTCTGGCCATACATGTATTTTATGCCTACATTGATTTGCACAGTGTTATATGCACTTACATCAGGTATATTAAAATAGTTTTATCCACGTCCATGGTTTTATGATTTGGGCACATTCTTCTAAGTTATGTATTATACTATAAAGTTTTATATAACCCACTTAGTACTAGAACTTAATTCTGATTTTATTAGTTTCCTTGACGAAAGTGTCAGTGTGCGGTTTAGTCATAAAGAATTACACTCAGGGCTTGGTGACAACAAGACTTTCTTTTTTCTTACTCGGTTTGGTATGGAACTCTGCATCCAATCGAACTAATCTATCGCACTTGGGTTCATGGTTAGAATTTTAAAACAAGCGTATAGTGATATAATAGCCATAAAATCAATGAAGGAATTGGCTATTATGACTGACCATCCTATAAATCCAAATCTTTAGAATATTGATAAAGGTGATCTATTTTCGGCTAGGGTTGAAATAACAGATTGGAACGAATCAAAATTAACAAAAAATACATCACCAACCAATAAATTCGTGATCATATATAACAGCCCTCATCCTTTATACTCGGACATTTTGACCTAGAATGGCATTCTACATGTCTGACGGGTTAACGCCCTTAACAAGGAAGTTTCTTTGTGAAAAATATGTTAATGGTACCTTTGAACAATGGGTATCCTTAATGGTTATAAGGATATTATTATTACCATAATGGAAATGTTTTAAAATGACACCGTTGATCTTGTCGTCTGTACAGGAACTCCTTCGAAATAGTCGAAATAGCTGACGATGTTTTGGAAGTCGGTTGTTGTCTGTTGTCTTGCGTGCACTAGTTACAAAAATCGTTGTCACTATTAACCCAGTAAATATTGACGCGTTTGATTCAAGCGAAGGTAGTCCACCTTATATAATGGTGACAGATATTGATTCACCAAAAATTCAACTAGTTCTACAGACTTGATTTCTTGACTCAGGTACATTCCACTGTCAGTAAAGCCTTATTAGGGAGACTATGGTAAAACAGAAAAGTGTGCAGGCTTTGAATTCCTTTGCAATATTGACTGAATGAACGTCTTTAAAGTACAAGAGAAGTGTTAACCACACAAGAACTCTCCAAGGAAAGTGGTATCATACGTTTCAGAAACTGTAAGCAAACATCCTATTTGAAACTTTAGCCAGCCACTACTTTAATAACATATAATTGGATAAATGCAGAAACAGGTGTTGGTGCAATAGATATGTATATTATGTAGTGACAGAAGACAAATACATTTTAGGTTTATCAACAAATTGCTGACGACGACCATAAATGCTTTTTGAACGCAGATTTAAGCCATTGTGTTGAATACCCTGAACTTATTTATTTACGATTTTGACCATGTCTTGGTGTTTTGTTTACAGGGCCTATTAAAAGTTTGGGATGGGGTCGAAAACAAAGACAGAAAGAGTATTTGACATGCCCTCCTACCCACTCAACCATCTAAATGTATATGTGTGTAAAACAGTTATTGACCTTATCGTTGATACATCAATACTATTTTCCTCTTCTTGGAAATTCTTTGTTTATGCTCTTGTTTCGCCCGCCATGGGAGTTTTAAAACAATTTCAAAAGTGCATTTGCTAACGATGTGAAAATAACAATGTTACTTGAACAGCTTGTGGACGACCTTTATTCACAACGATGCCCAAACTTCTACCACGCACATTGATTTACCAACAATTTCCAACTGCATTTTTCCGCACAAGTGTAAAATTCTATCGGATTTTGTTTTTTCACAGATATATCTTTGAGGATGAGCGGCCGTAAATCATTTCAAATGTTTACAAACACTGTAAGACTAGACTGCGTTATTTAACATAGAGAAACTCCCAAGGAACTTGGAACTTTAGAAAGATTTGGTTGCAAATATGCGATTTGGTTAAACAATTGTGATATCCGGGGTTTTTTTTGCAACAATTAAAGGCCATGCGTTTAAAGGAGCTGTCCCATATTTCACAGGCTATAAGTGGGTTTACATATGCAAATCAAATGCCAAAATATACAGAAGTAGCCTGCGAACCTTGTCTGGTCGCCAACATTGCTTATCGGGGTTCCGGTTAAATAACGTAAAGAAGGCGGAGCGGGGACACCGCTTCATACAACTTTCTAATCAGCATAAACCTGATATCCCCATCAGTACATAAGTAAATTGACATTTATAAGTAAAGATGTGATCAATAGATAGTCGATATGAACGCTGCTATGTGCTTATAGTGATTGTATAATATTTAATTAAGATAACAAAATCAAAATGTCAGTGATAGATAATTACCCGACATTGATTTATTCGGATAGAAAATGGGGGCCCATTAAAATATTTGAGAGAATCTTATAGGCGGTGCTTGCTTGTGGTGGCCATGTCCTTTATCGTCTGTAGATGATGTCTAATGTTAACAACTCATCATAGCGCACAATGGATTAACAATCCCCGAAATGCGGATCAGAGACTTTAAGCAATGGCATGTAAATAATTGTATTGAACACCTATATTTGGATCTGTGATATTTGATCTAACTCATAGAATGAGTTCATGGATCAAATCGTAATCGTCTTTATTCGTTTTATGAATGAAATATTTGACCTATTATTTCTCAAGGACTGATTATGGGAATGCTCTGTGATAATAATTACACGTCATACATCAGTGCGCCTATTCAAACAGATTAGGGAGGGTGTACTGCATTCGGTAGCCATTATTGCTGGCTATTCTGTTGAAGGATTAGGACGTGTATAAAGTAATCACGTGCTATTTGGTCATATCAGACATTGATAGAATACTTGTGGTTTAAACTATAAGACGCCTCAGTTTCTGACGTTATTTTTAACTCATTTTTGGGATGTTTCTCAAACACCGAGAATTATAAATGTTTCATTTCACAGTACGCCTAACCATCTTCGGGACGATCACGTGGTTAAGTGGGTAAGACGATGGCTTGCTAGTCTGGCGGTCGGGTGTTCGATCCCTGCATTGGCCGAGAAAGTTCATCTAGATTTTCCGGCGTGGTTTCCGCTTGTCAGTGATACAGGACGGAGGGCCTGACAAGGACAGCTGGATCTACTCGTTCGGATGGGAAACAAAACCGAGGTTCCGTGTACACATTGACGTGCACGTAAAAGATCCCTTGGCAGTTGGAATTCGATATACGAGTTAGGCCGTAGCGTATCTGCGCGGGCAAAATTTCCCTCACAGCACCAGGTTAGGAGCAAAACAGTAGGACGTTAAACCCCATTTCATTTCTATTCATTTCTAACCATCTTCGCCATTTCTGTTAACTGTTTCTCCACATTTTTTGAGAGTTATTTGCACTAATACGCCGGTTCTAGGATATGTAATCAGTAACCTTCAGTTGGAGATCGGAAGTAACCGTGTAGATTATTGGACATAAGAACGGGCACAACTAGAGGATTTATTTTTTAATTGCTGTAGGTAATGTTTTTACAATGCACATCGTTACTATCTTTTAAAAGATAAAAACATTTAAAAATTGTAACTGTGAGCCTAACGATCATGCTACCGGGCATATCGACATTTAGCACAGAGCACTGGCCTCAATTGCTCACACGTAATCCGCAGACGTTCACAGTTGTGGATTCCTGCGCATTTCACCAACTATTTGATTAGTTTTGACACAATCATCTTCTTTGATTTGGAACAGTTTGGGTTTACATCTAGTCATTTGTATATGCATTGTACAGTGTGTCACGTCATTACCAATAGAACTCCAGTAACCTTACGTAACATTTAGAGAAAAATAACTTGTACCGCTGTCTAATTATCGCTTACTGTGGCCCACGGTGTTCTGCCCTTAACTTTTTGTCAGCCATTTTGTCGATTGTCCTTGGAGCTCTATTTAAAAGGCCAATAGGCGGAATTATTACAAGGGGTGGAGGAAAACCGCGCAACAACATAGACAACAGAATATAGCTCAGACGATCCATTTTTTTTTCTTTTTTAAAAAAAGACAAAACATGTTCAAAGTAACAACAGTAAAAGTTGAAATGTTGTTTACGTGAAATTACCACAAGACACGCGTCTTTAAATTTGTAATTGTTTTTAGTCTCGCGAAAGACATACATTATGTGACTGAAGGTTGTGTTGAAATGACTGTGGTTTGGTGAAGGCAAACATTGACAAGCTGTCACATATTTCTGTAATGCTTACTTCAAGTTGAATAGTTCCGTCTTTCTTGATGTTTAGAATTGCAGATGTAAACTTAGATAAAGTATATATTCATTAAACACCTAAACGCAGATGTCTGAATGACTCTCTACGTCTCTCGAATGTCACATTATAGTTCGTCTACGAAGACTCCAATGCAGTTTTCATCCGTTTTGTTTTTTACTCGAATTTTAACAAAATAAGATAACCTTATCCCGTGGAAATTATATAACTTTATATACTGGGTACTGGGTACTGGGTACAAAGATGATATATGACCAATTATATATTCTATTCACGATGCACTAGAAACTTGTAAAATCTAAAAAGAATTCGTTGTTGAATCAAAAACTCTTCTCTGTAGTTTTAGATTTGATCTTGAACTGGTTTTCCAGGTACATGTATGTATGCAGATGTATGCATACAACATGGCAGACATGAAGTGTAGACTAGTCTGGGTATCCAAAGGTGTGCAAGTGCACTTGCTAGTTGCATTGCTTGCACATGTATTCATTAGAGGGATAAACTGGTATTAAAGATTTGTCTGATCTCGCCAACGCTTAATGTCACTGTAATTAGTTAAAAGTATTTTTGTCAAGGCCAAATTATCGGTTCGGTTAAATAGATCCTGAAATATTTCCTTTGAATCTAGTAAAGTTATTTCTTTTATTGCCAAAAGCAACCAAGTATAGGTATAGGTACATCCACACTAAGCACTTCTGATTTATACGTAATTCTTATGATGCATTGACTTTTTGTATCACTTTGCTTATTTCATCGGTTACTTACAGTGATTTTATGAACGGATGAAATCCGGGGTTCCTTGTTTAATCCAATTCTGTAGGAATGTATCCAGATCCACGGGCTTTCGGGTTTAGATAAGAGTTTTGATACCAGGATTTAGTTCAACTCATTTCACCATGAAATAACGCGCTTCACTAAAATTGCGGAAGTATAGAGAAAAGAAGCTCTTACCAGTTCATGTGATGACTTTGTGAGAGATAATATCAGGAAATGATTAGCATGTAATCAATATGTTTTATAATAGACCTTAATTTACAATGAGAAAAGATGACATCGATATGTGAGCCACATGGTAGTGAATTATAGATATAAAGATACAATGTATTATGTGGTTCTCGACACGACTCTCTCCCTTTGTATAAAAACCGATACCACGTCTCATTTGTCTGGGGAATTTACAACTTTTGTTCTACTCGGGTAAATACGGGGTTTATCGTCTGTAAATAGACAACGATGACATGTTATCTTTAGAATATATACCAAAATTTACTTATATAGAAGTTGTAACGTGTTTGCATGTATTTCAAACAATTACATTTCAAAGCATATAAAGAATGTGTCTTCAAATATTGATAGTGGATGCTCATGTCGAATAATTTGATAGGGTGGACATTTAAAAACCTACATCAACAAAAGATATGTATATTCCCAATCCCACCTCAGTCAAATGGTTATATATATACATGTACATTGGGAGGTTTATGTTAGTATTGTAAGGTAGGATTGTATGTAAATACTTATATAATTACTTTGCCCTATAACTCGTACCGGTGTTTGAAATAATTCTTCTTTTTTTTCGTATAATTTTTCGTGTTTTTGCCATTAAACCTATCTATTATGCTTTAAATCCACTATGAAAAGAAATATGTTTGCTGTCAACATTTAGCTGGTTTATTCTTTGGTCATTGTCATTTATATGACAGACGAATGTTCACGAGTGTTAACTGTTCGGGTGCATATAAATTAGAACTGACAAAGGTCAACATCTTTAGCAATATTTGTTCTTCGCGAATTTTGAGTGGATAATCGTATTAAGCAAAACATCAGATAATATTGGAGACTTTTTGTGGTATACTTAAAACATGAAAAATAAGATACGTTGATGAAACCGAGCTCAGCCACACGTCGGTTTAAAAGGAATGGCCCGCTTTCTTCAGATGAATAGATTATTCAAATATTGACATATATTGTAATATTGTGGTAATGCTATTATGTAGAATGTTTACTTTATCAATATAATGGTTAACTACATGGTATCTCACTCGGTATTTTTTACCAACCAAATAAAAGAATCGTGAGATCCCTATAGAATCATTGAAACATCTATGTATGAATAGCAATTAAACTGTCTTAGTGAACAGTTTCTTCTTTAAAATGTACACAAATTAATATTTTTGAACAAGCGTAGCAAGCTAAAACAACAACGCTATTCAGTAGGATTCGGAAAACCGAGAGGATGGGTGAATCTCTGCCACACCCCCTGGTCGTGTTTAAATTAAATATGATAACGAAACAGGAATACTGCTATATTAGATGGTTCTGACTGAAATAAAAACAAAATCCATTCTTCTATTTTGGGTTAAGTAATGTACAAAATGTTGATGGGGTGGGGTGGGGGGCAATGGGCAACACGTACGCTGTATCATAAAGCCTGTAATTGAACATTGAGTCAACTGGCGTGGTTTCGAATCCCCTGTTGTAATGAAAAGGAGTATGGTCGCCTGTCAACCTCGTGTGTTTTCTTCGGGTCCTCCGGTTTCCACCTACTGCTAAAGTCCCCTACGCGAAAGCGAATTATTGAAATAAAGTTAAACCATAGGTTAGGCCCGAAATGACCTGGTTTGTGTTGAGTGGACGTTAAACCCCATTTCTCTCTCACACACACAAAATGTTGATCAAGAGTTGTGAAGTTATCCACTGGAGTCAATTAATTTTATCGATTATATGACTGTGATTTAATAAACAGTTAAATCTATCAATCATATTTATACTATTCATGCTGGTCACATATTGTTTTCTCACTAACTAATCAAGTCATATCGACCCAAAACAAATAGTCTATAGTATAATATATTGAATAAATAAATTTGCCTCTAGCTGTTGTTATAGAATTTGATGATCATAATCATGCTATTATTAATACACTTGCGTCGATGTGACATAGTTTTTTGGAATTTCAGTGGATGTCGAAGATGTAGAACAAACAAAGGTTTCAAGGCAAATAAATTGCCATCATTGCCTGGGGAATCTCAATATTTGGATAAACACGTGTAAATGGTAATTAATGATAGTATTTGTATTTTGTAACTACTCCAGTCTACCTGAATACTGCAGCATGTACAACTGGATTGCCCGTCGTAATTTGTAAAATGTTTGGAGGTTATTAATATTGATTAAAGACAACCTGTTTAAATACAGTATTTTTATCCAGGCAATTCCAAAACCTTAAATGTAGACATATACCCACTTCACAAAAACAAAGGAAAATTGCAATCGCGCGCAATGTTGGTATTGTGTGGGAACATTGGTAGTTTCCTGGACTATCCGCTGATAGTATGCTTAAGAAGTCAAAATCCATTACCCAAGGGGAAAGTTCGTCTTAAGTAAATCTGAAAGATTTGATCGCCCTTTGTCAAATTAACAGACCTTAATTCTAAACAAGTTGGAAGATAAAGTGTAAATATAGACAGCATCAATGTAAACACCATTGAAATGACTTTATACTTCGCTAATTACTGTTACATAAGTCGACTGTATTCGTGCAAACAATGAAGACGCGACTCTTAAAGAATTTCGCGATGTCTCGGCATTTGTGCCAGTAAACTACAAGGTGTTAATCAGCTATTATCAACGTTCTTATACCCCATCATTAAAACTTACAAATACTTTCGATTGATCATGCGGAATATAACAGTTGTTTATAATTTCGCTTAAAGGGGCACCTAAACAATGGTCAGTACATCCGCCGTAAACCGAGTGGTTTCACAACAAATGTTTCTAATCCTTCGCCCAAATCCATCACATTTACACCACTATAAGGCATAGCAACATATTTCAGAAGCGTTCAATTCACGTGACCTTACATTTGTCCAGTAACACTTGCTACAATATTATACTTTATATTGATAATAAAATACATAATGTGGTAGATGTCTTCGTGTATTGTAGATCAACCAAAATTAAAAGTGAAATAAGATAAAGCTGAAATTTTGATAAGATTGGTCTAATTTACACACACAAGAAACTTATACGAGTCGATCCTTCTTTTCTGAATTGCAATGATTACCTATACGATAAAGACTGGGATTACATGCGCCTTTATTGATTTGGTGTATTGCTCTTTGCATTTATTCTTCCCATTTCCATAAACAAAGAATAGAAAATAATCCCTGGAAGAGTTATGGAAACCAATCAAACAATAAATCACTGTTTATGTCATGTAAAGTAGTTCTTGCAACCCACTGATCGATTATGATCTTTAAAAAAAATCTAATGTACTCTGTAATGTTAAGGCTACCCTTTTGATTCAAACTGTAGCCAGCCTTTCAAAAAAAAAAAAAAACAGGTCAAGTAATATTTGACAAGACATTGACGATTTCCAGTCTTAAAATTGATATGTTAATTGTTAGCTTTCTTATTTATCCAGTTATTTTTGAATTGTACGTCTTTTAAACATCTGTCAAATTCTTTAAAAATAATATGCAGCCATTTTAATTTTTCTCGTTGTGACCATATTTGAAATTAATGCATGTGTCTACGTGTGGGTATCGTGGGAATATAACTATGAAGTATCATTAACAACACTGCTCTTGTAAATTTGCTTTGTATCTGTCAATTTTATGTAACTCTTGTTGCACTTCAACATCCGCCCATCCTTTTTAATTAAACAATGTAGATGACAGGTATCTATCTCTTCTTATCTTAAAACATGGCAATCCTTCATGTAAATACTTGTCTTGCAGTCATCAATGTACAACTTTACACCCCCTTTAAGACCCTAGCCTGTGTACTTTAGCCTAGCCTAAAGGCCGTAGTCTTAGTTTAATGATAATAGACAAAACAATAACTGACGTGCATACATTAAGTGTAAACATTGGTTCGATGTAAGACATAACAAATAGATTGCCTTGATAACAAGCTTATAAACTTGTTACAAACTCTAACATGGCGTTAATTTGACACGAAACTGTCACTAAATACATTGTTTCTGTTATGATTCATCTAGGATTGGGGTGGTCATTTTGGGAAAAACATACACGTTGAAGTCTGTAAATATAGAAACATACACCTTTTATTTACAAGTTAAAATGTCTCGCCAAAACTATCTCCTGGGGTGAAAGATGTATAGAAAGCAAACGTATACACAATCAAACATAGTTTGTGACAATCTCGCAAATCCAATTGCAAGCAAAGCCAAGCAATAATGAATATATAATCTAATCTCTTAGATCTATTGCTATTTGTAAGAGAAATTACTTACTATATTAGAAAGCGTAATAATGATAACCTATATTATATTGTCATGTATTAAATCATGTAGTTGATAAGAAAGGGTGTTGACTAAAGTAAATGATATGTTGGTACAGTTGCTAGAATGTTCAGGGCTTATCTGGGACGAGAAAATCGTTTGGAAGCACGGGACATTTCGTTTTCGATTCCCTCTTAGCCCGGCGGAAGGCATTTAATCAATTGATAGCACAAAATGGTCCCATCAATATGAAAACTGAATTTGAAATAAAAAACATAGATTAGGATATGTCTAAATCAACATGCATGCATGTACATGCATGTATTTAGTTAACAAAATGTCTTCCTTATTTGGACAGTAATACGTTCATATTTATTGATAGAAATACGCCATATGTCGGACATTTTAATAACATAATCATAAAGAACCATAAATTACCACTTAAACAAGGATGTAATGTGTTAATAATAAAACATGATAGGTTACCTTACTATGAATTATAAGTTAGTTGTCACTTTTTATAAATGAATAAGATTGTCAAGGAAATATTTGTAAGGGCAGCTTCCATTTTTAAATATATATATTTTCTGGTCTAGAACTTTGTTAACCATTTTTCATATACAATTCTGATTAATAGTTTGCGAGATAAAATGGGGTTTTATTTTAAGATTTCGCCTTTTTCTGGGTTTTTGCCACGGAAGTCAGAAGAGTTAAAATATTTAACCTCGTCTACATGATTATTAATATTATGAATCAAGGCTGTTAAATGGCGACAGCTGTTAATGTATCTGGCTCCCATATTTATGTCGGGTGTGAAATGCCCAATTAACAACAGGTGTATTTTAGAATATATTTTTTATGAAATATTATATTGCATTGTGTATTTGTCTGTAGGCTAGACATTATAACATCTCTTGTCTTCTGATATTTACCTACAAGGGTGTTATGACATCATTGTCACTGTTAGCTTTTTACCACTTGTGTCGTTTTGTATGTAACTAGAGTTATATATCTTTCACTGTGAATATATACACTTGTCGTCGCCCAAACAACTCATATTAAATATTGCCAATTATATCAAGATTAGATATCTTGTTACTCAAAACCTTCTCTCTTTTGATTTATGAACTTGGATTTGGTCCCCGGGCGCTTCGGGCCCCGAGTTCACAAAGCATTCTCAGACTTAAGTCAAGAATTTACTCAAATAAATTTGTCTTATTGTAGCCCTTTATAAAACTTGTGTTGTTTCAATGTATCAAATACCCTAATAAGAAACTGTATGCAAAGTTTTGTGTTTCTGGATCAAAGATATTTCTTATAAACAGTGATTGAAAGTTGAGTAAATTTTCAACTTAAGTCTGAGAATGCTTTGTGAACTCGGGGCCTGATCTTTTTCCTCTTCTTCGTTTATGCGGCGATGCTCTTTGAAATAAAAGCCAAAGACTTGGCATTGTTGTATCTTGACGGATTACGAGTTTTAATAAGACGTCACAATTCCAAGATGGCCACAATGACGCGCTTGGTTCCTGGTTCATGCATCGTACTTCTTTTGTCAAGAATTTTTCAGTAAAATTTCTTATTAGTGTAAGTTTGTTTTTATTATGTCTATATAACTAAAATCCGGAGTCGACCACTAAGTAAAATAGTAATTAAAATAGATGATAAACTGTATGAATTCAGTTACATAGAAATTTCCATAAACTTTGCTATTGACGTAATATCTAATAAAATATTCATATAAAGTGTCATTTTACACAAAGCGGAGAAGAGGAATTACACACAGTTTAAAGAAGCATTGCCGCTTTCAAATCCATCTTACAGAAACGACCATACTTTATTCCACATTCCTGAAGCAATGGCCCAAGAAATCCCTCTCTGGCCATTGCTGGGTTAGCTTCTGATACTTGAGCGTTTGAGGGAGTATGTCTATTGTTCCCGTTCAATTAAATCTATCCCCAGTACAGCAACATGACAACCCTTCGTTTAATCTGGTGTCTTCTCTAAAACTTTGGACAGTGATTTAAGGTATTTAAACGGTGAACTAATTGTTAGTCTCCAGACAGTATAGTTTACATTGCATCCATGTTAATAGTCTCGTTTGTCCATGGTTTGTCCTGCAATTAGTTTTTCTGCAACATTCTGATATGCACTGAGTCATGACATAACGTTATGTAATAAACATTATTTGGTCCAATTTGGGGCTCTGTTTAAAGCGTAATGACATTATTACGCAGTTAGGTATTGGTTGTTAATCGGACTATTGACCAGTCATAATTTGGAACAGAACTGAGTATGTCTTTCCCCATAAAAAGAGAAAATTTAGGCACAATTTTATGAACTCGCTGTCCAATTTTTCAACAAAAAAAAAATCGTCGTATATTCAGATCAATCTGAAATTTAATTAAACCTCGGGAAGCTACACGTAAGTCTGTTAGTAAATGTGGCGAGGTTACAAGGAACCTATCGTCTTGAATAACTAAAAGGAGATTTACGTAACTGTATTGCTATATTGACAGGATTGAAAATGAAAAACAGCTAAATTACTTACATTTCCGGCCATTGCAAATGTCTTATTGTAGTGCTTTATTCAAGTACATTTCAATGTGCAAAAGTGGTGATAAACGATTAAATGATTGAAATTTTCATTACAATAAAAGGCGATATGCTTGTAAATAGTTTTCTGGTGGTTTCAGTAGATGACAGATCACCAAGTCCCTCCCATAACTGATCTTTTCATTTCTTATGATTAATGTTTTCTAGGGCGTTATCCAGTTATTTCCACTCGGACATTAAATTGTATTTAAAGGTTTAATTTATTTCGTAGTATTCTGTTTATGTGTGAAACAAGTAATTTAAAGAGAAGGAGCGAATCAGTGAAGCAAATCGTTTATAATTATGTATTTTAACAATGACTTGGGGTGATATTGGGTGTATTATAATCAGTGAACCGGTCTAGACGAAGACCTACATATATTTTCCTTATTATTGACACATACTTATTACTGTATTTATAACTTCTAGTTTAATTCGCCCCCTTTTGACCGCTCATTGATGATCTTACACAATGAACAGTCCTAATGTATATTATTAATGTTTTAGACATTTTAGTGACAATTCTTTTTAAGTTAAGTACATAATTTTGAAATGTAAAAGTTCCTCTCTCATATACTCCGCGCAGTGTAGAGGTAATCCCACTACTCACTGCTGTAATGAGTGGATATTGTTGTTTTAAATTTTGATTGGTCAGTAGTCCGACTACCAACCAATGACTAGCTGCTCTACAAAAGCTTTACATTTAAAACGAGTGCCAATATTGGAAAAAAATATGTTTACATAACGTTACGTCATGACTCACGATTTTATTATGCCCAATTAACCCGTGCATAACAGAATACTGCAGTAAAACTAATTGCGTGACAAACGAGGCTATCAAGTCGAATGCATGTAAACAATACTGTTTGGAAACGAACATACTTATTACTTTCACCGTTTTTAATACCTTAAATCACTGTCCAAAGCTTTAGGGAAGATCCAGATTAAACGAAAGACTCTCATGTTGCTGTACTTAAGTAATAGCTTTGATTGAACGGGAAGAATAGACAAACTCCCACAAAAGTTCAAGAATCAGAAGCTAATCCAGCAATGGCCAGAGAGGGATTTCTCGGGCCATTGCTTCAGGAATATGCTCTCTCATAGTTAGGTAATTCAACCAAGTACCTAATATCATCTCAAAGAAAATGTTTGATATTTTCATTACTTTTTTCATAATATAATGGTTATAAAATAGTATTTATTCTTCCAATTGATACAGTTGACGTCGCGCATTAAATATATATATCTTGATATTGCACAATTTTCTTTTACATGTATTTTTTTATTGCTGACAACATTTTTGATAGCCGTGGGAAATAAAGAAAAATGCCTTTCAGTTGAAAATTACAATAGACTGCCTTGGTGAAGAGATGATTTTGCTTTTATATGAGCGAGGAAGATGCAGCTTATAGATAAATATAATATGTCTACACTCACACGAATTAGTTGATTAAAGTTTCTAGAGCGTAAAGTTTCTTTATAATTATCTCAGTTCATTGGTATTGCCACGAACATATAGATTTTAACGTAAAACGTCATTTTGAACAAAAAGAGTAATGTTCGTAAAATAAATTATAACTTTCCTTGTGTATTGAATGAAGGTGCCTGATACATTCAATCCAATCAACTGCGTCCTAAAGGGGATGGTCCTGAATCTAACGTTCTTCGTAACTCTGCGTTATTTAAATATACATTATGGGAGGTTTTATAAAGAGCTGACAGTTCTCACTGTAATAGTTAAAAACTAGATAATGTAAAGGTGATTTGCTGAGAATTTCAGTCAAATTGGCCCAGTCTGAACCGAAAATTTAGAGATTGGATGTTGGGTCTAGTCTCGATCATCATTACTAAAGTCGGTACGATAAAAAAAACAAAAACATTATCCATTATTTGATGTAATCACCAGAAGCAGATCGGATTATAATCCTGTAAATTGATTAATGTATGGATAAGTTAATTAATGTCTAATTAATAATTAAGATAACATTTCAGGCTTCAAGAAAGAACTGTAATTGGCAGATTTAGCTCTTGCATAATGTATGTTTAAATATGTTTGGTTATCTAGAATATATTCAATATAGAACTCCAGTTTGGTTTGTGAATTTTGTATTCCTACGTTGTGTGTATTGGACATCGACAATTTTATAAAATTGATGAGATTGGAAATCCCTTCCAGGTCAAATCATGGTTCATGTTTGTATTCTTAACAATGCAAAAGAAACATAAACCATATCATATTTTTTGTGTGAGGGAGCATGTCGTGTCATCCACAAAAAATTCTGACTCACATTATGAACAAGAAATGTTCCTGTTTCATGGTCTACGTCTTTATTTCGCCCGAGTCATTCACAAACAAGATTTTAATACTGTGCTATTGTTGAAAATTTCGTCACAAAAACACAGTCAACATTCACAGGTGTGATATTTTCTTGTGAAGTTTGTTTTCTCTATGTTCTCAATATTCATGGCTATTGTAAACATTGAATTTAAAGGCGACGTGACCGAGCGTAAACCTTTTCAATGGTAACGTCATTGATGAACCATCTTCATCCTCAGAAGTGTATAAAATATAGATTTATATCATACATCATCTTCCTTATCACCATTGTTATGTACTGTAATATTTGAGTTTCTAATTTAGTTCGTGTGTTATGAATAAACATTTTCTGCTTGGGGTATTTTTGATGAAACTAGACCACATTTTGTAAAAACATTGCCCTTAATCTGTCTGAGAATATCTTTAGCCTAGTTCACAACTCGTCATATGAGGTTTGACAGGCACGTCTCGTAGGGTTTGGTAGGTCGTAGACCAGACGCAACAGACCGGATAAAAATGTTGTATGTGCAGGACCAAAAGTCTCTACGGCCGCTTTGCGATTTTCTACGGTGCCGTACACACCCAGTTGACGCGCAAGTCTCCCACACGGGTTGACTATAATTTCCTGGCTAGACCAACCGTAGTAGTACGTACGGTAGGTTGTAAGCTTGATATTGGTGCCATTATTCCACGCAGCATGCAAACTATTTGCAAAAAAATGTAATTACATAATGGCGTCACTATAGATTTATATATTTAGTATGCGGAAGTCATATTAGCTCACCCGTAACGAGTTTATTGCGTTCACAGACCACACAAACATAGGTGTGGTCACCTAGTTGGATGCATATTCACTGAGTTATAGTCAATAAACTGAATTTCGGTAATGTCGGACTTAATTTCCACATTCTGAAAAACGCTCAATCGGGTGGCACCACGCAAAAATTGCAAAAGACCTTGCAGGTACATGTACCTTACGTCAACTGCACGGTTCACCCCAAAATTGGCTTTTCACTGATGGGACCATGTTTGATTCTTCCGTATATGATAACGAATAAGAAATAAAAAAATATATTTAATCCGATTACTTAAATTCCTAACGTCTTAATAATTAAAATATGTCTGCTCTAATGTAAGAAGGTGCCTTTTTTATAACGTTTAAAGATTGTGGTAAACTGATGTTTGATTTTCTACACAATATGTAATTATTGACATTAAATGTGGACATGTATAAACACAATAGTCTGTCCATTGATTTAGTAGTACTTTAAGTTGTTTGGTACTCGCCATTTCGTTACAAGGTACAATGTCCTTGAAATTGGAACAGGCATTTGTCAAGTGAACAACGTCAAATAACATTGTGTTTAGTAGCCTGTCTGCATCCTGTCTCTCTTTTATTCAGATATTCCCCATGTTAATAAAATCATATAGGATATTTAATACATAAAATGTCAGTAGCTTATATTGATTCTAACTGCGTGTATCTGAATTCGATGAAACCATGTACCTTGGTATAAGGTCTATGATGAAACTAACGCGAAGGATATTTTAATTAAGAAACCAGGGTTTGGCACGCCCACCTCTTACATCAGATACTTGGTAATAGGTCAAAATATCTGAACAACTATATTTGGATTTAGGCTTTATTAAGAATAATCCACAAGGAAACTAATAATTTTGTATCATCGATTGTTGCAGTTTTCCTTATTCGACCTACAAGCTGTTTTAAATTAAAGCGCCGCATTAAGAGAATCTCAAATGTCGAATCCGCGGTAAAATATTTTTTAAAGTCTCGGATTAGTTTTGAAAGATTTTGTACACATCAAAGCGTAAATTGTGTTTAGAATTTGTGTAGCTCTGTTCATAGTCACATACCGAAGTCTATATGACCTTGGTTTAATAGTTAACGCTAGTGTATATGTAACATTTGCAAAGAGGTGCAAGTAATTCGTTTGATCTTTGTGTGGAACTTTTTTCTACCTATGTAAATTGTAGATGTTACATACAATAGAAAACATGCTACGCAAGGTACATACCCGTCTTTATCTTTAGTACTTATAAACTGTAACGGTAAAATGTTATATAAACCATGTAAAAATAAGAACTATAACCTTGATGATTTCATATATTAGCGGTGACTAATCATGATTAGGAATATAATGGTATTTATCAAATTGTAAGGCCGGCCTTGGGAGGATATTATTATTGCTCACTATATTTATGTCCTGCCTACCATTATATTTCTGATGATCTCCAACAACCTTTTTTTATAATATACATGTACATGTAATGCCATACAATGGGAAATTTATACTCCAAATACAAAATTGTGGAGAGGGGGGGGTCATACGTTGCAATTGCTTAGTTCACCACATTTACTGTTTGGAATTATCTAAGGTGATTTAATGTGTCCCTTTCTATTTACTCTTTGTGTAAATTAAAGTTTGTGTGTCAAGTATCAAACAATGTAAGGGGCATTATTAATGGACGAGTTTACGAGAACTGGATATTTAAAAATTTTTTCGGATTCCTATCTCGTTTGTTCTTTTAAACCCTACATGTTCAAGCCATGTTTAAATGTAGTCATACAAGCCTAAATATTTAGAAACTTCAATAAAATATTTTATTTGAACACGCAGTACACACTGGCTTTATAGATGGTCCCTTGGGTCAACACAGTATCATTTGCAATAATTATCTTCTGGATTTAGAACTACTGTCTGTTCCAGGCGACACTACAACTCGAAAAATGCTTACTATTTCTTCTATTTTTAATTAATATGGTTAAAACTTAACGACCTACCTGGAATTGTCACCCCGTAACTTTCTTCGTCGAACCTTAACGCCTATTAGTTCGATAACATCCTTTATTCTCTTGTAAATTTCACATTTTTAGACACTAGCCAATTTCTCAGAATATAAACATTAGTGCTGCGTCTGCGTAGGTTGGGTCACTCGTATATCATGTAGGGGTGTCAGGTTATTACACAAATCGGGTGCATTCGGTTAATAATGCTTTGTGTGGGAGGATTCGCCCGTTTGTTTTACGGCAGTGCGTATGTTTGTTTGTGCGTGCGTGGGTGCGTGCGCGTGGGTTTATTTGGTTATCGGCCATTTTAATATTCCTTAGAGATATGCATTGTATTGCATGTCTCCTAAAATATTCCTCACATAACTCTTATTTTCAGCATAAGATGGCATGGTAGGTAACCTTTCTGATACAGTTTAAATATTGTACGATATCTTTTAATTTTATGGACTTAAATAGTATCGATTACCGGTATCCAATTTTATTTATATTCGCTGTCCACGGGCATACAAGATATGTTTCAGATATTGTCGTAGAATAGATAATAAAAAAACGAATCGTAGGAAAATATAATCCCTTGAATAATGGATTGTCCTATCATCACACACATTTGCAAGTGCACGATCGTGTGTGTATACAACACGTGAATATAAAAAGGTGTGCGTAAATTGTATAATAGAAATAGATAGCCCTTAATCTACCAGTAGTTGATCTTGTGTGGCTACTTCCTCGTTCCGTTTTCTGTCAAAGTATCACTTGCCTAGGGACATTTCACACGAAAGAAAACTAAATCAAACAAGAAATAGACTAGACTATCTGTAAAAATATCTTAGGAGCGCTCCCTTTTCAACGGGGATAGAACTTTTAAAAAAGAAAAAAATAACAGTAAAACTCTATCAATATATTGTCAATTATGGTGGTCCACGAAGGTAGATATCTTTCTAAAAAGTTCCACAAGACCATTATTTGGCGTCTGAAAAGAGTATTAAAAGTCATACAAAACCAAATAAAATCGACAGTTATAAATCTATTATCCGAAAGCTACTTAGACCATTCGTTTGAATTGTCATTTAGCGTACTTCCAAATTATCATGACGTTTCACTACAATATTAGGTCACACTTTGTATGTAGTTTTTATCAATTTCCAAAAGCCATTAGCGCATTATAAGACTCCTTATTATTATTATTATTATTATCTAAGGCAGTGGGGCAAACAAATGTGGTCTGAAACCTAAGAGCAAATTTATATTACCTCCCGTAAATAGCTCTTTAAAACAAGTTATATTCTACTGGGTCGGAACAACTATTTAAACATGCAAGTAGGAGAAAACGACCCCAAACATTATCCACACCCCTGTTCGATTTGGTTTATTCCAAATATTTAGGTCACGCATGGCTGTCATCAAAACCGCAAAGTAAAGAAATTACGATTTTTCAAGAGAGAAAGGTTATATAGCTTGATCTGAAATAGTTAACGTGCGGTGGTAAGTTAAGGGGTGACAATTCCAGGTAGGTCGTTAAGTTTTAACCATATAAATTAAAAATTAAAGAAATAGCAAGCAATTTTCGAGTCATAGTGTCGTCTGGAACAGACAGTAACAATGTTACGGAAAGCATAACAACCACATTTATCAAGCTTGGCATAGTCTGAATCGCATTTTGTACATTTACAGACTGTGTCTTTAAAAACGTATAGGCAGTTTCAGTCACAAAAAATACAATGATTCATTCAAAAGAATTCACAAAAATTGTTCCCGGTATCACGATTCGCGCTAAGACTGAAATCGTGGTGTTAATCGTAGAGTAATCATGATGATCCCATCAGGTCTTATCATTAATTTGTGGTCAGTCGTGCAATCGTGTTGATCGCATTGAAACGTATCCGAACGTATCTGCACGTACCAGATCGTGGATACAATCGGAACAATCCTATCGTAACGCTCCTCACTACAATGGGAACCTTGTTGTATAAGCTATTAATTTACTAGTAAAGTCAGAAGTGGTATATCATGTTAAAGCGTCAAATGAGATAAGTCGTATCAGATTTTCATAAATGATTATGTTTACCTATACGAGGCCTTATATAATTTGTAGCAACAGTTTGTAATTCAGTCAGATAGTATCC
The DNA here is from genome assembly GCA_963678685.1 of Patella ulyssiponensis. NCBI lineage: Eukaryota > Metazoa > Mollusca > Gastropoda > Patellidae > Patella > Patella ulyssiponensis. The sequence goes on along the minus strand of OY783229.1, from coordinate 46,498,062 downwards.
CAGTTCAGTTGAGGCACTGTGGTTGGTATTAATTTGATTCTTCGGGTTTTGATTTACATTTAACCCGACGAGTTCATGGTTGAGATGAATTCTGAGCCAGATTATTATAGAATTAACAATGCATGAATCATCTGTGGGTTGTGATGTTAACAGCTAAAACGTAGAAAGGACTCGTGATAATGATATGATATGTGATGCATTGTGGAAAACATCACGGTGTCGTGCACACACGACATAATCACCACCAGATCCGTATTTAGGTTATCCTTATGAAATTGCTAACTTATTCAAACATTTTGAACCCAAGCATTGTTAAACTGGTCTTCCCGGAGGGGTAATTTTATATAATAAACTCTGCGAAGCAGTAACTAATTGATAATGACCTTTTTTTCTGATGGTATTTGGCACTAAACATGCAGTAAAAGCCCACGAGTGTCGAAAAGTACAACTCTCAGCAACATGAAATAGACACATTGGAATGTTTTGAACCATTTATAGTATCAAGTTACACGTCTATAATGTTTCAATACAACTGCCCGGTTGTTTGTTTTTTCTTCTCTATCTTATTTTATTTTGGATAATATGATTTTGACTCCGCTGTAGAACGCTCAGGTTCAGATGCGCCGAAATGAAATGTATTTTCAGAAAATGCATTTGGCTCATACGACCAAAATACCAGAGTTGTTTTGTGACTATGCAAATAAAGGATCGACATCATTCTCCACACGACAATGAACAAAACTGTAGTATTGATATTACACACACTTCGAAATGTAAGATGCAAAATGAGCATGGCACCTGTTAAACCTTGCAATATTGGTATAATTAATAAATTAATAGCTGTTTAGCTCCTAAGAAAGCAATACTTTGTCTATTCACAATACACTACAGCTTTCACTATTCATAATCACTGACATACGAACATGGACAATTAATGATCCACTTCCGACGACGTATATTATTTATTGAAATCATTCGTAGTTTCGACAAAGAAACGATGTAATAGTAATGTCTTATTCCGTAATACTAAATTAATGTTCTCTATGGCGTGTCAGATGACATGCTAACTTGTGACACTGACATCGTATTTAGATGTTACTTACATTATCCACTCTCTAGCGAACATCATACGAATTTAACAATCTATTTTTTCATTTTATGACATTATATATAGGTTGTAATCTCTTAACATATATGTCCATGATTTCTAAGACGTTTTAAGCAAGGGTAACTACACGAACTCGCACAATCTGCCCGCTAATGTCATTTAAAACAACCCGATAAATACTAAAATCATTAGGCAAATACAAACTCATATCGCAAATAACAAAAATGTCATGGTAACTTTACAAAGGCTGCACAGATTATGACTATGGTGTCTCCTTATCTTTGTGTCAGTCCGCCCTTTATTGTAGATTATTGGATTAGATTCCAGAAAAAAACTTATAGTAACAGAAAATATGTTACTAATGATAAGCTTCTTTGAGCGGCATTTAGCAATTGACATACGTAAAAAACACAAAAATTTGCTTGAAAACGTTGAGAAGACCCCTCAACGAAACGTCGCTTTAATAGTAATTGTGTTCCATAATATGTTTTTGTGTTTATTAATAATAAGCTGTACTTCCACACGTCGTGTACCTGTGTATACAAATTAATATTACATCATCATCACCACCAACAAGCACAAACATCACTAAAAAGGTCATACCGTCTACAAATTTGAGTTAATAATTCACCAAAGCACCTCCCTTGTTGTCATAACTTGGCAGATAAATACACCTTTTTATCTTCACAAAATTGGTGTTTATCTTCACAGAATTGGTGAGTGAAAACAAAATGTTGGGAAAATTTACATAATCGCCAAATGATTCTTAACAGTAACGTAACAAAGATATAATATTACTTTGAATGTGCATCAGTAAAGAACAACATTATAACAGCCGAGATATTAAAGAAGAGACGACGAAGAGCTCGTTATCCAAATTTCTGGCACACACACTGCCATTGACATGTTTAGGACAAAATTCTCAAGTGCTTGGAAATTTGAATTTTTTGCTCTGTGTGTTGGTTATTTCTTCCTCTGAAGATAACGTATTGTTGAGTAAGGTAGACGCACACCTCAATATAACCAAATAAACATCTTGCTTCGAAAAGCAAATGTTATTTCTTCTATTTTGTTTCGACTGCCCCACACCCCTAAGTGTACAATACCATTTAGCTATTACTAATAGTTGGGACGGGTTTCTAGCATTCCATATTAAGAATTCGTGTTAGAAATTAATTTTCAATTTTGGAAGGTTTATAGAGCTAACACTCACTGATGTGCTTTTGTATATTTATCACCTTTGGCAAATGGATTGGTAGCTGCCCCACGCTACATTAATTGAATAGGTTTTATTCTAGCCAGTTCAAATATTTACTAAAACTTAAATAGGTAAGGTCATATATTTGAGTATTTGTTTTTTAAAAAAATCATAAAAGGTTGTATAAAAAGTGGGCTTCGACACCACCCTAATCCCGGTCAACAATGGAGCTAGCCATTTTAGATGTGAATTTCTATTTCTGAAAATTAGATGGTAGTAGACCCAAATTTGATTTCATGACGAATCTAGGTTTATGTTCAAGTTACTAGAACAATTTAATTCAGGTGCGGGTACTTATATACTTATATACGCGTTTTTTTATGTTTAACGGTCAAATGACTTTTAGGGGTCATTGCAGTTCAATCATTTTTTGAGCTGTTGGGGATCTGACTGATCAGATAATAATCAAGACTATTGTGTTTATTTATTTGATTGTCAATTGCAATGTGTGTGGATTTTACTCATGGGTGGGTTCAGTATAAAACACCTTGTCCGATCGTGTGGGAACATGTTTAATGATATCAATACAAAAACCTATTGTATTATTCCTAATATAATAACATAGATATTTCAGTTATGTCGGAGATATAAAGGTGTGGATAAACGATGATGATATTGAATTGCGATTAATCTTGAATTGCGATAAACCTACATATTTTAAAAGTCATTGACTTTGTTATAAGTTGGGTTCATCATTGAGTCAAGTATTCGATCCCACACTTGACAATCAATGATGAATTCGCGTAACCTTGCGAGTTTCCTCCCATTGCGCACAAGCGAATTATTGATACAAAATTGTACCACGTGTTAGTCCTGGAATTAACTAATGTTTGTTAAGTGAATGTTAAACCCCACCCCTCGCGCATATATTATAAGAGTTTATACATAATTGATTGTAATGATGAAAACGCTTATAGTGTAAGAGCCTATAGTGCATTATATAAATCAAAGCTAAGTGTAAAAGAATAACTTCAAAGAAATAAATGAAATGGACTAGGTTAATGGAAGGGACAGGAATGTATGTACATGGATTTCGATTTTATTTTTTTATCAATCGATCAGTACTAAATTCTCCACCGATCGATTAACGACTTTTACCTTTACGACATGTAAAACATGTAGAATACTAGCTTAACCATTTGGTTACCATTAGCGACCACACCCACAAATACACGAACTATATATTTCAGCTATACCATTTAAAGACATAAAAAGTACATGATATAAACGCATATATTGATATGTGCTTTTACAAAGAAGTTTGATTTTTCTGACATTAAAGGAGCCTGATCTCTAACTCTATATTTTCCAAAATATTCGAAATTAAAAACACAACTAGAATTCAATATTGGTCATTTTCAGTCAATATTGAAGTTGTTATCTTGCCATGAAAATACAGGATCATATTATCCAATATTTAAGACACAATTAACACATATTATATAGTCGTGTACCCTATGGTTTCTTGTGTCATTTTGTAATGAAGAAATAAAAACGTATCTTACCAGACAATGTGGAAGTAATTAGTAAAGGCTGATTCACAAACGACAATATAATAATAAAAGAAACATCATGAACCAAGCTGACGTAGTCGTTTGCCATTCAATTTGAACTGTTCACCTATTTCACCGAACATAATAGATTAGATCTTGCAATGTTTGTTTTCAAAAATTGAATACATGTATAAATCACTTTGCATATATACGCCCTTTAAATAGAATATATTTACTATTAATTACTCATTCGGAACACATCAAGGTTATTTGTATGTATCAGTAGCCCATACATATATAGCTATCAAATGAAAATTTCTCATTTGTAATCTTTAATAGGACAAGCACCATTCTATGTTTTCACGGATTGTATCTTAAAAAGCAAGTCATTTTAAAATTGTGCTATTTAACAAATCTTTAGTTAGAGTTAAAACAAAAGAACTTCGACAAGAAGTTGCTATGTATGTGTATGTTATCTTTATTTACAGTCTAGTTTTCTTCCATTGGTGTAAAATTCTTTTAGCCAAGAACAATAAACTAGTCTATATTGCATAGGAAAGACGAGAATCTCAATGTCTTTCTTTATTTCGAGCGCAATTCTTAATACAAGATAACGGTCTATTGGAAATTTGTGAAATTTACCGCTAAATAAACATGCGTGGAATAACTTGAGGTGAAAATTTAAACAAGGACTCGACATTTCCCTTTGAATTAACATGTTTTACCAATAGTGAAGGAGATATACGACAAGGTGTAAAGTTGGTTCTGCATTCAAATGGTTCTATAATATTGTATTGATACTACCAATATGACAACTTGTGTCCATGCCCGGTATATTATCACTGAAAATGTGGCCAAGCTAATGTCAATACTATAGTCTGTGGTATTCAGTTGTATTAATAAATGACATTCAGATACTTGACAGTTTTGAGTGCGAACGAATTAAACCCTTTATATAGTAACCTACATCGAATAAGTCATTTTTAGTAGCCATACGATTTACTATAAACCGTGTGTCGTGAGGCAAATATTTTCTTATGATAATGGTCGGTTTTTGCTTGGACATTGACCGATTTATTCCATCTGTTGTAAAATAACAATAAAGTTCGTGAATATAATTTAAGGATTAAAGTTGGTATGTTCCCAAGTTTGAGTAAACAAGTTAATCTGAGATTAATATGGGCGGTGTGGTTTATCTTCATTAACAGTAACGTATTGCCATTACACGGGGAGAACATTTGCAACCCTTTCATTTCAATAGATTAGGGCAAAGTATGAACACAATATAAATGAAAAGTTAAAGCTTATGAATTTTGAATACCGAATTTTAAGATTTTCATTGGAAATTTCAAATACAATTCACACGCGCGTGTTTATAATATTATTTTCGTATGCACATTTATGTTCAGTCTTATACCATTGTAATTTTCTTTAAACATATTTTAACCCAACAATTTACAAGTAACATTTCTCATTACATAGTTAGGGGAACAACTGTAAAAGTTTAAATCGTTTCGTTGCATCAGTTGTGTTTATAAAGAAACGATAGGGACATACCACCCTTTTAGAAAACGTCTTTCTTGAAGTATTAACAGTTGAATGTCAACTGTATAGCATGTATGTAGTGCACAAGCTCATAGTCAGTCATCTTTAAACTATTTTAGCTGCATTCATCAAACTGAACTACAAAATGTGATATCACCGAAAGAAAACAATTGAGCTGAAAAAATATGAATGAAATGAAATAAAATGGGGCTTAACGTCCTACTGTACGGTTCCGAATGGGCTTATAAAAACGGGCATACGTCATACAATGTGCTATGAGGGCAATTTTGTCCGGGTAGTGGCACTATTGCCTACTCTTATATCGAATTCATCCCATCCGAACGACTAGACGGCTGCACGTCGGAAAGTCCCAATGAACACTTGACCTCCAGGACCCACTTTGGCTCCCTACCTGAAAATAAAAGAAATGTTACATAATATAACTTATGACAGACACTTTTTGAAAACTATTTTAAAACAAGGAATATAAGAAATGGAGAAAGCTTTATGTAAACATGTACCAGCCATGCCTTTACAATACAATTTTAGTTGGTTTGTATGCACGTATACTAACATGTTATTTATTCACAAAACAAACTAACAAAACTCCAATATTTTTTTCTATTTTTTCAGTTGTAAAGGATATTAATGGAACCTTAATAGATTTATCACGAACGTGGCAAGAAGGGTATGGTGACACAGGAAGTCAAAATTATTTAGATTTAACAACTGATATAACCGGACGAGTAAGTAAATATTTTTTTTTAACCAAGTCGTTTGTAATACGTCCGCAATTACAGCCATGATATTACTGTCTGAAGGATTCGTCTTTATGGACTGTTCGAACGACGTAGTTGCAGTATGCATATGTTTCGTTGTCAAGCAATTTAAATTCTTTATGATATTGATCTCCAATGAACCTTATTAATATGAAAGATGTTACATCAACATGTATACTAGACATACGTATACAGTCAACGTGAACCACGACTGTATCTTGTTTCGACATACTTCTTAAGAGTTTCCTAATGCAGTTGATGCTCAAAAACATGTGTAGTTCCTTCTGAAAAAAACTGTATAGGCATACTTCTTAAAGGACAATATTGGTGCCAGTCATTATCACATATGTGATAGAACTGATTAAACACTTTCCAAATATAATATTACCACAGAGATCATTGCTACCATAGCGAGGAGTTATAAAGTATTCATGAATCGGAAGTGACGAACGCCAAAGGAAAACACGAGTTATTCCTCTATATAACTAACTGAAGTGACTAGTGATAACAGATACATGGGCGAATATCTGCTCACTAATAATTCCCTCGAAGACCTAAAGTTGCTGTGTGACACTGTGAGAGAATATCTTAAACTCATAAAAAGAATTGACTGCCACTATAAGAGAACACGAAAGAAAAACAGAAAAAAGTTCGTGCATTACCATGTTTTTATAAGGTAGGGGAGACCGGGGCACATTGAACCACCATGGATATATCCTTTATAAATAATACTATACAACCCAACGCTATACAGTGTTCAATGTGCCCCGATCTCCCCTATAGAATGAATAAAAAACAAGGGGCTGTACGGAGTATTTCTATTTTTCCCGTGTTCTCTTATCTTATGACACTTAATTACTTTATTGAATCGTCAGATATGCTCTTGCGGTCCCATATAACAACTTTTTGTCTTCGAAGGAATTATTAGTGACCAGAAATTCGGCCGTTTATCTGTCATCACTCGTCACTTCAGTCATTCACACAGAGAGATAACTCGTGTTTTCCTTTGGCGTTCGTCACTTCCGAATCATGAATCCTTTATTACTCCTCTATGGTAGCGATGATCTCTGTGCTAATAGTATATTTGGAAAGTGTTTAATCAGTTCTATCACATATGTGATAATGACTGGCACCAATATTGTCCTTTAAGAGTTCCCTATGCAGTTGAGGCTGAAAACAATGTGTAGTTCCTTCTGAAAAATACTGTTGCGACTTATATTTATCTTTGTTTTTGTGTCAATAAAACAAACAAACAACAAAGTAAACAAATAATGATTCATTCCCGAGATATACCTACAAATTTACACTTGGCAACAATGCTGCTAAACGATAAATGTTTATCTCGGTCCAAAAATATTAAGTCAATAATCTGACAATAGGGGTGTAAACAATTTGTTGAAAACACGAAAAGCGGTAAAGAACAGTTAAGTTATCATCATTAGTAAACAATACCCATCAGTGCCTGGGAATTTTTCAGGTTCATCAGGCATTCATTGAATATTACAAGGTCATTTATGACGGTGGCTGTAACGCCATTTTAACAAATGTATAATGTGACTGTTTCTAAATGAAGATCGACAAATGACCAAGTATTGGCTTGGATGGCACTGCCATGTCAAACATGCCATTTTACCACAATACTAGAATCAGGTTGAAAACAAGTTCTTCGAAGAACTACGGAACTTGAAATCATTTACGGTAGATCTTGACATTTTATCATTTTATTGGTAAAAAAGACTAGAGTCAATCCCACTCCCAAGTAAATCCGTCATTCAAAGAATATCAAATGCAGAAACAGCCATACTAATTTTGTTAACTAATTAAATTATCAGTATATAACCAGCTTGTGAGTTAATGACATTGAAATGTTTTCGTCATTAAGATATAATTCTTCAATCCATTTGGACACAATTACAGTCCCGATGGTATATATTTAAGTGTACTAATTACCCGTTCATATTGGTTATTATAATTATATATTGAACAACTGTAATCGATGACAGCACGTGATTTATTTGACATTAAAATGTCATATTGGTCTCTATATTTTGACATGTGATATGTCAATCACCGCCATCAAGCATGGAAATAACTGTCACCACAGATTTTTTCAACATGACTATTTGGGTTTGTTGAATGTGTCAAATAATCATAGACACTTTTATAAACAAACATAAGACTGCCCAATTTAAAAGAAAACGTCTCCGCCAAAACGTCTCATTATTACGTATAATTTGCAACTTTGTTTTACGCCTACTGTTAAAATATATTTTAGATATGCACCTTTAAACATAATTAGGACTTTGTATTCTAGCCAATGAACTCATTAATTATGGTAATTCTAACGACTAATTGGACTAAAATTCCGAGGAACCGCATCTTTACGGTCTATAATAAACAGGGATACACTTCTTGCATATTGCACAACAATACACGATTTTATGTTATGTCCCAATATTTGCCTTTTTTTTCTATTTTCAGCTTGAAGCAACATTTAGTAACGAAAACGTTGATGTTTTAAGTGTGGTACTTTCTAATTTTAGGTGAGAATTAAAATCTAAGCCATTGGTGAAAGTTCAGCTGATCTATAATCGTGCGAATTAGTAGTCTGATCTTTTCTGGACTCTGGTTTCCACTTAAATAGGAAAGCTTAACGCAATCCCTTTGTACTTCTAATTATTCAGTCAATATCAACAAAGAAGACAAGGGATTGGGGGGTTAAAAATGGAATAAAATGAAATATATGCTGAGATTTTAGTTATATATGTTTAGTCAAGTATTAGTTTAAGGTGTTAGGTGAGGTATTATCATAGTCTATACTTCTGGTTTACTCAAACAACAATCATAGAACTCTCCCCTGTATAGTTAAACTTTATTGGCATATTATGCCAGGTCCCCAACCATCTCTCTCAAATATGATAATGTAACAATTTCATACATATTAAACGTGTTTCAAATATATCAAACTTTATATTTTATTCTTATTGCGAGTAAACGTAATGGACTAATGGGAACATAATTTATATATTCAATGATTTGTCAATACCCTGCGTTCTAAATTATGAGACGTACGCATTCCAAACAAATAAAACATGTTTAAATGTGGTAAAAGTTGAAGCTTCTTGTGAGTACACCTGATTTGTAAAATATTCCGTTTCATATTATCCACCAATACCATGCTTTCAACGCACAGTTACCCCCCCCCCCCTCAACCTCCCACCCCCACACACCTTTATATTGAATCCATTTATAAGCGTTGTTATTCATATTTTTCAGAGAACCCAATGTTACGGCGGATGTTATTATATCAATAAATACATCGTTAAGCAACATGGATATATTAAATATGACACTTATGGGACAACAAATGTATTCTTTGCAGCTACAAAATTTAGCATTTTCCAACAGTAAGTCAATTCATATACCCTCTATAATTCGTTATCATTTCCTAATACGGTTTTTTTTTTACATACAGACGGGTTTTAAAAACTAAAATACTAGTATGCATAGATGACTTAATATGCAAATTTTACACATACCACGTGTAGCATTAGCATACACATACATGTGTATTTAACATTGTGTATGGATAACTCACGCCAATAGCAAAGTAATTAAATAACAAAAATTACAATAAAATTTGGGGGATGGATTCCTAATGGTTAACGCGTACGCGCCACTGAATCGGACGGTCTGTCAGAAAGCGTGGTTTCGATTCCCTACTTGTACTTGACAAGTAGTAATCCAACCTCGTGAGTTTTCTCCGGGTACCCCCTGCCCGCATGCGAGTTATTGAAATAAAATTGAACCATATGTTAGATCCGAAGTGACCTAGTTTCTGTCGAGTGGAAGTTAAACCCCATTTCTCTCTCTCTTTCTCACTATAACATTTACTGATTTGCACATGTTTTTTTCTTTTATTTTCAAGTTTCTGCAAGTACAAATAACCCAGCGCCATCCATCACGATAACCGAATCTCCACAACAAACTGCATCTTTTATAAATAATGTAGAAACATCTAGCACATGGATGACTGCTGGTCCGTCAACTGTAGGGTCAAACCAAGACCAAACGGCTGTCGATATACATCCTACTTCAATAGAAAAAATAACAGCCACAGATACCCTATCCTCGCAAGCTGTTAATGGAAGAGAAATCCTATCTGCATCAGAAATAAGCCAAGAATCTTCATCAAGTATCGAAAATCAATTTGTTCCGACCACCTCTTCAGCCCTTCAAACACCTAGTTTGGTAAACTCAGTCAAAGTAACATCAATGACATTAGTTGAACAAGAAACCACAACACAGACTGTCGAACCAACGTCTGAGATAATTGTGGCATCATCAAGTGAACAACCAACTGTTGCCACTACGTCTTCCTTGGTCGAACAACCACTTCAAACATCTTATGATGTGCCACAATTGAGCACACCTGTCCTTCAGCAACATTCGTCGTCAATGGATGCTTTAAAGGAAGAGACCTCGTCTATTTCAGGGATAGTAAAATCTGAATCTCCAGTAGCAGTAGTCGAGTCTTCCTCTCAAGATTTATTCCGTACTTCTTCTAAAGATGTAATTGCATCTTCTTCTTCAGTGGTAGTCGAGAAATCCTCTCAAGAAGTAATACAGTCCTCATCTGCACCCGCATCTTCTCAATTTACCGATCAATCATCCTCCCAAGCAGTAGCTGAATCGTCGCCTGGGGTAGCAGCTCAGTCTACCTCCAACCCAGTTATTCAATCCTCTCCAGTAGCAGTACAGGAAATAACCCACACCTCTATGGAACACCAAACAGTACCTAGTTTTCATATGACTACTTCGGTTGTGAACGATTCAGATCAAGTGGAGATTTCGGCAACTACGTCTGATCAGGTTATGGTACAGTCATCATCTGTATTTCATGAATCTGTTACTGCTGTGGAGTCAAGTCAATTGGTGGACGTAATAAAGACAAGTTTGTTAGTATCTTTACAAACCTCCACACCGTATTCCACAACGCAAGTCGAAATGACCACGTCGTCAACACTTCCCCCGCCAGAATCAAGCGATATTTATATGTTGAGCTCATCAGTAAAGCCTGAAACATCATCAGAGGTAGTTATAGCTGGAGGTAAAGAGACGAGTACCGTACCTGAGCTTGTGAAATCGTCAATAGAAATGTCGATCGGAACATCATCTTCAATAACAGACGCTGGAATTTCATCCTCTGAAGTTCAAAAAGAACCGAGTACTACATACATAGAAGAGAGTTCAACGCATATGTCAGATGGATCTTCCTCTGTTTTTACGGAATATTTATCTCATAGTAGATCATCAATGTTGAATGCTGAGATCTCAACACCCATGCAATCTGAAGTGCCAGCCAGTGATTATTTTAAATCTACAGAAATAGCACAAACCACATCATTGACCTTAAGGTCCAGCTCATCAGTGAATGTAGAAGTATACCCTTCGCAGTCAAGTTCCATTGAATTTACTTCGCCGTCCATACCATCAGCTAAATACACGGAAATGACCTCGAGTATGTCGTCTGCTACTATGATTCCCACTTTTTCAAGAGAAACAAAAGTCATGGAAACAATGTCGTTACATGAACAAGGAACCTTTTCAACAGATTCTGTTTTAGAAGGATCGCCATCAGCTTCCGTGATACGAGAACCATCTTCAGTTGTCGCTATCATACCAGCGAAATCCAGTCAAATGGAATTGTCGCAATCCACCGAGCCAACAGAACAATTTACATCAATAAACATGTCGCCCTCAGTTGCTGCCTCTGAAGAAGTGGCGAAATCCAGTGAAATGGAATTGTCGCAATCCACCGAGGCTACGGAACAATTAACATTGATAAACATGTCGCCCTCGGTTGCTCCTTCTGTAGAAGTGGTGAACTCGTATTCTACAAGTATATACCAACCCATGGTGTCCATGTCTGTTTCTTCATTCTATGAAATATTGATGAGTTCTTCATCAATAATGGCAGCAGAACCCCAATCCTCTTCCTCGGGCATGTTACTTTTCTCAGATTCAGTCTTGACATCACCACCCTCCGCAATATCACCTACGGTTGAAGTATCATCCTTATCACTGGATTTGACACCTTCTCTAAGTGAAGAAATTACATCTACAATTTCAATGATACACAGTTATTCCACTTCAAATTTAGAGCAGCTATCCCATTCAACAGAAGTAACATCGTCATCAAGTGAAGTGGCTTTCCCTAAACCAGACCAGTCATCGTTATCCATTTTAATGTCTGAAGCATCCGATATGTCTACCATGTCACATTTGGGGTTTTCAACGGAAATGATCATGCCGTCAGAAGCATCATCATCCTCTACTCTTGTGGCCACGGAACTTTTAGAAATTCCAGACTCCTCGTCAACCAATATTTTGTTTCCTATTGTGCCGTCGTCATCAAGCATAGATTCGGGATTGGTTATGACATCTTCATTTGGAGTTATCGATATGTCTACTGATGAACTGAGTTTACGCATTTTGTCATCATCCGTAATATTACCAATTCTACCACAATCGACAGAGATAGTGACCTCGTCAACTAATCTACCTTTACCACCACCGAGTACTAGTATCATCTCAACCACCGAGATGGTATCGGACATCAGATCAAGCGACTCAACCAGTCAAATGCCAGAGTTATCACATATAATGTCCTCGTCACAAATGGAAACTCCTTTATCTATAATGGATTTTTCATCATCGTCTACACTCCCTGTTTTACCTTCCTTGGAGTTATCGGAATCCCCAAGTGTTAGTTCCGCGCCGTTTATTTCATCAGAAGCGGAAACATCGGCATATTCAATTCTCAGCTCTGAGTTGTTTATGTCATTAGAAATGGTATCGCCATCCTCCTCAATGAATGTAATTTTACCAACACAAATAAAATCATCGTCCGAAGTGGTGTCCTCAGAAATGGTCTCTTCATCCTCCATGGATGTAATGTTACCATCGATTCTCACGTCTTCGCCGATAGAAATGGTTTTATCATCAAGTCTTAGCTCAGAGTCCTTTGTGTCATCAGAAATGGTAACGCCATCTTCCTCTATATATGTGATCTTGCCAACACAAATGACATCATCGTCCGAGATGGAGTCCTTAGAAATGATCACTTCATCCTCAATGGGTGTAATTTTGCCATCGATACTCACATTTTCGCCGATAGAAACGATTTTATCGTCAACATCTTCACGTCTGAGCTCGGTATCGTTTATGTCATCAGAAATGGTATCGTCATCTTCATCCGTGATTGTAATCTTGCCAACCGATATGGTCTCCTCAGAAATGGTACCATCGTCCTCCTTAGGTGTAGTATTGCCATCGCTACTCACATCTTCGCCGATAGAGATGATCTCATCATCAGGTGGAATATCAGAAATGTCGACTTCTCAATCCTTCGAATCCTCTTTTGTGTCAGAATTATTACCTGTACTATCATCGGAATTACACTCATCATCGATGGACTCTTCCTACCCGATAACATCTTCAGATATTATGGAATCAGATAAGATATCCACATCATCAATGGTATATTCTTCGTTTGGGATGGCTACATCCTTTCCATCGATAACATTACCAGAAATAACAACCTCCTCTGAAATGATGACATCATCAGCGCTGATTATGATACCGTCATCTGAATTATCAAGTTCCATGATGGTGTCATCTGCTATTTTAACCTCCTCATCAATGTACTCGTCCTCAGTTATGATATCGTCGATGTCAATATCTTCTGTAGGGGTTATTACATCTTCAAGTCAAATGGTATCAGAAGAAATGTCGACGTTATCAACGGTACATTCCTCTTTTGAGATGATAACAACTTCTTCTTTGGTACCATTACCAGAAATAACAATGTCCTCGGAAATGATAACGTCCTCATCCTTGATTATGATACCGTCATCTGGGATACCTTCATCGGAGATGGCTGCCTCATCTTCCACAGCGATGATACCTTCATCCGAAACAGCTACGTCTTCGTCCATAATACCATCCTATGGAATAACCACAACATCCTCTGACATGATATCCTCTACTTTGATGCCGTCCTCGGGAATTGTTAGTTTGTCATCCGAAATGGTTTCCTCTTTAGAAATGATGACGTCATCGATACTGGCTTCGTCGCCACTAGTGGAAACTTCATCCGAAATAATGACAACGTCCATGCTTGTATCGTCATCATATTCATCTTTATCAGTAATCCAAACATCCACTATGCCATCATCGTCTTTGGAGATAGTAACCTCATCGATATCATCATCATCAACAGGAATTATGACCTCATCAGTGGGGGCAACGTCTTCGTCAGAAATAGCAACGCCTTCGTCAGAAATAGCAACATCTTCATCGATTATGGCCACATCTTCACCCACTATTGTGTCATCAGAAATAACACCATCATCAAGCAGTTCAATGATTGTAACTTCATCGTTGGTGATTACAAGTCCTCGTCCTATAGTAACGGTGGAGATCGATGGCCGATTTAGGATAACCAACGGTACCATATGGTCAGATGCACTGAACAATAAAACAACTGTTGAGTATATAACTTTGAAAAATGACTTGAAAACAAAGGTAATTCTTCTTTTTGTTCAATAAAATGAAACAAAACATGCGTTAGTTATATAGTTACATATGGGAACTTTCCAAATTGACAAGATAGGTTAACAGTAGTTATACACAGTTAAAAGGATAGTGTTACTTTACACCCGTAGGAGTGGCAACTGAGCTGCCACTTGCAATAGCGTATATAAGCACTTCATTGAGTGTAATCAATTACACTTATTTGAGGATATGAGAAATCATCTAAAAGTGTAAATGTCTTCTTTATACCGTGAAATTATATCTAACAAAATTGTAAAATGTTACTTTAAAAATATAATTAAACACTATTTAGGGTGTACGTATATCCTCTCAATGTGTAAACAAACACCATCTAGGGTATAGATATATCTTCTGAAAGTGTAATTCAACACTATTTAAGATATAGATATATATCGTGAAAGTGCAATTCAACACTATTTGGGACTTTGGTTTATCTTCTGAAAGCGTAATTCAACACTAATCAGGATGTAAGTATATCTCCCGAAAGTGTAATTCAACACTATTTAGAATATAGCTATGCCTTTTTAAAGTGTAATAAACACCATGTAGGGTATAGCTATATCTTCTGAAAGTGTAAGTGGGTAATATATAGGATACACTTTATCTTCCACAGGGTGTAATTGGATACTAAATAAGTGTAATAGAAACACAGCCCTGGGGTACAATATACACTTGTGGGGGTGGCAACTGAGCTGCCACTTGCTCTGGTGTACATAAACACTGTACTTGGTGCATGTGCATGCTTACAGTGTGGCCACTTTTTATAAACACTGCTAAGGATCTAAGTAAAGAGTAAAAATAACTTTAAATTGAAATGAACAATACTTTATTAACAAATAACTGAAACATATGGATAAAAAGTTTTTTATGTACACACGCCTATGGCTGATAATTTCACTACATATTTAATAAGGAATAAAGAGTAATACCACTAGACACCACCCTATAAGTATAACCTCAGATACCCCAAATCTTTTCATATCCATTATGAATGGTACGCAACCAGTAATTGTGATAAAAAGCTGAGGGTACCCAATAATAGTGTCAATAAACATGTGTAGTAATAATGAAAAAACTCTTAATAAATCAAATTATCATTAATAATCAAATTAAAAGATTAATGGACATACATATTGCTTACCTTTTACTTATTTGTACAAGAAAACAGATTGGTTACCAGACATCAAAACATGCCCACAACAACTATGTAGTCCGAGTATTCCACAAAAGTTGCCCCATAATTATTTTGTAGGTAAAAATGAGAGTCTTACAACAAACTAAAAACTATCAGGACTAACAACCAATGACGTAATTATTAAAATCTGATTGGCTTCTAGTTCTTCCTAAAGCTAACAATTACATGTATTATACAAAACATGAACTGGCAATCAGATGAAAACTTTCCCTGGTTTTAGTAAAACTTTGCAATTCAATAGACATAAGTACTGTGTATAAATTTCAAATCAATCAAAAAATAACAGAATTTTAAAAATTGATCAAGGGCAATTACCCCAAAAGTAATTATGGACTTCTTGATCTGATGAACATAGACATTGTATATATTTAAAGGCAAAGTTTTTTCAAAGTGATCAAAGGCAATAACATTGGAAGTAATTATAGAATTGTTGAAATATGCTGCCTTGCTTAAATTTATAAGATAACTTTAGCCTTTAGATGTCCACAAAATCTTTCAAATTGATCAAGGGTCATAACTCCCATCTGTAATTATCAGAAATAGCATTGAACATAAACACCATGTATAAATTTCTAGTCAATAAGATGATAACTTTAGCTTCTGATGGGTGGTCAAGCGAAGGGTGATAACAATTATACAACCACATTTCAATATGAGTTAACAAACAAAACCCATAATACTACAATAATAGATCAATGTAATTTACATAATGATTAATTCAAAAATTCAATAGACATACTACTTCTCCACTTTTAGTATTTCAGCAGGGAACTGCATCTAGTAAATTGTCAAGGCATGTTAGTAGCCTATTTGTCCATCAATCATATAAAATATTCGGGTTTCATTCATCTGTCCTACTGATGCTATGTGTGGCGTTAGAATTGATTTCCTCAAAATATCTTCCTTGGTTGCAATTACCTGAAATATATAAACATGAAATAATTAAAATTATTAGATACATTTAGCAAATCGTATTTGGGGAGAGGGGATTACCGTGTTATCATAGATAGCATTGTGAGCACTGACGACAATGGAATGGCACGTTGTTCACCACTAATATTATTAGGCCTACGTCAGAAAATATTGATGACAACTTATTCATCCAGTGTAATATATTTATAAGTAGGCCTATAGTAGAATTAATTAACGATTACCCCCACCCTGACACATGTCACCGTGTGTGATTAATAACAACATAATTTAATAATAAAGTAGGCTTAGTACTCTAGTAACCTACAGTCTTGACTTGTAATAGGCCTAGCAGCAGTGCAAATACAGTAAATTAATTGTACCGGTAGGCAAACTGTTATTCTAATCGGAGTTACCCATGCTGACTGTGCAAGGGCTACCAATAACTCATTGTTCCTAGAAGTGTTTCGAAGCAGACAAGATCAAGCTTTAATTACTGATCCTGATGATTTCGTCACGTGATTACTGGTGTGTTGCACTGTGCACACGACTCTTACTAAGTCTTATAAGTCTTGACTTGCTGGATACCTCCTTTTCTATTAGAACCCTACCCGAATAATATTATATCAGCGTGAATTCAAACTATATCGAAACTTTGTTGATTCGTGACGCAACCCTAAACTGACTATAATAAATTAAATAAGACGATATATTCGAAGACAAGCTCGATTTGTGTCACTTTTCCAGACCACTATACTATTGTGCATTGGAACTTAATTTTATTTATTATTATGGCGGTTTGCGAGGTTCCAATTCTGTTTAAAGTACCATTAACACTGACTGAACTCTGCTTTACTAACCTTGTTATGTGCACTTTGTTCCTATGACATCTTGGCCGGCGATAGGTTAACAATTCTCCAGCAACATCCATCAACGTACCGGTGACGAAACTCAGACAGCGTTCAAAAGTAGAGCGTTCAAAAGTAGCTCGATCAGCAGGCATCATGGGAGATTTGGTTTTATTTTAAAAGACATTGAATTATTAAAATAGACGACTTCAAATACTAGAATTAATAATTTTACGATTTATGTAAAACACTTCCACTCGTTATTCAGATTCGTATCATGACATTAGGGCTTAATCTTTCTTGGCTAATTTATATGATAACACTTTTTAAGAGAGAAGTTTCTCTTTGTGACTGCAAACATTTCACCATTTCAATCGAATTTTCGGATGAGTAAGGAAAATATTTCTCTTTATGATTGCAAACATTACACCTATTAAAGAAAAATACAAATTTAGTGAAGACAACTCTAGCTGTCAGGTAATGCTACACATTCTAAGAGTAAGAATTTCCTTTGTGAGTGAAAAGTTACGCCTTTTAATCGAAGCGTTTCTTTTTTCCGATGACGTAACACCTTCTAAGGGAAATGTTTCTAGTTATAATTGCAAACATTATATGCAATAAATTAAAATACAATTTTCCGGTGACGTAACACGATCTAAAGTAAAGGTTTCCCTTTATGATAGCAAACATCACACTTAGTGAAGATAAATACAGCTACCGTATAATGCTACACTTTCTACGAATAAGGATTCTCTTTGTGGGTAAAACGTTACACAGTCCAAGTTAAATTTATTTCTCGAAAAGTGTATCCTTAGAAACAGTGTGGGGTCACACTAAGAATGTTATCAGGTGTAACCGGTTACACTATTGCCAGTGTATGTTGTGATCTCACACTTTAAAGGCCAAACTTTACACCAAAACAAGTGTTTAATTACACATATTTTTAACAGTGTATAATAAGAGAATGAGTCATGCCACTGGATGTTGGGATTTTGATTTCACAAACCAATTGCTCGATTAACTCTTATTTTATATAAGACTTAGCGGAAAAGGTTGCCTTGATCTGCCCATTTTACAAACCATATTACGTCTATATTATATTTTAACCTTTGGCAAAGTATAACGTTTTATAAATGACGTGCGATATCATTTAGTAGATTGTACTTAGTTTTAAAGGGTAATGAATTTAGGTGTGTCATGGTTCACATATTTGCTTGGCGTGTGTAAACTTATATATTCTCTGCACATATTATACACATTTTTATGACTCCTAATTTATTTTGAACGTGTAATATTCCATTATGATTAAGGTTTCTTGTTTGTGTGTACTTGTTGAAATTATGTGAAAGACGCAATAAACGCAATATAACACTATAATAAAACATGTTTACAATGCCCATTAAACAATTGTTTGAATAGAAAAGGTATGAAATACCCTAGTGTTAAAGATTATTTAAATGGATATTTCAACCTCAGCCTTCGCGTGCCAAGTTGCCAGTCCTTAGTCTCTCGAATATGACGAAAAATCAAGGTAAACCACCGTACACATCGGCGTGCACGCACGTAAAATATACCTTCGGCATGCACGTAATATAAATCTCGGGAGAAAACGTCGCTGTAAGGTCTAAATTCTCCATGAATATTGCATAACATGCAAGTAACTAGACATAAAATATATATGTACCATGTCATGTCTGTGTCAAAATGCCTGACGTATAATGTTAAAGAGACATTAAATCTCATTCCATTGATTATCGATTATACATTTCGACATTGACCGATTGCATTTAATAATATTTATTACTATTTTATCTACAGTTAGAGGAGATGTTTAAAAACAGTGATTTAAAGGATACCTTCAAGAATATTAACGATGACGTTACTTTTAGGTAAGAATGACTCCCATTAAAATCCTAATGATAATACACGACATTAACGTATCAAAATAACGAATGTCCAAATAACAAAATCGGGTCCTCCGACGGAATGTTTCGGCAAACGTCATAAGATATGTCAATGAATCAAGTCACGTGGTTTCGATCCTGAAAGTTTGTGTTTAGTCGATTTCAAACATCTATTGTCTCTCTTTGTCTCTTTCTCTCTCACTCGCTAAACTGGAAGAGGTTGCGACGCAAATTTATGTATTTTATATTGTTTTGCTTTTATTGTATTTCATCAGGTTCCCTGTAATGTCACACAATTATTTTCTATAATTTTAGTGAAGGAAGTGTGATAGTTGATTATTCTTCAACGTTCCAAGGTTTTGACACAGTGTCCCCCGATGCTGTCACGAAAGTCTTTAAAGATAGTATAGCAAGTAATAACAATATACTGGGAACCTATACAATCGATGTTGACACCATAGAGCATCAAGGTAGGTTTATTCTAATTTTATATGAAGATACAGTAAATCAGGTTTTAATCTGATATTTTATGATGAGCTCTTTATGTAATGAGAAATCGATATAACGCCGATTATCAGGTTTGAATGTAGTAAAGTTGATTGAATTTTTTCTTTCTCCAATATAAGTAAGCATGAAAAAATGGTCCAATCGCGTGCATATTGAAACTGGATCCACAACTTCCACAACATAATAGTTGAAATGTTAGTTAACTTAGGTTTTTATATATTATCATTTCAGAGAAAGGATCTATAACAACAACAACAACGACACCAGCACCAGGTGGTGTTACACCAAAATCTCAACTGTTACCACATTGGGCTATAGCGGTTATAGTTTGTGGAGGCGTATTATTACTATTCTTATTATTTATGATGTGTGTACTGGTAAGTAAAATATTAAACATTTGGTTTTTCTCGTGGTATCATAATGAAGCTTGATAAATCTGGACAAAAAGAAGCCATCATGAGAAAATATATAAAGATTTATGGAATACATTGTCTCCTCAATCTTTATTCATAACAAATGCCTCACAACAATCGAATGTTTAAAATAATGGTGTTATGGTTCAATTTGCAGTGTTCAAGAAGGCATACAAGACAGAAATACAGAATGCCAGAAGATCCAGATGATATAGGTTACAGAAGATCGTGGGCTAGTTCCAATTCTGGTAGTGGAGAATTTACATATGAAAATAAACTAGAAATCTCAGATAGCTTAGATAATAATAGAAAACAGCCTTTAGCAGAGAATGCAGAAATAGCATTAAATGATTCGTCACCTAGACATGCTGCTCTTGATTCGGTAAGTTCGGTTATATTTTGGTCATTTTGAAATTGAATGTGTATTTTCTGCCTTGGTCTACTTCCTCTTTTCTTGTCTGTGGATTCTCTATTCTCTGGTTAGTTTCTGAAAAATTAAGAGGTTGTCGTGATTGAAGGAAGGCTAGACGACATCCGTTCATGAATATAGCAAACCACACATTTCTTCAGATTGATGTTTGAAATAATATGTTTACTGAAGTGTTTCAGTAACATCTACTAATGTTTTATAACGGCGGTGTTGTTATTCAGCCGTAACAAAACAGTCATGTAGGCCTACACCAATTGAAATTGAAATAACATCCTACAGTTCAACGGATTTTATGTATTTCTTTATTTTACTAATATACCTTGTTTAAATAAAACTGGTTCGGTTTTCAGTCTTTTTTTTTCATTTTTTGCGTAACATCTTAACTTTGTGTGATACGACTGGCTATGTGTTTTTTAAAAGTTCCGGCTATTGGGGAGGGTGGGAGTCATATTACCTATCACTGTCCTATAATATTTCCTATCACTGTCTTGTACTTCCTATCGAATTCCTATATCACAATATATCAAGCTTTTACAGTTCAAATCCTTGCTGTTCATTCCTGAAATTCTGCTTTAAAAATAATCCATAAACACTTGATTGATATTTTGACTATGTTAATCAGTATTGTAATATAAATTGATAAAAGTTTTAATTTTGAATTAATTTTTATTTAAATATTCATATTACTGCTAGAAGATGAATAAAGAAAAAAAAATTATTATAAAAAATTACTGCTCCTCATGACTGGCTTTTAATTTGCTTGACCTTTACCCTTGTTTTTTATTCCCAACAGCAAAAAACTACAACCTTATGATCCTGTTTGTATGTGTGCATGTATGCATGAAGTAAGTAAAACGTGCACCCCTTGAAACCCTAATAATTGCACCACAATAACACAATAGTTATAATATAGTAATATGTATAGCTTAGAATGCCAATGATCATGTCACGGGAGGCAACTCCTTGATAGTTCTAAAATTGTCCGAATATCTCAACCAGTCGACGTTTAGACCTGAAACTAAATCCTAACAACAAACTCATTTTCATGCTAAATCTACTCATGCTTCAACTTTATGGATATGGTAGCCTGGTCAACTAACATTCTGAATTCATTGTAAACATCCTTAAAACAACTTATATTATTTTGCAAAATTCAGTATGCTTCAGTTTTATGGAAACGGCAATCTACTAAATAAATTATCTAACGAGGGATTTCTCAAGTTGTTGAATAGTGGGTTAATGGCAAATATTTTGATTAACATTTTAACACATACGATTTTGATTGACATTTTTAACAGATAATATTTTGATTAAATTTTTTAACATATACTATTATGATTAACATTTTTAACCGATACTTTTTTCATTAATTTGTTTAACAGATACTATTTTGATTAACATTTTTAACATATACTGTTTTGATTGGTATTATTACCGAATGACAATTAACGTTTGCCTTTATCGTATACCATGTGTCTTGTGGGCTACTAAGTGACAGGTCAAACGGGGATAAGGGCCCTGAATCCTGGGCTTCGTTGGTTTCATAGTAATTCCGGTTGTTGAGTCTGTGAATTATTATGTGATACTAAACTTGAAATAAAACTGTTGAATCAACATTTTTATTTCAAGTTTAGTCTCACATAGCAGATTCAGTATTGTAGAACGTGTATGTAATATAGAACCACAAAGTATTGATATTAATTTCCTTTACAGTCACGCCATTACATTTACGCACGTAACAATTTTAGTTTTCATTAATATTTGTAGGGGAGTTTGTTTATTTCATTTAAAAAAGCATAAGGCTGTATGCATTTTCCTAATTTTGAAACGATTATATGATTAGTATTAAACCCAGTTAGACAGGGGATGACCCCTTTGTTTGTATATGCCAAAGGCTATATTATGATGAAAACTCGATCAACTTTACAAAAATAAATGAGTAGAATTGTGTGGTGTTCAAATTAACTGGGGTTCCCATTTTGTTGTTTCTTCCCTTTCCAATTGAGTTGATTCAGACGGAGGGCCAGACAAAGCAGCTGTCTAGTCGTTCGGATGGGACGAAAAACCCCAGGCCCTGTGTACACATTGGCGTGTACGTAAAAGATCCCTTGACAGTTGGAATTCGATATATAAGAGTAAGCTGTGGCATCGCTTCCCGGGCAAAATTCCCCTAATGCCACACTATATGGCGTATGCCCGTCGTCTTCATTGGCCCAGGTTAGGAACAGAACGATAGGACGTTAAACCCCATTTCATTTCATTTCTCTTTCCAAATGACAATTGACAGTTAGGTTTTGCAATGAACGCACTGTTTAATTTAATGAGGTCTTTATTTGATATCGAGACCCCAAAAGGTTTATTCTAGTAGCTGTCACTATTTTCGTTATTAATGTAAGTATATAGACATGTGTGTATCACCTTCTATTGTATTATGTAGATCATAACTAATTTTTAATTTTTTTTTATCTTTTTAGCAATCCTAATTATTTATAATTTTACTTATGCCTGTCTGTGTTTTAATTTTTAGAATAGTAACGGAAAGCCAGGAGAGAAAGTAAACGGTAATATTATAGGAAATGGAAAGACAACATTATTTGATATAGAGCAAGAATCGTGGGAGACTCATTTATAGAATCTATAGTGTTGCTACTTAATTCCTTCATACAGAAGCAAAATGTGATAGACTGAATCTTATTGACGTTGTCGTCATTGATGCATATATTGTAGGGCATGTGTAGCCACCGTTATATTCCTGAAAGTGTGCACGTTTAATAACTGTTGACGTTCTTCATCATAAATGGACCAAGAACTTCTTTTGCTCAGGGAAGTATTTCCTCAATATATGTTGTTCGTTTTTGTTTATGTATGCGTAGTGATAGTGAAATTCTATGCAACTCTGAAATGGTTATGTTATAATTTAGACTTAAGTTATTGACAAGTTGAGTAAATGCTTCGCAGAGCAAATAAAATGTTTCTGTGCCCGGTCATGTTACTATTATGTGTGAGATTATTATTATAAATTCATTTCTATAATGTAAATAAATATATTATATATATACATTTTTTTTATATCAAATATTGTTAATATTAATTATTGTATATTTTATTAAATACTATTAAGTATATTGTAGATTTATATTATTGGAGTAGGGGAATATAATCCCTCATAACGTGTAGCATAACTCATAGATCACATTGTGTATAATAATGTTACCCATCTTTATAATATCAAGATAACGACGATGTATATACTAGCAAGCTTGTTTATTATGTAATAGGACATGGCAGAACTAGAAATGAATGTGTCTGTGTTTGTTTTAGGTTGAAATCTCTTGTGTCGTATTGTCATACCTTTAAGAGAAAACCGTACAAATCATTGTTGAAAGTAAAATAAGAGCGATTCTCTCTTATTTCACACAAAAACGATTCAATGAAAAAAAGAGTGTTTCTCCCTTATTTCAGACACAATGATTCAATTAATTGTAAATGCATATTTGTAAGGACAAATGCTATGTTTCCACTCGTCATATAACTCGCGCTTTAAGCAAAATAACCACAAGACTCGTGGTGAAATAATATTTAAGTTATATTTACTGCAATACGTAACTAGTCATTTAGATAGTATCGACTATTAATTGTACAAATATCGTATTAAAAAGTCTCATTATCAACTCTATCATTATACATGTCTCCGGTTTTGATTATTTTATTAAACATTTTCTTTCCTGCTGAATATTAAAATTATATAAATTTATATGTATACTATACATTGTGATGAAGGAAGTCTGTCTAAATGTACACCTGATAAATTACCTATACATTCATTGTTATAGGTACCGGTATGTAAATATGTTTATATATTGTAAAAAGTATATACATGTACAGTAAACAAATGACCATTAGTAATATTAATAGTGTTCAACTGAAGAACCATTATCACTTTAACCAAGTAAATAAATGTTTATTACATTGGTCAATGTCATATTTAAAACTATAAGAGAACCATCTAGGTAGAGTCAAGTATTTTGTCTCATCGTTCGTTTTACTGAATAGTCCAATCATGTAAAATAGAAATTATTTTCACCCACTGACGACGAGCTTGAAAGCACAAATTCCTCTTTAGAACCGGGAGGGGGTTGGGGGTGTCTCATTTTGAACTGACCACTCCCATAATTTCCTAGAAAAATGTGCCGGTATGATAAACTATTAGTATTAAATTACAACTACACGTATAATGTTTTGGTTTTTTTTTCTTTTAAAAATAAATTTAAGCACATTTGAATATTACCTTTTCATTAATTACGATACATGATTGTGTGTATATATGAATTACATTACGTTTTATGAATTCATCAATAAAAACTGCTAAGAAATATTATTATGCTGTTTATCGATTCTAAATACATACTTTTGTATATTAAATTCCCAATGGTGTCGTTTTCATTGTATTATATTGTATGATCTCATTCTTGTACATTAACATGCATTAATATACATCATAAATAACCATGAAATAATTAATATTACACTGGCATTTCTTTCACATAACAATGCCCAGATCCAATACAAGAATTGTTCTATCTTAAAGTTCCAATTTCACTTTTTCTAAGAAAGTCAAAATATAATTATTTCTATGTTTTTTGCTCAAAAGGTTGTCAACTCACTATTATACGATCATGGACAAAATTTTGGGGGGGTTAGAAAGGGTGACACTGGTTGATTGAGGAAATAGTTACTCAATTACCTCCCTTGTTTTCCCATTCTTCTCCATGGACGGCCATCTTCAAACGTTTGAATTTGAAGTTGAAAATGATATTTTTGCCAATTTCTCAACTGGCAATAGTGAATTATAGGATTAATAGGATTATTCTTTAACAAGGTAGGACTGTTTATAGGTTCAATCTATTTTGGGGCTTTATTTTAATAAATTTTAAAAATATAACTTAAAAAAATGCTATTGGAACTTTAAAACGTCAATTTCATATTTTTTAGTTATATTTTTAAAATATATTAAAATAAAGCCCTAAAATAGATTGTATCTATAAACAGTCCTACCTTGTTAAAGAATAATCCTATTAATCCTATAATTCACTATTGCCAGTTGAGAAATTGGCAAAAATATTATTTTCAACTTCAAATTCAAACCTTTGAAGATCGCCATTGCATGGAGGAGAATGGGAAAACAAGGGAGGTAACTCAAGTAATTGTGTTATTATTTTGATAATTTATGCAATATTGCCCATGATCGTATAATAGTGAGTTGACAACCTTTCGCGCAAAAGACATAGAAATAATTATGTTTTGGCTTTCTTAGAAAATATGAAATTTCCGCTTTAAGACTATATACCCCGCATAAAATAAGTGCTCATTTACTTAAATCCTTACGGTAGAACCTGATTCTCTTAAAATCTGCAGTGGTGAGACACTCTCGATGAAAGTGCTGAAAAATAAAACCTTCTTCAAACTGTGTTTTCGTTTCGTATATTTTAATGGTCACTCCAATTACAGAAATAACAAAACGGAACGAAACGTCGGTGAGTATCTACATTTAAGACTTGGTTGCAGATACCGTTCATTGTCTGACATAAATAATAGATTTTAATTGAAGATATATTTATAGAATGATAACTTATAGAGATAAAAAGTTCTGTTTCTTTTTTATTTTGTCAATATAGGTCACAAAAGCTGAGAACATTTCGTCCTTGTTCTTGCCATTCCATGTAAATACTTTTTTTTTATATACATATCGTTCACAATATCATTTTTTATATAATAAATTGTGTTATTATTAATGTCTATATTTGTATAATTATTATGAATTTAAATCTGCTTTTATTGCAGTATTTGTACATTTTTATGCAGAAAAAGTGTATTATACAGAAGAGATAAACTTGCAATTTATTCAGTATTTTGATACCATTTTTTTTTCCTTCAAAACTTGTAATTATTATATCTATTGTATAACTCATACCTTATTCCATTTCATAAATACATTCCACTTTATTCCACTCGTTTTTTTTAAATTTCATATGAATATAATATGGGTTTATCGCGGTTATATATGTAACTTATATCAGAAGACCAATAAACCCGGTTGCAAACAAAAGTGATAATATCTGAAGCATCGACCGTTTTAGGCAAACTTTAACTGCCATTTTGAATTTCCGCCATCTTAGATTTGGGAGAACTAATTTTAGAGATCAATTTTAAGTTTAATGACTACGAAAATCCAATCTATGATATATATCACAAGCCTTTTCTTGTGTGATACCCATTCCAACAAAAAATTCATTTTTCGTCAAATTTTGGCGGCCATTTTGGATTTCGGACAGATTCCAACCGAAAATGACTTCACAGAAGTGATATAATCTCAAAATCGTCTTCAGTAATAAATTTTGCCTCAGAAACAACCCGTCCCCAACTATCGTTCCGATTGTGAGTCCCCGAGTTAAACTCTTACTAAGCTGGTACCCTGCCCCGCCGCCGTTCAACATTTTAAAATTGACAGTCTCTGCAAGACTTTTGTTGAGTTAGCGGCCACCACACCTGTATAGAGGTGGCCACTGAGCGTATATATTTATGCCAAATGAATAACCACACGCACATAATTTGGCTAAAATCACTCTGAACATGATATGGCAGTAAACTTATAAAATAAATCTTGAAAAAAAATGCCAAAATGTTGCTTTTTTCGGAATAACCTGTTGATTTAGATAATATATGATTCATTCAACTGCATGTATCATATAGCAGCAGATGTAGAATGTCATTGTGAAGATTTTGAGCCATATTCCATATCAATAGGTCAGTCGGTTGAGGAGTTATGAAGGTTTACCTGGTGCGCTCAATTTCAGAGTAAAAATGGCGACCATTTTTAAAGATGGCCGCCAAAACGGCTTTTCGCAAAGTGACCCGGATGTCCATCAACTAAATTTGAATACTTCAGGCACCAGGCTAACTGAAAATCGTGGTTGAATTTATTCATCAATTTGGTAATGATACTCCAAAATCGGCGGTCTGCCACATGGTCTATAAGTGAAAAGAACCGTTTTTTGATCAATTCACCGTATATTGTCTGTTAAATTGGGAGCTCCTTCGTCGTCTTTACAAAACAAAAAGCAGCATAATTACCATCATCATTTCTTTTAGCTGTTTTACCTTTGTATTCTTTAAAATTGTTTTGGTATATCCAATTGTTTAGTGTAGGCCTAATAGCTAAACAGTTATCCTGCCAAATGGTGAAATATTAAAAGGAATTATAAGTGAAAAGAACCGTTTTTTGATCAATTACACCGTAGAGTGTCTGTTAAATTGGGAGCTCCTTCGTCGTCTTTACAAAACAACCCTTACAAAAAAATACCATGATTTTAACAGGAAAACCATGGTTTTCAAAACCATCAGATTTTGGGACAAACCATGGTCGTTGGTAACCATGGTTTTTATCGTATTTCACAAACCATGGTTACAAACGACCATGGTTTGTCCCAAAATCTGATGGTTTTGAAAACCATGGTTTTCCTGTTAAACTTTAAACCTAGAATACACAATGGTTTTTGTAACCTTGGTTTTTGTGACCATGGTTTTTCAACCCTAGTTCTATCAACCTTGGGTTCCTACTAACCATGGTCTTTTTCACAATATTCTGGTTACAAACCATGGTATTTGTGCACCAAAACCAGTCCGAGCTACCCTTTGCTCTAAATTTCATCCTCGGGACAGCCCTAGAGTGTAGCTGCTAGCCCAACAGACAAACGACAGTAACAAAAATTAGTATAGATTTTTTTCATTTTTGTCTTAATATACATGTACATTCTTTTATGAAGCTTTCAACAGCTTCTCTTCCTTTTTTGTTTTTACAGTCAAATTTTAAAACAAAGTTTGAAATAACAAGTTATTTTAGTTCCCTTCTGAAAATATTCTGTTGGATATATTTGAAAATGCCATTCTGCTAACAGAATTTTAAAGGTATTCCAGTAGGAAGTTCTATAGGATACCCAATAAGTCAAATCGGAAGCTCTAGGAATCTGGTCAATTCCTAATAGATATTTCTATTGGGAACAATAGAATATCCATTCACATGATTTGATATTTTATTTTTTGCAATGTCTTTTCTGTATTGTCTGCAGGTTTTTCTTGTACATTTTTGTTTTGCGTGTAGTGCAGTCTTCTTGCACTCACTATTAAAAGAAGTCCTAATAGGAATTTTAATAGGATCACATAGAATATCTTATGAGCAATTGTATGGTGATTTGTTAGGACACCTACTGGAATTCCAATAGTAAATTTTGTACAGTGCTATGAGAAATCTGTGCTATTTGATGACATCTGGATGCTGCATATCACTTCAAAAGACAAAACTCGATTTTAATTTTTTTTTTTTTATACATTTTAATTTCTTACATTTTGGTCATTTTTTCAACATTGTTCAATTTATTCTTAATGTACCCGTGAACTTCCTTTCTTGAACTCACAACTTCTTATTCAATAATTCTATAATGAAAAAATTAGTCACTTTTTAGCATTATATCATACAAAACATTTTCAAATATGGACAATAACAAAAACTATACATCATGTATGTATTTAGTATTTCTACTCAACAACCCAAGAAAATACTGGCAGCAGGCCTACCAGTAAGTCAATTGTTTTAGCACACAAGTATAAGAAAAGTAGCATTAGTATCTTTCTCCTTGAAGGCATCGGTCATTCTGATGCTAGCAAATGGTTCGACAAAATTTCCCTTGGCTACTGAATACTGTATCAATGAAGTAATAGCAGTAGCTCTTGGGATTTATAACAGCCATGTATAACAATACATGTATTAATAATGATTGAATCATATTTTTAAACTATAAGCTGTGTGCAAACTGCAAAACCATATTAGACATAGCCTGTATCTCGAGATCACAGGGCTTGATTCATATTCAATTTTATTTTCATGAGACAAATATTAACTCACCACACAAGGAAGTAACCTTTTCAAAATCCAAACAGGGCTTTGGATTTGCAGTTTTACCAGTTAAAGAGTGACTGGATAATATCTCTTTAGTCCATAACACACTCATCAAGTAATCTATTAGCTCTTTCCATTTAGGTTGAAATCTAATAGCTGCTTTTGGGACTTCTGAATAGATAAATAAATACAAGGTGGTTCTTAGATTACTGGAACATTTATTTCACCATTTAAAAAATATATTTTGTTTCTGGGGCGATTGGGGGGAGAAAAACATGGGGAGAGTGGGAGGGATCATTTTTTTTATTATGCAACATTAAAAACTATTTGAAACCAAGGACCAAGGTGGACAATTTTTTTTTCTCAATTTTGTAGTTGAAATCATACCCTAGAGGCCTAATGATTGATTTATTGCCTTATAGATGACAATGTATTGTAATTAAAGGGTAACTTTAACAACTAATAGTAAACACACGTTTGTTTTGTGATTATGAGTGGTGGGAGGGAGGCATGAAATTTTTATTTTTGTATAATTTTAGGGGGCTGGGAAGTACCTGAGAAACAAATATTTCACTGCTATTAAAGTTACATTCCCAGGTACAAACTGGGTGATTTGATGATATATTAAAACTAAAAACATATGCAATCTAATTAATTTATCATAATTTTGCTTCAAATCATTCTCAAAACATTGTAATTGCTAAGTTACCCTGCTATAAAAATCTATCAAAAGAGGCCATGTTTACTGTAGATATCGAATCTTAATTAAATTGCCAGATTATCACCTACAGTTCAAAATATAAAAGGAACCAAGATTTTTTGGATATCAATAAATATTTTAAGTTTCATCAAACTAACATAAAAACTGTGACCCCTAGGGGATCCTCAACCTTGGTATTTACATACATTTACACTTTTTGTGTAAGGGGAGCGGTCATGTTGTCTGACAATTTCAATCTGATTTTCACGAAATTCAAACTTGAAACTAATCCATCATGTGTAACTGTATTGTAGTCGAATGTTTTTTTTTTTTTTAAATCAAGTAAAATTATGTCCTAGAGTTTCCATGTGAAAATGTGGATGCATAAAAATGTAGACTAAACATTTCTGTATGCATTAACAATAGAAATAGGACAGAAATATTATTGATTTTGAATATCTAGTAATGTTTTCAAACCTACCGGAACATAGTTAATTTTAAAAAAGAAATGGGAAAATCAATAGTTCTTATGCAAGATTATCCCTCATTTTCAAAATGATGGATATAAATTAGGGAAATTGATACTGAATAATATACAGTCCCACGTAAATGAATAAATAATTAATATATATAAAACAAAAAAAACCCCATGGCATCAGTTTATGAGAAATTTTGCTGATCAATTCAAAACTGAGAATGTAGATTTTATTAAATTGATGGACTAATGTGGTAAGTTATACCTTTTTCATATTATGTAAAGCTATGTGCAGTACAGTTTGGGGTTAGTTTAATTGAAAATTAATGTCCAGAGTTATAATAAGCCAGTAACTTCCATCAAATGTGCTCAAAGAAAGTCCTAAGAACGATTCACTATACAGTATTTGTGGAACCATTTCTATATACTGTAGTCTAGGCCTATTAGCTAGGCCTAATAAATAAATGGCATATTTGATGTGTGGTCTAGACACTAGGCTAATAGGCCCTATAGACATAGGCCTGAGCACTCATTTTTTAAAAAAAGGCCTGCTTCCTTTCTTTGTCTTCTGAACTATATGAATACTTTTTACCATTCACTGTGGTGAATCAACATTTCTTGTTTTTAAGTATCTCGATAAATAATCTAGAATAATTTTTTGGTCATCTGAAAAACGAAAATAGTTAAATAATAGAGAAAAATGAACAGTTCTGATCTGGCTGGGCAAATGAAGTCTGTATAAGCCATGCAGTGTGAGTGATGGGGGAACTTCTGCACGGACAGCCGCACTAAGTCTTACTCTTAATGGAATTCAAACTGCCAATTTTTTAATGTGCTTGTTAATCCACAGAGTAAAAATTCTGTGGCCCTAGTTAATGTTTATCAAGGACCTCAGCTATCAGGCCAATCTGAATGATTATACATTGCTCCTGCCAGGGCTTTTGTCCTGCATCACTGACATTACAAGGGTGAACCACGCTGGGAATCCTGAATCAGCTGATGAACTTTCTTGCCTCAGTATATGCAGAGATCGAAATGGGAACAGTTCTAGACCTACTTTAGTTTTAAAGCCTTCTATATATAGTATTAAACTATAATTTTACTATTACATTACTACAGGCCAATTGGTATCTGGGCAATTCCACGCTAAAGTATACAATTAGGTGAAAAATTTAATTAGGTGATAAGTGGACAAAAATAATGTTTTATGGTGAAAAATAATCTATATTTTGAAAATAAACTTAAATTTTGGCAGAAATTGTTCCTATTTTTTTTTTATTTGGTCTTTTGTCGAGGTGTATGTTGTAAATGTTGAATTTATAATTTTTATGTATTTTCTTACTTTGTGTTTGTTGGATAATTCTAAGTTATAATGAATGATTTGGCATTAGTTATCTGACAATGTATATAAACATGATATTTATACATTAAAATATGAAAATAACATATTTTTGTGAAAGTAATCAACATAGAAAAATATCGCTATGAGAATGTACGTCCGTTACCAAATATTCACATTTTTTTCTCTCTCATTCATATTTATGAATTGAATTGTTTAAACTTTCATATCTAAAGCTAAAATAACCTATTCTTATTATAATGACCAAAAAAAGAAAAGATTGGCAAAAATTCTCAGAATAAATTGGGTTTTCGTACATGTACGTCCGTTACTTTTTATGGCATTTCATTTTATCAAATATTTATATTTCATCTCTCTCATTCATATTTATTTATCGAACTGTTCAAAAACTCATATATAAAGCTAACATTGATATTATGACTGTAGAAGGAAAACATTTTGACCCAATTCTCTGAATATTTGGGGTTTCATAGATTTATGCACGTCCGTTACTAAAATTTTAGGGTAAAAATGTACGTCCGTTACCAAAATTTTTAGGTCGCAATATTTTATGTAAGAAGTAATGTTTTTAGGAAATTAACTGCTCCATTAATTCAAATGAGTTAATATTAAGTATTATCTATCAGTCCTATTACTTGAAAGTTTAAATATCTCATTTAATTGGTTAGCAATTTGCACTCGTACGTCCGTTACCAGAAAATATGTACGTCCGTTACCACACTAATTTCTAATTTACTGGATTACAAGAATCTAAATGTGAGTAGTGATCATACAGCACACATCTAGTATTAGTGCCCTTTCTTACAGGGATAAAAACTGTTGAATTCCACAGGACAATTCACAGAGTTTTGCAACCATGTTCATGTAGGTAAATCATGGTGTTCATTTCTGTACGTCCGTTACCTATACTTTGAAGAGCCAATATTTATTTCCGGTGTTCAGAAATAAATAAAATCATATGTCAATTAATACTTAAAATATATGTCTTTAATACTATATAAAACCCGAACAGTTAATTATTTATGGTTAGATAATATTGGAAGAATTCAAAATATAACGAGTGCAAAATGTACGTCTGTTACCGTGGAATTGCCCATCTACAAAGTATTATGAATTCTAAACATAGGCCTAATATTCTGAATAACATTTTAAAGATTATGTACTGGGCTATAGGGGCCTAGCTAATTAGGGAAATGAAATAAAATGGGGTTTAGTTTAATATCCTACTGTTCTGCTCCTACTAGGCTGGGCTAAGTAATGAAGATAGGCATATATGCAATATTTATATACAGTGTGCTGTGAAGGAAATTTGCCCGAGCAGCGGCGCTACAGCCTACTCTTAATTTATGTCGAATTCAAACTGCCAAGGGATATTTTTTTACGTGCAATCGTGAATGTGTACACAGGACCTCGTTTTTTTCATCATATCCAAACGACTAGACAGTTGTCCGTAGGCCGGGAGGCCCTCAATCCTGCATCACTGACAAGGTGAAACCATGCCGGAAAATCTGGATGAACTTTTTCAACCAATGCTGGGATCGAACGCCCGACCTCCAGGCTAGGCCTAGCGAGCCAGCGTCTAACCCACTTGATCCCCAGTTTAATAGGGACTATTAAAAAAAAATAACGACTTACCACAAAATTTAAAATTTAAGCAAGGTAGTCTACAGAACTGTGTCTTTTTCAGTATTTGTGTCTGTAGGCTAGGTCCCGCCTTTGGCTTTTGTTTGTTGTTACCGCCATTTTTACAAATTGAAATTTCCCTCGAGAAATATCCCACGTCTCATTATTAAATGTTTCTTCTAATTCGGCATTTTTGAATTGATACATTCCAATTAGTTTCTCCTATTTCACACCCTTTTTCTCACTGTTTATTCTCCGTGAATTGAAAAAAGCTCCCACTTTCGTCTGATCTCCACGTCGCTTGCGTAAAAAAACCCGCGCGATTCAATAAGGTTCACGTGACCATAGTAATTTCGTAACCCAACGCCATTTCGACACACGCCCATCTCCACAGCGGCATCTAGGTGGCATTCTCTCTTTAATAACTAACAATAGAAAAAACACAAACTCTAAATTCGTAGAAAAATAACAATCGAAAGCAGTTTTTAATTTTCGTTTAGTATTATTGCTAAGTAAAATGGGCACGGCATAGAAATAAGGCACGATCTTAACGTAATACAGTATAGTATGGAGCGAACTAACTTCATGGCACGTGACTAATGATGATTTGATTTCCAAGATGGCGTCCTCCACAAGCGACAGCGACAGGACGCTCCCGACGTATAGGCTAGTTCATTTTCGTTTGAATTTCAGGTTAAAATACGAGTATCATGGACATTCCTGATACGAATGCAGGGCATTTGGGAAGAGTCAAATGGTACAACTCCTTGTTTGTTATATTTTTGGGTGGTTCTCCAAAAACTGAAAAGCCTCAATGTCAATCTCATTGCAATCCTGGCGAGGCCACTACGAACGAGAACCGATTCAACTTATATTTTCAACACCATCCCTCTTCATTATCTAGTTTTTTATACGCCCACATGGAAATGTGGTCGTATATTGTCGTCGCCCTTTCCGTCCGTCTGTCTGTCCGTTGGTCCACAATTTCTTGTGAACGCTCTGTAGTCACTGTAGAGGCTAAAGTTAATACCCGATTGACTTTAAATTTATACACAGTGTTTAAGGTCATGAGACGAAGAAGCCTATTGATTTTCAGCTAATTCCAAAAATTACTGCCAGAGTTATGACCCTTGATCACTTTGAATAATCTTGAGAACGCTCTAGAGGCTAAAGTTTATTATCCGATTGACTTTAAATTTACACACAGTGTTTATTGTCA
Source organism: Patella ulyssiponensis (assembly GCA_963678685.1). Taxonomy (NCBI): domain Eukaryota; kingdom Metazoa; phylum Mollusca; class Gastropoda; family Patellidae; genus Patella; species Patella ulyssiponensis. The sequence goes on along the minus strand of OY783229.1, from coordinate 46,462,724 downwards.
TGAGACGAGGTAACCTATTGATTTTCAGCTATATCTGCTAATTACTGCCAGAGTTATGACCCTTGATCACTTTGAAAAATCTTGTGAACGCTCTGGAGGCTGAAGTTAATATCTGATTGACTTTAAATTTATGCACAGTGTTAGTTTAAGGTCATGCAACGAAGAAGTCTATTCATTTTCAGCGATATCTGATAATTACTGCCAGAGTTATGACTCTTGATCACTTTGAAAAATCTTGTGAACGCTCTTGAACACTTTTAAATATCTTTTGGACGAAGGCCATGAGACAAACAATCAAAACAATTCTAATAATTACTCGTAATAAGATTTTTATGTGTTGTAATCGTTCTCTTAACTGACAAAAGAAAAATTATGCGACAACCCTTGTTGACTGCCCGGACGACTTAGCTGTTGTGGGCATATGTTTCGTTGCCTGGCAACCTATCTTTAACTATTATTACGAGACCTGTCAAACATCTTTAACTTTCCCTGGGGGTGACATAGGCCTAGATCTAATACAAAACAAGATAGGGACCTACCTTTACTAAAAGTACACCATTGCCATTATTGTTGCACAGGGAGCCGGATGGAATTTTGAATTCATTATATATTGTAGATACTGAATGGAAATTAACCATTTTTGGACTGATATTGCCTTTACAGATTCAACTTTCACAATAAAGTAGTTTGCAAGGGATTATATAATGCTAAAATCATCCCCAGAGTCTTAAATTAATAATTTTCTGACTGAATGTTATTTGTTCTCTTGATATTCATTTCAGATCCATTTCTACTGTTTATTTTATTTGAGAAAGGTTAATTCCAGAAGATTGTGTGACAGGTGTGTAAGATTGTGTGACAGGCTTTCAAAAATGTGCAGTCTTTGTTGCAGATAAACAGAACAGATGAATAAAATTTAATTGACGTAGCCTGGTAGTAATGCATTTGTATTGCCTGTCTTATTTTGTTACAAATAAAGATAGTCTCCCCCTTAAAAACAATACAAGAAATGTTATTATTTACTCCCTATAAATTATGCCTGTTATGACACATCTTACTTATTACAATAATTATCTTGCAAATTTGTTATATACACCGCTTTAAGGCCTTTGACATCATCATTGATAACACATTGCAAAGATATGAGCATTTAGAAAAGAATAAATCAGATGAAATCTATTTTTCGCATAAATCTGATATCTTTTATGTTAATAAATTAAGTTATACAAAAAAATTGATTTAAAAAAAAAACAAATAACGCCGACTTATGACATTTTGGAATATCATCTCCCAAAACTATTCAAGGCTTTCTTCAGATTATTGTCATTTGTGGTCTAAGGGGAGACAACTGAAATTATCTCCCTTGAATTGGTTGTAAATACAGGCATAAAATTTCTAATTTTTTAATTAATATTACATTTTGTTACTGAAACTTACACCATTTCTTAAATTAAAATTTATTTTTCAGGTTTCATATTATTGTAACAGTTTTAGAATGGAATAGTAGTTAATTCTGAACCGCTCTTTCAATTAACTTTTAATTTGTTATATTGGATACAGCACATTAAATGTAAATCAGTTTATATACATCCATATTGCATTATTATAAATGCATTGTGATCCATTTGTGTCGATTTCTAGGTCCAAAATGTTAGCGATTTCGCTTCTCTTAGAAATTGTGTAAGTTTCAGTAACATAAAAAAAATTAAAAAGTTTATGCTTTTATTTACAAGCAATTCAAGGGAGATAATTTCAGTTGTCTCCCCTTAGACCACAAATGACACTAATCTGAAGAAAGCCTTGAATGCTTTTTGGAGGTGACATTCCAAAACTTCGTAAGTTTGTTTAATAGGAAGACGAAAGACAATCCTTTGTGTCTATTATGAAGGATAAAGATAATATTCATTTTTATGTGTATGTATGAAATTAAGTCCAAAAGATGTAAATATATACCTGCAAAATTTGTAAATAATGTGAACAATAATGTTCCATGAGTTATGTACAACTAAAAATAAATCTCTTAATTTTCAATTTCTTGTCGCTTTAAGTAACTACATTTAGAATTCTCTTTATGTATTTATATGTCTACTATTTTCGTATTTGCTAAATCAATGCTGTACATAACTATGGTTCCTAGACCTACTACTTGTTTATATTGTGATTTCATGAAAACAAGTAACAAGCCACAAATGAGTATGCAGTGTAATAGCAAATCTCTGAGAAAAATTATAAAAATTCAGAAGTTATTTTTTGTGATGGGCTTTTGTGACTAAACAAACTTTTCATGGTTTATGCAAATAATTGTAAATTCAATATAGCTTTGTTATAGTGTTAAAATGCATTATATTAGTATGTGATTTGATTTCAATTTTTAGGTGGGGGGGGAGGGTGGTTAAATATATGCACGCCGTATCATAAGGTCTGTTATTAAGTCAACTAGCATGATTTTGATTCCCTAGTTATACGTGACAAGGAGTAGGGTCACCTGTCCAACCTCATGGGTGTTCCTCGGGCCCTCCACCACTGCTTAAGTAACCCTATATGCGTAAGTGAATTATTGAAATAAATTTGAATCAAATGTTAGTCCCGAAATGACCTAGTTTGTGTTGAGTGGACGTTAAACCCCATTTTTCTCTCTATTTTTACATTTTTCATTAAGTATTTCTCTACAATTATGTTACTCATCCATATATTTGTTGGTAATAAAACTAAATCAGTTGATTTAATTCTTTGATTCGTGATTAATAAGAAAAGTCATCATATCATTCTGCACCATTCTAATTTGAGGTGTAGAGGGTAAGTTTTTTGGAAAAAAAACCAACACTATTTTGAGCAGTAATGTAAACTGCACTCGCATCAGTTTATGATATTAAATCTTATAAACCTTTAACGGTAAATTCTATACCGAAATAACTTGCGATCTGAATATATACAATGGAATTTGGGGTTAGTCTTCTGAAACGGGTTAAACTTCCAGGGTAGCATTTTATTTTCCATAAGAAACATGAAATAAGGCTTATCTTACTGGATTTTTGGGATATTCTCATTTTATGTACATAAACATAGACAGTTTATAAGCAATTTAAAGTGCTGGACTTCCGGCCTCAGGTTTGTTTTTTTCTCAGGTTTCTTTCCCCAGCATAATCCCAGTTTCGTGCGTTATCCTAGGCATAAAACATGGTTTTGAAATAAAAATAAATTTGTGTAAACCATGTTTGTAATTCATTCTTGTTTTTGTTTTTTCTCTAAAATATCTAAACCATATGGTATATAAAGTGTGAGACATGATCTGTATGGAAAACCATGGTGTTCACATTTCAAATTATGGTGACCATTTAAACCATGGTGACCAAATTTTAAACCATGGTGACCAAATTTTAAACCATGGTGACCAAATTTCAAACCATGGTGTACAAATAATAAACACTGGTTTGTAAATGAAAACCTTCATTTTTTTTCAAACCATGGTTTTTACATTCTGAAACATGGTTTATATTTGAAAACCACCATTTCCAGTACCATGGTTAAAACTGCAACCATGGTTTTTGGGGGAAACCACCGTTTTTAAATGAATACCTTGGTTTTGGATTGTCTTACCATTTTCAACCAATGTTTTTCTCCACCCAAAACCATGGTGTCTCTCCTTAACTATGGTTTTTTCAATAAAAACTGTGGTTTTTCTTGAAAAACCATGGTTTTCCTGTTAAAACCATGGTATTTTTTTGTAAGGGAAAAAGCAGCATAATTACCATCATCATTTCTTTTAGCTGTTTTACCTTTGTATTCTTTAAAATTGTTTTGGTATATCCCATTGTTTAGTGTAATAGTTAAACAGTTATCTTGCCAAATGGTGGAATATTAAAAGATTATTTATTTGGAAATCACGAAAAAATATTCTAACCTGGGATCCAACAGATTTGAAGAATAAGAGAAAGATGTTGTTGAAATATCTGTCTGTGCCACATACATTATGGTAAAAAGACGTCCTGTGTTAACACTCTAAACGCTAAGGAATAATTGGAACAATAAAATAACGTCATGGGGTTCATTATGACGTCATTTAATCATGACTTCATAATGGTCAAATTCTTAGACGTGTTCTGCTAATAATATCACCGAGTAGCTGTTAGTAAATCATTATAACTGCTCTCAAATTGAAAAGCATATTTCGTGCGGAATTTGACTCTCGACTTGAATGTCCCATGTTCGTATGCCGACGTGGGAAGGTGTGTCTAGTCGTTCGACTCATCCACATTAGGATTCTAAAATCGGAATGACTTGAAATTGAACGAAAATAAAATCGAAGCCGTGATGTATGATGTATTGAAACTGAATGACGATAGAACAAACATGATGCCTTGGTCTTCTTCTCAACTATCCTTTTCAATCGGAGGATCCCTTTGTAGGGACATATTTGGTATAATGTAGGCCTATAATTCATTCAACAAAAGCTAAAACGACGATTTCTTTCTGTTACTTCTAAAAATAGTAATATTACTACATGCATTGTGTTTTTGTTTCTGGTGGATTAATTAAAATTATACAAGACAAGATTCAGTTGAGAGATTATAATTCCTGTAGACTTCTTTGGCGTTTTAAAAATGTAGTAAACCCGACTCTCATCATTTAATATACGGTGTTTAAAGTCGTGTAACAAATCAATTCTACAAAACAAAACTACAAAAATAACCTCTTTTAGTTTCTTTACCTTTTAATTTTTTATGCAGGGGTCACACTGACACAAGATACCAACACACGATAGCTTAAATATTCAAATTCAGCTCTAATCGTAAAAATATCAGGCCATTCGTAGAGGGCATCTTTAGCCATCTCAGGCTCTGGCAGCAACTTCATTTTCGTGTTGAATTCATGTGTCCATTTTGCCCTTATATTGTCGTTGCTCCTATACGTCCGTCCACAATTTGTTTGTGGACACACTACAGGTCACAATTTTTATCCGATTTTCCAGACAATTTTGATATGTATCGGTCCGTAACGTCATGGATTATGGCTCCTGGTTGTACGAATTTGTATCTCTGTAGGTCACGATTTTTATCGGATGAAACTTGAAATGTATGTCATAACCAAAAGATCTTTAATTTCATTCGATATTCGTGCATACAAGGTCATCGTGTGACGTTTGTGTCTCCTATACAAAATTCACATTTTCGTATTACCTTCGTGTGCTTGGTTCGAGTGTCATCGTGTGACCTTCTGTATGCATCGTACTTGCTTCGGCTGTTTATTGGCTGTTAACCAAATATGGGCGATCTTTGCGCGAAATTTAAAATTCCATTATATTCGTAAAGCCATCTGCATGATGTCAATTTCGGGACAGTGTAACTCTGGCATTAGCAAAGTGGCATGTCTTCCATTTAGTGAAGTAATATGAAAAGTAGGCCTATTACTCTTACCTGTGATAGATTGGACAGAATTAGACCCTAGCCGTTGTTGAAATGTGAAACTTCGCTACAGAAATAAGTAGACAGACGCCCTGTTTACTCTTAACTAAATACGCTAAGAGGAATGGCGGGACAATAGAATAACGTCGTGGGTTTCATTATGACGTCATAATGGTCATATTTCTTGAAGTTTTTTTGAAAAATCCTCAAAATTTTCCGAAACATAATTGCAGTGGGTACACAGGTTAGCACTCCACAGATCTATTGCCTGCTCTCAAACATCTGAAGCAACGGGGCATATATTGCAATAATAACGTTTTTATGATTACATTGTCACTTTGTATAGTGACACTGAAAATGTTATTAGGGCGCACTATAAGCTGTACAATAATAATAACAACAAATATAGTCACTACTTAACCGGGGACGTGGTCATAATATAGCAATACAGCCGTTTCGTTGGCAGTGTCAGGGTATAGCCATGGGTTAAGATGGGTGAAACACCTAATCAATCTGTTTCACAGAGAACACTTACGAATTATCTCTGTGACATATGACTGTCCACAACACGTGCATTGACTTCACATGGCGTCAGTCATTGGCTCAACACCTAACTGCTTCGGGCAAATGATGCATTTTACTCATTTTAATACCCATTTACACTAAATAAGAAATATTTTTTAACTACAATATACTTCAAACGTCTTTATTTATTTTTCTTATACTTCAAAAAATGTTTGAGAATTTAATTTGTCGGAGTAAAAAAGTTAATATGCCGAACTCATTAAGTCTCGTCGATGTCCACTTGGCATGCCTCGACAGATTCTGGAACCTACATCAAGACTCGGCTGTATGACGAATTCCGCCATATTGGAACTACTTTAAAGGTCCCGGATGAAACATTGTTGCGCCCATAGCGAGTGGTCGATGTCATGCTTATCAGTGATTGTAGCGGCCAAGCGAATATTCACTGCGGGATCAGTTTGACACCTAATACCTCCAATCAGGGCTAGGCGGAGTCAACTAATTAAACTTTTTTTTTACTAGTTAAACTAAAGTTAAAGTTTGAACAAGGAAACCTGTAGCTCTTTTTGAGTTCGGTACCTGTTGAAAAACGAGTAATCATCAGTTCAAATTGGTAGAATATTTTTAGAAGCGTTGCTAGAAACCGATGGCAATGAAGAGACGGTTCATGACGTGGATGGTATTGCTGATTACGAACGGATAGCAGGTCCTAAGATTAATTCTGATAATCTTTCAAGACATTCACCTAATTAACATATGCATCAAGTTTAAACATTCTACCTCAATTAAAAGCAGAGTTGTTATGTTCCAAAGTCTTGACCAATCAAATTGCTTAATGCTCCTTGGCCTAAAGCCGAAAATTTTCACTATCGAAGTTAGTCAAGGTAATGATATAATGAATCTGTATTCTGAGTTTCATCACTCTCGCTTCATTATAACCAAAGTTATTGTGGCCCAAAGCATCAACCGATCAGATTGCTTATCTCCGTTTACTGTAAGCAGAAAATGTTCATCATCAAACTCCCAAACTGATCCCGCAGTGAATATTCGCTTGGCCGCTACAATCACGGATAAGCATGACATCGACGAGGCTTAATGAGTACGTCATATTAACTTTTTTTACTCCGACAAATTAAATTCTCAAACATTTTTTTGAGGTAAAAGAAAAATAAATAAAGACGTTTGAAGTATTTGTAGTTAAAAAATATTTCCTATTTAGTGTAAATGGGTATTAAAATGAGTAAAATGCATCATTTTGCCCGAAGCAGTTAGGTGTTAAGTAAACATTGCACGAGCCGTTCAGCCAATGACTGACGCCGTGTGCAGTCAACGCACGTGTTACAGAGTTAATTCGTAAGTAATTCTCTGTGAAACAGATTGTCAAACTCCGTCAAAGCATTCACCTAAGTAACGCCTACACCAAGTTTGAACATTTTAGCTCAGTTAGAAGGAACGTTATTGTGTATCGGCCCATGAAATTGCTTATCGCTCTGCTTACCATGAGCAAAACATGTTCATTATCGAACTTAGTCGAGGTATTGATGTAATGAAACTATACACGAAATTTCATCACCCTCGCTTAATTAGAACTAAAGTTATCGTGTCCCAAAACATCAACCAATCAAATTGCTTATCTCTGCTTACCCTGAGCATAAAATGCTCATCTTTGAACTCCATCAAGGCATTGACCTAATAAACACATACACTAAGAATTAGACTTCAACGTACCTATAGTACTTTATGAGAAAGGGGAAAAGTTCAAAATTGGGTTAAATTTTGGGCGCATAACCAATCTCACTCAGCATTATGGGCGCCAAAGATTTCGCCGGGGGGGGGGGGGTGTCTACCAATCTCGACATCATGGGATTCCACGACCCTCCGGAGGAAGGCACCCCACCAATCATGCTGGGTTATTAGTACGACTTTATAATAATTTATGAGAAAAACGAAAAGTTTAAAATTGGGTTAAAGTGCGACTTGTTTGAATTGTAGGCGCATAACCAATCTCACTCGGGATTATGGGCGCCCAAAATGTCGTTGGGGGCGGTCCACCAATTTCAGCATCACAGGGGCGCCTCGTATATAACGAAATGATTGGCAAGGCGCCCATAAAACCAAGTGACATTGATTGGGAACCCCGTCAATTTCATCGTGGGCGCCGAACCAATGTCACTCGGCTTTATGCTGATATGGCCATGGCTATATGTCTTAATGTGGCCCCCATATTGATAAGCCCTCCCCCCCCCTTCTCCCCGTCCCCCATGCCCGCTAGTAGGCCTACGGGCCTGACTAAGGCTACAAACATTGAATATCGTTTAATTTGTAGACATATTTGCTAGGTGTTTTTGTTCAATTGTGGTTTTGTCTTTTTAACCCTGTTGAACTAGTTTACTCGTTAATTTTTTAAAAACTAGTTGACTCGGCCAAGCCCTGCTTTCGACAAAGAGATACGTCTTAGGCCTAAATAGCCTACCAGAACAAAAAACCCCAACAAAAACCAAAAAACAAACAATAAATAAATGAAGAATATGAAAAAAAAAAACCCCACATAATTGAGCGATCCAGCGGTTATAGCAGTCAGTTGGATCCATCAACTGGCATACTAACAATATGTCCATTTAATTTATAAATCGATCAATTTACAAACCGTGATCAATGTCAATTGACAGATCATGCCACTGGAGCCATAATAGTAATAGTATTAATAGCAGGCTAGACTTGTCACTTCAATTCTAACGTGTGTTTAATTTTATACAGCCTATGATATCTGCTTTATTAGTATACAGGCCTACAATGTTACACCGCAATATTATATAATAGGCTACTTATATGGTTGGCAATAGCCTTCTTCAATAACAGTGTTTCTACTTTTACTTTCCCTTTACGTTACCGGAAGCAGTGCCGGAAATTAATTATATTGACATGCGCATGTGTTTATTTTGACTTGGCTCCCGCCACAGAATGGTGAAAATTGACGAATTTTACATAATATTACAAAATACGGCCTCAAGGTAACGATAATATATAGTTGCAGTGGTTTCAGGCGTTTGTATCTATGTACTGGGCAAGAAGAAATCGAAATATGGTTTGTTAATTCCCCATAAATAGACGACAAAGTTGGTCGTCGTCTGAATGTCTGCGACTGAAATCTTCATTTTGATATTATTACTTGGAGTACGGTAGGCCTACATTCTAAATGCTTCTCTTTTCGTCTTGCCTACTTTTATCTGTGATATCATTTATAATTTTTGTGATTCGCATAGGATTTTAATGGACATTGTCAAGAAATTACTATGAATCATGATAAAAAAAATTGCCAAATATTGAAATAATATTATTATTACGTACGGTAATATTATTAATATTAATAATAACGAACTTGCAGATCACGTACTATTACATGACATTACTCCCAGTCAAGTTTCGTCACTGTTTTATTGTCAAGTTCAATAGGCCTAGTTGCTGATAGTCGATTACACAACATAAAAGACAACTAGCAGTGTTAATCTTTTATCAATTAAAAGAAACAATTAAAGACAGCCGGCAATGTTGGGCTGTTTGTTTATGTTTTCAATCTTATTGCGATAAATAAAAGACAACTAACAATGTTTATTTCTTTATTGTTGATATACTGTCGTCAGCCTCACTTAAAATGAAATAAACGTTGTTTATTTATTCATCAAATCTGTAAACCAAGTCCGAAAAATTGTCAGCTGAGTTCGAACCGTCTTCAAACTGAGTCTGAAAGTTCGTTTGTGTTGAGTCCAAAAGGTCGTGGGACAGAAATTTCATGCTTTCGATCACAATAATACTGGAAAGAAGAACAATATTTTATATCATTTTGTAATATTGCTGAACTTTAATCCATTATTATGACATTACAATTATGAATTGCTACTCCATATTCCTCTCCAATCAATATGGTATCTTACTGTGAATATATGGGCTCCTGATGTCCGATATTTACATGTATGACACAGTATGAATCAGTGACAGTTTGAAAACCTGATCTCTCAACCCTGCATGGTTTGAAATAAGTGATGGTACTATATAGAATCAGTTGGCAAAGTATGATGTGTAGGTCAGGCATTGAATTAACTGATATGGTTTCGATTCCCCGGTTCTACAGGGGTTGGATGATAAGCACTTGGACACTGTATCATAAAGCCTACTGGCATGGTTTCGAATCCCTGGTTGTACATGACAAGGCACAAGGAGTAGGGTCACCTGTCCATCCTTCTGGTTTTTATCTGGGTCCTCTGATTTCTTTTCAATGATAAAAACCCCTATGCGTAAGCGAATTATTTAAATAAAGTTAAAACATATGTTAGTTCCGAAATGACCTAGTTTGTGTTGAGTGAACATAATAAAACCCTATTTCTCTCTCCCTCTCCCCGGTTTTACGTGACAAGGAGTAGGGTCGTCTGTCCCAACCTAGTGGGTTTTCTCTGGGTTCTTCGGTTTCCTCCCATTGTGCAAGGAATGATTTGTCTGAGAAATGGAACAAATTAGTTTAAACTAAAAGGGGGGTTGGGATGGCCTAGTGGTCTAGAGTGCCGCGCTTCGACCTCTAGCTGGCCGGTCACCTCTGGCTTGCGGCAGTGGTTTCGATCCCTGGTGTGAGCGTATGTGGCATGGAGATAGGGGCGCCTTCTCAACCTCGTGGGTTTCCTCCGGGCACTCTGGTTTCCTAAAGACCCCTCCGCACAAGCGAATTATTGAAATAAAATTGAAACCACATGTTAGTCCAAAAATGACCTAGTTGTGTCGAGTGGACGTTAAACCCCATCTCTCTCTCTCTCTCTCTCTTAAACTAAAATTTATCAACAAATGCATAAAACTGATAATCAGGTTGTAGTGATACAATAATACCTGTCTACAATAAGGCACAGAAACCTAGTTAAGTCAGGAACATGTAATTAAATCACACCTTACTTGTTAATTAATAGCTCTACTAATCTAATTAACGATCAGACAACATGATTAAAATAACTGTTTGGAAAAACAGTGGCTTATTTTTTTTGGTGAGTAGAACAAAATTTCATCGCATGTATAATGACCATCTTCATTAGATTGATTGGTACAAAAAAGTAGGACTTTAAACCCTCTTTTTTACAATTTCATTTCCCCAGTGACCAAAAATTGGAGAACGCTAGATTGAATACGGTCCTACGCATTTTAGCACATTATGACGTCATATAGATTGTGGGTTAAGGTAAAGGCTAGGACCTGTAGATTTCGTCAAAAGTCTCGAGATGTAAATAGGGCTAACCCTAATCCTGGGCCAAGCCTAACCCTTACCCTATTCCACAATCCACATATGATGTCATAATATGTGTAGGATCGTCTCTCCGATCTAGCATTCTCCCCAAAAATAGCATCAAAGCTAATTTTTGCAAAGAGAAATAATTTGAATGTATCTTTATTTTTTCACAGATGACTTAATAAACCATTTATCATTGCTTTGTTTAAATGCATATGTGTGCAGTAACACATTGAACAACAAACAAGACAGTCACATATTAGTAGCTTTTTATTTGCTATTATTATCTGAATATTGAAGTGTTCCACCAAGTAGCTAGTGAGTGACAGGTGAGTTGAAGGGTTGAAATTTTATCAACATTAATTATAATGATATTGATTTTTAGCTACTTTTAAGCATAAAAAATATCAAACTGACACTGGGAGGGATATTAGTCCTTGTTTGTATGTAGCTTAAGACAAGGACTTTATAAATGGCCACACTAGGTGTCTTTTCTCTTGAACCCACTGTAATCCCCAAAGTCTATTATGATGGGTGTTTCCTAATACCTCCATTGTTATAGTACATTAAGGCCATACACAATCAACAGAACTTTTAATCAGATCAGATTGATCATTTCCATCTTAACTTCTGGACTACTGGTTTCTAAATAAGGCTGTATGCTTATTTATAAATTTAATAGTATAAAAAGTTATCTTGAGTTGTGCCTACAATTTTCTGGAGCATGAAATATATCTTCTTTAATTCAGCTGTAGATCTATCAACAATGACAAATCAAGCTCCCACATCAGCTGATGCTTGTCTTAGTATAGTTCATAGTCTTATGTGTCACAGACAAGGTGGGGAGAGTGAAAGTTTTGGTAAAAGAGCGATAGAGAGTCTTGTGAAGAAATTAAAAGAAAAAAGAGATGAATTAGACAGTCTTATTACTGCTATCACCACTAATGGTGCTTTACCATCTAAGTGTGTTACCATACAAAGAACTTTAGATGGTAGATTGCAGGTAATTTTTTTGATATCTCATTATTGATAGGTACTTATTATTCCGAAATTATAATTGTGCATTATTTTACTATTTTTTATCTCATGCTTAGTGCGACTATATAATGAGATTGACTAACTTTTATCTAAAAAACGAAAACCCTGATGGGGACCAACCTCCACTCCACCAAATAACTTACATATGCTACCAATGTCTTGTTGATCCGTAAATGTTAAAATGAAAGGACCTGGTACTCATAGTACAAAGATATTCCTCGACTAATATTAAATAATGGAGTTATTTCCCTTATCTATATGATATGACTCTGTCTTTATTCAGGTTGCTGGAAGAAAAGGTTTTCCTCATGTTATATATGCCAGAATATGGAGATGGCCAGATTTACATAAAAATGAGTTGAAGCATGTGAAATTTTGCCAGTATGCTTTTGATTTGAAACAAGACAGTGTTTGTGTTAACCCATATCATTATGAAAGAGTTGTGTCCCCTGGTATAGGTAAGCTAACACAGATTTGGCAGTGAGATAATTTCTTTTATTTATATTTATATGTAGTTATTGTTATTACTCTTTGAAATTGATGTAGAGATACAATAGTTTTAAAATTCTCACTTTGCAGTATCTTACTCATTTGCAGACACACATGTACTAAATGTATAATAAATCATTGCATTATTGCAAGAAAACAAACTAGTGGATCTTGCACATACTTATTGAATCTACTAGTTAATACACATGTCTTTGTAAGCAAACAAAATGAGTGGATCTATCTGTTCAATACATAGGAGTTACTGTTATTGCAAACCAAAAAATAGTGGTTTTCAAAATTTAATACATATGTCCATAGGATTGGGGAACTCACAAACTAATAATGTAAAGTTTTGGTTTGCAACAAAATTATGATTTAAAAGTATTAAACCTCCTTAATTTAGGTCATAAATAAAGTGTTGAAAACCATTGATCTACCATGTTATGTACATATATTTTATCACCCTTGATCAGGCTGATCTTAAAGCTAAATTTGTTTAAAAAAAAAGGCCTATTGTATTATAAATTCATCTTTTATTGTACAATAAATGATATCATGTGACTACTAATCATGTTTTTTTCTGTATTTTAAATAAATTTTATATATCTTCAAATATTTACTGTTATTGCAGATTTGTCTGGATTGACTTTACAGCATGCAGGTTAGTGAATGTGGTAGAACTTTATACAACTAGCTGATAGTCATTAATAATCTCTCAATTACAGTACAGATACAGTATCTTAATGTAACATTGTGATGCTAATAATATGTATATAGCATTTATCAATGTCCGTTTTCATTCTTATTAAGAATTTTTGAGAGGTTATTAGTGTGTTATCAATTTATAATTGTCTGTTCTAGTATTGTCTTTTTTTATTCAAATTTTAGACATAAGTTCTGGAATGAAAATTTTTACATTGTAAAAGATACGTGGCTAACTGTTGTCCGTTTTAAAACGATAAAAAGCTTTAAAAGTTGTATAGTGATTAACTTGTAATGCTTTCATCATTATACCTACATATTGTCAGTAATCACAATGACTTGATGTAACTTTTATTTTAATACCCCATAGATCTTTTATTTTTATAGCTGTAGAGTTTTGCACAATGGGTTGCATCTTATAACAAAAAATTTAAGAAATTGAATCCTAATTCAAATGATTTTATTTTAATTTAAAGGTGAAAAATTTTAACTGAAATATTAAAGTGATTTTTCATCATTAAGTAGCTGTTTTATTAGTTGAAGTATTGAAATCATGTTAAACACACCCGCAAAGTTCAGTGGTTACAGTAAAAAAAAAAATAATTTGAAAACATAAACACATGGTGTGAAACTCTGGCTAGTGTTTTGTGGGGATATTTTAAACTTTTAACATCAACTGTACCGATATTAGACAAACATTGGATTACTTACCTACAAGTTCTTGTATGGGTAGCTAAATTTAAAAAAAATGGTACACTGTGTTGGCTCACCACACTGAAACATCCTGCAAGATAACATTTAGATGGCCATTTAGTCATATTGGGCTATGTTGTTAGTCTTTCTGGCAAGAAAAATTAATTTCTTAATACTTGTCCCATTGATGTGTCAGTTTTTCATTGAATGTGTTTAATATATGAGCCCATTTATAATATTAGTCGTAGGTATTGGTAAAGATGATAGGTACTATCTATGTATTTGATTCTAACAGGTCCACCTGGCAGGTTAATTAAAGATGAGTATGGGGGTGAGATACAGATGGAGAGAATGGGGGGTGCTAGTGGTGAAACCAGTCAAACTATACAACACCCCCCTCAGGAAGGGTTCAATAGAATGTTGACAGGTAAACTCGAAAAATATAAATGTACTGAACAATTATTATCACAACTTCATCAAACTTTTATATATTTTATAGACTGCTTACATGTATAAGGATAATGTACAGTTTCATTTCAACAACTTCTTTAAATGAAGAGAAACTACAAATTGAAAATAAACTATAAATTAAAAGACTGTCAATTGAAAATCATTAAAATAGAATGAAATGTTTATTAAAGGGGCAACACACCTGAAGTTTCGTTAATTATTTTATTGGAAACTAAAATGTTAATTATTTATTGAGGCTTTTGAATAGTAAATATGCCATGTTGACAGGAAGCTTAAAAAATCCAAGTATTGAACACTGAACATTAGGTACCAGTCATCTATTAGCAATTTAAAATGCTTGTATAGTTGTATGACAGCAATAAATTTACTGATTTGACTTAAACTTTGTTAAATGTTGTGCTAAAGTATATAATTAATCAAGATTTATATGCTTTGTCAAATTGTGAATATCACCACAAAGCCAAAGGATTGTTAATGGGGTAAAAACAACCCTGAATATAGAAAATATAGGCTTTTAAATAGAATTATTGAATTGACGCGTTTGTATATTTTTTTGCATATGACCACGTCTTTTGGTTAGAACTATTTGCTGTAGTGTATTTGAGTACTCTTTTTTTTAACTTTTATTCCTGCAGGTTGCCCCTTTAAGCAAACAAAAATGTTACCTAATATACAGTTGATACCTATTAACTGTAAAGCCAATTGATCAGTGGTTATATTTTACCCTGTAATTAGATTAATACCACATTCATTCAGTATGGAATATACTGTAAATATTACTTATCACTGCTTATATATTTAGTTCCGTCACTCAGCACTGCTGTTTATTCAAGTTTAAACAAGCTTTAGATATATTTGTAGGCTGCATATATATTTTATATGTTGTCTTACTCTTATGTGATCGCTGAAATTAAATGGTGTTATTTATGAATTAGGTTAATATTTCTTTTTTTCTTCATTTTGATAAATGATTCAAGCATGGTGATTTTTTATCCACCATTTTTGGTATAATTTGCCCTTTGTTGGTTAAATCAATATTGTCTGCATGCTTTATTGAATATTCAGAAACGTTTCATTTATGATTTGATATTATGGGGAAATGTTAATTATTTTAAGAAGGTAATATCTCTTTCTTTTTGTTTGATCTTAATTGATTGGTCCAATCTCCAGGTCCTGTATCACCGACTACACAGGCTACAGTACAGCATCCACAACAGCCACAACAACCATGTATCCCAGCACCTGCTTCCAGTATGGCCAGCTCTGCCTCTGGCCACTCCCACTCAACGGTCCACACCCCTGGAACTATGACGCACCCTCTCTCCCCACAACCGTTGTCCCCTGCTAGCCAGTCAGGCCTTGAAATAAGCCGGTCCAGTGAGTTGCAAAATCACCTTGTAGTTTCTTTGTTATGCTTTAGAAAAGATCACTAACCCTATATATCATATCCTGTTATAAACTTATATCATATACATATAATATATATCTTTATCTATTTCATTCTATTTCGAGCATCATATCTAATTTGAGAATTCATTTATAAATAAGAAATGTAATAATACTTGAACCTGTGCAGTAACTTACTGCTCTTGTATTTCATTCATTTTCAAAAATTTAAAGCAAAATCATGATGTATTATTCTTCTAAACATGATCCACAATTATTCACAATTGGTTGTATGGATATTAGATTTAAATTTTTGATGCCAACAGTGATTTATTTATATTAATGATAATAATAAATAACATTTATTGTAATATAACTAGTAAATGAATTCTACAATTTATGCATATATATTCATTACTTATCTACATACATATATAACCAAATCATTGTTTGATTCATAAAATCTTTTCTATCTTCCGACCCGCTGAATTTACAAAATAAACACATGTAGCTGTATAATATATTCCTTTAAGATTTCAAGTTCTACTAACCTAACAATTAAGAAGGCTAGCTAAGGTTTTATTGGGAAGGGTTTATTTTATTATGCTAAATATCTGAATGTGCTTTTCATGTTGTCATTCAATATTTTGTTTGGTATAGCCTAATGTGCTTTGTAATGTTTGATAATTAGTTAGGGTTGCTTTTTATATGAATAATAATATTTTTTACTGTAATTCAAAAAGGCCTCAAGATTATATGATTTCAGCACAATTAAATGAACAAGGAAAATATAATTTTTGATTTTATAGACTATCTTCAAATGTAAGCTTACAGGCTATGGAACAAAATTTGTAAACACTGCCTCTTATAACAAAACCTGTTAATGTTAATCGGTGATGGTGTAGACTCCCTGTACTAACCATTATAGCATGAATGATGTGAAAGCATCCTTTGGATAATACTGTTTAGGTTCCATGCATCAAATAACTTTCTTTCTCTTAAAACATTCTTTATATTTTTGTAAATTGTACTAGAGATGGGAAATATTTTCTTCACACTATTTAATACTGGTATGAAAAATAAACTGTTAGTAAAAAAATTCCCCAAACTGGGAAGTTTGTTTATCGAAATGTCAAGATAATCTGGTAAAATTGGAATTATTAAACCAAAGTTACATCAGTATTCAGGTAACAATACCATTATTTTGATTGATTGGTAGACCATATTTAAATAGATTCGATAGTCTTCACAAACTAGGCTTAAGATGTGACAGTTAACCAATCTACATAATCTTTTTAAATCCATAAGAACAGAAGGCAGAAACTGGTAATATTGTGGATCCAGCCCCTTTAATATCTCCCATCTCTACTTTGTACAATTTAGATCTTTCTCTCATGATTATAAAACAAATTATAGCTAAATGTAAAATATTGGTTTGATTTTTAAATTCTTTGTTTCTCTTTTTACCAAAGTATATTCTTTCATTTATTACTATTCTTTTCTCTACCTCGTCTATTCTTCGCTGACAAATGCTTTTGTTATGTTGAACGTATTTTCAGGTACTAATACCTTATCACATGGACATACTCACACACTCCCTCATGGACACAATTTGCCTCCACCTCCACAGTCGCAGATAGAAAACTTTGGCAACCAAATACCTCAGCCCTCCTCCTCAACATTAAGTCACTTTCCTAGTAGTAAGTTTAGCAACACACTTACACATCCAGACTATTTTCTTTAGGCATAAAAACAGCATTCTGTAATTCTTAGATCCAAAAGAAAATAGATGTAGTGCTATCCAGTTTCTGATGCAGAATTACAAGTGTTCTGTGATTTCTTATTCTTCTCAAAGCTTTGTTTTTACATGGATTTTGATTCTT
Source organism: Patella ulyssiponensis (assembly GCA_963678685.1). Taxonomy (NCBI): domain Eukaryota; kingdom Metazoa; phylum Mollusca; class Gastropoda; family Patellidae; genus Patella; species Patella ulyssiponensis. Next base: position 46,444,872 of record OY783229.1, on the reverse strand, counting down.
TGAAATTTCATGTTTTTGTATTGTTTACTGAGAAATATTTGATATTTCGACAACATCATCAAAAGAAAAAGATGGATGTGTTTTTGTAAAGCTTCTTATTATATTTATCAAATTAGCATGAGCTTTAAATGCTGCAATATTATGTGTATATGTGTCAAAAGGAATGCGAATCCCAGATTCATTTGCTTCTGAATATGAATTTTATGATTGATTATATAGCAATGATTTTAAGTCTTGTGAATGGAGCCTCTTTGGTTGACAATTCTTTCACTTGATATATTTATTCTTGGCTTGTATTTTCCTCTTTTACAAACTGAAATACAATTTCTTTGTCATTCCGAAGAATTTTCCAGGCATATAAACATGACTTACGAAAAGATAAAATTCACTTGATTATTTAGGTTCTGGTACAACATGGGTGGGAAACAACACCGCTACATATACAGCCAATATGTCTCATCAGGCCCAGTTTTGTAAGTATAAAAAGAAAATGTTAGCTATATGACATCAAGATGTTCAAAAATAAGTAGGCATACCCGGTCTCTTGCCGGAAACTAAGTCACGTTTTATAGCTATTTAGAGAAACAGTTTGAACAATTGAAAATGATTTAAGTCTGGCTGTTGTGTTGTGGCAAAAGATTAATTAAAATTTATAGAGTACTGACATTGAATTGCCACTTAAGTCTAAAATATCATTCATCTGTTGCCTGGTAACCTATCATTCTTCTTTTTAATCAACAAAATTATGTAGTCAGGTTAAAGCGTACAACTACTTATAGATTTTAGTAAGAATAAAATGACAATGTAATAATTTAACATTGATTATTGGTGTGTGGATGTATAGAATGGAATAAGCAGATAAAATGATCCTCTTAAGTTCTCAGACTTGTCAGTCAATTATACTGTAAAATTGTGAGAATTATAATAATATGTAAACATGAGAAAACATAGTTTGTAATAGTCTCATATTATTATTACTACAGGGAACAACAATCAAATGCAGACAGATATTCAGCAAGTACAACCTCTCACTAATCAATTACGTAAGTAGACTTTTCTATTGATTATTATTGACTAGTCATTGAAGCAAGAATACTCTTCATCAAGAAATTAATCATAAAATGGTATGAGCATTTTCACACACAGGGTGGTGTTCGACGTGTGATAGCTCCAGATTTAAGAAGGAGACTGTCAATATTTCAACCGGGATATTTCCATATTTAAAAACAAAAATTTTCATCCAGAATAGGTCATATTAACTCGGGAATTTGTAAAATGAAAGAACATGTCTAATAACTACCTGCAGAATTTGATGAGTTACTAGAATGTCTTTCAACCGTACATATTAGTTAATGAGTTCATCTGTGTATTGCTTGCACCACATGTTGTCAGATCAAAACTTGTTTTGACGTTTAGATTTATTATGATATATAATTATAAATACTTGTACTTTACATTCAAATTATACGATTGTTAACTGCTTCACTTTTAATCGTACATTGAATTTCCCCCAAAATAAAATAATTTTGTCAGCTTCCAACAAAGTACCATAATGAGTCACATTCTTTAAGTGTGGCCTCTAGTTCAAAAGCCCTTCAGCAGTGAAAAGCAAATGGAATGCTAAAAATCGTGAAGGTCTGAGATAATCACATGTCTGGTGATACTGACACCAAAAACTGAAAGAAGAACATTGCACAGATTTTCAGTCACTTGGCACAATCTTCCAATCACTGGATGATAAAATAATGACTTGGCCATCAAATATCTAAAAAGAACCCACCAAAACCTGGATGACTTTTATCAGTGTATTCATCTTCCATTTGTTTTTTAGCTCCAGAGTTTTGGTGTACAATAACATATTTTGAGTTAGATCAACAAGTAGGAGAGACGTTTAAAGTACCGTATAGTTGTTCTACAGTTACTGTTGATGGCTACACAGATCCATCAAGTATTGATCGCTTCTGTCTTGGTCAATTATCAAATGTACATCGTACTGAAGCTAGTGAAAGAGCAAGGTAAATTTAAACTCGGGAGAAAAAAAAGGTGAAAACTGAGAAGATCAAGTCATGTTATTCAAAATTTCTATACTTTCAGGAAGTAATGTAATTATTATATAGTGGGACTATTGTTTGTCACTATAAAGAAAGCAACTTCTGATAGAATGATATACTGAACCCCTTGTGTATAATACAGATATAAGTCTGTAGATCCCACTATCACACAGTGTTGTACTTTGGTTGTACCTGTTTTCGGTAGAAATTTAGAAAATAACAAACATTAATATTTGATTTACGGTAGATCAACGAAAGGATATTTCTTGTTGTCACAATTGATCAACCAATATTTTGAAAATGTGTCCCATCCATATTTGATATATGGTTCAGCTGGACTTTTAATTCTACATTTTGTGCCACTTGTTTTCCATTGCCAAAAATTTCTTTGTATTAACAAATGTATGTTGTGATCCACAAGAAATATTGTATGTTAGTGTGTTTTCCAGCTGGCTGTGATTTGACATATAATGAAATGTACTTGATGTTTTTACAGATTACATATAGGTAAAGGGGTACAGTTAGATTATCGGGGTGAAGGTGATGTATGGATACGTTGTGTTAGTGATCATAGTGTATTTGTACAGAGTTATTATCTAGATAGAGAGGCTGGTAGAGCTCCTGGTGACGCAGTACATAAAATATATCCTAGTGCTTATATCAAGGTAAATATTACACCATATCTCATCGTTTACATGGATTTCGACTAAAATCTTGACATAAAACGTGTCATTTAATACCCACATTAATACAAGTGCCTACCTTTGTTATGTATTGCATAATATTTTTTTCCTTCCTCTCCTTGTGTTTGGTTTAGTTAAGATCGATCTTTTGTCATCACCGTTATTTGATTCTTGATAACTTTCTGCTCCATTTGTAGATGTTCACTCTTAATGGGTGAAAAAATCAATTGTCAGTTGACATACACAGCTTTTCTAAGTTTTAAGTGTTTTTTTATACGCCCACATTGAAATGTTGTCATATATTATCGTCACCCTGTCCGTCCGGCGTCCACAATTTTTTTGTGGATGCTTTAGAGGTTAATTTTGATATCCTATTGTCTTGCAATTGATACACAATGTTTAAGGTCAGGAGAAGTTATATGTGTTATAAATGCTCTCATTACTGACAAAAGAAAAAATATGTGATAAGGCCATACAAAATAAATGTCTTGTTTCTCGGGCAATTGGCACCTGAAAACGTAGGGGGGGGGCAGCATCTTATTACTTGACCTTTGGCCCCCTAGACCAGATCACAACGACTGCATGTGCATTGTTTCAAGAATCAAAGCAATGACCATGGCATGGGTATCACGTCAGTAACCGTGGTGGACTTTTCACGCCAGTAACCATGGTGGACTTTTCAACCTCAAGAACTCTCCACGGTGAAACGAAAAGACCTCCTTTCTCGACTTGGACGGAAATCAATAGGCCTAAACACGTGGCGATCAAAAAGTGGTTCGTTTTACCAAAAATTACGTGTACACATTGTTGAGTTAAAAGTCATCGCTGTTGTTGACTTGAGTGAGAGGGTGACTACGATTTCCGTTTAGCATGCGCATACGACTGTGTCGTTTCGTGCAAGGACGACTTTATACTAATGCTTTCGTTACATTCCTGTGTTAACGCATTGACAACTTCTCCAAAAAAACATTTTTTCACTCAATTACATTTAACTGAATTTATATATTGAGTCATGAAAAAGTCAAGCTAGTATCTAGCTAACACCTTGGTATATAAGTATTATGCAAATGCATTCAACTATTGTTGTGAACTGGTTCATTGTGTACAAATTAACTTTTATTTCATCAGGGGAGGTAATTTTATGTCACATGATCGAAAATGGAGGTTCTTTCAATGTGTATCGATAATAAAGACCCGTAAATAAATATTTTCATCTAAATCAATTTAATACACTGCAATGGATATAGCCTATTTGTATGACGCCTGTAGGCACATGCGCCATATATTTTTTTGGACTTACGTATCGATGACTTGGCGGGCGTTATTTTTTAATTTTTTTTTCATCAAGCTAAATAAAAAGATTGCATGCGCAATCATTTCTTGGTGCGGGCGGTGCCCGAGAAACAACTTATTTTATTTGTGTTGCCTAAGACTTGTTGACTGCCCAGACAACTTAGCTGCTTTGTTTGTATGTTTCGTTGCCTGGCAACTTATCTTTCTTGGTTCGATGCATCAATGTATAGTAAGCAGGCTGCTAAGTACATCATCCGGTGGTAAATTAAAACAACACTGCAGATTATAATTTGAATATATTTTTGCTTTTACAGGTATTTGATATTCGTCAGTGTCATCGTCAAATGCAGCAACAAGCAGCAACAGCACAGGCGGCTGCAGCAGCACAAGCGGCGGCTGTTGCTGGCAATATACCAGGTCCTGCATCTGTAGGAGGTATAGCACCTGCTGTGGGTAGGTAGTGACCACGCCCCTTTCTAATCCCAAGGGTAGAGGTCCTCAGCTCACAGAAGGTTCATTTTTTTTTTCTTAAATTTTTATTTGCCTTTAATTCCCCTTTTAAGTTTTTAATATGGTAATTTGATATAGGTATGCATTTTCTTGACCTCATTCTTTATTCTTTAATACACCTTGGTTTTTGCTTATTAATTATGCACAATTTTCCACAAAGTCCAAAATATTTGCAATTTATACGTCCACATTGATATGTTGCATATTGCTGTCTGTTTATCTTCAGGTCTTTGTCAAATTCTCCTTTTGTTTGAATAAGTGAAATCAAAAATCCTGTTGAATTTCTGTTTATAACTTTGAAAGTTATTGCCTATGTTAACTTTGTAGACCCTTGTGAACATTAGCTACAAAAGTTACGTACAGGTGAGGTACATTATCCAGATAAATGTAAGGAAGAAGTCAGTCGAATTTCCACCAATTTCACCTGTTTTGCAGAAGCGTATTGAATTCTAAAAATTATGGCCTTTGCCTTAGCGCCTCTTGATAACCTGATTGCTTTGATGATACTAAAATTTGTTTTGAGTGTATCGTGATGAAAAACGAACACAATATTTTTTGATGATAACTTCTAGAATTATTGCTTTTGATTATGTCATAATCAGTTTTAATATACAAATAACGAACAAACTTTATAGACTGCTTGGGTGACTGCTGTAGCCATGCTTCATTGCCAGGCAATTTATCTTTTTAAAATAAGAGGGCTGTTTACAGAGATGTGTTGTTTTGAATTTTGTTTTTTCATTAACCCAACAATTAATAAACTTTGTCAGTTAAACTGTTATTTGAATTTATTTGAAATATTCATTAACTTCTTTATCTCACTGGAAGGAATATTATAAGAGGTTGGCTATTAAATTGTCCAACTCCAGTATAATATGACCCAGGCATGCACAATTCTTATTCTTGAGTAAATAAATAGTAATACTTTGACAATTGCTTAAAATTATCAGTCATGTATGAAGTCAAGTGAGTAGTGCTGGCAGAAAGATATCGATCTTGGATATAATTGTCGGTAAAGCATTTTGAAGATCGGTTTTAAATATTGAAAATAGCGCAATTATAGGTAGTCACTTGTAAGAAGAATTTCATAATAGATAATCCTTATCAAAGTATTCTTTGTAACGCATGTTTGAGCTAGCTGAATAATTGTAAACAGAAAAATCATTCAACACACGCGTTTTGTTTTTTATGCGAAATGCCACCGCTAATAACTGTCGGCCAATCATGGTGAGAGCAAATAGTTTCAAATAACATTCAGAGTTGCGCCCTTTCTTTTATTCGTTGGCTCTGTTTCTAAATCGAAATCGCCCAGTCAAATACTGAATTAAGCCACTATACGAGGAGGCATTTTGTGCACATGAGAAATCAAAATAAATAATGAGAAATAAACTGTTTCTGTGAACTGAATGCAGAATCTGTTTCATGTGATCAAAAAGAAATAAATACATTTTACTTATTATTGATTTTGCTTTTGCTTGTCATAAGTGACAAAGATATGTCTCATCGGTCACTGTTCTGTCTCTGAATACTTGGTTTGGGGATGGAATGCTATTATTTTATTGTCAAATCAATGAAATAAATTTTACATGCATACATAATGATATTACAGCATAAGCTCGCATATAATTTGTTATTCATATACAGGTTAGCATGTGTGCGCTGTATCATAAAGCCTGTCATTGAGTCAACTGGCATGGTTTCGAATTCCCAGTTGTACGTGACAAGGAGTAGGGGCTAAAGACCCCTACGCGCAAGCGAATTATTGAAATGAAATTATACAAAATGTTAGTCCCGAAATGACCTAGTTTCAACAGATTGTGTCGAGTGGATGTTAAACCCCAGTTCTCTCACTCTACTCATTTACAAATTATTGTAAGTAAACATAATTTGGTGATGTTATAGATTAGTGATCGGCAGATGGTTGTTGATTATCAATACTTGATTACTTGAAACCAGTATCGTTTGTCAGGTATACAAATGAAACATTAAGCATGGAATAAAATGTATAAAAGAGAAATATGTTTCTTTATTTCAAATTCACTTATTGATTTTGCTCGCTGGGTTCAAATATTTGAATCAATGGTTGATCTAAAGGAAACACGACGGACAACTCTGCCACCCAACACCCCTGAATGCAGCTGTAATTTAATAGAGAATAGATTATTCCCATCTGATGTATTTATTACAAGTTACAACCTATAATTAACCAGAATAATTTCCAGAACATTTTCCTTTATATATGTTTTAGTTTTGAAGATGTACAACAAAATGTCTTTATTCTTGACTCAGCTATATAAAATATAATTTGTCCTGACCTGTTTCGTGTTGTCATAAATTCTCACTTGTTGTTTTTTTCAATTATCAAGGGTTGTCGGCTGCTGCTGGTATTGGTGTGGATGATTTGAGAAGGTTGTGTATATTACGACTGAGTTTTGTCAAGGGCTGGGGACCCGATTATCCTCGTAAAAGTATCAAAGAAACACCCTGCTGGATTGAGGTACAGTTACATCGCCCGCTGCAGCTATTAGATGAAGTACTACAGGCTATGCCCATTAATGACCCAAGGCCAAGGCAAGGTTTCTTTCTGGGTTGATAACATCAGTACTAAAAAAATAACAACGGGTATAAAACAAAACTAACAATACGGTATCCACTTTTATCATCATCAGTGATTGGACAGTCATAAAAAAGTGCTTATTTAATTAAAGAACACCAGATTTGATTGGACAAAATGCCAGTCTTAATTAATGCAGTCATATTGATTTTTAATTCACCTGTGCTATAGTGTGAATAAGTGTTTTTGTCTAGAGCATAGCAACTTAAATGTGTAAAGACAAATACTTTCTTTTTTTTTTCGTTTTTTTCTCGAAAGATAGTAAAGTGCATGTTGGGATTTTGTTGTTGTTATGGTATGAACAATACTGATCTGTGACTGCTGATTTTATGAGATCGAGGTCGGTGAAATATTCCTTATTAGTTAAAACACCACAGTATGTATACATGTAAGAAAACGTGAAGAATGAAGCGCTGACTGATTACATACATGTAGATAGAAGGGACTGTATTACACAGATAATACCAAAGATAGTCACATAAACAGAGTGTTTGAATTTGGCCCCCCATCATTTATCAAATTGGGGTTTAGGTGTACATGTATGTCTCGGTTGATACATCTAAGAATATTATCAAATATATTAAATATTCTTTGAGATGAGATGATAATATGAAGTTGTGTGATCATCATGGAAACATTTATCAAATAGTCATTGTGTCATAGATCAAATCTTCCATCAATATAAAATAACATGAGTTTCATTATCATCATCAGGATATAGTCATCATTATAAATAAGTCATTATCCTATTATCACGTAAATACTAATATGTTAGTCTATTCAATGGTCATCATTGTTCATTTGTTAATATATGATGCCATATCTTGATCTATAATATCAATACAAAAATCCGGGAGAAAAAACAACCTTGTGCAAATCAGCTGTTTTATTTAAACTCTACAGAGCTAGTATACACTATGTAATTTACTTTCTTTTAATGTTTAATTAAGTTCACTAGTATATTTGACTAGTCTATATTATAAATTATTTATATTTTCTCAAGGTTCGATCTGTTTTTTATGACTTGAAATGTTTTAGAGCTGGTTTCTGTAATTGTTTTTGTACATCCTAACAATGGTTAATGCAGTCCTTTATAATTTGTATTTGAAAGATGAAACAATAGGTCACAGTATGGTATCTATTTGTCATCAAATTAAGCTGTACACCAGTCTGTTTCTTGCTAATCATGACACCTATATCACAGTGATACAATATTTATCTTAAGGACATACAGGGTAGATTGATATTACCTGTAGCAGTTTATAGTGTATAAAAACATTATTGTACTTGTTGTAGTCAATACTCATGGATGGTTCATTTCTATAATAATTAGATAAGTGATGATATGCTGGAATCTATCTGCTGATTCTCTACTCAAAATATCAGCCTAAATAATGCAGTTCAGATTAAGAAAATTGAATGTAGAAACTTACCTATATTGATGGAATTTGGGGCATGTAGAACCTTGACTTGGATAGATTGCAAAGAATTTTTTTTATAATAATTTGATAATCCTTCATTTGTTTTTATATACATGTATGTACTTGTTTAACTTAAGAATTGGTCGATTTTATTAATAGGAAGGGTATTGTATTTTCACATACATAACTGTTTAAATGTCTATCCTCACATAAACATAGTAGGCTTACCTTGGTACAATTACATATTTAGATTGTGATATTGATTGACACTGTAGGATGTTGGTACAGTGAATGTAGGTAATAAAACCCCATCTTGCTGTATATAACAGCACTTATATGATCATACTTTATATGTTGACCTTTATGGATTATTTATGGTATTTCAATACAACGACAATGTTAGAACCCTTTTGATCTATTAATTTGATAATAATAATTTTGTTAAAAACACACAAATTTAAAATCTAACATGTTTACAGTCATGTTGTCACCTAATTCTATCTTTCATTAAAGGTATATTGTCCGTTCAAATGTATGCTAGAAAATTAAATCATGTATTTTGTAGTAAGATAGTGCCATTTGAATTAAATATATATAAGAAATATCCTTTGTTAGCGAAATAACAACAGTTTAAGAATGATCTCAAATTAGAGCCGCATGCTGAAAGGTTAAACAAGAATCACCTTTGAAAAAACTGTTTTCCATTGATCCGCTTTCATACAATGGATAAAAAACTAAAATACGTTCCCTTGAAGACGTTTAATGCTGCATTATGTAAGAGCTGAATCTGTCTCTTGCATTCTTCAAATGTTAGATGAATTATTATTTAGACATTTATTCACATGACACGCATATAATCAACTCTCTAGAATGGCAGAGATTTAAACAGATTGAAATATGATCACCGTTTATTGATTAAATATAAAAATGGAAAATTGAGGCGAAATCTAGATTAACAACCTTTCTGTGAACAGAAACAATCTCCGCTTCATTTCCAACACTCATAACTTCACTCACAATAAAGTAATTTGAATCAAGTTTTCAATATCTATTTATCGTTATCTAATTTTGAACTTTTTTAGAATCTTACCTTTAACGACTTTAAGCAATTTTTTTTTAAATGTTATGATGCGACTCTCAATAGAATTATGATTATGTTTTTTTTCCGTTTATGGCAAACTTTGTGTCAGTACTGTGATCAGGGGAAAAGATATTAATGGCTCTCTTATGTATGTATCAAGAGTTTCTGGTATTCTTGTAGCATAATGAAGACAAGTCTGGGATTAAATAAAAAAAAATAAATAAATTGCATATATTATCTTGGATCTGTTGTTGACTATTTCCGTTTACATTTACCGGTTAGTAATATATTTCTTCATAATTGGTCCATTAGTATTACAGCATACTGAAAAATTACTTTCATTTTACCATTATGTTAACTATCTGTTTTTGTTCTTTATTTGTTGGAGAGTTTTTGCTTACCAACTGGTACATTTCTTGCTTCTAGATTGTATTGTTACAGTGTTGTCTTCCAATAAGCTGATTTATTCTTTATTTTTACCAAAGTTTAAGTCACTGATTATTGTTAACAATTTCCTCGATTTTGTTTTGTTTTTGTTAATTTAGGTTATTATGGAAATACCAAAACCAAGATCAATTTAAATATTACATAAATTTTCGTAACATCGAGTTTAAATTTAAATGCTCAACATAGTGTTGTACTGTGTTTTGTGGATTAATGTTTTGATATAAAAACGCTTAAAAGTTAAATATTGTGAACATTTATGGATAGTTGTTTTTTTATCACAATCTTGTTGTCTGTGTGTAACTTTACATTGATAATCCCGGTAATAATGAATTGTGAGACCTAGACAGGCATCCAGTAGTAGGTCTAAATTTATTAATATAATGTTATAAGAGAACTTGGAGGCAAATTTAATAACTTGATTTTGTACACAAATTACAGGTATGCATTAGTTATTAATATACTTTGAAAATCGATTTAGATAGATAGCACATTTAAAGAGGTATTGGTGTCATTTGACTACTATTTCATCATCTGTGTTTATTTCAAATTTTATAAATAATTTGAAATTTTCAAGAGATGCAGTCATTTTAAGATTCATAGCCTATTATGACTTGTAAGGAGTCAAGTTCATGCTCAACGCTAAATTGTTTGCTTTTGATCGGTGCTTGAATTTCCAATGATGAGACAAAGCTAAGGTTGTTATTATGCCGTTATAGATAAAATATTATCTTGTTGATAGTTATGAGGCCTCCTTAGAAACGCTAACTGCCAAAGAGTATAGTGACATGTTATTTGTAAGTGATAATTAATACCATTATGCCATATATGTAGATTTTAATATAAAATATGTAGGTCTTAGTGTTGGTTGTTTATTATTCTTGTTTGTAGCTTGCATTATGACTTTAAATAAAACTGTATTACTTAGTGACAATAATTTAAGATAATGGTGTGATTCACATATCTTATTAATATCAACTAAATGTAAATGTACTATAAAGAAAAGTGTAGTAGAAATCATATAATATATTCATGATAAGAAAGGAAATATGTCATAAACCTATTAAAAAATAACTTATAAAACATCAATGTACCGTCCATACTGGTCAAATGCTTTTTAACACAGAAAGGTGATGTTATATTTAAAAATATGCTATAGCGTTGACTGATAGAGATTTCTAAACTAAAGTTTGTGACATCAATTTAAAAAAAATACCACATCACTATGTTTGAAAGATTAATAAGTTATTTATTTGTAGGTGAATTGTTCGGTTTGATTATCGAAATAAACATCAATTATATATTCAATTAAATGAAAAGACTGTTAAAGATTTATTTGAAGATGATAGTAAATATTATTTGTTTAAATGTAAGTTATGATGTATGTATACATATATGTAAGTTTTGAGTAGAAAGTTTGTTACTTCTACTGAAAGAAATATGAACTATTTAAATGTAGTCAAGCATATGATCAAATTGTTATGATTTACTATAATTTTATATACATGTTATGTAAGTTTTTTTCAAGTGTACATTTTGTTATAACTTCTAAAGTTTACCAATTTTATCAATTTTGTCCAAACCCATGCATCACAGTGCTTGTATTTAAAACGTTTTATAAACTTTTTAGAATTGTATTTCATAAAATTCATTTGCTAAAGCTAACCAGAGAATTATTTGAGACTAAACAATGTAAAGATATCTTGGTGGGGAGGAGATGAAGGGACATTTTGCAAAGCATTTATTTTACAAAAGATAATTTATGATTTGTTTCTTTTAGGCATCAATATATGATAGAATAATTTGTTTCAATTTAAGATTCAGGAGCTTGTCATTTTAGAAAAAAAATGTTTGGATGCACATTAAATTTGTGATACTCCAGTATTAATCTGCTGATCATTTATACGAGTTGAACTTTGGCTGTACTATCGAAACAATAATTAATGTGTTTATATTTATTCATACATGCATCTACATTAGCATGAAAAAAAGTGGAAAATATACATCCATTATTATAAATACATAACTTTAAAGTCTTTATGTTAAATTTAAAGAAGGAAAAGGATTATTGATGTGTGACACATCAAGGCTTTGATTTTAATATCGGTAATGATGCCCAGTCCTTCAGAGAATCCTGAATACAAATGTTATGACCATATAATATTGTCACTTAAGAAACATTGTCTCATAGCTAGATATCTGCATGTGTGATTTGCATTGCATGTTTGAACATGCTTTCTTTCTTAGTAAATTATTGTATGCAGAATAGCTCAGGAATAAGATCCTAGTAATATGCTGTATAAATGGAGACTTTTATCAGGTATTAACTGTATTATTCTGAATAATAATTTAACAATTATTAAGAACATTCTGCCATATACTATAGTAGGTAACACACATTTTAATAGAAAATGGCTCTTTACACCAAATAAAACTCCATTGGCAGATTTGTTTCAGTGTAAAAATTGTGGACAGGTATTCTTTTTTTGTTTCAGAATGTTTGAATGTGTCAAACATTTTGATTGGATTATTTTGTCTAGATATTTGTTATGGATCTTGTGTATTGGATATATCCTAAATATATATATATATGTACTATTAATATATACACATAAATATATTGTAATCATAATTTAATGAATTGTTATTTATAGCAATACACTACAAGTACACCCGAAAAAAAGTAACTTGTATATATACCCCAATAAACAATACTGGTAAGGGTTGGATGGCAGAATGTGCGTGGTGTATCATAAAGCCTGTCATTGAGTCAACTGGCGTGGTATCGAATCCCTGGTGGTACGTGACAAGGAGCACTACCAAACCAGCGGCAGCCAGGCAGGATACGCCCACATTTTCCAAGAGATGGATGGAGAGCAAATTAATCAATAGCAATTTTTCGTACGATCAGGGGCAATAACCCAGATAGTTATGGTCTGAACTGCGCTAATATGGGAAGAGACATAAACATACTTTTTAAATTTCATCAAAATGGATAAAAATTGTGACCACATCATTTGGATTACGGCTGGCCCCCGGATCCATTCACTTGATTTGATATTTGTTAATATTTTTTTTTTTTTTTGCAATGTCTGTTTTCTGTCTTGTACGCAGGTTAATCTTGTAAATTTTTGCTTTGCGTGTTGAGAGGTCCTCCTGCACTTACTAATAGATTTTTACCAAATTTGAACTCAACTTTCATTGATTTGTAACGTTGATATTTTTAAATGATTTTTAAAATTGAATACAAATTTTGACTTCTAGTGGGTCCACAAGCTCAAAATGTGATTTTCGAACAATCAGGGGCCATAATTGAGGAAGTTATGTGCAAATACAGACTCAACCTTCATTACAGTTTAACGGCGATATACTAAAAGTAAAACTTTTTTTTAAAATCAGATAAAAATTGTCATCTCTGGAGGGACCACAAGCCAAAAATGTGATTTTCGTACAATCAGGGGTCATAATTCAGGAAATTACGATCCAATGTGTGCTAATATCCACAGGAACCGAGATCTTAGGGAGATGAACCTATATTTCAAGTTTCGTTGAAATTTGATAAAAATTGTGACCTGTAGAGTGTCCACAAACAAATGGTGGGCGGACTGACAGGGGCAACGACAATATATGTCCACATAAAAATGTGGGCATATAAAAATTAATTGGGCTGTGTCTGGTACGCTTAAAACTTGCAATGTGAACATGGTTAATTTCAATGTGAAAGTTTTGCAAAAATAACATGCTGTACTCTTCAAAACATATCCTGTGGTTGAAGGGAAATACAGTGAGCATAGGAAACATTTAAAAATTAATATTATGTTTTCAATAGAATTTTTTTATTTCAAACATAACAAAATAGGAAAGCTATCAGATCTACTAATATCAACAAATGCCAAAATAAAGATGAATTAAAAAGATAATGAAAATGACATGATTATGAAATATTAACCCTTTGGACAAGAATATGGTAAAACTGGGGCAACAGACACTTCTAACACCCCTCTATGGGTCTCCTTAATTTCATGACGGATTAATTTTTTGTCTTATCCTAGAGGTAATTCTAAATGCTAAATGAAATCTTACTTTTGTGTTTATGTGTTGTCTGTTTTCCCCCATTATCATATTATATATTTCCACAACCTGCTATTTCTTACATGCAAATCATATACATTATCCGTCAAAAAGCTAATCTTTTAGGCGAAACTTTGGCAAAAAAGATGTCTAAGTACAACAGTTAACAATTTGAAAACCCCATTAATATATAAAATTCATGATTCATATACAAATATATTTTGGGCATCAGCATTTACTCCCATAATTCTATCAAATTTGCCATAATTTGGTCATTGCATAGTACAAATTGCAAAGCTTTTCTCTTTTTGTCAGACTAGAGTTTGTGAAACCCAGAGTTATATCAATTGGAGACACTGTGTTACATTTGCAATACAGGCTATTTTCAAAAGTAAAGTAACATAAAAGCAAATAAAAATTTTGAGAGGCTCATGGGCATGAGGTTCCTGCGGCCTGCTAGCTTATGCGTACACCCAGCACTGCATGTTCTCTTTTTTTGAGTGCATTAACGTCATATTATGAAAAACTTTGCTACTAAGTAAGGTATACACCCAGAGCTCAAGCCTAAAATGGCATCTAGTGTAGGGCCCAGCTTCATCCCTCATAATAATATTCTGCCACGAGATTTTGAATTATTTAAAATTTTGCTACCGCACATGCTCTGAGTCAATTCGCTAATATGTTTAGTTTGTTTTTTAAATTTTGATATTTACTGAAATAAGTACACAGTAGCCTACATTTAATAACACCACAATATCAAAGTAGAAAGGCACTTGAGGAATGTAATACTGTCAAGCACAACACTGAAGTACTATTTCTTCACTATCGTTTTCACCATTCTATAGTCTATGTTTTCAGAGCTCTTCTTTCTTAATATCATTTGGTGATTTATTTCCCTTTTTGGTTGCACTCTTGTCTTTTGTAGCAGTCTTGTTTTCCTAAATAATTAAATTTAGAATATAAAAAGATAGGTTGCCAGGCAACGAAACATACGCCCACAGCAGCTAAATCGTCCGGGCAGTCAACAAGGGTTGTCGCATATTTTTACTTTTTTGGGTAATGAAACATTTGTAATACACTAAAATCTGATTAAGAGTAACAACTCATTATGTAATTATCTGAAAATCATTAGAATTTGTTTGCATTTTATAAAGTTTTGCCCCACGCTAACAATTAGTATAGGAAACATTTAACATCATGGATTTAGCTGTTCAGTTATCAAAATTCATTGAAAATCAAAATACTTGTTCGTTTCAACACCTTAAACTCTGTGTATCAATCTGAAGTCAATCGGATGATAAGTTTGGCATCTAAAGCGTCACAAGGTTTTTTGAAGTCATCAAGGGAGATAACTCTGGAAGTAATTACTTGAAATCGCTGAAAACCAGTAGGCTTCTTCGTCTCATGACCTTCAACAGTGTGTGTAAATTTAAAGTCAATCGGATATTAACTTTGGCCTCTAGAGCGTCCACAGGATTTTTTGATGTGATCAAGGGCCATAACTCTGGCAATAATTATCAGAGATCGCTGAAGTCAATAGGCTTCTTCGTCTCATGACCTTAAACACTGTGTATAAATTTAAAGTCAATCAGATATTAACTTTGGCCTCTAGAGCATCCACAAGATTTTTTGAAGTGATCAAGGGCCATAACTCTGGCACTAATTATCGCTGAAAATCAATAGGCTTCTTCGTCTTATGACCTTAAACACTGTGTATAAATTTAAAGTCAATCGGATATTAACTTTGGCTTTTAGAGCATCCACAAGATTTTTTAAAGTGATCAAGGGCCATAACTCTGGCACTAATTATCGGAAATTGCTGAAAATCAATAGGCTTCTTCGTCTTATGACCTTAAACACTGTGTATAAATTTAAAGTCAATCGGATATTAACTGTGGCTTTTAGAGCGTCAACAAGATTTTTTGAAGTGGTCAAGGGCCATAACTCTGGCACTAATTATCGGAAATCGCTGAAAATCATAGGCTTCTTCGTCTTATGACCTTAAACACTGTGTATAAATTTAAAGTCAATCGGATATTAACTTTGGCTTTTAGTAGAGCATCCACAAGATTTTTTGAAGTGATCAAAGGCCATAACTCTGGCACTAATTATCGGAAATCGCTGAAAATCAATAGGCTTCTTTGTCTTATGACCTTAAACACTGTGTATAAATTTAAAGTCAATCGGATATTAACTTTGGCTTTTAGAGCATCCACAAGATTTTTTGAAGTGATCAAGGGCCATAACTCTGGTAGTTATTATCGGAAATCGCTGAAAAACAATATGTTTCTCTGTCTCATGACCTTAAATACTGTGTATAAATTTAAAGTCAATCGGATATTAACTTTAGCCTCTAGAGCGTCCACAAGCAATTGTGGACGACAGACGAGACAACAATATACGACCACATTTCAATGTGGGCGTATAAAAAGGTAACAAAGTATGCAAAGAGTTTAGATATTCTGTCAAGTCAAGCTATAACAAGAGTACACCAGTTGGAATTTATGGCAATGCATGGGTATAATTATCTAATTTCTAAAAACTTTTTATCATTACTTACATTTTTAGCTCCCTTTCCTGGGTAGTTTTGGTTATCAATAGTGACTTCAAGACACCTATCTTGTTGAATAAGAAAATCTTTGATTTCCCAAGCTTTGGCTCCATCTTTTAACATGAAAATAGCACGGTTTCCCCCAACAATATACCTGAAAAATACAGTATAATAACCTGATAATAACCTGATGTTGCCAGGCAAAATACGACCAAATTTTGCAGGAGATGGACAGAGAACAAGATATACAAAAATGTGAATTTTTGTACCAGGGGCCATAATCAAGTTACAGCCCAATATGCATGAATATCCAAAAGAACCAAGATCCTTTGGATATAAACATTTGATCATCAAGATCAAATAAAATTTGTGACCTCTAAAGGGTCCACAACTTACTTTTACACTATTTGCGTTTCGATCCAATTTTTACAAGATTTGAACTCAACCATAATAGTGTGTAACAGTGATATATTTAAACAGTTTTTTAATCAGATAAAAATTGTGACCTCTAGAGTTTCCACAAACAATGTCAATGAAATGGTGTTTAACATCCTACTTAAATGTAAAGATATTCTGTAAAAATACCTTTGTGTCTCTATATTAGCATTAAATAAACTGCTCTGCCATAACTGAGTAATTTGTTCAGTCTCTTTCTCATTTGGATCACCTAAAAATATAATATTTTATATTATAAGTGTATGTACATTCTAAAGTCCAATTCAAATCCCAATTATATGAGGAAGGTTTATTGTCATTGTTTTATCGTTCTTGTAAAAATTTACACAGAAACTTTTAAGAACATAAAAAATCAAGTCTAGTTTATGGGGCCTTATGTGTTTATTAACACCAACATCCAGTTGTCAGGTACAGTTTGAAGAGACAAGCTATCTCTGTGTGTCAGGGATAACCCTGATAAGCTATTATTCAAATGTGTGCCCAGTGATAACTTCCCACCATCCGTTTGTCACATCGGGGTAATAGAACTTTAGAGTTTATCACATAAATTTATAAACAGTTTCTCGAAAGGCTCTAAAAAGAGTAAAAATCTCACTATGTAAATTATTTAGGTGATCATTTCCAAACCGTGGCCAAACTTCTAATAAAGTGAAACTTTCAGGCGAGGTAAATAAGCTATTACTTCATATTTCACATGTGATTTGCATAATTAAACACACCTTTGTTTCGTAGACACAATGAAAACTTGTAAGGCCTATTTCTCCTTTATACATTATACAGTTTACTGACCTGAAACAGTGGCAAACATCATCAGTGTTTTTCCCTTTTTACTCATCTTTAACATACTTTCAGGATTTGAAGGATCTATTTGTGACATATCAATTTTCGGAGGCTCTTTTTTCCATTCTGGTTTTTCATCTTCTTCCAATTCATCTTCATCAGACTCCTATATGATACGATAAAAAGCCAAAATGCATTATATTACCAGTTTTAATCTATGAAAAAGTTGGTAAATCAAGCACAGATCATGTATCATACGGCTAATATCTTATTATACTATTCAAAAAAAGTAGGGGATATTTGATTTTTAAGTGTTATTGAAGTCACCTAATGAAACTGACGAAGAAACAAATGACAAAATGAAATGAAGTTCACATTAATCGATTTATTCCAAATGATCGTTAGACTAAGTAATGCACAGACTGACCATTATAAGGGTAAAATGATACCCGGGGTCAAACAGCAAAGTTACCACAGCATCACAACAAAGTCAGTAACGGGTAAATCCTCCTCTGTTTGCCAAACAAGCATTGATCCGACGTGGCATACTCCTAATGAGACGTCTAAGGTCATTTTGGTCCAGATTGTCCCATTCCTGTTGCAACGCAGCAGCAAGTTCTTGGACGTTGTTGACGTTGACGTAACCTCTGTCCAAGCATGTCCCAGACATGCTCGATGGGGGAGAGGTCGGGACTCAGTGCTGGCCAAGGTAATGTGGTGATGTTCTGTTGTTGGAGGTAACCTGTAACGATCCTATCCCTGTGACATCTTGCGTTGTCATCCTGGAAGATGAAACGGCGGCCATGACGTCGTGCGAACGGCACAACATGGACTGCCAAGATGTTGTCCCGGTAGTACTGGCCTGTAACACGCCCTGCAACAACATGTAAAGCCGTTCCTGCAGCAACAGTGATGCCTCCCCACACCATAACAGAACCACCCCCAAATCGATCATGTCTGATGACGTTAACGTCTTGGAAGCGCTCGTTTCGACGACGCCACACCCACCTACGTCTGTCCAAAAACTCAACAGTGAACCTTGACTCATCTGAAAACATCACATTGCTCCAGCGTCGATTATCCCAGTGTTGACGATCCCTACACCAACGACGTCTTGCCTGAATGTGATGATCTCTCAAACAAAGGATCACGCGAGGACGTCGGGCGCGAAGGTGACCCCTATGCAGTCGATTCCGAATCGTCTGGCCACTCACTCTCACACCAGTGTCTGTTTGAAGACGAGCGCTGATCTGATTTGCTGTGATGACACGATTTCTCAAGGCCAAGGTACGGATAAATCGATCCTGGGCTTGAGATGTCGACCTGAGCGAGGTCTGTCCTGTACAGATTGTGTATCACGGTATCTGGACTATAGCCTGCTTATGACATACTGAGAAACATTCATCGTCCGCGCCACAACCGCCTGTGTTGTGCCGATCTGTAGCATGCCAAGGGTACGTAACCTTTCATTTTGGGTAAGCCGACGCATATCAAAATTTGTTTTGTGGTCATTAAAACAATTAAACTGATGTTTCCACCCCGGAATTCAATGCCACAATGACTGTAACATTCAAAGTCAGAGTCGTGCAAATCTTGGGTTGGACCCCCATGATGATCCCAAGCATCACCTGCATTCCATGCGGTAGCTATTGGTGCGTTTGGGCGTCACATGTAACTGGAAATGTTTCTTCTGTTAGGTTCTATAGTGACTTTTTTCGTAGTCATTTGCATATTTTAGTATTATGCCCCCAAAATCAAATATCCCCTACTTTTTTTGAATAGTATATTTCTACAACGGTGTACATATAAATTTAGTTTGCAGTGTTGGGGGGGGGGGGGACTGACTGATGCACAGGCCCATAACATGATTGATGCAGCCACAAGCCAAAAATCCACACCAGAGAATTTTTTAATCTTGAGTCCCTGACATACCATTTCCTGGACTCTGAGGGAAAATTTTGCAAAATAACCTAATTAACCTTATAATATCACCTAATTTAATTGTAACGTCTTAAAACCTCTATGCATGAAAACTATCAAACTTTTGACGCATATTGCGGTATCCAATAAAAGCAGAGAGAGAGAAATGGGGTTTAACGTCCACTCGACACAAACAAGGTCATTATAGGACCAACATATGGTTTAATTTTATTTCATAATTCGCTTGCGCGTAGGGGTCTTTTAGCAGTGGGAGGAAACCGGAGTACCTGGAGAAAACCCACGAGATTGGACAGGCGTCCCTACTCCTTGCCGTGTACGTACAACCGGGGATTCGAAACCAGTTGACTCAATGGCAGGCCGTATGACACAGCGCATGCACGCTAACCATTCGACCATCCAACTCGGCCTCCCAATCAAAGCAATCATATATATATACACAGATATGTTCATAAAACATATTGTACCAGTTAGTAGGTAAGGATTCCAAAATACCCTTAAAACAGAGGTGGGGAAGAACGGTATTTTCATACTGCAGTTATATAAGGCTGGATAGGAACTGTGTAGCGAAATATCGTTCGCTCAAAGACAGTTCCAAAAGGAACTATATCTACATCATCATTGTTCATCTTAATGGTTAATGTTTACAGTTTTACCACGCCCCCTTTTTTATTTGTTGATTCTTCTTATTCTTACCTCCCACTGATCATATAACCTTTCTAAATCAGCTTCTGTGTAGTCTTGTAATTTCTTTTTCTTCCATTTATCTTTTTCTTCAACCTTTTCATCAGTATTTTTCTCGGCTGCTAATAAATATGTGAAGCTGATAAGGCAGAGAAAAGTTACCGCTTTCATCTTTAACACTTTTATGCAGACAAGAACTTCCGATTCGTGCCGGCTTGAGAAGGTTGATGCTATACCGTATCTATCTAAATATAAAAAAGGGGAGGAGCTACCAATAACTAGATGAGCAGTAATTCTAACGCGTTTGTAGGCGGGAATTAAGAAGCATAACCACGCCTTGACATGATCGGTGAAGGTCGCGTTAGCAGCTCGCCTCACCAGCGAATTGATATATTGATCATCAATTTGAATTTGATGGCGATACCCATTTACCTACCGACAATTGAGATGTCCAAGCTGTTTAATGCATTTAGGAAGCTGAGAAATAAATGAAAGCGACAAAAGTACACGTGACGACACAATGTATAACACGAAACACCAGGAATTTCAATGTACCAGGTAGGAAGTGTCTTTTGATATCGATCGATATACGGTCGTTTGGTCCGTAAATATGTCTTTCCATATTGTAATACAATAATTGTACCGGGCGGTATTGGTCAGTGGGCGAGAATTGAGAAGTTCATCGAGATTTTCCGACGTTACTTCCCCTTGTGAGTGCTGATCGACGGAGGGTCTGACAGGGACAACTGTGTAGTCTTTCCGATGGGACGAAAAACAAAGGTTCCGTCAATACATTGATGTGCATGTGACGTAAAGGATCCCTTGGCAAATGGCGAAATGGCTCAAGTCAAACTGCGATTTCTTGTAGTTCAAAAACCAATGTTCAAATGTTGACATTTTTTCTGGATAGGGCATAAACTAGTAAAATGCAATGGCATGCTATGCCATTACCCGAAGAGTGGCGTTAAAATTCCATTTTTATTTTTATTTTCACCTTCACCTAATTTGTAATGTTACCCAAAGTATCAATTGTTATTTGGCACTATTATTATTGACAGGGGTCATGGCTGATGGGTCAAGTTAAGCAAAGCTTAAAATAGTCAAAGTAACAAAGCATCTTTATAAAGCTTCATTTATTTAATTTTGTTCTATTTTCATTTTTCTTCAGGATGATGCTCTGATAGTCTATTAAAAAATCTAATGTCAAAGTAGAAATTGATGTAAGTGGTTTTATCCTTTGACAGCAATTCAGCCTATAATACTAAAAATGATAAAGTACCCATCATTAGTTCCCAGTGTTGACCAAGAAAATTCATCTCGATTTTCCGGCGTGGTTTCTCCTTGTTAGTGAGTGGTGCAGAACATAGGGCCTGACAAGGACAACTGCCTAGTTGTTGGGATGCAAAGATTAACAGAGGTCCAGTGTACACATTGACGTGTACGTAAAAGTTCCTTTGCCAGTTGGAATTGGATATAAGTGTAGGCCGTAACACCACTGTCTAGGCAAAATATCCCTCATAGCAGTCAGAGCAGTACAGTAGGACGTTATACCTCATTTTATTTCTATAATATTGGGAGCCCCAAAGTCTCAATGTGTAAAGTGTGTGCAATAGCTAGACATGGTCATCCTGTGTTTGATAGCACCTATGTCCAGGCAAAAGAGAGAGAGAGAGAGAGAGAGAGAGAGAGAGAGAGAGAAATGGGGTTTAACATCCACTCAACTTAAACTAGGTCATTTTGGGATTAACATATGGTTTCATTTTATTGCGTGTAGGGGTCTTTAGCAGTGGGAGGAAACCGGAGTGCCTGGAGGAAACCCACATGGTTGAGAAGGCGCCCCTATCTCCATGCCACATACGCTCATACCAGGACTTGGAACCACAGCCGCAAGCCAGAGGTGACCGGCCAGCTAGAGGTCGAAGTGCGGCACTCTAGACCACTAGGCCATCCCCCCCCCCCCCATGTCCAGGCAAAATTTCCCTCAAACCTCATTGCATGGAGTTTGCCTGTTTTCATTAGCTCCATATTGGAAATTAAAACCCATTTAAGTTTATTTCATGTAGTATATAACATTGACAATAACAATCGTTAACATTATAGGCGTGCGGTCCTGAGAAAAGAAAAGCAGAAAAGAGGCTTCAGATTTAACGTTGCAGCAATAAGGTAATTTCTTGTTCTTGTAAAACCCTTTTATACTGAGCCGAATATAGTACGAGGTTTGTCCGCCCAGATTTCATTTACAAAGCATTATCTCATAAACCATTTAACGTAACTTTCAGACTGGCTATTTTGGGTTTTTCCTGGGTTTTCTGGATTCTCCTGGTTTCCTTCCGGTGCTAAAGACTCCCAATGCGCAAGCAAATTGTTGAAATCCTGATTCTCCTGGTTCCCTTCCACTGCTAATATTGAACCCTATGTTACTCCCAAAATGACCTAGTTTGTGTCATGTGGAGGTGTATTTATAAAATTTCATTACATTGTGTTGTAAACGTGCATCTGGAACTGTCTACAATTTGTTGATTCTTTGATGGTAGTGGTGGTAATTTGTAATTTTAGTTAATTTATGTACACTTACACTATGATTAAATTCGTTTATTAAAGAAGACTATTTACCATTATTCTTTCAGGCACTGGGATTCCAATTAGTTGTATATCTATGTACAAAACTATTAAAAAGAAGATTCAAGAAAAACTCTCTATTTGCAATGCTACATTTACCATATCTCCAGAATTGCAACTTCCGTGTTTATAATCTTGACAATTTATATGCAACATTTTGTTGAAAGAATCCTCAGTATTTGTTGTGGTGAACAAAATAAATATATGCTGTGGAGAGGCAAATTTTATGTTGACCAAATATGAAAAATAAAGTTATACATCTGCATGTTTCAATCACTCTTTTTGTTATGCCTCTTTTCTTTTACAAATTAAGGTCCCAATGTTTTCTGCGGTATGGGGAAATGCTGCATTTGGGCCCAATCTGATGTAAAGAAATGAAATGGGGTTTAACATCCTAGTTTTTACACCTACCTGGCATATTAGGACAGGTATACACCATGCAGTGTGATATGATTGAAATTCCAAGCCCCCCACCCCCTTCTCCTTCCTAACCTATTCACAAGAGAGAGCAACATCGGAAAAGCATGCCATTATGACCTTTGCAAAATACTATTCTTTATTTCAAATTCCAAGCCCCCCCCCCTCCGTCCTAACCTATTAGGGGGAACAACATTGGAAAAGCATGCCATGATGACCTTTGTCAGTCTACACTGAGTGGAACATTGAGCCACCGTGGCCCCTCTAAAGGAAACACCCAATGTGTAGGCAAATATTTTCTGTAACACAAGAAAGCATAACACTTTATGATGATTTTATCATACAAAATCCTCCTATCATAACCAAGCTGAAAACAAATGCTGCTGTCATGGCTATTGTGACCAAAATATTCTGCTCTGCTGAATAATCTAACTACAATTCCTGCTGTTGGGACTAATCTATATAAAATTCTCATGTGGTATCTTTTCTGACGAAAAATTCTATTTTGTGGCTATCTACCGAAAAATTTTGCTGTGATGGATAATCTAACGAAATTCCTTATTTGATGGATAATCTGAAGAAAAATCCAGCTTTTTAAACTAATCTATAGAAGATATCCAAGCAGAAAACAACTTCTGCTGTCATGGCTATTGTGATAAAAATATTCTGTGGTAATCGCTACTGTGACGAAAATTTCAGCTCTGATCAATAATCTAACCGCAATTCTTCCAGTTAGGACCAGTATATAGAAAATTCTGCTGTGATAGCCATCCTGCAGAATAAGTCTGCCGTGCTGGCTATTCTGTCGAAAAAACCTGTTGTGATGGATATTCTAACGAAATTCCTTATATGATGGATAATCTAAAGAAAAATCCTAGCTGTTTTACCAAGAAAATCCTGTTGTTGGAACCAAACTAAAAACAAATTTTGCAGTTATGCTTTTGTGATGAAAATATTCTGCTGTGACGACAATATTCTGCCTTCGTGGATTTTCTAACGGCAATTCCTGTTATGCTGAATAATCTAACCACAATTCCTGCTGTTGGGACCAATCTATAGAAAATTCTGCTGTGATAGCTATTTTGACGAAAACTCTGTTATCTGCCGAATAACATTGCTGTGATGGATAATCTTACGAAATTCCTGATATGATGGATAATCTGAAGAAAAATCCAGCTGTTTAAACCAATCTATAGAAGATATCCAAGCAGAAAACAATTTCTGCTGTCATGGCTATTGTGATAAAAAATATTCTTCTGTAATCGCTATTGTGACGGAAATTCCAGCTCTGTTGAATAATCTAACCACAATTCTTCAATTTAGGACCAATCTATAGAACATTCTGCTGTGATAGCTATTCTGACGAAAAAGTCTGCTGTGCTGGCTATTCTGCCATATAAACAAGATGTGATGGATATTCTAACGAAATTCCTTATATGATGGATAATCTAAAGAAAAATTCTGCTGTTTAAACCGAACTATAGAAAACCCTTCTGTTGGAACCAAGCTAAAAACAAATTTTGCTGTTAGCTGTTGTGATGAAAATGTTATGCTGTCATGGCTATTGTGACGAAAATATTCTGCCTTCATGGATTTTCTAACGGCAATTCCCGCTCTGCTGAATAATCTAACCACATTCCTGCTGTTGGGACCAATCTATAGAAAATTCTGCTGTGATAGCTATTTTAACGAAAACTCTGTTTTGGTGGTTATCTGCCGAATAACATTGCTGTGATGGATAATCTTACGAAATTCCTGATATGATGGATAATCTGTAGAAAAATGCAGATGTTCAAACCAATCTATAGAAGATATCCAAGCAGAAAACAACTTCTGCTGTCATGGCTATTGTGATGAAAAAAAATATTCTGCTGTAATCGCTATTGTGACGAAAATTTCAGCTCTGTTGAATAATCTAACCACAATTCTTCCAGTTAGGACCAATCTGTAGAAAATTCTGCTGTGATAGCTATTCTGACGAATAAGTCTGCTGTGTTGACTATTCTGCCGAATAAACCTGTTGGGGTGGATATTCTAACAAAATTCCTTATATGATGGGTAATCTAAAGGAAAATTCTGCTGTTTTACCAATCTATAGAAAATCCTGTTGTTGGAACCAAACTAAAAAGAATTCGCTGTATAGGACTGTTGTGGTGAAAACATACTGCTGTCATGGCTATTGTGAGGAAAATATTCTGCTGTCATGGATTTTCTAACGACAATTCCTGCTCTGCTGAATAATCTAACCACAATTCCTGCTGTTGGGCACCAATCAATAGAAAATTCTGCTGTGATAGCTATTCTAACGAACAAATTCAAATTCTGTTTTGGTGGCTATCTGTCGAATAATATTGCTGTGATGGATAATCTAACGAAATTCCTGATATGATGGATAATCTGAAGAACATTCCAGCTGTTTAAACCAATCTATAGAAAATATCCAAGCAGAAAACAACTTCTGCTGTCATGGCTATTGGGGTAAAAATATTCTGCTGTAATCGCTATTCTGACGAAAATTTCAGCTTTGTTGAATAATCTAACCACAGTTCTTCCAGTTAGGACCAATCTGTAGAAAATTCAGCTGTGATAGCTATCCTGCAGAATAAGTCTGCTGTGCTGGCTATTCTGTCGAATAAACCTATTGTGATGGATATTCTAACGAAATTTCTTATATGATGGATAATCTAAAGAAAAATCCTGCTGTTTAAACCAATCTATAGAAAATCCTGCTGTTTAAACCACTCTATAGAAAATCCTGCTGTTGGAACCAAACTTAAAACCAAATTTTGCAGTTATGCTTTTGTGATGAAAATATTCTGCTGTCATGGCTATTGTGACGAAAATATTCTGCTGTCATGGATTTTCTAACGGCAATTCCTGTTCTGCTGAATAATCTAACCACAATTCCTGCTGTTGGGACCAATCTATAGAAAATTCTGCTGTGATAGCTATTTTGACGAAAACTCTGTTTTAGTGGTTATCTGCCGAATAACATTGCTGTGATGGATAATCTATAGAAGATATCCAAGCAGAAAACAATTTCTGCTGTCATGGCTATTGTGATAAAAATATTCTTCTGTAATCGCTATTGTGACGAAAATTCCAGCTCTGTTGAATAATCTAACCACAATTCTTCAATTTAGGACCAATCTATAGAACATTCTGCTGTGATAGCTATTCTGACGAAAAAGTCTGCTGTGCTGGCTATTCTGCCGAATAAACAAGGTGTGATGGATATTCTAACGAAATTCCTTATATGATGGATAATCTAAAGAAAAATTCTGCTGTTTAAACCGAACTATAGAAAACCCTTCTGTTGGAACCAAGCTAAAAACAAATTTTGCTGTTAGCTGTTGTGATGAAAATGTTATGCTGTCATGGCTATTGTGACGAAAATATTCTGCCTTCATGGATTTTCTAACGGCAATTCCTGCTCTGCTGAATAATCTAACCACATTCCTGCTGTTGGGACCAATCTATAGAAAATTCTGCTGTGATAGCTATTTTAACGAAAACTCTGTTTTGGTGGTTATCTGCCGAATAACATTGCTGTGATGGATAATCTTACGAAATTCCTGATATGATGGATAATCTGTAGAAAAATGCAGCTGTTCAAACCAATCTATAGAAGATATCCAAGCAGAAAACAACTTCTGCTTTCATGGCTATTGTGATGAAAAAAAATATTCTGCTGTAATCGCTATTGTGACGAAAATTTCAGCTCTGTTGAATAATCTAACCACAATTCTTCCAGTTAGGACCAATCTGTAGAAAATTCTGCTGTGATAGCTATTCTGACGAATAAGTCTGCTGTGTTGACTATTCTGCCGAATAAACCTGTTGGGGTGGATATTCTAACAAAATTCCTTATATGATGGGTAATCTAAAGGAATATCCTGTCTATAGAAAATCCTGCTGTTGGAACCAAGCTAAAAAGAATTTGCTGTATAGGACTGTTGTGGTGAAAACATACTGCTGTCATGGCTATTGTGAGGAAAATATTCTGCTGTCATGGATTTTCTAACGACAATTCCTGCTCTGCTGAATAATCTAACCACAATTCCTGCTGTTGGGCACCAATCAATAGAAAATTCTGCTGTGATAGCTATTCTGACGAAAAATTGCTATCTGTCGAATAATATTGCTGTGATGGATAATCTAACGAAATTCCTGATATGATGGATAATCTGAAGAACATTCCAGCTGTTTAAACCAATCTATAGAAAATATACAAGCAGAAAACAACTTCTGCTGTCATGGCTATTGGGGTAAAAATATTCTGCTGTAATCGCTATTCTGACGAAAATTTCAGCTTTGTTGAATAATCTAACCACAATTCTTCCAGTTAGGACCAATCTGTAGAAAATTCTGCTGTGATAGCTATCCTGCAGAATAAGTCTGCTGTGCTGGCTATTCTGCCGAATAAACCTATTGTGATGGATATTCTAACGAAATTCCTTGTATGATGGATAATCTAAAGGAAAATCCTGCTGTTTAAACCAATCTATAGAAAATCCTGCTGTTTATACCAATCTATAGAAAATCTTGCTGTTGGAACCAAGCTAAAAACAAATTTAGCTGTATATGGCTGTTGTGATGAAGACATTCTGCTGCCATGGCTATTGTGACGAAAATATTCTGCTGTCATGGATTTTCTAACGACAATTCCTGCTCTGCTGAATAATCTAACCACAATTCCTGTTTTTTGGACCAATCTATAGAAAATTCTGCTGTGATAGCTAATCTGACGAAAAATTCTGTTTTGGTGGATATCTGCCGAATAATATTGCTGTGATGAATAATCGAACGAAATTCCTTATTTGATGGATAATCTGAAGAAAAATCAAGCTTTTTAAACTAATCTATAGAAGATATCCAAGCAGAAAACAACTACTGCTGTCATGGCTATTGTGATAAAAATATTCTGCTGTAATCACTACTGTGACGAAAATTTCAGCTCTGATGAATAATCTAACCGCAATTCTTCCAGTTAGGACCAGTATATAAAAAAATTCTGCTGTGATAGCCATCCTGCAGAATAAGTCTGCCGTGCTGGCTATTCTGTCGAATAAACCTGTTGTGATGGATATTCTAACGAAATTCCTTATATGATGGATAATCTATAGAAAATCCTGCTGTTTAAACCACTCTATAGAAAATCCTGCTGTTGGAACCAAACTAAAAACAAATTTTGCAGTTATGCTTTTGTGATGAAAATATTCTGCTGTCATGGCTATTGTGACGAAAATATTCTGCCTTCGTGGATTTTCTAACGGCAATTCCTGTTCTGCTGAATAATCTAACCACAATTCCTGCTGTTGGGACCAATCTATAGAAAATTCTGCTGTGATAGCTATTTTGACGAAAACTCTGTTTTAGTGGTTATCTGCCGAATAACATTGCTGTGATGGATAATCTTACGAAATTCCTGATATGATGGATAATCTGAAGAAAAATCCAGCTGTTTAAACCAATCTATAGAAGATATCCAAACTGAAAACAACTTCTGCTGTCATGGCTATTGTGATAAAAATATTCTGCTGTTATAACCGCTGCTGTGACGAAAATTTCAGCTCTGTTGAATAATCTAACCACAATTCTTCCAGTTAGGACCAATCTGTAGCAAATTCTGCTGTGACAGCTATTCTGACTAATAAGTCTGCTGTGCTGGCTATTTTGCCGAATAAACCTGTTGTGATGGATATTCTAACGAAATTCCTTATATGATGGATAATCTAAAGGAAAATCATGCTGTTTAAACCAATCCATAGAAGCGCATGCTGTTTATACCAATCTATAGAAAATCTTGCTGTTGGAACCAAGCTAAAAACAAATTTAGCTGTGTATGGCTGTTGTGATGAAAATATTCTGCTGCCATGGCTGTTGTGGTGAAAATATTCTACTGTGATGGATATGCTAATGACTATTCCTCCTCTGCTGAATATACTAAATAATCTAATGACAATTCCTGCTGCGGGAACAATCTATAGAAAATTCTGCTGTGATAGCTATTCTGATGAAAAATTCTGTTTTGGTGGCTATTATGCCGAATAATTCTGCTGTTCTGATGAATAATCTAACCACAATTCCTGATACGAATGGTTATCTTCGAAAAAATAATGTTGTTGGGTGCAATGTATAGAAAATCCTGCTGAGAACGAATTATTCCTGTCGGGACCAAGCGAAAGAAAATTCAGCTGTGATAGCTATTTTGACCCAAAATTTGTGATGGCTATTGTGCCTAATAATTCTGCTGTGATGGATAATAATCTAAAGAAAGAAATTCCTGATATAATTGATATTCTAAAGAATCTAACGAGGAACTCCTGATATGATGGATATCTAAACAAAAACCCTCTGTTGGGACCAATCTATAGAAAATCGTGTTGTGGGAACTAATCTGAAAACAAATTGTGCTGTGATGGCTATTCCGACGAAAAATTCTGCTGGCCCGAACATTCGCAGTTTCTGTAAGACTCTTATGGGGGCTGTTTTAGTTTTCAACTGTATGTTTTATAGAATAATATT
Source organism: Patella ulyssiponensis (assembly GCA_963678685.1). Taxonomy (NCBI): domain Eukaryota; kingdom Metazoa; phylum Mollusca; class Gastropoda; family Patellidae; genus Patella; species Patella ulyssiponensis. The sequence continues at coordinate 46,414,731 of OY783229.1, read as the reverse complement.
CCATGCAGTATAAAAAAAACCCGTTTTAAAATGTTTATTTAAAGCCGCTTTAACAGACACTGCATACAACTGATATGTCTATAATTTGGTTGTTGTTTTTTTTTTGTGTTTTTTTATACGATTACATTGTCACCTTGTAAAGTGCCCCTAAACACGGAATATGAAAGGGTGCACTATAAATATGCTGTAATAATAATAATAAATATGATGTAATAGTAATAAATATGCTGTAATAATTTAGTAATAAATATACTGTAGTAATCTAGAGAAAATCTTATTGTTGAGACTAATCTATTGAACATCCTGCTGTGAGGGCAAATCGGAACCATTATAAATAATTACTGCTTTGAGGGGTGGGGTGGGGCAATCTTTAGAGAATAATGGTGGGGGCATTAATCTTAAGAAAAATTTTGCTGTGAAAGCCAAACTGAACAAAGCACTCTCAGACTTTAGTTTATAATTTACTCAAAATTGTTCGCCTTATTTTAACTAAAATATAGCCCTTGGCTGTTTTAATGTATCAAATAGGCATACATGAATAAGAAACAATGTGCAAAGTTTTGAGTTTGGGGATCAAAGATATTTCTTATAAACAGTAATTGAAAGTTGAGTAAATTATTAACTTAAGCCTGAGAATGCTTAGTGAACTCGAGGCCCGATCGCGATGTGATGGATAATATAAAGAAAACTTTGTTGTGGGGGCTAATGCGAATAAAAATTCTGCTGTGACTGGCAATCTATATAAAATCATTGGGACCACAGAAATACTAATATTATTATAACATGCAATATTTAAAAAATCGTGCCGTGGGCGCTAATAAAAAAATCATGTTGTTGGGACCAATGGAGAAAATACTGTTGGGGACATTCTAAATAAAAACAATCCTGCTGTGAAAGCCAATATAACTATGGTGTGTGTGTGGGGGGGGGTGTTATAGAAAAATTAAAACATTGAATGTTTATCTATTTCTTTCGTGACTTTTTGTGCATGTGCGGGAAGGGGGGATTAATGGCATTATGGGCGAAAGACAGATTGTCAAAGCTAGGGATATAAATATGGCTATATTAGTTTATGGTTCTACTTTAAATTCGTGGCCTGGAATAGCAGTAGAACAGGTTTTAACATTTATGTGGTCTGCCTCCAGTTGTTAGAATTATTTCCCTTGATATTTCTAAGGTGAAGGCTGACAGCTGTCAATCATTCTGCACTGGTGTGTATGATGCCTGTCACTTTGTCGTAGCTCTGAAAGAGTGTTCACCGCTTGAGAAAGCGACACGACAACTAGACTTAGTTTTCCAGATCATGTACCGCCAACATAGACGTCATTGAGTACCAGAGAATACAACATCAGGGACGGTCTAGCGCATATGACGTCATAGATGGATTGAAGGTTAGGGCTAGGGTAAGGGTTGCCGCGAATAAGGGTTAGGGTTACCGCTAGACCTCTTTACAAGAGATCTTTACAAAATCTGCAGGTCCTAACCTTTACCCTAACAACACGAACATGTGGCATCATTATGCTCTAGAATGGGCTAGACCGTCCCCGATCGAGCGTTCTCTGTGTGTACCACTATAACAAACGTCATCGGTTACTCTTTGGACTGGGTAATGTATCTAATTAATAATTACAAAATGTTGTAGTTGGATCATACCGTGTTTTACATCACACATACACGACCTCTTTAAAATAAAGAATATCAAAAGTTAATTATGTAATTAAATTTCGAAGTTTATATATTTAACAGTTTATTTATTAAACCCACTTTACTAGAAAATATCTTTTCTTAAGTTGAAGATTTCTCAAGAACAAGCTCGACAAAGTCCTTGTCCAGAAATGAAATTAATATTTTAATTTAGGGGACATAACTCGTTGAAAAACTAAAAAACAGAAAATTTTACATTGTACACAATGTCTGGGTTATTAAATATGGATTTCCTGGACGAAGTCCGGCGTATGAATAAAAGACAGGTAAATATTCCAGTTGTAAAATCGAAAGAAATATTTAGGTAAAAATCAAAATGAAGACTTTGCTACAATAGAATGGCAAATTGTTGATGAATTTGATTTTCCTGTACACACGTGAACGTTCACAATATTCACATATGGAATGGGCAATATCATCTGCATATGGTCGAATTCGTACGCAGTTTAACTTTGGCTTTGAACCTAAATTACCCTTATTGCTGCTTATTTAATATGCAGTACAACATATGAATGAGATGTGCCACAACTTACAGAAAAGAATAGAAAATGATGAAACATTGGCAATGAATGATGATGTGTTTTTTAATTTTAGTGTAGTTTTAGCCAAATTGCATCTTCCAAAATTATTATTTTATGCAGTTTGCAGAATGAACATTTCAGTTTGAATTCACATGAGACAAAATGTCATCTCAAATAGGTCGGCATTGAATTGTCAAGTAAAAATACTAAATCAAATGACTATAGGCCACACTGTAATGTAGAAAGGTATGTGTGGGGGTACATGTATGTGTGGATCAGTGAAAGGCCTACACTTCCTGTATGTGTGGGTGTGTGTGTAGTAGCTTTATTTAATGTCTCTATAATTCTGAGATAAAGATGAACACGTATACACATACATATCAAAAAAGACTTTGATTTGACCATGCAGTATATCAGAGACATTCAAATTGGAGGTATGAGATAATTAAGATTGCATAGACAGATTTTTAAATGAAATAATGATTTGGAGATCTGCCTCAGTTAGTAAAAAATACAGAAGTTCTGATTTGCCATAAAAAAATATACAGTATCAAATTATTGTTTGACCTATGGTAAATAATAAACGGATTTCTTTGATTATGAAGAAACTACTTAACTTTGGTTATTATAACCTTACCTGTGTGTTTGAAATCAACTCCCGTTAAATAAAATCCATTGCACAACTAAATATCCCAACGAATAAAAACAATTCTCTCTTGAAAAATTTGACTATTTACTTGTAATTTCGACAGAGTGGAAAACAACAATGTTTTCGTAAAGTAAAAATTCTTATAGCAAGCTAGCTGGGTTAAAGTGAAAAATTATTTAAGTTTAGGTACATGTATCCTTGCAATGCTCTTTAATAGTGTCTGCAAATTATATTATAGTGCACATATTGATTAATTTTGTTTGATTATTCGTTTCATAAATGTACACCAAATGAATTGGGGGGTGATATGGCCGAGTGTCATTGAGTCAACTGGTGTGGTTTTGATTCCCCAGTTGTATGTCTTCTCTGGGTCCTACGGTTTCCCCCCACTAAAAAGACCCCTACGCACAAGCGAATTATTGAAATAAAATTGAACCATATGTATTGTTAGTCCCAAAATGACCTAGTTTGTGTCAAGTGGACAGTAAACCCCATTTCTCTCTCTCTCACCAAATAAATTTTTTCGTTTACATCTACGTGTATGATTTTTCAGCTGTATTATCAAGTTCTTAATTTTGGTATGATAGTATCTTCAGCTTTAATGATATGGAAGGGTTTGATGGTTGTTACTGGCAGTGAAAGTCCTATAGTTGTTGTACTCAGGTAGGTTTTTATTTGTTTTAAAGGACAATATTGGTGTCAGTCATTATCACATATGTTATAGAACTGGTTAAACACATTCCAAATATAATTTTAACACAGAGAGATCATTGCTACGATAGATGCGTAATAAATGTTACATGAATTGGAAGTGACGAACGCGAAAGAAAAACACGAGTTATCCCTTTATATAACTGACTGAAGGGAGGAGTGATAACAGATACAAGGCCGAATTTCTGCTCACTTATAATTTCTTTGAAGACCAAGAGTTGTTATATGAGACTGCAAAAGGATATCTGACAATTCAATAAAGTAATTGAGTGTCATTAGATGCCTTATAAAAACAAGGTAATGCTCTACAGACTTTTTCTGTTTTTCTTTCGTGTTCTCTTATCTAGTGGCAATTACTTCTATATATAGTTAAGAATTGTCAGATATCCTCTCACAATCTCACACAACAACTTTTTGTCTTCAAAGGAATTATTAGTGAGCAGAAATTCGCCCATCTATCTGTTATCACTCGTCACTTCAGTCATAAAAGTATTCTGTAACATTTTAATCTCTATTCAGATAGACTGTAGTATTTCATATTTATGTAATCTGCAGGTCCTAATAAAGATACTTTATGTAAGATTTAGATAAAGAGCTAACCATTTTTCCTATATTAGCTCAAGAATTGTTAATGTAGAATGAAAATTTTGAAATTTTCATTCATTTTACTTCATTCTGTATAGCACATTGAGCCTTTAAACAGAAAACATAATCTACTAACATAACCTACAGAAACAACTTAGTATTGTCATTGTTATACACATCTTTGTCCAAATTACATCTTCATCCATGTGCAACACTTGCATGCAGCTAGCCAGAATAGGTATATTGCTACTGTAAGGGGTAATTGTTATATTGATTTAATTATGAATACCATATATGACACAAGCCACGAAAAGGTGTAGAACTTCAGATGAAAAAGCACTTAAATTTAAATAAATTTTTTCGAATTCTTTGAGGGTTAAAAACTTGTATTAATAATTCATCTTTCAAATATAACTTGTTGTTCTGTTTTTGTTCAAATACATATTTTGCGGACCATATAAGCTTGTAACAGACGTTACATGTCAATTAATATTTGCCCCAAATTTGCTAATAACTACCGGCCCAGTTGATTTGCAGTGTGATAATATCAAAATCTATATTCTAGAATGTAAAAAAATGTCTTTGTGCCCTGTTTACCCCAAAAAATTGGCAAGGATCTTTCATGGACATCTGGTTTAAAAACAGTGTGAAATGTCTGAACTGATAACTCTTCTACACTCTTTCTTGAGCATTTTTTCATTGTCATTCTTAGCCCTTATGTTACAATATTTGATCAATTATTATTTTGTTATTAAATTTTACTTCTCTGTACTGTTTTGTCAATATTGCACAAAATATTTGTAACGGACGTGACTCCCTACTATGTAACGGACGTGACCTTTTGTAACGGACGTCACTATTGACCCAATTAACAGTGCGAGGTGTATCTGAGTACAAAATCGGTGTTTAACGATCCTTTCCATGCTTAGTTTAAGGACATTTAAAAAAGAAGGCAATCTATGTAATTTTATTAAATTTGATAAAGAGTTATAATTTTCTTTAGGTCATCTTAGCTTCTTTGTGTAACGGTAGTGATGTTTGACATTATCAATTTCGTCCACCATCACGTCCGTTACACGTAAAACCGAAAGTCAAACTGTTATCAATCAAATTTGCATGATTCTTTCATTTTTTTCGATCACCCGAATGTGTTGAACGGCTCTTGATTTTGAGCGCAAAGCAGGCGGCTTTGACATCTTTAACATCCTCAGTTTTTGCCAAATTCTTGTAATAATATAACGGAGTGATTTTGATATAACGGACGTGACGACAACAAAAGTTTGAGGACGGAATTTGCTTGTGGGGTCCCCGCGTCGACCATTTTTAATTACCCGCAAAATCGTGAGGTATACCAACTGTGTGTAGAACAAGGGAGCTAATAACCGCGGAAGAGCCATGGATTTAAAACGGGAGGGGAAATATCGATCATCGTAAACGCAAATAACGGACGTGATTCTTTGACGGAATCTCTAGTGGACGATCGAAAATGCGAATAGTTTCTTCTCAAACGTCTCTAAATCAACATAAATACGTACATCATATCACTCAATTATGCCTCTTGATTTGTAACATAAACATACATATAGATGCAGGTGGTGAGCAACTCTTTCAATGCATTAAAAAATCGTTTTTTTTGGACGGAATTTGTCACGTCCGTTACACACTTTTTAAACAATTTTTTTTATTGAAAAATATTAAGATTTTTGGAATATGACACTTCTGATGGATAGAAACATCCTTTATCTTCAATTTAAGAAACAACTTGTAGATTTCAATCTATGTCTTCAGTATCAAAATACTTACCCTTTTTTAACACCACCAAGAGGGACAAATTTAGACGTCAAAAAAGGGGGTATTTTTATTTTTGTCTCGCAATAAATACTTTATTTGTACTATTTTGATCATGAAGTTGTGTTTATTATCTCTTTATTATATTTTGTGTATAACCATACCAAAAATTACATTGGATTTGTCCTAGCTTCGGGAAAAATCGATTTTCGCAAAACCATATGTTAGTTCTACACCTTATCGTGGCCTGTGTCATATGCAAATCCAGCGATTAGGAACTTTTTAGATGATCCCTGAAGGATGAATTTAGTAGATAGCAATTGGGCGATTCAGAATGGTTTGCTCCTTAGTATTTAAGATTAAATATATGTACATGTACAAGAGTTTTAGGCATATCATGATAGAAAATTCAATTGATTTAAATTGTCAACTATTCTTTCAGTGGAAGTATGGAGCCAGCCTTTTACCGTGGTGATTTATTACTTTTAACCAATCATCAAGAAGAAGCTATCAGAGTTGGAGAAATCGTTGTATTTAAAATAGAAGGACGAGACATCCCAATTGTTCACAGAGTTCTTAAAATTCACGAAAAGTAAGTTGAGAGTCATGTTTGGTGAACATGTTATAAGTAAATCCTAGCTGATCATAATTTATTTTGTATAAGATAGTCACATACTTGAAATTCAGCACTGCAGGATTAGATCTTTTTTTTATTACAAGAGTTGTGCCCCTTTATCAGCTGAAATATTTTTTGAATGTTAAATAAAATGAAGTGTCTGCCATCTTGTCTTTTTTTTAAAAAAAATACAAGTTCATTCAAATAATACCGTAGCATAGCACTACTATCATCAAGCCATAATTGACACTAACAGAAATAAAGCTACTATAACTATTTTCCATGTAATTATCTTCATTAAGTGAAACTCATCCGTCTGGATAGTGAGGCAATTTTACTATGTATTTGTACTTTGGTTATCCATTTTGACTGTCGGTTTCTATTCTATAGTAACAAGAAGGCAAAATTCAAAGTCATAGCTATGTAATTTATTATATTTTATAGAGATGATGGGTCACTGAAGTTTTTAACTAAAGGTGATAATAATTCTGTAGATGATAGAGGTTTATATGCACCAGGACAGTTATGGTTAGAAAAAAAGGATGTAGTTGGAAGAGCTAGAGGGTATGTAGTCTCTGCAATATAAGACATTTAAATGTAGGCTGCAAGACTTCAAAATTTATTAAAACATGTATCATTGATAGAGAATGGGTATTAAATAAGTTTGCATTCCTGTTAAAAAGATTATGCTGTTTGAGATATCTTAGACCAATTGTGCAGTACATGACATCTACCTTCATCAGTGCATCAGGGCACATTTATTTCTGTTGCAATAAAAAATGTCAAGGGATGTAACTCAAAATAACGCAACCACCAATGGTTTTACCATTTACTTCTTGTTAATTCTTGTCTCTGTGTACGACTCTTAAGTTTCTGCAAAGGGAGCAAAGGGATAAGAAAGAGGTTATATGTTAAAACATGAACTTCATTCTGGATACCAAGATATGGCGAAATAATTGGTGGTCTGCATCCATGGTCAATCTTACATTTCAGAGTAATAGTCAAAAAATAATATCCTCACAAACATATGCATGTATTTCATTTTGAGTTATGTTTATATTTTTGCAGTTTTCTGCCATATGTTGGAATAGTCACGATTCTAATGAATGATTACCCTAAATTCAAGGTAGGTTGTTAAGTAACTATTGTTTGGAATTGACATAACATTCTAGTGTGGAAAATATATATAAGATTTTCTTAGTATTCTGTCAATTGATATCTTTTGTATGGATTACCATACTCCAACTAAAGTAACAAATAACTATATTTGAAATATTGTGATCATTTTTATTTGCCCACATTTTCATGTGGACATATGTCGCCGCTATCTGTCTGTCTGGTTTTAAAGAAAAACAATTATTTGTCTATATTTACAGTATAAACAATAAGATTATGTAATATTTTCTCTTTCAGTATTTGGTGTTAGCCTGCCTTGGTATATATGTATTAATTCACAGAGAATAGTCACATTCATTTATATCTTTGTTTATGTTTTTCTATGATTATCTAACACTGCTAAAATAATTGTTACATGTAGAAAAATCAAAGTTTCATTATTTTCAAACTGTTCTCATTATTAATAAGTTTTATTGTCACAATATTGTGAAAGTTCAGTGATTCAGTTCCCTTCAGTATCTTCAAAAACATGATATATCATTTGAAAATGTTACCTCATTCAGCTTCCTATGCAGATGATATAGTATACAAGACAGTGTCACTTATAACTATTTGGAAAATCTTTTGATGGTTCTCTTTTTAATCAGATTAAGTCCAGGTCAGGAGATTATCTGCCATTGATATTTGGGTTTCTTTTCTTAATCAATTTGAAGGCATATTAGCCTGGATTAATCCGTAAATAAAAGTTATTGTCCAAAAAAAGCAAGTAACGTTCAGCAGTTTCAAAGAAAAATATAACGGTACTGTTTATTTTTACATGACATTTGTTGTATTAATACATATTGAGATAATTTTGTTAGCAATATCATCCTTCATTTTTAGTGTTCATAACTGTAGCAAGACTCACATGAATTTTTTTTCAGAAGTACTGTCAATTAAAACTTATCGTGTCAAATCCTAATGGGTATTTAAAAGATTAATAATTTGATGTACAAACATTGATTTTAGGTTATTTAGCATGGTTTTACAGATGAGGGTTTAAGGAATCCTGAACATGCACCTGGTATGCAGAGGTTTTTTTGTTATAAGAATTAAAATTTAGAATAAACATTAGGGCTTTAATTCATTAAATGCAAGGATGAAGGTAGGAAGCCCTGCTGCCTCACATTATTAAGAAAGCAGTTAGTTTATTTCATTTTAGAAGGTTCCCTACATACTATTTGTATGGCCCTATTGTATATTGTGTGGGTTGGGGAAATTGCAACAATTAGAGTAAGTATCCTGGCTATGATTTGTAAACCTGTCAAAATCATTTGTTGTCTGTTAACCATTTTTTTATTTATAATCAATAAAGCAGATAATCATGGACAATGTAATTGGTGAATGGTTGATGTACTCAATTTTATAAAACATTTGGTTTTATTGTGTTATTTAAGATTATTTTTTTTTTGTAACTATGTTGTTGCCTGTCAAATATTATACTGTATGTTTGAGAAGACTTTTTGGATTCATGAAATAATTTAATAATAAAATTATATTATTCTATAATTATGTATATTTGTTTTTATATGCCCACATTTTATGTTAACAAGCCAACAGTGAGGCTGATGCCCCCCGCCGAAATCCCAAAATAAATAGATGGCATATATTAATTAATCACACATTTATTTTTTTCAAAAGTATCAAGCAATCAAACTATTCACTAAGTTTCATCACTCTCTATCTGATAAAATCACGGTTATCTAGTCCCAAAGCATCGATCAATGAAATTGTTTACCCTTCAGCTCGAAATGTTAATCATTGACTTGGTCAAGACATTCACCAAATGAACATCTACATCAAGTTTAAACATTCTTGTTCTACTTCAATTAAAAGCAGAGTTATTAAGGTCCAATGTATTGACCAATCAAATTGTTTTTCGCTCCTTAGTCTAAGCAGAAAATTCTTAGTCAAGATAACGATATAATGAATCTATAGTAAGAGTTTCATCGATGTGCCCCAAAGAATCAACCATTCAGATTGCTTATCTCTGCTTACCCTAGCAGAAAATGCTCATCTTCAAACTCCATCAAGGCATTGACCTAATTAACGCCTACACCAAGTTTGAACATTCTACCTCAATTTAGAAGGAGAGTTATTGTGCTCAAAAATCTCGACCAATTGAATTGCTTATCACTCTTCTTTCCCTGAACCGAAAATGCTCATTGTTGAAATTAGTCAAGGTATTGATGTAATAAAACTATACACCAAGTTTCATTACTCTCTCTTAATTATAAGTAAAGTTATAGTGTTCCAAAGCTTCAACCAATCAAATTGTTTATCTCTGAATACATTAAGCAGAAAATGCTCATCTTCAAACTCCATCAAGGCATTGATCTAATAAACACCTTCATCAAGTTTGAATATTCTAGCTTAATTAAAAGGAGAGTTATTGTGTTGAAAAGTCTCGGCCAATTGCTTATCGCTCTGCTTACCCTGAGTAGAAAATGCTCAAGGCATCGACCTAAACCAAGTTTGAACATTCTAGATAAATTAGAAAGAGAGTTATTGTGTCCCAAAAAATGTGACGGACAGATGAACACATTTTAATAGTCCTCTGCTTTCTTTGAAAGGTGTGGGGCCAAAGACATATTTTAAGTTTGTTGGAAAATTAATCTTGCGCTTTATGGTTTGGTGCTCTGCAGCATGAAGTTTAGAACAATATTTTTTGAGCACTCCACACCGTGACTATTAAAAATTGACTCTTGTTCAAGTCGCCTTCAATATAGTTTTGAGAAACAAAGTAGAAAATGCCTAACTTTGGCTCGCTAAAGTGTTTACAATATGACAGAAAGTGTTCAAGGGCAGAAACTCTAGAAGCAAGAATGGAAATGGTTGAAATCTGATAGGCTTCATTTCACTATTCTGGGCAGTGCAGAGCATTCACTATTCTGCAATGTGAGCTAGAACAATAACTCTCAATGCAATTAAATAAAATTGTTGAACTGGGACAGACTTCTTGACTTCACTAAACTGAAACAATACATACAAATTTCAACCACACTGGATGATAACTTTCGCCGCTAGAGCATTCACAAATTAGTAAAGGCTGTAACTGTAGACTCTAGAAGTAATTAATGAAATTGTTGAAATTCATAAAGCTTCTTTTTTTCACTTATCTGAATAATGAAAAAGTTTTTAGAAAGATTGGAAGATAAATTTATTTGCTACTAAAACATAGGAAGATTCTACTTTGTTAAGAATAGTAGATATCAGATATCACAAAAATTTAATAGGTTTCTTCATCTCACTAATATGACTGACAGCCAGAGGGACGACAGAATATACAACCCCATTTCAATATGGACATCTAAAAAGTCAAGAAAAAGACCAAGCAGTAAACATATGGGTTATAAACATAACAACAGGGGTTTATTTTGTTGATATAAGTTTATTTTTATATAGTATTATGCTAGGAGAGTGATAGATATATACTATACTTGATTATATACAAATGATTTATATACAGGATTTTAAAAATATAATACAATTTTATGAAAAAATATGAATGCTTCAACTATACGATGTTTTTATAACAAAAATATATGATTGATAACTTTTATGTACAATTCCTTTAAGAACAAGAATCTCCCCATTATTTTTTGTACTAGCTGTGCCTACAACAAAACTATAATTGATCTAAAAATTCAACTTGTAAGAACTGTTGATTTACGTGCTCCAACAACTCTACTCAGACAGGGATCAGAAATTTGTCCAGTTCCAAGAAATACTGTCTGTTCAAACATTAAATTAATAAATTCCATTTGTTAGGGATACTTACTATCACTCAGCCAATTTTGTGACAATATCATAAGCTTTGACATATGTACAGTAGTACACCCCTGTTTATGATTTGTAAGTGTTGAGTTGTAAGCTGACATAAGCTTGCCTTGTAGATATTTCTTTACATGGCTAAATAACATCAATGAAGAATAGATACATCTCCACGTGTTAATTTACTGACAAAAAGATAGTTGCAAGAAATCAATAGACACTAAATCAATGTAAAAGTTAATAAAAATAGTCATAAATTCAGATGGTAGATTAAGCTGTTACCGGTGTTGTACACAAGACATGTTAGGATTTCTTTATTGGACACACTATGGCTCTTTGTTGAATTGTATACTACATTTAGTTTGGGAATATTGTCCCTTTAATTGAGGTAAGGGTATTTTTAACATAATTTGATCACCATTACATTATCTTTGACTATTATATGAATGATATTAACACATGTGTATGATTAAGTGTCAGTTAATATAAATGGCAAAGTTCATTGAGTGGGATGCAGGTGTTGTGTTTCAAAATATACTAGTATGGCCATGCACTCATGAATAAAAAATTTACATACAGCTGTATCTTTAAAAGGATACACATGTATATGTAATTACTCAGACGTTTCCATTCACACAAACTTTAGTTCTTTACTGTTAACTTGGGACAAAAACTGTTAATATTTACTCATACATAGCCTTATGTATATTTCCTTAATGTATACATGGATATTTCAATCATTTTTTTATTTTCAAAGCACAATCTCATGATTTGTGGTTTGAAACCATTGATTTGGGGCTTTCAAATTTTCTGTAGAAATATATTATTCTATTAAAAGAATTACATGAAAATTTTTAGCATTATCCCAACTTTTAAATATAATTTTCTTCAGAAATTTAATAGTATTTATTGTGTTTAAGTTTAAATTCTATTTCTAATTTGATGGCATGTTAATTGACTGAGAGATATCTTCTCCAGCCAGTATTTGTCACTGTGAAGATGGGCAAACTGGACTGAAACAAGGGGCTTGGCTTTAACTATCATTAAATGATTATGTTTATAATACAGTCATGTTCATCAGAATTAGAGATTCATCTTAAGGTTTCTATTTATCAAAAGTAAAAAAAATTGTTGAAGGCACAAATTTTAAATATCACATTACTCTTGCATATTTACTTTGGTAAAGCATTATCCACAATAATTTCATGTTGCAACAATTTTTTGCTTTACAGTAAATTTACATGAAAACTTTGGTTAGTAAACTTAATTTTTAAAGCCACAGTCAACAATTATCGCTTTACAATTTGAAAATTTTTTCTTAGATATATAAGCAACAGCAAATGAATAATGACACTGAATATCTTAGCATATTTAATTATCTTCAAGTAACCATGAATGTGTTATTTTGGAGGGAAAATCACTAAATAACTGTTTCCATTTCATCCGAGTCACTCGATTCTCCAGGAATAGCCACACGAGGTTGTTCTTGATCTAAATTAATCACATAATTAGCTCGATATTGTGATGAAAACTGAGGAAGCTGGTCTAACTTTTCTTCATTACCTAAATATTGTCTGTTTTCATGGTTTCCAATGTTGCCATAGACAATTCCACCATCATAACACTGAGGATGTCCATAATTGCCATAGTTACCATAGTCAGAACTGGATTGTTGAGCCATGGCCTGACCGGGATCATGAGTAAATACAAATTTTGATTTCTGATTTTTAACTTTGCCATACATATTGTCACTAAGATTAGCGGAATGAGAACTAGATGATGATTTGAGAGAACTATCTCGTGAATTAGTTAGACAGTCACTGTAGCACGGAGGCGGTGAGTAAGGGGGCGGGGCATCAAAACCCTTTCTTCGATCAACGACGGGGTACATAGCAACATTATTGTTGGTAACGGGATTGATAAAACCAACAATTCCTGTTCCTGCTTCACTTGATCTTTTCACCACGTGAAATGCTGACCGTCTGTCACTGCCATCAGGAATTCTACCGATAACTGGTGCCGAGATGCTATCTGGAATTCTCTGGAAGGCTGAACCTGGATTCTTCTTTTTTCGTGGTTGAGCATAAATATCTTCCATTGGATGAATGCCTCGACATGGTAGAGTGTCAGTGTTAGCAGGATCGTTGTGCCTTAACATGATTGGCTGAGATTGAGCATGTGGTACCATAGTATCACCATGGTAACGTACTGGGTCATAAAGATCTACAGGTATACCACCCTCATTGACAACATTATCAATGGCATTAATATAACTTTTTGGTCTTCCTGGGGTGTTAGGAATGGCATTTTGCATAACTGGAATATTATTGGGTAGAATTGTTTCATTTGTTGAGACATTTTTACGATGGGGAGGTCGTCGAATGCGTTGTGGTGGAATGTCAGACAATTCAGACTCTTCACTATCAATGTTAACTTTAGGTTTTGTCTTTTTCTTCTTCTGTGATTTGATGTCAGTCTGGTTGCTGTAAATTCTTTTATCATCCTCGTCATTACTCATATAACTAACAACGTCGTCAATTTCCTCGTAATGAGGAACATAATTACTCTTTCGCTTGTCACATGTGGACCTGTCGGGGCTAACTTGTTTGGAAGATTTGGGTGTTAGCTGGTTCCTTTCCCATGGAGGAATGTTATTTTCATAAAATTCATTCAATTGTGCCGCCTGCACACTTTGTGTGTTTTCATACATTTGTTGCTTTCTTGCCATTTGATAAGGTTGGGGTGTATGAGAACGCACCAATCGCACATCTTTATCAGAATCACATGACTGTGAACGGGAATGATATGGCTGAGGAGTGTAGGAACGACGTAATTGTTCGTCGAGTTTTTTAGCACTTAGTTCAACTTGCGATTTTGAATTTTCATTTTCCTTAAGATATCTCATTTGAAGGCTCAATATTAACATTAACTGTTTTGAGTCTAGATTATGTAACGTCACAGCCCGTCTGTCTCTACGGCGATGCTCTTTTAATTTTCCTTTCGGTGCTGTGTTTCCTTTTTCTTTAGCAACATAATTGTTAAAAATATCCAAATTATTTGTTTCTGCACGAGGTTGTTTACAGCTTTGGCTCCTTCGTAAACTGGAGCGTAACTGAGAGCTGCCATTATCAGAATCAGGAAGAGTATTGTCTAAATCACCATAACAAGGCATCATGGATGGAGATAACATATTAGTATGTTCATTTTCACTATCTGATGTTTCTGGTGTATTAGAATTACTTATGGTAAATATCTCTTCATAGGTATCATCCTGAAAATAGAAAAGAACAATAAACAAATGATGTCACCATATCTTTAAATAAAATGGAAATCAGAAATCAAAAAAATTAAATAATTGTATAATATTACCTGGAACTGAATTATTTACAATTAATAATGTATTGTCCATAAAAAAATCAATGAAAATATAAGTGCAACTGTACATAATAAACTAGCATTTCAATATGCTCCAAGCTTGTTTTTTTCTGATAATATTTAGTTAAATTATATGTTGCCTTGCCACGAAACATTTGCCTACAGCTGTCCACAAAGGCTGTGGCCTATTTTTTCTTTTGTTCATGTACAAGACATTTAAACAATGACCAAGGGTAACAACCCATGAAGCTTATTCCTCTCATAAACTTAAAACATTATATAAATCGAATAATAGCCTTTCCTTTACGGTATAGTGCATTCACAGAACTTTTCAAATTGATCAAGGATAATGGTAATTATGGGAAATCATTTAAAAATAGGCTTCTTTGTCTATAAACATAAACACTGTGTATGAATTTCAAGTCAATCGTTTAATAACCCTAGCTTTACTTGTGGATGATGGATGAGGTGGCGACAATATGACCACATTTCAATGCACTCAAGTAATAACTCTACATTTGTAATGAAATATACAGTTTGTTATAACTTACATGTAACACCCCATTATCTTATATAAAACCATTGTACAGTACCTGATATCCTCCTGTCCTTCGTCTCTCCATTCTCATCACTAACAGAGCCAAGATGGCAGCTATTATACAAATAATGGCAGCTACAACATATATTCCACACAAAGCAAATTGAATCTGTAGTAATGTCACTTCAATATCATGACAACTTGATGTCTCTTGAAAAATTAAAGTGACGGGTGCTGCAAAAGGAAAAATGATTTCTATTACTCACATGTCTATTTCTGAGTCACTGAACTGTATTTCTTTTCCATGACTTAAAGAACAGATTTTCTGTGATCAATCAATCAACACATAGCAAATTTTTGGAATGTAAAGAGATGACATTCTTTGTGTTATTGGTATTAATGTATGTCGTATATAAAATAGCATCAGGCATCCCAGAAAAAAGGGATAAGGTAGATGTGTGACGTGTGCATAAAGTTTCATAAAGATGTCTGGAATTGTTTATAAATCCAAGAAACCTTTAATTAGCAAATAGTTTAAATACTTAAAGGTTGATGGGTGTACAAAGTTTCATAAAGATATCTTGAACTTATTATGAGATATGCTCCGAAAATGAACATCTTGACAGCATGACGGAACCCTTTTCATTCAATATCCCTCCCTGACGGGATAGAAATCAGAATGTGTTCAGTGAACTAATAGAAATCCGCATGCTATTTCATTAATAGGACTTCAAACAAAAATGGTGGCTCACAACATTAATGCCAAGAGTATGATATTAACTTAAAGAGTAAGGATTAGAAGTAGTAATTCATCTTCGGTAATCTAAAAATTGAATCATAAATAAACCCAGCTAAACAAAGTTGGGGGGTTGGATGGCTGAATGGTTAGCACGTGCGCTGCTGCATCATAAAGCCTGTCATTGAGTCAACTGGCGTGGTTTCGAATCCCCAGTTGTACGTGACAAGGAGTAGGGTCGCCTGTCCAATCTCATGGGTTTACTCCGGGACCTCTGGTTTCCTCCCACTGCTTAAGACCCCTACGCACAAGCGAATTATTGAAATAAAATTAAACCATATGTTAGTCCTGAAATGACCTGGTTTGTGTCCAGTGGATATTAAACCCTATTTCCCCCTCTCTCTCCCTAGTCTGCGATATCACATTAGTGGAAGCGGACGTTAAACATACCAGTCCAGCCCAGTCCTCTCTCTAAATAAATAAAGTTTGAGGATTATAAACCAACATTATTATAACACTGCATTATTATAATACTGGTATATATATCATCAAAGAATATTATTCATGAAAATATATTTATTACCTTTCACTGAATAATCTAGATGTACTGAAGAACGACTATATGGTGACAAACAATGGCATTCTTTCTTTACATCCATGAATGTACAATGGAGGAAGTTCTGAATGGGAGGAATAATTAAGGTTCCAGACAATATGGCTGCTATACCATTAACAAAAGATGTCCCCACATTAACAAATACACAGCTAAACACCTGAAAACATAAACATTTAACTTGTTAAATTCTGATCAAAAACAACTTAGTATCTAAATTTGCTTACAAACTTTGTAAATTCTGATAAAGATTATAATAGTGCTCTCAATGTATGTTTTCTGACGGAGGACCTGGCAATGAACAGTGGCTAGTTATTCAGATGGGGGTAGGGGGATGAAAAATAACGTTCTGTGTACACGTTGGCATGCACATAAATGAACCCTTTGAAGTCGATATTCGAAATAAGATAAGGCCATAGCACTGCTGTTCGGGCAATGATCAGGGTTAGTTGCAATGATCAGAACAAAGAATTTCAATTTCCAGAAAACCAGATGACTGAACAGCATTCTACAATCTGAGCAAGGAAAAATAAATCTAGTAACTAACCCTCCCTCATTTAAACAATTATTAAAGGAGATCTGATATCAACTTTTGTTAGTAGAGTATTAACAAGATCCTTCAAAATCAAAATGAGCAAGTACAATACAATATCTTTAGAAGAAATTAATGGACACGTGTATATGACCAGCCCTGGAATAATGATGTAGGCATATTAAAACATATTATAATAATAATCTTCTGAATACAGCACTGGAATCCCAAACAAATGGCTTCTCATCGGCACATTGTCTAAGAAACCTTGATACAGACATTTTTATTACCGGTACTATGTTTAAATTCTGGGCCTGAATATGTTTACAAATGGTGGTTTGCTAAAATGATATATTCTTCAAAAGGCTGTTTGTACAATGTGCCAAACCTAATGACAGATTTTACGGTTCATTAGAGAACTGATCGAAACTTACCAAACACATATTCCTTCTCCAGAATAAAATCAGCACCATTAATCCAGACATAATCACCTGTAATATAAAATTATTGGATTGTTTACATAATATTTTATTGTTCAAGAAAACTACTTTAATAAACATAGATGTGTGTTGTATATTATGTGTGTTTACAACATTATTACCGGTATATGTTACTGTGTATTACTATTTGCAATGTGGGAACTGCAAGTAGAGTGTGTATATCATACATTGTATCTACAGGTACTATGTATTGTAAGTTTGTAATTAATAATGTGTACAGTATGTATATCGTGTGTGTGTATTTTCTTTGATTGGCATTTAGTAATTGAACATATTAACACAAGGTACAATTTTATGGATACACAATTACTGAGTTTGATACTAAGCGACATTTTTTTTGTTTGATAATTACGAGAGTATCCTCGTCGAAACATCGCTTAGTATCAAACTCAGTAATTGTGTATCCATAAAATTGTACCTTGTGTTGTGTGTGTATTGTATCTACTGTGTCTTGTAATAATGTGTACTGCAAGTACAATTTGTATATTATATATGGGTGTATGTATATTGTATCTACTATGTACAACTATTGTGACTAACAATGTGCACAGTACATATCATGAGTGTATATTATATCTATCATATTATACTGATGAATGTCTATTACTTTGTGTACTAGTTGTATATTATGTACCGGTACTGATGAATGTCTATTACTTTGTGTACTGGTTACTATGTGTGTATATTATGTACTCATGAATGTTTATTACTTTGTGTACTGGTTACAGTGCTGTGTATATGGTGCATTGTACCTAAATATTGTGGTTTAATCATAGACTAGAAACATATACAAATACCGGGTATGTTGTTCTCTTGGTTACTATGCTGTAAGTAATCACAAAGAAAACAACAACTTTATATTTAGCAATAATTTAATAAACACCCATCACAGTTTATTTATGTTAGGTTAGAGAGAAGATTACAGCTGAAAACTAGGTGTTATATTGTCCTACTTTCTATAATTTACACTCATCATGGCATCATTCCATCTTAATCATATTAATATAACTCCTTTATTAATGTTCACATTTAAAGTGGTGATAATGCCATCATTCAATTTTAATCATGTTAATAACTCCTTTAATAATGTGCTCATTTACAGTGGTGATCATCTTTCCATCGTCATCATATTAATAACATTTTTTTTATTAATGTTCACCTTTAAAAGTGGTGATAATGGCATCATTCCACATTAATCATATTAATAACTCTTTTATTAATGTGCTAAATTAAAGTGGTGATCATCTTTCCATCTTAATCACATTAATAACTCCTTTAATAATGTTCACATTTAACATGGCGGTAATGCTATATTTGAGAAATTTTTCCTAATGTAATTGTATATCTAACAATAAAAGAGCCCTATCAATGCACATGTACACAACAGACACATTTCACAAGTTTGAGTCATAAGATACAGATGCAATCTTATCTCAGACAAAAGAATTAAAATGGCAAAATGGCAGCAGTATGCTATTGTCTTTGAATAGATGCAGTCACAAAATTATCAAAATATGGATGGTAATGGAATAAAATTCAAAATACTGATTTTTCTAAGCTAGAAATCAGTTACACAAAAAGACACAAAAAAATTTAAATCCAAATGTCAGAATAATACCGAAGACCTCATAATTACCGGTACCACATGTTTGAATTGAAATGGGGTTTAATGTCCTACCTACTATTCTGCACCGACTGGGCTAGTAAAGGCAGACATATTATACCATTAAGTGTACTATCAGGGCAGTTTTGCCACTCAATTTTCTTCTTTTATATCGAATTCCAGATGTCACAGGCTCTTTCATGTGCGCACCAATGTATACACAGGACCTCGGTTTTCATCCCAAGCAAATGACTAGACAGTCGTCCTTGCCAGTCCCAACGTCCTGAATCACTGACAAGAGGAAACCATACATCCATGAAGTGTATTATATTGACAAGCCTTTTATTCAACACAAATTTTAAACTGTTTACATTTGTATATTCTTTACAAAACAAATTCATGGGATGAAAGTGAAAATATACTGTAACCAGGAAGGTTGTTGTTGTAGTACTTAGCGTTTAATGCCTGCTTCCACCAAAGGTGATATCGCAGTCAAGTTAACTTTTATTTTCATTTTTTTATTATCTTAGCGCATGTTCAAGGTTCTTTCCTGTGGGAGGAAACCAGAGTACCCGGAGTAAACCTACAAAGCAAGCCAGAGGTGAGTGGCCAGCTAGAGCTTGAAGAGTGGCACTCTGGACCACTAGGCATCCCAACCCCCTGTAACTAGAGCTGATGCCGGAATATTTTGTACCCCTTTTGTAAAAGTCAACTATTTCTATTGATTGACTCGATAATTGCAGTATTTGAAATGGCTGAGAATATTCTTTTACTTCTGAATAGAAATGTATGAATGTTTCAGATGAATTCATGCATGCAAAGCGTAAAAATTCAACTCTTGCCAAATTTGTTACAAGCAATGGGTGATTAGGCACCCCTGGAATCCATCGGAACTCATTTCACAGCCACAGTCTGATAAGAATTCTCGATCATTAGTGAAATGATACATAGTAATACTTTTAAATTTGTAACTGTGATAAGTAACACTTCAGCCACACCAAAAATGTCTGACCCTGTAGCTAAAACGATGGGAAAAGGGTGTGAATCACATCCACGGCAACAACTTTTCCCTTAATGCGCCCCTGACTATAATATTGTAACAGTTATACATGTATAGTACATGTTTTATAGTGTACATTAAGTGTGTCAGGATATACAAATGAAATACAGAATACATTAGTATAATGTAGAGATCTAAACCATTCACTTATGCATTCTTTATGAATGGAATATCTCAAACCACATGTACATAAAATACAACACACACATATATTAATATTTATCTAATATAATATAAAGTTGTGGTGTGTATGCAGTGATAAATTCATACTTAGTGAAATCCAAAGCTGTATGCTTGGAGGTTATTTTCAAATGAATGCAATTAAGGAACATATAAAAGGCTACATAAAATAAAAAAAAAAACCCACACACTAATCTGACACTATGCATTGTGCATAGCAATTTTGATATATACATGCAGACGTGTGTTTACATATATACCACCCTGTTGATTTATAACACCAAATTTGTTATGCTTAAAGTGGATAGATGTTTTTTCCTTCCACACTAAATATCTAATGAAAGAAATTCTATGTTTTTACGATATCAGAAACTTATTATATAACTGTTTTTATGTTTGCTCCAAGATTTGCAACATTAGAATAAGTTTGGAGAGTCTAACTCAAACCCAATAAGCAATGCAACCTCGCGACTCAAGAAACATGGAAAAAACTGCCCATCCAAAATGTCAAAGGAAAACATGCCATATCAGACAGACTTACTATTTTTCAGAGATACCCTTTAAATATATTTCGGTTCTAACCCTAATATTTGTTATATAAATACATCTTTGTGGGCCTAAAGACATTCATAATTTATAATAATAGGTGCAGGATATGACAGGGTCATGTATTTAGATGTAATGTAATAAGAATACCGTCTGCTCTAATGTTACTGGGTGTAGACTGTTATATATCGGGTACTTCACATTTCTAAAAACAAACTTTATTATGTAACAAAACCGCCTGATTATTTTTTCTCCTTTGAAATGTAGTCTCGATATTATTATTCTTGGCCAGAAATTTGACTAGTGTGAAATTTGAATGAGTCGGAAATTGAATGAAATCTAAGTAATTATATTTTTTCATTCACAAGTCTTGGGCTTGCTTGCAGATTCTCTTTTATAAATAAAGTTTTTAGTTTTTATCTTTTTGAGGGGAAAATACTTAGACTTAGGCCTATTCAGCACAGCAAACCCCCAAACACTTATAGACACTCTTATTTAAATAGGATTAAATAAAGCTTGTACTTTTTATTGGGGGGGGGGGGGCAAATACTTATTTCCCCAGCAAACTTCCTTTTCAAATAGGAATAAATAAAGCTTTCACTTTTTATTTCTTGAGGGAAATGCTTATATACCCCAGAAAACTCCCAAACCATTTTTAGAATTTTAGAAAAATAAAAATAAATAAAGCTTTTACTTAATATTGGGGGGGGGGGGGAATTGCCCCAGCTAAAACTACCAAAACACTTTTCTTCTAAGGTTATGTACAAGTATAATAATGATAATGGATGGTGACAGAGACACACATCTATTATTAATCCATTGTTATTTGAGACAAAAACTCCATTAAGAAGAGCAGATGATAAAATGAATTTCTTGTGATTGCTTTGTTCTGCATATCAGGTTGAATTAAAACAGTTTGAATAATTAAAACAATATGGCACCAGATTGACGAGTATAAAATGAGCATTGACGATGACAATAATAATGCATTCCAGTTGGTGTGCATATTCAGTAACTTAAACCTGTGACAGACTGTAAAATATCCTTTGTTTAAAGGAGGTTGTCTAGACCAAGCTTGTCTTCATAATTAATATATCTAATATCACAGGAAATATAATACAATTAATCTTTGAATAAATTTTTATTCAATATTCTGAATTATTGCAATTCATATTTTTGTTGTGAACACAAAACTTCATGTTAACCAATTTGACCAAACATACATAATTACACTGTGATCTGTTCATCGGAATACTAGGACAGCCCCCCCCCCTTCCCAATACTTAACCACACCCAGGACAAACAATTCATAGGGCTCCTAACAATATTGGGTCCCCACTTATCCTTGTGATTATGTACAAGATCTTTTAATGTATCATAAATCAAATGAAGACTTTCTATCAGGAGATTTTGTCTGATTTCCATATGATTCTACATTGAAAGGGCATCATGTATGTAAATAAATATTAACAATCTGTAATATAAGCAAGCATCACGGACTTCAGTAGCAGAGTCATGTTTTTTTTTTGGATTTGTTTTTCTTCTATAGCCACTTGAAGAGATAAATTAGAGCAATGGTTTCTACTGGTTTTAAATTAGATTAGATTAACTTGGTCCGTCTGTTTGATTGAATTAACTTTATGAGGTTAAAGGTGTTAATTAACCTCAGACAGTCTATTGCCAGTAGCAGATTTCATCTCAAGAACGGGAACACAGAAATTGGTTGTACCCAGATATGAAATTGTGTTTATAAACAAATTTCCCCAATATCTTATCAGCTCCAACCTTTTCTTCCAAATTATTTACAAAACAGATAGCCTCTGAACTGGATATTTAATCATTTCACCAAAATCGAAAACACAAAAGATTTTCTTTTTGTTTAGACTTTCTTTCATTTTATATTATGTGTTTTATGTCTTCGAGGAACAAAACTTTGATTGACAAGTTCAACTTGTGACTAATAGCTAGCCTTGAAAGAAACATAATCAACTTGAAATTGGCATCTGGGTCATATGATATCCAGCCATCTTAGTAGTGAAAACAAGGCTGATGTTGGCTTCCATGAGAAGTTCCCACGGTTTCTAGCAGTTATACCACTTTCTCATAATCTGCCGGGTTGCCATTTGGTGGTATATAGTGATAAGGAGAACTACTTAAAAAGAATGTTTGTATGTTGATAACATGAAGAAATGATCTTATAAGAAGTTCACACCATATATACAGCACTCAGTAGCAAATTAAAATGATAAATATACAGTTTCCTCTCACTTAAATATCAGAGAAGTAATATCATTTAATGAGCTTTCATAATTATTCTCATATTATTACAATCACCAGGTTGGGCTGTTTATTGGATGTCATATTAAGTGATTTTCAAGATTATTAGGTTTCATTTAAAGTAGAATGTATAATTTCATTATGCTGGCTTTGAATTAATCCCAATTAGAGTTTAACTGGATTTAAATAGCTGATATTTCATCGAATTATGATAAGCTATAATATTATATTTATGTAAAAACATAAGATTCCATTTGCACAATTCCACTGCCAATAAAAAAGAAATCTTACTTATCTGTATTTGTGGGGTTGGGTGGTTGAGTGGACTAATGTTTGTGCTTTAGGTCATATGACCTGTGATTGAGCCACATGGTTTGGTTTTGATCCCGATCTTGTATGTGACATGGGTTTTCTCTGGGTCCTCCAGTTTCCTCTCATTGTTAAAGACCCAAAGAACAAGCAAATTACCAGTATTGAAATGAAAATGTTAGTCTCAAAATGACCTAGTTGGTGTAGCGTGGACATTGCAGAATCAATTGATTTGTGATCAAATGTATAATATTTGGCTTAAATGTGACATTGTCTTTCTCATATTGATTTTATCGCAATAAATATGATAGTGGTAATTGTGTATGTTTTATAATATCATATAATTATAACACAATTAATGGTTTATAGCACCTAAAATCCAACAAAGAGCTGCTCTATAGCACTCTTTTGGCTTAGTTACATAATACTTACTAAATTAAAGATGCATTATGTAAGAGCTAAATCTGCCCATTGCTGGTATTTCTTTTGGTTTAAAATGTAAGGAAAAACCCACAATAAACTTTGTAGACCATAGGATGGCTGAGATTTAAATGGATTAAAATGCCTACGAGAATAAAAAATTTAAAGGATAGTTAGTCTCGATGCTACAATAATAAACGATATACGCTACATCTTCCACCACTCATATCTTTGTTTAGAATAAAGTAATTTGAATGGAATTATTTTCAAATATGTAAATCTTACATAATGCATCTTTACGCTAGTACTATACTATTACTCACTATGCCATAGAATATTGACTACATGTATTCATGTGTCTTGCAAATCTGATATAGACTAGACATATAAACATGTAGATATAGTATCTATGTTGACTGTATTTACATGTATGTTTGAGTTACTGTCATACTGACTATGAAATATTAACTGTATGTTTGAGTTACATGTGAGTGTATTTCAGTAGTTACATGTGATATTGGCTGTCTATTTCTGTACACTATGCTCATACCCCTGCTACATGTGATATTGACTGTGCATTACTATGCATTATGTTCATACACCTGGTGCATGTGATATTGGCTGTGTATTACTGTACACTATGTTCATACACCTGGTACATGTGATATTGGCTGTGTATTACTGTACACTATGTTCATATGTGATATTGGCTGTGTATTACTGTACACTATGTTCATACACCTCCTACATGTGATATTGGCTGTGTATTACAGTACACTATGTTCATGCACCTAGTACATGTGATATTGGCTGTGTATTACTGTACACTATGTATATACGCCTCGCACATGTGATATTGGCTGTGTATTACAGTACACTATGTTCATACACCTGGTACATGTGATATTGACTGTATATTACTCTACACTATGTTCATACGCCTCGAACATGTGATATTGGCTGTGTATTACTGTACACTATGTACATGCCCCTGGTACATGACATATTGAATGTGTATTACTGTACACTATGTCATTGCCCTGGTAAATGTGATCTTAATTTCCCTGGTGTACGTTCATATGAAATTGACTGTTCATTACTATGCATTATGTTCAGGCCCTTGGTAATACTAATTATATTATGGGTACTGTATATTAATTTTATTGACTTAGTTGACTTTATTTTTATTGTTGACCCAATTTGGACACCAACATTTCGGCCACAAAGATAAAGGGTGTATACCTCTATACTTTGGAATAGGAGGGGGGTCACAGTGGCTAAGTGGGTAAGACGCTGGCTCGCTAGCCTGGAGGTCAGGTGTCCGATCCCTGCATTGGTGGAATAGGTACATCCAGATTTTCTAGCGTGACAAGGCCGCTGTCCAGTCATTCGGATGATAACAAATACTGAGGTCCCATGTACACATTGGCATGCCTGTATAAAATCCATTGACAGTTGTAATTCGTTATAATAGTAGGCCGTAATCCCGCTGTCTTTGGGGGGGGGGCCTAGAGTGCCGCGCTTCGACCTCTAGCCAGCCGGTCACCTCTGGCTTACGGCTGTGGTTTCGATCCCTGGTGTGAGCGTATGTGACATGGAGATAGGGGCGCCTTCTCAACCTTGTGGGTTTCCTCCGGGCACTCCGGTTTCCTCCCACTGCTAAAGACCCCTACGCGCAAACGAATTATTGAAATAAAATTGAAACCATATGTTAGTCCCAAAATGACCTAGTTTTTGTCGAGTGGACCTTAAACCCCATTTCTCTCTCTCCCGCTGTCTTGGCAAAATGTCAATCAGCACACTATATGGTGTATGCCTGTCTTCATTAGCCTAGTTCAGAGCAGAACAGTAGAATGTTAAACCCCATTTCATTTCATTTTTTCTGAAATAGGCCCTAGGCCTATGAGGTACATGTTTAAACAAGGTTGCTAATTTTTGAATATTTTATAATATAAATAATTGCTTCAAAGGTCTGGGCAAGTTGTTACCTAGTCTATTATAAATATAAGTATGTTAGATAAGACAAGAATTATAAATAAACGTCACCTTAAATATGCCATTTAATAATAATAAATGTATTCCATGACTTGTTTTTAAATAATGTTTGTAGGGCACTTGTCCTAAATGAGCTGCCAAATGTACCATTAGTGATTAATCAAATTATTTAGTATTGGAATCTTTAGTATTGTTTTACAAAGTGTGACATATTATTTGATTGATTCAGAATATTACAGCAATTAACATAAATTAGTAGATATAATTTGTCATAATAATAACTTTGTTATAAATGTCATTCAACAAGCCATTGCATATATAGTAAAACAAACATTAAATCGAATGTGTTTTGTTTTCAATCAATTAAACAATATACCCTAAGGTTATTAGATATGTTAGATACACCATTATCTTTGATCATTTTAAAGCCCGGACACCGTGTACCGTTAGACAAAGACTTTTACATGGAAAAAAGTTGAACATGGCCTCAGGCGATATTATATCTGCGTGTGAAAATATGTTAGACGCTATAATAAAAACACTTACAGAAATGGCGTTCACATATGTTGGAATAATTTCAGTGTTGTTCGTAGAAGATGTCAGAGCTCGTAAATTCAAAAATATTCCTCCGATCACTAATCCAAACACGATAACAACTATTCCCCAAGCTAAAAATATCCACAAACGTCCCTCGCTGCATCGTCCATCATAACTTTTTCCTCTTCTCTCCATTCGTCCTCGCCCTTTCTCTCTATCCATTACACATGGCGATGTTTTGAACTTCTTTTCATCAACTTTAGCCATGTTTTTTTTCAAAAGAAACTGATTGAGCGATGTACAAATTACCGCTATGTTGGCAAGACCACGAGGTTTTATTTCTTTCTAGCACGTATACGCTCCATTTCTCCACTGTCTGAATACCGACACAGGCCACTTCTTTGTGTACCAACTGGCTACCGCTATACTCCTTTATTCACCCATGGGAACTTCTATTTATAAAACAGTTCAGCTCCAACTTATACCTTCTACTTCATAATAATAAAGAACGGGTATTGCCGCGACAAATCACTCGGATTCGTGTGAAATGTAAGACACCAACAAACCCTCTACAGCTTTTCCCCCACAAGCTAAAGTTTTCTAAGCATTCACAAAGTAAACTTTGAAGGACTTCTCAACTTGTACCGTTATTTACCGCTGAAACATTCTCTTGTAGCGATGATGCACGAGCCCTATCTTACGCCAGCCACGTTCAGAGTCAACGGCGCGAGGACAACGCGAGCAGTGCTCGTGTCTGTTAGTATACCGTCACGCTTCACGATTTTGTGTGAGTCAGGGGTAAACTTGTCGAAAACTGAATGCGTGTATAAATAGATGCAATGTATCTAATAAAGAATAAATAGTGATTATAATGCGCCAGGTATTATGAAATTTGAACATAAAGCGTGTCAAACAAACTTTTTCTTGTTATCAGATCATATATTTTTTATCAAATAGATGTTATAGCAGCGATTTACATGTATCAACACTAATTGTATTTTTATAATGTCCCAAGTAAAGTCGTGCACTGGCGCTATCAAGATGTTATATTTTGTTGTGTCTCTTATACATACGGACCAGAATTAAACATGTACAATTTACAGTTGCCGTTAGTTCCTTGATAAAGTAGTGTCGAATGATCAACTTTTGAAATAAATTTTAATATATTTTCTTCAGATTAGATAGGTATTTAAAATGAACTTAAAGGTTGAGCAGCCCAAACCGTTAATATACATGTATCTCAATGTCAAAAGTCTGCCATCACTATATAATTAAACACACACCGAGTATAAAAAGCTTTCATGAAAAACAATCTGATGAAAATATAGATCTATATTTCGTTTCGTTTTTTTATACTTTCGATGGCCTACACTACATGAAGAAGATCTGTCCAGTTGTACGTAGAGGTCGCGCCCGGGGTCATACGAATCGCTTTTGACCTATGACGTCATCCATTGATTAATCTATCAGTGGTGAAGTTTCTAGTGGTTTACCCACAGTTCCGTGCACGGCACGCCAAGAAGTCGCCGTAACAGACCCGTTTCATTGGCTAATCCCTCACTTCAACCAAAACACCGGTAATATTACAACTCTCCCAGATCCTAGTTTAGAAAAGACAAGTGGAACGAAATTTTGAACTATGTTTGGATGGATGGCTGAATGGTTTGTGTCAGAGCGCTGCGCTGTATCATAAGGTCTGTCATTGAGTCAAATGGCGTGGTTTTGATTCCCCAGTTGTACGTGACAAGGAGTTGTATCACCTGTCTAATCTCGTGGGTTTTCTCCGGGTCCTCCAGTTTCCCTTCCACTGCAAAAGACCCTACACGCAAGCAGACAAATCGGTGCTATCAGATTCTGACGTCCTCATTAGCCCAGTTGGGACAGAAAAGTATAGGATGTTAAAGCGAGAATTTCATATTTCAAAGTCAAAACATAATTATTTCTATGTCTTTTGCTCTATAGGTTGTCAGCTCACTATTATACGATCATAGGCATTATTTCCCACACTTAAAAATCTTTCACACCGGAAATAATAACAAAATTACCTCTTTGTTTTTCTGCACCACACCCATGCAATAGCTATCTCTAAACGTTTGAATTTGAAGTTGAAAATTATATTTTCGCCAATAGTGAATATGATTATTCTTTAACGAGGTAGGACTGTTTATAGACACCATCTATTTTAAGGCTTTATTTTGATATGTTTTAAAAATATAACTTTAGAATATGAAATTGTAGCTTTAAACCCCAGTTCGTTTTATAAAGATGAACATACATTTTAATATCTTAAATTTCCAAGCATTACTAATGTGTCGTATTTTCACTGGATTTGAATCCGATTTGCTGCTCAAATCGAGAATTGTCCACAGCATTTAGACAGAAAACAATCACTGATAATATGTTGTCTTATCGTTATCAAGCACAAATACCAGTCGCATCGTCGTGTTATAATGTTTAACACCAGTGATTGTTTTCCATATTTAATGTGGTGTGTATCTAGTCTAACATTAATCATATTCCTGAAGCAATGGCCCGAGAAATCCCTCTCTGGCCATTGCTGGAATAGCGTCTGTTTCTTGAACTTATGCGGGAGTGTGTCTATTCTTTCCGTTCAATGAAAGCTATCACTTAAGTACAGCAACATGACAGTCCTTCGTTTAATCTGGGTCTTCCCTAAAACTTTGGACAGTGATTTAAGGTATTAAAAACAGTGAAAGTATGTTCGTTTCCAAACAGTATTGTTTACATTTCATTCGACTTGATAGCCTCGTTTGTCACGCAATTAGTTTTACTACAGTATTCTGCTACACACGGGTTAATTAGGCATGATAAAATCGTGAGCCATGACGTAACGTTATGTAAACATATTTTGTCCAATATTGGCACTCGTTTTAAATGTAAAGCTTTTGTAGGGCAGCTAGTTATTGGTTGGTAGACGGACTACTGACCAATCAAAATTTAAAACAACAATATCCACTCATAATAGCAGTGTGTAGTAGGATTACCTCTAATCAAACCCAACACTGCGCGGAGTATGAACATTAATCAGTTTGATCAATTCTACACTTGAAAAAAAAGGAAAAAAGTGGCTGATCGCATTTCATAATATTTTGAAAGTAAAACATATGACCATTTTAATGTATAGACTGTTAATATTACGTAGTCAATGGCACGCGAAACAGATCTTCACGAAGAAAACATTGTTGGTATATATTAAGAGCCCGTTTCAACGTATGCCCTCTAAATATTACTTTCAAATTTGAAAACTTTTTTTTTCTTAAACAGAATGGGTAAACCTTAATTCTGAGCATGATGGGAATGAAATTGTGAATTGGCGACTAATGAAAATGGTCTTCAGGGTGATTTTTTTCTTTTTGAAAATGTAGAGCAAACCTGGTCGAAAATAAAATTTAAAAGATATTAAAGTGATCTGTATCCTAATATTAAAGGAGGTTATTTCCCTTGTATCATAATAAAGTATTGAAATTGGGTATACACAACCACTTTCTGTACCGACAGTGTTAATGAAGACGGACATACTCCCTGCGCAGTGTACGACGAGGGAAATTTTGCCCGGACATCGAAACCTAGGTTTTTACCCCATTCCTCTCAGGCCTTCCATGTTGCACTCATGGCAAGATAAAACCACGCTTAAAATCACGAGAAACTATCTCGGCCAACTGTAGTGGGATCGAACCGTTGATCTACAGGTTGGCAAACCAGCAGCTTACTCACTGAACCACGACAGGTCCCATCCATTTTGAATAAAAGGCTTGTCAATATACATGTATTGTATATATAGGCTTACCTTATATTAATTATGAGATCGGTGGTATATTACTCTAACGATTGAATTTTCTGCACACTGTTCATTGCAATAATTTTTATTTCAATAGTTAGTTATTGAAATGAGGTTTAACGTTCCACTCCCTGCTCCAACCGGGATTATAAAGATGGGCAAGCGCCATACAATGTACCTCGAGGAAAATGTCCTGTACCCTCCATCGAATTACAAATGTCAAGTGTTCTTTTATGTGGTTTGACATCGGGTTTCCATCCCATATGAATATTATGAAAGACGTTTTTTTCTTACCAGGCCCTCTTCTCTGTCAACACTTGGATCGAATTTAGGATCTCCTGCTCAGAAGATTAAATTAATAGGTAATTGCTGTTTTATGCATTCTTATCATGATTATCGTACTCATTGACAGACTTGCTTGAATATTCTAATTTGTTGTAAAGCTGGTACAATATCCAGGACATGATGGCTTTCGGAATTTTGGCATAGTATACAGCTCATGATTATAATAAGAATGCGAAGAAACCTTCCAGCATAGAGGTTAATGAATTAATAACGAATGACTTGAAACAAAGATGAGAGTAATAGTGGTGTTCACCCTGATATTGAAAGGGGGTTACTTCCCTTGTACCTATCCCTTTTTGGTTTAATTCGACGCCACGTTCCGATTTTCATTTAAATCATTTAAATACCAATGTACATGTAGATTCCAATGCATTCACATGTTATATTTACGTTTTGGCGCTAAGTCAACAAAGGCTATGTGAATAATTAGCAAATAATACCCCGGATCAATCTTGTCCTTAGATCTTCGGGATATTCAGGGCCGGCGGAAGCAATTCCTGATTGAGGGGTCTAGACCAACGCGTTCTGTGCTGTTTTTGGCTAATAATTAATTACTCTGCAGCAATGTAGTGAAGTTTTAATTCTTTTCTAAATCCCTTACTATAAAACATATTCGATGATGGTTTCTTGTTATGTTGAACTGGAAAAATATATGCATAATAACACATACATTGTATGAACATTGTGGATAAAATTCGTATGAGCAGCATTACGTAGGCCTACTTAAACACATTTACAGATTTTAAAATGTTTCCATAAAGGTATCACACTTTATAACTGGTCGTAACTGATAGCAGCCACAAATACAACGGAAGTGAGATGGACTTGATAAGATCGATTGTTCAGTTATCGGATCGCGACCCCAGCAACTGGGGGTGGGGGGCCTTAACTCTGGGATCAGTATGACAGTATGGCAGGATTTATTTCTTCTAAAAGTGTAAGTTCTGACTTAGAAATTACCATCCACTTCACCGAACCTGATATTGTCACAAACTAAGTTTCATAAAAAAATATAGTGTAGAATCTAATGTGCAGTAACGTGCAATTGTGAGCAAAGGTGACGACGATTTCCTATTATCTTTGTTATGACCCTGAGCCCAACAATCCAAAGTCCGTCTTTTATTTTAAGGAATATTTTTAACCAAAGGATATAAATCGACATCGTCTTTGAACACACTCATACAAAAAAGAAATCCCCGGGGCTTATGCTAATGCAAACTGTTCCATTCTGGAAATGTGAAAACCTTCTTGGTAAATACGAGTAAGATAGCTAGATAAATTGATCGAAACTTCCGTCATATTCGTCGAAGTTCGCAGGACTGAATTCAGAGACACTTCGTGATTTTTGAAAGAAAATCGAGTTCCACCAGTGTACACATTAGAGTAAGCGTAAAGGAATTTGAAATGAAATGAAATGGGGTTTAACGCCCCTCTCTTCTGCACCTATCCTGGGCTAATGGAAGACGGGCATACGCCATACAGTTTGGTCTGAGGGAAATTTTGCCCGGGCTGCGGCGCTACGACCTACTCTTATATCGAATTCCAACTGCCAATGGATCTTTTACGTGTACGACAATGTGTACATGATGGGACATCGGTTTTTCGTACAACCCGAACGGCAAGACAGCTGTCCTTGTCACGCCCTCCGTTCTGCATCTAGATGAACTTTCTCGACCAATGCATGGATCGAACACCCGACCTCCAGGCTAGCGAGCCAGCGTCTCCGTTGACTTAGCGTCAATGCGTAAATATAACATGTGAATGCATTGGAATCTACATCGGTATTTAAATGATTTAAATGAAAATCAGTTCGAATTAAACCAAAAAGGTAGAGGTACAAGGGAAGTAACCCCCTTTGAATATCAGGGTGAACACCAATATTACTCACATCTTCGTTTCAAGTCATTCGTTATTAATTCATTCACTTCTATGCCGGAAGGTTACTTCGTTTTCGTATTATAACCATGAGCTGTACATTTGTAAAAAGACATGATGTCAAAACTCAGTTATGAATCAAATTATATACACGGTCCATGTTATAACATGTCCGGGGGGTTGGGATGGCCTAGTGGTCTAGAGTGCCGCGCTTCGACCTCTAGTTGGCCGGTCACCTCTGGCTTGCGGCTGTGGTTTCGAGCCCTGGTGTGAGCGTATGTGGCATGGAGATAGGGGCGCCTTCTCAACCTCGTGGGTTTCCTCCGGGCACTCCGGTTTCCTCCCACTGCTAAAGACCCCTACGCGCAAGCGAATTATTGAAATAAAATTAAACCATATGTTAGTCCCGAAATGACCTAGTTGTGTCGAGTGGACGTTAAACCCCATTTCTCTCTCTCTCTCTATAACATGTCCGGGATATTGTATCAGCTTTACAACAAATTAGAATATTCAAGCAAGTCTGTCAGTGAGTACGATAATCATAATAAGAATGCATAAAACAGCAATTACATATTAATTTAATCTTCTGAGCAGGAGATCCCAAATTCGATCCTAATGTTGACAGAGAGAAAAAAAACGTCTTTCATAATATTCATATGGGATGGAAACCCGATGTCAAACCACATAAAAAGAACACTTGACATTTGTAATTCGATGGAAGGTACAGGACATTTCCCTCATGGCACATTATATAGCGTATGCCCATCTTCATAATCCCGGTTGGAGCAGGGAGTGGGACGTTAAACCTCAATCGTTAGAGTAATAATATACCACCGATCTCATAATTATTATAAGGTAGGCCAATATACAATAAATGTATATTGACAAGCCTTTTATTCAAAATGGGACCTGCCGTGGTTCAGTGAGTAAGCCCCTGGTTTGCCAACCTGTATGGCGTGTACGTAAAAGATCCCTTGGCAGTTGGAATTCGATGTAACAGTAGGCCGTAGCGCCACTGTCCGGGCAAAATTCCCCTCATAGCAAACTGTATGGCGTATGTCCGTCGTCATTGGCCCAGTTTAGGTGCAGAACAGTAAGACGTTAAACTCCATTTCATTTCATTTCAATTCATTTCCTCACCCCCACATTGCACACTGAAGCATACTACATGTTAGTCTCAATGACCGAAGTATTGTGTTGACGAGATGTTAAACCCGATTCCACTCCATTCTTCTACATAAAATACATAGGTTATTAGAATCACATTCATAACTATAAAGACTGTATTTATTGCAATATTTTACTATAAAATTACTATGTATTATAATTCTCTATCACGTCATACATAATATATAATTATATCAAAACTCTATATAAAGCCAGTATATCTATATAATGATAGTCATGCACATCTATTACCAACAAAGGCGATACAATACAAAATTTCATCATAATCAATTAGATATGTTTAAGGATTTCGTATGTTCATTAACAAACTAAACATTTTTGATACATATTATTATTCAAATACAACCTGTTCACAGACTTAAAATGCATATACATATTATAAATATTTTGGGAATTCCTGTATCCAGGAACATTATTACCATTATTATCTTCGGGCAACCCATTACCACGATAACATCTTCGGACACGCCATTTCTGATAATCTGATAGAAGGAAACCATTTTCGAATTATTTATAATTCAAATGCCAAGAGTAATATGTTCAAAATCCACTGGCCGCACCAAGGACAATGGATTCTCTGAATCTTAAAGGACAAATTAACCTGCCTTTTGTAAATAAACGGCATCGATCACTGATTCAACGTTAATTGACAACACTGATAATGTTTAATCAGTCGGGTAAATAGCAATACCATCATTCTAATGTCAATGAATATAGAGGGCTCTCTGATTAGCAACCCGCCTCCACCGTGCCTGTTGTTAACATAACAATTTCGCGAATGATTTCTCAATTTTGTTAAAAAGTGGCCCGGAGTAATTATTGAGGTTGGCGAGTGGTAGCGACAGAGGGGAGGGGCGTTTACTTATCCCCATGTGCTCACTGACCAATTCTTATCGGGATTTTAACGACGGCACAGGGTACAGCACGATGACAACTGTATTGTAACTTATTTTGTATTTAAACTGGGCTGGTGAATTTGCTGGTGGCCTTTGGTCTCCGGGTAATTTCTACCCCCAGCCCCCTAGCTTACTTAGAAATGTGGGTCCAAACTATATTGTTTCATACATCTATTAGTTATGGCAAGTGTCGTGTAGGAGGCACGACACACTTATTCTTTCTTTAAAAAAACATACCACCAGTTATCCAACTTAGCAATAGGTTACCCTTCTGACAGTAATTATTATCTTCAACGATATCTTTTTAAAACTGTGGTTAAATACCTAAATGTCAAAATGATTGTGAAGTTGTTGTCCGGAAACAGACAACATAATGGACATACAGGTAGATAGTTATATATATGTTCAATCTAAATTACAATAAACAAACAACATATTATGATGATACATTTTGTTTGTTCTAAAGTGATAATTATCATGCATTATATGCAATCTTCCACAAATATACGAATAATGATAGACATAATATATAATGATCGTGGCATCTTTTAATGCCCTTTAAAATCCAAGCAATACACAGTGTCTACAAATAATATACATACACAGCAGATCAATGTCAAAGGTCAAAACATATTGTAATGTTTGTTACACGATGTATAATATTTAACATAAACTCAAATCTATATAATTATATCACATGACAATATATATTTCACTAAACTCAATATCGTTGTAACGTATAGTTATATAGTTATCTCGTTATTTAATTAATATATAATTATGTATATACAGTTTATCTTATTGGCATATGAATACACTATATGTCCTTTTATCACAGCTATTAGTTCATTTAACTGGTCACTGTCTCAATACAACCACCGAGAAAAACAACAACGAAGAACGGTAACTCCGTTATTTTTAAAACCACGAACGTCCCTTCTTTGTATAAACTAACGGTTCTTCATGAAACCTATACAGTGGGAATGTCTATAGACGACAGACGAAAATAAATCTACATTTGATTCTCTTTCAAAATAACCACTCAAAAGAAACTTACGACCTTATTATTGTTGAAGAGCTTGATGCAAGCAGATCAAACGATATATGGCTGACAACTCGCTTTGTAATACGTATAAATCGTTCTGTCTGGATTTTCCAGTTTTCAGACAGCAATTAACAACAATTTTCATACTTTCTAGTCCATACTTGGAGCATCCAACATCATTAACACCTTCAGCCGACATGTTTCAACGTTCGATCCAGATCACTTGGTGATCGAACAAGTCTGGGTGCTTTGGGCCGAACAGATTTATCTCCCCTGAATGTGGGTGACAGCGGCACCTCCATGGAATCCAACGTCACCTTTGGCCTGTGACCCAGTATCTCTAATATGGCGTCGACGGTCGTGTACAAATCGTTTTCAAAATTATGCATTCGCCTATGAAAGATAAAAAGTACTTAATTAGTTAAATGATGAGTTTGTGACGAATTGTTCATCCTTGTAGAATGCAGTGACGTAACCAACGACTAAGGTAACATAAACACTTCCAGTCCTAAATATGTACGCATTGTACTGTGTGCAAATTGTTCACGGTTCCAGAGAGGATTTAATCATAGATCGAATTTTTGAAACCCAGCAAATTGCTTTTTTTATGATTTGGATTATTGCATTACACGTGTGGGCCCATACTTCCAAAAACGAAATCTAGAATAACGAAAATAAATAAACTGCGTAAACTATCCAAACCTCCCGATAAAATTTTAAAAACCACTACCTTAGGGCCAGGCAACCAACTCAATATACGTGATGGAAATGGAGACCGGTGTCCTAAGCTGTATTTTACATTGTCTTGATAAAACCAAAAAATTATTTTGCTAAAAATAACGTGTATGTGAAATTTTCCGTTCGTTATCAAGTAAAGCACTTGTATCACATACTGTTTTGACCTCTAAAGGAACGGTAATAGATTATCAGGTCACACAACAATAAAATGACCCGAAATATGCGCTTTATGGTTCCTTAAAAGATATACATGTATGTATGTAACCAAATAAAAAAAAACTAAATATTTATTAAAAACCTGCTTGGCCCATGTGTGAGCTGGGAGTGGGGAACAGATTACAGGACATGTACACTTTTTGGATTGTTTGGCCCGGACCCGCGTTTGTATAATGGAAAGCCAGGCTTTATGAGATTTATTCATGTACTTCACGTTCGTTTATTGCGCTAACAAGGCATTTTATGTGTGCTACTACAATAACCTTCCACAAGACTACTATTTCAAACATAAAACCCGGGGCAACGACATAAAAAGATTAGTGACTGACTTACTCATATAAACTCTCGAGTTTATGATCAATATCAGCCAAGGAATGTATACTGCCCTTTTCTGTATGCTGTCGGATTTCGTAATCGATATTATGCGGGAACTTCCATATTTGGCCGGCACTGGATGATGATTTTGGAGTATAAGTAGTTCCGCTTGAGGCTATTGGTGATAATCCTGGTTGTCCAATTAAGCTGTCTGACGTAATATCCTTTTTAGGAAGCCCATGAGATGATCTGGGTAGAAGTGGTCTGGTTTCTCTACTTGTGCCTTGCTTATCTTTCTTCGTCTTACCAGAAACAGCACTGATAAGGTTAGACATGGCACCTATTTATAATAGAAAATACAGTTAATGATGTTAGATCAATGCTGGGTATAGATTAGTTTTTGTCATTACACGTATACCTGTGTTAGCATTCTAGTGTTAGAAAATACTTCCTAATGTCAAACTTCATACATGTCCATAAGATGTTTTTTTGGTATTAAAAACAGAAATTCAATCAATCAACCAAGAACATCTAATAACTTGAATAAAAATCAAATTTGAATAAGGATCAAATTTATATGTGGGACACCAACAACACGGTTTGTGGCATAAAAAGCATTCTGTGGTTAATTGGAAATTCAACATTTTTGCAAATAACAAATGTCTCAAAAATTGATATTCAACTTAATTAAATCAAATGAAATAGAGTTTAACGTCTTACTGTTCTGCTCAATCTGGGCAAAAGGAATAAAAAATAAAATGAAATGAAATGGGTTTTAAGATCCTAATATTCTGCCCCGGCTGGGCTAATGCCGACGATCATAGCCATACAGTCTCAAAGATTGAAATTCATCGCAATTAAATGAAACAGGGCTTAAGGTACTACTGTTCTGCACAATCTGGACTACTGAATAGAGAAATAAAATTGGGCCTAACTGTTCTGCCCCGGCTGGGCTAACGAAGACTGGCACCAAACTATTTAACAGCGGCGCCACGGTCTTTTCTTACATCGAATTGTACTGTCAAGGGTTCTCGTACCCGCACAGTACCTCAGGTTTTTGTTCCATCCGAACGACTATTCATTGCCCTTGCGCCAGTGACAAGGGGAACCACGCCGGAAAATCCAGATGGACTTTGTCGTCCAACACTGGGATCGAAAACGGGACCTCCAGGTTATCGAACCAACGTCTTACTCACTGTGCGACAGCGGCTCCACCAATGAAAACGTCCACATGCCCTGCAGTGCGCTATGAGTGACGGTGGCTAAGTGGGTAAGACGCCGGCTCGCTAGCCTGGAGGTCACGTGTTCGATCTCTGCATTGACCGAAAAGTTCATCGAGATATTCCGTGTCAGTGGTGCAGGACAAAAGGCCTGACAAGGATAGCTATCTATAGTCGTTGGGGTGGTATGAAAAACCAAGGTCCCTTGTATACATTGTCGTGGACGTAAAAGATGCCTTGACAGTTGGAAGTCGATATAAGAGTACTACACTTATAGCATACTGTTTGGCGTATGCCCGTCTTCATTATCTTCACCGGAGCAAAACAGTAGGACGTTAAACCCCATTTCATTTGCCCGGACAACAGATTGTCAAATGTTATTTTACATGCAGGCCAACGTATACACAGAAGTTCGGTTTATCATTCCACAAGAATAAATGACTACACGTTTTTTTCTGGGGTATGCCCTGCGCCATTCATCACACCGGAAAACATCGAGAAACTTTCCCGGCCAACACTGTAAATTGACAACGGCTAAGAAT
The DNA here is from genome assembly GCA_963678685.1 of Patella ulyssiponensis. Taxonomy (NCBI): domain Eukaryota; kingdom Metazoa; phylum Mollusca; class Gastropoda; family Patellidae; genus Patella; species Patella ulyssiponensis. The sequence goes on along the minus strand of OY783229.1, from coordinate 46,375,828 downwards.
TGTATTTAATACGGTTTTGAATGATGCTAATACTTTCGAAATAAACACTCTTATATACATTATCAGCAAATAATTTAAGCTATCTCACCAGCTATTGATGTTTGAGAACTTTTTCGGGGCATTTCTGATTTTCGTGCGAAATCGTCATCACCAACGTCTTCAGTGGTAGCGGTAGCTGATAGTTCGAGAATACCCACGCCTTCATCTTCACTTCCAGAAAGTTCTAGAAGATCTCGATCTCGATCTCTACCTTCAGAACCCATAGCCCGCCTCTGTCTCAGTCCTCTACTACTAACTGATAAATTTAAAGGTCGAAGAATTATTAATCTCTGAGAAGTTCGAAATATTTTTAATGGCAATCAATGAAATTTCAAATTATTGTCGATATTGTTCAAGGGGCTTTATGGGGGATTACATAAAGAGTTGGCAGTTCTCGCTTAAATAGTTACAAAATTAACGTAATTAGAACACGTTGAATATTTCAGTCAAATTGATCCACTCTGAATCGAGATATTAGCTTTTGAATTTTATGCTAGTCTCGATCATCATTACTAAAGTCGGTACCATAAAAACGAAGTCTCGGTTATCCATTTTTACGTTTAATTTCGTTTCAAAATATAATATATTCGCCGACAAGAGTTGATTTTGAATTGGAGAAGTTAATTGATGTCTAATTAATAATTTAGATAACATTTACGGACTTAAGAAAGACCTTGCATAATATATGTTTAGTTAGGTTCGTATCGAGAAGAATGGTTGTTAGCGACTGAGTATATAAAGATAGGTTGCCAGGCAACGAAACATACGCCCACAGCAGCTAAATCGTCCGGGCAGTCAACAAGGGTTGTCGCATATTTTTACTTTTTTTTGGTAATGAAACATTTATAATACACTAAAATCTGAGTAACAACTCATTATGTAATTATCTGAAAATCATTAGAATTTGTTTGCTTTTTATAAAGTTTTGCCCCAAGCTAACAATTAGTAAGCTTATAGGAAACATTTAACATCATGGATTTAGCTGTTCAGTTATCAAAATTCACTGAAAATCAAAATACTTGTTCGTTTCAACACCTTAAACTCTGTGTATCAATCTGAAGTCAATCGGATGATAAGTTTGGCATCTACAGTGCCACAAGGTTTTTTGAAGTGATCAAGGGAGATAACTCTGGAAGTTATTTGAAATCAATGAAAATCAGCAGGCTTCTTCGTCTTTTGACCTTAAACACTGTGTATAAATTTAAAGTCAATCGGATATTAACTTAGGCTTTTAGAGCGTCCACAAGGTTTTTTGAAGTGATCAAGGGAGATAACTCTGGAAGTTATTTGAAATCAATGAAAATCAGCAGGCTTCTTCGTCTTTTGACCTTAAACACTGTGTATAAATTTAAAGTCAATCGGATATTAACTTAGGCTTTTAGAGCGTCCACAAGATATTTTGAAGTGATCAAGGAAGATAACTCTGGCACTAATTATCGGAAATCGCTGAAAATCAATAGGCTTCTTCGTCTTATGACCTTAAACACTGGGTATAAATTTAAAGTCAATCGGATATTAACTTTGGCTTTAAGAGCGTCCACAAGATTTTTTGAAGTGATCAAGGGCCTTAACTCTGACATTAATTATCGGAAATCGCTGAAAATCAATAGGCTTCTTCGTCTTATGACCTTAAACACTGTGTATAAATTTAAAGTCAATTGGATATTAACTTTGACTTTTAGAGCGTCCACAAGATTTTTTGAAGTGATCAAGGGCCATAACTCTGGCACTAATTATCGGAAATTGCTGAAAATCAATAAGCTTCTTCGTCTTATGACCTTAAACACTGTGTATAAATTTAAAGTCAATCGGATATTAACTTTGGCTTTTAGGGCATTCACAAGATTTTTTGAAGTGATCAAGGGCCATAACTCTGGCACTAATTATTGGAAATCGCTGAAAATCAATAGGCTTCTTCGTCTTATGACCTTAAACACTGTGTATAAATTTAAAGTCAATCGGATATTAACTTTGGTCTTTCAGAGCGTCCACAAGATTTTTTGAAGTGATCAAGGGCCATAACTCTGGCACTAATTATCGGAAATCGCTGAAAATCAATAGGCTTCTTTGTCTTATGACCTTAAACACTGTGTATAAATTTAAAGCCAATCGGATATTAACTTTGGCCTCTAGAGCATCCACAAGATTTTTTGAAGTGATCAAGGGCCATAACTCTGGCACTAATTATCGGAAATCGCTGAAAATCAATAGGCTTCTTCGTCTTATGACCTTAAACACTGTGTATAAATTTAAAGCCAATCGGATATTAACTTTAGCCTCTAGAGCGTCCACAAGATTTTTTGAAGTCGTCAAGGGCCATAACTCTGGTAGTTATTATCGGAAATCGCTGAAAAACAATAGGCTTCTTCGTCTCATGACCTTAAACACTGTGTATAAATTTAAAGTCAATCGGATATTAACTTTAGCCTCTAGAGCGTCCACAAGCAATTGTGGACGCCGGACCGACGGACGGACGGACGGACGGACGGACCGACGGACCGACGGACGGACGGACGGACGGGGGCGACGACAATATACGACCACATTTCAATGTGGGCGTATAAAAATTACTTATTAGTCTCAATGGAGTTAGTACCATCATCCTACACGGCAATAACATTAATTGAAGTTTATGAAGGCAAAATTACAAATCAGTGTAAAATATGTGCAAAGTTGTAACACCTGTTTCGAGAAAGGTAAGCATACACCGTCCCGTTTACGGCACCCACCAGTAATATACATGCAAAACTAATCTATTAAAGAACGGGAAAACATGTTTGCCTGAGCAGATCTTAAATAATGGTATCAGTATTGTGCTGGGGTATAAAAGATACATGAAAAGGATAAACAAAACCTTTGATAAAGACAACCAGGAAGAAACAAGTATACATGCTAGGCTGTGAAAGAAAGGAGAGCATGATCTCATTGTTGTGTTGTGGATAAATGGAAAAGAATAAATTTTAATTGCCTTTAATATGGAAAACCAGGAAGAAAAAAAGTAGAAGTGTTATATCTGGTTTATGTAAAATATAAATGGGAATGAAATTACCATCTGAGTCTGTAGGTCGTCGCTTGCATTGTAAGCGTGGTCGTCGTTGTCGAATAAACCGTAAAGTTTCATCTTCCATCTTGGCTTTCACTTTTCGTTCTAGCAACGTGCCCTATAAAAAGAATACATCATAAGAAGTGATGTGCATATTTCAACCTTTATTTTCTCCTAATCTCCCAATATCTTCTCGTTTTACTGAAAATGAACAATAAACAAAAATCTCCATCCATCTATTTTGATTGGATTCTGTAGTATTTGCAAAAAAGAAAACCGGTCCATTAAAATTTGCCTTAAACTAAAATAAGTATTACTCAGTCTCATTTGTAAAAACCATAAATAATATAGATCCTATAATCAGTGACGTAAGTCCATTACATTTTAAATAAATAATTGATTACCATTACTATGCACAAGATGCAGAAATGAAGCTAACTATACTTGTGATTTGTGTCAGAAAAGTGCAAAAATATTGTTCCAGAATGGTGCGACCATTAAGAGACATTTTATACATTTTTTTTGATGTTATGTTTCAATGGCATCTAGTAAAAGGTAGTAATTGTATTCCATAGAATTGTGACCTGGATATTATATAAAGAGTTCGTGAAGAAAATAGTGTATACCACATGAACAGCTAACACAAAATAGAAAGGAGAATAACATTCAGAGAATAATGTTTAATCATTTTGTTGTTGATCTTCAAATTGTATTATATAATCTGTTTTTTAAAACCCAAAACGTCAACCATGTTCCCAGTCACCCCTTCAAACCTCAACTGTGCATGTAATGGTTTTATTTGACGTCTGATAGATTACACTGACGCCATTTATCAGTTCATAGTTACATTAGTTTTCTGTTGGTTTAGACTGATATATATCGACTTCTGTAAGATATTATTTTAATTTTGAAAATGTTATTTTTATGTAAAACGAAATGCGTTTGTTACACGAAACGATTTCAACAATAACTTCATACATGTATATATTTGGGGGGTTGGGATGGCCTAGTGGTCTAGAGTGCCGCGCTTCGACCTCTAGCTGGCCGGTCACCTCTGGCTTGCGGCTGTGGTTTCGAGCCCTGGTGTGAGCGTATGTGGCATGGAGATAGGGGCGCCTTCTCAACCTTGTGGGTTTCCTCCGGGCACTCCGGTTTCCTCCCTACGCGAATTATTGAAATAAAATTGAAACCATATATTAGTCCCGAAATGACCTGGTTGTGTTGAGTGGATATTAAACCCCATTTCTCTCTCTCTCTCTGTGTATAGATTTGACGGTGTTTATATCAAAGCAAATACATAAGGTTTCAAGAAGAGACACACCAGCCATTGAAATGCATCTGGAAACCATGACCACTTTTAAAATCTAGAATAGCACTTTTCCGCGATCTTGACTTATTAGTTCCTTTTGGAACTATCTTTGAGCGAACGTGGACATTGTCCGCTCAAAGACGGTTCCCAAAGGAACTACTGACTTGTACGCAACACCAAAAATGGTACATATTATATTATACGCCCTTGTCGATTATTTGTTCCCATGGTCGCGGAAATGCCACTGTCCGGGAAATAAATTTCTTAGATCACACAGCAGAGCGTATGCCCATCTTCATAAGACGGGTTGGTGCGGGGAATTAGGACGTCATACTATTACGTAGGCTACAGACTATAGTTGTGATACAGTAGCACGTCCGTGTAATATCAAGACAAGTAAAAGTAATTACACCACTGACGTCATATAATTAAACTCACCTCTGCCTGCAAACGCCCAAAAAGCAAAACAATCGATATTAAAGCAGTTTGTAAGATTTTAATGGCGGCAAATTCAAGTCCATAAAACCATAAGTTATCAGGGAGCGTTTGTCCGTGCATTGCAGCTTCCGCTCAGCCATATTTATAAAGAAACTATATGAAGTAGTATTACGGGATAAATAAAAGTAATTAACGGATACATTTTACAAACCTTTCTGAGATTGAAGGTAACTTGGAACAGCTGCATGAAACTCTCTGAGAATTCTGGATATGTTTGTAGTATTTCTTTGAAATCGTCCAACTCTATTTTATTAATATCACAGTAAGACAAAGCTCTAACACAATACATGGATTTTCCAACGCCCACGCTGTTCTTAATATCTTCACCGAATATATCATCTTTACCTGAACAAGTAAATGTTAAAATAAGAAGAGCTTAGAGAACACGTAAATATTGCATGCAATGATTTAATTAAAGCATTGACGCACAATCTGTCTTACATCTTATTCAAATGGTGACACTGACATAATTTGACATAAGCCTACAACAAATGGAATAATAGGCCTAACTCGGGTAGCCAGTCTCTCCAAATAAGTCGATTCCCCCAAAACATCAGATACAAAATAAAAAAAAATAATTATCACCACAAATAGATGTGATTTTTAGAGAATGTCTCCAGGACAGAATTGACATGGATTTCAAAAGATCAGGTGACTGACAAGTTACTTTTGAAATCTTTTACTTGGGAAAATTATTTATAAAAATTTGATGGCTATTATGTTTGTGGGATAAAGAAAATTGTCCTTGAGACAAAGATAAAACAGTAGACAATAAGATATGTATGGCTGTAAATGAGTAATTTATAGATGTAAAAAATAAACTTAATGTATTTCACAGTCTTCAGTTGACAGACATAATTATTGATTTGGTTAATTAATAATGATATACTGGAATCTGTATCCATGTTACATAATAAGATCAAATTGACATGTAATTCTTTTTTCTTCTGTAATCGCTATCGCAAATAAGAATGTATTTTAGATAAATTACATTAGTTAAAAGCTATTACAATTATTCTTGGCCATAGGTAAGTACAATTTTTTGTATAATTTACATTATATTTTTGAGAATGCTGTGTTGTTTCGCGTACGTGAAACCAATTCTACAACACGGTTTTCTCGAACTTTTCTTTTCACAAATACTTTTCACGAATTATGTCGAATGGGTCTTGGAGTTCCACGTTTCCAGATATAACTGTATATGACTAGACATTCAATTTCCTTGTCTATTAGAGTTCTTTGTTTCTGGCGACACTATTTAAACTGCAATATACAACTACATCAAAATTAGATATAATACACTTTATACTTACCTAAAATAGCCATAACTATATCATCTTTTAATATTTCTAATGAACCACGAGCTATAAAGTATATTGCTGTTATTATATCTCCTGGATGAACCAGCGTGTCCGCTGGCGGTGCGTGGGTAGATTTGAATTTTAGTGACAACGCTCGCAAACAACCTGCGAAGAATAAAAATTTAATTATTGAACTCGTATTTGCATGTTACGTTATTGCATGTTTTGAATTCAAGTGCTAGTGCAAAGGGGGGTATTAATGCCAAGCCTGTATTTCCTACTTAGTGGACACTGAACCCCATGCTGGGTTTAACAGTCAGCGATGTCACCAATGCGCCTTGGTAGTGCCCGACAATCACTCCTGAGAAGATCAAGACCATCATCAATGTGCACTTTGAATATTCGGGCAAATGCACTTCATCCCACACAGAGACCGCCTGTGTGCTACCCTCATCTAGTTTAGCCCGCCAGCCAAAACGGTTTACTTGGAGCCATAGATGAGAGTTGGACCAGTGGTGAGGACTAGTGTCAGTAGTCCATCCAGTGGATGTGGCTGACTGCTGAAACAAAGGTACTACCTCTAACACTACACTCCATACACCCCTTACATTGCAAAGACATGCAAACGTATGAAACTCATGAATACACATGCGAAGTGAGAAAATATGTCTCGGAGTATGAAGAAAGACAGATAATCGTGTTTTAAATATAAATTTGTTATAGAAATAAAAAAAGATATGTATATTATGTATAAAATATGTCTCAGAGTGCTTCTGTGAAAATGTGTCCCAGATTGCAATTTGAACAGTAGAGGCAGGCTTTAAAACATAGGAATCGATACTAAGATTACGCAAATCGGACAACTACAAATATTTCTAAGCAAAACATCAACTTCCGGTGGCCGTTTTGGTGGCCATCTTGAAAAATGACCGCCATCTTGGATTTTCAATTGGCCAATCGGACAGATTTGATTAGTATCCCTTGGAGAAGAATTGTGCCATTTGATGCTTGTATCATCATTTGCACGATTCTTCCCAAACATTGCTCTTATCTGCTCCACTATATATTAGACGCGAGTAAAGGAAAAATGACCAAACACTTTTCTAATTCCTGCAAAGAAACCCCAAGGAACAATAGCAGAAGGAAAAGTTAGATATCTAAACATGAGCACCAGTTATTTTGGAACATCCCCTGCTAAAATAGCGTACTATATTTTTCACTAAATTTTGTTTTTATGTCCATCGAATCTGAATACCGTATCGATGGCACTATGTTTTTTTATTCTTCTGATCCTAAAATATATATATTTACCTGGACTGGCTCCTTTAAAAGCTGGACAATTATTTAACAAATTACGGTTTAGGTGAAGACATATATCTGCCTGGAGACAATCGGGGAAACCTTTCAAAACCTAGACAACCAAAATGAAGAAAAAACAAAACAATTATGAATTTATGTTTGTTAGGTAGAAAGCGACAGAGGATGAAAGCATCGACGATTCGTTTTAGATACAATGTCTGCTCTCTGATCACCTTTGACAAACCAGCCATAATGAAAAACAATAAGTTGACATTTAAACTATTTTAGTCCAGACAAACGACAATTACACATTGCGTACAAAATTAGTCTTTAAACACAAACATAAAGAATGAATTATGCGTAGTTTCTGATTTCTATTTTATCAGATCGCCCTTGTTTTACCATGAGAATGATGTGGGCAGTGGTTTCGGCTGTGTCAATTTCAACCTCGGATACAGTAATTGTTCGTTAACCCAACACAAGGTACAAAACTTAGTGTTGCCAACAATTATTTATTGGTGTAAATTTCGTTCTTAGTGTTGCTTTGTGTTAGTGTGCTGTCCATGCAACCAATAATATATATGTCGTCTATGCAACCACAAAAAAGTTGAAAAAAAAAGGAATCGACAAATGAACATATCAGATATCAAAAATTGACTAATTTTAAATGTCAATTGTTTAACAGTGTCACCGAACAGTTAGCTTTAATAAATATCATGGACAAATTGACTTGTTTAAAAAGATACCAAAAAAACCCAAACTATCTTTGGTACGTTTAAATAGAGGGACCTTCTTTACTATGTTCAGATCTCATTTCTTTTAAGACACCGATGTCTATAGTCATGGAGACAATCTTGATTTAATAGACTTCGGGCGCCGGACAAAAGCAATTTAAAATCACAACCGAAACAAATTCACTCGAAATCAAAATTACATAGAGTCAAGTGAGGTAAAAATAAAAAAAGAAAGTCCTATGTACACGTATTAGCTTTTCTTATCTATCAAATCTAAAATCAAAGCAGAGAAGCAATTTCCTTTTGACAAGAGATGTTGACGCTGTCTGTCGATTAATTGAGTCTTGTGCCTCTCAAGACGTGTGATTTATTAGCCCAACGATTTTCGGGATGGCCACAGAATACTGACAAGTTAATATTGACATAAGACGGCAAGCAGCGGAAACCCATGTCGACATAAAGGGACAAAGCTCTGATAAGGCACCAGACAATCTTCATGATTTAACGGCTAGAATAATTCTACCCAATAATTACATGGCAGCAATCCTGTTTTGTAATACTATGTTTTGCGTTTGAAATCCCTCATTGTTCTGTTTTCATTTCCGTTCAAATCCAACATTTTCACGCTTTTCTGACGTGACTTTAAGCCTTTCTTTGTTTCCTTTATTACATCAAGATCAATATTGTTACAAACTGTTGTTTTATTTCGGGTTTAAAGTTATTTATCTTCAGAATGCCATTCTAATTGAAATATATGTCTAAAAGCGATTTAATTTAAACGACGTTGTCTACTGGAAGGTATTCATCAACTCCGCGCACGCCAAATTTAGTAATTCTTTTCAAAATAAAACTTGGATAATGCCGAGGAGAGGGCTAAACATTACATAAGCCTGTTCTCCGATCCTCAACCAATATTCTCAATACCAATATCCGCCTCAAACACACACACACCATAAAAAACTACTCCCCATCCCCCCAAAAAACTACCCCCCCCCCCCAAAAAAAAAACCCACAAAAAAAACCGTTAAAACGTTGTCGTAACGTATGGTCCAGATCGTTACCCAGCATGAATATTTTTAAACATAAAATTACTTTCCGGAGGCGATACAAAATTTATGTACACGTTGGACTAACTAAAAAAGGGACACTATGGCGTACATTAAAATCTGGAAGAATCTACTGGTGGTCGATTAGAGAATACAAGTCTCACGTGGGGGCCACACTTTGAAAAAATGATTAATCTGACAAAATAGTAAAATATTACTTACATTGTTCATATCGATACCGTTAGTATAGGTCCACGAATGTTGGAAGGATTCTTGCAAGCGGTTGGCTAAAGTTTTTGGTATTTGGTGAAAAATTATGAATTCTTTGATACTCTGGACATTTTCATGGTATTCATCAGAACCTTGATATAATCTCAACATGATAGAAGATACGTTACCAAATATGGCAGCACTCAGTAAGGCTGAAATGAAAAGATTTTTGTATAGAATCCTTTCTTTATCATGGACAATTAAACTAGGATTTAAACGACATTACCGCAGTCCCATTTCGATGTTATCATACTATACAATAAGACAGCATCACGACGGCATTGCGGGGGTTTCACGTAGTCGCGTTGCCTTCCTAAGACAATCGGGCAGAATTTTTTTCATGTGCATGGGCTTTACAAGTAACCGGATAATTCTCCTTGAACCGAATTCTAATTTTGAGTCCAATGTCATATCCTGCAACTTTATATTTCGTGTTCCAGACCTTGACCCGGCTTAATGCTGTGTAAATATAGATAAGGACTTGTTGTTTTCGAAATCCCAGAACGTTGAAAAAATTCTCAACACATGCTGTCATTTAATCAATATTGAAATTTAATTCCCCTCACATATGATTTCATTTCCACGGTGTATTACCACAATTTAATTACAAAAAATTAGATTGTGTAACAACAGCATGTGGAAGACTCTTCATTCGAGTTGTTGATAGAGTCCTGTATGCATGGTTCGTCATACAAATGAAATAATATAATTGAATTTCATACAACCATAGGAATTCAGGGTCCCATACAATGCTTATCTGTAAAACGTCATTTTTGAAATAACATGAGTATACGAAACATTTGAAAATTGTTTCTAATGTAATAATACTTGAATCTAGCCAGGACCGTCTTAATAACATTATTGGAAATATAGTTTATTATAGTATAGCGTGTAATTACTGACAGTAAGTCACAACATACATAGATTAGCATGGGACCCCTATGCTTGTGGAGCCTCCGGTAAACTGCCAAGGCGGTCCTGAATCGAATGCCAAGATTATACACAACACTGGAATATTTTGCAAATCTTGTCGTATTGCATGTCTTGCACTGGGAAATTCATTGTTTTCATAACGTGCCGGTACGGTACTGGAGGTAATTTAGTTGCTTTATTAACACGATTGCAACGACCCAAGTAAATTCAGCTGCACTTGATCAATGCTCGTACAAACACCAAATATTTTTTCTCACAAACTAGTATAATCAAGTTTTTGAACGACTGCCACAGAGCTTAAAACAGAATATGCAAGAACATCAACTATATAGCGTCGGTTAAATTACATTATAGCATGACTAGAATAGCCTATATTCGTTCTCTGTTTAGTAATTATCAAAAACTTTGGGATATTTTGGAAACAGTTTAGCATAATGCCATTGAATGTCTATAAATGATATTCGATTCCGGATAATTGAATTGCCCGTTTTAGATGTGTTTGAACCCATTTACCTTAAGATCAAGTATATGATGATGAAACGCTTTGATAGCTATTATTGTGGAAGTGGATTGCCAGTGGTCCAAATTTCTGCACCGAAATTATAGGAGAAACAGTAAGGCGTAACGTAGACGATTTAAATATAGTCGGTAAATATAAATAAAAATAGATCTTTGTTTCGTATCCATCTAAATATTTTTTGTTCTACATAATATAAATATCTGAGTTATCAGATGTGATTTGAGCTGAAACCAATCTTGCCCACGAAAAGTAATACTTCATTGGCCAGGCAAGAGATTAGATCGGGTCAATTGAACGTATACTTTTTCAGAATGCGTGTAGACTAACGGGCAGTACGACAAGAGTTGAATACATTGCGGGGTCTAGATAAACTCAAAATGACCAGTCGTAAATATTCACTTCGCCAAAGAAGGCTTTCGCAATACCACTGTGTAACCCTTTGAGATGAACTAAGTTTAACACCGTCCTTCAAATGTCCAAACCCAATTTAACATCAGCAGAGCTCGGAAAAATAAGACAATAGCTCAGCGTATCTGTATACCCCATAGAAACAATTATTAGGGAAACTACAGTCAACGTTTAAACATTGTGCCCGAGTGTTATTTTTAAGAGATATAAATCTTGTAGACTATGCCTTATATTTATTTTTTTATCTATTCCTGGAAGGATCATTTAATTCTAGATATTATTATCAAGGTAATACTCGTAATAATAATAATAAGTTGTCTACATCCATAAAATTAAGTCCCTTATGAAACCATACGTATTAGTTATCGTGTCCTGATAAATAATGTCTAATTTCTGTCTAGTTCCACATGACTTTAGAGGGTACTGATTTCTAGTGGCCAAAGACCAACCTCCTGGGACATCAAAAGTAGTCACATTCTATTCAAGAAAAAAGCCTAGTAATTTCCCGCGGAAATGGAATGCGGCAATAACGTGTAGCTGGTTACGGGAAATTAGAAGCCTAATATTAGTCTTTGAATACATTGAAATCGTAGATCATTAGGTTTCCTAGAATATCAATAGGCTATACAAAGAAGTTTTACAATTTCTATTAAGGTCCCTGGCGAAAGAGAAGCCATTTTACTGAAAGTTACTTAATCGAAAGAGATGACGTTCATAGAGGCTTCAATGACCAGAAACTCAGAGGTCTAATATTACTGATATAGATAAAAGTATCAAACTAAAAGCTTCTGGTTTTAAAACTACATGTCATAACGCCTCTTCTGTAGATGGTATAGAAATCAAATGGGGTTTAACGTCCTACTAGATGGCCTTGATAACTGACTTGATTAAAGCAATCTGATTAAAATGTTGTTTCCTCTTTTTTGACCTACTTCATTTGATATCTGACATAGTTTCTTGTCAATTTATCATACCATTAATATAATACTGAGCTATGTTCTGTCGTAAAATTAGAGTTAGTTATTGTATTCAAATGCAAATAGAACCTTGACTAGAACTATGACTATAACCAAAACTTATCTTAGTACAAAATTAGAGTGTTGTGTAAAAATTTGTAAAAATATACAATCCTATATTTCGTTTCGTTTTTTTATACTTTGTAATATTTTTTATTCATTTGAAATATCGCAAATCTCTACTTAACATCTGTCTAGTACAATTTAAAATCTTCTGGTGGGCGATCATTAAAATACACAACACCATCAGCATACAGATCGAATTATCTTCCTATCCTTCTTTTAAAATATCCATATCAACATTCAACACCACATCCATCCATTACATGAAGTCTGGATAATGGCTATGTTTAGTATTACCTTGGAATGGAACTTGATGGTCTCCAGATTTGATTGACAGTCGCTTAGAACATAATCTCTGTGTGGAATAACGTTCTTTAAGTGGCCTTACTATTATTATTTATCCTATAAATCACATTATTAAAAATAATATCTGTTTTTAGCTGTTCGGCTGCAGTTATTTATTTTTGCGCTTCTGTAATGTAATCCGGGGCAAAAGGTTGTCTCTATTACATTTTTTAGTCATAGTTTTGTAAAATATCAATTGATTTAATATAAGTAAGATGATCGTATTTAATATCATAAATTCCTGGATTGACATTCTTACTTTCATGTTTGTTTTAATACCCAAGAGACCAAATTGCATTCATAAACCTTGCTCGCCTTTTAATATGTCAACTGAATCAGATGCCTAGTACGTCGAGTGTCCTTTTACGCTGAATTCATAATTTAATTTTTCTAAAAGCATCATTCTGTATGAAGTTTATATAGCTAAAAATGTGACTGATATATTTTTTTAACAGAGATTTATCCATAAATTGTGACTCCTATTATTTGTGATGACAATGTTTGTGAAAACGTGCTTTAATTCTAGAAAATGTGTTCATGCGAGATTTTTATGTCACATAAATCGCGTTGGTTGTTACTTTATCAAATATAACAAAAAGAAGTAACATGTACAAGGAAATTTCTTATCCTTAAAATTCAATAAAGTTTCAATTCAAATCTGCCGATATTTTTTGGCGCACTTGTATTTAAGTAAAACATGATGGGATTTAGGAATGGATAATCGTCGCTTGCATTTGAAACTTACGCTATCGGTCTATAACTATTCCCGCTTGAGAAAATACACGAAGCCGGCTGACCGACATTTTGGGTTATATGTAGACACCAAGTATATGTGAGAAGCGGCAATACTATATACCGGAAAACACCAAAAACACCGAAAAATTACCAGAAAACACCATGTTATACTGAATACCGGAAAAAACACTAAATACCGGACAACACCCGAAATAGGTAACCCGGAGCCTGATCCTCTATGTGTGGGGGTTAGGGTTAGGTTTTTCCGTTGTGGGTTAGGGTTAGGTTCAGTTTTAGTTTTTTTGTGCGTTTTCCGGAGGACCAGACTCCGAGTTGCCTATCTAGGGTGTTTCCGGTATTTAGTGTGTTTTCCGGTATTTAGTGTTTTTCCGGTGTTTTCCGGTATTCAGTATAACATGGTGTTTTCCGATAGTTTTCCGGTTGTTTTCCGGTATATGGTATAGCCCTGTGAGAAGTATTTATTCCACTTTCATTTTCATATTAAAATCAAATTGAAAATGTTCTTCTTGTCTTTGTGTGTATGAAATATGACTCATTGTATGAAAAATAACTCGGTATTCAGACGGTGCAAGATGATTTAAATGAAATAAAGATGGTAGCGTGAAATCAATAGAAAATAAAATAGGCTTTACAAGATTATCTCCGTTAGGATTGACCAATCTTAATATTTTAGGGCCAAAGACTTATTTTGTCATGCATGGTCTTAAAATCAATATTTGCCTTCCCTTCTGATATATTAGGCCTGTAATTAATCATTGAAGTTTGAAAATAATGAAATCACAGTTAACTATGATATTCTTTATAAAAAAAAAATACTATAGACTCGATTCAAACTAGCTTGGACTATATAGCGTGACAGTCTTTATTGTTTCTCTTTTCAGACATATTAATGACCCATACGATGAGTTTCATTCTCTTTGATATACATTCATGACAATCACAGCCAGGACGTAGATAAAGAATATTTCCGAATTTAATTTTTTAAAACAATGGCTGACGGCAAACTAAATGAGGAAAGGAGCAGTTTTACATTTCGTGATGAGACTAATTAGAATAGATAGAGGAATGAAAGCATGGTCACAGTTTTATAATGAACTCTAACTTGACGAGTTTTAGCAAGAAGTGCTCTATGGACCATAATACACCATAAAATCACCTTTAAATCGGGTCGCAAAGAAAATTGGACGTTAAAGATGCATTATGCAAGAGTCAAATCTGCCTCTTTATTTGTCTTAAAATGTTATACCAATTATCTATTAGGCATTTATACACAATAATCTATACCATCTATCTATACCATCGGGTGGAGCTGATATTGAATGGATTTGAATACCGACCCCATTTAATATTTTTCGGGACACTCTTGTCAAAACTTCAAACACTCACAACTTTGTTCATAGTAAAGTAATTAAAGGGCCAATCCCGATAACTTTTGGGGGAATAAAACTGCTTAATTTTGTGTTAAAATCCCTTAAAACCCATTACCTAAGGCCGACCAACTAACCCGATATTTGTGATACACTTGTAAATAACTTAAACCTGACAGTCTTCATCTGGAAATGGAGACCGTTGTATTATACAGTATCTGGATAAAACCAGACTTTTTTCTCTAAAAATAATATGTAGGTGAAATTTACCTTTTGTTATCAAGTACAGTACATGGGTCATTCACTGTATAGACCTCTCAAGAAACGGGAATCGATTATCAGGTCACCCAATGGAAAAATTGACCCGAAATCTTAAAAGGGTTACGTGTCCGGATAAGCAGTGTTGACGTTCACGTTCAAACGACTCAATATTTTGAGCTGAAATTTTGAGACAAGGTAAAAACACCATGCCTCTATATTTTGGTCCATAAATTTCATAAATACTCGGACTTTAATTTTTTAGACTCTGTTCTTAACGGGATAGTCCCTTTAAGTTGGACTTATCAGTATATATAATTATCGTTATCTAATTATATATACTATTATAGCAAGCACGGTCAGTTCTGTATCTAAATGTTACATTATGCATCTTTCCTACCGTTCTAGGAGACCATAAGACGACGACATTTTGATAAAATTTTATTACAATCAATTTATATTTAAAAATAATGAATAAATTGATCACAATTACGGGGAAGTGTAGACGACTTGACCTCAAGATGGTACTGTCATATAATATGACATCTCTCGTCGCGTTAGCCTTCAGGAAGTAGAAATAAAATCACCAGAGAAATAAAAAACAGTAAATCTTGAACACAACCTAAGATAGTGTAGATTGCCTAGAACTCCTGAATTGGTAAAGGGACCTTTTTCTCGTTTTGCTATGAGCTTAAATATATACACGACAATATGTAATTGTAATAATGAAAGAGGATATTTCATCACACTAGTTTAAAACATCAAATTTTCAAGAAAAGGATTTAGTAAATTTGATAAAATTTTTCTTCCTAACTTAGAATGTATCTGTTAGAAAGCGACAATTCACTGATCAATTTTCACACTCATTAACTAGACCAATTTATCTTTGTCGACATCTCTGATACGTCTGCCTTAGAAAATATCGAGACCAATGACAGGCTAGCGTCCTTCAAACCCAATAACTAAGAGAACAGTGATTGCTAACTTGTCATTTTTAGCATCGAAAGCGATCACCACCGGACTATCGACATGAAAATCGTTCAAATTGGTATCGTTACTTCAATGATTAAAGACTAAAATTTTAGAGCCAGACGCAATTTTTTTTACTAATTTAAACAAATAATTTTCACCGTTTTCCCCAACTTAAATCGTCGGGCAAACTCGTGGTGTAAGGACATCTTATATAGCCTATTTAGCAATATTTTTATGTAATCGTAATATCATTTTCTCAAAAGAGCTTGTATTACCCTAGTGCGTAAAAATGAAAACAACAAACTGCATAATCGTGTGTAGGCCATTCGCATTTTGTGAAGAATGCTGGATTAAAATTCTATTTGAAAATCTTTATCTAAAATATAGGCTATCTAACCATTTTAAAAAAAAAATAATTGTATCTTTGTATCTCACACGAATAACGAAGCGAGATGTTAAAAATTTATACGGCTGCGGGATATGACGTGTCACACATAATAGTTTCACAACAAATTACTTAGAATTAAGTGGTCCTTGATATCAGACATTTTTTCTTACAGGAAGTGAAGCATATGTTATATGGCGACTCTTCAAATTCAGACAGACGTGAGCAGTTTCTTAATAAAGTTTGAAAGTACAATCTTCACCGAGAAAGACACCTCGAAGTCTTCCAGTGGATTGCATATAAAGTAAATTTTCCATTTTCAGCGGAATTAATTCTGAAGAGGAAATTACAGAGATTCAGACTTTCATTGTGTATTGTTTGTTCTTGAGTAAGTAATTTCAACTATTAGAGTTAAGAATTAAAGGACCTTATTGGCATTCTGTGATTAGACAGGGTAATCCCCATCACCTTTTATCCTTTTTAAAAACAGAATAATCACCATTGATTGTAATGATTATATTATAAGGTACACGGGGGAATGGCAATTGATGGATTTTTTTTTTCAATGGCATAAAATACTTACATCCAAGCATCATGGCAAAAATAGAAAATATTTTCTCAGCATTGGTGTTTGGTGCCACGTTTCCAAATCCGATACTGGTTAAGCTGGTAAAGGTAAAATATAAAGCAGTTATGTATTTTGACCGTATTGTTGGTCCACTCGTTGTATCGTTCACAAAATATGGTCTTTTAGTGGTGCCAGCCAACACATCTAACCAACTGATACTAGCATGTAGATGCGGACGCTCTACGTTAGCGATTGCGTAAAATATACACGCTAGCCAATGTCCAATTAATGTGAAAGTCACCATCAAAAGTAGGAGCACAGCTACACCATACTGAGCGAATTGTTCAATTCTTCTGATAACCCTCAATAACCTCAATAATCGAGCAAGTTTTAGGATTCCAGTAACTGTCATTGTCTGAAAAATAAAAAAAAGACGAAGATAGTGAAACAAAAATTTGCTTATTGTTGAATTATTTTTAATTTATTTTCTGTTTAATTTATTTCCAGGTTTAATCATTTTCCAGGTTAAAGCAGTTGATTGAAAATTGCATTTTTCGAACAATTTCCAATTCTTCAAGGTTTATTCCACTCTAAATGTCCCCAAATTGATTGTTTGAGATTTAGACATGAAAACAATTCCTTTATGGACTCAACCGCATTAAAAAGAGACACAGTTTAAATTGTGGAGGATGCCCGATGTTGACAATTTGTCCTATTCGTCACATCGTATTAAAAATTGAACGGAATTCAACCATTGTTTGAATGATATTTCTTTAAGAGATCCAAATATCACAATATTTGATATAGTTTGCAAGGGATTTAAAATATCCGAATAGCGACCGGAAACTTTAAGACTAATCAATATGTTGTGATCATCCATGTAAAACCAGCGCTGTTTATATTTAAAGCTATTATTCAGAGTTTTTAAACTTTCAAACAGGTATGAAGGCCCATAGGCAAACAAGGCAAGGATTTATATTTAAAGCTATTATTCAGAGTTTTTAAACTTTCAAACAGTTATGAAGGCCCATAGGCAAACAAGGCAAGGGTGGGGGGCATCTGATCCCTAACCTTCGGACCATCTGACTTGTCGAGCAGAAGTAGTTGGCAAAAGTGTCCAAAATCTAATAAAACACCAACTTTACTTTTCTTTTAATTGAATACCAGGAATCTGTACTGAATTGACCATGGTTTAAAACATTTCATTTGGATGCACTCTCCTTGTTGTGGCATTTTCGGGGTGGAATTCAGGTCGACACATAAAGGGACAAAAGCACAGGACAACTTTGACGTGGCTCATCCTACGGGCAAGAATAGCTGAAAAGCGCATTTGAGGCGGTTAAATTTTTCAAAATTTATCCGGGAGGGCGAGACCCCGCGACAATTGATTGGCTGTTTGGCATTCGGGTCAACCATCTAAGGTAGGCTATATTCACGGGCTCGAATAGGAGGAAAACGCTTAGCTCCTTCGCTTCTCTCTTTAACTAGAAATCTTTTTGGGCATTTCTTGTTTCCCCCTCCCCAACAGTCATCGACCTCATACGCCTACATGTAGGCATATCGCCTAATGACTGGTCAGTTAACCACATGGGCTTATAAACAGTGATCAATTTAAACAGTGTGCAAGACTGGGGACCTTTTAGTGATTCGCCAGCGAACACAATGAGGAGCTCGACCGACTCTGCCGTACTATTAAAAACATTATAGTGTTTCCTGTAAAAGCATATAACCCTTTACCTAGGTCCAGCTATTCTTTGCCAATGCAACTTATGGAATTAATCATTAACCCCGTTCTTTGCTGCTCTGCCAATAATTGAATTAATATCATTTATTGAAATACACTGGGATAAAAACAGATACAATCAAAATCCGTAAAAATTCATGTAAACGTATCATATGCATTTTCCACGAGTCAATTATCTAATATACAGCCAAAAATATTCTATAACCTCATCTAATCTGAAGGATTTCAAAGAAAGAATTTTTTCTCTCACATGAAATGGCAGGAAATGTTCACTGTGCAAGTGCTGCACTTCAAGAATAAATGGAATTGCTTTTTCCAAGATGTCACAATGCAAATAATTGAATAAACTACGCTGGGCCAAAGTTCCTTCGAAAAGACGTATTGGCAACAAGTAAATTAATTACTCCGGGGAAAGACTTTTTTGGCATATCGATAAATCCATCGGTGTGCAGTAGTCCGCCGCCGTTCTTCTTGTAAGCTCTGCTGGTGAGGAACGGCGGGGATTCTAAATTAAGGCCGTCAATCAACTATTTACCAAATTGATTCCAAGAAATAAATCAGATACTCTTGACAGCTTTGTTATGCAAGTTGATCCATTTCATTTTCTATGAATTACAAAATGGAAATATTTTTTCTGTCGACTACAACAACTAGAAGTAATAAATCACAATGAGTAAAGAACACTGACAACCTACAAACCAAGAAAAAACACAACGACGCCATTGAGCGAGTAGAATTTAAGCCACCCAGTGGAAGAACGTATTAGACTCTTATCCAAATAGCACTATATTATTTTGCCAACAATTGGCATTCACTCGAAATTTAATATCAACACGCCTTTTATGAAATACGTTTTAAATTGTTATTTGATTTGTATTCAAGGTTTATCGGCCCGAGTCCACTCAAGGGATTATGAAATATCAGTAATGTCTGCAGACGTACCTTCATCTATGATCTGCCTAATCGACTAGAACAAAATAATGATGTCAACTAACCGTTACTCAACCGTTAATTTGTGGTGATTTTTGGTTTATGGCTGTCTCTAACGTTGATTTGTATACAACCCAATGGACCCTGTTCAATAAAAACTAATGTGTTCAACTCAAAATTCCTTTAATTCTGCCGAACTCTTTGCATGGCCTTAATGCAAACAGAATCAGAAACAAAATATAACAGTGGTAGTGATAACCCCCACCCCAACAACAAGAAAATAAAAAGGACCACAACAAACAAACAAAACCACTTAGAGATGAGCTTAGAGAACGAATAATACAAGAATTAGTAAGGGTTATTAAAACAGGTTGTATTATCTACCAATATGCTGGCATACATATCTTAATACAGATGTGGCGCAATATAGTCCGGTTGGAGCTGATGTGTCATAAAACAACATTTCATTTCATTTCAATACAGATGCCAATTAAAGTGAAGCCTTCACGTTAGGAAACGTGTTTTGTATGTCGTACACGAACCCAGATAACCGTTCGTGAAGAGTGAAGAGTACCAGATCATATATTTGACAAGTGACATGCGTCAATGTATCATGAGCCAGGCTAATGGTGCTAAAAAGAACGCCACATGAGATGATAGGTTATTAAGAAATTTGGAACATTCTGACACATAACATTTGAAAGTGGAGAACTGACTATGGTTGATTTAATTTCTCGAGGCAATTTTGCAGTGTGAATAGATTTATGTTCTGTATTAATTTGTGAATGTAAAATATCACTGCACCCATATAGATGTATGGGGCATGGATGTTCAGTAGATATCAATAATCGCTATATAGATATTTACTGAACAAAAATCTTGTTTTAAAAAGGTCATTTTTAGCAATATTTTGAGCGCTATTGACAAAAAAACCCACTCTTGTCAGTGATGCGTCATTAGAATCGAAAAAATAAACTCAGTCTTGAAAACTATTGTATTCAAAGATCTGTTTCCTAACTGAATTTGCACGCTCTGTAAATATCAATTATATATTATTATTCTCTATAAGAAGGATGATCATCTAGGGAATATTTAGTATGCTAGAAGTTGATCTTCTATACCTTATGTTTCCTGATCTAACAAGTCAAAGACAATCGATCTTGCTCAAAGAGTGTAACCCTTCGTTCTATCGTCGCGCCAGATTTCCACTAATCAATCACATCGTCGAAAGTGATACCCAGGGGTTTTGAAATGTTCCAAGTCTATTGGAAACGTCTGAATCGAATTAACCCTGATGTAAGGTAAACAGATTTGTTTGTTGTCAGTCTAGATAGACTAGAAGTATGGCGATGGCCAGATGTTGGAAAGCCATTTTGATCCTTGGAATCGTTTACCTATTTATAGTAGTGGAATAGCAATATAAAGTACCGGGACTTAATCTCCTTGATGAAGATTAAGTGGAGAATTGAACTTCAAGCATATTAAACCACCAAATCCCCAAACAAATACCGAAAAGCTTAACAGTTCTAATGGACAATCGCTTATTTCGTGATGTGCGTTGGGCAAGGTTTTTAATTTAGTTCACTTTGTGACAAAAATTGATTATCCAAATACAACTTCAACTAGCACAAAGAGCTGATTAAATACATCTTCATCCAAAATAAAGAGTCTCCAATAGATAATCGAAATAATATTTTCTTAACACATTGAGAAACCACACCCTCTATTTGAACTAGGGTAGTATTATCTGGTTTGAATTTTAACTGAAATTTTCTACCAATCGATTTGGATGTAGAAAGGAAGTGCTTGAAGGAATCTTTTATAACATGACAGGTTTAGCAAGGAGCTAAATTTGATAGATCATAGGTAAAATTGGGTTGAAACACCCAAAAAAAACTCGGTTGAAACAACTGAGCTTTAATTTTGTTGTTAAAAAAGCTTATAATATTATAGACTTGTACGTTTATAATTAATTACAATCCATACCACGATGGATGTAATAACATGCAACGAAACATCCATAATTTCATCTTTATACAATCGGTATGATATCTAAAGCACGTTAACAAGATTCTATAATCAAGGATAATTATCAGAAATAGTTGTATTTGTTATTTGTCGTAATAATCAAAACATAAAACATATATTTAAAATAGATCAGGCAGTTAAAGCATACACAAGTTTGTGCGAAGTGGGCCCGGGTCATAATTGACAGAAATGGTTGAACTTTGATAGACTTCTTCATTTCACTAATTTGAACAATGCATTTATAAATTTGAAGCATATTATCGGATATAATCAAGGATAATTATCAGAAATAGTTGTATTTGTTATTTGTCGTAATAATCAAAACATAAAACATATATTTAAGATAGATCAGGCAGTTAAAGCATACACAAGTTTGTGCGAAGTGGGCCCGGGTCATAATTGACAGAAATGGTTGAACTTTGATAGACTTCTTCATTTCACTAATTTGAACAATGCATTTATAAATTTGAAGCATATTATCGGATGATATCCGATAATTGTTGTTTATTTCCTACAATGTCTGTGTGGTTTGTCTTGTCTGCAGGTTTGTCTTATGGATTTTGTTGTGCGGCCCTTCAGCACTCACTATTATATCGCTAGGGCGTTCACGAGGTTTTACTATTTTACAAGGGCCCCAACTCAAGCAACAATTAACATTCATTGCTGAAATCTATTAGGAGACTCCATTTCCTTAATCTAAGCTTTGGACGTTAGAGCGTTTAAATCAGTTTACGAAGTGAACAAGGGCCATGGTTATGGAAATAATTGTTCAACATCAATAACCCTCTTTGTTTCAATGTATATAACGCAGATCTGATGATAACTTTAGTGGCTAAAACCATTACAAGACATTACGAAGTGATCAATTGCATGAACTCTGAAAGTTATTATCAGAAATCTTTGTCTCGGTAATGTAAACAACATGCATAAGACTATGTACGAGCTCATGTCCACGTTGGGCTATAAACACGATTTAATATGGAAGCAATAATTATACTATGTGTATACTCTGTCCAATTTACAATTCAATTCAGTAATAACTTGCGTATTGTACATGCTTCTAGGAGATTAATCTGTAATGTTGCTGAATAAAATGTCAGGGGAATTGATAAAAAGATGGTCTGTCAGTTTCATTACAAGTACGGATTTTAAAAGAAACATGAAAATAGATCAGAATGTCCTCTGTCAATGGCAATTAGGTCAAATCTGTTTCTAAATCAGATCATAATTTGTTTGTTTAACAAAATCAACAACTCATGACGACACTAAAGATGCACATAAGTTTTTAATATACTTTAAAGGGGAAGAACAAAGATTTTCAAATCTTAAATAAATATTCATAAATGATATCCCCTGTAACATCATACTCCGCGCAGCGTTTCGTTTGATTACAGATAATCTCACTACACACTGCTATTATGAGTGGATATTGTTGTGTTAAATTTTGATTGGTCAGTAGTCCGACTACCAACCAATCACTACCTACCATACAAAAGCTTTACATTTAAAACGAGTGCCAGTATTGGACCAAATATGTTTACAAAACGTTACGTCATGGCTCACACTTTTATTATGCCTAATTAACCCGTGCATAGGAGAATACTGCAGTAAAACTAACTGTGTGACAAACGAGGCTATCAAGTCGAATGAAGTGTAAACAATATTCTTTGGAAACGAACATACTTTCACCGTTTTTAATACCTTAAATCACTGTCCAAAGTTTTAGGGAAGACTCAGATTAAACGAAGGACTGTCATGTTGCTGTACTTAAGTGATAGCTTTCATTGAACGGGGAGAATAGACACACTCCCGCAAAAGTTCAAGAAACAGACGCTATTCCAGCAATGGTCAGAGAGAGATTTCTCGGGCCATTGCTTCAGGAATATGTGTAACATAAGCAAAGGGGTTTTCGAAAGCACCAAAATAATTTTGATTAAAATCGGAAGTGATGAAATAGGTTCAACGTGGTCGCGTATGTTTAGTGCTCTATTATGTTCACATATCGTCGTTTGGACTGTTTATTGGGATATCATAAGTATGAAATTATGTTTTCTATAACAATTAATACACAATCCGACGCTTCAATTCATTCATATTGAATGAACAAACATTACGCTGTGGCCTAGTTTACGCCACAAGGCTAATTGTTTGACACCCGGGAAGTGACAGATATTTGGTCTATTTGAATGTCTTTGATCAATTGGAGCAGATATACATTAGTCGTATTTATCAAGTTGTGTATTGTTTTGGACTGAAACATTCAGATAAAGCAGTATATTTCTTTACAATATGACGTTTTCCTTACATATACAAGTAAAATAATTTTGAAAACTAAGCAGAGATACAGAAGACGATGATCAATGACCGTTACCATTTTACTCTATACATTACAGCCCCTTGTCTTTATATGTTAAAGATCTAGTTTAATATACTTACGTCACTGGTTCCAGAACCAAAAAGAAGCAAATCAAAGGGAATGGCAGCAATGGTATCGATAACGAACCAACCCTTCACGTACTGGTTGGCAATTTTCTGCTGATCACTGACAACTTCGCCATTTTGTATATAAGTAGTCCGGAAGTTGATCAAAATGTCTGCTATAAACATTATATCTACGATTAAATCTACAATAACCAAAGGATCAGCCGTGTTTCTCTCGGCATTCTGATTCCTAGTGGCGGCATCCCGATTTAGCTTCATCCTTATTTCATCTTCGTTTAGGAGGAAGGCGGCTGAATATGGTGTAAGAACAGCCGTATATAAAACTAACAGTAATATAATCCAATCCCACACGGCTTTAAATGGTGAATAATGCAGAATGATGAATTTCTGTTGGCCTCCTCGGTTTTTAAACATCTCCGGATCGGGTTCGGGCGAGCTCGTCAGTTCATCTGTGTCCTTGTCCTCACTTTTTGCCGAAGTCTGAAATTATGTAAAGAACATTTCAATACAAAAGTTTAACCATTAAAATTTTCCAAATTGCAAATCATTTCCAGGAACATACAAAGTTAAAAATAGATATACTTGATTATGATTTATTAGAAAATCTATAGTTTTTTTTTTTACAGAACTCGATACATGCTCCAATTTAGTGGCTAAATTTAATAAAATTGATAAAAGGTTGTGTTTTTGAATCATGCTGTCAATCCTGTAAATTACTAATCAGTATACGCTCACACATGTTTCCTGGAACTAAATACGTAAATATATGACGGCGATACAATATATTTAGCAAATTCTTCCAGGCATTTTCCATTATTATGTAAATGCTTTTATCTGTTCATCAAAGATAATGCGCAACAAAACAGGAAACACGATTCTAAAAATAATACATTAGCTTAATTGTCAAAAGAACATTCTCAAGTAAATATAAGTTTTGTCGTGGTTAAATGTTAATGAGGGTAATTTCTACAGAAAATCTTAATAATTTTCACAAAACAAATTACGTTCCTCAGCATCTTATCGAATTATTTAAGAAATATTTTAAGAACTTCTAAATGACTAAATTAATTCTGAATTGCAAAGACGGGAATATCATGAAAAAAATATACAATCCAATCTATGACAATATTATTACCTTACTCCGTCGCAGCCTTTTGATTTATAGAGAATTGTATACTTTTGTAGATTTATACGTTTGGTAGATTAGACAATACACAATGACAAATGTGGCTGATTTGTTGCACTTGTTTAAAGTTTAAACAGGATAGGATATTGCGTCTTTGTGTGCTATCGTATGTACAAAATGTTTCTATATTCTCAAAGGTAAAACAAATAGAAAAAACCGAACGCAAGAAATAAATCGATAATAACAATGCCCTATGTCTTAACAGTATCTCATTTTCTATGTAACGTATATGAAAGGTCCGATGTTTATATTAAAAACATGTAAAAATATTATTTCTAGTTATGTTCTATTATGTTTTGTCATGCATGTCTTTATCATCAATTTTACCGTATAATATCTATATCATCAATTTTACAATATAATATCTATATTACAAAAATAACAGTGAAAATAAAAATATCGGCATATATTATAGTCAAACGGTTTCAGATTAGAAGCAGACATCCGTGTAATTTTCATCAATTGTTGTATACTTTTCATTCGATTATTTCATCCATGGCAACACAATTTAGTGATTATTATTTTCATTTGTTATCAAATGTTGTTTTAATTTTTTCCCGTGTGGTTTCCCCTTGTCAGTGGCGCAGAACGGAGGTTTGACAAAGACAGCTGTCTATTCATTATGTTGCGTCGAAAACCGAGGACCCGTGTATACCTTTGCGTGCACATAAAAGATCCCTTGGTAGTTGGAATTCGATATAATAGTTGGCATCAGTGTCGGTGCCGCTTAAATTTAGTAGGACACTTTAGGTTGGCCATAGGTCACAATAGGTTTTACCTAAGACCACCTATATAAATTATGGGTCACTCTAGACGGTCTAAGAGTTAGTTTTTTTCAGGCGGCAATTTCCCCAGTTTACACCATTCAGCCCGGCATATTCTCTTTGAACTATAGAACAACATTCTAGTGCAGCTTTTCATCTTTAAGTTGTTGGTGTTTAGCATTCAATTTGACGTTTGGAAGTAACAAAGAATATGGGGGAAAGTCGGAGCAGCCTAAAAATTCATCAAGTAAGTTTTAGTCTTCTACTGGTAAAAGGTCATGCCCCACGTGCAAAAAAAAAAAAATACATATAAACGTTAATTTCATGCCACATGTAAAGATTCAGATATTAGCCACAAAATTTAGCTGGATTAAGTCCGTGTGACACTGGCGAAGCACGCTCGCAAAAGGACTTAAGCGATGATCTCTCATCCTATTAAGAGACCATATATAGCAATGGAAGTGTCAAAATCGTACAAAACCGTCCTACAAAGAAGGCCCTGATGTGGAATTATCATACTCATCCTGATTTGAATTATTGACGCAATATTCAGGCGAATTGGCCAACTTTCAAAATAAGCTTCGATTTTAGCGCACAGGATCATATGCAATCAGTTTATACCTCAAATTATTTATTTTCTAAATGAACTTTCCACCATTGATGGGCTGTTGTGTCTAAATCCACCACTGATGGTCTGTGGCCAATTCCATTAATGATGGTCTGTGGACCAGTCCACCATTGTGACCTATGGACCAATAATATTGTCTTTTGTGTACCACTGATGGTCTGCCAGGTCTGTTGTGTCATATTCCACTGCTGATGATCCACTGTGTCTCAGTCTACCAATGTTAGTTTGTGTCGCCTAGTTCATCAATCGTGGATTTTGTGTCCCAGTGATGGTCTATGGCCCAGTCCAGTAAAAGATGCTCTCTGGTTCATCCACCATTTGTGGTATGTGTAACAGTCCGCCATTGATGGTCTTTATGGACCAGTTCACCTTTAATTGTCTATCATGTTATGGCGTGTGTGTCCAAATGAGGTCTGGTGTTCTGTGTATTTTATGCTATAGTCCTCCACTGATGGTCTGTGTCAACCAATCCACCACTGATAGTCTATTGTGTCATATTCCACTACTGGTGGTCTGTAGTGTCTTAGTCCGCCACTAATGGTCTTTAGCCCAAATCACAAATGGTAATGCAGTCCTGATCCTTTATACAGTTTTTTCTGCATATAGAGTATGGTCTATTACCGGCGGAAGGTTGAAACTTGTTTGATGAACCGTCAGACTGCTCCCACTTTCCTCTCCATTTCTTTGTTACATTCAAAAGTGGCATATCTACGCTAGGTTGAAAGCTGAATTCCAAAACGTAAAATACTAAACGAAGTATACTTACAACCTGCATTGGAGTGTTATATAACCAGATCATTAAGAAAATGGCGTTCTAAATACTGTAAACGGGAGAAATTATCATCTGAAAATTCCCTAACTCATGACACACCTAGAGTGTCCCACAACTTTTATAGATGGCCTTGCGAGACACATACGCCACCTACAGTATTATGCGGGAGCTATTATATGATCCATGACCAACATACATGTAGAGTGAACCAGCGTGACCCATTACCCACCTAGAGTGACAACCAGTTCTTTTTCTCGTAATCAGTGTTATTTTTCGGTATTTAGTGATTTTTCGGATTTTTTCGGTAATTAGTATCAAAAACGTTTTTTCGGTGTTTCTTCGGTATTTTTTGGAGTTTTATCCGTACTTTTCGGGTTTTTTTTCCGTTATTTTTTCAGTATTCAGTACATCCCGAAAGTATTATTGGTCGTAGAAAATCACCATGTGTATATAAGGTGCACACCAAGATCAGGTTCAACGTATAGATTCTATCAATTTTTATGTATGACCTGAAGGTTTTTGTTTCGGTAATCAGTGTTGTTTTTTCGGTATTTAGTGATTCTTCGGTTTCGTATAAAACACGGTATTTTTCAGATTTTTATCCGTCCTTTTCTGTATTTAGTACAACCCGCAAGTATTATTGGTCGTACACCAAAATCAGATAAAACGTATAGATTCAATCAATTATTTGTCATGCTTAATAATGACACTGGAATGGTTCCGCCATTCCTTTATGTTCCACATTTAATATAAGCTGACATTTTCTCCAATTTCAAGGTGATTAAGGTAATATAAAATGTATGGGCCAAAAACTGTGAACATCAAATGTACACAACCTTGTTTTTAATTTAACAGGAAGTCGATATCTGACGAATTTCAATTAAAGCCGATCGTAACAAAGTAAATCAATGCCATATCAGGTGAGTTTTGCAGAAGTCCCAAAATCGATCTTGGTGTTGCACGAAAGGTTTCCGTGGGATTATTCAAGTGCGGATGGAGAAAGGAAAAGTGTACTCGTTCGGCAG
Source organism: Patella ulyssiponensis (assembly GCA_963678685.1). Classification (NCBI taxonomy): domain Eukaryota; kingdom Metazoa; phylum Mollusca; class Gastropoda; family Patellidae; genus Patella; species Patella ulyssiponensis. The sequence continues at coordinate 46,347,179 of OY783229.1, read as the reverse complement.
CACGTTATACATCCCCTGACAGTTAGTAAAAAGTAAGACGCCAATCCAATTTTAATTCAATGATTTTATTTTTCATTTCTTTCCGTCTGCATGGTGAAATTTCAGAATTCTGCGATACACTATTTTATTTAAGAGTGCGTATACTTAGCGCTTGACTGTTGAGTTTCTAAAAACGAATTAAAAGTGAAAGACAAAATCGAATTAGGATGGGTCTAGCGAATATACAAATATCTTGAAAAAGATATCTAATCTATATTTCATCAGAATATCGAAAACCGTAGTGTAATTATTCGATTAATTTATGAGTATATTTATTTTGTCTATTGATTTCAATATTTATCACTATCATTGAACAAAAATGTCTTAATACTTGATAAGAATGACAATAATCAATGGTAGCATCTTAACCGTTTATTTGTATACGCGTGTTTATCTTATTGACAAGTTTGTTTAAATAGACCAGCGCCCATAAAGTGTGGTTAAAAGATCGTTTATAAACGAATCAATTTGTAAAAAATATTTGTGATTAGTTTTTGTTAGCGTTTTACTCCCTATTTTACCTGTATTAACGTTAAATATCAACTAATTTATATAATTTATTATATATTGTGTGTAATAAAGACTGTTTAAAACAAATATTCCTTTAAATTTGAGCCGGTTAGGGAAGCCTGATAATATGAGAGAGGAGAGAAAATAAGGTGGTTCTTGGGTATATTGTTCGTAATACTCAGTCTTCCGCAATTGTTTGTATTCAATTTCAGACTATACATTATGCAATGTTTATCTAGTTAAGTGGATTTGGTGTTTCGATCTCATAAAGGGCAGACCCCCACAAATTATTAATTAAGTTGCATTGATAGTGTCGTGCTCACTGCAGGCGTTTCCGTTCGGAATTGCATTAATTTAAAAAGAAAGAGAAACCAGTTTCTGTGTGATAAAAAATAAACACATAAAAGAAAGAACAACAGTGAAAATAAAAGCCGAGAGCTCAACACGAGATAAAATAAAGTAATAATTACTGATCAATACTTTCTTCGATCTGTTAAAAGGAATTATAATAAGATAACAATATGGGTATTAGATATAGAGTCTGTAAACATAGCAAGCGTTGATCTAATATGTGTGGTAATTTAAACCACTTTGATACAGTTTATATTTTTCTTAGAACACCCCAAAATGTTCAGATGTAGACAAAGTAATGCGCACGTGGTTGTTGCCTAGAATGGTGGGTTAGCTTAAAGGTAATGCTTAGAGCTAGGTCTTCGGTTAGGTTTAGCATTGGGAAAATCTGTAGGTGGCGGTTTTAAATTAAATCATTAAATGGCCGAACTGTTCTAATCTTCTAACAATCGGACCCATCCGATGGCACCGGTAGTTGATGTTATTAAATGTTTAATTAATGTAGCATTTAAAGCCCAAAGAAAAACATGCAATATACAGATTTAGCTCTTGGATAGTGCCTGTTTAAGTAACAGATAGTTTGTTTTATTTTATAAAGATAGTGATATCTTCTACAGCACCCTTATAATTTAGCATCATATGGTAACCCGTCATTCTATGTACAAGCACCATGGTTATGGAATGAATAACCAATTCAAATTCAAATGTTTTTGCTTCTTTTAAAACTAAACGAAAGACATTTATTAAAAAGGGCTTTACAAAATGATAGTTTTACATAGGTTATCCATAGCTTTTTAAATTTCTAATTACTTGTAATTTTCTCTCTAAATCACAACTTGACTTGTATTTATACAATTTATGATTGAGTCTAGTTCTTTAAAATCCTCGCCATCCTCTGCAGGATGGAATTAATACAAATCAAGAGAGGTAAATCCTGCATAAACTGAGTTAAATAAATATGTATTTGTTAATCAGTCATGTGTGTTTACTTTAAAATTTCGTACATACCCAAAATAAGTATTCTATTATAGAATTTACCAACATCATAGAATTTATTTTCGAGAACATCGATTCATCATAATATTGCAAATATGTGATGTTCCTTATTTGATAACCGAAACTTCTTTATTACAAAGCGTATCCCGTGGAACTTCTGGTCCGCAGATGATCAACTTGATTATCATTAGGATATTTTGGTCAAAGAATAACATCCATGGAAAAGGAAGGAGCTGTGTTGAACATACTATACATATTGCGCGTATCACAGCAAATTGTGCATTGGTCAATCAGTAGACAACCATGCAGGTTTAAAATGGTATTAAACACACTTACGACCGGGAAGTCCAATATAAAATGTGATATTGGAGATAAATTCGGCCAATCCATTGCTGATATATACCGCTGTTTAAAGAGTCCTTACACAGCATAAACTATAACTTCTTTCAGGAAGTAAAAAGGCGCAAAATACCTTATTCTAATGATTGATAATGTGCCTTTTGAAGTTATTAAATCTTTTACAAACCTCGTCTTTATCTTTATCCATCTTCATCTTGGCTGTTTTCTCCGCTATAGGTCTGGTCTGTGAGCGACCCCGGAATTCTCTTAGGACCTTCAACATGATGATCTTACTTTTAGCCTGTAATATAAGTAAACATGACGTATAGACTTTAATTCAATTATACTGGATTACTGAACTGCTTTCCCGCATGTCATATTACAACAAGAAAATTGAATATACCTCTGACTTTTCGAATTTACTTTCCAGAAATATTTTCTTTCAATTGATTTAAGTTAAAATCTCAAAGGTTAACGATGTAGATCGAAAAGTTTCAAGAGATAGAGAAAATAAAACATTGAAATCGTCGAAAGAAAAATTCCACAGCACACTATATTTCGTTTCTCCGGAAAAATCGTGGAACCATATTTCAAGATATTCATACCCTTTTCTATTTTCCGTAAAACTGGATGAAAAAAGAACACATTGTCGATCTGCGTGTACATTAAAATAAATAACATTTGACATGTTATCTTGATGACACTGTTTCACGATTTGATCAACTTACTGTAATGTATTCCTTACCTTTTTAAAAGTAAAATTACAAGTCAAAAATTATTGAATCTCAGACCATCAAATGGATAGTCTTGTGATCAACGTTGTACAGCGAGGCAGTTTTCAATCATAATTCAAATGTTACCTCGATAATCGTGCAATATTTCTATTTAAGGTCAATTTAAGGAATGTCAGGAATATCTGAAGTCTTTGAGAAAATAATATAATTGTTTATATACCGTAACAATTCTGAACATTTCTAACAACACAGAATGCAGTTAACAAATATACGTTTTCAATGGCTTCCGTTTTACATCTCGGCGTTCGTATTTTATTGAAAACATATTATACAGACGTTATTATTCAAAACAAGAAAGGGTGCACAATTGTCCAAGGAATAACAAGAAGGGGTTGAACCCGAAACGCCAACAAAAAAAAAAAGAACTCGACACCAATTACGTATTTTGCGTGCAAATTAAGATTATTACGCATTTCCATCGGCGTGTTCCTTTTATCTAGGCATTACCTACATGAATACCGCTCCCCTGTCCCGTGGACACCATTTCTTTAAAAAGTATATACTGCTATCTAATTGCGTACCACACATTTATTATCAACAAGTAATTGTTCGATATAAGATCACTCTTTCCATCCCTAGCAACATTTAGGTAACGACATTTCACAAAAAGAGATATCGATTTTAGGATTTTTATACACATGTATATATACATATATATAGATCATTTTATATTCTTAAATGCCATTTCCTAGCCGGGAGACAAAAAATCTTTACTGTAGATATTAAGCACCAAGCTGTTATCACTAATGGTATCTAACAAGAGCTCGACATATGAATAGAGTAACATATTTCAGAAGGTGATAACATTGGCACCAGTCTGATTTCCTTTAACACCCGTTAAGTCCCCGAGGCACACTTGCGATACATTACGTTATTAAATGAATCTTTCTCAACAGCACTAGTCTCTTGTATCAAACGATGAAATATTAGCTAACGATACTTTTCGATTGCCATTGAATACGGCTATTCTCTCGCGTTAAGCTAATTATAGGTGCTCAGAACTGTTTTGATCACAATATATGTTTATATAATTGGCATTATTCCACGTACTCCCCATAAGATGAAACCGGGGTCCAAATTTGTAAGAGTCCAATACTGATTGTTGATTGATATAGTTTCGATATATAATCTAAATCTACAACTAGGAAATGACAGACGGTTATCATATTATACATTTGATCATGGCGTGGAATATAAGGTATATATAAACAGACAGACATTAATTTTGATATAAGTGAACATCCCCGAGTTTATCCTGGGGTAGTTTTTGATTCATTTTTGTGTGAACATTTAGTGCAATACAAACGGTTACGGCCGTACAGCTGAATTATACTCTTAAGGGTAAACACATTTTTTTCATCACTAAAATTCAAATTGATTTTGAAGATTCTAGAAATGAAATATTTACGTAAAATATAGGAAGAAAGGTGCAACAAATGTATGTTAGCTATGTAAACGCCCCAAACAACTAATAGTATCAGGTGTTCTACAATTTACAGCAATATTGCTAGAATGAATTTTTGCTCTTGAAACTAATGATGACATTATATTATATTAATTAATATCTTTTGCAAGATTTTAGATTCACATAATGTATGTACTTAGTAAATGAATGACATTGTTATATAAATAAGAGTTATAATTTAGCTGGTTCTGTGAGAATGAGAACATCACCAGATTACGCGTGATTGGAAATTTACCTATTGCATCGTTTAAGTAACCAATCATGTAAATGCAGAGGTTCAAGGTAATGAAAAGTCTGGTCTGTGTGTGATTTCCAGTGGTCCTATGAAGGAAATCATGGTAAACTTTTAAGGCAGATTTTCATTAGATTCCAGAGAGAATACCATCTGAGTTCCTAGACTATATGATGTATCAATTTCTATCAGCAGACTCGCCCAACGAGTCTGGCTGGTTTGAGAGAATGACTTTATTCTATTATGCTCTGTACCATCTATAATGATATTAAACCGTAGAAAGCATACATGTCATCGTGTTTGTTAAACATACAATATTGGGGCTGACAACGTGGAATGTCAGAGTGGCAATTAAAGAACCAGTTAAAGAAGAGCAAATACAGTCAGAGACAAGATCTAGGCGATCAAGGACTGTTTTAAAATATGTAGCAGAGAAGAGAGAGTATGCGTCACACGTTGGATGTGGGGAGTTCCCTAACCAGCGACTGTATAGAACTGCATGGTGCTACAAATTAGGTACGTTCTGCCTTCATTATATTATGATAACAATTGAATAGTAATTAGCAGCGGGTATACACTTTTCGTTCCAATTTATACTCTCTATGACGGGTCCATTAATATTTTGATGGGTGTCGTTTTTGCTATGCAACTTACCAACTGGAAAGTTCGCGAGAGCTGGAATAATAATATTCCGATTACCGAAACACATTTCTTTATCTTCCACAGAAAACGATGTCATTAAAAATCTTTTACTATACACGCTCCACAACATGAGTTTACACTGAATGACACTTTCAACAAGTTGTAATAAAACATCAATTCAACCAAAAAGAGATTCCAGGATGATTTTAAGCTATTATCCACCTATATAAAAAGGCTCTATTTCCTGTCTCTTTTAATGAAATATCTTGGCTTTGAAATACAATTTAACATTATATATGTGTTAAACCGAGTAGAACTGTTTCATGATTTAATTCCCCTGTAGCATTGCAGTATAGATTGAGGAAATAGAATGAAGTTTTATCAATTCGGCTCCTGTCGGCACTAATTCACTTGCGGCCAAATTTCAATAAAAGCCGCATTGGTTAATGTTACATTACAGCTAAAAGCAGTTTAAGATTTATTTAATTTAGCGTCATGTTTCAATATGAGCTCAACATATGTCAACAACTGATTTAATATAGGACCAGAAATAAACCGATGAACAATCACTTGGAAAGCCCTTCCTAGTTAGCTGCAGGCCACACCACTTAAAGTAAGATTGACCTTAGAAAAATCCGCTACTAATGGCGCGGTCCATTCGATAACTATCCGCAGAGAGCGAATATCAATAAAGCGCAATCAAAGTTACATAGGAAATTGTGTCCATGTTGCCTCTTTAAGATAAAGTGTTTGTTCAGCTCGTGGCTTTCGGCATTCTTGAATTGAACCAGATCGTGTGGTTCCAACCAACACCTAATTATATCTTAGTTTGTTATTCACACTGTAAAGTTGTGTAAATGTTCCCAAAATTGTCAGCACCACAAAAAAGAACTTCGTCAATATTATCAGAGGTAGTGACAAGTAGCAGAGATAACTAAAAAGTTTATTTTCGAGGTGCACTTGAAGCGATTGGATGGTACACACAGCGGAAAATAACAAAAAATGAAGAAAGAAAACAAGAATCTGACAATCAAGATAAACACCATGGAGATGCATATTGTTGATTTACTTGTTGAAAACGTAATTATATTATCCAAATAAAGCTAACATTCAGAACCTTTTTTTTCCCAAAGCCTTTTCAAGGATTTACGGGGGAAAAGCATTGTGAAAGTGAACTGCTTCAGTTTTCCTAGCTGTAAATGTTGATCTATTAACGTATTTCTCTACATCATTTTTTAAAGACGGATTTCATATTAATCGCTTTCTTGAAGCTCTATATATTAAAGAAACGTAAAACTAATGTAAAAGCTTCTACAACCTTACAATCCTGCATTCGAAGAAACACATACAGTCTCTAGTTAATAGGGGAATTATGCAGCTGATAGAAACACGCTCTTTTTGCTACGACCCAAATCTATCATTTCTGTCCATTAAGAATCCCGACATCCACAATACAACTATTCTGTCCATCTTTTACAATTTTCTATTCACATTATAACAGGGAAAGGCATCTGGATTTGTCTGAGGATACTGTAAAGGGCTTATTATGATCTAGACATCGGCAACAAGAATATCACCCCCACGTTTTCTTTTAAATCGTAAAGATCTATGTATAAAAATCACAAAAGAAGGTTGAAGTTAAACAACCAACACCAGCTCTAAAGATGTGAGAAGTGTCACAAGCATCGCATCACATATCCGGAGATGGGAACATGCTATAAATAGACTTACGCATTATCATATATGGCATAAAATGCCAAGGGCGTCCTTCCTTTCAGAAATACAGAAATATCTTGCAAAAACAGTCGAGGTTATAAGAAATGAAATTTTTTCGTCAAGTGTCAGAAATATAATATCCTGGGCATGACGAATGCAGGATACAGCGAATTATATTCTCTTAAACGCTATACTTAACGTATTACTTCTCTAATAAAGATTTATTGCCATACCAGAGATGACTTTAATTGGAGTACATTTTGCTGCGAAAGGTGACATATGATCTAATATTCACTTGTGAACCGACAGTACATGAATAAATCTTCTAGAGTTGGAATAATCATCTGGAATAGGAATATTATTCTGGAGTACAGTTTGAAGAAAAATGAAATTTGTAATCTGTTTAAAATAAACGTAATATTTCACAAAGACTGGTGGAGCCATCAGAAAAATCACATCGACAAAATATAGTGCACCATTAATTTATAAAGACAGATTTTAACCTGGATGGAAGATGAAGAGTCGTGCTAAAAATTACTCAAATGTAAATTACACGCAAGCAAAGACGTTATTAGATTTTAGCAAACAAGTTTTCAAACATGTACCACACAGCTTCGTTCTGATACAATAGATTGAAATAGATCGCATGCGCCATGTTATCATCGGGTCATACACAATAAGTTATAAAATTCAAGCACAATAGCTGGCAAACATCAAATAGACTAGACAAAAGGTTTTATTCTAGTTATGTATGTGATAAGTGTTGTTTTTCCCCGCCAAGATCTATTGGTCTTCTCTAAAATAAGATCTATCAATGTAATACAGGATGGTGGGGGAAACAAAAACATATTGATTTATTGATGGTAGTAATTCATAATAACTGCCATAACACTCCCTTAACAACGGGGACCATCCAGGTACACGGCTTGCACTTCTTGGCTCCAGGTCAAGTCCACCAAGATGTGTAGACGAACAATATCCTCTAGTCAACAAAACCCTTGCTATAAACACGTAAAAGTACTTACTTCATTATCTACACAGTGTATTGCCAGTTGACTTCGGGCTAGGAATCTGGCCAGGCAATATCGACAGCTGGGTCTTCGTCATTTTGCCACATACCAAACTCATAATATGGAAATGACCAAATGACCAAAGGTCATCTGTGAAATGTTTTGGTACTGCTTCTGGAGCTGACATTAATAACTGCTTGCATTAAGTGGCTCATAACAGAACTTATTAAAACTGAGGTTAGAGGATTTGGTGACAGACATGAAGGCAGGCTAATAATTAGAAATTCAGCTATCGGTAAGATCATTGCCCCTCTAAGAATCATCTGTTTTCCCGGGATTTGCTATCCTTGGTGAAAGCAACAAGGTAGAGCATTGTCTCCACTAACGAGAAGAGAACATTCTAAAACAGAACAACGTCCAAAAGTAGATAGTCAACATTCTATGTTTCCATTTGGCTAAAGAATTCATTGAATTGTTGATTTTTCCTCCGATTGGATGTCAGAAATGGAATCTATACTCGAATTCCATGCATGGGAAAGAGAAGACTTATTCTTTCAGGGCAGTTAATTGTACTAATATAGGGGCTACAGTTAATCTGGAAATTTCCAATTCTGAAGTTCAGATACCTGCGCTATATTACACTAATTATTTCATTTTAGATATTTTTATCATTTTTATCAATTTTTAGGATCGATGGTAACTATATGTATTGTCAGGAATACAATCACCATTTAGCCACTCAACGGGACTCGAGTGGTCTGAGCCTGCACGTTGGATCGTTTTGTGGCTTGTCACGGTGTCCTGGTTACAACCCAATCCCTATTTCGTGAAAAGAAATAGGTTCGCCAGTCTGACATCATAGGTTTTCTCCAGGCTCCATTGTTTAGTTATGGTGTTTTTCCCATTGTAGAAGAATTGTAGAATTTTGAATATACTACATACCCAGGCCATTCCCGAAATGACTAAGTTTGTTTAAAGTGGGTGCTAAACTTCCTTTTATCTATCCATTGTAGAAGAATTGTAGAATTTTGAATATACTACATGCCCAGGCCATTCCCGAAATGACTTGACTAAGTTTGTTTAAAGTGGGTGTTAAACGTCCTTTTATCTATTAGCAGTAGTACAAAATCAACCACTGGTTTCCCCATTTGAAAGTACAGGCAATAGTATATTACTAGCGACTTAGTTGGAACAGACTGAATTACTTACACAATACTATAGCGGAATATTAGGTAAAACAACAAATAACTGTGTTTATAGTTAAAGATACATTACTTAAAGCAGCTAAATATCTTACTCAAAATTATTCAAAGTCTTCGACATTGAAAACACGAAAAATAATTTGTCAATTTAAATCAACACTGCTGCTGTGGTCTTACTGACTAAAGATGGGCTACTGATATCCAAAATTTAAGCCAAAATAAGCATTTTACCATTTGGAACAAGGGACTCGAACAATAAGGCTAGTCACATTCCACAAGTCATGTCAAACGGTGACCCCATATTCTTACCGGTGTAGATTGGAGTAACCAGCGCTAGAGATTGCCATTCGATTGAAACTTCTGGCATATTTCGCCGAACATATCTGATTAGAAATGACAGTGAAACGGAAACGACTGAATGTAAATCAGTTTAAATACATTCATATTACATTATTGTATGCGTTGCGACCCATTTGTGTCAATTCCTAGGTCCCAAATATTAGTGATTTAGCTCCATTAGGAGCTAAATCTGCCCATTGCAAGTCTTTCGTTAGGCTTCAGATATTATACAAATTATTAATTAGACCTTTATTTACAAGACAAGCTCTGTGGACCCTCGAAGGGAATGGGTATAGCTTGGACTTAAAACGGCAATTTCATATTTTTTAGTTATATTTTTAAAATATATTAAAATAAAGCCTACCTTGTTAAAGAATAATCCTATTAATCCTATAATTCACTGTTGCCAGTTGCGAAATTGGCAAAAATATCATTTTCAACAAGGGAGGTAATTGTGTTATTATTTCCGATGTGAAAGATGTTTAAGTGTGGAAAAAATGCCTATGATTGTATAATAGTGAGTTGACAACCTATTGAGCAAAAGACATAGAAATAAATATGTTTTGACTCTCTTATAAAATATGAAATTATCACTTTGAGTAGTCATCCATTTAATTTTAAAATCAATAAATAGCTGTGCCACCTAACGATTACCGTTAGTCACTAGCGCCACTACCGGAAACTGTTGATGAAATGCCTGTCAATCGAGGTTACAGTATACCATTGAGAATGTTACTAAATAACCAAGAACATGTCTATCAAATGATGCCATTTATAGTCCAAACTTATTCCGACAGTGACATTTCCATTCAGAATAAACTAATTGATCTGAAATTTTCAACATTTTCTTTTTTAAAAATCTAGTTTTGAGTTATTTTAGCAAACATTGCCAAACTCCTTATTAAACTCTTAACTAATGTATCTGTAAGCGATCATCACGCTTTCTGCAGACAAATTCCAGCATTTACAACAGACCCAATCACCCTAGCCTTCAGGAACTTTAATCAGAAGTAAAGCTAAGAATGTTAGGAAGTAAAATATATATACTTTACCGTATTTAATGTACAATGACTAACAAGACAAAGCCCACGGTGTTATCTATGACACTGGGTAATGATACACAGCCACGCCCAATTTGTTTAGGTTTATCCCTTCTTACAACCACTCAGCACGAAGAGGAAAAGTAAGATAGCCCGACCCTAAACACATGTATAATTTATTTTGGCCTTCTTTGCGAGTCGAGTTGGATGAATAGAAAATCATATCAGATCTAACTAATAATTATGACACGCCACAGTAATGTGAAGGAGATCTTGAATTACAAAGAAAATTTCTTGACAGATCTTCGTGTTTAAATTGCTTCCTTTAACATGAAAAATATCTTTTCGTCAGGACAAAAAACGATTCGCCTTTTATTAAGGTTTATTGACTAGAAAATAAAAGTATTCATTACAAAGCATGTCACCATTAACTGCTGTAACTGTATATCTCAATGGTTAAAATAGGATTTTACAGAACAACATTAAAAACTTCTAGTGTAAATCTTACCATGCGTTACACTGTAAACCATGATAATTAAACCCGTGTCATTAAACTAACCCATAAAGTTGGCATTGAAAACGAAATTATTGATCGTCTCGTTTTAAATATGACTCGAAAACCCTCCAAAACAAATAGAAATCTTTTCGGTATTTGTTACTGCATATTGTAAAGGTGTATGTAATATATTTATGTATATTGTGTAATATATCTTTGTTGTATGAAGCATAATATTCATATCTGATCATAAAGTCGTCTTTATCTGTGATGCTCACAATGCTTGCTATGTTTGTATATTTAACAACAGGGCTAGGGTCACTGCTCGGCGGTTGCCGTTCGAATTCAAACTTGGACTATTTTCCCCGTTACAGTAATGGGTGTCGTGCACGAAATATTATTGCGTTTTCTTCCTAGATTCCATATAATATTTATTGAGGTATTCACATAACGAGGAATTCTTTATGCAGTTAGGTCTTTACTCAGATTGTGTCTACAACGGGGAAGAGGGTCCTCTCCCGTATCCTTATAATACATTCAAAAGCTGAACACGTCAAAATGCGAATATAACCATTCTGATTTCATAAACTGTACAAATATAAAGACTTGAAAATAATCAGAAGATAGAAATCCATCCTGAGCTCAATGATATATCCTCCCGACTTCGACGATCGGGTTACAAATAAGACGTTAAAGATGGTCGTCTAAAATCAATAGTAAGTGTACAGAACTTGAGAGGGCCATGTCTTACGTTAGAACATATGGGTGTTTAAACCGACTCTAGTTTTTTTGCGTGTGTTCGCCGTCTTGTCTGAAATATTGTGGATTTAACAGTCCATGTTTCTCTGTTGGAAAATTATATTATAGAAATCATGTTTAGACACGTAGAAATCACTCCCGTTTCTCCCAAATCATATTTACCCTTAACGTAAGCTTGGTAGAGCGTTTTTATGTAATTCGGTCGTTGATCATATAGGTGACATACAAAATGGATGGTTAGAATTGATAATGTTGTAGACTAAAATAGCAGCGACGTTTGTATACGTTCCATTAAGATGTATGTTTCCACTGTAATGTGCGTCCTGGAGAAATCTCTTAAAATAAACACATAAATTGAATCTTAGATTGAAACTGAAAACCAAATAGGGTCAGTGAAACAGTTGGAGAGATCAAGCAAACATTTAAATGGGAAAGGGTGTCAGAAATTGATGAACTCGAGACGCGAGTTCTCTTCTAGTGTTGAACAACATTGACAGGAAATAACCTAACATGTGGCAAAATCATTGGTTTCCAATCGACAGTGAGATGTGGGAATGAAGAAAACTAATCCAACCTAGTGAAGCATGTTGGTGGTTATCTCGACTTTTAGTCTTAGTAATTTCCAGGCTATCGGACAAGGAGTGATGGTTTTGAAAAGCTTGCAAGATAGCCCAAACAAACCTTTTGAAGTGTAATACAGCGGGAGGAACGTCATTAGAGAGAAGATATGTATTTGATGGCGGTTTCAAGTTTATCACCTTCAATGCTTATCAATCACACGTTTCACTTATTTCCGTTTAAGGCATCTCGGATCTAGAGACATGAGGTCGATGTCAGCAAGTGAATTTATCTCATATAGTAACAAGAGAATAAGCAACAGGAAAATAACTTTCACAGTAAACATACGGTTAAATGATTTTACATCCTATTTGTAGCACACAGGGTTTAATGTTTTCGTGTAATATTGACATTTACACAGTAAAATCACCACACTCCTCACGCCATTACTAATAACTACGCATGTTTAACATGTGGTCAAAATTTATTTCTTACAAAAGTGTAAAATTCAAAAGTTTATCAGCAAAATATGCGAAATCCTGAAAAGGAAAAGGGCTTTCAGGTGATCGAATTAAGAACAAATGGAGTTTCTTTCGCTGGTTTGGGTTTACAATTAAATGAAAGGCACACAATCATAACCTACATCATTTTAGCACGTAAACTAATCACCACACCTAATAAAGCAAATTGTCTATATGAGGTATTCTTTTTTTTACAATCGTAAAATTCAGCTCATTAAAAGAAATAAGTATTGATTGACTTTTATTATGATTGATAAAAACGAGAAAATGTTCAAAAATCTTGATTGCAGACAAACAAAGAATATTGAATATTTTACTGGCACGAGTCAGCTTAAAATAAACTTGTGTCTCCCCCATCATAACAAATGTAAAGTCATCCCCAGTTTCGACAAAGCGCTCGCCTCTCCAACCTTGTGGGTTTTCCCCGGGTATTCCGGTTTCATCCCACTACTAAAGACCCTTACGCGCAAGCGAATTATTGAAATAGAATTAAAACATATGTTAGTCCCGAAATGACCTAATTTGTGTCAAGTGGACGTTAAACCCATTTCTCTCCCCCCCCTCTCTCTCACTCTACACAAAGAGCACACATCTACTTTAAACTCTGTATTCTGCAAGTGGCATCATGACCGCGTGGACTCACTCTAACTGAACCAACAACACACATCTTTACTAATATTAAGCACGGAAACTAAAATAGATTGTGGATAAAACAAATTAGATATGGTAAAAGATTTCTCATGAATTAAGGAAAACGTCTCACGTACATATATATGAACTGTCAGGGTGTGAAATGTGTAGGGTGATTAAACAATCAATAAGTATAAATGTTTTATTTGATATTTGTTTTTCCAAATGTCAGAAGAGAAGAAAATCCCTTGGCTCAAAGTAACACATCAAAGACAACCTTCTTACGGTTTTCATTATTTATCAAGTGGGATAAGAAATATATATGTCGAATAAAGAAAATTACAATACAATTAAGATATTCATCTTTAACATTCACTTTCTCTTTCTTAAATTGCTTTCTTGACATTTGTTTTACTACAATTTATTGATAGTTCAATTACAAATGTATTTGTATCGAAATAACTTAAATAAAGAAATAAACTAAGTATATTAAGTAAAGTATTTAGATGTATCCAAATAATAAAATGTCAACGGATTCTATATTAGAAATGATGGCTGGTAAGATATAATAACATAGTATGCAATTGTTTAAAGTAACGAGGTTGTAGATATTTGTAAGTTTATGTAACTCATAAGAGGGATCCTGTCAGTAAACTTATAAATGTCAATTCCAACCATGAAAAGGGAATCACAGCGTTTCCTGGTATCGAATATACCCCCAAAAGCACGTTTTCGGGTTTAAATGCAATGTAAAAGAGATTACAAAAAACGTATAGAGTGGAAACGGAAGGAACCAGAGAGAACCTACCAGGTTGGAGAGGGAATAGAAACCCTAAACGGCCATTCCCCGCCCCTGAATTACATATAGATATAGGGTACAAAACGTTATGCTTATTTGAGTTCTTTAATGTTTTTAATATCCCAGTAGTCTGTTGCTGTTATTTATTGTACCGTACACAATCAACGGGAGTAGGATCGGGTTTAAAACATGTTGGATCTGATTCTAATATAGTTCCATATTGTATCATCATTTTAATCAAGTTTCGGTGTAACTATAAACTTTTGGTAAATGTTACATTATAACCACTTATGATTTTACAATCAACTTTTGTCCTTTAGCGACAAGACATCGAAACAAATTATCCACACAAAGTGTAATGATCCATAGACAAAATGTCAGAAAGTAATTCGCAAACTCAGCCAAACAAATTTAATACACTAAGTAATTTGTGAGTTCTTCAAGTTTTTGTTTGCGTTCTCGGCGAATGATGAAGGCCGTTACATGGTTAGTTGTTGTGCCATGATAATCAGACAAAGATATGTCACTTTCTAAGCGGCTTAGGAATAAAAGGAATGGTGTCGCAAAAATAATCTCCATGATCTAATGCATATATTCAGTCCTATACAAATAGTTGTTAGTTAAAGGCACATTAAGCCAGACATAGTTGAAAAGTAAAATATATATGAATGTAAATATGGCTGATAGTATATTCACGAGACTCGGCTGGCACGTGCGAAAAAAATAGCAAAAGCACAATTGTTATTCCTATATTTGTCTAAGAGAAATACAGATGGTTGTGCGAAATCAATAGAAACCAATATAAATTTTATATGGTCATAACCGCAGGTAGAATTGATCCACATCAATACATTTTGGACCAAGTTCTGGGGATTGTGGTCTTACACGCTATAATCCCAATTCTAGCAATCTTATGTCGTGCATGGAATTCGATGTGGAAGGGCGTAGTCTTGAGCTTGTGGTTTTAACCACTAAACCGCCACCTAAATTTTCCTCGTTGTCTGAGAATTTGAGCTTTTCATTTCACAAAAACTGTATTCTGATATTCAGTTCAACTGTCCGTTTCATCAAGAGTTCAGCGTGCAATGAGTTGATTGATATCTGAATAGAATTATCGTGGTATTTGAACTGCTGAGGGTAGGTTTTGATGAGTGACCGGTTGTTGTGTGAAGTTGTCGTGGAAGACTTCTGGATATAATAGGTATCATTCAATACAAGTACAGTGTCTAGACGTTCTTACACTCTTATCGCTAGAATAACAGATTACACGTATTGAGGACCACGTAGAAGAAAATAAAGCTCTCTTTTCAGAATCATCTCGACGTTTACACAGTCATGGCTTTCAACCACGCTAAACCCCCCGAAGTTAACTAAGAATCTAAGGAATTAACTGTGATTAACTAATGATATCGCTTTCGTCGACTCCACTTTCTTTCGATTCCATTGTTGCGGAAAGAGATCCGGTTAATGCCATTTGCTATCCACAGCAGATTAATTAGGTCAGCTGAACTGGCTTCTGGTATTGTAGAAAGTCACGATCAATGTCTCTAATGTTAATAACACTTACATCCCATCTTAGTACTGCCAATATTTACCTGTTTTATATCATATCTGATTAATCATCAATTTACTTCTGACCCTCATCTTATTATTTCATTATCATGTTCTATAAATTTAATGATATATCATTCATTACCGCGTGGTAATGCATATAACATAAAATATAAATCATGGTAGTTAGCTATTAATAATCATCGAATGAACATCGCTAAGTAGTGGGTTATAGGCATACCGTCTTTTTGTATATATTTTAAAAGATGGTTTTGACCGTAAGAATGATCAATGAAACGTAATCTAAGAGATGGTAAAATAATTAAACCCTTGAGCTATACATGACAAGGTATACGTGCTCAACCTCGTGGGTTTTTTCTGAGTCCTCCAGAAGCAAGTTAATGAAATAAAATAGTACATGTTAGTCCCGAAATGACTTAGTCTGAAACAACTGTGTCGAGTGGATCTTAACACAGATCCTCTCTCTCCCTCGCTCTCCGTTTCTCACTAATCCACCACACACCCGTGTGTAAGCAAACAAGACTAATCACCTGTGTTACATAGGTATTAATAAAAGTTTTTTTTCCAATATGGCCTCTACCCCAATTAAGCTCAAAGTGTAACCTGAACTATTCTTTATATACATCTTTAAGACAAACTGCCCTAATGACAGCGTTAATTCTATTACAACAATACATTTACGATTCAAGAGTATAAGATTCCCTTACTAATCTCGTGACAAGACATAGTAATGGGAACAGAAGGTCGTAATTGAAGTATAAATTGTGGTATTTGCTACTCCATGAGATTAATTGGAATCTGTCGCTACCATTTCCATCACCCATTGTTAGCGTAGTACATGATTGTCTAAAACATAAAAACTCCAAATAAAGCTAAGTCTTGTTAACACGAAACAGATCTATATAACTTAATACAGTCTGTCAATTAATTCTTTTTATCAGGCCCTGTTCTAGCTTTTGAGCAACACGTCTATTGTATGCTGATAAATTATATCTTTCAAAAACAAACTTCCGTTTACTTTGAAATTGAAGCATTTAGTTCAACAAAACAAAATAATTCTATGTTACGTGATAACAGTTACAACACAAAATACAACTCTGGAGTTAGATCACATGATCATATATCTAATTATTGATTTGTTTGCCCAAAAAGTATCAGTGTTGTGTCATCATTAGTTAGATCGCCCAGGGACTAAACTCAAGTTTTAGCCTAAAAGAAACCCAATAAAGCAGATACTGATTAAATTCAATTATTATTCTACAATGTAAAATAATTGCATTCTTGGCCAGGCGTTAACCGTACAATTTTACCCAAAAATATTAACTATATGCAGTTCGTATCCCCAAGGTTTATACAGTTAGGCCAATAAACATGAAGATTGCAGTCATATGACAATAACCTTTAGTTACATATCCTGTTGACAGCATCTTCCTGAGTGTATAATTTATGGTTGCTCGTAAGAAGGACGGTAACTCTAAATTTGTTGTACAAATGTCACAATTTTTCAATTTCTACTGTTACGGCTAAGTAGAAGCACAATTATTCATACTGAGTTCACAAAATAATTTAGATGTCAAACGTGGGAGAATACCAGACACAACTGATGAGAAGAGCATGAACTGTCGTAAAAGAAAATACAGTAAGCAGCAGTCTCGACGTTCGACACCGACCATGACCAGACAAACTTTTATCTGCCAAGTTTTAATTTAGTCTGAATTAAGAGAATTTAGACAATGCCAGAAACATCCACAAACGCCAGACAAAGAGAAAAGAAACACGGCGATATTCTGTTACCCTCAAACATTTATTCATCTTTTCAAAGCTAAGTTAGCCAGTAACTCTATAGACTGGCCTACCTTTACATCCACAGTCGACTAAACTTTTTACCACATTCTCACAAGGTCAGATAATACAATTAAAATTTAACTTGCTATAGGACTACCTGCATCAATTATTGTTCCATTTGATCTAAAGTGAAAATGACCGACCGACGTCTATTTATGCCATAAAAATATAATAAAATGCATTTATTGTTCTCAAGTGCAACATATTATTGCTTTGATCCTTACAATAAGTGAGGAGAAAACTTTTTACGGCTTCCTTAATTCCTTTATACTTTATCATTTAATGGACACTAATGTAAATGGACACTAGCGTAAATGGGCTAGAATGTCAGCTTCGTATGTGGAATGGTACCGAAAGATGTCATCTATAGATTATGGTTTCCTGAGCCCATAACGATATATCAATGAAATATATTTAATGCTGAGGTATACTGAATTCATCTACAAAGTTTAGTCATTTATGATACAGGGTGAACGATAAAATTTCCAAATCTATTAGCCATCAACACTAAAAATGATTTTTTGATCTACGGATAAGGGGAATAAGCGATAGTTGAGCAGAAGTACACTGATCCATCGATTAGAATGTCCTATGTTCGAATTCCGGCGTTCGTGATTTTAAAGGATGGAACTTGTTAATGGGGGTGGAGCGGGGCATTGGCGTGCACGTAAATGAACCATTGAAGGCACGACTCTAAAAAAGTGTAGGTGGAAATACTGTTATTTGGAAATGGAAATTACCATATGTTAGTCTCAAGATAATCGAAATATTGCGTTGACGAGATGTTGAGCTTCACGTCTTTTTTATTTAGGCGGGCGATGAGAAACTAAGGTATTGAAGACAATAGATCGAGTCTGAACAGATGTAGGTCGTGTCCTTTAGCTAAGGGTAATTCAGTTCACAATTCCTATACCCATTGGGCTACAAGAACTGCGTTGGACTTCTTAGCAATAGATATCAAAGACCATACCGATCCTAAGAAATATTTTCTCTTCAAGGATGCCTTCTTGCATTATGTTGATATACTGCAATCACTGATTATTCCGATGGTTAGATTGGTTTGGGATTTGCGTGGAAACAAACGGGAATTGAACAATACGGTGACCTCGAGAAATATTTGTTTTTGATTAAATATTTTTCTCAATGCCGTCTGTGCAAATACAAAGTAATAGATTTGAAGAAATTAATCAGTATAACCATAGAGTTTATTAATCTGTATTACTTAAGTAAACCGTGCTATCAATATAAAACCATGTAATATTTAATATCATAAAGCTGAACGAGGTACTCGCCAAATAGTGTAGTCCTTAATCAAGTTGTCCGCGTAACGGAAATCATTGCCATCATGTTAGATCGTGACCGAACATCAAAAAGATTTTGGTCAAGTAATTAACTTCTACCGTTCCGCCGTTTGAACTAATGAATAACACATCATTAGCGCTAATTCCGTTATACTACTGGTCATCTTTGTGTGGTTCTATTTGTCATATATTATATAATAATATCAATGTTATTACTGATTAATACCCTAATAAGCTCAAAGCAGGTTTTATCAGACTGATTGATATACTGAAGTTGTAGAGAAGACTTCCACATTGAAAATCTTTAACACAAATGTGCTGATCGATGTATTCGGATTTTTGTACGGTATCAAGAGTCCGAAGAAACAGCAGAAATGTTAAGTCTCAACATTTATAAATCCATTATGTTCAGATTTGTGTCGCCACCATCAATTCCCAAGAGATTCTGATCAGGTTAAGAATATATTCAGATTCTGACTGTATGCATAACAAATATACATATGGACATAAACGAAATAAACATTCGGTTAGGAAAATATATGCGCACACTTAAGCTGTGCACATTTAAATGTACGGTATCACGGGGGCTGCAAGTGGCTTTTTGGTAGGAAAGTACTGCGCAATTATTATTTCTTATCTGATTGGTCAATATTAAAAGAGATCCAGATTCTAGATGCGCACAACATACATATGACCATAAACTAAATAAAACCGTGGGATCGAAAATATTTTTGTATTTTGTATTTTGCAAAAATAAATTGTACATTCTCATCCTTGTTGTTTTGATAAATCTTATTTAGATTTATTGCTACACATCCACATCACTTGTGAATTTTGATTAATCGAATTTCACCTAACTGCAAACATGTTATAGAACTAAAAATCGCAAACATGTTATAGAACTAAAAATCTAAATTGATCATTTCGTGATAAAACTGAGAAAAATTCAATAAGCGATGCCATTACAATGAAATGCTTCTAATTGTTGACAAATGTCTTTTGGTACGAAAAAGTGCATAGCAATGGGAAGTATTTTCAAAACCTTTTCAACAGATCGAAGATCATGTATCATTTCATATTAAAGTGCTGTTCCTGATGTTTGTATTTCAATATTGTAAAACTCCATTTGTTTAATACTATTATATTCTATACAATTTATAATGTACAATAGATGTATTAATAGTAAAACATTTGGAATGAATGTGTTCATGTGTAGATCCCATAAAGATAACTGTATTTTATGGATTCCCTTTTAAACAAGTTAGTATGTGTATCTGTATTTAACCAAGTTTGTACCTGTGTCGGAATTTAACATCTGCTATAGGTTCCCACTGTCGTGCGATGCGTTACGATAGGCGTGTCCCCTATTGATTCCACGATCTGGTACGTCTACATACGTTTCGATACGATCAACACGATTGTTGCGACTGACCTCAACATATGATGAGTCAACTGGCGTGGTTTCAAATCCCCGGCTGTACGTGGCAAGGAGTAGGGTCGTCTTCCAACCTCGTGCGTTTTCTCCGGATACTTCGGTTTCCTCACACTGACAATTAACCCTACGCGCAAGCGAATTGTTGAAATAAAATTAAACCATATGTTAGTCCCAAAATGACCTAGTTTGTGTCGAGTGGACGTTAAACCCAATTTCTCTCTCTCTTACTCTCTCAATATTTGATACGACCTGACAGGATCACCACCAGGAATGCGTTACGATATGGTATGTTTTTTGAGTCCACGATCTGGTACACGCAGACAAATTTGGATACGTTTTGATACGTCAACACAATTGCTCGATTGAGCTAATATGTGATAAGGTAGGATCACCACCACGATTACTCCATGATAAAAACCACGATTAGATGGTATATTTGTATTTAACCAAGTAATAGTGTGTATCTGTATTTCGGAGCAGAAAAGTGGGACTTTAAACCACATTTCATTTGAACTTAACCAAGTTTGAACGTGAATGTATATTTAACCAGGTCAGAACGTTTATCTGTATTTATCCAAGTTAGAACGTTTATTTATATTTAACCATACACAATTCTGTAAAGCAAGTTAATCCTCAACTTATATGTGGTCCCAGATAAACCATCTTGAATTCTCACCTAAGATTAGTATTGTCTTTAGTTATGACACAATCAACATTTGGAACTTTTAAAGATACATTAGTTAATAGTTTAATAAAGAGTTGGCAATTGTTGCTATAATAATTCAAAAACAGACGATAAAAAAAGAAAATATTGAAAATTTCAGTCAAATTATTTTATTCTGAACGGAGTTATCAGTGTTGGAAGTTTGGACAAGAAATGGGTACAAATTGCTGCGACACCTTAACGACAATTGTCGATGGTTTGATTGACAGACGATAACTCCACCCACATATTCTTGATTATCCAGTAACGTGCTCAATAGTAATAGTACTCTCGCTTGACAGGCCTTTCATCGTCAGTTTCCGGTAGTGCACGTCACCGAATAACAGTAAACGTTATCTTGGTCAGCCATTTCTGATTTAATTATATAGAAGGACGACTGTTTAAATCCGAGCTGTATCCAAGCCATCCGTGGGTCTACAGAGTTAATTTTGTGCTTGTTGCCTAAATGAAGGTCTAATTAATCATTTCTATAACATCTGAAGCCTAAATAAAGACTTTCAATATGTTGATTTAGCTCTTGCATAATGCATATTTAACCAAACCATATTATTTGTATTGTATATGATATAAAGGGCTTCATTGTGCGACAGCATTAGATTATACAGACCTTATTCTACTTTTCAGATCTTACTTTATATTTTTTTGTGCAATTTCCACAGGACAGTTTACATCCTTTATATACACTTATTTATATTTGAAAAACCGTCAATACAAATGATAATAGTTTTTCATTAAGCAGCAATAATTAAATAAATCTTTTCCGATTCAATAAATCTTGATGTTGAGTCAAGAATCTTAAATGAAATCCCCAGTGACATGGGTAACACGGTTGTCATATCAACATGTTGACATTATAAATTAAGATGAAGATGAAGTATAAATGAGGATGATTAATTCAATTTCAGGAATTGAATTAGGAATATTAAGAATTGTTCAGGCAATAATTAGATCTATCTTTATTGGCACAAGTGGGAATAGGTAATTTTCTTAAAGTGGTATAATGTAGTCAACTTCTTCGTTATTTAGATTGAATCGGATTAAAAGCAATTTCTTAAAATGTAAATGAACTAAATCGGTTTAGTAGAAAGATGGCCGACTATAACACTAAGTACTGACTCAACATTACCTAAAACAACACATAAACATCAAATCTACCCCTTAGCCTTATAACTAATGTCCGACAAACAACAATTCTCCCCAATCATTGCGATGGTGGGCTTTTTGACATGACTATGCAGGAATAAATCAAAACTCGCCATGTCCCTTTAACTAATGACTATATCAGTTATAAATATTTAATTTTTATATTTTTTTAGGCAATTACGAAATTTGATCTTGATATTCATTTGCTGTCGGTTTCAAATTATGTATTCTACTTTTAAGTTCAAATAAAAACAGAATATTATATCCTGTTTGCAAGTTATTTTCTTTAACTTTAAAGAGTCATTACCGTCTTTCGATCGGTAAATATTTAATTTGGTATGGTACAGAGGCATACTTGACATAGTCAATTTTGGAAATTCTCAGAAAGATCTACCAAGTTATTAATGAGGTATGATCTTTGTAAGATTATCCATGAATCGTATAGGTTATGACCCTTGATTGTTTCGAGACCTTCAGTGGACGCTCGTACAAAATACTTTGCTCACTAAGCCAGTACCCGCATATACGGTAATTAGGGGAGTTAGTGGTTTAGTTGATTATATTGAAGATGTCATAAAATTGATTAAACTTGCTCTTTAATTTCTAAATACACCGGGAAAACAGGAACCAAGACATATAGATAAAAAGTAGAAGTTGTGTATCAAACAATTCTATAATTCTTCAAACATTAAGTATATTATATAATCAACCGTAATTAGAGCATGTTTAATCGCATGGAATTGGACTTAAGACCGGGATTATATACCTATTTTATGAACAGCAAGGTAAACGATATATATGATAAACCATTAAAAGACCAATATAGATTCGGATATTGTTAATTTTAGCTTGTGGGTTTATAGATTATCAACCAGTATTACGTGACTTGTATTATAACATCTATTTCGCTACCTACAATGCAGATTACCTACTGAGGACAAGAAAACATATATTTCATTGCATTAACTCGAGTTATTAAATTGCACTACCATTATGATTAGAAATTTTAGTCCACAACATCTATGTCGCTACATCATGTATATTGCAATTTATCCAATGATATAATTTGCAGAACGCCATGTTTATAACTACCCACACTGTCCATCATCCATTAAAATTACATAATTCTCATTATAAAATTTATTTTACTACAGTGTGAATAAAGGTATATAACTCGAAACACCAAACCGTAGAGCGAAACTACGGTACACATTTTGAAAGAAACCAAAATTCTTACCTGTTCAGAAACAGTTCACTTCACAATAAAACAGCTGTTATGGGCCATCACGTCAATTTCCTCTACATCCTTATTTAACTAACTATTCTAAGATGAATTATAAACTGTTAAGATGCAATTATCCAGCCCTGTACTTATGATTAATATCAGGTTTTAGTACTTTTTGGAACTCTAAGAATTCATATGAATTACCGCTAATCTCCTTAAGACTTACATCTCATGCCAACTCCCATGCGTCAAATTAAACTACAATAAAGAGTACGCTCTTGTCTAGGAATTTAAATTAAAATCAGTGCAGCCTTTTAACTCTATCTTTACTAAATATTAGTCATATCAATCATAACCAATGAGTATACACTTTAGTTATAAATAAAGCGCAACACCTTGTTAGTAATATCACATGCCTCCGATTCTACAATCTGTGATTTACTGCACACCGTAGAAAAAAGTCTATATCAAAAATCAACTGTCAGGCCGTATGGCATAGTGTGGCGTAACAAAGCGTCCACCAGCGTATTGATCAGAAACCATACTAAAGAAAGCGATGAGATGGTGCCTAGCGTCGATAGATCCTTCGGCCATAAGCATAGACATTATCAAATATCGTCAGTATGAAAGAAAAACTCACAGAAGCTTCTGGCACTACGGCTCCAACATGTGTGTAGTTCTCACGGATCCAAAGCGAGTTTCCGCAAAGGAATCCGCACCATCAATGGCAATGGGAAACTT
This sequence comes from Patella ulyssiponensis, assembly GCA_963678685.1. Classification (NCBI taxonomy): domain Eukaryota; kingdom Metazoa; phylum Mollusca; class Gastropoda; family Patellidae; genus Patella; species Patella ulyssiponensis. The sequence continues at coordinate 46,322,755 of OY783229.1, read as the reverse complement.
TTATCTGTTCTGATGAATAAAGAAGCTAGCTGCACTTAGTTAACATTTTTATCATTGTAGCCGCTCAGTCAATACTTGGGTAACAGCATTACCATGCAAATAAAGCTTTATAACTACACACACACACGACAGACAAGGTTATTACAGTAATGAGATATTCCTTTGATAATATAGACTGCGTTTTGAAAATACACAATACATCGAGAAAGCTTAATATTGGATAATCCGTGCGATATAAATACTAAATTCTAAAAAAACAAGTGAATTAAATGGACCATGATGCAAAAAGTAGGATGTATCCACTAATGTGTAGTGCCATAAATAATGACATCTTTTTTTAAAATATTAATTCACATGTAAAAGTCCTAAGATACGAACATATTTCCGGCACAAACTGTCCATTACAGGACACTTACGCTCGATATAGAGATGGTGACCTGACAAAAAGGGCTTTGATATGCCGAACTTAGAAAACAAAAAAATACCTTCTTTAGCTCTTAAACGAAAGGCCATTAACTCTTCAAGCTAAAATATGGAAAGCCAGATCAGCTTCAGTAACATCATAGTCACGTGTCACCACTCAAATATACAAGAATATCCGTTCACCACAAACGATTTTTATTTTTCTGACATGTTATTGACATAAAGACATTCAAGTACATGTGCATGGAAGAGACGACATCAAGACTTTCAAAAAAATGTCCAAAAGATGTCACGGTACAGTTCAAATATTTCAATTTGATAATCAAATTATTGTACTGTTCTGCTAAAATTATAAACCTAGCAAATTTGATGTCAGCGGTTGCTGTTTGTTTAAGTGAGATGAAATGAGAATTAACTACCTACGGATTTGCACCAACCGGGCTGATGAAGATAAAATACGCCATGCAGTGTGCTATGAGGAATTTTTTTGAGTTCCAATTGTTAAGGGTGTTTTTTGTGTGAGAGTTCCATGTAGATAAACGAGAAAATAATTTTACCAAATAATCAGTAAAGAATTTAAAAATGATCACAGGAGCGGTTTAAAAATAGACATGCAACTTTGTTCTTTCATAATCTGATTCTGGATATTGTTTCTGGAGATATTTAAAGATTGGTGCAAAACTGTAGAGCCTCACATGTATCACTATATTTTAATCATGTATACAGCGGATATAGAGACATTGTAACACCGTTCAATTTCAGAGATGCCATAAAACAGGAATTTCTAATTCTGGCCCTTGGTAATTTTATGAGCATAAAACTTGTTTCTACTTGTCATATTTACATTATCTTTTTTTACAAGCAAGCAAGTGCATGTCTGACAGGGTTTCCCCATTCGGACGGAATGGATCGAAGCTGTTCTGCATGCTAAAAGAGACACTTAAACGGATCGGTGAAAAGATTGAAGATGATCGTATGCAGCCATCGATAGACCAATACCTGACAGCGCTCTTAAACAAACACCTATGGCTCTGGGAAAACATTTAAGCTGTAATTATATTGAATAATTTATACCTAAGAGATCTTTATAACGCACGAAATAAATCTATATCCGTCTATATGCAGATCGAAATCATCCATATATGTTTTAAACAAAAATAACTATGACAAATAGAAGCAGCTTGTATGGCCAATTAAAGGCGTCTTTTCCTTCGCTAATTGGGTAGTTATGATAGCTAATAGCCCACGGAATCGTGTTCAGTGCAACGATGATGCGTCTATTAAGCTACCATGTTTATGAAATAGAACACTATCCATACATTGATTCGCTTGTTAGCGAAAGAGGAATATCAAAATATTTACTTGACTTTTAAAATTGCGTTCAATATTTGTTGAGACTACCACGAAAGAGAAGTATTCGTATTTCTCCGAACTCTTTAATAGCGAGAGATATGCGTTCAATTTAATCGTTATATTGTTGCATTCATATAACAGTTTCAATCATGATGACGTAAATACATGAGCATCTATGAGGAAAAACGATGTCGTGATAACCGTTATTGAATAAACAATTTGCTGAAATCACTAACAGGCGTGCCTAATTGCTATGAAATGATGCAAATTAACGCCAAACACGCAATTATGCATGGTTCTCCAAACTGTGGAGGAACGTTCATTTATATTACGAAAGCGAACCAATTGTATTCTAACGGGACATCCTTCCTGAAAAGCATTAAAAAAAATTGTGAAACACTTGTAGTAAACTAAAATCAAACAGACTAGTCTCTATTCAAACAAAAAACGTTTTCTATTATTATTGATAATTGATAAAACAAGAAAAAAAACTTTCGTGAACAATTTTATCGATCATTTTTTAATCAAGGTAAGACAATTAAAAATAAGTTTCAAAAGGCGGAGTGGCTTCGGGATGATTTATATTTTTGCTTTCTTTTATGTTTTTTTTTTAAATTTAGAGAGAAGAAAAGAATATTGACGGCAACTCAAGTCAAGAGTCAAATTGGCAATGTTAATTATTAAATGTGTTGCGGAAATGACTCTTACCATAAAATGGATTTGAAGTTCGGTTAATGGGATAGTTCCATATTTCTCAGAAAATCCTAAATAACCTATCTACTGTGTAGAATTCAAAATTAAAATATTAAGCCATCGGCAACGGATTACTAGATTCGCTTAACGGGGATAGGTAGCAATGGTTAGGGAATATCATAACTAACATAATAATCGTAACTATGACTTACTAATATAATGGAAATATATACTATTCAAAAAAAGTAGGGGATATTTGCTTTTGGGGGCATAATACTAAAATATGCAAATGACTACGAAAAAAGTCACTATAGAACCTAACAGAAGAAACATTTCCAGTTACATGTGACGCCCAAACGCACCAATAGCTACCGCATGGAATGCAGGTGATGCTTGGAATCATCATGGGGGTCCAACCCAAGATTTGCACGACTCTGACTTTGAATGTTACAGTCATTGTGGCATTGAATTCCAGGGTGGAAACATCAGTTTAATTGTTTTAGTGACCAGAAAACAAATTTGGATATGCGTCGGCTTACCCAAAATGAAAGGTTACGTGCCCTTGGCATGCTACAGATCGGCACAACACAGGCGGTTGTGGCGCGGACGATGAATTTTCTCAGTCTGTCATAAGCAGGCTATGGTCCAGATACCGTGTTACACAATCTGTACAGGACAGACCACGCTCAGGTCGACCAAGGGCGACAACTCAAGCCCAGGATCGATTTATCCGTACCTTGGCCTTGAGAAATCGTGTCATCACAGCAAATCAGATCAGTGCTCGTCTTCAAACAGACACTGGTGTGAGAGTGAGTGGCCAGACGATTCGGAATCGACTGCACAGGGGTCACCTTCGCGCCCGACGTCCTCGCGTGATCCCTTGTTTGAGAGATCATCACATTCAGGCAAGACGTCGTTGGTGTAGGGATCGTCAACACTGGGATAATCGACGCTGGAGCAATGTGATGTTTTCAGATGAGTCAAGGTTCACTGTTGATTTTTTGGACAGACGTAGGAGGGTGTGGCGTCGTCGAAACGAGCGCTTCCAAGACGTTAACGTCATCAGACATGATCGATTTGGGGGTGGTTCTGTTATGGTGTGGGGAGGCATCACTGTTGCTGGAAGAACGGCTTTACATGTTGTTGCAGGGCGTGTTACAGGCCAGTACTACCGGGACAACATCTTGGCAGTCCATGTTGTGCCGTTCGCACGACGTCATGGCCGCCGTTTCATCTTCCAGGATGACAACGCAAGATGTCACAGGGCCAGGATCGTTACAGGTTACCTCCAACAACAGAACATCACCACATTACCTTGGCCAGCACTGAGTCCTGACATCTCCCTCATCGAGCATGTCTGGGACATGCTTGGACATGCTTGGACAGAGGTTACGTCAACGTCAACAACGTCCTGCCAATGTCCGAGAACTTGCTGCTGCGTTGCAACAGGAATGGGACAATCTGGACCAAAATGACCTTAGACGTCTCATTAGGAGTATGTCACGTCGGATCAATGCTTGTTTGGCAAACAGGGGAGGATTTACCCGTTACTGACTTTGTTGTGATGCTGTGGTAACTTTGCTGTTTGACCCCGGGTATCATTTTACCCTTATAATGGTCAGTCTGTGCCTTACTTAGTCTAACGATCATTTGGAATAAATCGATGAATGTGAACTTCATTTCATTTTGTCATTTGTTTCTTCGTCAGTTTCATTAGGTGACTTTAATAACACTTAAAAATCAAATATCCCCTACTTTTTTTTAATAGTATATTTAGACATGGTTATGCAGACATTTAGCTGGAAATTTGTGGACTAATGACTAATCCCATAACGAAACTGAGAATTGCTTTTTCTTTTAAAGAGTATGACAGAACTTTAGCTAGCTGCACAGGTCTAGAATGAAGGTTTATAAGATTCATGTACAGCGAAATAACCAGTGTTCTTCACTCATGTAAGGTAGACGATCCAAGTTTTCTTATACCGTTGAACCCTCGATGACAACTCTTAAGATCTGCTTACCAGAAGATCTCTTTCTCTCAAAAAACAAAACAATTTATTGTATTGTCCAGCTCTTGACATAATCATTTCTTTCTGTTTAAAACACACGTGAGTTATTCAACAATCTTATCGTTTAATTAAAAAAGATTTGGAAGTGGTGATAGGTTCTGCAATCATAGGTTTTAGGTATTAGCGTTTATTATGTCGTGTTTGGTCTTTGCATTTACTCATCTGTGGCAAGGCTGAAGAAGAGGATAAAACTTGATACGGGAGATAAAAGAGTTCGATTATACCCCTGTCTGTCCAAACATCAGCCCGACTTCATACAAATGGAAGCCTATTGACTATCGAACCTTGTTGTAGAGGTGGATTTATTTGAACCATCTTTTCTGGCAAACTAAGATCGAATTTAGAAAGAAAGCCTTAAGAAATGGAAGGCGATAAGGGTTGAGAAATTCGATTTGGCTATTTACTGAATACAGTTTTCACCCAAACCAAATAGCCTTTTTGATACAGACATGACTGTTAATAGAATCAGACTTCCCCTGACATGTTCCATTTGTTTGTTTTCAATTTTCGGTTCTGGCCCGAATCGAAACTATTCAGGTTTTTATCAATATTGAAGCCCTCAAGGAGGAAGCGCATTTTAACGTCAATAAACGCCACAAGGCAAACGACATTTGATGAAAGCCTAGACGTACATGGTATTCAAGAGACGACGACTTGCTCGTATAAATAGAGAAATGTTTAATTGCTTAAGCGCGGCTGATTTGGTTGGGTATTGACAGCCAACAATATACTCACTTCAATTCTAACAATTAACCAGACTAACGTAAGACTTATTGAAGGGAACTCTTACACAAGTATAAAAAACAGAATTCCCCAAAGTTTCAAATACTCCATACCATGAATTGTATATACATGTATATATATAAAATGTTTTCTGTATAAAATAAATCCGACATCTGCAGTTGTTGTTGAATTCCCCAAAGATATTTATAAAGAAATATTAATTTGAAAAAAAGTTAGACTGGTACATATCGTTGGCGATTTATCAGTTTTAAGTCTGGAACAAGCTATCGGTAACGCCATCTTCGAAAAAAACACTAAATTATACTACCAACATCTGTTTCATTCGCCCGTAAAAAAACCTAAAATTCCATACCCTTAATATTCGGGTACAACCCAAATTGAATGATAGCAGTTTACACCTGCTTAGTCCATTCCACATATTGTTCTTTTATATTGTGAATCAACCACCACTCATTACTTCTGCATTGTCTTGTGGGGCATGTTTTTTTGTACATTAAAATGGCACCCGAAACCATATAATATTGTGTACTGATCATAAAATGCTAATAGTGTCTTAAATATCGGATATTAAGATCCTAGGTTTTTACGGCAAGATAATATTACCAAAAGTGATTTAATGGACCAATATTGAGCTTTTAATTCGTATTTCTAATTTCGAATATTATGGATACTACTGAGCTTGAGGTTTAACTCTAGGACTATACGCCGACCATTCCAATTTGATCACAGTTGAAAACTAGAACCTATTAACAGATGTAGCACCATACATAACGATTTTATTCAAGCAATAATTAATTATAAAACAATTGTATGTTTAACACTTGATGACGCATTTCAAATAAACAGAAAGTTTCCATAGTGTAAATATACTGGACAAATAAAGTTTCACTGGATTATGGAAACTAAATCATTAAAAAAACATTGGGGCTGTCTTTTTCAAAACCCGGAAGTTGGGAGCCAATAGGAATTTTTCAACATTATGTCAGATAACGTTTTTAACTGTTAAATTCCAATTTGTCATAATAAATAGTTATTATAGAGTTTAAGATCAGAAACAATTAAGGTATCCAAAATCGGCCAAATAAGATATACGGCTTAAGGATTGGATACAGAACACAGATATGTCTGGGTGGGTTTTTGTAAATCTAGTTTCTTAAAACCTTTTAATACGACACCAGATCTTTAACAATAAATTGTTTACCTTCTTTTCCCTCCAGTAATTCTCTTGTTCAATTACTTAACCAGCCATTTTAAAAACAGTAACAGAACAGCAGGCCTATAGTTGAATTTAATTGTTAAATAATTTGTAAGTGTAATATATATGACAACCCGAACCAACTCATTTTGAGTATTGAACATCGTGCTCGTCACAGTTGGAGAATAGCCTGAGTAATAAAAATCGGCATGGTTATCGAATAACTAATTTATCTGGAGATACTGCCTAAACAAGATACAAAAGGCAATTTCGTCTTACTCGTGTTAAGCCCGGCTGTGGGTAGGATATCCCGCTTCACGCTATACAACTAATAAATAGCCAATATATTTTGGGATAACACGGTGAAAGTAACCCAATGGCTCGATATAAATCGATTCATCTCGATAAAAAGACATTTATCTTACTAAATCGCGTTTAATACCAAATTAACGCCATAATAGCAGAGCCTAAACGTCAGATTAGGCAATAATTTACAGATAGATACAATGGAATACAAATGGGCCACAAGAGTTTGAGATCTTGTGTAGATTGTATTTGTATTTATATGCTATCGGCAATTAAAGCCACAAGTTATGATTGAAAACAGACGGCCAACTACTAAACAACTTATTGTTTAAAGAAGCGTGCTGGCAAAAACATATTCTATCGATAACATTTCAGCTACGACAATTAAATCAATGACATCATCATTTTTAAAAAATATCATTCGCGCCAAAAGCGAACGTAAAATCGATTAATTCTGTTCCCCTGTGTCTTATAGTCGAAACTTGACCGAGTCTACCGTGCAGAGAATTCGTTATGTTGATCTCTGATGGGTGCAATTAATGATTACAATTGAAGATGGTGATTTACAAATATTTTTTATGAAATGAACAAATATTTAATTAAAATCTAGCCTTTGCGTCAGTGACCGACAATGATATGATAATAAACAGAAAGATAATTATCTTCCTTTAAATTCTTTAAGAACTAACCTTTTTCACACATTTAATTTATTGAAATTTTGTACCACTTATCCTGTTTTAATCAGACAGTTGTTGAACTAATTTCAATTTCGGTATGTGTTATTGTCCGAGCAGTAGAACCGCCAATCTCACTCCACCCCATTCCACAATTTTTGATCATGGTTGGCTTTCTCAAACATCAACAAATTTTCGGCGGACTTAATTGCGGTGGCATACTTTTGCCTTGGGTATAATCCGACGCTGCCATCGAGCAATCGACGTCTCCTATTCTACAAACCATCTCTTAGTTCAATGATAACCAAAAATATTCCAAATATCCATGACTAAACGTTACAAGTTACAAGAAATTCAAGTGAAGCATTAGTCACTTTTTTTTTTTATTCTGGCCTATTCAATAATACATGAGTAAATATAATAATGCATAAATGGAATGATTAGATTATTTAAACCACAATCGATCAGGGAAGTCTGGCAGGAAATCGTCCAAGTCACTTTAAACTAACATTTTTTTAATTCTGGCCTATTCAATAATATATGAGTAAATATAATAATGCATAAATGGAATGATTAGATTATTTAAACCACATTCGATCAGGGAAGTCCGACAGGAAATCGCCCAAGGCCGAAATGCTAAATCACATGTCGAGACAGCTTAACTTGAGGGGTTAGAAGGGCACGCTATGCATTATTCAGTACTGAATATTGAATTATAGAGATAATATTGTAATGTCTAGGCTTATTTGACTGAACTTGCCACCCGAACTGTACAATAAGTCTTTTGCTCTGAAAGTTTTATGATAATAATCTCTAACAACTGAACCACACTATATAACATAGGCATATATATATAAATTTACTGCGTTAACTGTTCGCGAGATAGAAAAGTGGTTTAACGTCCACATGGCACAAACTAGGTCATTTACGCGTAGGAGTCTTTAGCAGTTGGAGGAAACCAGAGGACCCGGAGAAAACCCACGAGGTTTGACTCTACTCCCTGTCTCATACGAGCGAAAAATCGAAACCGCGCCACTTAACTCAATGACAGACCGTATAATCCAACGCGCAGGCATTAACATACGGCCACTATCTCCTCTTGTTTTAATAAATAATCTAGTGGCCCTTAAAGTGTTTATAGCATGACGAATTTCTTTTTGGAGTTATCAATAATGATTTTGGTTGTGATTCTTCCTCCCTTGTCATTAGTGATTTATTCTATCAGAAATGCGATATAAAATCGAAGACGATTGGAAGAAACAATTTATGTTAATCCCACTTGAAAGGGACTTAATCAACGTAATCTTCGTGGTCTTATATTAAACCATTACATTGATAAATATAACAATTGCCTGCCATTGGGAACATAACAATTAGTTCCGATTTACGTTGGGACAAAAAGAATGTCTGGAACCATTCAATTACGCCAATGGCGGTATCATAGTACCCTGTCTTTACTGCACAATTGATCTTGATGAGCGATGGCTTATATTCATTATTTCTCCCGATATAAGACGATAACAAATCGATGATAAGCATTTAGATGGAATAAAATTCATTTAATTTACAGTTCCAAATGAATTATACTGGATAACACATCGCATCTTGTCAAAGGCAACCGGAAAGTAGAAGATTTAAATCAAATAACACAAGCTTTGGTTTATTTAAATATTTTCTTTTTATCTCGTTGTATGTAGATTAAAGATGATCATTAAAAACGGGTGTAACGCCCAAGTACTAACATCGAAAACAACTATTGTATAAGTTCAGCATCATAGCAAACATAATAGGGCGCCATTTTGTTTCTATAGAGACACACGTGATTCTATTTTCAGACGTTGTTCGATTAAGATCAATGTACTATTTCACTAATAATTTGTCTTTCTGTTTTTATTAGTCTTTATCATCGATGGTAGTATATATTATCTAAATTTGGTGGCATCAACCCAGCTGAGCAAAACGAACTATTTAAATGTCAACATTGCAGTAGAACTCAGCAGTTTGTCGTTTTCAAAGTAAAAATCACAATTTATAAAAAAAAATGTTATTTCTACTCGGAATCCAGTCCTCAGCTACATAATTGACGACAAAGATATATAGTAACAAAATCTTAAGATGCATGCTGTTATTAAATCTAGAATCATAAACTAAGTCAACCCAATCTTCTGCTAAAAGGCACGGATCAAATTGATGGCAATATCGCATTCCTGTCTGCTGTCAAACGACCTAACAGTAAGACGCATTTCCTGTATTACGTTTACATTCAATTATACATGATATAAAATAGCTATATTTGGAGCTACTAATATTTTAGGAAGCGGAGTTGAGTGGGTTACTGCCAGACTTGCTAACAAATACCCTGGAAGGAAAAGCGATGAAATTACCTCCATTATTCAAAGATGGCGACTCAGACAACCAACGCATAACCCGCCATTTAATCCTACGCTGGTATTGAGGAGTAAATCAGTTTATTGGCGCCCCTGTTTCAATAAATCTTCACCTTCATCTATCATTGTATGTTTTACTAGATCGCAGTCTATTGAATTCTGTACACAAGACGATTCATCGACTTTTCAACTCAAACATCCTTCTATTTACCCATGAGCATTGCATAAGTAAATCAAATAGCTTGTCATTGAAATAATAATATATTATACCCTGGTTAGTTAAAATTACACTTTGTCCAATTTCGTTAATAGTATGTTTTATATTCCAAATTTAAAGATAAATATCTCGCACTATTAGCTTAAAATATAGACATTGAAAGCAACAATATCGACAATCCATTTTCAATGTCTGATAAGAAGTGCAGAAAGGTATCAGCATAGCCTATATACTGCAATGTGGAGTATTAGGGTTATTGGCTGGCATTGGACCATGGCCCCTCCTCTCCCCCTAGAGTAGGCGAAATTTATTTACCAGGCACGCCCAACAACTGACCTTTCAAACTAAACAATGCTGTTTTGGGATATTTAACTTCTTCAATATCAATATTGTACACCTCGAAAAATCTGCAAAAGCCACTACTTACACTCAAACAAAGGTTTATGCTGAATGCCATTCACTAAAATAATAATACAAATAAAATTACAATTTATAAAATAGATATATCGCAAGTAGTCCTTGTCAACCAAAATGGTTTTATCGAGGTTTTATCAGGATCATAGTCTCACACCTACCAATCTCCACAGGAGTGAAAAAGCAAATAAAATAGCAAAACAAAATATTTATATGCTTATAGCCAGTTCACGCCAATCTGATTAAAATTAATTGAGATATCTTCACTCAAAATCGCAAATATAGACCTCGCTTAAAAACGACATTGCCAATTATCGAAACTCCACTAATTTCCTTAAACGTCACTGACGTCACAGTGGTCGAATGTATATTAGAAAGTTTTATTAAATTAATGACTATCATTTTCAGTGATGGTGATTTTATTTTTTGTCTAATGAGATCTATGTTATAGTGTAACTACAGTCACTTCAGTCTTAACACAGGATAAGAATGCCGGGTAACTATGCTGAATTTCTATCTTCGCCAAATGGTGGTTGTCCGAGTTCAAAATTATCTAAAGGAACCCTAATGTATATTTAATCTCAATCTGAAAAATTTCATGTTAAATGGAAATATGTGTAGCCCTGAACCTTGAACTTCATTGGTCGATAGGAATTATCTGAATACTTTTATTAACCAATGCACCGTGGCAACTCTAGCCCTTTCTTTATATCGTCTCATTATTGTCATTCCCAAATGGGTCTACTCTTATAATACTATTCTGAACAAAACAGGGTAGGAGCACAACTAAGATCATCCATCGCATGTTGGAATACTACAATCTAATCTACAGCCAGGAATTATATCTGTATAATGAAAGCTTCTTTCGACACTATCTCACTGACTCGACCTTGATATCATTGACTACGGATTGTAAGAAGGCAGGAGAATCAATTTGCATTCGATCGAAACACTGTGACTCGAACGAACGGGATTCGAAATGCCATTTAAAAGTCAGGCTTCACTTGGTGTACTAATATTTCATTGGATTGGTGATGCAGGGCTGAATCGGGCCAAACACCAAACCTAATGTTTTTCACTAGCTTAGTCATCAGCTTAAGCTTATTTAATGTATAGCTCGTATACTTCCAAATGGCATGGCGCGCATCTATATCAAGAACATTTATTTTATCAGTCTATACATCTAACACATCCCCAATGGGTTCATCTTATCGTCCTTCAACACATACAACACTATACCACGTCAATTATATATAGTTGATTTTAAACTGATCTGCTTTTAGGGCACAGACAGTTTATTCTTCATTAGTAGTAGTTAGGCTCTAATCACGCCTGTGGGTCATGATCTCCTCCCTACTGGTCACATAAGGTGCTTATTACCAATTATTGTCTTACCGTTTCCGCCTCCCCAGCATAATTTAAGACCGAAAAATTCACCGTTTCATCTTATCGATTGATGCCCATTAAAATATTTCTGGTGGCTGTAAAATTAGCATCTCAATCTAACCCTTCAATTCATTGAAATAATATATACAATTATCTTGGTGCCGAAATGTCAAGAATATCTGCCTAACGATATATGACGGAGGATTACCTCGGAATTTTCTTCTGTAATAATAAAGATGATAAAACGTAAGACGCCTGCAATATGGAACTGTATCATGTAAACCTGTAACTAATTGGTTGAAATTATTAACTTTATTAATACAAAACTGTATATATTTCATCCCATATCTGATGGCAAAGCGATAGGGCAGTGGTATAGCCACTACACCGTACCCGGTTCGTGCCCAGGCGTAGGTCGAGAAGAACTTCCGACATTCTTCATCATATAGTTTAATATAAAAGCAACTGTCAGACAATTACATCAAATCTTCCAGTGAACGTCAGACTAAACCTTTAGCTAAAACAATCACTAAAGGACTGGAATTATGCCCGTTTTGTTAATTACACAGGCATTAATAGCTGCTTAAATACTGACAAAAATAAATAAATCGCCAACACCATAGAAACAAGTTGTGATAAACACCAGACTCTTCTGCTATATCTATATATAAAGAAACCGTGGATTAGTTTGGTCATAAAACCGCCAATGACGCGTTTGGTTCAGGCAGAAACGTGGTGGCTATTTACTCTCAAAACTGATTTTAAAGTTGCCCAAAGCATGAATCTATGACTACCACACCCCCACTCACCACCCCGGGTCCATTCAATTGATTTCATAGTACTTCCATTAATGTTATGTGTCTTGACATTGTGAACGTCTTGTGTTTCTCTTATTTTATGACCGTTGCGATCTCCTGTAATACTAAACGAGTAAATCTTTATTACGATTCAAATAACATAAAATACTTCGACATAAAATAAAGTACAATTAATTAAACTATTTTATTTTTGGGAACGATTACGTAATTGTCTAGATCTGCAGGAAGTTCGATTTTAAAATGTAGAATTTAAACGTGCAGTTGATCCATGGTGACCTCTGTAACTCAAAAGTAAGCCTGGATGAACTTGGGCCGAAAAACATCAACTTTTTAACCATAAAAGTCTCACTTTTGTAGAAGTTTCCTAGGCTAATGTCGAAGTTTGCACGTTTCAGATGTAAAAACCTAGACCAATCAAAAAACGTTAATAAAAGTCATTCTATACGGCGCTTACACAAGAAAGCATGCAGATTATCCTTGCAAGCACTAAAATTTCAAACAATCAATATGCGAGAATACTGAGCTTTTGTGTCCAATAGAAGAGCTGAAATCTCAATGGCCCCGAAACGTGCATAGGGTAACATGTAGCTTTAAGTTAATTTACAAATGATAGAAATTAGGATCGACTTTCATTATCTTTGAAACGTAATACCAGACAGACTCTTAGAGGGAGCACGGATAGATCCAATTTTAGAAGATTGTTAGCCATATTATATATTGGCTAATCTTAACAGCAATTACGTAGAACTATATAGTGATATTCTTATAATATCCAATTCCAATCACATCTGATAAACTGTCCTATATATTTATCTAAAATGGAACCGTTCTGTTTTATCAGTATCCATTTCGATTAATAGACGTTTTATTTCGTTAATGTGGTCCTGGTTGTACGTCCGATTACTTCTATGGGACGGCAGCTTTATAGACTTCCCTTAAAAACAAATCCAGATCGTCCTCAGATAACTCAGCCCACTATTACAATAACCCCTTGACCTTATTCATTAGCACTATCCACACAGTCCATACATAAAAGAGGACAATCTGATTAATACATAGATCCTATTTCGTTTCGTTTTAGTAGTTCACAATTTCGTTTTACTTGTCTTTACTACACTATGATCTGGAAGAGTTGTTATCATTGACGTATTCTGGATGATGTGAGGGATTAACTAATGAAACGGTCTATTACGGCGAGCTTTAGAAGAGTTTTGCAATGAAGTATTGGTATCCTCTAGTAACATCATTACTGGTTGGTGAATCAAATGTCTGGCGTCATAGGGCCAAAAGCCGCTCGTGTGACCTCTGATGCGACCTATCGCTACAGCCGGTCAGATCTTCATTTAGGGTAGGCAATCGAAAGTATAAAATATTAATCAGATTAAAAAGAGGGAAAATGTTAAATACCTTTGCTTAATTTAAGCGGAAAACGGATTGTCATCTGAATCGTCTGTTATTACTGATATCATAATTGTGAAATACAACAACAACTAGTGACATGTATTAACATGATTATGTGGTAATACAAGCATCGAAATAACATCGAGGTCCAGATATTATGAAACAAACCTACTTAATGTCTCTACTAAACAAATTGTAAAGATACAATTCAGAACGACGTTCGAAGAGGGATATCAGATAGCACAAATGTCATCCTGAATCAATCTAAAAAGGAAATCGCTAAAACTAATAACATCTGAAAGTAGAATTTAGCCTGTGGGATCAAAGCCTTATAAAGTTAAACACGTTACAGATTGAGGAAATATATTTAGCATCAATATGACGTCTTGGGGGACGGACGACTTCATATGAAGTTATCACCAACTCTGCTCAGAGCGAATTTCTTGGATTTTTTTTAATCTAAAGCTCAAGACCAAACACAGACAAGCAAATAAATGAAGTAATATTAGTAACTTATGATGTCGTAATAAATCTTGTTAAGGCTGTGCAACTTGTCTACTGTAATCAATCACACATACCGAGGAATCACTCATGTGAAAGATTTTACTGTGAGGTGAAAAACAGTGTGTGGCATTAGAATTGATTGAAGAGTCACCCGTGAATGAAACGAGTAGCCTAAAATGGACAGTGGGTTTTAATAAGCCGATAGAAAAGGTTACTGTTTCAACATCCATCTCCATATTGGACCTTTTATAGACGGTTTACAAATGAGATTGTCTTCTTTCCCGAGATTGCTTTATCTAAGTTAGCAGTTATACATCATGGGCCATAACCGGTTATAAGACCAAGCGTTTCTGAAAGTAAAACTTCCCCCAGATCACTTTATCTAAGTTAACATGTATACACAAAAGGAAACCACAGGGGATCATTTTGTCTTAGTTATCATTTATACAACACGGAATATAACTGATATTAAGACCAAGATTATCCGAAAAAAAAATTAACCCTTTCTTTGGAACATACCAGTTAGCCGTGGAAAACGATAGGAAGTAAGTAAACGCAAAGTTGAAACAAAATAGTAGTCCTACATATTGGTCATACCATTCAGCGAATTAAAGGGTTGCTTGAAAGGGTCTATGATCAATATACATACAAAATGCTTTGAGTCATTCATTCCGAAACGGCATGGCATGACATTGCGCTCTAATAGATAGCGAACATGCTCTCTTGTGGATATGGGGATTTGAATTACAATAAAAGAAAATACTAGGTAAGTGGCCACCAATTAAGTACTGGATACCTTTTAAACTCGGCAAAACGGCTTTTGTGTTGTACGGTACAAAACAGTGATCTAGTATTCGATCCCTTCTTATCTCTACCAAATGTTGCCAATGTTTCGTATGTAAGGCAATTATGGTCATAGCAATTTTCTCTTCAACGTCTTAAGATAGTTTGACAGATCCCATCACATTCGTCAATTCAAATGGCTTTTAGTGTGAAGAAAGCGGTAGCTAGCCAAGGGTCAAGAGTTTCAATAGTTTGACCACGCTATAAAACGATTAGAGAAAACTACATCCCCGATCTGATCAATAACCGTTCGTTCTTTCCGACAAAACGGTTTTATGGTCTCTGACAGGAAATTTTCCATATGGATTCACCTTTTCACGATCCTGTTAATAGTCGCCTTTTCACTCTAAGATTACAGTCACTTCTAATGGGAAATATATTGTAACAAGTAAGAGTATACAATTTGGGCCACGAGCCATCCATTCGTTGTCTTGGAATTGTGGGGTCCTATTAAACATCGATGCGCAATTGTCCCAAGGATTAAGCATGTCAAGTACCAAGTCCACCGTACGGAACCTCGAGCGTTGCTACCAAGAACACGAGGTACAAGAAGTAATAGCGCTTGGGGTCCAGATCCTCGTCCATAAAATGTGTCCGTATGAAATTCAACAATGAGAGAAAAAAGACAATATCGAAACACAACCGATTTATTATATATTCTTTGAGTTTTAAAAATAAAATTGAAAATTTAGAACGATTGCATTCCGCTTCATTATGTAACTCAAAAATACTTTTTAAACAAACACTCCCCAATCAACAACTAATGAAATGAATTCAACCAAAACTTCATTTTTGAATCAAATTTAATTGCAAGAACGTGTTTTATTTGGACTTATCAATTAAATAAAAATTACCTTTGGAGAACTTTAAAGAACATCTCGTATATATTTCGTTTGCATCAAATGAGTGACGCACTTAGCAACCATAAACATTTGGTTTCTGGTAAGTGTTCCGCGGTATAGAAATGGTAAAAAGAAAATCAAACAAAACATTGCGTGTATAACCACATCATAAATATGAACAAGGTATAAAAATGCAAATTAAAAGCAAGTGGGGTATCTTTTATGGCATATATTTTGAGAGAAATAGGGTACTTTAGACGCAGGTCTTGACACTAAAGGCAAGATAACCAAGACGTTATTGATTTGAAATCGAAGGCGATGAATAGAAAGGTCTTGACAGGTTTAGTATTATGTCCATCCTGTGTTTCATTTAAATGACACGGATAGACTGATTGATTTTGACAGCGGTCATAGGTGAATTGCTAGCTGATAACATGGAATCAACATGGAATTGGTCAATGCATGTATAACACATGTCAGACATAATCTAATATAACATCTGATGCCCTCCAATCACAACATCAATGACAAGGTCCTAATCGAGGTCTATAACAGGAATTCTGATTGGATGCAAATCTCCCACTTTAATCAAAACTTCATCAAATTAATTGACTTGCGCACTAACCACGATGATCTCGTCAAATAAAGGATCGGCAAAAATTCAAGATTGTTAGTGACCTGTAAATTGCAAATTGGGTTTCTTCTTGTTTACAATCCGTCTGAAAAGATGAATATCAAGATTGGGTATAATATACTTAGTGAAAACATGCAAGACGATCCATTGAAGTCTTGAAAACAGATATGAAGAAACCACTGATAATCAAAATACAAAAATCTAATAAATAGTATACTGTAGTCTGATGGTACGAATCTGTTCATGACATCGGTATTATATACATGTACAGTAAAAGTTCCAATTAGAACTTTATCCTGTATAGCGTTCACAAACGGATGAATAACTTCAAATTGTGCCATCGAGATAACGATAAGGTATCTCTTTGTGCCCTAGTGGATGGTCCAACTCCGTTTTAGAAAAATCACTTATACTATCGAAGTTAACTCCACAAATTTTAAGTTCTATAAGGTGCTAGCTCACAAACTTTCAAAAACAATTCTGAAATTTGCTCCCGAACCTTGTGGGTCCATCCTTATGCGTTCACAAGATTTCATGACGTAAACGGAGTGACAACATAAACGGGCTCGCATTGGGCCCAAATCAGCAACCTAACCAAGTTTAAAACATTTCAGGTAGGCCTATCGGGTTTACGAGCTAGATAAGCCAAAATATAACTGGATTTACCGCCACAAAACACGTTCAAAATGGCCCCATCTCGACGAATGTTAAAACGTTGTATTATGAACGTGGGTCAAAAATTGTGATTTTTATATCCTAATGAACAATGTCAAGACGTTCGACATTAAAAGTGGGTGTATTATGTTATACAAAAGGACGTAGAAAAACAGTTGACGGAAGAATAAGACCTATACCATTTCAAATAATGGTCCATCGATACATTATACCTAGAAGGAAGCTTAACGTGATGTTAAAAAAAACACATTGTGTATTTTGAAATATCACATTTTTTTTGTAAAAGAAAAAACATGAAATATGTCACCTACAATACAACCTTTGGGATTTGATGTACATGCTGATGAAGGAATTTAACTTGGATTCATATTAGGAGGTTACGTATGAACAAGATTAGTATTCTATAAATAAAATTTATTTCTTATTCCTTCCTATTATATTTAGTTTGACATTACCACAAAACAACAATGGCTTAGTATTTGTTTGTTCTTGAGTGATTTGAAAGAAGACTGTTAACGATGAAAACATTCAGTGGACAGCCCAATTCTTCTGCGCTGATGATAACGATTCCACCCAAAAAAAAACCCGCTCGACATCAACTATGTCATTTCGGGACTAACATTGTTCAGTTTTATTTCAATAATTTGCTTGCGAGTAGGGGTCTTTAGAAGTGTGTGGGACTAGAGGACCCACGAGGTTGGGCAGAAGACTCTACTCCTTGTCACACACAAGCAGGGAATACACGGAACTTTAATTGGATTGTATGAAGATAACGTGTTCTGTGATTGATATGTCATGTAAAATACATCAGTGTCACGGAGCATCACATCGATGTTAGAATTCAAATCTCCTTTACAACACTTATTTGCAATAATTACATTGCAACACGTAGATGTATTAGGAACTGGAGATTTCAAAACCCGAAGGTTGACGGACTTATCCCAAATAGTGTCTCTTAAAATATAATTAATGTAGAATGTGA
The DNA here is from genome assembly GCA_963678685.1 of Patella ulyssiponensis. Lineage (NCBI taxonomy): Eukaryota > Metazoa > Mollusca > Gastropoda > Patellidae > Patella > Patella ulyssiponensis. The sequence goes on along the minus strand of OY783229.1, from coordinate 46,304,195 downwards.
TTGACAAAAAATCTCATTGCCTGTAAATCTATTCAGGAATGAAGCGTAATCCGAGTTGTCATTCATCGATCAGCGAGAACTTGCGTCTATTAAGTTGGACAAGCAGTATGGGGTTTCCTCTCATTTTCCCTCTAATTATTCTTGAAGAGGTGGAATCACGATAAACCAACGGACGTTATGAGAATCGGACACTATTACAAGTAATTGACATGCATTAGAATGCAGAAAACTCAAATAAAAACAAGCTTTATAAATATTCATACTAGGCTTCACCACTAAATCGAAATCTTTTGAAGAACCCCGACAGTACTCCATGTGAAGTTGCTACAATAATTGATATTGAAGAAGCTGGATTCGATGGGATATTATTTCATTGATAAAATCAATATCACCACGTTTTATTAAAGTAGGGACAGATTTAATACCAGTAACTACTTATCTCGATACATAATTTGTTTCACTTATATTTACAATTCCATTTTGTGTACGTGTCAAGCAAAACTAAAAGTAGAGAAACAATTACTTCTAGTAGCCACTTATCAAACTACATGTATATGCAATTTATTGCGTTTACATTACTTTTTACTTTCTACAGGTTTTTAAATAACCGTGCGTATTCGCACTTTTTGGAAAATATTAAATATAACAAACTATCAACGCTACATAACACTCTATCGGATTAAAAACGGTCCGTCAATTACATTTTGAGAGAGAAGGGGAGAGAGAGCGTACATCATGTCAATAGCAAGCCCTGGAATGAATCCACAAGTTAGACTCAACGTCAGGTCTGAAGTACTAAAGTGCATTATACTGTGGAGGATTAAGATACTGTATAGTAAAAACAAATTTAGTTTTAAATAAAATATAACCAAGTGAAATAAACCAACATCTTGAATATTCTGATTGTTTTAGCGGATCTGTATTATCTTAAAATGTTTGTTGATTTGTGTTAATTCGTGAAATGCTACCCATAATGTAATATTATGTCTGAATGGAACTTCCTTGTCAGATAAATACTCTCTAATATTCGATTTAAAAACGAATAAAATAGTAAATATTGTATCAAATTAGGCTTCAGTTGACAGACAGATGCGTACAATAGAAAAAAAATAAGCATGATATTTGACAATCGCGATTCTAAAGACATTACCATCGTGTGGAAAAAATATCAGAACTACCAAATATATTTATTATACAATAACCCTATAATTATCTTATGAGATACTTCCAAGACAAACAACAAAATTTTACAGTGGTCGCCATTGTGTATTATAAGATGAACAATTAACAATACTGGGCGCGCTTACCGTTTTCGGAATACAGAGAGCAACTTTGTGCCATGTATGATGGATCTATATTTTGTTGAAATCAGATTTATTCTTCAGCTATTTTAACATAAGACTAGTGATAATATGAGAGAGAGAGAGAGAGAGAGAGAGAGAGAGAGAGAGAGAGAGGTCATTTCGGGACTTACATATTGTGGAAGGGAACAGGAGGGCCCGGAGCAATCCCAAGACGTTGGAAAGGCGACTCTTTTCCATGTCACGAACAGCCGGGGAATCGAAAACATGCCTATTGACTAATTAACAGACCTTATAATACAACGCGTTAATCATTCAGCCATACAAATCACCTATTTCGGTTTTAAAAATGTAGTTCCATTATTTCCGTATAAGGAGAATAGATTGTAAATATATGCAATGCTAATAGAATGTAGCTATGAGCTCGAACTGGTAATAAACGGGGCACAATTTTATAGAATGCAATTATTGTTTATTACTAAAAGGCATTTCTTCGAAGATTCGCTAGTCGTTATCAAGCAAACCCGTCAATCAAATACAGGTAATTGAGGGTAATAATATTCAATTGTACATAGTAATCTTCCCTATTTTTAAAGTGCGATGTAAAAACACCGGTATAATACCGAAGGGCGTCATCATCAGATGTAGCGTGCAAGATAATTATTAGCATGTCTCGGATTGTTCAGTTATTTCACTAAATTACTGTATTTACTTTTATTTTATGTACGTCCCATATTGTTTTTAACTATATCGTTTTATTGCTAAAGGCGGAAGTAAACTTTCTTAGTGATTAATTGTAATTATATTCCATCGTGTTCTGTGTATTCTAATGGGTAATTTGAACAAAAATGGCGTCTTGTATCTTTTCCAATGGCATATGCGTTAGAACAATATCATCTTCAACATTACCCCTTCCCATCCTGCATCCCCAAGATTTCCTTAATAGCATACTTTTTATTTTACTGTCGTTGCCTTAATTCCATTGACAAAAAAATCTTTGAAAATAGTGCAGAATGCTTCAGAATATCTCCATAGCTTAGATGTAGTTATCTCCCATCTATTACTACTTGGTTGAGATGAAAATGTCAACCATGTTATGTTTAAATTATTTGTTGGTTGGACGTAATATAATTTTGTCTACACTCCGATGCCAGAAACAAGGCATTCGTGTAGTATTCAATATTGTGAAAACATAGTTATTAAATCATGGAATAAGAACATCTATGTGAATCAAAATCAACTTCCTTACCTTCAGAATACATTTTATGAAATAAGTTCTTCCGCGGACTTCGGAAAATTGTAGTTCTCTCCCCTTAGTAATGTGTCCTAAGTTGAAATTGGTTTGTTTCTGAGCGTCAACTTTAAACAATACGTGTCCTGTATCTAAACTTAGCCATTAACACCACTGTCAAACTCACTGACAAGAGTAGTTCTTTACGGATTGTTTGGTATTTCCGATTTAAAGTTTTAGGCCGTGATGGGAAATGTTGTGTGTCTGAGATTGAGAATGCGTATTTAATTTATTCTATAACAGAATTCATTTGTAATTTGTTATGTATTAAAACATCTACACATTTTCGAAATGAGGCTTTTCCTGGGGCCCACAGTAATATCAGTGAAATTTTTGATGAACAAAATAAAGATTTTGGTACGTGTTACGTACTTTCCCGCTGACAAGCAAAACGAAAAAATAAACACGTGCATGGACGGGACAGGGGCCATAACTCGGAAGAAATTAATATGGTTACTCAAGCGCTGATACTGCAGATATCATATTCCCCAACATCTTTAACCGGATCAATATAGAGATGGTACAGTATGTGTGGATTATTTATATTATTAGGGAGTTTGTTTACAAGAAATTGAGTTGTCCATCTTTCAAATTTTAGGCTTAACCTAACGATATAAACGATGCCATATCCCCAAACCCCGATACAGTTTCAATACCAACATACCATTTAATCTTACATATTTTGTTTTAAACTATAGGTATAAAGAATGCTGTCGGTTATCTAATATCATCGCTGGTCGGATCATGCAGCTAAATTGAAGGTGTTGCTGTCTTGTTTGGTTAGATATTTACATTTATAGGTTCTCCACTTTGTTTGCACTTTGTAATTTTTTCTCTCAAATGTCTGATATTGAGTCAAATGGCGTGGTTTCGATCACAGGTTATATGTGACAAGACATGAAATGGGGTTTAACGTCCTACAATATGTGACAAGAAGTTGTTGGGTCAACAGTCCAACCTCGCGGGGTTATACTCCAAGGCCCGTAGCGAATTATTGAAATAAAATTTAAACATGTTAATACCGGAATGACCCCGTTTGTGCCGACAGGACGTTATATCCCATTTGTCACTCTGTGTTACTTAATTCTATGTTTTGCGGAAATCTATTAAACAATCAATAAAAAAAAACTTTGAGAAGATCACAAATTCGTCTTCTATCGCAGAAGCCTGCAACTTACTAGACCTCGATGACACCTAATAGTTTTGTTAAATCCAAGGGAAAAAACGATATCATGTATTATTAGTAATTTATAGCCATGGTGGTACAGTCCAAGCTTCTTCAACATCAAAGTTTCGGCTTCTATTGAATATGATGTGTGCGATTATTTCGACTACTTTGGTCTCCCTAAAGTAAATTGATTTAGACCCGGAAAAAATAATGTCTTTGGATAGAATAATTTCGTCAAGTATTGAACAACAGGCCTTATAGCAACACATCAAAGTGCACTTAGCTATCTTCATTTATTTGGCAGAGACTCGACAAAAAGAAAAATCGAAACCTTATTCAATGCTTTTTCTTGTTAGAAATAAAGTAATAAACCCTAGAATACACAAGTGGTTGATAGGGTTATCGAAAAAATGATCAACGAACACGCTTTTTTCGCAATTTTTCATGTCTTGAGGTTGGTGATCGCCATACTTATTGAAACATAATAACATATTCGTAAGAAAGGAACCAGGCACCAGAATTCAATGAACAAAGCTAAATGGTTGAAAAGATTAATGTACCGTGTGACGTAGCCTATCACTGACGTATGTATTGATGTACCTTACCGAAAACAATTAGTATTTAATCAATTAATACAGAATTACACCGAATATGACACTTAATCAGTTCGCCCTGTAAATGGTCTTTATAAATAGGAAATGGTAATGGTGTTCCAGAAAGAATAAATCAAAAATACTGTGTGTGATACATTCGTGGATTCGCTGATACATAAATAAATCAAAATTGATCAAATTGATAAAACCATTTTACCCAATACATGACATGGCAACAACTTACAGCAAATTATAGTACCCACTGACCATGGGGGGGGGGGGGCTTGGGTGGCCGAATAGTTAGTGTGTGTGCGCTGTATCATAAGGTTTGTCATGAGTCAATGTCATGAGTCAACTGGCCTGGTTTCGACTCCCCGGTTGTACGTGGCAAGGAATAGGGTCGCCTGTCGTACCTTCCTGGGTTTTAGTCGGGTCCTCCGGTTTCCTCCCACTGCTGAAGACTCCTATACTGACCTTCAAAATTTTGAATTACGTGAATACAACAAATAGTGTCTTAAGTTTGGTATTTCGTATTCAAAATGTGTGGCCATCAGTTCAAGGACCCCGTCTTCATTAGCCCAGTCGGTTTTGAACATTAGTACGTTAAACCCCAATGCTTTTTCTGTTCCAAGGACCAGTGTATGACCAATGGACTCTCTAATATTATGTCAATTATTCTCCTGTACCAAAACTTATTACGTCGTTGATTCGTTGATGACTTTAATCCAGAAATACTCGTATGGAGATAAATGGATATAACTACATTTTTGACAGGCAAAACATGAACGACATTTATGTCAGTTTGTAACCTACACACGTTTTAAATTGTTCTAAACTCATTCACTTCAGAGCAGGTAATTAGATACGATCATGTAAATGGAACCTCTGTCAGGATGTTGTATTGTTTCTTGAAATGAATACCCACAGTTATTCTAGATTCTAGATTCAAATCATTAGACATCGGAACCATAGTTCAATATTCTATTTTCGTCGTTTGAAATTGAAACCAATAGATTTCTCCTTTCATTTGTTGAGATTGGGTAACTTTCATACCGAGAAAAACACGAATTGACAATTTGTTGCTACAGACCAATTATTGAAAAAACAATAGAACTTCCAATAAAATGTTGCAATAAAAAAATAAAACTTTCACGTTGGCAAATATTGAAAACATGCTACCGTTTACGTAATTTTAATCATAATAAGATTTCTTATCGCAAAACGCTCATTATACGTCAATGTCAAAATATAACGTACATTTCATGTTTTAATTATTTACAGTATACCGATTTTCTTACCTGTTCGTGTTATTATGAATTCAGATACGTTTCGCGAAAGCAGAAAAAAAAGTTTTTTGGCGGTATATCGATGATAAAATGATTTCCTAATATAATCACTAACATGGGAAATGTCGCAGTGAAATAAACCATAGTAATTGTTGTCCATAAATAGTGTGTTATTTGATTATGTTTTAATTACTAAATGTCATTTAAAGAATATATAACATGGATGATGTTGAGTTATGTTCATCAATGGTGTATTTAACTCGAATATAGTTATAAAACATGGCCTTTCTTAAAAACTAAAAAACATGGTATTAGTTTATTACATGTGGTACTCCACATAGATTGCTTTCTAAATAATGGTTATTGGTTTGAAGGATAATTTGCTTGTGATATTTTATACCAAAACATAGGCGACTACGCTGACAATGAGAACATACATTCTATTACCATTGTTTGGAGACCATCTTAGTCGCCCAGTAAACCACAACACTTTTTTTCCTTTCCAAATCTGTTAAATGTAACATGCTAAAGGGGGAATCTTGCGTTTTGATTGATCAAATAGACACTGCCGATTGGACAACAACACCCCTCTAAATGCGAAACAGGAAGTGTTTATCTCCTAAATGTTATTGAACCAATCTGACATCCCAATCTAAGGTATCGCCTAATGTGGAAACTTAGAATTGCCTCATTTACTTTTAAAAGTTTTTTGGAAGCGTAAATATTAGAATCGCCTAATTCCACTGTAGAAGTCTGGGGAAAATGTATATATTAGAATCGCCTTATTTAGTTTTAGAAGTCTGTGAAAACTATGAATCGTCTCTTTTAGCTTTAGAAGTTTGTGGAAACTTAGAATCGACCCATTTCGCTTTAAATGTCGGTTGAAACGTGAAACGATTATTTGTTCTTTCTGCCATGTATTAGCAAGTTCACCAGTCTGACAGTTTTTGTTATAACTATGTATGTAAATATTATTTTCCAAGTTTTACCTTGAAGTTATTTTAACTTAATAAAACGCCTACTCATATTATTAATGTTACTATATTAAGAACGAAACCTTGGAAATCGTGACTAAAGTGCTTTGAAACAACATGTCTGACAATCCCGTAGACATTAAAGGTCTCAGTCATCTTTAAGAAAAGCGAGGTTCTTGTATAATTTCGAAGTGAAATGAAATGAAATGAAATTTAACGTCCTACTGTTTTGCTCCGACTGGACTAATGAAGACGCGTATACGCCATACAGTGTGCTTTGAGGGAAATTTTGGAAGAACAGCTAACCCACGGTCTACTCTTATATCGTATTCCAACTGCCTATGGATCTATTACGTACACACTAATGTGTACACGGGACCCCGTTTTTTTCGTCCCATCCGAACGACTAGACAGCTTTCCTTGTCAGGCCCTCGGTCCTGCACCACTGACAAGGGTAAACCACGCCGGAAAATCCTGATAAACTTTCTCGGCCCAAACCGGGATCGAACCCGCGATCTCCAGTCTTACTCACTGTATAATTTCAAAAAAGGGTAATAAAAGGCACATGCATGGAACACCCAGTATTAATTATTAATTAGGTTATCCACGAGATCCTCTAGAGGGAGATAAAGAAAGAGAGTTCTGAGACTATTGGACTCTCAGAGATAACATCTGACTAATAGTTTTCAATATAAGGAAAGAGTGTTTCAGTCTTTAAATAGTATAAAAATCCGAGGTCCCGTGTGCAAATTTATAGTGCACATACAAGATTGTAGTTGCAATTCGACGAAGAGTGGGCGGTAGCGACGCTATCGAGACACCCATCCGAATTACATACAGAAATACAGAAATAAAAATCATTATGTGTTTATCTTATGATCTAAGTTATTTGTTGTATATATGAAAAAATAATTCTATTCAAACATCTAATATCATACCATTCTGTCACTTTCGATCGACATTTTATTCTTAACTTGGTGTGTTCTTACCGATGACGTAGAATGGATCAAGTTCTCATATTCATTCACAGAACTCATAATAATCCTTTTAGCATTCAGTAATATAAGTACTCATCAAATTCTATTGTCATTCAATCCCCTGGGGACCTTTAAAACTTTTATTTATCATTCTGTCTAAGTATCATATACCATATCGATGTATTTAACTTTCTCCTTGTCGATCAATGCGTCGATTATTTTGCTAGCAAACCGTTTTGTGTACACATACTTCAAAATATACCGCCATTTAAACTTACAAGAAAAATTAATAATTTGGACAAAAAATAGACATCCATAAATGGAACTATTTTCTAGTTTCAGTCTCGAGCCATCGATTAGAATTTGAGGAAAACCATATGCTCTGTTATTGAGTTCCTCATATTTTTTTTATGATATCAGCGTTGACTTAGTTTTCCAGACGTCATAATATAGGGACTACGTTGTATCTGATCATACACTTAATAATATTATATCGGCTTATAAATGTCTTAAAGAAGGCGGGTGGTTTTAGACCAAGAAACTTATGGATGGTATCTCCTTTTCTATAATAACTTATTTCTTTTTTTTTAATTTAGATGTCTGGCGGAAAGCAATATACAGAACTTAATACCTCTTTCCATGTTCTTATATCAATGTAAATATCGCGTTACAAAAGTTAAGTCCTTGTTGTTTAGTTTTATAGTATTGGAGCTACATGTTGATTTCAGGTTGTTTCAAAATCGCGTACAAAATTTCTACTGGGCTTGATGACTGGACAGTGGTGTCCGATACTCTGAAGCCCCAATGGGGCTGACGGATCCGACAATAATCAACGACTAACTTCACACATCGCCAAAAGCACTGCTTAAGAAGATCCCCGATACTTCCTCCCTCCCTTAAGAACAACCCCTTTACACCTCTGAGAGACGAGTTTATTCGACTTCCGCGTACAACATTGTTTTTTTCGTTAAAAGTTTCACTATTGATCCGTTAGAGCGTAACGCTAACTTAAGAATGCGAAATCCCGCGAATAAGATCGACAAAACGGGAAAACCATTGGTGAAATGACCAAAATGACGATTAAAAATTCGACGTTTGCGTACAGTTAATTTGATAGACACAACCTTTGAAGAATGAGGTTTCTATGCCTGCTTCTGTTTTAAATAACTTTGTAAATTGGTAGTAGAATTTACCGCGGAATTTGAGGAATCTGGTTTCTATGTCTACTTCTGTTTTAAATAACCTTCTACTAAATGGGTGGGAGATATTGCCGCGGAATGGTATAAAGACAAGCAGAGTTTTTAAATGTAGTCTGAGGTAAGGTTACATAGGCAGGAAGGGTGATATCTGTAGCCTATGGTATATGACTTAAAGAGCTGTAATTGGTTGTCCTTAAAAGTGGTATATGACTTAAAGAGCTGTAAGTGGTTGTCCTTTAAAGTGGTATATGACTTAAAGAGCTGTAAGTAGTTGTCCTTTAAAGTGGTATATGACTTAAAGAGCTGTAAATGGGTACCTGTACAATGGTTTAAGAGTTGTGAATGGGTGCCCTTAAAATGGTGTATGACTTAAAGATCTGTAAGATGGTATCTGTAGAATAATATATGACTCAGAGGGCTGTACCTGGGTACCATTAGGTTGGTATATAACATAAAGGGTTGTAAATGTGTGTAGAGGCGTTTGATCAAGTTTTATGCTGCACCCAAGAGATTGGGGGAATAATTCTGTTGCGTTTTGAGCTAACCCTTGACGATGTAGAGTGAAGCTCATTTTCAATATAAATGAAATGAAATGGGCTTTAACGTCCCATTATTCTGCTCCGACAGGGACAATGAAGACGGCATAATACCTATACCCATTTTTGTTATTATTTAAAAGACAAATTGTACAAACCTTTTGAATGAGCAAAGCCCTTGTACCACCCATCTTTTTCTTGGTTTCAGATCTATCATCAGGAGTGGTTGCTGTGCTGTTTGCTTTGTCTGATGGAGTAGTAATAGTACTGCCTGGAGTCTTAATGATTTGAGAGTCACGGAATATATGTTGAAACGATTTGGACAATGGTAATGATATTCGTGAGCCTTTTCTGGCCTTGCTTGTACCTGCCTTGTCTTTGCTTTTGGATTTGCCTTTGTCACTGCCCTTAGAAAATATGGAACTGCTGACACTACTAAGGTTACCACTTGACATTCGTTTCGTTTCGTATTTCAAAGAATTCTGACTTTTGCTTTTAGCTAAGAAGGATTCTGAAGCAAATTTGCCGTTAGTGAGTATGACACTCTTGACAGTCTGCTGCGAGTCGGAAGAATCACGGAATGTCTGATCTTCCGGTACGCCATCCGATGGTGTGCGAGGGAATGTGCGCGGTATTTCTCTAACAGCGTACCGACTGCGTGAACTCTCAGAGCCAGGTGGCGTGACGAATGTGTCGGTAGATAAACTTCTGAAGCTATCAAAGGTCATGCTACGAAATTGATCGGAGCAGATCGTTGAACCATCATGAGCTGTGACAAAACTGTCTGACAATGACAGATTAAAACTTTCAGAATGTCCCAAATCTCCATTACTTGTAACCGGTTTGGATTCCGGATCATCAAAGGGAGGGAATGGGATTTCCGGTATTCTTTCCATTTTCAAACGTCAGTAAATTATATCATTTCCGTTACATCAATCTGAAAGAAAACCACAGAGCTTTTAAGGTCTCAAATATTTAGAGTTTTTCTTAAGTTTAATTTAAACAAAATTCAGAACACGTCGACCAGAACATGTTGACATTTTAACAGGAGACAAAAGGGGGGGCTTTTAAATAAATTCAATCACAGTATATAAAAATGACTTCTCATTTCCTTGCTAGTTCTGACAGTGTATGTTATCACTTTCAACCTGAAAATAAATATGTTTTATTTCGAATAATACCAAGTTCAAAATAAAGTAAACTAGCCAAATACTTTTATCACATTTGGAAAACTATAATATTTTAACGTTGACACATAGTGTTTACGAAATTTCGGTGGTTGGAGCGGTAGTCTCGGGAAAAAAATTCAGTAGGCTTTATCCTACTCTCAAAAACTCAGACTTCTTTTACATGAATTGTTAGTAGACAGTATACACCGACATGAAATACGAGCGTTTAAAAATGTTGTTTATATTACCCGAATTTAGTATTACTAAAAATATCTGTTATACTACCATTATTCTATGATGATCTATAATGCTTTTTGTTGTAATAGTTATTTGCTTCTCCATCAAAGTATCTCCTTGGGGTAATATGAGGCAAAATACATAAAAAGATTACTATCAGTAATGAAAAGGTAGAAGTTAATTAACTATCTTTTTGATATAAACGTGATTTCTAACCTACAAGTTTAATTAAATACTATGGATAATAATTTCATATAGAGACAGAAAAGCCATCAGTGTTAAGATGACAAATGATTGTCCACTAGTACAAATATTTGGTTATAATTTTTTCATTTCTATGGTGGCTGATTGGTATCATGGCGTGATATCATGGTGTCGCCCATCATGAGACAACACCCCGACATTACGAAATTTTAACCCGACACCACGAGCACCCGAAAACCCAACATCAAGGCATTTTAACCCGACAAGACATTTTCACCCGACAACACGACGGCATTACTATATACCGGAAAACACCAGAAAACAACCGGAAAACAACCGGAAAACAACCGAAAAAACCATATTATACTGAATAACGGAAAACACCGGAAAAACACTGAATACCGGAAAACACACTTAATTCCGGAAACACCCTAAATAGGTAACCCGGAGCCTGATCCTCTGTGTGCATGGGTTGGGGTTAGGGTTAGGTTTTCCGTTGTGGGTTAGGGTTAGGGTTAGGTTAAGTTTTTTGTGTGTTTTCCGGTGGACCAGACTCCGAGTTGCCTATTAAGAGTGTTTTCCGGTATTTAACGTGTTTCCTGTATTTAGTGTTTTAAAGGTTTTTTTCCGGTATTTAGTATAACATGGTGTTTTCCGGTGTATAGTATAGCCCCACCACGATATTAAAGATGCCGTAATGTTACGTAAAATGTCGTATTGTCAGGTTCAAATGTCGTGATGTCGGCTTGTCATGTTGTCGGGTTGTCGTTATGTCCTGATTCCGGTTTGTCGGCCATTTTCTTCTCAATACTATGATTATATACACTCACCCTGGTGTTGATCAAGAAAGTTCCCCGGGATTTTGAAGCGCTGTTTCTCCATGTCGGTATCACGACATGATACCAATTAGCCACCATACATTTCAGTCATTTCGAATTTAAAAGGAAGCAGATAGATATCACTAGTCTTGAACGTCCTGGATGGTGAGATAGTTCGGGACGGAGAACGGTTGACGTTATTTTACCTGATCCAAAGATCTGAATTCCGATCGTCAAATAGCTGCTTCGTGCAATGCACCGTGATGGAAAACAAAACATTCCAAAAACTCAAAACATATAGTGAGACTGAATATGGTTTTGTTCTACATTAGATTCCATTGACGGTAACACGGGACCATGTCAATTCCATTTTATATAATATACTCGTATGTCTTTATCAAACAATCAAACGTCACGTGGGGATAATTTGTTTGGATATTTGTCTGCATTAACTAAGGATAAAGGTGGTATTCCATTTAAATATTCTGTTCAGTAAATGTTGGTAATCTCTCGAGTGTGACTATTAACTGGTTATGTTCTCCAATTACATTTCTTATAATAGAATAGAAATACGGTATTCCTTTGGGGACATTCTTAATGCAGTCAGTTTTCATTTTATCAGTGAAAATAATAATGTCATTTTCCATTTTAGACTGACTAAATACCATTATCATGAAAAACTTACTTTTTTTTTGAATCTGGTAAAATGGTCATCTATCATTTACTGGCATTATTACAGATGTTTTCTCGATTTCATCTTGGAATTTCCTGAAAAATATAATAATCATTCTTTATAAATTGATGATATCCACCCATTCTAATATATTATTGATGAAGCGATAAATGACTGATGAAACAATATTTCCTGATATCGTCTATATGTCAATCCGTATAGTGGAAGTGGAACTCGGTATCTATTGAAAGAGAATTTATGAATATAGTCTCACATGCAATAGCCAGAAGTAAAACCACCTATATTATTCGGTCTGTAAATGACATTAACTTAACTAAGAAGCCCGAAAACGTTCCCGTGTAACCAAATCCCAAAGGTATATTTACGGAAATGGGTAAAACCCCATTTCACAAACACTGATCTAAACTGTGCACAAAGAAAGTTTCAATTGCAGGGAAAACAATTTGTGTAAATTTTGTCATTGTTACCAAATGAAGAACGATTTCGACAATCGTACAAGCATTATGATCAGGTTTCGGTAAAAGCTTTAAGATAATGTCACCCAGAATATCTCTTAAGTGCGAATCAGTAGTGTCCATCTTTACGTCTTGCGGAAAACGAGTTGAATTTAACAAAGATCTCAGCACATCTGACGTATAGAACCTTTACGGGAACGATAACGATACAACACTCCCACACATGTAATGGTAGCTGATACGTTTAGTCCTATTTGGAAGGCCTATGCATCCTACACCAGTACACGTTCTACCACTTAGCCTCGTCGGTCCATTCTGTATAATATTGGTTATTATATAGTATAGTAATGGGATTCTGTTCAAGATACAAAGCATGCTTACGGAACAGTTGTTGGTATGTTTTGGAGAAGTACTAAGCTACTATGGATTTTGATTGTCCTCGAAGATTGATATTCTTAAGTTTTATTTATAAACTAACTCCAACATTTTCCTTTCTTTGAAGTTCCGATTCTATGGCGTAAAATAGCTTTAACTTATTCTATATTTGTACAATAATTAACCTATTAAATGTTACATGCCGTATATAATTAAAACACGATCGATTGACATATTCTTTGAACTTAAAACTCTAGTGTTTTAAGAAGAATTTCCTCTTGAAATTGAAATTACTGTTTATTACGACAACGACTTTTCATAACCTCAGAAAAATATCCTGTCACAGATTGCAATTATGCGAACTCCCCGAAAACGTTCCTTAGGTAAAACCACCTTCATTACCCTAGTCGGGCAAGAAAAGTGACGTTTAACCCGGTTTCATTTCATCATGTCAACTTTTAAAATGTTTTAGTTTATGTTTATAGAGGTTGTAATTTTTGCGAATAAGGTGAAAGATTCCGAATATTCCAAAGTCTTATCAGAAAGCATGCCTCAATTTAAATAACCTACCATACGCTAGACAAAAACTGTTAAAGATAACGACTTGTGATTTATATAACAACCAGGTTGAAAATTATATGTCATAATTTATGATGTTGAGCTTCGATCTTCTTCTGGATTCAACACAAATTACAAGTGCTATTATCCACCATTATTATCTCATTAAAGGCTATGAGTCAAGCTCGTGTTTTCGATGGAATCCTGATTCCAGATAGTACATGGTGTAACAACAACTTTATGAGAGTCTTGTCAAAGCATCCCTGACATCAATTGGAATCATGTTTTATTAATAACTACCATTAATTCCGAGTAGTCATCTGTAAGTGATCTCCCCATTAATGCACGCAATGCATTTAATATCACATTTGCTTTGAATTTAATATAGATGTAGACGTTAGTAGGCATATTATTCTTTATAACAACCGTGTGCAAAAAATATCGATTAATTGCCAATCTATATGCTTAAAAATTCTTCAACTTGGAACTCATTTTAAACATTATTTATCTTCTAAGAGAGGGAAAAAAAGACGACACGAAAATATTGATATCATGATATTATAGCCATAATAGGTTTCTTTGGGCAAACTTGTCGATGCATAGTCATTATTTATCTTTTGGAAGAAAAAAAAGGGCTAAAGAACTCTGTAATCTTGATATTAATTTAGACGAAGCTATATTTTAAACGTCTGGGGAACAAAGATAATACCGTCATCTCATCACGTCATTACACCACCAAAGTTATGGCGTGCCCCTGGAGAAATCTCTTTAAAAACAATGGATAAACTTCATCTCGGTTATCCCTCGTAAATTTTCTCCACGTTTTCACCGCGTATGCATTATTCAATTTTATGGCGTATGAAAACTATCTTGAGGGATGTAGATATGCCGTATTATTAACTCTCCAAGATAAACGTCGTCTTCATAATCGTCCTCGATATTGGCGTCTTGGGTTTCAGATATTGTTACGTCTTTATTTATGATCTCGGGGGTGGAATAAGGTAAAACCAGTTAAGGATCTTACAAGGTTTCTATTGCTATGATACGATCTTGTTTAATATCCATGTTATTGTTTTGACCTATAACCTGGATTGAGATGAAATGTGATCGGTTTTCAACTCATTCTTGTCTTCTGTGTCCGGACGGCGACGAAAATATGCAAACGTGAACACAATGCACGAAAATGTCCCCAAAAATTACAAGTCATAGCTTTCCAGTTTAGATTGCAGAACCTTGGCGTTTATTTTGAACATGCTCAAAATAAACGCCGTGACGCGGCGATTATTAGCGACCATGTTGACCACAGCACGATAGCTTGCGTTTCCACCTCGCTTATGGCGATCTTAACGCGCTCTAAAACCATTTTCCATTGCCGTAGCAGCGAAGTAAAGACGCCAACCCGGTCTGACGGGGTATAATGAAGTCGAGTTGTCTAAAACGTGGGTTATAGATCAAAGGGTCTCTCATTGACGTAGTTTCTACCCCGAGTGTGTACCTGGCAAGGTTCGTCAGTCAGACCTTGTGGGTTTTCAGCGGATCCCTCGGATTCTCCCAATGCTAAAGGCCCCAGACACGCTAGCAAATTATTGATTACAATCTAAAAAAAATATTAGTATCTAAATGATCTGGTTTGTGTCGAATGAACAAAGACAAGCAAAAGAAAAAACATAACGGTAATAACATTTACACTTTTCATTCACATGGTAATGTCTTTAAGTACATGTGAGCAATAAATAATGATTATCTGAAGAGTTGATTATGGGCTTGGCATGTGAATACATGTCTAAAAAAATAGTCTCTAGAACTTCTGAAGCCAGATTAAAGACCTGCGATAGGAAAATTTACCTCTTACAGAATTCATCTTTAATTTAGCTATCCGCAGGAAAAACATCTCAATTCCACCAGATGTGTGAGAAAATCAAGTAGCGTATCGGAATTGAACAAAACTCTACATCACATGCGGGAGCCAAGGTGACTGAGTGAGTAGGTGGCAGGACCTATATGCATGAAACATCTTAAAGCTTAGGTAGAATTGAATTTTCTGTTACACGATGTACAATCCTACACAAGCTTCAAATCAGTGATCAATACAATTCCTTCTCTATGAAAATGATACCTTTTACCAGTCAATGTCTCAAAGTAGTGGCATGTAGGGGTGAAGTAATACCCGGGGCCACCTCCTTGATACCCCCTTTTACTCTAGTATTGGGCCCAGTATTAAGAACAATGAGACACGAGGACATTTTTTAAATATGTAAAAACAGAAATGAATTCTTATTCCAATTGAATAGGATAGTCTATGCATCAATTTTAACAGCCACAATTTCTTTGATTCTATACCATCACGAAATTGATGCCAAGATCATCTCCACTCTGCCCTTTCCCTATGTTCCCTCTCCCTGAAAACTCTTTCTCCACTTAAAGTTCGCTGAAACAACCCATTCAATGCGGTCGATTATTCCAGTCCCTTAGCAGACAATAGTATTACATGTAGACACCAATACTTTTGTATAGATTGTATCGATATTGAGCCGTCTTAATACTTAAAGTAGCTAAGTCTCTAACTAAATATCATCCAAAGTCTTCGATATTGAAATACGAATTATTTGTCCATTTAAATCAACATTGATGTTGTGATCTTACCGGGAAAATATGAGCTTCTGATATCCAATATTGCCATTGACAAAATAAACATTTTACCATTGGTACACGAATCATATACCATAATGCGTTGCAGCGCAATTTGTAACTAGGGACTCGAAGAACGACGCTAGACATATTCCAAAAGTCATGTACCATAATACGTTTCAGCGCAATTTGTAATTAGGGACTCGAAGAACGAGGCTAGACATATTCCACAAGTCATGTCAAACGGTGACGCATATTCTTTTTCTGGAGAGCATGCGCAATAAATTCTCTCGGTGTAGACTGGAATAACCAGACGTTAGAGATTGCCATTCGATTCAGATTTCTCGCGTATTTCGCCCTAAATCACAGATTTGTAGTTAGAGTAAAAACAGAAACGACTGATATAAATCAGTTTACATACATTCATATTACATTAATATGTGCATTGCGACCCATTGGTGTCAATTTCTAGGTCCCAAATATTAACGATCTATAGCTCCTTTAAATATCTTAGATTTTCAGCATAAGACATGGAATAAGGAATTTACATAAAGATGGTTTTACGGGCAAGTCTTAATTCTAAGGAATATCTTGCACTTAAGATGTTTTATGCAAATAGGCCGTGGTTCGCTATCCAGCAAGTTTCATATTCGCTCCGATAAAGTACCAGAGATATTCCCTCAGCCTTGTAGGACAAAGCGCCTTGCAAGGAACCAAAGGTCACATGTACAATTTAAATTGGTGCCCGGTCTGGCACTATGTACGCTGGTAGGCGCAGAAAAGTAGAATGTCAAATTGCACAATGATCAATCAGGCATTCATTCTATCTAATGCGCTATAGGCATTTGCGTACAGATCAAATCGTATGCTGTGCTACAGTTAAATATAATAAAAGTATAATTAAAAAAAGGAGCAGTTAGTGTTAATCAAGGTTTTGAAAGCTAACATAATACTATTATTATTTAATCAATAGTTATTAAAAACAGAAATCACCCTAGCGAAACCTTGCACACCGATCTAATAGTTTGTTGAGGTTTTATATGAAGTGGTGTAATTTATTGAGCTTTCCCGATAGACGATATCCTTCAAGACTTCATCAATTTCACGCTAAACTGCTTAAATAAAGTTTGTCTGGTTTATTAAAAACAAGGAATATTCCAGCTATCAATGAATGTAATATTCCCTTTGGTGAGGCTAGACGACAAATTTCAGCTTTTATTAACACGCTGAGTGGCGTTATGGCTTTCTGGAATATAAAACAATGTTCAAACTGTAATTTATTCCGATGATTGGTAATTATTTTTATGTATTCACTTCTCTGGATAGTACAATGTCTATTAATAAAGATATAGTTTACAGCTAAAGTTTGATGAAGACAATAATTATACAGCTCGACACACGGGTGTCTCATGCATATATGAATTTCACAAATGGTTCCTGGTGGTCGACAAGGGGACATGCCCTGTCTCGTGCATATCATTTGTCTTTACGAAAAGCTACACAAGAACGATAATTATTTTCAATCATTTTACCTAGGACCCCGGTTATTGCTTTAAGGGGAATCAGCGGACAGTGGCGTATTATGTGATTTCCCCCCCCCCCCCCCACGGGCATTCAAAATAGATTTCTTTTGCAGTAACACGCCAATGCCAAATGTAAGGGTGCCCTGGCAGCAGCATTTTGCTGTTTTGTATAAACTTAATTACACATCCAACGCCCAGCTTAACTGGAGCGGGGCCCCTAATGCGACGAAAAGATTATTTCATTATCCTATCCATTTGAATGGCATGACTGCGTAGCACAATTGAATGGTCTGCAATACAAGAATAATTACATAATATCTAATCGCATACGAAATCTATTCAATTCCGAATGACATACAAGTCTAGAAGCCTAGACCGATCACCGAGAAGGTTGGGGATAGCTCAGTCTCCGCCGTCGCACCGCTAGATCGATTACCGTGAAACTTTCATCTGTAATTTGATTATTTTCTCTTGTTGCCATAACTGCGGGGCCCAGAGAGGCGCCGGTCTTGCTCGAGAGGCGAAGAAGCGGAGCTTACCGTGTATAGTCCCCCCCCCCCCTCAATAAGAACATTTTTTGGAATATTTGAAGGCTACTAACACGTCTTCCTGCTATTTCAGAAACGCGTTTTCCAGCCTGTGAGTGAATACAGCAACTTCAATTTGGTCCAATATAGCCTACCTGACTGACCCGAATTCCAAACAACCAATAAATCGTCGCTAGGTTTGGCGGTTTAACCCTCCCGGAGAAAATTTTTTAAAATCTAACCACCGCAAATGCGTTTTCTGCAATTCCAGGCCGTCTAAGCAACTCCAAAAGTATCCAATGGTTTTGTCACCGAAATCCCAGTCTGAATTCCAACAATACAATCAGACTATTGCAGCTGCATTCACAAATAATAATCGATGAACAAAGTAGAGTGGCTCCAGACAAAATTTTTTAATCCATAGTGATCTTAGTACAAATTCGCGGTATTCAATTAAAAGACAAGTAAACTTAGCGTTATATTAGGACTCGATGACAGTTTGGGAAGTAAAACTAAAAAATTCCTGAAAAAATTTCGTGCTTACAGACAGTACGATTTTGGATTATTTGAGGGCCGCAAACGCGTTTTCCTGCTATTCCAGCCCGTAAAATTAGTGTTTTATTAGATTTCGGGCACTTTAGATGGAATAAATTTTTTTCACTTTACTCGTCTGCCCGAAAAGTCAGCTTGCCCGAAAGTTAGGGGGTAGCGACCCCCACCCGGGGAAAACTCACGAGGCTGGATCATCAAATGAGATCAAACACTAAAATTTTCATTTGGCTATGGCACAGTTCTGTGTGAGTGTGTGTTGGAGGGTGAGGGGGGGGGGGGGGGGTAACGCGTGCGTGTTGCACCGTAAAGTCAAGTGGCGTTGTTCTATTCCCCACTAGGGTTGTTTTCCAACCTCGCGGTTTTTCTCTGGGTCTTCCGGTTTACACCCACCGCTAAATACCCTTACGTGTAAGCGCATTATTGAAATAAAATTGTGTTAATACCGAAATGACCAAGTTTGTGTAGGGTGGACATTACCCCCTCTCTCTCTCTCTCTCTCTCTCTTTCTGTCTCTCTCTTGGTATTTTGAACATTCTGGGGTGTTTTTTTTTAAGAAGGTACTCAGAGATATGCAGGAACGCCCGTTCTTTGTAGACACTCAGTTTATCTTTTTTGGCTCACTGACCCCTTTAATGCTTCTATGTAAAATCTATTTAAGTAATTCTGTACAAGTGAGACAACACACTTGTTCAAAGAAGAAATACATTTACTCCTATACATCACCTTGACAGCTTTGTCTTTAAGCAGCATTTTATTGAATAAAAGAGGAAGGGTAACTAACGTTCCAGGGATGAACATGAAAAACGTTTTCCTTCTAGAAAACGTGTAAATTGTCTGCAGTAAGAATAACTTGTCTACAAACGATTTTTTAAAAGCAAAGATTTTGACATATTTTCAATAAATCGTTTTGGGCAATTTTCATTTTTTGTCTATACATATACATTGTATTTTTGACGTTCGACAATGTGTAGACTACAAAATTATACTGTAGGGAATTTCATTTAATATATAGCTGTCTGAACGGTCCAAAATGAAACCTTCGAGCTACTGAATGTACGTTAAGACATCAGATATTTTGATATATATACATGTAACTTTCTTTAAAATGACAGTTCAAATTCTTATTATTATTATTATACGAGAAACAGAAAACAAATCATAGTCATTGTTCAAGCTAAATATTATTTTCTGGCCTAGGTTGGTAAAATAGCCCGATGTTTTTTGTAGTATAGTGACACTGTCAATAGATCAAAAAATGAAAGCCCATGATCAAAATCACTGACATTTGATGGCCAGTGCAATGTAAGACTTTAATAATATATAATTTGTAGCTGTTTCGAAATGTCGATAATATTGACATCTCTTGCTCAATCTTTTTTTTCTGTTACGTAAAAGAACAAGTTACTAATTAAATAATGTTGAGACTCCTACATCTGGTTTATTTCTGTCTCAAATCTAAACAAAACGTAGATGTAACCTAGGTAATTTTAAGTGTATGACAGGTTTTTATCATTCCTGTTATAACAATGTCTATCGTTCGTCTTCAATTGTTAAAAATACATTAAAATTTTACGAAATGTTTAATTAGCAAAAAACAAAAATAAAAGTTTTGGATATTTAATGGCGCATGTTAAGAAATAACTAAAACACATTTTAATTTCTTATTTCCAACACAGCACGTAGGACAGGCGACAGTTTTATTCACGAACGAACTATATATTATTATCTTCTACCCCCCTCTTGTCTCCAAATATAGGTAAGCGAATGTACAAGGAACACTCGATCCAAGTGGCATGTCGATCGTATTAGGATTTTTTATTACGCCAGTTCACGCTCTCAAAATAACAGATGTTACTACTCATATCTCTAATTATAGTGGTAATTATGAAATGACAATTATTCTTGGATTAGTAAGCTATATACAAATTTACCCAAACGAAAACTAAATGCCACAACACACACACTCACACACACACAAGCTTATAGTGCGCTTTAAATTTTTTCTCCAAATTTTGTCCATTAGCTCTTAAATTCCAATTGCTGTTTAAGACGGGTGTTCTACGACTTCTATTATCGTCATAGTGAATTAGGAACTAATAGTTTGAGCAAAGTCTGATTTTCATTGCTATACGAACTAAACCATTACTAGTATCTAATTCTTAAAAGGCCACAAAGCATCAGCTTTATTGTATTGGAAGGAAGGGATAACATCATGTTAACTTTTGATGCACAGTTAATATGCAAAGCGTTGGCTTGAATGAAATAACCGCGGAAACCATAGTGATTGCAATTTTTGCTGAAGACGGCTTTAGTGAGTTGAGCGATTGCTTGAATAGAAGGTACTTTTGGTCTCTATAGAATTATAGAAGCCCATCCGTTTTAAGTAATTTCAATACGGCTCTGAGCGTGAAGTTAATTCACAATATTTGGAACTTATTTCATGGTTGAGTTTTAGTGTAATGCATATTTATGGGCCCGTTTCAAACTCCACACGTTTGTTGTGCAATGTTTCATTAATTGTTATTCGGATGGGTCTTTAGAACTGCAATTATAACAATAATATCCAACAAAAACTATTCGTATGTACATCAATTAAACAACAATTCTGTTTCAATGGTAATTTCCTATCGACAGTGCCTCTTTGGATTTGATGAGTGTGTCAGAGACAGCAACCTGTCACTGACTGGAGTCACGTTGCAAATGACATGGTGAATGACACATCTCTTCAAATCTGTCTTATAGGTGGAGTTTTGGGTAGGTTCACTTTTAAGACGACACGTGAAAGGTACTATTTTAGACAGCCAATCGACATTCGGTTTACATGCCTACTTATCAGAGAGAGAGAGAGAGAGAGGGGGGAGAGAGAGAGAGAGAGAGAGAGAGAGAGAGAGAGAGAGAGAGAGAGAGAGAGAGAGATGGGATTAACAGCGAATGCTTGCTAGGTCCCATCGCACCTTACACCATTCAACAAACCCATTAATACCCCATTGAGTTATTCATGTGGTTATTCAAATTCACTCGGCGATGGTCCCTCTAATTTCAACTAAGCGGTTTTTTTTCTTAATCGAATTACAGTACTTGTAATCAGAACCTATTTTTATAGATCAATAAATGTATCTTATGTCAATAATGATATATCATCAGGGCTTTTCAAGGCCACTGTTTGACATTAATTTGGTAATGGCGATATTCTCCTGATGAAATTCTATATTTTCATTACAAAATGTGACAACCAATAATCCACCTATTGATGGTATATAACATATTTTAATTAGAGAATAATATTGATGATGATTTCTCATACTAGTGTCTCGGAGTCAGCCCATGCGCATCTCTATTAATCAAATCAACGCCATTGTGTTTGAGTGTAGATAACAATTAAACGTCATCAATATTTAATTATATACCCCAGTTCCACTTCTACAAGCAAGTAATAATTAATGTGTAATTAATCGAAGTTTATAAGTAATGTGTTTCCAAATACAAAGAACCCATACCATTTTGTTAGAGACAATCGACGAGGGGTTCTACAAAAAATTAAAACCTCGTGAAGCATGCCCGGATGATTTAAAAGGTTGCTCAGAACATTACAAAATAAGTTATGCTAGACTCGGTAATTAGAACAATGGAAATTGCTAATGGGAATCACAATTATAATATGGCAGTATAATTTCTTTTTTTTTTCTTTTTTTTCTGTTTTGTATATCAAATTAGGTAATTAATTAAAATAAGTTACTCCTCAATTCATTACTGAGATACACACGACTGAATTTCCAATTGGTGAGTTGAAGGAAGACTCCAGTTGTTCTTAAGTCACTTATCCATTGTACTCTATGGAAAATAAGTGTTTACACATTCCACAATTAGATACGTCTAACGTCATTTGTTAGTAAAGTAAGATTCAAAATTAAACAAATTTATTTCCTTTGTGGAGTGTTAAGGATGTGCTACATCGCTACTGTTATTTTATTGCGAAATCAGAGACAAATTCGAAAATTCATCACTGCTCGGATTATAGATGAATCTGTGATTATTTCGCATCTGACATTTTCTTGATGAAAGTGATAATGTTTCGGGTATTACAATATTATTCAACCATTATATTATTATTACTAGAATTGAACCAACTATTTAATCAAGGTCGTTCGTTTGTTCGTTCATGGGGCTTATCGTTCGCTTCCACAGAGAGTGATATCACAGATCAGATTGGTCTCGGTACTTCCGTCGAACCTTTGTCAAATACTCGCAAAGATACCCTGCACTAGCTTGCATTGTATTCTCATCAACACCAAGAAATGTAATATTCTTCAATCCAGCCAAAACGGCCACCAGCTTTCGTAAAATGATTTTATTCACAAAACATGATAGGTTGCTAAAACTACGAATTACCAATGATACCAAAATAAAGCCGGTTTTAGTTTGACATAATCGGTGCATAAACGCAACATAAAAAGCTCTTATCCAATTTTAGAACATCAGAGAGAGTCCGTAATCAAAAAACGACAGTGTCTGTCGTGATCTAAGACGTCTTAGTAATTTTCTATAATGGTTTGTCAAAAGCAAATATATTTTAAAACATATTTATGGCTTTACGTCTTGATTTTTAAGTATCCAATGTCTGGCTTAAGATTACCATTATATCATTCGCCTTTAATTTCAGTGCCCTCGATCATATGTCTAATGCCATTTATATAGTTCAGACCGTCATGTACATACTGCAGATCTAAATTGATACACATAACAACGCAGAACAAAAAATAAAATGCCATACTTGACAAGAGGAAAATTCATATTTTACAAAATTATTGTCTGTTAGCTGCACGAAAATATCTTGAATATATGAGAGTACCATTAACAGCTATGGAACACGGATACGACCTTGGACTTGGGACTCTCGTCACTAATGATGATAAGAATGTTTTATCTTCTATTTGGACTGATAAAAAAGAATGTTCCATCAGCATTATTCAGCAAAAATAAATTATTAATATGTATTTGGTTATTGATAAGAGATGATTAGTACAATCTTTCATATTATCTCTCTTCTTCCGGGGTGATTAATTTCTATTGTATCACGGCTATACATAACAGACAGATCTTACTGCAGCTAAACGTTAAGCCCGAAAAAATGAGATTTTAGATTCCCAAATGTGTGTTTATTTTTAAGGCCTGCCTGCACCATCAGACATTTGTAGGTTTGGTCCGATGGTTTTTTTTATAAGTTTGTGTCTATACCCCCAAACTCAAGCTGGAATGTGTTTGTTGAGGTAGTGACATAAATTGGCAAAACATTTCCAATCAATGTATTATAGCCATATAAAAGGAGTATTGTGGAGTGCCTCTGCAATTTCTTTAAGATGCTTTCCCGCGTATAAACATTTGATGATATATTTGGAATAAAAACATATTCTTACTAATTAATTTATAATAACTTTGCTTCAAGTCCTTCTCAAAATGGGAATCACGGTGGATGAGTGGGTAAGGCGCTGGCTCGCTAGCCTGGAGGTCGGGTGTTCGATCCCTGCATTGACCGAGAAAGTTCATCTCGATTTTCCGGGGTGGTTTCCCCTTGTCAGTGATGTCGAACGGAGGGCCTGACAAGGGCAGCTATCTAGTCGTTCGGATGTGACGAAAAACTGTGGTCCCGTGGACGCGTAAAAGATCCCTTGGCAGTTGGAAATCGATATAAGAGAAGGCCGTAGCGCCGCTGCCCGGGAAAAAATTCCCTCATAACACACTGTATGGCGTATGCCCGTCTTCCATTAGCCCAGGTTAGGTGCAGAAGAATAGGACGTTAAACCCCATTTCATTTCATTTCATTTTCAAATCATTGCAATTGTCAGGGAATACCCCTGCTGTAAAAAAAATCGATCAAAAGAGGTCATGTTTGTGTGACGTACAGTCTGACGTACCTCTCAACGGGTAATCACGGTGGCTATTTTGGAATATATGGAAAGTAGAGATATCCAGTTTTACTAGAAAAATACTGGATTCCCTGAAAAACATTCATGGGGCGTATACAGGACAAAAATGTAAGGTTTCCCCTAATCAACAGCCCGACGCTAAGGAATGATTAGGATTCGGTATTTGTTATAAATTGTCAGCGATTACAGACAACATTGTGTATGCAATGAATTCTCCTCCGACTTCGCCGCCGTTGCTATAGGCAATGAGAGAGGGAAGTCACGTGACACAGACCTGACATCTTTTGATTGATTTTTATAGCAGGGTATTCCTTGACAATTACAATGTTTTGAGAAGGATTTGAACCAAATTGTGATAAATTAATTAGTTTGAAAATTTTTTAGTCCAAATATATCGTCAAATAACCCAGTTTGTACTCGGGAATGTATATTTAAGACCATGCGTAATATATTGAAACAAGAACTCGAGACAACGTGATTTCTATCCTGGTTTCCTCTTGGTCTAACAATGACAGTGTATAGCTGTGGAGATAGTACAAAAAAGTCCCGTGTATACTGCTATTTGCAGCTATAATTCGGAATAAGAGTAGGTCGTAGCCCCGGAGAAAAATGTCCTTCGTACCCCATTTCAAGAAATACAAGCTAATACACAAGCAAAATTAATATTAGTATTCAAGTGCTTTACTTTAAAGGTCTTTTGTTATATTAAATATAATATTATATCCAACCAATTACATTAACATCTAGTTTGCTGTTGAAGGTGGGATTTTCTCTTTAAGCACAAAAAAGTGCAGATATCTCTACATGTGGTTTCAGGTTCAAGCGCCACATTTATTGACAATAGCTAATTGCTTTAACCTGTTAAATAGAACGTATTGCACTCAAAGAAACGTCGTATAAGTGAATTACTAGAATGATTTCAGCGATAAATTGAATGGCTGAATAATGGATAAAGCAGTCTTCTCATTAACAATCTTACTTTATAAATAAATTACCATATACAATCACCTAGCGTAGTAAAACAAATTGGATTTCAAAGCAAACTTCATTATACACACGTAAGCCTTCATGTATAGCTTACAAAATACAATATTGCTGAACTGAACAATGGCTCACCAAGCACAGTATCATCACTAAACTGGTTGGTTAAGAAAAATGGGACGTTAAACCTCGTTTCATTCATTCATTCCCGGCTTAGTGTGATATGCTATCTGTTTAGGTGCTGCATCCTTAAACTGTTTCAATGGTGGTGGTGGTGGAGGGTTTCGAATATGAGATGTATGTTTCAGCAGACAAAGTCACAAATATAATCTCATGATTGGCGATAACTGGAGAATGGGTCTTCTAATTGAAGGTCTCCTCCCTCTTTTTGTGTCGTTTCCCCTTTATTTTGTCTAATTCTACATTAAGGCCACCTGCAGATATCGTCAAGATGTAATCACGGCTAGCGCTATTTCTAACCAACAATTTTTGTCAACAATCACATGCCTTAACCCTATTTACATCTCCCGGGTTTGAAGAAAACTGCAGGTGACCATAATATTTAGACCTGACATTTTTTACCAACAACATTTCGACACCACAGTCCCCTGCCGTTTTTTTATTTGCGTTATCATAGCGTATTTACACCGATTAAATGCTTTGCAAAAGTATAGATGTATGGTTACAAAAAATGAAAATCTTACCTGACTATGTAAGTAAAATATTTGGTTTACACAATGTTTAATCCACGTCTACTATAAACACTGTACGTGATTGAGTTAAGTATACTTTAACTAGATCTATATACAAATAGCTATATATACGGTCATTTCCCTATAGAATATTAGTAGAATATTATATTAGTTCGTTACAATAACTTTAAAGAGTCCAGATCAATAATTCAATAGTAAATCTATACTTAAGACCACAGAGAAACGGAGATGGTTCATTTCATTGGCATGGCTTCAGGGTGTTATTGACTAAAAACTAACAATAAGTGATCTTCCGTATGTACCATCCCAACGACTAATAACCGTTATATGTCATTAGAGTCTTGTATTCAATGTTCACTTTGATCTTAAGTATCGAGATTTTTCTCTACGCTTTAAATGATTTCTACATTAAAGGATCCATCTTTTTGAAAATAACCGTTCATGTGACATGATAGGATTTTAAACTGATAAGATGGAATTATGTTTAATAAGTGTGGAAATATTGATTTTTCTCGGTCGTGTATTAGAAATAAGCATTCCGTATGTTCGACTTTGTTCTAACAAAGGGGTATAATATTCTAATTTAAAACTAATGTAATCTATTTATGTCGTGTAATATCATGTTTCGAAAGACGAACACAGAATATTCAAAGATTTTATTTGTCACAGCTTTCATCAGAATCGATGTTGGAGAGATACAGGTACTTGAATAGCGTTCATTCCCTTCATTGTTACACGTCTGAAGGGTGTGGGTTGGCCGAATGATTTAACAAAAATGAACTTTAGACGATAAGGTCTGTCCTGTAATAAAGTGGCGTGGTCTAGTTCCGAAGCCTGTACCTGACAGGCGCTAGGGTCACCTGTATACCCAACCTCTCGGGTTTTCCGATCTCCTCCCGACGAATGTTTGAAATAAAATGAATCATACGTTAGTCCCGAAATGGCCTGGTTTGTGTCTAGTGGACGTTGAATCCCACCCCTCTCCATTACACATTTGAAGATTGATGGGTAATTTAATATTATCTACCTATAGTTATAACATATTGAATTATGAATATAAGTTAGTTAACTTGGATCTATGACACATCTTAAAAAAGGTTGCACGGTCAAATCTGTACTTAGTTATACAGTAGATGCGTATTTCATACAGAATGTGTGTACTGATAATAATCAACATTAGTAGAACATTGTTGTCGCTGGAACACATTTCCTGAACCCATTTATATTGGTTATGATAATTTTAAGGAAAATAGAATTATTTCGAACAATACAAATCAAATCTGTTTTGTTTATACCCGAGGTGTCTTTATCAATAACATTCTTGTTTATAAAACTTTCAAACCGATGACATCGTTACCGTCAACAACAATTATTCACTTATATTTTTGGCCATATTGAAAACTTTCTTAAAGATACATTGTCCTGGACAAAAATATTAGGGTACCGGTAACTGAAAACCCGAGGGTTATCTTTTAGCTTATTGTGTACTAGTTTGACTGAGGGAGTGGTTGTTATTTTTGTATCAAATGATTAGGCGGATTGGAGCATATTGAGGGGTGTCAATGTACGAAAGATCCTGCAATTAAACGGCGGAATAAACAGTTGACAGAAAATAATTAAGAATTTACTCAGGCCTCAATATGTATGATATATGGACAATTCATAAAGAAAAACAATTCTCAAAAATAGACCCTCCCTCAGTGAATTAAGTTGACAGACAGTTCATTTATAGCTTGCGAGATCTCCTGACCAATACATAGTTTTGAGAGGGATTTGAAGCAAATATTTGATAGATTGGTTGGTTATAATATGTTTTAGTCCAAATAATTATGTCATCAAATCACAGAGTTTATATGCGGTAAAGTATCAAAAGTATCTTTAAAATGAAAAGTAAGAACGTTATTCTATTTATAGCCAAACATCGACTTACGAGGAGTTATTGCAGATCTGGGGTTGTTGGATCTTTTTATTTCAAATTGAATAGTTAGCTTCTGTGACCAGTAGTGAACATTATTGAAATTGAATGCGACAAATAACAAGAAAAGTATATACGCAATCTATCTCAAGCTTGAGAAGGGCGGGGGGGGGGGTATGCTTACACTGCACGTCACTCGACCGTTTGGAAAGTTTTCCCGTGGCTGTTAAGAAAGTAGCCTTGGGAAATTCGAACATAGTTCTGTCCCTATCGTCGGGGTTAACGTTTACGTTAACGGTGAGTAGTATCGCATACTTGTTTTAGTTCGTGGAACTTGCTGATGATAAGAAATACTCTTGGTGACAGTATCACTTCCTGGTCTTCTAGTGTCTTGCGAAGGTATGCCCACTATTTAAATGAAGAGGTATTAATGATAAAACAGGCCCAGATAGTTCACATAGTGCAAATAAATAATTGCGTATATGAAAAAGAAAGTTTAATTATTATTTCATTTGTCTAATACACATGAATATGGCAGTGTGAAATCCATTTAATTTCAATTTCTGTAGTCCTAATTCCGTAATCAACCTTTATTCTAGAATATTGAGAGTCTAAAGCATCCTTATAACAATTGCCTCGGTCATTATAACTCGGTGAAGACCAACAGGACATTAAACCCCATGCCCGTTATTTATTCCTCTCTCAAAGACGGAGTAATGATTACATGCAAATTACATCAACAAAACTCACGATTGTATAACATTTATGAGATTGATTTATCTTTGTATCTACTACTCACGAAGCAACATGCCTTAATACAATTACCTGTAACTACATCTATCTTATAAATACATAATCTCATTGTCTAAACTCTAAATAAACTCTATCCATCTATTGAAAACTTATCATCAAATGAAACATAAGATGAAGAGAACATTGTAACTAAGTCAGACAAATGGCTTTAAAATGTATTGCACATTTGATATATCTATCCATGTGAGCATGATCATGTCTGATTAAGTTATTTGACATGAAGACATATACTATAATTGTATATACTTTTGATAAGAAGTTTCCAAATCAGTTTACTTACATGGAACTCTATCATGCATTAAATGAAATAATAAAATTAATTGAAATAGAATCTTTTGTATTGATCAAACATAAACAAGAAAGGAACCAAATCCTACGGGGACGAACGACTCTTTAAAGATTCCTGAATCCAAAGAAGCAATGTGAAGGCGTGTTGTACGTTTTCTGAGAACATGTACCAACGTCCAGTTTTGATGTGTAGTTGGAGACGACACATTAAAGACTTTTGGCAAGCGAAATTTTTTCCATCCGTAGCACTTATCCGTATCGTCACGTGATACATTACGTCAATGCAGTTTCAGAGTTTTCGCAGATTTCGCCCCGCGTACACTGTAAAAAAATTCCGTTTTTTATGTCGCCAAATTCCGTAGTTTAACACATTTTTTCTGTTAATTGATGGATTTTTTTGAGAAATTGTGTTAAAGGAGTGAATTATTTCTTCAAATTACGTGTTTTATGTAATTCTGTGGAATATCCAGTATTAAACAGGAAACTTCCGTGAAATTTGGGGATAGAATATTTTATTTGCTTCTATAACAGACTTAATTCTGTTATTTTACGGAATAAACGGTGGAATGACAGGAAAGTTACGTGAAATTCAGGAATAAGATGTTTCATTCCATTATATAACGGACTATTTCTGTTTTCAAATGCAACGATAAGAAATCATATACATATATAATAATTCCTAATAAGTATCATTTTATAGTATTCATTTCAATTTATTAACCATAATATGAATGATCATATTGTATAGAGTTTGGTATATTAATAGTCATGTATATCTAATTTCCATTATTTTTAAGATCTATAAAGTGTTTTCTCATTCATTATACGGTAATCAGATTGTAAGTATTTTCATAAATGTGTAAATACAATTTTCAACGCTAATGAGACTAGGTTGAATTGTCTGGTAACCAAGCACGCTTAAATCTGGATAATTTAACCGATTGGCCAGTGTAAGCCGGTTTGTCTCTATGGCAGAGTTAACATACCTGCAAATTGATAATACCGCAAACTTGCATCTGAAAGCCTCTAACCGGTCCTAACACTGACCATTATAAGTTGATAGATACGGCCTTTTCTCGAAGAAGATATTCTAATAAATATTAGCGGAGAGAGCTTACGTAAATACATCGCTAGCACTTCGGCGGAAACGGACGTTAAATAAAGCTATTTCGCACATTCTATGAAATATTGATTTGAAAATGGAGTTTACGTTAATTGAGGGAATTTCTGTAAATTACAGGAAAAACAAATACGGATAAAATTTTCCTGGTAATTTTTGTTTCCGGAATTTTTTCCGTTTTTTCACGGATATTTTTGTTACAGTGTACGTATGAGTAGCTGGAAGAAACATAAAAAATACACCCTATACTCCCTATATCTCAGTACTCATGTTGCCACCATTTTGATGTCTAAAAGTTATAAAAATAATTTCTGTAGAATTTCACAAAGTTTTGATTTTTTTTGTTGTTGAAACAAGTACGATTAAAAGCTTCTGATAACAAGGCATTAATAATTGATGACAACTCTGAATGAATTTTTAATGAGTCAAACAATCCTATAAAGTTTACAATAAACATTTCAAAAACCCTAACCAGATCGATCTAGGCGTTTTGATGTCAAGGGCAATGAATCTGCAAATATGACCAGTATGTCAGCAAACTTCAAATAAAAAATATTCTTATAATTGTTTGAAGGAGTGTAATAATTTAAAATATATATTCTTAGAGTATATATATATATATATTATATTGTATTTATATGGGCTGATACCTTGAATACATAACTGTAAATATACGGTGGGAATGCGTATCACTGGTTCTAGTTTTGACAAGATTTGTGCATTGATCGTAACCATCGTATTGGCCATTCGAGTCTTAGCCTCGCTTCCCCATTTAAAAATTAAATCATTAAATAGCCGAACCGTTCTTATCTACTTAAAATCGAAATCGGAGCCGTCTGATGGCATCGGGGGTTGTTATGTTCTAATTATCTCTCTTTTCAGAGTGAATAAGTTTGACTGAATTTTTCAACGATTTCCCTTTACATTATCTATTTTTAAACTATGATAGTGAGAACCGCCAGCTCTTTATCTAATCTCCCATAATGTATCTTTAACTTAAGTCAATTCTTAATTTGAATTGGTAATAAGTCAATACATGGTCATAAATCAGGAGAACAAATTAACGGAAAAACGAACATGGCCTGCAACAAGCTTCAATCGAAATAAAATCCGGAAAACATAAATGGTAGGACAGACATCAGCATTTCCCGTTATATTTCATAGCTAATTCCAGGAGCGGGGCTAGTTTTTGAAACCAGTGAGCTGGGGTGGGGACAAATACATTGATAAAGGGCGCTTTGAGTAGGGTGGCTGGTTGTAAAATTAAGCATTCGCGGGTGGCTGGTTGTAAAATTAAGCATTCACAAAAAAATCCCTGTAGACACGTTTTCACGGGAAGCCACGATGCCCGTCTTTACACAGTGCCACTGTATTGCAAGGCACCCATTGAACAATTCCAATGAGGTATTTTTTTCTAAAAGAAAGATTTCGCCCTTGTCGTGAATCCGTTTCTGAATGTTCTGTATTATCCATTAATCTTTCAACAGTTTAAAGACTGAAAGACTTATGGGATGTAAATGAAATAACAGTTATTGTGGGGGGAGGGGGAGGGGTGACACAAATAAAAAAGGTGAATCATAAAGTAATAATCACACGCCTAATATCACACATATGTACATGCCATATACATGAATATATATATACCTCCTCCTCTTTCTTATTACAAGAGCGTTCAATTCTACCCTTTTTGGAAATTCAATACTCTTAAAATACTTTATAAAGTTTACCTCGAAATTAATATATCAGCATTAGAACCATAAGAAAACAACAACACACTGAGCTGCTTACCTTTACTATACGGCGTTAAACGTAATAACACACATCCACAGAAATCATAAACATGTACAAACACCACATTTATCAAGTATGAAAACAGGAAAACACTTTGTCGCCAACAATGTCATTATTTTCTCTAACAGAACCCCGAACATATCATAGTTAATTTGACAAATTACTACTGATGGGGTTGCCTTATGGATATAATGTGCGATCGATTGAGTATTGCCTTTGGTAAAACACGTGTAATCATTGGTCACCAACAAAATGATGATAACCCATTGAGAAAAAAACCCATTTCCCATTTCCTAGTTACTGATGGAATTATGCAAGCTCATTCTTTTTGATGTCTACCATTTTCATTATCATGGCAAGCAAACAATCTATTTCAGAGCAGACCTTAATGATAATTTGGCGTGTAATTATCCAGAAGGAAAAAAGTTAGTTAATCGAAATTACCAATAAATATAATATATGTTTTATGTCATTTGAGTGCAATTGCCTCATAGAAAACCCCACAAGGTACACACAATCGACACTGTCAACGCTATACAATAGCAAAAGAAAAAATCAATGCTATAATTTCCAATGTTATTTTTTCAAACTTTGAAAATGTTGATAATGTATTATATCACGATATTAATCACCCATTATACTAGATGGAGACATGCTTGGAACCGTCAACACAGCGCATGTAAATCACTGGTTTCGTCATGCAATGTTATTTATGATCATGTATCAAAGTCAATTTCTCATTTATACTGACGCTCATAAAGCCTAGCTTTGACCGAGCTTGAGAATGGGTACGACCCGTTGTAACTTATTTGTGAGCGACTGGTGGCAACCCGTAGTTGCTGGAAGCAGGTTGGTATACGTGTGCTTAATGGTGCTTGGAAGGCATCGCCTTGCCAGTTTCTCCGGTGTTTCTTGGGGGATACAGCTGTGCCTAATATCTTTCGCTGTGCGCGATTTTGCTACTGATTAAACACAAATTCGTCTGTCAAAAACAACGTTATATACACGGTGGCTGTTTCAAATGGTGAGTTTACATTAAAGCTAGAAGTCACATAATAAAGAAAAAATCTAAGTCAATTACAGGCCAGCTTTCTCTATGCGTCCTCGAGAAACTGGATGCAACTAGCTGCTCTCAGTTGCTTGATGATATTAGACAGGCTTAAGCCCCCGTCAGACCAAAGTACGACCTAACGATGGGTCGCGTTGTACAGCTGGATAAGGTCTACCTGGATCGCGAAGGTCGCCGTCAGGTCTTGTGAATCGGGAGCAGATCCTGTTAATCGATCACTTCCCGACGAGTGACCGTGACGGCCCAGGTTGTGCGTTGGCCGCGTCGGGAGCCTGTGAGTGATCGTGTTACATCGCATCGTATTCCGTTGTGTTGACATCTGATTGAATCGCCTTGATCATGTTTAGATAGTGTTGGGGTCTTGTTTGATTATATCGACATCGTACAGATACCAAAACCTGTCGGTCCTGGAGATTGGTGGAAGCAAGTTCATCAAATTTGTACCGCGATTATACTCCACCTGCCAGAAATTAATAGTCTCCCTCGATCACCAAACCTTTTAGATCTGGTCCGTCCGTATAGTATGTACGATATGAAACTGCATGCCCATTTCTGATCTTTTTATACTATTTTGCAGACGTCGTGGCGGATCTGTACAATATACAGAAGCGAGTGGTGCCGCCTCCCGAGCCTAAGTAGGCTGAGTAGGTCTTATCGAGGTCTTGTTGGATCTCGTTTGGAACTAGGTCGCGTTGATTGTATTGGGGTCGTGTTCAAGTTGTGTTGAGGTCGGATGTAGATGGAGTAGACAAGTACCCGGTGATGATACGCTTCTCTCACGATCCAACTCACCAGAACATGACCTCAACAAGGTGTTCGATCTGGCCTGGAAGGAGTTGGTTTTATCCAGGTCGCGTTGATTGTATTGGGGTTGTGTTGAGGTCGGATGTAGATCGAGTTGACAAGCACCCGCAGAGGATACGCTTTTTTCACGATCCAACTCGACCTGAAAATGACCTCAACACGGTGTACACGATCAGTTCTATACGTTACGACGCTTCTGGTCATACTCGGAAAAGAGGTCGAGTTGATGCATTTTCAAAAAGACCTGCTCTAGATTCACCATTCACCTTCGCGACCCAAGAAGAACTTATCCAGCTTTACAACGTCCCGTTAAGTCGTGCTTTGGTGTGGTGAGGGCATTAACAGAAAAAATTGTGGATTAAAAATAGTATTCTGAGCTTGAAATCAGCTCAAGGCGTGCTGCATCGTGATTGGTCTACTTCGTCGGAAGAACAAGTTGCTTAAAATTCGCGCTATGATTTGAATATTTCGAACCGAAGAGGCTGTTAAATATATTGCCAATGTATCCCATGAATTAAAGTCTGTTCGAGTTTTTAGTTTCCATATTTTTTATCTGGAATGTCTACAAGAATCTGACAATGTTTTTGTGTTTATAATATATTTCTTATTGACGTCTGTGTAATACGTTTCTTCTATGTAACTTTGAAAAAAAGGTTATTCATTTATTTCATATACTTCAAATTGGACCCAAACATTATAGAAAGTCATCACTGCTTTTTGATCGATCACAGGTGTATGACGGTGGCACAGGTGTGATATGACAATGATAACATCAATTGATTTATGTAAAATTTCAATAATGTCAATAAAAAGTTGAGAACTGGTTTTATTAAAGAGTTTAGCTTAAATATGAACTGGT
Source organism: Patella ulyssiponensis (assembly GCA_963678685.1). NCBI lineage: Eukaryota > Metazoa > Mollusca > Gastropoda > Patellidae > Patella > Patella ulyssiponensis. Next base: position 46,268,853 of record OY783229.1, on the reverse strand, counting down.
ACTAAAAGAAGATTTACGAATATAAATGCTATAGCTGTCTGTAAAATCATATATTGTCTACGTCATTGAATGCCCACGTCATCTTTACAGCCAGTTTGAAGGACGTTACGGTCATTAGCAATTTCGGACTAGCACATTTTGGCCTAGATTTTTTGCTACATGTTTTTTTTAGAAGGAGTACGTTTCGGCCAAATTTATTTGTTTGTTTTCTCCTACAGATTTTCTCTTTGCTGTGTATTTTGGTTTTTTGTTGGATTTTTACTACGACAAGACAAGTGTATCTTTTGAAAAAATAAGTCTAAACTGTTATCATCTTTGTACATGTTTGCAAGTCCAAGTGACTGAATATGTCTCCAAGTTGATTGAGTAAGGTGATAAAACCACTACTGAATCTGTACTTGTGGTCCATACACGGCATGAAGAGCAAGATCTACATACAACTGCATCAAAATACTGGGCGTCATTGCTTAATTCTGGACATGGTGTTGTTCCCTTTAAATGCTTTGTAAACTTACTTCACTCATTATTAAGATAAAAAATAACTTCATAATTAATTGTATTTTTTGTTGTAAAATTGGCCGAAATATCCAGCAACATTTAACTCCGATATGTCAGCTGGCCGAAACATCCTAGGGCGAAATATCCACTGACCAAAACGTCCGTCCAACCTTAATAACATGCATGAAACAACATATATGCATGTAATATATCGTTATATTCCTTATATACGATGACCTCATTGATTCAAAACATATTTGAATCTGAACTTTAGGTAGTGTCTCCTGCAACATTTTGAAAGCAAATGGCGGCGGATGTAATAAATTAAAACCAGTCGATCTGTGGTTCAAATCACTGTTTGAAATGGGGCTCAACCCCTTATATTCCTTTCCATCCGAGCTACGTGAAGACGGGCACACACCCAATCTTCCGTCCTGCACCACTAACATGGGGAGATACCACCAGGAAATCCACAGAAACGTTCTCGAATACCCGTGGATGGAACCTTATACCTCAAGGTTAGCGAGCTATCGTGGCTTAAAGAACACAACGTACGCAAGTAAGCTCGGTCACGTATAGTCCAAGCTCTTCGTAACAAAACGACGTTTTATTTTATGGCTAATAAATAGTGTATTGCTTCGGTCATTTCTTGTAACTTAACATCATTTGACATTCATTATGCTGTGATTGGTCTTAGATATTTTATAATAACCTTCTTCAATGAAATTGCTAGTTTTCAATTGACCTTCACTACGCAAGATCTATTTATAGTCGACTAAAACCATCCAACACACACGCAATCAACAATATCTATAATGGCTTTGGTTTCCGGTAATGGGAGGCGTGTCTGATCATTTAAAGTTTAATATGGCATATGTTGAAAGCCAGATAACCCAATACAACGGAACTCAATGAAGGAAATATGAAAACATCAGTAAAATCCCTGCTCCATTGTAAAATAATAACCCGACTAACATTAACATATACTCTATTCGAGCTGGTTAATTCTGAAAGTACGCAAGCAATGTATATCAAAGGTAAATCATTCCTATCTTTGGTGTAACCAGCAAGCTGACAAATATGTCGTTACAACAAACTAGAAAAACTAAGCCGAAAGGACAGAATTCAATCTGTTACTAACTTGGTCGTTTTAGCACAGAGTTGTGGTCTTTTGAACCACTTCTTAGTGGCGTGACTTACAATTGGACATGTATTATGCCGGTAAAGTCTCGCTATTAGTGGACATGTGATCTTTCACTCAGACAAATACCAATGTATTAAGTATAACTCTCATTGATTGACCCCAAATCCCGTCTCAGTCAATCTTTTATTCCAGCTGCCATACCTCATATACCTTAGAAAAAAGCATACGTTAATCTCAATACAACCAAGATTAATTGTGGACTAGGCTTAATACCCGTTTCATCGAATCTCAAGTGACACTGCACGTGATCTATGATAAACAATACCATCTAAACCTGACCTTGAATAAATGCTGAAAAGGCATTAAAGCCCACTTAAAGCATACTTAGCACAATAATACGGTTCTCATATCACAAAGGACACGATACATCCGGTGTATCGAGGTATTTAGTGGAATATTCCAGATTATATTATTCAGAAGAGCACTTTCGACATCTTAGAATGCATCAAATTAATTGTGAACATTTCAATTATAGCAAATAAGTTAGAGATAAAATTTTGACGATTGCCTCCCAATAGAGGGAGGAGTGGAATTGACTTGACACAATGCAGAACATGTGCCAAAGTCTAAAGTAACCATCCGGGCCAAAATAAAATTGACGTAATCACAATATCGCTTGCAGTGAACAGTCGTAATATATGCCCGTTGAAGAATACAACTATTGATGAATGTTATTCAATGATCGATCTAAATATAATGATAAACCCCTCGTGGCCTATTCATTAACCCGTGAATAGATTCATGATTACAAAGAAACAAACAATTAATTGTTAACCTAAGCCCATTTTCAAACCAAATTTGGAATCACTGGGGAAATTATTCAACGACTATCTCTTTCGCGATGACCCTCATAATTTATTTCATGTCAGCAGTATATCACGTCTATCGTTATGGTTCCTCGCAAGTTGTCGTATAAACTGTAGCTATTCCAAAGTTGTTTCCCCCGATCAATTTTACGGGCAAGGATTTCATGGCAAAACCAACATTTGTTTTCAATTAGATTTGTTTTTTTCTCAGATGGAACGATGGAATTGTTCGGGAATTAGAAGGGAAATCGTGGTGTAATCATCTTAAATTGGTTATCTTGTTCGCCGCGAGATTGTTTCCCGATGATAGTTTTTAGCAAAACAATTGCAACACCTCAATATTTCCACCGAGTAATCAAATTTTGAAATAGCTTTTGGTTCGAAAGAGGAATATAAAACGACATTTCTTTTTGAATACTTTAACCGAAAACCTTCAGTGAATGATTTTTTCAAATTAAACGAGTCATAAATGGGTATAATTTGTCAGTAGAGACTGTTATCCCTTTAACAGACCAAAATCAATAAAAATATCATTATCCGTTAATTTATATTATACGATGTATACTATATCATTTTACCCTACACAGATAGTCAAATATAGAAGTCATTGTTTAGCACTGTTTACCCCCCCCCCCCCACACACACACAAATTGCACTATCAACTGAAAGGCTAATACGGAACAAACTCATAATAATCAGCTAGCTTATTACTTTGTAATGTTGTATGTGTTGCCTTTTGGGGTTCTCCGGCGTGTTTCATGTGTCTAGCAATTCGGATGGTAAGGCCAATGTCCGCTCAAAATTTCCCTCTTGGTCTTGGTTGGTGCATTAAAGTAGAACCTTAAGCCCCATTTTTTTTCATGTCGGTGGGGGGGGGGAATGGCCTACTGGTCTCGAGTGCCGCGCTTCGACCTCTAGCTGGCCGGTCACCCCTGGCTTGCGGCTGTGGTTTCGAACCCTGGTGTGAGCGTATGTGGCATGGGGATATGGGCGCCTTCTCAACCTCGTGGGCACTCCAGTTTCCTCCCACTGCTAAAGACCCCTACGCGCAAGCGAATTATTGAAATAAAATTAAACCATATGTTAGTCCCGAAATGACCTAGTTTGTGTCGAGTGGACGTTAAACCCCATGTCTCTCTCTCTTTACATGTCATTGTTAATTTGGACTGGTGCAAATTAATCTAAAGATAACAGACAATGCAGTCAAACTGATAAATAAATACGGATACTTTCTATAAATAATGTCACCACGATATACCAGAAAAAAATTAACCACAGCATTAAGATACTAGATGCTATTTATGTCGAGATTTTCATTGTGATTGCATATTAATCTCGTCGTTAGGATCATGTTTAGTTGTGGATATAGTAACTTGATTTCCTGCGAATCTTGTACGTAATAATGTCAATATTAGCACGGAATGATGAACTAGCACACAGAAGTATTGATAATAATAGTTTCAGTTCAAGTACCAGGTACCAGGAGCTGTTATCAGTTTAAACAGCATGTACAGCTATACCTTAAGAAAGATAATCAAGAGATTAGCTATATCTGGTAATTTGTTTGCTTGTTGTTATTGTGTGTGATTCCCATGTTATAGCAACCAAGCCAAAGAATATATGTTATCTGAAAATGAATCACAGTGGAAACGCCGGGTTAGTCCTCTCGATCGGATTGGTTCTTATAAGTGGTAAATACCAATTTCTCGTAAGATGTTGCCCCTGGCTGGAGTAAGGAGATCTGAGTACGTCTAATAATACTCATCACTCATCCTTCTTCCAGGCATCTTATGTGGCTTCATATGTATAATTACCAAGCCATAATTCACTCTTTATTCGGTGGAAATGTATTTGGGTTTGCCTTATTGGTATTTTTCTTCCCTGGGTATTAATGAAGTAGTAAATTATCACGTATAACTTGTTATAAAGTTGGCTTACCTTTAGTTTGTATACTCAGATAAGTATACTCAATTTTAATACAAAATACACCTTTTGTTAGTTACAGTCACTCTTAAATCGTATTTATGCTTCACGTTAAGTCTGAAAATATAGTGACAATAATAAAAATCTTACTTAGGTTTACATGTTTAATAAGATATTCGTAAATTATGACAATCATTAAATCCATCTTATATAAATGGAACTAAATTGAGGGAGACTCGAAAGGATCTTAGGAGATAAACCTCTACTTGACATAGTATCTCTCCCCTGACGAACCTCGTTCTTTACCGCATGCCAGTTTGTATTTGTGCTTGGAATAGGCAATTTACTTGTATTGACAATCGGACCTAGTCTGATGATTGTCCAATTCTTAACATCTCCCTTTGCTCACCTAAAGAACTTCTTGTCTTCCAAGGATTCATCTGATATTAAAGCGTTCGAAGGGGAGGCCACTTAAGCCGCATTAAGCCGTTATTTAACATTGAGTTAACGTATGTCAGACCTAGATCCCACTAGAATCGTTCAGTTCAAGTGGGAGAGAAATCGATGGGACGGCATATTTATTCCATTTCCAGCACATGTTAAACTCTTTCAAAATTCATTTCAATCAACTTATCTACTAAATGCCAATTTCCCAACCAACAGAATTCATTAATTATGGAGTAATAAACCGATTTTCAACTCTAGTTTAATTACTGTTGCTAATAACAATACTATGATTAGTTTATCGGAAATAGATATAACCTATTTATATTATAGGCGGATGTTTATATAGCTTATTGGAATTCTGAAGAACAGCAGAATCATTTTTGATTATGCCATGACACTATACGATATGAATTACCATTAAAGACATCCGTTCAGGACGAATGGTATTTGTAACACGAACGCTTTAGATTATTAGGTCTGTTATTAAGTCAAGTGTCGTAGTTTCGACCATATACGTACGTGTACTTAGTGTTGCGTAGCCTGCCAAACTTCCTTTTATATTGATCATCAAGATCCCTAGGCGCAAGCGAATTATTAAAATACTTGTACCATATGTTAGTCTTTTGAAATGACGTATTGAGTGGACGTTAAACCCAATTACTCTGTCTCTGTAAACATTCGCAGTTGATCTAGTTTGTGTTGAGTGAACGTGATCCCCTCTCTCTAAACATTCACGCGTGCAATTATTCATTTTTACATTAAAGGTTTGTTCGTTATACCCCATGACATTATTACCATACCCTTTCCAGTCCAGTTAGTACTAATTCATTATATATTTTATCGCCATCAGATCGGTAGGCCTACTATGTAACCATTAGCCGTTATTTGAGGAGAAATATCAGTCTTTAGGTCAAACTAACAAATCTACAGTAATTCGTAGTCAATAAAAGTCTGAGAATGGGTTATTCGATTTAATGAACTTTGCCTGACCGTATCTTAGCCAATTGCAATGTGTCTGGTCTTTCATTATTTCATTTAGTCTATATATATTCCCCGTAGGAATAAAAAGAAAATTTATCTATCAGTTATAATTGGAGAAAATCCTTTGTATAGACTATCGAAGAAGGTTCCCATGTTAACTAAGGTTTAAGTGTAATGATATTATTGACCTGGTGACTGAAATGAAATGAATTGGAATGAAATGGGGGTTTCATGCCCTACCTTTCTAAATCAATTGTGCTAATGAATTAATTCCAATTATCGAGGGTTCTTGTACGGTATCTCATGTTTTTGTCTCACCCGAGCGACTGGGCGCTATTCCTTGACAAATCCTTCCTCCTGACTAGAGGCTACCGCGTCAAATATCCTATTCTAAGGAACTTTCTCGGCCAACATAGGCATAACACCCAGGACTTGAGGTCTCTTCACGAAATTTTAACAAAGATAAATTCCAAATTTTAGTAATTTCGTTGGATAATATTAGATTGGTTTTAGTGCTTAGCTAATCAAAATTGAAGTATCTACTAAAAGATTTCGAGAAACAGGTCCCTGGTTTGTGACCGAGACTAAAATGTGTTTGTTCTGATTGACGAGAGGAACTATTGGAAATCTAATTCTTATAACACAAATTAAAGTTATATTTTACCTTTTTAGGAGATATACCAACGTTTGGTAAGTCACGCAAGGTTAAAATGGAAATCGATTTTGTTTTCGAAAGTCCGTCTTAATTGATTTTTTTTGGTTTATTTTCCAATAAATGGGCAGTATTTTAGAAAATATACTAAACAAAAGTTTGCATGTTCAAATCCCGTGTTAAATGTCTGATTTCTACTTTGTAGAATGTGTATAAAAATATACCATTATAATTAATACATATGGAGGGGACCGACAGAACGTGGCTCCCTCAATAATCCGTCTTTCAACATAATATCTCTGATCGGATATTGATTAGTTAAGTGTGGACCATACCTATCAAATAAACTCGTCAAAAATATCCGTATTATCTAAAATAACTAATATATTGTCTATTATTATTTTATTATTCACGGACACCATCTGCACACGAATTCATCCTTAAAATGCCTTAGGTCGTAGATAAGAATAAAACGCGTCGCATTTCTTATCGAAAACTGCGAAAACTAATTAATTACATGCTGACAACAAGATATTTTTATAATTAAATTTGTACAGCACAATTGATTATATTTTTCCAGAATAATCTCAGTCAGCTAGATTAAATACATAATTCTTTATTTAAATTTACAGTTTCGGCACATAGCAATGTATTCTACTTGACCCCCCCCCCCACTTTCCCCAAATAAGAAAATATGAAAGAGTAATCCACAGTGGGGTATCTAGGACTCTTTAAATTAAATAGAATATTGACAAGTTTTATTTACTTATATACACGAGTTGACCTCGGTTATTTGTCCCATCTGAACGACGAGGCACCAACATAGGCGGTACCTCAAACACATGGATATTGAAACCCTTTGCCAATAGTCTTCTCCAACCCGCTTGAGAACATGTGGTCTCATAATTTGAAAGACAAAACATACGTTTATATCTAGTGATAGCGGCTATAAGACTTACTTGTCAATATCAGACATAAAACGTTCGCCATAATTGTAGGCACTGTCAAAATAATTGTCGAAGGTATTTGCATATTCATTTTATTCCAGACATGCTATTAAAAGATGTTTATATTAAATTATAATTTACATGTAAACATTCGTTATTCGTAAGAGAGACATGACTTGATATTAAAAACAGTCGATATATTCCCCCAGATACATGAATACAAATTTAAAATTTAGTCCATATCTTATGTTTGAAAATCGGTGTCAACATAAAAATAATGCGTCTAAAAAACGAATTTTCATATAAATAGAAGATTATTGTAATATGGGTATAAGTTGTTATGGAGTAATGCTTGTTCTTTAGCTAACAGAATCTCTGTGTCCCTAGACTATTAAAATAGCCCCCCCCCCACGTCGGTCCGTGTGGCTCAGCGAATAAGACACTGGCTCTATTACATGGAGGTCCCGAGTTTCGTCCCAGAGTTGGCCGAGAAATTTCATCGAGAATTTTCCTTCACGCAGGTCAGAGGTCGTGACAAGGGACAGCGTATAGTTGTTCGGGTTGTATGAAACCGAGGTCACGTGTAGCCATGCAAGCTGCCCCCTGGAAAATATCGGCACCCCCGAATTGCGCCGAAGGCGTCCTTTGGCAATTGGGGAAAAATCGGCTCCCCTAGAAAATTCCCGATGGGCGACGAAGGCACCTTTTGGCCAAATGGGCGCCGCAATAGGCGCCCTTCCCATTGGAAGCAATTCGATGTCAACTACCGACGTTCTAATATCAGTATGGGTGCCACATAAAGCCGAATGACATTGGTTGCGCGCATACGACGAGATGGGGGAGGGGGGGGCGCCCAACCAATGTCGTTTGGTTTTATGGGTGCCTCATCAATCATGTCGTTATATATGAACCCCAACCCCCTATCGTGAGGCGCCCCACAATTAATACAACATACGATGGGTCACCCAAAGCGGGCTGCTCTTTGGGTGCGTTATCCCGGAGGCGCCTTATAATGACAATATTATATGATTATCGGGACGCAAATATATATAATGCCGAGTAAGCCAGTTGGGAGCCCACGACTTTATCAATGGGGTGCCCAAAACGGCATAATTTGTGGGGTGCCTCATCCTGGAGGGGCGCCCATAATGCCGAGATTGGTGGGCAGCCCACGACGAGATCATGGGCGCCCATGATATATCTGGCGGGGCGACCCCAATGGGCAACAAATGCGGCCTTCCCATAAAGTCCCCAAAAATACTTATTTTACTGTTCTTTCAATTGAATAGGCCCTGCCGTGAATTTGTACTGAATTGACTACAGGTGCAAACTCTATTTTCCAAAATTTTCTGGGGGGAGAGCACAATAGGCAATCTGACTTTTCTTCTGGGCAACATAAAGTCCGGAAAACACTAATTTTACTCTTCTTTTAATTGAAAACCGCGAATTTGTACTGAATTGACTATGGATTAAACATTTTGTATGGAGCAACTCCTCTTTGTGCCAAATTTTCCCGGCATCAATTATTATGTGAATGCAACTGCAACAGTTCGATTGGGTGGTTGGAATTTTCAGGTCGTCATAGAGTGGGATTTCGGTTACAAAACGATTGGAAACTTTGAAGTTGCTTAACTCATAGGTTAGAATAGCAGAAAAACGCATATGCGGTGGTTAAATCTTAAAATTTTCTCGGGGGTTTCGAAACCCCCATACCCCGCGGCGATCGATTGGTTGTTTGGGATTCTGGTAAGCCACCTATTCTAGGCTATATTGGACCACAATTAAGTTCTTGTATTCACGGTCTCGGATAGCAGGAAACACGTTTGCTGCAGTTAAATTTCCAAAATTGGCTCCTGACGGTCCGTCTCCGTGAACTATAAACAGACCACTTACTGTATTGCGGTGGTCAGATTTTCTTGGGGAGGGGTTGAGGACCCCCCCGTTAATTTATATTGAATAACATTTAATAAACAAAAAAAGAGCCTTTGGCAGTTGGAATTCGATATAGGAGTAGGCTGTATATTCTTTGAATGGCATTTAGTAATTGGAACATAATTGAATAATATACTTTTATGGATTAACAATTACTATGGTTTACTGCGACGTTGTAAAATCTATCGCATGATGTATGGCGTATGCTCGCCTTCATCAGTCCAATCGGGACAGAACAGTAGGCCGCTAAATCCCATTTTATTTCATTTCCGTCTTGACTGAGTATGTGAAAAGCAATTTGATTTGTCCAAGCTATGGAACATAACTGCTAATTGATACGCGGATGTCGTATGGTTTTATTACACTAATATTAAAGTTTCTACTTTATTAGCTCCATCATTTGATTTTCGTATGCTTCTGATTCTAAAACCATCCTCACACTTCCAGGGTTTCCGTTTCCGATTTTCACGAATTGTAAACACGCATAATTTACGCAATGGCACTATCCCCGATGGGCGTTACACGGTTTACAATTCTTTTAAATGCACTACTGTTTGCTGTTTTTTTTCTGGTTTATTGTAATTGCGAAGTTCGCCTGGAACACTACCAAGATTCTGAGAAGCAGTTGTCACCTTTGTCATTGAAACCTTGTAAACGTCGTATAGGTGATAGGCATCACTTTTTTTTTATTTAATACTGAGATTCTTCGGCTGATCATACGGATAAATTGTCACGAGGTAATTGCCATTGTTTGTAAGGAGGTAGAAATTATTGCTCCCTTGATTTTTAATAACATACTGTGACGTTTTAGCTTGAATTCAGAAAGCAGTTGATGAGTGTAAAACGTTGCCTGACAATGCTTCCTTCAAAAGATTAAATTACGAAAATAACTTTATTGCCAAATCCTCATATTGCGTCATTTGCATTATTTACGTGAATTAATTTAAAAATATAGACATAATTATTCCTATTAATTTCCATAAAGAACGCAATAGATTTATGTAGCTCAATCTTAAAGTGGCAGGTAGGGTTGGGGGAGCTAAATCTCTAATAATTGGGACCTAGAAATTGACACGAATGGGTCGCAACTCATATATTATAATCTGGATGTATGAACTGATTTACATTCAATCGTTTATGTTTTACTCTAATTCCAAATCAGTTGTGTTCGGCGAAATATGCCAGAAGTCCCAATCCAATAGAAATCTCGAGTTTCTGGTTATTCCAGTGTATTGTGCATGCTCTCATCGTTTGGTATGACTTATGGAATGTCTAGCCTCGTTCTTCGAATCCCGTGTTACAGGTGCTGAAACGCATTGTGGTACACGATTTGTGTACCAATGGCAAAATTTTGATTTTGTCTTACATATTGGATATCCCTGTAAGAACCCAACATCAATGTTAATTTAAATTGACCAATAATCCGTGTTTTCAATGTCGAAGACTTTGGATGATATTGTATTAGAGACTTAGCTACTTTAAATAAAGAGCTGACAGTTCTCGCTAAAAAAAAGTGGCAGCGTAGATTATAAAAAGTTGGGTAGGGTGCCTCTTTTAATCCAAAGCAACTGGTTGCAGTCAGTTGCACATGTCTAGCTTTCTGCAACTCGCTGCAACTAGTTGCAGTCGACATGGGTCTTCTTACAACTGATGTTAACTCGTTTCCATTGAAATCACTCACGTGATCAGAGACATGTGCCATGTGACTTTCAAATGTTGATGATGTCGACAATATTATATTAATAGAGTTGTGGCAAGATCGACCATGTCTATGAGATGCTTCTTCTAAGTTTTTCGCCATTTTGTTCATCAGATGATTAATAAAATAAGTCACGTCCTCAGTTGCTGATATCATCCACATAAGCACACTTGCCACTGACTGCAACACGTAATGATTAATTGCAATAAAACAGGTAACAACAATAAGAAAAGACAAAACTATTTAAAAGTTCTTAATTAATCTTTAAATTTACTTGATTAAATTTGACATTTAACAAGGCAGACATTTGACTTCACAGACCATTGAACCCACACCAAAATGTTTGAACCTCCGGCCATTGATCTTTATGGAATATTTTCTCCGTCTACAGAAATCATTTAAAGTACAAGCATGTTCAAGATTAGCAGGATATAGGACCATTAAACAAATATCCCGTGGTAATGGTGAACGAACTAAAGTTTTTCTATCTAGCAAAAGAAACTCTTTATTCGCCGTCTGCAGCTTAATCTTCGAATCGGACGGATATCTACAAAGAAAAACTCATTTGAATGCTTTTAGAATACTATAGAAAGTGATTGCGTTCATTTCTGATTCCAACATTGGTCTAGCACTATCTATCACTAGGTCATAAGATAGAACATTTTGAAAAAATAATGAGGTCGGCTACTTGACTTAAATCGGGTTTTGTCTGGGTTTTTAACTTTCGTGATCCAAGACTATTTAGCACAAGTAGCACTTAGCTATTTTTGTATATCCCCGTATAATCGCAGCAATAAAGCTTGTGCGTTCCATCTTTGATAAACTGAGGTAATTTCATAAATTGACACCAACTCGTGGAGTGGTACCTTTTTGTATTTCTTGCCTAGTATTATGTTTGTTTTGCCGTGTGATTGCTATTGTTGAATGTGCTAATATGAGCCCAACTTTACCTGGTAGGCAACATCCCAATGTAATGTCACCACAGTATCCATCTCAAATGAAAGTGTGTCACACTATTCATTCCGGGAAGAACTCGGCAATAGTTAGAGATCATTTCATTGAACAAGATCTGTACACACCAATGTCTTTGCCATAGAATTGTGGTAAGACGCATTATAGGATATGAAGGCAGTGTGTATAATTCATTTAGTGCAAAACATTCTAAGCTAAGGGCAAATAATATAGACTTGCAACGCTAATCAGTATTCCCATCCAAAAATGGATTTGTCCAAAAGTGTTTAAAATATAGCAATACCAACGCGTATCATTGCCTACACATTACTAACTATTGACTTCAGTGTCGACATCTTTATCGTTTGTTTGAAATGCGTTATCAAGCATCTGCTTCCACCGAAGTGACTGGGGTATTGCTTAAATACATAAACATTGACGTCCAATTTAATTTTCGAGCAACATTTTTTGAACCAGGTACAATATTATCACCTTTATCGATTTAAACATGCATTATGCAAGACCTAAATCTGCCTATTGTCGGTCTTTCTTTAGGCCTGAAATGTTTTCAAAAGTATTAATTAGACATTAAATAACTGATCCAGGCCTTAATCAACTCTCGATGGCATCAGATTTCTCCGATATTAAACAGATTGGAACGGTTCAGCGATATTTTGATTTAATCAAATATGGAGGACCGAGACTTTGCTTTGATCAACCAGTACGGTGGTTGAAATTATTGCACACGTCTGTCAAACCTTCAAATGCTAATATCTTCCCTTGCACTAGAGTAATTTGAATGAAATTTTCAAATTATTCATTTTGCATTATTTACTTTTTAACTATTACAGCAAGAATGGCTCGTTCTTTATCAAAATCTTACATAATGTATCGTTAAGCAAGGCGTTTGACACGGCTCTGATAAGAGGGTTTATTTACAAATCACAAAAATATGGAATCATCGAAAATATACCAGAGTGGCTTAGTAATTATATAACGGATAGAAAACAACAAGTCATATTAAAAGATGCCTTATCAAAAGTTTGACTTCAAATTACATGTTGGAGTACCACAAGGCTCAGTTTTGGGAACCTTTTTATAAATGACATTCCGTAGAATATATTTGGGTTGACTTGCGTGTTTTTCGATGATACGTACATTGGCCATTGCATCATAAATAAGGATTCAGAAAATATAAATTCTAAAAAAAATGGCTAATAAAGTTTGTATAATGCGAATTCGATAGCAGGTCCAAAATGTTTATGCGGCCCCAATAACGAAACTACAAATCATTTCATTTTCTCTTGTGAACTTTACGAGGGATGTAACACTGTGCTATGCATCGCTAGTTTGATGTGGCAAATACACGCGAAAACTCCGACTTCTGTCGCGTATTGGCTCTGTTTATATTTGTTTCTTACTGTCCTCTTAGGACTGACGTTGTGTATTTACTTCGTTTAGTATCTCAATAGTTAAACAATAATGCTAAATCCAGCACCGAATACATAGGTTATGATTTTAATGAATCTAAATGAAGTCTACCCAAGAGCGCACATTCTGTGTGTTATATATCTTTAGATTCGCGGCTATTAATTATTCTATTGGCTAATTATGATGTAATTAATCATGTGATAGGTGATTCATGCCAAATATGGAATGGTAACTTTCCTGATAAACATGATATTCTGATTTCGTACGGAATCGGCTATGGTTTGTGTTTATAAATCTTTTTATGTGTTAACCACTCAATCATTCATTTGAGTGCGTGAGATGTGACTTCTCTACAATACATGTATGTGGACCCAAAAATTAGTTAAAGATATAATATAATGCTATTAAACATACTACGAAATGTATTACAGAGAGCACAAAGTATGTATGTTGATATCAATAAACTAATTAATATAGATATTGCTTGTTTATATTCAACTCTGTTAGGCTAATATGATGATCAGTCTATGCCACACCAACTGCGTTATCAAGCATCCTTAGTGTTAAGAATACTTCCTAAGTTGATAAGATTTTGAAATTAGCAGCTTTGTTTTATCCACCAAAGGATAGGATAATTATAGAAAGTATCACCATTATGAACAATACAAAAAATGTTTAAACTATAATTATATGAAACAGTAACCGTGTATTAGGTCATCGCCACTATCTTGCCAAGTTTCATGTCGATCCAATATTTAAGACGAAATAATGTTACCATTGGTACATGAATCGTGTACAAGAATGCGTTACTGTGTCATTTGTAACAAAGGACTCGAAGAACGAGGCTAGATATATTCCACAAGTCATGTCAAACGGTGACCACATATTCTTATCTGGAGAGCATGCGCAATAAATATTACCGGTATAGGTAAAGCCTGGATAACCAGACGCTAGAGATTGCCGTTCGATTGAGACTTCTCGCGTATTTCGTCGAACATAACTTGTTTGAAATTACAGTAAAAACGGAAAGGATTAAATGTAAATCAGTATATATAAATTCATATTACATTATTAAATGCTTTGCGACCCATTTGTGTTAATTTTAGGGACCAAATATTGGGGATTTAGCTCCTTTAATTGCGATAGATATAAGATGAACTTAGTTCAATATCGAATTTTAGTTTTATTTAACAATCAAAATGTCATTAAACTCTTAAATGCATTTGATTTACCGACAATTCCTGTTATATTGTCGGCTTTGTATATTTTATTCTCTTAATATTTTCTTTGATTCAGTTTCATGTTTGTTAAAACCGCATGCAATGGCGATTAGTAGTGACGGGTGCACTATTCCAAATACTTTATCATGGTAATTTACCTGATAAATTTCACAAGTCATTACTATTATTTATCACTTTATGGACTATCAACGATATATCGTTAGATTTCCCTGATAATCGTCAAAATTAAGGGTCAATCGCTAAGTATGTTCGATATAAGTCTCGCAGAGCAAATGAAACCAATGTTGTCAGGATTTGAAATATCAAAGGGAGAAAAGAAAAGCATTATAGGATATGAAGGCAGTGTGTATAATTCATTTAGTGCAAAACATTCTAAGCTAAGGGCAAATAATATAGACTTGCAACGCTAATCAGTATTCCCATCCAAAAATGGATTTGTCCAAAAGTGTTTAAAATATAGCAATACCAACGCGTATCATTGCCTACACATTACTAACTATTGACTTCAGTGTCGACATCTTTATCGTTTGTTTGAAATGCGTTATCAAGCATCTGCTTCCACCGAAGTGACTGGGGTATTGCTTAAATACATAAACATTGACGTCCAATTTAATTTTCGAGCAACATTTTTTGAACCAGGTACAATATTATCACCTTTATCGATTTAAACATGCATTATGCAAGACCTAAATCTGCCTATTGTCGGTCTTTCTTTAGGCCTGAAATGTTTTCAAAAGTATTAATTAGACATTAAATAACTGATCCAGGCCTTAATCAACTCTCGATGGCATCAGATTTCTCCGATATTAAACAGATTGGAACGGTTCAGCGATATTTTGATTTAATCAAATATGGAGGACCGAGACTTTGCTTTGATCAACCAGTACGGTGGTTGAAATTATTGCACACGTCTGTCAAACCTTCAAATGCTAATATCTTCCCTTGCACTAGAGTAATTTGAATGAAATTTTCAAATTATTCATTTTGCATTATTTACTTTTTAACTATTACAGCAAGAATGGCTCGTTCTTTATCAAAATCTTACATAATGTATCGTTAAGCAAGGCGTTTGACACGGCTCTGATAAGAGGGTTTATTTACAAATCACAAAAATATGGAATCATCGAAAATATACCAGAGTGGCTTAGTAATTATATAACGGATAGAAAACAACAAGTCATATTAAAAGATGCCTTATCAAAAGTTTGACTTCAAATTACATGTTGGAGTACCACAAGGCTCAGTTTTGGGAACCTTTTTATAAATGACATTCCGTAGAATATATTTGGGTTGACTTGCGTGTTTTTCGATGATACGTACATTGGCCATTGCATCATAAATAAGGATTCAGAAAATATAAATTCTAAAAAAAATGGCTAATAAAGTTTGTATAATGCGAATTCGATAGCAGGTCCAAAATGTTTATGCGGCCCCAATAACGAAACTACAAATCATTTCATTTTCTCTTGTGAACTTTACGAGGGATGTAACACTGTGCTATGCATCGCTAGTTTGATGTGGCAAATACACGCGAAAACTCCGACTTCTGTCGCGTATTGGCTCTGTTTATATTTGTTTCTTACTGTCCTCTTAGGACTGACGTTGTGTATTTACTTCGTTTAGTATCTCAATAGTTAAACAATAATGCTAAATCCAGCACCGAATACATAGGTTATGATTTTAATGAATCTAAATGAAGTCTACCCAAGAGCGCACATTCTGTGTGTTATATATCTTTAGATTCGCGGCTATTAATTATTCTATTGGCTAATTATGATGTAATTAATCATGTGATAGGTGATTCATGCCAAATATGGAATGGTAACTTTCCTGATAAACATGATATTCTGATTTCGTACGGAATCGGCTATGGTTTGTGTTTATAAATCTTTTTATGTGTTAACCACTCAATCATTCATTTGAGTGCGTGAGATGTGACTTCTCTACAATACATGTATGTGGACCCAAAAATTAGTTAAAGATATAATATAATGCTATTAAACATACTACGAAATGTATTACAGAGAGCACAAAGTATGTATGTTGATATCAATAAACTAATTAATATAGATATTGCTTGTTTATATTCAACTCTGTTAGGCTAATATGATGATCAGTCTATGCCACACCAACTGCGTTATCAAGCATCCTTAGTGTTAAGAATACTTCCTAAGTTGATAAGATTTTGAAATTAGCAGCTTTGTTTTATCCACCAAAGGATAGGATAATTATAGAAAGTATCACCATTATGAACAATACAAAAAATGTTTAAACTATAATTATATGAAACAGTAACCGTGTATTAGGTCATCGCCACTATCTTGCCAAGTTTCATGTCGATCCAATATTTAAGACGAAATAATGTTACCATTGGTACATGAATCGTGTACAAGAATGCGTTACTGTGTCATTTGTAACAAAGGACTCGAAGAACGAGGCTAGATATATTCCACAAGTCATGTCAAACGGTGACCACATATTCTTATCTGGAGAGCATGCGCAATAAATATTACCGGTATAGGTAAAGCCTGGATAACCAGACGCTAGAGATTGCCGTTCGATTGAGACTTCTCGCGTATTTCGTCGAACATAACTTGTTTGAAATTACAGTAAAAACGGAAAGGATTAAATGTAAATCAGTATATATAAATTCATATTACATTATTAAATGCTTTGCGACCCATTTGTGTTAATTTTAGGGACCAAATATTGGGGATTTAGCTCCTTTAATTGCGATAGATATAAGATGAACTTAGTTCAATATCGAATTTTAGTTTTATTTAACAATCAAAATGTCATTAAACTCTTAAATGCATTTGATTTACCGACAATTCCTGTTATATTGTCGGCTTTGTATATTTTATTCTCTTAATATTTTCTTTGATTCAGTTTCATGTTTGTTAAAACCGCATGCAATGGCGATTAGTAGTGACGGGTGCACTATTCCAAATACTTTATCATGGTAATTTACCTGATAAATTTCACAAGTCATTACTATTATTTATCACTTTATGGACTATCAACGATATATCGTTAGATTTCCCTGATAATCGTCAAAATTAAGGGTCAATCGCTAAGTATGTTCGATATAAGTCTCGCAGAGCAAATGAAACCAATGTTGTCAGGATTTGAAATATCAAAGGGAGAAAAGAAAAGCAAGATTTTAAACCTAAGAGACGACCAGCTTAATATGGATCTTGTGAAAAAAAACCCAAGAAAGACTCAACCCATACAGACTAAAACAGCTGTTATCCCTTTTATGCCTCAGCTTTGGAACAGTCTCTAGTTCTTGGGATGCACCATTTTAATACAACCCGCAAGATACTGGTGTGCATTCACGTTGCAAAATTCCACAAAGCCGGCTTCTATAAATAGTTTTGGATTTTATATTCATTACAGAAGGTGTACAGTGTGTTCTCTATTGATTTGCTTTTTATACTCACTTTAGAAAATACTTGTTAACACTGGTGTCAGAGAGAAATGGATCGAGCGGCGGTTTGGAAGCTAAAATACGACTGATTGAATCAAGAAGCTATTAAATTGAATATGAAAGGCACTCAAACGTAAGTGTCAAGTCTAATTCGCACAATTCTTCGCATTTATCATAAAGGGGGCTAAAAAGTAATACCACTCATTAAATAAACCACTTCTCTGTCAATCAAAGAATATTTTATGGTCTTATCATTTACTCCCTGGTTATTCGATCTTTCACAACAAATTAACGATAATCGAAGGCGGGAGATCAGGTGTGTGATATGATGTAATTGATTAAAAAGAAAGGCAGAAACCCTTTAATATCAGGCGTATAACTTTTTTGCGACATTGGTAAGATGAAAAGAAAAGACTGGCTATAAAAAACTGAGACTGGTTTAAGAGTGATTAGAAAAAAAGCCAGAGGTTTCTTTTACAGAGTTAATGAACTGTACGTGTTTTGGTCATATATGTTTATATGGCGCTGTTTTTGCGATGAAAAAAAATAAAATGCATACTGCGATAGTAATGCATCTCGTGCACACCAACACACTACTTCCATATCAAAAAGTCATGAAGTAGCAAAGACAACAAGCCACGAAGTAATTTCACTATGCCTTCCGGTTTGTATCTATCATGCGAACTTCACCTGTTCAAGCTTTAACTTTCGTTTTCTCTAGGACTGAGTATTGTGTCAACTTGTCTTCGACTTCCGGTTATGGATCCAATGCGAAGCGAAGTGAAGAAGTGTGTTACTTTACTTTGAGAAAATACTAACTACGATTTCTTGGTGGAAAAAGGCACTTAGTGCAGGGAGGGGACATATTGGCCATTTATTTATGTAAATTGACGAGGTGTGATGTGACTTCTCAGTCCGGTCAAAGATAATTTGACAATCTTCTTAAGATAACTCTTACTATGAGTGATGTACCTACAATTAGGAGTGTAGTTGTGATGTACCTACAATTAGGAGTAAAGTTGTCTAACATCAATATTGTATGTTAAAGATATAGAAAATATACACTGTTAATTATTCCACTTTAAATAGTGTATCTGTTTTTGTTTCTGGGCCACCCGATACAATCATTGATTATATAGACATTATCTTTGCCTGCTAAGATATTAAATGGCTGCCATATTGAAATATTCGCAGCCGTTCACAAGCTGGGTTATACAGACGGCGTAATTTCGTATGCGACATCTAAGCATCATATTTGAATTTGCTTCTTACTAATGGACCAAAACAGAATCTCGGTGTAAACCTAGACAAACGAGACGATTTCAATTTTCCAATCATTAATTTCCCGTTCATATGCAGTATTATAACTCAGTCAACGGGTATACATATCTCAACTAATCCATTAAATTGGCTGGGTGGTCATTACTTGAAATCAAACTATGATAACAGGGATTTGTGATATAACATTCCAACTTAAAATTTAAAAAAAACCTTTCACCCAAGCCCTCGAAAAATAAAATAACGCAACATTCAGTGACTCAGAGTCAGACGGTCACATGTAATTTTCCTGTGAGTGTCGTGGTTGGCGTGGAACAAGATGTCATAGCCAAAATACATTTCGCGACGACGTGGCGTACACAGACGCCCCCACCCGCCACACAATTTGAATACACGATTCTTGATGAACCGTTTCTCAGAATTTGATGAAATTCATGTTTCATCATCAGATATAAACTACCCCAAATTTTTCAGGTGTTTTCCTAGTCGCAGTCAAAACTTTTATACAGTAGTTTGTTACCAGTGAATTTGTATAATATGTAGAATGTGATTATTTCCAACATTCTACAGAGTTTACTATTAGACTTAAGCCTTCCACTTCCGATAGGTTATTCTTCACTTTGTCCAGACTCATTGAATCTATATGAAGATTGAGGTATATTCGAAACTTGCAATGCCAAACAGCTTCCCTTTACTATGTAGTCAGAAAATAGCATAAAACAAATCGCAACCTGTATTTAACACCCTCTCAAATTACCTGCAATTGTTCTACGTGAAGCAAGACGACTTTCGAAATGCCTTCCTTCATTCATAATTTACAGAGTTATTAACCCCTGACAGCTAAAGTCTACAGATCAACGCCTGCAAGACATATTTACGTCATAGCTAAAATATATTTAATCATAGCTTCTTTGTACTCACCCTCGTATGTATATATTGTATTGTTCGATCTCATTTACCAAAACCAAGGTGGAAATTTCCTTTCTGAACAATAAAGGTCGACCAAATTAAGAAGGTTTAGATGGGATTTCCACTTTGTCGTTTTCAAAGTTGTTTCTCTTTCGGTACGGCAATATTGATTTTGACTTTCGTATAACTTGATAACTGTGTATATTTAGTGTATTCTGTTGTCCCTCAAGACAAATAATACTTCAAAAACTCTATTAAATTTGTAATGCCAGCTTTGGAAAATCCCAAAGTGCATTCTATTGTTAGATTTTTCTGAGTACACAGTTTTCCTTTCTCCAAAGACATAACATCATATTTCACATTGGTGAAAAACGACAGCAAGAACACATTTTTTAAATTCAGTACCGTGTTTCTTGCAGATAATCTCGGGACCCATGGACGTGTAGATATTATGAATGAACACAATATTGCTCTTTACACCCCTCCTTACATTAAGTACATATAAAGCTTTACATTTCAACAATTCTATATTCTGGTTATATCATATGTAAAATATTCTCTTGAATTTCCTAACAGACAACTCTTAGAATTTTCCACAGAAAGATTATCATAATCTAAGTTATCACATATTATTAACTGTATGACAGTGATAGTTAGGTTTGCTTTGTACTATACCGCGAACAGTAGCCCCAGCCCTATCAAATACCTGACCTCATGTAAATTACTAAAATACAGATGAAGTGCCGGAATTAACTGATTGTAGTCAGAAAATGTAAAACTCCACATCTTGTAATAATAACTCAATCAATGATATGAATTTATTAAAAGATAGGTGCCAGGCAACGAAACATACGCCCACAGCAGCTAAATCGTCCGGGAAGTCAACAAGAGTTGTCGCATATTTTTACTTTTTTCGATAATGAAACATTTATATTACACTCAAATCTGATTAAGAGTAACAACTCATAAAGTAATTATCAGAAAATCATTAGAATTTGTTTGGTTTTTATAAAGTTATGATCCGTGCTAACATTTAGTATGGTATACAAAACATTTAGTATCATGGATTTAGCTCTTCAGTTATCAAAATTCATTGCAAATTAATATACTTGTTAATCCCAAGGCCTTAAACTCTGTGTATCACTTTGAAGTCAATCGGATAATAAGTTTGGCCCCTAAAGCATCACAAGATTTTTCAAAGTGATCAAGGGAGATAACTTTGGCAGTGATTATGGGCAATCGCTGAAAATCAATGGCTTCTCTGCCTCATGACCTTAAACACTGTGTATCAATTTAAAGTCAATCAGATATCAACTTTGGCCTCTAGAGCGTCCACAAGATTTTTTGAAGTGATCAAGGGCCATAACTCTGGCAGTAATTATCGGAAATCTCTGAAAATCAATAGGATTCTTCGCCTCATGACCTTAAACACTGTGTAAAATTTAACGTCAATCGGATATTAACTTTGGCCTCTAGACCAAACACAAGATTTTTCAAAGTGATCAAGGGCCATAACTCTGGCAGTAATTATCGGAAATCATGACCTCAAACACTGTGTATTAATTTAAAGTCAATCGGATAATAACTTTGGCCTCTACAGCGGCCACAAGATTTTTTGAAGTGATCAAGGGCCATAACTCTGGCAGTAATTATCGGAAATTGCTGAAAATCAATACGCATCTTCGTCTCATGACCTTAAACACTGTGTATAAATCTAAAATCAATCGGATATTAACTTTAGCCTTTACAGCGTTCACAAGATTTTTCAAAATGATCAAGGGTCATAACTCTGGCAGTGATTATCGGAAATCGCTGAAAATCAATAGACGTCTCTGTCTCATGACCTTGAACACTGTGTATAAATTTAAAGTCAAACGGATATTAACTTTAGCCTCTAGAGCGTTCACAAGATTTTTCAAAGTGATCAATGGTCATAACTCTGGCAATAATTATCGGATATGGCTGAAAATTAATAGACTTCTTCGTCTCATGACCTTAAACAAATTTAAAGTCAATCGGATATTAACTTTAGCCTCTAGTGCGTTCACAAGAAATTGTGGACGATGGACGGACGGACCGACGGACGGAGGCGACGACAATATACGTCCACATTTCCATGTGAACGTATAAAAACAATACATTCGATATATGAAAGTGATAAACGATAAATCGTTTTTACCAAAATAATGTTCTCGAAAAGCGTTTTTGGAAACGATGTTAGGATTGAATAGCATAGGAATATTCAGGAATATTCTCTTACGTATTTTTTTTTTTTTTTTTTTCAAAAGAATATTATTTGAGTATTCTGTCGCGTATATTATTTTAATTCGTTATTTCACTTACAAATTTGTCAAGGCTACATAAGGTGTTGACCTAAATCGGTTATCTAATCAAACCACCAAACGGGTTTTATTGCACTATAATGCAAGCATACTGAATGTTACAAGCCAACCCATTCCGGGTAAAAATAGTCCATTCTGTCTGCACTAAATCCTTTTGATAACTGCGATCCAGGAGTTGCAAAGTCTTTCCAATACACAACAGTGCCTGTGCTAAACCACCCGGCCCACCAAGAAAAGGTACCTGAACTTAAGATCACATGGTCTGTTAAACTTAATATCGCCAAATCTACATTGGCTGCATTGTTCTCAGAATAAAATTCATTTCCGTGGGTACCAAAGTGGGTTTTCGACCACTGAATGTCATTTGAACATATCACATAAACCACTCGTCCTGAATGATATTTCGAATCCATGTATTCGCGAGCTTTTTTCAAATATTCTGGTGTCACTGCCTCAAAGCCCACATCCTTGTTAATTTTTTTCAGTATATCCCCGCGTCGGATATGAACACCAATCAACGTGTACGGCGGATTAATGTCCAATTTTTCAAAGGCTGATGTCAATACGGATTCTGCTTTCTTGAAAATATCCGGCTTAAATGTGAACAGTTCTTGAATTTTCTCTCTGTAATTATCAAAATATATGTGACTTTGAAGATAACTATTTAGCATGTATGTTTTATCGCTCCGCAGTTTCATCAGCCTATGATCGTAACTACAACATGTTTTCGGAGCAATAGGTATGGCATATTTACACAAGTTCCAGTCTGTAGAGAAAGAACCATGTATTTCAAAAGTCTTATTAAAATGATCCATCCATATGCACTTTAATACAACTTTAAGATTACTTCGGCGAGCAATGCTGTAAGTTGATGCCAACTGAAACATGACATTTCCAAAACCACCGGCAAGTTCATGACATACATAACCTTGGCGGTCATTCAGGGTAACGGAAATATCAGTGTCATGGACGTCTTTAATGTTGGTCTGTTTGATATTCTTATTGTGATCGTTGATTTCTTGATTTCTGTAAAAACTTCTTATCTGCCACATGACGAGTATAACAAGTAAAAGAAGTAGAACTAAAACAAAAAATGAAATATTTAATGATATATGATTTTATTTCCGGGTATTTACATACAGTTTCATGTACGTTAATTACAGGTAACTTAATTTTCGTCTTTTAAAATATTTTGGGTGTCATGTGTAAATATACACCGATCTATACGCATATCAGCCTGAAGATGTGAATGCTTTCCCTTGAAATCAATATTTATAAAATGCACCCACGCACATTACACGATAGGTTTGCTATACATTATACACTAAGTTTATTATTTCTAATCCACAAAAGAAGGATTACGAAAAAAAAATCCAGTTAGACTTACCTCTCCCATATAATTGCACAAACCGTAAAACCGACATCTTATTATTTTTCAGAGGTTAAACACTCTCAAACATGTTTGTTTCGATCGTCCATGTGAGCTATAACAGATTTAATGGGGTATGACCAAGATTAAAACAAAATAAGTGTATAAATACGCTTATAATTTGCCTTTCATAACTAATATCTTCTAAACTATCTAACAAGCCTCTAGCAAGTTTAACTATCCCCGGGCTGGGTATTACTGCTATGCCTCGTCAAATGTTCGCCACGCTTGATCAAATCAGTAATACGTGTCTTTATGTGTTAAATAAATGAAGACTGGCATTTACCAGTGTGCTTATGTCGATTACAAGGTGTCGATGGTATACACAGAACCCCGGTTTTTGGTAGATCCGAATCCCTAGACGTGTTTTCTGACAAATGAAATCAGGCTGGAAAACCAAGAAAAGCGCTCTCGGTATGGATGGGGCGACGAAAAACGGAGGTCACGTGTAGATATTGACGTTGGAATAGGAGTAAAAGTACACCACAGCACAATTTCTTTCACAGCACTTTTTATGGTGTATACCCGTCTTTATTTGCCCAGTCGGTACAAAGAGGTTAGAACGTTAAACACCTTTTCATTTTAACTAACTTCAAGACACACCATAATACTCCAAGATGTATCCAAAGTAGACAAATCTCCAATGTTTACGCTTATTTTCCGATACTATATACCGGAAAGCTACCGGAAAACACCATGTTATACTGAATACTGGAAAACACCGGGAAAACACTAAATACCGGAAAACACACTAAATACCGGAAAACACACTAAATAGGTAACCAGGAGCCTGATCCTCTGTGTGTAAGGGTTTGGGTTAGGTTTTTCCGTTGTGGGTTAGGGTTAGGTTTGGTTTTTTGTGTGTTTTCAGGAGGACCAGGCTCCGAGTTGCATATTAAGGATGTTTTCGGTATTTAGTGTGTTTTCCGGTATTCAGTATAACATGGTGTTTTCCGGTATATAGTATAGCCCGCGAAAACTAACCGATATTTCGACATCGTGGACACACAATGTTTCCAGGAAACTAATATGCCCTAGAAAGTGGCTGTAACCCGTACATTATTATTCCCCACCTGTTCTTACAATGCCTTACATATTAAATAACAAGAATACATACTGTCTTTAATATCCCAAGAGGTAATGGTCATGTTAAGTTGATAATAAGGCTACATAAAATTGATTTTCTGTTTTTCGCTAACACCTGTAAACATTTTCCTTCTTATTTCTTTGGGAAAAAGAAGACTTGGGCTAGTTAAAAACAAAGGGATATAGGTTCTGCTGTTCAAAAGCTTCCAGTTCCAAATGTTTATTTTATTTAAATTTTAAACAAAAAATATTTCACGCGATTCAAGCGGACATTTCCCTATTAAGACCCCATAGACACGAAAGCCAAATCGGTGAGGCCTAAATTCTACGTTATGAATAAAGTCATGACATAATACGATAAATACTTATACTAGTATGATATGATTTACGTCGATGATGTGAGTTGCCTTCTCATATTATAAAATGGTGATTATGTTGTAACTATATTACTACATATCTTAACAATAGTCCTTAAGCGGTTTGTTCCTCACATACAATATGAACATTTAAAGTGACATTTTGCTAGAGCTTAATCTGCCTATTACAGGTTTTTTTTCTGGCTTCAAATATTATATAAATTATTATTTAGACATTTATGTACATGACAACCTCCGAGACCATCGGGTGGCTACTATATTGAGTGGACTAAACAATTTCCTCCGCCATATTTCGCTAAAAGTTAATATGTACACCACTCACGAGGGATGGGGGGGGGGCATTATCGTTGAAATGGCACTTAACAATCCAGACACCTTATTTTGCTTCTTAATTAAGCAGTTTTTCATTTTATAGTTTTAACCTATTATGGAAAGTACGGCTCAGCTCATAACATTGCTCAGAATTAAGTAATTCTTCATTTACTGTTTTAAACTACTATAACCAGCTCTTTATCTTACTTAATGCACCTTTAAATGTTTTTGTGTGGAATGTTAACAATCTATAAAACATCGGTATAGTTATTATCGATAATTGTACCAATTATACATGAAATTGATGTTTACAAGTATCTTGTATATAATTTATAAATTACCCTTTTTTTACAATTACAACAAACTAAAAAAAAGTCAACAAAACAAAGGAATATATTAGAAATAGCTGAAGCATTAAATCAACTTACCTTTTTTAAAAGGCATTGTGAAATGAGACATATTAGCTTATGAAATATATTAGCTGAAATGAAATATGATGAACATAGAAAGACTGTAGGAAATACGATTTGTTAATATAGACTGTTTTAATGTCTCGAGAAGGTAATAATGATTAGGTCTCACCGTGCCCAGTTTTATATCCTACATTAGTTTATCATAGATTTAATAAGAGTAAGGTATATTAAATAATTCATGTAGACATGATTATAACCTATTATGCTAGATCAATTAGTAATCTGAAAGCTTAAAATATAATTCAAGCTTACTTTAAACAAGGAGAAAATCTGCCTATTTCAGGACTTTCTTCAGGCCAGAAATGTTATGTGTCCGATTTTCATTAGATTTGAATCCGACCTGCTGTTCAACCTCCGTCGGATAATCGCGGCATTGTTAATTATCATGACAGCGCACCCGTTCCAATATTGTTACCCGTTCCAATATTGTTACCGCCTTGAAGGGGCTAATAACAACGAAATAAATCGGCCTTCAAGGCGGTAAACGGCATGCCGTTTTTGCCGTACGGTAAATTTATTACCGCCTTCATGGGGACATAAAGGCTCGCTTTCCCAAAACAAGTACATGTATGTTTTAGTCTCGGTTATCCACAATACATTTTTTTTTCTTTTTGTGGAGTTATCTCGCCTGTCCCTGGGTTTAATGCTTCCGTGTGCGCAGTTGACCATGTTTTGCCTCAAATAATATTTACGTGGCTACCTCACTTTGCCCCTAACTCCAAATAGAAATATAAATATAAAGATAGATAGGGGACGGACAACATCGTTAAGTAGTTGGGAGGGGGGGGGGCATTTTCGTTTGCCTACAATAAAGGGGGGGGGGTAATTTTGACAAAAAACCCACCCGATTACCGCCTGTAAGCACCCACATGAACCCACGTGGATGGGGGGGGGCGGTGTTGGATATTCTTGAAGTATATCGACCCCGGGTTTCGCCCGGCCCCTCAAAAGTCACCCCTACGACCGGAAGTGGGTGAAATCTAGATTTTGTTTGCAACAAAAGGCCTCAAAGGGTCTCTGGGCCTGACGGAAAGTGATTTATGGGGAGGGGGGGCTTGCCTCTTTACTGGAAAAAGCAGCTGCAGGGTCCCCTTTTTGGGCCAAATTCTCAACCGGAAGTCCAAGACGTCTGGATTTTAGGGCCGTGACGCCGAAGGGTCCCACGCACCTTGCACCAGGCGCTAAAGCCCCGGCCGAGGTCACTTGTGGCTCCCGTGCCCCAAAACTTCCTATTTCATTAATTATTTTTTCTAATTTTTTAAGATCTTCTGAATCTACCCTTGCGCGTCGCGTGGTGCCATCGACAATGTTCTGGTGCGACCGGGAATGGATCAAAATGGTCAACGATGGCCATTTGACCCTGACCTTGACCTTTAAGGGTCAAACCAAGGTCACCACGCGACTCCCATTGGTCGATTTAGTTGAAGAGGCCGCGACCTCTAGGTCGTCGGATGCGATTCGGGAAGGGCCAGTTATCTGCCCTTGGACCACAGCAGTAAAAAGATAGCTATTTGACTTTCTCAGACAATTTTGCCCCAAAAAGGTCTTCCGATCGGCTCGAGATTTGGTAACCTGATAAACCGACCCCACATTTGTTCTTCATTTTTTAAAATCGCCAACCAAAAGTCGTGACCTTGACCCGCTAGCGGCCCCGAAATATTTCAGGTTTTGCCCCCCAGGGGCCCAACTAATTAAGTCAGAACCACCTGACCTTGACCTTTCGACATGTCATCGGGGCCCACGTGACCAAGGTATGTCAAGGTCATCTTAAAGGGTCAAGGTCACCAAAATATCTACAAACTTGGGTGCTGCGGGACCTCTGGCTGGGCCCCAGGGCCAGGTGGCATGTCAAAAGTCATGACCATGGGTGGACACTTCAATTACCTTCTATATGAAACCTTGACCTTTGAGCTGACCTTTGACCTTGGGGTTGAAAAATTCCCAAAACTTCATGTACCATCCAAACTGTCGCCAGAAATGTCAAGGTCAATATTAAGGTCACGGCCCACAAGCCTGGTGACAGGGCTGTCCTTTGGGTCAAGGTCATGACCATGACTGGCAAACCTGCCCCCCCGCGGCAACTTAGGTAAAAATTCAATTTCCGGACACACACCCTCGTCTGAAAACGTCCCGAAAAGTCGCCTGGACACTTAAAAATGGTGATTGGAACCCTTGCCATCTTACCTGAACTTTGACCTGGAAAAAGCAGCTGTGAGGTGCACTTTTATGTCTTGTGGGGCCAAATTTCGGAATTGGAAGTCCGAGAGGTCTGCAATTTAGGACCCTGGCCCAGAACGGTCCCACCATCTGGCCCCATTATTATAAAGGCCCAAAATGTGGTCCCTTGAGGTTCCGATGCCCCAAAACGTCATATTTCAATCATTATTTTTTCTAATTTTTTCAGTTCTTCCGCGGAACTAGTTCTCACGGCTACGCCCACTAAATCTAACCTTAAGTGTCGCGTGGTGCAGTTGAAATTTTCTGTGTTGACCGGAGAGAAGGACAAAATGGCGAATACTGGTCATTTGACATTGACCTTTAAAGGTCAAACCAAGGTCAACACGCGCCTCCCAGGGGTAGATTTAGTTGAAGAAGCCGCGAAACCAAGATTGTCGGATGCGGTTCGGGGTTGGCCAGTAATCTGCCCTCGGACCACATCGCTAAAAAAAAACGGCTAATGAATTTCTCAGGGAATATTGCCCCAAAAATGTCATCCGATCGATCTGTGATTCGGTGACCCGATAGATCGACCCCAAATCGCCCACCAAAAGTCAGGACCTTGACCTGATATGCTCCTCGGAAGTAATTCGGTTGTTGCCCATCTAATAAAGTCAGGACCATCAGACCTTCCGACATGGCATCATGGCCCATGTGACCTGAAAGGGTAAAGATCACTTAAATATCTATTGACTCCGGTGCTCCGGGGCATTTGATGGGACCCAGGGCCCACAGGCCAATTTGACTTTGAGGTCGAAAATGGCCTGAAACTTTCGCCAGAAATTCACGCTCAAAGTTGAGATATCAACGGCTTGAACAGCCACGCAACTACGGTCGTCTGGGCCTAAGGCTTGGTGTTCTTGAACTATATCGACCCCGGGAAGACTTTTGGTGCCTTTAAAAATGACTTCCGGGGAGCCGAAGTGGGTGAAATCGATAAAAATATCGCGATTTACGTTGACCCTAACCTTCAAAGGTCAAATTTAGGTCACCAGGGTCATCCCCGGGGTCGATTTAGTTTAAGAGGCCGCGAGCTCTGGGTCGTCGGTACAGATCCAGGCTGACCGCGTGGGTCACTCAGGACCCAGACTGGGGACGTGGGTCAAGGACGTCCGATTGGGTCGGAACTCGGTTACCTCATAGGTCGACACAACATTTGTTCTTCATTTTTTATTATCGTCAACCAAAAGTCCTCACATTGATCCGCTGTGGGCCTCGGAATTATTTTTGATTTTTACCCCTAGCGAGCCCTGGATGAGGTCACACCGGACTTTGACCTCTGGATATGACCTCTTGTCCTGCAAGACAAATGTAGGTCAAGGTCATCTGAATGGTTCAAGGTCACCGATTCATGGGCCTAATTCGGCCCAATTAAACTCTGATAAAGGGTCTGTATTCAGCCGCTATCGTCGTGAGTGTTACACTATAGACGCTATATACTGTAGAGGTTACCTAAGTTTGTAAAATATCTTCTGGTTTATGTATTGAAGTTGTTAGCTAGTACCAGTGACAACAAGAACTAGGCTAACAAGAATATGTCTGGTGGTTACAATCGGGCAATGACATCATTGTCTGATAATCCAAAAAAGGTAACCCCATGAGTTAAAAATAGGTTGCCAGGCAACGAAACATACGCCCACACAGCAGCTAAATCGTCCGGGCAGTCAACAAGAGTTGTCGCATATTAAGTAATTATCAGAAAATCATTAGAATTTGTTTGGTTTTTATAAAAGTCTGCCCCATGCTAACGTTTAGTATACGAAACATTTAATATTATTTCTAAAATTGGATAATAATTGAGACCTCTAGAGGGACCACAAGCTAAAAAAGTCAATTTTGCGTACAATCAGGGGCTATAATTCTGGAAGTTATAATCCGATATTATCCGTTTAAAGTTGGGTTCCCAGATAAGTATTTATCGGGTGGTTATTGCCTATAAAAGTATGACAATTTTGGTATATATGGAAAGTAGAGATATCCAATCTTACTAGAAAAATACTGGATTCCCTGAAAAACACTCATGGAGCGTATACAGGACAAAAATGTAAGGGGTTCCCTTAATAGTCAACCCGACGAATAAGGGTACCTGCACGCTTGGCGTTGAAGGCTGCACGCGAACTTGAGCGATTTGTGTACATGTTGAAAAACTTTATGAAGAGTTAGACGTACAACAATTTCTGGGATAAAAATCACGGAAAAAGACGCGGGCAGTGGATAATCCGAGAATTTAATTAGGATTCGATATTTGTAGTAAATAGTCAGCGCTTACAGACAGCATCGTCGTGTGTATGCAATGCATTCTCCCCTGTCCTCCGCCACCGTTGCCATTGGTTACGGCGAGGGGTAATCGCCTGACGCAAACATGGTCTCTTTCGATAGATTTTTATAGCAGGCTATACTCGCCAATTACAATGTTTTGAGAACGATTTGAAGCAAAATTATGATAAAATAATTAGTTTGAATATGTTTTTAATTCTAATATATCATCAAATCACCCAGTTTGTACCCCGGAATATAACTTTAATATTAAAAGGAACCAAGGCCTTTGGGTTATAAACATGCATTTCAAGTTTCATCAACATCAGATTAAAATTGTGATCTCTACTGGGTCCACAACCTTGATATACCATATTTTTATAGTATTCGTGTACAAGCGGCGGCCATTTAGTCTGTCAGTTTTGGTCCAATTTTAACGAAATTCGAACTCAACATTCATTACATTGTAACGGTGATATAATCAAACGGTTTTTTAAATCGGGTAATAATTTTGACTTCCAGAGGGACCACAATCTAATAAAGGCGATTTTTCGTATACAATCAGGGGCCATAATTCAAGAAGTTATGATCCGATATGCGCGAATATCGAAAGGAACCAAGATCTTTAGGTTATAAACATGTATTTCAATTTTCATCAAAATTGATTTAAAATTGTGACCTCTACAGGTTCCACAACCTATATACCATATTTTTACACTTTTCAGGTACCAGCGGCGGCCATTTTGTCCGTCAATTTTGGTCCGATTTTCACAAAATTTGAACTCAACCTTCATTACCATGTAACGGTGATATGATCAAACGGTTTTTTAAATCGGATAATAATTTTGACCTCCAGAGGGATCACAAGCTAAAAAGGGCGATTTTTCGGACAATCAGGGGCCATAATTCAAGAAGTTACGATCCGATAGGTGCAAATATCGAAAGGAATCAAGATCTTTGGATTATAAACATGCATGTCAAGTTTCATCAAAATCGGTTCAAAATTGTGACCTCTATAGGGTCCACAACCTTGATATAACATATTTTCACACTATTCGCGTACAAACGGCGGCCATTTTGTCTGTCAATTTTGGTCCAATTTTCACCAAATTTGAACTCAATCTTCATTATCATGTAACGGTGATATAATCAAACTTTTTTTTAAATCGGATAATAATTTTGACCTCCAGTGGGACCACAAGCTAAAAAGGGTGATTTTTCGTACAATCAGGGGCCATAATTCAGAAAGTTACGAATCAATAGGCGCAAATATCGAAAGGAACCAAGATCTTTGGGTTATAAACATGCATGTCCAGTTTCATCAAAATCGGTTCAAAATTGTGACCTCTATGGGGTCCACAACCTTGATATAACATATTTTCACAATAATCGCGTACAAACGGCGGCCATTTTGTCTGTCAATCTTGGTCCAATTTTCACCAAATTTGAACTCAATCTTCATTACCATGTAACGGTGATATAATCAAACGGTTTTTTAAATCGGATAATAATTTTGACCTCCAGAGGGACCACACGCTAAAAAGGGCGATTTTTCGAACAATCAGGGGCTATAATTCATGAAGTTACGATCCGATGGGTGCAAATATAAACATGCATTTCAAGTTTCATCAACATCAGATTAAAATTGTGATCTCTACAGGGTCCACAACCTTGATATACCATATTTTTTATAGTATTCGTGTACAAGCGGCGGCCATTTTGTCTGTCAGTTTTGGTCCGATTTTAACGAAATTCGAACTCAACATTCATTACATTGTAACGGTGATATAATCAAACGTTTTTTTTTAAATCGGGTAATAATTTTGACTACCAGAGGAACCACAATCTAGGTTGGGAGACACCACAGCCTTCCCGACTGAGAGGCGAGGAAATGCCACCTCAGAGCACAAGCTAAGGATATTGAACTTATGTTAAATAATATTGTAGTTTCCTGTATCTGTAACCACTGTAGTTTGCTGTATTTGTTATATAAAAATAGTAACAAGATAAACGGTGTTTTAGACTTAATTGATCATTGGATATAATTTTATAACAACGTGAAGTCGAAGAAAAGCCCTAGACGACCATTGTCCCATTTGTGACACCGTAGTGTCACATGAGAAGATCCATATTTCTGCTACGCGATGAGCGATTGGTTGGGGTAACCATTATCATAATTTAGTTTCAATCACCCCTCTTGACGGGGTCGGGTGTAGCGATAATCCACCTTAAAAAAGGGCGAAAAGGGAAAAAGTCGATTTTTGGCATATTGGTACCCCCTGGAAAAAGCCCGTAACTCAGCCCCTATAGGTCAATTAAATTTGGTGGGTTCCCGGTAGGGGTCCGTAGGCAGGTACCCACCGAAAATGGGTACCTCAATAATAATAATTTAGTTTCAATCACCCCTCTTGACGGGGTCGGGTGTATCGATAATCCACCTTAAAACAGGGCGAAAAGGGAAAAAGTCGATTTTTGGCATATTGTTACCCCCCTGGAAAAAGCCCGTAACCCAGCCCCTATAGGTAATAGGTCAATTAAATTTGGCGGGTTCCCGGTAGGGGTCCGTAGGCAGGTACACACCGAAAATGGGCACGATCTGCCTGGGGGTTCTAATTTCAGTAAAAGTCTCCGGCAAAACTCGAATTTAGGGTAGGTAAGTACCGGATCCGAACCTTAACTAGACATTTTCACTTGAATATCCTAAATAACTTTTTTCAAAATGTTTTAAGATCTTCAAAATTACGGCTACCCCGCCATTTTCGACCCTTGTGCGTCGGAATCTGATGTCAAAATAAAAATCGGAGCATTATAAGATTTTGGAAAAAAAAATTATTTCAGTAACCCCGAGAAAATGGCCATCGCTCGACTGGTAGAGTTCAGAATTGGAAGTGAGTGTTATGCAATCCTGCGGAGAGTCCTATATGGCAGGTACCCTGTCAATCCACAGTTGTCTGAGCGAGGGGCAATATGCTTAGGTACCTGCCCTGAGAATTTAATGCCAATCGCCCTTCAAAAAGGCGTTGGGCGTAGCGGTAATCCACCCGATAACAGGGCAAAAAGGGAAAAAGTTGATTTTGGATATATTGGAATCCCCTGGAAAAAGCCCATAACTCAACCCCTATAGGTTAGTAGGTCCATAAAATTTGGAGGGTTCCCGGTAGGGGTCCGTGGGCAGGTACCCACCGAAAATGGGCACGATCGGCCTGGAGGTTTTAATTTCTGTAAAAGTCTCCGGCAAATCTCGAATTTAGGGTAGGTAAGTAGGCTATATACCGGATCCGAACCTGACTAGACATTTTCACTTGAACATCTTAAATAACTTTTTTCAAAAATATTCTAAACTCTTCAAAATAACGGCTACCCCACCATTTTTGACCTTTATACGTCCGAATCTGGTGTCAAAATAAAAATCGCAGCATTCTAAGATTTTTGAGGAAAAAAAATACATTTCGGTAACCTCGAGAAAATGGCCACCGCTCGACTGGTAGAGTTCAGAATTGGAAATGAGTGTTATGCAATCCCGCGGAGGGTCATATGGTGGTGATACACATAATTTGCCCTCAGAATTTGGTGCCAATCGCCTCTCTGAAAAGGAGTAGGGCATAGCGGTAATCCACCCGAGAACAGGGCGAAAAGGGAAAAGGTTGATCTTCCCCGGGGTTTCTAATTTTATTAAAATTCTCGAATTGAGGGTAGGTAATTATGAAGTGTCGGATTCTAGCTCTTCTAGACGTTTTCAATTGAATATCCCTAATTTCTCTTTTCAAAATGGCCCTCACCCATTTTCAACCCTTGCACATCAAAATAGAAATCGCGCATTCTAAGATTTTTGAAACAAACAAGACCTACCTCTGATCAGACATTTACTGTATAAGTTGAACAGAGCGACTTTTGCTCAGATATTTAATGTATGCATCTAACTGAGTGACATTTATTTTACTAATTCGACTAGTGTGACCATGGCACAAAATTTACAGCCAAAACCCACCCCTCGGACCAGTCAGTTACTGTATCATTAAACCGAGCGTCTTTTGCCAAGATTTGTAATGTATGCACCAATAGCTACATTGACAGCAAAAACTTATCCCTTTATACAAATATATAATGTCTCTAACAGAGCTACCCTTGACAGCCAAATCCACCCTTACCTCTAGATATTTTTGGTGTGCATCACTTTATGCCTCCAACAGAGACCCATTTACCGCCCAAAACCTACCTCTCTTGAACAGAGACATTAAAACCTACCCCCATCCAAACATTTGATATGAAATTTCACGCTTTATGTTTAATATTCCAGTCACAGTTCAGCACAGTACTGCTAATGAGATTAACCCTAGCGAAAGTCTTAAAGGATAAATCCTCTAGGTTTTGTGGTCATACAGTAAGTAAAGTCCTATGGGTTTTTGTCATGTGACCAGGGCCGGTCAGACGATCGCTCGAGGGGCCGGTCAGACAAAAAATGAAAAAAATAATTTTGTCCAATTCGTCTGAAAAAATAACCTTTTTCTGCTGAACATGATGATCATTTTGTATGTGGCCGGTGGCTTTAACGGGGCGCCACGCCATTACTAGAGTCTGGAATGGGCTGGTATAATAGACTTTCTGGGCCAGGTGTGCGTCAGAATTTGGAATCCTGCAATGGGGATTCCGAATTTCATCGGATTCACCCGACAAAGTCGTCCGCAAATTTACTTATTATTAAGTCACCTGCACCCTGTTTGTGGGGATACGCTAGAATCCAAAATTCAAAAAGCAGGCACTCTGTACCAATGTGTCTCGTGGCCTTCCATCACAGCAGGAATCAACTAGTGCTCCAGACAACAAAAATTATACTTTTTTCAATGAAAATATTCCTACTTATTCAATATTCCTAACTGATTAATCAAATGGTCAAAATTTGGGGTTCATTTTTCAAAAATTTCCCCGGTCCCCCCCCCCCATTCGGACTCCGCGGTCAGTAAAAGGGGCAGTTCCGACACGGAAGCCCGGGCCCGTTCCCAATCCGCCCCTGCATGTGACACAGTTAGCAGAAATGTAAATAAGCCCTTTCTTGCGTCTATGGTAATCTTAAGATTGAATCGATCCCAGTACGCTTTGGCGGTTGAATTAAAAAATACAATTCTGTAACGCCCGGTTGAGTTCACTAGCTCATGTATATGAAAATGTGGCCATATAAAAATTAAATAACTATACTATAGTCACTATACACTTAAACTTTATTAAACAAACCTCATATTCAACACCTTTCAACATATGTATCTTTAAAATATGAGCCATTTAACATCAACAACTTTACACTGACATTACACTAATCAAAATATGTATCTTTATAACAACATAGTCAACTGTAAAACATTAGATCATTCAACAAATTTATCATAACACA
The DNA here is from genome assembly GCA_963678685.1 of Patella ulyssiponensis. Taxonomy (NCBI): domain Eukaryota; kingdom Metazoa; phylum Mollusca; class Gastropoda; family Patellidae; genus Patella; species Patella ulyssiponensis. The sequence goes on along the minus strand of OY783229.1, from coordinate 46,232,646 downwards.
GATCAGCCAAACATGTATCTTCATACTAACATTTTTTCCTCAAAAGATGTCTCTCAGCATGAAATCTGCAAATAATAGCATTAATTTGATCTTTCAACACTTTATAACATTTGATGAGCAAAAACAATAGATCTGCCAATAATAACTTATAAACCTATATGACATAATGTATCAGAGGTTGCTGGACTAGAGTAGAACACATGCATCTTTATAATAGCATAAGATCATTCAAAACATTATATTGCCAACTACATATAGGCTTACCCAATAAAAAATATTAACTTTTAGTAACTATGGAATGGAATGTGGCAAAGTAATCAAACTAAACACAAACTAGATCTGGACCCATTGACTCACAAATCTTTAAGTTTCATAAGAATATGATAACAAAGATTTTAATCATAATTTTCGATAAAAGGTAATATAACTTTTAAATTGAATGTTTGAATAAATTGAACAGCAAACTCGCTCCAACAGATCATAAATATCCGACATGAGTTCTAACAATATAATCTACACAATTTGAAAAAAATTACAGTTTTAAACGTTTGGCACAAGATCTTAGTATTTCATTCATATCTTTCTCTCTTTCCATGGATGTTGAAGAATTTTTTCACCTCAAAAGGTACTCCAATCTTCCTTTTCTTTAGTATTTTTTCAACTTCATGTTCTGAAAGAGAAACACAAAATATAACATAATTTTAGGGGGAGGGGGGATAGAGGAGCAATGGAAAGGGTGCCAAAGGCGCCCATTGCAGTAACCAATTCTTTCCCCATTGGGTGCCTGACTTTTTCATTCTAACAACTTTTACAATGCCAATCGGAACTACAGTGGTCTGCAAGTGATGATAACTCCACTGAGAATGAAGCAATTTTACTGAAATTTTCAACATGCTCCCTGTACATTATCTATTTTTTTTGACAAGTTTAGATTTGTCGTTGATTCCATAAAGAAGTAAAGTTTTTAAACAATAAATACCTGTGTAAACATTACTCACAAGGGGTTTAATATATTTAGGCATGAGTTAGTACAGTACCAAATATTTTTTTATGAGAGTCAAGGTCTGGACTAAAATGCCTTGGAAATCAGAAGTGGGTGGCAACAACTATCAACAACTATGTGTCTCGCCTTTGTGTAGACCAAAGTAATACTAATACTGTTCGTTGTCTAAACTTGACGGGTAGGCCTGTCATCCTTCGGTTAGGTGTCTTTGTTGAATGTGTGGCTTCTTTTCAACCAGATTGGCCCTGGACCGATTTGATTCTAATGAGCAATAATCTATGAAGTTGTGTCCGCTTTGTGTCAAAATGCTACTCAAAGATTTATTAGTTATGGTCAAAATCATACATTTTAAATTCCATCCCAAACGGATGAAAACTTTGACCAAAATATGCCACTGTAGCTTCCCCATTACATAAAAATAGTGCTTCTGAAAACTAAACCCACTTTGAAAGACTGCAAACTGTTAAATCTTTTTAATGACCATTATTCCATAGCTACTTGGATCTTTTAATTTAAAGGCTTGTCCAGCTGGATGTTGAATTGTTATAATGACTCCACCATTATAGTATCTCTTTGTAGGGCACTCTTGTGTCTTTTTCCGTTGATTTAACTAGAAAAGAAAGAATTGACTATTAAAATTTCAAGTCTTGCCAAAACAGTTGTTCTAAATGCACCATATAAAGAATGTATTGAAAGTGACATATTGACATGCTGAACATTAATTTGGTGAAATGGCTGAATGAATGCATCAGAGATGTATTTTATTTGTTTTTTTGGTTATAGACATAATTTAAATTTAATTAATTTAAATTTTGTGTTGCTGGTACAATAGGGTTCAATTATGATATTATTAAAATAATTATATTGTGATGTTAATAAAAAATATTTAATAGTTGAAAGAAATAACATAAATAACTTAGTACTTACTTTTATCTTTTCTTGAGACAATCCAATTAGGGATTGCACCTCTTTGATAATCTTTTCATCCCCTCGTGCCATTATTTATTTAGAATTTGAATGGTTTCGGTAGTCAGGTCAATCCTTTTTGCCTGGAAAACAAATTAAACATATCATTATTGAGATCATGGAGAGCATGTGCAAAAGACTGGAATAACCAGACACTGCCATTTGAATGAGATGCCTAACCCAACTGACTTGAAATCAGAGTAAAGACGGAATCGATTGAATGTAAATCAGTTTATATTCATTCAGATTACATTAAAATTATTATGTTGCGACCCATTTGTGTCCATTTCTAGATCAGATCCCAAATATTTGTGATTTAGCTGCTTTAAATTGTTATATAAGCAATCAACAGAAATTGATTTATTACAAACAATTCCTGAATTTCATGGCGCATATTTTTTAAGCAGTCCTAAAACGGCTGTAACATGTGTGTTTTGTTAATATTTATTGGGCTTTCAAACAAATGTTTAAAGGAACTCAATCACTAATATTTGGGACATAGAAATTGACACAATGGGGTCAGTCACAATGCATGTAATAACGTAATAATATGATTGTATATAAACTAATTTAGGCTGACCTTAAAAATATCTTTGTTTCACCAAACCCGACCCACAATTGAGGAGAAGGGTCGGTAGGTCGTTTTTTTTTTCAGATTTTTTTTTTAAGTCAGAGAAGCCCGAACAGAAAATGGATAACTTACTTATAAGCTGTAAACAAATCAATATTGAATGACATCGCATAAGGATTTTAAATTTTAGTGATGCACGACTCGCACACGATTTGCTCCGAACTTGAAGTGTGAATTTTCTTCAACACGTTTTTAACGATCGTTCGGGTTGTGCCTTCATTTTTCTCTAACGGATATTGAAAATGTCGTCGTCGTCAAGTTTAAAACGACGCTCCACAGACAAAGGCAGAATCATTTCGTAGGGATGGACATGCTTTCGTCTGCAACCATTTTGTTGAGAAGCGACACCTATGACGCTTTCGTCTTGATCAACCAGTTTCAATAATGAATCAAACGCATCAAACCATAGCCATAGTAAAGGGAAATAACTCCCGTGATATATTTCAGGTTGACACACAAAATAAAATAAAAAGATCGCGGAAAAGTGCAATAAAATAATTTGGGTCGGGGGTGGTTTTAGTTAGTCGGTCGGGTTAGGCGAAACAAAGATATTTTTAAGGTCAGCCTTACATTCAAGCATTTCTGTTTTTACACTTATTTCAAATCTATTGTGTCTGGTGAAATATGCAAGATCTCTCAATCGAATGGTTAGTCTAGTGTCTGGTTATTCCAGTCTACACCAGAAGTATTCATTGCGCATGCTCTCCAGGTAAGAATAAGCGGTCACCGTTTGACATGACTTGTGGAATCATTCTCCACATAATTCTTGCCACCCAGCATTCGACTATGCGTTTGTTTCGTGCACTACACCGGTTGATTGGTCACATGATTAACTACATGATGAAAATGACATCTGTGAGAAAAGTTCCTGGCTTTATAAACACTTGATGAGTTTTAGTCAATTTTAGAGGAAAATATGATCAACTACTACCCCTACGAAAGAAACAAGCTAATTTTGCAAGTTTAATGTGTAAATGAATTAGGCCTTGCGATCACGTTATTAATACAGGTAAACCAATCTACATGTATTGTATTCTAAAATTAGCACGGCGACATGCGAAATTAGTATTTATGACCATTTAACCATGAAATCCTACGCGAAAGAGTTCCCTGTATGTTTGTAATATACTTTAGTATTTTGCAATAAATATGAACCCATTTCTATTTTAATATAGGGAAGACAACTATGTTTGGGAGATTGTTGTGGTGGAATATGTCTAGCCTCGTTCTTCGAGTCCCTTGTTACAAATGGTGCTGAAACCCATTATTGCATTACAATTATGGTACTGGTACACGAATGATAAAATATTTGTTTTGTAATATTGGATATAAGAAGCCCCTCTTTTCCCAGTAAGATCACAACATTAATATTGATTTAATTGACAAATAATTCGTGTTTTCAATGTTGAGGACTTTGAATGATGATTGCGTTAGATCAGTGGTTCTCAACCTTTTTAAGCCAACTGCACACTTTGGGACACATAAAAAAAAAATAGCATCACACCTGCTTAAATATATAAGAAAAATATTGAATTTTGCAAAATAAAAACACAGCATAGAACCGTAGACACAGACTAGTCATAGACACATCGACTGACTCAAGAAACTAAATAAAGAACACTTCTATGAACTAACCAGTAGATGCCGGTGAATACTCAATTAGGGTCATCTGGTTTTTCGCATTTTCAAACTTTCACGGCACACTTAGGAAGTTTTTGCGGCACACCGAGAACCACTGTGTTATATACTTAGCTACTTCAACATTATGATGATAGGACCTATAAGGTATACCTTCATGAAATACCAATAAAATGCATCAAACTGCTGGTCCTGTTGACAAGACAGTGTTGGCTTTCAACTTTTCTTGTCAAATTTTAAACAGTGTAGCCTAAACACTGCCAGGAATGGTCTGAGAACGTTAATAATTGTAATTTGCAGAATTTTATCACAATCTGGAAATAGGCCTGGACCTACAGGTTAGGATTTGCACCACCCAAATCTGGAAGTGGTAATCAGAATTTCGACTAATATTTTTATGTAGTAGGCCTAGTCTGGTAAGATTAGCGACAGTTTCTAAAGGAACAAGCCTAGGTGGCTGGCCCATCACAATCATTGGTTGAAAACACCTGGCGGAGTTTCATACATATGTGTGTAAGTTAAAGTAAGAAAAACCAAACAAAACAATTTAAATCTTAAAGTAGCTAAGTCTCTAACTCTAACTCAATATCATCCAAAGTCTTACATGTTGAAAACACGAATTATTTGTCAATTCAAAGCGACACTGATGTGGTTATCTTGCCACAGGAATCTGACCTTCTAAGTTCTATCCGTTATATATGCATAACCCATATTGAACTAGACAATATATATAACAGGAATGCAACGCCTGTTGAAACCTCAGTATTATCTGCTCTCACTTCCGCTCGTTTTTTTTCAACAATACGTAATGTCAAGCCATCTAACCTCTGCCATTTCACTCAGATATATGGGTTTTTTTTCAATCTTGCCGTTTTGATTTGCATAAATACTCCCCACAAAACGATATCATAGCCACTTGTTTCCAATATTTACATTATCTTTGTTCGTTGACGTTTGTATGACGTGAGTGCATAGAGTCGAAGACAAAAGTGGCTATAAAATCCTTTTTTGTGCATATATATACGATACGGATAGAAAGTCAGATTACTGTGATCTTACCTTGAAAGGTAGGCTTCTGATATCCAATATTTAAGACAAAATAAACATTTATTATTGGTACCGGTACACAAATCATGTTCAATAGTGCATTTCAGCTTCATATGTAGTAACAAGTGACCAGAAAGAACGAGGCTAGACATATTCCAACACTCATGTCAAACGGCGACGCCATAACTTACCTGGAGAGCATTCGCAATAGACTGGAATAACCAGACACTAGAAATTTCTGTTGTGTCTCATGCTGCATAACTAATACTATTTCACTGGTCATAACAATTTCCTGTAAATCAGTTCATATACAATCAGATTACATGCGTTGCGACTCATTTGGGTCAATTAAAATTCTACTCTCTAGGTCCCACTCCCTCCCATGCCAAATGAAATTATTTCAAATTTGGCAAATCTAATTATTAGGCTATTCGCGATTTACCTCCTTGATTGGATTCAACGACCTTCTTCCTACTATTCTTTCTTTCTTGATTCTCTAGTCAAATTATTAGGCTAGGCTAGGCTAGGCTAGGCTAAAAACCTGACAAATTTACGAGCAGTTTCGCCTTCCCGACCGGAAATTAAGAAGGCTCTGTCTTCCGCTTCGTTTCTTTTGGAAGTTCGTTCACATGACAAAAGACAAGTGGAAAATATCAACCTACCTTTTCTTTGTCAGCCATTATGAATAGGCTTCAATGCACTTATAGTTATTTCGTATCGTCATTTTCTGGAACAAGCCGCGAATGGAATTAATTTAATTCACTTCAATAAAACATGGCGACGAGTTCGAGAACTCAGATGACGTCATTAGTAAAGAATGGCGGGTAACGATTTGGAAAGATAACTCTATCTGCAAAACGTCTTGTAAACTTCGTCTATGCACTGCCCACTGGTGGCCTTTATGTCCCCATGAAGGCGGTAATAAATTTACCGTACGGTAAAAACGGCATGCCGTTTACCGCCTTGAAGGCCGATTTATTTCGTTGTTATTAGCCCCTTCAAGGCGGTAATAATATTGGAACGGGTGGACAGCGGTAACAATGACAACCGGGGCTACAGTGATTTTTTTAAAAGATTTTCTCGACTCACAGTGAAACAATTTGACTGAAATTTACATCATCTTGTTTTTAACTTTTAAAGTGAGAGCTGCCAGCTCTTTATCTAATCTTCCATAATGTATCTTTTATTTAAGAAATTATTAGTGTACAATAGAAATATATAATATACACTATGACACACCTAATAACACATTTGTAACAGCTTGTTTTCTAGAATACATATTGATAAACCAGCTTACAATTTGCAATCGGTTTTATAAAAGAAGAAGCATTTATTTAGGGCGTAATTATATTTACTATAATATTCAATTTGCTTGGTTAACACCACATTGCTAAAAGTTATTACTAATATTACATCATAATTATGAATTCAAAAGTACAACCAAATATTATTAACTATGTGAGCTCTCCAAACGAGAGGTGCATCAGTCCGTTCAGATTTAGATTTAACATTATTATAAATGATAAATACGCCAACACGCCTGTTATGATTAATTTAAATAAATTTAATATGAATATTTTCTTACAAATATATTGAAGTCCTTATGCGTCGTTGGAAATCACGTCCGATCAACGGTTTGAAGTATTATTGTTATTATACCCTGAAGACATTTGATTTGCACGGTTACGTAGATATAATCTGCATTACATATTACTGGATTTATTATATAATATTTAAACGATATCTTTATCACTTCAGACAACGAATAAAATGCCTGCCCAAGATTTGTTTTTATAAAGGGTGTCATTATTGTAATGTTTTAAAGTTTATTATAAAATTATTCCAGAATCCCAGCAAGTTTGCAAAAATAAATCACCAAGCTTTCTGATTAAAACACTTCTAAGTCAGAATTTAGACATGCATCATACTTCATACCTCACCCACAATTAAATCTATGATAAACTTATAAATTATAATCCTGAAAACGCAGAGAAGGCAAAATCTCACAAATCTAACAGTGGGAGATTATTACAGAAGTTGGTATCAACAATAAACTCTGCAACCAACTAATAACGTTAGACTCTTTAGCCAAGAAAGCTTGGAAATAAAAACGCTAAAATATATGAGTCAACAACTGATAGTAAGGTTTCCGTATAATGAGCCATAGCTCAATATATATCATTAATAGTATGTCACTGTGTATTTCGAAAAAGTCCATGTAGTTGAATAAGTTGATCAAATTTGGAACAGCTAACGTTTTCGGACTTTTCATAAAATTTGAAATTAATTAACATTTTATATTTAGGCGGGAAAGTTGATTAAGTGTCGATATGATGTAGACACAGAGAGGGCAGGACTTTTTCTTTTCTTAAAAAATGATAATTGGAATCTAAGACTATTCATCTCTGTAGATAATAAAATCCCAAGCCCTAGCACAAAATGTTATTGTAGAACAGAACAGTCTAGAAACTTGCTGTCTACAAGATTTAATATAGTTCTGAAGTAATACTTGATGTTGTGAACTATCCGTAATGCATGTAGGCATCTAATACGAAAGACTATGTAGATCATGAGCACAGAAGTATTATTTGAAAGACGCAAAAATTACTACAATGATAACCAAAGGCGTATGAACAACCAACCCACTCCAATGGCAAGAAATGAAATGAAATGGGGTTTAACGTCCCACTCTTCTGCACCTGACCAGGGCTAATGGAAGACGGAACAATGGCAAGAGTCCATATCCTTAACAATATTAACATGATATCCTCAACATGACGCAAAATAAATTTACCTGGTGTTTTCAAACAGCAGTACTGTACTTGAAGTCGATTTATTAACGTATCTTCGAATACATTGATTCATCAACGTATTCTTCAGTACATCGATTCATTAACGTATCCGTGGGTACATCTATTTATTAACTTTGGTACATGTAAATGGATCTAGAGTGTGAAATAGCATGGCTTATAGTGACGAAATGAAGAGTGATAAAGCAATATGATATTTAAAATATATAAAATTGATTTTAACGATTATCAATATTATACACACACAGGTGTTAAGTGCAACCTCTGGATAGTTACAGATCAAACCTCCCTAAGTATACATTTATTTCTATAACCTGGCTTTCACTATCTTAACACAACAAACCGATTTAGAACTGGCATTCACATACGCATCTATATTAGTAAGTACATGTAGACCGCACTACACGCAAAACAAAAAATCTGCAAGAAAAACCTGCGGACAAGACAGCAAATAGGCATTGCAGAAAATAAACAAATATCAAATCAAGTGAATGGATCCGGCGGCCAGCCGTAAGCGTCCACAGCGCTGCACACTCCCGAGCTTGTTATGGTACAAGCTTCACTAAAATGATTTATAAACAAAGACGTAACAGAAATAATGCGACCAATCTTGACAGTGGTCGTCTCTTCAATTGCGATAGTCTGCCAGTTGACATCAGGTGTTAGAACGTAAAACAATTTCAACAATAAGGGCGAAATATAATCTTTATAGATACACCAGTGTATCCGAGGGGTTTAGTCCCACTCACACTTTCCGGTTTACTTTCACTTTATTACCGGACTCGAGTAAAACAAGATTTCGAAAAATGTTGTTTCAAGTGATATCCGGCATTGTAAACATAGTTAGCATATCCGGCCTGTAAGTGCACAACGTCAATCACAGCTTGTTGGTTAGAAGCCCAATAGAGTGTTACAATACATAGTAACACAAGTTAAAGTCAACGAATAGCATTTGACCAGGCTCCATTTGGGGGATCATGGTGGTTAAGTGGGTAAGTCGCTGGCTCGCTAGCCTGGAGGTCAGGTGTTCAATCACTGCATTGGCCGAGACGCTTCATCCAGATTTTCCGGCGTGGTTTCTCCGTGTCAGTGATGCAGAACGAAGGGCCTGGTAAGAACAGCTGTCTATTCGTTCGGATGTGCCGACAACCCGAGGCCCCGTGTACACATTAGCGTGCACATAAAAGATCCCTTGCCCGGACAAGATTTCCCTCAAAGCTCACTGTATGACGTACGCCGTCTTCATTAGTCCAGTGTAGGAGCAGAACAGATAGGACGTTAAACCCCATTTCATTTCATTTCATTTCATGTTCTCATTTGAACACACAAAATTTAAATTAGCATTAACCACTAATAAGTATACAAGGTGTAGACACAAAATGATATTCAACAGAGAAATTAATTTATAATATATAGTAAAAGGCAAATGTTCCGTAATGTACAAAGTAAGATCTTCCTCAGAAACAAAACCGGGGCGGACGGACGGAACCTTTTTCAGCATCCCGGAATGTTAATGATTTACGCCAATTTATTAATACCCACTTTAAAGAGCAAGACAGGAAACATTTGTGTTTTCCCTGGGCGAAAATAAATTGATTATATCGAATCGAACTTGTGAAAAATGTTGCTTGCTGTTACAGAGAAAAAAATTAACTAATGAAAGAAATTTCCCAGATGGCCATGAATGAGCACATTTTTTCTTGTAATTCAGACCTATTGCTATTGTAAATGTAAGATCTGATTAAGGTTGATGCTTGTCAATGAAAGGATTATTGTTCAATCATTCCATTTTTAAGTGAATTACGGGTCAACGTGTCTGTGTTTAAGATGTATATTGAGTGTGATAATAGACCAAATGTTCGTTACCTGTCACGCACAATGCGACATTGATAAATGAGGTGAATCAGGATGCCTCAACTGGATGAAATTTTCAATCCCTCTCCTCAATTGAGCTTGGCAGAGTGATAAATAAACGTAATAAAACCACGACAATGGCTACCGATAATTGTGAGTTTTATTCCTAGAAGAAAATTGAGCACGGAACCATTGAGTTACCTGCCAGACTAAATGTATTGTGTTTCCTTACATTTACTGGCCAGGATTACCATTTTCCATGATCAAGAATTCACTTAACGGAATAGTATTACTCCCATGGATCTTCTTTTACATAAGAACAATCTTCATTGTACTTACATGCGGTTGATGTCTTTTTAGCGTTGTTGTTGCAATTTGCAATGTCAATTAATTACAAAAGTGGTTTGTCTAGAAATACCCTAAAAATACGCGTAGATAATTTGGGCAATAGTTTGGAATTTGTGTTCAGAAGCCAAAATGTCTGGGTAGGAGATAGCTTTCAGAAACCCGTCGCTATCTACCATCTTTATAGGGTTACTATTGCTACCACAAAGTGCATGTACGGCACCTTCTCGGCTTTCTAAAAATAATTTAAAACAAAGTTATTCGTAAAGGTTTTAGTCAAACTTGACAATAAGTATTTCAGGATAATTGGAAAGAAATGTAGCTTGGTAGATAGTGCGTTTGTTGACGCCTCGTGTTGCCACGTGTATACCGTGAAGGTACTAACCCCCTACAAAATGGCAGGTCTTCTACTGCGCACAGACTTTTTTTTATTGATTTCATTACATTCCATTTATTGGGGCCTAGTATTTACTTGCTTTCAAACTTGTATATGTTCATTTTTTGCTTTAAATTCCCACCTCTGAAAGTGTTTAGTGAGTATACACATGCACATAGCTGATTGCTAATATTTTTCATTTGAGTAAATTCCAATTGATCAAAAATGTCTTTTATATGTTATCGTATTCTGTTCACTATTATACTGTACAAAATAATATGATTAGAAATAAAAAATTAGATTTAAAATTGCTTTAAATTGAAACACTGTTACAATGTACAGCAAAGTTCTCTATTACAAAAAAAGCACGTAAAGCTTGTTTTCTTTTACATATCCAGCAAATATGTAACCATTTTTTGTATCTCTTTGGAATATTTACATTCCCACAGATCTAGTATTTGTGATTTAATACTTTATCAAGTTAAACTATGAAATAATCAATTATATATAGAGATACAATCGTGTAATAAATTTAAAATACAGAGCGACTTCGTGTTTCTAACCAACCATTTTAGGTGAACTTTCGGCACCACTAAAAAGTGACACCAGAACGTGTATTAAAATCACCGTTTTGATACCCTACCCATTCACTCCATTCAGCAGAAATATTAATGACTGTCTATCAGAAAAAATAAAATGTCTATGATTGGTGCAATACAGCTCTCGGACACGAGGTGCGATCGTATTATATAGACCATGAAGAACCGACCATGACGTCATCTCCGCCATCTTGGAATACCAAAAGATAGGTTGACAGGCAACGAAACATACGCCCACAGCAGCTAAATCGTCCGGGCAGTCAACAAGGGTTGTCGCATATTTTTACTTTTTTTGGTAATGAAACATTTGTAATACACTAAAATCTGATTAAGAGTAACAACTCATTATGTAATTATCTGAAAATCATTAGAATTTGTTTGCTTTTTATAAAGGTTTACCCCACGCTAACAATTAGTATAGGAAATATTTAACATCATGGATTTAGCTGTTCAGTTATCAAAATTCATTGAAAATCAAAATACTTGTTCGTTTCAACACCTTGAACTCTGTGTATCAATCTGAAGTCAATCGGATGACAAGTTTGGCATCTATAGCGTCACAAGGTTTTTTGAAATGATCAAGGGAGAAAACTCTGGAAGTAATTATTTGAAATCGCTGAAAATCAGTAGGCTTCTTCGTCTCATGACCTTAAACAGTGTGTGTAAATTTAAAGTCAATCGGATATTAACTTTGGCCTCTAGAGCGTCCACAGGATTTTTTGATGTGATCAAGGGTCATAACTCTGGCAATAATTATCAGAGATCACTGAAAAAATATAGGCTTCTTTGTCTCATGACCTTAAACACTGTGTATAAATTTAAAGTAAATCGGATATTAGCTTTGGCTTTTAGAGCGTCCACAACATTTTTTGAAGTGATCAAGGGCCATAACTCTGGCACTAATAATCGGAAATCGCTGAAAATCAATAGGCTTATTCGTCTTATGACCTTAAACACTGTGTATTAACTCTGGCCTCTAGAGCGTCCACAAGATTTTTTGAAGTGATCAAGGGCCATAACTCTGGTAGTTATTATCGGAAATCGCTGAAAAACAATAGGCTTCTTCGTCTCATGACCTCAAACACTGTGTATGAATTTAAAGTCAATCGGATATTAACTTTGGCCTCTAGCGCGTTCACAAGATTTTTTTGAAGTGATCAAGGGCCATGACTCTGGCACTAATTATCGGAAATCGCTGAGAATCAATAGGCGTCTTCGTCTTATGACCTTAAATACTGTGTATAAATTTAAAGTCAATCGGATATTAACTTTGGCTTTTAGAGCGTCCACAAGATTTTTTGAAGTGATCAAGGGCCATAACTCCGGCACTAATGATCGGAAATCACTGAAAATCAATAGGATTCTTCGCCTTATGACCTTAAACACTGTGTATAAATTTAAAGCCAATCGGATATTAACTTTGGCCTCTAGAGCGTCCACAAGAATTTTTGAAGTGATCGAGGGCCATAACTCTAGTAGTTATTATCGGAAATCGCTGAAACACAATAGGCTTCTTCGTCTCATGACCTTAAACACTGTGTATAAATTTAAAGTCAATCGGATATTAACTTTAGCCTCTAGAGCGTCCACAAGCAATTGTGGACGCCGGACGGACGGACGGACGGACGGACGAACGGGGGCGACGACAATATACGACCGCATTTCAATGTGGGCGTATAAAAATCGACGTTCTTCAATTGAATCGCAATTGTCGAAAGATGATGCATGTTAAGTTGCATGTCGATCGTACTAGACCAGGCGGAGCAACAGGCTTTTTTGAATATACATCAGCAAATAATGTGAGCTGTTCACCCTCTTCTGTTTTTGAGACTGTTTCAATTAATTGTCTTCGCACTTGCGGACGTCTTTAGCTTAGGTCTATCAGCACTTATAAAAGGCACATTTTGGTGCCGTTTGCGGTGCCGCCTGTTATCTGGTTTCGGATAGTTTTACATTGGAGTAGTACACAACACATGCATTTTGTCTACCATCAATTGGCCGAGATAACCGGCGGGTATCGATGATCACAAACACAGATCATGATATAGTAATTCATGAACACGATAAGGCGATTGAACACATGTTTTAATTATTGCAAATGGCTCTACTCGGAGGTAACTTTATTGGTCTATAGGGTGACTCTTTTAGCACCGATATAAACGGATCCATTTATCGATAATCGCTGTGGGTAAAATAAATCAAAGCATGAGCAATTAGATGGAAGCGAGTGTTTAAACATTTGCATGTCTTGGTGACTGGCGATTAACGTAAAGATGGGGTATTAAACACCTAAGTCGAGACCTTCGTTCAAATTGCCGTCTTTTCTTGCTCAGTTTGTGTGATTGATTAAGTACAAAGTAGCAGTAAGGTCCGCTTACAGCATACCAATACCATAAACATGGACGGTAAATCAATATAATTCCTATTGTGTTAGATCTCGTTCATTTCAGGCTACTGCCAATTGATTTTTCGGATTACCGTGTTTGTTTAGGATTCTGCCAAAGCATGTGGTGAAACTACATTTTGCTTGCTATTGTCCCTTTTGTCAACTACGTTATTTTCCAAAGGAAGCATGATGAATGAGAGATACATCAGTCCAGATTGAAACACGAATTGATAAACAAAAAGTTCGGGTGGTATTTTTACATTTTAAACTGTTCTAAAACCAGTAGGGGGTCAGTAGACAGCTTTTGTGTAGTGTTTATTATTAGTGAAAAATACAATAGGTTTGCAGTGTCTGTTAAAAGCAGAAAAAAAAGAAAAATAGGGATATTTTCTGCAAACTGTTTACAGTCATGAGTATTGCACAAATAATTGTTAATGCTAGAGGGATGTGTCAGAATCACATTGACACCCTCACGATATCTTAGCAGATCAACAAAGTAACATTGATTCTACGCAGAATAATGATTTAACCCGGGGAAAAAATTTGAACGGAGCATCGAATCCTTCCTGAAATTGCGTGACCCCACAAATCTGCTGAAAATCTCCAGTGAGCGTAATGTGTAAGAAGACGGTTTGGATGACGATTTTCCCAGCAAGTTACAGTCCTGTGTTGGTGCTCTAGGGAATAGTTCAATTTCAGGGTTTCAGGCGAATAATGAGATGCCATGATGAATTTGTCTAGACTATCATTTCTATGATGCAAGCTTATAATAGACTTAATCCAAAATCTATTTCTAATTTCTTACTAACTATTGTTATCGGCAATTTGAGATAGAGAAAATTGTTTCATTATAATCATCTTTGTCGAAAATATTTAAAAAAAAAAACAATTGAGATACAGATTTGTTTGTTTTTTTTTTTTGTTATTACATATATTTAGAAGACTGAATATAAGCACATTCGTCAATGGGTGTGTGTTCCAAAAATGATATGGGGTTTTAAGCGGGTTAATAAAGACGATCATGGGTCATGTCGAATTGCAACTGGTCGGGGTTCTTTTACGTGCAATCTTCTGAATAGCGAGTCAGTGACTTTCTGGTCAGTTCAGATAGAATTTCTGACGTTATCTAAACCATATCTTGACAAAATGTTGACTAAATTCCTCGATTTGTGTCGTTCAAAAATTAAGCCTTCTTGTGTTTAGTTGCTAAGATTTAAATGATGATTTTATATGATTTTATTCTTTAGAAATATCTACAGCTACAAATGATAACTGAACAAAATCCATCCATCTTCGTGTAGCGTAGATTTCTATTTGATGTTGCAGGATCAAACAAAATCTGCTCCACCATACCCTTAATTTATTACTTGGAATAAAAACGAACAAATATCACGAACAATAATCAGATATCTGTTACAAATATTGAACTGAATCAGGCGCCTCATGGTTCCGTTTTCGTATGCCGTATTGCTGTTTTGGTCAATTAGAACACATTTCATGGAGATATCACTCATATTGGTCATATTTCCCGTTATGTTTCCTTTTGATGCGATTAACTTTTCTTTTCTCTGGATACCACCAACCACAAATGTGAATATATCAGCGTGGAGCTGGCTATTTGTACATATCAATCTTCTATAGATAAATGTGTCTAATTAGTGTTATGGAAAATGACTGGAGATCTAATTACGTGTCTTATTCCTCTATTAATTTTCTATACATCCTTACAAAAGTGACAGCCAATTACTGTATTGATAGAGAACCCACTATCAGGCGTCTATAAGTACGATTTATTTGTGCTAATTATTGTACTAATTTGTCAATCATTGGTTGGTAAACTGTATAATTTTCCACACTTCTGACAATAACTATGTCGGCGTCTAGTTCCGTTAAGAGTTGCTCCTTTGACAATAAAATTAAATGAATTGATTGTTCTGAAAAATATATCAGACACTTGGTGGTTTTCTTTATAATGTGGATTCATTCCGTATTATTGAAGGTAAGAAGGTTGCAATACGTCGCGTATCTTGAAACTGGCATAATGACGCCGATAGTTAACACTATCCCCGCGGTGTTCGATCCCGGTGTTGTCCGAGAAGGTTAACCAGTCTGCAGTGGTGCAGGACGGTGGGTACGAAAGACCAAGTCCCATGTACACATTGACCTGCACGTGAAACAGACCGGAAGGCCTCAGCCCGGGTAACATTTCTTTGTAGCACACTTTATGGTGTATGCCTGACTTCTTTATTCCAGTCAATACAGAACTGTGGGGAATGAAGGCCCATTTCATTTCTCTTAAATATGAAAGACACGGTATATTGTACACTAACAGAGACAACTGCTCGTTTACAAACACCTCAAAAGTTTAAAGGGACTATCCCGATTTGAACAGACTCAAAAATGAAGGTCTGAGTACGTGTGAAATTTCATCAAAATAAAGAAGAATGGTATATTTGCCTTGTCTCAAAAATACAGATCAAAACATTAGAGTCGTGTGGGCGTGAACGTCAAAACTGCTTATCGGAACACGTAACAATTTCAAGATTTCAGGTTAATTATTGGACCTTATAATTGATTCGCGTTCCTTTGGGGTATATTCAATGAACGACCCATGTGCTGTACTCGATAACTAAAGGTATGTTTCACTTACACTTTATTTTTAGACATCGCATAATTCCGCTTGGGACACTGGTCTCTATTTCCTGATGAAAACCAGCGGTTTTAAGTTCTTTTAAAACGTATCACATACATTTAGTTATTTGCTTGGCACTGAGGTAGAGGATTTGAGGGGGTTTTAACACAAAAGTAAGCAGTTTTATTCTCCAAAATATTATCGGGATTGGCCATTTTAATTATAATTATACTATATTAATATTAAACTGGTGTTATTATAATATGTAACAAAAAACACATAACAGATTGTTATTACTTTATTGTAACTCCTGATAAAGCGATGGGAAATGAATAGAAACCTATGTATATGCCCATAATCATTTTTTAAAATATTCATTCGGGTTATATGCTGTTCCGCCTTTCATTTATATAACTGTGTTCAAAATAGCTGATGATATTTGTCAATGTCCTCCCGTAAGTAATCAACATAAATTTTTAAAAAAACATTTTAAATCCTATTTGTGAAAGTAGAGTAGCTTTGTCCTCTTTATCAAAACAGCCTTTAAAAGCAGAAATTACCGTTAAATACTTGCTATCTCTACTTGAAACACGCTTGATCCATAACTGATTGGAATCCTACAAGTTCAGGAAAAACTTTCAACTTGGCGAGGTTGGAATTTGGTGCAGAATAAACTCAAGCATTGGCCAAATCTTGTTAAGGGCAACGTAAAGTGATCGGAAGGATCAAAGGTCTGATTTAATGCTAATATTTTGGTATCTAAATGTGCTTAAAGCCCCAATAACACTCTTGTTGTAATTGAATAATATGTCCCAATCTTCATTCTGGTCAACAAATTGTATTATTTTACAATATTCAAATAAATTGATGATACAAATTTCATCTTAACACACCTAATTTAAAAAATTGGAAAAATTCAACTACATGATTTGAAAAGGTTAACGTAAACCCTTACAAATGTGACTTGGATTTTAAAATATTTTCGAACCCTCTGGACAAGTAAAATATGATGTAATGGATAATTTACACAATAGGTAGGACACATAAACCATAAACATCTGATACTTAGAATAAGACTATTATTTATTTTCTAGAGCTGCCAAGTCAGCAAGAGTGTTATTGTCCCCTTAAGATGGTATTGAACAATAAATAAAAACAATGGATGAAATTACTTATCATTCCTACACATATGAATAATAATCATTCCCAATTTTAGACACAAGCCTTTCTGGGGGCCACGATGACTTTTTACAGTTCTATTTTTGTTCAAAGAATAATGTTAATATTAAAAGATGTGAGTTCTTGCAAATGAAATCAGTGGACTAAATATTAAGGCTGGACATGTATTCGTAGGTGTTGGGGTATCGCAAATACCCTTGCATGTATAATGGATAATCATCATTATATCGTTATTAGCACGAAGAAACAGTCTGATACACTTATAAGTGTAATCTGTGTAGTAAAAATCGATACCATTTACACCAAATACCCTTAATGAACGGTATTATGTAATTGATTATATCATATATAAGATCAAAACTCATCACAAAAAAAAATCTAGAAACAAACTGGGAATTGTTATAATTTACTTTCACTGCAATTTAGTTAATGGCTTAAAGTGCTTGATAATGGTGTGCTAGTTGAATGTAAGGTAGTTTTTATAAGCAACGGCTTAGCTGCTTGATCACATCACACAATCACTTAAATAGGATACACTTAACTTATATATTTTTATTTTAGTCTGTACTAAACTGCTTGGAGATTAAATTGTCACGACATTCTTTTATGGAACGAAAAGAATGGGTTGTTAGTACTTTTTGTTCGGTATCGTGACAAACATTATAGTATTCCGGTAACATAACCACGGAACATTAAAGATGTGCTCCCTGGAGCATTATTAGACCTTCTATAAGCCGGATGATCCCCGTAGTGGGCGAAAGTTTTACCTAAGTTGAAATTAGTTTTTTTGTTTCTAAAAACCTCATATTTATATATATATTTTTGTAAGGACCAACGCAAAAACTAATAAAATTATAATCTTAATCAAGTCTATTAAGTTAATTATTTATTACAAGGCGGCAAAAAATGTGTCTGGTGTTACTATGGAAGCCTGTTGAGGCAATTTTGTAATCTATTGAAGTAACAGGTGCTTTTTTCATGATAACTGTTCGTGGACGACGATTAATATATATTAAAACTGCTAGACTCTTTAATTGGATATATTGATTTCTTTGGTTGGGTGACAATCTGTCTTCGTTGGAAAGAAACCATTGTTAAGATATATACGAGTTAACGTACCAATAGACGGTGAAGGTCACTATTCGTTCCAGGTGTTCATCGAGATTTTCAGGTGTCGTTCTTCCATATCAGTTGTGCAGGACGGGAGGCCCGAAAGGGTAAGGTCCCGTGTACACATCGGCATGCACGTAAAAAAACAACCGACAGATGGAATTCGATATAAAAGTAAGCCGTAGTGCCACTGTCTGAGCAAAATTTTTCACATAGCACACTGTACGGCGTATGCCCGACCTCAACCTAACTATTCGCCTCAAGACCTTAAACTCTGTGTAGCAATCCGAAGTCAATCGGCTGATAAGTTTGGCCTGCAGAGCGTCACAAGATTTTTCAAAGTGATCAAGGGAGATAACATTGGCAGTAACTATCTAATTCTTTGTTTTATGACCTTAAACACTGTGTGTCAATTTAAAGTCAATCGAATATTAACTTTGGCCTCTAGAGCGCCTACAAATGCCATAACTCTGGCAGTTATTATCGGAAATCGTTAAAAATCATTAGGCTTCTTTGCCCAAACACCGTGTATAAATTAAAGTCAATCGGATATTAGCTTTAGCCTCTAGAGCGTCCACACGCAATTGTGGACGACGGACGGACGGAGCGACGACAATATACGATCACATTTCAATGTGGGCGTACAAAAGTACAAACTCTAAGTTTGTATTATCAAAATTAGGAGGCTTAGCGCCTTTGATCCACCGTGACTGTATCCAATATAACATACCGGCTTTTGAGTTTAATGGCACCGGAAACCAGTACTAAAATACAGAAATTTGCTACGTGCGACGGAATCTTGACCGGAAAAACAAACATTCCCGAGCATTAATTGTTAACCTGACAGACATTACATTAATGTATAACATTTCAACTTTTATTACATCAAAAACAGTTACAAAGCGAGAGGCTGTAAACTTGCTGTGACTGTCGATATTCCAAAATGAAAGGAAAAAAAATGTTATACACAATGCCCCCAGTCAATCTTTGAGTGTGTTGTGAAAACCAATTGTATTTGTGTTTAATTAGAAATGTTCAGGGAGTATGCGAATGCAATCAAGTAAATTACATGTAGTTTTGTTAGTGTTACTCTCATCATGGACCCCAATAAAATATTCTTTTTATAATATCTATATGTAACAAAAACACAGTTCTTTTGTTTCTTTCAGCTACCAGAAATGAATATTGTGTGTAGTGAATTGGAGCTCGTCTGATGCTATCAAATTAATGAGGTCGACACTTTGTTCTGCTAATATGAAATAAGAGCTGTATATTTCTGTTACTATACAACATCTCTGGTGCCAATAAACTATCTAGATGTAATCGAAATTGATATCTCACGGCATGCAAAAATCTAAAGTTCTGAACTGGATCCGTGTGTTTCTATATAAATGAAATAGTGTTTAATGCCCTGCCCTTCTGCACAAACTGGGTTAATGAAGACGGGCATTATGCTATGTAGCGATCTCTAAGGAAAATTTGTCCCGTTTCTGAAAACTCTTCGACGAATTCTTTTACTTGCAGGCTACCATGTACACTGGACTTCAGTTTATGGATCCGATGACAAAGCATTTGAAGACAACGTGGTGTTTCAAAACCAGCACAATTTAACTTCATATTAAGATTGATTGTCATTCGCATTTTTACCATCACAGTTCTGATTAATTCGAACAGCCCATCAGGTCAAAGGCATAATATAAGTCATAGATAAAAGCAAACAAATATCCATAATTCATTTTAAATATTGGACATTTCCGGGAAATAGGCAATTTTGTGGGAATGTTTCAAGTTTTTGTGAACATAAATTATATGAATAAATGGTTTTTCGATGTGACACAAGAGTAAGCTTTTATGTTGTTTTGCCCACAACACACTTTTTCATAATTTAATAGACATTTTGATACCTTATACAAACAGCTATTACACCCAATCAATCCAAAATTTCTAGTATTCCTTGAATTGTTATGTACAATTTCAAGATATGAAATACGCGATATATCAAGGAATGTGTCAAGCAATTTTTCGAAACAACCATCCAAGTAGGGCAAAAGGGAGGATTAAAGCCAACCCAGCACCCATTGTCCACTCAGGCTCATCCAGATTACTTGGTGAATATGGCTGTTTTCGGTACCAAGATGTCAACAACCCACGATTTTTGAAGGCAAAAAAACTATATAGTTTGATCTGACAAACAGAAAGCAATTGGATGGCCATTACAGATATATATGCCACCAAGTTTTAGCCATTTTAATTAAAAATTGAAGAAGTGACGAGCAATTTTCGAGTCGTACCATCACCTGGAACAGACAGTAATATGAAACTTTGTAATATGATATAAACTGTGAAGGGTTTCGGAAACGAGATAGTTCCCAAATATATGCCAGTTGATAATTACGAGTTCTAAGTGGTTAGTACCATATTCCTCGCGTGTAAAAAAATGCAAAGAATTAGTGCTTTGTTTAGTTAAAAGCTGTGAATTGATACCAACTGTTATGGGGGCCAACTGTCTGTGAATTGATACCAACTGTTATGGGGGCCAACTGTCTGCTTCATGCACAAATATAAACTGGGCGATGAATTTAAATTAAACCAGAACCAGATACATTACAATGAAATTTAACTTAGGGAGGGAAACAAAAGTCACGAGAGAATATGTGAAGACATCTTGCAAAAAATGATTAATGGACAAAGGATAAACCCAAGTGAGCCGTTTATATCCGCTAGCCTAATCTTTACATCCTGTGGATTATTAATTACAAAAACATAATACTTTCATCTCGAAGATTCTTCAAAAGAAATTGCAACGCCAAAAGAAAATTACATAATATTGGCACTATCATTAAGAACTTCTATCTATATTTAATGGGTTATTGCAAAAACTAACAAAAATTTCCGCTGTTCTTACAAGGGAAGTGCTGCCTGAAGAGCTCAATGAACCGAAATCATTTAAAATTGGAGAATATTTCCTCCTTACTTCTATTAGGTGAATACGAGAAACAACACTTGAAAACTTGTCACTACAAATGAGCATTTTACTCGATTGATGAATCTCGTGTTATAAGTGACAGGGGAATTCGCAATAACAAGCTAATTGGGCAAGTTGGTCGTGAAAAGCCTTCTTTACAGACACTGAATCTGCCGATTGAACCGTACTAACTGATTGCTGTTAATTAGATTTCTTCAGTGTTCCTGCTCAATTCTTTTTTCATCATTCAACCAACAATATCTGGACTTCATCAATATCTATAAAGCAGTCTACAGTGAGGATATGATACGTGGTCGCAGCTGGTATTACTTCGTATGTATTTTAATTGTAACACTTAGGTGTCTTGACAGGAAACTGAAAGCAGAGTCTAAAAATATGATGCGTGTCTCAGAAAAGTAGAACCATGGTTTGTCACATGGGGGTTTTAAGTGGGTTGCCAGTCAATTAGGATAACGAAGACGGGTATACGCCATATTGTGCGCTATGAATAACATAGGACACGGGTAGGCTACGGACGTCCCTTATTTCCAATTCTGTCAATGATGTATACGGAACCTCGTTTTTGTCCCATCCGATCGACTAGACACTCCCTTTCCAGCCCCTTGGTCCTGTATTACACACAAAGGTAAACTAAGCTGAAAAATCCCGAGGTCATTTCCCAGACAGATAGCAGTATCTCCATGTTAATGAGCCATTGCTTTTTACACTGAACCACCGTGGATCTACAGTAAAACCACATCTCCAGTGGCAGGGTTTTTGCTTAGAAATATAGTCACCGTATAAAATAAATAAAAAAAAACCCAATGGAATGAAAATTAATGCAAGAAAACGAAAATGATAGATAATCTTGCGTCCACAACTCTCAGACAGAAAAGCCTCGTTAACGACTTAAAAGTGTCACAAGTAAAAGGTAAGCAACGTGATAATTTAAATAACGATTATAGATTTCACGGCAAATTTTGCTTTTATTCAGATCAAGATAGGCTTTAAAGAGTTTCTTGGCAGATCACCTTTTAGAAAAGTCGATAAACCAGTTTGAGATGTACACTTCACTGCGTACAAGACCTGTTTGATTACCATGGTCTATCATTAATTTAAATTGATATATTGAGCATGAAAAACTAACGAGTTTGGGAGCTAGAATTTATTTACCAGTAACTCTACTGTTATTGCTTCTTGTGAACAAGAGCAATAAAAAGATATAAGGACTCATATAGCACGGGTCACGTTTCTAATAGAACGCCAAATATTGATAATAGAATTATGAGTCCTTGATCGATTTTTATATCGGACGTCAATCTTGGCTTCTTTCGCTTAAATACCCCCAACCCTAATGCTTCTGTAACTAACTTACATTGATCATAGGCTTAGTGCATTTTCACACCAGCAAGTCTAAAATAAACAAAAGTAACGGTATAAAGAAGGCTCATTTTTTAACACGGTCGTTTTAAGACAGATATCAAACAAATTCTGAAAATAACAACCTTTCTCTGGCTCCGGTAGAGTTTCCATTCCAGGATAGCTTAGACAGCTGGGCAATATAATCTGATAATGGGGGGTGAGTGCACTGTTATCTCGCAACAGTTATGCCATGGGTGAGCGCAGTTCAGGAAAAATCTTGCAAGACAATTTCCAATCCAAAGCTTTTGCTGAGGATGTTCATGACCTCCCGATCTTCAGATGAAACATTGCTGAAAGTATCAATACTTGGAAAAGCAACAAATATGAATTAATATCATGTGTGTCGAAAAGTATGAGAATCCATTGCCCCCGGGGAATAGCACAGCTTAACGATGTCGGTAAAGTCTTTTACAGAGAATTAATATAAATAATGTTACAGTTCCATGCAAATGGCAAGACCAATAACCTTCTTACAAGCGAGGCAGGAGCGGCACCAGATGCTCCGGAATAACGTCTGTTTTGTTAACACCCATCTTAAATTATGAGCTATGGAGTGGGACATTGCCGAGGAATATGGAGTAAACACCACTTTTTAACGAATATTAGAATATATATGAAGACGAACTGTTAATAACCAACTACGGTGATCATTACAATAAAAGTAAAATGTAGAGGAATAAGACTCAAGGACGACGGAAAGTATGAGAAGGGCTTATTTCGGGCCTAATTGTAAAGTTGTTAGGTCTCGGCATGCAAAATAACTCGTACGTGTTGTTTCAAACGAAATAATAAGTAAGATGGGGTTTACCTCCAATTTTTCTAGTCCGATCTGTTTTAATAAAAGTTTGTCCAGAAATGTTATCTGGACAAATGGTATGATTAAATGCGTAAACTGAAAGCCTTTATGTACAAAATGATCATCCTCATCCACTTTTCTTCAGTACTCGAAAGTTAAGTTAATTCATTCATCGTTCTGTGCAAACTCTCTGAACTGAAAAATGGCCCAGACCGGGAAAGGTTGAGCTTGATTTATATTATACAATGGTTAAACCTTGGCCCACGTCACACCTTACCAGCGATACATTAAAGGAATTGATTCGTTTAATTCCCGTCTGATGTGGCACGTTTGAACAGTAGATATTTTTTCTCTAGAAAATTACCGGTAACAAATGGGACATGTTTCCGTCATAATAGATAGGTAATTTATCAATGTCTGTTACAGTACCAATAAAAATAACAGATCAATACCATTACCTTCAATTATCCATTGATAAAAGACACCCTCTTGCTCTTCTATTGGAAAACTAATACATGTGTACGAACACAGCCAACCATAGAAAGAACTCTCAGACTTGGCTGTGACGTAATGTGACTATTGTGATGAATCCCATTTAATTTTTTGCAGGGGCAGAAATGAAAAAGGTTAAAATGTCCTACTTTTCTGCACCCGCTGGGTTAATGAAGACGGGCATGTTGACAACTTTTGAACGTTCTTTGTTAGAATGAAAACAAGAAACCAATGAATACATGCAATTTGAGCTCACTTTCTGCAATGCGTCATTACGTGGGCTGATACGATCCTATCTCAACAAGTACCAAACAAGTTTAATAATGTAAATTCATCAAACGAGAAGTGGTGATGGGTGTTCTATAACGAGTAAGTATGCTGTGCCTAGTTGACAGCATCTTTTAACAGTAACAGCTAAATATTCACCCAGGGGTAGGGTATAGTTTACGGAACACTTGATATAATATTATACATTTTTGTATATTATGGTCGTGCATTGAACTCTTACTATTTTATAGCTGAACCTTCCTTGACCGATTTTCATCTAGTGTCATTCATTAGAACCTACTTAAGTTTCATTTGTTTTATTTATATTGTATTCTACAGCAAGGTCTAACAAATTAATTTAAAAGTTGTATCCTATTGAACTGACAAGAACTTTCATCTGGCTTCGACAAGAATGGCTTTAACCAATCACAGTGGCCATAACTTTACTTCAAAGACAATAAAGAATCCACACTGATCAGCAGTGAATATTCGCTAGGCAGCTACAGTCACTGATAAGGATGACATCGATGCGACTTAATAAGTCCCCAATATAAACTTTTTTCTTCGGACAAATTAAATTCTAAAACATTTTGTTTATGTATTAGAAAAATAAATAAAGACGTTTGAAGTATTTGTTGTAAAAAAAATAGTGTAAATGGGTATTCAAATGAGTAAAAGGCATCATTCCACCCGAAGCAGTTACGTCTTATGTAAACAATGCACGAGCCATTGAGCCAATGATTGACGCCGCGTGATGTCATTACACGTGTTAAATACAGTCATCTGTGACAGAGATATTATAAGAAGACATTCGTAATTCTCTGTGAAACAGATTGTAAAGAATTGGTAAAGTGGTATAGATCGATCCCATGTATTGTAGGTTTACCAAAACATAAACCAAATAAAATGAAATTAAGATCAAATTCTAATTAAATTGTCTTGTTATTGCACCTTAAAGATCTCTTGACCATTAAGCGGAAGCTATATTGAATGGAAAACATTAACCTTATTCGCGCTGCAAACGTAACCATAGCAAATCCATGTTACGATCTTGAGCTACATAAAAGTGTCGACGACACATTCAGCTAACTCAATGAACGTTTTGCTCGGGCCCTGTTTAGGATCGATCTTAGATAAAGTAAAAATATTTTATTTTGTTGTCATTAGAAAAGAAGTCATTTATATTGGAGAAAAGTGACTCTTGTTCTATTGTCTATTCTATTAAAACGTAACAGTTGTCGGTTAATTTAGTACTTAACTCTTTAAAGCATCTATAAATAATATAAAGGACATTACTGAGTTAACTAGTCTTATAAAATCCGTATGGTAATTATCTTAGTTTAAAGAACACGGTACACATGATTTATGCTCTAAAAAGAAATGAAATAGTTTTTTTACGTCCTATGGTCCTGCATTGGCAGACCGTGGGGCTAAGGAAGCTGATTATGCGCCATGCAGTGAGCTATAATATGTAGGAAATATTACGTCATGAAAACCTGTCCCATCCCAACGTCTACATCGTTTCTCGCCAGGACCTCCGCTCCGCATCATTGACAAGGGTACCTCAATATGGAAAATCTCGAGAAATATGGAAAATCTCGAGAAATATGGGTTCAGGATGATCTCTGACCTTATGTTTAGTGAGCCAAAGGCATGGCTCCAATTCTTTTAGAGTATAGTAGACTATCTTCTTTAAGCAAGAGTTGTAGATTGATGAAGTAATCTAAACTAATGTCTTTAAAGAGTGTGTCGTTTTTAAATCCTGTTACAGGAAAATGGCTACTAATTATGAAGATGTTGCTTGTTTTCCTTTAACATACATAACAGGACTTAAAGTTCTCAAGAGATTTATAGGTAGGTGCACCATTCCGTGTGAAAATACGATGTCGTTTTTAGTGCCGTAACTAATTATTATGTTTCTAGCCAAGATTTTACCAATAACAACTTTATGACGACAGATAGACCAGATGTGAATTAGAAGTGTACGTAACACAATACAAAGTAGCGTGTATTCATTGAGCTCTTACTGTTTGCTAATTCACATAAAATGAGTAACGGTTCCGAACAAATTTAAGTAAGGCAGTAATACAGCTATTATCGCTTTGAAAGGTATTTTGAGGCATATCGAATAATTTCAACCAGATTTGTGTGAAAATAGTGTATATCATATATAATCAAACTGACTTGTATACTCATTCTATGCTCTTTAAATGTAAAACACATCTCCATAAGGCAGATATGACAAACTGTTTTCATAAAATATTCATACATTTACTGTGCTTTATCTTGCTGATGACTGGGGAAATAATCATTTGAAGGTTCATAAAATATTTAATATGCATCTGTAAGCACGATATCATTTCCTGGGGATGCGGCAAAATATTTCCTTTTTCCTTGTACGACCTTCCAGATATGTTTTATCGATGTGTTATTAGATGTAAACTTGGATAGAGATTAACATGCAATTGATTATCATTTAAAAAATGTGTAATAAAGATACACGCTTGTCTACCAAATTCTCCCCATCCCACGACAGTAGCGCGTATAATTACAATAGATAAAACAGCTTATAAATGGTAAATGGTCAGAGCCCGTGACGTTAAATCTGGGTTTTTTTGTCATTGGATGTGGAATTTTAATTCCGCCAATGTTTTAATTTGCACTCGCTTACAAGAGAAATAAACCTTCATTCGTCCACCACTATTAGTACAGTGGGGGAATATCCGACAGGTCAATGCCGCCCTTTCTTCTTTCGTATCGTATCAATGAATGAATAAAACATTTGCGAATTCCGTGATATCCGATAAGACAAAAACATCATGAAATGTCGTTGTGCGTTACTACCACATTTTAACTACGGTACTTTTTTCTGTTATTTAGTGCCGTATTATAAAAATCCTAATTTCGATGATTGGAAGTTAATGTCGAAAGAACTTTCCTTCATTTGACATACTGTTCAGCTATGAACAAAGGTTTGTTTGTCTGGCCATATGTCGTATGTCCCATGGCGCTTTGCGGCTAAACGTCAAAATAGTGTTTAATCTCCGCAGAAATATTTGAATGTTTACTGTGGCGACCGTAGGCGTGAGAAGCTTATGGAGTCGAGATCTAATTCCACAATATACCCCTCCTGTCTATTAGAAAGACATTGGAATATATTGTTTCTTAAAGGGGGTGTTGTGGTATGAACATTGCATGTGCATGGTTAATAATTTATCCAAAAGAAATAGCGGCTCACACCGTTCCCTGATCCAGTCATTCTTCGTACTTTCCCCAAACATTTTAAGAAGATAACAGAGATATCCCCAAGGCGAACTATTCCTGAAGTTTAGGGGGATCCGAGAGGCCGAGACCCAAACATGATTAATGTTTGCAATTTTGATGTTCATCTGACGAAGTTATCCGCTAAAATATAGAATATTTTATTTTGAAAAAAAATTCTGAAATCTACCTTTAATAAAACCATCAACGTATATTCAAAAGTATGTTACGTGCTTTATAATCCTTAAATTTGCAAAGTGAAGTCAATTGTTATAGAAAGAGAACGTGCACCGCGTATACCCAATCTGTTTTTCTATTCCCGTGTAATCTAGTCGGAACTTTATCGAATTCCTATTGAGATACACACAATATCAGAGCTTTAATCAAACATAGTTTTCAATTTCAAACATCATTCCAGAAAATTTGTGAACTGAAAGAGAACTGGTCAAACTTTATAGGTTTTAGGCTAACTAGTGTGTAAACAAATTTAAGAAAAAACTCTTGGCTTTGGTTTGTTTCATCTGTACAGTATTATGTCCTTCAGAAACTATTTTAAATTTGTTTTGTCGATTATAATTATCACAACTTTTTGAAACTTGTGTTTAGTCAGTTACAAGACCAACTACCACCAGACAAAATAGATTTTTAACCGAATTCAGTTTTTTTGGGGGACTAACAATACGTTATATTCAAATATCCATCCGTTAAAGTTGTGGCGTATAATTTGAGTAATTCCAGCTGTTAGGGGACAAATTGTCAAACAGAACCTTGAACTCGATGTGTTTCGCATTTAGTACAATGTTGGGCATGTACGTAACTTCACAGAAATTATACAGCAATCTGTAGACAGTCAAAATCCCGCGATGCACTATGAAATTTCCTGAAGAAACTTAAGAGGATTAACATTCCAACATGTAATCCATAAACTGAACAACTCAATAACTAATAACACTAAAAAATATCATCAGTCAGTGACAACTTTACTATATCAGAGGGAATTGAAACCAGTCAATCACGGTATCCGAATTAAATATTAAGTGTGGAAGGATATGTTATACGTGACTTGGTACCCATAACCTACTTGTGTTGGTTTCACACAATCCTCTCTAGGACCATTTAATTACATTAAAGTGTTATTGCGATTACCTACTGTCTTGTTCGGTAAGCCTAGAAATGAATCTTATCATCTGTATCTAGGGAATTTTTAGCTTCGTTCCAGTTACATATTCCACTGACGTTTCTTGTATTTGGACAGCATGGATAAAGTGAGCTGGTTTGTATGTGGACCGACCAATCCATTATCTATTGGAATAGGTCCAGGCACAACCTTGTACATATAAACCCAAAAGATCAATTATATCAACTTCCTATATTAATATTATGATATTAATCGTAGATACAAATCAAAGAGTTGATTTTGTCCAGTGTGTTTTGCCAGATAGAAAATACATAGCTCAAAATCTATTGACATCATTCTTCATGGGGGACATACTTCAAATAAAGGTACATGACTATAGGCTCTAAGAATGCTTTTGTAAATCACAGCGGGGTTCCTTAGAAAACAAACCCGCAGATTATTGAAAATAATAGCTACTGCCTCATGTCATGGAATACTTCTGACAATTTAACTCTTTTCAGTGTCTTTTGGTCCCCACACGAGTTATGTAAAGTTAATTTCTCAAATCAAGTGTGGGGCGAAAGTCGGGAATGATAGTTGCACCTCCCTCACCCGACGGCCCATATGTGCCAAAAGTGTGACTAAAACCGTGTATATCCCATACGTTGCTGACACTATTACTTCTTCGACAATAAAATATACGTAATTCGATGAGTTTTATTTGGCATATAACAACAATTTCTAGACAGCTAATTACAAAATATTTTTTAATCATACTTTAAAATCCCCAGACGCAATCAACTAACACAACATTGGCGGCGAACTTTATTTTTAATGCTCCTCAGATGGAATTCAAAGAGACTTTAAAATGTTAAGATATATTTTTAAATGTTTGTCTAGTTTTCGTGATGGATCCAATAACATGAAGTGGCTCTTAAATGAACGATACTAAGACGTGGTTGTCATTATTATATAATAATGCTTTTTGAACATGAATGGATGCTAAGTAATGTAAACCAATGAACAGGACTGGCGCCTCAATAATAATGATTGGAGAAAATTACTCTTTAACTTTGACCAAAATTGAAATGTAAGTTTTCTTGTCTTTAAACTAGGTTTTTAAAGAAAGCAAGAATGTATGTGATGGAGACACCATTTTAAATAATATTTCCCCTTTATGTACGAGTTGATTGGTATCTGTAGTAAGCCGAATTAAGTCAATACGAACCATCTATCTATACCGTATACAACAACCCTATAAATACTTAATAAAGGTCCATTCAAACCTAGCAAACAACAAAACTTGAAAAGTTTAATTTAGATAGCAATTTAGATGATTAAAGCAAAAACACAGTAGAGTAGATACCGACTTTGCCTCGATGTTCGTATAGAAATGAATTATTGTTCAAATGACAGAGAAATAAAGAATGTTAAAAGATACCGAAGTGAAGTTTAGATCACAATACTTTACTTTAGAATTATTGACCGAATTCAAAAAGATTTCGGCATGCCTTTTGAGAACACTAGTTTTTGATGCGCTCGAGCACAAATGCTAACCTTCTACGTTCTTGTGAAAACTACACTTAATGAAGCCAAAATATAATAATTTCTAAGCCCACGGTCATTAATATGAATAAAATATTAGAAGAAGGAGTAAACCCGTCTGTTGGTGTGGTATATTAGAATAAGATGTCCACTATTCTCAATGGTTTAACACTGTCAATGACCTATGAAAAAGTGGGGGTAACGGCATGCGTCTAATCAGCGTGGTGGGGAGATTCTAAAACTTCGCCAAAATGTTCTTACGATCGACTGAAATTTAATCCACTTGACTTATTCAAATTATATAAAAGAAACTTAATACTCATAAAAGTATCCTGGGTATTTTCAATGTTCACTCATATGTAAGATAACAATGGTCGTTCCAGTTCCACTGAGAGTACAATGACCTGCCTAATAGTTGGCTTAGTGGCGTTCTAACGAAGTTTAATCTTGCTAGCAAGCCAAACATCAGTCGAACACGTGATCTACCTTTCGATTCAAGTTGGTCGAAATCGCGCGTGGTGTATAAGATGTCGTAGATTTGTCCCTCGTCGTATACAAGACAATCAATCTCATATTACAAAATGTAAATGCGTTTATCCAAGTATTTGCTACCAAACTAACGGATATAAACAAACTTGAACCTAGGTTTGCATGCTCCCACCCTTTCTCCACGCCTACTTACATAATCAAGAGTATATAAAATTAATAAATCCGTTTTGTGATCTAATATTTTTTTTAAAAATTTGTGCAAGGAGTTGACATAAATAGCTAACATCTTTTTGTACAACGTTTTGTTCATACCTTACCTTTCTGGGTCATAAGAATTGTAGGTCAAGCGACAATGTAAGAAACTCTAGGTGGGTCCTTGATCAGACTAGACCACGCATAAAAGACTCTGGTTACCTCTAGGTTATGCATAAAACTGACCGAGCCAGATCAATTATCAACCTTGAGTGACTATTAAACAACTACAATGGCCGCTATTTTTATGCGTGACCAAGAGTTACCCACATTTTTTGTATTCGTGGCATAGCCCGAACCCTAGCCTGGGTAACGGTAACTGTCCGGGGCAATTGTTCTACAACCACCTTCTAGAACCCCAATGGAATTGATGGGTCGCAATAGGTGTTCTGCAGTTTGTTCAATGGCCTCACACAGGGATCCATCGGCGCTACGAGCCAATTAAGAGCACGGGAAGGCCATTGACAGCATATGAGCACATTGGGACCTCAGATTGTGCCCGAGGAGCCCTACTGGGAACCCAACTGAGCCAATACAAGCGGGGTCTATGAAAGCTTGAAGCCCGGGAACCCACTTATATTCCCTATTGTTTTAGTATTTCGGTATTTAGATTTTTTCTGCAATATTAGTGTTTTACTTTCGGTAGTTAATGATTCTTTAGTATTTAGTTTTTTTCGGTAAGTAGTATGAATTTTTTTTCCTGTGGCATGACGCGTTTAAGCGAATTTTGAGCAATAGCCCTGGAAGTAATTATAAACCTTTTCAGATACGTCCCTTTGATCATCTATTCCTCAAACCTTT
This sequence comes from Patella ulyssiponensis, assembly GCA_963678685.1. Classification (NCBI taxonomy): domain Eukaryota; kingdom Metazoa; phylum Mollusca; class Gastropoda; family Patellidae; genus Patella; species Patella ulyssiponensis. Next base: position 46,200,663 of record OY783229.1, on the reverse strand, counting down.
TTCTCCGAAGCTATATTTTTTACTACCGGGAAAATAAATTTAAAAAAATTAAATGAAATATCAAAGTACGTCTAACAATCAAAACCTTCGACTCGTGCGTGTCAAAACGCTAACGGCGAGTTATCAGCAAGGCTTAACCGTACTAAATCTTGATATATATTATGTATATAGCTTTAAAACAGACAAGTAACATTCGTTTGTCTAAACCATTATATTTCAGACCTTTGATATAAAGAACAGATGACAGAAAACATATTTCACATGATCAAAATATAAAGCAGTATTAGGTTGTCGCCAATATTATTAGGACGGTGGTTGTCCAGACATCGACGTATGATTCTTTAAAGCATCCGCTTAGAAAAGTCACGTCGGTATATTAAGAAGGAAAAAATCCGCTTACGTCGTCTCTATTTTATTGTAGTGAACTATGAATGTGGTCTGATTCTCCGCAAGTTCTTTTTAATCAGAAAAAAATGAAATGGCAGTTGTTGAATCGTATTGATCTGGGGTCTTGAGACGTGTGAGCCTCAATAAACCACAAATTTAACAAGTCAGAAGAGTGATTAATTACAGTTTTATCACACATGACATGTTTGTTCATACAACCCTGTGCGAGTCATACATGTTTCATATCAACAAACATCAGGTATTGTCGAAAATTAATGAGCTCATTTCATTTGGTTCCAATAAAGAACGTCAACAGACGCCTTCCACCTTTCAAAATCTCACATTGAACGACAAGCAATCTCAGATCTTTTGTTGTTAAAAGTTAGGCGAGCTTCTAAATCTTTAAAATGGCTTTCTTAGTATTGAAGATGTTGCGTAATGCAATTTATCGACCATTAACTCTAACCGACAGAGTTGGTTTCCAGTCCCGGTTAGAAAACAAATGTTTCTATTTTGATAGCCTTTGTAGGTTTGACGGTTAACAGAGAAGTCCGGTTACATGATGCCACCTTTTAATATATATATACGATTTGTTTTATTTTCTTCTCTTTAACACCGACTTTTGTATCAATTGGAACGTTAAATGATGAAAACATATCTTGTAGATTGTAGACTATTTGTATGGAATTCGTGGAAACATCGTAAAATCGAAAAAATAAATAAATCGTAATTAAGTCTCTGTAAGATAAGCTTAACCTTTACCTTTACAAATAGATCGCTGTGATACGACGCTTACGAATATATTTTTCACTAGAACTAATAAGAAACGCTATGTCTTTATAAGGTATACAGACTCCACTGGAACTAACAATGATTCACTTTGATCGCTCAGCAGGTTCGGTATTAATTGGCTGAATCCTTAATAATATAATTAGCAACGTACATTTCCTGTCAGGACCAACACCTACTAGTTAAGACCGTGGGGCTGCATATGGAAATGACTTTGGTCAGTACAAACATGTTAAATTGCCTAAGCTATACTAATGAATGCGGATATGAACTCCAGCAAGGCCAAAGCTAGACTATCCCCACACACAAGTTCTAAGAACTATTAATTGGAAATCAGGTTAGACATAATGAAATCGGAAATGTCGTTTGATCCTTATCTTGATGTATGACGAAGTCTGTGACCATCTTCAAAACGTCCCTTTCAGAAAGTGCCACTTAAGTTGAGCTGACATTCTAAAGTTTATAGAACTCTTTTAAGTGACAAAATTAAGGGACTAAAATCAGTTTAAGAAAGTAATAGCGAGTCATTATATTCTGTATTTCCGTGGCTGAAAATGCAGACATTCGTAACATTTATGTAATACCATCAGGAAGTGAGTTCTGCAGTATACTGATGACGACTGGCACGAAATGCCATTATATACAATTGAGTTTTAAGAGTAAGTTAATTAGCGAAGTAGGTCCGTGGTTGCTTTTAAATAAAAATTCGTTGACAAACGATCAGAAAAAAAACCAATCCGCTAAGAAAATTAAAAATCGCTATTTGTGCACAAACAATGGCAGGAGCAATAACTTCTTAAAATTCAGATGTAGCTATCGATACTATAGCATTTCTAGGTTTACGCGATTTTGTTTTTAACTTGCCAATTCCAGCAAGATTTTACTTAGTCCCGATCCCCTGACAAATAGAATGTGTACCAGAATTAGTTAAACCACCAAGACACTGTGACCATCGACATGGCCCTTCGTGGTGACCAGATAACCTATCAACCAGCAATAAGAACTCCTGACCTGTAAATGGCCTGTACGAATTGTGGACACACACAATAGGGTATTGGCGATACATACTCACGTATAAAATGTGGACATTTGTTTTTACAATTACAAAATATTGGGACTTGCACGTGGAAGAGAAATAATTATGCTATTATAAAATGCCTGATACAAAATATGAGTAAACTAGTAAATATTATGCCTTTACGGATTTCCGGTCAATTTTTGGACATGATTACTTTTTTAAGTGATGTGAAAGTAGAGGTTCTATGCCTTTTCAGTCACTCTTTACCATTTTAAGTTTGAAATTTTCATTTTAGCCTTGCACTTTAAGGCTACCTCCAAATTTCCTTTAAATGGTAGAAAGGATATCTTACCATAACCACTACACCAAGCACATTGTCTAATGTAATAACTACTAAATGGAATTCACTAAATGGATTAACTTTAGAACTGTGTGGTTGCCAGTGTAAACATTAGGATGTCAATTACACATACAATAACCCCAGTAGTATACAGCCATATTCCTTCTGGATTTTATGTAATCGAGAAGCGCATTATTCCATCATCATGTAAATGACATAATAACTATCCTGTCATCCGATCTGTAAATACGCTCTGAAATTATGTTTGATTGTTCAATATAAACAATGAACGACTTAATAAATACTGTCTATGGGAATTTCTCCTCTGGGATATTGGCTTATGCCCGTGCTGTATGTTATGACTATAAACAATGCTTGATAAAATGTATGTGTAAAAAAACCTTGACAATACCTGTATCGGACTTGGTGATCGAATTTATCATGAACATCAATGTAATACGTTATAATTGCGTGATAATCAGGTCTCAGCCCGCCGCAGCTTATAATAAGTACATGTATGGTCGAAAACCTACAATCAGTTACGTAACTAGGACCTAAAGCTAATAGATAAGCATTCAGAACAATTATGAACATTGAAAGCAATTATTACTGTGGAAGGTAACAATCAAACTTACCTCGAGTCGACCGCGAGTTGGCAATTCTATTTGATTCTCCACGTGACACAATCTACGATAACTCCGGTTTTTATTGCCAGAGAATAATATCCACATTAAACTAGAAAACTCATTTCATTTCATGGGCTTAAACCTTATTTTCCTGTCACTTAAAATAACTCGAATGTCGTTGATGCGCTAGGAACGAACGCACGTGATAGAACATAGAAAGCCAATACTAACATTGTTGTGAAGTTTCTATCGTCAACTTGCCCACATATATATAGCGTACAAAAGCTGGGCTGGATAAAATTGATATTGATCGTTGAAGGGAATGATGGAACCATAGACTCGTAATCGGCATCATCACTAGTTTGAAGTAAATCAATCGACAGATTTATGGGCAGAGGCCTCTAATCTGGTTCCGATGCAATCTGGATTAAGTTCACTTACCTTTAAATGAAATCTTACATTAACTGATGAAAGCGAGAATCATTTAAAACTGAATGTGTTTTTTGTCGAATCAGATTGTAACGCTGTACTGACTTCTACAGAAAATAAAATGTACATGCTCTTTTGAAAATTTAATCTTGGGAACAATGTCAAACATGCCATTGAAGCTCCTTGAAATGTAATGCTCAGCTGACTTTTAATTTGACGTCCTAATTCTTTTTGTATGCGGTGATGGAAATTCAATTTGTTCCAGTGGCAAAGGCCACTTACTATTACACAAATTTGTCATTTTGTATTTACGGGATATTATTTGGGGTCGAGTGTACTATATTTTATTGCAAAGTAAATGCTTGGGTTTCGCCACGTTTTTAATTTGAAATCAACTGTGACACTTCTCATATATAAGAAAGGGTTGCTTTTGATAATAAATCACCGGGGTCTGTCATTCCTAATATCAGAATTCTAATTTAGAATCGGTGCAAGGTACCAGAATCTGCCTTACACTCACACTGTTATATTTCAGTGGTGACGCAGAACTTTGAAAATATTCTGAAACCTCTCTTCAGTAACATACTTTTAGCTATGTGAACTCGCCAAAATTCAAGAGAAATGGGGTTAGATGTTCTATATTTTGAGCAAAAGCTTAGATTTAAATAATCGAAGTCACTGATAATAATTTATAACTCCCGATCCAATGACAAAACACGACTACAAAATACAATGAAATGAAAATCAAATGAAATGGGGTTTAACGTCCTACTGTTCTGTTCCGAACTGGGCTAATGAAGACGTACGTACGCCATCCATTGTGCTACGAGGGACGTTTTGTCCGTACAGCGTCTTACCCACCTAGCAACCGTGACACTCACATGACTACAAAAAAAAATAGTTCTGTGAATAGTATGTAGTTTGGATTTGATTCAACGTCATTGTAAATTGGCGTCAACTCAACAGTTTGTAACATATTAAGATAATATATGTTAGTCTCAAAATAAACTTTTTGTTGATATTCATACGCGTCCGTAAAGCGTACCTTTGACAATTTCAAATAATGAGAGCTCGTTAAGACAACTGGGATTTGGAACGTCGAATGTTGGATAATTGTTATCTACAGTTGGTCGTTATAAATTAATGCTCAGTTAATTAAACAATATCGTTTTTGGATATTAAAGTGCAGACGTATTGCGCCGTTCCCCTGTTCTTTGGAACGATTCGTCAACAATTTGCTTGTGAACGCAATATAGTCTCTAATTTGGTGTGAGGAGTTGCCATCATCGTATGTCCACTTTTCTGAAATCCTTCTGAGAGTGATAAAGGCTCCAGTTTTTGCAATTTGGTGTGAATTATTGGGGTCGTGAGAGGACATGTCCTTGCGATATGCAGCTTTCGATAACCTTCCTGTTTCAGAGTTACGATCATTTGCTAAAAGAAACTTGTGGACGTGCAAAGCATTTTCTTAAGATGGTCAACAGTATAATATAAAATCAGCGTCCAGTGTTTTAGAATTATGCCCCACTTTCCGAAAACCTCGTGAACGGGATTTTGACTACAGTTTGTAACAAGTTTATTTCAAATTGAATGTGAAGCATTGTTGCCATGCGAGAACAAACCTCATAGATATTAAGCATTTCGATAGTGGCCGTGAGATGATGTTGGCTGTTCCACGACCTTCAGTTTCGAAATTCCTCCTTTCCAAAAACCTTGTGAACGGCGATTCCCATCGGGCTATAGTCTTTAACGGATTGTTTTCAATTTTGGTAAAACTGTGACACCATAAGCTGATAGTATAGAATTTGGAAACATATAGCAGCCGTGTGGGCGTATTACCATGCTTAGTGTGGCTATCCTTTAAATTATGTGTCAACATCCATAAGATCCACTTCGTGGGTAAATCGAATTGTTTTTCCAGTTGTCCATTCATTATTACAGTTTTGTTAATGTTCCTTGATCCAGGGGTGGGGGGTTTGGGGGCCGAATGGTTAGCGTGCCCGCGCTGTATCATACGGCCTGCCATTGGGTCAACTGGTGTGGTTTAAAATCCCCAGTTGTACGTGTCAAGTAGTAGAGTGGCCTGTCCAACCTCGTGGGTTTTCTCCGGTTTCCACCCGCTGCTATAGACACCTACGCGCAAGCGAATTATTGTAATAAAATTAAACCATATGTTAGTCCCGAAATGACCTAGTTTGTGTCGAGTGGACGTTAAACCCCATTTCTCTCTCTCTCTCTCTCTGTCTCTCTCTCTCTCTCTCTCTCTCTCTCTCTCTCTCTCGTTTTGATCCAGGGGCCGTTTTTGAAATTAGAATGGTCTCGCCTATAATAGCAGTCCAAATTGTTCCAATTCTTGCCCCCCTGCTTGTCTAAAACTAATCAGCTTAAAATTACATCTCAAGTGAATAGTTGCGTTGTATATTGCATTTTTGTGCCAAAAGACCTTCCAAAAATGGCATTGGGAAGATTGGGCTACATTAATAATCAGATTTAGAAATATCAACACGGTGTACTGTAAGTTGTCTCGACATATTTTTCAAGCATTTATTAGTGGGTGGAGTGGACTAAGGTAGGATATCATGGTTCTTGAACACGAAAAAAAGATATAAGAAGAAGGATTTTGAACCTTACACCTTCATTCTACATCCCCATGATGGGTAGTTTGTGTAACTGATTATAAAGCGGTATCAACAGTTCAGTTTTCCAAATGCAATGACAAGGTTATCGTACAGCTTGCAAAAATGGCACAGGTCAGTTTTTTAAAGCATGTAATTCGAGGACGTATCGTAAAAGAAGAGATGCATCTCTAGTAGAAAGGCTACTTCTAAAATACGACACCACTTACCGTGGATATTACTCATTGACTGGAAGAACAAGGTCAATTAAAGATATATTCCCTTGGTGGGCTTAATCTCAACCACCATGGATTACAAAGAATCCATACTACCGATATCAGAAGCATATTTCTCCAAATACTTCATGTGGGTGGGGTTTTGTTTCCACAATCTATACATTTTAACATAACACACAGAATGATCCTAGTAATGTCGAAAAGATTATGTCTAGAAGAATATACATCGAATTTCAATTCTGCTGTGGGTAGAAAACATGTATTTGGAGTTCGAGGATTTAAGGCGAAAGATTGGAGCAAACGTTAGCGTAATTTACATCTGTTTTGCTCCATTAATATTGGCGCTGTGTCATACCGAACTAGATGCATGTATGGTATTCGTTACATGATAACGTGTATAATTACTAAGTATTGTTAACAGCAGATTCTAAATATATCACTAAACAAAAATGTAATTACGGATTGACATTATAAACTACACAATGTTTAGCATTTAGATATTAAGATACAGTACATCCATAAAAAGCAGTTTATTATGAACTTATTATCTAACATCAAAGTACGTTTCCATCTATGTCCACTTCGACGTGGTCAGAGGTGAAAATGGATTCGCAGAATGAATGAGTGGTCGAGTGTTGTAATGCGTGCGGTTTAAATCACAAGATCTGTGGTGGTTTCGATCGCAAGCTTGTACGTGAGGAGGAATAGGGACTCCTGCACAACTGTGGGTTTCCTCCGGGTGCTTCGGTTTCCCTCTACGTATACTGCTGAGGAGCCGTTCGCACAAGGGGATTAAAATAAATGGTACCATATATTAGCCATGAAATAACCTAGTATGTGCCAAATAGGCCAATATATCCCACTCTTTCTCTCAGAATGGATTTTATAGTGGCCAATACCTTCTATTGGTCAGTCAATATTGACCATTAACTTGACATTGTGGTCACTATTATTTTGGAGTTAGTTTCAGTCACCCTTTGCTTTCATTGTTTTTTGATCAATATTTTCTTCTGTTACCAGGAACAAAGCCCATTGCGCCTTTATTATTAGCTGTTTGATGTTCTGTTATTTTGAGGGCATTGACCAATGGGTCGTGGAAACACACGTATAGAGTACATCACTGATGAGAAATCTAAGGAACTGCAAAGGAATTGAATGGGCAATTCAAACGAGCAGAACTGAAATGAACCCTTGAAGATGGACGGCGATTGGAAATAATCTGAGGTTTATGATCCCCAGAGTAGCAATGTTGACACAGCACCAGTGGTTAATATACTGTCTACATGGCTTCAATTATATCTGATGATTGCAAGGACAATCAACCAACTTCAATTGAGTTACTGGACCCATGTTCTATCAACTCTAGTCAATAGACGAAGCATCATTGAGACAACGTCTAACATTGGCCAAACTTGATTTTAATCAGTTCTTATAGTAGTGGTTGATTGATTTGTTAAAATGTCATTATTCAAACATTAGCTTTGCTTGCCTGCAGATGTACACTGGTTTTCCATTAGGTAATGGTTTGTCATGTGGGCCTGGTCTTTATAGGTTACGGGGAATACAATGACATTTAATTGAAAGTGAAGATAACACTTGATTGGCTACCAAAAAAGTCCGTCATTATAAACCAAATATAGTTCCAATTGTCGTAAGTCAATATGTATTTAATGCTTAGAATTAACCAGCGCATGCTTAAAAAGGAAATGTTTAACTCAGCGAGGTTTTGCCATTGTTTACTCGCTGTGTAAATTTACTAAAGATGTTATGTTGGAGGTAATTAAATTAATCTTGAACTTAATAAACAGTTTCTTAATGTGTACTTGTGCCAATAGTTTATAATAATTGATCAATAAAATGGAGTAGTTATTGGTGTACTTTAATTGATGTACGTGCACGTTCTAGGTCTAATTAACTTTAAGGGTGCTTTCTAAAGTAGCACGCCTTCAACTGATTAAATAAACCCTTTAAATCAAGTTTTTTTTATCAGTTTAGTGCATGTTATTCTCGATACAATAAATAATTCACCATGACGACGAGTATACATACTCTCGAATATTACACATACAATTCGTCTGAAATGGGTGGATATATTTTGATAATGTTTTAATACTGCAAAGCTCCGGATATTCAATAAAGTGCGGATTCTTTAATACCGTTAAATATATGAACATAATGCGTCTTACGAGATACTGACAGTTCAGATAAGACTACCTTGTGTCCCAGTAAGACAACCTTACCTGACCAAGTTACAATCCATCATATAAAACATGATGAACGAATGGACATAAATCAAGATCAATTGAAGAAGTGAAATGGAGTTTAAGGTCCGACTGGGTCATGCGTCATGCAGTCTATGAGGGAAATTTTACGGGTCCTTTTACATGCACCCCAATGTGCACACGGTACCTCCGATTTTCGTCCCATCGGGCCGACCATAGATGGCCCCTTTCAAGGTCTTTCGTCGTGTACCTCTGACAAGGATGTTGCTTCGAGAAAGCAATTAGAAAATGTTTAACTTCGTTTAAGCTTTTTTCATGTGTGGATTTGATTGCTGATCTTATAAAGATTCGTTTCATTCTACGTTATTTAGTCGCAGTCTGGAAATACGTGAGTAAAACATCTCATTAGACCTGACATGTTGGTCAGATGTAACAGTGGTATGACCATCACATTAGATTTTCCGGTTTCATTTTCTGGCCATCTTTTCTAAACCATCACCCTCGATAACCTAGAAAAAGATATATTACAAACATTTAATTGCGTTGAACTGCTTATCAAGTTCAGAGAATGGTTGATTTTAGCCGCCATATTGGATTTTCAGAGATTATTTCTGAGGCAATATTTGGACTCAGCACCGTCGAAAATCTAACTTAAGTTGTGTGATAAGCCACTATTAGATGTTATTCAAGCTCAAAATTGAAAAAAATCTGCTAATAGGTTGAATTAGGGAGGGGGGTGGGGCATTTTCAGAGGGTAGGTACATGGGGGTTAACTGGCCAGGGGAACAAAATTTCAATCTTTTTTTTATTTTGTTGTACTGCATTCCACATATTTTGAACATGGGTTTACTCAAAATTGTGATTATCACCGCCCGCCCCTCTAATTATATGTACAATGGATTAAAGCAAATAAGCGGGAAAATAATAATTTACAATCCGATAATAGAATTGATGTCATTCCATGTAGCGATCATAGTCTGACAGTGACAAATGTAATATGGTCCAGTTTGTAGTACAATTGATGACTAAGTTGAAAAAAGAATTAATTAATCGTTCTAGGATGCAATTGCAACTGAGTTTTGTTATAGAAGGGGCTATCATCTAATTTGGAATTTAATAAAAAATGGTGACATTTTAGACGTATATTCTGTCGTCTTGAGAAGTGCATATAAAAAACTTTAGCTGAAAATTTTGTTGAAAGGCATATTGCCAGATATTACAGCTGTCGTTATTGATGCAATTCGTCATGTACAGTAAAGCTGGCGTTGTGAGCTGTCAATATCCAAATGAAATCCCATCTAAACATGTGTTTCATCCTTGAATATACGCTCACTGTTTATAAGAGAATATATCTTTTCGGTCCTCCCCATTCCCTAGTCACACGGCTACCCATCAGTCAATTCGCAATCGGTGTAAACGCTCTACAGGCTATAGGCAATGTTTGAGATTTTCTTTCCAAACTTGCTGGGATTGTTTGTCTACTAATTAAAGAGATGGAAACTTGTCGAAATAATTCGATCCACCGAAACTTGCGGAACACTAAATTTTCACATAGTATTTGATATGCTATCTTGAAATGTAATTCAGTGAAGGCAAGATATGAAGTTGATATGCCACTGAAACCTTATTATGCACTTTCGAAATTCGGATATTTTTTATTAAAAAATAAAGTTGTTACTTCTTTGTCCGAGCGTAAATTAATGTCGATTCACTCTAAATTATCAAATTTCAGAATGATCGTTTAACTTGGAAAGCAAATGAAAATAGCAAAACAATTCTCTTTGGGTGTAAGTATATGAAAATTATATCGGAGAAATTTGTCAGCAAGATTTTCCGCAATCTTGTGTTACTAGTATATCAACAGTTGATAAAATCTAAGAAATCTCTCTGTAGTAATTACCTGTATTAGCTCCAAACTAAAACCGGCAAGACTATTTTACTTATATATCAAGTCTTATTATTTGTCTAGACAACTATAACAGATCCGATTATTAGGTCAGAATCAAATAGTAATAGGTCTACAAGCAACCCATTCCAAGAGCATTAGCTTTCTTCAGCAATTTGTTGGGGTTTTTTTTTTTAAAAAAAAAAAGCTTGTCTTTTTTTCCATATATCATATAATTCCAGACGAAAGATGACATTCGTCAATATTTAATGCTTTTTAGAAAAGTTGATATTACTTGCGTTTAAGAAAAGAGGGGGGGGGGCGTGGTGTTCCTTTGTCAGCAAAGAAATAACTACCATCTCAAGAATGGAATGCGTGTAAAGTTTCAGTGACAAAGACAACACTTGCGCTAAATCTAAATCTACGGGTGGCAACTTTCGACATGATTCTTGCACGATTTAGTGAATGGGTGGCCGAATGATCTAGCGCGTGCGCTTTATATCATAAGGTATGTTATAGAGTCAAGGCTATTTTGACATTAGTTTATATCGGTAATTATTTTGAATACTGATTAGAGAACATGGATAAAGTTTGTTCATTAAATATGATGCCATAGTTAATCAATTTGTAACTGTCTAAATAAGACAAAAAAATAAAATCCCACTCATACAAACTAAGTGGTTAGAAATTCGTTGAAGTTGAAGTTTGTAAGTGCTACCAATGAAAGCTCGAGCCTTGTGATTTGATTATTGCTGTGACCTTGTCCTGTGCTGGCCCATGATGAAATTGAGGAGTTATGAACGTCATCTTGTGATAGATGAATTTATAAAGATGTCAGTCTCATGTAAAGGGCTGCCAGATACAACATCAATATGTGATAAGCATGCCAATCATAGAACATCACCACACTGTAACGCATATTTGTATATATTCCGAATAAATCGAAATACAGACCCCCCGTACCTTCTGTTAACCGCCGAGGTCCTACTAATAACTATCAATTTGGCAACCATACATGTTTCAAACAATTGATCAGTGTTAACGTTTGGTTTAATATCAAATTTTGTAATGTTTACTCCTGTGGGTAAAAGTATCAAATTTTCAGATAAAATATATTCTATGGGTCAGAAAGATGGTCTATATATGTTTTTTTTAAATCGTAGAATGTAAATGTCTAATAATATATGTATACATGTAATATGTCAGTTAGTTTTTCGAATATATCCATCAGAACGATCTACTTTTTTTTACTCCTCTAGCAAAACATTGGAATATAATAATATATTATTAACTTGTGCCATAGTCCATAGGAGTGAACTCCACCAATTTCGCGTGTATTAAGTAATATCATTAAAAAAATTTTAAACCTTTTGTTACAAAATTGTTAGAGGTGGCAATATTGTTGTCTTTAAATCAAAATGGGAAAAAAGATTTCATCGATTACCAATGATTAATTCCAGATTTTTGTACCTAGTGTTAGTGATTTTGCTTAGTACCCCAAAGGCTGCAATTATCTACCGACCATTTCGAAGTTTATGTATGGATTGTCTCTCAATAATGTTATAATGACATGGCATAAGGCCCCCTGTAGTTGCTAGTGATATCTTTCGTCTTCAGTGACGGTCGCAGAATAAAACAAGAGGCTTAATTTGTCGATTTGCAACATAGAGAGAAATTGGTCGATTGAGACTCTTTTTGCTCCGAGCCCTGAATATGAATTAGTACTGTGTCCAAAATCAAAAAGATTGCCGTGCTTTCTTGTCACCAAATATCAGACCCACATCGTTTTCTACGGAGCCTACGGAGCCCTACGGAGCCCCTTAAGTGCACGATTCCACTCTTATATAATTTTTTCGTACATGATTCCACTCTTATATAATTATTTCGTTTAAACGAAATATTAATTCGTTTAAACGAAATATTAATTCGTTTAAACGAAATATTAATTCGTTTAAACGAAATATTAATTCGTTTAAACGAAATATTAATTCGTTTAAACGAAATATTAATTCGTTATAACGAAATAATTAATTCGTTTAAACGAAATAATTAATTCGTTATAACGAAATAATTAATTCGTTATAACGAAATAATAATTCGTTTAAACGAAATATTATTTCGTTATAACGAAATATTATATCGTTATAACGAAATATTATTTCGTTTAAACGAATTAATATTTCGTTATAACGAATAAATTATTTCGTTATAACGAATTAATTATTTCGTTTAAACGAAATAATTATTTCGTTTTAACGAATTAGTTATTTCGTTTTAACGAATTAATTATTTCGTTTTAACGAATTAATTATTTCGTTTTAACGAATTAATTATTTCGTTATAACGAATTAACATTTCGTTATAACGAATTAATATTTCGTTATAACGAATTAATATTTCGTTATAACGAATTAATTATTTCGTTTTAACGAATTAATTATTTCGTTATAACGAATTAATTATTTCGTTATAACGAATTAATTATTTCGTTATAACGAATTAATATTTCGTTATAACGAATTAATTATTTCGTTTTAACGAATTAATTATTTCGTTATAACGAATTAATATTTCGTTATAACGAATTAATATTTCGTTATAACGAATTAATATTTCGTTATAACGAATTAATATTTCGTTATAACGAATTAATATTTCGATTAAACGAATTAATTATTTCGTTTAAACGAATTAATTATTTCGTTTAAACGAATTAATCTTTTCGATTAATCGAATTAATCAATGTCGATTGAACACGTCGACTAACCCCAATGCTCCAAACAACGAAGTTGAAAAAAAACTTAATAAAAACCAATCGTGATCTCTATCGTTATTGATATACGGGATATACACATGGTTCATTTTTATATCATTAATTCGCTTGTGCGTAATGCTATTTAGCAGGTAGACCCAGAAAGAACCCTTGAGGTTAGACAAGTGACCCTGTCAGGCCTCGTGTCCCCCAACATGATCCCCATTACGAAAACCTTATTAAACAGATAGCAGCAAATGTTTTAACATATGTTTTGGGGTATCAACCGTTTGGTTTATAAGCGTATGTAGGAGCCACGGTGGCTAAGTGGATAAGACGCTAGCGCGCTAGCCAGGAGGTCGCTTATTCGCCCCAGTGTTGGCGGAGAAAGTTCATCTGGGGTGTTCTTCGTGGTTTCCAGTTGTGAGTGATGCAGGAAGGAGGGTCTGACAAGGGCAACTGTCTAGTCTTTTGGATGGTACGAAAAATTCGAGGTCCCGTGTACAGATTGGCGTGCGCAACAAAGATCCCTTGGCAGCTGCAATTTCATATAAGTGTAGGCTGTAGCGATTTTGTTTGGGCAAAACATCCCCCAAAGCACAATATTTGGCGTATGCCCATCTTCAGTAGCCCAGTGAAACTCAAAGCAGAACAGTAGGACGTTTAAGCCCATTTCATAAGGGTATACACCCTATCGATTTGTTAGTGTTACGTGACTTGCCGTTCCAGCGAAATGAATGTTGGGTGGTCTAGTGGTGCGCCATTGGGTCAAGGGGCGTTGTATCGGTTGACTGCATGTACGTGACAAGAAGTATGACTGCTTGTACATCCTCGTGGGTCTTCAGTTTCATCCCATTGCTAAATACCCCTACGCGAAAGCGGATTACACGTGTAAGTCCCGAAATGACCTAGTTTGTGTCTCTGTTCCAAGATTACCGACTCAAACCCACCGCAAATTGATAAAGTCTTTGGTTTTTTGGTTTTTTTAACATCTTTTATTTTCAAATTTGGTGTTTTGAGCATTTGGGTGTACACTGGACTTCGTTTGTTCGTCCAGTCCGAACTTGACAGCTCTCCTTTTCAGGCCCTCCGTCCTGCACCACTGACAAAAACCAGATGAACTTTCAGCGACCTCTAAAGCTTGTGAACCCAATGGTTAATTCCCTAAAATATATGTTAAAAACTATAGGGTTCTCAGGGTTTTCGTAAGGGGGATAATGTTTGGGAAATGGGTCTCTGGAGAAGTAGGTAGCGGAAACGATAGGATCCGTTCTCTCATTAACCCCTATGCTTCACACCAATATATGAAGAAAAAAAACTGATTTGAAGTGTATCCTCACAATAGGGGGAGGAGGAACCCGGGCCATCTCTTTATGCCACCAATGCTTCATAGACTCAATATCCATCACATGATCCCTATTACGAAAACCTATGAAGAGAAAAAAACTGATTTAAAGTGTATCCTCAGAATAGGGGGAGGAGGAACCCGGGCCATATCTTTATGTCACCAATGCTTCATAGACTCAATATCCATCACATGATCCCTATTACGAAAACCTATGAAGAGAAAAAAACTGATTTAAAGTGTATCCTCAGAATAGGGGGAGGAGGAACCCGGGCCATATCTTTATGTCACCAATGCTTCATAGAGTTCATACCAATCACATAATCCCCAGTACGAAAACAGTGTAAACATGAGGTCTGTTATTGGGTCAAGTGCCGTTATTTCAATTAACCGCCTCTACGCGACAAGCAGCAGGATCGCTTGTCCAACCTCGTGGATTCTCCCCGGGCCCACTGCTACATATCCTTACGCGCAAAGGAATTATTGAGATAAATATGAACCACGTGTATATCCCGTATATCGATAACGATAGAGATCACGATTGTTTTTTTTTAAAATTTGTTTTTCAACTTCGTTGTTTGGAGCATTGGGGTTAGTCGACGTGTTAAATCGACATTGATTAATTCGATTAATCGAAACGATTAATTCGTTTAAACGAAATAATTAATTCGTTTAAACGAAATAATTAATTCGTTTAAACGAAATAATTAATTCGTTTAAACGAAATAATTAATTCGTTTAAACGAAATATTAATTCGTTATAACGAAATATTAATTCGTTATAACGAAATAATTAATTCGTTTTAACGAATTAATTATTTCGTTTTAACGAAATAATTAATTCGTTATAACGAAATATTAATTCGTTATAACGAAATAATTAATTCGTTATAACGAAATAATTAATTCGTTATAACGAAATAATTAATTCGTTATAACGAAATATTAATTCGTTATAACGAAATATTAATTCGTTATAACGAAATAATTAATTCGTTAAAACGAAATAATTAATTCGTTATAACGAAATAATTAATTCGTTATAACGAAATAATTTATTCGTTATAACGAAATATTAATTCGTTTAAACGAAATAATATTTCGTTATAACGATATAATATTTCGTTATAACGAAATAATATTTCGTTTAAACGAATTATTATTTCGTTATAACGAATTAATTATTTCGTTATAACGAATTAATTATTTCGTTTAAACGAATTAATTATTTCGTTATAACGAATTAATTATTTCGTTATAACGAATTAATATTTCGTTTAAACGAATTAATATTTCGTTTAAACGAATTAATATTTCGTTTAAACGAATTAATATTTCGTTTAAACGAAATAATTATATAAGAGTGGAATCATGTACGAAAAAATTATATAAGAGTGGAATCGTGCACTTAAGGGGCTCCGTAGTTTTCAATATAGACTTTGTGAATCACAAATGTTTTAAAACAGTTAGACAGGGTCCTGGTTCAAAAGTGTACCTATAATAAAAGGAAATCAACAGTATCAATTAATTGCACATGTATATTTTGGAAAACCATCTATCAATCACAGTAGGTACTCATCATTATGGGAATTAGGGATGTACATGCTTTGAATTTATAAATGCTAATAGGGTGTTTTTTTGAATTTAGTAATGATATAGTAGATTATATATGATGAATATTAGCTATGATTGTATGTTATTGCTTTAATTTATGTTAAACTCTGTGGTCTGTGGATATGAATACCCTCATCTTGGTTGATTTCTAAGTTGTATCTTATATATCAACGACAAGTCCAACCTTGCCACCGGAAGGAAACAAACCTCTTAGCCAGAACTCGACACAAAAAAATAAAACACATTCAAAATATTTTCTGAAACCTGAACCAGTATCCTGATACATTTGCTAAATAATAATCCACAGAGCAAAAAGCAATGCACATGATCTGCCAAAACAAATAATGCACCTCAAAAACACATCACTCTCCCTACCTCAACAGGTACCACCATAAAATACGTCTTAAAATGGTAAATGAATTCCAAATCAATTAAAATCGCCTGCTCTAGCGAAACAAAACCCACGTATAGCAAAGTAAGATGGGAAAACTGCTTCCAAAAACATAAGTCAAACGGCATGTATCAGAATGCTTTAAAACAATTCGTCGACACAATGTGAATTTTTAAACCCTCAACATCAGCTTAAACCGAAATAAAAAGAGGCCGCTCAGCTAAAAAGGAACTCAACCGAGATTGAAGAATTCATATCCCAGGGTCTTAAAGTTGCAATTTCATATTTTTAAGTTATATTTTTAAAATGTATTACAATAAAGCCCTAAAATAGATTGTATCTATAAACAGTCCTGCCTTGTTAAAGAATAATCCTGTAATTCACTGTTGCCAGTTGAGAAATTGGCAAAAATATCATTTTCAACTTCAAATTCAAACGTTTGAAGATGGCCATTCCATGGGGTGAATGGAAGAACAAGGGAGGTAATTGTGTAATTATTTCCTTTGTCACTGATTTTAATGCCTGGGAAATAATGCCCATGATCGTATAATAATGAGTTGACAACCATTTGAGCAAAAGACATAGAAATAATTATGTTTTGACTTTCTTAGAAAATATGAAATTCACGCTTTAAGATGAATTATTCCAGAAATAGACAACCATAGCTGATATGTATCATGTTACTACTATTTTGAAAATAGTTGAGTTAGAATTTATACATGATTTATTATTTAAATTTACAAACTTAAATTCACTGTATCTACATCCCTCATCTTTATAGAACTCCAAAAATATATATAAATACGAAGAGAACCGGCGAATTAATTAGTAATTATCATAGTTATAATTACTTTAGAAACATTGTAACCTTGTACTGATTAAGACGTAATTATAGCTACACCGACTGTTTAAGGATTTTACTAACTAACTACAGGCTATAGTATCGTTATTCTTCCAACAAGGAACATGATTGTAGTAATTGTAATTATATCAAAGATTGCCACTATCCTCATTATGTGAGATTTAGATAAAGAGAGGACCGTTCAAAAATAGATAATGACAAATTCCATTATTGAAATTTTGGTTTTCGGTGTTTTAAATTTTACCTATATAGTCTAGATTTTCACAGTACCACTACTACGATTGTATCCGCATTATGATTGGAAACGCCAGTATAACTTGTGTGGTAATTTCAAATGAAAGCTAGAAACTGGAGTAGAGTTTTATCATTGATGAGTTTAGACAGTGTTCGGTTGATTTGGTATTATTTTGTTACGACCCAATACATACTATAATAATGTCCCAACAGTTCTGGTTACATCGTGGTTTTATGGAATAGTCAATATAATATTTCAACACATACTAGCAGCAGAATATTCACCTTCCAACGTACAGAAGCAGGTTGTTTGTTTTTTCTTTCTAGAGGTCACTCACTTTCCAGAAACAACATGTTATCAATATACATCTAGGCAAAACAATTATAAGGTCAAAAACAAAATGGGGTCGATACGTTGGAAAATTAGATAGAACTAACTGAAGTAAGACATATACATGGAACTTTTTAGTTCCTCAACTTATTCCTAACATTTCCTAGCTTAATCACGCATTAGTGAGCAAGGCTCTAGAAAAAAAAGGCCGCTTTATAGGGAATGGGAGAGGGTTAAGGGTCGGTGATTTTGATTCCAAAGTCAGTGTCGGTTGACTAACTGTAAACAGAGTCCATTTCGTTTGGCCTTGTACATGTTTTTTTACATCCAATAGTTGATAGGTTTAAAACAGCTTTTTGGCAGAAGTTTTAGATCAAACTTTTAAAATAAAATTTTAAATTATGACATTTAAAGTATCTAAGTCTCCAAGTCAATATCACCCCAAGTCTTAAACGTTGACAATTATTTTGTCAATTCAAATAATCAAGATTGATGCTGTGACCTTACCGGCAAAAGGTAGGCTTCTGATAACCAATATTTAAGACAAAATAAACATCGTGTACCATAGTGCGTTTCAGCGCCATTTGTAACCAGTATCCAGAAAGAGCGAGGCTAGACATATTCCACAACTCATGTCAAACAGTGACGCCATATCTTACCTGGAGAACATGCACAATAGACTAGAATAACCAGACGCCAGAACTCGCCATTCGATTGAGACTCATGCCGTATTTCGTTGGACATAACTGATTTGAAATTCAAGTTAAAACGGAAACAACTGAATGTAAATCATTATATATCCAATCGGATTACATCATTGAGACCCATTTGTGTCAATTTCTAGGTCCCAAATATTAGCGAATTAGCTCTTTTAATCCTAAACGTTATAATGTAATAACTTAAACATCATTTTTACACAGAACAATTTTTACTTTTATCGTTAAGTATGGATAAGTTTTTGGGATGTCCCTGTTAAGATGTCCTTTTTTGCCCCTTCAATTTCATATTAAAGTTTCTTTCAAGACTACTAGTGCATAAGTGATAAGAAGTGAGTCAGTTACCATTACTTTCAAAGTTATTGATAAAGTCAGTGACATGTAAGAAGTAAATTATTTGAACTGTCATTTAATCATATGGTGACTAGATAGGACAATATTCGATGGCGAATCAGAAATCCTGTTACAAAAAGTGCCTGAAAATGAAACACGCTATGAATAAACCTTCATTTATTAACGTAAAATGGTTACGTATCATAAAATCTAATTCGTGTGAATGAAATAACAAATAAGTTGGAATTTCACATAAAATCCTGACCATAAAAAATAAAATATTCCATGAATAATCATTACATCATTTAACTAAATGTAATCAGAGAACGATATCAGTACAATTTTGAAAGTAAAACTTATAACATTTTGAATAAAGCTGCAAACAAAAAATATACGGACGTATTATGCATAAACTAAATATGGTCTCTCTCTCTCTCTCTCTCTCTCTCTCTCTCTCTCTCTCTCTCCAAATGGTATATAAATTATTACTTAAACATTTATTCAACTCTCTAGGACGCAGTACGACTGGGATATTGAATGGATTAGAAAATGTCTTCCAAATCTTCGTCTAACATTAAAATGGAAAATGGTGACTTCGTTTAAAAATCGAAGGTATTAAAGCTATTCTTTGTCAAAACACTCTATGTGCAACTTACAACATAATCTATTTTAAACTGTTATAGAAAGAAGGATCATCTCTTTATCTATCACGGGGGGTTGGGATGGCCTAGTGGTCTAGAGTGCCGCGCTTCGACCTCTAGCTGGCCGGTCACCTCTGGCTTGCGGCTGTGGTTTCGAGCCCTGGTGAGCGCGTATGTGGCATGGAGATAAGGGCGCCTTCTCAACCTCGTGGGTTTCCTCCGGGCACTCCGGTTTCCTCTCACTGCTAAAGACCCCTACGCGCAAGCGAATTATTGAAATAAAATTAAAAACCATATGTTAGTCCCGAAATGGCCTAGTTGTGTCGATTGGACGTTAAACCCCATTTCTCTCTCTCTCTCTCTTTATCTATCACAATGCTTCTTTAACTGGTGATTTTTTTTTCATTTTGGAGTAAAAATACAAATAAAGAGTCTATTATCTGTCATTGGTATATCTATAATTTGGGGAATAGCCGTGACTCGGTGCGTAAGACGTTAGCTCGCTAACATGGGGGTCCCGTGTACACATTGGTGTGCACTTAAATTAACCCTTGACAGTTTGAATTCGAAATAAGAGTAGGACGTAGCACACTCTTATGTCCGTCTTCACACCATTCCCCACCCCACCCGTCTTCATTAGCCCGGAGGGAGCAGAACAATATGACGTTAACACCATTTTATTTCATTTCATATATTATTTTGCATGTCAGCCCCTAACCTTTCTGGCAACGTGGTGTAGAAGGAAATTTATCGACAGTTTATTGATTTTTCTACTATAGAATTTATTCCAATTATAATCAAATGTATAATGTGAAATATGAATTAGTATTGTATGGCCGAAACATTACATCTTACGCTATAATGTCACCAGCCAACAATAATAAAGTAATTATAGTGCCACATTATGCAACAACAATAACGCTTTACTGGGTTTCTGAGATTTGTTGCTCAAGGCGTCAATATAATATGAACTCTGGTATGCTAGTAATTGCGAATAAGAATCATGAACCATACAATAAGCTCTCAAATCCTCTGTAATTCTATCTTGATCCGGACTTTAATACACAACGCAATATCTTGCCGAGAGAAATGATGATTAACTGTTATGTAGGCCGGATATATTATGTTTTTCTATACGATGCGATTCATCAAGTCTCGGTTCTTATACCCGCCATTAAAATGTACAATGACGTTTATGTGGATTTTATTACGAATAAACTTCAAAATGTTATAAGAAAACATTAAACATGTTATAACAATCTTTTATTATAAGAGAAAATTAATTGCATTTACTTAAACAAACTGGTCTGTCAGTGGAATTTAACTCTTTCGTCAGTCACAATCTATGACATTTTCAGTCTCCTAACTTAACTTTTCAATCTGTTTAAATATTATTTCAAAATAAGAATAAGCATGTGTTTTCTTTGTCACTGATGCAGGACGATGGGGCTGGCAAGGAAAGCTGTCTAGTCGCTCGGATGAGACGAACAATCGAAGTCCCGTGTACACTTTGGCGTCGTAAAAGAAGCCTTGACAGATGGACATTGGTATAAGAGTTGGCCATAGCGCCGCTGTTCGGGCAAAATGGCAATCACAGCATGACTATGCTCGTCTTCATTATCCCACTCGGTGAAGAAAAGTAGGACGTTAAACCTATTTTCTTTTCATTTTATTTCATTTCCTTCCCTATATGCACTTTATAGCTAACTGGAGATGTGGTTTCAGAAGACGAGGCCATTGGGTTTAAGACAAGGCCACCATCGAAATCGCCAGTTTATTATTAGTTTAAAGCGAACATTTTAAAATCTTAAGTTATATTTTAAAATGTATTAAAATAAAGCCTTAAAATAGATGATATCTATGCACAGTCCTACCTTGTTAAAGAATAATAATATTAATCCTATAATTCACTATTGCCAGTTGAGAAATTGGCAAAAATGTCATTATCAACTTCAAATTCATACGTTTAGATAGCTATAGTATGGGAAAAACAAGGGGGGGGGGTAATTGTGTGATCATTTCCGGTGTGAATGAAATTAAAGTGTGGGAAATAATATCCATGATCTTTTAATACCGAGTTGGCAACCTATTGAGCAAACGACATAGAAATATTTATGTTTTGACTTTCTTAGAAAATATGAAATTCTCGCTTTAAATATAGAAAATACTATGTTATACATATGTGTTATCGGATGCTGTAGAAAGATTAATCATATCCTGGTCCGTGAAAAATTCTCGTCTTATATAACTAATATGGTTGTGTAATATTCTGGTTATAGCAGACGCCTGTACATGTACATGTGGTCAGATCTTGATCGCTCATGGATCAAACATGGAATATGCCGTTTTTAAAATAGAATAATTCAGAATATGAATGCTGAATTCTCTTAAATTATTTCGTAATTATATGGGGGGGGGGGTAACAATGTACATGTACCATCTATTAGCTTATAGATCTTGACTTCTGTTGTCACTCTTCTTTCTTACAATGTTATCCAAGAGTTGATCATTGATCGGAGAATTAGGTAAAGTCTGGCAAGCAAGGTGAATAAACATTATAATATTGCTTTTATTTCTGTATTTTACATCATAACCTTGATGTCGTATGTCGATATGGCTGTCGACTAGCGGGAATTCATTACTACAAACTTGTTTTATAGACGGATTTTAGAAAATAATCACAAATTTATCTTAACGACTGTCTCTTAAGCCTGTTTTCCACTTGGCGAATTTTTTCACGCGAAGGGAATTTTTTCGAGTACAGGCTTGTGCAGTATAATTTTATGCGAAAAAGTGAGTTCGACCAGTTTCTACTTTCCAGCTGCGAAAAAACGAGCAAGCCAATCAGAATTCCGTAAACTCTCACATGGTTATACAACTCACGAGGCCAAGGCCACCCCATTCTCGTTTCTCCCCGCAAACAAAATGGCTGAAAGGCTCTCCTTTTTCTTCACGTCCATTGTACTCCTTCCGAATCCAAAACCTTTTTCTGTACTTCTGCAGTCGAATTTGACGTCTGCGTAGCAGTAAAATGTTCATCAATCTTACCTTTAACAAGAGTAAATATCTCAGATTAAAAGCAGCAGCCATTGTGGAAGTTCGGGAAGGTAACCTTTCGCGCCAATTCTGCTATGAAACAAAGAATGATCGAAACAATCGCTTGTGTAGTGGAAAATACAAGCGCGCTTGCTCGAAATCTTTCGCGGCGAAAAAATTCGCCTAGTGGGAAACAGACTTTAGTCTTACCAAAACCAACCAGAACCATTATTCACAAAAGCACAATGTGATGAGATGTGCAGTTTTGACAGAATACTACGTTTGGCCGGTTACTTTTATCTTAAAGTTAGCATTGATGTACATGTAAAAGAAATAGAATGCAGACTCTCTAAAAGAGTACTTCAACAAGACGATGTTTTAGAATAAGCTCTATATCAGGAACCCAGCAAAATATGTATCTGATTCTTACTCTATTTAGCCCTAGGACTCATCGTTTGCCCATTTTGTTACGTCAGTGGAAGTACGTGTCACGAGAGATTAAATGATTATGCTAACGTTGCAAATTAAATGTTTCCAGACCGATACTCTCTTGCAGTGTCTTCGAGAAAACTATTTTGACAAAAATCATTATTGAAATAGCAATATAAGTGGCCTCTCGGGGAAAGAAATTATAAATGGGATTGATCGTATGATAAAGACATTTTTAATTTTATAATTATCTGAACTAAATCTGTACCATGGTACAATATAGACGAAAATCTACTAAATTTCCTGGGATCAACATTTCTATTAGACTTATAACACGTTTCCGCCAAAACCAATTAAATTCCTAATTTCTAGGTCTCATTCAATCTCGCAGTTCTCTAAGTATATGCTTTTAGTAGAATTTCCATGGGTTTGGAAGAAAATGGATATTTGCACTTAATGTTGGTAAAGACACGCCATTGCTTTTATGATTGCCTTTTAGGTTTTTAGAAAAGATTTTCAGACAACAAATTCATGCTTGGGGATTTATTTTCCATGACATTCTTAAAGGTGTAAAATAGCTGACATTTATGACCGTTCCATTTCATTGACAGCAGAAAACTGGATTTCTTGCATTTAAAGAAGTAACAGATACACATCATAGCTGGATGTGACTGAACTTTCAGATCCCACGGATTGACTGTTGATAGACACACATAAACTACAGCGATATTCTCCATGTGACAATATATCAAGCAATGTCGTTAATTTTGACAGAGCATTGCACGAGACTGGCAGTTTTCCTTATTCATATCGAAAGTTGGTGGTCATCAATCTTCAGTTTCATGACGTCAGTACATCGGTCGAAGTTCACAACTGTTATCAAATGATCAGAAACCCCAGGTTGCTTGTCATAAACCTTTTATAAAAGTTCATTTAGTTCCATGTTATGTTATTTAAGCAAAGAAAACCATAGTTCTTAGGGTCCCTGTTTAAGTGCAGTTACATCAAAAATCCTATTTATTTATGTAATCTTAATCTCGATATACTGCTAGTCCATATATCTTGATTCAATTGAAAAGATGAAACGTAGTATAACTGCTTCTGTTTATCTCGGTGCCATTAATATAGTGGATTTCTTTACAGCAATTACCTCTTTCTCCCGTCTCCCCGCTTTTTCGTTTACTATATTTTGGTCTAAAAGTTGAAGTATTTGGCTTTATATTTTCTGCCATTCGTTCTTTCCCGGAGTTTTACGTCCACTCCCACCAGACTTTGGTAGATAGTTATGAATTTGAGGCGGGGTATAGGAGAGTAAACACGGCATATATTAAGGAAATTACGTACACAAAAGTCAAAGCCTAGAGTTTCCATCGGGCGGGCAAAGCTGTAAAGACTAAGATAGTCAAAATTACATCCCTTGATCTGCGCACTTTTATAGATTACATTATTTCTACAAATTGAATAGTATAGAGCTAAAATTAATTTCCCTAATGTACTAACAATTCTGATACACAATCGACTGTGGCACAGTTATCCAAAATGAAAGTAATATTAGTTAACTCGATCTTTAAAAATATAAATACGGTTTGTCAGATAACTCACAGAAAAACACCAATAACGACCAAATTAAACACTTTATTTTTTCTATGTTAACACGTAATTGATATAATACAGTAATCATTTGTACATTATATTGACGACATGTTAAACCCAACCCCGTTTATTTCTGAAGACTCTGAATATTCTTTACAAAATAACTATTGAACTATTGTAAAAAAAAATATATGGATTTACGTTTATATTCCAGAGGACGTAAATTGGTAATTACGTTCAAATAGAAAACCTCGTACTGTTAATTGAAAGTAAAGAAGTCTGAAGAATTAAAGACTCTTAAAGCCGTCTCAGAGTGGACCGGTTACTCTTTAGAATTTACATAATGGGTCTGAATTGTCTTCTGTCTAGACATATTACAAACTATTTTAGACATATATATTAAAAGTACAATCAAAATTAATAATTATTTGAACTTCTGAAATATATAAGCGAAGTGGTATCCGATGTCGTTTCGTTTTTTACAGTTCAAAATTTCGTTTTTACTTGTCTTATTGATGTGAGGAATTAGCCAATGAATCGCTCCGTTATGGCGACTTCGTGGCGTTCTCTGGAACTGTGGGTAAACCCCTGGAAACGTCAACGCTGATTGATTAATAAATGTTTGACGTTATAGGGTCAAAAGCCACTCGGTTGACCCTTGACGTAAACGCCCAGTATAACTTGTAAGATCTTCATGTAGTGTGTAGGCCATGGAAAGTATACAAAGCGAAATATAGATTTGTATTTTAATCAGATTGGATGAAGTACGAAGAGTAAGCTTGTCCGTTAACCGATTATGTCAATATGTTGCTAATTTGTAACAATTTCCCACAAAGTAATTTCTGTTGTACTCCCATCAGCAGAGTAACCAACCAAGGTTTCAAGATCATATTTTTAATGCGTTTGTATGGAGTATTTAATTTAAATGAAGTACATTGTATTCCCTTTAATATTATGTTGGTTAATTAACATTACATAATATTAATCTGAAACAATAGGAACTAATGACTCACCTTTCATGTTCAGTCATGGATCTGAAATCGCCATAGAGTATCAATGTCCTCAACATTAAGTTTTAAAAAAAGAACTTTGGTAAGGTTCGCATAACAAAACATTGCCTAATGGAAAACCAGTGTACTGTACAGTGTACAATGTGTACACCTGCATGTAAGCCGAGGTAATGTATGAATAATGGTATTTTACCAGATAAATCAGCCGCTACCAGAAGATTGATTTATTTTAAGTTCAACCAATATCTGACCTTGTCGAACTAGTCTTGTCCTGTTGACCTAAGTTGATAGACCGTAAGTCCTATAATTCAATTGGGATTTGATAGTCGTTCCTTCGGCCAGCAGATCAGCAGTATATCTATGTACGTAGGGCTAGTTAGTGCAGTAACTATAGCCCGAAGGTCCGTTGGTCCGAGGTTATCGTCTGGATTGGTCATTGGACCGACGTTTTGCTTACATATGAAGGATGAGCTACTCCTAGGATACGATAAGTTTACAAGGAAGACCCTAGGACATGTTTGATGGAAACGGTCTCTGATATTACCTCTTTTAGTACTATAGACGTGTATACATCGAGCTTGATGTCATAACTATTTAACTATAGTCTATTTCACATTGAAGTTCAATGGCTAATCGCACAGTGTATTTTTTCCGGAAGGGGTGGGGTAAAGTGCTTCACAATAACAACAATTAAGAGTACAAGTCAATCTGAAACAGGATAATACTCACTCCTGTCAAAGCTTTCGTGAACAATGTGACCGAAAGATTCAATAATAAATTTCTTGTTGTTTCTTTAAGTTTGTATTTCAGCTTTTCTCATATTCATCCTTATAACCACAGCAAACTGCTCATCATTGTAAACATACTATAGACTTTAAATTGTACACGATACAAACTAGGTCATTTCAATAATTCGCTTGCGCTAAGGGGTCTTTAGAGGCTGGACAGGCGACCCTACTTCTTGACACATACAACCGGGGAAACAAATGACAGAACTTATGATAAAGCGCGCACGTACTAACCATCCGTTCATTCAAACCCCCAAAATTGTACGATCCACAATAACAGGACAGTGGATATAATATGAATCATATCACATACATTAAGACACGTGAGTTTTCATCTATCCCTTAGCACCTCAGGCTATCCCAGACGCCTATATCATAGATTCCTTGATTATCGTCGGAAAAACGAGCCTTCGGATCAACGGGTCTTCAGACAACAGACACACAAATTGAATTTTGTGAAATAAAAAGAATTGCAAAAAGTACATAAAAGCCATTTTAAAGTGATCTGATATTTCCATTCACCTGATTTGGGATACATGTTTATTATTTATTGCTTACAATGTTTTATGTAGTATGTGTCTTTGTAATGTTCTTTACGTATGTTTACTCACTATAATTAATTTATTTTAACGGATTCGTAGCGTTTTCGGAAATTATATCCGGATTATCGACCTTATTGTTAACTTTTGAAATTCTAAATCCTGACGATCAGCGTCAAAACCGGTCGCATTATTTTTTATAACGTTTGTCTTGTAATTCATTGCTAATTGTTGCTCTGTGAGCATGTTTTTTTATATTTTGAATGAAGCTTGTATCGAAATGAAATGAAGACGGGAAATTTTGCTCGGACAACATCACTACGGCCTACTCTTGTTTCAAATTGCAACTGCCAAGGGATATTTTACGTGCACGCCATTGTGTACACGGGACCTCGATTTTTGCCGCATCCGAACGACTAGACAGCTGTTCTTGTCAGGTCCTACGTTCTGCACCACTGAAAAGGAGAAAACACATCGGAAAATCCGGAAGAATTTTCTCGGCCAATGCAGGTATTGAACACGCTACCTCCAGACTAACAAGCCAGCGTCTTATCCACTTAGCCATCGTGGCTGTAGGGACAAAACTGTAAGCTTACGTTTGGCCCCTGCCCGCAATGTCTGTGTGGGTATGTCTTGTTTAATTGTTTATGTATGTACCAGGTTCAGAGAGTGGGGATGTACATTACCATTTTGATATCTATAGCTTTATTGGCTCTTGAAACCCCTAAGTGCTGGATTATCTTCTGTCCGTCGTGATGTCCATTATACACATTCAAACCACATTAATGCATATCTGATATATTGTCGTAGCTAACAGCGTGTTTAACTTTATGTATACTGGGTTAAATTGACATTATTTCATTTATTGTTTTGTTGGGTAGTCTGCTTGAATTGACTTACAGGCGACTTCTGCTTCTTATTTTTTATGGCCTTACATGAATATTGACGTGGTATAGGCACGATATAAACAGGATTTCTTTAATAACACACAGCTAATAATAAACACTTGAAAA
Source organism: Patella ulyssiponensis (assembly GCA_963678685.1). Classification (NCBI taxonomy): domain Eukaryota; kingdom Metazoa; phylum Mollusca; class Gastropoda; family Patellidae; genus Patella; species Patella ulyssiponensis. Next base: position 46,172,489 of record OY783229.1, on the reverse strand, counting down.
TGTACAACTTCTATATTTTTTTCTCTGGGGGCGGTGGATGTAGTATATGGAAAACTACTAACTACGTTAATCATTATAATAGCTATCGTTTAGACGTCTTGATGAATCAATTTGATTTGCTGCGTTTCAGGGTCAATGACAGCTTTCATACAGTTTCCAATTAGCTCTACCATTACAGACCATCAACTTTTAGTAACAACCTTTTTAAAGCAAGTTACTACTATTGTTCTGAGCTAATTAAATCCATTGATTTGATTTAAATGTCAGAAATATTATGAAAATTAATGTTTTTGTCCCTGAGTTTGTGTGAAATTTGACCCAGTTAAGATTTTTCATTAAACGACAACGTGTTTCCCTGAAAGAAAATCTACGTACGTTAGTTCCAAAAGCGAGTGGTAATAAGACTTCTATGTTGTGAAGTAATCATAGATTGAATTTAGTTTCACGGAACGAGAAAGCTGATTGTACAAAACAGACATGACAACGCAATCCAATATTGGAAATGGAAGAAAAATGAAGAGAGTATTAACTACAAAACTTTTACGTTAGCGATATATATATATTTATTTTTATTTATTTTCTTTTGCAATCATGGTCTACATTTCATATTTTCCTTAAGAATATTTTCGTTGATAATGAAATTTTAATATATATTTAACATTCAAGTCAGAAACCTATTATGCCAGAACATTTCAAACACTTGGAGGCTATTAAATCTTTCCAGCTACTATCACTGAATCGGCAAGTTTTCATCGTTGTAGAGAAGAAATCGGCAAATTATTTCAAGTCTTCGGCAGTATTTAGCTTAAGCTACGGCCTACTCTTATCTCGAATTCAGAATTGCAAATGACAACGGTCTTTTACGTCCACGACAATGTGTACACAGGACCTCGGCTTTTCATCCCATCCGAACATCTAGACACATGTCCTTGTCAGGTCCTGACTCACTGCCAAGAGGAAAGCCCAACGAAAAAATCCAGAGAAACTCTCTCGGCCAACACAGGGCGCGAACACGGGACCTTCAGGCAAGTGAGCCAGCAAACGCTATCTACAGGCGATAAAAATATCAAAAAATGAGCGGACATCTGATTTTCAACCACATCAGCAGATTTTACGGTTTCCTCCAAATTACGGGTTAAATCTAATCAAGAATATGGCAACTTTCATGTGTACAATTTTTAACATATTGAATGAGATTATAAATCATGAATAGATTCATTATTTGTCTGGGCAATCAACATTAACATTAAAGTTACCAAGACGATTAAGCTGGCCACGTAGAACAGAAAGATTTCTATAAAACTGTGAAATTTTTGATAAGAATCCATCACAGAAAATGATGGAGATCAATTAACATCAACAAATTTTAGAGTCAGAAACAGATAGGTTACAAGAAATACTACAGATTCGAGAAGCGACTTGAAACCTTATAGTTTTATAAAGCTTTGGAAATGATGACAATATGACCACCCGTACCATTTGATCTAGGAAACGATTAACCAATTGTAACTTATTTGGGGGTCATCCCGGTCTTCTTTAACCATGATTCAGTGATTATTAAAATGTCCAGTTTGTTCTGACATTGCTATTGTTTAAATTCTATTTCTAGCATATCATATATTCCAAGGGGCGAGTCTAGGTTGAAATTGTGTAATCAAAACAAGTGACTTTTATCGGATTTGTCACCAGCTAACGTAAGAAACTTTGTTTTCGAATTCCAGTTCTTTTCAGTTAGAAATACCAATTTGTCGAAAAATAGTTACTTCTAGATTGAGCTAGTTTAATCACATCTTTTGTGAGAGAGTTTACTATGTACTATGTTCAATAGCTCATCTCTGCTCTCGGGAATAATCTGGTTTGTGGAATCTACACAACTTGGGTGTTAAATGTGAGTTCACAATCATTTCCCAGTTTTATCCAGAGCTACTAATTTCTCAAAAAAAGATTAGCTCGTGTTTTCTAATACTTGCAATTGACAACGGGGAAAATATTTTAATTTATTTTATAATATGTGTACAATGTATATGTGATATATGTAATAACAAAATACATGTATACAATTTTCACCTGTCACCTCTGCCCCCATCCCCCGCCAGCCAATCTGATTAAAATACAGATCTATATTTCGTTTCCTTTTATTATACTTTTGATAACCTCTACTACATGAGGATCTGACCAGTTGTACTGGGTGGGGTTATACGAGCGGCTTTTGTTTCTGAAAACAACAACGATAACCCCGTTGATTAAACCATTAAAAGATGAAACTGGTTCTTACGGGCCGATAAGTTTGACCTCTACGTTGTGCAAACCACTTGCAACTACGTTAAATTATAGGCTAATAATAAGTGCAGGGGGACTACACCACGCATAATTTACAAATAAAAAAAAAATACATGGACAAGACATCATACTCAGAAATCACAAACAGACGAACAATTCAGATTAATTGAATGGATCCGGGGGCGTGTAGGGACACAGACTTCACTCAAATTTAAAAGCAATCAGGAATATAATATAACCCAGAAAAATCGTTGTGTAATGCCAGCACGAGTCATGATCTGCTGTATGTTACAAGAAATATGAATGTAAGCATATTGTAGTAAAATTTAACTATACAAGTAACTACATCGGTGAAATGTATAAAAGTGGATATAGACAACAGCGCTCCACTATTGATCATATTGTAAGGTTACAACATGACATCATAACTTCACTGGCTAAGAAAAACAATTATGTCCCTGGCCAAGGCATTTGACTTAGTTTGGGTGGGTGACCTACATAAAAAAAATGTACATGGACAAGGGGTAACAGGGCGAATGTTCCAGTTGATCAAGGATTTTCTAAACGATAGGTAAATACAAGTTAATGTAGGTCTCTCATTTAGCAATAAAAGGTCCACCCCAGGGTTCTGTTATAAGGCCGACACTTTTCAGTATCATGAATAATGACCTTCAGTCTAATAACTACATTAAGAAATTTATTATCGTAACGGTTTATGCAGACGACAATTCAATCTGGCATGCAGCGAACAACTAAGGGAAAGTCACACAATGTACAATTTTATGGATACACAATTACTGAGTTTGATACTAAGCGACGTTTCGACGAAGATACTCTCGTCTTTATCAAGCAAATGATACACAAATGTGAATAGTAGGGAAATATATACAGAATATGCAACAAAGATAAGAATAAATACAATTAAAGTTTAACACCTTTGATTAGGGACCCTAATCAAAGGTGTTAAAGTAACGCTTAGTATCAAACTCAGTAATTGTGTATCCATAAAATTGTACCTTGTGTTACAATAATATGTTCAATTACTAAATGCCAATCAAAGAAGATAAGGGAAAGTCTTTTTCAAGAAGTAGATGAAATGTCTTTCAATTTACGGCGCAACGAACTACTGTTAGGATACTGGTCTTGGATACAATATATTGGAGACAGCTGTCAAACATTTAATTGTGTACCAAGAATTCAAAAGAAATTAAAAACACACTATGACATAAACCTAATGTTGTTAAAAAGAAATAAAATCCACAACACGCCCAAATAGCAAATAGTCCGGTGGCTGAAGGGGGGGAATCGCCACCCGAGCTGTGAATTTATGAGACCAAGTTTTTCTAGACCAGTTTTTTGTGTAGATTCCGAATGTGGGTGGTGATCAGGCGTTTGGGGGGGGGGGGGCTTTTTCGAGATATAGGAGTCCAAAATCTACAATGTCTGTGTGTGTGTGGGCGGGTGGGTGGGGTGGGAAATGTCACTATGTTTACATAATATATTAATAGAACAAATTTCTAGGACAGCCCATCTATAAATAAGTTTTTATGATGCCCGTGGACAACTGTTTTGATTGTGGGGAGGTGGGGTGGGGGTAGCGGGTGTGCCTTTGTGGAGGGTGGGGTGGAGTGGGGATAAAATTGGCGGGAAATGAGTTCATGGGATTTAAATGATGATTGTCTAAGAGCTTGACGAGACATCTCTAATTATGTTTATAAGATTCCCATTGTGTAGGGGTGGACGCACGAGTGGGTGCCTGCGTGTGCGGGGGGGGGGGACAACATGCATTTTTGTGGACAGAAATCATTTCGTTCATATTGAGCTTAAAGTAGTATCTTGTTAGCGTTTTCGTTCAAAACATTAAATTCTAATGGTTCTTTTCAAGAGATCTGGGAATGTAAATCAAAAACACAGTAACTCAGATTCAAAATCAAACGTTCATATGGTATTAAAGAAAAGTCTGTTATTTTTTCACCCACAAAATCTTTTTTTCTACTGATGTCGCCTTTCCCGATATTTTCCACCCTTGCCCATCTCATTATTGATCAAAATTTGTATCATCGTTTGTGGAGAGAATGACTATTTTGCCCGAGCAAGAGCGCTAAATACAATAAGTTTCAGCACCTCCATTAATTTGAAATGCGAAGAGGGGTAGGTAAGATATTTTGGTGTCCTCCTGGTTGGTTGTCGTTTCTAGGATATTTTCGACACTTTCAATACTAATCTTGATATTTTTTGATCCAATCAAGATTAATATTGAAATTGTTGAGAATATCTCGGCCTACGGTAATGACTATATATCTGTCTTTATTTTTCAAGATAATCCCAACTTTCTAAAAAAATTTAAAGAGCTGGGATGCCGTATTTGCTGGTTTAGAAAAAAAAATGTAAAAAAAAACCGACTTATATCAGTCGATGACACTAGAAGAAAGATCTTCTGGAGGAATTTTATTACCATCTTGTAGGAGTAGTCTTTTGCTGCACATTAAACACAATAATAAGCATATCTAAAGGATATATGCGAGCTGTTGATCAGCCACCATATATTATAAGAATAAACTAATATCTAACTAATATCTAAACATGTGTTTTATGTACATTTCCAGATCTCTCGAAAAGTACCATTATAATTTAATATTTTGAATGACGATATTGTGGGCCCGTAGCCAGCTCATAAAATTGGGAGAGGGGGCTAATTCGATTGGGGGGGGGGCTAGGCCCGCGATATTGGTTTTGAACGAAATGATTTCTGTCCACAAAAACTCATGCCCCCCCCCCTACACACACACACAGGCACACACTCGGGCGTCCACCCCTACACAGTGAAAAAATGGGAATCTTATAAACATAATTAGATATGTCTCGTCAAGCTCTTAGACAATCGTCATTTAAATCCAATGAACTCATTTCAGGCCAATTTTATCCCCACTCCACCCCACCCTCCACACATGCACACCTGCTACCCCCGCCCCACCTCCCCACAGATCAACCCAGTTGTCCAGGGGCATCATAAAAAACTTATTTATAGATGGGCAGTCCTAGAAATTTGTTTTATTAATATATTATGTCAACATAATGACATTCCCCACCCCACCAGCCAACACACACAGCCATTGTAGACTTTGGAACCCCTATATCTCGAAAAAGCCCCCTCAAACGCCTGATCACCACCCAGATTCGGAATCTACACAAAAAACTGGTCTAGAAAAGTCACAGCTCGGGTGGCGACCCCCCCCCCCCCTCTTCAGCCACCGGACTAAAATGCCAACGAGGGAATTATTGAAAGAAATATGGTCATCTCGTGTGACAATATACACTGACGGATCCCACAATCCAAACACACCGAAAATTGCATTACGTGTAATCTTTTCTGAATTTAATGTTAATATATCAAAAGGCTACCAGATGGATGTTCCATCTATACAACAGACGTAAAGACTATATCCACAGCTCTTGGGTGGTTTTTGTTATACTCGGCTATCCCGATGATTTTCAATTTCATATAATATCACGTTTTTAATTCTTGGACGGTCTCACCGCACCACTACCATTCTAAAGTGATCAAAGGGAGAAAACCACACCTTTACCTAGTTGACTTCATATTTCTAGATGAGACGGATGCGCTTGTTTAAAAGTCAGCGATTTTTTTTTTATTTTCAGATTTTAACTAAAGAAATCTTTATCTTATTGGCGTAGATATAAGAAAAGAACATTTATGAAAGGTCGTAGCTGTGAAGATTTTGAATACAGCATTAACAATCTCCTGTTTTCACATTAATAAGAAAACACATTTTACAAGAAAGATATGCATAAAATAAAAGTTTTATTTTTAAAGGTCAGTTTTTAAATTTCAGATTTTAAAATTCTGAAAACATACAGAACACCTGGTTTATTATCGAAATAACTTGGAACAACGGCTTTTAATATTCTTTTCCATGCACCCTCCTTTTCATATTTTTCCATTAATGGTTCAAAATTGTCTCGAAGCTCCGTACTTAATCTTAAGACATATTCTGGTGTAGAAAAGCATGCATATCCACCTGAATAAAAAATTGGACTAAATTTGGATTATGAAACATACATTGACTAACAGCTTTTTCGTCCTGACTCCAATTAACAAATATATTCATAGATAGTCTACTTTGCCGTTTTATTGTTTATAGGATATATCTATGAAATGGAAAAAGAATGTAGTTTAACGTCCTACTTTCCTGCACGAACCGGGGTAGTGACGACAGGATATAGCAAGGAAGGGGAATAACTCCAAAAGACCGATGGGTCGTTCCTGGAATGCTCACTAGGTTTCGTAACAAAGTGGTGGTACTATTGAAATGATTGTAATACAAACGTAAAAAACTAGATAGACAACCTACATACTTTATTTAGTTAATATTTTTGTCGACCGAGAGAGAGAGAGAAATGGGGTTGAACGTCCACTCGACACAAACTAGGTCATTTTGGGACTAACATAAGGTTTCAATTTTATTTCAATAATTCGCTTGCGCGTAAGGGTCTTTAGCAGTGGGAGGAAACCGGAGTGCCCGGAGGAAACCCACGAGGTTGAGAAGGCGCCACTATCTCCATGCCACATACGCTCTCACCAGGGATCGAAACCACAGCCGCAAGCCAGAGGTGACGGGCCAGCTAGAGGTCGAAGCGCGGCACTCTAGACCACTAGGCCATCCCAACCCCCCTTTTGTCGACCGGAGGGCGATCAGAGATTATGGTGTTATACGACCACATGGTATAAAAATGATCACCATTCAGAGCAGAAAAACCCCATTTCATTTAATTATTTATAAAAATATTAGAGAATTAAGGAGCGCGACCACCCATGCACATAAAACTGGCGCATTGGCGATTTGATCGTTGGTACTTTTATAACTTGCACTCTGGCTGATGAAAATCGTTTCCAAAATACACTCTGGATGCAATCTCCACGGTCGCGATCGGATCCGGTACAAACGGCTCTTTATCGTTTTAAATCAAATCATGAAATTATGCATGTTTATACTACAAGCCATTTTGACAGATTTTGCGTATTACCTGGTTTAACAACCCTAATAAATTCCTTTAATGCGATAGAAGGCATTGAACCAGGTGTGAATGCAGCAGAACTGACAAGACCATCATATTCATCTGAAATATAAAAACAATGTTAATGGCTAGAATAATAAAAAAAAACACACCAAAATATGTATATTGTAAATATTGCGGTATACATTGAATGTTTAGTAATAGGCCTACATCTGCTTTAAAATAATTTGTGATTCAATCACATCGTCAACTCTTAAGATAAACTCATTACCCATATTCGTTATCATAACACTGTGTTCTACATAATGTTAAATGAAGTTAAATTGAATTTAACGTCGATACGGGGCGGGGGACCTGCCTGGGACAGATGTCTAGTTGTTCGGATGGTATGAAAAAATGAGGTATCGTGTATACATTGGCGTGCACGAAATGATTTCTTGGCTGTTGAAATTTGATATAAGAATAAGGCATAGTGCCGTTGCCTGGGCGAAATTTCCCGCATAGCACACTGCATGGCGTATAGGAGTAGAATAGTAGGGCGTTAAACCCATTTCATTTCGATTTAACGTCCTACTATTCTGCATCGACTGGGCTAATGGTGACGGGTATTGGTAAATGGGTTTCCTTGGCGCGCATGCACATCTCCCATAGTGTTTCTATATTGCGCCCCGTTTGGCAAACGTCCAATCATTGCATCACACAATTTGGAGTTCAAGCATACTATATTATTATATCCATCTACAAACTGATTTAATTTCACAAACCTCTATATTATGCCTCAAATACAACTTGTGAATGCTTTATTCCTTAATTAGACGTCAACTTTATTCGTATATTACATTCCTAAATTAAATGGCACCAAAATAACGTTTGCGTTTATGGTTAATGATGGCAGAGCTTTCTGGCATGCATAGACTCATTCCATCTCTTTATGCATAATTTTTATTACAATTACACAAACCTGTTTTTATATCTAATCGTCTTTCATCAACAAAATCTACCAAATATCTTCCATACAGATTCTTCTCCATAGCAACTTTCATTGATACTTCACTTGGATCAACTGCATCAATCTGCTCAAATCCATGTTCCCGTAACTAAAAATATTTCATAATAGAACACAGACCTATTATTAAAATGATAATTATTTGTAACCTAAAAGTACATAATATTTCAAATAATATTAACAATGTATTTAAGGGGTTTTGGTAAAATCTTGTAATATGACGCCAACTCCTGTATTCGATGTCAAACGTAGTCTGAGTTTTCTATTTTATACCGGATTAACACACATGGATCTGTTTATTACCCTAGGCCTAGATAATTCAAAACCATGTTGTGTAAAGGTGATAGATCAAATCGATTCTGGTAGCTTCGAATCTATGAAGATTATCCTATCTCTTCTATATATTATAGGAAATCGATGTGATTCAGCAGTTTACGTTAATCCTTTTAATGGTAAGAGTCGAGGGGAAGAACGATCTAAGTCACATTTTTGTCTTTTCGCATAAAAGGCAAAACAAACTTTTGGGTTAGAATAGAATGCTCGACGCAACGGTTTAATTAGAACTTCAAAATGATGTTTATTACGAACCATAATACCAGTACAACAACTGATTTCCACTTTTCAGTCAAATTAATATCAAATAAAGGGTACGATGGACATATTTGTCCAGAAGGTCATTTCAGAAGGGCCTTGGTTCGAGGTGATTCCGATCGTTTTTACCTGAAATTAATTGTAACACATAAAGCTTATATTGCTACCAGATGGCGCCATTAACTGGGGTTCGTTGAAAAAGTGACTTAAATCGTTTTTTCCATGTGCTCTTCACATCTCAGACGATATAATACGATATTTTGAAATATCTCCAGGTTATTCCTCCAAACATATCAATTTTGGGATTGAAGCATATATAGATCTTTTTATAATACTGCATGTCGGTAAGTTTGGTCCTTGTTTGTGATTGTATCATGCTCATTGGTGAAAATGATTTGTGAGACATACAAATGAACTTACACGCATATCGGTATTTATTTTCATTCAAGTTTATACGAGTTACATTACATCTGATCTGTATAGCTATCACACCTTTATTCTTGTGCAGTAGGTTTTGTAGAATGTTTATCCAGTGCAACTATAGGCTCACTTTAATGGCATTACCTCACGGTGTCAAAATATAAATTGCCGATAATTTTACCTTTAAGATAAGATGTGTGCTAATATGTCCATTCTTGTCCGCCTTATTTTGCAATGCCTTGGCCGATATGTACAAACGGGCGCTTGTGTTATTAAAATAAGACTTAACATGGTTCTACAAAGCACGTTATTAAAATGCAATCAATATCTAATTAAAAATATAAAAGCACTTCATCAGAAATGAATACACTTGTGATAGAATATTTCAGAATTATCATTTTTTTATGAATTCACACACATGGAAGTCAATTAATTAATGACATCATCAGTGTATATCTTATTATGTGAATGCTTTGATAAGATTTTGCTTCATTTGCATTTTAAACAAATTGATATTATTATCTACATAGCAGATGAAATTAGGTTATCAGCTTTAAATATTAAAGGAGATACGGCTAAGTGAGTAGTAGTAGTATTGGAGATTAGTAATAGTATACTGCACAACAGTATTCATGCATGAGCAAGCTCAAAGCACGGTACATAATAAACCATCACAGCTGTTACAACAACAACAAAAAACTTACCTTAATTGCAATCAGTCCGGTACCAGCAGCCATGTCTACGATTCGAACATTGTCTCTCCCTTCTGGGAACATGAGAGCAGCTGTATCAGCAGTTAACTGAGGACCATAATAACCCCTAGCTTCCATATCCTAACACAATACACAGAATACATTTCAAAATTTGTCTAATTCATGGGGAGATTGGGGGGGGGGGGGGGTCGTGTACATTGCGTCAAGTCATGGATTATATGTCCATGGTCAAGTGTAATGGTTTCGATACGAAATGAAATGGCGTTTACGGGTAATGAAGACGGGCATATGCCCATACAGTGTGCTATGAACTAAATTGTGCCCGGTCAGCATCAGCACGGTTTTTTATTATCTTTAATTTCAACTGACAAGGGCTCTTTTGCGTGCACGCGAATGTGCGCATGGGAAATGCGTACACCTTCCCATACGAAGGACAATAAGGTGTCCTTTCCCAGGCCATCGGTCCTGTACCACTGGCAAGGGGCAACCACATCGGAAAATCCTGATGATTTTTTTTCGACCAACAGCAGGATCAAAGATAGGTTAGCCAGACACCGTATTACTCACTGAGTCATCGCGGCTCCCAGGTTTCGATACTAGGCTTCATGTTACAAGGAGTAGTGTCGAATTCAATTTTTCGTGGATTTTCTCCGGCTCTCCATTTTCCTCCCACTGCGTAAGATATTTATTGAAATGATGTACTACATTTAAATCTCAAAATGCTCTAGGCAGTGATGCGTGGAAGTTTAACCCAATACTCTCCGATATCATTTTATAAAAATTGGAAATATAACATTCATATTTGTACATGTTCAAACTAAAGAAGGAATATACTGCCTGCACCATCTGTTGTATATATGTGTTGTGAAATCGATTTCTTTTAAATGAAAGTAAATGAAATGAAATGGAGTTTAACGTCCTACTGTTCTGATCCGAACTGGGCTAATGAAGACAGGTATATACAGTGTGCTATGAGGGGGAATTTTGGCCAGACAGTTGCACTACAGCCTACTCTTATATCGAATTCCAACTGTCAAGGAATCTTTTACGTGCACGCCAATGTGTACACTGGACCTAGGTTATCGTTCCATTGGAACAAATTAACAGTCAGTGACGCAGGACGGCGGGCCTGAAATTCTGGATACAGGGATCGAACACCCGACCTCCAGGCTAGCAACCGGGGAAAATTACAAGCTTTAATTGTAATAGTTTTAGAATTGTTTATCTCCGATTTGTAAAGTAAACGACTGAAACAGTAATTAATATTAAATGGTTTCAGTTTACATTGCGCAGCAACGATGATTTCGTAGGCTGTGGCCTTGCAATGCATTGCTCCCACCCTCCATCCTTAGAATTTCAAATCCACAAATCAGTCTGACACCGAATGGGCTGATGAAAATGGGATTACGCCATACAATGAGTAAAGAGGGAAATTTTCCCGGGCGGTCCACCTACGCCCTTCTTTTATATCGTATTGTAACTATCGTACTTTTATTTTATGAGGACGCAAATGTGTACACAGTCTGATTAAAACATATCCAATTTCGTTCCGTTTTTTATAGTTCAAAATTTCGTTTTACTTGTCTTGACAACACTAGGATCTGGAAGAGTAGTTCAAGTTGATGTGAGGAATTAGTCAATGGAATGGTCTGTTACGATGAGTTCTTGTCCTGCTCTGCATTGAACTGTAGGTAAACCCCTAGAAACGCTAATTAATTACGATCAATATCTGACGTCATAGGGTCAAAAGCCGCACAAATGACCCCTGACGTGACCTGCCAACACAACTAGTCAGATCTTCATGTAGTGTAGGCCATGGAAAGTATAAAAAACGAAACGAAATATGGATCTGTATTTTAATTAGATTGGTGTGTACACAGGACCTCAGTCTACATTCCATTCGAACGACCATGCGTTGCGGTTTACCAGGCTCTCTGCCCTGCACCACAGAAAGGTGGTATGGGGCCCGCCAGAAACTCACGTTGAACTTTCTCAATCAACACTGGGATCAAGCACGGGTCCACTTACACACTGAGCCACCGTGGCTTTCCCATTTCAAATATTTTGCAGTATATACGTCATAATGGAACGTAACGCGATGCATACGTACCGCTTCGTATAATTTCTTCTCCACCCATTCATCGTATGACTTTGCTACTTCCTCTGCTGTTTTCTTTTCTCTCTCTTCAATACATTGTGGGTTGGTTCCAATAACATATTCAAATTCAAACTTCTTTCCACTGGACGTCATTTTAATAAAGCTTTTAACAATACCTACATTGAATCTACTCTAAACTGTTCTTCTTTCTGCCAACAGTAACTAACTATAAAACTATTTTTAACCCGGCCTATATTCTATAGTGATATCGGTCATTTTCTTTGCTAGTTACACATGTACTGTACTCAGTCTGTTTGGTTCATTAAAATACTAATACGCTGTTTAATATGTGAATCATTTCTCAATCGTGATAAGAATTTTGAGGTGAATATAGATTTAGTGAGCTTGTATGAAAAGGCCTCAAAACATTGTACTCACACTCCTCTATTAGTGTAAACATCGTGACCAAAAGGTATAAATCAACGGTGGCGGCACCGGGATTTTAACGTCCTACTTTTGTGCGTCAACTGGCTATGGAAAACAGGTATACATCATTGCTATGTGGACAAACCTCCCCGGACAGCGGCTATAGCATACTCTTAATCCGATTTCCAACTGTGTGTACACTTCATGGTGTACATGGGGTCTCGATTCCTGCACCACTCACGTAACCTCCTCGATCAACAAGTAAAAGAAAACTGATAAATTCTGTAATTTGAACCATTAGTAGTGTTGAAAAACGGGAATTACTGCATATTATAGAATTTGACGGTTTAAAACAGTAATATGTATGTATACTGATCTACTGTAACATCATTTCAACACTGTAATAGTTAACTGAAATCAATAGCAAACAGATGCAACATGGTGCGTATAAAATAATAATATACATTCACTTAAGTTCACATTCACTATAACGAAATCGAAAACTGCCGCGCGACCGTCCACTAACTTTTAACCTGAATTTCAGTCAACAGTATTCGGTGTTACTAATAACAAAATGCATCATGTTTTACACTGTAATTTACGAAGACCCATTAGTGCCTACTAACTCGTTGAAACGGATTAATATATATTTTTTTTGTTTGGCACGAATTGGCCCTGGTAGTAATTGGTTATCAAAATAATTGTTTAATTAGCCACGTTGAAGAAAAAATGTTGTCTGGGTAATGGGATTATAATTACGCCAGTTAATAAGTTACATCGATTAACCGGACACTGGACCTGGCGCATATTGACAAATCGCTAATGTGGAATGCATGCATCATCGCGCCAACGATTCGACGCCTCATGAAGTGACGTCACATGTAGAAGGTGTACTTGAACTTATAAAGGTCAGTCATCTAGTTAAAGGAGCTAAATCGCTAATAATTGGGACCTAGAAATTTACCCAAATGGGTTGCAACGCATAAAATAATCTTATATGAATGTATATAAAATGATTTACATCCATTCATTTCCGTCTTTACTCTAATTTCAAATCATTTATGTTCGGCAAAATACGCATGAAGTCTCAATAGCATGACAATCCCTAGCGTCTGGTTATTCCAGTCTACATTATTGCGTATGCTCTCCATGCGCCACCGTCTAGCCTCGTTGTCCAAGTCCCTTGTTAAAAATGGACCTGAAACGGATTATGGTACACGATTCGTGTACCAATGATAAATTTTTTATTTTGTCTTAAATATTGGATATCAGAAGCCCGCCTTTTCCCTGTAAGATCACAACATCAACGTTGAATTAAATTGACAAATAATTTGAGTTTTCATTGTCGAAGATTTTGGATGATATTGAGTTAGAGACTTAGCTACTTTAAACAGAGGTACTTGTCTACGATATCACCCTTTGTGGAAGTGGGCGTAAAACTCCAGGAACTAAGGGAGGTATAAGGCTTCACAATACCTGTGTGAAACAGATCGATTTATCTTTTAGGTTATCGGTTTGTTTTGATGTTATTTTCAGATTGTAAAATGTCTAGATGTAATCTTAATAGGACACATTGAATATAATCAAACTTTATTGTTTAATCAGCTATTTTTCCAATTAGATAATATAGATATATGTTGGCTACAAATTTGTAATTATCTTACACACGTACGTACAGCTGTGTCCAATCTTTAATTATGAATGTCACGCGGGAAAGTGTGATAACATATACTATCACATCAGTGTATAAGCCTGTTAGCTACACCCATATATCAATTCAAAATCAACCAGATGTTGTTAGTATTATATTGCATGATCTGTTTATATCGATTTAAAAAAAGATCTGTCCCCAACACACAGTATCAATAATTCTCAAACTTTGATTAAAACAGCACAAAACAGCACTACTGTGCTGGTATTATTTGAATTCAGAACTTCACGGTAGGTTACCATTAAATGCTTCCAAAGAACGCCCATCAGGTGGAGTCGAACCACTCTGACGCTAATCAGCTACAGGTTTGAAGCCTGCACCCCAGACCCCTGAGGCTCAGACGGGCAATATGAGGATGAAACCCGTTGGCTTTTAAACCTGCGGATGCCTACCCTTAAATATTTAATGGTAACGGGGGAAATCAATTTAATTATATATAACGTATGTTATAAAATTTTATTTCGACATTATGACTAAAGTTCGATCAATTATAATTAGGCTAAACAATTATTACAATTCTGGTTTGATTAAAGTGTCGTATAAAACGAACATAGTAGATATTATATGGTTAAAATCATGAAATATGCGTTTGTAGGAAACTGACACTCCCTTTTATTGCATGAAAAACTTTTAATATTTTAATAAAGCAATTGTTCTGCCAATTATTGTATTCGTGGCAATGGGTCAAAGAATAAATAATATGTTTCCCACATAAATTGATTTTCTTGTCTTTTAAAACTTTTCCGATTTTTTTTTATCGGTTTCTGTATGCTTTTGTCTTAGACGCGACATTGCGAATATTTATTGTGGCGACTAAACTAACAATTATAGTATATATCCCTATTCAGTTGTGTTTGCACTAACTAATTACCTTATTAACGAATCTATGATTGTTTATATTCATGTAACATATTATTTAGTGACTAGTACTAAAATTGCAGAATTCTTCAAAACTGCACAAAACTCTCATGTGCCGGACATAAGACATAAGATAGTACACAACGCGTAACCTGTAAAGCAGACAAAGAATGTACATAAAATGGTATTCTTGTACAAGTTATTGCGACTAATTTCAATCTTCGAGTTGGTTATTGATATTAGGATCAAAATGTAATGACCAAAATGTAATTTCTGCATCAGAATAAAACTGTTTTGAGAAAATCGTTGATTGAAGGGAGGCAACTCTAGAAATCCGGCTGGAGGCAGACCACCATTAAATTTCACCATCTCGGTAATTGTAGTTCGTCTATTTATAGCAATTCTCTCTGTGTCTCTTTTTTACCCATTTTCGTTGAAATTTTGGGATAGAATGGACGAAGAGGGTTTTAATTAGCATTTTCTGCCAGGTTTTGGTAAATATTCATGATTTTGAGACGGAAGGATAATGGCGTTATCAGGTTGGCTACGGTGATATGTACGACAACTAGTTACATGTTTATAGTATGCCTCTTCAAGTTTATGTATCTCCAAATTTGGGTGGTCAACCTCATAAAAATTTTAGTGCAAAGACATGACCATGTGTTCATCTGTCTGTAGTGAAAAGCATTCAGTCCAACGAAAAATTGGGGAAAAGTTGGAGGTGGGCAAAGAGGCCAGAATTAACATTGAAGTCAATGGGGAATTTAATGGTGGTCTGCCTCCGGCTGCGGTAAGACTAGTAATTATTTCCCCTTATTTAATAATGAGTTGTGAAAGACCATATTTCCCTTAATTTTTTCTCCCCTCTTCCGGCATTTTATGGTTGACATAATGCAGTTTCATAGCAGTTTTGAGTAATACCGATGATATTACAGCGGAGGGATAGGGGATGTAAATAAAGTGCCTTTTTGCAGGGCAGTCATTGGGTCGAAAGTGGGATTTGAAATCCTCGCAGAAAAAACATCTAAACCGTCAACGCCCTACACAATTATAATGCGAAGATTGTCAAATGCGGTCCCCTAAGATCTGAACCAACGGATGGTTGAGTAAAAATCTACAACCTATGATCCTGCAGCCATTTAACTTTGAAGTCGTTGGTCAAAATTGTTAGCCTGAAACCTGCTAGTTCGACTAACTATAAACAAAATTCATTTTGACGGGTCACTGATCATGGACTTTAAATGCTCTCCTAACTTTAGTCGCCTCTCTTAAGTCTTGTCAGCGATAGCACCTTGGTGGAAGCAGACGTTAAAGAATTGATAACTACAGCCAGCTATGTTAAGATTTTTCGGGTACGGTACTGTGTAATAAGGATACTTAGTCGAAGTTGAATGCATGTAAACATGTATATATACCCCCACCGTGTATAAACATGATGACATTAGTGCAATTTGTTTAACCATGGTAATGCGGGGACTCTACATTGTCCACTGGTTTGTAATGAAAACTGACAAGTTGTTTATTTCTATCACATCTCCACTCCGACGAATTCGAATTTACACGCAATTGATCAATCATTCATGGAGTCATTTCCCTTGAATTGTGCCACTGTCCGTCTGTTCATGGCTGTGTCACCTCCCCTCTGATGACACCAGAATCGATCCCATGAACCGGAATGCGAAATGAAATGGTGTTTAACGTCCTACGGTTCCTTTCCGACTGGGCTAATGGAGATGAGCTTAAATCATCCCATTTGCTACGACTGAAATTTTGACAAGACAGCGGCGCGTCGGCCTGTTCTTATATCCATTTCCAACTGCCAAGCATTCTTTTACGTTCACGACAACGTGTACACGAGACCTCGGTCCCATTCGATTGACCAATCGCTGTCCCTTGCCAGACCCTCCGTCCTGCACCACTGACAAGGAGGAACTTTCTCGGCCAACACAGTTATCTAACACGGAACTTCCAGGTTAGCGAGCCAATGTCTCACCTATTAAGCCACCATGACTTCCGTGCACATGAATAAACGGTGGACATAAAACCCCTTGATCATAGGAATGATGGGCTTATGGGAAAAAGCAAAAAGTATTATTTTTTTTAATTCATAAAAATGGTCGTTTATTGACAGTGGTTAACAATATTTATAGATATTATTATTAGTTGAATATAATATAATATAGATTATAATTAATTAGATCTTGACGTTCTCAGTAAATACATATAAAATGGTTAAAACAAAAGATTTCAATTGATTTTTGTTTCATAGCTCAACTTCTGACTTTAAAACTCTGAAGACATACAATAAACCTGGTTTATGATCAAAATAACATGGTACAACTGTTCTCAGAATGTTTTCCCACGCACCCTCTTGTACATACTTTTCCATTAAAGGCTCAAAATTGTCCCGATGGTCATTACTTAATCGAATTATAAATTCAGGTGCACAGAAACATACATATCCACCTGGAATATACAAGAAAATATTTTTAAATGTGAGAAAACTGTATGAGAATATGGAGAGGCTTAAAGAGTTGAATCTCTTTTCTTTGGAAACTAAAATGACGAAAATGGGTTAAACGTATAAAGACACTTTCCCAATTTGATGAATCTCAAAAATAACAGTCCGAGTACGTATGAGATTTAAGCGCCAAAATATGGAAGAATAGTGTATTTACCCTGTCTTAAAATGTCAGCTCAAACTATTGAGTCATTTAGACGTGAACGCCAATACTGCTTATCGGACACTTAACCCTTTTAAGATTTCGGGTCGATTTTTTCGTTGGGTAACCTGATAATCGCTTCCCGTTTCTTTTGAGGTCTATACAGTGAATGCCCCGTGTGCTGTACTGATAACGAAAGGTAAATTTCGCCTACACATTATTTTTTATAAAAAAAAAGTCTAGTTTTATCCAGACACCACATCACACAGCTTGGGACAACGGTCTCATTTCCAAATAAAGACTGGTGGATTTAAGTTGTTTGATATATTGATTGAGATTGTTTCTCGGCCTTATTGAAGAGGATTTCAAGGGACTTAAATAAACTCTAAATTAAGCAGTTTTATTCTCTAAAATATTATCGGGATTGACCCTTTAATATGTAACATGAGTGTATAATAATACACTGATTTGCATTCACTTTATTAACATTGCATTTTAATTTCTAATCAGTTTTGTTTGTGGAAATTATGTGAGCTGGGGCCTATTTCACGGAATTTTAACTAAGATAAGATCCCAATTTTAGTAATTTGATTGGATAATATTAGATTGATTTTAGTGCTTAGCCAATCAAAATTGAAGTATCTACTAAAATTGGATTTTATCTTAAGTTAAAATTTCGTGAAACAGGGCCCAGTCCTATTAGAACGACAGTCGCCCGTGCCTGGTTCGCCCAGTCTACACCAGAGGCACGCCTTATTACAAAAGGCGTTTGAGACAATAGAATACTACCGATTGATTTTAAAGTGTTTATTGAATCCTAAATATTACTTATTTATTACAATAGTTTTCACGGTAAGATAAGAACACCGTTATTGTTTGGCATGGCCCAATAAAGATTCTGAATAATATTGAATTGGAGGTTTGCGCGCTTTAAAGCAGCATTAGTCTGTCTGAATTTAAAATGTTGGGTCTATTTATAAAATAAATATTTAGATGAAATTATTCCACCATAGAACCAGCCGATTTCATTTTAATACTTGGAAACCGATTTGCATCATGTAGAATTTGTACAATCGCGAATAGAAATAAACATCAGATCATCCCAGTACAATATTCTATTTGGACCTTTAAATATACCAGGTGGACAAATGATATTCATTAAAAAAAACTTTATTAATATCATTGTTCGTAAGTTATTAATATCATTATACCTGGTTTCACAACTCTGATAAATTCTCGTAAAGCTATAGAAGGCATTAGACCGGGTGTAAACGCCCCAGCACAAACAAGACCATCATAGTCATCTGAAATATAAAGCACGGCCAGAATAAACATCAACTCCAGCAGAAACGCATCTGAAATCTTAAATGACCATAGTCAGTCGAATATACGGTTATTTACGTCATAAATATAATATATTATATACGGTTATATTCGCCCAAATATAAAACAGGTGTTAATATAATTTATCAGTTGAGTTGTAATAAGAAAAATAAAACTCGGTTATTTTTCTTGTAAAGCACGTAATATTCGTCACTTGTATTCACTAGAAATATGAAATACAGTTATATTTATCAGAAATGTAGAAACAAATAACACATGAGAGCACTATTTGATAGTTGATTAGATACAGAAAAAGAACTATTTAGTACTATGGATTAGTAAGAGAGAGCTGACTATTTAGAACTATTTAGTATTAGATTGGGAGGGTTTGGCTATTGAAATAGATTCAGCCATACATTGCTATAGATTAGATAGATAGGGATGGGGTTGGCTATCAAAATAGAGTCAGCCATTCAGTGCTATAGATTTGATAGTTTGGGGGTGGGGTGTAGCTATTAAAATAGAGTCAGACATTCAGTGCTATAGATTAGATGGTTGGGGGGGGGGGGGGTAGCTATTAAAATAGAGTCAGTGCTATAGATTAGATAGGGGGCTATTAAAATAGAGTCAGACATTCAGCGCTATAGATTAGATAGGGTGGGGGGGGGGCTACTAAAATAGAGCCAGCCATTCAGTGCTATAGATTAGATAGGGAGAGAGCTGGTATTTAGAACTATAGATTAAATATATTCAGCTATTTAGTATTATAGATTATATAGAGACAGCTGACTATTTAGAACAATAGATTAGATTGGCGATATTACCTGTCTTGATCTCCAATCTTCGGTCATCAACAAAATCTAGTATATAGTTTTCATATAAACCCCTTTCCATGGCAACTTTCTTGGCTGCGGAACAAGGGTCCACGGCATCAATGTGTTTAAATCCATGTTTTCTCATCTAGAATAAAAAGTTATAAATACGATGAAAGTAACGGCCCCTGTGTTATAAATCATTAATACATTTCAAATATATACGTTCAAAAGTTTCAAGATATTTGGACAGACCCGAAGGTACATTTCAAGTGAAATCAATAGCCATAACTCTTACGACAGCCTCTTATTAACAGCTTCACACCAAATTTGAAAAAAAAAGTTAACAATACAGTTTCTGTATATTGCGTTAACGAAATTTTCGGCAAATGGGAAGAAACTCGAGAACTGCAGGTCCCGGAACGCGGTGTATCGATAAGATTTATCCTGTCATGACCACAGTGTTTCACACTTAATTTGAAGACAACACATTAAAAATGTAGCTACTGTGCGTTATCGATATATTCGGAAAGGGGGGGTAACTCCGGAAGTGAAGATCGCTGAACATTGAATATCGACAGGGCATTTCCTCTAATGACCCCGGGGCTTCACATCAGATCTGAAAAAACCCGTCGAGTTAACAAAGTTTACTGGACGGGTTGGGGTAGGGTGGAGGAGAAATAGTTCGTAGCCATTATTGCCCGAACAACCCAATTGTTGACGTATCGACGGACATTTGTGATTACATAATACAGCAACACTGAAATGTAGGTGTATAAATGTAATCTAATTAAACAATGACAATTATTATATACAAATCTATATTATGATCGAAAGATCTAAAAAATAAAGTTGAAAGTTGAAAAACGCGAATCTGTTACTCGTTTCAGATTGAATTACCTGTCCCCGAAGGGTCACACCCGATCACGAGTCTTTTGATTCTTCCGGTTTTTACCAGCATCAACCCAATCTGTGAAACATGTTTTAATTATAATCAAGCAAATAAAAAATATGTGATGATGATAATGGTTATGATAAAGCTATAATAAACTTAATTAAAACGCCACTCCGGTATTTTCATAAATATTAGGACAAACTATTTTAGAAACTTTTGGAAATTTAATAATGACCCAGGTTATAATGGATACGGAATTTGAGTATAACTTAAATTCATCAATTTTAATCGGAATGTTATTTTAAAAACTAATAGACTGACATGTGGTATTGTAAAAAGCTACGAGTATTAAGTATTTTAATAAGATTTAGATTTTCAATTTAATAGGAATCTTTTCAAATATTAGAACTAAGGGAACACGATCAATAGAACTAAGGAAACATCATTAGAACTAAGGGAACATCACTACAACTAAGAGAACATCATTAACACCAAAGGAACATCATTTGAACTAAGAGAAGAACATATGGTGTTTAGAAGAAAGGGCCAAATTCTTGAAAAGTAAATAAATGATTTTAAATGAATATCTCTCCTTATAACCATGAACATGAAATAAGTAAGCCACCGATGAAAGGTGTAATTTTAAGGTCCAACGCTCAGCTCAGTATCGCATATAGACGGAGAAAACGAGTTAAATTTGTATACCCCACGATTTAGGGTTATTTAATTCAAAAAAATTATAGCATAGGACGCGAAATAAAACATTAGAGGAAATTAAGCAGTACTTAAATTTATAATGTGGAAGAAATAATTAACGTTTGATGCATTCTATTCTGAAAGATAATCATCGCGATAGTATTAAGGCATTAGGTTTATAACAAAACAAAACTGATAAAAGTACTGATGTTTTATCAAGTAAGGTTATGAAAACCTTTCTGTCAACTGTTCTTGTCAGATATGTTAATTATAGTTTTAATGTGGGACACCAGTTCCAAACTCTGGAGACAAACCATCTGGGTTTATTTTAAAATTGGCAAAAAACTTATCGAATACTATGACCATACAGCGTTAAATCTTTCGGTCAATCACAGCTTCGTCTTTTGTTCTTCTGCCAGACCTTGTCGTGCGATCCGTTCGGCACCACTGACTGGGGGTATCGCCGTAAAAATCCGATAAACTTTCACGGCCAACAAAGGGAGATTGAATAGGGGATCTTAAGGTTAGGGAGACAGTCTACCATTTACTGATCCACCGCAGCTCACCAAATACAACTGGCCGTGTTTTTTGTTTTGAAATTCATAAGTTTTCCTAAAAGTTGTTAACCGGTTTATTCACTGAAATGTGGTCTGATCTTTTATCTTAAAGCGTTTTAAATATATTCAAATTCTACGGCATATTATTTCTAAACAAGAAAAAACTTACCCAAGCAGCAATCAGTCCGGTACCAGCAGCCATGTCTACGATTCGAACCTTGTCTCTCCCTTCTGGGAACATGAGAGCAACTGTATCAGCAGTTAACTGAGGACCATAATAACTCCTAGCTTCCATATCCTTTTATATAATATAGTACATAAATGGACATTTTTAAATGGACACACGAATCTCATGCCAGAATACCTTCGAACGCCATTTGTAATGAACCGACTCGATGAACGAAGCTAAACATACCCTACAGGAAAATACTACCGGTGTAGACCGGAATAACCAGACGCCAAAGACTGCCATTCAATTAAAATTTGGACTATTCGCGTATTTCGCTAAAAATAACTGATTAGAAATTTCAGTAAAAACAGAAACGATTGAATGAAAAATCAGTTTACATACATTCATATTACATCATTATATACGTTGTGACGCTTTTGTGTCCAATTCTGGGGATCCAAAAAATAGAGATTTAGCTACTTTAGGGGAAGCTAAAGAAATTTTGAGATTATGTCCACACATATCTATCAAACATTTTACAAACTAGGGATTATTTCAATTTATTTGATTCTTCATCTATAAAACCAGCCCTTAAAATATACTTGAATCAAAGAAGTATTATGTAAGACCTAAATCTACCTAATGCAGGTTTTTATTTTTTTCCCCAAATGTTATATCTATAATAATATTTGTGACTGTCTTTTGTTTGTTTGTTGATCTGTCTGTTCGTGATTAGCGGCTACACTAAGGCTGACACTTAGGGCATAAGGGTAGCTCGAACAGGAAAGTGACATAGGCCTGGTGGCGATGGACTACAACTTCCGACTTCGAAGTTATGCTACTTCCTGTTCATGGAAGCTATACCGCTAGTATATTTATTAATTAGATAGGCCTGTTTAGTCACATGACACGCCCACATTCATCTCTCTAAACCATCGATTGCCAGAATTAGGATTAGGACGCCCGCAAGATTTTAAAATTTAATGATAAAATGTATAGTACAGATTGAGATTCGTTTGTCCAGTTCTGTTGCTCCGATAATAAACAATCTACTCTGCGCATAATTTCGCTCCGAATAAATTAATTTGAATGAATTCTCAATATATTCATTTTTTTATTATCTATTTGAACTATTAATAATATAGCAAGAAAGACTTGCTCTTGATCCTTATCTTACAAAATTCATCGTTAATAATAGTTTCTATTGATAACAATTAACAGTCTGTTTTTTTACCTACCGATTCATATGTATTTTTCTCCACCCATTCATCATATGTATTAACCATCTCATCTTGTGTTATCGCTTCTCTTTTTTCAATACATTCTTTCTTTGATGTGAAGATATGTTCAAACTCAGATACCTTCTTTGGATTTGTGGGTGCCATTTCAAACTAAGAAGGATCAAAAGAGTACTGTTTAAACTAACGGTTATCTATCTTTCTGCTGATCAGCAAATTGTGATTATTTTAATGTCTCGACAATATTTATAGTAAAGATAGTCAGAAAATATGTAACTTGAAACGCATATGATAAGGGTAAGGTCGCGATAAAATTAAACTATATATGGGTCCAAATCATATCGGCTATTGAACCTTTAATGATATAATGTACATATTGGTTGACAGTCAATCAACGAAATGTACGGCAACCAAACAATTCATAAAAATATGTGAAAATGGTTATCTTATATTTACAATTGAAGCCACTAATGTGTTTAACGACTGGGCTAGTGAAGACGATCTTATGTCATACGGTCTTATACCATACAGCCATACAGTGGGCTATTAGGGAAATATTGTCGAAATGATGGCACTACGGCCGACTCTTTATTTAAAATTCCAACCGTCAAGTCTCCCTATACATGCACGCCAATGTGTACAAAGGGCCTCGATTTTTGTCCCACCGAACGACTAGGCTATTTCACATCGCCCCGTGCTAGGTACCTCGTCCACCAACGCTTGCAAGCATCGGGAGGGTGTCGAGAAATCCCGATGAACTTTCTCGGTCAACATAGGTATCGAAAACGGGACCATTACGTTACGGGGCAAGTGTCTTACTCACTGAGCCACGACGACAACGGGAGTTATTGACGAAAATAGTTTAAAAATCAACCATTTTCTTAATTCCAGTGGGAAAGTCCACCAAGAATGACGGGACAAACGAATGTGTGGCGGGTGGTATTTTTATTTGGGCCTGGCTGTGGTATGTGTGAGGCTAAATTTACCCATATCATTATAATATCATGCCACGCATCTCGCAAATCATCCAAAACATATATTAATTGCGTAAGCAGAGAAGCTGATCTTTTGGAACCAAGAATAAAACATCTTATTACTGAACATATATTTGAACCAATAAACGGTAACATGCTGCAAAAATGCGATGTTCGTGGTGAAATGATAAAAATTCGGTTTAAAAGACCAATTATTTGGTTTAAAAGGCTACACGGTTGCTTTAAAATACCTTTTTGTGCCCCTGTCCATATATATATACATACTTGATGAGAGTCTAGTCCTAGAAACAGCAAAATCTTTCTACACTGTCGAAAACCTTATCGTGAATGCAGAATATGTTTTGGAAGTTGGATTTAAACGTGGTAGATTTTGACCTTGATCACAATCTCGTCTGACGCACTAGTGTAATCGAAAATATCGAAAAACGTTTCGGACGATGTCACGTGTCAATAGTCAATAATAGCCTATTTTTGGATAATTTAAATCAGATTTCGCGGTCATTCCGTGTCAAATCAACCCGAAAAATTGAAAAAAAACCAATAAACGTATCCCTTTCGATTTTAATGTCATTTAATCGAATATACTGAGCTATGGCTCATTGAAATTTGTCTAGTGTAGCTTAGTAACCGATTGGTCAAAATTGCTGAATAGGGGAGGCAATTTCACATAATATTAAACATTTTGGGCGTATATCAAGAGTGATGATATTATTATTTTTCCTGGAAGTTTCGGTTCTCCTTTTATTAATGGCGTCGAGTTGGTCAACGACGTGGTTGACCAGTGGTGCAGGGGGTGTCTAGTCGTTCGCAGGGACGTAAAAACGATTCTGTTTGGCGCGTTAGTTCTACATCACCATAGTTACGTCACTACAAAACGTAAGCTCGTTTAATTTTTAAAATATACCAGGAACTTACTGTATTTCTTTATCAAAACCCTTTCATGCAAAAATTTTTGTTGTTTGTTAATCCTCCTCGAACTATGGCATAGAGAGAGAGAGAAACGGGGTTTAACGTCCACTCTACACAAACTAGGTCATTTCGGGACTAAGACATGGTTTAACCTTATTTCGATAATTCACTTTGGCAGTGGGAGGAAACCGGAGGTCCCGGAGAAACCCACGAGGTTGGACAGGCGACCTTTCTCCTTGTCACGTACAACTTGGGATTCAAAACCACGCCATTTGACTCAATGGCAGGCTTTATGATACAGCACGCACGTGCTAACCATTCGGCCATCCAGCCCCCACTATGGCATAGCAAGATAGAAATTTCTAATGTATAGATACGGCATAATCCAGGACAATTTTGGACAATGTGGAGCATTTTACTTAATAAAGGTGTGATGGAACTCACGATATCAATACAGACTTTACGGTCTATGAGGTTTATAGTCAAACTCTTCCACCACCCCAACGCACGTGATACGCGAGCTGATATCGAAAAAATGAACTAAAATGGGGTTTAAAGTCCCTCAGATCGGCTTCGACTGGGCAAATGAAAACTACCAAGGGGTCTTTTACGTGCACACCGATGTGTACACCGAACTAGTAGACATTTGTCCTTGTCAGACCCTTTGTTCTCCTGCACTAAAAACGAAACCCCCACATACATGGTATCCACAAATTTTACATATCTTATTGTATCAGGAAATAAAAAATTTGCCTTCTTCTCTTTGGGTCTGAAATGCTTGGAAAATGGGTTTGCGGTTGTCAATTTTCAAAATTTGCGCCTTCAGCGCGCTCGTGACGCGCCTTCGGTGCTTTCTTGTGTGGACTTTGGTCAAGTATCTTCCGGCACTGCGCCCAACCCTTACATCAGCACTGACCAGATGATATATGAACAAAATAGCGATGGCGTGGTGGTCCATTAAAAACAAGTAATATGATTCTAAATTTAAAAATAATTTATCTGTTGAGAACATATGTATTTATTTTGTATACAACATAACACTGACATTATAAAATTTAATAATATAGTAAAGGAAATACCAACACAAAGACGAGTTAAGAGTTTGTTTAACCAATTCAACACATTTTCAGTTTCAAGGTAGGCACATTCAATTCGATTTTATCACTTTGAACAATACAATCATTGTTATTATCGGACTCTTTTTGAAAATTCAAAAGCATAATAACATCTTATCAGCACCGATAATGAACTTATATCTTTATCACGGTTGTACTTCGGACTTTAGGACTTTGAACACAAATACTACTCCAGGCTTGAAGTCGAAATATCCTTGAACCACAGATCTTGATACCTTTTCCCAGACGCCTTGTCTAATATATTCTTCAATCAAAGCTTCAAACTTTTCTTTGTGATCTTTACTTAAACTTAAGATGTATTCTGTACAACTAAAGCATGCATATCCACCTAAAACAAATATTATAGAAGGTCCATTTAGATAATAGAGTGTGTCATCCGGTTAAAAAATATGCTTCGTCATTGTCTCTTTAATATTCTACATAAACCAGGGATTGTTGTTCCATATAACTTGTATATGATTGCTGAATGCCACTACAGGATTAATAGTCTGCATGCAAAACACAACTAATGCTGTGTTTAAAGGCCTATTTCGTACACATAAAACAACTTCTCACAAATCCCGAATTATCCTTTAAAAAAATTATAAATACATACAATCTTGCATTATGCAAGAGCCGAATTTGCCCAATGCAGATCTTCTGTTGGCCTCAAGTATTGTTATATAAATCCTTAATGAGACGCTTATAAGCCAAGCCAATAACCAACGCTCTCGACTCCCATAACTGCGGCAGTAATGACAATTGAGACTATAACGGGCTGCTAACGGCAATAACTCTGGTCAGAATAAAGTAATTTGACTGACACTTTTAACGTACTACCTTTCCATTGTTCATTTTAACTAGTATAATGAGAACTGTCAGCACTTTTTTTTTAATTTAAATCTTACAAATTACAACTTTAACAATTCTATAAAATTCTGAGTATATTCCTGTAATGGAGACATTTGCTGATCGCAGAAACTACGAACGTTGTTGTGCAACCAATTGCTTGTTGATTCAAAGTAACCAATAACAATTTTTTTAATAGATTCTAAATCAAAAATGAAATTATAACCATAGAATTAAAATAAGAAGGGGTTAGTCATGAAGAAAACGTAGCGTTTGTAAGTCAGTAGACGTTTAATGTAGAATATACACCGTTCTTATCACACTTACATAGATTTTAATCTGTATGAACCTAGTATAATGACATTTGACCCAATTTAGTTCAATATGTCAAATCGGCCTTATACTACTCTACATCTGTTACATAAGTCACGTGACACTCTTTTATCACACCATTATCATAAAATGGACAGTTTCACCTTGCCAAGAATAAAAACACCCCTTAAGAACCTTTTTTTTAAAGCTTTTTATCTAAAAGTACACGCTCAAGAGGACAAAACCGTAATCTTGCATTAAATAAAGGTATTATGTGGCAATCGTGTTTTAAACCATTTAATGCTCCAGAGATTTTTGGCTTGTTATGTGAATAAATTAATATCAAAATATCAGTTTATATAACATCCAAGGCCAAGACAAACGCTTACCATAGACAGAGTTAGTTCTTACATTAATACACCTTTATTAGGGTTTTAGGGTAGGCCTATTATATGACCAGACACATTTCCGTATAATTCAGCGATGTTGTAGTCCTTTATAATCCCTTCTATATTCCACAGGGTGAAAATTAATTTCAAATAATCGTATAATCAATTATTTTTACAATATCATAATATTTCTACCTGGTTTGACCACTCTGATAAATTCTTTTAACGCTATGGACGGCATCAAACCTGGTCCAAATCCTCCAGCACTAACCACACAATCATATTCGCCTGAAACAATTACACAATAATCATAACACGTTCTACTTATCACAGACAATCACTGAAACTAACGTTTTATGTCGATACCACTTTATGTATTGCGTAAAATAACCGACAAGTAAATATATTATATAGATATTCGACACACGAGTAGCCAAATGATTACATTTAAAAATTTCCCCAAAAAAGCGCTCTTGTCGGTAATTAGCAAGACCCAAGACCGTTTGTCAATATTTCAAATATCCATATTTAATTTTTGGATATGATGTGTAGAATATGCATATCTAATAACATATCTTTCCTTGTAGGTCACTCTTTTTCAATACATTGGTCGGTATTAACAAGAAACGGTCTAATAAAACCGATCATGGTTAATAAGTTTAAACCTCCCTATCACATCTAGACAGGATTAGTCATCAAAAGACCAAACAATCACCGTTAGAGGTATGATAGCCGTTACAGAAGGCGACGAAAGGTGGAGTTCTCTCCAAATATATATAAATTTAACACCAGCAATGGTTGCATATATCAATTTTACCTGTTTCTATATCTAATCGTCTTTCATCAACAAAATCTACCAAATATCTTCCATACAGATGCTTCTCCATAGCAACTTTCTTAGATGCTGGGCTTGGATCGACTGCATCAATACGTTTAAAACCATGCTTCCTTAACTAAAAAAGTTGGGAAGTCTCATTAAATAAACGAGCGATATAAATCATACAGATCATAAGTTATCATTAGCTAAAGTATAAGTTTAAAGGTTTAGCTTAGTAGGCCTGCGAAAAAAAGTAAATTGGCAATGTAAGTTATAGAATATTAATTTGAAAATTAAAATATTTAATATTAAAGATACATTATGGGAGATTAGATAAAGAGTTGGTAATTGGCACTATCATAGTTAAAAACTACATAATGTAATGGGAATTTGCTGAAAATTTCAGTCATATGGATCCACTATAGACCGAGGTTTTAGCTATTGAATATTGGAGCTAGCTTCGATCAACATTACTGAAGTTGGTAAGATAAAAACATAGTCTCGATCATCCATTTTTAAAAATTTAATCATGAATTGAAGTGGAACAGCAAATCGGAACGTAATCCAATAAACATCGCAGCGTTGACACAGAGAGTTGATTATGGTCTGGATAAGTTAATTAATGTCTAATTAATAATTAAGATAACATTTCAGGCCCCAAAGAAAGATCTGTAATAAGCAGATTTAGCTCTTGCATAATGTATGTTTAAAGAAATGTAAAACATAAAAAACAACTGAACAAATAGCTGCAAAGGAGAATCTGTCCCGCGTTTTTTTAGATAGAATTACCTGTCCCCGTATCCGATCAGGTGAGTTCTTCCGGTTCCTCCGGGGTTCACCGAAATCAATCCCATCTTCCATGCTAGTATTATATGGTGAAATAGGTGTTCATTATTACATAAATAAAATAATAAAGATTTGGTATCACAATATCAATATAAATGATAATTTGCTGAATTGGTTCAACTAGCGTCAACATCAAAGGGAGTTCTGTTTATAATACTCTGTCATGTTGTCAAATCTTTCTTAACTAAATGGTTGTCGGTATGGTTAGGTTTTCGGTATAAATAAGTTGTCCATGTGGATAGGTTTTCTGTATGGATAGGTTTTCTGTTTTCTCACATCACGTGAACTTGATTTTCGTCCCCTTTCGACTCATCTTAGTCAATCCCACAGGATCTCCATAAGGTTAGAGTGCTACACAGGTCCCGGGGTTCAATCTAATCCTAAGGTCTAGACACACACACCCTTAAATCAACCCCACCGTTTCGAAATATTCAATATATACCATAAATAAATAATACATTGTCAACAAAATCGTGATCTATATCTGATTAGTATTATGACCATGCACCGTCCGGGGGAAGATTTTAATAGCTGTAGTACACACACCAGAATACTTTATAAAAAGAAATGCGAATAAGATAACTTACCCTAATGGCAACCAATCCAGTACCAGCTGCCATGTCCAGGATTCGGATCTTTTCTTTATTTTTCGGGAACACCATTGCAACAGTATCGGCAGTTATCTGGGGACCTGAATAGCCCAGGTTTGCAGTATCCTTCAGTGGTATAAAGATCAATTACGATCAAAGACAATATAATTGAAGACTGATATTTTAAATGAAATTGGGTGTTTAAAATCTTACTTATCTGAAAGGTCGGTCTAACGAGAACATGCATATGGAAAGGACTGATTGATTCAAACTGCACATTCATGTTCAACGTTAGCATAATTTATGACTAGTACTATGGACCCATTAACACTGCCAACACTGCCATCTTGGAATTGTTATTAAAAGTGTGACAACCGATTGTCCAAGGGAGAGGCAGAGATAGAAGTGGGGTTTAATTCCACTCGATACAATATAGGTCATTTACGGACTAACACATGGTTCAGTTTCATTTCAATAATTCGCTTGCGCGTTGGGGTCTTTAGCAGTGGGAGGACACCAGATGACCCAGATAAAACCCACTAGGTTGGACAGGTGACCCTACTCCTCGTCGCATACAACATTGAAATTAAACCCACGCCAATTGACTCAATGACAGACCTTATGATACAGCGCGCACGTGCTAACCACCCGGTCATCCAACCACCCAATTGTCCAAGTAATAAGCATTCCTATATTTAATTGTCGGAGCCGTAGACTCTTTTCGAAAAGCGTCGCCCATCGACAGAACCACAAAATGAGTCGCTTGGAGCCGAGTTCCTGTCCAAAAATCAATTTAAACAGTCTAAATACCTGCAGCAGTAGGCTGTAGAGAAAATAGAAAAATTCAATATTATGATTTTCATTACATTTTGTCAGTTTCTGTTGTGGACGTTCTGCTATGTACATTCAAGAGTTATGGAGAAAAAGAAATCACAATTTCTTAATCAGAAGCTAATTTCTTTGAAGGCGCTAAACCTTTTTGACAAGGGCCAAAAATTGAGTTGATCTAATGTGTTATCCCCATTAGATATGAGCAAGAATCGATAATACATTTTATTTCCTATTTAGCTGTAAATTATTTCCCTTTAATAGCAATGACGATAGGCATACTAAATGATAATTGAATTTAATAAACATACCTGTTCATATGTTCCTTTAATAACCCATTCATCATATGTTTTAGCATTTTGTTCTGGTGTTCTTGATTCTCTAGACTTAATGGAATCGAGATTTGTAGCTCCACCTTCTCGTTTGAACATAATTTCGTATTCAGTATTCTTGTCTGTTAACAGTCTGGACTGGTTATTTAGATGAGGCATGTTCTATATATATAGAGAGATAAAAATACAAAGAACAATATGTTGTAAATTCGTTGTTCGTGATCAATAATGACGATAACATTTTATCAGACTTACTTTTAAGCATAGTGTTATCTATAAGACCTGCGGACTTCAGTACTATCATCGGAAAATTTTCAAAATTATTAATTATGAGATAACAATTTCAAAAATATCAACTGAGATCTAGTACAGTCGGACTAATTTTAAAAATAGATTATATTAAATATCGATAATCGATTTCTGTTACTATGGTTACCAGGTATGAAAGAAAAGGAATGGTCTTAAATTTCCTTCGGGGGATGGGATGAGTGGGTCTGTTTCATCTTCTGTTAGTGTTTGATATGGTGGCTGATTGGTATCATGTCGTATTGTCGTGATGTCGCCTTTCGTAACGCGACAACCCGACAACCCGACATCACGACATTTCTACCCGACAACCCGACATCACGACATTTCTACCCGACATCACGACATTTTTACCCGACATTATGACACTGAAAATGTCGTGATGTCGGGTAAAAATGTCGTGATGTCGGGTAAAAATGTCGTATTATCGGGTTGTCGGGTTGTCGTGATGTCGGGTTGTCGGGTTGTATTGGCATGATCAAGACAGGATGGTAAACACCCTACAGGCTGCAAATTTTATACGCCCACATTGAAATATATCAAGGGCCATAACTCTGGTAGTAATTATTGGACATCGCTGAAAATCATTAGGCGTCTTCGTCGCATGAACTTACACACTGTGCATCAATTTCAAGCGGATCGGATGACAACGTTAGCCTCTAGAGCGTCCACAAGATTTTAAAAAGTGAAACGTGATCATGGGCCATAACTTTGAAAATAATGCTCATGCCAGTCCTTGTGACTAAAGTTATTATCCGATTGATTTGAAATTTATACCAAGTGTTTATGTTCATGAAACTCTGGCAGTAATTATCTGGCAGTGAAAATCAATGGGCATCTACGTCTCATGGCCATAAACATTGTATATAAATTTAAAATCAATCCTATGATAACTTTAGGCCCCAGAGAGTCCACAATCTGACCGACGGGCGGACTGACGGACAGACGGGGGCGACGACGATTTATTTAAATGTGGACGTATGAAATTTGCAACCTGTAGGGTGTTTACCATTCTGTCTTGATCAAGCTAAAACTGAACAAAATCTCATTAGAATTACAGCCTGAAAGGTGTTTTCAGACAAAATATTCACGAAAAGTAAGCGTGATAACGCCCCTATGGATCGGGCATGCATTTACATCAGTAGGTGCCATTGTCTCATGCCAAATTTGAAGAAAATCTATTAAGAATCACGGTCTGTAGAGTGTTTACAGACTAAATATTAATATAGGTACCATCTTGTTATTGAAATGATTGATCATGCCGAATTTGAACAAAATCTGTTAATAATTGCAACCTGTAGAATATTTACAGACAAAATAATAACAAAAAAGCGGGATTGGCACCACCCCGCGGGGTAGGGCATGCACCCGGAGAAAACCCACGAGGTTAGACAGACGACCCTACTCTTTGTCATGGACAAGCTTGGGCTGGAAACCACACCACTTGACTCAATGACAGACACACAGACAAGGGCGGCGGCATAATATGTTCACATTATGAAATAAAATGGGCGGCGGCATAATATGTTCACACTATGAACAGAAATGGGGTTTAACGTCCTACTGTTCTGATCCGACTGAGCTAATGAAGACGGTTCACATTATGAATGTGGACGTATACAAATGGATACGAATGCAACCCAAACTGCAATGTGAGTGTGAATCTACTTCCACTTGATCAACCATTTTCTTTATTGCCAGTTTTTTGTTCCATAACGCGACAACCCGACAACCCGACAACCCGACATCACGACAACCCGAAAACCCAACAACCCGACATCACGACAACCCGACAATACGACATTTTTACCCGACATCACGACATTTTTACACGACATCACGACATTTTTAGTGTCGTAATGTCGGGTAAAAATGTCGTGATGTCGGGTAGAAATGTCGTGATGTCGGGTTGTCGGGTTGTCGTGTTGTCGGGTAGAAAGAAATGTCGTGATGTCGGGTTGTTGGGTTGTCGCGTTATGAAAGGCGACATCACGACAATACGACATGATACCAATCAGCCACCATAGTTTGACGCCCGCTTCCACCTAGACTGATATCGAACGCTGCAGATTTTTTTCAGTTTATTTACAGAATTAATTCTACAGTGTAGGCAGGTTACTTTGTTATGTGATCAGCTGTTATTTGATTAGCTGACAAAGACAATTGAAAACGACTACCCATCACTGATCAAGGGACTGTTAAGGAATCATGACTAAGTATATGCCTTCATTAATAAGTAATGGTTTCGGAAAGCAAACTTACTGTCTGTTCAGCCATCTATACTCTTTAAAGTTACAATTTCATATTTTCTAAGAAAGTCAAAACATAATTATTTCTATGTCTTTTGGTCAAAAGGTTGTCAACTCACTATTATACGATCATGGGCAAAATATTTGGGGTATTAAAATGGGTGACACAGGTTGATTGAGGAAATAGTTACTCAATTACCTCCCTTGTTTTCCCATTCCTCTCCATGGACGGCCATCTTCAAACGTTTGAATTTGAAGTTGAAAATGATAATTTTGCCAATTTCTCAACTGGCAATAGTGAATTATAGGATTAATAGGATTATTCTTAAACAAGGTAGGACTGTTTATAGGTTCAATCTATTTTAGGGCTTTATTTTAATACATTTTAAAAATATAACTTAAAAAAATGCTATTGCAACTTTAAGTCGGAGATTTCGTAAACCCTTACCACAAAGCTTTGCAATTTTTTTCGGTTGCCTAAAATTGACTTCAAAATAAAAAAAAATATGTAAATAAAAAAAGGTCTGTATTGTACATACCTAAAGGGAAAAGACAAGTATGAGTGTAAAGTCAACAATTAAGGAACCGGGCATTACGTCATCCCGCCATCTTGAAATTGTGACGTCATATCAAAAATCAAGTCATGTGCAATTGTCTAAGGACCACTCGTGCCAAGTGTTGGGTCGATCGCACAACAATCAGATCGCGCCCAAATAGAACACGGATATGTGTAGAGCAGGCTGTTTTCTGAGAATGGGAAACATTAAGTTGCTATTGAAAATTTATATTGTTGTGTAAGTGTGTAATTTATCAAAAATAAACAACCATCAGAGATTTATAGAAAACTCGTTTTTTAGTGATTGATTCATTCTGAAAATTCGGATAACAAAGAAAATTTTCGCGAAAATATAAAACCAAGGCCCCGTCTACACATTGGCGTCCACGTAAAAGCTGCCTTGGCAGTTGGAATATAAGAATAGGCCGTAGCGCCACTGTCGAGGCAAACTTTAACCGATACCACATTGTGTGGCGTATGCCAGTCTTCATAGGTCCAATCGGTGAAATTCGATAATATACATATCAAGTTTATGCTATGTGAGTATGTATACGGGCTCGTAAATGATCTATACAAAACGTTGGCAATAGACCAGACAGAATATATAAATATCGTATAAGGAAAACGGGCATATGCCATACAGTGTGCTATGACTGAAATTTTGTCTCATATTGAACTTCATTTTCCCATCCGAATGAGCAGGCAATGCCCTAGTCGCCAGACCCTCTGAACCACTGACAAGTGGCAACTACATCGAAAAAAATTCCACAATCGACCTGGTATTCCAGTGGTATTTAAAGGGCTCGAGTGATTGATTAAAAAGAACCCGTTTTCATTAGTAAAGTCAGAGCAAAACATTAGGACGTTAAACCCCATCTCATTTCATTTCATTTCGTTTAAAAGAGACAGTGTTTCGCAAGTGCCACTCCATAGAACAGCATAATATCACACACTATAAAGATAAAGAAAAACTAAATGCTAAAATTAGTAACATTTTGCAAATAAAGGACAGTAGTCTATGAGGATATGTGATATGGGCTGATAATACATGTAGTTATAATAAAGTAAATTGAAAGTAAATGCATGTACAGAATTTTTATTAACCTTTCTATAGCTCGTTTTACACCTTCACATGACAATGAATTAATAATACGAAAACACGTATGAGTTTTTCAAATGAATTGATAAAATTGCATTGTTATATTCATCATATTTTGTTAATTTGTATTTCTAAATCAATATTTTGATCGTTGCTATACGCGTAAGGCCGAGGACAATATTGTGTTGTGTGCTGTAAGGAAATAACATCGACTGGTTAAATTTTAATGTGGTTATGCTCATCGGAATTTGACATAATTTGGTATATTAAGAAATTAAAGCCTTGCATATCGATATGTCGTTCTAGTAAACTACTGCACTATATAGATTATCAACTGAAGGTTAATAACTATGATTTTATCTATAACTGTTGACGCGATTAGGTAAGAATGTGGTCAATGGAAAACTTTCCTCAACATGCATAATAACATGCTGACGAAGACCTCGCCACATCCTCTCCGCGACCAATCAGATCGCGCCACTATTCTGTACCGATCGATCTAATGAAGACTGGGAAATTCGCTGTATACGTATGCACAGAAGCCGTGTGTGTGTGGGGGGGGGGGGACTGAGGAACGACACCCCACCCCACCCCGATTCAGAGAATGAGACATAAAAATATCATTGTGTAATCGTTTTAAATACTAAAGACCTCGCGCAATAACATTTTATGGAAACCTCGTTTTAATTAATGAATGATTCATTCTGAAAATGGGGATTGGCCCATAAAACCAAGGCAGTATGATCTGCTACGAGGTAAACTTTGCCCGAACGGCAATTCATCGTGTGCATGGGACCTTTTTACCTTCCTACCCGAACGACTAGAACCTACCACCATAATACAAGCGGTTAACATTACAGTAAAATTTCTCATCAATTAGTAAATTAAGTGCTCAACCTGAACATGCTTACCTGTATCACTCTCACGTCCACTGTCAGAACCGGCCACTTCTGTTAGACAGATTTGCAAAACCAACCTCACTGAGTAAATTTTCGTCACTAAACAATCTTTTTGGACCGGTTTGAATATAGTCAGCCAAGCATCGAGTTACAAATTTTTAACGCCAAATACTCTCCAATGACGACGACAGTATGAGTTGCGTCTACAGTGTGAACAGGTATCTAGTCAATAATTAAACTAGTGTATATATGGAGGTAAGTTTCAAGTGCATGTCTGGTCCATCAATATGTGACAATAGTTTCACATTTCTATAAAATTCAATAAATATTAATGTAGTACACCATTGAATAAAAGCAAGTCCATAGAAATGTCGTTCAGTAATATTCCCATCAAAAGGCAACAACTAGTAATTCACTTTTTCGTAAAAATTGAGTTTGGGCCAAATTTGTTGTTACTTGGATATGTGCTTCCGTGGTTGTGTTGCAAGATATTCCAAAGTTTTGATTTTGTTAGCAGTTACACCCATGACACACTCTAGCAACTCCCTTCATTTGCCTATTATACCACAGAAAAACGCAATAACTCAATAGTCAAATCAATGGATAAGCTGGGGTCAAAATAAGAAAAAAGTGAGTTACTAGGTGTTGCCTTTAGGCGTGAGACTCAGTAATTGTATTCCATAGACCTGTATACGCCACAGTTTAGTAGCTTGGTTAATATCTGGGTGTTACTGTCGGGCCAGATCAAAATGCTCCACCCTTAACCGAGATATTAGGATTGAATTCTAGACCAAGTCTCGGTCATCATTACTTAAGTCGGTACGATAAAAAACAAAGTCTCGATTATCCACTTCGACGTTGAATCATCCATCACAAAATATACTCAAATTCAGTAAATGTCACAGGATAGCGATGGTATGAAGAGTTGATTATGGCCTTGATAAGTTGATTAATGTCTAATTAATAATTTAGATACCATTGCGGGCCTAATGGAAGAGATACAGTAGGCAGAATTAGGAAGCTGTATACTCTTATGGTCGTATAATAGTCTACAGTCTATACTATGACCAACTCGCATTTCCATTAATTTTCCAGATGTGAGGGTCCTAAAAGGTGCATTATGTAAGATTTAGATAAAGAGCCGACAGATGTCGCTATAATAGTTAAAATATAGATAATATAAAGGGACTATGTTGAAAATTGCAATCAAATTACTACTTTCTCGATTGCTATCGGTGTTACAAAAGTAGACAAAGTTTCGATTATCCTTTTTATTTATCAAAACATTAACTGCCAATCGTTTTTAAATCTGTAGAAAATCAGAACCATCTGATTGCATTGAGAGTTGATTATGATCTTGTCATGTTAATAAATATCTAATTAATAATTTATATAACATTTAACGCCTAAAAAAGACCTACAATAGGCAGATCTAGCTATTGAATAATGGACCTTAAAAGTGCTGTTAATGGTGTGCACATCGTTGTTTTGTTCCTTTGGACCGAGTACACGGGTATATCCTCCAACCTGCAACACTGACTATATCGAAAGTTTAATTTCCTCAATGTTCGCACAACCGTTAGCTATTAGATCAACACATAAGAAACGATCCTTACGTTTCTCGAGCTGACATGCTGCCGGAAGGACACCCAACATTTCTGCCTTGCGAAGTCCTCAGGTCCTCATTGTGTGTTTTTCAGTGAATCCAGTATTTTTCGTATATGATTGGGTGTCTCTTCTTTCCATATCAAACTTGCCATATTTTTATTGGAAATAACTACCCTATAAATATGTTCTTTTAGTGAAAAGTGTCAACAAATTTGTAAAATAAAATTATATTCTGTTTGTATTTGAATATCTAATATATTTTGTATAAGACTGTTACATATTTTAAACTATGTTAATATAATATAGTCCATTAAGTATATTTATGTCAACACACTTCAGATTTTAAAACTCTAAACACAAATATGATACCGGGCTTTTGATTTAAATAATTGTCCACAATGGTTCTGGATATTTTTTCCCAAACGCCACTATTAACATATTTATCCATTAAAGGCTCTAAACGATCAGTGTGTTCTGTCGATAGACGAAGAATATATTCCGGTGCACTTATACACACATATCCACCTGCAAATAGAAATATAAAAACTTATTTCAAAGGTCACATTATCAAGAACCTTAACTGAAAATAATCGCAATTTGATATTCTTGGAGCAATGGCAATACACGTTTAAATTCCATATTCTCGAGACAATGAAAACAAACCTTTAAATTCGATATTCTTGGAGCAATGCCAACCCACTGTTAACTTCAGTATTTTCGAGGCAAAGGAAACATACCTTAAATTGGATATTCTCAGTCAATGACAACCCACTTTTAAATTCGACAATCTCGGGGCAATGACAACAAACTGTTAAATTCGATATTTACGGGGCAGTGACAACAAACTGTTAAATTTGATATTCTCGGGGCAGTGGCAACAAATTTTAAATTCGGTAATCTCGGAGCAATGACAATAACTGTTAAGTTCGATATATTCGGAACGATTGCAACAAACGTTAATTGGTCGCTTGTTAGATTTGTATAGGAAATTTATTTTATACCTGGTTTTACAATTCGAATCATTTCATTTAAAGCACAGCATGGTATCAATCCTGGTGCAAATCCTCCACAACTAATCACACAATCATATTCATCTGAAAATTGATGTAACGATTTAATCTATCTAATCTATACTTTAATGGTATTATAAGTTCATCCACATTATAAAGATGATTGAATGTAAATTAGAACAGAATACTTGGTATCCTAGGGACAGCTAATTGTTTTTCTTAAGCATGTTACAGGGTTGGAGTGAGTGTTGGTGTGGTCTTTTCTGGACGATTTTCGTCTTTTGGGGTTGATTTTACTTATCGAAGGTTCCAATCATAAATTATCCGTCCAAACATCAATATTCTGTGAAAGAATTGCATATCGATAAAATACATGTTACGTGCAGAAATTCATTGCATCCTGATATCTTAACCACCCTAACTATATACCATCCACTCAAACTGAAACGTACGTTCTCGACCTGTTTTGGGATTTTCTACCTTTTGAGGATAAAGCGAGATTGTATTTCAGAGAACATATGCTGTCGGATCAATGGGCAAATGATCAATGGTGATTGGATATCGATGAGCGTATCCCAATTACCTGTTTCTATATCTAATCTTCTTTCATCAACAAAATCTACCAAATATCTTCCATACAGATTCTTCTCCATAGCACCTTTCTTAGATGCCGGGCTTGGATCGACCGCATCAATGTGTTTAAACCCCTGCTTTCTTAACTAAAATTAAATAGTATGTTTTGTTCATGCAGGTTAAAATTTGTTTACAGATCACTTATATAGGCTATGTTTAGCTTATTGTTGATTAAATTTTGCGGGTACGATCAATTCTTTTCGTTTTTACATTAATGTTATATATTTAGACAATTGAAGTTACATATTGTGAAAAATTATGAATACTTTATTTTGGTGCAAAGCCAGTCTCCAGTTTCAAAGACCTGATTAATTCTACCACTCAAGGACATTAATTTTAAGGTCCAAAAATGGGTGTTTTTAGAACAAAACTCGTGTAAAAATAGTTGGTACATTAAAATAGTACATATGTTTGACTTTTGGCTATTTAATAAAAGGTCAAATTTAATCGGCATGCTCTTTTCCTATACGTACAGTATAGTACAGAAATGGAGAAAATAGCAATTCTCTAATTACCTCTATGGCCAATAGTCCATGACCAGCTGCTATATCTATCATTGTAATATTTTCTCTGTTATTAGGATATAAGTGTACTGCAGCATCAGCTGTCACTACTGGACCAGTATAATTCAAGAGAGCCATATCCTGTTATAATAAGTGAACAGTGAGGCTGATGACCCCCACCGCAATAAAAAACAGATGACACACATTAATTGATCGCAGATTTATATTTTTGAAAAGTATCAGTAATCAAACTGCTCACGATCGAACTCGGTCGAGGTTTTGAAAGTATACACTAAGTTTCATCACTCCCCATCAGTTAGAATCAAAGTTCTCTTGTCCATCGATCAGTGAAATTGCTTAACTCCGCTTCGCGTTGGCAGAAAATGTTAATTATTGTGCCTCAGGGAGGGTTGTTATGTTGCAAAGTCTTGACCAATCAAACTACTTACGTCTGCTTAGCCTAAGCAGAATATGCCCATCTTCAAACTCCACCATAAACACCTACACTAAGTTTGGGCATTCTAGCTCAATCAGTAGAGTTATCGTGTCCCAATAAATGTGACATACAGACAGAGAGAAGGGCGAACACATTAAAACACTCCCTGCGTTCTTCGAAAATCGGGGAAAAGTAAAGAGGTCATTTTACCAAAGATATATACCTCTTCCATTATAATATACATGTACATTTCAAAATTTCTACTGAAGAATACCAAAAAGTACGTTCTTGGAAACGATGGGGCATCTGATTTTACGGAATAGCTAACAGCATGCATTCAGACCTCTGTCGGGTCTGGTGTATTCTCTGCCAATAACAATCACAGGAACCAGTGCGCCTTGTTTTAATCCACATATGTATTTAATCATTTGATTTTGAAATGAAATAAAATGAAATGGGGTTTAAGGTACTGCTGTTTCCACACTAACGGTTTAATGAAAACAGGCATATGTCATGGAGAATGCGATATGGGACATTTTGCCCAGTCTACTCTTTATTGAATTTAACTGGCATGTGCATTGTACAGGGGAAATCAGACTAAACAATCCATCAGACTTTTATCAGCAAACAATGGATTGAACCCTGGACCTTGGCCTGGTTAGCTGAGTCAGTGTTATATGCAATAAGACACTTTATCATTTGAACTTTTAGATCTAGTACCTCTGTAAATGTTGAACTGTGAAGAAAATTTAAATGTATATACAGGTTTTTTCGGCGGTTTTGGAAGAATATAAACCATAGGGAAACATGTAGCATTGCTTACCGTGTCATAAGCGCCGGATTCAACCCATTTATCAAAAGTATTAGCTACTTGTTGTTTGGACATTTTCTCACGCACTGCAACTGCATCCATATATTTCACATCATCACCTTCTTTCTTATAAAACTCCTCAAAATCAGACTCTTTTGAAATTTGACTGGTCATTTTGAAATTATTTCTGGCTGTGAATAAAGACACAATATATTATAAAATTGATTAAAGTTTAATATTTGTAATTTTACCTTTCATATGGAATAATAATATTTTAGTTGATTCGACATTTTTATACATCATGTTTGGTTTTGAAATGCGTAATTGAGGGCGGATTTTGCAGGACTGTTCGTCGAATATTAACCGTCAATAGATCATCCCGATTTACCTTTATATATGTAAGTACTAACTTGCCCATTGCAAGTCTTTCTTTAGAACTTAAATCTTATCTTAATTATAATATTAATTTGACGTTAATTCACTTATCCAGACCATCATCAGCTCTTGATGTCATCGCGTACCTGCAATATTTAGTTGATCTGAATACGTTTTATGATGGATCAGTTAACGCGAAAGCAGATAATTATCGATCGAGGTTAGCCTAAAATTGAATCACCAATATCTCAATATGGTGTAACTATTATAGCGAGAATTGTCAGCTCTTTATCTAAATCTTACCTAATGTCCCTTTAAATAATTTCATATAATTATGGTGGTGTTTCAATCTGAAGTCGACTGTTAACCACGGTCATTTACTAGTGAAATGTTTGTCATTAAATCTTACAAGTGATCGATACTCTAAACTGGTGTTCAGTATGTATGTATAGAAAGTGAATTTGAAATTAAACAACAGTCATTCATTAACAGGTGTGTAAACAAACTCTAAAAAGAAGTCACCAGCCTAACTATTTATAACACTTATCAATGTTGAAATGGAATGAAATGAGGTTTAACATCCTACGGTTCTGCCCCGACTGAGCTAAGGAGGACGAAATGAAGTGAAATGAAATTGGGTTTAATGTCTTACTGTTCTGCTCCTAAACTGGGCTAATGAAGACGGGTAAACGCCATACAGTGCCCCCCCCCCCGGATCCACGTCTGCTCACCTCAACCTGAACGCGGGTAAAATAACAACTCTTTCAGACCCGGAGAAAACCCATGGACGAGGCTGGACAGGCGCCCCTATTCCTTGTCACGTACAACCGGGGATTCGAAACCACGCCAGTTGACTCAATGACAGGCTTTGTGATACAGCACGCACGTGCTAACTATTCAGCCATCCAACCACCCTACATACAGAGAAAAGTTCAAACTTATCTTCAAAAGCTTTCATTCACTAAAACTGATCTTTGTTTAAAATAGCTCAAGTGTTTTATTACATAAATATCCCTGATAAGATATTGGATAAAATGATCAGGATTCATTCATTGATTTACTGTATGTGTAATACTTCATATAAGACGGCAAACTGATCCCGCAGTGAATATTCGATTGATAAGACGGTTGGACAGAAAGACAGATATATCGTAGGCTACTGTGCAGACAAAAACAGACCAACAAGACAGACAATAATAGTACTGATTACTGAATTGGAGCAAAGTTGAAACCCGTGTCAAACTTTTAAAACCACACTGTGTCACTAATGACTTTCCAAAGCTATCTAGATAAAACAATGACCACTCAATAATCATACCCCCTAACTTAAAATGGAGATTGAAGAGTGTGTATAACAATAACGCTGAGCCGTTTGAAAAATAATTGATCTAAAATGACTGCATTAACTGGCTCATTGGAAGCGGGTGCAAAAAAACTTATAGAAGAAGATGGGGTCCCGATCACATTAATATCTACTATAATTCCAGGCCCCAAACTCTTTGTACTCGACATGCTGATTAAACATTTGCTAACTCCTGTCCATACTCCTGGACAATATCAAAGTATGGCCTCTAGAGAGTGCTTTCTTTAAAGGGACAATAACACTCTTGCTGGCCGTTGTCTACGATATCACCCTTGGTGGAAGTGGACGTTAAACCCCAGAAACGAACGAACGAACTTGCTGGCTTGGCAGCTCTAGAAAATAAATAATAGTCTTATTCTAGGTACCAGATGTTTATGTGTCCTACCTGTTGTGTAAATTATCCATTACATCATACTTTACTTGTCCAGTGGGTTCGAAAATATTTTAAAATCCAAGTCACACTTGAAAAGGTTTACGTTAACCTTTTCAAATTATGTAGTTGAATTTTTCCAATTTTTTAAATTAGGTGTGTTACGATGAAATTTGTATCATCAATTTATTTGAATATTGTAAAATAATACAATTTGTTGACCAGAATAAAGATTGGGACATGTTATTCAATTACAACAAGAGTGTTATTGGGGCTTTAACAGATATTTTAAATAGTGACGAGAGTTGTTCATATTAATCCGAGTTGTTCATATATTGTTATGGTGAAAGTAGAATTATAGAATATTCAACTCCATTTCAATCCTAGGCCCTATATATATCACAGAGACCTGCTGTTGAATAACACCTATCATAAATATAAAAAAGATGTTTAATATATCATTTATATT
The DNA here is from genome assembly GCA_963678685.1 of Patella ulyssiponensis. Classification (NCBI taxonomy): domain Eukaryota; kingdom Metazoa; phylum Mollusca; class Gastropoda; family Patellidae; genus Patella; species Patella ulyssiponensis. The sequence goes on along the minus strand of OY783229.1, from coordinate 46,128,327 downwards.
GTAGGTTGTATTTATGTTTTATAATGCATTGAAAAAATAATATTATTAGGACTATTATAATTATATATAATATAAGTATTGATAAGTTACCTGGTTTGAACTAGATTGTGCACACTTGTTACCTAGCTGCAACACAATATAAAATGCTGATGTAAGTATCGCTGATGCCATTGACCCGAATTATACTGCTGGGAAACTTTGACATTAATATCACCACATCGCACTACTTATTATTACCCTAGGTCGTTTGGAATATTTCAAACAGCCATGACCTTGTACATAAGAGGATAAAAGAGAATATAATATGTTTGTGCATTAAAACGTCCTTTAATGACAGTATACAATATACAAAGTATTAAATGCAACTGCAAAAAATATGGAAGGGCACAAATTCATAACAGTCGCATAAAGACATTATAAAACACCCACGTAGGTTACATAATACTAAACAGCAAACAGAAACGTCTTTACCATTTCAAAATCAGAGAGGCACTTTAATCAAATCATTCTAGAAAACAGCTTACTAAATGGATCACAGCAATTTTTGTGAACAGTATGTTATAAATGATTAATTCATCACAATTCCAAAACATTGCGAGAAAGTTTAGAGTCTGTATACAGTCTATTCATCAGTATCTGACTGTCCACTGCGAATGTCAATAACAGCTGTGCAGCGTCTATACACGGAGCGTCAGGTTGCGTTTTTGAGACCATTTCGTGGGTTCAATTCTGTGTTTGGGAAGGTATTTTATTTTTATTGCTCAGGTAAAGTTGGAGGTGTGGTTACAAATATACAATAAAAAGATTGGCAAGTTTTATGCAATGTGTCTATTCAGAGTAACATACCAACCTGGCGTTTCTTTTTTTTTTGGGGGGGGGGGGTTGTTTTGCTGCTTAGTATATTATGAAAATATAAAACAAAACTGACAAAGTATTGAATTACATAATCTGCGTGCATAAAAAGATAATAAAATATAATGCCCATAATATTAGTTTTCTCTCCATAAATAGGATTAGTAAACAAAGGTTGCAGCTCTTTTGACTTTAAACTCGACTGATTGAAAAGATTGACAAGGATTGAATATAATACTGTTTTCTTAATCTTTTTTTCGAGGCATTCCATTAAGGATAGGTCGCCAGGCAACGAAACATACGGCCACGGCAGCTAAATCGTCCGGGCAGTCAACAAGGGTTGTCGCATATTTTTACTTTTTGGGGTAATGAAACATTTGTAATACACTAAAATCTGATTAAGAGTAACAACTCATTATGTAATTATCTGAAAATAATTAGAATTTGTTTGCTTTATATAAAGTTTTGCCCCACGTTAACAATTAGTATAGGAAACATTTAACATCATGGATTTAGCTGTTCAGTTATCAAAATTCATTAACAATCAAAATACTTGTTCGTTTCAACACCTTAAACTCTGTGTATCATTCTGAAGTCAATCCGATGATAAGTTTGGCATCTATAGCGTCACAAGGTTTTTTGAAGTGATCAAGGGAGATAACTCTGGAAGTAATTATTTGAAATCGCTGAAAATCAGTAGGCTTCTTCGTCTCATGACCTTAAACAGTGTGTGTAAATTTAAAGTCAATCGGATATTAACTTTGGCCTCTAGAGCATCCACAGGATTTTTTGATGTGATCAAGGGTCAAAACTCTGTCAATAATTATCAGAGATCGCTGAAAATCAATAGGATTCTTCGTCTCATGACCTTAAACAATCGGATATTAACTTTAGCCTCTAGAGCGTCCACAAGCAATTGTGGACGCCGGACGGCCGGACGGATGGACGGACGGGGGCGACGACAATATACGACCACATTTCAATGTGGGCGTATAAAAACGCTGTTCTAATAATAAAAAATATAGCGCCCGTCCCATTAAACTATCGCCCCCATCCGTACCGTATTCTTACAAAAGGTTAGACCTGATATCATTTGTATACGATCAAGAACAAGAAGCTTTAATGACGTGGAGGCGGCATGGCGACATTTTAGTGAAGCCATTGACGCCATATTGGTTAACCCAAAACAGCGTCTTTCTGATTTTGATGACGATAGGCAGGGTTGCTCCGGGTAGAAGCTTAATGTGAAAACCAATAAGAAATATAGTATTATTGCCTACTAGTCAATAAAATAAAGTGCCCGAAATCACACTCTGCATTGTGCGATTGTTTTCGTTCTATTCATTTAATTCATTTTTCGGGAATTGATATCTTTAAGTTGACTAATGGATAAAAAAAAAGGGTTAAAATCAGTGTAATGAAAAGTGTCTAGCGCCTAGTCAATCTGCTTGTGCGGCGATACCCCCCCCCCCCCAAACACACACACACCACCACCACCACCAAACCACAAGGGTCGATACATACTTTTTCAAAAGGGGTGGGGTCCAGCCAAACCAAAGTCATATTTGGTGACACTTTCAAGCGATTATGTAGAAAGAAAAAAAGCAGTATCTAAACAGCCAATTAAATTCCATAGCAACATGAAATAGACACAATTTACGTTTATATAATGTCATGCCAGGTGGGGCGCTGCGAAGAACTTTATTAAAAATGATAATTACGTTTTCATCTTCCGGGTAACCGGCCTACGTCTGGACTCTTATTCTCGACTATATTTTGGAGAATGAAATGCTTTATTTTGTGTAAAAAGCTCTTAACATCCTCTACCTTTGGACCGAGCAACGTACCCAATATATGTGATACGTTTTCAAACAACTTTTGAGTTTAAAAACCGGTCAGTTCATCAGGAAACGGAGACCGGGGTCCCATGCAGTATTATAAGGTATCTGGATAAAACCAGACTTTTATTTTATTATAAAAAGAACGTGTAGGTGAAATGTACCTTTCGTTATCGGGTACAGCACGTAGGTCATGTACTGTATAAAAACCTAAAGGAACGACAATAGATACTGAGTTCAGTTTCTACTCAAGTACTTAGCCAAGATGATATAAATCTAAAACGACAATCAAAATAGAATCCAAAATGGCGATTTTTGTTAGTGTGGATATTGACTGTAAAATAACGTTTTCGTGATTACTGAATTCAATATTTGGTTCAAAAATTAATTTCCGATCAGATTGTCACACATCAAATTATGAGCGTATACTACAAACACCAGGACAAACTGTAGAAAACATAAATTTACAGTTGGTTTTTTCAAAAGAAATTTCAGACCGGGGAGGAGAGAACCACATCGGACCTCAATATAGTGGGGACCCCTCGCGAGACCCGGTTCACGAACATTTGGGCTTCGGATCCGAATCTGGTATAATCTATACAGATAGTAAATACAGGTTCATGTATGTATGCTATGTGCAATTGCAACGGTAAAACATATTGCAATTTCCCGCATTACTTGAATATTTTAAGTATTGGTAAACATATAACACGAATAAAATGATAATTTATATTATTTTACAATTTATTGTTACGTCGTGTTGCGAATTTCCGTATTACATAGTAGACCTTAAATTCTAGAGGTATAAAAAAAAATGTTTCCGCTTTTATCCAATGAACAATTTATTGTTTATTCGCGTAGAAAGATATGCTGTTAAACACCTTACAAATTAAGAATTGGTATATTAGTCATACATGGAATTTTACGTTTAATTGAAAATGAAAGGAAAGTGCCACAGGTTGTAGGCCATATTCAAATGTTGTTTAAAGGAGACAAGTCATCGACTGAGTATCATCCATAGTATTTGACATTGCAAACACGACTCATTTCTATGGGGCGCCGTTTGTAAATTAATTATTTAGCTTTTTATATAGCAAAAAATACTAGATTTACTTTAAATTTATATATATAGTTAAATCAAATTTTTCACTTTTAATATTTAAACTAAAAATACAACAAAAACTCAATATTTAACATAATATATATAAATATTTTTTGATTTGTCTCTATTTTCATATACAACATTTAGCATTGAATATTAAGAATCAAAACAAGAGATTTGATGATATATAAATATTTAGCTAAATATTTAGTTAAATGTTTAAACATTTAGCTAAATATATATATTTAGTTAAATGTTAAAATATTTAGTTAAATGTTAAAATATTTAGTTAAACATTTATATATTTAGCTAAATAATATATATTTAGCTAAATAATATATATTTAGCTAAATAATATATATTTAGCTAAATATTTTTATATTTAGCTAAATATTTATATATTTAACTAAATAATTATATATTTAACTAAACATATAGGCCCTAGTTAAATTTACAAAGCGCAACCGTACCACGCCGTTTGTAGAATAACTATTGTTGTAAGCGACTTCACACTAAACGATGCCATAGTGTACAACTTTCCATTGACTGCACAACACAGTACTATCTGGTACCTGAACGCTCAGCTTAGTTCTTACATCCGCAATTCGTTAATAATGCCCACATATATGTAACGTTAGACATCGATCACTCATAAATATGGTAAGTTCACGACATACGAGTTAACGTGTCGGGTACACGTCATCATTTTATGCGCAGTTTTTTGTGTCGCTTACGATAATAGAAATATTGGCGGGACCACAAATATATATTTAGGTAAGTATTTATACATTTAGCTAAACATATAATAATATATATTTAGCATGATATTTATATATTTAGTTAACTGTTTATATATTTAACTGAATAAATATATTTTGTTAAATGTTTATATATTTAGCTAAATGTTTATATATTTTGTTAAATGTTTATATATTTAACTAAATATATATATTTAGCTAAATGTTTATTTATTTAGCTAAATGTTTATATATTTAGCTAAATGTTTATATATTTAGCTAAATGTTTTTATTTAGCTAAATGTTTATATATTTAGCTAAATGTTTATATATTTAGCTAAATGTTTATATATTTAGCTAAATATTTAACTTTAGATTTTTCAGTGATTTAGTATTTAGCATTTATACCTACGAGAAACAGCACATTTAGCTATATATTTAACTAAGCGATGTGAAATCAAGATATAACATTTAAAGTTTTTCATAGACCAAAAACTCGACTTTTAGCTACAATATTTTTTTATATTTACATATATGCCATTTTTGTTCTAATGTTTATCTAAATATATATATCCGGAGTTAAATCTAATGTTTTTTGCTATAAAAAAAATTAAATGATTATATTACAAACGGCGCCCCATACATTTCTAGGTACCAAAGAATAGTGATTCAGCTCCTTTAATGTGTATTTTTTTTTGATAAACCTGTCGTTACTATCGGTCTATAAGATACCAAGGGTTGACTAGGAGTACCGATCCTTACTCCGTTATGGGTTCCCACCCTGGTCGGAGAAAGGGGGGGGGGTCGCTCCATGCGGGTGCGAAATGTGTTGGAAATTGGAAAACTATGTAAATGGTACCTTCTATATGGTGTTTCTAGTTTATGCACATATTTAACTCGTGACATTCTTAACAATTCATCAAAAACAAAGTAAATTCAAGACTAACTGGGGGTCCTAATCTACGCAATAAAATTTATTACGTTAGGGACCCTTGAAACTACCATAACCATGGATCGCATAACCATTTCTGACCTACACTGATATTATTCTCCTGGGGAAATATCAAGGCTTTTAAAACTGTTCTAGTCTGGATAACATAAATCATGGGGATCACGGTGGCTATAAGTGGGTACGACAACGGCTCGCTAGCCTGGAGATCGGGTGTTCAATCCCTGCATTGGCCGAGAAAGTTCGTCCAGATTTTCCGGCGTGGTTTCCACTTGTCAGTGATGCAGGATGGAGGACAAGGACAGCTATCAAGTCGTTCAGATGGGGCGAAAAACCGAGGTACCGTGTACACATTGGCGTGCACGTAAAAGATACCTTGGCAGTTGGAATTCGATTTAAGAGTAGGCCGTAGCGCCGCTGCCCAGGACAAAATTTCCCTCATAGCACACTGTATGGCGCATGTCCGTCTTCATTAGCCCAGTTTAGGAGTAGATCAGTAGGCCATTAAACATCATTTGATTTCAATATAAATTATTTTGTTAAAGATGTTCTAGTCTGGATCGTTGATACTTTGTTCAAGTCCAGAAAATTGGATACTTTGCTTAAGCCAGGCGCAGACGGGCAACTTTTTCGAGCAACTTTCAGGCAACAGTGAAATCGCTGGTCGTTGAAAGAAAAAATCGCTCGTCTGCGCCAACGGGCAACAAAAGTTGCCTGAGGTTGCTCCGAGTTGCTTCTCGTTGCCAATTATCAAACATGTTTGATATTCGGCAACAGAAAATCGCTCGTCGCCGAGAAATCGTTCATCTGTTGCTTCAAAATTGCTCGTCTGCGGCGGTAGGCGACAACAGGCAACAAGCAACTGGTTAACTGTCAAATCAGCGAGCGCTCTACTGTCATGTGATACTTCACGATGGCGGCGTCGGAACAGCTAACAACATGTACGGCGCCATTTTGAATGATCACGTGATATCGGCATTCCGAATACATCCGGGGAAAAATTGCTTCTCGTTGCCAGTCAGCGCACACGAGAGACCTCGAGTTGCCAATTGCTCGGAGTTGCCGGTAGTCTCCCGTGTGCGCTGACTGGCAACGAGAAGCAATTTCCACCAACATGTCTTCCATCTCCACGGATCATGTTAATGTTGTTAGCTGTTCCGACGCCGCCATCTTGAAGTATCACATGACAGTAGAACGCTCGCTGATTGGACAGTTAACCAGTTGCTTGTTGCCTGTTGTCGCCTACCGCCGCAGACGAACAATTTTGAAGCAACAGATGAACAATTGCTCCGCGACGAGCGATTTTCTTTTGTTGAATATCAAACATGTTTGATATTTGGCAACGAGAAGCAACTCGGAGCAAGAGCAGGCAACTATTGTTGCCCGTTGGCGCAGACGAGCGATTTTTTCTTTCAACGACCAGCGATTTCACTGTTGCCTGAAAGTTGCTCGAAAAAGTTGCCCGTCTGCGCCTGGCTTTAAGATGGTCTTGTCTGGATAATTGATACTTTAAGATGTTCTAGTCTGGATAATAGATACTTTGTTAAACGTTTTTCTGGATAATATATAATGTGTTCAAGATGATAAAACATAGACTAGCTAACAAAATCATTAATTTACATCACATAAAACGAGAAGTGAAATAAAAAAAAACTTTATTAGGACAAAACACTTGGTTGTCATTGACCTCCCTCTTGTGTGATAACATTCAAGGAAATTTACCAAGTACTGGCTTCATGATAATTAATGCTGATGGAAAATATCAAAGTAAATGATATATACAGTTGTTTGTATTAAGATAAGATATTATTTATTCGTTGACCCAATTAATTGGAGTACTTTGTGAACTGAAATAATTGAAATGTTGAAGTAGAATATGCGAGTATGACCATGGCCTGATGTATGCACTATGCCCCATTGCTGGTCCAAAACCTTAAACTCTTTATATGAGTGTCAACTATCCAAATAAAATGACTAGCAAAAAGGGTCCAAGAATGAGACTAGCATTTCGAAATATCTTTTAAATTGGGTGGATTTTAATGGACTTGAAGCTACTCTTTGATCAATTGTAGGGCATCATGCATTGAGGCTCATCATAGTCTTCCCAAACTGCAAGCCAATCAGTGATGCCAGTATTGTTTAAGAGGTATAAAAATAAATAAGACAAACCACTGAGTTTATGATATGTGATATTTATTTAGACTTATTTATTTTAGGCACTAGGATGACAATTAGTTCTTCTGTTTTTGTAGCTAATGAAAATGTCTTAAAAATTGTTTTTCCTCTAAAAAAAAGATAATATAGGAAATTCACAGAAGATGCCGATAATATCATAAAATGTATAATTAATGACAGTCAACCACAGAATAATGACCAAAACAAATGAAAATACATAAAATATATCTTGATATATCAAGACATAAGTAAATATATATACTTATAAAACAAACATAAGTAAAATAGCATACAAAGTATGTAATAATGTAAGTTTGTTCATGAAATCTATAATAATAGAGATTTTCATCTTATAATAAAGATAAAATAAATGAATTGTAAAGTTAAAGAGTTTGTCCTTAAAATTTCAGTTTATCAGATTTAGATATCACTCTTGTTCGACATGGTAAAATAAAAGTAGATGTTAGCACATTTTATACAATAAAATACACAAACATCCTATTTATTTACAATGTATATTTTAGGGGGTAGGATATTAAACAAAATGACAAGATATACTGAGTTAAAATATATATTATATGCACATGTTATCTGTATGAATAACTCATAATAATAATATTAATAATAATAAACATTCATTTACAATCTGTTATTTACATTCATATAGAAGTATATTATATTTGTTTATGTATATAGGACAATGGTTTTACCTATATAACCACTTATTTTAACAAAACTCCTATTGAATTAATCGCAGATACCAATTTTAGCCCTATTCGCAATTAGTAAACATATTGAATATTAACTAAATTCTGCATTAAAAAGGTACTATTTACTACTAATACATTAATATAACTATAAATGAATAAGTACTATTTAATTCAGAAACTAATTAACCCATGAACATTTACTATGAAAACAAAGGGTTTTATAAGTTTAAAGATATACCATACTGACCAAACTGATGGAAGAACAATACACAATGAATGATGTATTATACAATGATTTTATAAATATAATATTCAAGTACAAAATGCTTAATAAAGGCTGAAAAATTTATCATTATTACATTAATAAACTTTGTTTTCTATTTCACGAAATGTCTCTTTAATAATTTAGTTTAACCCTTAGAACCCGAAATGCCGCAAAACCGGCTTGACGTTGTATCGCATATACCCGAAATGTCGGTTTTGCAGCTTGGGGTGTGTCAAGCTCCAATTACGTTGACGTCATAATTAATATGACGTCCTGTAAATCCAAGGAGGGACGTGCAACACCCCATGTATAGTCAGTGTTCAAAGGGTTAAAACTTAATTTTTTTGTTTTGTTTTCCAATGTCGAAAGCCATTATTAATTATTTACTAGATAATCTGAAACTATATTAAAGAAAACAAAATTTGACCAACTGCTTAATTGCTTAAATCACAATAAAACTGACATCCTTATTTAAAGACCTCTTATTTACAAGATCTGATAATGAATCAGAATTTATCTGGTAAGTTATAATTGAGGTGAAACACAATCAATTTGCTGATAGTTTTTACCACAACTCTGAAACAAGACTGATAGTGTGTTGGGAAATGGGTTCTTCATCTTTAAAATAAAGAACAAACAACAGTGTTTTAAAAATGTTGAAAATATAAAAGTGTATAAATCGATAATCATGTACCTATAGGTATCAACATAAGCCCTTATTGCACATCATACAATACAATATAAATAAATGAAACCTATGGTACAGAACATGTTAAAAAAAGATGTCAAAATTAAATTGTGTCAAAAATTGATTGATGAATACAAAATATTAAATTGATGATGTCAGTTAATAAATAAGACGAATGCTATTACTAGGTTCTAAGTGAATGAAAACCATTATTTAGTGCAGCCGATGCTATACTATGATACATTGTTTGAGATGACTGCTAACATGTAAATATTATAATAAAACTTTGATTTTGTTCATACATTTAAGTACGATGATGGACAAGTGAGTGAGGTAAAAATTGCCAAAAAAAAAGTAAACCCCCAGATAAAAATTATCCAATGCAAAATAAAATAAAGCAGATAATTAGTATAATAAATTAAATTTTGATTTTTGGAAGACTAGAGTTGATGAAATTGTTAATATTAAAATAATTATTAAATTTGATGTTAATATTATTTTCATGCGGTAAGACCTTTGGATATTTTGAATTAAACAGTTATCTTTCTTAATGTGTCATAAAATATTGTATATTATATTTGATATCTATCAGGGCTGTAACGTTACACATAATAAAAATACATTGTAACTATTTCTTTTTGTGAACAGATATTCAAAATTCAAATAGAATGTTCAATCAATTTATTTTGTATATGATTGTAGAAAACATAATCAGATCTCCAAATATGTTTGAGCTGTATTTATTCGTAATGATAATAAATAAATAATTAAATCCTTCAAAAAATAATTTCAAGATCACAATACAGTAAAACCCATGTTATTTTTTCTTCCTGAACAGAGAATGGTTAATTATGGTTACAGCCCTAGTAATTGTATTTTGTTAATAAAGGCTATATACATCATATTATAAAGACATTTGTACAACAACAATGTACACTATATTTAGGATTCAGTGGGGTCAGTTTCTTCTTTGTACACACAATAATAAACAGTTTACAATGTCATATATATATTTGACGTCATGTAATCAGAACTGTCATTCACCTACTGTAGCATTCATAGAACAATGAACGCATCTTTACTCCAACTGACAACTATGTAAGGTTTTAAAGCACCAGTTTTTATTGAGAATTAAAAACAATGTCCATGTTATTTGGCTTCTTGAGTTGATTTCTCTTTTTAACTTTCTCTATCTTGTATATCTTCAATCAAATTTTACTTAACTGTAAAAAGTTCAAACTCATGTGTCCATTTCACATCACATGCAAACAACCGATGCTTGAACAATCTGAGCATCAGCTGTTTTGAGAAAATCTGTTTTAATCAGTGTTTCCTTTGTTAGTTTATCATAAAATGTGACAAAAATCACAAAACAATTAATGCCACTCTAATAAAAAGACACACAGTGATGACAGATGTTTCAACACTGCACCAACGTTTTAGCACATTATGTATCAATGAAATGCCAATATAACACTGCTTGCAATAGATCAGATCTGATTGCTTGGCTAGCACTCAAATTCTTGCTGTGTTATTGCATTTAAGTCCTTCATTAAACCTTCTAAGTTCGCCATTTCTGCAGTTAATTCTTCGGTGCTTAAGGATTTCTGAAAAATAGAGTTATGGCATAACTTATAATTTGAATTCAAGACTAATTTAAAGAAGTGGTGCAGGGGCTTATTAATGTGAAAATGTGCAAGGTTACGGAGTAATATTTACGAAGCTAAGAGGGTCATCTTTCAATACTAACAAGGGTTATATATTGCATAGCTAAACGAGTGTGGTGGGCTGGATTGATTTTTCAAGGCTATCTAAGTAATTTTTGGTATAATCTCCTTAGAATTTAAACTGTCGTGGGATATTTGACCTGAAATTTCAATTGTTACACAAAATCAGTTTATTTTATAGTGCAAATGACCAAATACTATTTTCTTTTCATTATCTTGGCATAACCCCTGATAAGCATGCCTCAGCATGAGCAATGAACACTCTAGCTTGACTGCGATCATTTAGCCCCACGGCTACCACTGCTCCAAAGATTCAAGTTAAAATTAAATACCTGTAAGTCATTTTCTTCTTTGTTCGCTTTCAGTGTGACATCTGGTGCTTTAGACATTAATGGTATGGGAGTTCGTGGTTTGATAGGCCCACTAGAAATAGGTGGAGTGGGTTTTTTATATGGACTTAAATTCTGCTGGGGTTTGACTGTAATAAAAAAACAAATATTCAGTTAGAATAATTGAAGAAAGAAATGATGAACTATTTGTTTCAATATATTAAATGCAAAAGATTTATTGCTTTGAATATTAAGTCAAACTTTTTCATAATAAAAATAAATGCTGATATTCTGTTACTGAAATTTATAGAGAAACAGTATGATTTGTTTTAAAAATAGAGAAGAGTCATGCCCACAAAATATGTACTGAGGAAAGATAAAAACATGTGAATATTGGAGAAAACCCATGCCACATATAACTGAAGAATTAAAATACTGCTTAATCTTTAAGAAATAAAGTATGTAAGTTACAATCAAAAAAATTCGGTTTTAGGATAAAAATTTGAAAAAAAAAGATACTTAAACCATAATTTATTGTAAATAAAATCTCAAACAGCAAAACAAATAATTACTAATAATGTTATTAATGAACAAATTAAGGGAAAAGGAATAGAAAACAAATTAAATCACTGATATCATCAAATGACCAACCATATACAAAATGAACAAAAAAAAGTATATTGAGGCAAAACATTTAGCTATGCAAAAAAAATGGGAATGGGCTGCATGCCTGAAGCGGGATGACCTGTATACCTATATGTTTTGGAGTTGGCGTACCGGGAGTAATTTGCCCAGGGGGTCCTGGGATTGAAAAACTTTTCAGAGGGTGATCATGAGGTGGTCTTCCCATGATGCCTTTAGTAGGCTGATTAGGGTGTCCCCCATATTGATGTTGATCATATTGTTGATGATACTGAGATGGTGATGAGTCGGGTGACTGTGGGCCTAGAATCACAAGAAATAAAAGTTGTTGATTTTTTTTATATATATCTCTATGTTAGATATATGAAAAACAGACAGACACTACTTTTGACTACAGATCTACAGGATTCAAATGCTTCTAGGACACTAGTCACTTATGGTTATAATTAAATGATGTTTTTTATGAGACAGCAAGCTGTATTCACATCTCAATCATCTTTTGTGGCATTCAATCATTCAACTTTAACAGACAAACATAATCATTCCATTGTCTGACAGTCACATGCAACAATTTAACCGTTTTGACAGAGATAAGACATACTCCTATGTTTAGTGATAAAACCTTTGTAAAGTTTTCATTAAGTATTGAGAACAATTTTAACTAAACTCATGCTTATAGATCGACCATAGATATAGGTTAATGATATACATAATGTTTTGTTTCCATAAACAGAATATCAGCATCATCAACATACACAATATAAACATTCATGTAGTTATCGACCCATTATTCATTATCATCAATAGCTTTCATAACAATTTTATCATTATTCAAAAAGACTAAAAAAAGGTTGCTATCAACTGTTTTAAAAATTTATACTGGCTATTTCCATAGTGGTTGGAGTCAACATCCAGATATGGTTGAACTGAAGAAATTATGATTTTGTATTAATGACAGAATGCTAACTTCAATTTGTTTGTTGATGCTACAGAAAAAAAAATGCCTCTTTTGATAGGCTGAAATCCGCAGGTTTGAGATGTCAATCATTACAGAAAAATACAATAAAGCTATGATTACGAGGGCTGGCTAAAAAGTTCTAAGCCCATATGTTGGGAAAGACCTGGGCCTGGATGCTGGTTAGGGAGAAATCTTCTTCAGGCATCCTAAAGAAGTTGTTCATAGCTGACTAGGAAGATAACAACTGGCCAGTTACTTTTTCATTTTTGGAAACAGGCTTCATCCATGGTTACAAATCTGGCCAAATATTTATCAGGATCTGCTTCAAATTTTCATGGGATGATTTGGTTGTTATGTGTATCATTCATTCACTAATTGTACTTGTTGGTGACAGAAATTTTTTTTCAACCCAATTGACCTCTCTATTTAAGGCTTAGAACTTTTCATCATGCCCTTGTATACATATGTATATATATATTCTTATATTGCGCAAAACAGTTGGACACCCAATAAGGGGCCATAATCATTAAAATGCATATACATGTATTAGCTTTACAAGCAAATGCATTCAAAGTATATTTGAATAGGCAAGATCAAAATATTTATAATGGGAATATAAAAATCACAATAGGAAAGATAAGTTCCATGCAGTAAAGATTATATTGGAACATTTGATTAAAACATAAAAAATACATGCCATAGCCTATTCTACTGGTGTAGGAATCATCAAAAACATCAGAGTAATGCACACATTCGTCATCAAGGCAACCCATTTTCACTGTGGACAAAAAAGGTTTTTAAGTCGTGCAATTAATAAACACAAAGGATTTCAATGAGATGTTAGTTTCAACAAACAAAATGGCATTCAACACAAATTCAGTTGCTAAAAATTATAAAATCATTAATTTAAATCAGCTGATCATATAAAATCAATAATTATCAAAATTTAGTTAAAAAATTAAATATTTTAGTTTGAACATTTGTCTTTTTAGTTTGAAAGATGTAATATTTTAGTTTAGAACTCTAAATGCTTAAAGAGGGCAAAGATTTGAAATTTTATTTTTTAAAAAAAGAAGAAATGGTACAGATAGATGGATTTTATGAAATAAACCATGCCAATTGTGGTTATAGATCAATTTACTGAAGTTTCCTTTATTCTTACTTGGTATATCCCCAGCATTAACACGTGGTGTAGAAGAGTATTGGGTATTGTACTGGGTACGTGGGTAGACTGGTCTCATTGGTATTCCAGGATTATCCATATGCATGTGACCATTTGGCACAGCGACTGCAATAGCTGTAACAGTAAAATGAACGAAATGTTAATCAATGGATGAATGAAATAGAGTACTACAACAACCAGGATAATCAAGACCAAATGGAAACAATCAGTTGATGTATACTTCACCCCCAACCAGACAACACATTAATACAGAATTAAGACAACTTGTCTTAATCTTTATAAAGAACTTCTTTTTATCTTTCAGAACTTTATTTTAATACTTTAGAAGAACTTCATTTAATACTCTTTAAAAGACCTTTTAATAGTTCAGATGAACTTCTTTTAATACTACTTTTAATCAGTTAAAACAGTTTTTTTTTATCGAAGAACTAATCTTAACCGAAATGGCTCATCAACAATATGTTAGTATTAACTATAAACAATAATTACTTACGTTCTCTACCGTCAACAGGTATCATTATAGGTTTAGGACGGATAATATTACGTGGTTGTATAGGTTGGTATCTTTCTTCACCACTTGACGGATAACCACTTTCACCTACAATATCAAATACAAATAGTTTAAAATCACAAACTCATTAAAACTTGAATATAAAGAGAGAAAACTGTTTATTGTACATATGTATATGTATTTGTTGTGGACAAAAATTAATCTTTTTTTTCACCCTTCAGCAAGGCAAATGTTTGGTTTGGAATCAAAGAAACATGTTTAAATTAACATCTTCTGGCTAGTTTTGGTAAATAATCTTGATTTTGAAGCGGAACAGTTTAGTTGGTAAAGAGACATGATTTAAAGAAATCACTTACTAAAATGATGTCACAGACTATATATTCCTTTGTCACCCTTTAATATTTTTATCAGTTGATTGTGAGTTCATCAAATGGATAAAAAAATGTTATAGGTCATGGATTTAACCTTAAAGTCAAGGGGGAGGGGATAATTACTAGTCTGAGACCTGATTTTGATACTGATTTGGTTTTTATCAACCAAATGCTAACAATTTGTAAAACACTTTCATTGTAATATGGAACTATGGGTGATATAAATATGCATAGTATTTACTACAGGTTATTTCTGTTCCATGCACTATCATTATATATTAATATGAATTCAACATACCAACAAAAGAGTTCCTTCTTCTGTCCATATCAATACATGGTGGCAAATCATCTAATTTATCACATGAGCCACGAGAACCACGTCTTAACGTACTAGTAGCAACAGAAACATTAGATTCACTTCGCTGCTGAGATTTCTCCATTTTTCTCATCTCTAAAGCACTTGGTTGATGTATCCACAGATCAGGAGGTTTCATATTTGGTTGACCACCTTTAATAGGCTTAGCTGGAGATTTATATCTGTGAAAAAAAAATATGAGGTCAGTAAACAACAGAACCACAACAATTAGAAGTTCATTTCAACAGGAAATTCAAAAACTTCTGTAAACGAAAGAGAGACAATCATGAAATGAATTCTTAATGACAGAAGCTGTTTGGCTCAGTTGAATTGAAAGATATGATAGTTCTTAGTAAGCTCGCAATAAATAAATTAAGAAATCTTTAAATGACTGTTCGCTGTTAGCATTTGTAACATTTTAGTACTGCTAAGCTAAACTTTATTTTCTACACATATATCGCTAATTCATGGTCATGCCTGTAACAGCTTTTTTTTTTAGTTCTGAAAATGAACGATTTTACTAACATACATGCTGTTGGTCTTTCAAATTTTGTGAAAATATATCTATAATAATAGTAAGATGGTGCATGTACTTACGTTCGACTGTTTGCACTGGCAAGTCTTTCTCTTCTACGACAAAGAATAACAGTAACAACAGCAATAACTATACAGAATGTGACACCAACAACACAAGCAATAATAATAATAATCATATTGACTGGTAAAGCTTCTTCTTCTTTCTGTATACTCTCTTCTGTCTTCATTGCTACAAACACAAATACTATAATTATTCATTGATCAGACTATTGCTGATTACTTTGTTCATTCAAATCAAATGAATTGCTTATATTTTGAATGATTTCTCATTTGTCATTTATGCTTTCAAATGAGTATATTGCAAAAAAGTAAAAACTTAAAAATAACGTGTAATTTCAATTACTTAAGGGAGAGAGATTGAAACAGGGTTTAACGGCCACTCCCACATGCTAACTATTCGCCACCCAGCCTCCAATTACTTATATACAAGCTCTATACAATGAGATTTTGTTTTGAAAGATCAAGTGGAAGTATATTTGTTACTAATGTAAGTTTCATTTCTGGTTATCAACAGCACATAAACACAATTAAATAAATCTCAATGGACATAAAATCCTGAATGAAGACAGATTGTTGCCCCACAAAACAATGAAATAGACAGTTTTAATGAGGTCTAGCAATGTCATGTCTCGGTTTTAGCAACAATATTAGCAGATTTCATTTAATGGGAATAGACTTGATCAATGAAACTAATCAAATTCAATATATATACCTTTTGGTGTCTTGTGCATAACAATTTGCGACATAGGACCATAGCCTTTACTGTTTCTAGCCTGTACTTTAAAATAGTAGGTAGTGGATGGTGTTAATTCGTTTATAACAGTAGATAATTTATCACCAACAACACCTTCAACAACCCAATCACGATCATCTTGTTTAGGATCAGTTGAATAAAATATCAGATAACCTGAAACCAAAACGTATTTTGTATTTTGATTGATCATTATATAAGCAATGAATATAAATGATTCAGTTTGAGTGAAACTGATATTACCCATCGATAGACAACAGGGAGATAATCCTACTATGGTACATATATATATTATGTATATATGCATTTCATATCATGCTATATCAACTTGGAGTAAGTTTCTCCGAAATTTCCGTTGTGGTTTAAATTTGTGATTGGAGTCATTTGTCGGGCATGTAAAAGAACTCTTGATAGAATTCTAAATAAGGGTAGGCCTTGGAGCCGCTGTCCGAGCAACATTTCCCACACAGCACACTGCATAATATACACCCATCTTTAAGTTTAACCCCCATTTCATTGTTTAATTTATTGCTTCCTTTGTATTCTAAACAATAAAGGGGAAAGAAGATCTATGCACAACATTATCATCTTCAGTGCAGTGCAACAGTATTTTTAAGAAGATGATCTGCTTTTAAACAATCACAATGGTGAAAATTACATTTCAGCAAGTATCTGTCATTTAGATAACATTGATATATACCTGTAATAAGACCATTAGGTCTAGCTGGAGGCTGCCAGTTTAATGTAACAGCCAGGGGGTTATTCTCATCAGGTACAGGAGTTAAATCACGAGGATCTGATCCTGGTGCTGCCTCTTGTGTTGTATTAAAAATACTCATACTCAAAGGACTGTGCCGATTTCTCTTTGTAACTTTTACAGCAAATTCGTATTGCGTGTTAGGACGTAAATTATCAATATGAGCATTTAAATCTGTAGAATTCACATATTTATGGCGTCGGTTATGACTTGGTACCGGTGTATATCGTACAGTATAATAACGACTGTCTGTAATTTTCTGGCTTTTACCCAAAGAATTGTCTGCCCATGTTAAAATGATTGTTGTAGGAGACAAAACAATAGCTTTTAATCCAATTGGTGGCATCATTGGTGTAGCTGGCTCAGATGCTGAAGAAAAAAAAGTAACATTATCCTTAGTATTAAAACAACAGACATTCAGGTTATTCACTAAAATAATTCAATAAATATTAATGAGTACTTTTTGTACATACATATATACAATCAATAACATATTCTTAAAGAAGCTAAACCTCTCCGAACTAGGTATTGAATTAGGTAAACATGGAGTATTGAATTAAGTTGATCTGATGTGATATTCAATTTGTGGAGGAACAAGATCGATTAGAAGATTAGGTGGAAATTATCATCTTGCTTACTAAATTAAGTTTAATGTTTAGATTTCTGTGGTGACAGTGGAACTGGCTTTGTCTATTGATGTAAATCTTCCAATGAAGACAATGATCTTCATATCCAATCAACATATAAAATCAATAGATGTCTAGCCAATATAAAAAAAACTCTCAATAAAAGATAGTCATATTCTTTTTTATACTTACTAATTTTCTCACTGGTAAAAACGGTTTCATATCTACTCGGACCATGGCCAATTTTATTAAAAGCTCTGATAGTGATGACATACTCAGATATGGGCTCTGTAAACATACATTTACTTTTATTACACTAATGAAATGAAATTTAATATTGTATACATAAGGTTGTTCTATTTTCATTACCAATCGATATGGATGAAATTTTTCCGGTGAAAACAAGTCGAGCTTATTACGCGGTATTCCATAACTGAGTAATTGTACATGAAACACTCTTAGAACCTTTATCTCAGCCCTCTACAACTGATGCTGATTCTTTTTAATCCTAGCCCTCTCCAACAATCTGATGCTGATATTTTTATCCCAGCCCTCTACAATTATCTGATGGTGATGCTTTTTAACCATTCCAGTCCTCTACAACAATCTTTCATCCAAGCCATTTACAACTATCTGGGGGTGATAATTTCATCCCAGACCTCTACAACTATTTGATGGAGTATTTAATAAAAAGGCAATTCTTCAGATCAGTAGTTGATCATACAATTCAACAATGAAATGGGCTGGCTTAATAGTATTGTTTGAAAATTGAAGACATGATGTAATTTTCAACACAATCAATATGATCTCGATCAACAATAGAACACACTTACCTAAATTTTCTATGGTATAATCATGTGTATTGGCATCTAACATAATTTGTTCATTATCTGGTATACCTTTACCAAAACCCAACACGTAGCCCCGTACTAATACTTTAGAATTAGGGGGTGGAGGAGCCCATGTTACGATAATAGAATTAGATTTGGGTTTAGCTTGTAATCTGGCTGGTTTAGGTGGAACTTTAGATTCTGAAATAAAACAGAAATTCAATCATTTAGAATAATAAATCCAATATCCCTATCTTTTCAATATCTATCCGTAACTAAGAAAACTATAGCAAGAAAATGTTCAACCAAGTTTTTATGACCTTATATTATTATATTGATAAAAGGCTGTGTTAGTATTATTCTCCAACTATTGACATTGTAAAAACACAACATGATTACATACCATCAAGATCATCTCTATAAGTTGTAGCAAACTGCCACATAGTAGCAGGACCAGAACCATTTACTGTTAAAGCTGATATACGAACTTGGTATTCAGTACCCTTCTGTAACTCTACAAACATAACAATTTTTCACATTAGTGTTTAAAAATATCGACACATATTATCAATTAGGTGATATTTGCTATTACAAAAACAAAATTGGAAATTGCTTAAAATTACAATATAAAACAGATAGCCTACATCTTGATGTTATATGAAAAGCAAGCCTACTCTTCAGAGTGCATGTCACCGATCACTATGTAATAAACAAATGATGGGAACAATAGTTTGAGCTTGGGATTTTAAAGCTAAAATATATTAAACATATTTAGACATGTTTGATAGTTATTCAGATTCACATAGAACTTCATCTGTCAATAAAATGTAATTACTCTGAATATAAATTGAAATTTCTAACGGAGTATTGCGTATTATTGAATACAAACCTGTTAAGGCATAATTATTTCTATTTCCATCAGTTAATACAGGTTCCCCTCTTCTATCACCTTTCTTCTTATATCTTATTTTATAACCTGTAATCTGGCCATTCTGTTTATCTTTAGGTGGTGGTTCCCATCGTACAATAATACGCTACAAATACAATAACAAATATTCAAATATTGCACAATAATACTATAAATTACTATGCTATAAATACAATAGCGAATACATATATTGTAAAGTTACACTACAATTACAAAACGGGTAGATTTACACAAAAATTACAAAAACACAAACATTAAAATAAAACATAAAGTTAGATCATGATACACTGCAATAATTAATGTTAAAATAGCAAAAAGAAACACAATTTTGAATGAAATTTCAATTTGTTTCATCTATTTTTGTACTGTTATAAATCTAACATAATACATTTTTTTATGTTTGCATTGGAGTAACTCTTGATCATTGATAGAGTTATCTCCCATTAGACAGTTTCTCTTAACCATAAACAACATATTTAGTTAACCTTGAATCTTGGCTTATTGAAAATTTGGAACAGGCAAAACTTACCGTGGCACTAGAAACTTCCAATGTGAAATTTTGTGGAACATCACTTGGTCTGTCTGAAAATGTTCTGGCAACAATTTCAATGGTACTGGCACCAGGTCCATTTTCATTATGTGTAACAACCCTGAAGCTGTATTCAGTGTATTTTTTTAGACTGCGTAATTCAAATCCTGTACCCTGTATATTTTCTTCTTCTTCCCCACCAGTGGATCCAACTTCATAATAAATCAATACATATTTGGTTATTTTTCCCTTAGAATCTACAGGAGCATCCCATCGAACATGAATAGCTGTAGGAGACATGGGTACTGCTGTGAGATTTACTGGTGGAGTTGGTACCAGTGCTGAAGAAAAAAATCACATCATTTCTCAATTACATATATAAATAACACCCTAATAGCAGTAGCAGCCTTTATGTCTTCCACTTTTTATTGTGAAAATGACAGAAAACATAAAGTATGTTTTTATTTTATTCAACAAAACACAATTAAATCAAATAAGTAGATTGTCTTTCATAATTAATGAGTTTAAGAGAAAAGTTTAATGGAAATACATAAATATTGTTCTCAAATTAATTACTGGAATATATTTCGGTTCCAGAAGGTCCTTTAAAAACGTTAATCACTGATTATCAATGTTCTACAATCAATGACAAAGTAATTTTATCTGGAAATCTCTGATACAGATTTATTTGTTGCTGTAGGTATTCTGGAGATCTGATATCTTTAAGAAAAGATTAATACCTTCTTGATCAGTTTTAACATTAATCTTAGCATCTGTTATACTTGGACCATGTTTATTATAAGCTCGAACTCGGAATTCATATTGTGTATAAGGTTTCAGATGCTGAATATTAGCTTCTGTAGTGGTAGTATTTGTGACTCTTTCTCTGTGAAAATACAAGAAATGACTTTGAAATTATACACAAATGATACAAAATGTAACTGGAACTCAGTAGACATTGTTTACACATGACATTAATTAATGTAACCAAATCTGGAAGAATATCATATTTTCCATTCTATTTAAAATTTGATTCATGCATGTATACATGCATTAATCTCTACTGTACTTTCATAAATTTAAGTATCATTATGTACCTTTCGGATCCCTTCTCTCTCCAGAACACTGAATAGGCTTTTATCTCTGATGTACCTACACGATCAGGTTGGTTCCAGGATAAAGTCACAAATCGTGTAGACACTAGTACAGCTCGCAGATGAGTTGGTGCTGACAGCTGGTTCTTGGCATCCATGTACAGCGCCCCTGTATCAAATCGGTGGGGGAACTGAGGAGGTGTAGTGGGGAGGGGGACATCTGGGGTTTAAAAGAAATTAAAAAACATATAGCAAGCCAAATAAAGCACTACTGAGAGACCATTTTGGTTCACTTTAAGAATCAAAATTCATGATTCAATTTTGATATTTTGTTTTGTTTTCTAATCAAAAACAATAGAATGCCTGGTAACACAGATTACAAAATATAAAATTTAGTGAACAAAGCAAGTCCCGTAAAATAAAACGGGTTTAACGTGACTAAGCATAAATTCAAACAGTTTGGTGTCAAAAAGCTGAAAATGAAATCTGTAAACATTAAAATAGACGAAAGAAAAAAATGAAGACAGGTGTCAATAAACCACGAAAAAATTCACCAATAATAACTATAAAACCACTTCACAAAATATATTAGGGTAGGTTTCTACAAACACATAATACAACCACTGTGTTCACATATGACAAGTACATGTATACAAATTACAGTGTGAACACTAAACATGACGACTATGTGATGAGTAATTAATTATCTCTACATCTAAAATACCTACAATAGTTATTGTGCTGACTTTAAACTTATAATGTGCTCTGTTCATTTCAAACACTTGTCACTACATGACGGACATGATTTAAATCAGTAAAGGTGGTAATATTTGTAGTCTCATTTATACAGTGTGTAGCTGTTGTTTGTTGCTTATTCAAGAATAAAATAAGTGAAAATTTTCATTACAGGTATGAATAGATCCTTAATATGTCGGCGGAACCATCTAAGGATTCAAATTTTGAGGCATTTCTATTCAAGAATAAAATTATTTTATGTGATCCATTACTAATAAATATATTGGTCAAAATCATCTAATGTGATTATAACTAAGATGATCGGTTTTGATAATGAAATGATAATTTTGGTAAGTAAAAGATTAATAATCATGAGAACAAATTTGTGGTGAACAGTCTAACATGCAAAATACGTGTTCACAATTGACCAAATAACAATAGGGTTTAACAAGGGGTAGATTGAACTTAAAAATAATATCACAAAAAAAAATTGTAAGAAAACAAAAACTTAATGGGGATTAATTTAGATGTTCCCTCCTCATGTTTTGGGGCCATTTTTTATATTTCAAAAAATATATCATCAAAAAAAATGTATTTAAAAAAAGATTTAGATTAAATATATCATATCATCAACAACAATTCTAAACCTGATCCTCTAATTATTCATTTAATCTAATTTGATTCATTGTCCTCTATGTGTCAATTTTCAATTTCTTTTCTTAAATATTATATTTGACCAAATTCAATTCATTTTACTTAACATTTGACAAGTTATATCACGCTCTTAATTGTGTACTGCAAACAACCAATGAAAACACTTCTGTTCCAATAACGTAAATTCCACTGATCTATTTATAACCTCACTGAAGTCTTGTGCATAACATCATGTTAAATTGTATGTAGTATTGAGAATTTGTATCGTAAAAACGACACATATTAAAGACATAATTTTATTAGATTTTGTTCTTGTGATTTAATATATTGACGGTAGTTTCTTATATGATAACGGCAGTGAGATATTAATCATAATGAATCTTATTAATATACCTTGCTCCAATATGACCAACTGGGAACTAGCTTGAACATAGCCTAACTCATTAGAACCAAAACATTGATAAATTCCATTATCTTCTTCCATCAAACCTAAGATTTTCAGATTTTTCTCATCAACAATTTGAAAATAATCCGAAGGGTTGATTGGTTGACCATCTTTCATCCAGGATATCATTGGTTTGGGTTCTCCATAAATATCACATTTAAGAGTGACATCTGAGTTGGTATGAGCAAAAACATTACTTGGTTTACTAACAAACTGTGGAGGCACTGAAAGAAAGAAAGCAGTTTTATTAGGTGTAATTTTTGAAAAAAAATTTACAAAGTAAACACAATGATGCATTAGAAGAAACTGATCATTAGAAAGTAAATGACAGAAACTGATCATTGGGAAGTAAACATAATAATGCACATGATGACATAAACATAATAATGTACTAATGACATGAGCTGATCATTAGCTAATAAACATAATAATGCACCAGATGATAGAAACTGATCATTAATTTTTTCAATTTCAATATTTTCTTTTATTTCAAAGTTATCATCAGCCTCCAACCCACATAAACCTTCTTCCCCCTCTCAGTTTTGAAGTAACCAATATTGTATATATTGAATGAGGAATAGACTGGTTTAACCAGTAGTCAAGCGAAGATTCTTTATTAAAGTTATCCAATATACGAGACCAAATTACATGCTCAAAATTTCAACTCCAACGCAGATTGACATCTTTTATTCAGTGCTGTAGAATAAGTATTTCATGCTGAAGTTAACAAATCAACCTTTTTAGTTTCCCTAGACTTTTAATATTCTTGTTTTGTAATGAGCAAATCATGTACATTACATGTAGCTATCATACAGAAATAGCCTTTACTTTGATCATATGGAATAAAAATGGCTTGAATTAAAGCCGATAAGATGCATATACATTGAAAATAGATTGCAAATGATAATCAACATTGCTGATATATCTCATAAGGGCACTGGAAGGGTAATGGAACTATTGATCATGAATAAAATCTGGCTGTAAAAAATATGATGGGTTCCATGTTGGCTCCTGAAAATAGATTATAACTCACCTAATACAATAAGCTCAGCACCAGCATCTACAGAATCTTCAGAATTCGATGCCCGACATGTATAAGTACCTTTATCTGATTCTATGACGCTTTTTATCATTAATGTTCCAACACCTATTTTACGAACACGATCTGTCGCAGACCTGGAAGTCAAAAATAAATTCTTGACTAAAAAATATAAACAACCAATGTTTCAAACTGATACAGTAACTCAAGAATCGAAATCCTAGGATATGTGGATGGAGAGGCCATGGCATTACAGAAATCCATTCGCTCCGTTTTTATCAAGGCTCGTTTAAATTACATGAAAAAATAACAAAATATGTACAAGAGTACAAATATTGGTTGGAATTTGGGACAGGGAATGTGTGCAGGAAGCTTTCCCCTTTTGAGTTGGTTCCCCTGGAGACTGGTGGATAGGTGCTTACTGCTTAGTCATCAATTACAAGTACTATGATTCCAGGTTAAGTGCAGAACAGTAGGACGTTAAACTCCATTTCATTTCACTATGATTTCATTCTATAACAAACTTGTATGAAAACATTGGAGGATGTCTGACATTGCAAATATCTATAATCATTTGAAGTAGCAAGAATTTGGATTCCTTCATGTAATCATGATTTGGGATTGCTTTTTAAATAAACATCAATGAATATCTGGAGCATGTTTTATTACATGTTTTCACAATTATTATTCCTTTCTGCCATTATTATACAGAATTTGTTGTGCATTAAACGGTCGACATTAACTCCATGAAAAATACACCTAATGCAGAAAAAGCCTATCAAAACTAGACATGTATTGTATATAATTCACACAATCGGAAATCAGTAGAATATTTAGTTTAGGTTAACTTCACATTCTAGTGTATAGATAAACATTCATGTTCTATTTTTTGCCTGGGAAATGGTGTATTTATCAAGTAAACACCAGGAATACGATGTATTGCCATAAAAATACTTGTGTAAATTATGTACAACTTTGTTCTGGAAAACTCATTCCTGATATACATCATAATTATAATACCAGCTTTCACAATCAAAGAAATAAGACAAAAAACAAAATCAAGATTAAAAAAAGAAAAAAAATTTAAGTGAAATAAAAAAAAGATCTAGGGTAGGGAGGTATTTTTTTTCACTGATGCCTGGAAGATTGTAATGTGTAAAAAATATTAGCACAAATATCAAGTACAACATATTTACTTGAAACTACATCCTACCTAAAAGTAATGCTTCTGCCATCTTTTAACCATGTAATTTCAGGCGGCTGAGACATAAAATCTCGGCCATTTGCTCCACAATGTAAATACACCGTGGAGCCAAATACAGCTCTTTTATCTGTTGGTTTCATTACAAATTTAGGTTCGTCAAACGGTCTCTGAGCTACATCTGTATAAGAGAAGTACATCAATAAAAAACAAAGTAAATTTAATATAGAACATAAGATTCAATTGTTATGAGCGGAATTCTGTAATTAAATCAGTTTATAAGTCTAGAGGATTTAGTTTTTCAGTTAAATCTAAGATGCACATATTTCTTGTTTCCCACAAAAAATAACCTGCATCACTTTTTTTCAGCAACCAATTCTTTTAACATCAGACTTTAATTCATCTTGCTTTCAGGAAAGGTAAATAGATCTAGTGAATAGTAATACAATCTCAAGATATTTTTTAGAACAGTGATTACCTACACCAACAATGATAAACAATAAGGGAAAAAAATATTTTAGAACCTTTCTTACCTTTGTCTTCTTGATTTAATCTAGCAGGTGCACTAACTCTAGATCCTTCACTATTTGTAACACGACACATATACTGTCCAATATTGGATATTTCAACCGAACTAATTTCTAATACTCCATCTGGGTAAATCCGAATATTATATTTTTCATGCACAGGTTCATTGTTTTTAAACCATTCAGTTTTAGTATCTGGTTTGCCATCAATCTGACAGGCAAACATGGCTGTATCTGTGAGGTAGAGAGTTAAATCCTGAGGTTCTTTTTCAAAAGTTTGCTCTAAATCTGAAAATAACAACACAATTCAAATATTAGATAATTCAAAAAGCCCTGCTTAATTGAAATACAAACTGAGTTATAGTTTAATCTGGCGAGCTTCCCCCTTGTCAGTGATGCAGGATGGAAGGCCTGACAAGGACAGTAGTCTACTTTTCTGGATGGGACAAAAACCCAAGGTCCCATGTACACATTGGTGTGCACATAACAATTCCCTGGCAGTTGGAATTTGATAGAAGAGTAGGCTGTAATACCGCTGCCTGGGAATAATTTCCCTCATTGCACACTGTATGGTGTATGCCCATCTTCATTAGCCCAGTTTAGGAGCAGATCAGTTGGATGTTAAACTTAAACCCCATTTCATTTCTTTATAGTTTAATTTAATGATGTTTTGGGTCTCACAATCCTTTTTCAAATATTAGGGATTTGTTTAATGAGAGTACAGTAATTAAAGAATACTATAACTTACATGCTATCTGTAAGTGAGCTGTACGACTAACAATTGTACCCAGATTAACAACTTCACCAACACATTGATAAAAGCCTTCATCTGAACTCTGAACAACTTTTTGGAAATACAGTGATCCATCTGGCAATTTTTTTCTGTAATGGAAAAATAAAATATATATACTCTGTCATCCATTCACATTGGCCACTACAAAAACAGCATTCAATTGTTCATTCATGCCAAAGCTTTCACCATTCAATTTTTTTAAATATATTCGACAATATTCGCTCTAAAAGTTGAATTACAACATGTATATAATAAGCTCTTAATGCATTGCCTAAAGATATTTTTTCAAAGTAAACCAAACTTTGATTTTTATTTCAATAAATTTCACCTATATTGCTAAATCCGCAACATTTTGACAATATGCCATACTAGAGGATCAGCAAAGATGTCTGAGTGAAATATTACAGTATGATCAAATTGTGTAAATACTGTAAAAGGGTCACCACTTACCACCTATTAGTAAATGGAATATAAATGTTTTCTTCAGTAATTCAATAATGGCTTGTGATATTTTAAGAATTCTCAACAAGCATTTTAATGCTTGACATAAATTACTCAGTACATTGTTGGTTCAGCAAATAAACAAATATTAAAACAGCAAAAAACAAATCAAGATTTATGTCTTCCAACAAACATATTAACTGAAATTCTACTTTAAACATAGCATACAATAACCCAGACGCTATTTAGTATTGTAGGGCAGTCGATGTTACAATTGTTAATATTGAATACTGACCAAAACCATTATCAAATAGTAAATATACTATACTTTCAGACGTAAATCCATGCAATGCATACTAAGCACAACTCAATATGACTAGAAATAAATCTATTCCTAATCTCCCAAATATTTAGATTTTTTGGTTATACTTTTTGAAGTTTTCCCCACAGGTGATTCGAGACTATATTGTTATTATAAGCTTACTACATGTACTCTCGGTCAACCTGACAATTCGTACTTTGTAACTTAATCGAAAACTGTACAAACTGCAAGTTTTAGGATTTTCACAAACACACGTTTCTGGCAACCAAATGATGGAAAGGGCAAGACATGTTCTACAAGGAAGTAATAATATCAGACGTTACTCGAGGTCATTTGATGGCAATCAGTGCAGTGTTTTCATTAAGTATGCATGCTGCATCTGATTATAAAGTAAATCTCTCAAGGTGATCAGGTAAGCCTCTGTGAACCACACTATAAAGTATGTTTGTATTTAACAAAAGTCATACAAGCACAGACGAGTGTAATGATTTACTTGCAAAAATAACTCACCTTCTTTGTCCGTCAATCTGTAATGCGACTCCATTTTTTCTCCAATGAATTTCCAGAGTTGAGTCTCCATGATATATTGCAGAACAATTTAACGTAGCTGGTTGACCAACTTTAGCAACAACATTTGATGGTTCAGTTTTAAAAGAAAATTGACTAAAGTGAGGTGTATTACCTGAAAAAAGAAGAAATCACTCAATAAATATTCAATAATTTATATCAAGCCTGCTCTTACATGTATGTATCATACAGAGTTATTATCCCGGTTGATGCAGAAAGTAGGACGTTGAACCCTTTTCATTTTATTTCCTCTTTGTTAAAAATGACATTATACATACTTTACTGAAACTATTTAGATCATATTTTTTTATTAAAAGAACTATGAATGCATATTCATCTTATTATAATTCTAAGCTGTAAAGTAGGGCAAAAAAGCATAATTATATAAGGTATTCATATTTCTTATTACTGACACAAGGATACATTAATCAATTGTTTAATTTCCCTGATTTACCTCCCCTTTATGACAGTTGTATAGCAGATGACATTCCTTTTCTGATAAGATGTCAAATTACTGAACACAAATCTGTAGTTGCAATTCTAATATTAGCCTGCTTTTATTTTATAAAACACCTGTGTTTTCTCTCTATTTTATCATCTTATCTTTTCTATAATTTAATTAAAAAGATTAGTATACACTAATCTATTACTGTTTGTGTCCCGGTTGATGACAATATTTCAACAGGTGCATGAGTAAAATAACCCCAAACAACTGGGTGTGTTTTTGTTGGATATTTTATATTGTAATTCTATCTTAATTTTCAATCTTATCTCTGTCCATCATTATCCATTTCATTTAACTATGAAATTAAGAAATAAACTGTCTCTTTAGTTTTTACCAAACTTCCCATTCTGTAAATAGATCATGGCTGAACATTATGCAAGACGAAGGGAATTTTGCGAAAATAAGACAAACTGATGGAAATGCCTTGGAGGTATTTAAATAATCTTATGTTACATGTATTCTAATCTCTGTATCTTTTTCTTTGCCATTATCTGACTTTGCCAGAAGGCCAGAATTATTACTAATGATGCCATATGTTGTGTATTTCAACAACCCTCTCTATGTGCATCACTGCCTAACTTTCTCGTTAAGATGGGAAAACTTATTCCCTCGTTATTAAGTAATTAACACTTTTTAGTACACTTGCAAAACCTGTACTTGACTTCTAAGGATCATATTGTTAATAAAAATACTTTTATTTTATTGGGACAGTAAACACGAGAATCATAAATTAAAATACCTGTAGTTTACAAATTTAGGGTAAGTATATATAGCGCTTTAAGTCAAGTTAATTGATAAATCATGTTATTGAACTATTGAAAAATTTACTAACAACACAAAGTCCCCTTCAAAACGATATCTCAGAATTTGAAATACGTTTTTATAATCATTTCAAGCTCCATCTCTACAGGAGAATATTTTTTTCAAGGTTTACATGGGTCATAAGAAAAAGTGTACATTCAGTTTCAACAAGAATGATGGCTTTTGGATATGCTGGTTACCACCTTAAAAACTCTGGTATTTGTTTTTGCTTCCTGCCATAAAACAAGTTGATGTATGAAAACATCCATATGGTTAGCATTACTGGGTAGTCAGTCCTATAGAAAAACATTAAAATCTGTCCGCTCTCAATGTTAGAATGTGAATTGGATTATGGGATAATTTGTCCAATTGGTTCTCGACCACCCAAGGAAACAAACACAATATAGTCAGTAGCAAATTTCTTACACATTTACACGCCTATTGGCATTTCTAAATTACTTGTTTATATATAGTGAATAATATCAAGTTTGCTGCCAGTAAACACTGGAAATAGAATTGATCTTTTATCTATTATGGCATGTTATTTATATACAGTGTGATGTGAAATCACTTGCAGACTATTAGTATTTTATCCACATATATATGGTATGGAATTCACACTGGGGCATGCATATGTTTGGGAGCAGGAGTGTTTAGCAAAAATGACACCGACTGACACTACATGAACCTTTGGTGCGTATTGCAATCATACACATACACAGATATATTCTTACACATATTTATTAAGTATCTGGGATTTTTCCCTTCTATTTTGGCATTGCTTGTTTTTCTCATTACTTTTAATTCATTTAGTTGTCAATGTATAATTTGGAGACCAAAAGCAGTGACTGCACTTAATTTTGAAACATATTCCTGTGTGTGTGTGTGTGTGTGTGTGGAGAAGGGGGGGGGGCCCCACATTTATGCATCTGAATTCACATCGCCTACGTTGTCATGCACGGAAAATTTCAAAGAGAAGCATAATTGTAAAAAAATCCTTGCGTCTATTTTATAACAGCATCTAGTAGAAAGTATGGTACTTTTTATTCTAATTTCGGTTTCTATACAGCTCACACCATTCTAACCACAGCCTAGAGCCAATATTTGACAAGGGCTGGCGCTCTACTGGCACCAAGACAATAGAATCATGAAGTGACTACAGCTGTCATGTCAAATCATCAGCAGACAGTACTTCAGATCACCATGAGGATTGTGTCTGCATATAAGAGTTTATCTGCTATACCAGTCAGCCGGTTCCTGTCTTATAATGACATAAATATCAGGATATAATAAATAAGTTCCTACCCATTTATCATACTCTAGGGTTTCTCTATAATATCATACTGGATATAATAATTACCTACATCAGACATCTTGATATTTCTATTACTTAATTTTTTATAGAAGCAATACATATACATGTAGATATGAAAGGAGCATTCCCAGTTTTCATTTGGTCTCAAAAAAAAATCCAATGTTTTAAGAATGCATATCCATTATCCAATGGCAAAGGTGATGGAATAGATTAATATCTTGTTTGATCAAACTGTTTGGAAATGATTGTCAAAACAGGTTATAGGAGTTCCTTTAACTAGAATCATTGATCTCAAATGTCAATTTGGAATGTAACAACATTATATCACAAAATAGAAATTCTGAAAATCATGTTTTTATGGCCAGAGAATTGTTATGAAAGATGTTTTTTTAAAAAGGAACCTTGACAACACTCCTACAAATCTTTGGAAGATTGAATGATATCCAAAGACAATGTGCAAGGCCTCCTTACTCTTGATCAATTCTTATTCAACTGCAAGACTGCCTTACTCTGAGTCTGGATCAATCCTTATTCAACTGATGGTTACTGATATTTCATATTTAATCCATGTGCCTAAATTTCACTGTTAAGTAACATTGTTTTGGCATCCATGGGTTGCTGTTGAATTTGTTGTATTGTTAAACATACAGTCAAATCAGTACAGCTGGTTTCATTGTGTTATTGGGAATTCTCTCGTTTAGAATTTGTTGTCCTGCCATATCCATTTTACTTTATTTCCCAAGAGACAGAAATATTGTTTCATTGTCTTCATTTCTAATTAGAGGAAATTCTGTCTGAGAAAAATAAAGATTACAAATTTATCAAACTAATGATTCCAACATTCATTTTCTTAACAATTGCCAACAAATCTGAAATGTCACCACAATAATTTACATTTTTATGAAATTTAATATTATGGAAACTTTATTGAAATGTATTGTTTAGAACAAAGATGGTGAAAAGAATACTGTTTATTTTTGACTTAATTGATTGCAGAACCTAATCAATTTCATGTTTTTAACATAATTCTTATTCCTATCCTGAATAATATGTATTTATAGAAGTAATCTTATATAGCAGAGTCAAAACACCAGTTGGTACCTTCAAAATCTTTGTCAGTATTAGCAGAAAGGTTGTTTGCATGAGGAGCTCCATTTGTTTGAAACAGCATATCAGAAAACACAGACGCTAGTTCAATTTATTAAAAACTATCCTAAAAGGTACAACATATGTTTATGTAATAAGAATTTACTATATTATTGGTTAAAAGAAGGTTTTTTAATTTAATAAACTCAAGTTTCCTGTTTAACACTCTATACATACCTGTTTGTTTTTAATCATGTGTTTCAATTTTATCTATTATTGCTTTGGGAGTGTGTGTTATAGATCTTTCAAAAAACGGCACAGTTTCTGATTATCAAGAGGGTCTAAGAGGGACAAAACTTTGCTTCCAAATAGGACATTACAGATCCAAGCAACAAAGTTGTTAGAAAAATGTCTGATTAATTAGGTAAACAGGTTTTATTCTACATGCCTCTGTCTACTATCTCTTGTCAAAAGATAAAGGTGTTAGAACTACACTGTTGGCTAATTAAAGCACCTTACGCTTCAAATCATATTACACCATTACATGAGTATAGCTGCCAGCCAAACAAGACACAAATGTTTTATGAATCACTAGTGTACTTGTTTGAGTATGTAAGTAAGTATACTATCAAGATAACAGTTATTAATTTGGCTGAATAGGGTAAGGAGATCTGTTATCTTTATCAGAAACAATAATTCAAGCTTGTTTACATTAAGATAGATCAGACTTTTGCATATTACCGGTCCATCTGCATACAGAAACGTGTTTCACCTGGGGTTCATAAAACTAATACTCAGAAATGCCAAGACTTGTACATCTTTCCTTAACTTTTAGCTAAAGCAACAAACTAAGCGGGTAGTACAGGTGTTGGCTATGCACATTAAAGATAAATGTAAAGTTATTTGTACCAGAATGCTTGAGCCTTCTTATATATTTTGGCGTCTGACCATGTGCCCCGCCGCAATGTGAATACATTGAATGTATAATAAATGATGTTATAGCCGAGTAAAGTAAATACAAGACAATCTTTACAAGGCAATAGCCAAGATAACAAGTAGTTCACTCCAGACATATTTCTGCTCTCTTTCTAGGCTACACAGCTATTGATAGCCTACAATAATTTATTATATTATATAAAAACTAGTTTAATTTTACTTATTCATTTAATACATATAGGAGGATGATTACAGACTAGCTTTGAATGTTGTGTCATTCAAGACACATAGTTATTACAGTTAATAATTGCTTTCTTTAAAAAAAAAATTAATTATTTATAGGCATTTATTTGCTGAATACAAATGGGTAATGCAATGATTTTGTTCATGATTTCTCACCAAAAATAGTACTAGACTGTGGTAGAATTCTCTCAATTTGTAACATTATAATACATTTTTTTTAAACAGTATTTCATTTTATAACCACAAAACAGAAAACTACCGGACTTTATTTTCTGTGACAAAGGAAATGGGTGAAAAAAAACCAAGTGATTTAATATGAATATTTCATATGCAATTAAATATCATAACAAAATCTATCTGTCTTCTTCCCATGAAATTGCATTAAATTTTAAGGTAGACAGACATGAAAGGAAATTGGCAAAAAATGAGAATACTTCATTGAATGAGATTCCTTTTAATAATAGCAACTTAATTCACAATCTCTATTGAATGACATACATACATTTACTTGTCAATTTTCGCTGGTGCTATTATTTGAAATTGCTGAAAATTGCTGATAATAAGGCACTGATTATCCTCCTACTGTGTCATAATCACATAATCAGTAAAAATCAGAATATTATCAGAGATCACAT
This sequence comes from Patella ulyssiponensis, assembly GCA_963678685.1. Classification (NCBI taxonomy): domain Eukaryota; kingdom Metazoa; phylum Mollusca; class Gastropoda; family Patellidae; genus Patella; species Patella ulyssiponensis. The sequence continues at coordinate 46,094,578 of OY783229.1, read as the reverse complement.
CTTGGTAACTAGTGTCACCCAATATGGGGTCTAAGTATTACTATACCACATATCTACTCTATATTGACTAGTGAAAGGCTGACAGTGAAAATAAGGAGATACTGATTCTAATCTTCTATAATTAACCAGTATGAGTCTACAGAATATTAGAACTGTGCATAAAGAAGCAATTTCATTGAAATGCCACCAAATGTTTGAATGAAGCTAGATTCTGTAAAAGTTACAATGTATTTGACATGTATATAAGATATCTGATAAAGATCTCCTTCATCTAACCATATAAGACATGTTTTTGAGGAAATGTGAAAAGGTAATTGTTCTCTAGTCTATAAGTGAGAACAACGCTACCTGTTTCTTTTACCTATAACCAGTAATAAAACTAGGTGTGAAAATTTAATACAACATATTTTAACCTATTTGACACATGTTTCAAGGTTTTATTTTAACTGACTGTCCGTATTCAAAGAACAACACTTCCTTTGTTACAATTTTAAATTTCACTGAGAATAAGCTTATAACATTAAAATTTACGGGAAACATGCTTATTTCCGACCTGCAGAATAACTTTACTCATAAACATCAACCCAAAATGGAATGTAACCCAGAATTCAGGGGTTTCAATCACCTAAAAAAACCTCTTCAGTCCGTAGTTTTGATAAATTTATATAAGGAAATCTACACTTATATTACTGGTATTTGTTTGTCATTACATGCATATGGACTATGACGTCATCATGGAATTGTGAAGTCATATCCGAAACTAGAAATCTGTCAATCGCGGCACAATTGTCCAATGAACCACCATGCCACCATTGACATCGCCTAAGACCTTTTTCGACAAATGCCACACTAAAAAAAGATCAGTAGGGCCTAGCGCTAAGGGGCCAATTCCTGGTTATAAATAGATATAGTATGTGTTATTTGCGATTTTTTACTTTCTGAGTGGTGCTGGATAAAAACACAAAATATAGCTTATCTGATACTTCCTAATCGTTTTAGATTTTACACATAGATTCGAAATCTATGACTTTTTACAGTTGCCATGGAAACCAAAAGAAATAACTAATATGTCCCATTTTGAAAATCACCCAAGAACCCATAACATAATGTCAATAAAATAACATTTCCAGCCATACCAAATATCCTTTGTTCTACATAATGGGTATCGGAAAAAATATGGATTTAAACTGTTACCCTATAATAATAAACCTCAAATTGTTAATTGCTTTTTAATTATAAATAATTTGAAAAGTCACATACCAGAAATATCTGAATAATATTTAACAATTACTTTTATGTGTTTTTTTATGTGTTTTTTTTAGCCAACTTACATCAATTTATAAGAGCTATAAGATATTTCTGGCTCTTGTTAAAATACGGTAAGCAAAATCTTTATCTTATGTCTTATTTCATTTAGTGATCAAGTCTGACAAACTATTCAGCATTTCCTAAAGTTAATTAAAGTGGAATTAAATCAAAGATATCTCGTCCTTTTAATATAGATCTTCCTGTTTATGAAAAGTAAAGGAGATTTGTTTTTTCAAAGAAAGCATCCACATTAGGTTTCACAGATGTCTTTTATAAGTGTAACTATCTCAAATCTGTTGAGCAGAAAATCGTAAAGGAACCAAAATGGGTTTTTATCTTCAAAAACTTGAAAACTTGGCAAAAAATATGGATTCCCCGAGAGACTGAAAATCATTGCTACTGATTTGTACAGATTTTTCTGATAATTTAATAGTCTTGAGAAACTCGTCAATTGAATGGGAAACTCAATACTTTTTTCTCTTAAGATTTAGATTAACAAATGAGACATGTCATTCATCTTATTGAGTGATAACTGTTGGACTAGAATTTAATCAAAAATTTTTTTACAACCAGTATATAATTCAGACAATCCCTCTACTGTGTATCATCATAAAGACGAGATTGGTTCAATCCGTTCATATTTAATACAAATTGTTAATGATTAAACATCATGGTATGTTATCCAACATCTTAAACAACTTTATGGTTCTTTGACAATGACTAGATTAAGATGGACGCCTAATAAAACCTTATCATAATGTAGTTCTTTGGTTATAAGCAAATTACTAATTTACGATAAAGTTCACACAGATTTTTATCAATGATAACATGAATAGGTTTCATGGAACAAGTGATGCGAGACAAATGATATATGTAACAGGGACTTGGTTGGATGGATTTCACAACTCAAACAGCTGTGCTGACATACTTCACCTGCTCTCCATTTTAGCAAGAAATTTCAAAGAGTATCTTAAGGTCACCTGATTCAACTACGTACCAAAAATATAGTTAAAGACATTTCACATTCCAGCTTGTTCTTTTTATATATATTATGGCAGCCTGGGAAAATAAGTATTAAATTTAATTCATTTCTTCTGAAGAGAATACCGTGAGGGATGCAACAACTTTATTTAAAATGTTGGTTTTTGGCAACAACGTGTTTATGGGGCTGCCAAAAACTGAAATCATAAACTAACAGTAATAAAGATAAACCTCAAAAAATTGGATATAAAAGGAATAAGACTGACAAGCACAGTCGAGATGATATAATAAGATAGAGAAAAACAATAATGTATTAAGACACAACCCTAGTTCATTCTGGTTCCGTGTACAGAATCAATTACCACAGAGATAGATATGATATTAACTACCATAAATCTAAAGTGTACTTGGAGATCTGACAATAACCTGCAGTATTGGCTATTTACTTTTATTACCAGCTGATCTACAAGGTACTATTATCCACCAAAATCCATTCAGTTGAAACACAGGCCTCATTTATCAATTTTTCCAATAAAGGTTTTAATCTAAGACTGATTTATGACTCATTCTTACAGAGGAAGAAATTCATTAGAGACAAAAAAATATACAACTTTATTTTCTCCTTCAGTTCTCTGAAGAATTACTATTTTACATGTACAACGTAACATTGGTCTTGCTAACCACATTGTCATACATCATCTTGTTCAGCATCCTGTGTAAAAAAATAGTCACACGTCTGAACTGCCATAGTGTTACAGAATGTGTAAGTCCATACAATTAATTGAAATAACATTAGAATAATACAGTGAGACACAATGAAAATGCACCACTGAGACAGTACTTAAGTACTGGTGAGACATACACGTTAAGCAGCTGAAATGCAGTAAAATTCTTATGCAAGGCCTCCTGGCACGCAATCTGACAGAGCGTAGTCGGTAAAAAATAGTGTCACATATGATGAACCCCTTCTGGACTCTTCAAGGTAGCAGCACCATAAAAGTGAGAATTTGAACAATCGAATTCTATTGAATTCAACTTTTTGTGCTTAGAGAACTTATCTGTGGTGCATTTAAGCATTCGTGAATACATTAATCCTGGCACTACAATATGAAAATGCATCTCTCAAAAGAGATTTACAATCATCCATTTATAAAATCATTGTATTTTCATTGGGCCAGAGCATCATTTTACTTTTAGAAACATTATCATTGCTCATCTACTTTTTGTTGAATTGAAGGAAAATATCTTAGCTATGTCTTATGTTGTGACTGAAACTCCAAATGTGTCACCACATTTTTACATTTCTAGCACCATAAAAGTCAACGAACATATACTTAATATGTGAGATAAACATACTCCCACTAAATAAATGGCTTCCTTTTTCTAACGTTATGATGCTCAGCATTGACGTACCATGTACATATACGACAAATACTTTTGATGTAAGTATAAAAATAATTTTATGAGCAGGTGACTGTTAATGTAGCTGGATTTTATGAAATAAGTATGTTAATATAATGCATTGAAGAACATTTCTAATTTATTATACATTGTTTGGCTGTAATGACGAAGAAACAAAACACTTAAATATGGAAAATTACCACAAGATTTATTATTTTGACCTTATATTGCAATTTGTTGACAATTTGATCAGATTTAATGAGAGGTGTCCGTTTATCAATTCTTATTCATTTGTAACATTATTTGGATGTAATGAAGGGGAAACTAAACCTCTTTATTATGAAAAACTACCACAAAGTTTATTATTTTGCTTCTACTCAAATGGCTAACAATATCAGCCGTTGTCTTGAGAGATTTCTGGTTTAATAATGAAGTAATGGTATGGAAAAGTCGGTTAAGCAGAGTCCTGTAATGTTACACCTCCATTGATTTACTGTTACATTATTATCAGCATCTTCACTGACCATTACACATTATCACACTATCGACCTTTCAAACATCTGGCTGGACATAACCAATTACATTATACTATACTTGCTATGGTACTACCAGTCAACTACAATGAATTACAATGAACTTAAAATGCATTATTTTACTGGAATGGTCGATTTATACTAACACGATACAGTGTTCTGATCTTAATCACTGAGAAGAGATGCATTATAAGAATTTAGTAGAAGAGTGAAACCTTAGATGTGTATACTGTTCAGTTTGACCATCTGGTGCTGTGTTTGTTGTATTTCTATAATAACAAGCATGAAGAGTGAAGACATGCCTTCTTATCATCACACCATCTTCAAATGCCTTGTTAACCCCCTGATTTTAATTAGTAGGCAACCGATTAGTCACAGGCTCATTTATTTGATATCCTTTCATGTTAAAGATAAGGCTACTCTCTTCCTGGTCTCTAATATTCCTGACTAATCATAATCAAATTCTGTATTTGTGACTTTGTAACATTGATTATGAACTACATCAGAAATGATCATATAAATCTGCTATCTGTCAGAATCTTCTGCATTTGTATTTGGAATCAATGACTTGATTTAATTTCTATATAAGACCAAATTAATACTGCAGCCATGGCTTTTGTCAAACACTTCTCTTTGAGCTACAAAGGCAACCAGCATATGTTATTTCGAACAAACTATACCATTAATACACCGTTCAGACGGCTATACATAAGCTAGTTTACATGTATAAACTTTAAGTGTTTTTAAACCAGAAGAGTGTACATGTATGCACATATAGTTTGCATATGTCGGCTTAAATGTTTATTGACTAAAAATTTCCACAAAGCAATGAAATATGCATTTAGCTGTAGCAGATAATTTTGTGCCAAACCACACAGGGAATGCTTTCTTTTTCTTTCACACCAAATTAAGAATAATTGTAGAAATTCAAATTAAAATGGCTGTGTTGAATTATTCTGTGGTTTTGCATAGTAAAGTATAGGGGTTTGAAACTTTAAAATAACAAGTAAGTAAGTTAATCCAGCTCAGTATTAATATTTTATAAAACATTTTTACTATAGTCAGCTGGTTCAGACATCAGTCATGTATATTCACAATGTAATCTTAGCCTGAAGTTCAAATTAATATGCCATTCTGTTGCTTAAGATAAGCTGGTTTTAAAACATAGGATATCATTAAGCTTGCTAAGTTAAAACACCTAGATTGCTACCTATCTTTGATAAGACTGTTTCTGAGCTGGCTTATAGTAATTTTATAATACAGTACAGATTAACTTTCTTGCTTGTTATTTGGAACATTTTCACATTTTAAACATTTATTATATAAAATAAAACCCCAGAGTAATTCAACACACTCATTTCTATTTAAATTTCTGAAAGTATTCATGGGTTGGTATGAAATAAGACCTAAGCAAAGGTTAAAAGTATAATATTTTTTTCTGTAATCTTGAAGCATGGTAATGGCACTTATTTAATTCATTTAAGTATGTCACAACATGTGGATTAACATTTAATGTCACTATAAGGAGATTAATAGCTTTACTGGACATTATTATTAATGTACCAAGTTAGAACCAACTAAACACAATCTTTGACTTCCATAATTTCTTGGGGCTAGATGACATTGATGACAACTTGACGTTATTTAATAAAGGTGAACAGCTGTTTAAGGTATTGTTTCTGACATTGGCAAGAAAATGGTGTAATAACCAGGGGAATTCATCTTCAAAATGTCAACTGTTGAGGAAGCCACTAGAAAGGATGGATTGATTTATAACTGCCATGTCTAGATGCCAATAATACAAATACATTGTAGTGTAGTAGAGTCTTCCCTGGCTGAAAATCAAGTCCAACAATGATTTCCAAGAGTCATTAACTCTTTCTTAATGAACTGGTCAACTTGATTTGTATTACAGTGACCAGAATACGACAGCTCATCTATTTAAAGCATAATTAAAATGCATTCCCATCCTCTTAAGTTACACTAATGCTCTGGACAAAGTTAATGACCTGCATGCCATAGCAGTAAGAAGATCTGGATATGCTCAATGATTTATGTACATAAATCTACTGAGAAAATACTAAACCAACCCTAGTGGTACACATTAATTACCTGGCCTGCACATCAAAATACCCTCACAACAATTAAACAATTTTGACAAGTCAGTTTCTTGATTTTGTCTTTGCTGGGTTGTACCTTTTAAAACTGGCAAGAAACCATTTGGTATGTGTATTTTGTGGGTACTTGAAAAATTATACAAAATACCTAGTCATGAACAACCTACATACATAGATCTGCATTGCCAAGGGGTTCCATGTGCAGGTAGAAAAACTACCAAAAGGGCAATGTGCATATTGGCACATGCAGAAGATGTTAAGACAGAAAGCAGATGTTAAATCTAGGAAGAAAAGTGATCTGTTTACAGTGGTTAAAACATTTCATGACCTGCTCAGGAATCCTTGCATGTGTGTTCAAGAAACGATTTTTTTTCTGATCAAACTCCAAAAACCCATACCTCAATATCCATGAAAGCTGTTTGATTGAGCAATGTGCAACAAGGCTTCATTACTATTCATGGCTATTTTGTGTTGAAAAGGACCTTGATAATAGTAAATTGAGTATCCAAAGTGGTATCATTTCTTCGTTTTCATGATTAGATTTGTTGAACAAGAAAGGCAAGCACTGCAGGATAACATGATCCCAAGTCAAATATTTTCACAATCTTTACAGCCATCAGACATTGTCAGTCAAAGTAAGGAGGGTGTATTAATCATCAGTTTACACTGGACTTCATTAAGAGGTGGATTAATATCAGTGGATCAATGGTGACATGGCAGCAACCAGTTGATGGGTGAGAGAAAGATACAGCTTATTGAGGTTCCAGCTTTTGAGGACATGACTAATCTCGCAGTTTGACCACAGGCCTAAATGCATCATTAGTGCAGAGGCAGACATCAACATATGGTTGCCAGCACTCAGCAGGGAGTTTATTGTCTTAAGGGCAGGTCTCATTTGACCACCACTCAAAATCAATAGCAGATTTTTCCTAGTCTTGTCAGAAAAGATGCTCAAGTCAAGTTTCATAAAGATATCTACACGTCAACAGATCCTTGTTACTGTAGTCATTGTTATAAAAAACATGATCATTTACAATTACTAAAACCAAGTTTTCAATGATAAGGTCACAGATTTGAAATTCTTGTAAACAAATTATGGTTGATTCCAGTAATTACAAGTTAATAAATAAAATAACACAGGATTTATGCAGACCTGGATTGTGTGTAATTGTTCCTACTTTTAAAAATTTCTCATGATTCCTTGAACTGTTTAACATTCATTTGCCTTTATTCAGTAGATTTGCTGAACATGTACCTTGCAAAAGTACTTAAAAGTGAACTAGAGTGTAGGTTGAGTCTCACTAACAACTTTGGCTGTATAATGGTCACAGCAAGGGGTCGAGTAGAATATTATTGTGCACAAAAAAAAATATTTCTGCATTCCCTGACAAAAAAAAAGATTCTTTATTTTAATTACCCAATTCATCATATTCTACCATATCTATATACAACAAATTAGAATATTTTACTGACTTTTATTTCAAATATATGACTTACAGTCTTAATAATATAGCAGAATTAGGTTGATTTTTCATCACTTTTATTATGTTTCTACATTATGTTTCAACAAATAAATTGTTGTATAAAAGATACCATACATGTATTATCTTGACTGTTGCAATCTTGAATATCTAACCTTAGATTGAAAAACTTCCAAATTACCTGTCAATATAAATTAGTTACCAAAAATATTATTTCTTTCAAAACATTACAAGGAAACCTTTTCTTGACAATTTATATAATTTAACATAGCCACTATTATGTATTACACTTGTAAGTAAACGCGGAATAGACAACCATTTTCATAAACTAGTAACATGGGTAATGTATGCTCAAAGAAGGGCTTTAATTCATTGTGATCTCATAAGGCAATTTGAGTAAAATATACTATTCAAAAAAAGTAGGGGATATTTGATTTTGGGGACATAATACTAAAATATGCAAATGACTACGAAAAAAGTCAATATAGAACCTAACAGAAGAAACATTTCCAGTTACATGTGACGCCCAAACGCACCAATAGCTACCGCATGGAATGCAGGTGATGCTTGGGATCATCATGGGGGTCCAACCCAAGATTTGCACGACTCTGACTTTGAATGTTACAGTCATTGTGGCATTGAATTCCAGGGTGGAAATATCATCCGGGGTTTAAGGACCTGCTTATAGTCCAATCTTAGGACGATGGGTTATATGTTCAATCTCGTTGGGGGTGTAAGATTGAACATATAATAATTCAACAACTCACTTGTCTTGGTATAACTTATATTCTGTAACACTATTAAACAATAATAATAATATATACACACTATTGACCCACAGGCTAGGTGACTTAATAAGGAACAGCATCTAAGAAATAACTTATCAGAGACCTGCCCTTCAGTACATCCTACTGCCTGCCTGTGGTCAACTGACTCACATCTACAATCCTTCCTCTAATATAACACTAGAGGTTACTTAGTAACAATAAACAATTATATATTTAGACTTAATAATATTTTATAGTTAAGGGGTAGTATTTAATTGACATCCATTCATCCATTTGCTGAGTGACTACATGGCCTGATTATGTAATGTTTATAGATGGATTATCTCATTACTACTATTGTCTCTAATCTCTATCATGACCATGGAGAACTGACTAGATAATCCATCTTGGAGCCAAGTTGTGGTGTCAGTCTAAATTCTAATACTGGGTGAATGGCTGTATTAAATACTACCTGGTCATATATGGACGCCCCCTATTTAAGTGTCGACCCGACACTCAAGACAATGTTCTTAAGTTTTTAACTGAACATTTTTCATAATATTCAAATTCCCAAAGACGAATCAGAGTTCAATATTTATCAATTTGAATGGATATTAATGTTGTTATTTTGACATGAAACTCTAGGATCCTCATATAATATCCAATATTTAAGACATAATTAACATTTTATAATAAGTACCCTATGGTGTTGGGTGTCATTTTATAATGAACACATAAAAACATATCCTACAGTAGTTAGTAAAGGATTCATAAAAATGACAAAATAACAATTTAAATAAAGCAAAACATAAAATGCATTAAGTAGGCATAAATGATTACCGTTCAATTCGAAGAAAAAAAAAAAAAACAAAAAAAACAAATGAAAAATAAATGTGCCATGCTTCATAATGCATGTATAATAATTACTATCTCTATGAAGTATAGCCCTACTCTGATCTTGTTTTGCATGTCAGACAATAAAGGATTATTCTTCCAATTTCTGCTGCTGTTCGCTCATTAGTCACTTGCTATGCATTATTAAAATCTGCCTTAAAAATTAGAATGATACCTTATGATTATATACATGGCATTATAATAATATAATATAGTAGCGTGAAGTCTGAACACTGATATTGTGAACACATATACAATTTAAAAAAATATCAGACTGTGTATCATTGATCACCAGTAAAATAGGTGTGATGTATATTAACACAGTAGCATTATAATAATATAATATATAGTAAGTAAAGGATGAACATTAATATTATGACTATATATATACAATTTAAAAAAAATGCATTATAGGAATGTGCATCATTGATCACCAGAAAACTAGGTGTGATGTCAATTACCACAATAGCCTCCATATCAGATAAATATAGCTTTCTTAATTTCGGACTCATGTTCTCATTTTTTTGTTTTTGTTTTTTTTTTTTTTTGTTTGTTTGTTAGTTAGATTCCTACTTTTGTTTGTTTATTCTTAAAAAGTGGAAGGACTTGCCCATAGGTAGTTTGTTTGAAGGAATGAGATCGATGTTGTCTTATAATGAAAATAAATTTTGTTATAGTACTTATATAGCACTGATCGTCACCAATGATATATAAGCAGTTCTGTATGTTGAATCATTTGGTTAGCTAGGCCATTTGACTCTATATACCTCAATGCAAGCCAATATACTATATTTTTGAAACAAAATAAAAAAAAAACTCAGATCTCTTTCCTTATTGCAAATTTCAATCGCCTTTTACGATTCACAATTTAGCTTGCGGATGATGAATTCTTGGCCCCACATCATCAGGGGTAGTGGGAGATTAATTTGTTTTCGCTTTCTTTGCCCCTTTCTTTATCAGTCCTTTTTGCGTTTTTGTGGCATGAAAATTTCGTGTAAGATCTTGGGGCAAAAGATCCTGAACTATCCATTGGGGTCCTTTTACTTCCCTGAGTCGTGTCTTATACCAAAATTGTCCTCTGTATTTCCTTGACTGCAGTATCTTGTCAATATGTTTGTCTTCAAATTTTGTTTGTTGAATTTGTTTATTTTGTGTCCCGTCATTATTAGTATTGTTAGTTTGTGCAGTTAACTGATTGTTATTGTTATCATTATTTGAATAAGGGTGCGATTGTGCATCAGCAGTTTGTGACAGATTCTGATTGATCTCCTCAGGATTCAGGTCAGTTTGCTGATCTTCTGGTATCTCAGGTAAATTGGTAGGACGCTTTGCAGGATCAATGTAAGGCCTTAATCTGTCTGCATGAATGGGGGACTTGACAAGCTGGTGATCAGCATTCCTTCTTAATTTATAGGTGTTGTTTTCAAAGTCATGACAGATATAATATGGTCCTACCCATTTACGCTGAAGTTTTCTGCAAAATCCTACCTGTACCTTAGTACAGTATAACCAAACCATTTGGTCCTTTTTAAAATTTGGTGGTGCAGCCTTTTTGTTGTGTTGCTTACTATATTTTTCTTGAGCTCTTTGAATGTTTTTATTTGCAATATTGTTTGCAGTTTTTAAATTTGTTTGGATCTGCTCAAAATATTGTTTCGCTTCTCTTTTAAGGTTGTCTGGTTGAAGTAGTTCAACATCAATTGGGAGTGTGGGCTCGCGACCGAATAGCATATGGAAGGGACTCATATTTGTAGATTCTGTAGCTGGTGTTGCTCTGTAAGCCATAAGGACTCCTGGAAGGATATCTGGCCAATCTGATTGATCTGGCTTGCAATAAGATCGAATTGCTGTCAAGATTGTTGAGTTCATCCTTTCACATGCTGCATTCGTTTGTGGATGGTAACTTGATGTATTAAGTTTCTTAACACCCAGGAGTTTACATAATTCGTTGATCAATTTGCTCATAAAATTCTGTCCTCTGTCTGTCAGAATTTCCTTTGGTGTCCCATAGCGGCATATTATTTCTGCAAAAAGTATTTTTGCAATCACTATGGCCTCTGTTGATTTCAAGGGAAATGCTTCAACCCATTTTGAATAGGGACATACAATCAATAGAATTGAATGATATCCTTCTTTTGTTGACTTCAGTGGGCCCAAGATATCCATATGGATTCTGCTAAAGGTGGTACCAATGGGTAGTGGACGAAGTGTGGCTGGCTTTTTATGGTAGTACGGTTTTGTTGTTTGACAGGTTTCGCATGACTTGACATATTTTTCTATATCTGAGTACATTTTTGGCCAGCAGTATTTTAATTGAATGGCTTTTTGTGTTCTGTCTTGGCCTTGGTGACCTAAGAAGTCATGGTAGTTCTTCAAAATATCATCTCTCATATCTTGGGGTATGCATAGTTGTTTGATCTCTCTTTCAATTTTGGTGCCCTTCCCTCGTGGTGAATGGAGATGATACAGTATGCCATTTGTTAGTTGGTAAAAGCCTTGTTCAATTAGGATTCTTCTGGCCTTTATTTCATCTTCTGGGAGAATGTCATCTTTTAGAAATTCGATGAGGGGTTGCAACAAAACATCCTCTGTCTGAAGCTTCTGCATCTCTTCTGGCAGTATTGTCAGTACTTCCTGTATGCTTTCCAAAGGTGCTTGTTGGAGATAAGCTTGTTCTGCTGCTACCAATATTTCAGCTGTTGACATGCTCTTAAACTGAATTTCCGCATGATTCGTTGGTGCCTGTTGCAGCTGATCCTCTGTTATGGTTTCCTGACATATCTCTTGCTTGTTGATGTCTTCATCATCACTTTGGACCTTTACATCTTGAACCGCTACCTCATAGGTTCTACGTGATAATGCATCCGCATTCGTGTGGTTCTTTCCCTTTTTGTGTATGATCTGGAACTGGTACTCATTTAGTTTAAGGGACCATCTATAGAGTCTACCAGATTTAAATTTCATGGATTTAACATATGTAAGGGCAACATGATCTGTGTAAATCGTGAATTCTGTGTTGGCCAAATAAACGTGAAATTGTTTGACACCTTCTATTATAGCTAAACATTCCTGTTCTGTGATATGCCATCGCTTTTCTCTATCATTTAAGGCCCGTCCACCATATGCAATTACAACTTCCTTGCCATCTTCATCATGTTGTCCTAATATATATCCAATGGCATTGGAGCTTGCATCTGCATGCAACAAGAACTTCTTTTCAAAATTTGGGTATCTAAGTATTGGTGGTGATATCAAAGCCTTCTTTAACATTATGAATGCCTCATTTATTTCTGGTGTCCATTGAAATACCACATCTTTCCGTAGCAATTGGTTGAGTGGCGCTGCTTTCTGTGCAAAGTTTTTAACAAAACGTCTGTAATAGCTGCACAGTCCTATAAATGCTCTGACTTCACTGACATTCTTTGGTTGCGGAAATGTCTGTACTGCTTCGGTCTTTGTTTTGTCCACAGCAATACCAGTTTTTGAGATGATGTGACCTAGGTATAGAACCTTTTGAGCCGCAAAGTGACACTTGGAAGGTTTTAACTTAAGGTTTGCATCTCGAATCCTGGTAAAAATTATCGTTAGATGGTTTAAATGTTCTTCAAATGACCTGGACCAAACTATAATATCATCAACGTAAATTAGTGCTATCTTCCATGTCAGATCTCTAAGGACTTCGGTTAAAGTACGTTGAAATGCACTTGGCGAGTTCGACAAGCCAAAGGGTAGACGATTGAACTCAAAAACACCTCTGTGACATGTGAACGCTGTTTTGTGCTTTGTGGCAGGGTCCAAGTTTACTTGCCAATATCCAGAAAACATATCTAACGTGGAAAAAATGTTGGCATGGGCCTCTCCAATGCAGTCGAACACGTCTTCCATTCTGGGCAAGGGGAAATGGATTGGTTTGGTTACTGTGTTTAAGGCTCTGTAATCAATGGCAAACCGAAGATCACCTGATTTCTTTTTGATAAGAACCACTGGCGATAACCATTCAGATGTAGAAGGTTCAATAACTTGATTTATTAGCATTTCATCAATCATTTTCGACATTTCCTCTTTCATCTTTGGTGTTGCTCGATAAAACCTTTGTTTTATTGGTTTGGCATCTCCTGTGTCAATGGTATGATAGGAATCTTTTACATTGCATGAGCCTAATTCTGACATATCTTTGGCAAAGACATCCCTATTCTGACCAATTAGTGTCAGGAGCTGCTGCTTTTGATGTTCCTTTAGATCTGCCTCACTTAAATCCACACCCAGAGATTTAGCTTCTTCAATGAATGCTTTATTTTTGTCAGCAGTTTCCAATGACTCTTGCATGACATTGATATGTGGATGCTCATCAGTAAGCTCATCTAGGATTTCATCTTCGCACACCCATGACATCATACCTAACACTTGTTTACTGCTTAGGCTCACATCATCATTAGTAGGGTTTAGTAGTTTGTATGAAGCTAAACCATTAGTGACATCTACTAAACATCTAGCACCAAGTACATAACATTTATTTATAAGTGTTTTATTTGCTTCAATGAGGCCTATACCATTTTTCAATCCAATGTTTTCGATAACAACAGGTACTATGGCTTCCGTCCTTTTTGGAATTTTTAAGTTGTCCTTTAATTTGACCAAATACCCTGTAACTGATGATGGTTTTTCTCCAAGTGGTACAACTGTCATTCCATTCTGAAGACTGAGTGTCTGTAAATCAAAATCTGTCACTGCCTTTTGTGTTTGTAAGAAATCGACACCTAATATTAAGGAGTGAACATTGCTATCTAAAATAAGGAATTTTTGGTGCAGTGTTAGTCGCCCGATTCGTATTGGTAATGATACCATGCCATGTACCTTTGTTAGTGAACCTCCAACACCTCTAACATGTCCAGTCTCAGTTGGTTGTTGTTTATGTATGTCTTTCAGTCCACTATTGTTGTATTGATCTTTAGATATAATAGACACACTGGCACCTGAGTCAACTAATGCTCTTATACATATTTTCCCTAACATTACTGTTATGGAACTATTTTGTTCCGCATTTACGACATTAATGGATAAATCGATAATACGTTTTTGACTTTGTTTCTTTTTGGACTTAGTGTTTCTGTCCCAATACCTGTTTCTAATTAACATACTATTTTGTAATTCTGGATTTTTTGGTTGTTTATATTTTTGACTTTTATATGGAAGTTTGTTATAATGTGTAAAATGATATTTGTTATTATATTTTTGAGGACGTTTCCTAGCTCTATCATGGTTATTGTTATCTGATACATAAATGGGACATAAATCCATGTGTGAATTTTGAGAAAAGTTACAGTTCTGATATGATGAATAGCCACTATGATAATTGTAATCACACCTACCTTCTGCTAGCCTTGATTTGTATTCATTATAATCCATTCTACTTTTTGGGCATTGTTCGTACTCCGTATAATGTCTTGAAATTTGTTCATATTCATGGTTGCCTTGATTCGACGGTGCATAATAATTATTCACAACCTCTTTGAGTTTTGATTGTTCGTTTTGATGAAGTTCTAATTTTTCACTGTTTTCTTCCCTTGCATAATAATTACATATACTTTCTGTATATTTTGCCCATTTTTCGACTTCCATTACTGTATGAGACTTGTCGTTATACGCAACCCATTTTTGTATTTCCGGTTGCAGTCCCTTTCTCATAATATTTGCTGTCCAATCCTCTGGAAAATATCTGGACCTCATTAATAGAAGTCTTTTCATTTCTGTAAGGTAGTCATCTACAGATTCTCCTGGTTGTTGTTTTCTCTGCGTAATTAGCCTCACCACTTCTTTACCATTATCAACTTCTGTACAGTATTGTTCCATAAAAGCACTTTTCACTGATTTATAGTCACTTTTTGTTTCTTCTGGCAGACATTTTAACCATACAGCGGCATTGTCTTTCATAGCTAATCTAAGGCCTGCTACCTTATATTTGTCCTCTTCCCAGTTTTGAAGAACACAATAACTCTCAAATGAATCTATCCATAGTATAGGATCCTTTTGTCCATATCCTGAGAATTTTTGTAAATATGTAGCATGGTTGTTACAACTCTCCATCATTCCTTGTTTAGTTGAAAAGAAGACACCAATCGGCAAAATATCAGCTTTCTTTTCTAGGGTGTAGACAAAAAGAAGAACACTCGCTTGGCTTGTGAGATTCCGTTGATCAATTGGCACTCCCCATATATCATCCGGGGTTTAAGGACCTGCTTATAGTCCAATCTTAGGACGATGGGTTATATGTTCAATCTCGTTGGGGGTGTAAGATTGAACATATAATAATTCAACAACTCACTTGTCTTGGTATAACTTATATTCTGTAACACTATTAAACAATAATAATAATATATACACACTATTGACCCACAGGCTAGGTGACTTAATAAGGAACAGCATCTAAGAAATAACTTATCAGAGACCTGCCCTTCAGTACATCCTACTGCCTGCCTGTGGTCAACTGACTCACATCTACAATCCTTCCTCTAATATAACACTAGAGGTTACTTAGTAACAATAAACAATTATATATTTAGACTTAATAATATTTTATAGTTAAGGGGTAGTATTTAATTGACATCCATTCATCCATTTGCTGAGTGACTACATGGCCTGATTATGTAATGTTTATAGATGGATTATCTCATTACTACTATTGTCTCTAATCTCTATCATGACCATGGAGAACTGACTAGATAATCCATCTTGGAGCCAAGTTGTGGTGTCAGTCTAAATTCTAATACTGGGTGAATGGCTGTATTAAATACTACCTGGTCATAGAAACATCAGTTTAATTGTTTTAGTGACCAGAAAACAAATTTTGATATGTGTCGGCTTACCCAAAATGAAAGGTTACGTGCCCTTGGCATGCTACAGATCGGCACAACACAGGCGGTTGTGGCGCGGACGATGAATGTTTCTCAGTCTGTCATAAGCAGGCTATGGTCCAGATACCATGATACACAATCTGTACAGGACAGACCACGCTCAGGTCGACCAAGGGCGACAACTCAAGCCCAGGATCGATCTATCCGTACCTTGGCCTTGAGAAATCGTGTCATCACAGCAAATCAGATCAGCGCTCGTCTTCAAACAGACACTGGTGTGAGAGTGAGTGGCCAGACGATTCGGAATCGACTGCATCGGGGTCACCTTCGCGCCCGACGTCCTCGCGTGATTCCTTTTTTGAGAGATCATCATATTCAGGCAAGACGTCGTTGGTGTAGGGATCGTCAACACTGGGATAATCGACGCTGAAGCAATGTGATGTTTTCAGATGAGTCAAGGTTCACTGTTGATTTTTTGGACAGACGTAGGAGGGTGTGGCGTCGTCGAAAGGAGCGCTTCCAAGACGTTAACGTCATCAGACATGATCAATTTGGGGGTGGTTCTGTTATGGTGTGGGGAGGCATCACTGTTGCTGGAAGAACGGCTTTACATGTTGTTGCAGGGCGTGTTACAGGCCAGTACTACCTGGACAACATCTTGGCAGCCCATGTTGTGCCGTTCGCACGACGTCATGGCCGCCGTTTCATCTTCCAGGATGACAACGCAAGATGTCACAGGGCCAGGATGGTTACAGGTTACCTCCAACAACAGAACATCACCACATTACCTTGACCAGCACTGAGTCCCGACCTCTCCCACATCGAGCATGTCTGGGACATGCTTGGACAGAGGTTACGTCAACGTCAACAACGTCCTGCCAATGTCCAAGAACTTGCTGCTGCGTTGTAACAGGAATGGGACAATCTGGACCAAAATGACCTTAGACGTCTCATTAGGAGTATGCCACGTCGGATCAATGCTTGTTTGGCAAACAGAGGAGGATTTACCTGTTACTGACTTTGTTGTGATGCTGTGGTAACTTTGCTGTTTGACCCCGGGTATCATTTTACCCTTATAATGGTCAGTCTGTGCCTTACTTAGTCCAACGATCATTTGGAATAAATCGATGAATGTGAACTTCATTTCATTTTGTCATTTGTTTCTTCGTCAGTTTCATTAGGTGACTTTAATAACACTTAAAAATCAAATATCCCCTACTTTTTTTTAATAGTATATATAGCAAATACGTTTAAAGGATCCAATTATGATTGATGGAATATATCTTTAATGTTAATATTTCTTTTATGTTAATTTTCATTAAGAGTAAAAAGCAAACCAGCAATATTGACCCAGCCATTTTGATATCGTATGGATTGCTATATAATAACTCCCCTGTTTTATCATGGTACATGTAGACATAATGATATTGTATGATCAAAACTGATTACAGGACGTAAATAAAGCCAGAGGAAAAATATTAATAATTAATGGCCATTGACCACTATCAAAATGAAGGACTGAAACCTTGAAAGTCTTTGATTATGAAAAATCATTAATGTTCCATTCAAGCTAAAGGGAGTTGACCTTCGATGTCGAAGACTATCTTTAATTCATAATGATCTGAGCCATCTAAGTTGATTTTACAGAAGCAAATAGGTATAGATCAAAAATTTACATTCACCTTGACAAGATAAGAATACCTGTAAGCAGACAAATGGATTAGCTATATGATAATGCAAGAGATGAATGACAGTGTCACAGTATGAACATATATTCTTTCAGTGAGAGGCAGTGCTTCCTCTAAGGTCAGAATAGTTGTATTTACATCAAATGACTACCTGACCATTTTCACCTGAAGCAAATAAATGGACTAGTATATAAATTAACTACAGATACTAATCACAATGATTCATATAAAATTACAGCTACCAGAAAGGGTATTCTATCTAGAATGTACAAACTAAATGTAGTCGCCCTTTTCAAAAGATGCAATTAACTTGATCATCTGTTTTGAATTTAACATACATGTAACTTAGTCTCTACAGTACAATTTCATGGAAAGAGTAGCTCATGTAAACATCTGCCTCACAATATATCAACATAGTTTTATTGTAACAGTTAATTTCATGCAATCCTGAAGAACATGGAATTCACTTTCTTGAAATCAATATCTTTTAAAACAAGACCATAATTATGCAACACTAGCCCCATCAACAATGTTCATGTATATCCGCGCCATTGAGTGCTGATACACTTAGAACATATAATCTTTATTTTTGTGTGACATTCTGGTCTGCTATTGTATTTGTGGTTAACACATAGACGCCTCAACTTATTAATTATCTGTGAGAGAAAAAAATCTTGACGCAGCTCATTATTTTCAACTATTTTTATAAATTGCATGGTGTTAAGTTAGCTTTGTTTCAGACAAATCTACATATCTAAAGGTCAGACTAGAAGGCAGTATGAATATCACTATAACACATCTATATTGGTTTTAATCCTATTCTATTACATTTCTTTATAACATCTACATGTTTTAAACATAAAAATAAAATATTCTGTTGCTAATGCACAGGACCAAATAATGAACAGTGCATGAAACCAAGATCTAAACACTGACAAGAGCTGTCAGTCTCTTCAATACCGGCATTACCAATAACACAACCTGGGAACATATCCATATACTATCAATCAATCAATCAAATAACCTTTACAACTGTTATATCTTTAGGGTATTACAATTCCCACCAAGACAATCAACTCAAACAATCTATTTAAGCTTGCAATCTCTCTCTACATATATGTAGAGTCAATGATAGACTAATATTGGTTCAAACAGAACTATTAACTGGATCGAAGCACTTCCGAAGCTGGAAGTATGTACTGTACATGTATGGGTATATTAAATCAGTGCTACTACCAATTTTAAAGCTGATCCAGATAGAAAACTATACCATCAAATCTTGCTATCAGCACTGACCAGTGTGTGGTTTCAGTTAATCGATAGTTTATAATATATTTACATTTTTTTATTTCTATACATGCAAAAGAAACATCATTTACCATTTTATAAGATAAATTTTTAATACTGAATGAAAACAAATGATCCAATGATGATGAAATTAATCTTATTGATTATTTGAAGTTATCAAACTAATATGGTAGACTATATCCAGGTTTTCCAGTAGTTGTTATCAGGCATGTCTTTACATCTCCACCACTTGCCAAAACTAAATCACATGATGTTTGCAGGCAGCAAAAAGCAGGGATTTATTGACTAACCCAGTAAATGGATTTCTATAATTCCCTCTAGGTTTTTCCTTTGAAGTGACTCTTTTAGACAGTTCTTTTTTCCTTCTATGTCTGCCTTTTTCCCATTTTGTCTTTGTATAAATAAAACTGGCAGTTAAAATTAAGAGCCAGTATCTTGAGAGAGGAACATGTGACTAAATACTCTGATTTACAGTTTTCTATTCATACTATAGGCAAGGTTTTACTTGTGATATAGATCTTTGCCACAAAGATTCAAAGAAATAAATGTTTCATTTGAACTGAATTAAATGATTTAAAATTCTCATATGTGGTCGACTACAAATGTTCCTTTGAACTTCTGCCACAACCTACAGACCATTAATCTGAGGGAATTTTAGGATTAAAGGTCCTTGTTGTCTCGCTGGTCAATGCTTGTTTAAACACTAGCTAAAGCAAGGTGGCGTCACACTGGTCAATAGCTGATGGTGTGTCACGCATGACATTTAATTGGCTTGAACAGCAAGTATTTAAATACTCTAACTTTGACCCATACCAATACATGCCCACTGTATGTGCAAAGCAGATTACTCCTTTCAAGGAAATTATTCTAGTTACCTTATATACATATTTATATTTGTTATCTGTGACCATCTACAGATATTTCTATTTGTCAACTAGATAAATCAATGAATTTGAGTATAAACATGGAAATGACATATAAAGTGATTGCTTCAACTACAAATTAACTTGACGCTAGGTTGTAGGTTTTCGATGAAATTGATTTATCTGAAGTATGTTCTTGCGAGGTGGCATTTAAATAGGCTATTTAACTCAAACTCTGTGGCAAATTACGGAAAGGGATGAAAATTAAGCTTCCATCATGGAGGTATCAGTGAACCTGAAATCAATATGCTTTCTGATTGGATTTAGTAGCTAAGTGTCGAAGCTCACATATTTTCATCTTTGGCCCATGTTTACAGAGCAATCCTCGATTTGAACTTATAAAGAATTTCATTTCAGCGTGTGGTTAAGATAGATCTTATGTGACAAGTAAAGGAGAAGGTAATGTTAAGCTCGATTCATTTGTATTATTGGTACGACTCATCTCTATTCACAACTTCAAGGACTTTCTTTCAACGTTTATAATTCACTTTAAAAGGTTTTATCAAAACAGCTGATGATGGGTAGAACACAAGTTTTTCTTGTAACAGCAGATTCATAAAATATTGATGGGATAGGCTGATCAATACACATTACTACACCCTGCTACAACATCTTCCTTTTATCTCACCAAGAAATCTACAAAAAAATCCCTAGTCAAGTATTACAGATATTTTTTTGGTGTAAAAAAACTTAAATCTGGTTGTAATTTAATGCAACTGACAGCTTGATGGGACATAGTCAGACAAAGAAATATATATTTTCACAGTATTGTCTACGACTGGTATCTGATAATCTTGTTCAAAGTTTTGAGATTCTTTTGAGGTCACTGTTATTTTCCTCACATCCTAACTCACTACTAAATTATTCTTAACTTGTTAAAAATAGTGAGAAAATCTATATTAGATACAGCTTTCATCACCTAATGTCAATTTTTGTTGATATAATCAAGGCTTGTAATCCAACCAAGAACACATTCCAAGAGAAAAAATATAATTCAGTACAATGTAGTAAGCCTAATTTATTACATAAACTACTTTCTTGTTTTGGAGGATTTTATCACATCAGGCAAGATATTCAAAAATATCCCAAAGCTCTTATGCAAGAGGGTGTGTTATACCAGCTGTACAGGAAAGATAGTTAAAAAGACCTACATTTGTTCTTCTGGTGATACAAAAGGGTAAATGTATATATATTTCCTATAGATATATAAACATACAGCTCAGTATATATTGTTTTAGATCTACATCTGTTAAGCTTAGGTCTTCACACATCTACAGGTAAACATTTATTACAAGCAGTGACATTCACCTCTTACATTTCAGCCATTTTCCTCATTTCTCTGACCAATTTTATTTCTTCTGTTTACTTTAAGTTGGATTCTGAAGTTTTATGAGGGCAATTTGTATAGCTGTCCCTTGGTGCTTGTGTATACAAAAACATTTATTTAATAGTCCCAGGCAGCTATTAACCTTATTTTAGAAGTGTAGGTCAAGTTAATATTGTAAACATCAGTGATTCTAATACCACAGGTGAATATGTTACTAAAAATAATTTTTGACTTTCAAAAACTACGAAAATGTATACTATATAGGTTGCATGTTATCTACCTGTTACACACATGTGGATAAAATGTGCAATTAGGGTAAATCTTAATATTATGATTGTTATTGCGTGCCAGACATAAACTTGTTTGTCAAAGTCAAGGTTTATGCACAAGAAACTTCAGGAAATGAAAGGCTAGAGTTTGTCTTTAAACTGTCTTTAATGACAGTACGCATGCTTTCTGTCTATTTGTCTCCTTTCTTAGGTTCAATATGGAGGTTATAATACAGTCAAGATGGCCTATTTATTCTTCATTCATCCAGATGACATGCATGTAGAGTATGTCTTCCTCATACATGTAATATCAATCTCATTATTGCCTGGTATGTTCCCATTTCACATTCCTAAAAACTTTGACACTCTGAATAAACATTGGTAAAGCTTTCCCAACAGATAAAGACAGGCAATTTGTAGAACGCTTTGCAATACTGTACTTACATCTGCAACCCTAAAACACTAGAGCTTAGAGCTTTAATTCCAAAATAAACAATCCATACTCTAGAATACATGTACATGCCTTTATCATCTCTAGGCTGTCAAGTTATGTTCATGTGTTCAATCTGTCACTCATCTCATGTTGATTACTGGCACCAGGAACAGCACCAAGACACCTTTACTTACAAAGATAGTTTGATATGTATAGGATATATATATATCATACAAATATATGTATAGTCTACTGTTCCGATGTAAAATAAATATTGCAAAAAACAAACAGACTGTCAATCAAAAATCATTGTCTTGATCACTACTCCCATTGTTTTCTGTTGTGGTAAAAACTACCAGTTCACCAAAAAGACATGGAAAGCAGAATACATATTTTCAGCATTGTCAGTCAAAATATAAAAGTAGCCAATGACACAGGGAACAATATTTCATCACTCTAGGTGGAAGCAGGGGATAAACCTGACCAACCAATGTGGGAACACTAAATGTAGATTCATTGTGTAATTTATGCATTTGAATTTTGCTTTATACATGTATGTAAAAAGGTGTAACCTTGTGGGTTTTCTCTTGGTACTCTGAGTTCCTCCCACTATTACGAAGACCTTTGAATTATCAAAATAACAAAAATATCATAAGTTAGTCCTTATATAACCTGGTTAGTACCAAGTGATGTTTAACTCCATTTATTTCTCACTTTCTATGGTACAGTATGTGAATTTTAATCAATGCTAGTACACTAGGTGAGGATTTGCAATTATATGTCTATAAACTTTGGTTTACATACCAGGTTTAATGTACTCTGGGTACTAGGTGTCTATACTTAAAACATGTAGCAAAAAAGACAGGTTTTTTTTCTAGAACCAACATTAATCATAAAAGGTATTTATTTATGTACATGTATCAGTAAGTAACTAAAGTTAGGCCTACTATATAATATATAAAGTTATTTATCATACCCTGTATACTATAATATAGACTAACACAATGACAGGTGCTGGTGAAAGACTTACTCTTAAATGAGATGCTAAATAAACATATGCTGGCAAAAACTTATTAGATCTATATTAGACATACTAATATTCCATATAGACTAGAGACAAATGAATTGCCAGACAGAAAAGAAAGGATATAAATTACTGTACTAGTCTTTATCGCACATAATCTCATGTAAACATGACAAATTATAGGCTGTTAATAACATTTATGAACATATTATTCATCTTTCAGCATATATCCATGTAAATAATTTACATGTTGATAATATACATGTATGTACCTATTATCTATGTACTGTCTCACACATAATGATTTTTCTTTCAAATATCCAATCCTTTTTCCAAAAACAGAAATTTAACCTTTGATGAGTTTAGCAAGTGAGAGAAAGAGGATGAGGTTAAATATCTACATATCTATGTCAACAGAAACTAACATACATGTACATGTACATTTGTGGTATAAATTTTACTCAATAATTTGCTTGCCTTTAAGGGTCTTGAGCAGTGGGAGGAAACCAGAGAGAACCCACAAGATTAGGGAGTCACATACCATCTTAGGATTGAAACCACACTACACTGTACTTGACTTATTACCAGAGCTTATGATCTAAAGATGCAAGCATTAGACCATCTGGTCACTCAACCTTATACATCACTATAGGAAATGAAATGAGTGTTTTTTTTGAAAAAATAAACTTTCACTCATTGTCAAGGAATCTAGTTCTTGACCCAAACTCCCGACCACTCAATAGTAATATAAAATAAACATGTTTAAATTTGACGGTATTTCAGGTTTCAGCAAGTAGATGGCTTCAATTAATAATGGATTATATGAAGATTTAGTACTACAATCATACTTTACTCTAAAGGTCAAGATGTGCAATATGATACATATGTATAATATCCTTTAGTTGTTTATCTATATCCTGTACAACGTATATTTATCATAGGTCTACACAATGATCATATATCTCTACAATATCAATCTATATTAAATCTAAAAATTTCAATCTATATTAAATCTACAACATTCATTCTATATAAATTGAAGATCCATAATTTGAAATATCCAACTCGTGCCGTTCATTTATCAATAAGTTACAATTATGGTACTGGTACCTTGTTAGTAGTGAAGGAATCTTAACAATGATCTATGAAGTTTTAAAGCTATAAAATACCACACTATGACTTTTTCGATAATTTATGACCTCCATATGAAAATGTTAGTTTGATAGCATAATACTGAGACATCCCAAACTTGCAGCATAATTTTAATAAGTTAGTTTCTTTGATTAACTGCTCTAATTCATATCTAATCCAAAATAAAAGGTTTGCATAGATGTTCTTCCAGACTGGCTGTGATTATATTGTGTTTATTATATAACTCCAACTATGTACCTGTTTATACATTTGTGATGGAGGCTACAGATATGAAGGAGGTATGAAAAAAATGTAGCCTTAGGCTAGAAACTCAAATGTTCCTTAACATATGGACATGAGGCTGATAACAGGTACCATGTGTTGCTATAGTTTCAGATTAATGGAGGATTGGTCAAGATTGGTGTGAAGAGGTCAAATTCAAGATACAGACCATTTGGTTTGGCAGTTTAATTTCAAACAGTGCAGTCAAGAATCAAGATTTACTGTATGAACCTTTTAGTCAGCACACTTTCATAAGAACTTCCAGGTTTTAGTTTCATTTTTCACTAGCTTTGAAATTAAAGAGCAATAAAATAGTGTTCTGCCACATTCAACTAGTAACAATCTTTTAATGAACTTCCCACAAAACAGGTTCCTGCAAGTGTCCATGTCAACTCATCTGATGTATGTGCAAATTGAGACCATCAAATATTTTGGAAAATGTAACTCGATCTGCTAGTATAAATAGTCAATATATATCTCATTCATCAATAAAAATATCTTATTAAACTTTTTCCTTTGAGGAAAAAACAAGTAAATACAATCAATTTCGTTTAACTGAAGTATTCAAGATTCTCAATTCTTTTTGTAAAATAAAATAAATGATAGATTTTCATAGGGGGTAATAATTCAATAGTGTCATATTCTTACGGTAAACTTGATTAAATACTAAAATGAGCTGATCAGCCAAATACAAATAACAAACAGCGCAGGAGTGGGTTTCGTAAATGGACGTTGTTCCGTTAATCAAAGGTTTTTACCTCATTACACATTAAAGTGTAGAATGTTTGTTTCAGACTGTACTCTTCTCTTAATGCTACCAGATATCTTAGTTACATGGATGCCTTTTAGCAAAATCTCATTTTGAATAAGCCTGGGCAAATGGAATCTAATAATGGACTGCTAATAAGCTTTTTAAATTCCCATCTGTGCTTGAACAAAAACACAGTTCAGACAAAACTATTTCCTCTTTTATCTTGGTGTTATTTTTAGAGGAATAAATTACTGGGGCAGAAAATGTAATTACAAGTTTCTCTGTCATATAATCAAATTAAATCAAATCAAAAAAATAATTCTCCCATAATCAAGTGTCAAAACTCTGAAGTAAATCACCTTTAGTAATAGTATATAAGTATCAATGTTAGTTTGATGCATAAACATGTGCTAAAACACATTACTTTCAGCAAATAACTGACCTTTTTATGACAAATAAATCTAATGTACTAATATCTTTTATCAAAACATGTTTGGTTGTTTTACTAAAAGGTTTCATTCCTTATTTTGGTCTGAATTTTCAGCCAAACTGATTTCGATCTTTATCTGCCGAAGTCCCCTAATAAATTGTTACACTAAAACAAAAGTGTTACCTTAGGGAAATGTGATTTGATATTTGGTATGCTAAAAAGAGTAAGCATTAACTGCCTAGTGCACAACACCACACACTATTCTTGGCTGATGTAAATTCACCAACTTTGCATTTGTTATTTATTTCTATTGGGTTGACAATTATATTATCATACATGTACTTACACAGACCATACCAATTCAAAAATTACTTCAATCAAATCTATTCTTTAAATTTTATAACCATAAACTATAGCTTACCTGAAAAAGAAAATTAAATTATGCAATTAATTTACCTAGGAATGAAATTCTTACATATTTCAAAAGCCATGAATATATAGTTAATATTGTATGTAGGTAATAATCAATATTGTATTACAAGATTTATGTAACCATGTATGATACATGTACATGCATATGTAAGAGATATTTAAGTAATTTGTAATATGCATAATTAATACGTCAAGTAACCCTTCTTATGTACCTTCACTTCTATTTCATTCTTAAACTGAATTAAGAACATGATTAAAAAAGTGTTCACACACTTGTTTGTAATTAAAATAAATATATTAATACACACATGTGAAATGGAAGAGATTATGCAAGTGATGATTGAACTTTATCTATTCTGAGCAACATGTTTGGGTGGATACCACAGTTCTTTTAACACTTTATACTCGAAATACAGAATTATTATATACCCACAAGATTTTTACCACCATGATGAGTGAGAAAACAGAAGTCGACTTGCAACTCCACCAGATATTATTTACAAGTTTTCTCACTAAAATACTGACTAGAATTCTAGGCACTTGATCAAATTACTCACATATAGAATCCTACATATTGTGTAGTTTATGAAAAAGTAAGATTCAAATGAATAGAATACTGTAAGAACAGATATGTAAGATGAATATTGTTTGTGATGATTGAGTGACACTAGTACTATTGTTGATATGTTGACTGGCCCTATAGAAATATGATGTGTGATATTACAGCATAACTGACAGCATTCTACCACAGTTTCTGACATTTTGTGAGTTATTTTACGCTTGTATGACTCGGATATGGCGCTCATGAAAATCAAATTAAGCTAAATGAAGTCATGAAGAAAATCCTAGAAAGTTATAGTTTTTGTACCTCTGGAGAGAAGGATGTGATATTATGTTTTGATTTCTGATGCATGATGAATCGTCCCTAATTGACATTTTCTACACATGAAAAGTTGTCTTCACAAGAAAAAGTCTCTTTTCATTAAGATTCTGGCCGTATCCATTAAATCATTTGCTATGAATGATTACAAGAGTAAAGTTCATCCATAAATTGCAGTATGAAATATCAGTATAAAGATCTATATCTGATCACATTTGCATTGATTAGTTCAAATCTGTGATAATGGGGCTGAAAAATCATCAGTTCTATGGCGGCTCCACCACATTAGTAATACATAGGTAAATACTTAGTTTTCATAATGGAAGCATAAAGATGTTCCATTTTGGTTCAGAATATTGTCAGTTTTTAAATCATAAATGTACAACTTAATTGTGTTCATAACTAACCATCTACTAGTAAAAGTAGTTTGCTGGCAACTTTCCTTTATGCCCTCATTCCTATATACTTTTGTTTTTTTATTATTCCTAACCATCTACGAATTTTTTTTATTACAGTACATTTTTAAAAACTAATGACTTTTTAGGTTATAATCCAGTCAACCATCCCTGATTTTAAAGATATAAAGAAGCTGATTTTCATCATTATCAGACTTTAAAAATAACGTGTCTGTGAACTTCTGACAATTTTTAGTCAAGTGGAAAGTTTATTGCAATAAATTTATTTAACTGAAATGATTTAAGCAGCATCTGAACTTCCCAACTCGCAAAGCAATCACACCATTCTAGAAATATCAAAGAAAATGTTTTTAAAGAATTTAAACCTACAATTTTAACAGACAAAATCCAAAAAGACTATTTTCTTTTTTATACACACATATATGGAATTTAGAAAACTTGCAAACACAATTTGACATCGGGCAAGAGAAATCAAATCAAGACATCTTAGACACTATGTCCATGTACATTAGACAAAAAATCTCCAATTGATCTACAAGTTCTATACATGAATAAATATAGGTATTTGAGAAAACATTATTGTGATACACTAATCGATATATCGATTTGCTGCCTGCCCGCTATTCATCAATATCTATTGAAGCCTATACTTGCTGAAGATCTGTTGGTTTTAGCTGGAGGTGCCATAAGCTTGGTCATTTATTGGGTGTAATCAAGCCTCCATTTTAAGGGAAGGTTTCGACGCATAGACTAATCAAGCAATATAGATGAGGAAAATGGAAAACTAGAAGTTAGAAGGGGTAAAAAGTAGAGATTTTGTGAAATTCAAGACAGCCATTTCTCTTTTCAATCTTCATCAAATCCATTCTAAAGTAGACTTGAAAAAACATAGTGCAATGAAAATATTGACAGATATGAAATGAAATAGGGTTTTACATCCTACCTATTCTACACCAACCAGGGAAATAAAGACACTTAATTATTGATAGCGTTTCATACATATCCCTGTCCACTACCTACTAGCAACAGTCATGCGAAAGAAAAAATCTGGCCTCTCAAGTCTATTGGATTTATAATTGCTCATGGACGTTAAAAAATAAAAAACCTCATACATATAACTGCAGTAGTAAAATAGTAACCTCCAGGTACTATTCTTGTGTTTAAGGCACTTTAAGGTTACAGCATTATTTATTCATTGTACTCAATCCATCTTCCTGTGATAATCTTATCTGTCACGCTATTGCTGTTCCTGATTGTGTATCATTTGATTATACGTTGTAATTAGTCAAATACAATGATGCTTATTGATGTCCAAAGAAAATATTTTCTAGCCCGACTTCACTTCAAGTATTGTACTTACAGCAGATCAATAAAAATTAATGTAAGTTTATAATTAGTACTAGTACGACAAGGTTACTTTTGTTCCTTTATGTCTATTCTTAACCCATTATAGACCTTCATTTTTAAAACGCTTACTAGTAGTCAGTTGAATTTATCGATTACTTGTAACTCATTCTCTTGAAGCCAAAGGGCATTATGTGCTTATTATTCATTTCATGTATCTAAGTGGGGGTAAAAAACCTATATTGGTTTTGATTTGGTTTTTTTTGCTCACGTTGAACAAGTTGGAGAGTATGTTTTTATGGCCGACTAGGAATTGATCAATCTGTCGTGACAAATAATTTTTTTTAGCGCTGGTATAGATTTATTGACTACTTCATAGGGCCGATAAGATTTATAAAATGAATTCTAGTGAAGGGTTTATTAAGTATAAGATTGTAGATTTGCTACCATTTTATTCCTCAGTTTGTATGACTTGTAACAGTAGTTGATACTGGTAGTGCAGTTATATTTTGAAAATTTGTTTTATATTGGAAGTACATGTATGCACATCATAATAATATAATCATAAATATCTACATGCATATATATCAACAAATAATCACACCCATTGTAAATATGCTTCTATGTTACATCAATGCTTGCATAATTATGGGTCTCATCTGATTTACAGTATCCTCAAACAATAATCTGAACCCTACATGGTTATTATCATTAGTAGAGGTTTTCACAATAATGATATTTTCATACCTATTGTCAATTGAAGCATAATAATCTGCAAAGACAAACCAGAAATAGAAAACATCACAATTCCATGATAGGATGCTTGCATCATCAAAATTTATGTTGTAGATCATATGTGGGTGGTGAGGAATTAACAAATTCACCCGATGGTTAAAATGACCGAGAGAAATATTCCTTTCAATAATTGAGATTACTATTATTAGCTCCACTTTCTGGTAAATCCATCAAATAAATGCATTTAAAACTAATACATCACAACTAGGTGCAGACGTGCAATACAGAATCTATATTTAACATTCATTTCAGCTCAAACAAAACTCAGTCTCATAAGTGACAGATCTGAAATTAAGGGTTTTGCTATCGATAGAGAAAATGAAAAATCTGATGTTTTAGACACTTTAGTCTGAAATCTGGCCAAGATAATTACAAAACTATTAAAGAATTGTGTTTTGAAATCCCTTATGTAAATCTATGAGGCAGTCTTGGACATAGAGCTTTAGTTCACAGACAGATGCTTTGCAACTTCTGACAGGCAATCATTGTAGGTCAGAAGGTAATATTTCAGTATGGAATCCGTCTGCTTGTGGATAGAAGCTCTTTTTTCTGCTTGTTAGAACTGTGATGGTTTCATCTAACCTTACAATGCTAACAGACCAGACTACTGAGATGAAACATTTCACCGCTAATAAGATAAAACACCTAAAATCAATGAGCAAAATGAGTTGAATTGTGTTAATATTTTCCAGACAGTCTGCTTTCGCAATCCATTCCAGAACAAATACAACCATTTTTGAAAATATATTCAAAGTTTTCTTCTAAACTTATACGGAATATACCCCCAGTGACTAAAATAAGTTAGTCATGACATTAATACACACTACAAGAATGTTTACATTTTGAATATATTCTATTTGATTAATAAATTCTAAACCGTCAAATTTATGACATTTTCATAATATATTTACTATGGTACATGTACTATAGAGAAATATATTATTATATCAAAGCAAGCCAGGTACATGTCTTTAACTATAATCTAACATACTCCTACACAACAGTACAGTACCCTTATTTGTTAATGTTGTCAGATATTGAATGGTGTATGTAATGTAAAGCTTATATATTTAGTAGTTGAGTATTTATAACAGTCTATTACTGTCAATATATCTCTACAAATCATTGTGTTAGTACACTCAATAAATATTACTACTAAACAAGATTGCTTTGCATGAGTAACTTTTCACAGCTCTCAATTGATCGGACAATACATAAGCGAATGAAAGCCTTGGCGTCACACTGTCTGGTGCTAACAATAGTGGAATAGAGAGGATAATCAGACTTAACATTAAGTGAGGAAAAAGGACTTGGCTATAATCGGGGGTCGCGAATTGTCAGAGACAATAACGAATCAGTTCTAATGATTTTTCCAGCTAATGCGTGTAAAAAGACTTCTCAGACACCAAGATATGTGCAGAAAGGATTTTTCTGGCAAGATTAATCAACGCTACTACGATTTAGCTGGCTTCGTAACACAAACCAAGTCATTTTTCGTCCATCTGGCATTATCAAAATTACTCATTATTTGCTATGATTTCCGAATGGATTTGTCAAACATGTCCACTATAATTTTGGAAGACAAATGAGTGGATAGAAGCTATTAACTGATTTAATGTATCCCATCTTTCATGGGGTTTTTTATCGGCCATCTATATATGCCAATGGGGTGTAAAATTATATCATGTATTTTACTACTACATGTAGTTTTTAAAGAAAGAACTAATAGGACTAGAGTAAGAAACCATTTACATGCAGCTGATAAATTTCAATTGGTCCTATAATAATTCAAGCAATTCAGTTACCCACAGAGCATATTAGATTAAAACAACTTAAATATACCAGAAATAACATACAAGAAACAACCTCTCTGTTAACTAAGTTTTAATTTTTTCAAGTGATTTATTTGAAGTATATCTTAATTCTAGACTTATCTTTATTTATTTTCATAAAAAATATGTTAATAGTGACGCCACTGCTCTGATTGAATTGACAAAGTATTAATATTGCAATTAGCAGTAACTGTGCAGAGATAAGGAAACTGCAGACTTCAAAAGATTTATTTCATTATGTTTATGATAATCTTATGTATACAAGTGCTCTTTGATAGATTGGTAAATTTATCAACATTAATAAGGAGGGGAAAAACAACCATCTTGTGAATTCCTCAC
The DNA here is from genome assembly GCA_963678685.1 of Patella ulyssiponensis. Classification (NCBI taxonomy): domain Eukaryota; kingdom Metazoa; phylum Mollusca; class Gastropoda; family Patellidae; genus Patella; species Patella ulyssiponensis. The sequence continues at coordinate 46,062,641 of OY783229.1, read as the reverse complement.
ATGGAGTCTGAGAAACCTTTGCAATGTACAAGTTTTATATAAGAGACACTTAAGACCGTCAAGATAAACTGTTTCAGTTGGAAGGTGGGAAAAGTAAGGCAGAGTTTAACCAGAAATGATATAAAAACATGGAAGGTACCAGACAGACTAAATATAAATAAAGATGAATGGTCTTTCTCGTTATCAAGTAAAGTCTAATATATTTACATGTCTTAAAAAGCCTCGGATCTTAAAGCAATAAATAAAGCAGCAAGAATCAGAAAATCCAATTACTGTACATCAAGAAGGCACTTAATTTCACCATTTATTGTATTACAACACTTTTGTTTTCAAGAAATTGATGTGTGATACATATCTATAATCACATTGCTACCGGGAGTTCCAGGGTATGTAAAACTATCATCCACCCCTTCCTCAAGTTTGTTATCAATCTAATTAAAATATAGATCTATATTTCGTTTCGTTTTTTTATACTTTCGATGGACAACACTCATGTAGATCTAACTAGTTATAGTGAAAGCTCACGTTCTATGACGTCAGGTATCAAGCACGGGACATTTGACCCGATAACGTCAGTCATTCGATTAACCAATCAGCGACCGCCATGCTTTTCAAAATCTACGTTTGTTTTGTTATGTTTTCTATCCGCTGGTGTTTATAGTGTAGACGTCGTTGGCTGGTAATATCTACCCACAGTTCCACGCATGAAAAGGTCAAACGGTCGATTCGACAGACCATTTGATTGGCTGACCCCTCATTTCAGCCAGAACACGGATTAAATAACAAGTCCTCCAGATCCAAGAGTAGTAAAGACAAGTAAAAATGAAATTTTGAACTATAAAAAACGAAACGAAATTGGATCTGTGTTTTAATCAGATTGGTTTGTTATCATAACATAATGAAATCTTTTACTTATCTTCCTATTCAGATAAAAGTTGTTATTATATTTTTCATGTAACATAACTTGAAGTAGATCCAATGATGACTATTATATGATATACTGTTTATGTAATGTTCTTGTAGACAGGGTGGCGAGGGCCCCACCAGCGATACTGCAAGACAATCTGCAAGACTACTGAGTCATCCATTACAAATCTTTAGATTAATAAAACATAATGTATGTACAACATACATGTAACATACCTGGAGGTAACTGCATAAGATGTGTTAGTGAAGATAATGAATGATGTCATTTATTTTGGTTAATCAGAAGTAAGTTTATGTTCAATTATATCAAACGATCTGCATATCCGAAAAAATGTAATATGTGGAAGGATTCAATTCGGCTCAAAAACATAGAAAGATGTAATAAATAACTGAGCCTACTTCAAAATTTAATCTATGTGAGTTATTTAGAAATGATATTATCCCAATAAACATTTTCAAGTTTCAATAACTTATGAAGGACACTTAATCCTCACACAAATCTGTGGTTTTAAAGTTTGTATGTGGGTTTGGTCTATGATCAATGAAAACCTCTCTTCTTGCTCTCCAACAAGTCACATAAATATTCAAAAGGGTCAACTTAATGGACACATCTATATATTTAATGCTTTAGAGAACTCTTTGAAAGTGAAAACATGAACTTAAGCGTTAAAGGAGTTAAATATTATGAGAATGTTTTTATGGGTAGGGGTGTATCAGATGGTGATAGGCATCCTGGTGTTATAAAATATATTTACTTACACTTAAAAATTGAGGTTACCCCAACGGAATATAAATCACTTAGATAAGTCATGTAAGCAGACAGAAGGCTCCTCTAAACTCAAAGAGTTAGCTGTGAAAAATATCTTGCATGTGTTGAAAACCTGACAAAATCTAAACTAGAAAATTAACAAAATATTGCCAGCATGAATCATGGTCGCACTGTCTTAACTCATTTTCTTCATACAATATTTTTTTCGTCACATTTTTTTGTCTTGCCTTTCACTTTTGGCTTCTGAAAAATGTACATCTTTGAACTTTTAGCTAAAATAATATTTCCACAATGGCTGAATGTTAGCAGACATACAATCACCCACATGTAGGCAATATTACAAGTATGTGGACAATAGATGAAAATGTCAAAAACACATCAACACGCATAACATAACTTTTGCATACATATTTGATCATTCAAGTGAGACCTGAGGAAGGCCCGACATCACATTAATCCATAACATTTTCATTCATTCATTTACCTCCACATTATTTACAGATTGGTATAAAACGCTGGGTCTGTATGTAATAAAGCAAAAGGGTAGTCGATTGTAAGTGGAGCATAAATATATATCAAAGTATGAGGGTTTGCCGTAGGGTAAACACCTGAAGATCACTGAGTTGTGTTTATATTAAGCTAAGGTGGATATGTAGGTAAAATAAAACCAGGTGCTGGATAACAGTTCCTACATGTACATATACTTATATATATACACCTACTCTTAATGAACAGATAACCACACCTCCTTTAACTACATGTACCTATCACAAAATTTATACAAGCAAACCTCTTACTACCTGGTATGTTATCAGTGAAGTCTATTAAACAAGGATTAAAGACTTTTGGTACAATATACATTAGGTTCCTGTCAGTACTAGTCACAGGAATATAAACAGCTTCTACAATAAACATAACCTGAATATAGAACTTTTATGATCATGAAAGGGTAAAAGGATAAAACATTCCTATTTTATATCTTTACTGCTTAATTTTCATAAAACTTTACTGCCTTTCTTTAGTGGTAATAACTGCTCAAAATAAATTAAATACTTGAGTGCTTGCTCTCTAAGCTAGGTCTATAGCTGCACAAAACAGACATCATTGATTGTATTGTAAAATTAATCCTTAACTCATGTCACTAACATAAATCTCCTGGAAAAATTACAACTACTTAAATTGGATTTCTTTTTTATTATAAAAAGACGGTTTGGATTTGTTCGCTGATGCATATGAGTGTATTTCTTGGTGCATTTTTTGTTAGTTTGAAATGTTTCCATATGGAGGAAAGCACTATCTTCAAAACAATGATTAATGGTTGTTGATGCGAATTGGAAGCCTGATAAAGCACACAAAAAACAAATGGAAACAATAAAATGATAATCCTTATGTTTTTCTGTGTGTATTTTTTGTTAAATCATGAAAACAGTTCTTTACAAGGTGTTGATATTATCTATATGATAAATAAAAAGTGGTTAATTCATCAAAGTATGTATCTTAAAGGAATAAAAAACAGATTTTTGATCTCAAGAGGTGTTTCTAATTCTAGAAGGATCATTCTTCTATTTGATCTTATCACTGTAGTTATAGGATAATATACACCTGTTTTTTTACCCCCTGTTTTTCATATATCATCAAGTAAACACACAACAATTGGCAACTTCATCCTCTTAATGCTATTTCACAAGTAAGACTTCTGGTTAATATCACAACTTTTCTATGAAACATTTCATATATAGACTTTTTAGAGCATTTGTATGTATTCAAAAACAAGGTTGGAAATACAAGTGTACATTTTTATATAGTAGAATTCAATTTAAAGAATGTCCAGGAAAGTGTCTATTATAATTCATTTTCTGTTGTCAGTGGAGATGACAAAGCAGGCTTTTACATCAAATGTTTTTTGTTACAAAACTAAATGTTTCTTGTGAGGTCAACAGAAAATGTTATTTAAGATGTAGGTTAATGGGAAACCTTAATAGATATAAGTGTCAGTACAGTGAGAGTTTGTTCATTAATCTATTGGATTGGTCAACACAATTAGGAAAGGGTAATAGTTGAGGAAACTGGGTTACTCGTTACTGTCACTGGATGCTATTAATGACTGACAAATTATCGAAAAATCTATTGAATAATGGTTCAGATCAGAAACTCGACATACATGTAATGATAACAATTTTTGTTCCATAATGTTCTGGATGCTGAGCCATCATCTTACACTACAGATTATAACACAACTTTTGGTTAGCAAAGATAGTGTTGACCACACATGATGATGGTGTAATCAATATCAACAAATGATAGCAAAAGAACTATGTCTTTGTTATAAATAAATGTCCAACTGTTCCACTCTGAATTGAGCTTATGAAGATGGGCTTACGCCATAAAAGTGCTATGAGGAAAATTTGCCCTTACAGCAGCGCTACGGACCACTCTAACATTGAATTGCAATAAGTACACAGGACCTTGGGTTTTTTTTGTCTCATCTCAACGACTACACATTGTCCCTTGCTAGGCCATCATTGGTGGGCCACTGACATGGAAGAACCATGCTGTCTTTGTTTAGAATTGGCATAAATTACTGTCTACTAAAATGGACATAAATCTTGAGATTTATCTAAAATTCAAAGTCCAATTGCCAATAGATCGTATAAAAACAAAGTGCACTTGTTCATATGTACATTTGTACATGTATTTCATAAATTATAGGAGTACGAAGATGACCTTACGTTCTTTAATAATAGACTGTGTCTACCTGCAGTCAAGACGTCTCGAAGACATTGTTTTCCTCTTTATTTAAACTATTTACCGCAGGTATTTCTACATTTCATGAATTGGTAACTGATCATTATCAGTCTAATAACACAATCTATCTTCTATTCAACCTTTTTTATTTACATAAATCCATTGATACTTGAGCAATATCAATTTTCATACTTGGATATACTCCATTCTTCTGAGATCAAGATAAAATGTAAATAGCCTCAGATTAGCATGACATATACCCCACCAAGATTCAAAATATACTCATTCTAATCTCAAAAAAAAGCAGTTATGTGAATATGATCTTCAACTTGAATCATGTACCAGTTGCCTTTGTTGAAATCATGTAGTGACATTCGAAATCCTCAGTAAATAAATATAAATGCCATAATAGTTTGATTACCAACATACAGGAAATGTCAATAACAAATTAAAATTTAACTATGGCCACCTGTCCGGTAATAACTACTCTATAATTGAAATAACCTTTTTATCAAGAACAGAAGTTGTTAATTTAACAATCAAATCCTGCTGATCATGAATGCAAGTATTGACTTCAAATAAGCAAATAAATAGAATGTACAGTTTGGGAGTACATTAACCAAAATAGAAATGTCACCTGATAACAATCTCAGATTTACCAGTGAAATAGTTTAAAAATCTATTTAAAAATCAGAAGTTATCCAATAAATTTTCCATTTAACAACTTCTCCAAACAGCCATCCTATCAATATAGTATAATACTTTTTGAAGAGTTCTCAATTTTCTCCAAACATCAGATATTATAACAAAACATATAATATTTTCTCCACAAAAATACTGTTTTTTGTATAATCAATATTCGTGTTGCACATTAATATTGTAAATTGTTTACAAAAAAAATTAATGGGAAGTTATACTAATCCAATAAGGATATAAAGCAATTTTGTACAAATGGAAATCATGCAATAATCAAAAATATTTTTTCATTCATCTCCATTATGTAACTGTTAATGGAATTTATTTCACACCTAATTCCAGTTTCCTGTTAATTGGCCAGGAGATTCAAATGGACTTTAATGGAAAACTGAAATATGGTTACATAAAATCTACGTGCATTTAATAATAATTCGATTAGGATTCCAACTCCGGAGATTGGAAATCATACAACACAATGAAGCACAATGTTAGGAAATATATAATTAAAAATCAAAAGAAATTCCATCTAAATCTAAATTGGGAACTTATTCAAGTATACAGGCATCTATTGGGATTATTTTATGTCTTCACTAGATAAACGTTTGTGTGATGAGGTATAAAGAAAGATAGAATACCAGTCATTAGATAAAGGATTCAATTGCCGCATAATAATAGCCATAAAATGTACTGGCTCCTAGAAAGTATCAGCTAGCGATTGTTCTAGTACTTTGATTATTATGCCTGTTTTGTTGCTGTTGATCAAGTCTAACAAGTCTAAAACTTTTTACCCCTTAAGAAAAACTTATCAATACGAATAAATTTATTATGTCAACATTATCTCTCATCCCTGACACTCTTTGAAATCTGTCTTCATTAGCCCAATTCTGAGCAGAACAGTAGGACATTAAACCTCAATTCATTTCCCTTTTTGAATCAAAGAGATTTTATTAATCATACAGTGTATATGCTCACCATACTGACTCTACCTACATGTCTATTCCTTGTTAATATACTTTTATATAATACCCTCATCATTTTTTTTTCCTCATTTAACATAGATTTGATGTATCCCCCCCCCCCACTGCAAAATAAATATATCTTGAAAGCTAAGTTAAATCTATTATCAATGTTATGCCAAATACAAATATATCATTGTCAATCATATCCAAACATTGGAACTACATGTAAATATATCATCAGTATATTATACTGTATTAATATTTCTATCTATTTTCATTAACCAAATTGGATTTCATCTATGTAAGACAGTTTATCAGTAAATAGGTAATTTAATCAAGTTTTATTTAGATTACAGTGCACATGTGTACACTTTAATGGTAAGCATGTTTATATTGTCAAGTAAAACAAGATACCAACCAACTATCTTTGGAGATATAAGTGGGTGTAATTCATTTCTTTATCAGCAGATCTAATTTTTTTTTTTTAATATTTCACTTTCTTATATTTTTTGCAAGAAATACAGCTTTGAAACGAAGCTTAATGACTAAAACAGCAAATATTCATTTTCCTGATAACATAAATATGACTGTAGATTGATTTTTTTCTATTTTAAGTGGTACACACCTATTTCTTGAATTCAGAACAAATATCAATAAAATAGATATCATAATACCATCTTTGTAAATGTGCACCCGGCAAACAATTGCGTTTAAATTAGTCCTTCACTGATTTTAGCACATGTACAGAGAATGCATTTAAGACTCACATACTACCTACATGTTGTATCTAGGTAAGTGACCAGTCACCCTGATACTTAACAAGGCCAATTTAAATATTTACAGTATAACTAATGTATAAAAAGCCAGACAAGTCATAAATACACAGGGAAGAGATAAGCCTTGTTCTAATGTCAACAGAGAGAAATTGACAACAGCTACCAATCCCTTTGACATAAGGCATTAAGCAGGGACCTGTTCTTTGACCACATCTATTATGGCTGTTTACAGATGTAACCCTGGGTCAGTGAAGAGAAGGTCAAAGTTCAGATGTGTTGATCTAGGTTTTTATTGTTGCAACTTCAATCAAAAAAATTTAAACCTTTACATGGCTGTGTATATATGTACCTATTTGGACTGACCATTTCATCAAGACTGGCTATATTTTATAGTACCCATGTTTTTGTGCGGAGTTCAATGAAGAATTTTAGATTGGATGATTTAGAATCAAAAGTTCTCCCTGAACGTTTATCCGTGTACATCAACTTCAAAGTAATAAAAGGCAGGTTTGTCAGAGATATATAAGATTGGTGACAGAACATAATGTACCATAAAATTAACATGGCAACCACTTAGACAATACATACATAGCTTCATGTCTAACATGTTTGTATTTATACCTCAATTGATTGTATTCATGATAACATGCACTACATGTAGCTTATCTCAAATTAATTTGCCTGTTTCCTTTGGCAATATTTGTATTTATAAAGCAAATATCCGTGCTGCCATCAGTCCAAGACAAAGAAATAATAATTTATATTTAAAAAGTGCAGCATTTATCTTCCATATGGCACCAAGTAGAACATTGGAGGTTCTTTGTGATATTTATACATTGTAAGTGAGGTATCACTTACTAAACAGATTCATCAAATATTTCATCTGTAGTGGCTATAAATGACAGAAAATTTAGAAAAGAAGTCAGAATGTTCCCACTGTCTATCATTAAATATTTATAACTCCAACCTGATTACTGTTTCTTAACAGATGCATACATGTAGTTCATAATTTAATGATATGATTTTTACTGTGCTCAATGCATATTATGGACAATTTATTTTTTACAAAAGGAAAAGTCTGTGTGAAGGACATGTAATCAAGGAACCATTTCTACTCTGGATAAAGAACGGTTCTCAGTCTTGAACTGGAGTTGTGCCAAATTAATACCAAGAGGCTTAAAGCAGACAATGAATAAATTTTTTATTAATTTTACTGTGATGCCATTAAAACTCACCACTGCAGGTCAAACACAATGCAGCAGAAATGTGATTTTTGGCACAATTGAAGGCACTTGGGGCCATTTATCGACACAATATAATCAACCAAAAAAGAAAGGTGGCCATAACAAAATGAAAGTCGAAGTATGTATGAAATTTAAGCGCCAAAATATAAGGGGATGGTGTATTTATCCTGCCTCAAAATTTCGGCTGAAAATATTGAATTGTTTGGACATGAACATCAAAACTGCTTATCTGGACACCTAGTCTTTTTGATTTCAGGAATACAAGTTACTTGAAAGATTTATTTCAGTGACGTTTCGAGAGGGTTCTCCCACCTTTATCAAGCAAAGAATGATAAAAACAGGATAACCCTGGTTAAAATGTCGCTAAAATAATTCCTTCAGATTACTTTTATTCTTCCATATTATTGTGTCATATGCTATGATAATACGGATTAACTACCAACAGAATATAGAACATGAATACTCAAAATCAAATGTGTTGAAGAGAATCAAGATAAAAGATTAAGCTACCATATTCTCAAGATTCTTTAAGTTTCTGCCAATATAACTGACTTTAAATGGTCCATGATATCGAAGTAAATAAGCTTTTATTTCATTAATTATCTAATGAAAATTCTATATGTACAGTATCAGTGTTTTAAGAGCTTATTGATTCTAGTAAATCAGAAGGTATTAGCTGTGTTGATATAATAGTATAGAGATATCAGAGAACCCTGCTGTCAGCCATTACTGATAGGATGATAGAATAGTGTAAAGAATAGTGAACTACGTAAATAGAATAGATTTGTAGATAGGTTTCATCTAATCAATTGACTGATCATGACTAGGAATAAATGATCTTCATGCCATTGCTGACATTTAATCACAACTAAAAACACATACTGTAAATCTCCATAAACGTCTATACACTTCTTTTAACATTGGAAAAGCACTCCTTTGGGAACATCTGTAAATTAGTTGAATATTTTACTGTTGAAATCGTGAAGGCAGTATCTTGATTAACGTCAATTTAAGACAAATTACAACAAAGTAGCTGCTATCAAATAAGTAGGTTTAGTAAGATTTTTATCAAAAAGGCACTTAAATTGATAAATTGATAACAGAGCTTCATTATATATTTTTTCTTGCGTGTAGTAATTTCATATTATAGTACTATCGCAACACCAGATAAGAAAGAAACTAATTATTTTTTCCTCTTTAAATCCAATTATCAGTTGTATTGGTAGTGAAGAGTGCTTCCAGGCTTAGTCATACAAAATTTCACACAGATTGTCTGTTGTTCAAAAGAAATTGCTAATCAATAAGCATAGTTCTGTATAATTGTTGCAATTAGTTTTCTCAAGATTAGTGTCTGATGTGATACTGTTAAATTATTGTTACTTGTTTAATATTACTAAATATTGGTGAGGAAGCTGTCATATTTTTATCAAAAAACATACATGTAGTGCATTACAAAAATCTGCATATATTTTTAATATTTAGTTTATCAAAGATTAATGCAATTGTATGCAAATAGCATCCTTTTTTCAAAGAATTTGAAGAGGAATTTACACTTTAGAGATATGTGCTGATGTTAAAAACAATTTTACCATACAGCAGGAATTCCACTTCAAAATTTAGAATGTCGTTTATTCCTGATAATGCAGAGAAAGTTTGCAAATTAAATTTCAAGCAGATCTTACGTTACATGTATTTGAATATGATATTGTATAAATTCATGACATTTATTTTCTTGCTGAAAGTGATAAGGCCTATTTAAGTTCATAATTTGGGTGGTTGAAATTTTCTCTCACTGTGTCAAGAAAAGCAGAATTTTTACAGGGATGATCTACTGATTAATTACTTCAAGAGGTGAACATACAGTAGGTGTACCTTGATAAACTGTAATGGAAATCTGACATCAAACAGTACTTATCTACCTTCAACACCCCAGAAATGTGAAACTAATTTACTGCCAAATTATAATAATCCTTTTCTTGTCAGCTCATTACACATGTTATTTCTCCTCAAATATTTTGCCATATTTTCAACATGTGAGGCACAAACTTCTTTTTTTTCTTTGTTGGTATAGCTATGTTATAATTTTAGAAAACAAGATACTTTACGATAAACTTTATGTTCTACACAGGGTTATGAACCCTATTATTTTCATATATTTATACCAAGCCTACATTTAATATTTAAATAAGTACATAATACACAAGGTTACATCAGATTGATTTTCCTTTTTATTCTCATTCTACAGGTCAATCAATAACTACTAATTCGCATGAAACATTTACAAACAGTATATCAGGTTTCCAACAAATAGAATACAAATTAGCCAACTAACTATATTTATGATATTTTTCAAATATTCAAATTTTTTACATTAATATTTGAAAAATTATATTAGAAGGTTCTTGATGTAACAAATTTAATATGATGTAACAAATATAATATGATATATACTTGTATATGTAATCAAGTCTTCTTACCTTATATACATGTATGTATACCAATGAAATTCTGCATGTATCTTACAAGCGCTCAATGTAGTGCATATTTTCTAACATTTATGTGCAATGCCCAGCTTCATCAATATGGAAGAGCAAACAACTCTTTATTCAGTGTTCTTAACTCTTACTTCCTTAATTCATAGTCCTGAATGTTAATGTTAAGATACAAATGTTAATTTTAAGATAAAAATGGAGAACAGAGAATGACAACAAATGGAGAAAAGAAAATTAAGGATTATATAAAGAACTGAGAATTAAGAACACTTTATAAAGAGCTGTTTGGTCTTCCATACATAAATTTATGTTACATAACTTTTGCTATATTTTTTATTTCAAGTATTATTTAAGTGTTAAAATTTCACTTTCTTTCTAGAACAAGGCATTTCAGCAATATGTCTTAATAAATGATGTTACATGTAGCTGACATATAAAATGTGATATCTAAAAGCCGGTAAAAAAGTATTTTGTCTGTAAGTACTTGTACACTTTCATAAGATGTTAAACAAGCCCATTAAGAGTCAGAATTGTACAGATAAGAATAATGGTTTCCAGTATATCATAAAACAATTATTCTTATGGTTAATATAGTACATCTGGTTTAACCTGTGAAATACAAAATTAAATTAACTTGGGTGACTAAACAGATAACAGATAAGAGAATTAATTTGTTAAAACTATAAAACCCCCAAACTTTATCTGAAATGCTGAACATTCTGATGATTATAAAAATAGAAAAGTTCTTTGTATAGTTGAAAAGGCTTTGATTTTAAATTCATGATACAAGGTGTGTCGACTGTAAGTCCAATGTATCTTTATTAATCTAATTAAAACTTTGAAAGTACTGATAAAAGAAGACAAATATTCTAATTTGGGTTCATGTTGAGTGAATATAATGTACTTTGTCCAGGTGTGGAATATGCATTAACAATAGCTTTATCTACCAGCCTATGTTTATAAATACATCATTAGAAAGATTAATGACAGGTACACTGGAGAATGTCTGCAGGTGTTCATATCTCTATAAAAATATGCAATTTATTTTCACTAGGACATGATTACTAGATATGGTTAGATATGGTAGAATTTTTTTCACTGGATGTATTTTTATCTTTAAGTATACATATAGGCCCTCCATAAGATTTAGAACAGCAGTACATTGTATATATACACATGTGCCTATATTTGCAAAACTTTAAACTTATACATGTACCTACAAGTACATGTACACTATTCAAATTACAATGTTCATCATAGTCAAAATAAATTTAATTATATATTTGCGAGGTACTGTATACAAATAGAATGGAAGCCAAAAAACCTATTGTATAAATTGCTGTTCATGTAGAAGGTTTTTCAAGATAGGGGATGCAAAATTATTATAGATTTTGCTACAAGAAATAAATCACTCTACATTCATACAAAGTTCAGTATGACTTTGCTTGAAATAAACTATCCTGACCACGAAAAAAATAAAACATTGTGCCATGAGCTGTGATTTTGATACTATTGATTTTCTTATCAAATATCAAATCTATTCAGATTATTGGATAAATTAATCACCAGTTGTGTTTTTATGGCTGATACAAGATCAGTATATTACTTATTCAATTTACTCATTTTATTTGTAGTGGTTCTGTTTTTTCAAGTGTGCATTATGCCAACTGAATCAAACATAGTCAGTTGACATTTCATTTGATCATATATAATTACTTTTACATTGCAAGCCCAGTCCGTGCTTTAGCTTTATACATGTACCTAGAGGAAAAGGGAACTTGTTTGAACCATAATTTCAATTAAATGGACCTATAAGTATGGTATAATGAACAGGTTTTAAATGAGTTATTATCTCCCTTTGATTCCCATGACTAAAAGGTAAGTTAAGCCTGAAAGGCAAAAACGTTAATTTAATATAAATATAAAATACAACCCCACGTGCCGAAAACATTTTGAATCGTCTACAGTTATCAAACAATTGGAAACAAATATTGTCAACATGAAGGCAAAGAGCGGTGGTACAACCATAGCAAAGTTATGTCAATCTGTGGTTTACAATTGACAAGATAACCCAGTTTGATTCCCAATTTTCAGCGTTGTCATTCACATCTAGGAGACTGGATCATCGAGACTGGTGGTAACTCACTGTAGGCCTATTGAATATCCATTACTTCTATTTGCTATTATCTACCTCAATTAGCTGAAATAACCTTATAGATTGCACCAAAACAAACATTACTGCCCTGTAAAGATGACGCATACTGATGTATCAAATAAACAAAAGGTATCAATTCTCGACTCTGAACACACCATTATAATCACTTACATCACAAAATGTAGGCTACATGTAATTCTTACTGAATATTTGATTAAAAAGCTAAACAATCCACCAACCCATTAAAATCAACCGATTAATAACCAACAAACTTATCATTGCAGGACATAGCAAAATTTCCCTTCAATTTTGGGAGATCAATCATCATTTGATACATTGTTGTTAACAACAGATACACATTTAGGGGGAGGGAAAATGAGGACAAATGAAGAACAAACAAATCAAGTATATTTTTTTGACAGAAAGTGCCATAAATCATTCACCCTAACAGGATTTTACATATATCAAAGTGATATGTTATTCTTTTATCTAGTTATGTAACTATAATGTAGGCACGATGCATATCACTGAACCTATTAAGTGATAAAGGGATTATTTGAACCCTGTTACTAGTTTCCTCTAAATGTATCAATGACTTGATTGCGTAAAAAGAGCCCATTAAACTGACGAATCTAACACCTATTACATCACTTGCAGACTCGACTACACCGTCTGTTATTGATCTTGGCTAAAATAGTCAATTTCTCTCTCAATCTATTCACACAAATCAATTCCATTGAAATTGAAAACAGACCCTTAGACCGTGATCACTGTAAATAATTCTAATATAGGTACGTCTATCTGATCATTGTCGACAAACACTCTTTACTTCATTCCTCCCAACCTTGTACACAATATAATTATCCTGATTCACTCAAAACATTGATTTACCTTCAAACTGTGCTGACTTTGAATAATGTTTCTTTTTGAAAGAAACTAAACGTATTTAAAGCAGTGCATTCTCTACCAACAGCTGAAGGCCAAAATAAACTAAGTTAGTAAAACATGAACAGACAGACGTGCTGCTCTATTAGTTTTCTGTAAAAAGAAAACACCATTTGTAGCAATTTATTGCATGTCACCTCTATCTGCCAGTGCTTTTTGATCAGTATTCAAACAAACATTTCTTATGATCCATCATCTTGTCAGAATTTTCTATTCAAAACATTGGTGGTAAAAAGATATTTTAATTATATGTACTAGGATGAATTTGGAAATGATTAACTCTTAATGAAAACATCTTGATGGGTTTTTCGTTTTCTTTTCACTGTACAATGGTATATATGTAAGCCATTGGATAAAACTGACCTGTCATGTCATGTTACCATTATCATGTGAAAACCTCTTCACTTATGTTAATATTGACTGAATCTATAATGCTTTGGTTATATAAACATTGTGCTTTTCATTTCTTCGCACATACTTGAAACTCTTGAATTCAATAAAAGACACTGGTGTCAGAATATGTGAGGAGTACTACTCGGTGGTAGACATAAACACTTATTACTTCATTAATTCTCATACAGGCCAATATTATGTAAAGATTATCTCCACGAACCTTAATAATGCTAAAACACCCATGTTGAGGTTAAGGACACACATTTTGTAAAACATTTAGTAAAACAAGTCGAAGAACAAATGGTTTTACCAATGGAAAAAAACAAACTTGGTCAACCCTTTAAATTTAAAATGACAGCTGAATAAGTGGTTATTGAGCCCCTTAAAAGATAACAAGCAAGTTATCATTCAAATCAGAGAAACCCATCATTCTTACAAGTAATTACTAAGCAGGATTCCTAGACCTTTCTATAAAAGTGTCACTCAGATGTCACTTCCGTGATATGCTGGCATTGTTCATAGAATTGTTATGGGCTAAAACCAACATCTAGACTATTGAATAAATATGTGTTATGAGATCACATATTTCTCCAACTAGACCTCGAGATGATCTATACAGGATATTTGCATTAATAACAATATTCATCCTTGTCTTCAACATACATATCTGCATGTACAGGAGCTACAGATTACACAGTAGGACAACTAGCAGTGCTCTGGTAATTAGGGTTGACAAATTGACTGAAAGTACTGACATACATGTCAACATTAGAGTCTGATACTTGACACCTCTTCTAAAACAATCACATTGAGATGGTCTGAAAACTCCAACATTACCATTATATGCACCAACACTGGACATTTCATAACAGTTCAACAAAAAACTTAATTTCAAAAATTTCAATCCGGACTGTGCAAATTTATGTGGTCTTTGGTTTATTTTTTTTTTTTTGCATTTACAGGACTGTCGGTACATATATTGATGTTGAACAAAAATGTGGAACTAAAGAAGGCAAATCGCTTAATCATTATCATCCAGAGTCTTCGACATTGCAAACACGACTTAAATCAACATTGATGTTGGTATTTTTACCATGATATCAATATATGTATTTAAGACAAAACAGAAATTTTAAAATTGGCACCCAAATCCTGTGTCAGAAATGCTTCCAAGTGCGATTTGTCACGAAAAGTAACTCAATGAACGAAGCTCAATATATCTCACAGGAAGATACTATCGGAGTAGACTGGAATAACCAGATGCCAAACAGTAAAACAGAAACCATTGAATGTAAATCAGTTATAAATTCTCAATTATTACATGTACATGTAAATGCGTTGTGACCCATTTGTCTCCATTTCTAGTTGTCAAAGAATAGAGATTTAACTCCTTCAAAAACTTTTGTTTACCTATCATTTACTTCCATTTTACATATGTAAGGGTACATCTTTGTGTTTCTATAATTATGTGTGTTTACTGTAAAGTTTATTATTTATGTATACACATAACCTTTTGATGCAATAAACTTTCTTCTTTTTGATATGCATTTGTGTGATAAGAACTCATTGACTTACTTTGCCAGTCATCAATTATGCTTTTCTTTTTTAGATACTTCTAAGAAAGCAAAAACTGAATTTATATGGTAATCAATGTTCATGTAATATTTACCAACATGTCTATGAAAGGCATGAAAATCAACAACTTTTGTAGATTTGAAATATAAACTTGATAACAAACATCTTTAATTAAAACATCAAAGTCAAAATCAATCGTAAAAGACTGCCAATCAAATTCTCTCAACTTTCAAACCGGTCCAATAGACATCTTAGATCTGTTTGTAGTATAGGCAACTTTAATTATTTAATAAACATCATTAATATCAAGACAAGTTTACCATTCCAATTCACATCTAAGATCTCATCACTTGCTATGTACATGTATATACATGCAGATGTATTCATGTGTTTATGAACTTGTCAATACAGATCAGGCACCTCATTATTTGTATGGAATCAACTTCACATGCAGTTATTTTCATACTGAAAATACATATTTTAATTGCATTCAGTGACTTTAATGAAATATTGCTTCTCAATAAAGTATCACAAATAAATAAAATTCTTGTCTAATATTAGTTTTTTCTATAAACTAACATCAAAAATTCAAAGACAAATTCATTTTAACACATCATATCTAAAAGCTGTTCAATTTTTAGTAATATTTCGTGCAGAGTTTCATTTTTAATGAACGGGGAAACCTTTACCGGTACCTTGGAAATAATAAATCACACTTCTGGTTGTCACAAGTTACTATTAAACTGTGTCCAATCAGAATGTACATATACATCATTCAAACTATCAGACACATGGGTAAAAAAATCAAACCACAACTATTGGGTACAATGTATGCATAAAATAACAATTCTGGATCTAAAATCTTCAAATTTGTATCTGACATAGGCATAAAAAATGTACAAGATTTTTGGCTATGAAGCAAGAATACACGATCACATCACTTTTCAGAAATAAACAGAACAAAATTCCATGGCCAATAAAGTCAAGCAATTTTGTGCATATACAAGTACATAACTTTGAATGTTTTTGAAGACAAATATGTTTAAAAACACTGATTGCTCCAGTTAATTTCTTGAAAAGTCATTGATTGGATTGTTAAACCAATTTTAATTTGACACAGAAAATTTCGTTCAGTTCAGCAAGTTTTGTGTTGAGATTTCAAAAATAGGGAATGAAAGTACTTTAGTTCTTTACTCTTATTCAAACATCCTCCTACTTGGCATTGAAAACAAAAATGTTGTCTTGGCATTCAATAAGATCGTTTTTTAATTAATCTGGATCAGTCAAAGTTAATGGGTTCTGCTAGTGACAACAGACATATTCAAATCAATTTAAAATAGTACACATTGTTTCTGACAGTTCAAGAAACTTCCAATACCAAAACCTTGTTCACAAATCAAAAAGGTACTGATGTATTGATTAGAACTAAATTACCATAATGTTGTATTGAATTCTCTGTGATTCGTCAGATTCCTCTTATTTTTTAAATATTTATTTCCCTTTCTCTTCGGTTTTTGGCAGTAATTGTAAATGAGTGGTATAATTCCACCTTTAATGTCTCCTACTTTAATGCAGCATAGAAAAAAGTGACAGACACGGAAAACCATTAATTTCTTCATCTTGTTACAAACTCCATCAAATCCATCCGCTAAATATGCAGAGAACCAATAAAGTTAGACGTTCTTCCTGAAACAGTATCTGACAGAAATTGAATGGTCTTTTCAACGAATGAAATATGTACAGCTCTCATGGGACATTAAAGACATCTGAGTCACAGGTTTGCCTCCCCCAAATGCATTCCCTGTCCATTGTTTCACGTAAAGGAATGTGACAAGACGAACTGTGTGCCTTTAATTTCCATCAACCCAATAGCCCGGGTGACGATCTTGGTGTTACAATTCACAAAACCTATTTAGCCGAACTATATCAATGTCCAATCAGTTAGTGCTACTACTGCACGGATGTCTAATTAAATTCAGTGACTAAGACAGTAAATGTGATTAATCCCCGGATCCAGGAAGGAGAGGGACGTAACCCGTGGAAATCCCAGCAGGCTGTTTGCATAAATTGTGTCCATTTGTTATGATTTATGTATAAATAACGCCATGATGAAATCATCAAACGACATCCAAGAACCACATAAACGTGAACCAAATGATGATAAATTTTCTTGTTTATTGCTGATTTGGCGCCATCAAATCTGACCAAAATATAATATTAAGCACACCAAAAGCCGTTTCCTTTCAAAAAGTGATTGAATTCCATTTCAGATGATGAGACAAGAGATTAATTATCTAACAATTCCTATGCAATACAAGACGGATGCTGGTTCGATAAACCTGTGACGAAAATAATCTGCGCATCTACCAGAAACAAGATGGATGTGAGCCTACCGTACATATTTTCATTGACATGACATTTTATCATATCTATGGTACATACATATACATGTGGGTATTAGAAAAAAATCTTATCACTAAAAATTTCATATACAGTGTAGTGGCAAAAATAATAGTTTTATGAAATTATCATTGTAGGTAAGTCAAATACATGCAAGTCTTCATATCTTAACTAAGGAATAATGAAACATACATGTATATCTTAATTAATTTCCAAATCAACATGTAGATTGTCAGTATATATTAAATGAAGATTGATAGTATAAATATACATCTAGTGCAAGGTGATCAATTTAATCATATTAATAATACTTAAATTATGATGACCTTTGTCTCAAATGACAGGTGAACATGAAACAATGGAATGAAACTGACATTCTGTCCATGATCAGATTGACATGTGGGGGATTATTAATAAAGATTTATTATTTCCATCAGTTGTAGAAACAGGTCATAAAATAGCCAAGAGTAGCCAAAATATTAAAAAATATAGGGGTTGGTTCCTGTATACATGTATATAAATAAATGTGTCACAGTAGGTAGGACATGACAAGTATTATGTCAAATTGTCAACCTGTCAGAGAGTGCAGATGTTCACTGTAAGTAAATAATAAAATAGTTTTAAATAAGGTCTACATTATACCTATATAGCTTACAATGCAATGAAGTGGTAAATTAACATCCTGTCACAATATGTGATTTTAATACTATGGTATTTTATAATATACTTCTTTTTTCAATGGAATTTTTACACACCACTGATATCACACACAACGGACTACCAAGCTGAATTGTAAGATGGGTATAGTTTTACAGTATTTGATTAATACATGTATGTATGTATAAAGTAATGTATTTTATGCATATTTCACAATATGGGTCACATAATAACATATGTAGATGTCAGGATCTACAAGTATAAATTTACATTTAAAATTTCAACAATTTATCTTACCAAATGAATCCATGGCATACATGTACCATAAAAGGATTCATTTGTGGGATGGAATTCTTATACATGTTGTAAAGTTACTGAATGCCAATAGTGTGAAATGTATGAGCTGTTAAAGGTGCTTAATCCCTATTCAATGGCATCTAGAAATGGATACAAATGGGTCGCAACACACATAATAATATGAATATATATATTATACTGATTTACATGGATCAAAGCAATAAGTATATCTAACAGTTAACTTAAAGACATATTATTCAAGAGCTAAACTGCCTATTGTAGGTCTTTATTTAGGCCTTAAATGTTATATAAATTATTAATTAGATATTTATTAACATGACAAGAACATAATCAACCCTCGATGCCATTGGTGGATAGCTCCCATTTTAAGTACATTAGAACGGTTAGTATACCAGTTCAATGGTTATGATGATAAACAATCAATGCACACATTTTATCAAAACTACAGTGATAACTTTGCTCAGAATAAAATAATTCGAAAGAAATTTTCAATATATTCATTTTGCAAAGTCTATTTTAGAACTATTATAGCAAGAACGGACAGTTGTTTATCTAAATCTTGCATAATGTATCTTTAATTATCCATTGATAACAGGTGCTAATACATTCCTTGTTAGTACATCCTTTGATCAAGTAGGCTTATCATAATTATGTCTATTAGTTGTGTATCACACTCAACTTCCATTGTTAACTATGCTATTGTACAGAATTTGATTTTTCAACAAAAACAAGTTGAAATTGTCAAATATTGTATTCAACTCAAATACATTTCCCTTTCTTTTAACCTCAGTAGTCAAATATATGAAATCAACACCTATGAAAGAAAATCATTATGCAATGTCTATAATCTGTGACTAAATATCTGATATGACAATTCATTCATTTTATGATTCACTGAACTTATTGAACATCATTATCAGATTAGAATTATTGATCAGAGGCGGTAAGTTATTGTTTGATGTCCAAATTTCTAACAACGATTCTCACACAAACACAATAAACACAGATCATAAACGCGGCAAGCATTTCTATAATTTATTCAACTTTAATGACTATTGACTTTATCTTGACAAGATGCAATTCCATTGAGAACAACTTACTATACTGACAACAGAACTTATCGACACATGGCACAGCGGTCAAAAATTAGATAATGTGGTTGGCCACAGATGGACCTAGTCATAAGTATTTAATATATCTATCGTTCATAGGGTTGGAAAACATGTCAGTCAACTTGCAACTACTTAGCCATTATTATGTTGTAAATTAAGATGAAAAGTTCATTTTATTGAATCAATGGTGGTGTAAATGTATTAAAATATTAATAATTTATGTTAATATTGATACTAAATTTACGAACAGCTTGTCAGACCCAGAAAGTGTTTTAATATGCCAAGCAAGCTGTACACCCACCGCATATGGTGCCCAACATGACAACTTTATCCTTGTGTCACAGCTCATGTTGGAAAAAATTGAGACAAATAGGAATACAATGGTGCAATGCACAGAAAAAAGTTCCATTAACCTGTACCATTGATTTTATATGTTAAATTCTTTGTTGAAAGTTGTCATTATCTGCACATTGAATATTGATAAAATTCAGGTACCATGCTTTAATACAATAGATACACAGCATGCATACAGTATTTAGTGTTATATTTCCATTTAATACCACAATAAACAATATCAAATTCAGTCTTGGTTTATTCACATTAACCACTCCAAATCAATAACACTAATGGGAGCCCCTTACCAAAGATAAGGTCCATGAAAAGTATTAAACCAAATATTAAACCAAAATGTCTTCAATACTTCAAAACTTACATAATATTTAAAGTTACAGATATGTGTGGATAATAATAATAAAAATTGTTCTAGAACAAAGAGTATTACATGTAGGACCAATTTTAAAAGCAGTCTGACTGCGAAAATTGTGACATTATGCCATAGCCTGGCCTAATCTGGCTTTTTTTTTCACACAATAACAAAATGTCACAAAAGTTGAAAGCTAAATGGTTAGGTTTTTTAAAAAAATACAACATTTATTGGAAAGTTTTTGCCCCAATTTAACCGCTTAAAAACCATGGAGCAATTTCAGTCACTGAATACAAGATGGTGACCTTTTAAACCGATTTTGGTCAATTTCTCAAATATGCTGAAGAGTGAGTATGACAATCAATGTACATGTATGGAGGTACATGAATATATTATATCTAGTAAAATGGGTTAAACTAATTTACAAAATTCTCCCATGAGAATGTTAGGACAAGATTTATGACACATCATTCAATGGTAAGTTATTTACATGTGCACACATACCGGTATACCGTATGTACAAAACTGAATTTATTTCCTTAAAGAAACATTATGCAAGTTTTAGATAAAGAACTGGTCATTCTTGCTATAATAGTTCAAAAATATATAATATAAAATGAATATACATGTATTGAAAATTTTATTTAAATTACTTTATTCTGAGTGAAGTAATCAATGGTTCTAGCTTGCATAGATCGAAGTCACTGTACTTGGAGGCATCCGAGGGCATTGAGAGTTGATTACGGTCTTGTCATGTTAATAAATATCTAATTAATAATTTATAACATTTAAGGCCTAAAAAGAAAGCCCTTCGATATGCAAATTTAGCTCTTGAATAATGTATCTTTAGAGGTTTGCTGGGATCAAGAATACTCATCAAAATATTTACCAACATATGAAGTGATCAAAAAATCAAATTGTGTGTACTAATATCTGCTAAAATATCTGTAATTGATTTTATAATGAAAACTTTAAAATCATAATTTTGGGGAACATTTCAGTATCAAAATATGATTTAAAAGTCTCAAAACTTTTAACAACTGCTGAATTGTTTTGCAAAGAACATTTTGAAAAGAACAAGACTAGTTTCTGTTATTCTCATTTGAACAAGAAAATGTAAACTGACCCGAGAACATGTAAGCAAGAGCTGACTGGCATAAGCTGCAAATATTTTCTCCAATACTCTGATGTTGACTTTAGCCTTGTGTTCAGTCAATGCAAATACAATGTTGGTTAGGCAAATGTTTTTGAGTAAAAAAGGTATTTTCAGAAACAGTTTAATATTATTACTAATGAATATTATTGGTCAAATGCCTAAACCTTCTATTTGCATAATTAAGATAAATTCATTTCTGGAGGTCTTAGCAAAAACGAAACTGGATTAATTTATATAAACTATCTAATTTATTAATATCATATCTCAAAAATCTGACAGTGTAAATTTTAAAATATTTTATCCATCTGGCAAAAAATACATCAACTTTAATCAAACCAATATTCATTTTCCATCCATATCAGTATCTTTGACCTGTATTCATATACACTGTTACTTGATTCCTTAATTTGGTCTGAGTTGATGTGCATTATTACTGGATTATCTTTGATCAAATTAGCACAATGTATAACAAGGTGTATAAATATCATTTAGTATGATATAAGTTCATTAGTATAATAAAGTAATACCCCCTAGTTATGTGTATTGATGCATATTGTACATGGTATTGGGGTATATTACTATTACTAACTACATGTATAGATTGATATGCAATATTGTGTATTGAAGGTGTTTAGGAATAGGATATAAGTAGACCTAAAGGGAATATACTTTGTAAATGCATTGCATTTATAACCCATTGTTAAATTATACAATATCAGTTATACAATATTGATATTATTAACTCATCATTAAAAAAGATTTTGTAATCTAATTCTGTTACTAGTGTATTTTTATGTTCAATATCATATCCATTACAATAGTATAAAGTGAAGGGTTAGACATCGTAACATATTAAGGTATTTCATTAACAGGTTTTTTAATATGTATGAAGTGTGTGAAATAAATTGCATCCACAACACACTAATCTATTACCAATTCGGTGAAAGTAATCCGTCGTACGCTATCTAGGTAAAATTTTGATTTAAAGTTAAAGAAAAACTTTTCGATCATAAATAACGGTATTTACATGACATGCATGCTGTATTTTGCGGTCTTTTTTTTCTTGGTTCGATTTAAAAACTGAGATAGCAGTAGGCCTATATCATAAACAATATTCGTGCAAACATTTGCGTTAAAAAGGTTTAAAATGATCTACAACATATCTGTAATTTTCATTCTCCATGTGTCGACAAGCCGATATGTGACATGTCCTACCCCCCAAGACGTTCCCCGTTTTCATGTCTTAGTTGAAACCTAGCTGACCGCGATTTGAACAATGGGACGGAAGATATCAGCGCTTCAAACGACTAAGACATCAACTTTGTTCGGTGTGTTAGATGTGTGAAAGGGACGTAAAAAGATGCTAAAACTAGGTTTAAATAGTAAGAGTTATGTTGTTGTGTTGTTTGTATTTTTACACTTTGTACAATGAAGTAAACAGAGACTTCAAAACTATAGAAACTTACCTCTAGCAGTATGAGCAAATACCCCGAGAAGCCACAAACATTGGACAAGGTACAGTCCGTTTCGCTTCTTTTTTCTCACTAATCCAACTTCCATATTGGAAAAACTCACTTTCCCTCCGACCAATAAGTCCTATATTTCCTTACAAGCCACATAGATGCACTTTTCAAAGTAGAAATCCGAATAAAAACACAAAAACTTAGTCCGACACCTTCACCGTTACTCTCTAGACATGCACGCCATTGATCGATGGCAGACTCTCAGTACCAAAACGAGGTCGGAGGGTCATTCGCCATATATGGAGGAGGTCTCATTTGCATATGGTAAACAATCGCTAGAGGGCGTAATGGTCTGTCATGTGATCTCCAGATATAAATAAAGCCATGTGTTCATTATTAACCAAATTATAATGCATAATATTTAACATACGTAGGGCCTAACATTATTATTGACAATCGATTGAATTTACAAATATATCGGACAGGAATATTTTTTTTTTCTTCGTCGATTAAAGAAACTGTTATATTAAATGCAGATCGAATTATTACTTTTTCATATAATTTAGTTATTTACTCGTTATTGTTTCC
Organism: Patella ulyssiponensis; assembly: GCA_963678685.1. Lineage (NCBI taxonomy): Eukaryota > Metazoa > Mollusca > Gastropoda > Patellidae > Patella > Patella ulyssiponensis. Next base: position 46,038,568 of record OY783229.1, on the reverse strand, counting down.
TTCACTGCAATAATATACCTTATACGGAAAACTTCGACATACTTATCCGATTTATAGGAAGGGGGGGTATGAACCTTTAAAATGTGAAAGAAAAACGGTAGGGTTCTAAAACATTGTATGGAACGGGGTTTTTTTTTATCAACATTTTCGCAACATTATTGCTTATTAAACATCTAAACCATGAATTAATTCCTGGAAAGTTATTTAAAATGATACAGGTTTTTTTTTCAAATTTGATATAATAATCCCCTGGTGCATTTATAACTAATTCTGATAGAAATGTCAAATTTTAGATACATAATTAATTACAGACACATCGACAAATCTGTGTAAATTAGAATCATTGTTATTATACCCCTGATTATGTCTTCAATCTTTATGTTGTTAGTTTTGTAATGGATAGATTATTTTTAATTTCTGCCCCGTAGGCGGGACACCTTATCGGATCCACAACATTAAACAATAAATTTAAGATTAAATAAGTGATATAATGTTTAACAAGATTGTGTCTGTGTTTTTGATGTATATCTATGATACCTGTCAATCTTAATCAAACAGACAGATTAACGTACGAGAGAAATCAATCAAAGAAAGTGTTGATGATTTAACTGACATCTTAATGGGAGACGTGTATATAGATTGTGTATAAGTGATAATTGCTACAAAGTGGGGATTAATTCATTATAAGCACGGCGTTGAAGATTTATTTTGACATGTACGCCGTACGAAAAATTGTGGGAATATTTTAAGTGGTACGATATCACATCTACTCACAGACCACTATTTACATATTTTTGGTCCTTATTCATGACATATCTTGTTGTCTTATCTTGCTGCTGTTCATTTTCGTCTTGGGGACGATGCTCTTCGAAAAAGGTGTACGATATTCTTGTTTCTTCGACAATTGCCCATCGATTGCTAGGGTTCGATTTCAAGATGACTGCGATGACGCCCTTCTCGGTTCCTGGTCCGTAGTACGCTCATACATGTTTAGCGCAATTTGATCCATTGCCCCATTTTTAGATCGATATATGAACATTCCGATATTGTATTGCATTGGCGTGCCTCACATTACACCATTTTCTGCTCATATACTTGGCTAATGAAGACGAGCATGATTCATACAGGGTGATATGAGGGAAATTTTGCCTGGACAGCGGTGATGGGGCCTACTCTTATATCGAATTCCACCTACCGGGGATCTTTTGCTTGCACGCCAATGTACACACGTGGCTTCGTCATATCCGAAAGAATGTGCGTTTTCCCTACCATGCCCTCTGTTTAAAAGTAAAAGATCCCCACAACTGTCCTGGTAAAAGTCAATCTTAGACATGAACACACTCATCCATGATGCTTAATTCGTTTTTTTATTTATTGTTTCATCTAGACATTTTTGGTGTTTTTACCTTTTCTAAAATTATTTAACGTCCACTCGTACGACATTTTGGCGATCCTGTAATATGTGACCTTTAACATTGCTATGTGATGTAAGTTACAATAGATGTCTGTCAGTGTGTTCTATTGACTTCTCCTCTTGAAACTGAATATAAAATTGTGTTATTCTGTTTAATAACGCAGACTTCTTATTGTCAATTTACGTCATATTTATTAGATAAAGGTGTTTATATAGAGTTCTAAAACTGTTAATAAAGTCACCAACAATCTACTTCTTACGTCATATATAGCCACTATACGATGTAGAGACCAATATCATTAACCCACAAATATTTTGGACAACTGATCTCTTAAAGACTCACAAACTGCTACCGGCATCCTAAAACTAAATGAGTGTAAAGACCTAAAGATTTGAGAAGGATCATTGAGGATGTTAAAGAGGTTTAATTGATGACGAAATAGTTGAAGCTTTCCAGTTTTGTCATGCTCCATTTCACCACTGAGTGTTAAACAATCACTGTCTTTAATCTTATTACCTGTTGACCCCCCACTTTGACCCTCAGCACCATTTTAAATTAAGATATCTTAATGCTAATGAACCATAAAAGAGCCTGGCATGTGTTGGTTACAGTCTGAAATATAGATTCGAATTATCAGTATGTCTGTCTGTTTAAACAGAGATCTGAAGATTTTGTTTGCCGTTTCTAAAAGACTGAGAAACGTATACAGAACACCGCCAGAGCTGGAATGAAAGCTTACTTATTCGGAAATAGCTTCTATTTTCTTGCATATAACTGATGAACGTTGATGTTCGGGTGCCCCCCTTCCCACTACCACTGAATAACAACTGTGTTTAAATCTTTCAATCAACGGGATCAGTATAACAAAATTGAACCCAACACCAAGTAAAGGTCTCACTTACCCTTATATAATTATATTACCATTTAAAGTTAGGTGTGACATTGGGTGTGACATATTTAGCAGTACACATACCGATTCGAAATTTCGAGTGGACAACCGAAATGGAACCTATGGGTGTTATGCAGAGATAACAATATATCATGTACAAAATCAGGTCAGCAGAAGTCTTGTTTCAAGATTCACATAGTTCACTCTAAACTCTTCGTTATAAAATGTTCAAATAGTAATTTGAGTTTTTGTTATTTCATGGAGAATATTACCATGAAATATCAACTGCAATATCACCATGAAATATCAACTGCATTATCACCAAGTACAATATTCGTTTAACCATAAAGGTAATACATGTACATTATTTTGTTCACCATAAATAAGTCGACCCGATTTCATACCGAAGTTTAAAATTGAAGGAGCTTAGATACGCAGAATACATTAATATTCATTTGACATCTGATAATTTCATATTTTCTGAGAGAGTGAAAACATATTTATTTCTATGTCTTTTGCTCAATAGGTTGTCAACTCACTATAATTATACAATCATAGGCATTTTTTCTACACTTAAACATCTTTCACATCGGAAATAATAACACAATTACCTCCCTTGTCCCCCCCTCCTCATGCAATGGATGTCTTCAAACGTTTGAATTTGAAGTTGAAAATGATATTTTTGACAATTTCTCAACTGGCAACAGTGAATTATAGGATTAATAGGATTATTCTTTAACAATATAGACCTGTTTATATATATACTATCTGTTTTAAGGCTTTATTTTAATAAAAATATAACTAAAAAAATATGAAATTGCCGTTTTAAGCAAATGGATGGGGTATAAACTGGCTTTACTATTTTGTCTTTAATAACAAGGGCTTTATTCACATGCAGATACAAGATAGAAATATGGCCGTGTTTATGTTGAAGGAAATATTATTCCACAATGCAAATGTTTGAAAACGGACAAGTCATAAAGGCCCAAGGCTGTACTTTATTAGTTGGAAACCGATAGCTGATATAGAAGATTATTAATCCCTGAAATCAACCCCCTCTTTCACTTTTAATATAGAAACATTCGATACAAAATGAAATACGTGTTGTAGAAACAGTTCGTCAGTCTGACAACTTGGATGATATGAATTATCGGGCCCCAATGTACGTTATACAGAATAATACCAGAATAGAAAAGAACCAACACGTGTTTTTAAATTCAATTGTAAAAAAAGCTAAAGAGACTTCGATTATATCGTTTGAATTATTCAACAGTGGTTAAAATCAGATTATAACCTAACAAACCTACACAAGTTATTGGCATTTTTGATTTAAAAGTTGTCCGAATTCGTTTTTATCGCAGATATATGTATTATAGAGACAGAGATTCATGTTTTATTCAAATAGTTTCCCTTAAGAATGGCATGCAATTTAAATAGGATGCTTTTGGGAGACATTTTTATACATACACTTATATTTTGAAATTCAATTTGGGTTCTCTCACTCACAAGAGGAAAGAGTCATGGATTGTTTTCCCCTCAGAGATAGGCAACTATAATACGACCATTCTTTTAATGCCAGTCATTCTCACAAATAATGCCACGGTTCTTTTTTTCTATTCAGCATATTCCTATCGCAAGAAAGAAAACAATTAATTCTCCGAGAATATTTTTTTGATACCCGAGTATAGATAATTATACGTTACTCATGCGTTTGACCATCGTAGACAAAAATTACAATCTGTGATTTACCAGGTACATGTACATTCCAAATTGCAGAGAAAATATCAACATGACCATTTTCTTGTTCCAGTTACCTGTATAACATATACGTAAAATATTGCTCAATGTAGGCTATTGATTAAAATAAATAGAAAAGAACGTATGCCCACAGAAACTCAAAACGAAAAAAATGTAACATGGGTCGTCGTATAAAAGGAACATGTGTATATTATTTTGTGTTAATTGGGGTTTCCTATATTCAGATGAATTATAGATGAGCCCTTGCCATTCAGTAGGCCATTTGGCATGTCTTTGAGATTCAATTAAGGTTTTAATGTAAAAATTGCAGACGAAAGTATTCCCTATCACGCGATGCAAATGTTAAACCATAGGCGTAGAGTTTATTTATGCTTGCAAGTTAAATGATATATAATTCTGCTAGTTCAAATTGACCACTACTAAGACACAGCCGTCTCATTAAAAACGAAATGACAGTTATTACTTTGGCTAACGAAGCTTATTGGAAGGATGAATTTCTTTCAGAATGAAAATGTTCGTAATTGTTGTGATACAACTTTTGTTGACGCTGTTTTAAACATGCAGGACAGATGGTTGGTGGGATATAACTACTGTAGACCATAAGGTCTGTTATCTATGCAAGTCTCGGGTCCAATGTCATATTGCAATATGGTCGCCTACAAATTATTAAATTGCGAATTATTAAAAAAAGGCTATGCCATGTAATTCCCAAAATGTTTTAATATCGACCGAACTAGACATTCGACAGGTTGTAGCACCGCTTTCTGGGCAAAATTTCACTCATAGCACACCTCATGGCATTTTCCCATTTCAGTTTGACTCTTGAGCGTTAACGTTGATGACGTCACATTGAGGTATCAAGCATAGTTCTTCAAGGGAATAACAATGATTAGTTTTTAAAGAGCGCGTGCTATTAATCTCAATATGGTTATTAATAAACAGCTTATATATTTTGGTCAATGATTGCTAGAAAATTTAATCGTGGAAAAGCTTAGCACTTGGCAAGGCAACACGAGGCCCATCATTTTAATCCACGCCCCTCTCAAATATATATTTAAGAAATTTTAAACTTGCGTGTGCCTCACAATTTCTCGGGAAATTCTACATATACCACAGGTAAAACAATTTACCATCCTAAACCCCACAACCTCCACCCCAAACACTGCAAAAATATCTTTGCTTCACTTGTAACATACATTGGATTTTAGAAACAATTATTCTAACGCTTATCTGGAGTTCAAAGAAAAATCAGCACATGATTCTTAATCCTTTTAATTGTACATGTATTGATTCCATTTTGAAAAGGGCTATTAAGATCCTAACTACACTCTTCAATTCTTTTTTTAAAAAATTATTTTAACGCTTATCTTGAGTTCAAAGAAAACTCAGCACCGACTTCTTAATCCAGTTAATTGTCTTCATTACATTTTGAAAAGGGCTATTAAGATCTTAAGCGCATGCACTTAACTTCTTTTATAAAAATTAAGCCATGAATTTAAGTTCTTAACCACACACTTGAATTCTTTTTTTTAAAAATACAGCGCCGAATTATTAGCACAAACCTCTGTTTTCAAAAGAAAGGACATACATAAAAACAAAGGAAACGTTCGCCTTGAGAATTATTTGGTAACTTTTAACGTATTTATTTGACTGTATATTTAAAACGATTCTTTCATGTGGCTTCAAGTGGCTATTTAGTAAAACCATTGAAGGACCCTAGAGACCACTCGTATGTATTAGATGTTTATTGATCACAGCCGATTTCTAAATTCTCACCGTTGTTGGGATAATAACCATAAAGAACGTTACCCCCTGGGATAGGATGTAACATCCCTTGCTGTGACATATATTCTGATCTTTCTTGCCCTTTGGACATTATCTACCTCCCCGTGAGGATTAACCGATATATACAAGTAGAGCAGGTGTTTCGTAATTGGACCTATCTTATTCCCATTATTTTATTTTTTTGTTGCTTTACGTCATCAATATCCGGGGACGTAGATGTTATGATGTAATTGTTTATCATGTAGGTTTGAAGACAGATATCCGGGTGTTTTTTTTTTTTTTTTAAAAGACCCCAATTCAATAGTTTATAACATTCGAACTCAAAACGTGAGAAAATACAGAAATTATATGTCAATAATGTTTTATTATTGGAAACCACCAAAAACTGGATGTAATGCTTTAATTAAGTCACAAGGGACTAAAGAAGCTCTTCAGTGGTTTCACAGCTGCTAATTTTTTAATACCTTCTTAAGTCCTGACCTTTTATTTTCTTACACGGGAGAATATGGTCTAAAGCTGGTAGGCCATGTACTAGCCAAGGATAATACAAAAATGTGCACCGAAGATTTTACATACATAGTTAAATGTGTGCATAAGGGTATTGCAGTCACGTTTTTAAAATAATATTACATCACTTGAGCATTCTTTTCATTGATGGCATCTAAACCATTATTTGACATGTGTCGTCTCCAGCTATATCGCTCTCATTTTACATTTTCAAGAATTTAGAAACGGAACAACGCCATTATTTTGAGATTCTTTACGATTGAATACATTCTAAGAGCCCGTGACGTAGAAAATGAATGTCTGCAACTCTGCATGTGTAAGAAGTTTATTAGTTTTCAATTCAGAGATGATATAAACAACCCAATATCCTGTGCGGATTGCTTCAGGGAAAGAAGATTACATGTCTGATATTGATATAAAATGAATGAAACGGGCTAAATATAGACTAATATACATTATCATTCTTAAATAGTCCACGACAATTCTTATAGTATGGATTTTCCCTTCAACAATGAAACACAGTTATTGCAGACAAACTTCACACAACCAACCGTTCCTCTTTGTAAAAAACAGTTGTTGCAGATTAACTTCACACAAGCAAGAAGATGTTTCAAAGAGTTTTACTCGAAAAGCCAGAAGCATACACGGTAACACCAATGTCGTCGGTGCTAACTGAAAAATCATAATCAACAAATTGGCCATGTGCAAATTGACCAGAGTTATATACTATGAACTGTTATACATTTAATACTCTTGACCGACAAACCGTTTAAATTCTCGAAGAAACATCTTGAAATATACCCTACTAATACAGTACCCACGTTTATACATGTATATGTATTTTTCCTGTATCAGAATCAACGAGAAGAACCAGTTGAAATGGCTTAGTGAAAGGTGAAATAATTCTTCTCTGATTAGCATTTAGTAATTGAACATATTAAAGGGACAATAACACTCTTGCTGGCATGGCAGCTCCAGAAAATAAATAATAGCCTTATTCTAAGTACTAGATGTTTAGGTGTCCTACCTGTTGTGTAAATTATCCATTACATCCTATTTTACTTGTCCAGAGGGTTCGAAAATATTTTAAAATCCAAGTCACATTTGAAAAGGTTTACGTTAGGCTTTTCAAAAGTCATTTAGTTGAATTTTTCCATTTTTTTAAAATTAGGTGTGTCAAGATGAAATTTGTATCATCAATAAATTGGAATGTTGTAAAATAATACAATTTGTTCACCAGAATACAGATTGGACATATTATTCAGTTACAACGAGAGTGGTATTGAGCCTTCAACATAAGGTACAATTTTATGTATAATTGTATTTGATTGTTATTTTGTTTCATATTCTGTATTATAAGTTTTAATTGTATTTGATTTTTGTTTTGTTGCATATTCTGTATATTTTTGCCTATTATTCACACATACCCGTATCATTTGCTTGTTAAAGACGGGATTATCCCGATCGAAACATCGCTTAGTATTAAATTCACTAATTGTGTATCCATAAAATTGTACCCTGTGTGAAATAATACCATTGTCGATGTAGAATGGTCACGGTTGATGCTAATACGATGATGTAAATGGATGAGAACATGTACATGTATTCATGTATGTGTGTGAACCAACTCAAGATGGCTATAAAGAGGTTACATACTCACAAGCCTGTATTAATCATCACTTAATAATCATCTGATATAATAAATGTTTATGTTTTGACGGATGTCAAACATCAGAACGAGAAGAACATCTGAAATTACAGTCAGAGTATTTGTAAATGAATGTCTCGTGAGTTGTAATGACATTCGTCTGGACAGTAATAACACCCTAAAATTGACGAGGAATTGAAAACCAACAACTCAACAGTGGTGTATGATTTATTTTGGAAACGCGCGTAAAATCACTACAAACAAAGGCTGATTGGCCCCACGGTCAGGAGGTCAACAATAACATAAGAAGATTGCCAATGATTTTGAAAGAAACATCAGCCAAGATGGCATTATTCGTCGTTGTACATTACAATGTGCCACATATTATATATAATTATATATAATTTCCGACATTTGAATACATGTATACTGTACAATCTACTTTGCTTTCCGTATACCACAGGCTCTCCTCACGAAACTCGTATATCGCTTATATTATTCTTGGTAATTTTTAACATCATATATCCCATTTCAGTATCGTTGGTAAATTATTATGATTAAACTTTATATTAACAATCATATTGTATATCTCTTGTTTCTACTGAAATTACAGACATATTAAAAGTCAACGGGCAGAAACCTAGAAGATGTTATTTTTTGCAGTCTGTTGCGTCCTGTCACAGTTTTAGAAAAACGCCTCACACATACATGAAACGTGTCCTTTAAATTGGTCTTGGTTGGAAAGTTATCCGGACCGAGTCTATGATACATTAATTAATTTAAGCAAATTACCCCCCCCCAAAAAAAAAAACCAAAACGTTTTTCTCGCGAGGCCATGATATATGGATTAAAAAAGCGACAATATTACAGTTGCATAATGTGTGAAATTAAATAAGCATGAAACCAAGAGCCGTATACCATGGTCCTTTGATACATATGTTAAATCGAATTTGAGATGGAATATTCACAATACTTCGCATTACCTTGACACTTTTTATGGGAAGGCTACCGGATGTAAGGATAATAATCTGCATTAGGTGATTAAGTTGACAATCTAATCAACATTTATTAGGCTTCAACAAAGATATGCACAGATTAATTCCTTCAGCTTGGAGATTAAACACGAAACAAGTCCAGGTGATCTTTACACCGTGTTGAACTGCTAAATCACTTTAATAATAATTTAGATCCTCAATTAGTTTTATAGCCTTGATAATAATTCATGATGTGAACTGATCTAGTTTACCTTGTGTCTGATATTAATCGATGCTATTGCCGAAAGTCACGAACACCGTCATTAACTAAACCTGTAGGTGGTCAGTAGAACGGACCAGAACACGTGACCTTCAATATGGAATATTCTGCATCAGTGATTACTGACGGGGAATCAATATTTAATGATAAGTGTTCAGTATAAAAATACAAGCAGGAAATGGGCCGATGTCTCCTAGGTTTTGATAATACACTCCAGCTATTAATGGCACTAAAACTATTCTGATTCCATGACCCGACACGCGTGTGGGTTTGTTTTCAGAAATAAAACACGTGATGCACGTAAATTACGGAACAATACCGAACGTTTCCACGGTCATTACAAACTGTTTGTCATCTTATTTTTATCGATAATAGTCTTCCTTAAAAGTATTTAAATCGGCCAAACGTTTGGTTTTTACCGGATCTGAAATTGGTTAACCCCTGTGTGTCTGGCGTTTCTGGGGTGCTATGAAAGGTTTGTCTTAGTCAATTAATAGTCGTCGCTAGCAAAGAAATAAAAATCCATAACTGCCATGCCGGAAATAGTTGACAGCATATGCCAAACTAGAAACTCTAACGGATAATTCATACTAAGACAGATTTGTCTTTCATATATATTATAGGGTACAATACGAGGCAGAGTGTATGCTAAAGATTAAATAATGTATATTTCCGTGGGTTCTAAAGGGTGATAAGTTATAAATATAAACAAATTGATGTCATAGTACGTGAGTAGGGTCGCCTGTCCAACCTCGTGGTTTTTCCCCGGGTACCCCGGTTTCCTCCCACTACTAAAGACCCCTACGCGCAAGCGAATTATTGAAACAAAATTAAAACCATTAGTCCCGAAATGACCTAGTTTGTGTCGAGTGGATGTCAAACCCCATTTCTCTCTCTCTCTCTATAGTACGTGAACCATCATTTCCATAACAAAGATCTAAGTGGGGTTTCGAAAAATTGAATTTTCTGTGTATTAGAGAGAGAGGGAGATGGGCTTTAACGCCCAATCGACACAAACTATGTCATTTCGAGACAAACATATGGTTCAATTTTATTTGAGTTGGCTTGCAAGTCGGAAACTTGAGGAAACCGGAGGAACCGGAGAAAACCTATCAGGTTAGACAAACGACCATGCACCTTGTCACGTACAAGCAATGAATCGAAACCAGACCATACACGATTCAATGACAAACCTTCTGATCTAATGCACATGCTTTAAGCCATTCGGTCACCGACCTCCACCCAAAATGTTTGCCATAAGTTACATGTACAGGTATACATGTAAGTAAGCTTGACATCCATAAGACCCAAATGTCACGTGGCTATGGTTTACTAAATCTGTAACTTTTGAAATTACCAGTAATGTGAATACATACCGCTATGCATATCTTTTTATAAATAAAGAAATCTCATGATAAATTAATTGTAACATTAATCCGAATATGGATACAGTTTAACCCGTGATCCACGGCATTTTTATTGCAATTGAAAGCATAGCATGAAAACTCAATTAATTACTTTAGTCACGGTATAGTTAATCGTGTGACCAGTGGGTTAAAGACTATAATCTTGACCGCTATAAAACATTAGAGAGATATTTATGATCATTCCTATTCATTTGCAGTAAAATAGATCACGATGTACATGAACATCCTCCTACGAATAAACTGATTTTGTTTAGTTAATGATTTTATCAGAAAGCTTTGTGATGTAAATGCAAATCTAGAGTAAAGTTATTATTTCGGTTACATCAAATGGCATAGTCATCAAAGGCATATCTCATTAACAACATTTGAATTATTTTTGTAGTCTATATATTCGCATGAATAAAGATATCTCAGCATCGATGCAATGCCAAATATCAAAAAAGTGCATTTTCTGACATGAATTAAATGGTTCATGCAGTTTACTCATCTGAGAAATTCATTAGATCTTCTTGCATATAGACACGATGGCAACAGTGTAGGATGTTTTTTGCGAGAAACAGTAATTCTTCATGTTATAGGTTTTCTGTCAGTAAAATATCTACATGTCGTGTATTATTATCTTCACCTGGTAACAAGACTATAGAGGTATTATACAATTATTGTTTGTTACCATTTGTTTACTTGTTTGTTTTGGTCTATTCGAGCTACGGTGATTCAGAGGGAAAAGGCGCTCGCTCACTTACTGGGAGGTTCGGAATTGAAACTCGGTATCTATCGAGAAAGTTTCCCGAGATTTTCCAGCGTAGCTTCTCTTTGCCAGTGATACAGATCGAAAAGCCAATGTCCCGTGTGCACCTTGACGTGCACCTAAAAGATTCCTTGGCAGTTGGAAAAAAAATTCTCCAATAGCACACTTCAGAATGACCGGTCGTCATTAGCTCGTTAAGAGCATATAACTAGAACATTTCATTCATGTAAGTTTTAATTTGAGTAATGGCTACTGGTCATTTCAAGCGTTTAAAGGGACATTCTAGTCAATTGATTCCGTAAACTCTTTCTAATCATGGTAAATTTATGGAAAGCTACATGACATGTGTTATTTAAAAGTGCAGACTTTTGTTGCTACTTTGTTTGGTATTTAGAAAATGTCATTACACTTATTATATATCGTATACGCCTTTGTTTATTTCTTTTAAACTTGTAATTTACGTCTTCAATGTTTGATTATAAATTACATCGTTATTTATGTACTACACATGTTTTTTAATGGATATAATCTTAGTGGGTTAATTTGTGGTTATTTTCGTATTTTCAAATTGCGCTTTAACAGCACCCAATTAAATGGTTATTATCCTTTACAACAGCGCCGAACGACGACTAACAAAATTTAAAAAGTCTTGGTGTATTGGCAAGCTAATGTAACATTAATATGGACTGTATAGTCTATTGAAACGCGTGTATAGTGAAGTACTTATTGAAAAGTTTTTACATATAACGAGGCCCAACATAGGTTAGATAATGGCGCGGTTATTAGTAATAATAATAATAATAATAATAATAATTTATTTTAATCAGTGTCACCATCTTTACAAAATACATTGCACAAATACATAAGAACAAAATTATTAAGATGCCAGCCGATAACGACTTATGAGACACTATACATATGCAAAACAATTAAAACATTCAACAATATATGTTAAAAAATGATAAATAGCAATAAAAGTGAGACACATAAAATACAAACAAATATGTAAACGTTTAGGTTAAAAGAGCATTTTTCCTCTGTTCAAACATTCTATATATACAAGATGCAAAATGAGGTAAAATATCAGTAGTATTCATTAAGAAGTACATTTTATTTACATTATCATACAGGTTAAAAGTTGGTTCAATTTGGCAGGCTCTGGTACATATTGATTGTCTTATATCGTTATAAAAATCACAGTTAAAAACAAAATGTTCTTCATCTTCAACTTGTCTATCATTACAAAATATACATATTCTTTCATACACGGGCTCGGGTGGTTTTGAAAAACGTCCAGTTTCTATTCTGAGGGGAAGTGATCCAGCTCTTAATTTTGACAAAACTCGTCTGTGTAACCTATTCTTAACTACTTGAACATAAGGTTCCGTACCAAACAATGTTTTATATTTACGATATGATCTCAGTTTATTGCCATTTAGACAAGTCTTATCATCCCATAAGCTCTGTGACCAATGATCTATATCCTTTTCGGATAACTTTGTTTTAACATTATTGAGGCACACAATATCATTTTCATTGACTAAAACATTTAGCTTCTCACCTAACTTCAAAACACGATAATCCCATGATGTTTTACGCCTAATGCTCCACTTATGCACATCTTTACATAAGTTACTTCCCTTTAATTTAATTCTATTCCAGTAGCGAAATAGTTCTATTTTCAGAATGGTATCCCCCTGTAACCAGCCCATATCCCCCCGAGATGCTATGTTGCTGCTCCGTTTAGTTAAACCCAAGTAAAATTTGCAGGCATTATTGTTAAGCACATTAATACATCTATGGGTATTGATTCCCCATATTCCAGATGCATATGTAAGGATAGGTAATACAAGGGCTTCATATAACTTATTATATACATTCAAATTAAAGCCACCAAATTGGGTGAACTTTGTTTTTATCACAGCTAATGCCCTATTTGCTGATTTTGAGAGTTCTTTAGCACTGAATGAGTAGTCACAGAATTCATTGAGCCAAATACCTAAGTATTTATATTCACTGGTGTATACGATATTTAAGTTATCACAATTAAATTTAACAGTGCACCTGTTGACACTAGGATTACGGAAATGGACAATTTTAGTTTTATCTTCATTTATGGCTAACCTCCACTTACGACACCAATTGCTTAATACATCTAACAGTCGTTGTAGTTTGTTTTCATCTGGTGCTAAAAGAACTATATCATCTGCATATAATAATGCAGAGATCATTTTACCGTCGATATCTATACCACATTCAATAGCATTCAGTTCCTTAACTAAATCATTTACATATATAGAAAATAATGTTGGTGATAAAACACAACCCTGTTTGACACCTTGAGTTACTTGAAACCATTCAGTTAATGAAGAGTTCACTTTAACAGAACAAGACACATTTTCATAAAGTGATACTATACTATCCAGAAATTTACCATGAATACCTAGAGTTTTTAATTTAAACAACAAACAGGATCTATTCAAACCATCGAAAGCTTTTTTGCAGTCAACAAAGCAGGCAAATGTTTGCTGTTTGGCTGATTTTCTATTGTTTATAATACTGTTCAACACATAAATGTGGTCGACACAATTTCTTTCTTTACGAAAATCGTTTTGTTCATCTGCCAGGACGTCATTATCCTCTAACCACTGTGACAGTCTTGTATTCAGGATGTGTGTGTATACTTTGCTTGGGATAGATAATAAAGTGATTCCCCTATATGCCATTGGGTCCCATTTCTTTCCACTGTCGTTCTTAGGGATCGGATTGATTATGCCTTTAAGCCACAATTCCGGAACTTTACCACTTTCAAAGCACTTGTTTATAATATTGTGTAATAAAACTATACAGGTCTCGTTGCGGATGCATTCACTGACTATATGGTCTATTCCTGCCGATTTTCCTAATTTCATATGATATACGGATTTTCGGACCTCGTGCTCGCCTATTCTCTCGTTTAAAGATTTACAGTCTTGTTCCAAAAATATGTGCCTACCGTTTTGTATATCCTCCAAGTGTGCCGCATCAAAGTCGTCGCTTAATGGTACGTTCAGCAAATCGTTGTAGTCGGCTTTCCACCTATCTAAAACAGCTCCATGATCTAAAATAAATCCGTTTTCAGTTTCTATTTTTAATGGAATTCCATTTCTCCTATCGTTAGCGATTCCGATTTTTCCAAACTGTTTCCAAAAGTCTCTCTTATTTGGATTACCATACGTTGAGATAAGCATGTCCTGTTGTTGTGCTTGGTATTGACGTTTATATCTACGATTAGTCTTATCAAAAGTTTTTCTTTTCACACAGAATTCTGTTCGAAGTTTCCTCCGTGAACCATGCTCAGTGCAGTTTAACCATGCCTTCTCTTTTTTACATACAATGTCCCACAGAGTGGATAGTTCCTCGTTCCAATACGGCTTAGATAAACTCTTCCGTCTTTTTGTTGTAGCTGGTCCGGACGGTATCTTACGAAATGGCACGGCACGATTTTGTAACTCTGTTTCTATAACCTCTATAAACTTAGCATATGCAGTGTTTATGTTTTGAGTTTCATTCAGGTCTGTTTCAAGATCATTAATCCGTTCGGTCAAAGCTTCTGCCGTTTTGAGAAAATCACTAGGTATCTTTCTCGTGTCATACCAATTATTATTACTGACTGTTTTATTGTTACATGTCTCAGGATCGAGAATTTGTACATCTATTGTCCACATGATGGGCCCATGGTCTGGCACTGATTTTTCAAATTGTATCCCGCTCCGGTTTATAAGGTCTGACATGAGAAATATGTTGCAAGATTTACACCTAGATAACTGTTCGTTCGCTGTTAATGCATAGTCAACCACCGACTTGCCCCGTTTTGATACACATGAAAAGTTATTTGAACCTTTTTCACCATAGACTCGTCCATTTAACATACACATATTGCAACTTGTCAAAAAGTTAATCAGTTTTTCGCCATATCCGTTACTTGTGTGGTCTAAGATATCCCTCGGTGGTATACCATCCACTCCTGCAATGAAGTCTTGTTCTTCACCACATCTAGAATTGAAGTCGCCCACAATATATAATAGTCCTTCATTTTGAAAACAATATGTCTGTTGTAAGAGGTCATCAAAAAATTCATCAGCGTTACGATCCCTATTTTCCGGTGGGAGATAACACGAACAAATACAAATATCACATTCGCTAAGAAATTTATGACGGAATTTTAGCCATAGAATATCTTCTTTAGAGTCGTCTAAAACGTTCACATCATAAACTTCGAATAATTCCAATTTTACCAATACACCTACACCCCCCGAGCCTCTTTTAGCATTTTTATGCAACGCATTTCTATTTCGCCCATACCACTCGTAACCTGGAACATTGAGTTTATCGTTTCCCTTTAAAAATGTCTCACACAAACATAAAATGTCAAAGTTTAAAAAGTTGAGGATTGAAGTGCGAATACTGTAGTTGTCAGAACCATCGTCACGTGACCACCCATTCACGTTCCATGTACCGAGCCTGACGTTGTCCTATCTTCTTACCTTAACACCTTTCAAATTTCTTGTTATTCTGCCTCTCACAATTTTATAATCCCGATCACCACCGACTATCTTCAAAATGTTCATTAAATTAGAGTTATTTGTTCTCACAGCACTTGGTAAGTCATGTTCAATATACACCCTATAGAAATTCTTAGTATCTTTCAGTCCCGATTTTGCCTTCATAATTCTCACCTTCTGATCTGTTGTCTCTATTGTAGCTATTATAGGGCTGATTCGATTGCTGTTCACCTGGGTTGGTATTCGTGATGCTTTGGTTACTTTAATGTCAGTTAATCCCAGGGCTTCAACAAATAGGCGGTCAACAGTGCTCACTACTAAGTCTTCATCACTCTCTTCACCTTGACAGGGCAACAGATTCTTAATCACCACATTCAGTTTACGTTCACTTATTACGTCATTATCACCCGAATTTCTAGCCACTTTTAAATCTTCCAAATCCTTTTCTAAATGTTTTATGTCCCTAGTAATTCCCTCTCTGATAGTCTTAGCTTCTTTTAACACACCACATTCGCGATCACCACAGTCTATACTTTGTATTCTGCTTTCGACGTCTAACTTAATCTTAGTTATTTCTTCTTTTATTTCACCCTTGAGCTTTAGTGAGAGGTTATCACTGATTTTTTGTTCCATATTAGCTAATTCAGTTTTTAATTTCCTATCTATCACTTCTTCAATTTTCTGTTCCATCTTTGTTATATTATTATTAATCTTCGTCATTTCACTGTGCGTATCACTCATATGTCCCGTTAAATTACCTATCATTTCAATTATCTGATCGAACCTCGGATCGTCATTTTTTGTCGTTTTGGCCTTTTTTACCTGCTGTTCATCCACGTCTATATCTTCATCTACATCTCCGTTTAACCCACGTTTAAAGCTATGAGTTCTGACCCTAAATGACTCCGGTTTCTGCTTTTCGATTGAATCACGATGTATCTGGGCTGGTGTAGCCACTGTGCTGTTTTTAGATGCCATCACTTCGTTAACGTATTCTTCCGACGATGTCTTACTCAATGCACCACTTACTGTTAAATCCATTTAAAGTCACCGTGTATCCGCAACTAGAAGAAAACACCCAAACGGACAATCAAAGTAGATCTAATATGTCCTTCTAAAATTCCTGGTATAGAAGACAATCTCCTAAAATCTCCTAAATTCTCCTAAAATCCAGTTTCACCAAATAATGTCATGTTAAAATACACTTAATATAATCCATTAAAACAGTAACAGTCATATATAAAAGCAAAGATTTGAGTTTGAAAATGGCGCGGTCAAAACTATCAAACAAAACCCGTTTCACTTGCAACTTCTGATAGTGTTCACTGAAGCGTGGAGCGCTCCACCGATAGACGTCTTGTCAGTAGTACAAATCCTACCTAATTAAGATTTATGTTCCTATGAAGTCTAGTTTAAGTACTATTCCTATACGGTACTCTGGGATTACGGTACTATACTTTTCATGTCTGGAAACGATTGAGTTGCAGAATTATTGATATTTGTAACAGATTTCTTTACACATGAGAATGGGTAGTATTGAGGGAACTTCCCTATCTGTTAGCGCTCTAGCAGCTATATTTAATGGGAATTTGATGGTTTTCACTATCTCCTACTACCAAATGAAACACAGCTTATTGTTTCTGATGCACAAGTTCTAACCCATCTCATTATAGCGCTGGTTATCACTAAATTGGACACCATGGGCGGATAAGCTGGTCATTACATGGATTAGTAAGGGAAAGAACAAGGATTATGGTTCCGTATTTGACGTCTAGCAACAGCCCCGGGTTGTTCTGGTTAACACCACAGGCAGTAGCCTCCATTTTGTTTTCAAATATATTTTCATCAGATTCAGTGGATAATGCAAACTCGACCGATTCCACTTATGGCGTGTAAGATCTAATATTTGTTGTCATAATTACAAAAAAAGCTCACATATTTTTTCCACCAAGATGATAAAAACTAAAATATCTTGTAAGAAATGATTTGTAAGATTCAATATGTGTAATGATAATAACACAATATCACAAAGATTTTTCCATCATGGGGATAAAAACCAAAACTCTTAAACCAATTTCAGTAATTTGTCTGTCAGCGAGTAATATTAAGCCTTAGCAAATTGACATTGTTTCAACCCCAGGCTTCATTTTGTAAACCTAAAAAAAAGACACTAATGGAACACACAATAAAGCTATATATTAGAATATGAACAGTAAATGTTAAAACCTACATGTATGTCCAAGTAGCATTCACAAATTAAGTAATGAGAAAATATTTGATTTCCCATTATAGTGAAGTCGTATAAATTTGGAAGTGTCTACGCCGGAAATGAGTCCTATCTTACGATGGGCAAAATATACCAAAGAGTCAATTTGATTTTTTTCTTGGTAGTTTCTTCACCTGAATGATCAATATTTTGTTAAATCTATCAAATAATTATTTTCTATGCAACGTAATTTACGTCGCTAATTTAAAACCAGACTACTGGGTCACCGCGGAAATAATATTTATTTTCTCAAAACGATTGTGTGGAAAAGTAATGAGTCTTTACGCGATTCATAGTCACACTGTATTCTGGCTATGTGGTAAGAATATGTCGCGTACGTATTTTGAGATAGTTCCATTTTATTTGGTTAGATTTTTACTTAGTGTTGGACGAAAAGGGGTCCTGGGATATTCCACTCAAGAGATCCCCCTCAACCCCCCTCAATCCCCACCCTCACGACTAGAGTGTGATGAAAGTGTGAGGAGGACGACGAACGTTTAGGACAAATACAGGCTCCAGTCTGCCAAGGCTATAGGTTTTACTGTGCAACCGTATGATATAAAATAGAAAATTATCGCACCCTGCGTTCTGGTCATTACTTATTGAAAGTATTATGATATTATGATTACCACGGAACAAGACAGCGACAAGACAACAGTACGAGACAGCCAATAAGGATTACATTTATCGTTTGAAGACTATAGTTCAACCCCGTGCCCATTTATAACGGTACAAAGTCAATACACATTTTCAGGAACCCTGGGCGGTTATTTGATACATTGTCGTGGTTCCTGGTAATTTGGGTGGTATGGATACATTATATACAGACCTTTACGGTGCACAATAATAACAACAAATCAAACTGTTAACTTAAATATATGTATCAGGAAAACACCTGTCCTGCCACAATGGTTACAGAAACACGAATAATTGTCAAGTAAAATAAGTGTGTTATCGATAAGATATTTCGGTAAGTAAAGCGAACCCATGTAACGAATGTACGACACTCGCCCGAAGTTTTTGCACGGGGACGGTGGATTTGTGGATGACAATTCGGATGCTGTTTAACGTCCACTCGAAGTTTTCAAAAGCACGTGCTTATCTTTACAATGTGTTTGAACATAGATAGTCTCGTCCAGTCGGTAAACTTCACTGAGTTATTGGCTATTATATAAGCTAGTCGTATTATTAATACTGCTAATAACAAAATATAACACAATTAAGTGGTCTGAGCCCTCGCACTGTTTACCGTTCTTATGATAAAGGTAACAAAATAAATATGACCAGCATCTAATCGCAAGCGTTGTTTGTTTGGTATATGTGTTTTGTGCGATTTATCAGCCGCTCTATGTACATAACTAATACCTAGATTTTCTCTTATAAGGTGTTGGAACACACACTCTCTGTAACTTGTTTGTTTTAAAACAGGAGACCGTCGTCTTTATAAATCTGTAACACAACCGTGTATCTATGTCAAAGGAGCTTACAAGATAGTACCCGAGGTCATCTTATTATATTTAATATAAGTAAATAGTGATTAACATTTTACTTGACCATAACATTTGTATAAATTATAAGACACATTGATTGAACAAACAATGACGACAGTTTATTTGTGGTCTGATCCCTATTTAAACAAATATTTTTGAAAACCAAGGAAGTCCATACTCTGCCTAGATTAGCTACGACATTAAATTGCTAAGGAATATGCATGGTTCTACCCATTAACATCTCCGATCTTTTGGAATACAACATAGCCTGAACAGCCGATTATTCAAATACAATCGTAAATAAATGGCAAAAGTTCGCGCAGAGGAGATAATGTATACCCAACGCAGCATATAATCCAAATTTTATGGGAAAGACACTGTTTTAAAATTATGTATAATTTTACATGTAAATATAATCTGATCACTGGTCTGTATAATACTCAAGAAAAAACGACTTTGAGACGTTCACATTGGCATGCCACGATGAAAGGCCAAAGAACAGTTTTTCAATTACCACAGACCCAATCTATCAATTAAAACCCAAAGCTATCACAAAGGTGGCATCGCGGTCACTGCTTCAAAGCCACATGCTCTCTCTGCGTCATCGCATCTAACGTTAAGTGACAATTTTAGCAAAAACAATTTAATCTGCGCCAATATGCAGGTGAAGGGTGCCTATCACATCTAATTAATTCTTTAAAAAAAAAACCAGTTTATTCATTCGATGCAGTTTTCTCCTTCCGCTATATAGTTACCAAGGGACAGTCGTTATATTCACAAGATCTTCGGGTTTAAATATTTGACATGTCAATATTGTATATTTCATCTACACTAGCCTTATATTTAAAATGACTAAAGCTTACAGAAAACAAGACAAACAACACCCCAAACCCGTCCAGATAAATACAGACTGCCCCCTTTCGTCTTTTGATTGGTTCTGGTTGGTTTTTCGTTATAAAGCCGAATTTAGGCTAAATAATTTAAAATAGTTCACAAAACGTTTAAAGCAATGAATATTTATGGCCTTTCGGAAACATTAGAATCGCTGTAAAGTTTTGTCTGTGAGCAAACAAAAGAAAATCTACTATGTGACGATAGTTAGAGGAAATGCTTTCTCGGGTATTGTTAAGTGATTACATCCTTAGTTAATGACGAGGTAGCAATTCACTTTAAAATGAACATAAATATTCATATACATGTTGAGCCATTGTTAAACAACTCCAAAAAGATACGATTCAGGATTAATGTCAATTTTGGTTTGAATTTCTTTGTCTTACCCTATTTACAGGAGGGTTTAGTGATTCGAATGGGACAAAAAGGTCCCATATAAACGTTAGCATGTACATTAAAGAATCAGATGGATTTCGAAATAATAGTAGGTCCTAGCTCCGCTGTCCGGGCAAAATCTCCCCACACAGTACAGAACATGGCGTCTTCATTTAATCGTCGGGAGCAAAAAGTAGGACTCTCTCTGCTATTTTATTTATTATTTTCATGATTATCTGTTATGCCCCGATAACAATGGTGTTCCTTGTTTTCTTTAGTTGATCATAGTTATAACTAATTATTTATTGTACATGACTGTGTTTCATTTCGCAGTTATCCCGCGTTCTCCATTAGAGTTAACGTTCTGATAATTTCCCTTGCAAATAGCCCATTACCAACGAAGAAATTTGACTGGAATACGTAATTTAATAACCTTTGTTTAAATGTTAAAAGATAATTTAAATACCATAAGCACACGTGAATTAGAGTAGCAAATGTCACCTCAACACTTCTATTGAAACATATCAGAAAGAAAGAATGGAAACTTTAGAGTTAAAACAGAAATGACACATCTTTTACAATTACCATGATAATGACAACCAGAGGCACATTGGCTTAACAAGATTTTTATACTCGTCTCTTTATTAAGTTCAATAATTTCTTTAAGTCAAGTTAGAAAGGTCACAGTGACAAGAAAAACAAAACAAAGCAAAGCAAATATCCGTGAGCTTGACAAATTGGTCTCTTTGTCTTGCAGTAGAATTCTGGAAAGTGCTTGCATGGTGCTTTATGAGGATGTCCAAAATTGTGGCCATTGTCTTTACATGTGAAAAGAGATTTCTGCGAATCAAAAATAAAAGAAATTCAATTGTTTGAGAACAGGCAAAAATAATTGATTGAAACCTTTCTTCGAAACGCTGACTTTATAATTATTATTTGTTGACAAGCGGAAAGCATCTGATAATTTTCCAGGACCGGGGAGATCTTCGTTTTTGTAAGGAAAAACAACTCGGACAAGCCCTTACTTCAAATCATTATTGGGCTGTCATGACTCATGTATTAGAATAAAGACTCGTATAGATTTTTTCTCGGATAATTGTCTTTCCTTATTAGTGGTCACTCAAGCCTCTCTGCCTTTGTTTAACTGCCACGAACCATGCGATATCTCTCACGAAGGCGATCAAATTCTGCCTTTGTTACCCGTTATTAAGTGTTACTACAACTCTGATTGGTAACGGCACCAACATGTTTTCTTTGATTCTCATGCAGCATTTGCACCATTGTTTAATTCCACCCTGCTGCAATAATTGCATTATGAAATCATATAAAAGCCGCGTGTGACTGAAAATCGAAGCACTTTAGTGTTTATAAAGGTGTAGTTAAGTCTTTGATGTTTAGCATTCGTTATACACCTTTATCAACAGTAAACGCTTTATAATACTACCGGTCTTCCGTATTTTATCAAAGACTAAAAATCGCTATTAATATCACTTATCGCGATAGACGTATAATTAATTACGTGTTATTAATGATAACGTGTTTTATTAATGGCACAGGTGTATTTACCATCAACCATGTTTCAAAGCCGATTGCGTAAAACATTCATTCGTTGGTAATATTGAATGTTACTGATGTTTTTTTTCTTATTTTTTGAATTCGATGACTCAAATATAGTCAGGAAAATATTATTTATTTTGTTTTGTTTGTCGCCTCTTTGTCAAATAAAAATAAATCGTTGAAGTTTTTTCAGAGAATAAAATATGATGTAGCTTCCAATAAATAATATATTTTGTTCGCCTTAAATGGCAGAGATGACCTAAATTACAATCAAACAATCAAATCGTTCTGTTATTTGAAAAGCGACTATTTTACAATAGCGTATTGTGAAAAAGAAAACAACCATAAAACCGAAGAGCATGGATGTATCAGATCAGAACACCATATATTGTAGAAGTTAATCCATGCGGAAATCTTAATCTGACCGTTACGTTCGAACAGTCTTTTGCTTTATCTTGATTTTTTACTGCAATTTTGTTATCTAAATGAACCAAAATTCCAAAGATTGTGGACAAATCGATATTATCAATGGTTTATTTCTCAATTACTTCCAAGCTTAAACATTCAAATCTTCTCTATATTATCTTATTTTCTTTCCATAATTTGGGAATATGAAGTTTCGTGCATCTTATATTATCAGGAAACACATGCGGACTTCCACAGACAAAAAGCCAATTATATCCGAACCCCTCACGATAGAATCGACACAAAAACGTCTATGGGGACGAAATAAATGATAAACGTAAGAATAATTTGTAAATAAAAAAGTCAAGATACTAAGACGAGTTTCAATCTCTGCCTTTTCATCTTTTTAATATCTTAATAATATTTTCGTTTGATGCCATCTTTAATATTTAAAAAAATAGTTTCAGCAAATTTATAAATGTTTCATCCTGTAGTTTGAGAAGTCTTTGATCTATGATTCTATTAAACACATGCTTCTTTATATCTGGGTATTATGTTTAATCGCCAACTGCTCTCTTTTTATTATTCCATTAAAAACGGTTCAGATAGAATTGATGACAAAGATATCAGTTTCAATATCGTAATCAATGCTGTAACACGTCTTTTGTGACATGAAATACAACTGGATTTAAATACGAACAATTGTTTTGGTCTGAAAGTCCGAGAATGCTCAAATGTCTTGGAATGTTAGAAGCTTTAAAGAACTGTTTCTATTTTGTTTACGTAAAAGCATTATTAAAAGAGCAAAATCTCTTGGAATCAGTCTCAGTCAACGTAGAATAATGCTGTTCAGACGGGAAAAGGTGGGAGTTATTTAAAAGTACATATTATTTTAAACTTGGGGAGCTGACTGACGGTTAACGTCTGCTTCCATAGCATGAGAGTGTAGCGTTCACAGGGATTGTTCTTATTGGTTCCGACGTTGCCGGTAAAATGTTTTAATTATTTACGTATGCGCGGGGGTTACCATCTTCAATAGAACGCTTGATCTCGCTTTAACTACGTACATCTTATCAAGCACTTCACGTAATACCCTGCATATTTCGTCGCTAATTTCCAGCTAAAATGTTTACCTGTGATAATCGAGTTGAAAAGTTGAAGGTTCGTTCAATGTCAAGGTTTCCAGAGGTCGCCATGTTTGACTTGAGTCGTCTGTTTGTGTCACGACCTCTGATTGGACAACGTTATTGTTCACGTTGCATTTAAGAACACGAGACGTTAAACTCCAGTCTAGATATGATAAAGTGACCCTGAGGGCTCGAAAAAGAGTGTTCTACTCTGTGAAGACTTGAGGACATACCCCAAGACCCGACGGGCGGGATCCACTAGCGATCACCCTGAGGGACACCGCTGGACGGACGACCCTATGTGAAGGGACGTCGAGGACCCGGGGGGGGGGGGGCGTTTTTTGTTTTTGGATGCGGGCCAACGGCTAGTCAACGCCCAGCCCGGAGAACATTGCTGCACCCACCAACCCAGGATTGACCCACGGTCGGCCCCCGAGCCCACCTGACAGTCGTACCAATCTCCCCTACAATTCAAAGTACCCTAGCATACATGGAAAAGTGGACCAGACCGCGTCCGCATTCCATCTCCTACCCCTCCAACAACCGGAACCTCCCACCCGGATGAAACCAACCATGGCTGCTACCCAGCAAAGACACTATGTCTTACCCAAACAGCCAACCCAGCCCTCTCTCTTGTGGCTCGTACAGGCTAGTTTCCTAGGAAACAATTAGTTTACGATATCACCTTAGGTGGAAGTAGACGTTAAACCCCCAGTAACGAACGAACCGGAACTCCAGTAACGAACGAACGTACATGAGGCTGTCATTTACACAACAGGAAGACGGAGAGCGCATGCGTGAAACAGATGAACTGGAAATTTTACGGTGCTCCGGAGAACGGGTTACGTAATGCTAGTATATTTGTACCAATCTTGCGTTCGAGCGATTAAGTCAAACTAGCTTAACGTAATTGGACTTTAAAGCCAGCTTACCTATGTCCGGACTATTCTAAGATATCTGTCCTGTTCTGTATCGTTATAATGGGCCACTTTGTTAAATGTTATTTAATGTTTTATTTATTTCAAACAAGGTATAAGTTACCTAAGGTTCCAAATACATAGACCCTAAGTACATGTCCATATAAAATAACATATCTACTTAAAGTTAGAGCTGCAAATGTTAATTTTAAACTAACAATCTCGTGCGCATACCAATCACCAGTCAAATACTGAACATTTTCAATTGTGTATGCTATACCTCAACCTTAGCCACAAATACCAATTTCTGATTTGAATTGGTTTATTTATACTAACTGGATCGAACAATATAAAACCAAACCAATGTATCAAATATAATATATTGAAATCAAACATTAATTTTGCTTGAAATTATAAGGATATGGACTATCGAGGATATATATCTTTAATTAATTTGCTCCCAAAAAGTTAAAACGTTATTAACATTGACGCACCGCTCCATCAACAATTGCTCTAGTCTAATTTGTCACCAAGATTGATTCTATTAGAACAGTCAAATTAGCGTAATCTATAAATAAAGCAAATTCTGGTTATCATCAAAATATCAAAACTGAAAAATTCTTAGTCTCGGTCACCCAGAACCCCTAAACGTTATTGTTTGGATGATAGAGACAGGAAAAATGCTAGACTAGTATTTTTGCACGTGCTTCAATGACGTAATGCAACGATATCGGCCAGTCAATATAAATATAAATGATTGACAGATAAAACAAATGTCTGCTTTTGTTTACATTGAGTTCATTTTATGTCCATTATTCATTTCAGAGATTATTATGGATATGAAACAGATGTTTGCATATTAATATTCGAATAAAGGCCATAAAACTAGATGCATAATAAAAACATGGATGGATATTACACAAGTTCAAAATGTACCGTATGTTTCTTTTAACAAAGTAGGGACACAGTTAGACCATGTAATCAAATTAAACCGGTTTATTAAAGGTTGTACTCGATTCCCCCTATTGATTTTCCACTCGGTACATCGTGTATAAAGAGCATGTGAAGGTGAAATAATATTTATGAAATTAAAGAAACACTGTAAAGGAGGTTGAGTGAATATAAAGAAGAGGTGGTATAATAAGATCGCCCGGTTCAATAAACCATGCTCAGACAACGCCATCTATCGGGTCGTCTTGGTGCGTCCCTTTTTGTTATAGTCTGATTTTAATTTGGAGGTTTATTAAATCTATAAAAAGCTAAAGAAAGCAACTCTGTGAAGAATACCAGCAACATTATTACGCTTTACATTTAACACAATGCCTCAGTGTATATACAACTCTCACTGAATTACAGTACCCAAAGAGAAGGAACGATCAAGATAATTTGATTTTTATCCTTGTATAAAACAGCAAAATAATTGCTTATACACAGATACACATTCCTCTTACGTAGGCGGAGGATGGAGTAAGAAAAAGATTAAGATTTTTTAAAAATGGTGTATGGGTTTTTTATATGCGCTTACATATACAAAATATGCTAAAAGATTCCAAATATAAATTTAAAGTAAGCTCTTTACTATGTTTGATTCTCAACGTCTGTAGGCAAATTGCGGATATGACGCAAAAGAGACCAGTTTCGAATGAAGTAGAGAATGGTTACACCGTTACACAGTCCAATTCAGCTTTCTTATAATTTCCATGAATACTGGGAGTTAAATTAAACTGTAAAAAGATATCGTTTCGATCTGAATATCCACAACGAGAACCTAATGTTTTGCTGCCATGAAAATGAAAGTTCATAAATGGATTGAAGCCATACTACATGTATATAAAACAAAATCAGAAACTTGTTTGCACCTGGTGGATTACAATTAGATTTCAGAAGCTAAAGGTACTACCCTTCCAGCACTGCGCGATTATCCTGGAATAAAAAGCGGAAACTATCTCCCCGGATAGGCTACACAATTGCAGGAACTTAGGTGGGATATGAATATAAATATATTTGATCAATAAAATTCGTCTCGGTTATAATTTGGGGTAGAATCTCTATGGCTGGGAGAGTAGTATTAACACAATTAGTATGACTCCATGATAGTATGCCGCTAGGAACTAAGGTGTCTAGCCATAAAACTATAAATCAGCTACATTCCTAAAATGTTTGATCTGTCAGATCGTATTCGACTGTCACTGATGAGGTGTAGCACCACGGGCCTTTTGTCAGACGTGAAAAGTGGCCCACGTACTAATACCGGTCGCCACATCCGGCGTATGACCCATGCATTTTTTTCTTACAAAAATAAATTTTCTTTTCAGTAGTTCTACGTTTGTCTTACCAGGAATAATAGTGCATCAGTTCGTTTTTAACATTTTATATCAAGCTGGATACATATGGTTAGAACTGGTATCCTCTTACGGTCTAATGTTACAAATCCGAATTATAAGAGCGCCGAAAGGCTATTGTGTACCTGCCCCAATTACTATATCTACTCCAATCACTGATCCTAACTGTTCTCTTGTATTTGCATTACACCCATATCCTGTAGAAAACAGCAACATTAGAACTGGCCAAAATAATGCTTGATCTTTGAATGAGGAATCAGATTTTCTTGTTGTTGGCACATGCAAGCGTTACTGTGTCAGCAACTGGAACCCGGAAATTAAGATACCTCAATCATCTCACTTACACTGTCGTTGTTGATGTCTTAAAAGGGTGGTAAGCGTATTCTGCTAAAATGTTGATGTTCCCAGATCCATGATACTGAAGTTATTAGACATTCATGTATAAACAATCAGTATTTATTCTGTCGACATTTTAAAGCCTATTGACAGAGTTTGTTTCTGTTGTCAAAAATACTTAAATGTATGTATAAGAGGTAATGTCTTTTTAACGACATCAACGTGTCTCCAAGATTATTATGGGATAAGAATAAGTCCTGACAACGTTACAACAGCAGCTGTGGAGCTAAGCTTAGTTCTGTTGTCCCCAAATATTTTTGTTGGGTCTAATCTTGAATGTCTTGTCTGCACGAATGATAATTGTAAGCATATTTTTCCGTTGTATCCAAATTTATTTATGATTAAGTTAAGAATAAATTGTGTCATATAAAGGCTTGTTAATAGTTTATGATAAGTTATGTCGATACTGGATCAGCAATTAGGGTTAGAATTTATAGTATGATCGGGTTATGGTTAAAAGACTGTCGTTACCAAGACTGTTATAGAGTCAGTATTATTTATTTTGGTAGTGTATATTATGGTTTGTTAGTTGACTACAATTGTCTTAGGTTGATCATTGCACTCTTCTGTTGTCGCCATAAATACTCTTACGTATGCCATAACATATAATGTGCGCCATAGAAAACGCATCACTTAGTTTTTCGTATAATAAAATGAGTCTGTAGTGGGTACTAGAGACACATCTGATTCAAAAACGATGATTCTAACGTCTTCTAGTCGGTTTCATCTGAACTACATCAGATCAGAATGCAATCCAGATCACTAGAAACAAAAATGAATTTGGTTAAATTTTAAGAGAGCTGTAGTATTTTGCTGTACTTGGCATGATTATTCTGATCTCCGATCTCCGTTTATATTATACCACCAATTATTATGCTTTTACTACCCTTTAGTCAAGTTCGAATCTTGAACTGACTGACGACATATATGTTAAATCACAGTCTGCAAAAAAATGTAAGGGCAATGAGACAATTCCGGGATAGTTATGGAGCCTCTGGGTTTTGTGGGAGTAAATGCATAGGTTATATCAATCCTTATAACATTGCCACAAAGACCAGTTTTCGGGTATCAAATATCATTTCAAGAAAAAAATACCATATTACTATTGTCTGCCATTATTTGTCAAAGTGTTATTTCCATTTATATTCCTCAACACAGGAATCTGACCTTTTATCCGCGTATATATGCATACACCATACCGAACTAGACATATATAATAAAAAAAGAACAGGAATGCAATGCCTGTTGAAGCCTCGATTTTACCTGCTCTCGCTTCGGCACGTTTTTGTTCCACAATTCGTAATGTCAGGCAATCTAACCTCTGCCAATTCACTCAGATATGATTTTTCTTCAATCTAGCCGTTTTGATTTGCACAAATACTCCCCACAAAACGATATCATAGCCATTTGATTCCAATATTTACATTATTTTCCTTCGTCGACGTTTGTCCTCAACTCCATGCGCTGACGTCATACAAAATCAATCCGCAGTGACTAGATCACTGAATCAAGTGCCAAAGATATTTTGAGATTTTCTCTGCCATTCCATTTTCCTCCTTTTGCATGACAAATTTTGGTAACTTTTGGGTGTAGAATCGAAGAAGAGGGTTTAAATATACATTTTCTGTCAGGTTTTGGTGAATATTCATGATTTTGAGGCGGAAGTATACAAGACTTCAGAGATTGGTTAGGTTTTTGTATGACGTCAGCGCATGGAGTTGAGGACAAACGTCAACGAAGGAAAATAATGTAAATATTGGAATCAAATGGCTATGATATCGTTTTGTCGGGAGTATTTGTGCAAATCAACACGGCTAGATCGAAGAAAAATCATATCTGAGTGAATTGGCAGAGGTTAGATTGCCTGACATTACGAATTGTGGAGCAAAAACTTGCCGAAGCGAGAGCAGGTAAAATCGAGGCTTCAACAGGCATTGCATTCCTGTTCTTTTTTATTATATATTGTCTAGTTCGGTATGGTGTATGCATATATATACAGATAGAAGGTCAGATTCCTGTGTCCTCAATCAAAAAAGGAATTAGTTGAAGGTCTTTCCAACAGGGAGGTCAACATTTATTATAGTAATTGGATTCTCCACTAATGCCAATGATAGATTACCGATTTGTCTCCTTCTGTTAATTAGCGGTTACCTGAAAAAAAAACGAAAGACATGCGATTATACAGACAATAATTCGAAATGAACGTGCATTTAACAAAAGGATGATAAAATCAACGTGCAAGTTTCGAGTGAAAATGTTTTAAAATATCTTTTGTCTCCGCTAATCCCCAGAGGCACCCAGTTATTCTGCACTATCTTTATCTAATTGATTATATTTTACAACACTGATATCAAAATAATTTAATCAACAGACGTCCATTATTTCCATTCACATAAATTACAGTGTTTTATTCATATTTAATTAGAAGAACCATTCTCTGGGTCGAACTTTAAATATTAATGATTAGCGGCCTTTCAATTTCCAATCAAGTGACTCACTCTCCTAAAGTGACGCAATGCACACATTTTCTCCCATTTACATGTCATGGAATGTAATTTTAATGCCTGGCTTTATCCCAATTGTTCGTTTGAGTACGGAGCTGAAATTGGCATCATCGCCAATTTCCGTAACTGACTTTAATCGGTTGACTTTTATGATTATCCGCTACGGAATGGCCACTTTATTCGCTGCTGTAAAATGGTATTAAAATGGCTGGAATTTGTCAAGTGGCAACCAGTGATTACGTCTAATTGTTTTTACTCTGCATGATTTGTTTTTTTGTTGATTACACAACTTTGACTAGACTCATCTCTGTCAGGAAAGTTAAAACCATTATTTGTTTTTTGTTCTATCTGTTGCTCGTCATGCTTTACAGACCTGTTCAGGGTTCCCAATTAAATGAAACCTGGTTTTACGTCTTACTACCTTTACACAGATGCAGCGAGTCTTAAATTATAAAATTTATTGGAATATAAACACGGTGTAAACACTCATAGGACATCGCCTACACCCTTAATTGTTCCCGATAATAAAGTAAATAAACACAAAATTTCCAAGAATGTGCAGAATAACATTGACATTGGATTGTTCGTACTTAGTTTTATTTCATATATATAGCGGGTGTTTAATAAACTTGGGATATCATTTTGGTCCTTGGTTTAGCATGCAAATGATATTGTTATAACTTTTACAAATGTAGATGAGAACTGGATGTTTCGTATAAAGCTAGTAGTAGAATAACTATCACAACACAACATAAATGGGCCAAACGGTGACGAAATGTAACTCAGACAATAATCAATATCTATTCTAAGGTTTTATTACGGAATTAATTTTTACAGTAACGATGAGTTTTACAATATTTCTCCGAAATTTTGCTGGTCTGTGTCACTCTGTGGTTTGTGTTATAAAATAACTTTAGGTTTGATAAAAAAAAAAGCACCCCCAATAAAGTCCTTCCATAATATGACCATTCTTTTGAACAATAAATGATTCTACGATATTACACGTGCACTTAAAGTATCGATGATGTTGGATCAATAAGGCAAATATTGAGTTTGAGGTCAGGTCATGTTTTTCACACGTGCCTTTGAAACCAGAAACGTTTTACTCAATATTTCATCAGTATGACTAATAATGAAACGAAACGAAATTAAGTTTCTTGGTCATGGTGAAGCGTTTCAGTGAAAATAAATTAGCTCTCGATCTTAATTGAGTTCTGCATCACAATAGTTAGTCACCTTTTATTCTTTTAGAGGACAATTCTTCAAACAAATCAGCAACGCGTTGAAGATATTCTTTGATACTTTACATTTATTTAATTAGAAAAAATATATATCCCCTTCACCGAACCCCCAAAACGTCCCATAAAAAAGACCCAACCAGCTACCCTGCCCCCTCCCCTGTCCGCCAACGAAATATATAAATAAAACATTAAAGGAGCTAAATCCCTATTCTTTGGCACCTAGAAATGTAATATGTATACAGACTAATTTACATTCTATTGTTTCTGTCTTTGGCGTCTGGATATTCCAGCTTACACCGGTAGTATTCTACGATTGGGTCTGTTGGGCCTCGTTCATCGAGTTGCTGAATTACAAATGGGACCCAAAAGAATCCTGACACGCGATTCGTGTGCCAATTTTTAATTTTCCTTTTGTCTTTAATATATGATATTGAATATCAGAAAAACATCTTTTCGTGGTAAGTTAACGCAACATCAATGTTGATTTAAATTGACCAATAAGTTGTGTTTGCAGTGTCTTAGACTGGATGATGATATTGAGTTAACCACACAACCTTCAAAGCGTTATTAATTTCGATTTATATCCCGGTAGGCGCTGACATGCTAATAAACACCGTTTCATTCCATTTATTTGTATGGGTACATTTAATCTTTTAAACTTTTAATCTAGAGTCATAAATAATTCAGTTTTTGAACCTTTGAAATTGTGATTCAGAGTTTTAAAATTATGCACGTGCTTGTTTGTTACAGGAATCAGTACAGGTGCACGACCATAAAATACAAACTTGTAAAATGCATGTACGTGCATTGATTGATTTGTTTCAGTTTTTGTTCTCTGGAGAGCAGCTGTTGCTTTCCATAAAATGTGTACACAATGCATAAAAAAGCGCCAGTATACATGAGATAATAATATGATCGTTACCTTTTCATATGATCGTTATCTCTTATGAGTTCCACGTGTATTCATACGATACATAATATAATATGGCAAAGGAATGAAAATGAAACGGTTATGATGAGAATACAGAATATACCAGAAATGCGAAGAAGTTTTGAAATGATATCCAGAAAAACCCTTCCCAAACACATCATAGCCAGCTTTCTGTTCATATATTACACCATGTTTTGGCGAAATTCACAAAATTATTATCGTTCCGTTCAAGCGATTCCGTATTAAATGATTCTCTTTGTGAAAAAACATGTTTCTTCTAAGCAACTTCCTTTTATGTTCTTATGTGTTTGGACTTTTAAAGTGGCTTTTGTTTTCAAGAAAAGCTCAGGGGTGCTATGTATAATGTTTCTAGAAAAGAAATTGAATTTATTTTGTGATACATTATTATTACAAGAGGAACAAAGCCATCATGGATATTGTTTTTCAAAATGAAAGGAATAAATAACGTAATTTGTATTCAAAGGAGCTGGGTATTGATTATTATTAGATTACTATCGGATTAAAAGCGCGTCCATTAGCTCAATAGAACGCCCCAGATTGCCCTTTGTTTTGGCGATGAACTTCACGAGCACTGGTGATAAAATTGTCGTTTTTTAGAGCCCACATGCAAGCGCATGTGACAGACAATGCAATTAACTTAAAAGAATAATCTCTCTTGGGAAGACCGTCCAAGTTGAACCGAGGCTAGACATCTGAACTTTCCGTTGCATCATCAGCATCTGTCTTTTTTTCCAATCTCAGATTTAGGTCATTTATTTGACTAATAAGATAATGTTATGCGCTTTCGCCAGTGGATGAAAGGCTTTAATTGTGGTTAATTGACTACTGGTGGGTGACATTAATGGTCGCATTCAGGACGTTTTGTTCTACATTAGCTGTAATATTTGACTAATGATAAAATTCAAAGCCCATGACACAATGTCGGTGTTTATTGGTCATGTGACAAGGGACCGGGTCTAATCTTTAGTCCAAGTACCGACTAAATAGTTGATGACTAGCCATCGGCACCATTGGTGAAATGTTACAGTACTAATTAAATCAAACTACTTTTAGTGATGAATGACGTGTTAGTAGATTATTGAACTTTTGTATTAAAGCAAGAACGTTAGTCATCATGATCGTCATTTGGGATTCTGCTGTATAAGTTTCGTTATTATAGGGTGCTGTACAAGAAACTAAGAACCCATAAACTAAGTTACTGGAATTTAACATGTTGAATAGTCCATCGCCTAATATATATTTTAGATTTATGATTATATACGTGTACGACTCACAGAATGACTACTTTCGTTTTAGTAAGTTTGCTCCAACTGGACACTGGCTGGCTTTTGCAGTATCCACAATCCACAAGTATGAATGAATTTACAGAATGTATAATCAGGAAGATCTGTGAAAATCCATTAGCATGTAAAGGTGTTGCGAGAACGTGTGGATTTTATCAAATAAATCACCAAATAATGCCAATAATTACCTCTGTATATACAATACGTCAAATAAAGTTTAACATAATACTCTAAGCAAAATGCAATAAAAGTATCAAAAGAATAGAATAAAAAGACACTTTTCTGATTTCATCACCGTTTTATCGTTAGCGATTAGAATGATTCATGCTCATCGCTTAATAAGCTTATTATCAGATTTATTTCATCGGAATTAATGGTTGGGTTGCTACGATCAGAAATCAACAGTAATCAGTGGTTTGTCTCTTACCAAGTTTCTTCTGTTAAAAATAAATCGATGGTAATGTTATAGTCTAGAATTACCCAATAACCCAAACCATTTCATTCAGTGGCACCATACCACAAATACCCCCAGGTCAGAACAATCTCGACCATGGTTTAGGGAAATTTTACAAATCGTAATTGGCATTTTTAAGCACGTAAAGATCTGATTTAGAAAAATGTTTTTTTATAATGGCCACGAGTGCGTTTTGTCAACAACCGCACGTCTGGTACAACAAAAGACAAGGGCTTCATTAACAGTGACATGTGCCTAACGCGTGCTGACATGTCAGCGAAATTCTTTTCGTCCATAAAACGCCAATTTCTTGTGGTGTCCATTTCAACTAGGTTTCTAAGGTGGCAGCGATGTGAACAGACGGGCTCTAATTATGAGATTCCCGCCATTATCCACGCCATCTTTGATGTTGTGTTTTATTTCAACGATTTAATGCCGTGTCATTTATTTGCGTGTTATGTGAGATGCGAGCCGTCAGTATAAACTACTATCTTGTCTTGATGTAAATGACTACTATAATAGAAAGGCGTACCGTTATTTTGTTCTTCTAAATCCCCACCAAAGAGTAGATGCCAACGCGTATCAAAATTGATGACTTGATCAGTTATCATTGATTACAGATGGTATGAAATGTATTGTGCAACATGATTCAGATACGGATCTTTAAAAAAGTCCCAATTAATTCAAATGAATCTAATAATGAAAAAATCAATGAACCGTGTTTAGAACAAACCAACCGCAAGAGATCAGTGTTGATAAACAACTGTCCTCGTAAAATTGATCTTTTAGTTGATGCCAAACCAACTGATTCATCTAGACAACATATTGTAAATAAGGATGCATAAAGAATACCGTATATTACGATCTTTTGTTCATCGTTTTAATTTGTCGTTTTTGTAATTTTGATGTTAATTCTCCTGAAGCTGATTAACAAAGAATACGGATCTGCTTTCCGGTTATTTTGGGTACACAATGTTGTTTAGAAATGTAAACATGACTTTTCTGTAATTGTTTCATTTTACAATTGTGTTCGTTGTAGTTTTTACATTACAGTTTTACATTTTCCACAGCCAGGGTTTATATTTATATAAACAGCACTAAATTGTAATGTTTAGAGATAGGTTATAATATAACCTTTGTTACTTTTACAGTCATTTATACAGTCACATGTAATATTTAGTCATATGTTGCGTTTTTTACAGTCACATATATTTTTATATATTACAGTCACAGACTGTTATTGTTTTAGTCAATTACTGTAATCTTTATTGTCAAATGTTGTAATTTTTTCCGGTCACATTCTGTAATATTTATAGTCACAAGCTGTAATATTTACCGGCATAAGCTGTAAGTTTTACTGTCAAATATTGTAAATTTTGCCGTAAAATACAGTACTGTAATTTTTACAATGGAATACTGTACGTCTTAAAGTCATTTACAGCAAAATACTGTAATTTTTACCAGCAGTTGCTGTGAACTTTACCGGTATATTATGATGTAATTTTTACAGTCAAATACATGTACTATAATTCTTACCGGCAGATGCTGTAATTTTACCGGAAAATGCTGTAATATTTTTACAGTTAAGTACTGTAACTTTTAAACATCTTTGTACTCTAGTGTGAATCAATTTGTATAGCATCTTTTAAAGAGTTTGTTTCTGTATTTTGCTTAGAGAGTTTCTGTAATTTAAGATAGTTTTCTGTAATTTGCTGAAATTTAAGAGATTTTTCTATCATTAAAATATTTAAATATCTTCGTTTTATAATGTTTTTGTAAATTTGATTGTCAATTCAAAGAATTCAATCAGAAAACATTAAATTATAGCCGTTTATAGTAGCGCCAATCTTCACTGGCAAAGACACTGTCGGACAACTATAGACTGCATTACTCTTGTTTGAAAGTGGCCATGTAAAAATTTTATATTGATTTTATGTGTTGACATTAGGACAGGTCAATCAAATTTGTCTTTGAACTTTTTATGGGAAGTATAAACACAAGATTCTTGGTTAAACAACTTTTCTTTTCACCCTAAATCTATATAATGTTACAGCAGACGACAGCCTGGCGCCATAATCAACTCGCTAATCTGGAGTAAATAAATGCTAATTATTGATTGGTCGATAAAAGGATCAGCGACCAATTGAACGACTTCCAAGATTCCGGATATCAATTCTTAATTCCAAGCACGGTTACCTTTATTCGATTTCCTGTCGGCTTGTGGGCATCTCGTGTCACCGTCGGTCAGATAGATATGTCTAAATTATTGGTAATTTTAATAAATCAACTCCTATCAACAGCAAATAACACTTCTCATCTTAAAGAACAGATACGATAACTAATATACTTTTGATATCTTTGATTTTAGCGACGCCATTATGTCTGCCCTTACGCACAGTGATTTTTGGGGTTTGATTTCCTTGGCAAAGAAGATGATAAGTGTACCGTTATATTTTCTGTCTCGATATTATGGTCTATTCTTTGACTTCTGCGTTGCACTAATCTGTTCCAAAATTATGATCAATGAATTTAGATTGCTTGGTTAGCTCCGTTCTGTTTATCTAATTAGCACAGGGGTTCGGTTATTCAGGGGCACTCATTTATCACTCTCTTACTTTCTAGCTTAGAGAGTATAAACTGGCTCACTAAATTTCATGTCTTGCGAGGAAACAGTCGTTCGGATGGGATGAAAAACTTAGGTGAAGACATGCCGAAAGTTGGAATGACAAAAAATGGTACAGAGAAGTAAAACTGTAAGCTCAATTTCATTTCATATTTAACTTCGTATAGATGCTACTTTAATTGCCAGATTCGCTGTTTCATCTATTGGCCGTGCTTTAACGTGTGTCCCCATTGTTTCAAGTTATAATTTGGGCGTGACTGCTTGCAAGTTTCCGTCCTAGAAAAGATTCGTACACTGTTTTCAAATTCTGGACGTGCGAGGGGCTAGACATAAGTTATTTCTGTCTACATTTTGTAGAAATAACTCACACTTTTATCTGTAATAGTTGTA
Organism: Patella ulyssiponensis; assembly: GCA_963678685.1. Lineage (NCBI taxonomy): Eukaryota > Metazoa > Mollusca > Gastropoda > Patellidae > Patella > Patella ulyssiponensis. The sequence goes on along the minus strand of OY783229.1, from coordinate 46,001,380 downwards.
GGGTCAACTAGTGGGGAATGTCTGGCCATGTACGTGCTGAAATGTAATTATAGTTGCCTTTATTTGTTCTTCCTTTCTTTTGTCTGTCTCTTTAAAATTAACTTTTGACTTTTCTATTATTTCAGCCATAATCTTTGTTTTCTTTAAGTTGTTAAAGCTTCTATCTATCGGCACACAGATAATTTGACTCCTAGGGGTCAGTATGAATTACGCAGTACCCTATATAATATTTATCACTGAAAAATGTAGCCTACGGTTGTGTGGGTGCATTGGAAAATGGCAAGGGGCTGGGGGGGGGCATGATTGGGTGTTCGTCTCAGTAGTCGGGAGTTTGATTGAATCCCAGCGCGTGGTCAGAAGAAACCAGGCACTTTGTCTTCTAAGCCCGGTTCATAATTGTTAGAGCTGTAGCGACCTATGTACTGACAAGGGAAATGGTTTTTTTGTAGTCATTTGGATTGAATACCCATTTGGCAGTTGGGATTCGAAGACCATACAACTTCTGATATTGTTGAAGATCAAAAGAAATTCAAGCATGCTGCATAATGTGTCAGGTTATCCGGGTTCGAATCCGAGAAGAATCTTCGGGGACATTTTCCATACTCGTTTGAATGAGTCCAAAATCCAAGTTCCATCGTGGACACGTATAATAACCACAGACAGATGGGCGCTGAATAAGGAGATGCAGAATGTCATATGTTCGGGCTAAAAGTACTTTTTACATTATTGTCTCCAAATGACAGTATAGTGTTGTATTGACGATACCATTCCACCCCATGGATTCTTCTTCTGTAAGACCAATATGATAGTCAGATACACGAATGCAAATCTTTCCTGCTTGTGTTTATGAATTTTTTCTTTAATTTACATTGACAATAAGAAATGTTGTATGTAGTCTTTAATTTTATTTGCTTTGAGATTTTATGTCAGCATTTAAATCTGTGTCTTATTGGGCGTAATAATAGGAAGATTATTCTTTATGCAATTTTAAACCCATTTCACTGTCTCGCGTGATTGATTGCTGCTTTAAATGGAAAATTTTACTCATTCAAAAAATTAAATCAAAACAAAGTTCAATCAGCAGGAACAAGAACTAAGGTAATTTTCTCATTTTTTGTATCCTTTTTTACGTATGGGATATGAACGTCAATCATTTCAAGTCATTCGGGAAATCACATTCTGTTCTTGCCTTCCTTTCAATCTAACGTGCGGTCAATAATAACAGTCTGCAATTAGCGTACGAGCGACTCGCTGGCGCCATATTCTGCTAGCATCCATGCATTGAAACGATTTTGTTCAATTTAGCAGAAGAATTGTGAATAATAGAGTCATCCTATCACTTTTATCGGATTTTTTCTTAGAAACATTTACATCGCTAAGGCTTATTTGCTGACGCGATAAGACACGAAGAAGTCCTTGAAGGGAATAAAGATTTGTTAGCATTACCTGTACTTGACATTAAACCACTTTAATAGATCGTTTAACAGCGGCCATTGAACATAATGAATTACATTTTGATATATTATGCCAACATTTATGTATCTTAACGTCAAATAAATCGTTATTATATTTTTAACTATAGCTTGAAATATTTCATAAATCTGACAACGGGAAACATATAAATTTAAATCTGGCTTATTATGAGAATTTAAAACTTAGAACTTCGGCGGGGTAAAAACATCGAGATAGGTAAAAGAAAAAAAAATGTATGATTGATGTGCAACAAAGAAATACATGTATTGATATTAATGGTTTAAACATTCATTTTTCGTAAAAATTTTAATACGTAACTACCAATACTGACTTAGTCTCGGGTACAGAAGTATCAGCAACGAAAGCGACCGAGCTGATATTCACTGCCGATCAGTGCGAACTATCAGAGGTTGGATTATTCAGTCATATAGTGACATATTGACACAGCAAATGAGATGACATGCACCGGTTCGTAATTTAACTCCCCGAAACAGCCTCAAGCTCACATGGTTAGCACTGACGGAAAACCGGTGTTTAACTTACTGCTTTTCTCCACCAACTGGACATATGATGACAGGATGAAAACTGGATAGCATCATATGTGGTAAAGGTATTGTACGTCCTTTCAACACAAAGAGGTCTTTAGCATGCGGAGGAAACCAAAAAAAAAGCATTTGGAGGAAAAAAAATACTCAAAACAAAAACAAAAAACCCCCGGGAAAACGCATACCACTTGGATCAACCATATGATCTGCAGCACACATGTTATAGAACAACTGATACCACTTAGCAGTTTAGCAGTTCACACAGATAACGAAATGAAATGAATGGGGTTTTACATCTCGCCAACACTAACTTATGTCATTTTGAGACTAACATTTGTGTATGCACTGCAATGGACGTTTTACTAAGTTAGTGATCTTTCCATCGACTTTACCCCGAATTTTAACTACCAACGGATATTTAACGTGTACTACAAACTGCCAAAGAATATTCCATGCGAAACTATACACACTTAGCACCAAATATGCCCTCAACCAGTAGGCCCTACCTTTGTCTTCAGAAATCCAGGCCCAAATTGTCTAGCGATGACGGATGTTGTGCATGAAATATAGTATGCATTTAGTTTGTAAACATCTGATCGCTATCATTTTTCATTTGTGGTGTTTAAATACAATATAGCCACTCCTGACAAGTGACACCCGGGCTTGTCAAACAGAATGCATTTTCTGGCATGTAATTTGGACACAATTTGCACAAACCTTTTCAACATACAGTATCCTGTACGGTTATACCCACAAGACACAGATATCAAACATTTGTTGTACTTACTATTAGCTGATCAAATGAATCTAATCAAGCATTTATTGTACTTTTAGCTGATAAAATAAATGTTATCAAACATTTGATGTACTTTATAGTATTATACGAATGTAATCATATTCCAGGGAAGTAGTCAAAGGGAAATAACTCTTACTAAAGAGTAAACAGATTTGAACAAGTGCTCCATGAATACATGTCCAGGATATGTTCAAAAATACGTCCTATTAGTTCCAACTTAGATCATCCCCAAAGAAAGTTCCATGAGCTCCTTTAAGTAGCAGAAATCAATGAAAGCCTTTTCAGGTGAGTTTTTAATGATGAAAATGGCTAGTAAAATCCCACAGAAAGGTTTGCATTATTTAAAATTTAAATGAAATGGGGTTTGAAGTCCTACTTTTCAGCACCAATTGGGCTGATAAGCCATGCTATGGGTGAAATTTTGCCCGATCAGCAGTGCTATGGCCTACTCACATTTTTCATTCCAACTTTCAAGGGCTCTGTTACCTGCATGTCAATGGGTATACTGGATTTTTGCCTTTTGTTCCATCAGAATGACTGAGCTGGAAATTGGGAAATTTTCTTGGCCAACACCATTATCAAACAGTAGAACTCCTGGTTAGTGATCAAGTGCTCTATCCACTGTAAAACCAGTATACTAGTATGTTGGACAATCTACACACATTGGACACTAATGTTAAAAGTAGATGTTGGAACTTGAACCCCTGACAACCTGTATTGAAGAGACATAGGTACACTTTCTCAATTAGCCAAAAGAATTCCCACCAGACAAGTCCCAATAGTTTACAGTCTGTGGAATTTTTGATTATATTCGCATAAGTACCTGCATTAAATGTGTCCTGTGAAAATGGGCCCTACAGGATATTATGATTGTGACACCAGATTCTTGACACATCCTGTTTCCCTGAACATAGTAGACCATCTAATGTAAACTAGCTATTTTTACAATTCAACCCAATACAAATGCGGAGGATGTAATAAGGTTATTGTCTGAATAAAATATATTTGATTAACCCACATAGGCGTACGAGGCTGAACTTGTTTGGGGGGGCCAGCATATTTTCCCGACAAATATATTTCTTTAGAGTCCGCAAAGCGACCGACGGAGGGTCTGGAGGGCCTCCCCCCAGAAAATTTTGAAAACCAGACGGCCGAAGACGCGATTTCCAGGCATTTTGAATACTTTCTAGTAATTTGGAGTGGGTAGTAAATTATGTCAGTTGCAGCATAAAAACTGGTAAAAAGTCATATTTAAAATACAAGCTCTATTACTTCGAAAACAAGACAGGGGGTCTGGGAGGCCTCCCCCTAGAAAATTTTGAAAACCAGACGGCCGTATACGCGATTTCCAGGCATTTCGAATACTTTCTAGTGATTTGGAGTGGGTAGTAAATTATGTCAGTTGCAGCATTAAAACTGGTAAAAAATCATCTTTAAAATACAAGCTCTATTACTTTGAAAACAAGAACAAATCAACTGATTTACTTTTGCCACATTTTTCATTTTAGGAGACTTCACATTTTTTATCCAGATCTCAGATGTATAGAAGACTTGTATATACTTTATCTACTTTTAATATATGAATGACCATATATTATAAGCGTTGTTGAGCACATTATCTTTGTATAATTCTTGCCAGTGGCACTTTACATTCACCTATGAATATGTATTTCCAAAGAAAAGGGCTCAATATCGAATTATTTACGCCCTATTGAGCCATCGTACATGTATATTATATGTGACTACAAGGTGCAATACAAACTTATCAATTATTATTAAAGAAAATTTTCAGCTTCTCACTTCTATCACTGAGCTCGTTTGGTGCATCGAGTTGGATGCCAGTATACAGGAACACAGTACTCAAGAACTGAGAAAGGCCATGTGTATGTGCTAGTTATATTCAGATGGCGTATGTGTTCATCATTGACTTGACTGCTTTCTTTCCGCTTCCATATTATTAAAAATATTCAAAACCCGACAGACGGCGCGACGCTTCCCGACAAACTGAGCATTCATTCCCGACAAGACCATAGCCTTCCCCGACAAGGCCATAACCCTACCCCATTTTCAAAAACTCCTCGGCTGATGACCGATCTCACAATTCTGAGCTCTTTTCAGATTTCTATTTTTTTTCATGAAAATATTTGGGGGGGGGGGGGGGGTCAGTGCCCCCCCCCCCCCCCCCGCCCCCCACCTCGTACGCCTTTGTTAACCCCATACAGATGTTCTAACAGATGACCTTATCAATGAAATTTACTCATAAATCAATGTTTTGTACAAGATTTTCAAGTGTATCCCAATAAAATGTCTCTCTTACATTCTACAAAATAGGACAAACTACACAATATTAATATAAATATTTATTTAAGCTTAATGTTATTTTTAAAAAAAGGACTTTATAATATCTAAAACAGTACCACTTATTACACAATTCTTTATCATATCTTGATCTGACTCACTTCATTATCATAGAAAAACATCTGTGTATCATTTGATTGTATATGGTTTTATGTCAGTTTGATTGACAGTCTCATGTATAACAATAATATAAGTAAAATAACATGCACAGATATGTAGTTACTAGTTAGTCATGTATAATTTAAATAGAATGATTCATTTTTATCACTTATATAAGCAATCATGCAACTACATCCTCTTTCAATGACTTACTATGTATGACTCATTTACTCTAACAATTCTCAACAAAAAAATAATACAAAAAATTCCCATTATTCCTTGAAAAAAAGAAAACACACAAAGATAGAGGTAGAAATAGAATAGGTTTCTTTAAATATTGGACTTCAGAAAGTAGAAAGAAAATGCATAATATACCAACAACATACAATTTGTTATCTTTCAAAAATTCTCAAACCCTTGACAAATAAATGTCTTTCTTAATGTAACAATTACCTGCCCTAATTCTACCCCATCTACACCTACTAAATGCAAATAATCAAAAAAATTTTACCTAGAATTTTAACATCCCTGTTTAACAAAAAAAATATCAATCTGTAGCCATGTCTCCCAGTAAAAAATATAAATAAACAGTACACCAGTGCTTAATTAAAGCACTGGCATTGACTTCCACAGATCACACCCTTATTATTATCAGAATCTTATATATTCTAAGCTGTAATACTGTTGAGAGCCATGCTCAATCCCAACCTTTAGCCAAGCGTAATACCATATAATAATATGAATAGACTGTGGAAGATAGGAATTCAATGATTCTTCTTTTCAGAAAAAAATAGCACTTGTTATTCAATATTCAGATTCATTTATGAGGACTGGGACCGTTTGAGACCATTTGACTCTTCTACTAGAACATCTAAGTATTCTTGTTGGGAAGAGAAAAATTGCTTGGTCTGTCCACATGTTGGGTTAATACACATAGGACATCTTAATAATAACTGACGTGAACAGACATTATTGGAATGGAGATGGGTCTTCACTATATCTGCTAATGCCTGAAACAAAAAAATTACATTTAATATTTAATTACCAGGTAACAAAAAGAATGTGACATTTTACAATTCATAGCACAACTACAAAAACAAATCTTGTCAAACAAAAGCATGATTAATTGAAACTAATGCAGTTTATTATAATTTTTATGTTGTATTTTAAGAAAATAATTGTTTTATATAATAAAATGGATAACTTTTCTGGGGTAGGCAAGTTTAATCTCTTGGTTTCTTAATAGACATTTTAAATCTAAATGAGATGACTCAGTCATCAACATACCACACTCCAAACGCATGTTTCAGAGGGAGAAAGAGACGGACAGAGAAAGAAATGGGGTTTAATGTCTATTTGACACAAACTATGTCATTTTGGGACTAAAAATTGTTCAATTTTCTTTCATTAATTCTCTAGCACTCATACACGCGGGGAATCAAGTGACAAGATTTGACTCAATGACAGGTGTTATGATCAATTACACACGTTTTAACCATTTGACCACCTAACCCCCTGTTTTGAAAGTAACAGTGATATATATGTCTGTATTACTGATTATCGAAAACACAAATCAGAGAAATTTCTTAATGGCAAAACGAAGACAACTGTAAAATGTTGATGCATGTACAAAGTTTCATAAATTTGGGCCGGCCACACAGACAGAACTCCTCTATAAATATTCATCCCTAATGTCAATGTCATTCAGCACAGGAAAATAGGGGCTCTCTGACATTTTGGTTGTCATTTGCACAGATTATCATCTCAACACCTATCTTTGGTGTTGCTATATTATATAAACTAACTAAATAAATAACTGAATATATAAACATGAACATACCTCAATAAATATTGGATTATCATTCAAAGAGGCTGCTCTTCTTATGTTCTTTACTCCACACTGTAATAATAAAATAGTATTTTATTGTGGAACTGAACTAAATCATTATCCATCTTGTTAAACTCAACTAAAGCTATACGATTTTTGCTGTTTTGTATTAAACTACCATTTTTATTAGTATTTAATCCTACTGATATTTTTTCATTTAATATGATAATTTGATAGAAATAGCTTCTTCTTATCAGCTAGAAAAGAACAACAGATTTATTAAATTTGTGTGAATTTCTTTTTGTTAGCCATACCGGGCATTGATAAATTACAAGATACAATCAATTTATTATACCAACCTCAGCTCCTAAATGTTGGGCATATTCCAGATCTAATTCATACAATGTTTCTATGTGGTCACTAGTAAAGGCAATAGGGACCAATAGTAGATTCTTCTTTCCTCTAGCCGATAAACCTTTAATGGCTTCATCAGTTTGTGGACTTAACCAGGGCTGTGGCCCCACCTTATTTAATAATGAAAAGATAGATTACCATACTAGTACTAGTAAGAATATTTCTAATTTACATTTTAGTAATAACATTAGTGCTTATTACTAATATTGTTAAATACACTTGTCTAAAACACAGATCATGAAAAACTGTATTGCCTGTCTCCCATTTAAATTCAGTATGTTATCATGAAGAGGTAGTGGAAATTTACATGGATGCAGTCTGTCCTTAATCCCTCTTCAAAACATATTGAAAGATAGGTTGCCAGGCAACGAAACATACGCCCACAGCAGCTAAATCGTCCGGGCAGTCAACAAGGGTTGTCGTATATTTTTACTTTTCTGGGGAATGAAACATTTTGTAATACACTAAAATTTGATTAAGAGTAACAACTCATTATGTAATTATCTGAAAATCATTAGAATTTGTTTGCTTTTTATAAAGTTTTGCCCCACGCTAACAATTAGTATAGGAAACATTTAACATCATGGATTTAGCTGTTCAGTTATCAAAATTCATTGAAAATCAAAATACTTGTTCGTTTCAACACCTTAAACTCTGTGTATCAATCTGAAGTCAATCGGATGATAAGTTTGGCATCTATAGCGTCACAAGGTTTTTTGAAGTGATCAAGGGAGATAACTCTGGAAGTAATTATTTGAAATCGCTGAAAATCAGTAGGCTTCTTCGTCTCATGACGTTAAACAGTGTGTGTAAATTTAAAGTCAATCGGATATTAACTTTGGCCTCTAGAGCGTCCACAGGATTTTTTGATGTGATCAAGGGCCATCACTCTGTGTCAATAATTATCAGAGATCGCTGAAAATCAATAGGCTTCATCGCCTCATGACCTTAAACACTGTGTATAAATTTAAAGTCAATCAGATATTAACTTTGGCCTCTAGAGCATCCACAAGATTTTTTGAAGTGATCAAGGGACACAACTCTGGCACTAATTATCAGAAATCGCTGAAAATCAATAGGCTTCTTCGTCTCATGACCTTAAACACTGTATATAAATTTGAAGTCAATCGGACATCAACTTTGGCCTCTAGACATCCACAAGATTTTTTGAAGTGATCAAGGGCCATAACTCTGGCACTAATTATCGGAAATCCGTGAAAATCAATAGGCTTCTTCGTCTTATGACCTTAAACACTGTGTATATATTTAAAGTCAATCGGATATTAACTTTGGCTTTTACAGTGTCCACAAGATGTTTTGAAGTGATCAAGGGCCATAACTCTGGCACTAATTATCGGAAATCGCTGAAAATTAACAGGCTTCTTCGTCTTATGACCTTAAACACTGTGTATAAATATAAAGTCAATCAGATATTAACTTTGGCCTCTAGAGCATCCACAAGATTTTTTGAAGTGATCAAGGGCCATAACTCTGGCACTAATTATCGGAAATCGCTGAAAATCAAAAGGCTTCTTCGTCTTATGACCTTAAACACTGTGTATAAATTTAAAGTCAATCGGATATTAACTTTAGCCTCTAGAGCGTCCACAATCAATTGTGGACGCCAGCCGGCCGGACTGGGGTGATGACAATATACGACCACATTTCAATGTGGGCATATAAAAAGGAAAGAAACAAATTAGAAAAATAGTACCTTTGACTGCCATACAAGTCTGTAAGAATGACTATGACCTAATTCTTCCATTACTCGTTGTACAGTTGAAGCTACTTCAGTAGGATATGGATCACCACGATTAACCACCTGTAAAAAAAAAAAAATCAGTGGGAATTTTGGCTCTATTCTAGAGAATAATTCTATTAGTTGAGGAAATTAGTAGGAATCGTGTGATCAATTTTCTATATAAAAAAAGATGAGCTTTGAGGGGCCTCCCAAAAATGGGGCAAATGGCGAAATAACCAACACCATGAACACCTGTATATAATTGCGCTTGAATAAAATAATACAAAACTTTTGTGGAGAATAAAATAAAATTTCTTTATTCCTTTCTAAACTGGTTTATATGTGAGTTATTCTAACTTGCCAAATTTTGTTATTTATACGTACATGTAGGTGCCATTTTCAAATTATTTGAAATTAACAACATGGTGATTACAATATAATTACAACATTTAATTAATGATAATTAATGACTTAGTGAAACTATTTGCAAGGTGCTGTTTATTTCCCTGTTTGCCTCATTTTGGACATTATACCCTGGCCAAAATTGTTCAAACTATTGAGAGCGTTCCCCAAGCTTATTTTGTTTTTCACAAAACAAGTTCTTTTGAAACTGGTCACTAATTAGATGCCTTGATACTTGGCTTGTCCTTAACGAATATAATTGCGAGAACATCTGACCTTGATGATGAAATAATCGTGCCAATTTTAAAAACTTACCTTCATTGGCAATGAATGGGCGGAGAAAAGAATAACAATATCATCTCTGTCCTCTTCTGGAAATCTGGCGATCTCTTTACGAATATTATCAGCAAAAGCCTAAAAAAGACAAATATGAATATATAAGTATTGCCAGAATGAAAAACATCACTCGTTAGGGAGCAACCATGCTACATTTCCTCACAGAGATTCTTAAAACTTACTCTGCACAAGATGAATTATTAGCAGTTATTGAACCTTTGCGGCTGAAAGTTTGTTCTATCCATCCAACCATGGTTTGTTTGAAAATCCAAAAACATAATGAGAATTTCAAGATGAGAACAATAATCGTACCTTGACCAGACCTTTATGCGTTGGCCATCTATCAATCACACTCCATATAAGGTCACTTGGTACACCCCTCTTTGCATAATGTTTATATACAGCATTTAAACTACTTCCTGTTGTAGAGCAACTGTATTGTGGGTATTGTGTGAAGGCAACAGCTCTTTCTAAACCATCCCTGCAAATGGTATAATCAAATCGAATAATACAAGAATAGCCAAATAATGGAACATGCAGCCCTTCTCAAAATGACTTTCTTAATGTACAATAATGATAGACTTTCCATTAAACTAGTTTTACCTTTCCATCTGTTCAATAGAATCTTCTGTTAAAGGATTTACATAACGAAAACCTATATAAAATTTGTGTGGGGCTGAAAATAAATAAAACTACATGTACATTTATATATAACTGTGTGTAAAAAAAAGCAATCTATGTGAAACACCTGAACAAATTAATCCAAACCCCCATTAGTATGAAAGGTCTGACATAGAGTCAAGTGGCATGGTTTCAAGTTGATTCAACTCCCTTGCTTGTATGTGACAAGGAATAGGGTCATCTGTTCAACCTCATGGGATTTCTCCCTGTCCTTTGGTTTCCTCCCACTGCTAAAAACCCCTACACACAAGCCAATTATCAAAATAAATTTGAACCATGTTAATCCCAAAATGACCTAGTTCATGTCGAGAAGACATATAACCCCATTTCTCTCTCTACTACAAACTTTCCTTGCCATTATCATTTCATAAACTATGGTACTAAAATGATACTACATTATGTTCATACTGTATTGACACACCAATATTGTAAGTTACAAAATTCACCTGTTTCTGGACTAATTTTATCAAGCAATTCCACCATTCCCTGGCCTTGTTTTTCAGTCCATTTTTTAATGGGTGATCCCCCTCCAATTTTTCTATACTGATCTTGAATAGATGCCGTTCTTCTCTTTGCAATCCATGGTGCCAAACGACTAGAACGATAAAAGTGAAAATTAAACTTAACAATCTGTCTTAATCCAGATTGAAATCGCACCATTTGAGTGTAAAATATATTTGCTATTTAGGTAGACCAAATATTTAACCACAGATTAAGATATGTTTGGGTGAGGTTGATTAGGTCACACAAACAACTTCCTGAGCTCATTTCTATCTGAGAATATGATTTTTCTTATTACCAGAAAATAAAGAAGTATACACCTGAGATGATAATTAGGATTGTATTCGTAAGGAATAACAACACAGTTTTCTAACCAGTCAAGAGTGGCGACTGGTTCATAAGACTTTCAGTGGGATCAGATACTACTATAGTATCAAAGACAGAGAGAGAAAGAAAAAGGGTTTTAGTAACTATTCATAGGGTGCCCCACCCTAAATGAATATCTCCAAATATCTCGACAATTACACCACAATACTAATATATTTAGAAAGCCTTAAATCTGTTTCACACATTTATAGTCACTAAATAAACGACCATGCTGTACTTCATAAGCTATGATCATTAAACCATACATAAGTAATACTGAAAAATGGTTTGGAGTGGCGTCCATAACATCCAGACACTTTTGAGTAAAAGATAGGTTACGTGCCCTTGTTTTGAAATTAGTCTCGCTTAACTAGTCTACCGATCATTCTACGTCTACTTGACGGATCGGGATAATCAAGACTACTTTTTTTACGAAACATGGAACAAGAAATTGAATTTAGAAGCACCAACATCAGGCAACTCAACAATATTTTTAAGAACCTTGTAAAAGTAAAATGAAACTACTGCTAGTATCATATTCTTGCTGTACAGCGTTGAGTCAGAGATATTATTTGTACTTAACCAAAATATGCAGCTTCTAATGGTACAGCTAATTATAAGGCAATTTAAAAAATAAAACGAGCGTAATTTCTAAAGATGCCGTAATAACCAAAAAGTTAAATATTATTGCTATTCAGAATCGTCAACAATAGATTTTTTACGGCTGTAGTAGTGTTTGGTGTTTTGAACATTTCCGCATGCTGTTGCTATTTATAGCCTCAACGAGTGTGCAAGACTGTTAGAAATCAGTAGTAAGTTATTCAACTAAAACGTGCAGGATCAACGTGTCAAGAACAACTTTTCAGTTGGCACGTGGGGCACCCTACTATTCAATATGAACTAGGTTATATTGGATGGAGCTAACTGGTAATTAGGTGTTAGACAGAGGATCCTACTCCTTGTCATTTATATGACTAGAATCAAAAGACTAGAATCAAAACTACAAATTTGACTCAATATGACAACTTATGATTAAAAATGAATTTGTCAAACTATTCAATCCCCACATCAAATGCAGCTAAGGTTACTGTGTGATGCAATCAGCATGCCATCCAGCAGTTTACTTACACTTATTACTCAACAAATTAAGTCCTGTGACTCGGACTAAAGTCTGACTTAAGTTACATCAAATGTGGCTCTACTTGAAATATTTATCGCAACTCAAGATTTGAATCAGACTCGTCAGTCATGGTATCTAGCAACATGAAAGAGTTAACATCAATGACCTATCTCAATAAAGACATATTTAATTCAAAGGCAGCCGATCTGTCATATTGTATGATATTGTCATAATAGGTGGCAAAATTATGACACAGACTACCAGGTTTAGAAGTGGGGGACTTGACACAGATTGAAGGTCCTGCGATTTCTTCCCATCTCTGCAACAGATAGCAGCATATCTCAAAAAACACTTTTACTGAATGCCTATACCCTATATACACTGATGACAATGATTCAATGTTATTTACAGAATAATATTACTAACCTCTGTGCTGGTAAAGGAATCAAATCTTTATCTAAGAAGAGTCTTAAGAGAAAGTCATGTACTTCATCTGTTGTTTCTGGACCTCCCATATTCAACATGAGAATACCAGTTTTTGGTTTTGAACTAAAAAATAACAATCAACATATAATTGTATAAACTTTTTAAAACTAGCAAATTGGACTATTACAGTGACATTATTAACAGACAGAAAATGTAATTATTGACACACGTCGAATATAGAGGATGAGGTCCACTTCTTGTGTACATGTGATTGCTACTTTGATTTGAGGCTAAAATTTTGGAAAGCTGCAGCCATCATGGACCCACAATTCCAATCATTGACACCCACTCCCTAATGAGCAATTCGCACCTTGTAAAAATCCTAGCTGCCACTGTTAAAATAACTTTTTCTCAAAGATAATATTTCAACATATTTATGATGACATTTTCAGCCTGTTCAGATGCTTAAGTAGAACTGGTTTAAAACCCCCAGTATTGTTTTAAAAACCAGTTTAACATTGTTATCTGAATGCAAATGTTGAGCAAATAAACCAGTTCAAAACTCCCAGTTCGGGACCTGTCTTAGAGAAGGCTATTCATTTCAGACTGGTTTATCTGCTCCACATTTGCGTTCAGATGACCAAGTTAAACTGGTTTCAAACCCTGGGGATTGTTAAACCAGTTTAACTTTGTTGTCTGAACGTAAATGTGGAGCAAATAAACCAGTTTAAAACCCCCAGCTCGCTACCGGTCTTCAGGAAGGCTTTTTATTTTTTACTGGGTCATCTTGGCCGTCTGAAAGGGTTGGATTAAACACTCTGGCTCCAGCCCGCTTTGGACATGCACACTAAACAGTAAGTTACATACCTCGGAAAATGGCGACAAAATGCAGTGCCAGTGTTATCGAATTCGTGAAAGAACCGAATAAAGAATATGAAGCTACCCATGAGTAGTTAAAGGAGCTAAATCGATAACCTTTAGGACTTCAAAATTGACACAAGTTGGTCACAATGAATAAAATGATGTAATATGAATGTATCTTAACTGATTTACATTCAGTGGTTTCCGTTTTTACTCTAATTTCAAATCAGTTATGTTCGGTGAAATAAGCCAGCAGTCTCAATCGAATGTAAATTTTTAGCGTCTGGTTATTCCAGTCTACTTATGCTGTTTGATTTGGTGCAGTGTTTCTAGCCTCATTCCTTGTGTACCAATGGCAAAATGTTTATTTTGTCTTAAATATTGGATATCAGAAGCCCATCTTTTCCCGGTAAGATCACAGCATCAATGTTGGTTTAAATTGACAAATAATTTGTGTTTTCATTTTCAATGTTGAAGATTTTGGATGATATTGATCGAGTTAGAGACTTAGCTACTTTAACTCCAACCTCCGACTGAAGAGGTCAGAATAGTTAAACTGGTTTGGCTTATAGCATGTGTGAATGCAACATGATCCCGTCTTAAAAACCCTGGCAATTTGAACTGGTTTAATAATAGGCGTCTGAACGGAGTGTCTGATTACTATTATTTTATAAGCCATATTTATATTATGCCGTTTTTTTTCACAAATTATTTCTTGTTTTCTTATCTCAAACAATTTATTGCATGATTGCTAGCAATGCTAGCATGTTACAAGACATGTATTTAAATAGTAAATTGTAAGTACAGGTATGTTTCAAATTTTTATTTATTTTATTTATTATCTTCAAATGTAACTTATTTATCATGCTTGTTGGGTCTTGTAGGCTTAAAGACTGGTCATATTCTTCTTCCTGTACATGTAAGCTTACCTCCTGATGTTTTATTTTCTAATACAATCACATTAAAAGTTAAAAACAAGGCCTTTTCTGATCCATTGTTAATTTCCCATATATAGGTCAATCATTACAGTTGGCCTATAAAATTTGAGAGAGTACAATACATGAATTGTTTATTGTTAACATTTCAAACCTTGTACTGGCATATCTATTTTGACAAGCAGTAACAGATGCCCCATGACAGCCTGACAATGGAGAAAAGGGTCGATGTCGAAAACTTGAAATCAAAACACCTGAAATATAAAAAGTTCACAGTGATTCAACAATATTTATTTCATATGTTGGATGGAGAAAGAGAAATTATACAGAATTTAACAAACAGCCCACTTCTGAAATTATGTTCAAAGAACTAATTAAGCCAAACTGTGTACTGAGTAGAAAGTAGAACCCTATATATATGACACCAACTAGAGCACAACCACAAAACCAAGCAGAAGAGGTACGGGTATTGTCGGGTATTAATAATTATGTAAATTACAGTACTTAATTCTGAGCAAAGTTAGGAATGTTTGAAGTTTAGACAAGAAATAGCCTAAATTGTGCCCAGCCCACTGATTGTTGATTGACAGTTCATATCTTGACCTGGTGTACATTGTCTAATCAACTAAATATATAAACCATCTGCAATGGTCATCAGATTCAGAGCTGCTTATAATTTATACCATTGTCATGGGAAATAAATGTCTAAAATGTTAGCTCTTGCAGAATGTCTATAATTTTACCGTAAGGAAATATCTGCCTGTTAAATTTTATTAGAAGTATAAATATTATTCATATCAACAGTCATTAAATTTTCAATAGTAATGACTAAGCACATTTATTTTCCAAACTATTGTTTAAATTATTGTAGTTTTGCATGGTAAAATCTTGCTTATGGTAAATTTTTACGGTAAATAAGTCTATATGGATGTTCAATAAATAGACCATAAATCAGTATAATAAAAATTCAAATCCCAGTGCCCAAAAGTTCACAGTAAAGGACATTTATCATTCAACAAATTTTATGTTTTTACTTTATAAAATTATAGTTCAGAAGAAGAACAAAATGTTGGCTCCACAAATAGACACAAAACAATAGTTTCTGTAAACAGGCCTATATTTTAACCTTGGATGTTGCTTTAAATACATTATATAATACATAAGAAGGTCACATGTGGCAGGGAGCTGAGAGAATGCCATTTAGAGTCTTTAACAATAGCAGACGAAATTTTAGAACGGCTGAGAGAGCAGTTCAAGCAAAATGTCAACAAATGGAATGTTATGTAACTTGAAATTATTACAATAACAGACAAACACAAGGTCATGCTACTCAAGGACAACAGTGCCATTATAAACAATTACAGAGATTGCTGGTAAATTTATTGGGAAGGACAATATAAGAAGTCTAACGTTAATAAATTGTTCAAAACCTACCGGCAGCCCTTCCACAGACCTGTTTCGCCATGCTTGACATGTTTACTTCTGGTGTAGCGCCCTCTAGTGTTCAAAAGACCCCTTCAGACGTCACCAATATCGTCACACTGTCATTCTAAACCCAAAATGGACGAAAGTAAAAACACCCTTCTTTGTCTTGGACTCTCTACGAAAGAAGAATCAAATGGAAGTAAAATCTAATGCATTCACAAACATGCATTTTGTTAATAAACTGCCTGATGCCGCTTCTTTTTTCAGGTAAAATTGGTAGTTTGATGTTTGAAGGGAAATAACTCCATTTATCGAAACTTAGCCTGTTCAACCAAGTCCACTCATTGACTCAAAACAAGTCAGACGAGATTTTTTCGGTTCGGGGACAGTGTGGCACTACAACTACAAGCAAGTCCCTATTAAGTTGTTTGGCCCCTTTCCACATGTGGTCCTTACTAATAATACTATGCCCATGTTCAATATTATTTATATGTAAAGATTATTAATATGCTTAAAATTTCATCCACTGGCACAGTGCTAGTCACGAAAAACTCAAGAGTCAAACGAAATGGATTAACCTCCCCTTAACTGAAGTGAGTGGTCGCATTCTTTGGAAAAAAAATATGATCTGTCTACGAACTATCAGAATTCCCCTGTCTATTGACATTGAATGGTCACTTCAGTTGAGTTCAAGTTACAATTATGTTATCAGCATTCATGATATTAAAAATAGGCCTTGGGTTGGCTAAATAATACTCGCTTCGACGTTTGTTGTTTATTGTTGAACGTCTGTCTTCTAGGCCCATGCGTTTGTCTCTCTATATATAAGGCTCTGGGTAGGCCTACGCGGCGCGATCACCGGCCTATGCTGCCGCTACTGGAGGCTACATAACACTGACGACAGTGGGCTACATTTATTTTGATATACTATGATATAGGCTAGGAGTTGATGATCTGACAGTGTATGATCGGATGAATTCAGATCATATAGGATATAGATAAGCACAGTGACATAACGTTAGTTAAACAACGATCTTTTGATCGAACATTGCCCCGAGGCCCTATTGTATAAGCAATCATTGTGATGAACCTTGTTAAAAAGCACTACACTTTCGCACCCACCCCCAGCACTTGTCACCCACAAACTACAAGCTGACGTATAGATTTCTTTTATTTTTACAGGTTGTATGGAAGCAAGGAGTATAAACATAGTAGTTTCACACGATTATAAATTTGCAGTTGATGGTAATTTATGTCTTTTTTACCTTGGATACCCATTAAGGCGCTCAGTGTTATATCTTTGCATACAAAACTACGAAGGCCCATTAGTGCCAAACAAAGACAAATAATTTATCCGTTTGAACGAATTAGTATCTTGTTGAACGAATTGGTATCTCGTTTGAATGAATTAATTACATCATTTGAACGAATTATTAGTATCTCGTTTGAACGAATTATTCATCTCGTGTGAACGAAGTAATCATCTCGTTTGAACGAATTAGTAGTCTATCTCGATTGAACGAATTAATTATCTCGCTTGAACGAATTAGTATCTCGTTTGCACCAATTGGTATCTCATTTGAACGAATTAATTATCTCGTTTGAACGAATTAATTATCTCGTTTGAACCAATAAAATATTCGATTGTACAGAAACATGAAGGGACATGTAGAAATTGTGTTTCAAGTAAAGAGAATATGATTTAATATGCGTAGGTTCTTTACTGTTTTGAGCGTTACCGTCAGTATAGGAACTACACTTGTGAAAAGGGGAATAAGTATAGAATAGAATACCCTGGAAATTATCCAATTGTGAAAAGGGGAATAAGTATAGAATAGTCTGGAAATTATCCAATTTGTTTAATGTAACTTGGGTTAGCCACAGCATTGCAGGTCTTTCTTTAGGCCTTAAATGTTATATAAACTATTCATTAGAAATTTGTTAACATATTTAAGTAGATTAGAACGGTTCGGCCGTTTAATGATTTAATTGAAAAATGATAAAGCGAGGCAAAGCTTGGAACAACCAGTACGGTGGTTACATACCATGCACACATCTTGTCAAAGGCTACTACATGTATATTCATTTTGCATTATCTTTTTTGAACTATTATATTGGTTTCAATTTTATGTCAATTATTCGCTTGCGCGTAGGGGTCTTTAGCAGTGGGATGAAACCGGAGTGCCCGGAGGAAACCCACCAGGTTGAGAAGGCGCCCTATCTCCATGCCACATACGCTCACACCAGGGATCGAAACCCCAACCGCAAGCCAGAGGTGACCGGCCAGCTAGAGGTGGAAGCGCAGCACTCTAGACCACTAGGCCATCCCACCCCCCTTGTAAAGACATAGATTTGAAACGCACCCAGTTAAGAAATAATTATGCCGTAGCTGAATTTTCGCTAACTTAATGAACAGAACTACAGGTATACGATTGCTTGTCAACGAGGTTTACATATTAATTGAACTTTGCAGAAAAGGATTATCCCAGAATAAATTTATTCCCAGTGTTGATTGCGTTGCAATACAACGGATCGAAGAGGATTTTTGTGAGTTTCTAAGGAAGAGAGTGGTAGAAGAAACAACTAATTTGTGACATCTGCTTTAATGGCTCGACTCTTGTTAGAATGGTCTGTAGTCCTCGGATGACACGAAAAACTGTGGATGACACGAAAAAACCGTGGAATGCAGGTAGCAGTATGCAAAACGAAACTAGCGTAGTAATTGTGCCGAAACATTGCCCACATTGCACGTCTCACCCCTCTCACCATAGGGTCCCGTGTGACAATGAGGCGCTGCTGTTGGTCGATTTGCTCGAGAGAACAGGGGACGTGAAACCGAGAGCCGCAGAGGGGAACGATTGCTCAAGGTGAACCAAGAGGGGAAGGCCTCCGTGTCGGCTTTCGCCGGTAATCATGCGTAGGGCGGCCAGAACAGCCGTTCCTCGCGTGAGCCAGCGTTCCCCTCTGCACAACCCTCTGTCCTATCGAGGAAGTCGGCCAACGACAACGTAACTTCACCGCATAGTTCCATATAGTGGGAAGGATGCGACGTGCAATGCGATAAATTTGGCGACACTACTACGCCCAAATCATCTTCCAAGGCAATCAACATTAGAAATAAGTTCATCTGACAATAATAACATTAATCCTTAATATGCAATCATCATCGCTGACAAGCAATCGTATACCGTTAGTTCTGTTCACTGAGCTAGCGAAAATTCAGCTAAGGCACAATCTACCATTTTATTTCTTAATTGGGTGCATTTCAACCTTTTTACTAGTCTATTCATTTTTAAGGGTCTCTTTCATTATCATTTATTTTAAAGGGTTAAATGTTGGAATTTGGAATGCTAGAGGCGGTCTAAACAGCATTCTCGGAATTGACAAATTTCGTTCAAACGAGATACTAACTCGTTCGAACGAGATAATTAATTCGTTCAAACGAGATACTAATTCTTTCAAACGAGATACTAATTCGTTCAAACGAGATACTAATTCGTTCAAATAGATTAATATTTATGCTTTGTTTGGCTCAAATAATATAGTACAAGATAAATGTTTTGTATATGGGGACCATTTTTTAGAAACGTAGTGTCAAAATAACATTTTCTATGTTTACCTTATTTTACATAGCTATTTAAGAATAGATTGTTACGGATTAGTTTTTATAATACGTAAGCTTAACGATAAATTGACACATTATAATAACAATGCTTTATCTATTATTGTTTACGTAATTTAAAGTTGGGTTTCCTTTATTGACCGATTATCATATTTAAACTTTTTAAATATTTCGTTTCGTTTTTTATAGTTCAAAATTTCGTTTTACTTGTGTTTACTATACTAAGATCTGGAAAAGTTGTTATCATTGTCATTGACGTGTTCTGGATGAAGTGAGGGATTAGCTAATGAAATGGTATGTTACGGCGAGCTCTTGGCCTGTTGATGTTCGGAACTGTGGGTAAACCACTAGAAACGTCACCGCTGACTGATTAATTAATTTCTGACGTCATAGGGTCAAAAGCCGCTCGTTTGAACCCCGAGGTGAACTCCAACTATAACTTCTTGTAGTGTAGGCCGTTGAAAGTAAAAAATAAAACAAAAACGAAAGGACATATAGATCTGTATTTTAGTGAGCAGATTGAATAAGAAGAAAGAAATTTTGAACAATTTTTTTTATCAGAACAGAAGTTTCAAACTTCAGTTAAGGTACGAATCCCAGCCAGTCCGTTTAAAAGACAGTCAGTCACCATAAAAGGCTATTATATGATTACGAACCCCGATGAATAACTGATTCATATCAATTTA
Source organism: Patella ulyssiponensis (assembly GCA_963678685.1). Lineage (NCBI taxonomy): Eukaryota > Metazoa > Mollusca > Gastropoda > Patellidae > Patella > Patella ulyssiponensis. The sequence continues at coordinate 45,980,765 of OY783229.1, read as the reverse complement.
AAAGTTTTCGTCGCGATTTGAGGATGGTCCTTATATTTTCAAATCTAAATTAGAATTTCTAAATCATGCAATGGAACTTTTGATCTTGTACTCAAAACAAGTGTGGAGGGCCCCCAAATTTAAAGACCCCCGAAATTTGTCCCAATTGCCCCTACCCCACAGATCCGGTACTGACGTGAAAGAAGCCTTGCCGGTTGGAATTTGAAATAAGAGTTGCGCCGCTGTCCTGGAAAAATTCCCTCCACTGCGCCACTGCCCGTGTCATTATATTTCTATCTTACAAAATGTATACTCTACAAAGACAACTAATAACAAAATATACACGACCCTGGCCACTGAGATACAAATCATAACAAACTAGTTAGATTTAACCTACAATTACAGAGGAATCCTTGTCGGCGAGCACCTTGGACACTTTTGCCCCCCCCCCCACACACACACACTACTGACATCCACTCGTGTCGGATTGAATCAGTGATTTGCAAGATTCAGTAATGGTTGGAAATTTTATGAAATAGTTCACGATCATGTGGTAAAGACTCGAAAATCGTATTATTATAATCAATTTGTTTTTATGGATCCCTTTTCAGATTATGAACCCCAAGAAACAATTAAACTAAATAATATTGATGTGGACGTCAGACAGCAACTTGAAGAAAGTTTGAAGGAGTTTCAAAAGGCCTCAGGGGGTGACAAATTACCAACAATACCTAAATCAGTTAATGATTCAGTAGACCGAACCTCAACTACAATTACTTATTATGAAGACACACCGCACCCAGAGGATACAGACAACCATCAACGTCTTAAAAGGAATGCCAACCTAGCACAGTTAGCCAACAAAAATATTCAAGACTCACCAACAAACGTTGATACTCAACAAGCGCAAGAATTGTCAGATTTTGAGGTTGGTTTTCTAAGCAGTGTATAAAAATAATACCTATATCCCTTATGGCACAAGCTGGACACAGGCTATTTTGTGGCTTCTCTGGCAAGCTGACAGCTACCGAGATTGTTTCCAGTTTTTACGAAGTTCGCTTCAATCTCTATGTTGTGCCCAGTTAATAAATTACTATATCAGCGGGTTTTTTTTCGGGTCCAAGGAGCTCCTTCACCAACAATGTGTTGAAACGAACGCATATTTCATAAGGATTCACAAGCACGTTGTATAATAACACATTGTAAAGCTTGCATTTCCAATTTTATTTTAAAATATACATGGGGTAGGGGTGAGGACGCTCGTGCTTTCTCTGATAATTGAAAAATTATAAGGTACAGCTCGTCATTAAGTACGGCAGATATTAGTCTATACATGGGATAAACATACTTGAATTAAAATGATATGTTTATTTTCAGATTATATCGGAAGAGGATATATATATCCTTAGAGGCAGAAAACAGAGAATAAAGAGTATTTTGACGTATTTAGGTTTTACGTTGTTAGCAGTTCTAGGTTTCTCGGTCACCGCTTTCTGTTTCCTGACCGACCCCAAGAGCTGTATAATAGCTTTCGGTACAGGCAGTCCTTGTTGTTTAATAATATGTCCTTGTATTTTGCACTTTGTGAAAAGGTTTCTGACCCCCGGGGCTATGATTCGTGATAACACTAATAAATTTATTCCCGGTATGATGGTGCATCCTGATGGTCGACTGGAAACATACGATCCTACCCCAGAGGAGATTGAAGCTATTATGGATATCGTTGATATTATACAAGACATGGCTTGAAATAGAATGTATTTCATGTTACTATCGGATATAATATTTTTATTTGTTTTACAGAAGTTATAATTTTTGAGTAAACTTCAAATGATAAACCTTTTTCGAAATTTATGTGAAGAAGTGATTTACTATTGTTATTTATTTATTAGCATGTATGTGATATCACCATTGTGGAAGCAGACGTTAAAGAATTTCCACATTTATTGGTAAAATTTATATCATCAAACATTAAAAATGAAAAATTATTATTAATTTTACTCAAGAAAGAAATAAATTCATTGGTTTCTGAAAGTATCTGAAAAACAATTTTGAATTTTAACTCTTACTCTTATGAAAATATTTTCTACGTTTCAAAAAATCTTGAAGTTAAAATCTTGAAATTAAAGTGCCAAGAAAAATATAATGAATTACCAACATTATTACACGGAGGGCGTTGCAGTATGTGGTGTTTTGTAACCTTCACTTTACCGCTTGCATGGCCAATCTCAAATATCGTTCTCGTAATGTTGACCCGCGTTCAAGAAGGCCATCAATAGAAACCAATCAAGACATGACATTTAGTATTACACTAAAACATTCACTCATGCCGCATGGAACTCAGCTAGTAGTATATTATTAGACGGTGATTCGAAGAGTGTTAGCCTATACTAGTATCAGTTTCCATTTGTTGTTGTTTATTAAGTCTAACTTACATTTAGTAACAGCACAGTACACCGGAAGCCGTTGGTACCAGTACAATTTACAAGAACACGTATTACTCCAGGAAACCCAAATGTATAGGGCCTACATTTTTCTTTGTAAATATAACTGATTGCTTTGTTGGTCGTATTACTAAATAAAAATACCATCGTGTCCGATATATGAAATAGATTAAAGCGGGAGCACAATATTCCTTAGAGCATCCATTGCAATTCAAACTCCAAAATGCATAATGTTTTTGTTTTAAATCATCTAAATTCCAATTTAAAGAACTCAGGGCTTCAGATAGTATTAAGGGACTAGGGTAAAAGTTTCTAAGATTTAATAAATCAAAACAACCAAAATATGTCGATTGATCATTTATTTGCATCGTTCTCAAATTAGTTAATTGAATCAAAAATGTTGATCGATTGGTGTTCACTAATTTGTGTTAATAGACACAAATATAATCGACTGACCCATAAAAGATATTGAATATACACCATTTTAACGAGTTTTCTAGGGTAGCTCCATAGTCTGGTTGAGATGTCAACATCATGATCGCTCTTCAGTAAAAATAAACAACAAAGAGACCCCCCCCCCCCACCCCAAAACACACCCAAAATCATACTAGAGCAAAACGAATAACATACCGAGATGGTTGATATAACTTCTCTTAGCGGGTTTTAATTCAAATTCATTTCATTACATGTACTTCGAAAAAAACATTTGAGTACTAGGTAAAGTGACAAATTTTCACAGCATTTAGGATGGATCAGTTGGGGTCGTTACAACGACATTCACACCAGTTTTAGTACCTATATTTTGGTATCTAAATGTGTTTGAAATGAAACTGAACAATAAAAATCAAAAACAATGACTTTGGAATTTGTAACTTTGAAAAATATGAAACAAGTACCCTTCAGCACTGAGCAACTACAAGGTAAACACCACACCATTGGATACCAAAAAGACTTCAAAGACTGCGTTTCTAATATCCCCAATCTTTTTCATGGGACTATTTTTATACTTTTTGTATGGGAGCACCATCATAAACATCATCTGGTTTGAATATCTAGTGTTAACATGGAAAATAGTAAAACAGCATCAAAAGGTCTCTGAAAACCTACTTTTGCATTGAATACATATTGTTATTATTATTTTTTCTCTAAGTTTTATTGTAAAATATTTGGCAATACATTTTATTCACTCTTCAGCCACGCCCAACACAGTGTTCAATTATGTTATACCCCCGCCAGACTAGGTTGTCATCCTTACTGCTCTGCTACGGCGAAGGACAATGGTCTTTGAGCGTGTCATGGTCGTCATAAGCGTGGTAAAAGTGGGGTGAAGACGCCAGATATGGCGCTGCGGTCTCCATGGTCGCTAATGATCGCCGAGCCACGGCGTTTGTTTTGAGCATGTTCAAAACAAACGTCAAGTTTCTGCTATCTTACCCACAAAGCTGTGAGGTCGCGATTTTTTTCAAGTTTGTAATTTTTGTGACATTCTCGCACTGTGTTCAAGTTTTCCGGCGACCGCATGCATTTTCAGGTCGCCGTAAGGACGCAGCAGCGCCGTAAGGACGCCACCCGGTCTGACGGGGCCTTAGACCACTATTGAATGTTGAAATGTCCAACCGAATGACTGACCGGACAGTACGATATGTAGCAATTTTACAAATTCTGCACCCACACCCCAACACAACACGAAAACAGAAAAGCCTAAAACCCGACTACCGTACTGCATAGATCAGAGTATCAATTGAGATATAATATAATGATAGTCCTCATTTTCTATAGTTTGATCTGTACGTGTAATCTAAATTGGGCACAAAAATGATAAAATTTATAAGGGGTACTGACTGTGAGCAAGTGCATTGTGAGTATACTGAGTAATTTATGTTGTTTTGGACACTTGTATCCGATGGTCCCTATTAGAATATAGTATGTATAGCCCTGTTGGTGTTGACAGACCTGTTTGCAACCATGCCCTTAAAAAAAGTATAATTATCTATTGGGCAAGTATGGGAAACAGGGGCGGATCCAGGATTTTCAGAAAGGGGAGGCGTGCTGTACCCACTTGGGAGTGCAAAGCCCGGTCCGTGATTTTTGTGTGGAAAAAATGCCCACAAGGACTAATTTCATACCAGTACTGTAAATTACGATTTCCAACCTTAACTATTTTGTTCTTCTTTGCTGCGAGAATATAATTATGGAGCTAAAAATTGTTCGAAACCCCAAAAAATAGAGGGGGCGTGCGCCCCCCTCTGGATCCGCGCCTGGGAAAGGTAGTTCCTAATGAGAAGACCCGAACGGAAAATGTTGCAGCATGCACATTGGGGATTTTCAACAATGACGACAATATTATGATAAGCAAGATATCTGATTTAACATGATTTCATAAGGAATAGATAAGGTGTGAAAATGAGCATTTGTTGAAACAAGGAAGGTCAATGATAAACAAGTGATATTATTAGTAAGAAGTGATTTTAACATAATGAGGTTTATTGTGTTCTCCTGTATTGTGGTTGCTGTATCAGGTAAGTATTCCTTCTTAAATACTATTGTCAATTCAGACTATAAAGTTTACAAAAAAACAAAGCAAAATTTAAACGAACATACTCATTTAAAAAATGATGACACTCGAATGATGCCGATAGTATGCCTTTATTGTATCATGGCCGGAAATTGCCAATATATCTTACTCTGTCGGCGCGGATGGGTTGGTGGAGATGTTTCCTCGGGTTATCTGTTTGGACCAAGCCCAAGACGAGGGAGGCTAACCCGCTTTAACAATAATTTTTATAGTGAATATTCTTTGTTGAATTAGAAGTTTACTACCAAATGTCCGTGAAAGCCAAACATTAAAATTAATGATTCGCCATATTGAGTGTAGTTGATGATAGAGACAAGTTTATACGATAATTACTATACCATTATTTATGTAGTTGATTATAGGGACAAGTTTATATGGCAATTACTATAATACTATATTTGTATATGTATATGATAACTATACTTTATTTATGTAGCCCGTGCTGTTACAGAACATGATGGACAATGTCCACCATCCAGTGGTATAGGGGGATTCTGTGTTTTTAGACCAGGATACAATTGTTTAGCAGATTCGGAATGTCAATCAGGTGAACTTTTAATACTGTCTACATACACATAGATTAATAAATGAGTTTTAACGGCCACTTGAGTCGTTTTGGCACTAACATAGTATATTAAGGTGGAATGTATTGAATAATTCGCTTCCGGTCCACGCAGGGATATTCGACAATGAGAACCTATGGTTTGACAAACAGCGCTACGTAAAGCGTGATATTGGAAACACGACAGCCGCATCGCTGACCTCACCAAATGTTATGCCTATATAAAATATTATAAAGCAGTTCCGTACCCCACCTTCTAAACTCCCCGTGCAATCTATCACAGTATTAGTAGCGACGGTCGTATATTAGACACGGCATTATTATGCTTTCTAAAAGCACGACACCAGTTATCATTTGTTTTTTTTTACAATATTATTGATATTGGACAAGGTTATCAATATTTAAGTTCTTCCCTTAACGTATTTTTTAAATTCTATTACAGATCATAAATGCTGCTCTGAAGGATGTGGTCGTGTCTGTAAATTAGCCATGACAAAACAAGACGCTGGTAAGATTTTTCTGACGGCTCCTGCTTGTAATTTTGAAAATCTACTAACGATGCCTGAATCCGGAATGTAAGAACAGAGCTTACGAACCGTACATGTCAAAAACTTCTTTTATAGTTTCTAACACACAAACGTACGGGAATACAGCGAACTATTGTGTTGCCTTTTGAGTCATGGTGGATAAGAAAAGTATATACAGTAGTATATTATAATCATTATACTATTTATGCAGCTCCTGTTATGAAAGAAAGAGAAGGACAATGTCCACCGTCCAATGGAATGGTGAGAATCTGTGTTTTTAGACCAGGTTACAATTGCTTATCAGATTCAGAATGTCAATCAGGTGAGTAAAGTTTGCAGAAACAAAATCACAAATACAAACGCGGGCATTGGATCGGTATGATTACAATTTCTAGAACGGCTGCTACATTTTATCCACAACTGCATAAACGATATTTCTTATTAATGTATTGATATTGATCAATTTAGTTGACGTTTAGTTTATTGATTTAACAGGTCACAAATGCTGCTCTGAAGGATGTGGCCGTGTCTGTAAATTAGCCATGACATAACTAAATGTTGGTAAGGTTTTTCTTCTTGTACATGTAATTTTTAAGAAAATAATCCAGATGATTGAATGGGGTTCAACGTTTCAATTTTCTGTAAAGACTAGGGTAATGAAGACACGCATAAACGCCATATAGTCTGCAATAAGGGGAGGTTTGCCAGGACTGAAGCTCTAGGGAACACTCTTATTTCAAATTCTGTCAAGTTGCCAAGTGTTCTTTTACGTGCACGCAAGTACGTACACTGATATCGGTTAATCGTACTATCCTTACGACTATATACATCGTCCCTTACTAAGACCTACGCCTCGTATCACTGGCTATGGGGAACCGCGCCTGAAACCCCGACGAACTTGATGAGCCAGCACAGGAAGCTAACCTTCGATATCCTGGTTTGTAGGGATTTTTTTGTCTTCTTAGTTTAAAAATTATTTATGTTACTTTATGGGTTAAACACCGTTGATCAAAAGTTGTATAACAAAAAGTAAGCCATTTTATGATTTGTTTATTTATGATTTCAGTTTTCCCCGTCACAGCAATGAATCAAGGTGATGATAAAGAAAATCCATGAAAACATCTTCTAATAAACTTAAAAAGAAACGAAAACATTTGTCTTTTCTTCCTATTCACTTCTCAACGTTCTTACTTTATTTCAGTTAAAGTACTCATGCTATTTCCAATATTCAAGGAAACCAAAACCAAATATTTGATTTATATTATGAAACACTTCCTTAGATTGTATCATCTTTTGGTATTTTTTCAGTAATCTGTTCGCAATGAACTTTGAGATTGTCGTTTAAATTTGTCCATTTCTGCTTAAAATGCGCGTGAAAGTATGGCCGTCTGCCCAACCTCGTGGGTTTTCTCCATAGCCGCGGGTTCCCTCTCTCTGCTAAAGATGCTCTCGCACAAGTGAATAATTGAAATTAAATCGAATCAATTTTTAGTCCCAAAATGACTTAGTTTGTGTCGACTGGACGTCTCATTTAAACTACGAGAAGTCGTGGGTAACCTGAACGCTTTTCTAAAAGTTGTATGTTGTTATTACCGTTGAAATAAGTATTATGCAGCAGGATCAAACTCAATGAAAACATATGTTTGTGTCCACTTCAAAATATTGACGTAAACAAACTAGCTAATCCCAATTAGGCCTACTTGTTTTCATCCGGCATGTAGCCCTATTAATAGTTGTATGTTGTTTTTACCGTTAGAATAAGAATTACGCAGCAGGACCAAACCCAAAGAACAAATATGTGTGTGTCCACTTCAAAATAGTGACGTAAACACGACTAAGCCCAATTAGGCCTACTTGTTTTCATCCGGCATGTATAAGGCCTATTAATAGTAGAGCATCGACTTGTGTTAGTTCAGTAAACAAAAATTGCCAGAACCATGCAGTTCGTTATTGTATTTTGTTTGGCTGTTGCCATGGTATCAGGTTAGTATGTTATATATTTAATATGTCTCCAAGAGTTTAAGGTAAAAATTATCGAAATAATAATTTCCAGAAAAGTCGTTTCCCAAGGGATTGGTTTTTGGTTCATGGCTATGAACGCTGGCCAAGATATAGTAATGACCATTAATTATGTATAGGAAATCTCTAATCGAGATTGTGTATATTATTTTGCATTTGCATTAATCCACAGAATAAAAATACCAACGCTAGATAATCTCCCGGCCTGGATTCAAATAAAGATTACAGTCGTCTTCTTGCATGGGAAGCAGCATAGATCGATAAAATGTTCAATTCTTTATATATTTGACGGAATTGAACAGGTTTGGGCAGATTCCAATAAGAGATTCAACTTTGACAATATTGTAGTTTGCAAGGGATCCTAAAACTTTTAAACCCCGCGCATTCTTTAAGTGACAGTGGAACAGCCACTGTGAACACAGAGGTTTTTTATGGAATTTCAGTCTGCAAATCTTTCAAGCAGGATAATGTTTTGATGACGTCCTTCACTTAAGATGAATTAGATCGATGACATTCCTCTATTTATCATTGTTTACACTTTTTAATGAATAGGAACCATGAATTTGATAAATTATGTTTTTGTGCAGCATTGGCCCCCATTGTATTTAAAATATGTTGGTATGCTTGGTAATGTTTAATTTAAACTGACTGTGTTAAACATATTATGATGTAATATCGCCACTCAACAACACATCGTTGCATTAGAATTCTATTTTATTGTTTCAGCAAGAAGCTTTGATAATGAGGAACATCCGGGTAAATGCCCTCCCCCAAGTCCATACCCAGGTCCCTGTAGGTTTCTTCCAGGTATAAATTGTCTAGGAGATTTTATGTGTTCTGACGACAAGAAGTGTTGTACTGAAGGCTGTGGAAGAGTTTGTAAGATACCCGAGGCCGACACTGGAATACACCAAGAATTAATGAGGGATTAACCAAAATAAGCTTTGTATTTATAAAAACTAAAACCTGTGAAATAAACAAAACTATATAGGAAGGGCAGTGCAGTACAGTACAAGTATCAGTACATAATTGTCTTGAAAGAACAACGAGTAGATTGTTACACGCTGATAGAGTAACCAGCAATTTGTTTAATAAAGAATGTAGAAAAATTGAAATTATACATATTTTGTTAAATATTCACGTTTATTGTTTGAATATAACATATTTCCAACCAATGTGTATCGCGCATTTATACAGCTATAAATGTATCAATATTGAATACATTATTTCCATCCACGTTACCAAACACAAATAGCACTATTGCTATTGATATAAACTATAGGAGACGACCTTGGGTTATCGAACCCGGATAAGCGGCGTGAAGCTAGCTTGTTGTTCGTTGTTCGTTGTTCGTTGTTCGGTATTCGCGAATACCGAACAACGAGCCAGTTTGTTGTTCGGTATTCGCGAATACCGAACAACGAGCTGGTTTGTTGTTCGGTATTCACCAGATATGGAATTAGTAATCTAATAAAGTAACTTTTGTTCGTTATTCGCCAATGTGAAACTGCTCTTTCTTCGGATAGAAAGAGAAATTGTTAGAATCTATTTCCCAGAAGTTTGAAGTTTTATTGTCTATTTAAGCTCCGCGTGTTCCCTACAAAAGTACCTTTATTATATTACTAATTCCATGTACGGTGAATACCGAACAACAAACCAGCTCGTTGTTCGGTATTCGCCAATACCGAACAACAAACCAGCTCGTTGTTCGTTATTCGCCAATACCGAACAACAAACTGGCTCGTTGTTCGTTATTCGCCAATATGTAACAGCTCTTTCTTCGGATAGAAAGAGAAGTTGTTAGAATCTATTTCCCAGAAGTTTGAAGTTTTATTGTCTATTTAAGCTCATAAAAACTCGCCTGTGGCCTGTCCCCTACAAAAGTACCTTTATTAAATTACTAATTCCATATACGGTGAATACCGAACAACAAACCAGCTCGTTGTTCGTTATTCGCCAATACCGAACAACAAACTGGCTCGTTGTTCGTTATTCGCCAATATGTAACAGCTCTTTCTTCGGATAGAAAGAGAAGTTGTTAGAATCTATTTCCCAGAAGTTTGAAGTTTTATTGTCTATTTAAGCTCATAAAAACTCGCCTGTGGCCTGTCCCCTACAAAAGTACCTTTATTATATCACTAATTCCATATACGGTGAATACCGAACAACAAACCAGCTCGTTGTTCGTTATTCGCCAATACCGAACAACAAACTGGCTCGTTGTTCGTTATTCGCCAATACCGAACAACAAACTGGCTCGTTGTTCGTTATACGCCAATATGTAACAGCTCTTTCTTCGGATAGAAAGAGAAGTTGTTAGAATCTATTTCCCAGAAGTTTGAAGTTTTATTGTCTATTTAAGCTCATAAAAACTCGCCTGTGGCCTGTCCCCTACAAAAGTACCTTTATTATATTACTAATTCCATATACGGTGAATACCGAACAACAAACCAGCTCGTTGTTCGTTATTCGCCAATACCGAACAACAAACTGGCTCGTTGTTCGTTATTCGCCAATATGTAACAGCTCTTTCTTCGGATAGAAAGAGAAGTTGTTAGAATCTATTTCCCAGAAGTTTGAAGTTTTATTGTCTATTTAAGCTCATAAAAACTCGCCTGTGGCCTGTCCCCTACAAAAGTACCTTTATTATATCACTAATTCCATATACGGTGAATACCGAACAACAAACCAGCTCGTTGTTCGTTATTCGCCAATACCGAACAACAAACTGGCTCGTTGTTCGTTATACACCAATATGTAACAGCTCTTTCTTCGGATAGAAAGAGAAGTTGTTAGAATCTATTTCCCAGAAGTTTGAAGTTTTATTGTCTATTTAAGCTCATAAAAACTCGCCTGTGGCCTGTCCCCTACAAAAGTACCTTTATTATATTACTAATTCCATATACGGTGAATACCGAACAACAAACCAGCTCGTTGTTCGTTATTCGCCAATACCGAACAACAAACTGGCTCGTTGTTCGTTATTCGCCAATATGTAACAGCTCTTTCTTCGGATAGAAAGCGAAGTTGTTAGAATCTATTTCCCAGAAGTTTGAAGTTTTATTGTCTATTTAAGCTCATAAAAACTCGCCTGTGGCCTGTCCCCTACAAAAGTACCTTTATTATATCACTAATTCCATATACGGTGAATACCGAACAACAAACCAGCTCGTTGTTCGTTATTCGCCAATACCGAACAACAAACTGGCTCGTTGTTCGTTATACGCCAATATGTAACAGCTCTTTCTTCGGATAGAAAGAGAAGTTGTTAGAATCTATTTCCCAGAAGTTTGAAGTTTTATTGTCTATTTAAGCTCATCCGCCTGTGGCGTGTTTCCTACAAAAGTACTTTTATTATATTACTAATTCCATATACGATGAATACCGAACAACAAACCAGCTCGTTGTTCGTTATTCGCCAATACCGAACAACAAACTGGCTCGTTGTTCGTTATTCGCCAATGTGTAACAGCTCTTTCTTCGGATAGAAAGAGAAGTTGTTAGAATCTATTTCCCAGAAGTTTGAAGTTTTATCGTCTATTTAAGCCCATGAAAACCCGCCTGTCGCGTGTTCCTTACAAAAGTACCTTTATTATATTAATAATTCCATATACGGTGAATACCGAACAACAAACCAGCTCGTTGTTCGGTATTCGTGAATACCGAACAACAAACCAGCTCGTTGTTCGTTATTCGCGAATACCGAACAACAAACTGGCTCGTTGTTCGTTATTCGCCAATATGTAACAGATCTTTCTTCGGATAGAAAGAGAAGTTGTTAAAATGTATTTCCCAGAAGTTTTAAGTTTTATTGTCTATTTAAGCTAATTAAAACCCGCTTGTGGCGTGTTCCCTACAAAAGTACCTTTATTATATTACTTATTCCATATACGGTGAATACCGAACAACAAACCAGCTCGTTGTTTGGTATTCGCGAATACCGAACAACAAACCAGCTCGTTGTTCGTTATTCGCCAATACCGAACAACAAACTGGCTCGCTGTTCGTTATTCGCCAATATGTAACAGCTCTTTCTTCGGATAGAAAGAGAAGTTGTTAGAATCTATTTCCCAGAAGTTTGAAGTTTTATTGTCTATTTAAGCTCATTAAAACCCGCCGGTGGCGTGTTCCCTACAAAAGTACCTTTATTATATTACTTATTCCATATACGGTGAATACCGAACAACAAACCAGCTCGTTGTTCGTTATTCGCCAATACCAAACAACAAGCTGGCTCGTTGTTCGTTATTCGCCAATATGTAACAGCTCTTTCTTCGGATAGAAAGAGAAGTTGTTAGAATCTATTTCGCAGAAGTTTGAAGTTTTATTGTCTATTTAAGCTCATAAAAACCCGCCTGTGGCGTGTTCCCTACAAAAGTACTTTTATTATATTAGTAATTCCATATACGATGAATACCGAACAACAAACCAGCTCGTTGTTCGTTATTCGCCAATACCGAACAACAAACTGGCTCGTTGTTCGTTATTCGCCAATGTGTAACAGCTCTTTAATCGGATAGAAAGAGAAGTTGTTAGAATCAATTTCCCAGAAGTTTGAAGTTTTATCGTCTATTTAAGCTCATGAAAACCCGCCTGTGGCGTGTTCCTTACAAAAGTACCTTTATTATATTAATAATTCCATATACGGTGAATACCGAACAACAAACCAGCTCGTTGTTCGGTATTCGTGAATACCGAACAACAAACTGGCTCGTTGTTCGTTATTCGCCAATATGTAACAGATCTTTCTTCGGATAGAAAGAGAAGTTGTTAAAATGTATTTCCCAGAAGTTTTAAGTTTTATTGTCTATTTAAGCTCATTAAAACCCGCTTGTGGCGTGTTCCCTACAAAAGTACATTTATTATATTACTTATTCCATATACGGTGAATACCGAACAACAAACCAGCTCGTTGTTCGGTATTCGCGAATACCGAACAACAAACCAGCTCGTTGTTCGTTATTCGCCAATACCGAACAACAAACTGGCTCGTTGTTCGTTATTCGCCAATATGTAACAGCTCTTTCTTCGGATAGAAAGAGAAGTTGTTAAAATCTATTTCCCAGAAGCCTGATGTTTTATTGTCTATTTAAGCTCATTAAAACCCGCCTGTGGCGTGTTCCCTACAAAAGTACCTTTATTATATTACTTATTCCATATACGGTGAATACCGAACAAGAAACCAGCTCGTTGTTCGGTATTCGCGAATACCGAACAACAAACCAGCTCGTTGTTCGTTATTCGCCAATACCGAACAACAAACTGGCTCGTTGTTCGTTATTCGCCAATATGTAACAGATCTTTCTTCGGATAGAAAGAGAAGTTGTTAGAATCTATTTCCCAGAAGTTTGAAGTTTTATTGTCTATTTAAGCTCATGAAAACCCGCCTGTGGCGTGTTCCCTACAAAAGTACTTTTATTATATTACTAATTCCATATACGATGAATACCGAACAACAAACCAGCTCGTTGTTCGTTATTCGCCAATACCGAACAACAAACTGGCTCGTTGTTCGTTATTCGCCAATATGTAACAGCTCTTTCTTCGGATAGAAAGAGAAGTTGTTAAAATCTATTTCCCAGAAGCCTGAAGTTTTATTGTCTATTTAAGCTCATTAAAACCCGCCTGTGGCGTGTTCCCTACAAAAGTACCTTTATTATATTACTTATTCCATATACGGTGAATACCGAACAACAAACCAGCTCGTTGTTCGTTATTCGCCAATACCGAACAACAAACTGGCTCGTTGTTCGTTATTGGCCAATATGTAACAGCTCTTTCTTTGGATAGAAAGAGAAGTTGTTGGAATTTATTTCCCAGAAGTTTGAAGTTTTAGTGTTTATTTAAGCTCATAAAACCCGCCTGTGGCGTGTTCCCTACTAAAGTACCTTTATTATATTACTAATTACATATACGGTGAATACCGAACAACAAACCAGCTCGTTGTTCGTTATTCGCCAATACCGAACAACAAACTGGCTCGTTGTTCGTTATTCGCCAATGTGTAACAGCTCTTTAATCGGATAGAAAGAGAAGTTGTTAGAATCTATTTCCCAGAAGTTTGAAGTTTTATCGTCTATTTAAGCTCATGAAAACCCGCCTGTGGCGTGTTCCTTACAAAAGTACTTATTCCATATACGGTGAATACCGAACAACAAACCAGCTCGTTGTTTGGTATTCGCGAATACCGAACAACAAACCAGCTCGTTGTTCGTTATTCGCCAATACCGAACAACAAACTGGCTCGTTGTTCGTTATTCGCCAATATGTAACAGCTCTTTCTTCGGATAGAAAGAGAAGTTGTTAGAATCTATTTCCCAGAAGTTTGAAGTTTTATTGTCTATTTAAGCTCATGAAAACCCGCCTGTGGCGTGTTCCCTACAAAAGTACTTTTATTATATTACTAATTCCATATACGATGAATACCGATTAACAAACCAGCTCGTTGTTCGTTATTCGCGAATACCGAACAACAAACTGGCTCGTTGTTCGTTATTCGCCAATATGTAACAGATCTTTCTTCGGATAGAAAGAGAAGTTGTTAAAATGTATTTCCCAGAAGTTTTAAGTTTTATTGTCTATTTAAGTTCATTAAAACCCGCTTGTGGCGTGTTCCCTACAAAAGTACCTTTATTATATTACTTATTCCATATACGGTGAATACCGAACAACAAACCAGCTCGTTGTTCGGTATTCGCGAATACCGAACAACAAACCAGCTCGTTGTTCGTTATTCGCCAATACCGAACAACAAACTGGCTCGTTGTTCGTTATTCGCCAATATGTAACAGCTCTTTCTTCGGATAGAAAGAGAAGTTGTTAAAATCTATTTCCCAGAAGCCTGAAGTTTTATTGTCTATTTAAGCTCATTAAAACCCGCCTGTGGCGTGTTCCCTACAAAAGTACCTTTATTATATTACTTATTCCATATACGTTGAATACCGAACAACAAACCAGCTCGTTGTTCGTCAATACCGAACAACAAACCAGCTCGTTGTTCGTTATTCGCGAATACCGAACAACAAACTGGCTCGTTGTTCGTTATTCGCCAATATGTAACAGATCTTTCTTCGGATAGAAAGAGAAGTAGTTAAAATGTATTTCCCAGAATTTTTAAGTTTTATTGTCTATTTAAGCTCATTAAAACCCGCCTGTGGCGTGTTCCCTACAAAAGTACCTTTATTATATTACTTATTCCATATGCGGTGAATACCGAACAACAAACCAGCTCGTTGTTCGGTATTCGCCAATACCGAACAACAAACTGGCTCGTTGTTCGGTATTCGCCAATATGTAACAGCTCTTTCTTCGGATAGAAAGAGAAGTTGTTAAAATCTATTTCCCGGAAGCCTGAAGTTTTATTGTCTATTTAAGCTCATTAAAACCCGTCTGTGGCGTGTTCCCTACAAAAGTACCTTTATTATATTACTTATTCCATATACGGTGAATACCGAACAACAAACCAGCTCGTTGTTCGTTATTCGCCAATATGTAACAGATCTTTCTTCGGATAGAAAGAGAAGTTGTTAAAATGTATTTCCCAGAAGTTTTAAGTTTTATTGTCTATTTAAGCTCATTAAAACCCGCTTGTGGCGTGTTCCCTACAAAAGTACCTTTATTATATTACTTATTCCATATACGGTGAATACCGAACAACAAACCAGTTCGTTGTTCGGTATTCGCGAATACCGAACAACAAACCAGCTCGTTGTTCGTTATTCGCCAATACCGAACAACAAACTGGCTCGTTGTTCGTTATTCGCCAATATGTAACAGATCTTTCTTCGGATAGAAAGAGAAGTTGTTAAAATGTATTTCCCAGAAGTTTTAAGTTTTATTGTCTATTTAAGCTCATTAAACCCGCCTGTGGCGTGTTCCCTACAAAAGTACCTTTATTATATTACTTATTCCATATACGGTGAATACCGAACAACAAACCAGCTCGTTGTTCGGTATTCGCGAATACCGAACAACAAACTGGCTCGTTGTTCGGTATTCGCCAATATGTAACAGCTCTTTCTTCGGATAGAAAGAGAAGTTGTTAAAATCTATTTCCCAGAAGCCTGAAGTTTTATTGTCTATTTAAGCTCATTAAAACCCGCTTGTGGCGTGTTCCCTACAAAAGTACCTTTATTATATTACTTATTCCATATACGGTGAATACCGAACAACAAACCAGCTCGTTGTTCGGTATTCGCCAATACCGAACAACAAACTGGCTCGTTGTTCGTTATTCACCAATATGTAACAGCTCTTTCTTCGGATAGAAAGAGAAGTTGTTAGAATCTATTTCCCAGAAGTTTGAAGTTTTATTGTCTATTTAAGCTCATAAAACCCCGCCTGTGGCGTGTTCCCTACAAAAGTACTTTTATTATATTACTAATTCCATATACGATGAATACCGAACAACAAACCAGCTCGTTGTTCGTTATTCGCCAATACCGAACAACAAACTGGCTCGTTGTTCGTTATTCGCCAATGTGTAACAGCTCTTTCTTCGGATAGAAAGAGAAGTTGTTAGAATCTATTTCCCAGAAGTTTGAAGTTTTATCGTCTATTTAAGCTCATGAAAACCCGCCTGTGGCGTGTTCCTTACAAAAGTACCTTTATTATATTAATAATTCCATATACGATGAATACCGAACAACAAACCAGCTCTTTGTTCGGTATTCGTGAATATCGAACAACAAACCAGCTCGTTGTTCGTTATTCGCGAATACCGAACAACAAACTGGCTCGTTGTTCGTTATTCGCCAATATGTAACAGATCTTTTCGGATAGAAAGAGAAGTTGTTAAGATGTATTTCCAGAAGTTTTAAGTTTTATTGTCTATTTAAGCTCATTAAAACCCGCCTGTGGCGTGTTCCCTACAAAAGTACCTTTCTTATATTACTTATTCCATATACGGTGAATACCGAACAACAAACTGGCTCGTTGTTCGGTATTCGCCAATATGTAACAGCTGTTTCTTCGGATAGAAAGAGAAGTTGTTAAAATCTATTTCCAAGAAGCCTGAAGTTTTATTGTCTATTTAAGCTCATTAAAACCCGCCTGTGGTGTGTTCCCTGCAAAAGTACCTTTATTATATTACTTATTCCATATACGGTGAATACCGAACAACAAACCAGCTCGTTGTTCGGTATTCGCGAATACCGAACAACAAACCAGCTCGTTGTTCGTTATTCGCCAATACCGAACAACAAACTGGCTCGTTGTTCGTTATTCGCCAATATGTAACAGATCTTTCTTCGGATAGAAAGAGAAGTTGTTAGAATCTATTTCCCAGAAGTTTGAAGTTTTATTGTCTATTTAAGCTCATAAAACCCCGCCTGTGACGTGTTCCCTACAAAAGTACTTTTATTATATTACTAATTCCATATACGATGAATAACGAACAACAAACCAGCTCGTTGTTCGTTATTCGCCAATACCGAACAACAAACTGGCTCGTTGTTCGTTATTCGCCAATGTGTAACAGCTCTTTCTTCGGATAGAAAGAGAAGTTGTTAGAATCTATTTCCCAGAAGTCTGAAGTTTTATCGTCTATTTAAGCTCATGAAAACCCGCCTGTGGCGTGTTCCTTACAAAAGTACCTTTATTATATTAATAATTCCATATACGGTGAATACCGAACAACAAACCAGCTCGTTGCTCGGTATTCGTGAATACCGAACAACAAACCAGCTCGTTGTTCGTTATTCGCGAATACCGAACAACAAACTGGCTCGTTGTTCGTTATTCGCCAATATGTAACAGATCTTTCTTCGGATAGAAAGAGAAGTAGTTAAAATGTATTTCCCAGAATTTTTAAGTTTTATTGTCTATTTAAGCTCATTAAAACCCGCCTGTGGCGTGTTCCCTACAAAAGTACCTTTATTATATTACTTATTCCATATGCGGTGAATACCGAACAACAAACCAGCTCGTTGTTCGGTATTCGCCAATACCGAACAACAAACTGGCTCGTTGTTCGGTATTCGCCAATATGTAACAGCTCTTTCTTCGGATAGAAAGAGAAGTTGTTAAAATCTATTTCCCGGAAGCCTGAAGTTTTATTGTCTATTTAAGCTCATTAAAACCCGTCTGTGGCGTGTTCCCTACAAAAGTACCTTTATTATATTACTTATTCCATATACGGTGAATACCGAACAACAAACCAGCTCGTTGTTCGTTATTCGCCAATATGTAACAGATCTTTCTTCGGATAGAAAGAGAAGTTGTTAAAATGTATTTCCCAGAAGTTTTAAGTTTTATTGTCTATTTAAGCTCATTAAAACCCGCCTGTGGCGTGTTCCCTACAAAAGTACCTTTATCATATTACTTATTCCAGATACGGTGAATACCGAACAACAAACCAGCTCGTTGTTCGTTATTCGCCAATACCGAACAACAAACTGGCTCGTTGTTCGTTATTCGCCAATATGTAACAGCTCTTTCTTCGGATAGAAAGAGAAGTTGTTAGAATCTATTTCCCAGAAGTCAGAAGAAAGAGAAGTTGTGAGAATCTATTTCCCAGAATTTTGAAGCTTTATAATCCAGTTAGGCTTATAAAAACCCGCCCGCGGCGTGTTCCCTGCAAAAAATCTTTTATTACATTACTAATTCCAAATCTAGTGAATACCGAACAACAAACCAGCTCGTTGTTCGTTATTCGCGAATACCGAACAACAAACCAGCTCGTTGTTCGTTATTCGCGAATACCGAACAACAAACTGGCTCGTTGTTCGTTATTCGCCAATGTGTAACAGATCTTTCTTCGGATAGAAAGAGAAGGTGTTAGAATCTATTTCCCAGAAGTTTGAAGTTTAATTGTCTATTTAAGCTCATAAAAACCCGCCTGTGGCGTGTTCCCTACAGAAGTACCTTTATTATATTACTAATTCCATATACGGTGAATACCGAACAACAAACCAGCTCGTTGTTCGGTATTCGCCAATACCGAACAACAAACCAGCTCGTTGTTCGTTATTCGCCAATACCGAACAACAAACTGGCTCGTTGTTCGTTATTCGCCAATATGTAACAGATCTTTCTTCGGATAGAAAGAGAAGTTGTTAAAATGTAATTCCCAGAAGTTTTAAGTTTTATTGTCTATTTAAGCTCATTAAAACCCGCCTATGGCGTGTTCCCTACAAAAGTACCTTTATTATATTACTTATTCCATATACGGTGAATACCGAACAACAAACCAGCTCGTTGTTCGGTATTCGGGAATCTATTTCCCAGAAGTTTGAAGTTTTATTGTCTATTTAAGCTCATAA
Organism: Patella ulyssiponensis; assembly: GCA_963678685.1. Classification (NCBI taxonomy): domain Eukaryota; kingdom Metazoa; phylum Mollusca; class Gastropoda; family Patellidae; genus Patella; species Patella ulyssiponensis. The sequence goes on along the minus strand of OY783229.1, from coordinate 45,961,398 downwards.
AAACCCGCCTGTGGCGTGTTCCCTACAAAAGTACCTTTATAATTCCATATACGGTGAATACCGAACAACAAACCAGCTCGTTGTTCGTTATTCGCCAATACCGAACAACAAACTGGCTCGTTGTTCGTTATTCGCCAATATGTAACAGCTCTTTCTTCGGATAGAAAGAGAAGTTGTTAGAATCTATTTCCCAGAAGTCAGAAGAAAGAGAAGTTGTGAGAATCTATTTCCCAGAATTTTGAAGCTTTATAATCCAGTTAGGCTTATAAAAACCCGCCCGCGGCGTGTTCCCTGCAAAAAATCTTTTATTACATTACTAATTCCAAATCTAGTGAATACCGAACAACAAACCAGCTCGTTGTTCGTTATTCGCGAATACCGAACAACAAACCAGCTCGTTGTTCGTTATTCGCGAATACCGAACAACAAACTGGCTCGTTGTTCGTTATTCGCGAATACCGAACAACGAACAACGAACAACGGGCTAACTTCACGTCGCCATAATAAACATAGTATGATTTGTGGACGGTGATGGCGTCAGTTACATGAGGTTTTTTTTTTTAAAAAAAAAACAGAAAAAAAAAAAATGTGTGGCAAAATATTTACAACGGAAAAGGAATATTTTCGAGTGAGGGTCTTTGAAATTATTTCGAGTATTCTCAGCATTTCCTCTCTGTAGTCATGGGGGTAGACCTTAGGACGCATTCTACTGCTCTGGTCCTATAGTGGGCTAATGAAGACGGGCATACAGTGTGCTATGAGGGAAATTGTGCTCGGGCAGCGGCTCCATGGCCTATTCTCATATCGAGATCTGTTTGCTAAAATATATTTTACGCGAACGCCAATGTTTTCAGAAATGAAATGAAATGGGTTTTAACGTCCTACTGTCGTGCTCCAAAACTGTGCTAATGGAGAATTTTGCCCCAGCAGCGGCGCTACGGCCTACTCTTATATCGAATTCCAACTGCCAAGGGATATTTTACGTCACGCCAATGTGTACACGGGGCCTCGGTTTTCCGTTCCATCCCAACGACTAGACAGATCCTTGTCAGGTCTTCCGTCTTGCATCAATGGCAAGGCGGAAGCACGCCGGAAAATCTGGATGAACTTTTTCGGCCTCGGGTTTTCGCCACATCTGAGCGACTAGACAGCTGTCCATGTCGGGCTTCCTTCCTGCACCACTGACAAGGGGAACCATGTCGGAAAATGCCGATGAACTTTCTCGGCCGAAACAGGGCTCGAACACGCCATCTTCAGGCTAGCGAGTCAGCGACCAAGTTTCAAGGAAATTGTCTTAATGTACTGTCTTTTATTGACCTAACTTATTTTGTTTCTCGATACGCTCGGCAAACGACAAAATCATGTATCTATCCTGGAATAATAATATAGAAACTAACGTTAAATAATTACTGTATTACAAGCTCATGATAATCGTCGGGAAGTGGGTGTATAATTTATTTTCGTGCAAACCTATTTAGAACACATTGATATTTTCCAACATGGTTTCCCTTGTCAGAGGTGCAGGACGGAGAGCTCTAGAGCGTCCTAGCTTCCTCGTTTATTATACCTCAGAGATATGACATGATTTACCAACAAATAGGGAAAAGAAGAAAATCAAGCCTTTTGAAAAATAGGAAGAACAAATAGAAATATATTCATATCTATAAATAAAAACAAATTTTACAGGTAACATATAAAAATCACCGAAAGGGCTTTCTGCCACAACTCCCAATATATCTGCGAGTCGACACCCTGGGTATTAAAAATAATTATGTTTTAAAAGATTAGATAGATATGAATTCTAACACCCGATACCATGTTCTACATTAGCATGCGCCAACACAATTAACAGCAAGTGATAGATTAACGTCCGATACTCAATACACTCCCCGTCAAAATGATTATTTACTTATTCTAGATTTAATTGTTTGTCACAGGCATAATATATATATATATATATACATGTAAACCTAAATAGTATGCCCATTTTGTTTATAGACGTAAACAGGAGTCATGAAGGCCATTATTGTTGTACTGGTATTTGCTTGTTTTGCTGCAGGTAATGTATTTAGAGAACAATGGCTTTATTGTTATAATATACATTTTATTTTATATACCATCTTTTTTTCATCAACGGATTCTTAGTGCTGCAGATTGATTCGGTACGCATTTCGATCGATTCCTCGTGCGGGAATTTCATATTTTCCAAGAAAGTCAAAACATATTTATTAATAGGTTGTCAACTCACTATTATAATAGGTATTATTTTCAGACTTCCGAATCCTTCACATCGGAAATAATAACACAATTACCTCCCTTGTTTTCCCATTCCGCCCATGCAATACCTATCTTCAAACGTTTGAATTTAAAGTTGAAAATGATATTTTTGAAAATTTCTCAACTGGCAATGGTGAATTATAGGATTAATAGGATTATTCGTTAACACGGCAGGACTGTTTATAGATACCATCTATTTTAAGGCTTTATTTTAATATATATTTAATTATTTCTGTAGTTTTGTAATCGGAGTTCAGCTTTAATGCCGAATTTTGAACTAACACGGATATATCGTATATTTCTAATGTTATTCCAAGTTTTTTTTATTGGGGATTAGAAAATGAATGGCCAGAGGGATCTTTCTAAGATAACAAACCTGAATTCTTGATATATCTTGATTGCCCACTGGTGTGTTTTTGTTATTACTATAATTTAACAATACAAAAAACCCAAATGATAAATGGAATTTTCGTATAAAACTGAAAGAGGGAATAATATAATTATAATTTAAATATCAATATTCCAAAATTGGTTGGGTATGCATCGGCGCCCGAAGAATCATTACAGTTTATCATTAGCTGTAATGTGTTCAGGGGCGGATTGGGCCGTCGGGCGATCGGACTTTTGACGATACAATGATAATACGTTAATTAATAATATGACGATATGATAATTTCGCAGGTTAATGGTTGTAAATTATTTGCCGGTCGGGATATATTATTTGACAGAGATTATAATCAGATATGCCACCAAATCGCATATTTAGGGTTCATTTTTCAAAAATTTCCAGGGGCTGCGCGGTCAGTAAAAGGGGCCGTTCCCGGCCCCAATCCGCCCCTGAATATGTTCGATATTTCAGGAGAAGTCACAACTTGCTGTCACAATTAATAGGACTTGAAATTTAACAATAAATTACGAAATATGTATCGGAATTAATTTTATATATATTTGTTCTAAAATTTAAATAATAAGCCATTACAAAGATTGTGTGGAAATCTGTGAATGTTACGAAGTATTTAGGGATGCATCTGGGCAGATTTCCCATTTTCTCTCTTTTTGGGTGACTGCTCATGTATTTTTGTATTCACATGTATTATGATATTTAGGAATGGAATTGTCACTGAAAAAAAGATTTGTTGTTCTTATCTTCTTCAGATCTGAAAGCTGCATCCTGTCCTCCTAATATAGGATATGGCACCTGTGTTATAACGCCCGATAGCTGTTTATCTGATTCTGATTGTGCCGTGGATAACAAGATCTGTTGTAGCCAAGGCTGCGGCAAGAAATGTGTATCCGGCAGCACCAGTAGTTCCAGATTTATATTCAGATTCGGTAAAAAATAACCCGAGATCGGGAATGTACAGATTCATAACACCAATACAATCTTTAAACACAACTAAAATTATCTGTTGTCAGAAGACATGTATTTACACTTTATTTTTACTAGAATTTCCAGATGTTTGTGGGCTGTTGTTTCCAGGGGTTTCCGTTAATCTGTAATCATTAAACTGTTGACGAAGAATTTCACTTGTTGCTGTATAATTAAATTTTATTAATTATCTATTATTAAAATAGTTTCAACTAAGCAAAAAGAGAAAAATCTGATTGGGCATATGTAAACAATTAATTACACACTGTTGTTTGTCCCATCATTAAACTGGTTCCATTTTCGCTAGAGTCTATTCGAAACGTCGCTTAGTAATATACCATATTATTGCGTCCTGTATGTTTCAGTTAAATAAAATAATAACGGCAAATTATTAGCTACTGTGCGGCGACAAAAAGTAATAAGTCGCTAAGCTAAATAATAAACGCAAACAAAGAAGATTGTATTGAAGCGTTGCAGTATCATGTGAAAATAAAAAAAAACGACTCCCATCTGAATTACTTGGTCCTCTGAATCCGACAAAATTCAGTCTGTCAACAAATCTAATGTTTTTAACAGACTTTTTTCAAATTTACCTGGGACCTTTGAATGATTTGCTTTTGGAAATTGGGTGTGAAGCATTGAGACCACCCAAGGACAAACCCTGTTGATTTGTTCGTACCGAATAATATTCATTTGAGGACGAACCTTATCGTGCCTGAGTTGACCCCCACACACACGTCATCGACACCCAGACCCGCCAGTACATCAACCGTTTCACATAACCTCGTGAACAAGGTTGAGTTTTAAAGGTATTTTTATCACGGATGAAATCTATCGGGTTTAAAATTTGGCTTGAACCCCGTCTATATACTTTCAGCATTTTTGGACATTTATTTCTGGTTTTATAAGCACAATTTTTATTCAGATTTGTATCTGAAATGGGATTGGGGACCAGAAATGCCTCTCCCAATCAATATAAATACATGTATTTAGATTTTAGAAATACGTAATCAATGTACGTGTGAAAATATGATTACAGTGATTGTGATATAGTCTCTGGAATTGATTTACATTTAAGAAATAATCAAGACATATACATGCGTTATATAGTTGTCCCTTAAGCCATCTGGTGATTTCGAAAAACGAGTATACATTTTTGAAAGTATTGAATTAATTTTTTTCGTTTCGTCAATTTCGGAGAAGTTATTTATTTTATTATTTCGGTCATTTGAACATAAGGAGCAATTCAATTAAAAAAGTATCCTCCGGGCACTGCGGTTTCCTCCCACTGATAAGAACCCTACGCGGAAGCGAAATATTGAAATAAAATTAAACCATATATTAATCCCAAAATGACCTAGTTTGTGTCGAGTGGACTTTAAACCCCATTTCTCTCTCTCTCTCTCTCTCTCTCTCTCTCTCAATTAAAAAAGTGTCCAGTATCTTTTAAGTGATGACAACATTTACTGCATGGATTGTCAGAAATGTGACGTCAAATTTATTTCTGTTAAGATTGCTGCATAGGAGAAGCGGTTTAGAATGAATGATTTGGTTTTGTGCAGATCCAAACGGAAAAATTTTTGGTGGTGTTGAATCTTGAGCCATAAGTTGCGAATAGAAAATATTACGGTCTGCACTTAATTTGTTCCATTCTCTAATTCACGATGGTATGAAAGAATTTCTGAAAATATTTGTTTTACATTCAGGAAGGTTTGTCTGTCAAAGAGATATATTATTGGTCCAGAAAATCCTGTGATCTCGATATAGAACAGATATAGTTTTAGAAATATGCTGTATCAAATTTGGTGAATGCCGAACTTGTCCTTATTGATAAGCTGATGTCTATAACAATCTGTTTGTCGAGACATAGCTTTGGGGACCATGTTTCAAACAATAACCAGTTTGTTTTTTTTTACCTTTCTTCCTTAAAACATGTTTACGTTTAAATAATGTAAATTCCCGTGAGAAGAACACAGATCATTTTGTGATCCTATTTTATGATTTCGGGTGTTAGCCTTAAAGGGGGTTAATATTATAATCAGGTTCACCTGAATCTAGCAGTGATAGCTACACAGACGACAGTTGTCAACAAAGTGATAAATAATGTAATCCGGGGTGTGGTAAACTTCATTCTTTTCGTTTAACAATTTAAAGATCTCACCGTATTAGCCAATTTAGTTTTTTTTTTTAAACAAAACAACGACGTCAAACCCCATTTTATCATTTCATCGTTCAAACTACAAGGTGGACTCGTTACTGTTCATTTTTTTTATCTAAAGAATACAATCTGAATTCGAAATCTTTGTTATCTGAAAATGGAGTGTATACGATTGCGAGCGTTAAGCCTTTAGTCAGAATTTCTAGCTCATTCCTGCAGTGCTGAGCTTATGTTGCTAAAAGATTGTCAAAAAAATTGTCATTTAAGACCATAACAGAAAATTAAGGCCTAATAAGTGAAGGTCTTATTTTGAGAGCTCTATAACGTCAAACCTACACACAATTTTGATAACGTCATGTTCTATACATGTATAAACCTGTGAAAGTATTAGGTTTGTGGTAAAAAAGAGAACGATGACAGGTTTATCTTGTCGGTTTTGTTTTGCATATAGTGTGGTCCTCCTGTACTTACTATAGGAGAGGGTGTTATCTTTGAAAGTCATAACCATAATGTGAGGGGTGGTGCATTTCGATAAAATTTGGCAAGATATCTCAGAAATTATAATTGTGTTCATTATATGAGATTTATTTGTGATTCATGCACTTGATATATTTCCACGATATAGTGTTACACAAAGGGCTGTAATTATGAGTGTCTTTTAACAACTTCTAATCCTAGATGATAATATATAAGAAAGTGTGCAGCGCAGTTAGGTGCTTAAACATACTCCACATAACAAATAAATAAAGAAAATAGACGGAATCGACGCTTGAATTGAGATACCACAATAGATTTTATTCTCACTGGTTTTAAGGACGCAAGACGCGATAGAGTTAAGCGCAATGATTGTTTGTCGGAATTTCTTAACTCTGTCGTTGTTCAGAAATATATATATGAGACTATTAGTATCAAATAAAAACTTCGGAATTCTGTGGCATTTTGCGGACAATAAAATATTAAAGTAATGTGCAAGTAGAATGGTAATATTATTTCTTAGTCCACCCTGTACTTCATAAAAGACATAGCACATTTCGACAGATGCGAAAACTATAAATCCCGTTAATGAAGTAGTAACACAAAATAATTTCAAAACGAATAATAATATTATTACGTGTGGCATACGCTTTAAAAATCTTGTCTGATGAATATACAGCAACATCCACTGCAAATTTAAGAATATTTTGGACCAAGAATAGAGCCCAACCGCTACTCATTTCTTCTTCTTACTGTTCTTACGGGGGCCAACGCTCTTCGAAAAAAGCACAAGGTTCCGCCAATTAATTAAAGTACGATCGAAGTGAAACTTGACATGCTTATTACACATCCCCAACGAATACATTCCCCTGAGCTCTTTATTGACAAATTTCCACCATAAAACAACGTCAACAAATAAACACTTAATCTATTATAAAGACATTCTAATAAGATAACGAAATTTGTTATTTGCCTAAATGAAAGTGAAGTCGACGATTGAACGTACAAAATTTCGTTCGTTCGTTCCTGAAGTTTTACGTCCACTTCCGCCAAATTCAAAATTTCGTTCGTTTCTGGATTTTTACGTTTACTTCCACCAAGGGTGATATAGTAGACAAGTACATACAAAATTTGGTTCGTTCGTTCGTTTCTCGAGTTTAACGTTCACTTCCACCAGGGGTGATATCGTAGAAATGTACAAAATTTGAAACAATTCATGTTATATAGTTACGCAATAAATAAACTCAGTGTAGTCTCCAAATATTACAAATATTTATCAAAACAAAAAAAGGTTGATAATTTTTGCTTTGATGTCAAAGAAAACAACAATATACTATAATGATCATATTGCTATATAAAGAAAACATACATATAATGAATAAGCTATTTTAACAATAATCAGTACCTTAGTTACTTATCGCAATCAGTGCTGATTAGTTTGGGGCGAGGAGGGGTTGGGTGTCAGGATTTGGGGGTTAACAAAATTTGTTGTCGAATGGGGTGTGGTCGAATTGGGGTGTGGTCCAGCTGGGGTATAGTCGAACTGGGTGTGAATCAAATTTTCAGATATTATTTTAAAAAAATATCCAATATTCTCAATAAAATTAATATTGCAGATTTCATGATAATAATTTTGAACGTTATTGCAAATTTGAGCAGTAAAGCGTAAATTGCAGAGTCATTAATTAAGTTTCCACAAAAACCCGGATCTAAAAATGCGAAAAAAGACACTTTGTTGTTAAAGATACGGTGTCTACCTACTACTGTAACGTGTGCGTCTTTCATGGAAATGGAAACCTTATATACATTAAATTAATATTGCAGATTTCATGATATAATAATTTTGAACGTTATTGCAAATTTGAGCAGTAAAGCGTAAATTGCAGTCATTAATTAAGTTTCCACGAAAACCCGGATCTAAAAATGCGAAAAAAGACACTTTGTTGTTAAAGATACGGTGTCTACCTACTACTGTAACGTGTGCGTCTTTCATGGAAATGGAAACCTTCTATACATAAAGTAAAGTAATTGTATTTAAATTATACTTTAAATATATTTTAGATTTATGGTCATCCGTTTTTGTCTATGGATTTCACTTCGATCGTCGAATATGTTTTTGTTGTTTTTTTTTTTAAATGGCATAATATTCTGTAACCAATACGCTATAACATGTACTTATGGAAGAACAATTACTGATTTATTTAGTAACCATGATCACTATTTAACCAGATTTGGTAATGAATCTTGATTTTGATGCAATATTCATGTAAATTAATATTGTAAATTGTAATCAATTATGTTCGGTGAAATGTGCGTACCGTTAAAGTTCAACGGCATTCGCTTGTGTCTGCTTAGTCATCATCTCTACTCGGTTTTTCATTTTTATTATTTTTGTCGTTTGTGAATCAACAAATTTCAATTACTTACTCAATGTCTTCTGCGGTGTGTTGTTCTTTGTTCATTACAAATGGTGCTCAAAACTATTATGCCCGTAATGCACGAGACGTATACTGATCTTTATTGTGTCTGTAATACTGGATATTCCCAATAAGAATAAATAAATGACGAGGTCTGTCACATATCAGATCGAATTGCGTCAACCATATAAAACAAAATTAAAGAAACCCCAGAAATATATTCATATCCATAAATTCCATTTTTTTTTTACAGGTAACACGTAAAATTAACAAGCGGTTGCCATGTAAGATACGCCGACATTTTGCAAGAGATGGACAGAAAACAAGCTAAAAAGAAAGCGATTTTTCATGCATTGAGGGGACACAATCGAGGAGGTTATGGTCGAAAGAAACCGATATCTTTGGGACATAAAAGCATGTTTAAAGTTTCACCAAAATCGGATAATAACCTTGATATTACATACTTTAATACTATTTGCGTACGGTAAATAGAGCGGCCATTTTGTCTGGCAGGTTCGGTCCAATTTTCACGGAATTCGAACTCAGTCATCATTATTCATCAAGTTTCGATCCGATACATGTCTATTCGAAAGGAACCGACATCTTTTAGAGATGGATCTATGTTTCGAGTGTCGTCAAAATCGATTAAGAATTATAACCTATAGAGTGTCCACAAACAAATTATGGACATCTGGACGGACAGGGGTGACGCAATATTGGTCCACGTGAAAATGTGGACGTATTACATAAATATCAGATACGTAATGAATATATAAACAATTAAAATTAACTTAAAATTTATAATAATAAAATATTCAGGAACGTACAATATATTCCCGGTTGAGCAAACAATTAATGGTATAAAGTCAGATTTTTCGAATTTTATGAATAATATTGAGTTAGAGGTTCTGCTTCTTTAACCAGTTTTAATTAGGTATCACATGAGAGAGGGGGTATTGGGAAATTGGCTGGTTTCGGGATAAAATAACAAAAAAATATATTATTTAAAAAACCCGACAACAATGAAACAGGACATCATTTCGTGGGAATGTTTCGTCACAGTTCGATGACGATAGCATGTGAATGTGAGACTGTTAATATCTCACGAGGATCCCAACAAACAGCTTCGCCTGTCATTGTTTATTTAGTTAGTAGCGTTAAGGTGCAGCTCAGCTGTACATGTGTCATTTTTTGTATTATTCAGCGAATTTTTTTTAATATTAATCGATAATCATTTTTTTTTTGAAAAAAAGAAAAGAATGAACAACGATACCAAAATAACAAACAAATTTACGGTGACATTGAGACACATATACACTGTAGCTGTGCAGGATTTCCAAAAATAGAGCAAGGCTCTATTTTGATTTTACAGGGTATTCATTGCCTGATAGATGCAGTTCAAGCCAACGAACCTTTGAGAAATGATCGCCAATAAAGGGTCATCTAACCGGCAATGTGAAGTTAGATCAATTTTCGTTTTTTGATATTCCTGAATAACGAAAAATTAGTAACTCGCTTTTCGAATTTGGCCAATAACAAAGAAACGAACCGCTTGTTTTTCGATATTCAAACTTGAATCTAAATAAAGCAGATTTTTTGGATGTATATCTATAGAATGACTCCATCGTACTAAATATATTATAAAAGAATATATCTGAGCAGTGGATTTACGTCAAAACTACACCCATCCCTTGTCTGTTGATATTGACGGTTGTCGACTCGTTTTTCGATATTCAGACTTGAATCTCAAAATGTCCTCTGACCAAACTTGACATTGGCCTGATCAAATACATCTAACCCTACGAGTACGACAACCTGATACATGACCTGTTAAAAATATAGATGCAATTAAGAATTATTAACCTTGTAAAATTTATACCCTACATTACCATTTTTCAAATGAAACTCCAAACGGATTTACACCCGAACGACTGTATGCAACAGTACTTGTCGACCTCGAGTTACGATACTCCACGAAATATATTCTCCAATAAAAGATCAAAAGGCAATCATGGAGATACCAGATATTGGTTCATATAATCAAGAAATAACTATTTTTTCCACAGGCTAGGTGTCAAAATCCTGTCAAATATCAAAAGATTCTATATGCAACTTTGTTCCAGATCGCAATGAAATAGTAATGGGAAGGTAACAGATTACTGATCGAAACATTCTGAGTTTCTCTCGATGCATCAGTGATAAATCCTGCGGAGGGATTTGTAAAGCTAGATACTTCTTTTATTCTACCTCCCTGAAAAATGCATAAATCCCGGATCTCACGTTCACCTTACATGTAATTAATTTAATATAACATGTTTCAGAAATAATTAGATAGGCTTGACAGTTCATGATATAGCAGTTTCAATTGACAAGTAGCCGAGAGCACGTTACTAAAAATGTCAATATGTTATAATAATAATGATTGATTTATAGGTTATAGCTTCAGTGATTTGACAACCAAAAATGAACATAACATTTTTATTAATATTTTATATAAAACTATTTAAACAGATATAACCCCTTGTCCATGTAAATACTTTCAAGTTAGAACTAGTTTTATGACCTCCACATTTACAAAATTGAGTAAAATAGTTTAATTTCTTTATGACCCTGAACATTCATATTATGTCGAACTTTAAGCCGGTCGTACACGAGCAAATTTGCGCGTGTTCGAGAGGAAATTTGCCACAATTTCCTTTGCCAAATGAGATTTGACAAAAACTGACATGCATAGCTTTTCGTCAAATAAATGTGTCAAAGATTTGGAACTTATGCTCGTGTACGATAGGCCGTCAAATAAATTTGCCACATATTTGCGCACGCATCTAATGATTTCACTTTCATTTTTCGACGTAGGGGCGGATAAGTGCGAAGAAAAAGTAGTTGAGCTTTCGATTATCGTCTCGTTGATTAAATTGCAAATATGCCTATTAATTGGACTGATCGAACGGTAGAAATCCTGCATTAACAACAGGACACCGTAATTATTCCACAATTATTCTACGCGTCAAAGACATCACTATTCTGAATTTTTTGTACACAAGTTGGCTTTCCTTTTGTTCTATAAATGTGGTTCCTTCACAAGGAGAACCGTCAGTTCCGACCAACCATGTGAAGTGGCGCTGTGATCGTCAAATTTATTTGCTGGCTTCGTACACGGTCAAAGAAAATTTGAGGAGACCGTCAAAGAAATTTGTCAAATTTTCTTTGCTCGTGTACGACTGGCTTTATATGATACATCCAGAACATAAACGATATTATGCCTAACAGCATGATTATGATTTTCAAATTACAATTCAGCTTTATATTGTGTCATACTTCTATATGACCCTTACCTACGGATACCCATTATTAAATGCGAATCGGAATGCTTAAGGCTGTTAACCTGGTTCAATAACTTACTAAACTGTATCTAAGGATATACAAACAGCATTATTAGTTGAGGTCTATGATAGAAATCTACCAATCAGACTATTCCCTTGGTCATATTAAACTAACGACTTCAGCATTATATGTGCATGTAATACTATAGGTCTTGTATATTGAACAGGTTATTTAAGTTCTCTAAAAGGTGCTCTGGTTAATGTATTGAAGTCGTTAGGTAGATCTAGCTAAATACCAAGGATATATCTGGTAGATTAAAATCGGACAATTACATCATAGTCTTGTAATCCAAAAATGGAAATCCCATGTTTTAGACACGTGGACAACCATCCCCATTGTGCCCATATTATTAGTACACTTATGGGGTAGCGTCTGGACAGATGATCAATCAGATAAAGGTATACCTGGCCACTTTCCCGGGGGTCAGAACATGGCTATAAAGAACGTAGTGGGTTTAATTTTCTTTAGACATTACCCTGAGTTTCTGGGAGAACAACATGCTCAGAGGCTCATCGGCAGACTGGCACGTGCGTGTTTGCGTGGGCGTGGGGTAGAGAGAATAAATCCATGCTTGACAAAAAAAGTATAAACGAATTGTGATATTGAATATTATTGCTGTGTGTATCCGGGGTTAGATGCAAATTCAGAGTAGCGTTTTAACGGCCGAGAGTAAAGAATTGCAAAAATAACCATAGCCAATACAAGACGATCACAGGGCTATTAAAATATGAAGCAAAGAAGAGCGTATGCGTCACACGTTAGATGTGGGAGCCTTTTTGTAGAGTACCTTTCCATATCCAACCAGTGACTCATAACATTGCATTTCCCTTCATACATGATTTGAGGACCGATCGAACGGCATATATATAGTCCTATAATAAAATTATTCGTTGAATGCAGTTAAGTTAATTTATTTAAGTGGCATTTAATAACTGGATGAGAATAACACATGACACAATTATATGGAATACAAGCAGGGGCGCCGGAACGGCGTGAGGGTCAGGGTACCAAAATAACATTTTGAAATTTGTCAATTCCGAGAACGCTGTTTAGAGCGTACCAAGGCATGCACTGATAGCTGACAACGAGACTGCGAGAGCCGGTTCGCGACCGATCAGAGAGCAATTATCATTTGAAAATGAATATCGACTAGTAAAAATGTTTCATCATTAGCGCATGGATATACATGTATACCCCAGAAAAGGACAGGGAACCATTTGTATACCCTGGTGCCCGGGTTCCGGCGCCCCTGAATACAAGTTACTTGAAGGATTTATTTCAGCCACGTTCTCCCGTCTTTATTAAGCAAAGAAGAAAAAGGTAACGAATACAAATCTCTTCGGAATCTGATATTTGTTTTAAAGGTAAAAGAGTATTAAAAAAATCAGAATCGCGTATATCGAGCATATTTGGGGAAGAACATGTTTGTTATCATATACGGTGGCTATAGTATAAATTTAATTGGCCACATCTGTAGGTATAATATGATGCAAGATTGATAAAGTCAAAACAATAATTTAATATTTTTAAGTGCATAAGAATAGCATATTAAAAAGTGAAACAGTTATATGCTTTTGACAATATATCATTGTAACCCTAAAAGTAATCCGAAAAAAAGGACACAAATCAACTTTTTTTCTAATAATTACGCTACAATAGTTGAAACTAGATAATAAAAAGGAATATATTGAAAATTTCAGTCAAATTACCTCACTCTGAGCCCAGTTATCGCCGTAACCCCCTTTGTCCTTGGTAGCGTTGTCACGATAATAAAAAAAGTCTCGATTATTCATTTTTAAATTAAATCAGTAACTGTAAATCGTATTTAAATCTGTCGAAAATCTAGAGTATCTGGTGGCATCGAGGGTTGATGATGGTCTTGGCAAGTTGATTAATGCCTAATTAATATAATGTATATAAATTTAACGCATAAAGAAAGACCTGCAATGGGCAGATTTAGTTCTTGAATGATGCCTGTTAAAGTAAAATATTTGGTGAGGGATGACTGTTGCCATACTTTGTTAATGTATTATAACTAAATATTTGTCACAGATGAAATGAAATGGAGTTTAACATCCTACTATTCTGCTCCGAATAGGGCTAATGAAGAAGGGCATACGCCATTCAGTGTGCTATGAGGGAAATTTTGCCATGACAGCGGCACGACGGCCTACTCGTACATTGAATTCCAACTGTCAAGGGATCTTTTACGTGTACGCCAATGTGTACCCGGGACCTCGGTTTTTCGTCCCATCCGAACGACTAGACAGCTGTCCTCGTCAGGCCCATGGCCGTATTTAGCTGGGGTGCAGCGGGCACAGGGGGTACATTGCACCCGCGGAAAAATAAGGCGCCCCGAGAAATGGCACCCCTCCAGGATTACTTGCTAGCGAGTTTGATTGCGGTAGTCCCCGCGGTCAGTAACTTGGACATCTCTGACAAGGGGGAATCACGCCGGAAACAGATTTTAGAAGATAAATAAATATTAGTTTGAGAAATATGGCGCCCATACAAAACTATGATTTTATGAAATAAACCTTTATAAAAAACCGTAAACAAAGTAATAGATTTTATCATCGAAAGTCGTGATTAGCCTGATAAAGATAAATTTACTTCATCATGGCCCTCGGGCAAGGCCCACATAACAGGCAAATCACAAATACTTTCAGGCTAATCAAGGTGTTCTCTTAGATTTGGCTTGTCATGGTGACGTAAGTGTACTACAGTATATAAAAAAAGTTTCGTACGAGCTTCTGTCAAACATAAAATTCTTACACTCTATCATCTGTCAGAAGTTTAATAAACCTCATTCAACCTGATAACATACAGATGGAGGGAAAACTTATCTTAAGTTTTGTATTGTTAGCTGTATTCATCGAATCAGCAAAAGGTAATTGCTTATTTAATTTATCATTTTACTTTTATCAACCAGAAACAATGGTATATAAGTGCAATAATTGATTGTATTAACCATGTGCGTAGGTTTTTGTTTTTAGTTTATCGACGAGTGCGGATGTTATTTGATATGAAAAAGACGAGTAGACGACTTTACTTATTACCCAACCTATTCTTACACGCATAAGTAAATAAATACAATTATAACGCCAATGATGTATATCTACTGTAATTGTCACATTTGATGTATGTTATTACAAATACACGTCACTATATAATATGATTGACATAATACATGTAATTCCATATCTAAATCCATTCCTAAAACAAGGACCAAACGCGTTATCATATGCAATTGATACGTGCATATACTGTTTAACATTAAATCCGCCGCAGATCGACTAACATTTATTAGCGTCTACCAAAGCAAATGTTTTATTTCTTTTTTTAAATTTGCCGCAAATGTCCAATGCAACCGAGCTTTTGAACATTTGTTCAAAAGAGATCGACGTTGATGTCACATGATTGAGCCAAACGTCATGTGGTCACAAAACGGCGACGTCAGCCATTTCTGTACCACATGATCGTTAGTGAACTGGGTCAATCATTTTTTCATGGCAGCCCGTTCATGACCAGGTTACATTTTGAGTCTGATATTCTTTTTAAAAATCAAAAATGTACGATGCAGGGTATGTTCGATTTGTACAGAGAACCTGCCATTACTCCTTGTTTCCTTACAATAATTTGGTGTTGGTGTATTGCATGTAACGCGATGACCTTCGACATCAGACCCGAAACCAACTGTGCCTAAAATATCTCTCTAGAAATAGAAATACCGTGCATCATGCAGGTCATGTGTCTCCTTCTGGAACTACTGATACCACTTCTCGCCAATAACTTGTTGTTTGCTTGCAAATAATTTACCATGGTCACTATAAAACGCGAATAAGATGTCATTATCTTTGTTCAGAAATGTTAATTAATACAACCGGAAATCCTAACAAAAAAGTATTCTTAATTATTGATTGTATTTATTTTAATGTTTGTAGCTACATGTCCTTCGAAATCGTCTGTATTGCCAGGAGGTTGTTGGCGAAACTGGCGTTCACAATGTAAAAGAAACTATCACTGTCCTGTTGGTAAGTACATTGTTTTACTTAAACATGCATTATGCAAGAGCAAAATCTGCCTATTGTAGGTCTTTCCTTAGGCCTAAAATGTTATAAAAACTATTAATTAGACATTAGATAACTCATTCAGACCATAATCAACTCTCGATGTCGAGGCTAGCATGAGATTTTTGTTGGATTGTAGTTCGATTCGCTGAAATATTTTCCTTCGTGATATACCAATAAAAATGGATAATCGAGACTACTGGTTTTGTCTTCTTACCGACTTTAGTAATGATGACCGAGGCTAAGCGGAACTTTCATTCGCTTAGTTCTAAGTTAATAGCTGATTAATTTGACTGAAATTTTCAGCAAATTGCCTTTACATTAGCTAGTTTCTAACTATTGTAGTGAGAACTACCAACTCGTTATCCAATCTCCCATAATGTATCTTTAAAGGAGCTAAATCCTAATATTTGGGACCTAGAAATTGACACAAGTGTGTTGCAACGCATATGATAATGTAATATATGAACCGATTTACATTTAATCGTTTCTATTTTTACTCTAATTCCAAATTTGTTATGTTCGGCGAAATGCGCCAAAGTCTCAATCGAATGGCAATCTCTAGCTTTTGGTTATTCCAGTCTACATAGATAGTATTTATTGCGCATTGTCTCTAGATAAGAAATGGCGACACCCTTTGACATGAATTGCGGAATAAATCTAGCCTCGTTATTCGAGTTCCTTGTTACAAATGGCACTGAAACGCACTATTGTACACGATTCACGTACCAATCGTAATATGTTTATTTTGTCTTAAATGTTGGATATCCCGGTAAGATCAGAACATCGATGCTGGTTTAAATTGACAAATAATCCGTGTTTTCAATGTCGAAGACTTCGGATGATATTGAGTTATACAAATTTGGGTTTACACCAACTAATTAATAATAAAAAGGAACCATGAGGATAATTAAAAGGTAATAAGCAACCATAAAGACAAATAATAATAGATAAATGGTACTAATTAGTAGTAATAATAAAAGATAAAAGTTCATCAGTACCTAAGATGATGACTGTAACAGTAATAATCCTAAAGATCAAAGACCACCATTAATAGGGATTCACAATGTTAATAAGTCCAATATTAATAGCTGTGGTGATAGTGTTCAATTAATAAAATATGACCTGCCCATAATATCATATTTAATGTATTAGCTTTGTTTCCACCGTAATCAAACAGGTATGGCTTGGCAAATTTAATATTTCATGTTGATGTCAAAATATCCTTCACTCTATTGGTTTTCTCTGGATAACGTAGGAGATTACTTATTGACATTATCACTCATCCCATTCTTCTTTCAGTTTAAATCTATTCTTTTATCTTTACATTGAATTGCTTTATATACTAACTTTACTATTGACTAAAACTTTCATGCAATTTTGTTTTACTTGAATAATGTTTCTCCTTGAAGAATTTTAATAAATAAAAAACCCTAATAAATAAATACACATTTTTTCTGCAGGTCAAGAATGCTGTGCGGTTCAATGGTGTTGGGGGCTGAAATATTGTCGGAAACCTATCAATCCAATTCAAGTACCGGTACAAGTGAATACTAACAACAAAGCTAATACTGTTGGTGTTAGTATTACACCGATTGTAAATAAACCAGTTCAGCAGCAAGCAGTACCGGCTGTTGCAGCACCAGTTCAACAGCAAGCAGTACCGAATGTCAACACACAAGCCCAACAGCAAGCAGTGGAAACACGTCCAGGTAATTAAGAAAATTGGACATTATTTTAAGGAGCTAAATTGATAATAGTATTTGGTTCCTAGAAATTGGCACAAATGGGTCATAACGCGTATAATAATGTAATATGAATGTATATACATGTAAACCGATTTACATTCATTATTTTCCGTTTTTACTCTAATTTCAAATCAATATTGTTCGGTGAAATACGCAAGAAGTCCCTGTCGAGTGGCAATCTCTAGCGCCCGGTTACTCCAGTCTACGCCGGTAGTATTTATTGTGCATGCTCTCCAGATAAGAAAAAGGCGTTTCCGATTGACATGCCTCGTGGATTATGTCTAGTGTCTAGCTTCGTTCTTCGAGTCCCTTGTTACAAATGACAATGAAACGCATTATGGTACACCATCAATGTTGATTTAAATTGACAAATAATTTGTGTTTTCAATGTCTTGGACTTTATGTGATATTGAGTTAGAGACTTAGCTACTTTAAATGCACCCAGTTGGACGTATAGAAATTGGATTTTAATCCTTGGAATCTACGATATTGTGAAAGTCGAATCTCTTAAAGGAACAAAACTCAGTTTCGTAACATTCAGGAACCCACCTATAAGTTTTGGATATAATCTTTTGATGAGCATCTTTCTAATCCTTATTGAATCCAATTCACAATATAATATTTTCTTAATTTAGTATTAAATAATCAGTTAGACATTGTCAGAAGAAATGCATGACCGGAATGGCGACTTCAATAAATATATTGTTGTGGGGGTTCAATATGACGTCATGATGTATCAATCTACACGATACAATCCAGTATGCGAGAAATGTTTATCGATACAATAGAATGTGGTTTACCGAAGGCGATTTGTAACATGATTTTTAGTATTCAGTACACAAAATGTATTAGGTTTAAATTCGATTAGACATTATGTGTATTCGTGTTTCTATACACAAGCATTAATAATAGAGATCTGCGTACGTTGTAATCAACTGCATATAGTATTAAGGTCAGCGTTAGCAGGTTATGGCAAACTTTAGCAGTCCTGAAAAATTATAGAAAGTCACACCAGTATCACATACTTAGCAACATGATGTTTTATCAATTGCACCAGTAAGCGATCCAATGCGCAAGCGTTAATATTTCGGGGCGCAACTAAATTTGTACATTTATGCGAAACGGTAATGTGTTTAGGTATGCACGTGGACAAGACCTTATATTGCCCCTGGTATAAACAAAAATAACCCCGCCTCAATAGCTAAGAGTATATAAGTCAAATAACCCGTAATTTCAAATGCCCTTTCTTTAATTTCAGGACGATGTGATCGAAATAAAGAATGTACGGGCAACCGTTGCACACAAGACGGTGACTGTCCTCCAGCTAAGAAATGTTGTTTAAACGCATGTGGAGCACGAACCTGTGCTCCAATTCTACGATCTTCAGTTTTCTTTGGCCGTAGAAAATAAAAAATAAGATTGCTGATTGATATATGTGGTTTTGAGCCTAGAAAACTTGAATGAACCTGATGTTCTTGTCAATCCATATTTGATATATAAACGTATTGGTTAATTTACATATATCTTGTTTGATAATTCTCCCAACAATATATTAGAATGGATATTTAGTGAGTCAGTGTATTCACTCTAATAAAAAAAAACCCCAAAAAACAGACTCAAAATATTGACGAATTGTATTCTTCAAAATTACGATTACAACAGAAATGTCCCCATCTACTAGTCAGCTTTGCTTTTTGAAACATACATGTCTTTTGACTTGAACCCACCCCAACTGATTTTAGATTGGAACTGATTTAGAATATGATAGCTTTTAATTTCTATATGTGGATTTACATTAAAGCGGCAATTTGATATTTTTAAGTTATATTGTTACAATATATTGAAATAAAGCCTTAAAATAGATGGTATCTATAAACAGTCCAACCTTGTTAAAGAATAATCTTATAATTCACTATTGCCAGTTGAGAAATTGGCAAAAATATCACTTTCAACATTAAATTCAAACGTTTGAAGATAGCTATTGCATGGGGGGAATGGGAAAACAAGGAGGTAATTGTGTTATTATTTCCGATGTGAAAGATGTTTCAATGTGGAAAATAATGCCGATGATTGTATAATAGTGAGTTGACAACATATTGAGCAAAAGACATAGAAATAAATATGTTTTGACTTTCTTGGAAAATATGAAATTCCCGCTTTAAGAAAGGGATACTTTATGAAAACTGTTTCTTTTCGAAATTTATGTATATTTTTATGATTCTAGTTTTTGTATATTGTACATTAAATATTGTATATAAAATCCATATCCGTGTAGTATTTATTTTGTAAATTATCGTGCACTATGTATATATGAATGTAACATCCCGGCAGTTTTATATTATGTTCAATAAAAGCTTTTTTCAAACTAAACTAAGATTTCGCGTATCCAAGCTCGTGGGTTTTCTCTTTGACTCCAACTGCTAAAAACCCCTTGATTTCTGCTTATCCTGTACTTAATATCCTTATAGTACACTGGCTTATAGTGATAGTGTGCAACGTTGATCACGGCCAACAATATTGCGTCTTGTTCGCTCGATTATGAAATGAAATGAAATGGGGTTTAACGTCCAACTGTTCTGCTCCTTAACTGGGTTAATGAAGATGGACATACGCCATACAGTGTTCTATGATGGAAATTTTGCCCGGGCAGCGGCGCTGCGGCCTACTCTTATATCGAATCCAAACTAACAAGGGAACATCAAGGGCATACTTCTCTCACCCATGCATTAACCCAGGGGTTCGTGGAATGAAACCGCTAGTGATACCGAGTACGATCCCGTATTATGTAGCACGTACGGTGGGTTGTGAGCTAGGCTTTAGTACTCTCATTACCTTCATCTCACACGAAGTGAATAAGAGAATGGCTGTTGGGGTTTTTAGCAGTGGGAGGAAACCAGAGGTCTGGGAAACTATACTCCTTAATTGTCACATATAAGGTATTAAACTGAATGTTAGACCTTACGATCTAAATCGCACGCATGACACGGTGATAGATTACCCCAAAAGTCTTAGGATAACATCAATTTGAATTCTGAAAAATATGCCAGCTATCCTATGAAACGACGAAGGTGGTGATTTGGTGAACTATAAGCCTGATAATGATATTGAAAGGCCCAGAGAAAACCCATGAGGTTGGACAGGCGACACTACTTCTTGTCACGTACAACCGAGGAACGGAAACCCCGCCAGTTGACTCAATGACAGACCTTATGATACAGCGTGCACGTTCTAACCATCTTTGACTTAGTATAAATTGATTTGACAGTTATGTTCAACCTTTCCTTTCAACTTACTCCCGAGTCCAAAGCGTCACTTTTCCAAGTCCGAAATGTCACAGAAACGTCGAGGCTATATTTTCTTGAGTCCGAAATGTCGTATGCCCGAAATGACGCGGGTTCGTAATGACATGTTATTGAACCCCCCACCCCTCCAATGTATATTGAGGTCAGTCGTATCAATCTTGGTGATCGTATCGAAACGTATCCAAACGTATCTGCACGTAACGTCCAATTATAAGGTTACTGGTTTTTTTTTATTTATTTTTAAAATGTCACGAAACAATCCATTTTGTTTTTCGAGCTTGAATAACGATTTACGAGAAGGAACGTGTTTCTTTATTCGGGATTCAATTTTTGAACGTAATAAATTATTGTCAAGCCCTGATTGTCTTATATGGAAATATGGCCACATTCTCAGTTTAACTATTATTCGCACAACTGTGTAAAAATGAAGGGTCAGTTTCAAGCATGAACTACAAGTAAATATAAGCTACACTTGTTCCCCAATCCCTATTCACACAGCAATCTGAATTAAAATATATTGTTAATAGAATTAAAAAAAAGGCTGATGTACTACTAAGTAGGAGATTTAAAATATGAAATGTTATTAGTTAAATATCTGGTATAGTTTAAATATATGGTGCCTTTAACCTTAAGTTTTGTCTTCATCGCCCTTTTTTCTTAATTTTCAACACCTTGTTGCCCGTATTTTCGCTACCGACCCCTCATTGCCTATCATCGCCCATTTGGGGAAACACTGTGTTAGATTAAGCCGTCTTTAGTTTGTCAATACACTGTCATGTGTGCGAGAAAATAATCCGAGAGGTAACGGAAAAAAGTTTCAAATACGTTCACTAAAAGCATAATGCCAGGTTGACAAATCCTCATGGGTGAAAGGCGATCAGAATAACTATAATTTGAGTCATCTTAGTTTAAATTTTATGAGAATGTTCTTATTTATTTTTCAAATAAGGTGTACGTCACCTCAGTAGAACTGTGTACCACAGGCGCCTGTAACGTAGAAAATATTTCAAAAATAACATTTAACTCTTTGACTAAGTGTAATGTAAAAATTCTGTTACGAACTTGTAATTGCATTTGAAGTACATTTCCCGTGATATATCTCACTATTTTTGAAAGAAATCAAGTAATATGCTCATTTTGCACCGTTACATTGTAGTATTGGGTAGTATGTGGTGATGTTGGGGTGGTATTTGGGTGGTATTGGGTAGTAATGGGTAAATCGACCCGACGTTAGCGGGTAGGTATACATTTCGTTTACATGCTGACGTATAGGGGCGAAGGTGTATAAAACATAGTTACGTGATCTTTTACATACATAACATCCGCTTACAGTGAGAAGTTTAACTGACGGAGTTGTCATAACATACATTCAAGATGAACATGAAAATTATTGTTTGTTTTGTATTTTTAGCCGTGTTTGTCGTATCAACATCAGGTAACATTTTAATATTCTTCTGATTTGTAAATAACTGCAGCCACAGTGGCCCAGTCAGTAAGGCGCTGGCTTTTTAGCCGGGTCTGTGGTTCGATCCTGGTGTTGGCCAGATGTCTAATCGTTCCGATGAGACGGAAAACCCAAAGGTCCCTGTGCACTTTGACGTTTAAGTAAATACTACTAACAGTTGTAATTCAATTACTGTCCGGGTAAAATTCCCCTATAGGACAATGCATGACGTATGCCCGTCAGAACAGTAGAGAGTTAAACCTCAATACAGTCATCCTTTTGTTTTTAGTCTTAAATAACCTCAGTATATATAAAGCATGTATGGTACTTTAGCTTTAGAATAATATAAGACACTATATTATGATACACATCTGGTTTTAGTACTAGTTATAAACGCTAATATACACATCCTGAAACTCAAAAATCTGATCTTAATTATAAACATAAATATTCTGGTTAAAAATCACATACCATGTAAACTAATACATGTATGTATGTATATCATAACTTCGACGAAAATACAGCATATTATTTTGAAAGATGCATTAAGTATGGGCTTGTCATGTGAATAATTGTTAAAATAATAATTGATTTATACAACATTTGAAACCAGCAGAAATCATGCAGTATACAGATAATGCATCTTAAATCCGACATATTTGTCGTCACCGACAGTGAGCTTAGTTTAAAAAGAAAATGTGTATATCTATTTATATCTATATCTATATACATAGATACATATATATACATATAATGTATCAAAATTATTAGCACGAGAAGTTGCACTACTTTGTTTCACGGTAAATGATAAGAAGATAAAAGGTATGCCGACACAAACTGATTTCAACACTGGTTTAATAACATTTGAACATTTTAAAGTACTTTTCGTCCGTCTTGGGACTATTCATAAATAATGTCATTACATATAGATGGGCACCATAGTATATTTATACATATTTACAAAGTAATACCGTGGTTTTAATTGTCTATAGTTACCATTGTCTGTGGTTACATAGTATATAGGTAACGAGCAGAAAACATGTATACACGCGTGTTAATCTGGTGTGCAATATAATTTAGAAAATTATGTTTGTTATTTGGCGTGTTATGGTCGCAACATTTACATCCAAGATCCAGGTATTTAGATACATCAAACCGGTCCTTGTGATAGATGAATTGAATTTTGCTTTGGTTAAAGTTCCAATAGCATTTTTTTAAGTTATATTTTTAAAATGTATTAAAATAAAGCCCTAAAATAGATTGAACCTATAAACTGTCCTACCTTGTTAAAGAATAATCCTATTAATCCTATAATTCACTATTGCCAGTTGAGAAATTGGCAAAATTATCATTTTCAACTTCAAATTCAAACGTTTGAAGATGGCCGTCCATGGAGAGGAATGGGAAAACAAGGGAGGTAATTTAGTAACTATTTCCTCAATCAGTCTGTGTCAGCCTTTCTAATGCCCAAAAAATTTTGCCCATCATCGTATAATAGTGAGTTGACAACCTTTTGAGCAAAAGACATAGAAATAATTATGTTTTGACTTATGATATGAAATTGGAACTTTAAGAGATGTTTCAGATTCGGTGGCTGTCATTGTGATTTAATGAATTGTACATTGTCAAATTTCATTCTGAAGTTGTCGTTTGATATCAGGATTGCCCTGCTCTCGTGCGTTGTTTCAACGAAGTTGTGATGTTTGGGTTATGGGTAGAGACAATACTATTCGAACTGTCTTTTACATTGGTAGTCCGCAATATTTGGATTTATCCCAACATCTATTACCTCGAGGGGGTAATGCTGCTTCAATAAATTTCTTTTCAGTTCACCTAATCTGACAATCCGCAGGTCTTCCAGGCCCGTAGCTAGCCCAAAATTGTTAGGGGGGGGGGGCAAAGGTTTCTGGGGGCGCCGATGGGGCTTCAGGGGGCGCTGATGTATCTAGACTTTACACTCAAAGGCTAATGGTACCGTGGATACGCCTAGGGTCTAGGGTGTCCTTTATGGGCGTACGGGCTCGACTATTGTTAGAGGGACAGAAACAGAACTGCCCAAAACGTCGGGTTACAGACGTCTAGCGACGCTCCCCCCTCTCCCCAAGAACATTTCACGACCGCAAACGCATTATCTTGCTATTCCAGTCCCCGAATACAGTAAGTGGTCTGAATTTGGATTTTTTAATTGATAACATCTTTGTTGAATTTGGAGGGGAAATATATCAGCAAGTGGTAGGTATCCCCATTGGCACCAACTGTGTATCTTTGCTTGCTGATTTGTTTCTCTGTTCGTACGAAGCCGACTACATCCAAGCGCTCGTAAAAACAAATAAACGATTAGTCAGAAATTTTAATTTCACTTATCGATATATCGATGACGTTTTATCACTTAATAATCCTAAATTTAGTGATTATGTCGAATTCACATATCCTGATGAGCTCGAAATTAAAAACACCACTGACAGTGACAATTACGCTTCCTACTTGGATCTGCGTCTCGATTTTGACGATTGCCATAAACTGAATGTTAATTTGTACGATAAACGTGATGACTATGACTTTCCGATTGTTAACTTTCAATTTATTAGTAGTAACATTCCAAAATCACCAGCTTATGGAGTGTTTGTGTCTCAGCTAATTCTTTACGCGAGAGCTTGTTCCTTTTATTCTGATTTTTTAAGTAGATCGAGGCATTTGTCATCTAAGCTTCAACTACAAGGATATGTGCGCACTAAACCTTTAAAAAGTTTTATGGCCTTCATATTGACTTGATTGGTAAATATAACGTGTCTCTCTCGGCTATTATTCCAGATATATTTAATTGACACGTATACTATCACTATCTACATGATTCTGTCTACTACATCGTTAACACAGGTCATCACTTGTATTTTGCATACCGATAGTTCATTGGCCAGTCACGCTATTTTACCGACATTTTGCCTAATAGTTTGGATGCAGCTATGGCTGGTGTGGCGCACCAGGCAGGGTAAGCTTACTCTTCCGGACACCTGTTACCACTGTTTGTCGTGTATGTTGTACACGGGGAGCAGTCCATTTGCTGATTACACTATTTTGCCTATAACGTTTTTGTAGGACTTCGAATTCTGTCTAATGGTTTTAATTGTTCGAACATTATGAACATTATAAAAATTTCAGGGAAGGAATAGTTCGGAATCGGGCTAGAGTGCGACTTGTTTGAATTTTGAAGATTATCACGCCGTTTTGGGCATCCAATTCATTCGTGGCCACCTAATCAATCTCACTAGCATTGTGGGCACCTAACCAATCTCACTAGCATTGCGAGCACCGCGCCAATTATATTATGGGCGCCCATGATCTCGTCGTAGGATGCCCACCAATCTCGGCATTATGGGCGCCCCTCCAGGAAATAACGCCGCTTTGGGCGCCCCACTGATCAAGTCGTGGGCGCCCAACTATCTTACTCAGCCTAATGTGCGGCCCGACAATCATATATTGTCATTATGGGCGCCTCTCCGGGATAAAACACCCCAAAGTTCAAGCCGCTTTGGGTGCTCCATCATCTGTAAGGCGACTCACAATAACGACATGATTGGTGAGGCACCCATTAAACCAAGCGACATTCGTTGGGAGTCCCCAAATCTCGTCGTATGCGCGCAACCAATGTCATTAGGCTTTATGTGGCGCCCATAGTGATATTGGAACGTTGGTCGTTGGCCTCGAATTGTGTCCAACGGAAAGACGCTGCGCCCATTGGGGGAGCCGATTCTTTCTCCTAATGGGCAAAGGGTGCCTTCGGCGCCCATCGGGGGCGCCGACATTTTCTAGTGGGGGGGGGTCGATTTTTCCCAATTGGGCAAAGGGCGCCTTCGGCGTCCATCGGGGGCGCCGATATTTTCCAGGGGGAGGGGGCTATCACTATTTTTCTAGCTAAGGAAAGGGGTATATTATTTTTGGTATGGCGTTGATGTCGATGACATGATTTATAAGAGAGCTAGTTATGAGGTGATCTGCCCTTCGTGTCACTAGAACGTCCAAGAATGCGATTTGCAGATCGTTCGTTTCAATTGTGAATTTGATATTTAGGTCTAAATCATTCATTTTATTGCAAATCTGTAATGTTGATAATTCGTTCATTCCAAATACAGAATACATCGTCTAGGAATCGTTTTAACTGATTTTCTAAATATAATCTGTAATCCACGCCTTGGTACCTATCGCTATACCAAGCATTTGTTTGTAATTTGTTTCGCCAAATGTAAAAGTGTTGTTTGTAAGGATGATAAATATGGCTTTGAGGATAAAGTTTTTTGAAATATTCTCATGACCGCATTCAGGATGATGTTTACCAAGCCAATATATGTTTTGTTTTTTTTATTATTGAATTGTTTTGTAGCTTGGTGGAGCAGAAAGAAAAGATGTCCCAATAGATGGCTAAATCAGCCAAAAACATGTGAGAGCATCTCACTTCAACGATGTGGGGCTAAAAATGGATGTGGTAGTGGTATGTATCTCTTCAATAACATTCTATTGGCATTCTTATATTATATTACATACCAACAAATTTCTTCGAAATAACGAGATTCGACAAAGCAAAATACTCCCGAGGGCCCGTTTGTCGGGACGGATGTTGATGAAAGGGGCATGCAAAGGTCTAATAATAAGTTAAACTCTCACATTCCTAACTAATAAAAAATATCCAAGAAATATTTTCCGAAATAAGCTATATGCATTCAAATGCCCCTTTGAATCTTTGTAGGAAAAATGTGCTGCAAGGTAGGGCGGTGTCCAGGCCGATATTGTCGTACTCCTTACAACAGTTGGTTTCCATATTATTATAGAAGAAAGAACTTAGTTCGTAAGACTACTACTAGACCTGTGGTTGATGTTGATGGTACGAATCGTCAAACCACACCACCCATCCAATCTGCTTCACAATCCTTTAAAATACAGTCAAAACCAGTAACAATAAGACGTTCAGGTAAATGTATACAACATCTTATTAATATTAATGTCATTTATATGATATCTTAAAAATAAGATAGGTTGACTCTTGCATTATAATCAGCAAGAGGCCAGTGCAGGACTTCATGTCAGGCCAGACATATACACAATCGAATTGCGGGGATTAAATAAGATACCCAGTCAATTTCAAAATTGGGGATAATCGGCATTTTTAGAATAATTTCGTGAAATTTTGCTTTGTTTACCCCTTCGTCAATATTTAATTTATATATTTAATAACATAATAAAACCTTTTTGATAGACATATAGCACGACGTTTCGATAAGACTCTCATAGGATTTTCAAGTACAAATGAAGACGATATGTTTTTATTTATGTGTAACGATTTGATTAATATATTGATTATTAGGGGCAGTAGCCTTCCATAATTTTCGATCCGATTACACGAAGATATGAAATCGATTAAAATTAAATTTAGATTATTCAGAAAATATGCAATTGACAATGGATAACAGCATAACAATAATTCCTTTGCACTTGATTTTATTGACATGAATAGCCCATTTAATATTTACCAGAATTAATGTATACAATACACACATTGATATGTACTATTTTAAGAATCTTTTGAATTCTAAAATGTTCTAGAGGTTCACCCTTTGAATATTCAAGATAATATTGAGTGTGTAAGCTGAATACAAATAATGTGTTTTTTTTTTAAATGAGCAAGTCCAAACTTATAGCGGTTTCATTATTATGTTATGGTTAAGTGGAGTAATAGCATTAGTTCCATCTTAAATCAGCAGTAATTTGGCGAAACGCAAAGGTCCCGTGTACACAATGGCGTGCACGTAAAAAAAAACCTTTGTCGATGGCATCCAGTGCCGCTGTCCTGGCAAAATAGTCCTCATAGCACACTGTATGTCGTATACCTCTCTTCATAAGTCTGGTCAGTAAAGAATAATAGGATGATTTCATGTCAGTTCCAAAACGAGTACTTTCTATTATTATGAATATTAGTATGAACTCTGTATTTAACTCTTTTTTGTGCATGTTCTGAACAAAAAGCTGACAATACTAACAGACAATCATGTTTTATTTGAATGTTGATATCTTTTCAGGATCCTGTGATCGAGCAAGTAGTATAAGCTGCAGTGGACAGTGTACACAAGATGGAGACTGTAGTTCTACCAGGAAATGCTGCAAAAACAAGTGTGGAACAAGAAGTTGCGGTCCAATTTTACGTTCATCGATTTTTTCTATCCGTGGCAAAAAATAAATATAGCCTGCTTCCATAAGATTGTAATGTTTTTATTTATCCTGCTATTTTCTTCTTTATTTATTTGTAATTCTGATATACTTGTGTCTAATTATTAAACACAGGTAGCGAAATTGGATATTTAATAAACTGGTTCGTTTGCCCTATGTTTGCGTTCAGAGTTACGATCACCGGCTTTTTTTTTAAAACAAAAATCAGCATAACATGAAAGGCATATTATCTGGTTTATGGTGGCAATCTGGATGGTTAACACGCGCGCACTGTATCATAAGGTCTGGCATTGAGTCAACTGGCGTGGTTTCCATTCCCCTGTTGGCGTGGTCACTTGTCCAAACGAAATGATCTAGTTTGCGTCGAGTGGACGTTAAACCCCATCTCCCCCCTCTCTCTCTCTATTTAAGAATTTTCTGTAACAGACGTACATAATGGCTAAATCGTGATTAGCAGCTGTTAGAGCACGATTGCAACTATTTACCCCCCTCCCACCACACCATCACACACACCAATATCAACGACTGCTGACTATCATTAAAGATAAATAACAGTTTGGAACTTTTTATTAATCTGAAAATCATTCATTTTGAATTTGAATTATCGCAACAATGTAACATACGAGTAACAGTTACAGGTGTGAGTAAATAAATATAAATATTAAACGGATGAATAAACTTACATCCTGTTGACCCATTTCTTAGAAATAGTCAACAATAGACAGTATAAATAAGCTGACTAATACCTCCATATAAACCAATCCCCTTGTCCACGTGTATATCCACATAAAGTTGAATAAGTGCATGTCATGCTGAACATAAAAAAACCAATGAAAAGAAACGTTACATCAATACGTATCAAGCAGTAATATCAAGTTTGAATTTTGTTTGCGCAAATTGCACATATTTAGATAATAAATAATATTGTCAATCTTCTTTGATTTTATATGAAATGACAACCTGTCGATCAAAAAAGTCAGGATTGCGATTTTAGCGACGTTTTGATATCTCGTCGGTAAAGTAGTCTAATTAGTCCACTTAAAGACGCATAAAGTAAGATTTATATAAAGAGCTATAATAGTTGATACTAGATAATGAAAAGGGAATATATTGAACATTTCGGTAAAATTACTTAATTCTGAGCGATGTAATTTACCGCCAATCGTGTTTAAAATCCATTGAAAATATTCAGAACCCGATGGTACCGAGAATTGATTATTATGGAAGCGTGTAGTGGTCAATAACGCGATAGATACCGCAATATTACATTGGTAATGTGACAACATATTGTGATTGTTTTGATGATTTTAGCTCTAAAAATACATTTTGTGCCGAATTAATTGAATGACTCGGTATGTCATTTCGTTTTAAATGCACACGTCCACATGGCGCATGGCGGTATTATGCGAATATGTCGATACTGCCGCGAAATGGAATTTGTTGACAAAAGCCCCGTTTACACTTGGCCGCGATAAGCGTGCCGTTCTGGGTACGGTACCAGGCCGCGATAAATTTCAAGAAATTGACCTGTTTACATTACTCTAAAATAACCAGTCTCAGGACCGTGCCAAGTACGCCAAATGTGAAACTCTTCACAGAAAAGTTAAGTTCAGTCCCTGTACAAATTATCCAGACAGAACTGTCAAAGTTTGCGGAGGAAAAGGTCAAGATTTGTTTCGCGCATGCGCAGTAAGTCGTGCTCAGACTGGTTAGCGTTTACACTCCGAAAATTTAAAGCGAGCCGTTCCTGAAAACGAAATCCAAGGATATGATCGCCTGTCCATGGACAAAGCCCACTAGTGAGGGACTTTAACAAACAGAAATACAATCTTCCATATGAACAAATTGAGTTCCGCTTGGTGGTGTGAAAAAAAAATATGACGTTTTTAGGCCATCGACCCAACTCTTTGTCATTAATATTCGTGGGGCCCGTTAAAAATTATAGCTATATTGTTTACAGACAACTATTAATTACCAAGTGCCTTCACATTAACATTATCAACAAGTATTATATATTTAATATATATGATTGCTTCGCCACGAAAATATAATGTTTGGTTATTACATTGAATCAAATGAATGTAAATTTACATATAATCTTCATAAATTGCAAACGACGGCAAAGAAATAACTTGAATAAAATTGACGAATTATATCCTTAAGTTTCTTTGGCAGTGTGATTCGAAAAGGGACCTGGGACCTAGAATTTATGACTTTATTGGTAATGAAAATTAAGTGGAAAGGACTCAAACTAGCAATTAGTTCCCTTATCGCGACATTGTGGAATTCCTCTGGCAATTTCTTTTGCATGGCAAATTTTGTTGACGGTTAGTCTATAAATTCCTTTGATCTGGTGTTGCAGAAAATCTAAATGGTCAACCCTTTAGAATACTTTTAAGTGCGACAGTAGACTCCTTGCCGGTATAAAAATTAAGATTATCGTAATGTTAGAAAATATGTTACTGGCCAAGCAATGTCATGGATTTAACATTAAGTGAATGGGAAGAGACTTACATTTCTGAATACAGTTTGACAGTCAGTAGTTGTCTACCTTTAATGGGTAGAGTTTATAATTTCTTATTCAATACACCTTTGGAGTTTACATGCCATGACCGAAGCCTGTTGGGGGGGGGGGAATGGGATGGCCTAGTGGTCTAGAGTGCCGCGCTTCGACCTCTAGCTGGCCGGTCACCTCTGGCTTGCGGCTGTGGTTTCGATCCCAGGTGTGAGCGTATGTGGCATGGAGATTGGGGCGCCTTCTCAACATCGTGGATTTCCTAAGGTTTCCCCCCACTGATAAAGACCCCTACGCGCAAGCGAATTATTGAAATAAAATTGAAACCATATGTTAGTCCCAAAATGATCTAGTTTGTGTCGATTGAACGTTAAACCCCATTTCTCTCTCTCTCTCTCTCTCTCTCTCTCTCTCTCTGACGTCTGTTATTTCTAGAGAAAAATAATCACATTGAATATTGTAACAAAAAAACAAAGCATATTTTCCACTCGGAAATAAATATTTCTGGAGAAAATAATCCCACAACAATGCTATATAAACGACATATAAAAATACGTTTTGATAAACGTTAATACTCATGCTGGCATTGCACAATGGTTTCTCCGGGTTATATCCCTGGTGGTTTTTCAAATTTGAGTGAAGTCTGCATCACTACCGGCCCGGTACTGTACAGCGCAATGGACGCTTACGGTTATCCCCCTAATCCATTCACTTGATTTGAATTGTTCGTTTTTTTGTGATTTCTGCGCATTGTGTCTTTTCCATATAATTGTTTTTGCATAAATTATGTGTGGTCTCCCCCTGCACCTACTAACAAACATTGTTTATTTAATTCACCAAACAGTTAATTTAGTCCATCAAACAGTCTGCACAGTTTCAGTTAATATACTGGTCGATGATTAATACGGAATAAATGATAGAAGCGTAATGAGGCAAACAAACAGTGCTTGAATACAGAATAAAAACGAAATCAGTTAATGAAAAGGTTTGGTGTCTAATGCAGTCTAAATTGTCAGTAGGCTAATAATTATGTGGGATATTTTTGGCAAAAACAACCGGTTTGGTCGAAATAATTTGTACATAAATGCCA
Source organism: Patella ulyssiponensis (assembly GCA_963678685.1). Taxonomy (NCBI): domain Eukaryota; kingdom Metazoa; phylum Mollusca; class Gastropoda; family Patellidae; genus Patella; species Patella ulyssiponensis. The sequence goes on along the minus strand of OY783229.1, from coordinate 45,928,934 downwards.
AATGGTATATCCCGCCTGTTTCTTCATCGCAGGCCTATCAATGGAAATCTATTATTATCAGAATATTTTTTTGTATATGCGATGCTGTCTATAAACCAACATATTAAAAGTCCATACGGGATTTACGCGGGTCATATTATTATACTCGACTGGTGCCCCTAGATAGGCAATAGCGTAGTCGTGTCCGTCACCTAATCTTCAAACGTTTGTGTTGATGTATTAGACAAAATGTATCGGTACTTTGTGTACGTTATATTGACTTTCGACATTTAAGGTGCATTCCTGTCGGGGGTCACACTACAATGAACCATACAGTGACCACGATCCTGTGTGTGTTTCTTCTTTGAAAGTCGAAATAGGTAATATCTGAATATGTAGTTTTTACATACCCAACAAGTCGTGACATTTTTCAGCTAATTAGATATGTAGAAAGTATGAGATATTTCTTCTTTAGAAGTATCTAGTTTACAGCCGGGAAACATGATGGTGACATGGTGGCAATCGGTGTTGGGGGTTGCAGCCCTTGTACTTGTTTCAGTTGGTAAGTAGACATACAAATCAATGAAGAGGAAAGGAATGCGTTCTAATAGTTTATCATTACATAACATTTAGAAACTAACCTATTGTAAGCACGTGTGTAATTCTGGAGTGGAGAATCTTGCCAGGGCAGCAGCGTTTCTGTTTATTCTTCATGGACAATGGTTATTGATTTGTATGAGATTTGAACAACAATGGCTAAGTGGATGACACGCTGACTCGAGATTTTCTATCTTGGTTTCCGCTTATCTGTGGTACCGGATTGAGGGCCCGACAAAGACAACTGTCTGGTCGTTAGGATGGTACGAAAATCGACGTCCCTTGTACACATTGGCGTGCGAGTAAAAGATCCATTGGCAGGTGGAATACGATATACAAGTAGGCCTTATAGAACACCGCATGGCGTATGTTCATTTCATTATTTATAAGATCGACAGAAATAAAAACCGAACCCAGTTAACCAAAACACAGCTTAAGAAAGAACGAAACGAAGAGGACCGTGCTCTACTTACATATTAGAAATGTTCTCGTTAAAAATATCCCAACACCCCAATAATTCCAAAACAACATCCAGTCGTTTCTGAGCCTTATATCTTAGACTTTATATCCAATTGTGTTCCATTAGTCGTTGACGAACAGTAGCGCAAAATTTTCCTCCTATATCACTGATTGATGCAACAAAAGCGAGACGTTGGAATTTAATTTCCAAGTTCACAAAATAATTGTTATTTCCTGAATGATTAAACAATAGTCGAATTTTGGAGCTTTTTAAAGACCATATTTTTATTCAGGTTGTCTGAATGGGATTGATCGATTATCTTTATTCCAGATTGCCAAGAATATCAAAATATGGAAGATTTAAATTTAAAGAAACAAGGTATGGTTTATGTTCAGACGATTAGATTATAAATAATACAATTAGCAATCCAAGGATCTTGAAAAGGCATTTATATATTCAGCAACTGAAACTAAACACCATGTCCACTTCCAAATGGTTGGGGAATGGGTCATTGGTATTACCCTTTCTTGTCAGTAGGTCATTAGACGCAACATTCGTGGTTCCAAAACTACATATATTATTTCTACTCCGTTTTTGATATACCAAAACCAGATGGCAAACATGTTTGTGTAGACATTGCAAACATCTAAACGATTTAATATATTTATGTTATTTTATATAGGTGCGTGTCCAGTCGTTGGAGACCGTAAGACAACATTTTGTGCCACACCTATCACGGATTCATGTAGAAATGAGAGTGATTGTGATGAAGATGTAAAATGCTGTGATAACCCATGTGGTAAATATTGTGCTAATACGACCACACCTATCATCACCGAGAAACCAGGTAAGTTTTACAACTATTCTAATATAAGAATAAACCACCTTTTGGTGAATCCATTGAACAAGTGTGAAGTGAAGGAAAACTGTATGATTGTATCAAGAACAATAAAGGGAGATAATACATCTTGGCTTTCGACGCAGCCCCCAAACCCATTACTCTACAATGCAATGCATTGAGTGCCATTAAATGCACTAAAACAAAGCTCTGGCCTAGCGACGCAGTGGCTGATCAATGACCCCTGCGACTTTAATTACCAGAGCAAGAAAGGGGAGTAATTAACAGAACAAGAAAAGGGAGATGCCACATCTGTGTTTTAGCATTATTTTCTCTTTGAATCGAGTGCCGCTACATATATTATAAATAAGGCCCTGATCTCTCAACGCAGACGCGGATCCATGTGTGAGCACTACCCCCTCCTGCCACCACCATTATAAATTAACAGCATGAAAACCTCCACATTTGGCATAATCTGTTTCTAACGTGTACATTTTAATGTTTGTTTGTCGGGTTAAGTGGTGGTGTAAGGGGAGGGCATAACTGAATGGGTCCAGTTATGTGTCACAAATTGTGTAGGACAAGGACCGTCAACGAACCATCACCTTCTCCCCAACCATTGGTCCCGCGTCCGCCACTGTTTCGATGTGCAATCCTGTGTTCAAGATATACTTTAAACGGTCACCACAATCCAATAATCTATTTACAGGAATTTGTCCGGCATTATTAGATACTGGTGGAGTGTCTTGTATTACACCTACGACTGATGAATGTTATCAGGATACGGATTGTCAAGGAGACGACAAGTGTTGTGTAAATCCTTGCGGAAAATATTGTACTCCTCCATCAAAACATCTTGCTGCATCTAAACCAGGTGAGTATGTTTCACCGCAGGGCCGTATGTAGAATTTTAAAAGGGGGGGGGGGGTGGAGGAAAGTGGTGGGGCGCCAATATCATGCCCAAGTTATGGAGCGCGGGGACTACCGCAATCAAAGTCGTTAGCAAGTTATCCCGCTAAATACGTCCCTGATTCACCCTTGCCAGAATTAGTCTATTTATGTCAATTAGTTTACATATTATATAAAACGACGTTCAGTAAGTAATTGCATCAGAATTGGTTGGACTATAAATTTTGAATTTAGAAAAAATGTAGCTGTTAATGTCTGTTATTGGCTCAGTTTCATAACGAAAGTATATATCAATCAAACTGTCTTAAAATACATCATGTGACATGATTTTAACTGTTACATGGCATTAAGCCTATAGAATGTCTATTTTGTCTTGTCAGCAGGTTTATCTTGTAGATTTTTGCTTTGTATGTAGTGCGGGCCCCCCTGCACTTACTATTAGAGTAGAGTTTTAGCCCTTCGTACTGCAGAATGTTCTCTTTGTCGGGCCTTGCTCCTGTTTGCTCACTACACTTATTATTTTAGCGTTTTCCGAGATTCTATCCGGATTATCGGCCTTAATGTTGAAATTGTTTGACGTTCTAACACTTTACGTTAACTTGCAGAATATCGCCATAAAGGAGACGAGAATTGTCAAGATTGGTAGCATTATTTCTGTTACGTCTTTTTTGTAACCATTGGTGGTAATTACGCTGAACATGTTTAGGACAGTCTCTTTTATTTGATTTAAATAGGTATATGTCCAACCCCATTCGACCCACACGCTGTTTTCTGTGCTAGAAACAGTAAAGATTGGTGTAGCCATGATGGTGAATGTTCGGGTAATTTAAAATGTTGTTCCAACCCATGTGGTAAATATTGTGCTACACCCCATCTGCCAGCAGTCGGACTACATATACCAGGTTCGTATCACCCAAAGTTATCGTAATTGCCTTATTCCGAATTTTCAGCAAGTTAAAATTAGTTCTGAAAATTTTTCGAATGCAATATTACAGAACGATGTAATATCCAAGTACCCGGGAAGGAATATAATGAAATGAAATGGGGTTTAACGACGTATTCTTCAACATCAGTCGGCCTGATAAAGACGAACACAAGTCATACAGTGTGTTTTGTGGGATATTTTGCAAAGGCAGCAAATGGATTCCAACTGTCAAGGGTTCTTTTACGTACACGGCAACGTGTACACAGGACCTCAGCTTATCGTAATATTCGAACGGCTATAGACACTGTCCTTCTCAGGCCCTCTGTCCTGTGTCAGTGACAATGGGGACCTCGTCTGGAAAATCCGGATGAACTGTCTCGGTCAACACCGGAAAGGAACGTGGGATCTCCAGATTAGCGAAACACTAACAGCGCCTGACTCACTTGTGAAGGAATAATTACTTTCTATATCTTAATAAAAGCCCTTCTTCTATTCAGTTTCAACCGCGTCAACTGCTCCAGGTGATTGCCCCAGAGCTCCTGATCCATTACAGATTGTATGTTCTACACCCATCACTGATTCCTGTCAACATGATAATGAATGCAGAGAAGGTTTAAGATGCTGTAGCAATCCATGTGGAAAATATTGTGCCTTCTCAGTTCGACCAGAATCCTCATCTATACATAGAAATGGTATATTAACTGAAATGCAATTTTATAGATGTTTTTGTGAATCTTAAACACAAAGGTTGGATTACCCATTTTGCAATTCGTGGTATAGGCGTTGCCCTTTTGCAGGTTGTATGAAACGAATTTCTACATTAAAAGCACCGATTAGCCCATTCCTTCCCAAATGCGAGTAGCAATAGAAGGCGAATTCAGAAGTCCTTCAAGAACAGTGAGCTAGTCGTCTAATTTGCACCTAAACTAAAGCTTGACTATTGTCAAATATGTTGCCACATAAAGGAAAGTTAATATTGCTATTTCTCTCATGGGAGAACTAAAGGTTTGTATACTGGTAAGAGATATTTTTCAGTTATGGCCGACAAAGAAAGCATCTTAAGTTAGGGCAGCATACCAAACTGTACCCACTGACACACCTATATAAATGATCCGGCAGAAATAACCTTGTCTTTCTCCGTGGTTGGATTTTATGAAAAGATAGTAAAATAAAAGTTCTTTATTTTGACAGATTTCTGTCCCGTACCACCAGATCCAAGAACTACATTATGTTCTCTACCCATAATAGACTCATGTGCAACTGATGAAGACTGTGATGAAGATGGAGAATGCTGTGATAATCCATGTGGTAAATATTGTGCTGGTACCATTGAAGAAATACTATATGATAAACCAGGTTAGTTAATACTGAACAAAAGCAGTCACATATTTAGTAATCACCATGTTTTAACACCCTCCGTCTAATGTGGCGTTCAGTTCCAAAACTTAATCCCAATTGCGTATAGTGAAGTTTTTCTTCCGACAAGGACAGCTTACCGCGCAGAGCTGTATAGGTCACATGGTGTTTTAGTACCAGAGTTTTTCTTCCAGTAAAAACCCGTATTACTGATATTGGTTTTTTTTGTAAAACATATTAACCTTCTCTGAAATTTTGGGTATAAGGGCAACTGATGACGCCGAATGACATAGGCCATACGGTGCTGTAGTACCACGTCAATTCAGGGCTATAAACTTGCAACGCGGCCCCAGGCGATAACTATTATTAATACCATTGCTATAGCAATAAAATAGCAATCCAATATCATACAATGAGTAATTGTCCAGCAGACTGTGTTATCTAAACCTATTTCTTGTTTATCTTATATTTGGCCACAGATCACTAATTGTTTCCCCATTGACTTCAATGTTAATTCTCATCTCTTAGACCGCATGTAACCTTTCCCCAAATATTCGTTGGGTAAAACGCTTTCTGCCACAAATGGAGCAACATGTGGCAAACTCTTGCTCAAAAGCATGTATGAGGTTCACCATGAAAAACGTGAGATACACAGGCTGGAAGTATAGAGACAACTAAACAAGCAATTTTCGGCCCTCCCTTTCAAAGTAACCAACCTCACAACTCTTGTATCCTTCCGCCTCAAAATCATGAATATTCACCAAAACCTGACAGAAAATGTATTTTCAAACCATTTTCTTCGATTCTACACCAAAAAGTAAACAAAAATCGCAATGCAAAAGGGGGAAAAAGAACAGGGAGAGAAGGACTAAAAATAACTTGGCCCTAGAAATATTTAGTGATCTGTGTCCATCTAAATTCAGCGCCGGTTTGTCTAACTTGTCAGTTCACAGAATATTATCATTTTATTTTCCAGGTTTCTGTCCATTGATAATAACATTTGGCACATGTTCTACTACAAATAATCAGTGTAAATCAGATATTGATTGTAGAGGGAGAAGTAAATGTTGTAGAAGCAAATGTGGTACAATCTGTAGATTTCCAAAAAATGGATGGCACTTCGATTTCCATTCCTTAATTTAGACGTCAGTGACAAATCAATTTTTCAAATCTTGGACACTGTAATTTTGTAAGATAATTAATCGCAAACATTGCAATTAAATATTATGTCAGCCAAAATTGTAGTTATTTGTAAATGGTGTAGAAATCGTTGTAATAAAGAAAACTAAATTTTGCATCATTTTTTTCATTAACAAAGACATATGGAATCATAAAATAAAACCAAGTACGAACAATGCAAACCATTGGTCAAATTCGAAGTCCTAAAAAACGGTCGAGGCAAAATAGTGTAATCAGCAAATGGACTGTTCACTGTGTACAAAATACACGACAAACAGTGGTAACAGGTGTCTGGAAGAGTAAGCTTACCCTGCCTGGCACTACACCCGCCATAGCTGCATCCAAACTATTAGACGAAGTCTCAATAAAATAGCATGATTGGCCAATGGACTATAGTATGTAAAATGAACACGATGAACAGTGTTTACGATGTAGTAGACAGACATAATTAGGGAGATAATATACGAATCAATTAAATATATCTTGAATAATAGCCGAGAGAGACATGTTATATTTACCAATCAAGTCAATATGACGGCCATAAAACTTTTTAAAGGTTTTAATGAGTTTAGTGCGCAAGTATCCTTGTAGTTGAAGCCTGGATGACAAATGCCTCGATCTACTTAAAAAATCAGAATAAAAGGAACAAGCTCTCGCGTAACGAATTTGCTGAGACACAAACACTCCATATGCTGGTGATATTGGAATGCTACTACTAATAAATGGAAAGTTAACGATTGATATAATTAACAAAGTTTGTTAACTATAAAGGATACTTGTCGGAACGTCATGCTTTTAGAATAAAAAAACAGCGATAGTTTCCCATAGATATTGTGTTTTATTAATGTGTTACCCAATTGCTAAATTTTGATTTTAAAAAATTGTTATCAATTCGTTCTTCGTTTTCTTTGATTTTTTATTCCGTATTTTTTTATATTATACCGGTCTCAAGTTTACTTTATATCAGAACAGTTTGATCATTGTCTGTAACATTGTGTAAACTTTACATACCAAAATTCAGTCACTAAGTAATAAGTAAATAAATAAATTATATTTCCAACACTGATGGATAGGGTATATATGTCAAATTTACTACCAACTGAACCAAAACGATGTCCAAACTATAATATACATAAATAAAATATGATCTGATATAAATTTGATTGAAAATGACATTTCCTTCATTCTTTAGAGTAATGTTTTAAATTTATTCTGAACTTTACACACAATGACTTGTTAATTACGGGTCGTATAAATTAAAGTACATTAGTTAAATTTTGAACGTGAACAGAATCGAAACGCAACTGACATTTTATTTTAACGTGTATAACAATATATAACGAACAAATCTTGTTTAAGTGATATTACATCAAAATCATAATGTTAAATAATCAGGTTTACGGGACATTTTCTGTCTCATCAAAAATTATCATAGACTCAATGATTGACTTAGAGTAAGGTACTTAACAAAATGTTCGTCAAACCTGATGAAAACCACAGTTATGACGTTAATACCTGAGTGACAGTTAATAGAAACCAGATTTCGATTACGATTTAACTTAACATTGAAAGCGAAACGAAATTATAATTCAATTTTAGATTGTGCGCTTAATAAAAAAACCTCAACTGATTTAAACAAGTTGATTGAACAATTAATTCACTAATAGGGTTTTTTTGCCAATGAATTAACGGGCCTACAATTTCAAAAACAAATCTGGACTGAGTTTCCCTTTAAGAAAGTGTTTTAAATTCGTAATGTGTGCTATAATCTGTATAGTTAATATGCTGATAGCAACAGACAAATGATAATAAATATCTTCCAGATTTAATGCAAATTTTACTGTCAAATTTGATATATCACGCCTTTGTACTTGACATATTGTCGTTTATCATAATGATAGTTCTATGATGCAAATATCATGTTTTTGTGGCGATCTCTCAACGTTAAATGCTTCCTTTTTGTCCCGTACAAAGTAAATAAAATACATAAATGATAATGTGCAACATGTTGTAAAGTTAAAATGATGAATGGTAATTATCTGTTAAAAACTTTTATACATGTAATGGTCACGAACACAATAAGTCACGTCAAAACATTCAGGTTTTGATTTAAATCTGCTTACGCATTACACCTATGTGTTATGCGAGTTTAAGTACCCATGATTTAATGTCAGTACTTGAGAGTCATCGAGGTACAATCGCAAGCATGCATTGTTGGATGAATAGTGCAAAAATAAAATATCTATGAACTTTGATATACAACATAAAGATAGTTTTAAAAATAATAATATGATACTATAACAGTAAGAAATATTATATCTTCCATGTATTTTCATTATATATGGAGTCCTGGTTTAAGAGTTAAATGATGGAATACTGGTAATAGACAATGCCTTCAATATCGACGTTAAACACTTTTATGGCAGCCTAGCTGAAATATTCCGAAAATGCATACGCAAACAATGTACCTTTCTTTCACTATATATCGAGTCTATATAAATGGGTTTAAATCAATGGTAATTATTTTCGCTGACATTGCGTGGATGAGCCAATGCCTGCTACATGTGCGCTAAACGATTATATGGGGGATAAAGCGAAATAGAGCAAATGTAGTAAAGATATCAAAAAGTATTTGGATTAAAGATAATACAAATCTAATATAAATTTAATAGCATCCGCTCTCTAAAATGCAAAAAAGGAGCCATTCATAACGTAACCCAGAATAAAGAAATGTGTCTGAAATTTTCCATATATTCATATTTCATTATCTATTTTTGAAAAATACTCCTGCAATGATAGCATAATAAATAATTTGGGGCGTCTTTAATCCCAAATATACCTAAAAGCGTAAAGGAGTGAAATGACCCGTCATAATTTATAGTTAAATCGTGGCCATCCTGGTATATGTACTTAACATATATGTCACCTCCTCATATTCATGGATGCTCTATTGACATTAATGCTTATATCTTCATTTACCTCTAACACCAAAACTATCAACCACGTCAGATCCCTGAAAAAAATCGTGATATCCCGACCAATGATTAACCGTCAGTTTTTGTCAAGGGTCAAATCGACTAGTTTATAGTTCGGAACTCTCGTCATTATTTAAATATGATGTATTTTGGAGAAGACTGCAACAACATCTTGTAACATCCGGTTCGAGTACACCACAGAGATCAGCCGTCATGCTGAAGCTGTTCATATTCACTATACTTTTGTCTTTCGGAAAATTAGGTAAGAACTTAATTACTTATGCATTGTTAAGAATGTGATATTTGAAGTGTCTTATATACATTACATGGGTTTTAAAAATAAAAAGCTTTATATTAGAGGTTATTTCGAAGGTTTTTGGGAATAGTCAGGATTTTTTGACAGGCCTACCGTTGCAGGAAAATACAAAACAATTTATAACTTAGTGGAGCATTGTAGCACACTGACATTTTCTTCTTCCTGTTTTGTATATCTTTTTCTAATTTTGTGGCGACCAGCTCGTCTTATAAATCCGGACCCTCTTTGCTGTCAGTTTCAAACTGAAAACAAAATTTCTGGATTGTGTCTCTATATGATTGCGAACCATTCATTTCAAACGATAAAGGTTTCCAAAATTTTGACCTCAAATTATACTCAAATATATAGTGGGGGTCTGAAAAACATGAATTTCATAAGCTTTTAAAAAAGAAATGCCAAAGCCAAGTTAATGAACCCAATGGCCTAGTGTAAGTGACTGTAACTATGGATTTACTGAATCGATAAATATGTATGGCAGCATATTTAATCCCGTAAAACCCTTTGCTGGGGATTTAACCCAACCTCTATTATGTGAACAGCTTTCCAATAAATATCTGAAAAAAAATAAGATAAAAATTTATGGTGTTAATGACAATGGTATCATCATCTATGCCATAACATTGATCCTTTTAAAGAACAGTATTTATGGTTTCAGCAAGTGCAGCTCCTGATGCCTTACCATGTAAAGTTGGAAGACATCCACCAGGACAATGTCCGTATGATCCAACACGAGGTCAATGTGAGGAAGAAGGCGACTGTCCAATGGGTAAGATAAATAAAAGCTCTTCCACAATAGTCAGTGACTGCAATTTTGTAAAGGGGTCTATTGTACCGAAATCTGTGTTTTTAATGTTTCTACCAAATACGATTCTATATTGTGTGATTATTTTGATCCAATTTGCCAACGACAACATCGAAATATTATGGTCGCTTATTATAGTCAAGCCCGACCCACCGTCCGCGTTTGATGTGAGCGTTTTAGAGGATAAAGTTATCATCATATGTACTAGAGAGTTGTACCCAATGATTGTCCAGGATATAATTTGGTATACGCTCTAAATGCTAAAGTTAATTATGATCCCATGTATTTGAATAATTAATTTATGAATGAATTAGGTGCTTTAGGAGTATGTATTGTCGTCAATTAACCAACCTGTTTGTTTTATTCTATCGAGTACAATTTGTTCTCCTTAGAATATTCAGAAGAATCTTTTTTAAATCATTCCGTGCAGTAACTGAATTTAATAATACGTCCATGTATAGCTCTGCGGCACTTAAGTAAATGGCGACCCTGTTCAGTCCCCTAGCTCCCATGCATATGTATAAAATAAAATAAAATAAAATTAAAAAAAATGAAATAAAATGGCTAGCGTATTTATATTACAAAGGCAATGACTACAAACATACATGTGGTAACTAGTCCAAAACTACCTTGTTATTGCACTTGCAGACTATGGCGGTATATTAGTGTCAAAATTCTAACATGCTATCGTCTAATTTCTTACTTCTATTCATGTAATTTCTAACCTCCATTCATGTAACTTCTAACTTCCATTCATGTAACTTCTAACTTCCATTCATGGAATTTCTAATTTAAGACAATGTATAACCCAACTTCTTTATTTGTTCAGTGTAAATTCCAATTTTGTTCCAACTTGTATCTATTATTTAAACGAAAAATGTCTTCTTAATAGATGCTTTACATGTTTAGCATCAACATCAACGAATTTAGAATTTATACATTTCCGCCAAGCAACCATCATTATGAAGACGTTTGGTGTCGCCACTGCGTGCTCAATTGGGTGATTGCGCACCTGATCGGGACAATTATTTGGTATAAACGACCCATTCTTCGTTTGGTTGAAGGTTGGAATGCGTGCTGAGAGAGAGAGAGAGAGAGAGAGAGAGAGAGAGAGAGAGAGGGAGGTCACTTAGTATTATTAGTATCAACCGTACAAAAAAATCAAATAAAATTCTCCAAATCCCGTTTAGCTTATATTTGAAATAGAAAATGAAATGAAATGAAAGAGGGTTTAACGCCCTACTGTTCTGCTCCGAACCGGGCTAATGGAGACGGACATACGCCATACAGTGTGATTTAGGGAAATATTGCCCGGGGAGTGGATCTACGACCTGGACTTATATCGAAGTCTAACGGTCACGGGATCTTTTACGTGCATGCCAACATGTACATGGAACCTCGGGTTTTCATCCCATCGGAACGACAAGACACTAATAAGGGGGAACCACGCCAGAAAATCTGGATGAACTTTTTTCGACCAATGCAGGGATCGAACTCCCGACCCACAGCCTAGCGAGCCTGCGGCTTACCCACGGTATTCGAAATAGTATTTGAAAACCATACATTTATATCACGTTCAATCTTGTTTAGAGGGTAGGATGGCCGAATGGTTAGCACGTGCACGCTGTAACATAAGGTCTGTCATTGAATAAACTGGCGTGGTTTCGATTTCCCGTTTTTACGTGACATGGAGTAGGGCCGCCTTTCCAACCTCGTGAGTTTTCTCCGGGTCCTCCGGTTTCCTCCCACTGCTAAACACTCCTACGCGCAAGCGAATTATTGAAATACAATTGAACGGTGTTAATACCGAAATGACCTGGTTGGTGTCGAGTGGATGTTAAACCCAATGTTCCCATCTCTCTCTCTCCCGATGTTTACAATTTTAACACTCAGGCAAGCCACTCAATCTGACGAAGAGCGAGTCGTTTGTATCAATAGAATGGTACCGATCAGGTGCTCAATCGCCAAACTGAGCACATGTTGGCGACACCAAACGATATCATAATGATGGTTGCCAGGTAGAAGTATCATAATTCTAAATTTGTTTGCCGTTCATGCTTAACATGTAATACCACAATGAAGTAGACATTTTTCGCCTTAATAATAGAAATAAGATGAAACAGAATTGATATTTACACTGAACAAAAAAAGAAGTTGAATTATACATTGTCTTAATTTAGAAATTACATGAATGGAAGTTAGAAGTTACATGAATGGAGGTTAAAAATTACATGAACAGAAGTAAGAAATTAGACGATTACATATTTTGAAAAAAAGCGTACTATCCACCGCACCTAAGGATACTTTAAATAATTATCTTATAAGTTTAATCGATTGTAAAATTAATAAAGAATTTAAAAACAATAATGAGGTGATACCGGGTGTTAGGTCATTAAGAAATCAAGGTGGATCTCAAATTTCAAGAACGGCTTATTACGGAAATACAACGAAATTACGCATCTTAATTTTATAGACTTGACGCTTGTGTCATCGTGATAAGATTTGTCAGTATATTTATTATCTAAATAGTTTTTCTCTTTAAAACATGACGTCCATTATCGTGTTTTGTAAAAAGAACATTTGACAATGATGTATGTTTATGTCCGTCGCTTTTCTCTTACATCAAAAATATTCAACTAAAGAGCTCTGATGTCAAATGGTCTTACTAGTTTACAGATACAAAACAGGTAAGGGCCGAAGGGTCGCCACCCTTCCCCTAAAGTGAAACTTCTAGAATGTAGACTTTCTATACTCATAGGCGTACGTACTCGATCACAGTTAGGGGGGCAGAACCCAAATTGCTCGAAAAATTTTCGAGCTTACAGACAGCCCCCCCCCGCCCTCCTCAAGAAAATTTTTTTGAAATATTTGACGGCTGCAAACTCATTTTCCTGGTATTTCAGCCCGTGAACAAAGCAACTTCAAAGTGGTGTAACGCCACAAACGCGTCTTCCAGCCTGTAAATACAGCAACTTCAATTTGGTCCAATACAGCCTACCTGCTGACCCGAATTCCAAACAATCAATCGTTGCGGGGTATAGGCGCCTCACCCTCCCGGAGACAATTTTGAAAATTTAACCACCGCAAATGCGTAAGCTCAATGGTTTTGTAACCGAAATCCCACTCCGAATTCCAAGCATCCAATCAGACTGTTGCAGCTGCATTCACAAATACTAATCGATGCCCGAAAAATGTCGCACAAAGTAAATTGGCTCCAGACAAAATGTTTTAATCTATAGTCAAGTCAGTACAAATTCGTGATATTCAATTAAAAGAAAAGTAAAATTAGTGTTTTATTGGGGCTCGATGACAGTTAGGGAAGTAAAACTAGAAATGCCCGAAAAATTTCAAGTTTAGGTTCCAGAGGCGAAGAAGCGGAGCTGACCTTGTATAGACCCCAAGAAAATTTTGGAATATTTGACGACTACTCCAGCCAGTAAAATTAGTGTTTTATTAGATTTCGGGCACTTTATTTTGCCAAGTAGATGAAATATTTTTTTTCTCACTTTACCCGTCTACCCGAAAAGTCAGCTTGCCCGAAAGTTAGGGGGCAGCTGCCCCCTGCCCCCTTGGCTCGTACGCCTATGTCTATACTGATGCCTGGGTTAAAAGAGTCACGATCTTTAGTTCAACCCAATCTCACTTCCATTGTATCTATGACAGATTAAATAATTACTATACGCGACAGGATAGAGTTTTTCTCACACTCGTTGCATGTGTCCTTTATCCATCAAATAATTCACTGCTATATCAGTTAGGTCCAGTTAAACAAGCGGGTGTCTTGCAAAATACGCCCATATTTTACAAGAAATGGATGGGGAAGAGTTAAAATTAATAGGGAAGATCATCTCATTCAAGATCTAAAACATGTTTGTTAAGTTTCATCAGAATGGGACAACATTGGAGTCCCTCTGAACTCTGGAGGGCCTACAAAATTCATACATATTTGACGTTTACTTAAAAAGCCAGGGCTATAACTTCAAATTGGTAGGTCTGATGCGTATTATAAAGTCGAACTCGACCAAGAACATAGTTAAATTTTCATCTCATAAATCGGACAGAAATTGTCGCCCCAGGAAGGGCCATAAACTTCATTCATATTTCACTTATTGAGTAAAAGGCAGGGGCCAATGTGCATCAAAATTAAAACTCATCGAATGATATCGTTCTGCTCCTAACCTGGGATAATGACTACATTCGATGATGATAAACATTTTCTGCTCGGGTTAAGCAGACAGATAAAACATTGGTTGTCCAATGATATATGAAAATATATGTGCAAGTCGGATAGAGAGAGAGAAATGGGGTGTAATGTCCACTCGACACAAATTAGGTCATTTCGGGACTAACATGGGGTTTAATTTTATTTCAATAATTCGCTTGCGCGTATTATAGGGGCCTTTAGCAGTGGGGAGAAACCGGAGTACCCGGAGAAAACCCACCAGGTTGGACAGGCGACCCTACTCCTTGCCACGTACAACCGGGGATATGAAACCACGCCAGTTGACTCAATGGTAGGCCGTATGATACAGTTCGCGCACGCTAACCATTCGTCCATCTACCCCACGTGCAAGTGGGAATTGAAGCGGGGCACGCATACCCGTCCCAGGGTTGGCTTGTTTATGCTCTTCGGGCCAGATTCATATACAGTCTTATTGCATTAAATTTTAATGTATTCTTTTGCCTTGTAAAATTAGTACTCATTTTTCACACCCTCCATTTAAAGTAGCTAATTCTCTAACTTATTATCATCCAAAATCTTGAACATTGAAAACACGAATTATTTGTCAATTTAAATCAACATTGATGCTGTGATCTTACCGGAAAAAGATGGGCTTCTGATATCCAATATTTAAGACAAAATGAACATTTTACCATTGGTACACGAATCGTGTACCATAATGCGTTTCAGCCCCAGTTCTAGCATGAGACTCGAGGACACTGCACCAAATGAAACGGCGTATGTAGACTGGAAAAACCAGACGCTAGAAATTTGCATTCGATTTAGACTACTGGCTTATTTCGCCGAACATAACTGATTTGAAATTAGAGTAAAAACGGAAACGATTGAATGTAATCAGTTTATATACATTCATATTAAAGTATTATATGCGTTGCGAACCACTTGCGTCAATTTCTAGTTCCCAAAAATTAGCGATTTAGCTCCTTTAACTGTTTGTTATTATGTTTTTTTACTTAGTTAGAGGCGAAGTTTCTGTGTTTGAAATTACGGTAATCAGACATATTTACGTTTCTCACACAACTTTTATGACGTATTAAAACGACCCTCACACCTGTAGGAGTGTGAATCCTGTAATATGAATATGAGGTCCTTGGGCAATAAAATGTATAATGTAAATAACAAAGAAAACAAAATGAAGACATTAATTGTTGACGGATTATAGTGCCTTTGGAATGTTCTGGTGGATCAACGGGTTTTTATTTAATGCATTTTATTATTGCAGGGTATGACACGTCACAAAGAGTGCGGTTTTTGGGTTGAACGAAATTGTCGACGTCAAACTGCGCTTGGTTAACAAATGTTCTATCATCAAAAGAATCAGGATATGCAACATATAGACCAATATAGACCTATATTACATTCTACTGTGAATATCCATGAAACGTACTGGGATTGCTCAACTTATCATAAGACACGATCCGTGAAACCCAAGAGTCACCATGTAATCAAAATCCATTGTACAACCTTAACGGATTTAGCCACCAAAAGATGACTGTTTGTCGCATGGATAGCTTAGCTTTATTCTTAGAGATATATTGATGACGACGGTTTCTTTTATCTTTTCAGGCAAATTATGTTGTGATGATGGTTGTGGAACAATTTGTCAAAATACTACAATATCCCAGGCACAACCCACTGCGACCGCAGCTCCAACCCTAGTCCCAAAAACAACCGGTACGTAAACGTATATTGTTAATATTAAGCACATTAATTATGTGCGTAGATTGTACTCACATATAGCGAACTAATGAATCAACCAAACGTAGTTCATTTTCCTGTTATCACTATCACAATCTCACGAACTTGTTCAGGAAGTTCCAGCATTCCCTTATCGGATAATTTGTTGGAACAATGAAAGGTATTCAGAATTTACAAGCAAGTAAGTGTAGCCTTAGCCTTTTGAATCATTAGCGATTCTGGTGGCACGGTTAGAATGGAAACCGGTGGCTCCCATGTTCATTAGGTAGTGCACAAAAAAGTCAGCGAAATTTTTTTTGTAGATAGATATGACCATATTGTAGTCTCTGATTTATCCAAGTCAGCCTCTCTTTCAGACTTGTCCACTTAACCTAGCAACAATTAATATAAGTTTTATTACTCTTAACTTTTCTTTGTATTAAACCAGGTGTTTGTCCTATACCACATGGATTGGGTACACTTTGTTTATTTATAACAGCTAAAGGAACGTGTTTTGAAAATACTGATTGTGATCCAGGTAATTTTTCTTTGCTTTTTCTACTATTTGGAGTGTACCATTCGATCTGAATATTTGGTCAATATCGCTGCTTTTCTCCAAACAGACCGAAAAAATTTTATATGATAAAACGCTTTAAACAAATTCTTAAAAGTCCGAGATGGGCCCTGATTCACGAAATCTTAACTTAAGATAAAATCCAAATTTTAGTAGTGATGGTGCAGGCACTGTTTAACTTTTCGATCTGAAGTCCAGTAACGTTGTCCACACCAAACGCTGAAAAAACACACTTTCTTGGTTAATATCGCGAAAATATTTTTGAGAATTAAATACTTAAAAACGAATAATTTAATTATAATTATTATAGGTCAGCTGTGCTGCAATGAAGGATGTGGCAAAGTCTGCAAAACACCCATTCCCGCAGCAAGTTCAACACCACTCCTCCAATCACCTATACCTCGACCTGTACCTCGTCCCGTTACAATACACAAAGGTAATTTATTGATTCTGTTCAGACAAACCTGGAAATGTTATCGATTCTGCGTTGTAAGTAAAATGCATACTTGCTCTTTTGAAGATATAATCCCCTGTTTAAACCTAAATAAAAGGGTTCGTGGTAGTCGAGCAGTTCGCTAAATGGACTATGAAGAACTTCGTAATATTCCAAATTTACCTTTGATACCTTTAAAGAACGGTCGTCCATTAGAATCATCGAAATATAATTCCATCACCAAATATATATCTCAAAATTATCTAAGTATTTTGTACATGAGGCATTAAACCCCATTTTATTCAACAAAAGGATATCTTAAAATTTGACTCTCTTTTGTTTTCATTGGGTTATGTAAATCACGCACACGTATAATGTTGAAATTTGTCATACTCTATGCTATTAAACTAAGGGAGAGGCGACAGATTGCAGTTAAAATTCACACCAACTTCCAGAGTTATGCACCTTTGTGGCGTAATCGCTGATATGTTACAAAATTTAAAGCGAATTTTGGTTACACGTGTAACCAGAGACGGAGGATGGCTGTAATTACCAACGAGCCTATAACCCAAGAGAATGCTATCATGAATAGAACACATTCGTGCATTTAAAGGCATGGTATTTTGGAAATTGGATCTTTCGACTGTTGTTTGTATCTTTTTAAGGACTTCTTGGCATAATAATATGCTTGATAAAGACGAGAGAAACGAAACGTTGCGTATTAATAAACCAGTAATAATTGTTATTAATTTTCATAAATAGTTTTTAAGTTGCTTTTAAGGATATTTAATTACGTAAAGGTTTTAATGAATTTTTAGGTAATTGCCCGTATGTTAATATGTATGTTAACTGTAAAAGACCCTTGACCTATAGCTGTTACAGCAGTGATCGCTGTGGTGCTAATTATAAATGTTGTAGAGATCCCTGTTCTTACAGATGTAAACGGGTTCATATAACAAAATCAGGTAAGTAAGAATATTTACTATTCAACTTCCATTTTCTTTTACTTTGATGAATTTAGAAAACAAATAACAGAAAGCCCTAACATATGATGTGCAAGTTTCTAAGTCACTTGTTCTTGTCCCGAATGCTGTCACAATGGCAGACAAGGTTTGAATTTATGCTGACAAGGCTTCAAATTGTATAATATACCGAGCGCCATAGAAAACGCATCACTTAGTTTTTCGTATAATAAAATGATCCTGTAAACATATCTTATTTATTTTGCTTCTTATTGTGAACAATATTCAAATGGGAACACATCAATAACAACACATTTGTACACTTATGGATGTTTAATCTGTAATCAACGGTACAAAGTCAGAGGGGTCAAAACCAAAAGTACAAATGTGTTGTTATTGATGTGTTCCCATTTGAATATTGTTCACAATAAGAAGTAAAATAAATAAGATATGTTTACATGATCATTTTGTTATTCGAAAAACTAAGTGATGCGTTTTCTATGGTGCTCAGAGTTTTCTACAATAAAATATATTTGGAGTCATTGGGTGTTATTCGATATTTCCTTTTAGTGCTACTGCTTATGTATCTTATGTTGATTTAATATATTTTCTTGAATGCCTTTCAATAGGAACATGCCCTCTACCACCATCTGGTATGTGGAATAAGTGTAGAGTTGTAAATAAATGTAAAGATGATGGAGATTGTCGTGGTACTGCTAAATGCTGTAATCATCCATGTGGGAAACAATGTATATGGGCTGTTACTGCTAAACCAGGTAGGATTATCTCCCTTAAATAACACACAATGGGCGTACTCGATTGAATGTTCCGGAACTGAATTCTTTCAGTCCAAAATAGTGACAATCGAGTGAAAAGGGGTATTTCGGGTCACAACGCATGCGTCGAATGGATAATTAAATATCTCAACCAACCATGAAGCCGAAACCTATTCGTTGTGTTTAATTAGGTTACAATTCTAATCACACCACCTCCATAGTCGGGACAGACAGAACTGTGACAGGACTGAATTCCGCGTCACTCGATTGCAATTCCGTCAATTCGGGACGTTCCGTACTGGCAATCTAGCATCCCAAATAACACCTTCTAAACTATTGTACCATAACCTGGCGATGTATAGCAGTCACTCGACAATCCTCAACAGATTCCGGTTCCGGAACCTACATCTAATCTCGACTGCATGGCAGTAAGTGATATGTACCTACGCCCATACATTTGCGATGCGGCTACCGGTTTACTTTAACAGGAAAACTTGACACCGTGGGCGCAACCAAACACAAATTGGCGACCTATTCGGCTAGCGACCTATTCGACCGATCCAGCTGGTAACCTGTTCGTTGGAAACCTATTCAGAATAAAGACAACAGGTTGCCAGCTGGATCGGTCGAATAGGTCGCTAGCCGAATAGGTCGCTAATTTGTGTTCGGTATGGACGCACCCATGTTTCATCCGGGACCTTTAAAGTAGTTCCAATATGGCGGAATTCGTCATACAGCCGAGTCTAGATTTCGGAATCTGTCGAGGCATGCCAAGTGGTATAGCAGTGGTACCCGATTTCTTTATAAATATGCAAATTGACGTTTTTGCTAGGATCGTCTGGAATAGCACAAATATTGGCTTTGATATGTTGAAGAAACCCTTATGGAATTGAATTTTGTTCCTGATTTATAATTTTCTACTTTGAATTTCCACCTTTTAAGTGACAGTCATCCCAGCAATTAATTCAGTAACTGTTCTCGCTTTTGTTAGGTCGCTGTGAAGCACCACCAAGACCTTCGGCTGTGTACTGTATCACAAAAAATGATAAGTGCCATAAAGATGGCGACTGTCCAGGTTTACAAAAATGTTGTAACCACCCTTGTGGTAACCAGTGTCGAAACATAGCTGTACCCAAGCCAGGTATATATATTTTATTACACACTGGCTTTTGAAATGATTATAAATCTCATGCACACACGATATCACTTTCAAATTATGTCGTGTTTACGTAATTTCAACTCACTGATTGGACAATATAACATATGAAAACATATACCATCCTGTGGTTACGGGATGGTCATCAAGTCTGTTAAGGACTGGAGAAGATTAAAGGAGGGGGAGGGGTGAGAATAACACTTACCCTATACGAATTTCCAAATATAACACAATAATTTGTTCGGGAACAATTTAAAAAGACATTGACAAATATATTGGGACATTGAATATATCGTGGTATTGATTTCAGACTGCACAGCTAAATGAAAATAAATCCTTAACGTATCAATCAGATTTAAAAATATTACATCTTTAAAAATATATCAACAAAACAATAATGGAGACTCCATTTGTCATCGTCATAGCTGGTATAAAGGCTACCTTGATTAACCAGACACATGGTCTGACATATAGACAAATTGGTCTTTGAAAAGAATGGAAAAAAAAAAACACTTTGGGAATTTTCAGCCTCATCAGCCCTGGTACTGAATTCATTTTGTACCGTTAAACACGACTGTAATGGCTGACAATATCCCCTTATAGGCTTTAACATTTATGCAACTGTAGGATAATTCAGTTCTCTTGTATTTCTAGGTATTTGTCCACAAGTATCGAGAGGATTTCGGTGTGTTAGGTGGCAAAATGACTGTATATCAGATAAAGATTGTCCTGGTAAAAGCAAATGCTGTTCAACGGCTTGTGGTGTTAGCTGTGTTCGCCCGACCCATTACCTATATTCAGGTTAAACTGCAGTGAGACTTCTCTTCTAGAGTTTTTGGCATCTAATTTTATTTTTATACGATAACGAAAAAATACGGTTTTATTTTTTAGTTTCATAATTAATTTAATTTATTTGCATATTATACAATGTAAGCGGTGGGTTAATATAAAGTGCATTTATATTGTAAAATGGCAATAAAGATTACATGAAATCCATTGTATGTTCTAAACACAAGACAGTGATATTTTGTTACCTGTATTGTTAGTGATAATATTGTTACTTGTATTGTTTGTGATAATATTTGTCATTGGGACTGTGTATAGTATATGATATTAAATATCTCTTTCAACTGATAGACATAACACTGCACCTATCACAGATGATACTGATCCACCAAATGCATTCTAACACCCCTATACATTCAGAAGTATTTCATTATGTACCCCACATGGTCACTTGTAGCTGATTCTACCGGATAATCTAGTAATAAGTATTATATCTAACAAATCAAACCAGCTCAAAATTGGAGTCTGGTTATAGTATACCTATCCCATAAAATTCCAACCTGACTCCGATAAACGACATTTGATTGCACTACTTTTAGGTGACCCGAGAGACATATGTTATATTTAGCAATCAAGTGACAAAAACACGTCTGTGCTTAAATGAATAATGCCCATTTCGTTATTGTTTTTCCTTAACGAAAGGGAAAGGTAGATAAACATCTCGACAAAACGACTCTTTAGGCAAGAGATATGACTCATTCCAGGTATCTACCACATGACAACCAACCAACTATAATTTAGGTCACCGTTTATTAATCCTATGTAAGTTTAGATCTAATCTAAAATATTAACACCCCTACCCATAACATTAACCCGAAAGGTATTGTCGTAAATTGTTAAATTTACCAATCGGGATGTATGATGTCATCACAAATCCTCCATTTCGGGCTCGATATCAACGTATGACGTTCCTACCATTAATAGTACCGCGCGTAGACGCTACATGTTTAGAATAACCCAAATTTGTGTAACGGAATAATTCATAAGTCAACCTCATACAAAGTTTGATGCAACGTCAACTCACATCAATTAAGATTAAAGGACGTTTTCTGGATGAAATTGGTTTGAATGCTCAATAAAATAAAACCAAGTACGAACAATCCAAACCATTAGTCAAAATTCGAAGTCCTAATTAAACCGGTCGAGGCAAAATAGTGTAATCAGCAAATGGACTGTACACCGTGTGCAAAATACACGACAAACAGTGGTAAGAGTAAGCTTACCCTGCCTGGCACCACACCCGCCATAGCTGCATCTAAACTCTTAGACGAAATCTATGTAAATAACATGATTAGCAAATGGACTATCGGTATGCAAAATGCAAATGATAAACATTATTAACGATGTAGTAGACAGACATAAGCATGGAGATATTATACGCGTCAATCAAAGAAATCTTGAAAAATAGCCAAGAGACATTATGTTATATTTAACAATCAAGTCAATATGACGGCGATAAAACTTTTTAACGGTTTTAATGAGTTTAGTTCGCAAGTATCCTTGTAGTTGAAGCCTAGATGACAGATGTCTCGATCTGCTTAAAAATCAGAATAAAAGGAACAAGCTCTCGCGTAACGATTTATCTGAGACATTAAAACTCCATACGCTGGTGATATTGGAATGTTACTACTAATAAATGGAAAGTTAACGATCGGAAAGTCGAAGTCATCACGTTTATCGTACAATTTAACGCTAAGTTTATGGCAATTGTCAAAATCGAGACGCAGATCCAAGTAGGAAACGTGAGGGTCGCTGTCAGTAGTGTTTTTAATATCGAGCTATATGAATTGTACGTAATCACAAAATTTGGGATTGTTCAGTGATAGAAAATCATCGATATATCGATAAGTGAAATTAAAATGTCTGACTAATCGTTTATTGTTTTTTACGAGTGCCTGTATGTAATCGGCTTCGTACGAATAGAGAAAAAAATCAGCAAGCAAAGGTGCACAGTTGGTGTCCACGAGGATACCTACTACTTGCTGATATATTTCCCCTCCAAATTCAACAAAAATAATATCAGTTAAAAAATCCAACATCTGAATTATCTTGTTGGCGGGGAATTTTATTTTTTTTTTTTTAAATCACTATGGTTCTTGACAAAATATGTGGAATTATAATTAACAACTAAATATTGATATCTTGTAGTTCCTGATTTGGATGAAAAGACACTGTGAATAATGTCTTTTAACCGAGCTTTTAATTTACTTTGGGGAATTTTCGTGTACAAAGTAGCAAAGTCAAACGTTTGTATAGATGAGACTGAAGCAAGTGCTCTAGATTGTAAGCCATCAAGTAATTCTTTGGAATTTTTTAATATCCACATCTGATTAATACCACTACGAGAGTATATTTTGTCACAGTATTTTTTAAGTATAGATGTCAATAATTTTGAAAGTGGTTTTGTGGAACAACGGGATGAACCTGCTATAAAGCGTTGGTTGTAGGGATTTTTTTTATGTAGTTTAGGAATCCAATATAACAATGGCAGATCTGTATAGTTATCTCCCCATGGGGTACCAAATGAAGTTAGAACAGATCTGTCATTGGATATAATTTCATCCTGACTAATCCTAAGTGTAGTACACTTGATAGCCGATGTATTATTTAAAATCAGTTATAGACGATTTGGTTTCTTGTCGAGAAAGTAAACCCGTTTATATATGTAAGTTGATTTGAAAATTATTCGACTGCTAAAGTAAGAAAATACATAATAAATAAATAAATTTCACACTTGAAGTAAGATTAGGGACGTAAGATTGCAGAAGTAATTATATATTAACATATTTGAAAGTATTAATCTATAATGGAAATAATGCGTTTATTGATTCATTTAATACAAGCTGTGACATTCATATTTTCAGATTGCAATATTCGATACGTATAATCCTACAATAATATAGTTGTATTTAATCTTGATTGATCTGGATAAATTTTTAAAAAATTAATATTATTGAATATTGAGAATTACTACAACATAAATATTTCGCAAATTTGACATGAAAGAAAAAAATGCAAACGAAGCTGCTTCAATTACACGGAATTGCAACATCGTTCCTGAGTTACCCCGATTCCATGTCTTTCAGAAAATCTTGCAAATTCAATGTTTTTTCCTGTGTTAATAATTAGAACTGTGGGAGGTAAAACTGTATTGAATTTGACATGAAACATTTCGATTTGAGAGGATGAACCCTGTTGGTTTTAAGCATTCTAGGGCATTTTCTTCCAGTGACATATTACGTTTGGGGAACATGAACACAATAAATATCAAAGTTTCCTTTCGGATACGCTTCTATCTACTGCTCTATTTTTATCGATACACAATAGCTGTGTGGCTATCTTACATAATGTGGTTGTTTTATTTACGATAACAATGTTAATTTATCCACAGTAATTCTAAACATATTTAGGAAATTTATACAATACCTTTAAAAGGATAACTTTTGATATTGATGATTGCACTTAAAGAAACCTATTGTGGGAGATGGGTGTCTTAGATTTACGTTTTGCAAGTATTGTTTTTTCGGTAAACGAAACTGTATCAGCATGTGATTCATCAATACAAATTGCAATTTTTCTATAGAAGCTTACACGAGACTCGTCGTTGATTCTAGAACATTCTTGTAAGTTGTATAGCTACTAATGCTTAGCGTCACAACCCCTTTAAAACATTGCTATTTTTGTGAAGTTTAATGGGTAAATCCCGTGTATATCAAGATGACGCTACTAGTAAGACCTGTAGGAATGTTTCACAAAAACAAGCCTTATTAGTGACCTGCAGATACTAGTACGTGACCTTTATATGCGGAGAAAGTCATCATTTATTTCAACTGACAATTTTTCAGGCTAATTTTGGTATCTTTTAAAAACATTTTCCTAAAGTTGTAAAATCTGTGTTCTGATAAATTTCATCGCAACAACACCTTAACGCTGTCATCATTCCGTTTGAAAATCGTAAATATTAAAAAAATACAAATCAACAAAATGTTCATTAAAAAAATCAATAAACGGGAAAGGGGTAGAAGGACTCTGACGGGTTCCAGTAAACCTATTTGAGAGCGCTCCAGTGCTGTGAGGTTTAAGATATCACCGTGGTCAAAGGTCACAAGAAGAGTTTCCGATCTAGTATAGTATCGAAACCATTTATGATTACAATAAACACGACAAGAGTCGAACGCTTTATGGCGCATTGTACTTTATAGGAAAGTCCATGTAGGTCAAGAAATCACCGACATTTTTATTTATTATTTCAATTTTGTTATATCCTTAACAAATATTAGACCGTATGGCAATACCGATTTTTCACACTTGTTGACTTCACACAAAACATACCACAAAGAAGAGATTATTCGGTCAATATATTTGGCCGCTTTTTATTTTGCCATTTAGCACTTTGAAAATTGAACCAATGTTATACGCGTACAACACAACACAAATAATGAATAACATACACAAAATATATAGGTAGTAAATTACAAAATATAAAAGTAGTAAAGTACAAAATCTAATAGTAATAAAGTACAAAATATAATAGTAGTAAATTACAACATATATTTAAGGTAGTAACATACAATAAATAAAGCTATAGAAACATACAAAATACACAGATCTAGACTTAATCGTCCAGACATCATCTTTGGCACGTCGTGTCATTGCTAATATAATAAATAGTTATATAGTCATATAGAAAGTCATTAGAGATCTGGAGTAAGGTTGTTTTAGAACCAGAAATATCATAGGGCCTAACGTCCTACATATTTTGTTTGTTTTTTTTTTTTTTTTTTTTTTTTTTTTTGAGCACTATGTGAATTGCGCTATATAAATGTTCTTAATAAATAAAATAAATATCTGCCCAAACAGCGTCAATGCACCATGGTGTGTGCGACAACGGACGTCGCCACGCATTCTCCATCGGATTCCAAATGACAAAGATTATTTTACATATATTCCAAAAAAAACGTTTATTTCTCCATTCCGAACTACTAGACACTGTGTCTTTCCAGGCCATACGCCCCGTAGAAGCCGAAGTTTCTCGGCCAGCATGGGCATGAAATCAGTAGCTAACTGACTGAGATACAGATGCTGCAAATCTTAAAAGGTGTAAGACAATGATGTCAAAATTTCTTGATAAGGCCCATTCAAAATGCACACTAATCGGTACGCCGAGACGATCTAATGTATTACTAGGCAAACCAAAAATATGAGGTCGTGTTGTTTTCGGTTACGCTAGATGATATGAAATTACACCACGAGTATTCCAGCATAAACCGATTTCTGGTCTGTAGTTTAATAATCTAAACAATTGTTTTACCTTTGCCCCCAAAGAAATTGTCAGTTATAATCTAAAGTTGACCTTTTAATATATTCACATTGGGTTACACCACAACATGGCTACTACTGAAAACATTTATATGTGTTCGTACGTCAGGGGAGATCTCTTAATACTATTTTGACTTGTTATATAGAATCGTATAGGCTATTTGGAACACCCTTTGTCAATAACCCAATTAAACGTTTGCCGACCGCTTATATTCTATGAGATTATTAGGTGTATTGACGTGTCAAATACTATTGATATATGAGTTGGTGTACAATGCGAACCAAGGATCAATTCGACGAACAACGTCTGTACCTATTCCAATTGATAACACCGTTTCAAATTATCAAATTAATAATGTGTGTGTGTGGGGGGGGGGGGTGAGCGGGGGTGGGGGGGTAACATCCACTGGACAGAAACTAGGCTATTTCGAGGCAAACGGATGATTCAATGCTATTTCGATAATTCGCTAGCGCTGGGAGGACACCTGTGAGGACCAGAAGAAAATCTACTCCTTGCCACGTTCAAGCGGAGAATCGAAACGACGTTACCTGACTTAACGACAGATCTAATGTTTCACCCCCCACCGGCTACACACACTAGATTTGTGTTCCAAATGACAAACTTGATCGTGTATATACTATCACAAATTAAAAAAAAACTCGATTACACGAGAAAGTCAGTAAAGTAAAAAGCCATTTTTTAAGCCACGGATGGTCAAAATGCCTACTTCACGTTATGGATTTCATTAGAATAAAAATCTTACTTTAATGACCAAATAATATTCTTTGTGCATCATCTTCTCTTAAACATGCCTATAACAGGTCTTATCCAGACCATAATGACCTCTCAGTGTCAACGCTAACCTTCGATATTGACTGGATTAGAATTCTATATGCTGCTTAACGCTCATTGATAATTAAAGTGAAAATGGATAATCGAGACTATGCATGTTATCGGCCTTACTTTAGTAATGATGATCGAGGCTAAGCGGAAAATTCAATCGCTTAAATCTCGGATCATATTGGATCAATTTGACTGAAAGTTTCAGCAAATTACCTTTACATGATGTAGTTTTAACAATGAGAACTTCCAACTCCTTTTCTAATCTCCCATAATGTATCTTTAACATAATGTAAACCAAATCTCCGTTAGTATATACATATGTATTCACGCATATTAACCTTATAAAAAGATGTTTGCAATCAAGGTTGAAGTTCAGCTTGAACCATATCAAACAAACCCGAAGGTCACCTGGTTTTTCACAGGTGTGTGAAAACAAACTTAAACTAATAGTTCACACTGTTGTGTTAGCGTTGCATAAGTTGGTAAGTAGACACCAATTACTATTCAGCCGATATACCCAGATAGAAAAATTGAAAAATAACTCATTCCACCAAATATGAAGTATAAGGCGTATACAAATAGAATTTATACCCTTCA
Source organism: Patella ulyssiponensis (assembly GCA_963678685.1). Taxonomy (NCBI): domain Eukaryota; kingdom Metazoa; phylum Mollusca; class Gastropoda; family Patellidae; genus Patella; species Patella ulyssiponensis. Next base: position 45,901,171 of record OY783229.1, on the reverse strand, counting down.
AAATTTATTTGACGTTTGCTTTAATTCTGACCAATCAAGTCGTTACGGGTGTCGAATCCATGCTTAGTGTGATTACTTTTCTACTTTTAGTCCACAAACTAATGGCCGAATAATATTATCATCAGTTATGAAAATTAGGACCTGCTCAAGTTGCAGTAGGTGGTGGCATAAGGTCCAAAAGGGTGATAGACCGCGATATCAATTGCTTATATCTCAACATATGGTGATCGTTGAGACGATTTTTCCCCTGAAAAGAAAGACTAGACTCAAACGACTGTCGTTCACTAAACGTAATTGGTTTAAGAATTATAATATATGAATCACTTTATATTCATTCATATTAATAATTATGATTTTAGACCCATTTTGTCTATTTTAAGGATCCAAAGAAGAGAGAAATGTACGTCCCTTAAGATATTGCTGTTCTGAATTGTCGCTTTCATACTATGCAGTGTTCGTAAAACACGTCGATATATACAAAGGCGAAATGAAATATATTGACAAAGCATTAACTTAGCGCAAACGTGTGCAGGTAAAACGGAGTAACGACATACGCATGGTGCTTCGATTCAATTAACTCGGCAAAACTTGCCCTTTCAGGGTAAAAGCATCACAACGATCACAATCTGTTGACATACTATGGAAGCGTATAGGGGTCATTAGCATTGTGATCGTAGATAGTAGGGATAATTTTAGCCCTGAAAAGACAATTTTTGCAGAGTTAATTGAATCAACGCATCATGTAGTGTGTCGTCATTTTGTTTTAATTGCACACGTTTGCGTTAAGGCATTGCTATTCTGAAGCTTGTCAACATATTCCATTTTGTGGCAGTACATAACTCATGACCATAAATGGAATATGTTGACAAAATTTCAGAATAGCGATATCATAACGCAATTTTGCAAATTTTTAATGAAGTGGCGACATGCAACATAACCCATTGCTAAAATTAACTCTGCAAAAAGCAACATGTGAGTGGTAAAGTCATCGCAACAATCACAATATGTAGACATATTACATTATTAAAATCGCAATATTGACCCCTATGCGCTTCCATACTATACGCTTCAATTGTTCCCAACCTATCCACCCACCGACATACAGATCTATGTATAGAAAATGTGTTGATCTTGTAATCCTGAATGTAACAGGGGGTGGGGAGTTGCATGTTCGAATGGTTATTACGTGTGCGTTGTATTATAAGGTTGTATCATCGAGTCAACTGGCGTGGTTTCGATTCCCAGGTTGTACATGTCAAGGAGTAGAGTCGCCTGTCCAGAATTTTTTTTTTTTTTTTAGGTTCCTCCGGTTTCCTCTCACAGGTAATGACCCCGACGCGCAAGCTAATTATTAAATTAAAAAATGTGTTAGTCCCGCAATGACATAGTTTGTGTTGAGTGGACGTTAAACCTCATCCCCCCCCCCTCTCTCTTTAATATAACAAAATCAAATTTCGATGCTACCACATGGAAACGAGGTTTTCACGATCGCGTAAAGAGAATTGAAATGTTGAAAATTACGATGGTACATACATGGAGAAAGACGCAACGATACGACGAGGATGACACCTGGCCATCGAGGTCACGTAATAGTGTTAATTCAAGCGGGTGAGTTCCAGATCCACTGCAAGAAGCGGTGACTTTTTATGATGTGCTTGGGTCGCAACATGAAGTTGAAACACATGTTACTGACTTTTCTTCGATTTTTACCTCTGGTACGTATGTTCATATAAGTCAAAGTTCTTTTTGATTGTCTGTTGTTGATATTAAATGTGTATATCCCATTACAGCTGCATTTTGTCTGGTCAACACTTCTAGTCGAATCAGTGAGGCCTTTTCTCAGTATGTACAGTCAATAATACAGAACCGATCGTCATATGATGTAACTTGTTTCTGACCATGTTGTGGGTTGTTAATGAACGGACCCACCATACATTTGCTAAAGCAAACCATTACTAAACTTTATCGAGAGAGAACCTTATGCAGAACAGCACAATAATTAATAACTATTCTAAATAAGTATTCTAAAACAAGATTATAACAGAGAATGATTTTGTTTCCCCGATTCTAATAATTCAAAAACACCACCGTGACACAAATACAAACAAGGTTTAAAATTGGACTGAACTCTTTTACTATATATACCCATGGAAGCGTATTTGGTCACTACTTATTGAGATAATATCTCAACATATCGACAAAAAATATGTCAACTTTATGACTTATATTACAAGAAATCGACTTAGTAAAGTTGACTTGACGCATTAAATTCACCCTATGTTTACATCATGTCAATAGTCGATTTGCTTCTAAATCGATATGTCATGTTTTATTGCATAATTATATATAAACTTAATAATATGGCCACAGACCACTGATGATTTCCCCATTAACTTTAATTATCGTCTCTAACTTTTTCCCAAATTTTTGTTGGGTAGAACGCTTTCTGCCACAGATGAAGCAACATGTGGCAAACTCATGTATGAAAATGAAATGGGGTTTAACGTCCTACTCTTCTGCACCTAACCTGGGCTAATGGAAGACGGGCATACGCACTACAGTGGGCTATGAGGGAAATTTTGCCCGGGCAACTGCCAAGGGATCTTTTACGTGCACGCCAATATGTACACGGGACCTCGGTTTTTCGTCTCATCCGAACGACTAGACAGCTGTCAGGCCTTCCGTTCTGCATCACTGACAAGGGGAAACATCGCCGGAAATTCGAGATGAACTCTCTCGGCCAATGCAGGGATCGAACACCCGACCTCCAAGCAAGCGAGCCAGCGCCTTGCCCACTTAGCCACGTGATCCCCTAAGCATGTTTGAGGTTCACCATGAAAAACTTGAGATACACAAGCTGGAAGTAGACACAAGAAAACAATAAATTTTTGGCCCTACATTTCAACGTAACCAACTTCTCAACCCTTGTATCCCTCCGCCTCAAAATCATGAATATTTACTATAACCTTGCAGAAAATGTATTTTCAAACCCTTTTCTTTGATTCTATTCCAATCGCTTTTGGTTTATCCTGTTTTCTATCCATCGCTTGCAAAAGAGTAGGACGTTAAACCCCATTTCATTTCATTTCATTTTCAAACATGCTTTTGGGCATGAGGTTGCCACATGTTGCTTCATCTGTGGCAGAAAGCGTTCTACCCAACAAAAATTTGGGGAAAAGTTAGAGTCGGTCTACGAGACGAGTATTAACATAAAAGTTAATGGGGGAAATCATTAGTGGTCTGTGGCCAATATTATCAAGTCTATATATTATGCAATAAAACCTGACATATCGGTTTAGAGTCAAATCGACTATTGGCATGATGTAAACATATCGACATAGTCCATGTCGGCATAGGGTGAATTTAATGCGTCAAGTCAACTTTATTATGTCGATTTCTTGTAATATAACCCATAAAGTTGACATATTTTTAGTCGATATGTTGGGATATTATCTCAATAAGTAGTGACCCAAATACGCTTCCATAATATACCTGATGGTATTATGTAAGGATACCAAATAGTTGATTATAAAGAACGAATACATCAAATTCCATTTAAACACGTCAAAAACAGAAATTAAATGAGGAATATGTCCTTTCATGGAACATGCCGGGGAGATCACAAAATTTACTTAAGGCTTAACTTCTCTTTAACACCAGGGATGGAAAAAACTACAATAGTTAAACTCGAGTCGACTCTGTCTAATTCTAGCCATTGTGATATTTTAACACTGAAATAAAGAAATAATTTAAATTGAAAAAAAAGTCAATTTAGTTAACACGGTTACGAAACTATTCACGTAAATCCTAGTTGAAAGGGCAGGACATTTACTATCGAGTGGTATTTGGGATGTCCACCATGATTAAACGAAGACAGCCGTTATTGGGATAATTTGGTGAGTGTCAGTATGTGGTTAGGTTTTATCGGGGTATTAGCGGTAGCTCAGACTTTACAAAGTAAGTTCTTATCATCTTTTAAAACGTTAATTTGATCCGAATTACTGGATCTCATAAATCCCCGGCTGCAGTTTACTTCAAGATTTGAGTTCAAAAGATTCCTTAGAGAGATTTCAATTTCTTTACATTTGCATTCAGTAATCCATGTGGAATTATGTCAATCTTTCTATTGGTTTTGGTAGACACTTAATTTGTATTTGAAGAATTGCCGGTAACTTTATTCGGGATATATACGATGTGTTCTGGATGTCCTTCATCATTTAGTATACTATTTTTAAGTTGCAAAACAGCTGTCTTAGCCATGACATTTTTGCAAGTAAGACAGTAGGAACGCCTGATATGTAATACAATATGCAGCTGATATATTATAATAGTGTTAAATGAATTCTCATACATTATGAAAAAGATTCCTCGTAAAAAAGAGAACCAACGTTACCTATAAAAATGAACCGAGTTAAGCCAAATCACCGTATATCAAATATATCCCGATGCAATAAGACATTTTCTTTTATTTAATCCTGTCAAATATCAGTTGGCCTAATACGAAAACCATAAGTAATCAAAATTTTTTTTTTCAAGTATCCATAGAAGTATGTCCTCAACCAAGTCGTCGTGCTGGACATTGTCCTGTCCGTCCCGAACAGACCGGATGTGTAACCAACTCACAATGTCGACCAGGTACCGGAATATAGATAGTAACATATAATACAAACAAATATAATATATAATATATAGTGTTTCTGTTCATAATCATATATGTCACAGATCACACTTTCTGACATAATTCGGGCCTGTTAATGTATTTAATGACTAGTTAAAAACCGAAGACCTAATCGAAGACAATGCGATCAGGTCGCAGATTAGAATTTCTTTTCCAAAGATGGCTTTAAGAGGAATCCAGTAGTAATTGCCTTCCTAATGTTTTAAAAGTATTATGTTTTAAGGTTAGAAAGATGATATCGGACTAAAACCAGGGATATACTGAATTGTCTGAATGACAAACATGTGATAAAGATGTACTAATATCGTATTGGGGATGCTATTACTCTCATTAATTTATCAATTTTATGGACCGTGCTATACATTTGTTCGCGGATTATGCACCGACCGCTCTCTTCGTATCCCTGCACGACAAAGTTGACTGGTGGTACTGTGAATAAATATATTTACAGGGTTTCTGTGTTGTCTAGAAGGGTGTGGAAGACAATGTAAACCGGCTTTAGCTGTGAGGACTGCTGCTCGATCAGGTAACCAATCCCTCCAGTATAACTATAAATCGGCGGAATATGTAAAAACTTATTTTTTTTTCAACCGTTTATTGCTATACTGGATAATGGAGTAATACAAAAATTCTTAAAATAACTCGTGTTTAAGTATTAGTGCTATATAGTGTTAATTCGAAGAATAATATTCAGTCATCAATAGCACTATGTTTTATCGTGTTCAGGATTTTGTCCAGTTGTCCCGTCACCTGCCTTGGTTATGTGTCCACCTATGAAACGTGAATGTAATATGGATACAGACTGTGACGACAATAGAAAATGCTGCTTTCACCCATGTGGAAGTCGATGCATGACCTCTAACCCTCAAAGTAGACTACTGAAAGCAGGTATAATGTAGATAGAGAGTAGAGTAGCACTAATACGTAGTTTATAGGTAATATAATAATATGTGACCCGTTTGTGTTGCACCTGTCATCGCCTTTGGGTAATCGATAAAACTATTGTCATGAATAATTGCTGGTGTGATTTAACAAATTCACTTCCCCATACTTTTATTAGGCTCATATATCAACCATCAGGAATGCAACTAACGCCGTGATTTGTAATTAGAATGCTTCTGGGAGAGGCAACAATTACTAATTATTTTCAACAATACTGATCATGGAAAATTGCTCAATTCTTGTTTTTTTGTGTGATCTACGCTTTATAAAATAAAATATCTAATCTGAAATCCCATCTAATATATCTTCCAAAGGTGTATGCCCTATCCCACCACCAAGAGATAGTATCAGTTGTCCAGGGGCTATCAGTGATAAATGTGACTCGGACACTGATTGTACTGGAACACTGAAGTGCTGTTTCCATCCCTGTGGAAGAACGTGTACCAACATCAATAGTCGAACTTTACTGCTAAAATCAGGTATTTCCATCGCCCATCTGTGTATTGTCCGAAGACAAACATGCACTATCAAGAATAAAATCATATAACCATTTAGTCAACTTAAAGATCGCCATTGTTCATTTGTCTACTGTCAGGCAGTTATACTGTTGCCGTCGGACTATCCGCTAGAATGTCTTGGATTTGAATCGAAGAGAATTCAAAATATATCAAACCCGGTCCCCAATGTACATTGATCACATGACCACAGCAATACAAATTAACCCCAACGTGACATAATTATTCCAATGGCAAGACTTTAAAACGGATATAAATGTCTATGGAGTGTCACGTTGCATAATGTGACAACCCGACATTCAACGTTAAAATCGTTTAATATATTTTCTAATAATTAACTGTAAATTGTTATGTATTCTTATATATTTTTAAATCTATTCCCTATGCTCAGTCGTGTTCCATCACATAATCTTCAATACTTGAGATCTTTTTATACATATTTTTAATTCCTCACAGATTATTATTTTTTTTTATCTTGCATGGTTAAGGTACCTGTCCTATGCCCAGTCCTGTTTATTGTAATCTACCTAGAAGAGATCACTGCTTATCTGATGCTGATTGTCCTCGATTATCTAAATGTTGTGGTCATGCTTGTGGTCGGAGCTGTGTTCAAGCCGTTCCTAGTAGAACACGAGGTATTTAGACATTAATCTTAAGTAGGTTTCATTCTCCTACCCATCGGTTTTATACTATTTCTATAAAAATTGATAATAACTTTCGCGACTTAGTTCGTAAGTTTCGCCAATAATTGGAGAAAGACCGTAGCCTTGGCTACTTAACGTCCACTCGACACAAACGAGGTCATTTCGGGACTAACATATGATTCAATTTTATTTCTCTATTTCCCTTGCGTTCCTTTTCGTTCGCATTGGAGGGAAACATGGGGAACCGGAGAAGACCCACGCGATCTTACTCCTTGTCACGTACAAGTGAGGAATCGAAACCATGCCACTTGACAAAATGCCAGACCTTCTGATCCGACGGGCAGGGCAGGCTGTAACAATTCAGCCAACCAGCCTCCACAAAATTCAAAACAAAAAAAACCATACCAAATCGTGGGATTTTAGACTGCTGCGTTAATTATGAAAGTAAAAATTATCGGTTTCATTTCTAATACGTCGATATTTATTGTTAGAACATAACATCTGTACATATTTATTTTCATTAATAAATATTATTTGAACAGCTAGTCTGTCATGCTGTCAACTTGATAAATGTCGATTTTAGAATATACCTCAATCTCAGTCGCATATTAAAATGAATGGTCTTTAACTTAAGACAAGTTCATTATTTACTCTGAACACTGCATAAAACGAAGTGAAACAGGTCTGTCACTTGTGTTTGTTCGATTTTCATATTAAACGACGTGTTTTTACAATCTGCACGACAACATGTCTGTCTGATTGTCACACCTTAGCCATCAAAAAATTTATTTGAAACTGATTAATTTGCTAGGCAATGTTATTTATTTAGGATTTTGGTTTCTCCCAGCTTTCATTTAACTTGCCCTAAAAACGCGTTCGTCGTTTATATTTAGCTAGATGTACAAGGCACGTGTTGCATTGTGACGTCAGAACCAATAGTATTTTAGTGCGTTTGCCAATAAAACCAAGATCCGGTTTTACATTAAAATAAATAAGTGGCGACTTAATATTTCATTCAGTATATTGGTAAATCTTCATGTTTGTGACTATGAAGTGCGTAATACTTACTTTGCTGGTTTTAGCCGGTAGGTAATATTGAGGTGTTATTTTAATTATTAATTAATGAACAACCAGATACAATTAGTCAAGTACAATATAGTGTTATTTTTTATAATATATTTTTTTGAAAAAAAATTAATTACTTCTTAATAGAATAAGGCCTTATTTTGTACAAATAGGTGAATTAGTTAGTGGTCAACAAGAAACAATTGGTCATGAAAAATTATATTTTATAACGCATTGGAGATTTGTTTTTTGTTAATTGTTCCCCAGAGAATATATTTTTTATGTTTTGTTTATTTTACATTTTGAATATTGTTATGCGTATTTATGTAAAATTTGTCGCGAAAAATGGGTAAACTGTGCATTGTTGTCAAATCCAAATAGTCTACTCAGTATATGCCTGACCATACTTGATGTTTGATGCAGTTTCTAACGTCCGGGTGATGTAGCAGGCAATCATACATTCTACTAGGTTTCATGAAAACCCCAAAACACCATGCCACACGTCACCCTCTGTGTCTCTTCGTGTATAGATACTGGCGTTTGTCAACCCATTTACAGAGGAGATGAATTTAGAAAAAAACCTAATATGGATAGAAGTATAGAACTAAGCCGAGCGCACACTGGCTCATGTCCACGATTATAAACATAGTTATGACCCTTGCTCCCATAACGTTGTAAATCTGAATGGATGAATGGTAAATATCGTTAAGAGTACAAAACTATTGGAATGTAGTACGGTTTATTTACACTTAGAAAACCTTAATCAAACACTTTATGCAAAATATAGTTACCGATGAATTGTGGAATATGATGATGAATCAATGCAGCAGAATATTAACTGACATTTTCCTTAATTAATATTATTTTCAACATAAGGACTGAGCGTTTATTTATTTAGATATCTATGTTCATTGATGGAAGCCTGGCGTTCTAACAGACAATGGGTGGCGTTATGAAATCAGTGCATACAAAGTAATGGAAATTTCAGATCTCCATATCTTGTGTTATAGTTAATTTTAATCATCACCACAATACTTTGGTCGTTTTCAGACTAACAAATCGTTACATGTGCAATATGCGAAAAGAAAAGGAAGGGGAGATTTTGTCCGAGCATTCTGACGATCTGAAATGTATGTGTTCGCCTCTGATCGGAACGACAAAGCACACTTTACTCCTCCTGAATTCTAGTCGAGATGTCAGCGCTATACCGCTTGACTACCACGGCTCCTGTGTGGTTTAAGAGATGACCGCGAAGGTAAACCCCATGTCGGTTTGTTCTATTTAACGTCACAGCTGACATGGATGTATCTGTCCAACTGTTCATTAAATCTTGCTTAATACAATCATTCTGTTTCATAGCAAGGGCTCAAAGTCAGACCAACATATTTTGTCCACCAGCGAGTCCATTTGTCGGACTCTGTGTAATTGGTCCAAATAGTTGTACAGCAGATAAAAATTGTGGTAATGGTAAGTAAAATATATAAACCTGTTTTATTACAAAACGGTTTTATTTTATAGATTTTAAAACACAGTATGAGTAATATAAAAAAAACCTACAATCGATAGATAATAATAATGTTCAGATTTAATAATGTCAGCGATTTGTGAAACATTGCCTAAATGTGGTTGGAGATTTACATTCACTTGATCTGATATTTACGTTTGTTGCCTGAGGTGTTTGTGTAAATGTGATGTCGGTATATTTGTGTAAGGTAATTGTTTGTCTCTGTGGTGACCCCCACCCCAACCGCTACAATTACTATTATGAAAAACATTAAAAACATGAACCGATATCTTGTTTGTATCCATTTAAGGGATTTCACCTTGACGATTGTGAGTGATTTTATTATCGGCAATGCAAAAAAAAAAAAGAAAAAAAAGAAAATAAACGCACAGTAACAGTTTAATTCTAGCAGTCAACGCCACCCAATATATGTCGGCATTATCAGATTTATTTTTACTTGACAAAACTATATATATACCAAATTAGTAATTTACATTGTATAAAGCGTGTGCTTCATATTATATAACTAAGATTTTTTTATGCAGTCAGCATAATTCATGTATCTTTCTTCAGGAGTTCATGCGTGTCCTTGGTGAAATCAAGATATGCTTCACAAATAAGGGGCGTAGATAATGCACTATTTTAGTGTATGACATGATCATATTAATCGATTATATAGCCTACTCACTACTCATCAGCTCAGTCAAAGCCACGGGAATTAAGAGCGTTGAACAAGAGGGGGGTACTTAGATATAGAAATGGTAACTTGTATGCCTCGATTTTTCTATTTTGTCTACGTAAATGTTGTTTATGATATGAAATGAATTTGGTCTAACGGCCTACTGTTCTGCTATGACTGAGCTAATGAAGACGGATAAAAATGTTGTTTATATTGGTGTTATCCCACAACGTTAGGACATTCTCGTATGATTCTACAAATAAAATATTATGGTCTTTTCAGGTAAAATTTGTTGCAGTGAAGGATGTGGTAGAGAATGCAAAACCCCTTTAACAAATGCACGTAGGTTATAAGTTCAATATATATTTCAACTACTTTATGGTGTTAATCTATCGTTTATGTATCATCATCGTCAACTGGGCCGAAATTATTATTGACAAGTATTGATCAAAGTTATCAATAACGACATATACAGGTCCGGACCCTCTAAAGACATTAATAATAAGTTTTGGGTCAATGTTTAGATTGGGGGTTCATGAATTTACGTCGTTTTTGACGAATTTGTAAGATTGCCAAATGCTTATTTCGTGCATATGCTAGAAACATCAAGGTATACTCTAGAACGCACAGTCCGTCCCGGGACATATATGTAGAGTCCGGGGGAGGAACAGTTTAAGTCATCTTTCCCACGAATCCCCAGTTAATGTCGCTCTCTGGTAGTAAATTGTGTAAGCTTCTGGTGGAACGAGTAAAAACGAGTCACATCGAACCAATGCCCTTCTGAAATAGCCCCCGGACTAATGCAAGTCCATCGTACTATTTAATAAACCTTAATTACCCTGAAAAGTTGAAGTTAATGGTACTGGTAGTTATTGTTCGTGTTGAACATCATTTTGAAATTGTAATTAAACCCACTCGTTGTTTTGTTCGCGTCAAACATTCTCGTCCAAAAGTCTGTTAAAAGATAAAAATGTGACTTAGGTCGTTCTTCCCCTAGACTCTTCATATGTTATAGATACGCTTGATCTACGCATCATATACAAAATTTAACTGATTATGGATGATTGAAACTTTGACAAAAGCTATTCTATCAATCAAAAAACTATTTTTTAATTTTGTGTGTAGAATATGAATATCTATATGATATCTTTCCTTTTTCGTCACTTTTTACAACACTTTAGACCCTCATAAGAACTAATATCCCTTTTATCGGTGATTAATAATGCTAATCATAGTGTTAACCTAATGTAGATAATCTTTATCTTAAGCTTCCGTTCATTCCTTAAATATCGGCAAAATGTGTGAGGCAAAAAGATCACGTCCCGACTTGCGCTTTGTAATGTCTGCCAGGTCGAAACGGAAAGTGGGATTCTGGTGGGCAGTAAATCTGGGATCCCATGGCATAACCATATTTGTTTTTGTTTTAACTTAAGCGATCCCCAGACAGTCAAGATTCGAAAATAAAGACGTCGACCTGTCACATTGCAATAGAATAAGCAAAAAAAAAAAAAAAAAAAAAAACTCAGCAAGTTCATGTAAATGATCAAAGGATTGTGTTGTCGATACGTTCACATAACACCTTTCCTGTATTTGAACAATACACATAATTAAGTTTGTTTTGAAGCGTTTGATCTCCCTGAGAGACGTCCATATCCAGGGAACACAGATAACAGTAGTTGTAAAAAGAACGGTGATTAATGTATTTAATTTCAATATTTTATTTCTGCTAGAATTGTGTCCAACTCCTCCTGATCCAGCATCTACGTCTTGTTTGGCACCAGTAACAGATGCATGTCAAACTAATTCTGCTTGCAAGGAAGGGCAGTTATGTTGTAAACATCCTTGTGGTAAACGTTGTCAAGCACCAGTTAGTTCTGGAGGTAAGATAGTCAATTCCTTAACGATAGTGGAGTCCATTATCAAGCCAATCTTTGTTTCATTAACTAATTCAGTGGTTCTCAACCTTTTTTTGAACGGCACACCTTGGAACACATGAAAAAATAGCGGCACACCTAGAATTTCACAAAATAAAAATATAGCAAGTCATAAACGGCATACAATCGTAGACACAGACTGGTCATAGAACCAGTAATCAGGCCAGGTATGAGTTTAAATTAAAGTATATTTCAGAGCAATACATTAATTTCAATGCAAATGTTTTATATGTACCAAATTCATTACCAAAGGTTAATGCAGAAAATCAATGATAAATGGTTTTACAGCTTTGAGCAGAGCAATATAAAAAAATAGCGTGGAAAAGATTGAAAAATAATCACTAAAGATGTCTTTACGTTGCTCATATATTCAATTGAGTAGTTTAGAATATTTAATTTATTTTCTAAAACAAAACCTTGGATTTTTATTTCATTGATTAAATGATAATACATATTGTTTACCCTAGGTTACAGTTGTCCAGTTCCTGCATCCGGATTTCTTGTAAAATGTGCATTGAATGATAAATGCTTAGGAGATAGTGCATGTCCTGGTACCAAGAAGTGTTGTAAATCTCCTTGTGGAAAATATTGTGCAGATGTAGTTAAAACAAAAACAGGTATGTATCATCGCTTATTTGAATTCCGATATAAACAAAAATGTATTGGAGGAGCGAATATATGAATGGAGGGTTCCAGATTTCATATTAGTGGGTTAACTTTGTTACGACCATCTAAGTTGTCTTGAACGTGTAATCAAAATATTGATCCGTTCGCTTAACAGTATTGCGTAACTCGTTTTAGAAATTTCATGTAAACATCACATAGCTTTCAATACTTACAATGTACTAGGACACTGTATTACAAGAGCTTGTTTTGTATTGAATACCTTTATACCTTTATTCCCCTTTTTAGCTTATCACCCTCATTATTTTGAAGTAAATTGTGATGATTCTGGAAACACTCCTGTTAATGCATAATTTTGTATAATCACATCAAAGTCTCATTCAAATCATACCACACTCTGGTAACATCAATTTTGAATAACAGGTACCTGTCCAGCCTCTAATCCTAAACCTTTATGTAAGCGAATGGGTGATAACTGCTACAAAGATGGAGATTGTTTAGGAACCCACAAATGTTGTAAGACTTCCTGTGGAAATAGGTGTTTAGCACCTGCTGTAATAACTCGACCAGGTAAATGTTCATCTGATTAAGAACTTATAAAAACGAAAGATATACTTAAAATGTCTGCCAGATTTAAAGGGAAATAACACTAAAAATATAGTTGAGCAGAGTGTTTCCATTTTAAACATATCCATGCCATCGTAAAGCGCCAACAACATATTGATCGGAATGATATTAGCATCATTATGGTGTGTAGTAGTCCCGTCGATCGTATGGCCCATAGTGGTCTAAATCTGATTTTCATGAATGGGCGGCTGGCAACAGTGAAGTAAGTTCCCGGCATTTGAGTTCCTGGCCTGGAGCAATTTTTTGTGCTTGAGCGAATCAGAAATGTGACATAATCGATAGATATGCCTTCTATTCTGTTTTATGATTTACAATGACCATATCGGAGTGGTAGATGGAATCGAGGGCCTTGAAGTCTCCCTCCCCTTAGCTATACTATTGATATTGTCTATTTTACCCATCGTTATCATCGCCGAAAATTAGTTTGACATAAAGTTCGTGTCAAATGGGGGCGCTTACTTGGTCTCATGGGGTATGAGGCGCTTAGAGGCGTTTACATGGTCTCGGGGGGCTTAAATCCTGATCGTTTGAAATATACAGCAACGGGAAAATAGATAGACTTAGAGGTGGTGGTGGTGGGGGTATTTATTTTGACATTTGTGTATGAGGTGTCATGCTATAGTTACACACTTATGACACAAAAACCATGCAACTTCATTAACTAGTAGGGGAGCTAGATGGCCGGTGTTTCTAAACTCGCGGATAAAATTGGCACTCTTTCTAACGGAGGTACCATTATGGCCGATGGTCAGAATGGGAATTCTTAAGTTGCACATCCCCTGGGTTTAGGAGCCGCACTCCCCCGAAATCGCAGAAAAAGTCGATTTAATTAAAATTTTTGCGGACAAGGTTAATCTTCGCTACATTGCTAAAGCATACTTGAAAAGTGCTCTTCAGAACAAAACACTCCCTGGCTTCTGGTTTCAAACCGGCCCCTAGTGACCCGGGTACGTAGGGTTATTTCAAATTTGGCGGACACCTTTGATTCCTGTTTCAGCTGAAAGGGTATGGTCCCAAAGTAAATAAAACACAACTTCAGAACGACGAATCCCCTGGATTCCTACTCCAGAACCGGTTCCAAGGTGAACATACGGTATCCCAGTAAATGACTAATTTGTTTCAAGTATGGCGCCACAATGGACCTGTAAATAAAAAGGGCCCTTCGGAAGAGAATATCACCTGGTTTCTGTACTTCAGAAGGCTCCCTTCTGACTCCAATAGACATGTTTATTTCAAACATGGCGGACAACTTTGATTCCTGTTTCAACTGATGGGGTATGGTCCCAAAGTAAATAAACGCCACTTCAGAACAGTCAATACCCTGGATTCCTACTCCAGAACGGGTTCCAAACTGAACACATACGATATCCCAGTAGAAGACTGATTTGTTTCAAGTATGGCGGACACAATTCTTCTATCTTGAGAATAGTGCCACAATTGACCTATAAATAAAAAGTGCCCGTCAGAAGACAATATCATCTGGTTTCTGTACTTCAGAACGTCCCCTACTGTCACGGTCGTATTTCAAACTATCTCCCTGCAATATAATCAGGCTCGCCCAAACCTTCGATGCACGTGCATACCGGTAATATATATACCTTGCAATCCGGCTTGTTTGGGAGATGGATTATTACAGTTAGACTGGAGGACCGGGTACTTGGGTGAGTGAAATTATTATGCTATTAACTTTGGTGTCTTGGGTTCCTCTGTGCAGGATTCGTATATTTTACTCATCGTTGTATATTTTGTTAGTATGAGTAAATAATTCATGTTGACTAATATTAAAGGCCCCCTTTGGGTGTTTACTTCAGTTGATGAATGGTATCGTCTATGAGTAGTCGCCAACAAATGGTATCGTCGATGTATGGTCTTTCCGATGGGTGGACAGTTTGTTCTGTGAATTCTATCGTCCATGAGTAGTCGCCGGTAGAAGATACCATTCACAGAACAAACTGTCCAACCATCGGAAAGACCATACACCGACTACATGTATTCATAGACGATATCATTCACAGAACAAACCATCCACCCATCGAAAAGACCATGCATCGACGATACCGTTTACCGGCGACTACTCATAGACGATACCATTCACAGAACAAACTGTCCACCCATCGGAAAGACCATACATCGGCGATACCATTTGTCGGCGACTACTCATAGACGATACCATTCATCAACTGAAGTGAACACTTAACATCTATCCGTGAGTACCCAAAGGTGACCTGCAACAGTCGTCAACATTTGTACGTGAATTATTTACTCATACTTACAAAATATACAACGGTGAGTAAAATATACGAATCCTGCACAGAGCAACCCAAGACACCAAAGTTAATAGCATAATAATTTCACCCACCCATGTACCCAGTTGCAGTATCGAGTCCTCCAGGTCTAACTGTCATAATCCATCTCCCAAACAAGCCGGATTGCAAGGTTTATATACTACCTGTATGCACGTGCATCTTAGGTAGACAGTTTGTGGGAGACTGAATATATTACAGGGAGATGTTTGAAATACGACCGTGTCCGGGCGCCATACTTGAAACAAATCAGTCTTCTACCGGGATATGTGTTCAGTTTGGAACCCGTTCTGGAGTAGGAACACAAAGTATTGTTTGTTCTGAAGTGGCGTTTTATTTACTTTTGACCATACCCCATCAGCTGAAAAAGGAATCAAAGTTGTCCGCCATATTTGAAATAACAATAAGTTCCCGGGTCACAATGGGCCGTTCTGAAACCAGAAACCAAGGGATTTTTTGTTCTGAAGAGCACTTTTCAAGTTTGCTTTAGCAACGTGAACAGTTTAGAAACAACGACCAGCCAGCTCCCCTACTAAACGTTTTCATCTGTTCGGCCAAACAAAAAATGGGTAATCTTTGTACCTAAATAGTTTTAGCGACAACGCCAAGATAAATGAATGAAGTACGAGCGTACCGGTGATTGAGAAAAACTCTTTCAATGTATAGGAAGCAAATTTAATCGTCATGGACCCAAAAGTCAAACTGTACTTAAACTAGAGAATAAAATGTTGGAATACAACCTAATACTTTTTGCACCATTGAACAGGTGTCTGCCCAGTATTACCCCCCGGAGTTGTTGTAAGATGTGCTCTGACTCCTGATACATGTACACAAGATAGCGAATGTCCAGGAGTCCAGAAATGCTGTAAAGGCCCTTGTTCAAAATCCTGCAAAGATACAGTTAAACCAAAAGCAGGTAAAAACCACCATTATTGATATAAAATTAGAACAAAGCTTTCCAAAGGATCAGTCTAGGAAATTTCTTTAAATACAATATCAGCGGTACTGTCTGTGTCCAAAATTCCGTGTCCATAATGGGTGAGGGTCCTACCTAATATGCGACTCGAATTTGTTGAACGCCGTGACCAAGCTTTTCCCATGGGGCGTTTGCTGTCCTTTCGGGAATAGGCATACTTGCACCAGATACCGGCTGTACCGTGACATGCTTTAGTATCGATGTGTGTATGTGCAAATGCTACCCTCTATCGTTTGCGGGAGGCAAAGGTGATCACTGCTAGACACACGTGTAACATTGCAGTTTTACCGTAGGTTCATTCCGATATACATGAACCGATAACATGATCCATAGTGTCCGCAAAGATAGATTTGCTAGTATTATGTAACAATTTTTTTGCCTGATAATTTCCTAGCCGTGATGAGTATTTTTCATAGTAACCAGATAATTCCTTCTGTAACTACTACAATACTACCAGTTAACACTTCCCTGTGTAATTTAATTATAATTATCAGGAAGTTGTCCCACTCTACCATTGGGGTTAGTAGCAAAGTGTGCTGCTGATACTAGGGATGAATGTTCACAGGATAACCATTGTTCCGGGGCAAAGAAATGTTGTAAAGGACCCTGTTCAAAATACTGTGCAGATCCGTCAACAGCTGCCGCCAAGCCAGGTATATGATATTTATATGTTTTACCCTTGTAGGGTACTTTTGTCAAAATAATAGTTCAATTTTCTTTGATCTAACATTACTTATTAAAGTTATTCTTGGTGATGCACTTTTTTTGATCCCTTGATACCAACTAATACCTTTCTTGCGTCTCGAGGCTTCACATACATTTGGTGGTGTTATTTTCTGTTAACTGACCCACTTAGATACAGCTACCTATTAATCATAATGTAATGACTGTATAGTTATATAAATATCTAAATATTTTTTTCATGAACAGGAACTTGTCCTACTCCACCAAACCCAGCGGTGGTTCTCTGTGCTTTACCAATTACTAATCAATGTACTAGTGATAGTCAATGTAGTGGTGACAATAAATGCTGCCCCCATCCGTGTGGAAAATATTGCGGTCTTCTTAATCCTAAACCAAAACCAGGTCAGAAACAAAATAATATGTTTATATCCATAAATCGAAATTCTGTGAATTTAAAAATATATCCATCCGGCAAATGAAACTGATTTTGTTTATAGTATTCTTCTTAAGAAATTATTTGTAGAAAATACTTGTATTCATATATCTTGGTGTACTGGGAAAACGTTTACCAATATCTTTATTTCGAGTATTTCGGTGAATACTGTTCGATTATCATTTAATACCCATTACCATTCACCCAAAGTTAACTTTACACGGTTAAGTTTATGTGACGTACATAATTTGAGACCGCATTTCATCTGTAGCTGTCGTGTGCAAACTGAACTAAAATCTTGCCGAAGCGCTGTCTGACAATGATTTTGAGGTAAAACAAATTCCACATAACATTCTACTATGACTGGTAGACATTTGTGATTTTATAAACATTCCATGATTATCTTGACCAAATCAAACAAAACTGTCTTTAAAGTAGCTCATATTCAAAGTTGTTATTTTTATTCATAAGTAGGATGACAAGAATGAACCATGAAACAGTGGTAATTCGTTTAAATCTGAAAGCAATAGTATTCTGTGTTCGTAATCGTTTACTCCTAATATTAAAGTAGCTAAATCGCTAATTTTTGGGACTTAGAAATTGACACAAGTGGGTCGCAACGCATATAATACAGTATATGAATGTATAGAAACTGATTACATTCAATGGTTTCCGTTTTTACTCTAATTTCAAATCAGTTATGATCAGCTAAATTAGCCAGCAGTCTAAATCGAAATCAAATTTCTAGCGCCTGGTTATTCCAATCCACATACGCCGTTTGATTTGGTGCAATGTTTCTCTAACCTCGTTCCTCGAGTCTCTTGCTAGAACTGCGGCGGAAACGCATTATGGTACACGATTTTCGCGTACCAATGGTAAAATGTTTATTTTGTCTTAAGATATTGGATATCAGAAGCCCATCTTTTTCCAATAAGATCACAGCATCAATGTTGATTTAAATTGACAATTAATACGTGTTTCAATGTTGAAGATTTTGAATGATATTGAGTTAGAGACTTAGCTTCTTTAAGAACGGCTGTCAGAACAGACTTGTCAGCACACTCACATGGAAACTTTACGAAACAAACTCGGTAAAGAAAGTATGGCATGCCATTCATTATCCTAGTGGGTTGCCGTTATTCATGTTTATTTTCGTCAACAGGTAACTGTCCTAAATTACCCCCATCAGCTTTTTTAGTCAAATGTTTATCATTTGATAGATGTCAAAATGATGGAGAGTGTCCATTCATACAGAAATGCTGTCGACAAGGTTGCGGTAACCGTTGTGTTGATGCAGAATCAGCAGAACCACCAGAGCCTACAAAACCAGGTTAATAACACATTTCTAAAAATATTTTAGACTTTTAAGAAAATAATTTTTTGCGAAGTCTCCTAATATGGCGGACAACACATCTCCTTCATCTTGATGTGATTGATATGGGTAAAAAGAAACAAAATTGTTCATTGCATTACCTTTTGTAGGTCGTTTATAAATGTTTATGTTTGGGAATTGTTATGTGTTCCACTGTCGACATAGATAGCCCAAACTAAATTTAGTATAATATTATCATATTATGATAAGCGAAATTATTCTCGGATGCATCTCGGTATATTATAATTACTCAAATCCGATAGCTTCGGGTCTTTACGTTGACTTTAAGCTTACCACTATGGCAAGGCATTTTTGAAGGATTTAAAGTGGTGGGCCCTGAATATCCCCTAGATTAATAAGCCAACTGTATTGCTAGCGCCTCCAGTCCAATAACCGAAAAAAGAATCGTGGAACATCACGGTTTCGTTTCTAAGAATGCGTCGGTTTAAAACAATGTTATGGATATCACCATTTCATTCCTGATTTCCAAGTCTAAGGTAGTTACATAAGAGATCATAATGTATTTTTTTTCTCGGTAGAGCGTTAATATTCCAAAGCATGGATAGTCCCGAACGAGCTCATCAGTTTTGGATTGTGCAGATGGACTAGTGGGCCAGGTTTGTGGACATGACTCACCTGTCAATATCTAAAACAAATGCCTTGCAACATGGGTTAATCTATAATAAAACTCACGGTTCATATATTTTAAAGATTTAGACGCTCGTGTATAAATTTATTTATTATTTTAGTCGAGTGTCTCCCATATCCATGCCCAGGACCATGTGAATATGGTGTAGAAAACGATGCTAATGGTTGTCCTTCATGTACCTGTAAACCGCCACCAGGTAAGACATATACTGCATTTACATAAGTAAACAGTCATATGGTGATGATCTAATCAATGTAAACCCCAATATCATATTAATTTAATGAGTAATCTTAATTCTCTTAACTGCAATAATGCGGCTTGCGTCTTGTGATATGTGCAGTATCAACCAATTCAGGGAGATATTTATAATTGAATAAATAGGCCGGTGAAGCAGACGCGAATCCATTTTTTTCCTTCGGTAAAGTTATGACCTCCATTATATGGACATGCAGGCCAACTTTCTTTCGAAATTATGTGTAACTTAAACTCACATTAAATATTTGTATTCACCCAATTGAATTATATTACGGTCCAGAAGGGGATTCGCGTTTTTTAGGCTCGGTTATCGCGAAAGTCTCGGGTTTTTAAGCTTCCTTGTGCGCTGAGGGTATATTGCGCCTGACCGTTAAGTAAGTAAGGAAGTAGACGATACATTGTCCATTCATGTACTCATGTTTAATAAACTCGTTCAACAGACGAATTGGATGAATTAGGGTTGTAACATCCACTCGACACAAACTAGATCATTTCGGGACTAACACATAGTTCAATTTTCTTTCACGCTGGATAAAAGAGAGAGAAAGAGAAATTGGATTTTAATATCCACTCGACACAAACTAGGTTATTTCGGGCCTAACTCATGGTTTAATTTTATTCCAATAATTCGCTTGCTTGGGGGGGGGGGGTCTCTAGCAGTGGGAGGAAACCACAGGACCCGAAAAACCACAAAGTGGCACATGCGACACTTATATTCATTGTCACGTACGAGCGAGGAATCAAAACCACGCAATTTAACTCAATGGTAGACCTTGTGATTCAACGCGCACGTGTTGTGAATAGTTTTCATTTTCATAGTCAGTTTTCATTAGCTATCTATGTTGGGGCAGAAAAGTAGGACGTTAAACCCCATTTCATTTCATTTCACCCGTTGTCACAGTGGTTTTTCCGTTATTCGTGTAACTTTTCTTTAATCGTTGTGTTACAGCAACAGAAGATCCACCACAAGTGACTTCAAAGCCAGGTAAACAACACAATTCTATGAATAACCCGATATATTGATTTACTGCAGAATAATCTTATTTATTAATATACTGTAGAATAACCTTATTTATTATTTACTGCAGAATAATCTTATTTATTAATTTACTATAGCTTATACTATAAATGTACATTGAGGGGGTTGGGGTGAGATTATGGTCAACCGCAATGGCTTTGTATTATTTACCGTCTTTACAGCTATTGTTTTGGTTCCTCTTAGACCACACAGAAACTATCCATTTGTATTATAAATGAAAATTTTGTTCAATGCGGTGCTTGTAATTCTTAGGTACCTGCAGAAATATTCGCTTCAAGTTCAGGTGCCGATTAAGACGTGACCTTTGCAAGAATGATAGTGAATGTCGAGGCAACCGCAAATGTTGCCAATTGCCGTGTGGTAAACGATGTAGGCGACCACGTCGAGGAAGTCGACCACTTCGAAGAGAAAAGCGAGGTACAATGGTTACTTGTTTTGAGCACTGATTAACACCTTAACCATGGACATCTACATGTATTAACCCTCGTCCAATTTACATTTCCCGTCTCACAGTCTGGTAATGCTCGGTTCCCACTGTCCTGCGATGCGTTATACCCCCGTCGGACTGGGGTGGCGTCCTTCTGTGCTGTTACGACGACAGAAAATGATCAAGATCGCCATAAAAGTGGTAGAAGCGTGGTGGGAACGTCAGATATCGTGCTATGGACATCGTGTTCGCCAATGATCGCCGAGTCCCGGCGTTTGTTTTGAGCATGTTCAAAGCAAACGCCAAGATTCTGCGATTTGACCGGGGAAGCTGTGACAACGCGACTGTAATATTTGGGACAATTTCTCGCGTAGTATTCTCTTTTGCCTGTGACCTTTTTTGGTTGCCGCATGGTCGCAGTAGCGGCGCAGTAAGGACACCACCCGGCCTCCGGTCTGACGTGAGCATAACGATAAGATTGTCCTTATTAAGTCCTCGATGTGCTACGTGGAGATGCATTCGGATACGTTTTGATGCGATCAACACGACTGCTACGACTGGGTTTAATATATGACAAGACCACGGTTACAGTATCGCAGCAGTAGCATGAATCGTTGGAACCTGGCATTAGTCATGATACTGTTATCTTAGGTTTATTGTTGCACAAGCACTTTAACATCAGACGTTTAATAATTCTATCCCATCCCGCTTCTCTTATCCTCCTTTGGGTTCCCAGTTCTTTACTGTCTCTATATTGCACAAACATTTTTGTATGACCTTTTTGCTGTCCGCTTCTTTCTTTTGATTCTCCTCTGGAACACTGGTTCTTTATGGCATGTAATTATTGAATTATTTTGCAGGTGCCTATTGAAATATGGTCGGATAAGTATTTTAGAACCGAGTGTATCATGTGCACTTGAATTCAGAGTTTTCTTATTTAATCGGAAAACTTTTCCATGAACTTTATGTACTTTTGTTTTAAAAGAAAGTAAAATCAATAAGATGTGAACTTATTACATGATAACATCCATTGTATGAAGGAGCGCAGTGACAAATTCGCGAATAACACTTTTGATTAATGTTGAAGTTTTAGTTTTGCTCGATTACTTTAAGTACAATACTTATAAAAGATAATTATCAACATTTTATGAAATGCTTTAACAAGTATATTAAACCGGCATTATGTAAGGGTTAAATTTGCCTATTGTAGATCTCATTAGGGTTAAATGTCATATAAACTATTAATTAGGCATTTATTAATTAACATGACAAGACCATAACCAACTCTGATTGGTCCGATTTCCCACAGATTTGAATTTGATCTCAGGTTCAAAGACCGTTGGTGATTAGCCGTAAAAATGGATAACCGAGACTTCATTTATTACCGCACCAACTGTGACAATGACAATCTAGGCTACGGTGCTATTGAAATGGGGATTTCTCGACAAACAGTTGAATGAAAGTTTCAGCATATCTCTTTTACATTATCATTTTTTTTTAACTATTATAGTCAGCTCTCTATCTAATCTCCCATAAGGCCGCTTGAATATGTAAACATATATTTAAAATCAATTGCAGCTTTTGCTTAAGAAGATAAGAACGCTTTGATTTGGTTTAATTATATCTTGGGAGGCATTGTGACTCTGTGAGTGAGGTGGTCCAGGGTTTGACCCCAGCATGGTTTCCACTTGTCAGTGGTGCAGGACCGAGGGCCTAACAGAGGGCCTGACAAGAGGTATCGTTGCGTATAATTATACACTGGCGTCCACTTTAAAGAACCATCGAAAATTGGAATTAGAAATAGCAGAAGGCTACACCGTGAGGAGTATTCAGTAATCTGGTTGGTGTAGAAAAGTAGGGCGTTAACCTCTATTCGTTTCAGTTAATTATTATCTTAATTTGTTTCACAAACTGAGAATCTCTGTCTATTTGATTTCTGTCACAGTATTTTATGGGATGACCCTCGGAAAGGAATGTCACATGAATTATATTATTGAATATGATGACGTAGTCAGTACTTATCTAAATAAATTTTTGAAAATATTATTATGTTTCCAGGTCAATGTCCACCTAAACCCAAGCCATTACCATGTTTAGTGGCCCAAAACGATTGCGACTGCGATGGTGATTGTCCGGATGCTAAGAAATGCTGTGCTACAGAATGCGGAATAGGCTGTGTTAACCCAAATTTTTATCGAGGCTAATAGTCCCCACAACACCTTTGCTGTGTTTTGTTGTATTATTGCACCGTATGGTTGATCTCTTATTTAACTTGTATATGGGAAGGCCAGCAAAGTTCCCTTTATGTATTCTGTCTGTTTTCGGAAAAAATGGTATAGTGGAATATAATTGATATTCTTAAAAATAAAATGTAATTGCCATACAATGATATGCCGGAGTACATAGATCTCAATAGGAAAAATTATGGTTGTATTTTTTTTCAGTTACGTTTGGTTTAATATTTGAATCTGCATATTCTTGTTTCTATTCGTGTAATATTATCCCTTTATCTCTATTAGCTTTGTATATTAACTGTAATTTTACATTCATGGTTCTATATATATAAAAATGGTACAACAATTTAATTTGTTGTGTTAAGTTCTTCTACATCGCATTGCACACGTAATCAGAGAAATTACCACACGTTTGTCTCCAAATGATCGAAGAATCGTTTTGATGAGATGTTAAACACCATTCTACTCAGGGGAGGTGGGGGGGGGGGAATGGTTAGCACATGCGCTGTATCATAAAGCCTGCAATTGAGTCAACTGGCGTGGTTTCCATTCCCCGGTTGTACGTGACAATGCTTAGCTTCGCCTGCCCAACCTCGTGGGTTTTCCCCGGGTCCTGCGGTTTCCTCCCACCGCTAAAGGTCCGTACGCGCAAGCGAATTATTGAAATAAAATGAAACCATATATTAGTCCCCAAATAACATAGTTTGTGTCAGGTGGACGTTAAACCCCATTTTTCTCTCTCTTCACCATTCCATTCAATTTTTAAAACGTGCCGAAATGAAACGTAAGCTCGATGGTAAAGGGAGGCAATCCAGTGTGCTGGGTTTGAACCATTTGGAATAAGACCAGTATCCATGCATATTGTTCTTCTAATTATATAGAGATTCGTATTAAAAATCTTCTAAAACATCTGAACAAACCAATTGTTTAGACTTTTATACACAATTTAAAGGAGCTAAATCGGAATTATTTGCCAGTGCCGGACGGGGCCCACCTGTCCGTGACAGGTAGGCCTAAGCTCATTAAAAAAAAGTGGGCCTAAGCCTATAAAGAAAAAAGAAAAGAGAAAGAAAGGAGAGAGCCCACGGAAAATAAAAGGTTTTTGTTTTTGACACTCAAAAGAAAGCTCAAAGAATGATATTGCTCTTGGGTCATTCCGTTATCTAATTGTATCGGGAAATCAAAAATTTGCCTTCTTCGGCTTTGGTCTGAAATGCTTGGAAAATGGGTTTGCGGTTGTCAATTTCGGCACGTGTGGGCCTTGGTCAATAACCTGACATGCGGGCCTTTGGGACCTAGAAATGGACACAAATATATCTCAACGTACATGAATGTATATAAACTGCTTTACATTCAATCTTTTCTGTTTTTACTCTAATTTTTAATCAGTTATGTTCGCGGAAATACGCCCTGTTTCACAAAAACTCAAATCTCCTTAAAATTTCATCCTAACTTGAGATAGACGAGTTTCACAAATGATTTTAAGCATTTTAGTTCATCTCCACTAAAATAATATTTTAAGTTAAAATTTTATCTTAACTTAAAGCGATAATTTCATATTTTGTAAGAAAGTCAAAACATAATTATTCCTTTGTCTTTAGCTCAACAGGTTGTCAACTCACTATTATACAATCATACGCATTATTTCTCATTCTTATAAATCACTAACACCGGAAATAATAACACAATTACCTCCCCATGCAATAGTTATCTTCAAATGTTTGAATTTGAAAATGACATTTTTGCCAATTTCTCAACTGGCAATAGTGAATTATAGGATTAAACTAATTCATTTCACCTCTCTGCCCATGTGCAAACATTGCTACAACGTATGAATCTCTTCCCATTGATATTATAGCTGACTAGTCGTTCTATCAGCCTGTCAACAATTTTGAGTTTCGAAACGTATTTGATTACATCTTAAGGTCCCGAAACGGAAATGTGGGCTGCGTGAGCGCTAACAATTTTAACTAAAATCTATTAAAATAGTATTTTAAGTTGCAATCGATCTTCGTGAAACGAATAATATTTAAAATCTCTTTTTGATTTTAGTTTAAATTAATTTTAGTGATTTTAGCTTTTTGTGAAACAGGGCATTGCTTATTGCAGTCTATAACGATGTTTTTTATTTCGCTTGCTCTCCATAAAAAGTATATAGAGTCATTGTAAGTCATGGCTTGTGGAATATGTCTAGCCTCCGTCTTTGAGTCTCTTGTTTCAAATGGCGCTGAAACGCATTGTGGTACACGATTTGTGTACCAATGGTAATTAGTATATTTTGTCTTGAGTAGTGGATATCACAAGCTCATCTTTTCCCTCTAAGATCACAAAACCATTGTTGATTTGAATTGACAAATAATTCCTGTTTTCAATTTTTGACGATTCTGACACAGCTACTTTAATAGTCGAAATTATACACCAGAGAACGAAAACAACGAGGATACACGCAGAGATATCATAGATCTAGAAATAAATTGAAAGTTGCACAACTCTAATGAAGATAATATCCGTAAAGTAGTGGTTTTGTACATGAAAGTACTGGAGCACACCATTAGCAAGATGACCAAACAATAAGTAAAGAGTATAAGTAATTTCGTATGACGTATCGAATCTTGCTGGCATCTGCCCAAATTGGTAACCAACCATCAAAATGTGCAGATTTAACGGAGTCATGGCAGGTGAGCGAGTAAGACGCTGGCTCACAAATCAGGATACCTCGATTGGCTAGGGTATCTTTTAGTATATTCAAAGGCACTTAAAGGGATTGAAATACAATTTCTTACTACTGCTTGACTGTATAGCATGTTTCTCACCCGCCGTGTTGTTTTCACGCGTTCAAGACATTTTATCTGCTATCATCTCACAATATCCATTAGTTATAACACTTCCCGCCGTTTTTATTGCCAACAAGACTTTATTTGATCACTATTCACCTTTCCCCACAATTTTATCATTTTACCTGTCTACCTGAGAGATATCACCCTCCCCCACACAGTTTTACGTCTATGTAAGTTGCAGAAATAAAATTGTTTAATTATAAATATTACCTTTATAAAGCCATTTTACTTTTGACTTTTGATCAATTAAATTTTTCTAAATATGCATTTTCCTAAATATTTGTTACTTGTCAATGAAAGTTTTAAGCTGCCATTTTGAGATTCTTAATTCGCGATCAGCTATGAAGATCAATTTAAGTTTCAGTAACACGCCTTGATTAATAAAATATCAGGGCTACCCAAACATGACGTCGTTGACCTCATTTTGTCTTACTTTCGGTCCAATGGAGATACGAATACCCAAGTGATCACGCTTCAAGGTCAATTTAAGTTTTAGTAACACACCTCGATCAATAAAATATCAGGCCTTCCCAGACATGACGTCGTTGACCTCATTTCGTCTTACTTCCGGTCCATGGAAGATACGTATAGCCAAGTGATCACGCTTCAGGTTTTATTTGTAATTAATAGCGCTGTAAATGGCCCAATTTAATTACATTGGAAGGTGTATTATAATGATCAAATAAGGTCTCGTTGGCAACAAAAACGACGGCAAGTGTTAGAGCTAGTGAGTATTGTGGGATGATAGCAGACGAAATGGCGAGTGGGAAACATGTATATACTGTAATATATAGTCAAACAGTAGTTAGAAGTTTTATTTTAATCCCTTCAAGTGCCTTTGCATATATCCGGCCCTGGAGGCGTAGCTGACGGCGAGTCGGCGCCCAAGAACTTTAGTTACTATGCTACACTATTCAACGTCACCCACTTCGACGAAAGACAGCGCTTAAATTTTAGCTTCTGCACTTTGTACTACGGTCAAACGCCAAATATCATGGGATGATTCCCTAAATGAATAGTGTTCTGAAATGGGACTATTTGTTGCCATTTTTGGTGACCTGTTTAAAAATGAAACCTAAAAGGAACAATACAACGAATATATTTAAAAGGGACAATACGACAGATGCTAAATATACAATAATTATATACAAATATACACTAGCACCCATACCACAATGGCAAAAATGGGAGATATCGATGTGTTGAAAACGTCTGATAGTCATAAATTTGAGTCTAACAAAAGTAGACAAAGATTGGTTTTGGGTTCTTCAATAAATGAGCTTTATATTATAAATAAGCTTTATATGTTGCAGTCCGGTCAATATTTTGCTTAACACAAAATCACCAGAAACAATTCTACTTGCGGCCATAAAGGAACAAGTTACTGTATATCTTGTTAAGTACTATTGGGACAATATGGATATGGTACCCTAATACCAGTTTACAAAAATCTGTGTTCGTACTGATGTTTTTTTTTTAAATTCGTGCTGGAGTGGAAGTCGACCACGAGCTTCACCAGGTAGGGTGAAAACCAGAATTTTAGAATTAACAATATAATGCAATCTGTGCTTAAATAGGGTGATGAAATACATACGTGTAAATAAAAATTTTAACCTTAAATGATTATTTCCAGCTTAGCCCTTTGTAGCGACATCATATTGGAACCACTTCAGCATGTCACTTTTGGCTCCTGATTGTGCGAAAAATCACGTTTCTTCTTTGTAGACACTCAAGAAGTCACAATTTCTATCACATTTTTGATCAAACTTATAAAAGTAGTTTACAGCCAAAGATCTCGGATCCTGTCGATATTCGTGCATCCCGGACCGTAAGCCCCCTTACAAAATGGCCGCTCCTTGTGCGCAAATAGTGGAAAGTATGTATGTAATACCAAGATTATGGCTCTTCTATAGGTCATAAGTTTGATCTGATTTTGATGAAACTTAAAACTAATGTTTATAATCTCAAATAGCTTGGTTCCTTTGGACATTGTCGCATGTCGGAAGTAACATCGTGGATTATGGAACAATTCTTATCCTATCTTAAAACCAATTTTAATATAATGCTGGTTGAGGACGAATGTCTCTGTCAATCTCTTGGAAAATGTAGATGTAGCTTGCATGGCAACTGTTTTGTTTGATATATTAATTAGCTTAGAAGATTTCCAGGATGTTTGGACACAGACTCTGGCATGCAGATCCTATGTGCCAGCTAAGTTTGGTTCCAACGACAATAGAGACACAACTCGGAATTATGATATTGTTATTGGCTAGACGAGTTTGATGCAAGGACCAAGAAAGGTTTCAATATATTTCCCCCGCATGAATAGTGGTAATTTAATGTCTGCTTCTACTAAAGTGATATCGCAGACAAAGCCTATGAGAGCCGAAGCTTCTACGTTTTTATAGAATATGATTTTGCAATCTTTCTATTTGCGGCCTCTGGCTATGGATTAGTTTTGTGGTAGGTTCTTCCCTTTATTTAAATAAAACACATATCCTTCGGTAGTGGGGCATTAGAGACAGGGTGTCCGACTTTCCATCTTTGTGATGATCGAGAAGGTTCCTGGCCGTGGTTTCCCGTAGTCCGGGATGCAGAACGGGGGGGGGGGGGGCAAAGAGCGGCGCCGAATCGGTTGGATACAAGGTCCTACTATACACATTGTCTCTTTTCTCTAAGCTTCAATATTTTGTGATTCTTTTTTTTTAAACCGGCGAATTTAATTGATTGATTGTCACTTATCGATCATTTTGACAAATTTTTCATAACTTCTCATGCTCAGGGAGAACACATTTAAATATAAAGGTACTTACAGGGTCGTAAAGGTGTATTTATGCGACTTAAGTTTGTAAATCATGAAGGCAATAGTGGTTACTTTACTGCTAATAACAGGTAGGAAATAACTATTCTTATAATCAGCGGGAATAATGGAATAATAAACATTCAAATACAACATGTTTATGTAATTCAAGTTCTTGCAAACTTTAACGATAGGCTACACTAAATGGAATCTGGCTTAAAGAGACATTATCACATTCAGTTAGAGTTCGAGATAATTATTTCTGGAAACTTCCATATATCGTCAATGGATTGTCAGATTCTTTTTTTCAAAAGGAACACTCTATATAAATGAAATAAAACCTGCATCATAAACCACGTAGTCTAGTGGGTTGGTTTTTTTTCGGCTTTGCCCTCTCGAGTCCACAGAAATATACTCCCTTGCAGCAGCAATCACGCTAGAGACATAATACGTACATCTGCATAATTATGTTTGATTGACAGTTGAGAGTTGCAAGTCACAATTCTGTCCAGAACCAAGCGGTCTAGTAGGAGCATGTGTAGTTAGACCTGGAAGCAGTTGTGTAAGTGATTCCCAGTGTTCAAACGGTAAGTAAAACTGAAATTTTGTACTTTGATTACTCTAATTTAAAAAACAAATTAACACTGACTGTATTTCTTATAACATATAACATGTAAATCTATCTTATGAAAATCATTGTAAATTATGTTTAGAAAGTGCCAAGGGCTGTGAATTAGACAATATTCAGTTGTCATGACAACCATAGTTGCTTTTATAGTATCTTATATCTATCTTGGTAATCAATCATTTATTGGAAAACATGACACACAGGTGTTTTAAGTATCACTAATATGATATGAGACATGGCTTTAAAATAGCAACAAGTTTACCGTCGCATTTTACCATACTAAAACTATGCCCCTAAGCTAATTTTAATTATAATTATAAATTTAAACTTAAGTTCACTGGGTGTGATTTTAGCGATATAAGAATCTCTTGCAAACTAAACTGGGATATTGTAAAGGATGACTGAATCTCTAATAGGAACATAAGTGCAGAATTGATCAAATTCGTTCAATATTTAAACATATATAATGAATTGAAATTTTTCAATGATATTGTGACAGCTGACGCTTTTCGAAAGACTTGAAACTACTTTGGAACGGAAACACATCGTGTTACTGTTTGTAAATCTAGTATTTATGGACCTTACATTCTCTGCGCGGTAAAATAAACTGGAAATGGGAGATATAAAGTTGCCATAATGTTCAACCTTCCTTAGTGTACTCTTAATAAACTATCAAATTCTTCTCCGCCCTAACCTAACCCCTTCTTAGGGACCATCGGATTAGGGAAAAGCTTGTATTTGTAGTCAAAGGCTTAATGCGAACAATTTGGTAATTATGAGAGTTGGATTCAGTCAAGAGTAAGAACTAAATATATAAGTACGATTCTGTGTATGTCAAGCTCAAAAACTTTTCAGTTCATGTATTTGAATTATATTTAGGTCAGCTTTGCTGCAAAGAAGGCTGTGGTAGTGAGTGTAAAGATCCGATAAACGTTTCCCCAGGTAAAGTTTATGCATGTTTTCATTTATTAATATATCCTCTAACTTTACATCATATTATTAGAATGTATTAGAAAGAAGGATTAGTATAGATTCTGCAATAATATTCAGGATAGGGTTATGAATGTTACTCATGCCTTTTTAGGGATTTTCCTGTGTTTAAACATGGCATTAAATTATATACACGTTGTATTTGATTCTAAAGGTAGATGTCCACGTCTACCACCTTCAGCTTATTGGGTTAGATGTTTTCCCGTTAACCGATGTGAAAATGACGTGGATTGTTCACCATCAAGAAAATGTTGCCGACAACCTTGTGGAAAGCGTTGTGTTGACACTACGATTGATCCCGTCCAAAAGTTAGGTACATGTTTATATTTTATTAAATTATAAATACATTTCTTTGGTGTATTTGGAATTTTTACCTCAGAAAAAAAACCTATTTAGCTCAAATGGATCTTATAAACATTTTATACAGGAACCTGTCCTACCCCTCCAGATCCATCTGTCATATTATGTGGACCAGATCGTTCTAACCAATGCGGCGTCGATGGCGATTGTCGTGGGGATCTTAAATGCTGCCCAAACCCGTGTGGCAGGGTTTGTGATCTCGTTAGGCCAAAGCCAGGTTAGTTTTACATTTCGTAATTCGAAAGAAAGAAATTAATGCAAGCTGCGATTCGGAGATTTGCTGTGGTTGAAAACCCATCAAACAAAATGACGTGATGACAAAGAAGTCATGTGATCGTAATATTGGGACAGTTTCTCTCTGATCGTTAGTAGTCCAGTTAAAATATAAATGATGTTCCAATTGTAGCGGTCATATTAATCAACGACAAGAGGGTTTTTTGTCAATCACCCAACGAACTACAAAAGGAAACCGACAAGGAATGATATGACGTTATAGATTTGCATATTCCACAAAATTTTAATGATTTCATAAAAATAATTGACACACTGATGTATATCTAATGCGGCTTGAAATTATTTATAGTATATTAAACCCTACAGGTATGTGTCCAAGTTTCCGCCCTCCTCCTTTCTGTAGAAGAAGATCAAATCAATGTGATAATGACAGAGACTGTCCTTTAACCCAAAAATGTTGTCAACTTGGGTGTAGTAATCGATGTATTGATGTTGCGATTGATCCAGTACAAAAACCAGGTAGTGTTATAACATTTGTTGTTAATGTGGTTTTACATTTACTTGATGTATAGAGGTTAATGTAAATAACTTAGGTATATGAATAATTTCATTGTTGATTAATTTATACACTTATATCTTTGGTGTGCTTAGGTTAATGTAAATAGATAAGGTATACATGTATGTGTTTAAATGTTTATTAATTTATAAATATACTTTCTTGTTATGTTTTATTGGCACTACACATTACGTAATTTGTTAATCAAAGTTACATAGTTCGAATTAAATGGCAAATGTTAACGCCTCAGGTTTTCAGACCCTTTCCTGCTAAAAAGGAACTTGATAATCGCTGGCAGACCGTCGACAATTATAATTTCAACTGGACAGATTAAACGGAAGTCGAAATTGTTTTAAATATTAATTTCCGTTACATCTAATATTGACTCCGACTATTGATCTAGAATTTAAAAGGTTTAAAGACGCCCATGAAAGATTTACGTTAACCTGTAGATCTTATTCCGTCAGAAAATTAGGTCACCCAACTAGAAATACGAACCGATTTAACTTTTACATTCTGGAGAAAAACGTGGCCGACGTATATGCTGTTCCAATGGATTTTAGCTCAAATGGATTTAATAAACATTTTATGCAGGAACCTGTCCTTCCCATCCAGATCCATGACTGGTGTTATGTGCATGGTCCAGATCGTACTAACCAATGCAACATCGATGGCGGCTGTCGGTTTGTGACCTCGTTAAACCAAAGTATTGATACAAGCATATACCCATTTCAGTAATTTTGATCCATCGGTCACCGATCTACGGGTAGTTGAATAGTGGCGGACCAAAATTGAATGGGACGCATCTCAGGAACCGCAATGGTTCATAATATTTTAGGTGCCAGTAATAACAATTGTAACCTAACAGGATGATGCCCTCCGTCTAATATAGTCGCGTTAGTGATGGCGGTTATCTGACCTTAAAATCAATGTGAAAGAATTGGCCCATCATACGAATTAATGTGTAACTTATTTTTGTCGTGCTACTAAAGAGGATGTGGTTTCACAAAGTGTATAAAGCGCTACGAAGTTTAATTATGGTAATTATTATTCAGGAATATGCCCCACACCTCCTGATCCAGCCGTGGTTAGGTGTCGTACCCCAATTGTTGATAAATGTAGCAATGATGGTGATTGTAACGGTGGATTGAAATGCTGTCCAAATCCTTGTGGGCGCATCTGTGACCTTGTGCAACCTAAACCAGGTCGGTTTATTTCACTAGTACTACTATAATGCAATACAATGGAATGCTTGCATTGATGGATAAGAGTGACACTTAGCCCCATACATTCACGTCTATCTGACAAACTTATACACATGCCACACTGTAGCACCATGTACCTTCTGTCAGATGTGGAGGGAGAGCGGACCATTATCAAGCCTGGCGCCACATCCTACGTTCGACCCATGCATCTTTTCTAGCTACATATCTTAGTAGCTTTGTGATCGTCTAGAAAAAGTCTTTAGCCGCCTTTGCTTCTGCTTCACGTTGTGTATTTACTTTTTGTTTTCTTACGACGTTTGTCTTACCAGGAATAATAATGCAACAGTTCGCTTTTACATTTTATATATGATAGCTGGATACATAGATACAAGCATAGTATAGATTACAATACTAAAAACATTCTCGAACCCAAGCCAACCAGCCAGAATCTGCTGATTGAAATGTTACACGTTTTCCCTTCTGGAATTAAGCTGCTGCCTAGGCATTCAGATGATAATCTCTCTGGAATCTAATGTGTCTGTCTTAAAAGCTCACCATGATTTCTTTTATAATACTAATGGGTATCGTGCACAACCGTGCGTGTTTATGACCATAAACCTATGCAATTAACGATTTGATTGGTTAAATTACGTCAAATGACACAATGGGTAAATTTCCTAACACGTGTAATCTCGTAGTATTTCATTGAAACATGTTTTGGCTCTGTAACTCTTTTTATGTGTCAACCTGTTACTTATATTTTTAGTGATATTTAGTACATACCACATGTATGTGAATATACTAACTTGTCAAAGATATTAATTAATACAATATAATGTCATCTTATTTCTTTATTGCTCTATAAATTCAAAAACAATGTCGCAACGACGATATTGCTACAATACCTGTATAATTAAATATCTTTAATTCTTCGCATAATTATTTATAGTATATTAAACCCTACAGGTATGTGTCCAAGTTTCCGCCCCCCTCCTTTCTGTAGAAGAAGATCAAATCAATGTGATAATGACGGAGATTGCCCTTTAACCCAAAAATGTTGTCAACTTGGGTGTAGTAATCGATGTATTGATGTTGCGATTGATCCAATCCAAAAACCAGGTAGAGTTATAACATTTGTTGTTAATGTAGTTTTAATTTCGTCGTTAATCGAAAGAATATAATTCCTAATGTTTCTTTCTTTCAAATATTAAGAAATTGTATCCCATTTATTAGTCTTCTAATAAAACTTTGATATATTTGCTGTATATAGCAGAGCTACAGATCCTGTTCGCGTTTCGTGGGATCCCCTTAATTGCTTTTACTGAACTGCGGTCCTTTGTTGACTTAAAATGCGTATTTCGTTAATACATATTAGGGACCGTTCGCATCGGTACGAAAACTAATACGAAAACTAAAACGTCATCGATTCATGTGTACTTGTGGCGTCAATCCGCAATGAGTGTTCGGTCAGCGAAAAATGTTACGCGCATGGAGCTGGATTCTCGTTGGCATGTAAACGAACATGTTTCTTGTCTCATATATTGAATTCCCAATCATTTTTCGAGGCCTTGTGTATATATTTTGATTGTGTAGGGTATGTAGAATGTGATCAAATGCAATATTTTGCTTGAATTGTTATATATCCGCCAAAATATCGATTGAAAACTTTAGCGTGACCGAGAAATTCATCGAGTGGAAATTAACGCCATCTAGCTATTAGCGTAGGTTGGATTGCCAAACCGTTTGTTAGAAGATACGAAAAGGAAAACGTAAACGAACATAATAATATGTTTGTTTTGGTCTTAGTTTTCGTATCGATGCGAAAGGTCCCTATTATTCAAACGAATTGCCATTTTAAGAGTGGAATCATTCACTTAAAATTATGTAGTTAATCCTGGCCCTGTTTTAACCCTATCACGTTTTTATCGTTTGCAGAGGATGGGGAATGTTGCGAAATTTCTATTTCCTCATATCTTAACGGAATTTTGGACTTATATTCGTTTTATAGATTCGACGTTGACAATATTGTAGTTTGCAAGGAATTAACAGACTCTCAAATCTCGTTAAGATACATTTATATTACATGGTATAATATTTCAACACCACCAACGTAAGTTCTAGCCAATCTGAACCAATACATATAAATGTCTTAAGAACAGACTTTTTATTCATGGCTGTGAATGTTCGTGAACTGAATGTGGTCATAGACATTTTAAACTTATCAACAATTAACTTAGCTTGCCCCAGTAGTTTGATTGCAAGTATTAATCCTCTAACTCGAAAAGGTATTTATAAAATAGGCATGATTTAGTTTTAAAAATTAACTGAGAAATATGTACCCAATAAGCTTCTGATTGGTGTATAATACTGCGTATGGACCAGCAATAAACGACTGAAAAATGTAAAACAGTCCCGTTTATGATGTTGATACACAACTTGATACACAACTTGGTAGATATATTCCGTTGGTGGTACGCGTCCGGATCATTTCAAATGACTTTGACTGGTTCTTTGGAGGGGTGGGTGTATATTTTTGACTTTTTAAGTTAAATTTATCAAATTGGATGTACATGTATTTTATCCGGATTTTTTACAATTAAGTCAATATAAGAGATTGGTTGGACTGCATGATAAGGTCTATGTTAACATATATGTCTTACAGGAACATGCCCAGCACCTCCAGATCCAGCTTTGGTAAGTTGTGTTTTACCAATAATAAACCAATGCAGGAATGATGGAAACTGTAGACGCGACCTGAAATGCTGTCCAAATCCGTGTGGACGAAGATGCGATCTAGACAGACCAAAACCAGGTTGGGATATTTTAGATCCTAAATTTATTTTAACTTTGAAACCGGCGAAAACAATACTGTGTCCTATATCGTTACACGTAATCATTCGATAGATATGTTTGGTGGGTCGGGGTGCTTGTAATCACCGACAA
The DNA here is from genome assembly GCA_963678685.1 of Patella ulyssiponensis. Taxonomy (NCBI): domain Eukaryota; kingdom Metazoa; phylum Mollusca; class Gastropoda; family Patellidae; genus Patella; species Patella ulyssiponensis. The sequence goes on along the minus strand of OY783229.1, from coordinate 45,865,034 downwards.
GAAAGTAATGAATAGTAGACCAGAATATGCACCGGTCACACATTTCCTTGTCGGTACCTTTTGTGGTTCTTGTCGGTGATTCGTACAACGGAAATAAGGAATTGGTGTGGAATGTGGTAGCAACGGTAAGCGTGCTGTTGCAAAAAAATATACACTTCGAACATAATTTATTTTGATCGCTATGTGAAAGGGGATGTAACTGTGAAGTGACAGCTTCATTAAAGATACATTTTAGGAGATTAGATGAAGAGTTGGTAGTTCTCACTATAATACGTAAAAACTAGTGTAAAAACAATTTGCTGAAAATGTCAGTAACAGTCAAATTGATCCACCATGAGCCGAGAACTAAGCGGTTGACATTTCCGTCTAGTCTCGATCATCATTACTAAAATCAGTAAAATAAACTAAGCGGTTGACATTTCCGTCTAGTCTCGATCATCATTACTAAAATCAGTAAAATATACAGCTTATTCTAGATTATCCATTCTTTAATTTAATTAGCAATGGGCATATATGATTCTAATCCAGCCAATATCGAAGGCTAGCCTAGACATCGGGAGTTTATTGTGTATTGGATACGTTAATTAATGTCTAATTAATAATGTATGTAATATTTCAGGCTTAAAGAAAGACTTGTTATAGGCAGATTAAGCTCTTGCATAATGCATGTTTAAATATTATAATTAAAACAACCATATTTTTATATAATTCGTTTCATAATAATTTATAGGTTTTTGTTCAAGAATAAAGACACCCACTGAAATCTGTTTAGTAATTGATAATTGTAAAACTGACAGAGACTGTCCTTTATCACAGAAATGTTGTCAACAGGCTTGTGGTACTCGGTGTGAAAATGCTCTTGTTTTTGCACCGCCTTCTAAACCAGGTACTGGAATTCACTATATCTATAAAACCAAAATGTAGTAGAAGGTCAATAATCATTTAACATTTACACCTTCCGATTTTCATCGGAAGATTGGTAAAACATTTAATGGGACAACTCGCTTAAAATGGCTATATTGTCATTAACCCTTTGAACTCTGAATATATTTTGGGTGACGCATGCCCTACCCTGACTTAACGGCACGACTTTGAAAAAATTACGTCATTTTAATTGGAACTAACAATGTTAGGCGTGAATTTGATATAATTGTGTGAAATGAAGGAAAAATGATAATTAAGCAGAACATTTAACTTTTATTTAAGTTTTTCTCCAATCCATAACCTTATAGTACCAATCATGCCAACAGTTTGTGAACTCTGGTAATATCGCGACCATGCCCTATTCCAATATTTCTATCACCGACCATGTAAATCAACATTATTCACAAATTGATTATGCGTACGAGTGTTATCATTGCTGCCATTTTCATTGTTATTTTCGTCCGAATCTAGGGCATATTTACTTTTAAGATCGCTTAAATTGCCGTAATTCGACTCTCCAATAACGTCGCCATTATCGCTCGTTATAAGAACTAGTGTATCCGTTGCATTTAGTCGTTTAGAACAGACAATTCTTCGAAAGATTTGGTATAATTGAAATGTAAACAACTTGAACGAAGTCGCATTTTACATCAGACCCGAGGCAAATTGTAAATGGCGTTTTGATTGGCTATTTTGTTATTGTTAAGGAAGCATGTCGGTAGACACGCCCACAAGCCGCAAACCCGACAGTTCGGGTATATGCGCTACGACGTCAAAGCCCGTTATGCGGCATTTCGGGTTAAGAGCTTATTCGTACATTGTTTACAACCACCAACAAATTTGTAAAATCCTACAAGCCTTCCCATTCCCTAAATACATTATTAGAGAACATGACTAGTACAGGGTCTTACACCGTTAGAACGTATAACTTAATATGCAGAATTTGTATGATTGGGCTGATTTTTGCCGACGAATAGTTCTGGTTTGCAAGAATCATTATAGCTATAAAAATACTGTCTGACTGTAACAAGTGGTGTTGATTGAGTTTTTTTCCGGTTTTTAATAGCTGTATTATAGAAAGTATTTATTTAAAACAGCTTCAAATTCATTGGACTAACATACTTACCGTAGAGAACTATCAAGTACGATCCGGGCGTGTTCGAACAATGACAATAGGGGTGTTCTTCAACGTTCAAAAAACACCCCAAGACAATGTTGAATGACTTACACATGTATCAATTTCCTCTCAAAGTTTTTACTGACTTTTCTGGCAATTCGTAGTTTAAAAAAGGTGACAGTATGAATATTTGAGAATAATATAAATACAAGTTTAGAAATACACCGGTTTGTAGAATGTTTGCACTTGTATTATAGGTGTATGTCCTGTTCCTGTTGGTCCACCTGTTGAAAGTTGTCCATCACCACCACTAACTAACCAGTGTAACATTGATGATGACTGTCGCGGTAATCAAAAATGTTGTTCAAGTCTTTGTGGAAGAGTTTGTGATCTGGTTAAGCCCAAGCCGGGTAAGTCCAATCCATGAGTTTGGTTGAGAGGAGTGCCAAGTTTTACAAGCCCGCTAATAATCTATAGTCTGACTAGAAAAGTAAAACCTAACATTCTATGTAAATTATCATAATTATATACCACTACCTCATTATAACGACTTTCTATTGTTGCAAAACCGGACAACTTACATCAGATTGAACATTTCGCTTACTATTGATAACATAGAATAGGACATAAAGTGGAGTTCTCTCCCTTGGCTTGTATATATTTCATTTCTGGCCTGTGTTAATAGCTTGCCTTACGAGTGGTTTATTCCAACCCAAATATTGTAAACTGTTTCATAAATTGTAAAGTATGCTAAATATTCAACAGGTTTTTGTCCTAACTTGCCACGATCAGCCTTTTTTGTCAAATGTGTACCATTCAGTCGATGTGAAAATGATGGAGATTGTCCTTCAAGACAGAAATGTTGTGAACGTGGATGCGGTAGACGATGTGTTGATGCAAACACTAACTCACCAATAAGAAAGCCAGGTATAATGTTTTGAATTATATACGTTTTTCGGAGCCTTGTTAAAATCGCGTGATTTTATCACGCCAGATAAGGCCCAGGGTTCACAAAGCATTCACAGACTTAAGTTTAAGAATTTGCTCTACTTTCAATCACAATTTCTAAGAAATATGCTTGATCCAGAAACACATTAAAACAACAAATGTTTTATAAAGGGACACATTTAAGTTAAAATAAGGCAAACAATTTTGAGTAAACTCCCAACTCTGACCAGGCTTGAGATATTGCTTCTTGAAATTATTGTACTTTTGTATCAAGTGTAACATTTTTGGGAACAGAGTAGGATATTTGAACAGGAAGATTTTTCATCCATTTTTAGCTTTCAAACATTCGTTATCTTATAAAGTAAGATAATTTTAGACATGTTAACAGCCTTTTAATTTGCATTTTACAATGTGGGTCGCTGCAGAATAACTGATTGTTCTAACAGAGACTTGTTGTTTGAGAGAACATATTTCCATTGAAGGAGTATTGACAGTATAAATCTATTGATAACATTCTTAATAATATGAAAGTGAGCCTAGGTGGCGGTGTTCGATCCCCCATAGTACACTGTATGGCGTATGTCCGTGTTCATTAACCCATGTAACTCGTGTTATTTGTCATAGAGCAAGGAATTTGTGTATTACATAATGTTTATCTTCTAGGAGTATGCCCAACCCCTCCTGACCTATCTGTGACAAGTTGTGTTGTACCTATAACAAATGAATGTACGAATGATGGAGACTGCAGAGATGAACTTAAATGTTGTCCAAATCCTTGTGGAAGAACATGCGATCTTGTCAGACCAAAACCAGGTCAGATAATTCTTACATTAATCATGCAACTAGTTGCGGGTAAAACAAGAATAAGAAAGGAAATGGGTTTAACGTCCTACTAAACAAGAATACATATGGTCGCACATATTCCAATGAAAATGACATGACACTCAGTATAATGTTATCACATGTTGATATAAATTGTTTATTGTAGGCGACCACTGAAATAAACTAGATAAAACAACAATTAGTCCAGCCCCCGCGGTGGCGTAGTAAGGAAAGGTCGGAAAAGTGGGCTGAAACTACGCTATCCGGGTAAACTTTCCACTATAATAGTACACTGCGTGATGTATGTCTGTTAATATTAGCCCTGCAGGCGTGGAACCGTAGCACGTCAAATCCCATTTCAAGGTCTTGTTAATAGATTTACTCATTGAAACACACCATTCCTAATTCGTCTATAATTTGTCATACCAGGGGAGGTTTACATTTATATGTGTTTTTATATAATAGTAGGACCAACAACATACCATAACTATACAATGTATTCCATTCTTAAATGTTCTTAACCCCCAGGTGTGCACTTGCTAGCCAATCGTGTAACAAATAAATTTTTAAACATGCATTATGCAAGAGCTAAATTAAATGTAAAAATGGATAATCGAGGCTAGGCTTTTAATCGTACTGACTCTAGCAATGATGATCGAGGTTAAACGGAAATTTCAATTGCTTTAATCTCGACTCATAGTTGATCAATTTGACTTCAATTTTCAGCAAATTAACTTTACATTATCTGTTTTTTAACTATCATAGTGAGAACTGCCAAACACTTTATCTAATCTCCTATAATGTATCTTTAAATGTTCTCGCACTTATACAATTGAAGGTGTGTGTCCAAGATTTGTTCCTGCCCGTCGACCTTGTAGGAAATTTGACGAATGTGAGAATGATAGAGATTGTCCGATAACACAGAAATGTTGTCGGCAAGGTTGTGGTTATAGATGTCAAAGCGTTTCCAAACCAGGTAAAGCGGTGAAAACATCACTAGACATATTTTAATAAGTTGATTCACATGTATTTATTTGCGTCGACTCAGAACTTGAATACCCACCCGGATAACCAAGTTAAACTATCATGATATTGACATTGGTTACACACGTCAGTATTTGAAAATGCACGGAGTGATACTTTTCAGACTTATAGGTAAATGTCACGTGGACTCTAATGTAGAATGCACAATTTTTCGGTTTAAGTATTAGAGCACTATATTATTGAAACTATGTATAGGGTAAGTAATCAGAAATGAGAGATAGCTGCCCCGTTTGTTCATATTGTAGTAAATGTCATCGGATTAAAACATGGTTCCAATAAGTGCCTTTAGGAACTGTCTTTCAGCGGGCGATGTCCACGGACCATTCCTGTCTGGCCTTATATAGCTGCAATATGAAAATACCGCCCCCCCCCCCTCTCTGTTCTAAGGCTATTTTGGAATCCGTGCGTATTATTTTACATCTTGATTCTACTTTATTCGCCTAAGGAATCATTTCTTGCCACAGCTGACACACATTTATAATGATACAACACTATTTTCAAGTAGAATTCTGCGGTTAAAAACATACGTTTGAACTGATGAGTCATTGCGAGACTCGAACATGCGCAAACCTCATGTTTTTTTCATCGCTAAATTCTACTTGAAAATGCTGTTGAATTATTATAAATTTGTGTCAAATATAGTGAGAAATGGTTCCTTTTGGCGGAAAATAAAGAATCGTGGTCAGAAATAGAAAGTTAGCGATCTAAAACAGCACCCGAACAGAGGTGGGAAAGAGCGGCATTTTACCGTATTTTCATATTGCAGTCATATAAGGCCGGATAGGAATTGTCAGTGGACATCGTCCGCTCAAAGACAGTTCGAAAAGGAAGTAGGTTCCAATCAGACCCTTATAAAAATATATAGATCAAACCTTGAAATATAAAAAAAAAAATTCATTGCCAGTCATTGATTTCAGTATGCCCCAGACTACCTTGTGATGGTTTGATAAAGTGTCAATATGGACAAGAATTAGATAGATATAATTGTCCAACATGTCGGTGTAAGTATTAGATAGGAATAATTCCCCAACATGTCGGTGTAAGTAGTGGTTAAGATTTCAATTGCTTTCTTAAAATTTATCAAATACTTATTTCTCAAAATTAGTATTTATATTTACCCCTAAATCATCATATTATATTTTCCATTTTCGACACCAAAAGAAACCGTTACCATCTTGCAGTGGAAACCTGAGCATTTGACTAACTTGTCAGTAACAGTTACTTACCAAATGTTACATCATATCTAGGCTAGTTCAACCAGTGGGGTAATGATATTGTTAACTTATATTCATGTTTACAGGTAGACAATGTCCCAAAGGCGTGCGGGTGGTGAACTGTCTCGAAGATCCGTGTATGACGGCAACGTGTCCGTCTCATCCAAATGCCAGATGTGTGTAAGTATAACAAGACGTTTATTAAAACTTTTGCAATATTATTCAAAACACTTTTCGCCAAAGACAAAATATCTTCGCAAAGAACACTCCATATGGTTTGGCGACGATCTGGGTCGAGCAATTTAGATAAATGTTCGGGGAGAGGACGGGGGAATTGGGGCATTATAATTTATTGGTCATTTCCAAAAAAAAAAATAGTCTTTCAGAAATGTACGCTAGGATTTTCACTGCACTGCTATCTAGAAATAATTCTTTACCCGGTCCTAAGGCAATATAAATGAACATAAACCTTAATACTAAATAAATGAATAAATGTATATTATATGTTTTTATTCCGCAGCTCAAACTTCTGTGGTGGGTGTAATGCGGACTTCTTTAAAAATGGTAATTTAGTAACATGTTAGGCAGTGGAAGGAAGGCTACAAAAGTGAATTTAGAAAATAAAAATTTTGCAATTTGATTTTTCTGTTTAATTTTGAAGTAGGTGAGCTGTGTTTTGTGACACGAGCAAAATTTTTGGCATGGTCTGTCATACCTTACCTCAAAAGTCTGTAGACAGGAAAAAATGTCGCAAAGTGTTTAATTTAAGAGCACTTTGAAAAGGTATGATGCAACTATCAAAACAATGTATTGTTCCGCATGTAAATCATTTAACTTCACAAATGCATTCACCGGTTGTGTGTACCAAAAAGCTTTCAAAAATAGGCCTCTACAAAGAAGAAAAATGAAAAAAAAATTGTAAATTGTAACATCGGGGGTATATTTTATGTATTTATATTGAAATTTAAAATGTAATAAATATTACTGGAAAAAATCTTATTACTGGAACCCAGAGTAAGCACTGCGGGACTATGTCATAAACCGCGAGGAGACAACACTTTGTTTGTTACTATGGGGTGCCTCTTCTTCCCGAAAACTATTCCCACGCTCGGCTTGATTTTCTCATTTATATAAATGACATTCTGATTGACATAACATCAAATGTTTGACTTTTCTCTGATGATACCTCCCTTTATCTAAAAATTGATGACTCCACCCAATTTGGCCATGGAAAATATTTAAACCAACGTACTGGTATCCCTAAAGCCACTAAAGACCGAAGCATTAGGAATGGCTCAACCATACAAAATGTTGCGGGCATCTGAATATAAATACCAGAGTGTTCGTTATCTTCAAATTGGTGACCACATTTACATGTCGGATTGTCAGAAATATAATGTAAATGTTCGTTTAAACGTTGCAATAGAGACGCTGTTTACGACGAATGATTTGGTTTTAGCGGAACCAAAACGAAAGCGATTAATTGTGTTGAATCTTGTGCCCGGGTTTCGAATTGAAAGTATTTTAGAGATATTGACTCTTCAGTTTCAGCACATAATTTGTTCTATTCTCTAATTAGCTAAGTTGGGAATAATTATAGAAGATATTTGATTGACTGATATTAGGGTAGGTTAATTTTACGAGAATTATTAATTAGTTTGTTAAATACTGTGTCTATACTTATATAAATACAGGGCAAACTTTTCATTAAATCATAGGTGTATTCCCGCGAAGGCGCAGTTACAGAGCGTGACCAAAATTAATACTTCCCGCGAAGGCGCAGATATCGACTTGTCGGCTTTCGTTTGAAGAGAGACATGTTGTTATTAGAACCCAATTAACGGTGTTAAAGATTTTATGAATTTATGTTCACTCTGAATTTTATTCACCAATTGGCAACTAATGATTAAAATGATGAAAACGATTTTATGAATTTATGTTCACTACAAGTGCAATATAGAGAAGACGAAGATGGTACGGAGATTCGCAGCTCTACCGTTGGTACCGGTAGAAAGGGTGGGTGTATTTATTATATTATGTCTTGATGTATTGATCCTCGGTTTCTCTTATTGGGGTAGACGCGGAACGTTTTGACCACTCTGATCGTCACATTCGTTTTTGTTATCAAATTTATTTACCAAGTCTTATTTGGCGAAATTAAACTAATTTGTTATAGTATAGTTATGTTTTTAATTATTTGGCGAAATTTGTAATAGTATAGTTATGTTTTTATTTCTTATTTGGCGAAATTAAATTAGTTTTTGTTTTAGTCTAGTTAAGTTTCTAATACTTATGCTAAGAATGATGCTAAAATGTTGGTTAATTAGTTACAGTGGGGATTATGAAAGTGTAAATTCTTATCATAACAATCTATAATACCATTGTTATGTTTTTAATCCATTTTAATATATTTTAATCCTAGGAGCTGGATTCCCGCGAAATCGTCGAAAACGACCTCTTTTAATCCGTTACGGTCAATAACTGCGCCTTCGCGGGAATAAACCAAATCATACAATAGTATCATCATTACTTGATCAAGGTAAGTTGTTTTATGTCTGTGATATTTCTATAATAACTCGAATGTCGAGTGATTATGATGCTGGCTCGCAATAAGAAGGTTCCTAGTTTTTTCCGAAATTTCCAAACTGGTTTTCCCTTGTGCAATATGGAGACCATGTGTTCGGATTGAACAAAAGACCGGGATCGTCCGGGAATTCGAAGAGTTGACTATAACCCTCTGTCCGGGCACAATTACCCTCATTGCACAATGTGCTCATATGCATAAGACTATTGGTACCATATATATTTGGTCGCTTACCAACATATAATAACAAAATTTATGTTCACTGTGCCACGGGTTGTATAAACACGCTCACGAATATTGTTTAATACTTTTGATGTGTTTTTAAAAATAATACTTAATAAAAAAAATAGGACATTTACTACCTATAACAGGCCAAAACAGATCTTGGACTGTATATTTAAATAAATACTTTATTCGACATAATGGTAATTTGATTATACGTGGCATTGCAACAATACAATTCCACAATTCTGACTGCGCTAACGTATTTCCCTATTCGTCGAGAATATGTTAAATGTAATTAATGTTCATTTTTGATAGTTTCACATTTCGGACGACCACGCATCTCTTTACTCGATTCTGCCTTTCGCCTTGAGTTCTTTATTTCTTTGATAACCCTCTATGGTTAATGAGCTACGGAATCTGTAATTATAAACGGTACTTATGAGCAATAATACCAAGTCGGTCCATTCCCAACATATTAAAATCATTCATTTATTATTTGAGATGAAATTATTGGTTTGTGTTCTGTTTTTCGCAGTATTTTATGTCCATACAGAGGCATGGACAATTCCAGGAATCAGAACTCCTGACATTCGAGTTTCAAGCATTTCTACTCCCCCACCTCTAAGAGTCAGACTTCCAAGAGTCAGAGGATGGAAGAAACGGGATGTTATTCAAGACGCGCAATAAGGTTAGCTGTTTTTGATTACATTTTCATGCCTTTTATTTTCTTTAATAATATTTACAAGGAGCTTTGAAAGGTATCACGAAAAACGAGATTTATTTCAGAAACTTGCCACCGCCTTTGAAATATCCATTGATTTTATTGTATCAATACATAGTTGTATGTTTGCTGAATGTTGCTGTTGTCCTTTGGATACATACTGTACTCAAAGTTGTGGTGGATGTTGTAAATAAAACACTGTCTTCGCAGTTCCAAACATCTCGCCATCGTTTAGCAGTCATTTTGTAAAATGTTTGGGTTGTCTTTGCTATTTTTGTAGACGGTTATTTGTAGCAGAGTAGCTATGCCTAATTGATCAATTTGTTTGCTTTTTTCTTTTTTTCTTGCAGATGAAAGACGATGGCCCATAAACTGTACTGATCGTCATGATTATCTGAATATAAATAATAAATCAAATATTATTTTTGACATTTTGAGTTTGGTTTTTCATGTTCGGTAATTGCATTTTGGGACTTGGGACATTTTAGGTAATTCATTAGAGCAAATGAATACGTGATGCAATGTTCTCTACAGTAAGAATGACTGGAAATGGCTTGTTCTTACCTACCATCTTGGGACTCGAAACGACACGACTTGTTCCATAGTGGACACGGTGATCTAAAGTCCACTAAACAACCCCACTCTAAACGATAAATAAACAACAATGACAATGAAATAATTTGATGTTAAACGTTTTACTTTTCATCACCAACTGGGCTAATCCAGACTGCCAGATATGGTGAATTCTCAGTAGCGTTGTTACTTTACTTGCACACAGATCTTAGCTTTGTTTTACCATTGACGACAGCCTATCTTGCTATTGAAATTGCTTTATTCCTTGCTCCTAGGTGAGGGGAGTTGGGTGTGCGAATGTTTTAACGTGTGCTCGTAAGAAAATAGTGTATGTCATTGAATCAAGGGGCGTGGTTTCGATTCCAAGATTGTTCGTGTTTAGTGCAAGGTCGTCTTTTAAGCCGCGATGGTTTCTTTGGGTCCTCCGGATTTTCCGGTCTCCCCCAAATACCACTATACGTAAGAGAATTTTTTTTCACATAGCTCAGACGAATGAAGGTTAACATAAGCCATTAGCAGTTGCGGCGCCACGTGGGGGGGGTGGGGGATCTGGCCTGCCCTCTTTTTGCCCACTTCCTTTTGTCAAGCCATACAAATTATTTATATTTTTTTTTATTTTGGATTTTATGGAAAATATTGAGTGAGAGATTTAGCCCCTTTAAAGCATATATATACTTTCTATAATGACATCGACACTTTTTATCTGTTTATAATACCTTAATCAAAGAATAGGTGTATGTCGCTGATAAGTTAAATCCTGTTTCTATAGTAATATAAATACAAGGCAAACTTTTATTAAATCATTCAACAGTATCATCACTACTTGAACAAGGTAAGTTGTTTTATGTCTGGGATATTTCTATAATAACTCGAATGTCGAGTGATTATGCTGCTGGCACAGATTAATTCTTATTCACAAACAAGAAGGTTCTTGTCTATTTCCGAATTTTCAAGACTGGTTTTCTCTTGCCATCTGTGCAATATGGAGATTATGCTAAGGAAAGGCATACATTTCTTCGCATTGAACGAAAGGCCGAGTGCTTCGAAGAGTTGATTATAACCCCCCTGTCCGGACAAAATTATCCTCATTGCACAGTGTGCTCATCTGCATAGGACTATTGGTATATCATAAATATAGAAAACCGACATGGCAAAAAAAAATACTAATAAATATCAAATCAAGTGAATGGATCCGGGGACCTGCCGTAAGCGTCCACTGCGCTGTACAGTCCCGGGCCTGTTATTTGAACTCTCCTGCTATTTAGAGGCGGGCTCCCCAAAATTACTCCTTGATCAAGAATACCGATCTGAACACATCGTTGGCTGTGCTATTAGAAAATACATCATGGTTGCTTTCGATATTCACGCATATCGAACTGTCACTTCCTGGATTATGCGTTTTTAGCTTGTGGACCGTCTAGAAGTTAGAAGAATTTCTTTACCTACCTAATTTTTAACACTGTTCAGATATATCCCCATCACACCCTAATGATGGTTGACATCGAATATCCTTAATAACTGCCCAACAAAATGGCCCCTCAGTGTACGCAAAGTGTATAAATATGTAATAACAAGATTGCGGAACCTCTTGATGTCACAATTTTTATCCGTTTTTAATGAAACTTACAATGTATGTTTATAGGTTCCTTATGATATTAACGCATGTTGGGTGGAACATCTATATATTTATTGCCCCTTATTGTGCGAAAATCGCTTTTCTCTATACATCTATTTTTATAATAGATTTATGCAGTTGTTGAAATATACAAACTATTCGTATGGCCTCGAAAGGTTCGTCAGGTCAGGGATTGAAAATCTGTGATGATTATTATCGCTTACGCAAGAAGATCCAACCAGCATGGTCTATGATAGTCACTAAATTATGGCTCCAGTACTTGAAGACCTTGGCCCTATCTCAAATGGCATTATGACTCAATCTAAATACTACAACAAAAAAACCCACAAATTCACGCTACTCTTACTATACTTACAAGATATGTCTCTGTTGGTATAAGTACCATCCATTTTTACATCCCACTTCTACCTCCTTGCCATTGGCAGCCTTTGATAAACTCTCCTGTTTATTTCCAATACAGGCATAAAAGTATCCATGTATCAGAAATGAACAGTACGCTTTCCAGAAAGCCGAGGCGACCCCCGACCAAAACTGTCCTGATCTTCACCGATACACCAAGGAAAGGTGCTAATACTAATAAGTCACTTTACATCACATTTCTATCGAGTATTTCAACAACTGCATAAATCTATGTGTGTGGGGAAAGCAAAAGGGGTCATGAAATTATAGATGTTACACTTCAACATGCGTCAAATATCATAAGGAATCTAGATCTCAGTGGTATAAACATACATGTAAGTTTCATTAAAATCGGATAAAAATGGTGACATCAAGGACAGTGGCGATATTACGGTATTTCACCTTAATGTCCGTAGCATATGAAATACATGTATGTGAAATAGTCATTGACTTTTATAAAGTTTGCTTTTCCGAGACAGACTTGGAGGAGCGACGGTGGCTAAGTGGGTAAGATACTGGCGTATGTCCGTCCTCATTAGCCCAGTACGACTTTAAACTCCCTTTCATTTCATTTGCATGATAATAATCTTTATTGTAAACGAACGGTTGACATTTAGTATGTCCCATTCCAAAGTCTCTACGAAATAAGGGGATCGCAGTTGCTCAGTAGGTAAGACTTACTCGCTAGCCTGGAGGTCTGATGTTCGATTCCTACATTGGCCGAGAAAGTTCATCTAGATTTTCCGTCGTGGTTTCCCTCTTGTCAGTGATGCGGGGTGGAGGGCCTGACAAGGACAGCTGTCAAGTCGTTCGGATGGGACGAAAAACCGAGGTACACGTAAAAGATCCCTTGGCAGTTGGAATTCGATGTAAGAGTAGGCCGTAGCGCCGCTGCCATGACAAAATTTCCGTCATAGTACACTGTATGGCGTATGTCCGTTTTCATTAGCCCAGTTTAGGAGCAGAACAGTAGGACGTTAAACCCAATTTCATTTCATTTCTACGAAATTATGTCGAGGCTCATTGCAACGCATCAGTATTTGCTTTTTTTTTGTTTTTATCTTACCCCCATTATAGATTATTCTCCTTCTCTCAAATTAAAGGGAATTTGGGGGGGGGGGGGCTAGTGGTCTAGAGTGCCGCGCTTCGACCTCTAGCTGGCCGGTCACCTCTGGCTTGCGGTTGTGGTTTCGATCCCTGATGTGAGCGTATGTGGCTTGGATATAGGAGCGCCTTCTCAACCTCGTGGGTTTCCTCCGGGCACTCCGGTTTCCTCCTACTGCTAAAGACCCGTACGCGCAGGTGAATTGTTGAAATAAAATTGATACCATGTTAGTCCCAAAATGACATAGTTTGTGTCGAGTGGACGTTAAACCCCATTTCTCTCTCTTTTTAGCTCCGTTGCTACCAAGCCTCTGGGTCTTAATATTACAATATTATTACTGTTTATACAGTTGGATGTATTGTTTTTAGGGATTCATCTGACCGGAAATCACAGTAACATCAAAGCATAATATAATACAACTTTTTGAAAAGTGTTTATTAAAATTGTGAAACAATATAATTATCTATTTTACTACTTGTCCATAATAAGATACTCTAAGATTCTTCTTCTCTAACACCCTATTCCATTCCGCCAAATTATTTTTCTTCTGATGAGTCCTGTTGGAAAACCAAATTTAAAGAAGACATGATTTCTGCATAACATACATGGGGTAATACCCATTAAAGGAGCCAAGCCTTTAACTCAATATCATCCATAGTCTTGGATGTTGCAAACACGACTTATTGGTCAATTACCTTTGGATTTCTGGTGAAACCGTATATCCAAATAGTAAAAGATTTAGAGCATATGCTCTATATCTAGATCCATAAACTTGTATACATTATCTCAATTGAAAGACGGATATACAGAACTATAAATTGATTGAGTGCTTCACTGAGTGGGAATGGATAAACAAAGTAATTAATGAAGAACCAGAATTGTATCAGAGAATGAAACATTAGGCCTGCTGAGTTCCAAGGATAGGTCTTAAGTTATGGAAACAAACTGCTAGATAATTGAACGGTGGTAAAGACATGGGCCCGTGTTTATAATAGCTATTATTCGTGTTTTGCACTGCAGTATTAGAGAGAAAACTGAATTAAATCATTTTATGATAGTCTCTAATAATCTGTATGTTATAATTTATTTTTTGAATGGGAGTCATAAATGTCCAGGCATAATGACCGGCCAGTTTTAGATAGTATTTAATGTGTCATAGATAATGTCAATTAGAGTAGAAGCTAACAGTTTAGTATTTAATCCAATATTGTTTAGTTATGTTAATGTCTCTAGCGATAATCCTGTATAGTACATGTATATATTTTGATGTCAACACTTGAACTTAACAATAATACTTAGAATATCAAAAGGCTAATGTACGTCAATAGGCAAGTCATTATGGAAGACCAAACAGCTCTTTATTCAGTGTTCTAAGTTCTATGTTCTACATACTTCTTCATTAAGTTGTCGTATTTCGACATTTGTACACTAAACTTAACATATGTATTTTAAAATCAATATTTGTTTCACAAATCATACATCAATTTTGTCATATCAGATTTGTAAAGTGTATTTTAATATAAGATATTTTTATTTTTTTTTTAGAAAATCAAAAAATTAGTCTATATTTACATTTCATCAGAAAAATACAACAAAAAACAAATCTTCAGATACAAATTTCAAAATACAAATCTCCAAATACGAATCTTGCAAACATTTCTCTAAAAACATTTCTCCAAAAACATTTCATTTGTGAAACAAATATTGATTTTAAGATACAAATGTTAAGGGGGGCTTATGTCGACCTTGCAACTGAAAGCAACTGGCGTTTCGGCAACTGGGAACAGCTGAAAGCAACTGAATGCAACTGAAAAAAGTCGGTCTGAGCGCCCCTTACAACTGGTTGCAGTCAGTTGCAATCAGTTGCAGTCAGTTGCACATGTTCAACTTTCTGCAATTCGTTGCAACTAGCGGCAACTAGTTGTTGCAGTCGACATGAACGTTCTTGCAACTGGGGTCAACTCGTTTCCATGGAAATAACATGACGTGATAAGAGACATGTGTCATGTGACTTTATAAATAAGCAAATGAAAGCGAATGAAGACACCCACTTTTCAAATGTTGATGTCGACAATAATATACTAATAGAATTGTAGTAAGGCCGACCATGCCTTTTTGTTGCTCCTTTTAAGTTATTCGCCATTTTGTTGATCACGTGATGAATAAATTAACAGTCACGTGTTAAGTGTGATCGCTATCAGCTCCGAGTCGACATAAGCGCCCCGAATTCAGTTGCTCCCAGTTGTCATCAGTTGCTGATATGATCGACATAAGCACTCTTGCAACTGACTGCAACTAGTTGCTTTGGGTTGCAAAGTCGACATAAGTCCCGCTTTAGTTTCAGAGTACAAATGTCGAAATACGACAACAAGAATTAAGGACTATGAATTTAGAACTAAAAACTAAGAACACTGAATAAAGAGCTGTTTGGTCTTCCATAAGTCATTAACTGCGACGCCGGTCATCTACTGTGCTGTAGGTGTGATGTACATTGTATGTATTGAATTATTGCCATTTGTCATAACTTTCCAGTACTTAAAATTTTGAAGAATCATTCCTGATTTACTAGTTATTAAAGTACCGAGCGGTTATATACACATACTTTAGAAAAAATATTAAAAAAACTCAATGCTAAATCAATAAAAACCTTTGACTTTTCTATTTTATATAGCACGTTTCAACATTCAGATCTCAAAGATAATTTGGATTGGTTTGATCCAATGTATAAGCTTTCAGTGGATATTTGAGGTTGGGGATCACATAGTACAGCAAACGATTGGGTCTACCAAAGGGAACTGATCTCGCCCAATTTATGGCTAATTTACACTTATAAAGATATAAATACTGATAACAAAGTAGCTAAAAGTGTAAAATATACCTTCCGATACATTGATGACATTACACCTATCAATGATAACGGAATTTTCGACAAATATAAAGGTGAAATTATGTTTCACTAATCATCGATTAAATAAAGAAAATTCTCGAACTATAGTTGCATCTGTTCTTGGCTTTAGATATTAATATAAATGACAGTAAATTTAATATCGGGATTTTCGACAAAAAGAACAAATTTGGCTTTAAAGTAGTAAAACGAGGCTCATGGCTAGCCCCTGGATACGAAAGCCCAGAATGCTCATTCTAAATTCCAAATGCAAAATTCCAAATTCAGGTCTCACCAATAAAATAGCAAATGGCAGCCCCATCCCCCAATTAAACAAATTAGAATTTAAATAAATTGTAATTTTACACAATTAAGTAACTCTATTTTACCCATCTTCTGCATGGGCCGGATGAACACCCGTTCCAAATGACCAGATTCGAAATTACAAATTCGACATAATCACGTGACAAACATCATGGCTGCTGCAGAGAAGATAAGTGTCGCCGATGCGGTGGATTTGACCTGTACATATCCGTGGAACTTTTACACTGGAGGAACTTAGTAAATGATCGGGCTACTACTGCATCATCAAGGCCTTACCCCTCCCTGTCTTTACCAACAATACATAAAACGTTGTTGGCTGTAGCATTTAACGCACCTGCGTATTATGTCTTGTCAGTAAACTTGTCTGATGTAAATGTCTGAGTAGTATATTAATTTATATACTTAGATAATAAAATAGAAGGATAATAATATGAATTGTTACAGTTATATATACTCACTTCTATATTAACTTGAACATCTCTACCGCTTAATGGCTGAGTAGGTCGGAAGTTATTCTGGAGAATACTGTTTTCAGAAGACATTAATGTTCGGAATTGAGCCAGCTGAAATAAATCGTATTGCTTTGAATATCAAAATAAGAACATTACTCCCATTGGATGTTTATTATTATTATCGGTAAGTGTGATAAAAAAAATGCGTATTTCTTTATTTCAACTGCTCAGTACATTCCCTCTAGAAACTATTGCTTCATTTCAACCCTAGGGTATACACACTAGGAACTTTTGACAAGTTTGAGAGAGTATTCAGGCTATCAAACGTGCCGTATACACTTATAACAATTTGCTTGCAATATGCTTTAAGTTTAATAACTTTATGGAAAGGATAAGAGCTTATGTCTCATCTTATTGTCATTCAATGAACATAAAATATGTTTCAAGTAAACTTATGAAACGGTATGCTTTGACGGTAATTTATTTTTATGAAGTAAGTTTGAAGTAAGACTAAGCCTCTTCGTTTGTTTCAGCTCCTATAAAACTAATAGGAAAGATGAAGTTATTGTGTGTCGCTCAGGCATAGGTCATACTTTTTAAATTCATATTTTCATCTTAAAACTAGAGCATCAACCAGAATGTGTTCACTGTCATATTCCTTTGACGGTTAAATAGATTTTAATTGAGTGCAATCACCCCATGCGCATTATAGATCGATATATTACCGTTGCCAGTCACTGTAAAGCGTTATGTTTTTTTAAAAGAAACATTATTTATCGAAAATTTTAATGAATATATTTGATTTCTATCTCGTATTTCCAATATTTATATGTACATACAATTTGTAATATAAATTTATTTATATCTGATATTTACTGTGATATTATATTTTTTTGAAATTTACTGTATATTTAGCTATATATTGTGATTTTAGTATTTAATAAGAAAAGATAATAATAGTAATCATGTCCTCAAATCCAACCGAAGCTGCTCTTTGGTAACATTATAGTCAGTATAACAATAGACAGAAAAGTTAAAAGAAAATGTTTCTAAAAAGTTTTAAGATTTGTTTTAAAACTGTAATTTGATGCACAGCGCTGCGAATTCTATAGGAAAATCGTTAGAAAGGAACGTCTACCCAGAAGAGTTTTCAGTTACTGGTATGTTACTGATATAATAAGGTACTTAGTTTCGGAACGAAGATATTTGTGTGGGTGTAAAAGTATGATATTATATTCTTTAATAATAATATTATATTGAGGAGAGTCATAACATGACACAGGACAGAAAGTTAGCATGAGAATTTTAAAACGATTCTCGTCTTTATCGGTAGCTAATATTGGCATATAATTTAGATATTGTAACAATTCTCGCGGCTTTGTTTTTGATTCTTTTGTAGTCTATTTGATCGTACCTGACGATTCGAGATTTTGATCGTTTCCCTGAAGACTGACCAAACAACGATCTCGTCACAGCCTGGTGTTGTCAAACTTCCACGGTATCGGTAAAAATGACTTGGCTTGTTAGGAAGCAAGTCCCTGACAACAATATTCCCCAATGCTACTCTGAATGTACCTGCAATTAATCACACGAAAAGAATTAAATACATTTTTAACAAATTGGCTATAAAACACGATAACAATGACAAGACGTGTGCATTAATTGCAACTACCGTCCTGGTTGTTCGAAGCTAAGTCTCGCTCGTCCATTTTTAAATTAATCAAGATATGGTTGAAACCGTTCTAATCTATTTCAAATCTGATATGGCTTGGATCAGTTAATTAATGTTTTTATTAGATAACATTTCAGACCCAAAGAAAGGCCTACAATAGGCAGATTTGGCTCTTGCCATCAGTGGATGTTATACGAATTGCCAATTGCGTATTTATTATGAAAGAAAGGTTAGATTCTCTATGATAAATAATAGTTTACATACTGTTTTTGCCTAAACTTAAAAAATACATATTGTGCTTAAAGTTCTAGGCATCCTTGCTAAAAATTTCAGAGCTCACTAATCTAGTCTAGTTGGGGGACATATTGGGCATGTCTGTTAGGGGTAACCTACCGCAGAAACTGTCTGGCAGTGGTCATTCAGGACTCCTGTGGTGGTACTGAACACCTCCAAAGCTGTTTTAGGTAGTACAGTTTTCAGCTAATCCAGCCTAGCTGTTGACTAGAAATTAGATAAATCTTGTCAGGGATACTCCAACACTACACATGTCTGGTAATTACATAACTCTGTCAGGGGTGCCCCACCACTAGAAATGTCTGTCAGAGTGTTTTTTTGATACCTGAAGATGTACGGTGCACTGCTGTGTGAATTTCATGTAGTACACTTTTGAGCTAATCTAGACTAGTTTAAGGGTATCGCGTTTTGGGCGCTGAATACCACACCCACCACCAGAAACCCGACACTTTTCAGATAGGTTTACCCCCTGGGCCCCTGCTCTAATAATGAAAATACTTACTACTATATTGAGTTATCATCGATAGTTTAGAGGTGATTTTACTAAACTGTTCATTATCGTCATCAGAAATCTACAAAAATACAAGATAATACAAGTGGCTAATATAAACTCAGATATCTCAGACTTTCCCATAAAGCTTTGCCTAATACTAGCTTCACACCAGCACAATCCACGCTACTATTGAAAATGTGGTTTTAATCGTGGAACAATCGTGGGGATCCTATCAGGTCTTATCATATTGTGGTCGCTCATAGGAATCGTGCTGATCGTATCGAAACGTATCCGAACGTATCTGCACGTACCAGATCGTGGGTTCAGTAGGGACAATCCTATCGTAATGCATCACACGACAGTGGTAACCTAGCATTAGCGTTTATATTATGAATTTAGACTTTATGGTTATTTCCTAGTCGATTAAGTCTTCCGATGTGTTACTGACACCAACACAAAATAGTATTAAACTTACCTCAAACATAAATCCAATAACAGCCAGACTTTCAGATATCCCTACACTTCCCACATCAGTTGAAACGTGGACCAAATGCATCTGGAAGGAAAATAAACATTTAATTGTGATGGGTAAAAATCGGATAAACACAATCGCCGCCTAGATTAACGTTACACGAAGAATCTTTGCAAAGGGAGACTCGGTGGTCAACGCATGCGTAGAAATCGTAGATCTGCAATTGTTTTGGGTTCAAACCGTCGATCTATATAATAACTGGATAGCTCATTGGCTTAGAATTGCCGGTTACATGAGCTTGCCTTGGCCTTTCTTTTCATGATCTTTTCATGATAAAAACAAAACGTAGACGGGGTTTGCCAGGCCTCTCTTAAAGAAATTTGATAGTTGACAAAGCCTGATTTCTCTATATTTACGTAGGCATACATACATACTGAGTTTTTTAAAGAGAGACATTCAACATCCCGTTTGACCTAAATTTTAATAATGAATTAATAGAATCAGGTTGTGATTCAATTTCAATGATACAAAGCATTAATTGTGATATCACAATTATTTCGCGCTTTGAATGCCAATCCAAACCCACCATCTGATGAAAAAGGATAAAGTACACGACCATGGCACTTTTCTCATTACGTGTAGTTTTAATTTTTTATGTTGCTGAAAAGGGTGGGTTTTGGACTCCCCCACCCTCTGGATCCACCCCTGAGAAAGGAGAAACAAATTAACACGTTAGTAAAAATTAAGGCCAGACATAAAGCCTTTTATAGGCCTACTATAACTAGGCAAACCGTTATTTATCTAGTTTTTTAATTCATGTTTTATTTTCCTTTGTTTTAAAGTAAAAAAGAGAGTAATAGAAAAAAAACATTGAAAGCGTGGAATTAGCTGTGAAATTATAGAATAGTCAAGAAGAATGGGATAAGGCCTAGCCTATAACGGAAATGCGTCAGTATTCGTTATCACATACACGGTTGGTTGGGATCGAACCTCAATGGCTGGCCTCTTTAGACCACTCGATCCCTCGACCACCACCACCTACCCTACGTTGCATTCGATGAACTGTTGACGGATACCCCGCTGACCGGGAGAATTTACATCATCACATACTTCCGTCTTCCTTAGTCCGGTTGGTACAGAAATGTACGGCGTTAAAGCCCATTTCATCCCCGTACGCGTCATTCTATTATTTATGAAGTTTTCTTTTATACTATGGTGTACTCCATATTGGATATATTTTTCGAACTTCAACTTACTTCCATAGGAAACTGTTCTTTATTAATTGTGTGTTCCGAACCTTTAGCATCACTATCACCCCAATGCATGTGCATCTGAAGCAGTCTATATTTTCCTTGAAGTCCACCATTCTCAATAAATGCATCCCCACTTGTTATATCTACCTGGGCTGAAATAACAATTCCTTTCCTTTTATTGCTTATGCTCAAAGGGGCATTACTGAAGATTATAAAATAAGAAAAAAAACTAGAAATATGCTGAGAATTTCAGTGAAATTACTTCACTCTCTGAACCGAGATATTAGCGTTTGAATTTTAGGCCTAGCCTCGATCATCATTACTGAAGTCGGTATGATAAAATATAGTCTCGGTTATCTATTTTTGGATTAAATCATCAATTCATATTCAGTGACAAAAAAAAAATTAGTTAAAAGAGTTTAATCAAGAATTGGCCATTCTTGCTATATTAATTCAAAAATAGATGATAAAAAGAAAGACCTGCAAAAGGCAAATTTAGCTCTTACACAATGTTTGTTTGATTATTATAGAAATCACAAACTTCATAGAACAGCATTTGATAGCAATTGGTTATTGTATGCAAACTTAAAGTTTGTTTGACATGACTCTAAACCAATACAGAATTTGACAAAATTTTATCTTACCAGTGTGACCATTATTTCTTATGGTCATGGCGATTGGTTTATCGTATCCAGTCATTGTGATATCTCCTAAGCTTGATCGTACCGTGGCTTTTGAACTGTCTATATCAATGGGTGATTGACGTAGAGTACTACCACATGTTGGAAAATCCCGAAACCACCTAGACGGCCCTACAATACATTTTTGTAATAAATTGTAAAGATCAGACTAAAATATAAATACAAGTTTTAAGACCATATGTAACACGTTTAATAGAAGTTTTGCTCGTGAAATTAAGATGGCTTTATATTTCATTCATTAATATCTTTGGCGAGTCAGTAGATTAACATATATAATAATAATAATAACAGTTTATTCACAACTACATGTACAAGCATGAGTATGGAAGTTACAACAAACATTGTGATACATAACAATATCTAACCACATGTCTTTCAAAATAATAGTAATTTTCAAGGCGAGTGGTACATATTTATCTAATCATCAATATTTAATGTTACACATCAATGGACAAGACTATATTTATATTCCTCTTTTCATATATGTAGTGTGTACTTAAATCAACTAGCGATTTGGTTGGCTAGAGATGACCAGAAATCTACACTCGACACTGATAAATAGTTTGTGTTTAAAGCAGGTGGAAGCGGAAGTGAAGCCCTAAGAACGAATGAAAAGTATGCCTGCAGCCGACATGCCAATGTAATTTCTCGTCTTAACTTGGCTTTTCCTATACTTCATGCTCATATAAAAGCGATGTCGTACGTTTAAATATAAAAATCCATTTATGACTCTGGTTAGTATCCATGCTTTATACCCGGCAATATAAATTTAACACAGTACAGTTCATTCGGTTATGCAAAGCTTGTCTAGACGTTACAAAAATACAGGAATCCAACAAATGCGAACGTAGATGGTCGAAGGTACATTGTTTTGAGATTAAGTATCTTTGATAATATATCAACTAACTCACCATTATTATCATATCCCCAAGCTGAAATAATATAAACATCATACATTATAAATAAAATATAGTAATCAATTAAATTAATCTACATATCGTGCTTACCAAGACGGTTGAAGGTAAACATATGTAAAACCATTAAGCACAAAAATCATTTTCAGATATAATTTTTCTATTGAATGAAAATATTTCGGCAAAATCAATTTAATTTGGTGAATAAATTTTAGAAATTAAAAATAATCATTAAAAATTCGGTCAAATGCAAAATCATTAGTGGGTGAGTCTGGTAAAAGTAGATTTTGTAGACATGCTGCAACCATAATTTGGTTATTATGAAAACTTCAAATTAAATTGCTACAGTAATGTTTTTAGTACCATCAGTACTGTGGCTGATAAGGGACATGAAAAATAATATCATTTATTTTTTTGATATTCACCCAAGTCAATTTTGATATAATTATTTTTTTTATAATTTTCACCCTAGTCAATTTTAATTTCCACCAAGTCATTTGTAGTGTAATTTGTTTAGTTTTTTTTATAATATTCACCTAAGTCAATTATAATATGATTTGTTTTTTTGTTTATAATTTTCACTTAAGTCATAATTTGTTGGGGGAGGGGGTATAATTTTCACCCAAGTCAATTTCAATTTTCACTCAAGTCAATTTCAATTTTCAATCAAGTCACTTGGGTTTTTTTTATGATTTTCACTCGGGTCATTTGTTATACAATGATGGGTCATTTTGCCCGTACAGCGGTGATCCGGCAAATTCTTATTCGAAATCCCGCTCCTGGTCCTGAAGTACCATGAGGAGGTGGGTGGGTTGGATTTTGGTGTGATAATAAACGTGCAGGGGTCAACACAATCTTAGCCGAGATCTGAAAGTGAAAAGCATTGACATGAAATGATATGGGGGGTTTAGTGTTCTACTGTCCTGCTCCGAGTGGGCTAATGAATGCAGTATGCCAGAAGGGATTTTTTGCTTTGACAGCTCTTCTATGAAATTTCAACTGTCAAGAATTATTTTAAATGCACGCCAATGTATACTTGGGACCTGGATATTGATATCACCATGCCCCCATCATAGCCAACGCTTACGAAGATCCAGACATCGAATTCAGCGCAAAGTGTATTGAAAAGAGATAACAAAAACAATTTGGCCTATGTGCGCTAATGAATGATGGGTCACACGCATGGCTCTTGGCCTTACTATACTGGTTACAAACACAGAGAGCCTTGACATGATGTCAAAGGACCCTTTTCTTACTGGACACAGAGGGTTGCTTTTTTGGAATTTGAGTCCCTTTTCTTGAAAGTGGGGCACTTCAGCTGGATTTGGTGCTTCCTTACAGTTTAATTTTTGGAGATTTTCACAAAATTCGTTTATTTCTCTTTCCAATATATTTATATGGCGAATCTCCATAGAAATGACTTAGGTGAAAATTAAAAATATATATATATATTACAAATGACTTGGATGAAAAATAAAATTGACTTGGATGAAAATTATAAAAAAACAAATTATATTAAATCTGACTTGGGTGAATTTTAAAAAGAAATATGAATGATATTATTTTCCATGAACTTATCAGTCACGGTACATTAGAAGTGAATGAACGAGTTATAAATACATAAATTACTGCAATTTTTACAACTTATATGCATGTAACACTGTTTATTATTTAGTAACCTTGAGTATTCAAGTATTCAAGGTTAGTGAATATTAAACAGCTCTTTAATACCCCATCATTGATACTAATCCCATTTCTTCCAAACATCCAGATTTGAATATGATTGCTGCAATTTATGCTAATGGACGAGCAGGGCGCCGTCGTGTAAATTAGTTAGACTGTAGATAAAGTGGACCGGATTAGAACCAATTTTATGTCTCCAATAATTTGAATTTTATGATATATCGACTAGACGGCACAGACAAATCATATCTTAAATAATGTCTTCAAATTTGACATGACTGAGAAAATGCTGAATGGAATTAGCATTATTATTGTGTATGATGGATTTGCATAGTATAATGTCGGGTGTGTAAGCCGGTCAATAATAGTGTCAGCCAGTCATAATGAAGCATATATAATTAAAAAAAATAACATTCTTTAAAAATAAGATTGGCCAAAACAGCTCTGTTCATTCACATATTTAAATTAATCCTACAGTGCAATAAATGGTATGTCACTTTAAACCGACTGTTTGACCTTCATATGGTTTTAAAATCTCGACCAGAAATATACCAACCATAAATTATGTTAACGATAGGACTGCACTATATTATTAACAAAGTTACCGTTTCTCTACGGAAGAAAAAAACATCAAAAAATCAAAAACAAAAAAAACAAACCCTAAAACTCCATTCTGCCTTACCTAATTTACTCGACAATTTTATTATGACATTTATCGTTTTTTTGCAGAAAATAAAACGAATAAAAAATTATAATGAATGCATTAAACATAGGATAAAGGCTAAAACAACTTATAAACTGAAAAATAAATAGTAATGATTATCGGTGGAATGCCATTGAATAGTTTCCTTACAAAATTTACGTGAACCTCAATTTTTTTATTCCATCCTACATAACTGACCAACACAGGGAGCGATCCCGCGACCCACTAATGAAAAATAAAAATAGCTCTTAATGAAATGTCTATATTTTGGAAGAAATATAATTAATAGTTCTTAATAAAATGTCTATATTTTGGAAGAACGCGTCTGTAGTTTAATTCTACACCCAACAATGTACATGTGTATATGACGTTTATCAAAGGCGCTTTATGGGAGATTAGATAAAGAGTTGTCAGTTCTCACTATAATAGTTAAAATAAAGATAACGTAAATAACATAATCTGAAAATTTCAGTCAAATTGTTCCACTCTGAACCGAGATATTAGCTATTGTAGCCTCGATCAACATTACTAAATTCGGTACGATAAAAAAAACCAAGTCTTGATTATCCAGTATTACGTTTATTCATTTTTTTGGCAAAAAATGTATTCCAATTCCCTAAATCGCAGGATAACAATGGCATCGAGAGTTGATTATGGTCTGGATAAGTTAACTAATGTCAATAATTTAGATAACATTTTAGGCCTAAAGAAAGATCTGCAATAAGCAGATTTAGCCTGCATAATGTATTTTTTTATTGATGCATAAATATACAAATGAAAAACAAACCAATGAAAAAATAATCTAATGAAAACATGAACTTATGAAAAAATAAACCATTGATAAGAAAAGAAATAATTGTTATCAAAATGTTTATATTTTTGGAAGAACTTTCTAAATTGATTTCAAAACCCGATTTTCTTCTAAACTTCAAAATGACAACCCACTCGTCATTGAAACAAACTTACAAAAATCTTATATAATAGTTTGTTACAACTGGTGTAACACTACCATTCAAAAACATACTGTAATGTTAAGAGCATAAAACTAACCAACCGTAAAATATCGCATAGTTTAATAACATAGTTTAAAATATTGAAACAAATGAATTACGTAAAATTGCCCATCCCTTTATAGAGATCAAAAGAAAACAAATCATTGTTAAATTTATTTACATTGTTAGTCTCAGAAAAGAAAAGAAAATATTATTTTTTAAAAAAATAATATCCCATCCATTTGCCGATAGTATAATTTTAGTTCTTAGTTCTTGATAAAAATCTGAAATTTTACAGTGTAAAAAATAGAATAAAAAATTTATTCTAAAGAATACTGTTTAATTTGTGTAAATTGATTTTTACTTACATACACTTGATGCATCTACTTGTGTCAATGCAAGCAAAACGAGGGCCGCACACGTTAGCATTTTTTAAAATCTTTCTTCTATGATCTTCACTCAACTGTTTTCGAATGACGAGTGAATCAGCATAATAATTCCAGGTTTTTATAGACGATCTGAGGGCGGTTTCTAACAATTTTATTTTTTTATATCTTTGATGTCATAGTAACTGATTTCTTTTTATGTTGTGAAGTATCTTTAGTTCGCACCTTTAGATATTTGTCGTCATTGATTGCATAAGTAGATATGAAGAATGATACCGAATGTGTCTATATTATACGCCAAAGAAAAATGGAAATTTAGCGACTGTTTATACAATACTTCAATTGCTACTGTTAAATTTTTTTTCTATACTTTAATAACTAAATAAACCATACACCAGGACGAACAGATATAACATGAAAGGGTCGTATTACGTGTGTACTTAAAGGTCTTTGCGCTCTTGGGACAGTAGTGCAGGCATACTTGTGGGGTAGCCCATCTCGTTCTGTACTGTATGGCAAGTAGCACATTATTATTTGAAGTCTGAGACCGTTGGGGAATGGGGACTGGATGACCGAATCGTGTACTTTAGATCATAATGTTTGTATTGAGTTATGTGGCGTAGTTTCCATTTTCTTCTTATGTGTCACAAGAAGTCAGGTCTCCTGTCCTCGTGGGTTTTCTATGGGTCACCGGTACCAAAGCATCGACCAATGAAATTGCTTAGCTCTGCTTAGCCATGGCTCGAAATGTTAATCACTGAACTCAGTCAATACATTCATCTAATGAACATCTACATCAAGTTTAAAATTCTACCTCAATTCAAAAGTGTGACGGAAGGGCGAGTTCATGGTTGGTGCAATTCATTATTTATACATTTGGATGATGACGCGTGTTTCAAATCTTTTAATAAGCAGAAGCCTATTATGAGGTGTGTGTTTCAAGTTTCACCGGTGACCTCTTACCAAGATAAATCTAGAATTATCAGATAATTTATACATAAAATGGTCCAATGGTGGATTGGCATACGAGCTCGATGACTGTTTGAATATATATTTGGCGCAAACGCGTTTTCCTGTTATTCCAGCCCGTGAATACACCAATAATAAAAATGATCAACAATATCAAAATAGTTTTGTTATAAATCTGTCTGATACACCGCTCAATCAAACGGAAAAAAACCACCATCTAGAGCCTTACATTTAGCCCGACACCAAGAGACACTAACATTGGTCTTAATTATCGAGGTCTGAAAGCCTTCTTCAAACGACTCCGGTTAGCCAACTTCTTTGGCACCGATGTCGAGCCGGGTCCAAAAAATAAGAACCGGGAAATTGAAATGAAGTTCGGACAGACAAGTAATTGGACCCTAAATTTGGAACCGACCCGACTTAAGAGAGAGTTTTATCAGAGCAGTAAAATCTGAATTTAGAAATCTGAAGGTAACCCCCTTCAAATCTCTCAACGCACGAAAGGGAAGCCCTTTATCGCGCCAAAAATGATCCCAATACCATTATTAAAAAAGTCGACAAGGGTTCGACAGTAGTCATACAAAATACTCCGGATCATATCAAAGAAGCTCACAGACAATTATCAGATTCTAAGTTTTACAAAAAAATAAGATGCAGACCGTACAATGTAGAGACATTAAACTACTCGTTAGTAAAATGTACAGTCGGTAGAAAAGAAATCACCGAAACAGTCCTAACAGGGCTTATTCCCACAGACGCCCAACCAGGGCGTTTTTATCAACTCCCAAAAATCCACAAATACCTAGTTCCAGGGAACCATAATTAGCGGGAACGGTACATCCACCGAACGCATTGGTGCCTTTGTTGACGGACACATAAAAGAACTTGTGGCCCACTACCAGAGCTATGCTAAAGATATCACTCACTTTATCCAAGGTGGAAAACTTCATACCTAGAGACTCGGATACCTTACTTGTTACCATGGATGTTACGTCCCTATACACTTACATACCGAATAGACAGGGCATGGAGAATTTCACCCAGTTTCTTGCTTAGACTCTTAGAATTCGTTTACAGACTAATTATATAATGTGTTCACTTTCAATAATGAAATCTATCATCAAATCTCTGGCACAGCTATGGGTTTCCCCGTAGCTTGTTCTCGTTTTTCTACGAAAAAAAACAAGAAATTTTACTCAAACAAACGAGTGGATTTATATGTGAGATACATCGACGGCATTTTTATGATCTGGCCTCACGGCCTGTTCACTGCAGAATACTACAGAGAAAGAGTTTCTTTTCTAGACAAATTTCGAATAAGTTACATTTCGATTTGTACAACAAACCCACTGACTCACACTCCTAGATTTATTATATATACATCATGCCACCCAGCCCATATTAAGATGACGGTACCTTTCAGTCAATTTCTACGGCTTAAACGTATCTGCAGCTTAGAAATAGACTATGAAAGACATAGGCAAAACCTTCTCAATTGTTTATCTTAAAGAGGCTACCCACAGAAAGTAGTGTCCGAGAATAAGAACAAGACAGAATCTTTAGCCAGAAAAGACTTGTTAAGCCCGACTACGATACGTAGATGAAAGCGAGACTCGCTAACCCACCAAGAAATCCGCAAACTAGCGGAGCCACAGTTCAAAACCTATTCGAAAAATGTTTCAAGAAGGTTTGTGACATCTGCAATAAATTAGACCAAAATAACTACTTTGTTAGTGGTAGAACTGATAAGAAATATCCCTGATAAGAAATATCATTGTTTAAGTCGAAATATTGTCTACGTATTAACATGCGTTAGGTGCAGAAGAGTAGGGTGTTAAACCCCATTTCATTTCTATTAACATGCTCCCTTTGCAAAAAAAACAATATTTAGGAGAAAGCATACGTGCCTTTTAAAAACGAATAAAGGAACATTATGCGGATATTAGACACAACAGACCCAAACCGATCGTTCGTTCGTTCGTTACTGGGAGTTTAACGTCCACTTCCACCAGAGGTGATATCGTAGACTACACAAGATCGCACTACACTTCAATTTATAGATAGACATACGAGTAGAAATGTTATGATTAAAATTGTAGAGCTTTGTAAGACCGACCCATATAATGGCAAAAACGATGCCGTAAGAAAATTCAATGAATTCAAATGGATTCAAACTTTAAGAAACTTCGCACCGGATGGCATGAACGATAATATGTAGTCAAGGAAGGGTCTCCCACTTTATTGTCTGCTTCCGGATAGCAGCAATTTCTTAACGCAAACGTGCACAGTTAAACAGAAATGGCGACAAACAACGTATTATTTAAGCGGCGCCCTTCCAAAAGTCTGCCATTTTTTTGCAGAAACAAGAGCGGTTTGTTGATTTAGTGAAAAAGAACACGTGTGTGTGTACACCAGAATGTAACACCCGCATGCACATACTTCAAGCGAGAAAAACGCCAGCATTTTCTAGCGAATAAATGTCGCATTGTAGGGTTAAAATATCGTGATGTCTGGCTCTCGAGTTAGTGTGATGTGGGGTTAAAATTTCGTGATATTGGGTTGTCAAATTATGAGTATAGCAAATTGCACTCATGCTCCCATTATGAATCCACAAGACTCATAATTACATATATTTTCATCTTAAATCATAATCACTTTTCTCAGAAAAAATATGCGCAGTACCTGTCACTTCAATTATTTAGATCTGAATAATACTCAGTTGAAATTAATTCGCATTTGTAGGGTTCAGGTTTAGCTACCCACTACAATGTGGCTTCGAATTGCAATGGTCCTCCTGCTCTCTTGAAGTAACACAATGACACTTCTTCGGTGTTCATGCGTCTATAATTACATATCGTTGCGTCTTCCATAGAACTATAAGAGTTGTAGCCTACTAACCCTATAGCATACCAAAAAAATAACACCTTTTCATGTAATGTAATGTCATTATGCATAATAACTTATTTTCTAATATTTTTGTATCAAATTGAAATTTGATTTGATATACATGTATTTATTATTGATTTATTGTTTATTACAAGCGATGTTTATGTAGTTTGTTAGCCGTGACCGAGGTTTTGTCTTTTTTATTATATCAGACTAGGTAATTTCTGGACTAACATATGGTTTAAATTTATTTCAGTAATTCGCTTGCGCGTAGGGTCTTTAGCAGTGGGAGGAAACCGGAGGACCCGGTTGGACAGGCGACCCTACTCCTTGTCACGTACAACCGAGGATTCGAAACAACGCCATGCTTTACGATACAGCGCGCACGTGCTAACCATTCGGCCATCCAAACCCCACCCCTCCTACACTAATAGTAATACAAATGGTTAAGTCAGCAATATATTTTTCTGATAGGTTTCTGGAGGTTCAAATACTGGAAATACAACACAATAAAAGTGTAAATTAAACTAGTCATTGACGTCAGATATGCCCTTGTTAATTAGCGCGATTCTCTGACGTAAAACGACCATATTATCTTGAAGGTTGTCCTTTTACATGAATGTCTTCTTTTGTGTTTCTTCTAGATCTTGCTAAAGCGATGTAGATTGGGAGTGTATGGTCCACTGATGACAAGATATTAAAAATGAGCAAGCAAAATTGAAGGGCATGTCTGAAAACGAAGGGTGCGATTGAATGGTGTTTAACGCTCTACTAACCGCGGGAGCCACGGTGAGTAAGTGAGTAAGACACTGGCTCGCGAGGTCGCAGGTTCGCTCCTGGTGTTGGCCGAGAAAGTTCATCGGAATTTTCCGACGTGGTTTCCCTTGTCAGTTTAAGTAACTTCTATGTGATTTATTAAACATAGATGATTCAAGAAATGTTCACAAGAAAGAGGGAGATCCGATTTGTTCGAAACCATAGCTCACTCTGTATTTGAAATACAGTTCTACAACATATATAATAGACAATTATGACACATTGACAATAAAGCTATGAAATATTGCTTCTCAGTTGAAATCTAAAACAATACATGTAGTTCGTTTTGTAGAGAGTTTGGTCAATCACCAATTCTTAACATAATACCAACTTAAAGGACAATATTGGTGCCAGTCATTATCACATATGTGATAGAACTGATTAAACACTTTCCAAATATATTATTAACACAGAGATCATCGCTACCATAGAGGAGTAATAAAGGATTCATGAATCGGAAGTGACGAACGCCAAAGGAAAACACGAGTTATCTCTCTACGTGAACGACAGAAGTGACGAGTGATGACAGATAAACGGCCAAATTTCTGCTCACTAATAATTCCTCCGAAGACAAAAAGTTGTTATATGGGACCGCAAGAGGTTATCTGACGATTCAATAAAGTAATTAAGTGTCATAAGATAAGAGAACACGGGAAAAATAGAAATACTCCGTACAGCCCCTTGTTTTTATTCATTCTACAGGGGAGACCGGGGCACATTGAACCACTTTCTTCACATACATGTTTGTCCTCATTTCATATCAAATGTTTTTATTAG
The DNA here is from genome assembly GCA_963678685.1 of Patella ulyssiponensis. Lineage (NCBI taxonomy): Eukaryota > Metazoa > Mollusca > Gastropoda > Patellidae > Patella > Patella ulyssiponensis. Next base: position 45,833,051 of record OY783229.1, on the reverse strand, counting down.
AAGATCTCTTTATTTCATGATCAAAATTTAAAAAAAAATCAATATGCCTTCTTATATGGATCAAACCCCAGTTTATCTGGATTGTATAGATTAGACATATAGGAACTTATTTTAAGTACAAGAATTTCCTAGGCGAAGAAGTTAACATGTATGGAAAAATTTTCTCTTTTAAGCGCTTTTTTGAAAAATTCACTGCCTAAGAAAATAATTGACTGCATGTGGCTTATTGATGGAGAAATGGGTCTAAGAAGTTATCTCATTTCTGTATAGTGTTGGGTTGTATAGTATTATTTATAAAGGATATATCCATGATGGTTCAATGTGCCCCGGTCTCCCCTACCTTATAAAAACATGGTAATGCACGGACGTTTAATCTGTTTTTCTTTCGTGTTCTCTTATCTAGTGGCAGTCAATTCTTTTTATGAATTGTAAGATATTCTCTCACAGTGTCACACAGCAACTTTAGGTCTTCGAGGGAATTATTAGTGAGCAGATATTCGCCCATGTATCTGTTATCACTAGTCACTTCAGTTAGTTATAAAGAGGAATAACTCGTGTTTTCCTTTGGAATTCGTCACTTCCGATTCATGAATCCTTTATTACTCCTCTATGGTAGCGATGATCTCTGTGTTAATATTATATTTGGAAAGTGTTTAATCAGTTCTATCACATATGTGATAATGACTGGCACCAATATTGTCCTTTAATATTGCGGTATCTATCGCACTATTGACCCCTATACGCTTCCATACATAATGACTTAATGTCGGTCATAAAAACTTGACGGCTGCACAACTGTATTCCTAGCGCAAATCGTGATAATGGGAACCTGGCGTTAAGAAGGTTGTATTAAAGTAATGAAATGAAATGAAATGGGGTTTAACGTCCTACTCTTCTGCACCTAACCTGGGCTAATGGAAGACGGGCATACGCCATACAGTGTGCTATGAGGGAAATTTTGCCCGGACAGCGGCGCTACGGCCTACTCTTATATCGAATTCCAACTGCCAAGGGATCTTTTACGTGCACGACAAGGTGTACATGGGACCTCGGTTTTTCGTCCCATCCGAACGACCAGACAGCTGTCCTTGTCAGGCCCTCCTTCTGCATCACTGACAAGGGGAAACCACGCCGGAAAATCGAGATGAACTTTCTCGGCCAATGCAGGGATCGAACACCCGACCTCCAGGCTAGTGAGCCAGCGCCTAACCCATGTAGTAAAGTAGCTAAGTATCTAACTCAATATCATCCAAAGTCTTACACACATTGAAAACACGAATTATTTGTCAAATCAACATTGATGTTGTTATCTTACCCTGAAAATGTAGGCTTCTGATATCCAATATTCAAGACAAAATAAACATTTTATCATAGGTACACGAATCTCCAGCTTCATATAACAAGTGACCAGAAAGAACGAAGCAAGGCATATTGCACAACTCAGTCAAACAGCGAAGCCATATATGGAGAGCATGCGCAATAGACTAGAATAACCAGGCACTAAAAACTTCTATTCGGCTGAGACTCATGCCGTATTTCGCTGGACATAGATGATTTAAAATTAGAGTCAAAACGGAAACAATTGAATGTAAATCAGTTCATATACAATCAGATTACATTATTATATGCGTTGCGACCCATTTGGGTCAATTTCTAGGTCCCAAATATTAGCGATTGAGCTCATTTCACATCTTCTATTTCTATGTAACACCTCACTGGTTTTCACGAATTAAATTAAATGAATAGTCAGACCTTTTATGCTCCTTAACGCCCTTGTTGAATACATATGCCAGTAATAATATATAATATAAACGACACGGTGTGTGAAATTGTATAGTATACATTTGCATTATGATCCGACTTTTAGATTTTTTAATTACCCCAAGCCTTTTATGAAGGGTGTTTCACGTTTCAACGATGTCCTCTGATGCATAGGCGTACGTGATGAATGTTTGAAAATTTAACTGTTGCAAACACGTTTTCCTGCTTTTCAAGTCCGCGAATACAGCAACTTCAATGTGGTCCAATGTAGCCTACCTTATGAGACTTACCTGAATCCCAAATCCCAAATAACCAATCAATCGTCGCGAGGTGTGGGGGGCTCGCGATCCCAGAGGAAAATTTGAAAATTTAACCGCTGCAAATGCGTTTTGCTGCTATATTCGCCCGAGAATTAAGCAACTCCAACGTTTCCAATCGGTTTGCAACCGAAATCCCACTTTATGCCGCAAACTTACAGCTGCTGCATTCACAAATGATAATCGATACCCGAAAATATCGAACAAAGAAGACTGACTCCAAACAAAATGCTTTATTTCAGTACAAATTGGAAGTACATCTATTTAATTAAAAAAGAAAATGTTATATTAGATTTCAAGCACTTTATTTTCCAACTAGATGAAATATATTTTTTGTTTTCACTTAACTCGTATGCCAAAAAGGTCAGATTGCTCCCCGCCCCCGGCTCGTACGGATTTGTCCCCGTAATCGATTTCTAGGCCCTGTTTCACAAAACCTTAAACTAAAATCACAACAATTTCACAAAGATCTAGTTAAAATCACTTGCGCCCTTGAAGTGCACATTTCCGCTGCGGGTACATACGGTGAAAGCAACTACGCTTCGAAACTAAAAACTGTTGAGAGGCTGAATTAACGGTTACAATTAACGGTTTATAGATGTATTTAATGGCTCGTAAACTTTATCGAGAGTAAATTATAACACATAATAGAAGTCTGAGATTGTAATATCCTTATCTTCGATAGTGTTGCTATCCATGAGATACACCCATCACCAAAACTTTTCTTTCTCATAATCTGCGAAATAATATAATATTTTCCTTTGATTCTTTAAGGTTGAATATGCAACAGTTGGGATGCAATGTGATGTAGAATTGGTGTTGACCATCTTGATTGCTCAATATTGTGACGTGATTGCATATTGTAGCAATATTAATTTGAAGCGACGTGAAGTTAGCTTGTGATTCGTCGTTCGTTATTAGCGAATATAATCCAAATATATGACCAAGTTATAGACCAATTACACTACTCAGCTGTATAAGCATGGTCCTAGAACAGATCGTATTCACACAACTGTACAACTATCTTAAAGTTAATAATACAGTTTTCAATAGAAATTGATTATGATTGTGTTAGAGCTATCGAAAGTCACATATCACGCTGGTGGGTCCATTCCGTGTCAAATCACCCCAAAGAATGGAAAAATTTAACCCGACCGCCTTGGATTTTGATGAAAATCAGTATACATGTCCATTCAATCTGTTTCACAGAGAATTACTTACGAATTAACTCTGTAACAGATGACTGTCCACAACACGTGCGTTGACTGCACCCGGCGTCAGCCATTGGCTCAACGGCTCGTGCAATGTTTACCTAACTGCTTCGGGCAAAATGATGCATTTTACTCATTTTAATACCCATTTACACTAAATAGGAAATATTTTTTAACTACAAATACTTCAAACGTCTTTATTTACTTTTCTTTTACCTTAAAAAAATGTTTGAGAATTTAATTTGTCGGAGTAAAAAAGTTAATATGCCGTACTCATTAAGCCTCGTCGATGTCATGCTTATCAGTGATTGTAGCGGCCAAGCGAATAGTCACTGCGGGATCCGTTTGATGTCCATTTAGCACCCGAAAGACTATATTTCAAATTTCAGCTCGATCGGAATGGTACTTTTGGATTTATGGTGCCTCAAAATTTCATATTTTCCGCAAAAATGGGCGTGGCCGCCACACTTTAGACCCCCATATTTTAGCAACCAGTGGGTCAATTCTCATAATTTTTATGTCCCTCCAACATTCAGGGACAGATCCAGGAATTTTTGCAGGAGGGGATTTGCCAGGCCCCTGTTTATAAAATCTGACAATGCATGATGCCATCATCGTCTCTAAATTACATAGGCATACATAGAGAGAAATCCAACACCTCGTTTGACGTCAATTTTTTATAATGATATTGGATCATATTGTGATTCAGTTTCATCGAAGCAAGGCATATCAATTCTTTTTATGTAGCTGAGCCGGGTGGGGTTTGGACCCCCCTAAACTCCCCCTCTGGATCCACACGTGATATTTGTCATCATCATCAAGCAATTCTCGCCAGCGAGGCAGTGATGGCTTTCTGTATTCAAAACATTCCAGAAATCAAATTCTTCAATGTCACACCAGGGGAGGTAAATAGTTGTGAAACAGGGTTAAAAGAAAGGTTTGAAATGGCGTAAAAGCCACACTTAGTTTCACCAATTCATCCCAATTTCAAAATCAAAGTTTATTGCATTGAAGTTGAGTACGCAGGCTGCCACACCAGAAATGGTAAATGTATCAAATGCCAAAGAGGAGAATGCGTCAGAGGAGTTGAAAGCCATTCCACCCGAAATCAAAACCCAAAACTATGTTTGCTGTGTTTATGACAATGATATGATCGGCCAAGCTCTTTCATTGGCCTAATGATGACATCCTCCTTGAATTAGCCAGTGAGGGTGTTATAACTACACACAAGTTATCTTGAGCACTGATCCAACACTTGGCGTCATCATTATGCCAATGAAAGAGCTTGGTTGGTCCATGAGGATCCATAAACTTGATGTGGTAGTATATGAGGATCCATAAACTTGATGTGGTAGTCTCTGTGTTCTTCTGAAGCCCCCCCCCCCCTGGCCTATCCACACATCATTGTCAAGCATTGTTTGGGGTTTTGATTTCGGGAGGAATGGCTTTCAACTCCTCTGACAGGTCCTTCTCCTCCTCTTCTGTATTTGATACAGTTACCATGTACAGTTACTTGGAATTGTCTTGAATAATGCATATATTTTTATCACTGGATAGGGTCACTTACTGGGAACAAACCTTATTTTAGTAGCCCACTAATAAAAAGGATTTGGGTTTTAAAATGTTATGTTTGATAAATGTGAAGGTTTGTAAGATTCGATAAATTTGTTTATTATCAGGATATAGTTTATTTTAACTACATGGATAGAGAAGATGAGGTTGGCTTTTACAATTATTAAAAATATTGCTACCTTAATGAAGATTAGGACTATACATAACTATAGCGGTAATATATAAAATTAACTTCCAAGACCCCTGACTAAACTTTTTGATTAATAAATATACACTCATGGCTCCCAATAGTTTTGACAAATTTGTTTGTTGCAATTTAGTGACTTAGTTATTTTGATTTCTTTTGCTCTCAGTAGCGTACAGTATGAAATATATATTCCATCATATAATGATGTATGAAACATGCATTTAAATTCATTATTTCCTTGGGTATGCATATTATGATTGGAATTTACTGCCTTATAAAGAAAACTACACCTCTATTTTTTTTTATAAGTTGTTGCAAACATCTTCGGCTATAATTCGGACCAACGTTCATGTCAAGGTCAAATAAAGGGTCAAAAGGTCATGGCACTTTGACATGGTCCTACACCAAAAGTAATGACATATTTGGATTCCTTATTGAATTCCCTTTCCGGCAACATAAAAATTGCTAAAATATGGGGGTCTAAAGTGTTTTGCGGAAAATATCAAATTTCGAGGCACCATATTTCCAAAAGTACCTTTCCGATCGAGCTGAAATTTGAAATGTCGTCTTTCGGGTGCTAAATGAACATGTATAGCTATTTTCATAAAAAAAAATCCCAGACGGTCGGGTTAAATCCATTGGGTGAATTGAGATGGAATGACCCTGGTCTGCAATATTAACTTAATAAATGTGGAAGTGTGACTTGGTCAAAAGACTACACGTCTTGTTCTCTGTTTTTTAAAACTATATCTATGAAGTACTGGTTATTTGCCGACGATACAGCCGTTGATTGTACGAAATCTAGTATCAAAGACTTTGACAAAATCTCGCTATTTTCAACGAAGAATCTAAAAACTGTCCTCTCTTAAATCAAAGGGAATTAAACTCGATATTGTCCGGTACCCCCTCCACGTAGGCATAACTTTGTCGCGAGATTTAAATTGGGCCTACCACATTAATAGCATCGGCAATATTGCAGCAGAGCAATTAACATTTTAAGAAATTGGAACAATGCACCTAAGTAAGACAAAATCTATTACGCAAAGATCGTATCGATCCTGGAATATGGTAGTCCGGTCTGGGATAACTGCAGCCAATACAAAAGTATGCGTCTAGAAAAAATTCATATAGAAGCTGCTCGTGTAATTACTGGTTTATCCAAGTTCTCCAGGTAAAGTAGCCCTTTATCAGGAAATGGAGTGGACAAACTGTTAACCAGACGTTGCAGACAGAAACTAGTACTTTTTGCGATATATACAATATTAATTGCCCTGTATGCCTTGAGAATATCTTACAACAGTATAGAAACAGAAACATGACGTATGCATTACGAAATACCAACGAATTATTGACGCCGCTTTGTCGAACATCATGGTTTGAAAATTCCTTAGATACGTCTACTAAAGCTGCTCCTATTTATTAGAGCAGTATTCAAACCAAAATAAGCAAATCTGATCAATGAACCTCCACCTGTATTTTAACAGATATATATGGAAAAGGCGTTTGTTTTGAAACCATTGCTGGGCTCTTATCTCCAGTATATGTATTAAGACGATTGATGTTTTGAAACCATTGCATCACGTACACTATTATGGCTGTTTTAAATAAGGGTTCTTCTTGCAATATACGCGTGTCCAGATTTTTTTTCAAACTTGAGAGAAATTAATTTGTAAGATAACGACGGTGGGAATGGTTGGCCAATTTAGTTCAAGATCTTCGTTAAGCTTCCGGTTTGGTTCCCCAAAACATGGCGGGTAGAGACTTAATATTACTCATTAATCACAGCCTCACGTTGACAGTACAAACGATTTTAATGATTAGGTTGCTTTTGTATTATATATCTCCAATTGGATATTCTATCTGTTAATTTTTAAACTGGCTATTTTATTTCTTACAGAAACAATAATAATTACCACCTTCCCATCCCTTTTATTTTAGAATTGAACAGAAAAAAAAAATAATTACAGAAATTTTTATTTGGTTAAATTAATGTCGGGATTACTTCCACTCACTGACACTTTACTAAAATACCATTTTCATAGAAGTCCGCATTACATCCTCCACAGTAGTTAGAACTGTTAAAATAAAATCAATGACATCATTAATGTACCTATACATTAATATCAATATATGACAAAATTAAAATACCTTTACATTATTTAATGTTCCCGTGCCTTTACGTTATATATTCATATATCAGTAAATACATTGGTTAATATAACATTACATCAGTTGCACCTTTACATTAGTTAATGTACCTAATGCATCCTTCGAAAATACCCATTTATATGAAACATGTGTTTTTTATCAATGCTTTGTCTTTGTGGAACAGTGTTTTGCAAAAGATTTTCATACTTACACGCATGTGGCATTAGGATGAGATGGACATCTTGCAAACTTACATGGATCTATGAAACAGTGCACCACCTGCAAGCCTTTAGGACATTGTCTACCTGTAAACATATTATTTATGTTTATGTATGTAACACTAACATACTATTAACCCACTGATCTAAATGTAACCATGCAAAAGGGCGACACTGCATGCCACCGCTAAAATTTAAACCTAAAGTGTAGTGAGTAAACAGGAACAAAACCCGTCTACGGCACATTCTCTGGTATGAAGAGCTAAAACAAATCTATTTTAATATGAAATGTAGAAGGACCGCACTACACAGAAACACATCCGATAGGACTAACATATATACAAGGCACAGATATTCGTGCAATACACAAAGACATATCGAAGCAAGTAACTATTCCTAAGAGATGTTGATTTCTAATAAGATCTGGACAAAATTGAAGCTTATTTTGCATGGAGGTAACGTTTTCTGTTGGTGTAGTATATGATATAAATAATATTTTTTTCTAAATTGGAGTTTTAGAAAACAGAGACAGTAAATCTAAACAACTACTTCAACCGACACACATGTTGGACAATTATTCTTTTCTAATACTTACACCGACATGTTGGACACTTATTCATATCTACTACTTGTCCATATTGACACTTTATCAAACCAGCACAAGGTAATCTAGGGCATACTGAAAATATTAAAAGGAAGAAATGTTTAATATTGCTTTAAAAAATGAAGTGTAAAATATAGCAGCATTAATTAAATGTTTTTACATTTAGTTATAATATTTTATTGCGTTTTTATCTCGAACTGGAGAAGGTTGGTGTATCAGCAATTCAGCATCTAAGACCATACCAACAGTACTTTGACAATTGTCCAGGTCATCATGTTTCTATTGATTTTTTATCATTCTTATTTGTCAGTGTTTTTAACTAGTCTAGTCTACAAGGTCATTTCCAGAATGATCTGTGAGTTACATAAAGATAGATTGATGGCAGATCTTGATAATCTTTTCTATATATATCTATACATATATAAGAAAGCCAAATTTACACATAAAACACAGAATCAAATTAGATCCTCATGTTTACCTGGTTTAGGGGGAGGTTTGTAACCACCCGTTGGATGTTGACATCTATAACCACAACCTTGTCGACAACATTTCTGTGTCAACGGACAATCGCTGTCTTTTCTGCATTCATCGAATTTATAACATGGAAACTTGGCAGGAACAAATTTCGGACAGAAACCTGGAATTATTTTGTACAGCGTTAAAAACCATTGACATTATACAGGTAATGCTAATGCTCGACTCGGCATCAAACTAAAATAGCAAATTTATGAGAGGGAACATAAACGTGCTTGAAAAACATTTAACTATGTCCAAAGTGAATTTTGTCCCACCCCTTTCGTCTAGGGTGCTGGTACTGCATAGTGTAAAGGTATTACACTGTGGGTTTTAACTCCAGTACAAGTGCAGTAACAAATTATATTACTAAATAATATGTCATTTTAGCACCAAATATCAATAACAGATTAATACTTTTGCTAGATGGACCGCTTAAGCTCTTAGCTTTCTAATGTCTGGTGCCAACCTTACGGATGGGCTACAATTCTTTACATTTACCAAACTATATGATAGTTTTGTCAATTCCATTGCCAGTTACAGAACAACTATGGTTGGAGTTTGTGTTCTGTTGCTTTTTCGGTCCCTACACCCAGAAGATTGGTTGAAAAGCTACCTAGGGTGACCCACCATAAATAAATATCTCCAAATATCTCGACAATTACGCTACAATATTTATACCAAGCCTTAAATCAGTTTCGCACATTTATAGTCACTAAATAAACGATCATGTTGTACTTAATAAGCTATGATCATTTAACCATCTATAAATAAAAGACTGAAAACTGGTTCCGAATGTCGTCCATAACATCCAGACACTTTTGAGTAAAAGATAGGTTACGTGCCGTTTTTTCTTTTAAATTAGTCTCGTTTAGCCAGTCTACCGACCATTCTACGTCTGATTGGCAGGTCGGGATAATCAAGACTTCTTTTTTACGAAACATAACAGAAAGCTGGAACAAGAAATTGAATTTAGAAATACGCACGTTAGGCAACTCAACAATTGTTTCAAGAAACTTGTAAAAGTAAACTACTGCTAGTATCATGTTCTTGCTAACAAAAGTTTTTCAGAGACATTATTTGTACTAAACCAAGAGATGCCGCTCCTAACGGTACAGTTAATAATAAAACGAACGTAATTTCTAAAGCTGCTGTAATAGCCAAGAAGCTTAATTTTACTGTTATTCAAAATCATCAACAATAGATTTTTTACGGTTGTAATAGTTGATAGATTTGTAGAGAATTGCACGTGTCATAGCTATTTATAGTCTCATAGACCCCACCGCTTGCTATTCATAGTCTCGAGACCCAGCCACTGAAGCGTGCACATTAGCCGTATCGAGTCTAACTTTCTGTAGTGTGCGTGCACGGGTCACCCAACCATATTAAACAGAGGAGCGTGTACTGAAACACTATGTTACACTACAGACAATTGATACTAATCGGTTGATTAAAATGATGCTTGTATGGTCTAATATAGTAATAGGTCTAAACATTGCTGACCATTCGTTCACATATTAACGAAATATTGATGTTGGGTAACCAACAGAATCATGTTAACAATAATCTAACCTTCCTTTACAATAGACAATTCGGATTTTCTGGGATATTTACAAACTTTGCCACATCCATTACTGCAACAAATCTGACCTGAAAAGTAAATATTTGAAATTTGTACCAGACTAAAACAAAATTTAAGTTTCTTTGGTGATCTGTGGCTAAATGGCATTAATGACAGGACATGGCTTTGATATTGTTTACAGCCAAAGGGAGATAACTATATACACTCTTAAGGGAAGCAGACCACCATTTAATTTCTCGGTACCCATACATCATAGTTCGTTTACTTATAGCAATGTTCTCTGTTTCTTTTCTGCCCTTTTGAATGCCCATTTTGATTGAGATTTTGGTTTAGAAACAACGAAGTGTGGGGGGGGGGAATTAACATTTTCTGCAAGGTTTCGGTAAATATTCATGATTTTGAGGCGGAAGGATAACAGGGTTATCAGGTTGGCTGCGGTGATATGTACGGCAACTAGTTACGTGTTTTTAGTATGCTTCTCAAAATTTTGGTCGTCAACCTCGTACAAATTTTTGTGCAAAGACATGACCATTTGTTCCCCTGTCTGTAGTGGAAAGCATTCAGTCCAACAAAAATTTGGGGCAAATGCTGGAGGTTAACAAACAGGCCAGAATTAAAAATTGAAGTCAATGGGGAAATTAATGGTCGTCTGCCTCCAAAGACTTTACAATGACGCAAGTATTAATAGTATGCGAATAAAGAAGTCATTAAATGGCCATACAACTGGCGATAGTTTTTTCTTTGATGTTCATAGCAGTTATATCGGATATAAATCTGTCTTGGCGTCATCATAGATTGATTATTCGGTTCATATCAACCTGTCATGACGTCATCACAGGTTGATATAGTATTCGGCTCATATAAACCGCTGATTACGTAGATGATCGAAATAACACAAAGAGCACAGAAATAACTTTTTATCCTTTTTACAATTAAAATTTGTTAAGGTCATATTTAAATCCGTTATCCATACTCCATGCCTAAGATATCTTTGAGAATTTCACGGTTCACTATCAGAATTGTCGGAAAAGATTGCCGTTTGATCCAAATTTTCTTCGGGCTTTGGATAGATCCTTATCGAACTTTGCATACACATCTATTCCATCGTCAATATGTTGGCCAAAAGGGATTGATTAATGCCTGACTTCGTATTATTATCCATTTTGTTTTTCCTTTCAATTCCATTAATCCAAAATGGCGTCGTATAAACAAAAACATGCACGTACATTCACGCGAGCATTTATCTAATCATTGTTGCCTTTTAAGGGAAGAACCCATTCAATTAAGGGTAGTTTACTTATTTCGTCTAATTAGTAATATAACATCAGACATAGTAATTGTAGCAATAATATTATAGTAAACTGATAGTGAAAAACCCTCGATCAGTCAGGAGGTAATTGGTAGTTGAAATATTGCTAGTATGAAAATTGATTTAAACCGTCTACCTGTTGCAATGTTTAGACAGGCTGCTCATTTTCCACCAAGAACGGACATAATTTGTTTCAAGAAAATACATCTTGGTACTGTTTTTAGATGCTATAAACGTGTCCACTACTAATCACATATAGCATACTTTTTTTACATTCAAACAATGTCATGTAAACAAAAAATGGTTTGTGAAATATCTATATTCAAACTTTTCCCTGATAGTGTGAGTGTGAAGGAGTTTAATTAAATTTAATTATTATGATGGGGTTGTTCAGATTTCTTCGAATAAAGTAGCTTGAAATTTAAAAGTGGGATAGTCGCATGTACGTTGGTAATCTATTTAGATAAGTCTACCTCGCAATGGTTAAACTGTTTGTAGTGCCGCGGAGAAATTAAATGTTTGTTTACTCTTGGCATTTAGAAGGGTGCGTCTACGGTGGCTGATAATGTTGTTTGTTTTTTTTTATAAAAAAACCCAAACTATATGACGTTAAAACATGCGAACGAAAAATTGTGTAGTTATAAGGTTCGTACTTATGACAAGTTTTGTACAAATAAATCCATGAAGAACAGTAGAGTGATCGACGACAGGATGGAAGAACGGACTTATGTTATAAAATTATACAACAGAACAAATGTCGGTGCTTGCAAGGATTTGATTTTATCCAAAAACTCAAAACCTTTTATAGACTACATTGAATATATTGATTTATGAATTTACTTACCGTCGTCACATTGACGATCGCTTAAGCAGTTGAACTTAGGATCAAAGAGACAGATCGTCGCTAAACCACTTGGTTTTGGACAACGCGGGTTCTCCTGCGATCTCGCTATAATATAGAAAGACACAAATTAGTCCCATATCTAAAACTTGACAATGCTTGTAAAATCACATTAGACGATGGATCATCTCCTTATGATCTATTGGTTGTTACGTAACATGTCTCGTCTTCAGATTCCCGCCAATTGGAGATAATCTAAGATCGACATGTAGAGTGATCATTGGAAATGAAATGAAATGAAACACGTGTTTAACGTCCTGCTGTTCTGTTCCGACTGGGCTAATGAAGACGGCCATATCAATTACAGTGTGCTATGAAGGTAACTTTGCCCGGACAGCGGTTCTACGGCCTACCCTTATATCCAATTCCAACTGTCCATGGATTTTTTACGTGCACGCCAATGTGTACACGGGACCTTGGGTTTTCGTATCATTCCAATGACAAGACAGCTATCCTTGTCCGGCCCCCTCCGGTACCACTGACAATGGGATAACATGCCGGAAAAGGCCGATAAACTGAGTGATCATTGGGAAATAAGGAACACTGTTTGCGTTTTGAATGTGAGCAGTATTTACGATGATATTTATTTCGTATTCTGTGGATTGGTTCATTGGAGTAAAACGTAAAACTCTCTAATATCGCCGTATTAAACCTTGTGAATTAAGTGGGACTTGAACATTGAGTCGTAATCTCATTTGGTGACACTACTGCAAAGTTATTGATTATATAATAAGGTTATAAGAATAATATCGTTTACGATGTCTTAATAGATGACTGCCAATGACCAAAAACTTTCACGGATATATAGTAACTAAATGGAATTAAATTTTCCACATTATTAGTTGTCAGTCAATGTTTCAAAATAAGGTATTAAACTTACCACATACAAAGAACAATGCAAATATTAAATACTTCATTGTCACAAACATACAGTTTACAGTTCACGCAAAACATAGAATATACAACTTACTGTTATATATATATACAACTGGTAAGAACCAATCCGATTGCTAGTTTCAGTATATCCGCTTTAAATGACGATGGGCTTGACATTGCTATTGACATCAATATTTTGACTAGTCCACTCCGGCGTAATTTCTGTCATATTTGTAATTTTTGACATTTAGGTGCGTCTGTAATAGTGTTAGAGACTTAAGATAAATAGTAAAACGTAATGTTTCGCTTAAAAATCCGCTTGACACAATAATAACATTGTTATTGGTATCAGGATTTAGACTACTCCATACTGGTGTAGTTTTTACCGATTTATAATTGTTGACACTTTGGGCGTCACAGTATTCGGCGATACATCTATGGAAGCCCGTTAGGGACGTCGGGTAAAACTGCTACTGAAAAGTATTTGGCTAAATGCGAGAATGAGTGAACGAAGAAGATATTTAACCTCCGCTTACCACTGACTAGGTCATTTTGGGACTAACATTTGGCTGCGCTAACGGAAATGAAATGAAATGGGGTTTAACGTCCTACTCTTTTGCACCTAACCTGGGCTAATGGAAGACGGGCATACGCCATACAGTGTGCTATGAGGGAAATTTTGCCCGGGCAGCGGCGCTACGGCCTACTCTTATATCGAATTCCAACTGCCAAGGGCTCTTTTACGTGCACTCCAATGTGTACACGGGACCTCGGTTTTTCGTCCCATCCGAACGACTAGGCAGCTGTCCTTGTCAGGCCCTCCTCCTGCATCACTGACAAGGGGAAATCACGCTGGAAAATCCAGACGAACTTTCTCGGCCAATGCAGGGATCGAACACCCGACCTCCAGGCTAGCGAACCAGCGCCTTATCCACTTAGCAACCTGCGCTAACGGATCTTGAGCCTTAAAAGACGCATTTGGACACTTAACCCCCAATAAAAATAGCAAACTAATACCGGGCCGAGGTTCCACGCCCAAATCCCAAAATTAATTTGTCTTTTTCAAAAGTACCGAATAATCAAACTGATTGTCTATGATTAGTGTAACCATAAAATGATCACAACCAAAGTCGAGTCAAGGTGTTGAAGTACCCAGTAGTGAAACTAAGCAAAAAATGCCCAGCACCAAACTTTGTTAAGGTAATGGTGTAATAAAATTAAACGATATTTCGGATTCCATCAAGGCATTCAGCCAAGTTTAAACATTCTACCGCAATTTAAAGGAAAGTTCTTGTGTTCCAAAATCGCGACCAATCAAACTGCTTATCGCCATGCTTACCTTGAGTCGAAAATGTTCATTATCAAACTTAGTTACGGAATTGGTGTGATGAAACTATACACCAAGTTTAATCACTCTCACTTACCCTAGGCAGAAAATGCTCATTTTCGAAATCCATCAGGGCATCGACCTAACAAACACCTACACCAATTAGCTCAATTAGAAGGAAGGTTATTTTGTCCATAAAAGTGTGACGAACGGACGGACATATCCAATTTAATAGTCCCCTGCTTTTTGCAGAAGGCGGGGGACAAAAAAGGACCCCGAAGAAGTTCTGGCGTGTTTCGGTACGTCAGGTTACACCTTTTCACGTCCACAATTAAGTCACATCACGAATTTATTGAGTATAGTGACACCCAATACCTGATAAAACTTGTCGTTTTCAACTGTCAAGTTATACTTTCGATATTGGTAATAGTAGACGTAATATCTCAGAAACCGCTAATCGAAAGTGGCTGAAACTTTGCCTACTCTGAGATATTACTGATGTTGTTATACTCTGGTTGGTAATTGTGGTCTGTAGCCGTGCCACATGAAATGTGCGGGTAACCTGATATCTCGGAAAAAGCTAACCGGAAGTGGCCAAAGCTTTAGCTACTTTGAGATATTATTTATGTTATCATAATCTGTGAGTTTCATTGAAATTAGTTGATTATTGCGAACTTGTAGCCGTGTCACATGAAATGTGTGGTTTCTCAGATATATTATCAATGTTATATTCTGTAAGTTTCATTAAAATCGGGTAACAGTTGCGGTATGCAGTCGTAAGTCTATTTTGAAATTCTTGCTTACCACATATTATGGCGAGAATCCACTGTCTTCTGTTATACTATACATTATGTTATTTGAGTTCAATTCAAATGCATTGTATCAAGCTGAAGTACTAAGATTGAGTATTGAGCTTGTGTATTGAGTGCCGGTACTGAAAATATTATGATGTCCTTTAACTATACTAAATTACAAGTTATTCGTAATCACATTGAACGCTAAACCCTATTGACACTTGACCTAACCCTATTGACACTTGACCTCTGCAACTGCAAAACATCGTGACCTATGCTACTGTTAAACTATTGACTTAAGATGCCCGTGCCCGTCATTATAAAACAAAAGGCTAAATTAAGCAGTCTTAGATTCGAACATTAGAACTGCGTCACACTCACACGATCATCCAGGCTCATTGAGATGCAAACACCGAGCGCAAGCACCACTGGAATCAGACCACTACAAATTTGACCGTTACAAAGACTCTCATAATCAGTAGTTGTCTGACACGGTCATATTTCTGGAGTAAGCTCCCTTCTCATATAACTACTTCCAACTTCACCTAAATTTAATTGTGTATATTTGTGTAAACTATTAGCTGGGTTTCTATGCTTTAATGTTTTGTAAGTCCTGAAGTCCGTAAATGCATAATTAAAGTGACGTACCCGCTGATGTTGCGACGTGGAATATTTTGTAAAAAATCGTACGATTACATACACTTATATTATATCTTTTCTTCCTAATACATGTCTCTAAATTACATCTCTTCTACATCACTGCTGGATTTGTATATCATTACTTTTTTGTAGATCTAACGATATTTTCATATTGGATAATAATTGACTATTCGCTATCGGTGGTCAATTACTGCTCATGCAAATAAATTTTCATTAAGCTAATGCCATATCATTAAGAATGACAAAGGCTACAAGCTATGTCCGTGATGACTATTAACAACATTTATTTCCCTTGAGCCAATAAGCTTTCCTTGATTTTCGAAACCAACAGATGGGAAACTCTTCACCACTTGTGTTAACGGTCTTACAACTCTCGTTACTACGACAGCTTCTTGCTTTTCGATGACTTGAAGGCCGCCGTCCGAAGCACTGTAATTATGGGTTCGTTTTTCAGAAGGTTGAAGTAAAGTTATGGACCGTAATGAAGTGGGATATAATGAGACGCATACCCCTCGGGTCCCTGTGATTCACCACTGGCTATTGGTAGTAATAACGTAAAGCTGCAAATGCGTCGATGCGATACTGTCGAATGAATCCTTAAATCGTTATTTTCAGGCATATTGGTTGATTAAATCTTCCCCTTGCATTTAAATGTCATGCTTGTTAAGGAATTCCTTTGATGGAAATAACTGTCAGTGAAATTCATCCGATAAAAGAGACAATGCATTTATTCATGGACAATACTGGAGATGTAGACATGCAATTTCCATCAGTCTGTTTAAGCTGGTGTCAAAATAATTTTGAGGGGGGGGGGGATTTTCTTTCTTTAGGTAAATGACGTAATTAGTAATTAATAGCAAAAAGGTATTGTTTACACAAGCAAAGCAGAATTTAACAATATCTGATTTTTCTCGTATGAAGTAAAAAACAATTTAGTAAATAGACGGATCCGTAAAACAACTTGTAGAATATGTCAACCGGTCGAAATTAATCTAAAAATCATTGTTGACTATCGGAGAATGAAAGCGAACACAAAACCAACTGCCAGGACAGACATCTGAGGGATGACTCAGAATAAAAAATAAGATTAGGAAATATTAGCTTAATGAACACATTCCGTGAACGATAACATAGCCTAACTCAATATAACGTTTACACAAGCAATTATAGTTCTTGCATTTCATTGCGTGCAATGGTTGGAATCTAATTAGTTTGCTCCTTGCTATTCTATAGCGACTAATGCTGCTGAAATTAGCTGGAAGATATTCCTTTGAAGTTATGGTCATGTTCATTTATTAGATTGGGTCTGATTAACAGTATGGGTTACATAATAGTAGTCAAATGGTGTCTATCTAACTACTTGCATTGAATATTTTGTTGTACCGATCTATTTATTTCAATTCATTTTTATGCCATTCAGAGGATATTTGTTGAACTCCAGATGAAAGGGTGTTAAGAGCTGCGATTTAATTGTTCGGCGGGTGTAATATGAGTCATGTACGTTTACAAACGAAATCTCGTTACGTGTGACAGTTGTTAATATATAGATAACATACACACATTATTCAATGGATTTGGTCAGTGGTTGTCAGGTGTTGTTTATTACTCGTTGAACCACTTTAATGTTTTTCTGGTACAGACAAAAAGATTACAAAACGTATTTTTTGTTTGTGAAAAATAGATAAAATCCATCCATATTTATTCATGGCGGGAGATAGATATGCAGTGATAATTGATAAGAATAATAACTGAGATGAGCAATATCTTTATTAATGATCATGATTGCTGATTGAGGAAACGCAGATTGATTTGATGTTTTTACTGATTAAAGTCTTACAAGTACTAGTTAAGAATAATAGTTTTCTCGTCTAAATCCCAAATATGTCATGAAATTAGAATTAACAATACGGAGGCCATAGGGATTTTTTTTTCAATATTGACTCATACCCAGCAACACTGAACTTTAACGAAAACATCATTTGAAGGGATAAGGACTATGAAGCGCTGGTTGGTGTCTCTATTATGCGGACACTTGTAGTCAATAACTGTATTCTTAGTTATCGACCCTAGTTAGAAGGTCTCGTATTATGAAGACTTGATCAAAAGAAGGGTGACAGTGATTCCGTTCTTCTTCTGACAAAAAGAGATCGCAGTGTCGCACCAGATGACAATTCCATTATCCATTAATGTGACGATAAACGAAGCATACATTAATCAAATGGCACATTTCCAAAAGTTTTCATTAAACGGGACTCTTTAATTTGATAATTCTTTGGATGCTAATGAGGCCAAAACGTGCATTGACGATAACAGTTGTGTGAGTGAAATTGCAGGACAGTAGTATGAATCATTTGATTAACTTTTGGAATCTGGTAATAAGGGGTCTTTGTGTTGGAATGTTGCTCTTCATAAACACTCTCGCTTTTCACAATTTTTAAATTGAGCTTTACAGCCATTACAACTTGTGTTATTCGGCCCAAAATGTTGAATATCAATGATTAATGATTGGATTGCATGACGAGCTGTTTTCCAAATTAAGATAATTCTCCTGATGTCTTTGACTATTTGCAGAATAATGGCATCGGTAAATACTGTAGTGTTTGAAGAATTTTTACCCTTGAAAAAAAATACTCTTGAGACACTATCTAAATCAGAGTGACAAAGCTTGTGCTACTTGTAGCCTGTAAAAAAAAGATGGGAATATTGGGAATGATCAAACCACTTAGTAACAATAGTCGTGATTGGCCTATTGCTGGAGTTTTACACTGTAAAAAAACATATGACCATATAATTGGGTTTGATATCCTTATTTGCTTGTAGTTGTAAGAAAAACGGTCTTAGCATGATTTACATACAAACTCGGTCGCCTTTTTCGGCTGCTGTAGTGATTCATTTCATCCAATCAACCTACTGGCTCTGTATCGCAAATCTAGTCCTGTACTTTGATGTCAACTCACGATCTGCCCAACCGTTACGTATTTGGTCTAATAAGAGATATGTGGCACAACGCCTTATGGTTACCCAGCCCTCGTCTTGGTGCCCTGGCAACCACGATGGTACAGTGTGTAAACCGCTGGCTCAATTACCCGATCCGCGCTTCGCGCACAGTGTTGGCAAGAATTTTCCGTGGGATTTTACCTCGTTAGTAGAACAGGGCGGGGGCCTAGCAAGGGAAGTGAGTCTAGTTGTACGGATTGTATGAAAAACTGAGGTTCGTTCCGTGCACATGTACGAACCTTTGGAAGTTGGAATTAAAGTAGGGCGTAACGTCAAAATTTTCCTCATCGCACAAAGCATGGTGTATGTCCATCTTCATCAGCCGGGTTGGGGCAGTAATGTAAAACGTTAAACCCTATTTTATTTATTCATTCATAGTTCTCAACAATGATAAGAATACCCATTTTCTTTCTGTTGTGATGTAAAATAATGTTAATATGGAGTTCGTGTCGGAAACCATTGATTTATCTCGAAAACAAGTTGATATTTTTTTTTATCAAAAGTGTGTCCAGAAATGCATTCTTATTGTTCAGTCATTTTACAATAAATAGCTGGTTCGTGTAAGAATTATTAAATCTAAATTAATTTCCGAAGCATTGCCCCGGATTTTTAAATTTTGAGAAACTGAATAACATAAATTTAACAAAGGAAAAAAGTCCTAGATCTGATCGATAACAAATGGCCTAGAACGGATACAATATCCAATGATCTCTAATTCAAAGAACAGTGATGCCAAAATGGTTAAACAAACAAGTAGGAAGACGGTCTCCAACAGTTTTTGTACACAGCTTCCTGTAAAAACAATAATCTAACAGAAATGACAATAAACTTTGACATGGATAAACGATTTGCATCAGATGCGGCAAGCAAATAATTTGATGCAAGTAAGCAAGGTTGATGGTCTCGGTGATTTCATCAGTAGTTTTATACTTGTTAGGCAACTACTGACACGGAAATTACTGGTAATGGACTTTCGGTAATGAAGTAAATTAGAGTTCACATTGAGTCGATATATTGGCGAAGCATCGGAAGAAAGCCAGAACTGGGCGCCAAAGCATATCAGAAGCCAGACTGTAACGTATCATTGTCTTCTCAAACGTGATTCATTTAAGAAGCGTGCGTGTCGGAATGGATCTATAATTTCCATGTTGAGTAATCTTGCAGAGTGGTAATACATTACTCTCCAAACTCTAAATGTACCTTTGGATGGGAAGATGTCAAAGGTTTCTGTTCTTCTTTGACTATCTATTACTTGTACCGAATGTATTTTTTTTTTTTAGTTTTTACATATTTTTTCTGAATGTGTCTGTCCTATTTGATGATGCATTATAAACATGATATACTTGTAACACAGCAGGCTAATAATAAGCTTTCTTATTCTTTTTAGAGCACCCCATTATTCTCTTTTGAGGAGTTCACTTATCCGTTCGGGTTGCATTTTCTATTCGCACGCTAATAATTTTAAATTAGTTTTTGGTGTAACAGTTACATAACCTTTTAGAATTCAAAAATTGATTTTAATGACCCCCTAAAATAAATCATAGAATTTTCCGATGGCGGTTTTAAGATTGTGGTGCATCAACTCGTGCGCACCAAAGTCACCCGTGTTAGTTCCAAAATGGGTTGTTGGGTGGCCGAATTGTTTAACGCGTGCCCGTTGGGTCGTCTGTCATGAAGTCAAGTGGTCTGGTTTCGATTCCCCGCTTGTATGTGACAAGGAGTAGAATCGCCTGTACAACCTCGTGAGTTTTTTTTCCGGTTTCCCCCACTGCTACAGATCCCTACGCACAAGCGAATTATGGAAATACATCTGAGCCATATGTTAGTCCCGAAATGACCTGGTTTATGTCGAGTGGACGTTAAACCCCCGTTTCTCTATCTCAGGTTTTAAAATATGTCAACAAATCCCACTTAATTGTACTTAAAATCGAACCCAGGAAATTCCACGTGTTTTATCACAATATCTATATGTACTATATGTAATCGTTGATATAGAAACCATTCGATTAAGAGCATATACAGTAACACATTTGGGTTTTTTTACCATGTGTATCAAGTCATTTATCTTAATACATAATGTTTATTTTGTCAGTAGGCGTTATTAAACCCAGTAACAATTCTGTATATTTTCTTTGTTTATATGACGAGCAGACATAACCCTGCAATATATACTAGATTTCCATATAACGTGGGCGGTGTTATGATGAAATATATAAATCATACAAGTGCCATTGTATAACAATCACGATTGATTAGCTCACACAGCGAGGTAATTAAGGAGAAGAAAAAAACGGCAATAAAAATGAACTTAAAATACGGGTTAATTGATTTAGTCAGATAAATATATTGATCTTCCGTAAAC
The DNA here is from genome assembly GCA_963678685.1 of Patella ulyssiponensis. Classification (NCBI taxonomy): domain Eukaryota; kingdom Metazoa; phylum Mollusca; class Gastropoda; family Patellidae; genus Patella; species Patella ulyssiponensis. The sequence continues at coordinate 45,811,712 of OY783229.1, read as the reverse complement.
AACACCTTAATTTTGGCATTGCCAGTAGACCTTCCCAAAGCATTAATGTAGTTCGATTGATCAACAAGAGACTAGATCGATTTAAACTATTATTGATAGCCATATATGGGTTATTAAAAGGCTAACAAGATGTCATCCAGGGCATTTATATATTATTTTTATAACATACTCTTTACATATTCCCCCGTAGTGTTTCAATAAATGGATCTTTTATCGTGGGCGATCATGCGAGCTGGGTTATAGGGGCGCCGAGCTAGAGCCGATTTTTTATTTTTGATATAATGTTGCACTTGTTCGGACCCATGAAGGCGTTATCAACATTCTGCTTGGCTAAACCTTCTATTTGCTCCGAATATATTTGTCTATTATTAATGGATTTTTATTTTAAGGGTGAATCTGCTCAATGTTGCGTTTCTGAATATCACCTTTTATAATATGGTATACTAATACAAGATAATTTCAAGTGGGCAAAAGAATGAAAGTGGCAGGGTTTGGGTGTTATAACCCCCACTTGGACAAAAAAAGAATGGATTAAAATACTAATCTGACGCACACAATGAGATTTCATAAACAAGCCAGAAATACAAAGTATTTTGAATTTAGATTCCAAGGTTCAATTCTATATAGATATTAAACTATATGTAGCCTAGCTATTTGTTGATTACTACCCCACCTTCTCCATCATGTTTCCCATTACATATATCCTCGTCTGGTAATCAGTCACCCCCTACATTGCTGCATGCTCGATATAGTAAGTTGCAACTTTTCATCTGTAAAAAAATATGCTAGATGGTGAAATGTGCTGTTATCTGGGGATTGACGATCTCCACTATGAAATGGGTAACATCTGGTGACATACCAAATTAAAAATTGTATATGTTGGGATTTGATAGATACGGAATGTACAAACTAAATTGTTAACTATATGATTAAAAGTATCAGATGTTATCGAATTTGATGCAAGACCCACGTAAGTCAGAAACATTATAAAGTAATGTACCAAAATAATGTACGAAAAGAAATAGATCAGCGAAAAATCATTACAACTTGACTTGAAACATTTAGATAACGCGTCTAATTTAACGACAATGCAAAATCTTCGTGAAAGACAGGCTATCCCATTTTCAAAGTCCTTACATAATGCATCTTTAAGGATTTTTTACTATATTTTTATGTTTCAACAAATGCAAAGACGCCTAATTCAGTCTACATAGAGACATCGTGGGGGACAATATACTTGATTAAGGTTGTATATTTTCAATAAGTTTGTGCATCTTGTGAACTAATTGGACCTAACAACCATTTTCTAATGTTTGTTCAGATGGCAGAGATTAGGGCTTTATAGTATTTATCAAATATGCTAGACATCAAAGTTATATTAACCAACGACCCTTGACCAGGTGTAAACCATTTCAAAAATGGACGAGCACTACGTCAATACATGCCCACCTGTATTTAATCACATTTCGCACTTCTGGTAACGATAAACCATAAGATCACATCTGCATCCGGTTTAATTAGACGTGTGCCCTTTGCATAGAAAATTAGTCACAGAATTCAAATTATGCTTTGTTTGTTTCCTTATCGCTATCTTCCAAACGTGTGGTATTATTGTGTTATATACCAAGACACAACTCACTTGTAACATTAATTACAAAATACAACAAAATAAAGGTTATAGATTTCCGTGCCTTTAATAGACTAATTACAATTTCATATATCTTCCAATTAATGGTTCGGCATTAACCTCGTATCGCAAATGTCATCAATATTTCAGAATTCTCACAACATTCCAAGGGAGTATGGCTTGGTATTTTATCGGCTTAGTTGAAGATATTATTTGTTTACAGTCAAGCAGGTGTAAATAGGGTGAAGCATATTAGTCACAAGTACCAACACTTTATTTACTCTTCAGATTAACTGTGAACTACGTGTCCAAACTTGACCAAAGATAACGTTCTCATTCAAATTACGGTGATTTATGTTGGTCAGTGTTCCTCTGGACCTTGAACGTTTTGTAAAATGATACTAATTTTCTTGTTGACCATCACGAAAATATTTCCACGAATAAGAAAGATACACGCAGTATTTTGAATTAAACATAATATACATGTACACCCTACTTCCAGAAGAATTTTGTGTTTTGAAAAGTGTATTCAAGACATGTAATTTTCTGAACAAATGTGGGTTGAGATGGACTGGAATGAGATTTAACGTCTTGCTTTTTTGCACGCAGGCCGGTTAATGACGACAGGTACACAGCATGCATTGTATCAACTCCAAATTGCCAACTTGGAGGCAGCATTACAAAATACAGCGGTACCGAACGAGTGTGTAACAAACCCCTTCAAGATAGAACTATCAGAGTTTGAAAAGTTAGATCTCAGTTATCAGGAACAAGAGCCCAAGACGTTAGTCTAGATTATTTTTTCCTGCTCGTTGGTAATGTTTTACTATATAATATGGTGTGACCTTTTTCTCGTTTACGTTTGACTTAATTTCTACTAATGTAAGTTAAATGTTGATACATTGGTAAATTGCCGGAAGATTGGTGAAACAATCTCACAGCAAGGCTCTACACTTACCTAACTAGGTTCAATAGGCAGACATTTTACCAAGACCACCATTGAAATATTGCGGCTTCGTGTAATAAACTGATTCTCTGTTAAATATGCGAGGCTTCAGTTGTAGACATAAATGATTGATGTCTATATCATTATTCTGATGTAAATATTATTGGTCTTTCTGTCAAGTACGACAAACTAGCAACTGGGTGGTGTCCTTTGACATCCGATTTCGGTAATATGTGTTGTTTCACAAAAATGAATTATGGCATGTTATTCTACGGGTATCCAAAAAAACTACCTCGACTTGTATATTAAAACGAAATGAAATGGAAGTCATTTCGAGATCGAAAGCGACTCTACCATAACGTCAATGGAATATACTATGCGATTTAACTTAAAAGTTCCTACAAGTACAATTACAAATTTACAATCATTTGCAAGGCCCTTGATAACTAAAATAAGCAAAACCATTAACTGCTTTCATTCATTAAAATATCGACTAAAATGTAATACTGTGGAAATTATCTCAATCGGATATCCGACCGCTTTTCGACTACGCTAATTGTGTCTGGCGTCACTTCCCAAACTCCTTTCTAATACTTTTCTCACCCCACCCCTCTTCTATATTTATGTCCCCCCCTTCCTTCCTCTCCATTTTCTTTCTTTCCTTTTATTTGATTTTCTTTATTTCCTATTTAACACCCTTTCTACATACCACTATTAACTAAAACCCTAATATAGATAATCACTCTTATTACATTACATAGCCAGTTGATCATAAAATTTATATTCATATCACCCTTTTCTTTCTGGTAGCAGTTTTATTTAAGCTGGTTACTGTATCCAATTGATTCTTATTATTCCCTTCATAGCTCTGAATACATATTTTTTCAATCATTGGGATTTAGTGCTATTTCGCATTTGGGGAATAAATGAAAATAATGTTGTTAATTTAGAATTTAGAGAATAATATGACCAGATGTTAGGGAAAAGTTGGAACCAGACAAAGCAACAAAAATTAATATTAAAACCAATGTGAGAATATTTAGTGGTCTGCACCCGAACCCGCAGAGTTACCTGTATCTTTATTCGACTCAAATGGATTCGTTTATGACCCGAGCGAGCAACTTTGCCATTTTGGATAGCATTTGGGGAATAAATGAAAATAATGTTGTTAATTTAGAATTTAGAGAATAATATGACCAGATGTTGGGAAAAGTTGGAACCAGACAAAGCGACAAAAAATAATATTAAAACCAATGTGAGAATATTTGGTGGTCTGCACCCGAACCCGCAAGTTACCTGTATCTTTATTCGACTCAAATGGATTCGTTTATGACCAGAGCGAGCCATTTTGGATAGCAGATTCTCCAAAGAATTAAATTATTTGCTGCAGCTGTTGACCTATTCTTAGGTAACCAATAATTATATTGTAAAAGATTTAAACGATATTGGCATGCAGAGTTTCAACAAACTGATAACACCAACAATCAATAGAACAAGCAATTACTGTTATGAATCATAATTGATTTGAGGTTATTTTATACACTATTCAATATATAAAAACTATAAAACCATAATACGCATATGAAAACCATAATACGGTATCGCAAAACAATACAACGAACATACGGGAGCATATAATATGTAACCCTTTATCTTATACAAACGGCATCTAAAGGGACATTTGCCTGATGAATCTGGGGCTCTCTAAACAAATAATAAAACCTCTTGGTTCATTTAAGTTCGTTTAATTTTCGTGGCATGTATAATGTATGCTGATAGTTTTCGTTAAAGTGTTTGTATTTGAGAAGTTTAACCTTCATCAACAAATGTTCCTGTGTTTAATGTGACCTGGTAAATGTTGTCGAGCAGACGACAGGTCGACGGTAAAACACGAACGAGTGAAGAATTTCTTTGAAGCTAATCGTGGTTTGACCGTCAGATAACCGCTTATCCGACCATGTTTATTGACCGTCGTCACGGTATAAACAGAACTACCCAGCTCGTAAGGCTGAAAATCAAATGTTTATCCAATGTCTTTTACGGATTGGTGTCCACTCAGGCTCTACCAAAGACAACAATAGAGGTCACGGGATTTATCGTGGTAAATAATAGAAACTAAGTTATCTTTATCACGGAATTTCGAAACTTGCATGCGTAAATAGTATATTGATCAGAAATATTCCAACACGGAGAATTGTACACATTTTTTTTATTTAGCTTGTCAATAAGGGATTACTTTACAACCAAATCGCATATATAAATCTATTTCTGTAAATTCAACAAATATGCTTACCAATGGATTAGATCACTGACCTTAACAAATACAAGTTATAGATCCATTGGCCAAGTCCTTAATTTCAGATTGCAAAAGCATTCAACGGTATTGGAGTTATTTTAATCTAGCTTCTATTTACGAGTTAAGTAGCCGCTTTCTTGATATGTGGTCTGAGATTAAAATGATCTATAGCCCATAATCTTTTCTCTAATATGTACCTAAGCCCTTATATTGAAATAATAGACATTTTATTGAACCTGATATAGACCGAATATTTAATCTTGGGCCACATTGTATAGTGTCTATACTTAGAGAATGCTGATAAATCTATTAGAATCTCTTAACAAGATTATTATTGAAACTTGTCAGGGTTTTGATAAATAACGTAATATATATACAACGACGGACAAAAATCGTTTTTAAATGGATATAATATGTATGCAAGGTTTATAATTTATACTTTATAGTTTTTATCTTTCAGTATCAGATCCATTTCATTCATTTTTTCAATACTGTAATCCCTAACGACCCATTTGTCAGAGATTACAAGCAAACTGTCCGTTTGCGATAAACTGAGGCGGATTAATGGAGTATTATCGATATTTACAAATGCTGCGATAGTATCTTTAAAGGAACAGCTTCCATTTGAAAATTCTTTAAAGATACCTTTCCAAGGCAGTCACGGCCCAAATTATACTAAGATGCGCCACTGGTTTGACTGGAAGTGGTTGCCAGACATTTGATTTTTGACTCCTTAATGGCTGCTTAACAATGTTGCTTTTAGTAGCTCTGGCAGTCATGCGCTTTTGCATTAAAGTCTCAACCGCGGCGTATCGTTTCGTTTTCCACGATTTATATCCCATGTCTGCACCATAAAATAATATTTTTTCAATATTCCCATTCAGTAACATAATTATGCGTAAGCGAACATAAATAAAGTAGCGTTTTTTTATTTTTTTTTGAAACTAGCTAGAAAATGGTTAACCCACCCCCTTATATAGCTTAATTGTTTTATGCAACATACACTTTTTTTTTATTCCTATCGTACTTTTTGCGCACGGATCGGTTTCATCATTTCGATTATACCGTTATTTGTTTTTGTATGATTGACAGCCGGTCGATTTCGGTTGCTAATTACTAGGTGGGGTGTGTTCAGTTGTCCATAGTTTCACTGGATAATCAACAACACTTTGTTTTCGTACACAGTAACTTAAAGAGTTCCTCTCACATGCTGACAACCCACCCGAATAATATTCGTAGACTAGATAATTAATTGCAAGCCCCTTTAAGGTAAGCGGCGTTATTAAGTGACACATGCCAGATGTCAATGGTAGAAAAGTACAAAAAATGATCTCACATCTTCTCCTTTATTCCGGAAAAGAAAACGTTATGCATAGACATGGATACCAGTAGGAACCGTCCCCAATTTTGCATTAAATTTGGTAACCCACTTTTGCGTATTTTTTATAATTCTATACACTTCAATCCTTTAGAGGAAATAGATACAAACTTCTAACGGTTTTGTTATCATTGAACTCCATAAACATGTAACTCAATAACGTTGAGGCTGCTTATGAAAAAATATATGGCTTGGGTGGTTCTACAAGCAGTGTCTCTCCCGACAAGTATCTTTCCAATAATAATAGGTAAAATCATGATTTCTTACCGCCTCATACATTATCTTATTATGGCGACTGTTTCTATTATGTTTAATGGTTAAGCTTATGAACTCGATTAGGCTTCTACACAAAAGGTACAGTGAAGTATTATTATGATAAATGTATGTACACAGTCGTTTTTCTACCAGACCGTTTCCAATCAAAATAACCATTCGTTAGTTTCGCCTTTCTTGGTTTAGCATATTCTCACGTTTTCCTGTTAAGTTCTGGTCAACTATTGACCTTACCCCATGCCATGCTCCAGATTCCCGGTTCTGATATTTTATGTTTCTTATCGTAAACATGATAATCGATGCGAATAACACCAATCCAATTGATAAAGCTGATAATCTAGTCAGCCAAACACCAAACAAATAAAGAATTCAACGAGGTAATCGTCACAGTTTAGATCATTTTTAACTATTAGTTTAACGATTAACCCTAGATGACCTTCTCACGGAAGCAAGAAAACCAGCTTCGTTAGTGTCCTCTCCAGAAAACGGAAATATGGTCTTGGGAATGGTAGTTAATTGGTTTATGTATAAGCTAACAAATTTATTTCATTGACCATATTAATGTGTCTGGTGATAATATAAATTAGGATACTGGCGCGATTGGAAATCTCCAATAATACATCATCTGGTGAGTACCGAAGTAGAACAGAAGTCACAAGCTACATCACTTCCCGAAGAGATAAGGGTCTAGTACGAACACTGTACATTCCTCTTAACTAATATACATATTGCTTATATAAGTCCGCATCTTACACTGCAAGTTCTTAAATGTCTACCATAAGCCGTCCGTTCAGAAAAATCGGATCTAAATGCAGCATCTACGAGTCTAAATAAATTTCGTAACACAGAAAAAGACATTGGAAGTATACTAGAAAATCAACGGGCTACTTCAAGCTTCTAGAGAGGATTTCATAAACGATCTTATCCGTAGACAGTTTTATAAGCATTTCCTTGTGGGCGTATTGTCATCGCCTCTATCCATCTGTCGGTCCGTACTCACTAAGAACTTTTGTTCCTCGACATTCTTTTACTGATTATCCATCACCCCCTTTCGAAATCACTGTGAACGCGATATAGGCTACTGATGTTCACGGATATTGTTTCCATTGCGGCCATGAGAAGACAACCCCGTTCCAGAGTTATGCCTTATTTTCCTCAATATGTATGAACTCCATCGAGGCTTTCGTTGTAATTTGATGTGAAGTATCGGGACTTGGGTAATCCTATCGATGTTCCAATTTAGTGCTAAGCATTGCAATTAAAGAGGCCGAACCTTGTTGATACACCAGAGATAATTACGTGCCTGGCAAAGCTTGTCACCACGATATAGATCAGGTAGAAGGGGATTAAAGGAACCTCTTTAAATAGGGTTAACATCAAGTTTTCTTTTCAGATGAGCGGATATCTATGGTTATATTTTTATTTCGAGACCGTTTGGGTCCATTTCAACGGCTTGCGTGGCTATCTTACTTATATTTCTTAATTCAACGTAACTAAATATGATTTACGATGCATCCTTAATAGAAACAGATTGCTGATTATATCCCAGTAACATCAAAATCTACTCTCCGGAACTTAAATACGTGTTTGTACATAAACAATATTCGCGTGAAATGTTTGCACTTTTGTACAGCTTTACTTTGTTACGTTATCAAAGGAGTCATCCAGTAATGTCAAATGCATATGAGCATTAGTCAAATTTGATTAAATCTTAATATTAAGATTCCTCAAACGGCTTAAACCACATTGGTTAAACATTGTGCTGAAGGGAGTAGATATCCAGACAAACTAAGAATGCTATCTTTGATAGCTGAATCTTTTTAAAGAGCTATTCAGGGATTGTTCGATAGATCTGGCGAGTAAATCAGATTAAATGAATAATATGTAGAGCCACTTTTCTTCTAAAGCAATAATCCGGTTTTATAAGACCCCGTGGACTCGCTGTCTGCTGGGACCAAAATTCGCTGATTCTAGTAATTGCCAGGAATGAAGAGAAACTGGACAGGTCCATTGGGTGTCTGATAGAATCAATGTTAAGGACCATTGGTATGATCTCCTTTATTATTTCTCTCATCGATTAATTCTTGTTAACAAATGTAGAGATATTTTCACGCTGTATCATCAAGATCAAGAGGGTCACTCATGAGAGTAGTCTACACTTAAAGTAATTAAATAACTAGATTTGATATTTTTGAGTACTATATCTACTATTGTTGCATTTCGGTAGACCTAAAAAACAAGAATTCTGGATTAATGGTCTGTCAGAATACTAATGATGACTTAATATAACTTTAGTTCTGCAGTTTAACGTCCTACCCGTCTACATTGACCGTTAATGAAGACGCGCATAGGCCATACAGTGTGGGTTAACGCCTTACTTGTCGTCGCCATGCAGTGAGCCATGAGGGAAATGTTCCCACGACAGGAATCGAATTTTAACTGTCAATGGTTCTTACGTGCATGCGAGGGTGTGTTCTTTCATAACATCTTAGCGACTATACGCTACACCTAGCCAGGGCATCGTTTTGCATCACTGATAAGGAATAACCTATCTGGTAAATTCAACGACCTACCAACTGAACCCTCGCGGATCACGAACTAAAGACACGTTGTTCGTATGTTTTTTTTTCAACACTAATTTGGTTCCATAGAGAATGTTGGAATTTATTTGTTTCGGGCAAATATGCCTACCGAAGTTTATTGTCCAATTTGCAACAGAATCTACTGGGAGATTCTTATCTCGATCCGAATCAGTTTAAGATTCATTTAGGACCATATACGTCATTAACTTCCATCTGTGAATTTCGCCAAGTCGATTCTTGCAGGATTTCGGAAACGGTGGTAATTCGTCAGCTTTTTTCACTGTTGGAATTCTGTCCACAGGATATCCATTAATCAAAGACTTGTTCTTTTTCTAAATGGAATGTTTCCGTCAATCAGGGTTAAAATAATTGATTTGTCTTGGAACCAGTCGATGCTTTGAATAATAAAAGGGTTTGTTTAATTAAAAACAGGTGATTGCTAACATCAACAACATCGAAAAAAGGAGGGAATGTGAAAAAAGCGATTCTCATTATTTTTCCATTTGCAGTCATTGATTTACAATATGTTCACACAAGCATTGCCGCGTTTCAGCAATGAGAGCGATTTAAACCTCGACTGGTCTCAGTTTGTTCTTGTCGGCGATATCACTTTGATGGAAGCGGACATAAAATAAAGCTATTTCACACACTCGGTTCGTTCTTCGCCAAACTTCAAAGATTTGTCTGGTGACTAATAGGTCAGCAGACAGAATTCTAGCGCGAAGTTCCGCTACCTGGACCTCGAAGCTAAACAAACTATACATTTGTAGAAGGCTTATAACACCAGGAGCACAAATTCGAGAGTTCCAAGGCAAATGTTTACAATAACTTGATTTGATAAAAATTGTCAAGTAATGCTATAGTTATACTAATAATTGTTAGTATAAATTATAGCATTTACTTGACAATTTTTATAACTATAGCATTTACTTGACAATTTTTATCAGGCCCAAACTATAGCATTTACATGACAATTTTTATCAGGCCCAAACTATAGCATTTACTTGACAATTTTTATCAGGCCCTAGATCCAGTTATTGTAAACAATTTCCTTGGAACTCTCAAATTTGTGTTCCTGGTATGTATAGGCTTTCCAAAAATGTATAGTTTGGTAAACTTCGTGGACCTTGTAGCGGAATTGTGTTTCTAAGCAAGCTAGAAATTTAGGTTGCAGGCCCATTATGGTACATTGCCATACACCAGATTTCAGCGCCTGTTACGGACGATAAGATCGAACAGTATGCATATTTTATATATATATCCAGAAAATCAGCTATTTAATTATCATGTGTAACCACGGTTTTTTCGTTCAATATTTTGTTTCTTTTGACACGCAGAATCTTTGTTTCCTAATGGTTTCTTCAGTCCGTTTTTGGCTAATGATAATTACGTCCAGCTAAACAACATCTTCAAAGAACTGTTATTACAGGCGAAATGTAACGAAATCGTGCATTTCTATGTTTCGGTATAATAAATGACCTCTTATTGTAAAAACAGTAGTGATTGATGATATAAATTGCATCCATCTTCTTTTTCTATAGACGAGTTTGAATGCATCATGGAGGAAAACGTCCCACATGACCTTGCTTTATTGGATGTATCTGGTCAAGTAGATAACTAATTGGACATCTAGTCAACTCAATTATTCTGTCAATTTTCTCCTATACGAACGTTCAGCGAAATCTTCGATCATATCAGAACTCAACAAAGTGTATCGAGTCGTAGACGTCATTGCTTCTTTCTTCTTGAGAAAAAATATGAGTAGACATTAGAGGTCACATTTGTTGCTGCAGGCAACCTAAAGCAACATTGCTGTTACTCTGTCATGGACGTTAGATAAGTAACCAGTTGAAGAATTAAAACTCTACTTGATGGTTCCAATGTTTATCATAGCCATTTACTTTGACCTAATTGTAGTTATCGATCCTTGTGTCACTCTTTTTGATCGTAAGGATAAGGAAGGAGGTAATTACTCTTAAGGGTTCTAACTTAGTCTAGCAAAACTGACATCGATGACCCTATAAAAACATGTCCGAACGAAAATGAAGGAATATTAACAAATATTTAATGAGTTTGATTCGCGTAATGAAATATCCCTGTAAACTTGGGAATTTCTCTGCATGATATTTTAGAAAATTTATTCAGCGATAAAAGTTCGCACTCCATTGATTTCTGTCTCGAATATAAGATAGTTATTATGGTAGTTCTATAGAAAGTATAAATTAGTATAGTTCGGATATTCAATTATTCATTACTTTTCGTCTGTAGAGCGAAATTAAATGCTGGGGTATTGAATAAAATATGAATTTTGTTATACACGTTCTTTATTTAAAGCACAGCCTGTAATTGAAAAGATGGAAATTTAAGGTGGAAAATGGAAAATAATAAACTTTAAGCAATGGGCATTGATTTGGTTTGTGATGAATCATTAAATCAATCACGGGAATGAAGAAATGCGGTGTAACGAATGACATATCGGTTGTAATTATTAAATATGGATATCTGGCTCGAAGGAAGAATGCAGGGGTGGAAACTTCAACATAAGCTATTCTTCAACCTGTTTATCCTCCAGATAACTATACTTTAATGTGGTTGTAGGTCCTGTCGGGTGTCTCATCATCTTAGTTCAATCGTTTCACAAAGACAACATTTAACCCTGGAAAAGGGTCATTCTATGTCAAGTGGGCCAGTGATGGGAAATCGACCCCCTCGAAAAAATCTGGAAAAATATATGTTGTACATGTAAAAGCTAGAAACTGTACAGAATTTGTGGTCTGTAGCTTGACTGAGATACAGGCATTTGAGTTTCATTAGTTACCGATAAGTTTTCGAATATGGTTTCAGACACAAAATTTCGAAAATTGCCTCATATTTTCGAGCTGACAGAACCCGGTAGATGAGAACCTAACAATCTGAGACTTGTTGTTATTATAGTTTTTACTAATGTATCTAACATATTAAAACCATTCTTGTCGTATGCCAATTGCCATCTCAATATTATTTGGATTTTTTTTCAAAATCTGTGTTTTGGATCATTCCATGTCAATTATCACCCAATGATTTAAACCGTACCCCGTTCGATTTGGCCGAAATTTGGTTTATATATTTATTAGGGCTGAAAGGCTGATATTCCAATTTTGGCTTGATCCGACCAAGGGGTTTTCGGCCAAAATTGGCGTGGTCGCCATTATTCAAAATTTGAAAAAGCAGCTTTTTTAGCCCTAATTAGCATATAAACCAAATTTCAGCAATATCGAGGGGGTTACGGTTTAATTTCCTGGGTGATGACCTAAAACAGATTTTGAAAATATCGAAAAATTATCGAGATGGCACGAGACAAGAATGGCTTTAATATTCGGAGATATTAGTACAAACTATAATTTCACTAAGTTTCAGATGCTCATCTATCGCCTTTTTCGTCTCGTAAATACAATATGTCTGAACCCATATTTGAGGCCAATTTTCTTAGAATCTAGTGAAGACTAATTTATGTTCATATGTTTCGTATGTAGTGCTACCGGCAATCTCTGGAAAGGCCAAGATTTCGATCTATATCTATTATTTTGTAGCTCCTGGAGCATGCGAACCCTGTCACTAACCTGTAATCTGATTACACAGATTCGTAATCTACACAAAATGTTCTTTAACACTGTCATTTTAAAATGTATATCTTCACTAGAAAGATATAGATTAGATATTTGAAACTCGAGTAAATTATTGATACATATTTTGCTACGAAAACTTACTAATGAAACTCACCACACACATTTTACCAAGTTTCTGAAAATTGACCCACTTGACATGGAATGACCCAAAAACAAATTAATTCTGATATAACACAAACATGCATCTCCTATTTTTTTATGAAATAGGGCTTCCGAGTCCTACTTATCTACACTAGCCTGTCATGTGTCATGGCAGTGCGTCATGAGGAAGGTTTGGCCCAAAAGAGGCGTTTCCATCTAGTCTTCATCGAATTCTTTCTATCAGTGCTTCTTGTGCATGTACGCCAACGTGTAGATATGACCTAGGTCTTTCGTTCCATTCCAAGGATCTGGACACTATTCCCTGCAAGACCCTCCATACTACACGACTGGAAACCGCCGAGGAACTTTCTATCCATCATCGGAATAAAACACCATTTGAGTTTTTTTATATCTTAACGGAGAGTGGGGTCAGGCGTCGCCTATGTAAAAAAAAACACTCCCGAGGTATTCAGTATTGAAACCCCTGTTGTAAAGCCAAGTCCTTATTAACCTCACATTATTGCATGCGCATTATACTGTCAAGAACTATACAAGAAGGAAAGGGAGTTCACTAAGGACAAACACCAGGATCGAAGAAAATAGAATAATTTTCACAAGTTAATACACGCAATATCATCTCTTGGCAATATATATTCTTTTATTCTTCCTTTTTTGTTGTTTATTACTAGCTATAATTAATTATGGTACACGTGAACTATTCTATTATCACATATTTTGCAAAGTTCAAGAAACTCATGGGGATTGGAATCTCATTATAATACTAAATAAGTGAAATATGCTATTTGTTTGTAAAAGTTATATTTTATTTCGTAGTAAGGAAATGTTCCTTTATTTCGGTTTCCATGGAGTAATACTGTCCTGATGACGAAATCAGACCTATTTTCTGCATAAAATTTGATTAAATAATGTAAGCTCGAAACAATAGAATTATAACCCGTATGTGAATAAAAAAGGAATTGAATCTTGAAGAGATCAAGCCAAGTACGTGGCATGTCATATGTTTGTTAATCTTACAAGAGAGAGAGAGAGAAATGGGGTTTAACGTCCACTCGACACAAACTAGGTCATTTTGGGATTAACAATATGATTTCAATTTTATTTCAATAATTCGCTTGCGCGTAGGGATCTTTAGCCCGGATGGAAACCCACGAGGTTGAGTAGGGGTTCCTATCTCCATGCCACATACGCTCACACCAGGGATCGAAACCACAGCCGCAATCCAGAGGTGACCGGCCAGCTAGAGGTCGAAGCGCGGCACTCTAGGCCATCCCAACCCCCCGTTAATCTTACAAAAGATGATTGATATTAATCTAACAGTTGTGTAATCAGATTATTAAAATTATTGACGGACTTCGCGACAACATGTCATTATGCTGCACACGGATTCCATTATGTGAAGTCAACTTAAGTGTCCACACCATACCGTGCAAGATAAATCTATTTTGCCACAATTGGCATGATTAAAGAGGTAAGTGCACTTGTTCAGCATGTCACTGGTCATATCTCTAGCACACGGGTAAACATATTCAGATTTTTAACCCACTCGTCACCCTATTCTTCTATGTAAAATTAACAATAATGTCAGCTGTGCAACAGTTGTTTATAGAAAAAAAATAAGTTGAATAGAAACATGGTGAATTATTGTAAATAATAAATTTCATTAAAAGAATCAATTAGTTATAATAGGTACGTGAAACCAAGCATTGAGTGGGAACCATCATTAAAAAGGCAATGAACAAATACGTGTGCGGTGGGTCGAATCAAACACCACAACTCACAATCGCTGAAGCGACAAAGCCATGGAGTTCGTTTGGAATCTTTTGTTCAACTGCACATTATCTATTTGAGTAAGGCCAAAGTGGACTTGTAATGTTAAGAATGTACATATTAGAGAGACCAAACGTTTTCTTTTTCTCAGTAAATACACTGGTCATGTTTTCCGGTTACAGACTTGATGATACTAATCCTGTATACACATTGCATTTGTCTCGCGAGTTCTTGTGAACAAATTGATTCTTTTCTAGCTCTCAGTTTTCTTCCACTTTTTGCGTTCTTATTTTCCTAATCCTGTGTGCTAATTTATTATGTGTTCTAATAAGTTATATTCCTTTATTTGAAACAAATTTACCACCGATATAGTGGAAGAGCTGTCGAGTCTATCTTTTCTTCAGTATATCGCATTATGCGCTACCGTTGCCTTCCTCTCGTATAGCAGACGATAACAGGTAACAAAAAAACATGCGCATTGAAGGAAATAATTAATGATAGAAATGACAGGTACGCGCATGCTCATCATACAAAGAGTATTGTATTATAGGGGAGCCAAAGAAAAAACGATCAATAAAAGAAAATATGTCAATTATTTTTTAACTGACATGATTGACGGTTTCAACGATGCTGTGCGCATGACAGTTTTGTCCCGCTGGCTGGTTTGTTACTCTATTGTATCCCAGCAGTCAATGCGATTAGTCAGCACTCAGTTTCAATAGCTTTACAGTTCATACTGGTAGGAGTATATTACAGTGCATAATCCATACTGGTTTCACAGAAATTTGTACGGACTATTATGTCTAGTGTGTAAAGCAAATATATCTACCTGTTATAAGTGTTAATAATCACAGGTAAGCCATTTTCCTTTCTTTATATGCTCAAAATTAATATGGACAATGGAAGATTGGTCCATTGGAAATTGAATGTTTATGGTATGGAACAAAAAAACACAAGTGTTGGGTTTCTCCAAGTATGGCTTGTTTGACAATGCCCAGGATCAAAATATTATATCATTGTTAAAGCAACGGTGGATCTTAACCATGTCTGGTAAATAATAGCACCATTACTATTTATTGTAAACGGACTTCCAGGAATACCAGTACGGTAGGACGTAGCGAATAAAACTATTGAATCTTGAAGGTAATGCAATTTTAATCTTACGAACCTGGATTAAGCTGATAAAGATATACAGAGATTTCTGAAAGAAGTTTCAACAAGTTTGTCTGACCTGTATAGGATTCGTTTTGTGTTAAGGCGAATGGAAACAGGGGATAACTCATAAATTATTCACCATATCGCTGATCTTTCACACGGGCAATGTGTTGGTATGTTGTTGCTATTATTGCGGACATGATCATAATTTACGAGACCACGGGCATCTGTCGCTAACATTATCTATAGACACTCCAATACTGTCGAGGACATTCCCGGACACTAGTTTTTCTATGGTAATTCAATTGGAGTCACGTTCAGCCTACATTCAGTCGAATGGTAGTAGCTACCACGGGAATAAATCTTGTTTAGAAATTGCCGAAGATTTTTACAAATCGCTATTTTTGGATATGATTATTTTAGAAGACAGGAATGTGGATTATGAATATCTCAAACATCTTAGTTATTAAAAAGATACACACTGTTAACATAATCATACAATTTTAGATGATCAAACATCAAATTAGACATGCTTTCGTTTCTCTGAATATTGGTATATCCATACTTGAGAAAATTTCAATGACTCTAAAGAATAATAATATTGTCAAGAGGGACGGAGCAGAACAGAGGGAAGTTAATCCCATTTCATTTCATTTCAATTGAACAGCTGTCAAAATAACTAATTTGAAATAAGAGAGAGGGGGGGGGGATGGCCGTCCACTCGACACAAATAAGGCCATTTCGAGACTAACACATGGTTTTATTTTATTTCAATAATTCGCATGCCCGTTGAGGTTTTTAGAACCCGGGAAAACCCACGAGATTTGGCAGCCGACCACACTCTTAGTCACGTACAACCGGGGAATAGAAACCCCGCTAGTTGACTCAATGACGGACCTTATAATACAACGCACTTGTGCTAACCTTTCGGCCATTCAACCCCGAATTTGAACTAATAACATCGCTGGCATATTTTTAGACGTATGTTTTGTGGTTGGACGACATCCACATGCTTTGTTTTCAACTTTGGAACCTGACGATAAAATCGCATCTTTCCTTTTATATTTTGGAAATCCGTTTTAATGCCATACCTGAAAACTGTTATTGTAAATATCGCACGTTGTATTATAATATAACAAAAGTCACAAGAGAATGGGTGTTTGGCATTCTTCGTCCTCTTGGACATTCTGCCAGGTGAAAAATGCTTTGATGTTACCTGTAAGATTTAAGTTGCCGCGAATCTTCCAGTGGTTAGTCTTCTATCTTCTTTCATGTGTCATTAGCTGAACATTTTGAAGATGATTCAGGTCCTTTTTCGGAAAGCTAACTTGAAAACTTTTAAGTTGGACTTGATGGAAAGCAAATAGTTATTAACGGCAATAAACATGACGTATATACATAAAATTGGATGGGTTTGTTATATGAAGAAGACCTCGACTCATCGTTGTATTTCGTTTTTTCTGTTGGTTCTACATAAATATTCTTAGAAGTCTATTCGTTTGATCATTTGGTATAATAGCAAGGACTTGAATATTTTCACTTGCCGTTTTGTTGACTTTTACCCTGTCCACTGATTTAAACACCATAAAATCGAAAGAATAACTCTTTCAAGTTATTTATGGATGTTTAGTTAAAACAAAAGTGTGTATGTGTACAGTTTATCAATAATATATATTTGTTAATAGGCTTGGCCTACTTTATTGCTATTTTTGTCAACAGAATACGGACTTTTTAAAAATAGGGACATAAAAATAAACACACTAAATTGCTCTTCTCATATGTATTACACTGCTTTTAAAAATCGTCCTAATAGCTAATGCTTTTTATGATTTGAACATTTAAACATGTCGCAATATTGATCAAGAAATGGGACACTACTTACAACCAAAAAAGCTTAATTACACTAACCAAATTAATACTTCTGTTCTGGAAGTGCATTTATTTGTAGCCGAATTCAAAAGCGTTATCTTTTTCTTTCCCGATCTTGAGACTTTTCCGAATTATTTGAGACAGAATTCGGCACTACTTGACATTTTTAAGGCGTTATTCGTCAGTAATTTAACCCCGTGAAGTTGTTCATATTAGCAGTAATACCTTAATTCAGCACATGTCTTTACTGTTTGCTGATGCTTGCGTTGTCAATTCTTTAAAAGATGTAAAGTTCTGAACTAGAAAATGGTTGATATATTTTAACCCGGATATACAGTCTGGGTTGAAAGTAAACAAGATGAACAATCTTCACCATTTGGGCGAGTTAAACAAGAACCATATTGATCGCCATGTTTGAAAAACAAACATCGTATCTTTCAACTACAAGTATTACGGTAAAACATTGATTTTTCGCGAATGAGCCACGAATTGGAGGTTCTTTGTATTTTTGTCCCCCGCCTTTCGAAGAAAGCAGGGGACTATTAAAATGGGTTCGTCCGTCTGTCCGTCTGTCTGTCCGTCTGTCTGTCCGTCACACTTTTTGGGACACAATAACTCTCTTCCTAATTGAGCTAGAATGTTCAAACTTGGTGTATGTGTTTATTAGGTCAATGCCTTGATGGAGTTCGAAGATGAGCATTTTCCGCTTAGGGTAAGCAGAGATAAGCAATTTGATTGGTTGATGCTTTGGGACACGATAACTCTCTTCCTAATTGGGCTAGAATGTTCAAACTTGGTGTATGTGTTTATTAGGTCAATGCCTTGATGGAGTTCGAAGATGAGCATTTTCCGCTTAGGGTAAGCAGAGATAAGCAATTTGATTGGTTGATGCTTTGGGACACGATAACTTTTAATTGAGCTAGAATGTTCAAACTTGGTGTATGTGTTTATTAGGTCAATGCCTTGATGGAGTTCGAAGATGAGCATTTTCCGCTTAGGGTAAGCAGAGATAAGCAATTTGATTGGTTGATGCTTTGGGACACGATTACTCTCTTCCTAATTGAGCTAGAATGTTCAAACTTGGTGTATGTGTTTATTAGGTCAATGCCTTGATTGAGTTCGAAGATGAGCATTTTCCACTTAGGGTAAGCAGAGATAAGCAATTTGATTGGTTGATGCTTTGGGACACGATAACTTTAGTTCTAATTAAGTGAGATTGATGAAACTTGGTGCATAGTTTCATTATAGTAATACCTTGACTAAGTTCGATAATGAGCATTTTCTACTCAGGGTAAGCAGAGCGATACGCAATTTGATTGGTCGAGACTTTGGAATACAATAACTCTCTTTCTAATTGAGTTAAAATGTTCAAACTTGGTGTATATGCTTATTAGGTCAATGCCTTGATGGAGTTCGAAGATGAGCATTTTCCGCTTAGGGTAAACAGAGATAAGCAATTTGATTGGTTGAAGCTTTGGGACACGATAACTTTAGTTCTAATTAAGTGAGAGTGATGAAACTTGGTGTATAGTTTCATTATAGTAATACCTTGACTAAGTTCGATAATGAGCATTTTCTGCTCAGGGTAAGCAGAGCGATACGCAATTTGATTGGTCGAGACTTTGGAACACAATAACTCTCCTTCTAATTGAGTTAAAATGTTCAAACTTGGTGTATATGCTTATTAGGTCAATGCCTTGATGGAGTTCGAATATGAGCATTTTCCGCTTAGGGTAAGTAGAGATAAGCAATTTGATTGGTTGATGCTTTGGGACACGATAACTTTAGTTCTAATTAAGTGAGAGTGATGAAACTTGGTGTATAGTTTCGTTACAGTAATACCTTGACTAAGTTCCATATTGAGCATTTTTTGCTCAGAGTAAGCAGAGCGATACGCAATTTGATTGGTCGAGACTTTGGAATTACAATAACTCTCCTTCTAATTGAGTTAAAATGTTCAAACTTGGTGTATATGCTTATTAGGTCAATGCCTTGATCGAGTTCGAAGATGAGCATTTTCCGCTTAGGGTAGGCAGAGATAAGCAATTTGATTGGTTGATGCTTGGGACACGATAACTTTAGTTCTAATTAAGTGAGAGTGATGAAACTTGGTGTATAGTTTCATTACAGTAATACCTTGACAAAGATCGATAATGAGCATTTTATGCTCAGGGTAAGCAGAGCGATAAGCAATTTGATTTGCCAAGACTTTGGAACACAATAACTCTCCTATGAATTGAGTTAAAATGTTCAAAATTGGTGTGTATGCTTATTAGGTCAATGCCTTGATGGAGTTCGAAGATGAGCATTTTCTTCTTACGGTAGGCAGAGATAAGCAATTTTTGGATGACACTTCGTGTTCAGTTTGATTGCTCGATACGTTTGAAAAAAATAAATGTGCGATTAATTAATATGTGTCATCTATTTATTTTGGGATTTCGGCGGGGGACATCAGCCTCACTGTTGGCTTGTTCTAATATAATTGTTAGATTCCTGTGCCGTTCGAAAAGGCTGTATTGTAGAAATTCGACACATAAAACCATTGGAAAATTTCGCAGGAAATTGTTTCCATATTTTCTGTATTCTTGCAGATCGTCTCTATAGACAATAAATTTATATTAACTGAACTGGTGAGTTTTGATTTTAAGCGGTTGTAATTTTTTTTGTGCATACCTATTTTTGCATATGATACAAATTAAAGTAACCAAGTCAACTAATTGAATATCATTTATTGTCTTCGACATTGCAAACCCGACCATTTGTCAATTTAAATTAACGTTGGTGTAGTAATCTTACCGTGAAAAGATGGGCTTCTCGTATCAAATATTAACGAAAAATGAACGTATTAAAATTGGCACACGAATCGCATGCCAGAATGCTTTCGGGTGTTATTATTTGTAATGAAGCGACTCGGTGAACGAGGCTAAACATAGCAGTGTAGACTGGAATAACCAGCCGCCAAGGAATCCCATTCAATTCAGACTCTTCTCTTATTTCGCCTTAATCATAGTAAAAACAGAAACTATTGAATGTATATCAGTTTATATACATTCAAAATAAATAATTTTTATATGCGTTGCATTCGTGTGAAGTTCTAGGTTGTAAAAGTAGCGATTTAGCTCCTTTAATACGTACTTTTTTATTGAACCAATCTATCAATGGCCGAAGTCATTATGATAATCGAGAATAACACGAGTTATTGAATTTTATGATGTTTCTGTCCTTAATGACCGACATTATTAATTGATGATTCCATCAAAATCAAAAATTCATATCTCGTTATGAAAATGTCCCATTAATATTTGAGAGCATCACATTATAGAGAATATAATGTAGGTCGATTATTAGGTTAATGGTTTGACTTTGTTATGCCCTGGCATTGGTAACGTACGATTCCACCATACCTCAATGTGTTTGATCTATAACCGTGTTGTATTAATAATTTAATAAATAATATAGTTCAATAATTGCCTTTCTGGTTCGTTATATTCGCTGCATGCTACACTTGCGATGTTTTTTGGTTAATGAATATAACATACCTGTTCTTCGAAGGCATTACCAACATGTGCTATATTATATATTGATGACACTGATAAATAGGTATATATGTTGTGTATAATGTTACAATGTATGTATATTATGTAATGATTATTCCTCGGGGATGTGTGTTATTGATACAGGGGTGTTTGTAATTCTTAGTCTGATGTTTAGATAGTGTTTACAACGTCGATAATACACATCGATGGATATAAAAACCGGTTATTGATAAAGCTATCGAATTAATTTTATATACAAATTTCAAAGAACATATCTCATTCAGATCTCTTTACATACATTATGCAAGAACTAAATCTGTCTATTTCGAGTTATTCTTTGGGCCTGAAATATTACACAAACTATTAAATAGACATTTATTAACGTGACAAGACCAACATAAACTCTCGATGCCATCTGATGGGCCCAAGTTTCATTAGATTTGAATCCGATCTCCAGTTCAACGCCAATTATTGATGATAAACCGCAAAAAGGGACAATCGAGACTTTCTTTATTATTGTAATACCGGTAATAATGACGATCGGGACTTAATTGCTAGTATAGGTTCAGAGCAAAGCAATTGACTGAAACTACCAGCATAGTCTCTTTTCATTATCTATCTTTAACTATTATAGCGAGAACTGCCCTCTATCTAATCTTACCTAATACCCCTTAAATTTATTTCGTTTTAGGTACTATTATTATTACATTTACATCAACTTCCGGAAATTTTGATGGTATCTGAAAAAGTCACCTCGTGTTATTTAGTGAAGAATTTTGTCAAATTTGTTATGTGTAACATCTTGTCTTTTATTATCTTCCTAGGAATAGTTCATTTCTATATGCAGTATGTTGTAAATAATTCACAATTTCAATTTAGTACGTAGTATAAGAGCGATGGGTGTGTATTTCGTGGGTGCTATTTATACCTGTGGAAATTCAATATTTCACCTGTATATAATGTAAATCTATATTTAACGCTGACGGAAAATCTTGTTTTAGTATGGTTGTTAAACAGATAATGTTGGTAGGTAGGTATAATGTTCGTGTTGCTCGAGGCACTGTTTTGCCCTGGTGGAGTCATAAAGATTATATCGGGGAAATATTGGAGACTATTTGACGTATTAAACTGTTATCAAATCTATTAACTACGTGGGATAACATCAGAAAACGGCAATTAACTTTGTTCAATTATCAGTAGAAATAATACATAAATGTCGAATATGAGCAATAGGGACATGTTAATCGCACATAATTTCATGTCAACGTTAGAAATGTTGAGGAAAAAACTAGTTGAACCGTGCGAAAATCCTTCAATTGAGTTCGTGGGTACATGAATTTGATAGTTCAAATAATTTCTCTTCCAAATATTTGCATAATCATCATAATTTTATGCCCTCGGGATTGGAATTAATAGTTAAATGTAGCGTTTCGCCTGGGTATTGCAAAGGAATGGCATTTCAAATTCTACGGTCATTGAAGATCCATTTAGTCGAGCCAAATTTTATCCCTAATTTATAATTTACGTGTATTTTCCTTAAATATTACACGAAGCGGAGTGTGTCTTTTTATTCTTTAAGAAACCTTATTTCAACTACTTTGGCAAGTAAGTGGAGACCTTCTTCTCTCTTTTTTCATCTTTTTATTAAATGTGAGCTTCTTAATGACGGGTGGTTATTTTGGTTCACTTGCTGAATATTGGAGAGCAGCGTTTTTGCATCTATACAAATATTCATGGCGCGATCTGTACTAGTTCATGCTGATAATTTAATGACTTTCATCGAATTTTCATTTGATTTGTTCGATGATATGAATTGTACGGTATATCAATGCCTCGACCATTTATCGTCAGATTTATAAAGTTTCCAATTTCCAGATTACCTTTTTTCAACTAAATGCGTTCACGTCTGTGTAAAACGAGCTGGAAAAGAATTATTTGACGCAGATCTAGTTTTTCATGGCTATGATTGAATTTCCCGGGTTTATGAACGTTCGGGTTGCCTATGAAGAGGGCATCATCTATAATTGATGTCAGTGACTCATGGTTAAAGGGTTATTTATGTGTAAAGTTGCGACTATAATTTCACCGTCTGACATGTTACGTGGCTGAGTTCGACAATGTTTAATATATGACTCTGATGTTACATCGTCAATTTAAAACGTTTTACTCGTGTTGGATGTTTTTGGCCAAGGATCAACCATTTGTAGTGTGTATTCAGGCCGGCTATAGATTTGTTTTTACTTGTATGCAATGTGAATTTAAGTAAATCGTATTGCTAGAAAGTCTTAGCCATTTCATTTCCTTTTATGTGTGTTTTACCAATATTGAATTTATTTAAGTTGCGGTTCTCTTTATTTTATAAAGAAATTGAAACAAAAAAGGAATGCTCCAGAAAAAAAAATATTAGATTTGTTTTTGTCATTTAGTTTGTGATTTTTCCCCTTCCAAGAATTTCTGTCTACAAGAGCGCTGTTCAATTAGTAACACGTTGTATTCGGTGTTACTACCGTACATGATATAACACCGCCCTGTATACAACATCCAGTAGCTACTAAAAACTGATGATTCTAGAGACAACAGAATCCAAACAAATTCTGGTTGAATGGCAACAAATTTGTCATTTAATGGAGATAAAATATACAGATTAACATAAAACAATGAACGTAAATATGGATGAGCTGCAATGTGTTCTTATTTGATAATAATATATTTTCTTAATTAGTAGATATGAGAATATGAAATCCCGATGAACTTTCTCGGCTAACACCGGGTAAGGGAGTCAATCCAATCTCTTACTCACTAAGCCATCGCGGCTCCTTGGACTAAATAATTCATGATTTTTTTGATACAAAATATGTTTTTAAAGATTAGTAAACCTTGTGTAAATAGTTCGATAATTGATTTTAAAAACATTAAATGTATAAAACGAATCCTTCTCTGATCTTTTGTGTATCTATCATCTGAAAAATAAGATAAATATATAGTATGTCTTTATACACTTTGAAACCACAATTGACAGTGCCACCTTATTTCAAATGAAAATACTGGTATCAATATATTCCTCGTGACAACATTTTATTTATTTTGGTACAATATTGAAGTTATTTTAATTGGATGTTTTGAACAAATATTGCTTATAGATCTTATATAATGGTAGCTTGTAGATATTTGCCTTTCAAAGTTAGACAAATAACCGTCTGTTACAAAAGTCTGAATGTTTTTCTTAACAGTTATCCGTGTTTTTATTTCCTAAATTGGATAGGTTATGAAGCACTTTGATGTCCAATATTAGCTAACTTCGTCCTACTTTCTTTTCACCCGCTTGTGAAACTTGCAAAACGAATTGAATTTAAAGAACGACGGCTTTAACATATTCCTCAAGGCATTAGGTTGTATAGATTTTTTTTTAAACTTAATAGGAATCACTATAAGAGGGTTGAGGACGAATAGCCGCGGATGATATTGACGACAGGAGACATTAAAGATACAGCTCTAACCAGTCTCCTTTGTTGGAATTTGTAAAGAAACGTGTTCCTATTATAATACAGCTCGTAATATTGAGTCTTGTCGACATTGTGTTGCTCAAAGTATTCATACATGGTGACCTAAATCTGTACTTTGATTAAGTCGGGGTATTATCAAATTCGAAGTGGCACAGGCTCAAAGCACAAGAGCTAACAGGTAAAATTCGTAGTTTATTATTGAAAAGGGTGTTACGGGGATTCAACAAGGCGAATGAATGCGGCCTATGTTATATTGATTATAAATATAGATTACTGAAGAAGTTGTTAAATCCTGAGTGAGTATGTATACAGATCGTTATGACTATGGTATAACACAACGTGGTTATAACATTACCTGAAACAAGTTTCTGTTTTGTTCTGTTTGGCATCATTAAATGTGTAAATTATGATGTGAACATGTGTAAATGTTATGTTACTGCAGATATATTTAGTTCAAACAAATTATACTTGTACAGCCGGTTGCATGGTAAAACATTCCTCATCAGCATATCCTTGTAAATCGTTCAAATATTACCGCTTACAAAAAGTATGAAAACATGCAGTGCTGCCAGAATAATAGTAAACATACAAGAATTGAAAATACGCGTATGTAATATATGAACAAGACAGTGTATAAATGCTTTGATGTAGAATCATGCTTGCTCCAATAATCCCCCATTCATCTAATAAAATGTGTTTCTTTGTGATGACGAAGGTGTATTCTTGGAATTCCCTTTGGTATTAAAACTATTACGTCCAGAATATAATTTCCATATGAAAACCCAATGTATATTGATGTTTTACGCTCTTCTAATTAGTCTTTTTCAAGTATCTATTGTAACAGAAATAACAAAACTATAAATGGCAACAATGGATCCATTTTTGTTCAGTTTTATATGTTCATGGTCTGGCTTATACACTTCGATTTTAAAAACAAAGGCTGGATCGATACAAATGCAAAATAGACATACATCTTCTTGGCTTGTAAGAATGTTTTATGTTCTTCTTATCCTATTTTTATTGTATATATTCCTATCTATATAGAAACATCAAAAAGAAATGATTGATGGTGACAATTTACGTCAATATTAGAAATTTAGAAACAAATAGAGTTGTTGTTTTAGTGTTTCTTTTACCTCTCATTATAAGGGCACTTTGTTGTCTTTTACTTCATTGTTAGATATCATAAAAAGGCTATTTACGATTTCAAAGATTGCATGTTCTATAACACGTCAAATCCGAAATGCTACAGCCTCGCATAAATGCCTATATTATGGTATCAAATGTATCGAAAAAACAAATGTATGACAGAAATTATTAGCTATCTGAAAGATAATACATGTACCCTCGAATCAGAAAGTGGAAGCAATAATAAGTTAATATGATATTTAATCAACTGTCAGTTTTATGGATTATTAAAAAAAAATATTTTGTGCAGCAAAGCGAAGTGATTGGTAAAGAAGTTATATTGTACGTCGGATATAAACATTTATGTAATGATCGATTTTCAACGGTGTCTAACTTATGTGTTCAGATAGATTCAGCATATTTGGCACTGATATCTTTATCTGCTTTTACCATTGGCATTAACCGATAAAAATGTGGAACATAATCAATTACTAGTATTCTTTTACCATTGACATTATCAAATACATATGTGTATGCATGTCAATAGATAAAATATTACAATGCCAGCTAGTCCTTTTCCTTGGGTGGATTCGCAGTAATCGTTTTTCAGAGATTTACCCAAACACAATTTCATAAGCGTACATTGAACTAATGTTAACACACATGTAATAGGCGGTGATAAATGTAATAACTGAGCATGTAATATTCAAACTGTTTAATATAAATATTTACATAGCTCTTTAAAGCCCACGTAGAAAATGTGTAACTATACCGTCAGATAAGTACCTATGTTTAACAATGAATAATAACAGCAAATAAACAAAAAGATGTGTTTTGGTAGTAAAGATCTGATATTTAATCTAGTAAAACTATGCTTATATCGCATACATAGCTTCTAAATTCATTATACCTACCAGAACAAATCTAAATACCTTAGTTTCAACTCAATACATCAAAAATGACGTGTTCTTGAGTGACAGGTACAAAAGACTCTATTGTTAAATTGACTTGATATATAATATATATTTCATTTTCCTGTACAGAAGATAGATATATCTGAATTTCCTTTTATTTTCGCGATAGCATCTTGTACAGTTATTTTTCTAATCAACACACATCCGGCCAATGTCGACAAGGGGTTAAGTCGGGGTCATGGGTCAACACGGTGCGTCAACATGTGCTGATTTGCAAGCAGTTGCCAAAGTTTATATCGAGAACTATCGAACGGAACGAATATCGATGTGCGCCGTTTCTTTGTGAAAAAAAAACAAATAAAAAAAGTAACAATAACTTTGTGAGTGCATGAATAGGTACAAAACGTTATTCAACCGTTTGAGTATTCTGAATTTCAATTAAGGTGGTAACATATTGCTTTAATTTCGGCTTCAATCTAAATTGAAACGAAACATGTTTTCAATATAATATATATGTCATTTCTATATTAAAAATATTATGTTTAGTACGTAATATAATTTAGCTAGAAATTGCACTTTAGATATCGATTTTCCATATAGTTATCATTAGATAGTTCGATTGTAAACGATGATATCATTGTATCATCACTCCCAGTAGTTAAATTTACACAATACATTCGATGTCGTCATGTTGTTTGCAAATATAATAAAAGTTTATGACTGATCCGGCTGAATAACAAATCTAATTAAATTTAATGAAATATTGTTCAATGTCCGTGTGTATACATGTGTTGAGGTCGAGGGTGGTATTTTTGGGTCGAGAACATGTCTCCAAGCGATACTCATCTTGTTCTTGGGGATGACGCTCTCTGAAATAGCCCAAGTCTCCGCTATAATTCATGTACAATCGAAATGGAATTCAGCATGCCTGTTCCAAGAACAATTTGCATCGATTGCCGTAATTCTATTTTTGATATGACGTCACAGTTCTAAGATGGCTGTCATGTTGTCATGCTGCTGGTCCATAGTACGGTGGTACTTGTTTTTTTTTCAAAGCAACGATTAAGAACTGTACCTGACAGGTGCCCGTAGATATTTCATGCTACACGTGTCGAGAAGACTGGAATATGGGTTAGTGTATCTGTTACTATGATACGGTGATTACGTAAATGTTTAAGCGACAATAACACATGACACAATTATTATGGAAAACAAGAATGGTTTATCTTTAGGAAATGTTACAAACTTACAGCTTTTTTAAAAAAGAAATTACACGTGTCATACCTTGACACGGGTCGCTTTATTTACAGCATGAATATTCATAAATTCTTTCCGTAACATAAATATATTCAAACATTATTCTGAACACTGGACATGAGACAAAGATGTCGCGTAACATTAAATAACTCTACTAATTTATGGATTAAATTATAGCCTTTTAGAGGTCAAATGACCAATCTGTGTTTTTGTTGACACGGGGTTAAGGGCGATAATCCTATTGTTTGTAAAGAGTTATTGGTCTTTAATTATGTACCAGGTGTGGAAGATGAAGTTTGTTTGATTGTTGATTAATTATAGACACTAACAGATTGTCAATGATAAACAGGAATTAAGTGCTACGTACTTAATGTCAAAACATTTTAACCCACATATGTCCATAGTGTTTGTTGTCCCACTGAATGAAACTGTTTGGTAAGGTTGTCTGAAATCTGATGGTTGGTTTACAGAATTAACTAAAATTTATAGTTATATTCACCGTGGTTTTCCCTCGTCCATAGCTCGGAACGGGGGGTTGGTGTTAAGGGGTCTATGTAACGATATCCCCAAGATTGTATGGGCCGAAATGACTAGGTCCCGTACAAAGATAGGCGCGCACAAAGAAACATTGGCAGTTAGAATGCAA
Organism: Patella ulyssiponensis; assembly: GCA_963678685.1. NCBI lineage: Eukaryota > Metazoa > Mollusca > Gastropoda > Patellidae > Patella > Patella ulyssiponensis. The sequence goes on along the minus strand of OY783229.1, from coordinate 45,783,068 downwards.
TTGCTAGCGTGACTACACTTGTTTAGCGCATGATCGTCTTAATTACAAGGGTTGGCACAGAAAAGTGGGCCGCCGTTAAACCCCATCTTATTGTAATATGGCATAATAAAGATGTAATATACATGTCGCTTATATATCTTGAATTCAGCAAAAAATACGAGCCAAGTCATTCTTTTATATGTATATGATTTGTTGTCGAATTCGCACGAATTCTTTAAAGTAAAATATGTGGTACATAAAAATATTTATGGACTATATAAGTAAGTTAGTGAATTATTTCAGAAACGTGCTACACTGTATAACGTTTACGCTGTAAATGCGAGTAATGCTAGAATCAATTACTTGGAACGTAAAACCAATTCAACCTACAAAGTGTTGCATACCAACGAATAAACTCTGCACTGGTTTTCCCCGTCATTAAATATCTATAATCCCCTCCACCTCTTCACATTATTGAACCTGGTGAAAAACTTTGATAAGAAATAAAATAAATTACTTTTTTTATTCGATAAAATAAACACGATTAAGATAGGACCAACTACACTATCGCATATTTGTGTTGCAAATCTTTTTTTTAAAACAACGTATCGGCTGTACACAATCTTTTGTATCATTAGTAACAAGCTCAGTATACAATCGTGTAAAAAAAGGGTAAAATCTTTCCCGGGTTCTTTAAGGGGTTAATTATGTACGGACAATGGGGTAGCGTGTCACCCCCAATTGGATTGTTTATGTTTATTCACGGCCATCTTCCGACTCCGATCAGGGGGGATTAAAGCTTATCTTAAGTAGCCACTTAACTGTCAAATATTTAAGTTCGTGGGCAATTCAATGATTTATTTTGATATGCCAGCACCTATCAACAATCACGGTCACTTAGACAGTTAATACATGTAGGATAGTGTTGTCATACGTATATCAGAGGGCGGGGTTAAACAGGCAGGAAGATAGCCGTGACGAGCAGGTATATAGATATACAATGCATATCCTAACCTCAATCATAACACCCAGCGTTGATGTGTGGTCATAGTCTACCAGTGTTCACTATTATCAGTAACTAGAATATTGGGCATTTTCGTTTATTATTTGAGACATATTTATTGGATTTACAAGGTAAGAGCTTTATTTGTCATGCTTATCGCAGACGCCAGAAACGATGTTATGTTAGTTGTGATTCGCGAAGCACCGTTTATTTTCGTGCAAGTTGATCTCGTAAACATTTTGAAGATGAACATTGTACTTACAATGTACTGAAAATAATAATATGCCAATTTTTTTACATCCATATGTTTAAGTTAAATTGATTGAATCTTACATATGTTAAAGTTAAATTGATTGAATTTTACATATTAAGGGAGTAAACAAATCTGTTATCAACTACAAGGAATGATCGGTGGTTTATTTTAGCCCCGCGAACCATTAAGTTAAAATGATATAGTTCAATTTTAAGACATTTTTATTTCACTTGGAATAACTACTTACTGGCCGGGGTACTTTAGCAGTGGTGTGGATCTACTAGTTACTCAGTAAGATGGTGTTTGTTTCTGAAAGCCTGATATCGATTTCCCATAATGACTTCAGCTTTTAGTGTTACACTGTATGTAAAAGTTTATTGAGACTGAGTTATTTATGTTCCTATGTCTACCTTACCGTTCAATATTAGATTCCTCTCGTATCCAAGGTGTTGATGATTAGTGAGAGAGAGCAAAAATGTGAAGGAATGCCAATAATTTGGAATGTAAACATCAGGATTACGATGCCTATACAAACAGATCATCTCCATATTATAGAAGAATGTGCCTTAATTGTTGGGATTTAAATGTAGACATTACGTCATAGTTATTTCATGCTTAAAGAGGCAAATATTTATTTGATGTTTGTATGAGTTTGATGGAATATTGGAAGTATTTTGTGGTTAGGGCGTGTAACTATAACAGAATGGTGATTTATGATATTCATGTACACGATTCACTATAAAGAATACCCAAGTTATCGTGTTGGGTTTTTGCTAAAACTCACACAATGCTATGATATTTGATTCGTGGGCTAATAACATGACATGTAAATGTAAATTCGATCTTATGACTCGGACGGAAAAAAGCAACATTAACGAGATTTCCAATCATGCACAGATACTTTTGGATAAAGTTATTACTGTTTTCGAAATTGAGCAGAAACGGATATTTTTGTGTAATAATGAATTCATTTGAGCTTTTTTTGTTCCTTTTCAGAAGAGAATTGCAAGCTGTAATCACATAAACTTGATTTCAAACAGATTATTCTGCTGGACAGGTAAGGATTTGTTCATATAGAATATTTTGATTTTATCAATGTACATTTCAAGAAGTTGATTTTGTCTTAATTGGTGTTTACAAAGATAGGCGTTTTCGTGCTTTATAAATCTTATAGATTTTGAATCTTTTCATTCTAATCTGTTAGTTCAAATCTAAATGATCTTTATCCTTAAATTCACTACCTTTAAAACATCTTTATCATATTCGATTAAAACATCAATTTTTAATTTGGTTGAATCTTACTTTTTGATGTATTTTTGATAAAATCTTTTGCCTAACTTTATTATATTTGATCAAGATTGTTTTTTGTTTTTCATTTTTGAACTGCAGTTAGCATCAGTCTGAGATATTATTGGAAATTCTCATTTACCATGACTTCATCACCCCGTAAACTCACATATTCCTGTATTTTATGTATATGAATTTATCAATATCTTGATTTATGGCATCATTCTGAAGATAAAACAGATCATATCCTTCCTAATATCAACACTTGTCATTAATCCTGCTGTAGTTTGAATTAGTACGCACATATAGACTGTTCTATTGCATGTTGCATTAGCTTCATTTCTCTAGAGAACATACTCCTCTTTCGCCCATTCCTACACAAGTGATTATTTATTCATAATAATGGATCGAGCTCCTATGAATATCGAAATTATTCTAAAATATTATCTTAAGATGACTGTCTTGGGAATGGAATTTAACACATGAAGGCGTTTTGAGTTTTGATGTTTTCTTGATAGCTAGATACTGCCGAATGAAATATTCATATTCGTGATAATATGCTGAATCATAATTTTGTTTTGGTTGATATCATTTGGTTCTGATAGTTTGTTTGACTTATTTAATCAACTGTGTTAAACAAATTTGAAATAATTAGTATTTACGCTTTGGACTGTTTTGCAATCAAATTCTCATAAGGCACGTAGATTGTTTGCAAAACGGACATACCACAGGGCATCAGAATAAGGACAGATTTTATTCCCAGAAAATACATGACCTCGTCTTAACCCTTTCGCAGAAAAGGAAAAACGTCACATTGGGTGCCAGCTTTGAAAACAAAATATCCCATGTGACTTTCCATTAATTTACAACTGATCTGGGCATATATATATTCAATTCAATCTTTCCCGAAATGTCCCTTTTAGGTCGTACGTTGAACTATGTTTTGTCTCTTAGAAAGATATTGTTATTGCTGCAGGTCTTCCATGTGTACATTTCTCTAATCAAGTGGTGATGGAAGCGACTTTGGTAAATTGTTTTGACATATTTGAGTGGCATTCAGAAATTGCTGGAATAATAAGTTTTCATTAACGCACAAAAACATCAATATTAATACATATGCATATTTGGTGAGAAGACTGAGTTCAAGAGTTGAAACATCAAATATCAACACCCTTTAGTAAATTGGTAAAATCTTAAGATAGCAATACTTGATTTCTTTTCTCGTCTTGCCTCTCGAATATGGGATTTTCGTCAAAATTGGATCCATCTAATGTATGTGGTGTTATAGTAATGGCGGATAACGCGCAAGGGGCAGGGTATGCTTACGCATTTGAAGTATTCAGCACTGCTTTGTTTGATAATGTATTTCACGGCTTCTGTGTTCTGTTGACCGATGGTAGGAATCCCACTCTTTAACTGTAAGTTGTGGGTGTCGAACGCGAGACAGGTTATGCTTTTAAGCTTCTAAATCCTCTGATATTGCCGTCCTTTTAACCGATCGTACAATTCCCCAAAGAAAGACAACCCAGTAAAAATGATTTTTGGTTCAACATTTTTGCAGACAAAAAAGGGTTATCTTTGAATTGCTGTCTGGTTAGCATCCCAACGCGGAAAAAAATTGTAGACATTTCAAAGTTCAACACTTATCTAGTTGTCAAGTCATTTGGAAGGCTATTTCGTAATTTGGTATTTTAGTGATGCTGTTTTAAATTGCGATTTATGTTTTTCGGGGCTAATTTTATTACATTGCCGGAAAACCCATCTCGAGAAGTGATCGTTTGAACTTTGCTTTTGAAATCTGAATGCATTTTGTAAGTGGATCGGACATAATTCACAAAGCACTATTTTGTAAAATGTCAGCGAACATGAGACAGCCTTTAACATTATAAAATTGTATTGTAAACACAATGAAACATATTTTTACGTACAATACAAATTTATTGCAAGCGGAATGTCAATAACAAATTCCATTGTTAAGCACTGTATGTAAATATTACACTTATCCGTTAGAATGTCATATTAAATTTGAATGTAATGTATAATTTATCCCGTATCCTATCAATATTGCATTCCTGTCCAATACCGAATTATTCACATAAGCTAACAGAACGAAAGCATGACTTGTTCTGTTAAGAAATGCTCGGTCTTTTTTTAATTGTTTGTGGTTTTGTGCAGTAGTTAGCAAGGTATTTGGTGTCAACGAAATATGGTAAATATTTTTACATTCTGTAAGTCTAAAGGGTTTTTATCATGATACAATATGCTTTAAGTTCAAATATTTCATTCTTGGTTAATGTATCCTTAGTATTTTGGGATATCTTGTTTGGGCGTAGTTGGTTATTGTTATTAAGTGTTTTGTTTTCCAAGATTGGTTATTAAAAAGCTAAAATCGATATACCTGTACATGCTTAATATGACGAGAAGTCGACCATGTATAAATGCGTGATTCATTGTTTCCTTTTATGTCATCCGTGTGTCAGCATTTGGAATTCCAATCGAGTTTTATTAGTAATCTTAAATATCATCCAGTTTAAAATTTGCTATTCTCATAAATAAATTGATAATATAACATTACTATAAAATATAGCGCATATTCAAACAATTTACCTATTTTAGGTATAATCTCTTGTGTAGTCAATTATCTGTTATATATTGTCCCGTCTCGCCCAATTAAGAATTCTCCGTGTAATTTGTACAGCGTTTAATATCCGTACAATATAGAGATTAAGCCCATGTCAAGGCAAATGGCTAAAAGGTCAAATCATGCATTAGCTGACCGATCAGTGACCAGAACAAATATTACCTTGTCAATATTACCTGACCCTAAGTGACATTGTTAATACCAGTGATAGCGACAATGGTAAACACGAAACCAGGTGTATTGTTTTTGTCTTTTAGGGTGTGGCGATAAGATGATATGTAGAGGCCCATGTTTAATGCACACGGAAAATTGATCTGTAGCTAACTGCCAGTATCATAAAAAAAAGAAATAGAGTAATATAATACTGATTGCTGTAAACAACTCACATCACTCACTGTATAAAGGTCTATAGTCTATCCTGACATTGACTACTTCTGTCATTTGTGACCGATGAGCTCTGAATGCATCCCTTTGTATATAAACTGACACACGTATACCAAGAGTAAAGATATTATAAATAACGCAAAACCCTGAGGAAATTAGAGGTTTACTTTTTTTTTAAAAGATATTTACCGAGTGGTAAAACTTTTGAGGATGTAAAATTTAATTTGTATGTGTCAGTTTAGCTTAATCCTTATTTATACAGAAACACAATTGTTTTTAGACCGAAAATTCATGGGTTTAGAATTGGGTTAAATACTATTTGATATAAATTCAAGTCTTTACTTTAAACGCAAATTTCCTGCTATAGCTTAACAAAACATATAATTTGATAATAAATCACTACACGGAAGCATTTATATTTTCTTATCTTTGTATACTATGGAATATAAATACTTAGAACTTGAACTAGCTGTATTGACAGATACATTATATTTCGTCAATATTTTTAAAGTTGTATTTTCTGAGTGATGGGATAGAATATCTATTCTTATTATAAAAAAAGTAGAAGATAAACAAGTAGCGACAAGAGTTGAAAGATGAATCTGTTTGCAGAATCTACTTTGACGTCGGCGAACGTTGTTTGTAGTTTGTTAAAAGATAACTGGTCGAGAGAATGTTAAGCGACCGATCCTTGCCATTCTCTGTTAGCTTTTCAGGGTGGACCTTCAAGTCGTGCGCCATCTTCTTGACAACTTTTATTTTTAACTTTTCACTTGTTATGTAGAAAGTTAATGTCCGTCCTATAACGGAGGCATTATCCAGTTGATCATTCGCCTTTGGATCTTCTATTTACAGATATATCATCGTATTAGACATTTAGCCCACACTGGCCTTTGACAAGGTTCATCCACCTACCCTATTACATTCCGCAATGTGTGCTAAGGCATTGTACAAACACATTTTATCCTTTACTGTGACATGAAAGTATATCAGGAATTTGATAGTCATTATACTGCCTTTAGTTAATATTACAGCTCATGTACATGTTTATGACTATCGCAAAATATGATTACTAATTTATGTAAGAGTTACCTTACCACCCTTACACCCTTTACTGTCTTTTAGTACAGGATCAAATGCTATAATTAAATGATAGAATTACCCATTGAAGCATTGTGCAGTTGTAATATGGCATTCGTTCCAAATTAATTATATGGATACTATTAAAACGTAATGATGTATTAAAACGAAATTAATCAAATACCGGAGTTAAATTCCCTTAATGCGCTTTGTTGATTAACAACATATAATATGATACATTAATAGAGATTGCACGCGTAATGCATAGTTTATCAGGGCTTCTCTTTCTGTATCAAAACAATGAGATATCTTTATTCCATGGGATTTGGATTATAAAGATAACGTATTGTCCTATGAGCATATTTTAACAATAGACCTTACGGGTAATACACCAGCTATACTGTTTTAATTCGATCAAGAATGGGTTCGTTAGGTTTAAATTCCGTATGCTCAGTGACTTTTCGGTGAATACAATGAATGTAATTATGGATTACAAGGAAACACTATATTAATGGCTATCTCAAGTCACCAGTGTTCAGCCATGCTGAAATATAAATTTACTTTTTAACTTAAGAATGATTTACTTTGTATGAATTAATATATAAAACTCGTATTAGTCTTGGTCACCTCTTGTTATTTATTGAGTGTGTGGGCATAAGGTGGTGTTGATCATATTTCTTGTTTCCATAATTTCGCCTCTGCTACGCAATTCCATTACAATAAATTGATACAAATGAGACGCAAATCATAAAAAAGGGGAAATACAGCGACACACAAGTCGTTTACGCGGTAATAAAATTCTGAGATACGATTTTTTTCTTCAGAAAGAATTCGTATAGGTCATTTTACACCTGCGCCCCTTTTAATCCAGGTAACTCAATAGTCGCCCACAATTTACGTTGTAAGGTCTAGCAACATTCTATACGGGTTCATATAAGCCGGGTTTGTATTAGATAGGGTCGAGGGATTAACTTAAGCTAGTCGAATTGTTCTGTGAAGTGTCAAATTCTCGGGACTTTATTTCATGAAGGTGGTTGTATTTTGTTTCTTTTACTGGCTTACAATATAGGTATATCAGTATACATCGGTAAATAGAATGTACCTCTCACAAACTTGCGTCTATTTCTTTCCATTGTGCGATGCGTTTCACACACGCCTCTTACAATTTATCTAGTCGATGTAAAGGGTCAATATTTGAGTGACCACACATTCAGTCAAAGGATTAGTGGCCGGAAAATTTTGTTAAGGTAATGTTAGTGGTCAGTTAGGTCTTAATCATATTTACAAGCTTGATACCTCAGGTCAATTTTTCCCACAGGGTTTATCTACATGTTTTTCTAAGGTGATTTTAGTTTATGCACTGATATACAAATGAAACTAAATACCAAATTATTTATTGAGAGTGCATGGTGTATTGTATTTTGTGTACACGTCATCACATTCTGTGCTCATGACAACATGTTGTAATATTATTTGATCAATAAAGCATCACAGAAGACCTCGTCACAAACGATTCTTTCAACTCGCCCATTATGATTTTTTTCTATGGAGTTTCTATGATAAAGGTTGCTTTGAGCTGACTTTTTAATCATCTTAATCACGAAAGGGAGATGAATTATTTAGACGAGATGTTGTAGATTGTCGCCATTAGATCCACATTCAGTTCAAGTCAGACTATTTAGACACCTTCTGCTCGAAAGGCAAACGTGATTCACGGTGATCGAACGTCTGGGAAACATCCAGTTGCTACCCGACTAGTTCTGTCAAATTCCGAGAACATTGAGTGTTTGGGTCGTTTGAGCAGCTGTCCGTGTTGCCAGACTATTGAGACAGTTTGAAGCTACATTATAATGTGTGTTAAATTAAAGGATCCATAAGTTGTTGGCTAATACGATATCAGGCAGATGTCGCATAACAGCTTCGAAAATTTGTTAAACATTGTACTCGATTTCTGAATCCCTTTTTAAAATATTATGCTGTAATTATGAAAATTTTAATGTTCATTTAATTATCAACAATATATTTCAGTATGTTTGCACTATTAATCTTTTCAACTCTTTGACCTCTGGTATCAATTACTTCATCGTGGCCAATATATTCTTGGGATGAAAATGATATTAAGTACAAACAAATGCTTCCTAGCAGTTCGCAAATTTCAAATGACCGCAACATGCTTATTTGTTTATCTATCGTTCTCACTACATACGTAGCTAAATTGTTTTACATACACATCAAAACTCACTTTCTCTTTGTGTGGCCTATTCAAATTTCCTAGACATTATGAGAGTTCGGTTCTGACATTACCGTGATCCGTGACCACACGGCCAACACATGGATTATATAGCCCTTTTAGCATACGCTGTGATAGAGTTTTATGATCTGGAAGGCAGTAAAATCAGTAGACATGGGACATAACGTTGTTTTATATCGGCGCGAGACCGCTCAACTTACTAGGCTTTATCGTTGTTTGGGGAATAAACAGTCAACTTTCATGACTCCAATTGTCCAAGCATTTCGATATATCTATACCTACCTGATTAGGTGATCTGAATGACCTACTGCTAGCCAGAACTCCCTCTTAGAGCTTGATTGAAATTTCGTGATAACACCATATTGACTTTCTAATAAGATTAGTCAACCTTGCAGTATATAAAGAGGTTTCCCACCGTATCATCGTGAACACGAGATAAAAATTGTTCTTTTCAAAGGTTTAGTAATTGGAAAATGTGTTTAAACTGGGTCCAGTAAATTGAAAGGTATCCCATAAAAGCAAACACAGTTGTTCTTTTTTAGCAGTTTCATATGGGAACATTTTATAATTGAACTGCAAAAAATTGAACCACTTTACAGTCTGTTTTACGTCCTAATGAATAAAGGAGAATTTTCAAGTGTTGTAGTAATATAAATAGTATAAGAGCATCCTGATTTTCACTGCATTCAAAAACATCCCATTAAATCATTAATAATAGTTGGAACTTGTTGTGAAACTCTTACATAAACGATGATCAGGTTAACACAAGTTTATGGGGTGGTTGGTTGTATAAATACCCTTGGGGTTAATAATGCTTGTGTTAAGCAGGTACATACTACGTAAGCACAAGGAAGCCATTATTTAGTTACATAAGCTTAATCGCGTGAAGACTTGAAGTAGCATTGGCAATGGTGGCCTAACTTCCACCAGAGTACTTTCAGGGTCTGTTGGAAACCATCAAATAACTGAGAACCAGATGAAAGCTGAAAAGAGTTGTGCAAATTCAAACGCTTCTTCCTTATTAGGTATTCAAGTTACACAATTTTCAATTACGTTGCATTTAATGAGGTGTGAATGTCGAATAACGGTCGACTGAAATCAATTTGTGATTTTGACAGTCCATCAGGCTTTGTAGTTTGTATAATGTAGCTTGAAGGGAAGAAAGTCAAGCCGTGTTGGAGAATAAATAAAACAAACAAGTAAATGAAGCATCGGCCCATTGGAATATCCACGGGCTTTGTTTACATTCACACTACCCCCAGCAATGTGGCTTTTGTTATCCCATCGTGTATCATAACAGGCTTTGTATTCAATACCACTTATTGTTCGATGCCGTAAGCGATTTAGCGACAGATTTTAATTATCGTGTTAACTTTTAGAACAAAAACTAACTTACACATGTTAAAGCTTTAATTATGTGAACTCGACAAGACTGGTAGAAACTAGACGGGATTAACAAATCATTGATAATTTTTCTTTACATGGTGTGAATTACCAATAACATGGTGGTGATACCTAACGGTGATTGTAATGAAGAGTAAATTAGGCTATTTATGAAGTTGTATTATGAACTGTTTTGAATTTTCTCTTTGAAGTCGGTGATGAATTATAGTGCCGTTTTATATTAGAACTGCATGGATATTATAAATCTTCGACTGTTTATATTACTCCGGTGTACCGTATGTGTTCTTGAATGCGACCGCAAGTTTTATTATGGACTGTTAAAAGTTCTGTTGAATATAATTGTATCTTTATAACAAGGCAACGCCTGTTGCATGGCTTTGGTAAAGATAACTTAGTACTGATAATTGGACTGTAACCATTTTTATGACTCGTTATACAGATAGACCGCAGACTGTTTCTGATAACTAATTCTGCTAAGTTCAAACGTCATAGGAAATAAATGGACCATATGCTGTGTATATCACATTTCAATTAGTGCTTGATTGCTTCCTTTAGTTCAGATTAAATAAGTCTTCTTTAAGTACTGGACAATTTTATATTTAATACCATCTGGTCAAAACATGTCCAGTTACATTTACGTTTGGGTTGAAACTTATTGCTTACATACGCCGTTTCACCATTTAATTATCCACATTTTAAAATTGTTATTTCCATAGTCTTAAACAAAAATATCGTTAGTGGTCATTCATTGTGATAAGTATTATCAATATAATTCGATAATAAGATTAAGACAGATTAGCTTATAGCAGTCGACTTATTTGCAAACATGGATTAAAGAATATAATAAGTATGTGTTATACAATTAAGCCGAATACACTCGACGGGAATTGATGTTATGGCCTTTGAATTAGGCTGTTTCACATAACAGTATTATGTACAAATTTTCTTTGTAGTTTATCGTGTATACAAGCTCTTACTCATTAGTCATAAACGGTTGATCTTTACTTATATTACCTGATGTTATGTCATCCACCTACTCCACCACCTACCTGATCTCAGCGGGTTTAAACACCATTATTGTCCACTTGTTCGAAACCATGACTAGTTGATCGCGATTACTACTGGATATTAAAGACTATCGATTATAAGTACACCATATAGTAAAGGGTTATTTGATATTTCTGTTCAGTGTGTTTCATTTCTTTGGTCGGATAGCATCTTGGTGGGAGTAAATAAAGAAAATTACAGTCGATTTAAGAAGTTGTATTAAATGTCTAGATAGGTAAGTGACTGGGAGATTGATAGTAACTAGCTTCTGTAGCTGAAATTGCCAAAGATAAGGCATGTGATTAATTTTAAGTACTAGTTTGTGACTTTCATCACGTTGGCTATTATAAACGTCAGTAGCAATTACCCCCATGCATGTTTACGTGCACTGCCTAGCAAATTTTCTTAAACTGCTTGGGAAAATTTTAAGATTTAATCCCAAATGTTAGGTTTAGTATTTCGTGACATCTATGAAATCAGCGTCGGTTGTATTGTATATATCAAAGTTAATTGGTTGATAATTACAATGAGTGGTGTATCTGAAGAAAGTTATCAATTGAGAAAAGAAGTGATCTAACTATTTGTTTAAAGTTTAAACAAATATGTATAGAAAGGAATGAACTCCCCTAAAATTGTTTTCTCGTGGAATAAAGGGTTACATTCTTATTATACCGATCGCAATCTTTAGACTGAGAGCATGATAAAAGGAACAATAAATTACCTTAAATTGAATTTCTAAAATTGATTCAATTCACCCTACAGCTTAACCCTTAAAAATAGAAACAGGAAAGAATGAAATATAAAAAACAGGAGGCAGATTGCGTAGAATTAAATTTGACATTTTATTGTTAAAAAGTCTGATTTGTTTTACATTTATTGAAAGAAGTCTGGGAAAATCAGACAAGACACACTAATTTCTCTACGAGATTTTCAACTGTCAAGTGGGCTACATATATACTTCATTTATCTTGTGTCAATTATGTCGACTCCATCCCTGTCTCGCTGTCTTCCTTCAAACAATTAGTCTTCCATAGTGAAATATTTGTTTTGCGAGCTTTTCCGGAGCGAGATAATGAAGGAAAGACGTCAACTTTAAGAGCATCGGAAGCAATAGCGAATGATTTATATGGCGTAAGGGAATGACGGTTTTGTTTCTAGCGTCTTATGTTCTGCTCAACGACTAGTATTCTGTGATTTGTATCTTGCAAGATTGAAATTGCTTTCTTGTAGAACAGTATGTCGATATCACACGAGATATTAAATAGAACAAAAGGTATTTTCAGTTTTCTTGTAATATTATATTATCATTTTAACAGTAAATTAATTCAACTCGGGAATTGGTGAATATAATTTGCGGATGTACAACGATGGCATTGATTTTAACACGATATTCAAATGATATAAGGAATATTATAAAATCTTGAATAATGAGTCCCATGTTTATGGGTTTAAAACAAGGCGTGTACCACAATGTGTCATTATGACTTGGAATAATTAATCATGAACTATTTTAAATCAATATAATAAAAGCGCACTAGGTGATCAATATATTGATTTATTTATGACATATGAATTTACATAGATTTAAAGTATCCCGAAAAAACATGGTGCACACATAGCCTTATTATGATGTGACTTCTCACCCATTGCAATTTATATCTAAAAAGAAGAATTGAATCAGTCTGTTAATATATAAATGCTTTAATTTCTGTATTTAGGTAATACTATTTATATGTTCAATGGACATCGTGTGTTCTATTCAATAGACTAATAAGGCATTAAAAGAACCAAGGGCAATAAATTAAAGGCACGAATACTATGGAAGTAAATCATCGACCCGAACAGCTGTGATCACTATAAAACAATCTACACTCAGATAATAAAACAAAGTCATCCATTTCAATGATTTCATTACAGAGCATGGCCATCTAATAACATTTACTTGTTTGATCTACAAATTGAAAAACTTCCAATAAATTTTTCTATTGGATTTTTGTCCAGACCTTATGATCAATGGTCATTTATTTCGATTTCTCTCCATTTTTTTAGTCATTTCGAATACATTCCCTGAATTTTTGTGCGGCCCACGATTACTTAGCTGATCATATTTAATAGAATAACACCGGTGGACTTTTTCATAAGATAATTACATTGTGAATAATATAATCTTGAGTGAGTCATGCGTTGTTTGAATAATAATAATAATGTAAAATTTGTTACACGAACTTGTTTGTATAAAGTATTGATTGAAGTAGGTAAGAACATATATCTATATCCGATTCGACATATTTTAATAAACTCAACTTGAGAAATCACACATAATATAATATACATTTACATGTACCAGTTTGCTCGTTGTACATTATACCTATTATGTATAATCTCAGCTGTAGGTCACATCATTGATCAAAACTTCGTACATAGGTGGCACATGGTACTAAAGGTATATAGCGGCCAGATCAAAGCACTTTTTGATATACTATTTTATGTATTTATAGTTTGTAAAGTAGGCTTTATGTGATCATCAAATTTTAACATGTCTATACACAGTAGTTTATTGTCGACAGGTACGTCGCAGTCTATCATAAATACGGTCTACTGACAATTTTGACAAGAAATGCGCGCTTGATTGAAATGATTTCACCAGCACAGATATTTTTTTGTACTTAGTAACTTCACATACAACATGGAACTAATTAAAATGGATCTACATGATCGCATATTTTGCCATTCCGTTTAGGAGCAAAGGTTTACCCAACATAACATAGAGTCATCCATGTTACCATATTTTTTCCCTCCAGTACAAAATGGCGAGCCTTGGGATTCAAATTAGCTTGTCAAATTATTCGAGAGAAACCGTTTCCCTAAAGTTTGTTGGTATTGACCAAGGTGTACCTGTGATGTCATGATTTAAATACTAACATGGTGTTTTCTTCTTTAAAAACCTAATGACCTGACTCAGTATGGAGTATATCTCCTTAAACTTGTTTGGTTGTACATCACAAGTGTTAGTTTAGTTACTTTTTGCTCCAGTTTTCCACAAAGAAAGAAACGAACGCGACCCTCTTCGATGTCTAGGCAAACAAACTTTTGTTAACCAACACTAGCAACTTCTTTATGTGTTTCACACATTTTTCACCCTTTCAGCATATTATGTCAATCTCGAGTCTTAGGGCACAGACTTAAACAGCGTTGGTTTGGATGCGATTGTGTATGTATTTCCCCGTTTTTCATTTATTTAGAAGGCCTAATTCATTAGCTGTTTGAATTCTGCAGAGTTTAAGTAACACGTAGGATGTACACCAAGGGAGTTATTTTGTTACAAGATGTGAAAGAATGCAGTGTGTTCATTATATATTCTTTCTCGTCTTTTCTCTTGTTGTTCGTGTTGTTTCCAGTAATCAAAAAGCAAGTTCGTGAGAACGCTAAGAAATACACGTATCTGCTCCTAGCACGGCCCTGAGGTCACATGTTTTATATGAAATATGGTTTTAATATCCTTACAGGGGGTTGATATGGGTACGAGTAATTCATATTTTACTATAATTACTGGGAATGAAACGAGTTCATATTGATGGGTTTTCGGTGTTCTGCCATCAACGATATAAAACTGTTTTCTCCAACCATAAATAAGTTTCCGCCAAACTAAAGATGTTTGTTATTGTTTTTGCAGGTTTATCCAAGTTGACAGTAAGAACGCTGTAAAGTACAGACAAGAAAACTCCCTATTTTCAACAACTACCGCGCACATGGTATCGTCTACGATTCACGCGGGTATCTCGAGTCTGTAGCAGACGACATTCTCACAGCAACTGTTGCAGAACGCGGGGTATGAGCAGCTGGGAAATTTGATCGGCTGCTCAAACCGTGATAGTTTGTGTGGTATTAGGGCAGGAGGAAACAGCAAGTGTATTTGGCTCTCAGTGACAAGAGAAGAGAATATCTCTCGGTGTGACTGGATGTGTTGTGAGCTGACAAGACAAAAAGAAACCACTGACAGTCAGGTAGAGCAGACGGCCATGTTGACTGAGCCAGTGAGTGAAATATATTGATCCATCTTGCTTTGGTAGCTTGTTGTTCGTGTAGCTAACATGGAGTTGTTTGTGTCTACGACAAAGACAAGAATTATGGATATCGTCATTCGACTAACGCTGTTTTTGTGTTGTGTTTTATCTGGAAATTTCGTCATGGGCGAGGAACCCGTGTGTACAGTGAAGGGTCGTGTTTACACTGAACTTAAATGGTATGGATATTTAGTTCAAAAACCATTCCACCGAGACTGGGCTAAAATTCAGTACCAAATCACTTACCCCGTGAAGGAATGTTGTACTAATTTACTCATTTATTATGACGATCAAATTAGACAGTTAAAGGAAGAAATGACGTGTAAAGAAAGGGAACAGATTCTACCTGCTGATAATAATCAAATTATTCCACTTTATAAAAACAATCGCACTGTGGGTTGCAATATTTGGAATGAAACTGGAGAGCCCTATTACGTGTGCTTAGGAGAACGTATTTTCCGTTCCAGCGGACCAAGAACATGGTACTTTGCGTTGAGTCGTTGTGATTCTGTGCAACCTTTGAATCTGAATTATGTGTTCAATGTATCTGGATTTTATGGTGACTGTGAACAGGATCCGTTAGGTAAAGCTGTGATACCCCCTCTACCAGCACCAGATCAGTTTATGTATGTGTCGCTTGGTCTTGGAATAGTTGCAGGATTAGCCTTGATAGCCGCTGCCGTATTTTTCGCGCTGTGGTTTCTTGGGAGGCGAAGGAGTAAAAGTAAGGGTAGTTCGGTGACATCAAGCCAGGCAACAATGACACAAGACGACGTATTTTACGTCAATCCATCGTTGTCGGATCAGGGACAAACGGACTACAGCCAGACTAGCTCGGAGAATTATTATGAAGTTATTCCCGAACGTAGAAGCTATGAAAGTATTAATACTAATAATTTAGCGGCCATGCAGGGTCAATCGCATGCTCATGCTCTGGCTTTAGCTCACCATAATCGTCACCTGACAAGTGTAAAAGACTTTAGACCTTTTCATCACCAACAAATGTCGTTGTGTGTTGATGACTACCCACCTCCTCCTTATCAGCCTCCTAGAATGTTACATGGCATGCCTAAACACCACACCTTGCACCACCCTCCTCATCATCACCCCCACCACGGTCACCATCCACATCTACACCCACAACAATACACAATTCACAGAGACCGGGCCATGTTAGCCAATACCTCAAGTCAGCCATTACCAACACACACAGAAACCAGTGCTTAAACATTTAACACTTAAAGTGCGTTTCGATTTCAGAACATTTCTGTTGATTGTGTAAATGAAAAACGAACGTGGCTGTTAAATTGACTATAAAAATAGTATTTGGATGTGAATATGTGTGGTATTATTCATAACATAGTTACTATGTGCTGTACTATGGATGAATATTCATGTAACGAAGTTAATGTGTGATAAACTATGTAATTTATGAGACCATTTGTCATGGATACATTGAGGATTTTTTCTGTGTTGATAATATTTATGAAATGGCATAACGTGCTGTGACAGTGACACCAACTTTTTGTGAAAAACGTAATTGGTCTTAAAAATTAAAACTTTTACTGTTGCATTAGTATATTTATTCATTTTTTACTGATTAATATTGAATTCTAATGATGTCCGTACTTTGTTTTGAATGGCATAATGTGGAGACAATAAGTGAATTGAATACTAATTTTGTTACTCCAGTGACACAATCGTTTGGAACCGTACGTAGAACGATAATAAAAGATCACTGGTGTCAGAAGTGGATATTTAGTTTTTAGAACAGTAACCTATTTAATTTAAAATCTTGTGATTTAATACACCACAGAACGTTTAAGAAAAGAGAATTTGCATAAAGCTACTAAAAGGGATTTAATAGTATACGGTACTGTAAATATAGTGATAAATATATTATATATTAAAATCTAATCTATATTCATGTATATGTACACACTGTATTCACAACCATATATGTGATTGTTTATAAAAACCCAAATGTATATTGATATATTTTGTACATATCAAGAAAAATTCAAATTCAGAGTTTGTATGAACATTTTTCATTGACCGATAACTTGCCAACTTACATTCGAATTAAGTTTCCAATATTGTTCAATCATCATAACCTCATATTAAGTTTTATATTTCGTTTCGTTTTGTTTTTATTTTCAAAAACTAAACAAAACCATTTTTGAGCTTTGCATCCATTTCCTCATTTCATTTGTCCTTCACAATCACTATTTTCTTCACTTTTGTAAATACAAATGTTTTATATAAAAAAAACTAAAACTAACAGAGGACTTAAATTACCCCAATTTAATTTACATAACTCAAATTTATTGATTATTTCATATTTATTATGTTGTTAGCAAAATATCGTTTCATTGAAATGTTACCAATAAATAATTTTTGGCAAACGAACCATTTTCGTTATTAATTATTTTTTCCCAACTAACAAGATATTTATTAAATTTCGAACGAGTTCAATGGCTGCCACTTGTTTACATTAAGTGTACACGGTGTTGATTTATTTGAATAGTGCGAATGGCAGATATAAATAAGGATCACTTTCCGGCGAGACAGCTATGACATAACTAGGATGTAAGGGATGTTTGTCCACTTAAAACAAGCCCTGGAGGCATTCTTTACGAAACTAAACCCAAACATTTTGACAATTTTGTGGAATTAACTGAATGTAGGCCTTGGGTTACAGAATAGAGATCATTAGTAGATGCTCTTGACTTTTCCAATACGGACAGACTGTTAACGAAAACATGTTCATTTATTCAGATTTCTGAAACATCTGCATATTTCATATCATCATAACATGTAAACAAAAATGTGGCCATTAAGAATTATAATGTTAAGACGCGGCAGTCATATATTATATAGGACGTGTATTTATATGTATAAAGTTATAATACGTACGTAATAAAAGACAACGTTATCAAATGTTCGTAGTGGATACTTGTTGACTAGAAAAGCTTTTAAAGTCCAGTTCAAATAATAAAACACCAAAGAGCCAAAGATAGAATGATTGATAACATGGTATAGAATAACACTCAAAATCGATTTCTTATTAAGAGATTTTTCTGTGTAGACCTCTTAGAGAAATATATGACCCTTATTCTAATTTTATTAGTTACTTTTTAATACCAGAAAAATCATTAATTGAGTTAATCATCTACACGAACTTCAACAAAATCAATAATGCGTCGCTACATTCCCATTCTGCTTTTGCGTCCGTCTTCGTGTAAGTCAGTACATTTTAGGTGGAACATTAATAATAAACATGATTAATTCATAATTCTGGGATCAATCCGCAAATTGTCAACACAACTCTGAACACGTGTATCACAACACTTGAATAAATGGACAAAATATAATTTCGTTTAGACAAAAGAATAATTGTTTGGTTTTCTGCCTTCTGCGGTTATCATAATTCTCGGCTCTTTGTCTGTCGAATGATGTTATAAAACCCGCGCTTTATCAGATAATACTCTGGTGCAGACGAGAGAAATAAAAACACAATTCGGCCCAGTTGTGGGTCTTTGCGTGCTAAACAAAAAAAAAACAGTCGAAAGAAGGTAACAAACTCTTTCTCCTCACAAGCATCTACAATTACTTGTCCGTCAGATCAAGTGCTATAAAATTCTTTTATGCTTTTATGAAATACTCTTCCTTCCAATTTCTCATAACCGATCATCTAGATAGCATTTTCCACTCGACTTTCAGGTTACAGATGTCCCGTCTTTTGAAGTTCAGATATTTAATGACATATATTGAGACCCCCTTCCGCGGACCCAATTTTACCACTTGTAGCTTTAACCCCTTTTTTCAATACAGCTTGTCCACCGTGTTTAAAGAGCTGGTCTTTGATGTTGATAAATCCTAACATTTGTTTGCTCTGAAAAGAGATAAGTAAAAGGGTGTTAATGTTCTTGTATTTGATGAAGAGATAACCAAATGTATAGCTTCCATTAAACTTATATTTAACAAAGTGATGAAATGAACTGCGAAAGTAAAAGTAAATAAACGTTATTAATTGAAACAAAAACTGTGAGTTAAATATTTGATCTTTCAACACGTCATCAAAATGTATATAAATATACGAAGTGTGTTTTAAAGATGCCTGCAGAGAATGTCATGATGTGAACGCCGTTGGTTAATTAATTGATTTGAAAATTTAAGCACTTTGATTCGGTTTGCACCAAATTTCAATATCCCTCACATTTGTAGGTTTCAAATTCAAATAGATTCTAAAACAACCCAATAAGAAATGTGATTTTATTAATTTTCCAATATTTTCAAATTTTTCCTTTCCAAAAAATGTATTTAACTATTGAAATGTTAAAACTAGGATGGATCCTCTTTCTCTGGGTGCTAATTTCGGATGCGATGAAACGAGGCGGGTCAAACAAATACCACAAGAAATCAGAAACCAAATACTTTTTGTTGTATTATGACTTTCCTTTTATCATCTATGTCAATCTACAAGAAACTAGAAACTATTGCCATTTGTCTGAAATTTCGGCGGTCAGCAATTGGCAAGTCATTAAGGTCATCAAGGGTCATCGTTGAATTAGATTGATGAGGGGAAGCCAAACACTAGTTAACACTTTAATCTCCCATCTGTTTCGTTCACCTGTTACTAATCAAACGAATTACCTAAAGGTCAGCACCGGTCTGAAAAGTTAGCTAGCATATACATATACGCTATCGACTTCTTCAGACCCTAATTTACATGTACATTGGATCAGAGGCCTTTCCTACGGCGAAATGTCCTCGTTAGATTCAATGCTTTGACAGTTCCTTTAATTTGTTCCACAGTTCCCTTTGTTGTTGGTCTTTAAACCCCCATGAGTATTCAAGCTTGACCAAAGAGTGACAATTACATTTATGTAATTATAGTAGGTGGGGAGATGGTCCAAGTCTCACTGGGCGAAATAGTCGCCAACGGCAAATGGCACAAACGTACTAATGCGATTATAAGGTCGGTTGGTGTGTGCTCTCAGTAGGTGTTCGAGCTCAAAACAAGACCACTTTATTATTCGACGCTGGTCTCATTAGACTAGTAAGATTGTGAATTGAATCGGCCTCTCTTTCAAAAGAAGCATTACTGTAATACGAAAATAAAATTCGTGGTAAGTGATCTCCCTGGGTGACACCCTTTTTGAATCTGCTTAGCTGATAAATTTAATTAAGCAATTTCTGTAATAAATTACTTATACTCCTCTATACTCTTTCCCGTGGCGATAGTTAATGGGTAAAGTGCCATGAATTGATTCCACAAGAAGAAAAAAATGGACTCAAGGTCTCATAAAATTAAACTTCCATTAAAACAATTCGATCCATATGGCCTTTCGAGATAACATTTGGAAGACACGTCGTTAAAATTAATGTAACCTAAATCATTTTCTTCGTGATGGCAATCATGTGTTAGCAATAGAAAATGAAACCTAACCATCACCTATAATCTTTACATAAAGTTGAGTCTGTTTGCTTGTTTCCATGGGTCTTGCATAACATTCGATCTTTTAAACTAACAAACGTCCTTAAATTGTTCAAACAACTTCATAGTTAGTGTGATGTGCCAAATACAAAACTGGGACAGTGATCGTTTGGCCATATGTCAATATAAAACAAGTATTCAAATCTTATGTAATTGTTTAAAATGTGTCTTAAATAATTAAAACCAAAGAATCCTAAATTCGAAAGTATATTTGGGGTCGTCATGTGTTCACCTGACAAACCATAGCTAAATAACAATTCCAGAACATTAAATTAACCACCAGTGTGAGTGTTGGGGGGGGGGGTGAGTATCTCATTTTCCTCGTATTTTCTTCTGATTAGGAAAACACCAAAAACCACATGTAATCGGGGTATAATATTCTAAAACTTTGGAAGATTTATAAATTCAGTATATCTCAAAACAATCATAGTTTAGACTCATTATTTCGTCAAATCCCATCGACGTCAGTAGATTATCTAACGTACAGTTTTTTGTTCAAATCTGTTTAATTAGAATTCACATCATTTAACGCAGAGTAGGCCATGAGGGAAAACGGAACAATAAAAGTGTCATTATATAAACTAACAGAACGAATAGGATTTCATATTTTAAAAGGAAAAAATAATTCTTAATGGCAAAATGAAAATATCTGTGAAAGTATTTCTGTCGATTAGTGAGAGCTTACTTTGTAAAAAAACAGAATTAGTTCTTAACTCTTCAGGTGCCGCGATTTCTCACAAACAAGGACGTCTGGACCCAACCCCATAATCACTGTCCGGACAAATTCCCTCGTAGCTCTGCATGGCATATACTCAACTTTGTTAGTTCGGATGATACAGAAAATTGGGACGCTAAATCACATTTCAGGTGCCGCGATTTCTCACAAACAAGGACGTCCCGTGATCCATCTTAAGAATCACTGTCCGGACAATAAATTTCCCTCATAGAGCTCTGCATGGCATACACTCAACTTTGTTAGTTCGGATGATACGGAAAATTGGGACGTTAAATCCCATTTCAGGTCATGTTGTTTATTCGTCAGATGCACCTATCACTCTTTTTCATTCCCTTTGGTACGGACGAGTTCACTGTTGTGGGGGTATCAATGGGTAAGGCAGAACAGTTGTTTCAGAACTGTTTCATAATAAAAAAAAAACAACAATCAAATACCTATGGCACTCCGTCTTTTAACAGATTGCTGATCAAATGTATTTCTGTTAGCCATAAAATTTACATTCAGGCCTTGCCTACATTTTAGACAGTGCCCTATAAGTGAAACCGGGAGGGGCTATGGGTTTTGCATGAGGCCTCTGGCTGTAAATATCACGGGAACCTTGCATGCATCAACAGTGAAGAGGATGCATAGTCTGGTTATCGTCCATCACACGCACACAAATCCAATGTGTAGGTCACTATGGTAGATGGATAAATATATTTGGCACAAATTTATACAATATAATAAATGACATATTTACCAAAGTTTTTTTTTGGAACGAATTTGGGGTCCCCTTTAATGTTGAGACCCAAGATGAATTTATTTGGCACACATATATGCAATGTAATAAATAATTTATCAATGGAATCAAAGTTTTATTACAACTATTTTTTTTGGAGGGGGAAGGAGCTGGCTGAAACCCAGCCCCATCCCACACCCTTTAATTCAGGACTGCCGTCCGTATTATTATCGGTCATTTTTGACTTCCAGATTTTTTTTATATAATGACACCTTTATATAGTTGATTTGTAATTCGAGTTTTCGTTTCGTTGAATTTCTTTAATATTTTACTGAATATATGCAGGGTCGCCTGTCCAGCCTCGTGTGGGCTTTCTCCGGGTTCTCTTGTTTCCTCCCACTGCTAAAAACCCCTACGTGCAAGCGAATTATTGAAATCCAATTTAACCATAATATGTCAGTCCCGTAATGACCTAGTTTGTGTCGAGTGGACGTTAAATCCCACCCCCTCTCTCTCTCTCTCTGAATATTGGCTCTTTGTTTATTTAAAATCCATGAAAGTTATGTTTTCGTGAACGTATTTAAGAGATATATTTGATTGAAGGTGGGCACACTAAATTATGACCTGTGTTAATTTAAAATCAATAAAAAGATTCTGATTTCCGTTATTATTTTATTTTACATTTTGATAGATTTGATTATGGGTTGGGTTGCACATCAAGTATGGCTTGCACATCAAGGGAGTCACGTTGGCCCAAACCGCTGACCCACTTGCCAAGAAGACTCGGAATCCACCCCAGTGTTGGCCGAATAGGTTTCGTCAGGATGTTTCAGTCTGGTTTCCGGTATCAGTGGTATTGGACGGA
The DNA here is from genome assembly GCA_963678685.1 of Patella ulyssiponensis. Taxonomy (NCBI): domain Eukaryota; kingdom Metazoa; phylum Mollusca; class Gastropoda; family Patellidae; genus Patella; species Patella ulyssiponensis. Next base: position 45,759,856 of record OY783229.1, on the reverse strand, counting down.
AAGTCTGACAAGGCATGGTATTTAGCCATGTCGATCGAACGAAAAACAGTGGCCATGTATACACGTTGGCGTGAGTGTAATAGAACCCGTTGCAGTTAGAATTCGATGAAGAAAAGTACGCCCGAATTCGTTTCATTCTAAGTCTAGTGGAAGACCACTTTTTTCTCGAATTTAAATTTTATTTTCAGGATGTGTGTGGGTGGCAATAGCTCAAGAACTTTTGGCAATCCACCGGTGAAAATTGTATTCACATTCTTATAACAAGTCAAGGCAGGAATATTTTGCCTGAATACACCGTCCTTGTCAAATCCAAGTAACACTGTCGAACTAACTTGCCGATAATGTTACATTCCAACATCTAATTGTCGATTATTGGGTGCCCATGCGGTCGAGCGATCAGGGAACTAGACCGTCTCGTCGTTCTGGATGTATCGAAAAACAGGATGCACCCCGTTGTTATTTGAAAAAGAATAGAAGATAGGGGCACTTTTCTACCACAGGTCTCCTGCCAGACATCGCGTTATAGTAAATTGAAATATGTGTTGCCATCAAGTAGACTGTCGACGAGACGTTGGAAACACTGTCCCTTTTGCTTTTGCTCTTGGGGCTTGTATTACACGATTTAGCATTTGATTTGTTCTTAGTATTTAATGGAAGCATTTATACAGAAGTCTAGTTGATATTTTTAGAAGAGTATCGCAACACAAGATAAATTATACCTGCTACAATATTCTATATAATCAACTGTCTGAGAGCCTATGACATCTAAATTTCAGATTCATCCGTAGGTATTATCTTGGACTGAGCTCTTAGATAACGATAACTGTCAACGTCGTCTCGGGGTAATCTTCAAATGCAAATCTATAAGAAGATTACGGACTCCAAGACATACTTGACTCGATATATCGCTCGTTGACTTCTTGATATACTGTATATTAATTAGAACATGAATAGTCGGCTATTATTATGAAGGAAATACAGACTTCATAAATAAAGTCATGGGTATACGGAGATGTAATTATGTTGCAGACAAAGAAAATGCTACAACAGGCGATTCATAGGCTTACTAATTCACAATAGTCTGCGGGATTGACTATTCATTAGGATGAAACGGGAAATAAAGACGATATTGGCCGTATCAGCACATCACAAATATATTAAATGATGGTTTTGAGATTCGCCATTATCTCATTTACGTAGTTATTAACTAGTAAACTCAAATAACATGGTTTAATTTATTGAAAAAAAATGTAGTTCAACGCCTTACCGTGAGAACCGCAAGGTCTCTTATATTTATTTACATTTACCGTAAGGATGTTCTTTCCTATCTCCATGGGAGACCATTTCAATGTAGCATGCCTAATTTTGCTGACGAGATTCTATACCATGAGTTATGCTTACATCTACGCATAGGTAGATTTGAAAAAAAGGATAATGTAAAAGAATACATTGATTCGACACCCAAACTAGAACATACACATAGATCACCAAATTAGAGACATGAACAAAACTCTCATTATTTTATGTTAACAAATGCAAACTCCCATTTAAATCTGCGTATGGGTAGTCGATTTGGAATAATTGCAGGAACTTTTTAAGAACCCGCTGTTTCAATATTATGTATAAAGTCCCTATTATCTTATATCTAAGCCCAACTTTGTACAAGATGTATGGAATTTCTATTTGCACCAATAATACACCCGATTACACACTGCTTCCAAAACATGATAGATGGCGGAGATGTCGAGTTATATCAGATGAGGATGTCTGGAGGATATGCAATTACTATGTTCAAGCTTCGTTTACTTTCAATTACACCCCATATACAATTATCTATGTATTGCAGCATAGATAGTGCAAGGATTCATTAATCTTTTAACAGATTTCATGATTGTCGTTGAAACAAGCTGAGACTGGGTTATATGAAGCGTAAGTTTTCATCAGTCTTGCACCTATATAATTATTATCCAGAGACTTGTCGACCTGCTCAACAGATACTTATTAAGGAGTAGTGAATACAGCTAGTAAATCCTGCATAACAGACTCTTGGAAATCTTGATCCTAACCACATTTAGCAACCCGATTCTCTGTGGTACTCTTGTCTGTTCCCTGTGCATTTTCATTAATTGTTGTATATTACATTATATTAAAAAAGAGTTAACGGTACTTTACAAATAATGGAATTATATACGACCATTTACTTTCATGTACTGCAATCCATTCCCAAGCATGGCAGCTAATATATTAGTGCTGACTTGTGAGTCCTCTCAACAAAGATTTTCTCATTTAACCACTGAACGTTACTGATACTAATAAACGCAGGGTTTCGATAATTTTATATTTCGCATAAACTGTTGGCGTGTACATTCCCCACACCCTCTATCCGGTTTTAACCATACCTAACTTGCAATCGGTATCCCTCAAATACAATTACCTCTGTAACCTATATATTACATATTTCTGGGAGAAATAACCAAAATATACTTGACTTTCAATCGGAATTCCTCAAAGACAATTACCTCTGTAACTTATATATTACATATTTATCTCTCCACGAGTTTACAAAAACTAAGAATGTCAACAGATGACATTTTCTATAACTTTATTAATCTGTAATATTAACGAAAAAAAACCCACATTGTAGCAGACAATCATTAACTTGCAATTTCATAACATCGACATAAAGAGGCTAGTTTTTATATAAAAATTAATTTGCTATTTCATTTTACAAAGTAATATCTGTCTATATATAATATTTTGTGCCCACAGACTTTCTGACAGTTTAAGAGAAAAAACAGAAAATACTTGATATTATCATATTGTACCAAATTAACATACGGGTTATGCTCTTTAAACGTTGAGTAAAATTGTCCAAAATGGCCAACGACATATCTGCTTTAAAATTGTACATCAGTTACACAATAAAGAATCATAGTATTTGAAAACTAACTCTGTCATATTTTTAAAAGATGTATTTGGGCAAAAGGGAATAATTTTAATTAGTAGAGAGAACCTAAAATCGAATTAGAGAACCACCGCCATTATTTTGAAAGTCTTCTGGGAGAAATAACCAAATTACATAGATGTAAAATATTCAGGTTTTTCTGTATAACCAATATAAAATATGTAGGGGATCGATTTTCATCAAGTTCCATCAGCTTAAAGCGTTAATCTGGCTTACTCCTGGCTTAAGACATGTAAAATATTTATACCGAGACTTGCAATCAGGTTATAAAATTCCTCTCAATCACGAACAAAAATATGGTGGTCGTGTACTTCAGTGCGTGTATTAATTGGATTGGATCTTTGATGTGGAACGTTTTGTAGTTATCCATCACGTAACACACCAGAAATATACCTCTTAGATAATGCATACACGTAAGGCGGTGGAATGTTTATTATAAAGTCATCCAGGAGAAAGGATTGTTTCTTAAATGCTACGAAATTAAAGACATCTATTTGGATACGTGAAACAAATTAAAGGGGACGCAAGATCTGTATGATTTGTGTAAAAAACGCCAGAGAATATAATCATAATAAGACGGGCCCATAATATTATTCCGTGGCTTGTTTGCTAGCTTAAAATTTGGGTCAATTTCATGTACATTACAGCACTGGATGACTGCGTATATGTAAAAATTAGCATATACCATCAAATCAATGCATGGTTTGTCAACTATGATATAAATGTAAAGTATGGAAGCCAACGAGAGCACGAATGTGGATAAAACAGATTTTGTTGTCAACCATTAACCATCACAGAGTTATCAACATTATAAAGCCCCACCTTCAACAGTAACTTGCATTATATTCTAATTAGAACACTATGTTCAAGAAAACGAGTCTTTTACTCCCAAAGACAAAAGGCAAGCTGATATGACCTGAACATTTAATTTGTATCAAAACGCCTACTGTTAACGTAATCGACCAGCATTGGTTTATGGCATTAAACTAAATTATCCCGCTTTTTGCAATATTATGAGCATTTCGTCAAAGATTACGTTATGGTGCAGTAATTACATGTAAAGATTATGCAAAGAACAAATAAAACTCTGTTGATCTTCTGTATAAAACCAAAAGATTATGAAGACTGAATTAGTGTGACGCGCGATTTTATGGGCATCAATCGAATAAAATCCAGATTCAACGAAAGGTAGCTCACTCTGTAGCCTAACATTTCGTTTTGCGATAATTGAATTTCATTCAATCACCACTAAATCATTCAAAAAATCGATTGAGTTTTTCTATTGGAATAGATCACTGCAACAAAGATCGCTATCAGCAGCAGCAACGGGTATTCAGAATCTCAACGATGTCCGTAATAAAGACGCTACAAAGATCAGCAACAGTTGACATTCATAGTTGCAACGGTGTCCGTAATAAAGAAGCTACCGATTTTAAATCCCAGTCAACCGAAATGTTTCATTCGATGTAATGATATAATAGTTCGAATAATTCAGTTGATACCGATGGAATCGGATTTTAGGATAGTCGACATGATTTGAATTATGTGATAAACTGTCAATTCACGCGAAGTATGTTCACCAGCTGCCGCGTATATTTCTTCAAACACATTTTATGCTAGAGTGTGCTCATTTAGTGTGAACAAGTAGGCATATTACTTGAATTGGATTTCGCTTAAGGACAAATGATTTTACAGTTTATTATAATTTACACAAACCCAATTTTCTCGATGCTTTGCGAATTATTTCCTTACATCAAATATTTTGTATTTATTTGCATAATTTTGGCCGTGATTTGTTTTTATCTTAACAACCAAATTAACAGAGGTCCGTTGCCATCTTCGAACTCGCCACCGTGATCTTGCAATAACACGTTGTTTAGCGGTATGTAACTGAAAAAAAATTAATTGATTTTTCCGCCTCAACATTACAATTTCTGGTGACTTTGAAGCAACAAGAAGTCGATTAGAATTGTGCAATGATGTAAACTAATGTGTTCTCTGTGAACAGGTTGTTATATCAACTGATGTCTTTAATCCAAGAGATCAACAAGGGCACAACTAACGCCCTAATTAGTAATAAAAACCAACCAAAAGATGAAGAAGATAATGATGGCGTTATCTATGCTTAAATGATTGTTAAGCAGCTAAAGTTAGATCGTTTTTCAGCATAGGGAATGAGCACATTATTCAATGACCAAAATAAACTAAACTGGTCTCCCGTAGCGTTTTTTATGACTCTCAAATGTTATCTAGTATTTTCTAAATCAAGCATAAAGCTTTTTTTACATGTCAGTTTGGTATGTCGTGTAAAGCTCGCTGTATCTCAATCACATGAAAAAGAGCCATAAATGATAGAGCTGAAAATAGCTGTGTAGGATCCGGAAAGTCACATAACATAGAGAGAACTAAATTGAACATAAATTAGATTTTGTGAAACTGTAATTGGTGACAACGGTTTCTAAAAATATAAACTTTAAAAACTGATATAGTTCATACTCATAGAGTTAGGCAAGTTTTTTGTGAATGTTGTTGTTGGTGTGGCCGTAGGAAATCTCTACTATTATATTCAAACCATAGAGGCCATCTTGCCACATGGTCCAAATATACGAGTATTGGCAAGTTCTGTTGTTTGGGAGTTTAATTGTATTTGCAACATATACAAAATTAGATGCAAGGTCACCAGGACTGTTACCCCATCCCCCTTCCCCGCCCCGGGTTCCTTCTGAGCTGCAAGACTCAGTTTCTCAACTGCCACAAAAATGCAACATGACAGCTGATTTATACTTCCGAAAGCAAGGTAAAACTTTACAGCAAAACAAAATAAGTATCTGATTAACTCCAACGGAACATATACAATATTCGTTCAGGCAGTATAACTTCTATAGCCCTATGTGCATACGTGACTTAACACTAAATACTAATTATAAACATATATTGGCCTAAAAAAACATTATTTCATCGAAGTATTCCACATTTGTAGACTGTGTTGTGATTTGCCACGGAGTAAGTCCCCTTACGTTATGAATATCCTGTCGGACCAGTCCTAAATACTTTTCTTTAGGGGGTGGGGGATAACCGCTCCTACTTTATACGTTATCCAAACGTGCTGGAAACTAGTATGCATTCAAGTTTAACTAAATACAAGCACTAAACACGTGTATAAGATACTTCAAAATTAATGAATTTCAAATGAAGCTTTGTCAGAATAGGTAAAATATGCAAAGGAATACAACAGTTATCTTTACGTTGCCGAAAAGTTGTTTTCTACTATTATTTAACGATAAGGATTGCAAATGCATGTTTCTCTCAATTACTGTTTACGTAAGGAACCTTATCTAAATACCTCTCAACACAGTTACACTATACAGTAGTGTTTTAACATTCCAATTTCAACAGTACAATAATATATCTGTCTGAGTGAAGATTCAAAAGTCGTGTTATTTGGGTTTTGAATTTCGCTTTCATTGAAAAGTACATGGGAAATTGGCAAACAGACGATAAACTGTCTGAACAAATATCAACAAAAAGAAATATTAGCAATTGTCTAGTCTTTTGGCCAATAGAGGCAAAAAATGGCAGTTAAAGAATAATATATCTTCTATTAATGAATCAAACAGGGTATACAGTGTAATAAGGTTCTGTTTATATTTTTAATATCAAATTGAACTTTTTCTATACAGCATATTTTAGTTTGTTTAACTACTAAACTATCATTAACATCACAATGTTTTGTCGGTATGTTCTAAGCACTTTATAAATCTTCGAACTGCAATCCAGTCATTTTTGAACATAAATACGGTAGACCGGATTAACTGTCCGAATTGGTTATATTTTAAGCCTCAATGACTGTCTGGTGAGAAATATTACCAAGAGGGCAGCCTAATTATTCATTTGATTAAAAAGAATGCAATTGGGGGAATCAAGTAACATTTCCAAACACAAAGTGTTTATCCGTTGTAAAATGTGTTTTTTAGCTGGACCAAAACTTATTCCTATTAAACAATATAACTTTTAGCTGAAATTTGAAATATTCAGAAAGCTATGTTAGTTTTCTTATAAATGAAGATTACAGTAAGATCCCTATAAATTGAGAGCTCTTATTATTTAGTGCAAATCTTTTAAATCGGAAGATATAGCTATGTCACCTCACATGACTACAATAGGAAACAAATTATCTATATAATGTAATAAAAAGTTATATGTTGCTCTTATAAGAAACAAACCCGGTCTGTGAAAACGATAGTTGGGTTTGCTCGTTTATCCATAGTAAAAGTCCGTATATCAAGCGTTATCTCTGCATCCACATATCCCCGAAGGAATGATTAAGAACATTAACAATGGTAACGTTAGTTTCCTGGTCTTTGGATCAAGATTATCAAGTCTCACCTGGCAAGATGGACAGTTGACATTCTAAATCCACCTAACTATCTGGATTAATGAATGAATAATTTGATTACAGTTGAACCCGGTGAATAAATATTTTTGTTATATAATAAGTATTTTAGGGAATAAAACAGATACAAGAATTTGCCTAGAGCAACGAAATGTTAACATTATAATATGATGTATTTTAAAGATTTTATGCCAGATGTGTAGTATATCTATTTTGTAGACGTAAACGAACACAAGCAAACCATTACATCTTTAAATAAACCAGAGTAGAGTTTATTATTAGCCCATTGCAAAATTCTCTCACAATGGAATCATCAATCTAGATATCTGTTTGTAGTATCTTTGATCCTGCCTGGGTTATTAAAAAAATAAGTTATTACACGTTAAAGTAATCCAGTAAACTTAGTAAAAGTCAGATAGGGTAAAACAGGTATATTTACTAGTTTAGATAAAAGACGTTGTTTATTCTGATAGTAGTATAGACTGAGATCTAGTATCAGTTGTCTAGTAGAAACCTGACATAGAGCGACACCTGTTATTCTATTTTCCTTGGCATTTCTAATATAAAAAGCTAAATATTTCTTTTTGGTGTACTGTTTAATGTAGCGTACAATTAGCCTTATTTTTAGAGTACCTTCATTCCCAGATATTGCTGATCGAGGCCACGCAAATGAACCAAACAAAGTAATTTACTCGAAGAAGACATTAATTTTTTTTTCTTTACTTCAGACGAACTACTTTTAGAATTCCCATCGGGACAAAGTAATTACGACAGACATTCACTAATCAGTCGGGGTTTTTTATTCTTTTTTTTTCAAATCAATGACATGGATAGATGGGTAGATTAGTGAATTTATATTTGATATTTAAGAGGACATTCCTTATCAATTGATAAGATTTAGCCTAATATTAAATAAATAAATTAACGAATTTCCTTTTCAACACAATTACGTGTAGGTAGGTTAAATGTAATTCTTAGAACACACCCTGGACAACATAAACCATATCAAATTTGAGGTCCATGTTCCATATTGTAAAAGACACGGTGTCTTTGACATTAAACATCAATTTAACAGATTTTGCAAGTTAACAATTAATGGAAGTTTGGAAAACATGAACCACAATAGATTTCAGTTTCAAGTTCCATGGTTTAAAGACGGTGATTACTTGACACACCAATGTAACACGTTTGACCATTCATCCTTAAAACATGCATTTATAATCGTAGGAGTGCCAAACCGGAAGTGCACTGGGTAATGGATTTTGAGTCGATTCCTATATAGCATACATTTCAATTACAAGTTTAAAATATTAATTAGGTCTCGGGTGGTAAACTGGAAGAGCGCAACAGAATTTAGCATTATCGATCGTTTAAAATTACTAATACACACACCGAATCAGACATGTAACACTTTAACGGTAACTTAACAAACTACCACTGATTATACAGCCAGAAGACATCAACAAACATGAAAACACTTTAATAGAGCTTCTTAAAAACTAGAAATGGGTTATAAGAGTATTCATAACCTATAAGTCAAGGTATCATAAATTCGTATCTTGTAAAGTATAAACTATTGTATAGCTGCAATCTATTACGTTTATCGTTAATAACATTTTATTTTTCACCGAGCAGTACTTCCAGATGGTATTTATCAAAGATCTCTGTGGGCTTTGTTATGAAACATTATTACCACCGCGTCTTAAGATCCACAACCAACAAAAAAGAAAGACGCACATTTTGTTTTTGCACAACAAGCAAAAATACAAGTAATGTTTTACACTGTGGGATATGGTGGTGATGGGTAAAGGATCTTTGAAATTGAACTTCACTTTATTCAAAGATTTAATAGTTTCAGCAAAAAACTCCTACATGCGTAGTATACACGGGAATATAACCCGATATATCCAGTTCCGAAACCCGACAACTGTCGCACAACAATATATACAAAACCACCCAAAATATAATACTGTTTAAACACATTATTTAGTTTATTTGCCTTGTAATTTAAATATCATGCAAACAAAATTGTTATCCAAATTTTATTGCGCTTTAATTTTAGGGAAAATGGTTTGAAATAAGAGCTTCGTGACCATCTGGGAATGACATGCAAAGCAGTTGGGGGCAGCGTTTAGTTGAAAAAATAAGAAGTTCACATTTACTGCGCTGGTGAGAAAATTCCCAACCACCATATTAACTACATCCTGTGGATTAATTTCTACTTTTAGAAAAAATGAGAATGTGCTCTTTGAACACCAGAGGTTACGTCTATGTTTTAAGTAGTACGCATTCACCATCCTTTTCAAGGGATTTAGGTTTCGGTCGTTTAGCACAGGATTTAACCCAGACCCCAAGAAGTTTAACATAAGCTAATTTTGTTGACAAACGCACTTTGATAATACATTAAGGGAAAAAACGGTTTATTATACAGTTTTTTAAAAAAGCAATTGTGAATAAAGTATTGAAGAATTATCAAAATTACAATAACGACGTTAAATGTTTGATCTTTTTTATTGTAACAAAGATCAAATTTTCTTAATATTATCCTTAAAAAAGAACTGACTGGGTTCAAGTTTAATTTGTAATCATGTCAGAGTAATTCATAATCAAATTTTCTATTATATTCCAGCGAACATCTTAATCAAGGTCCCCTCTGGTCATTAGAACATCGGAAGAATTTTCCTTTCAATGCACGCGTCTTATTAGAGGGTATTCCAGGACGCATGGGCCCCGCAGTTCGTAATGATATGGGTCATTGAAATCAGACGTGGCAAGCTATGATGGGTAGAAAAGAGACCCCGGAGGACAACGCTTCGACCGAATGCTTGTCAGTTGTATGCAGGTCAGAACGGATGTGCTAATGATAGATCGAAACGTTGCCACCAGATTAAGATGTTATAGGTTGAAGTTCTTCAGAATAATTGCTAAGTACGGATGATTTAAATGTAAGGAATCGCGTATTGAATTAATGTTTCATTTCAAGTGCCGTTTTAGATTAATATATTTTGGTTCAAGTTAAAAGTCAGTGAAATGTAAATAACGTTCAGTGCAAACTTCCATATTAACTGCAATAACAATATATATTGATGTCATATATGTTTGTGTTTTTAAAGGTCGCGATTAAATCATTGTGACATTGTATCTAGTCAACGGGAAGTTTCTGTTAGTTTTATTCGAAATAAGTATTTATAATCACTCAAACTTTTACGTTTTGCCATTTGAACTGTTTGAATGCGGACAAAATAATATATTAGAACTTAATTGCTAGTGTCCCTTTAAATTTCAGAATCACTTTCAGCATAATCATACATAATCATTAATCGGTGGATTTGATTTCCCATAAAACTTATAGGCAGTTATAATAAATCACCATATATAATAGACATAAATAAACCCATTGATCCGAGAAATATCGACTGAAATTTAGTGAGCCTAATAGCATGTAATTCAAATCCTCGTGACATTATCTGATAAGCACAATTTTCGTTTTAAATGTCAATTTGGTCGATGACAGCTCATAACCTGTAGTGCAGAAGTAAATTATTTCTGTAACTGCAAAAATCTATAAAGATTGGGACATCTACAATAGCTAAATGGGTTTCATCGACATTTAATCATTCTTGGATTTTAATGCTTATTCTATATTGCATTTAATCATTCAATACAACATGCACAGCAGTTACTGTTGGAAGTGGTAACAGGTGTTCTAGAAAGAGTAAGCATACCTGACTTGTCAATAAGATTATTTAATTGAAGTTTTCCATATGGTTTCCTTTTTTGATTATATGAGACGCGTTATAAATAATTATTTTTTGTGTTTTAATGACGTGATCTTGGCTAAATAACATTCAGTTTATTCAACACCAACAAATCAAAACAATAAATGCAGTGGAATCGACAATTTTATTTTTGAACTTGATCAAAGCGTCGTATCTATATTAAAGAGAATCATTATGCTGATATAGATGAGGAGTAGAATTAGATAGTAGGTTGAAATTTCAAACTAATGACCAGATCAACAAACGGAAGCAGAATCGATTTAGAACATCCGTATCACAACGAACATCAAACCTACAGAGCAATTACAGTTCTCCTGGGGTCGCACTGGCTTCACTTTTCATCTGCAGTTTCATAACATAGAGGACGACCATTAACATGGAACATATGTATGTACATTATAATGGTTTTAACGCTTCCTCTTCGCTGTAGATAAATTTCACAAGTTTTTGCACAAGCCATTTACACTTTTTCAACTGTCTCGCGCGTGTATATAGACTCTCTACATCATTTATTTGTTGACATCTCCAAGTGTTAACGGTGATATTGACTATCTGTATATATATAAATATATACTCTGTTATTAAAGGCCGTGGGAAGAAAGATGGTTAAATAAAGGAGAATCCGTGGAATAGGTATTTGTATTCTAGAACTAGAGTGCATTTCCTATCTCACGAACGACACCAATAATTATCTTTGAGCAATAGTTTGTACTTGGGTTTTACGAGCGCCTAATGGCAATCTTCCCCAGCAATGGTAAAATTTCAATCCATTTGTTAAGGTTACTGAACAATGAATGTTTTAAAACCTGGCTGAGATAGCTTCTGAAATCCAAACAACTTTTGCTTCCTCACTTCTAAAACATCTGATCTACTACCCAGTTGTATCCCCTGATCTCAAGATAGCAATACCACCCCCTCCACCTCCATCATTTACACGCCAAGTTCTGTTGACTTTTTAATCCAGAGCCGAAGGAAAGAGTTTGAGTTTACATTTCCTGTCAGGTATTGTAGAATATTTATGATTTTGACGTGGAAGGACCAGGACGTAAACATACGTCACTAGGCCAACCCCTTCGGATGATTGTGACATGTTGGGCATGTTGTTAGATCATCGAAATGTTCCCAAAAATATTATAGGCCAAGAAATGTCATGGATTTAGCATTGAGATAATTTTCTGGTTCAGGATACCACATGTACTCCCCATGGTATACCACGAGTTTTAATATTGCTTGGTAATTAACAATGATCCCATTACAACAAAAGTAAAAAACATCCTTGTAAACATATGTTATATATTTAGGTGTGATATATCTAATGACTAATGGCTGTGACCTATTGAACTCTATTAACAATTTTTGTTCCCTTTTCACAGCAGTAATATGATTTGAAACATTCCTGATACTTTTTATAAAAGCCACAACAAACGCTTCTGCTGCATCAAAACGGATTATTGTTCATGCTTAATTTAAAGACGTCTGCGATATTTATGATTAATGTGCATCAAAATATGATAGAACCTAATTGACCATGATGGCTAACACTATTGTTAGAGATGTTTTCTACTTCGTGAACTTTTGGCTTGTAAACTGTAGTGTGCTTCACATGGGTGATTCAAAGATGGAAGTTATCTATTTAAAAACTATTTGATTTCGAGCGTTTTATGGAATTTATTCGCTTGGACTGGCATTATGTTCCGCGCTAATAATTTAACACCAGTATCCCCTTATATTCGAGTCACTGAGACTGAGATTGAATGGAGAGATCAAAAGTCGTGATAATAGCTGATGACTTTTTATGTTCTGGTGTAAATGAGGTTACTGATGAACTCACGTGCCTAATAATGGCTGTTTCCGTATATACAATACTTCAAACAGCCGATGATGATGATTGAATGTATATTATAATATGGACTATAACCATTATCATTATATATTTATCTAATGATCGTGATCTACTACATTAACTATTTAGAAATAAAACATACTCATGATATTTTACAGAACTTTAGTACTTATCGTCGTACACATCTGATTTTAATGCAAATAACTGTAACGCTTGAGCGAGGTTGTCAAAGTGAAAGTTCTTTTTTTAATATATATTTTGAGAAGAAATAAATGGTGCGTTCAAATTAAAAACACTGCGTATCTTGTTAAGTCTGGAGGATTTTTTTTTAAAAACTTCCAATTAATTATTCTTGTCTGAAATAATGCAAACGATCTAAATATATATCCGATGAAGTAATGAAATGAAATAAAATTTCGGTTTAACGTCCTACTCTTCTGTACCTGACCTGGGCTAATGGAATACAGGCCGATGAAGTAACATTTTTTGTATAAGCTGATAAAAATATGAGAACTTTTCAAAATACAAATGGTATAAGGTGTTCTAGAAGGATAATCATTAACCACTTTTCAAAACTACTATATAATAAACACTCCGTCAATTCTGCTATTAAATTACTCTAAACAGGCTATTACACGATTAGAAAATCTTTGATTCCATCAAGCACTGCCCGTATTGTTTGTGTTGTATTTGAAAATAACCAACACTCTTGAAGAGCAACATCTAGGTCAATCGAACAATAATATAATTAAGGATGTATGTACTTTAATTAATCAGGTTGATAATGGAGATCTCCATCCATCTGTACGCAGGATATTAATGATGTACATTGCCACGTACATACAATACCAATATAATTATAAGTAATAGCACACGCCTAGAGTGATCTGGCTGAGATACCAAAGATATAGGCTTATTTATTTAATGATGTGAAATCTTATAATAGACACAAATCCATTCCCTTTGGACAGCATCAAGAATTTACAAGAGATCATCATCACTTCTTAAATTACTCACTGAAACAGCAAATTTCATTTCGTGCATCCAAATATTATCTCATTTGACCTGTCTTAAGATAAATATTAGGCCCTTTTCGTTTCATGTTGTCTTACACGGATATACAATCTTTTTAATCCAATCTATGTGTGCACGACTCTCCAGACGTTATAGAAAATCGAAGTCAGTTTATTCTCCGTACAGCATTAATATAACATTTCAATCGATGCATATATACCTTTGAGCTTACCTATGGAAATGGTGAACTAATCCACGATGCCAGAGATAATCAAACGACAAGCTTATTGGGTTGTCACTCGTTCTGAAACAATTGATTTGTTTTCCGCATGATGAAATCCAAGAACAATGACATGACAAGGTGAACCAGTTCAAATATTTAAAAATAAAACAATGTTAAAGTAATAGACAAATGGAGAACTGATTAAATATAGATCGTACGCAACGTACTGATGTAAGTAAGTAAAGATATTAATTAAAATTGTTTATTTCTGATAATCAATTCCTATTTGATATTAATATTAATTAAATGTAAGTTAATAATAGCGACCAGTGTGCTAGTTATGATGTTTTATAACCCAATCTAGTGTGATTATACAAGATCGAATCAAACATGACCGATTCTCAAACGGGTGATGTATATGGAAATTTGAGAGTTATCACCTTTTAAAATACATTTTATAGAAGAACATATTTCTTGCTATGAGAATCTCAAGGAAGAATTAATAATGTGTCAGTTTACCATAATATAACATCTGAAGCGATATTATTATATTGAAACCTCGATAGAAGTACAGATATCTCTGAACCAGTACAAGACTGGAAGGCATCTCGGACCAACAGCAAATGTTTCATTCTTAGAATTACTGTCTTTACCCTAAGCAAAACCCCACCAAAGTTAAAACATATATTTGTTATATCATATAACACTTTGAAACATCGGTGATGAAGGCAGCCAAAGCAAATGTTACCGAAGGTTATTTTTATTGGAAACAAATTACAGGAAGAGCCTAACAACTAGATGCCAAATGGTGCGTTCTAGACAGCTGATATTCCCTAATGCATATACATTCAAATGATTCTTGCTAGTCGGCTAATATTCCCAGGTGGGTGTATATATTTTCTGCCATTCAATAGGTGCATGAGAGAGATTTTTGTTTTCCATTATTTAGTAAACCTATTTGTTCAGTGTGAGTTAAAGAGACCGTGAATTGGTAAATACAGCATTTAATAAGATTTTGTCAACACAGATATTCGGACGGGAACAAAAGATATTAAATGTTATACGTTATTGCATATCCAAATTTAGTAAAAATAACGGTGAGTTTAATTCTAGAGGGGATTCTTATTCGTGTATAAAGAATAATGGTTATGAAGACAATGATTAATATTTTCTTTTGGCATTTATGCAAGAATTGTTAGTCATATCTACAACATGATATGCTTCTATCCCCGAGGATGATAATATCCTGACGGTGGATTTTACGTTAACAAACACATCGTGGACATCACGTCTCGTGATGATTCTCCGGGGACGTTGATATGTGTAAAACTGAGTAATGGTACAATCTCCGAGAACAATGAACAATAAATAAACCATTTTTATCGTCTCAGTATGAACATAGGCAATGTTTTTGCTGGAAATAATGGTTAAAACCGACTATAGTCTTGATCGGCTTTATTGGAGTTTGCATTACAGCGTGATAACCGAAGTATGCTAATTTAGCTTGATATTCATATAATATAACGAAGCACGATAATAGGGAAATAGTCATTCATTATGTTATTATTATTCAACTGATAAATCTTGGCCTCAAAGACATTTGGTGCCAGATAAAAGAATGACCTTTCATGAAAAATAATTTTCTGTATTTGTCAACAATCATGCTAAATTTCTTTAACACAGATGGTTGTTTAAGTGGCGCCAACAATCATTGACTACGCGGATGTTTTTGTTTTATTTCTAGCTTCTTGGGGCCATGTTTTCTATGCTAAATTTAAGTTGAGCTTCCTTTACATATTTGCTATGAAGCGATTACGTTATTGCACAAAGTCATACACATCCAAGATAGTTTTTCTTCTATTCCATTCGAGATTTAGTAAAAAATCGGAAGAATTCCTGGTTAGATTCGTAAACATATCATTTAATTCTGTTTAAGTCCTTAGTCACGTTTGAGGGCTTTTACGTTTACAGTTCATGCTGCACGCAATAGAAGTTGATATTCATCAAAGATAGCCCAGAATCGTGTCACCAAAAATATTAAAAACGTAGAGCTTTGTTGCTAAAGCCGTTCTTTGCACAATTCGTATTTTTAACTGTTGATATCAAACACTGGCCAAACATCCGATTGTTTTCATAAGTTATAATTTGATAACACCTGCGATTTTCTGAACACAACTAATACATCGATTAAATACGAAAACGGTGCATTTTGACACCTGTTGTTTTCATATAACAAGACTACTAGACTCGAACACACGAGACTAATATTATATTGGTACATAGAGTTACCTGACCTACAGCCGACATATTGATTGGTAAAATAATAAGTAGGCAAATTTGATGTTAACGTCGACAAATTATGTTGACTTTTCCCAATGGTGTCGAACTGATGGCAAAGAGAGGGGACATTAAACCAATACGATCAAAAGGCCACAGAACGTGCCAAGTGAATGAAAATTACAATTTGTTTCTATGATTATTGTTAAAGATGATCCTACAATTGTTGTGTATTTACAAACCAACTACACAATCACACAGATTATCAGACAAGGTAGCACGTTGAACAAAGTTTGATTTGTTGTATTACGATTTTTGTTAAATTCTTCGCCTTGTTCTTTTGACATGTATGAACAAACTTGATATCCATTTAAATCTGATTTACGGCAACATAGTAAATTTAACACATTTACAGGTTGCTTATGTCTATATATATGACTCTGCTTACTCTGAGAGAAGTGGCTGTTTGATGGTTGTCAAAACGGTTTTTTTTTTGTCTTTCAATCTGTTGTATGTTATCTCGCGGTGTTTATCCCCACGATCTTCGAATTCCTTTATTTTTTGCAATTCCATAGAATTATTACAACACATGGGTGTCGTGGTATGGACATATTATTCTTTATATTGGCAGAACCCCCCACCCCACTTACTTTTTCTTTGAAAAGTGTACAACCAATTATTTATGTTACAGTTTTAAACATAAACGTATATCTTTTTACAACTTCTCTAGCTACAGGAACCGTACGTTTGGTATTGTATACCACATATTAACAGAACACCCCCCTTAAAATATTATTTGAAAAGAAAGTACATTATTGCTAACCATTTAATTTATACATCAAGGTTTTTCGTACAATTTTGTTTCTAATTTATAGAAGATCTTTTTGAAGCATATATTTTATTGACTGACTCTTTAGTAGACACGAAAATCGCTAAAGGTTCACAAAACAGGAATAAACTTTTCGATTTTCACATAAAAAAAGTCGATCGGTATTACATGCATTTTAAAGAATTGAGCCAAGATGCATATCTTAGAATTCGCATGGGGCAATTTTTATTCAGCATTACTGCTGTGTTTAATTTAAGTCATTTGTAGCCTTGATCCAATGGAACGATGCCTCTTAAATCAATCGGGTGAAAAAGAGTAGCACATAAAACCTGAAATGGTTAGATGCTAGTTTCGCTGCTAGATGTTAATGCATAAAAAACCTCATCGTTCGTTTATTCTTTAATATGTCAATGGGAGATAGTGTGTAAGATAAGGTAATTTAATGATAAATTAAAAGCGAGAGGTGATGAAGCCAGCAGCATGGTAACACTTGGTAAGACCCGGGAGTTGATCATATTCCACTAAACGATTAACACTTGATCAATACTCATACATATCACTTTCTACCAAGATGACTAAGAGGGGCTTTTAGCCAGTTTATATCATGCTTGTAAATATAAGCCAGTCCTTAATACGTGCGAAAAGCCAGATATTGAACTCTTGTGGCAACACTGAATTAATACACGTGCTGGATTCTCATCCCTACCTATATTGCCTGTACATGATGTGGATGAATTCATACAAACCTTGGTAATTTACAAGGGAATATTGATAGGATATTATTTTCATCTTTATTCATACCACAGGCTGACTCACCCTAACAACTTGATTGTTATATCTAAGAAATAAAACTTATGAGTTTATGGCGAATGATAAAAATAAGTTTTTCATTTATAAAGACATAAAGGGTTTTCATATCGCGCTTTTATATTATAAATACAATAATATTTAATCGATGTTGAACGCACAGTCTAGGTTTTTATCTCCAAGGTTAACAAAACAAATAAAAGTTTATGGTTCAGTTACATTAATAAAACTCTCATTCGGTAATAAATGCACTAAGCTAGAATAATGTGTCCACATCATAAAATATAAAAAAATATGTTAATATCCTTTTCAGCCTTTCCTGCCATAGATCCGCATTGGGTATACATGTATATTATTGGCCTTATGAACAGAAATCCACCCAACTATCAGTAAATAAGATGTAATCGAATGAAAATGCTTTGGAACGTAAAACTGGACATATCTTGGTTATGAAAGGACGTAACCGATAGCTCTATTATGGAACCTGGATATAGACGAATGCAATTTTGATAATGGCCCATATAAACTGATTTACATACAATGGGGTTGTGGAATACAGAGTGGTTTGCACGTGCGCGCTGTATCATAAGACCTGCCATTGGTACGCCTTGCGCGGTTCCATTCCCTGGTTGTACGTGCCAAAAGGCACGGTGGCGTCCAACCTCATGAGTTTTTCCAGGCCTCCCACTCCCCTCCACGGCTAAAGAACCCTACACGTAAGCGAATTATTAAAATAAAACTGAACCATGTGTTAGTCCCGAAATGACCTAGTTTGTATCGAATGGACGTTAAACCCCATTTCTCTCTCACACATTCATTCTTGTTCAATTCTAATCAGTTATCTTCGATGAAATACCTAATCAGTCCAAATGTTATAGTTAGTCCGGTCTAACTCCCCTTTTCTGTCGTTTGTAGATAAGGGTCCGTTTTCAAAGGGTATCGTTAGTGTAAGATAGTCATTTAAAGCCAGATTTCACTTAAATATACGAAACTTCGTGTAAGTTAAGGGTAACTGGTACTCAAAGGCAGTTAAGTATGAAATGTTCCCTTAAAGTTAAGCTGTCTTCACAAATGTTTAGTCTTTTAGTTGTATTCAAAGGTCAGTGTTAAGGGAGTAGGTACACTTCACTTTAATTGACCTATGGGAGGTACCTTAAAGTTAAATGAGGTAAGAATGACTTCTTTTAACTATTTAATGTAGTAGAAGACCTGTAATGGCGATTTTAAAAGTTAGGGGATGGAGATTGAAACAAAGACGATGTAGCTGAGCGTAGCTGGCCTCAAACGTTCTTTTTTTCAAAATCAGCAGCTTTGATTTTGTAGAGTGAAGCGTGCCACTACTGATTTACAATTAATTTGTCGTGTTACCTATTGCGTTTAAATCGGTAGTATTTATTCGAGTGGAATATAACGCCACATGCATCTTTCGCACACGCAATGTACCGGTCAAACCTTTGAGATTCTATAGGAACCGACACAATTTCTATGAATTTCTCAAATGATAGATTGATAAACAACACCGAAAGATTTGTTCAGTCAAACTTTAAAGCCAACAGCGCTGCGTATTGTTTACAATTATGTTGTTTTCTCTTCGTTATACATTATCAAAATAATAAAGTTTGCAATATCTATCATTATACTACCACTATTAGATAACTGTTATTGAAATCTATTTTTTTGAAAAACATCTACGAAAACAACTATCTCGGCAACGGATGCGTTCCATCATAATTTATCATATTAAGGCAGACTATATTTTCTTGCGTTACACTCTTATATATCCACAAACATGTTCCGAGTAATGATAATTAACATTTTAATAGAGTATAGTGTAACTCATAAGGGGACATAACTTGCTTGCGGCGTGGTTAATTCGTGATTTTTGCCAGTGGGTGCTATTTCAAGTTAGATAATGTTTGTATTCCACATTATGCGTATGCAGTTTTAACATAGCCAAGTATATGTTAAATAGAGCCTTTGAATACCGATTTTAGGTAAGACACTTGGTTAAGTGGACATTTTAAATATTTTTGTTTAAAGAGCCAATCTCGGTTATATTTTGGAGAATAAAACTGCAAAATTTCGTGTGAAAAGCATCATCTACATTAGAGCCAAGTTACTGACTCAATAAACCCGTCAACCTTCATCTGGAAATGGAAACCAGTGTCCCAAGCTGTGTTATACGGTGTCTGGATAAAACCAGACTTTTATTTTATAAAACTATGGTGTAGCTGAAATTTACCTTTAGTTATCAAGTACAACACGTGGATCAAGCACTCTATAGAACTCTAAAGGAACGACAATAGATTATCAGGTCACTCAATGAAAAATTTGACCTGGAATCTTAAAAGGATTACGTGCCCGGATAAGCGGTTTTGACGTTCACGTCCATACTATACTCAATATTTTAAGCTGAAATTTTGAGACGACGTCAATACACCACCCCTCCATGTTCTGGCGCTTAAATTCCATACATACACGGACTTTTATTTCTGGGATTCTGTTAAAATCGGGATGGTCCCTTTAACTTTTAAGAAAACCATTGAATAATGGTGCTTGAGATCACCGCGAACCCGATGTCGGAAACTGATTTTAACATGTTCATTGTGTCTTAAATATTCGATACCAGAAGTGCATATTTTCATAATAAGACAACATCCTCAGTCTTGATTGAAATATCGAATTCGGGAAAATCGAAACTACCCCACAAAATGGCCACTCCTTGTACGCAATTAGCGTAAAAGTATGTAATACCAAGGTTGTGGACCTTCTATTCTAGAAGAAACAATTTTTATCCGATATTGATGCAGTTTGATTAAATACAGATCAATTTCGTTTCCATTTTTATAGTTCAAAAGTTCTGTACTGCACTAGGATCTGGAAGAATTGTTATATCTGGATGATGTGGGGGATTAGCTAATGAAGAAACGGTCTGTTACGGCGAGGCGCACGGAACTGTGGGTAACCCATTAGAAACATCAACGCTGATTGGTTAATCAAATGTCTGACGTCAAAGGGTCGAAAGCCGCTCGTATGACCTTCCACGACAACCGATCAGACGAAACTCTATTTTGATCAGATTGATATTGATGACACCTTAATATATGTTTATATCCCAAAGATCTGAATCCCTTTCGATATTCGCGCATTTCAAACCTTAACTTACTGGATTGTGGCCACTGATTGTCTGAAAAATCGCGGATTTTGTCAGCTTGCTCTCTATCCATCTCTTGGGGGGTTGGGATGGCCTAGTGGTCTAGAATGCCGCGCTTCGACCTCTAGCTGACCGGTCACCTCTGGCTTGCGGCTGTGGTTTCGATCCCTGGTGTGAGCGTATATTGCATGGAGATAGGGGCGCCTTCTCAACCTCGTGGGTTTCCTCCGGGCACTCCGGTTTCCTCCCACTGCTAAAGACCCCTACGCGCAAGCGAATTATTGCAATAAAATTGAAACTATATGTTAGTCCCAAAATGACCTAGTTTGTGTCGTGTGGACGTTAAACCCCATTTCTCTCGCTCCATCTCTATCCATCTTTTGAAAAATGTGGGCGTATCTTGCATGACAACCGCAGGTTAATTATCCAGTTAATGTTCATTTCATACGATGTAACAAACTTCATTTAACCTTCATTCCTACCCCCTAATACCTAATGAAGTTACCAAATAGTATCTGTGTTGAATTTCAGAAACACTTTTCGTAATATTGCAATCTATGACTTGAGTTCATGTAAATCCATCAAGTACCAACTAAACTTACAGCATGTATTGGCACCATTTCCACCATAATACCATCTCTACCGCCATATAATACCATCTGTCATGGCATTAACGACATATGGTGAAATAAACTTATATAACTATTTCATCATGACGAATGGTGGAAGACAATTATTTCCCGCCAATTTGAGCATCTTGCTAATAAATTGCAATTCGATCTAATAAATCTTTTGAAACTTGATTTATGTCATATCCAAAGTCATATCCGTTTTAATGAGATATAAATACGTATATTCCCGATATATTGCACGAATTTTATCTCTTGTCGCCATTGTTATCTATTCAGACGATATCAAAATTTAACCGAGGCATTAGTTGCTGATTTATTTAACAATTTAGCTGAATTTACAAACTTAAATTTATTTTTCAAGCTATAGCCATGAAGATATCTGCTGACGTCACAATTGCGAACCCTAACCTTTGTTTGAGACCCAATTAAATTAGGAAAATGTGGCGTTTTGTAGACGATAAGAAACTGTGTTTAATACGATACTATTACTGACTATTTCTGTTAGATATAAACAGGGATAAAAATATCTTTCTACAACGAAAAAGTCCTTTAGCATGTTTAAAAGGTTGTCTTTGGAAATATTGCCTTTCTTGCGTTCTATCCATTCATCAAAGTGAGTGATAGTTCCTGTCTAGACCGAGTCTTTGAAGCTTTGGGATGTCGGAAATATGGCACAGTGCAGTGAAAACGGAGATTAAGCGACACAAGTTAATTTTATTATGAAGTAATTAGTTTTCAATACCTTCTGGTCTCCAACAACTCTGGCTAATTTAGAGGAGAAAATATAAATGTCTGAAGTCAAATTGATGCGTGTGGCAGAACTGGATTTTAACAAAGAAATCTAGACTAATTTATCTGCTTGAGAAGCGTCTCGGGTTGGGGGACATTTCTACTTATTAATTAAGATACAATAATCTATCTTTCGGCGAACTTAATACCAGGAATATGCTGTGGCTAATTTAATGTTCTGCTTTGAAAGCACCAATCTCACGTGCGCTTATAGAAATAATCGTATCTTATTTCCACGAATATACTTTGAAGTTGAAATAAACGGACAAATTACTTTTGAAAATAATTCTATAAATCTTAAATAATAAATCTAGAAATCACGAAAGGGATAAACTATCACGATAAAAAGGTTATATTAGAAAATTGTGTTTGAAGTACACCTTTAACGAAGTTGTCTCTAAAACATCAAAATCTTTACATGATTCTAAAGCAAAACAACAATATTGATTCCTCAAAACAATGGGAATTACGTGGAACTGTTGACGCTGTAGTAGAATCACCCATCTTATCTGAATTTTATGATGTTTGACAAATTAAGAGTATAAATATGAAGAATCGTTGTCATAATATTGAGAAAAAAAACATCATGTGTTAATTGCAAAACTGCCATGGTCAATATGACCATGTTCACGAACTTTCGCTTCTGAATATCTCATAACACATAAGAAATATTATGTATATTTAACACCAAGAAATCACAATGTAAACTTATGTTTTTCTCACTCTTTACTTATGAGATATTGATATTTATCTGGATCGTCCTAACTAATTTACTGGACCTATGAGGGCTGAATGAAAAGTTCTAAGCCTATCTGTACAAAGTTTTTGTTTTCCATTTGTTTTGGTAAATACTTTTGTACATACTTTTGCACACCACAAGGCCTGGATGTCAGTCAGGAAGAAATGTTCTTCAAACACCCTAAAAAAAACGTACACAGATAACATGACGTCATTATTGCTATAAAAATGACGACCTGCTTGTTCCTATCATTTTTGGAACCCGTTCTCGTCCATGGTTACAAATATAGCCAAAATATAATCAAGATCTGCTTCAAAACGGCACAGAATGTCACGAGACGAAGGAATCTGAAACGTTTGTGGCCAACAATGAAGAGCTTTGGCAACCATTTTGCAAAAACTTTGTCATTGTCGTTGACGATAATGCCCACAACACTGGCAATATGTCGAATGGTCAATAGTCGACAGCCATCACCATGTTATGGAATCGGGTAATGTTTTCTTAAATGGTTGCTGTTGATGGCCTTCCAACACGCGGGTCATCGTCAAGGCATTCTCTGCCAAGTTAAACTTCCGCAGCCCACTCCTTTCTATGGAAAACGACGGGGCATCATCCCCTAAAAGGGAAACCATGTCGGCATGTATCTGTGTTGGAGTTAGTCCTTTAAGTTGCAGGCACTAGATGACTGCACGATATCCAGTTCACATGATAGTCTGGGAAGTCTTTACAAAGATAACCCGAGGACAGTTCTTTTGATAAAAGAAAAGCTAGCTTTCGAAATCATGACAATATTTTTATTATTTTATGGGGGGGGGGGGGTATTTTTTATTTAAATTTATCAATTCTGATAACAAATCCTACAACATCATAAAATATAATGCCATACATTATGTTGTCATTACTAATTTTAGTTTAAGCAATCTAGACCTGGACTCAACGCTTTGATGTGCATATCATATATAATCCAAACAATACAGTAAGTAATTCACATCTCCGCGGCGCCCTTGCTCAATAATGATAGCTGTAAAAGATACAATTATTTTCATCGGACTTGGTCTAAACATAATTAAAAAGCGGCTACATGAACGTGCATACTATATATTATATAAAGCTCACATATATGTTATGACATCATAGTTTATGTATTTTCTGAATGACGCCATGCTAAATAATGCTTCGAGTATTTGGCTTACGTCATTTTCCATATTTACACATATTAACTCTTATTATGACAACGATTCAGTTCCATATATTAAAACCTTCCACTGGACGCTAGTCAGTGTTACCATATATAGTCTTGAAATCCAAGAGAAGATGATAGGGTACACGGCAACACAATATGTTTTGCTGCGGGAAAAGAAAAAAAAGAAATCTGTATTTTTCTCAACAACCATCGCTCGAGATCAATATTCAGCTGATATAAATTGTATTGCTTATTAATTTTGACATGTGTCTTTTCTAGGATTCGTGGTGAGAAAAACCTTTTCTGCAGCTGTGACCATCGCCAATTAAGTATTTATGATATCTGAAAAAATACATCAAATGGTCTTTCGTATTTAGAAAAAAATATATTTTCTAAGAAATACACGTAAAATATTTAAAACAAAAAATGGTTATTCGGTTAAAATTGATTTAATCCTTGAAATATTAAAAATAATTCAGTTAAGTATTCTTCAATATGTTTTATTTCCATGAAATAATTTAAATGTTTCCGTTTTTACGGCATGGCATGAATTTATTCAGTACGGTTAGTGTTTGCATTGCAATCTTACAATGGCGTTTATCATTAAATATTTTGAAGCACCAGCGTTTTTAGTGGGCTTTAAGAAACTGGAAAGGCGATCATTTACCTTTTTGAGTCATTCCGAAACATCTCTAACTTCCTGTTTACACGCTTTTAAGATATGAAAGATTTGCAAAGAGCAGTTATAATGGCGGTGCAAGGTCAACTTAAACCCAATTTGTAACGATTTTTCAAGGAAAATTGATCGGTCTCTCATCTTTTATAGGATTTCAGTTGGTCCGATTCTCAATGCAGTCATTGATTTTAGAAAGTATGTTCAAATCGATTTATTTTAAAAGTCGTGTATGACAGTTTTTTGTTTATAAGAACATGTATACACCATACTGGAGAACAGCTACAGAAAGTGCCCGGTTTGGCAAAATGATCTGTAGCGTTAAATTGCAAACGTTTGCAGCAGAAATTTTGTTTTTACTTGTCCTACCTTGAGATCTGCGTTCAGCTGAAACGAATCTGATCTCTATCGTGTTCACAAGCTTTTCCAAAATCCTAATATATATCTGGGACAGAAAGTCCTGGAATGATGAAAATTTTTCGATCACACTGAATAGGATTCATCCGCTCACAATCCTTATGTTTCACGACACTGTTTTCGGAAAAGGGGGACCAACCGCTAAACGGAATTCTGCATTTTGTTGATAGGGTTAGTCCTATCATTTCACCAAAATGTACAGCAAATTTGATAATAAAAAAATGTGTATATTACGTTCAGAAGGTTTTCGGGAAAAGGGGATATCCCGGGATCAGGGGGTGGGGTTGTACCTCTTATGTTCGCTTCACAATACAATATCTAAGAAATGAAGCCATAATAATTCGCAATTTTTACATCAATTGTAAATAGCCAAATTTCTATATGTCAGTTAGAAGCATTACTGGGTTAAGATCGAGTTAGCATCATATCGTATGGTTTGGCATATTATAGTCTTCTGGTTGCGTCATCAATATTTAGCCAACTTACATCCAGTAAAATACCAATATTTCTTGTATACATATCTAAGGACAAATCAACACAGCATTGTCTACAGATTTCTTTTATTCAATATCTGAGAATATGATAAACACAGATTTAAAGTCAATATGTGCCTTTGCAATTGGGTAATGGAGTTTAGTTATTCCGGACACCGATAGCATGGAACGTCCATTCGACACCAGCATACGTCTGTGTTGTCTTTCTGCAGAATATCAGATTCATAAGCACGTTGTCCCAATAGAATAGTGGGAACCATATTATTAGTTTTCTAGAAAAAAAATTCTAGCAATCAGAACATAGAATTTAATAGCTAGGATTTCTTACGAACCGTGACTCTATGTTGACTATGGATATTCAATATGAAATAGAGAAGTGAG
The DNA here is from genome assembly GCA_963678685.1 of Patella ulyssiponensis. NCBI lineage: Eukaryota > Metazoa > Mollusca > Gastropoda > Patellidae > Patella > Patella ulyssiponensis. The sequence continues at coordinate 45,733,264 of OY783229.1, read as the reverse complement.
ATTGTATAATTATTGGGTGCCAAGGGTTGGTTTACGGTTAGAGCTAGATATAACTACCTCTATGTTTCTCAATAACCCATTTTAGCCGTTAATGCCCACTTTATACCAGAACCGCTGCATATAATGATCACTTCATTTATACTCGCTATTATTCGAGTCCGAGAAATGTATTGATTGCCTCGAGAATATGATATTGGAAATCATCTTTCCGCGGCTTTAGGCTTGTATTTTCTTCATTTGAAATGGACTTAACAGTGTATAGAAATGCCTAACCCTTTCATGTATTTACTACTATGATATGGGCGAGGGTATCAATTTCCATAATTGACTTATCGATCAATCCAAACATGAAATGAGCATTGCAGATCCTTTTATTTTCTTTTATTGTTCCAGTAATAAAGTTTTCCCCGGTTGTTCGTGTATTTGTTGCACGCTCAAATGTGTTAATCTTGCTTAAAAATTGGAAATACGTTATTCAACACGTTTCCAGACAAACTCAATAAGGTTCGTATTAGCAGATGTCTACTCAACCTGTGATAATGGACACTTTGATGAACGGAAATCTATCTTTTCAGAGATTACTGAACTGGAAACGAAACACTGCTGTGGTTTCTTAAATATTGTATTTGGGAAGGTACTAATTGAATTCGCCATTACAATAAGAACATTAGTATTTAATCGCCTTTCGTTTGATATAAAATCAGCATTTACCGTTTTAGTAATCACAATGTAGTGTGTATTAAAATCAAACTTCATATAACTGTATGGCTATGTCAGTTGTCTCGTTATCACGTTAAAATTATTTAGCCTTAAATATAACATCACACCCTTCGTCAACTTTGCCGATGGCAGCACTGCAAAAGAAACTATGTGTCCAAAATTAGTGTCTTTCGAAATTTAAAATAATTAGCCTTAAAGTAGCTAAGTCTATAACTCAATATCATCCAAAGTCTTCGACATTGGAAACACGAATTATTTGTCAGTTTAACTCAACATTGATATTGGGACCTTACATGGAAAGATGGGCTTCTGATATCAAATATTTAAGACAAAATAAACGTTTTGCTATTGGTACACGAATCGTCTAGCATAATGCGTTTCAGCGCCAATCGTAACAAGCTATTCGTAGAAGCAGAATAGACAATCATATTTCACAAGTCATATCAAACGGTGACGTCATATTCTTATCTGGACAGTATGCGCAATAAATACCAGTGGTGTAGACTAGAATAACAAGACGCTAGAGATTGCCATTCGATTAAAACTTCTGGCATATTTTGCCAAACATAACTGATCAGAAATTTGATTAAAACGGAAACGATTAAATGTAAATCAGTTTATATATTACATTCATATTACGCATTATTATATGCGTTGTGACCCATTTTTGTCAATTTGTAGGTCCAAAATATGAGCGATTTAGTCCCTTTAAAAGGAAATTGCGTTTTGATACATCCTTATTAATCTTCGGTGGCTATCAATACAAAACTAAATTGGGCGGCTTTTGCTGCTCTATTTTCAAGGAAATGACGTAGACAGTAGAATAATTTAAATAATATTTACTGTTCGTGTGTGTTTCTGGTGGATTAGATGTTTCACACACGCATGGTTGTTAAATGTTAGCGAATGGGTGGCTGTGTTAATGTTGTCGCGGTCTTTCAACCTTCCAATATTTGTATTTGCGGTTACATTTGTCAACATTTGGAACGTATCTCAAAATTCTCGTTTCAATCGCCATCTCACCCAAAATGATGACTTAAATCAATTTCGTTTCGGTAATTACTGTTCATATAATCAAACAAACTAATCGATCTATTGAAAATGCATTATTCGCAATATTTCATCGACCTTTTATACTCTTCTAATCTGGGAGCATTTTGACGAGCTACTTGACTTCTGGAATTACTTGTAGCCGCCATTTCAAGTCTGTAAATAGACATTGACTTGTCTTGAAAACTAGTACCACTGAAGACCAGATTTATTTTTGGTGCCTTTTACGTCAATTAAAGACACCAAATGTCAATACTTTAAATAGTAAGACGTTGGATTGCACGAGAAGAAAAATAACAGCGTGATTTTCTGAAATCGTCTTTATTCGGTAATTTATTTATCAGCCAAACATCATCGCCCATGCATATAGCTCTTTTAGCTGCCTAATTTCGTTAGTTACACAAATTATACCAAGAAACAAATCCTTCACTTAAAGAAAAACTAAAATTAGCGGCGGATTTTTTACATCTTAATTACATGGATAGTATTGATCGACTACACGAAACCTAAACTAACTATCGAGTACAAAGTTAAAACCTATGTAACTTCAGTTTTTTGTATACGTATAATGGATCCTAATGTTGGTACATTAGTGATTTCGTATCCGTTTACTACTCGTAACCCGAAAGCCACTGGGAAATATCCTTATAGATATTTCTCTAATGGAACTTCTAGAGCATGCACAAAGCAAATTACATAGCTTTTTAATAGCAGTAACTTTCCTATACTTTAATAAGTTGGGAAGAAATCTAGCCATCGAAAATCAGTCTCAACGGCTTTTTAAGTTGTTATTGTTTTAGATTTCCCCCATCCACTTCTAATGGAACTTTCCAAGCATGCAGTGAAAAATTTACAAAGCAATTTTCTCTTTGTGTAAGTAGAATTTCCTTTCTTTAATTGTGATTTTAGATTTTCAAGCCAATGTTTTGTTTCAAAGAGATCAATATGAGGTTGATGATGCTTGGTAAATAACTATTCAAACGTATCCTGGAATCACCTTAGTCGAACTAATAATATTAAGAGGTGCGTCTGGAATAAAAATACACCTGGGATTAAAGAACATGGCCGATAAAACATAGATTAATGTGATGTGTGTACACATTGATTTACGGCTTGTAATATACATGTAGCTTTAAAAGCTGTATTTAAAACTCCTCTTTGGTGGCGCGGTGACTATGGAGGTCATGGGTCCCGTGTATACCATTAACAACGCCTTAAAGACACCCGCACTCTTGAAGTTGGAAGTAAAAATCACTTTTACATCTCTCTGTTTTCCCGAGATTTTGTTTTTTAAGAATATAATACGTAAAGACTTTGAAGACAAAAAAAAGAACTATTTAACATTCACCCACGCACAAACTAAGTCATTTTTTCAATAATTCGTGTAGTGGTCTGCAGCAGTGTCAGGGAACCGGAATATTTGGGAAAAACCGCCGGGCTACTAAGGCTAGACAGGCAAACACAGGTAGTGTTGGTTTATCATATGTCCAAAAAGATGAAAACATAAATACCTATAGCTACACATAGAAAGGGGGGGGGCTCATTTCGGGACTAACATATGATACAATCTCAATTAAATTATTCTCTGGCGCGTATGAATCTTTAGCAGTGAAGGGGAACCGAGAGGTTAGGCAGGCGACCCAATTCATTGGGCTCGAACCCACGAAACCTGACTAATTGGCAGACCCTATGTTCCAAAAACGCACATGTTATACCAATCGGTCCCCTCCCATAGCTACATATGCTTTGTGAAATCCAGAAAATTATATAGAAATCATACCCCGATATTAAGGCTGACGAAAACGTATATTTGGGAATTCCAATAATATATCTTTGTTTTTTTCTATTATCTTGATCAGAAATCTTTATGGTGAAAAAAAATTTGTAATCATAACAGTCGATATGTTTCCATCAATATTTATATCTCTGAAATATTTTGATAGTAAATGTTTTCTTGATTGGGACAGTTCTTGAGTATGAGTTCGACTATCGCCATTAGCCCGCAGCCAATTCCACGTTAATGTATACCAGAACCTTTCCAATAAGTACTAAACTTGTAGATTGACAATTCTACGCCTTCTAAATTGTCTCAACTAATATATCCCTAGATCCCGTATCGCTGCCGAGCTGAATTTTGACATCAGATTACAGCCATCCCTCGTATTTACATGCTAGCTTAAACCATAACATTCCCTATAGGTACTTCCGTATTCATTTCCTAATAGAGTTCATTGTGCCAGTGGAAGGTTATCAAAATATAATGGGAAGACGGAGTGAGAGGTCGATTTTTATTCAAATCGTTGAAGATTCCCTTGTGCATACTCTAAATAGAAGCACTGATATACTCTGTAGAACCCGCTCAAATATATAGGCTACAATATCGATCAACTACACAAAGTAGAATTAATAAAGTAATGGTATAGTATATTGATAAATTTGAACAAGATCTTGTTACTGAAAAAATACAGTCATTATGTCCGCTTGTTATTTTCTTTATCTAATAAGATAATCGTTGAGAAGATCTAAAGTCTAAAAAATGAAAACCGCAGAGTTCGAAAAAAATGGCTAATATTCCGTGCTCGTAGTCCTTAATCAACGATAACTGCCATCACCTAATGCGAAACAAGATATTAATTTCCTGACACTGTCATATTCTTCTACATCAATTTTCATCAGTCATACACCTAAGGTGAATTTCTAATAAATTTAATTTGTGCATCTTGATTCAAATTAACATCACGCCTTGTTAATTTACTCAAGGGTTTCCTTGGAAACGTACTTTCCAGTAGAAACTATTTCCAGATAATGAGAAGATATGTGTTCATTGAGATCCCAAGGAAAATATTTTTACTAATTATTGTAATCACCTTGTATGAAAAATCGATGAATTTTATTAGAATCACCGAAGGGTGTGATCTTCTCTAACTCCACGTGTTGGCCTTCACCTTTGGTGCACGTGCAAGATGGCTGACCCGCATCCAGCTGTCCCAGCTTGCTGCATTGAGTGGATAATAATCCTTCATAAGAACGAATAAAGTTAAGCTACTCATTTGTTTTTAGATATGAAGAAGATAATGTGCATGTAAGCGCATGATCGGATTAGTAGTTGTAATCTCACAGTTAGGTCTGTTTGCTGGTGTAGTATAATTATATAGTAACTGTATTGATTCCATACCGAAACCTACAGAAAGTTCCTATATTATATTGAATATCCCCATGTCACTCGCAATTTCTTTAAACTTAAAGTTCTTCGTTTTATTTGGTACAATAGTAAGTGCTGAATTTGTATGTATTGCCCAGTTCCCAACCGTGTATGAACGTACTAAATATCCAACTACTTAAATTACCATCACTGAAAGAAAAGAAATATTGTTTCGCGACAAAATAAAGGCTGACTTTTAGTTCTCGTAATCTTGAATGTCGTTTTACAAGATACACGAAATTTCCACATGGCAAGTCTTCATTAGACAACATGATGTATTACCTGTTTTTGTCCCATTGTCAATCCGTTGTTAATGATAGTTTTAGTCTGAGAAATGTCCTGCTCATCGCCCGTACTGTTCCATCTTTGTTTGATTTTCCGTATTGGGTGTCTAGCTTCCGATTCCTGATAATTTTAACATTCATTAAATCCAATTGTAAACAATCATTTGTCTAGACTCCTTCATCATAAATGACGAAGAATAAATAGTATCCTATTATTATTCATGACGTGGGATTCAGCAGGGATTTTCTATTCTGTTTGCACTATTATAACATTTTTTACTTGACACAAATTACGAGCGACGTGCCTTAATTGTACATGACGTAGATAGTTAAAAACAGTAGTTGATTTAGAGAAAAAATGATGGCAGCTTGAACACGTGTTCTTGGGAAGTAACGAAACTAATTTTACAACGACGTCGTACAGGAAGAGTCATTGATATTGACAATGTTGTCGTTTGTAAAATTAAATGTTAAAGAAATAATTGTTTCTGCTGAATAAATGCCTGATAATGACTCGTGTTCTTGACAGTTGCTATTATCTCAAACATTACACTTCAATAGAACAGTATTTTCATGAAACAGATACTACAAACGCATACGAATTGGAACCGAACTTCGTCCTTGTACGTGAAGTGTTACACTAATGTTTGGTTGTGGTAAAAATAATTAGTTTTTTTTTCTGATTCATGAACTAGTTTGGTTTTCCTTTTCTAAAAACATCTTTGATAACAAATTCTTGGCCGAAATATTTCTTTTTGTCATTTAAGATTTTTTTTTTTCATATATAGTCTGAGTTCATAAGGGTTCATACTATTTAATACAGAAATCCCATGACAAAGGTAGTTATAAATTTATTGTCACTCTTTGTACAGACAAATTAAAAAATATGTGTTATATTCCAAGGAGACTGAATACCGGACAGAGAGTTCGTGATTATATTAATACCATATTAAATTGAATCTTTAGGGATCCCTGTCTGGTCCGATGTTAGACATTATAAATATTTGATTTCTCATTTACTTACGTTATGTTTTTTTAAGGGAAAAAGTAACAAGCTTCCATGTTGCCTACCTATAAAGTCAATCTCGTCTGCCATCAATTGATTAAGTGTAAGATTTAATGGCATGTAATTAATTACTTTCTATTTATCGTACTTGCAATGAGTTAAAGATGTTACCTCAGTGAAAGAAACATTAGATTTTACTTCCAGATACATTTGATTTTATTTAAGATACATTTGATTTTATTTAAAGATACATTTGGATATATTTGAAGATACAACTGATTTAAAGATATTAACGCAGTGTAAGATACATTTGCTCTTAATCGACAATTTTACGTTGAATAAAAAATAGCAACAATTTATTTGATAAAAACACGTATTGTAGATTATGGCACTGTGGCATACATGTATGTTAACTGAATATTTTTAGGATAATTTCACACAATTTAATGACCAGTATTATCATCTTGAAATTTCACTTTTGGTTGAAAAAGAGTTTGTGATAGAGATATCATGGTCTGGGTATAATCAGCTATGAAGTGGCTTATTTGCTAATCTACGATTTTAGAGTTGAAAATTCTCTAATTAGAATCTTTCAACAATTTCAATTATAATAATACAAAAATTCGTATTCTATGTATTCAAAAAATTTCATTAGAATCATTTGAAAATTTTACAGTTATAACAAAAGACATGTTTCTTCCTCCTATCCAAACCCAAAAGAACTATATCCTTGGTTAAGTTTTCTATGCAGGATCAAACATCTTTAGTGGCTTTAGCGGGTTCGTTTATTAAGAACGTATGTATCCGGTATAGGGGGTAATATATATGGTATTTTGGAATGTAAAGTCACGCTATCATTCAACACTAAAGAATTGGTACATTTTGACCTATAAATACAATTGGTAACACAATAATGTACATTATTTAGTAGCACAGGCGTGGAGATTTCACGTTCATAAGATAAGATACAAGTTGGAACCCCGTTGGTTATCTAGACAAGTGTTGGGCGGTATTGAGGCACATATCTGTTGTCGAATTATGGAGTGAGAACAAATAAGATAAGGCTGTAACCAGTTCAATTCCGTGCCCATTTGATGGTTACTGGGTTAACATTCTTTAATATATTTAAATTTACTACAATATTTCGAAATTTTGATTATCTTTGACACAGCAATGTGTAACATGGTGAAGCAATCTGATTGAAATACATTTCGTTTTGTTTTTTATACTTTATATGGCCTATACTACATGAAGATTTGACCAGTGGTAGTGGGAGCTCGCGTCCGGGATCATACGAGCGGTTTTTGACCTTAAGACGTCAGACATATTGATTAACCAATCAGCGTTGATGTTTCTATTTGGATACCCACAGTTCCATGCATCGCACGCCAAGACCTCGCCATAACAGACATTTCGTTGGATAATCCATCATATCAATTAGAACGCGGGTTATATAACAACCCACCCATGTCCTAGTGCAGTAAGGACAAGTAAAAAATGAACTATAAAACACGAAACGAAATAGGATCTGTGTTTTAATCAGACTGCATAGTTATGGTCACGTTATGATAATAACAACAGGGAGGAAAGGTGATTATTGCAGACAAATTAAGAAAGACTCACAAGATACTACCAAGAGTTATCTTTTGTTTTGAATGGCTAGTAATTAATCGGAGACAATATTCTAAACTTTAATTGCCATTGTATAAATAAAATAGACGAAACTGTTAAAATGACATATATTTGATTTAAACAAAAGAATAATTTGTTGGTGAAAAGTAATTAAAATATTTAAAATCAAAATTAACAACCTCTAATTAATGGAAATTAAGAACGAAGACAATTCTGGGGATGCTGTTGTTTTCATTTATTTTGATTTCGAATAATGATGTAGCGATCTGAAAGCTAATCAAAAACCAACTGTCTTGCATAAGACAATGAGAAAAATACAATTATACCATTGTTCCCCGAAGCTGTAGCCAGAACGGACTCTAATGATTGTATTTCTAATGAACAATCTGCTCAACTCATCCATTAAAATAGAAGCTAGATTCTTGACATTTCTAACTTCTTTTGTTCTGGTATTTTGTTAAAAGATTCGTCGTGAACATGTTCAACGAGAATTAGTCATCAATATACAATACCAACCATCTTTTGTTTTCACACTCTAATCTAATTAAAGATATTAAAATGTTATCGGAGTGCCTGGTTAAATTTTTCAAACAACCGGATTCCTGTACCCACATACATAGGACAAATTTTGCACTTTTCTATAACATCTACGAAAAGGTGCCAATCGTACAAGTTCCAAGTCATGTTTCTTGGACCAGGAACTTGGGACCCAAGCACACTGCCTCGCCAATTTAAGTACGGTCCACATGAAACTTGGAAAGATTGTTATTTGGACAATTGCGCATCGACTACGATGGCGACGATAACTTCGTGCTCTTTCTCTGGTTCAATAAGTACTATGATACTTGTTATATTCTATCTGCTCTTAAGAAATATTTTTATAGTTCTAAATGTTGTGTCCTTTAATTCCAGTTTAAACTTGACATTACAAACATAAAGACACATTTTCGCTAATGCTTGCAAAATCTAACCACCGTGAGATTACCGCAAAAAAATATGTTTAAATCCCCGAGTATTATCTATGAGAACGAACCACTATAACCTGCTGTTATTCTAAAAAAGAACAGTGGATTTTACAGGAGATTTGTTAATATTTAAGCCTATTCTTAGACTTTACGATCGATACTTCTTAGTTAACTTCAGTCACATTAATTAACGTGTTTTGTCAGGTTAATAGGAACACGAAACTATTCTCGGGCTTTGTTCTGTAAAATATCATCCGATCGATTTCAGCAGAAATCAGGGTTTTAGTTTTGTAAAATCAACTATATATGTGAAGATTGTGTTTTAGTAGATTTTGCATTTCACGAGTAAATCAATATTTATAATTCGCAAAATTGTATATAAATGGGATTTGACGTCCTATCCAAAGGGCTAATGCATACAGACATACCCCATGCAGTGTGCAATGGGGGAAATTCTACCAACATATACTCCAACATAGACGCTATTTCTTGCCAATCCCCCAGCCCATCACAAAATCCCAGGCACTATTCCGACCAACACCAAGATTGAACCCCGGACCTCCTGGTTATTGAGGCAGCGCTTTACTCACTGGGCTACCGTGGCCACCCTCTCAAAGATGTATTGCATAAAGAACAATTCAAAACATATTAATTAATTTATCCTTTTGTAAAGCATTGTGAAATGAAACGTCTAAGCAGAAAAAATTATTGCATAAAGAACAATTCATAACAGATTAATTAATCGTAGATTTATCCTTTCGTAAAGCATCAAGAAATGAAACGTCGCCCAAGCAGAAAATGGTCAACTTTGATTTTGTCAAGGCTTTGATGTTGTAAAACTACCCATCAAATTTCATCACTCTCAATCAAAATCAAAGTTATCGTATCCCAAAGTATTGACTAATCATATTGTTTATCCCTGTTTAGCCTCAACAAAAAATCTTCATCATCGAATTCCATCAATGCATTCATCTAAATGAACATCTAAACCAAATTTGAAAAATCTAGCATATTAGAAGTTGGGTTATTGTGTCACAAAGTATGACCACAGACAGGCGGGCGGGGGGACTGATGAGCATAACAAAATGACTGCATAACTATTCTTTATACCACTTATGTGTTAGATCTTCGTAGCAATCAGCATCTCATCCCTGAAAAGAGTTCATATCATAGTTTCCCAAATTTTTCCTTTATGTCAACGTTAATTGGAATATATTTAGGGAACTGAAAAGGGGACATGTTCAATCTGTCGAGGGCCACTGAGATGAGGATGGGAATAATAACGTCTTTCACACATGCAGATATTTCATATACCAAGGTAACATAACGATATGTTGTCAATATTGCACCTGGATATTATATCGTTTGTTGTTTTAAAAAGATAAATCCTCCGTGAGCTCACACAATGCCTTAACTTAAATTACATACCCCAGCCCTTATTCATTCATTTATTATTTCACAAAAGTCTGGAAAGAATCGTAAAATCGAATTAGCAACAGCTTTTATCATTAATGTGTTTAAAACGAACGGAAGATCAATACCAAAATCGATCAAACTATATGATTTTATTTTCTCTTATAAACAATAATTACCGTGTTATATCTAGATGATTTCTGAATGTAATATACCGTTAGGGACATGATCGTTAGATCGATATTCTTCTATTGTCTACAAATTGTTAAAAATCAATGGACTACCATTGTAGGCACTGATATTTGTAGACTTATGGCGATGACCCCAGTGTTACACCATACTTCTAATTGTTTCAATAATGTCACTACAGCATAGTACATTGTCGGGATTTGACGATGCTATTCCAAGTATGAGGTCCCTCCCAATCCCCCACCATCACGGCTAATGCAAGGCAAAGGTGTGTTTTACACACAAATAAGCAAAATCGAGGATTATGACTGTGTCAAAAAATATTATACACATTGGCCTTTCTGTAAATTAGCCTGTTTGGTGAATCCCAACAAATACGTAAATGTGTAATGTATAAAATTTTATAATACTGATCCAGAATAACAAATGTTCCCAAATTTTGGCCAAGGTACAGCAAATTGACAGATTAAGTTCTAATCAAATGTGATCTTCAGACAATAAAATCCTTCTGAAATAGTTTATCATCTTCATTACCACCATCGTCGTCGCCTTCATCACCTGGCACAGTAAACCAAATCATTTATTTACAATTATATTTCTGTCAATGTCATAAAACATCAGTAGGTACATTCATTCTCCCGGACATTTTCATTAATAACGATTTTTTTTAAAGTTGTGGTCAATAATTCTGAACCTAGACAGACATTTTAGACACCAGTTCAACAAAAAGAAACATATTTGGTTATATTCTGTTCGATTATGTTCCAGCTCACCGCCACCATATTGGACTAACTGAATTATCTGGGCATGCCAGACCTCATAAATTGAGGAAAGACTGGCCATTATCTTAATGGAGTCCCTGATTAATAGATTTATGTGTGTTCAATAATCCCTTTGTTTTAGAAACAACAATGCCACAACGTCTGTTACACCAGCATAGCTAATAGTTGAAGAATGGCTGACACGTGACGGTGGTGTAATTTCTCTAAAATGGCAAGAAAAACGTAATGCGTGTGCAACGTAACAAGACAAATATGCAATACAACTAATTTTAACCTTCAAAAAGCTTCGTTGATTTAATGTTATCGCTGTTTTCTCTTACAGGATAGCAGTTTTATTCCAGTTAAGATTAAATTATTTGTATTAAATCACTTGCATGTAATACAAGAAGAGGAATTCTTAAAAACAACAGATTCTCTGTCTTTATGCTTCACCATTTCATAATGGCATGACGTGTTTTCATTAAAGAATTTCAGCAACTGTCTTTTGTCTCATGCGGCGTGAAATAATGACACTGGTGATTGTGCCATGCCGATGATTTGAAATACAGAGAGTAACGTTTAAAACAACATGTGTGGAACAATTAATATAATTTGTTAAAATTACAGTAATGTTAGTCACAAATACACGGACGTACTATGAATTTTCTTTCCGTCCGTCTGTCATTATTGTTAGGTTGTTTTTCTTTATTTAACTTTGATGTATTTGATTGAAGGTTGATACACTGGTGTTTATAGCAGAGTTATAAATTACAGGTTATGATATTAGTATATGAGACAAAATGAATAGGGATTCACGAAACGTAATGTTTCCCACCCCTTTCATTATCATCACTACATCCGCTCTAAAATATCATATGATAGACATGGATGATACCATACTATACCCATCTTACGTGTTATTGTGGTTTTAACGAGTATCCTGTACGATGCACCAGATGCTCAATCTTTTCAGAAACCATGTTACTACTTTGCCTTGTTTCCCAGATAAAGTATACATGTCATTACACACATTTTGAGCTTGTTTGCGCTTCAGGAAAGGTGGGACATATATTCTAGTTATGCTAATGGCTGAACTAAGTAAGGTATAATAAAATTAATTTCCATAATTCGGTGAAAACGTATAATGAGCTTATAACTAATTTCACACATATATCTATGGTCTCATCCTTTTGTCATAGGCTTTATCAATGCATTGCCTGTACGCTTATTGTTTGCTAAGCACGTTTACTGCAATTTCAAGAATGACAACGGCTTAATGATAGTATTCAGAAATATTACGTATATTGATTATTTTAGATTATTAGGGCAATCTTCAAATACCCAAATCACTTATTTATAAAATCATGGATGAATATGAAAAACGTTACCAGAGAGATCCCTGTCCAGCAAAGGCGTTTTATAGCTGAGGCGCTGGAGGCGCCAGCCTCCTCACGAAAAAAAAATCAAAGTAGTTGAAAAAATAACACGGGAGAAAAATGTTAAAACCGATGAGAAAAATGAAAATGTACCCTAGTTAGGGGGCCCTAAAGGCAGACAGAAGGGCCCCACGACTGACAAAAGGGCCCCTCTGGCCAAGGGAAAGGGCCCCCGAGTCCGAGTCAATCGTTTTCTGTAGACTGTTACTGTCGAATCTACTACTGAATGAGAATGCAGTAATTGCATTGGCATGAAAATCATCAATCTAGACACACACACCCCGCGAAAGAGGGCCCTCAAAATAGTACAGCCTCCGCCATGATAAGCCTTAAAACGCCCCTGCTGTCCAGACAGACCTTTCAGAATAGTGTTGGGTTGTCGTGGTCCAGAAACTGAAAGATGTATTTTTTTTATTGCAGGATTGGAAAAATTAGTTCGAAATTAGCTCTAAAGTTCCCAACTACAGGAATAGGTATTTCATACTAGAGTCAGGACGATATCGACTAGTAAAGTCTCAATACCCAATGATTTTAATGATCGATATTCCTAACATGCAATATTTTAAATACTAACTTTTTGTCCCCCGCCTTTCGAAGAAAGTTAGGGGACTATTAAAATGGGCTCGTCCGTCTGTCTGTCTGTCTGTCCATCTGTCCGTCACACTTTTTGAGACACAATAACTCTCTTCCTAATTGAGCTAGAATGTTCAAACTTGGTGTATGTGTTTATTAGGTCAATGCCTTGATGGAGTTCGAAGATGAGCATTTTAAGCTTAGGGTAAGCAGAGATAAGCAATTTGATTGGTTGATGCTTTGGGACACGATAACTTTAGTTCTAATTAAGTGAGATTGATGAAACTTGGTGTATAGTTTCAATAAAGTAATACCTTGACTGAGTTCGATAATGAGCATTTTCTGCTCGGGGTAAGCAGAGCGATACGCAATTTGATTGGTCGAGACTTTGGAACACAATAACTCTCCTTCTAATTGAGTTAAAATGTTCAAACTTGGTGTATATGCTTATTGGGTCAATGCCTTGATGGAGTTCGAAGATGAGCATTTTCCGCTTAGGGTAAGCAGAGATAAGCAATTTGATTGGTTGATGCTTTGGGACACGATAACTTTAGTTCTAATTAAGTGAGATTGATGAAACTTGGTGTATAGTTTCATTACAGTAATACCTTGACTAAGTTCGATAATGAGCATTTTCTGCTCAGGGTAAGCAGAGTGATACGCAATTTGATTGGTCGAGACTTTGGAACACAATAACTCTCCTTCTAATTGAGTTAAAATGTTCAAACTTGGTGTATATGCTTATTAGGTCAATGCCTTGGCGGAGTTCGAAGGTGAGCAGAGATAAGCAATTTGATTGGTTGATGCTTTGGGACACGATAACTTTAGTTCTAATTAAGTGAGAGTGATGAAACTTGGTGTATAGTTTCATTACAGTAATACCTTGACTAAGATCGATAATGAGCATTTTCTGCTCAGGGTAAGCAGAGCGATAAGCAATTTGATTTGCCGAGACTTTGGAACACAGTAGCTCTCCTTCGAATTGAGTTAAAATGTTCAAAATTGGTGTGTATGCTTATTAGGTCAATGCCTTGATGGAGTTCGAAGATGAGCATTTTCTTCTTAGGGTAGGCAGAGATAAGCAATTTGATTGGTTGATACTTTGGGACAAGATAACTTAGGTTCATCTTGATTGATGATTTTTATGCCAATACAATGACTGCATTCTCATTCAGTAATGGTTTCGACAGTAACAGTGTATAGAAACGATTGACTCGGACATGAGGGCCCTTTCCCTTGGCCAGAGGGGCCCTTTTGTCAAGCGTGGGGGCACTTTTGTCTGCCTTTAGGGTCCCCCTAACTAGGGTACATTTTCATTTTTCTCGTCGGTTTTAGCATTTTTCTTCATAAAACACTTTTGGATGACACTTCGTGTACAGTTTGATTGCTCGATACGTTTGAAAAAAATAAATGTGCGATTATTTAATTGGGTTTTTCGCAGCTGAGGATAATCCTTGCAAATTGCCATTTGTGAAAGAACGCTGGTGAGTTGGGCGATTCAAATTCCCCAATACTATCACGTGGAAACTTGGCATTTTACAGGGGTTTGAGGGTTGTTTTATTTTACTTTATTTTAATTGAAGCCCATCCTCTTAAATTAGCATACTCGAAGCACCTTGATAAATGATGTAACCTTATTAACCTTTTTCGTGTTTTAAGAGTATTGTCTTATATAGGGAGAGAGATTATATTGCCTCGATTTCCCGAATTTATTTTTTAGTAGAAGTATTTTAAAGATGGGTTCCCAGATAAGTATTTATCGGGTGGTTATTGCCTATAAAAGTATGACAATTTTGGTATATATGGAAAGTAGAGATATTCAATCTTACTAGAAAAAATACTGGATTCCCTGAAAACCACTCATGGGGCGTATGCAGGACAAAAATCTAAGGGGTTACCTTAATAGTCAGCCTTACGATTAAGAATACCTGCACGCGTGGCGTCGAAGGCTGCACGCGAACTTGAGCGCTTTCTGTACATGTGAAGAGTTAGAAGTACAGCACTTTCTGGGATAAAAATCACGGAAAAAGACGCGGGCGATGGATAATCAGAGAATTTAATTAGGATTCGATATCTGTGGTAAATAGTCAGCGATTACAGACAACATCGTCTTGTGTATGTAATGAATTCTCCCCTGTCTCCACCACCGTTGCTATAGGCACGGAGAGGTGTAATCCCCTGACGCAAACATGGCCTCTTTTGATAGATTTTTATAGCAGGGTATACTTGGCAATTACAATGTTTTGAGAACGATTTGAAGCAAATGTATGATGAATTAATTAGTTTGAATCTGTTTTTAGTTCAAATATATTATCAAATCACCCAGTTTGTACCTGTGAATGTAACTTTAACGTTTACACTAATTCTAATTAAAATTCTTTTGCCGATAACTTTAATTAATGCGGTACTTTTTGAGTTTTCAGAAATGAACAACTAGTTTATAAATGTTAAGAAAAGCAAGATAATAAGGCATTAAGTTGGATCGATTGAATTTTTAATGTCAATAAAAAGATCAGCTCGGCTCGTTACTTAATAATCATCTGCGACACGGTGTATTTTAAGCAGCGGTCACATCTTGCGGTCACGTATGTAATTGACCGTGGTGGGGAATGGTCGAAGCTGAACTTAGTTAAATGTAGCTAACCGTAATCAAACGTATGTAGAAACTCATGATTTGACCGTAGATAGCCCAAAGTGTTTCAACATTTTCAAATGGCGATCTTTGATGCCAAGACCCTACTGTGGTCGTAGTTTGAACGTAGTTTACCGGAATTGACCTTAGTATTTATCGTAGATGGCCGTAGTAACAACGGCACTAGGTTTAACTCTACGATCAACTATAGGGTTGTACCACGGCCGCCATCTTGGATTTGGCCCCGCACCCTGTCCATATTTGGACTTCAAAAGTTTGGTAAACTTTCTTATCCGTACTTAGAGCATCATAGAAATCAAAAAAAACATTGTTGCAATGTGTTTTTCGTCAGACATTAGTTTGACCAGCCTACTTATAATAAAACATCTTACAAATTTCCCTTCAATTGAAAAGAGTGTTGACTGAACACCTAAAGCGTCTAATTCCTTCAGAAACACATGTCCAGAGCACAAAAAATCGACTAAATTCGAAATTGATGACAACTATTATCACCTTCATTCTTCCTTAAACCGGATATTGATTGCCCGCCATCTTGAATCAAAGCGTTATGTGCATTAACCACTGACTGGGCGATTTGTGTTATTGACAAGTCTGTTATTTCAATACGGTTTTTACTTTCACTAGAGCATGGTTTACGTGGACGTGGAAAATATTGGTTTAATCAAGATGTCAACCTTGATGATTTAAGATTCATTCTTCTCTCAAAATCGATCTTGTTTTGTAACCGATACAAGTATTTTGCAGCATCAAATCACAAAAACGTCATGATGCACGGTGTTCGGTTTAAAGACACGGTAATTTCAATAACCTACATCCATTTGCTGTGATATATACGGACTCGGCATGCAACACAACAATTATAATTATACGAAAAAGTAAATAGAAATCCAAATTAATGCTACATATCGTTTCAGGCAACATGTGACGAACGAAGAATAATTATACAATAAAAACCTCGATAAGTGGACTTTTATTTACCAAAAAAAACACAGGGTCTTAATTTAGAGAATGTGATTATTGCTTCGTGTGTCCTTTTTATATCTCTTGGGGTTAATGTACCGTTGTTTAAATAACAGACCAGTGAACAGAATAAAGTCATACAGCCTGTTTCTGCGTGCCAGTTCCTATCAAGGCAGAATCAAAATTTGTAATTTCAAGCCAAATTACTATGGCCTCAAGTTGTTGGTACTCATTGATTACTTTGTACAAACAGATCTTATCCAGTCGGTTATCGTGTTGCGGGATTTAAATGATCTTCATCGATGCAATCTCACCCTCTTTTACACGCTTTAAACGTTCCTCCCACGTTAAATTTTATAACTCTCTTTAATTAAACCAGCACTTTTACTATTGATCATTAATTTGTTCTTCTCTAACATGCTTGTTGATCTTCTATATTCGAGATATATTGGTATGCTGTATATCGTAAGCCATTTACCCGTGCAGCTTTCCAAGTCATCATGATTACCAATAGACCACTACACTAGTCCTGTCAGGAGAAAATATAGTTCAGCTCTGAACGTAGGTCTCATTACACTCACCCTGTACGTTCAGGGACCGTTCTGTTGATCTTGTCGAAGATTTCAATTTTATCCCCCAGACTTACCTAAATTTCGTTTCATCTTACATGCCCGAGTTCGTTACCCTTCAATGAAGTCGGTAAGAAGACGGGGGCGTTTTTAAACAGCGTTTTGTCTCTTATGGTTCTAGCGAGATAAGTAAGGTCTTATTTTCTCACTAAGATGTTCAGTTACATTGGTCAAGCGTTCACAGGGACTGATACGCTACCGTTTACCAGCAGTAAAATGTTGCCCAGTAAAATTTACTGGGAAGCTAAACTTTTTCGACAAGTATTCAATCGCACAGGGCGAGTGTAATGAGACCTACGTTCAGAGCTGAACTAGAGAAAAAACTGCCTCATGTATAAACGGTTTTGCCATGTTAATTGGTATATATTGCTAGGGTAAATGGGTAAAAGTAGAGCCCGTGGGAGATTTGGAAGACAGTTTCCACTGTACATGACCTGGGCGCACATATTAGAATTCTAATTTATTCGATGCGAGTCAAGCTGTTGGTAATTAAACTCCTTATCCCATCCAAAGGATATACATAATCATTCGGGTAAATTATTTCGTGAATTACAAAAGGAGATTTTGTTGCATCTGAGTTTAACGATTACGTAACAAATTTATGATTAAGCTTAATTTGCTAACTTTTTACGCAACAGATTTGAAGCCGATTATATAAATTGAAATTTAAAATCCAATGTTTTACGCCATCGATTTCAGATCGTTAATGAAAAGGCGTTTAAAATCATATGTTTCAATTAAGTAAGTGATTTGAGGCTTATTATAAATGGAATTCAAAATAGACAAACAATGTCTTGTCATTTTATACTTTCTTTCGTAGTTTACTAGATACTTAGTTTTAGCCATTTTAATAATGGATTAGATATACATACAATATGTATTCGTCTGGCATCAAGCTGTATAAAGTATTCATATATCATTATTACCCATATAATAAATATGTCTGGTATTCAGGGGGAATAATAACATGATCAATATGAATCTGATATCGCTTTTGCCGAGCCTAATGGCATCACGTATATGCGATATACAGTTAATGTCCTTCGGACAGTAATTGTTTCATATCCAATAACAGATTATTTAATCGTGTAGATTTCTTTTGGGATTGCCATTTGAAGAGCAACGAGTCGCAGAATATAATTTCCGTTTATCAGAATCTGGTACAGAACATTTGTGGGGTGAAGAAGTGGAATATTATACCTACTTAAGACGATTTAATTATCCAGTCCAAATTTTATTATAGGCCTGCAAATCGATGTCATAATACTTATATTTCTGAAAACGTAATTCTTTGTCCATCCACTATGGGTAAATATGGGTAGTTGAATTCGAATAATTCATTAGTCTGGCACAAAGGCTTTTGGCGTTCGTGCTTATTTGCCCTTTCGGATAAGTCGATTAACAATCTGTGGACATCTCGATTTGCTCTTTAAAATGTATATTAGGGAATTTGTCCTTTGTATATGATGCAGGCGATTGATATTGCCCAGGCCATATAATTATACAACACATAGTTTCCTACATCAAAAAATCATGTCATTTTAATGTTGCTCAAAATAATAACACCTCGGGCTACACTGGCCAAATGCATTTCATTTTAATCAAGAATTCCAATCCTAATTTTGAAATAATTAACTCATAATATATTCATGAGAATGAATAATCTAAATAATTCAACAAAATTGGAACTAATTGCGTTTGTGTGCCTTGGTCTTAATATCCAGTGTGTTTGTGTAGAGACCCTTAAACAAGCAAAACTATTTTTCAATAATTTCTATTGGATTTTCTATCAAATATCACTGTTCATTAATAATTGTGTTCCTCCAATTATGTCCACTTCATACACGACTTCAACATCGAGTTATTCCAATATAATTGACGTTGTCCATTATCCATTTATATTATTGATAATAGGAGTTCTTAATTTAAACAACATAATTTATTGGGGTTTTCATTTAGTTGGTCCAGAGATTGAGGTAGTGGTGCCCCCTACTTGACCCCTGTACTGTTTATTAGTCGGACAGCTGGTGACGAAATCGTCATAATTCCAATTTGCTTCCTTATGATGTGACATGCTTGGCTAAACGATAAAGACTCGATTGTCACATAATCAAGTGCCCATTCATTCATGAAACAATAATGATTTGATTCGCCTCATTAGATGTCTCAATCCCTACTCATCGCTTTTACCAATTTGTTACATGTATGGACAACAAAGGCTACATTATTACTCCGGTTCCTTGTTTTCCAAAGATAAACTTTTGTGCGTTATTGCATAACCAATTAAGATTTGTGCTAACTGTTTGCACTCGTAACCGTGACTATTTGAATAAATATTGATTATTTTCTATGAATAAGATGCCATAATAAATAGTCGGTTCCCTGAATAAATAGTCGGTATAATAATTACACACTGCAACGTATAACGCTCCTGTTTGTAATACAATTGTAAGTCGTGTACATCGAATTAGACTTAATCCAAGTCGCAAATAGATAATGTCATGCTTGGATCGAGGAATAGGCTTAGTTGCTGAACAACTTTTGTTTTGGAAATAACAGATTAGAAACGTTATCAGATTTCACCTGTTTCATGTCACGATAAAGATGACAGCGTCCAACATCTATCATATCACGAAACATAGTAATTATGTGTGAAGATTTGTCACTTAATTGAACATTCTTTGGCAAGTATTTAATATTAATTCACACTGAATTACCCTGACATAATGCTACATCTCACTTTCCAAGAATTATTCATGTTCACAAGATTGCATAATAGTTGCTGGAAAGCGAGGAACGGGCGCCATGACATCTAAATTTTACTTCTTCAGCATTTAAAGGGAATCGCTGTATTAAAATGACAACATGCTTTCACCAAGGAATTAATTTTAGTTGAAAAAATAGATTATTAAACCCAAACTAACTAACTCTCGACACTTCTTGACTAGAGTAACGTATATCGTAAAATTATATTGAATATCCTATATAGTACTGCAGATTCAATAAAATGTTGATTTTAATTGTAAAAGTCTCAGTAATGGATATGCGAACTATTATCCAATTTTTTTTTATATAAATAATGTGACAACATGAAATAAGATCAAATCGAAATATTGCGGTACATTTTAAACGTAATTTCTATTCGTCTTGAGTCCGATTTCCGATTTGATGTGTTTGTATCAAACATACAAATCAACAGAATCGTTTATAATTTGAGCAAACTACTGATAAAGTTAGTTTTAAAGTTCTCAATGGAGGCCTCCCCCACCCTTTAACCAATTTATTTAGAGTTTTCAATGTCCACTTTAACAACACAATTCAAATGTCCTGACGAATATGTATGTCTTTATTCCAATATTTTTTTGCAAAGGGCTTTTTAGCTGTTGGGTTGGGGGCGGGGGACGTGCTTAGAGAAAACCCACGAGGTTACACATTTGGCCCTACTCCTTGTCGCAAAATCACTATACCAGACTGAATGACAACTTTGTACCTTATGAGATATTTTTGTAAATATTTAACAAGATAAGAATGATGACACCCACCACGACGAATTTTCTGTCCATTAAAATGATGGTGTTGAAATTATAGGGTTTGGGGTTTTATCAACTACAGTCGACTAATAATCAGATACACTCTATAATTTACTTCCGCTTCTCACGTGTCAACCTGAAGTCTCGATTTCATTCACCTGTAGTAGCCACGAACGCCCAGTACATCTGAATTGTAAAATCGTGTCTATAAAGAGTACCTGGACGATCTATAATAAACTCCACAGACATAAAGAAGGTGTTATCCAAGGGGTTTAACACGACAAACACCTTGTGATACATGGATTTAATTGTCAGAGTTCAACAATACGTACACGTCCCCGTATGTCTTCTGCACCAGGTTCCCCTCGGTTATCGTTGTCATCTAAACTAGCCCTTGTCACTCCCGCCGATTGGGGATGCAGCAGATCGTGTTAAACATATTTTGTAAATGACAGGCGGTTATTTGCCTGTAAATAGATCGTGTTTATTGTACGTCTGCTAGTGTTAATATCACATTTTACATGTTCCGTGTCATTAATCACTATGAAAACTATTTGGGCGACTCTATTCTTATAGCTCCCCATTAGACTCTAATAAGAGTTGAATAACTTCACTAACAAGAAAGGGATTTATGTGGTATAATTACGGTTGTTAAATTTCAATTCTGTCTCGCGCTATCTCACGTTACTCAATAATGTTATTCAACATGGCAGATACAAACTTTGATAAAATAAAAAGTCGTTCCATGCGTACCATGTTGAACTATACTGAGAACTATTGAATCAAAGCCTCAAAATGTTTGGAAAAGCCTACCAACACAAGCTTCAAACCCCCGGATACATTAATTGTTACAAATTATAGTTTATTTTGTACGTCAGCAACAAAATGGTTGTGTAGCCAACACACTTATGTCACAACAAAATGTCCCGCGTTCGAATAGGCTATCGGATTGGGTCGATTACTCCCCCCCCATTTTGGAGTTCACAAGCCAGACTCCCACTTGTCAATTGTTTTTGGCTAGGGGGCTGAGAATGAGATGGGAACGCACAATGTATCTTATTTTGAATTACACGAAACATTGTTTACATATTGGTAATGCGCGAAAAATTTGAAGAAGCGGAGGAAGAACCACCACCTTCCTCGCATACATGACATATTTAAAACAGAAATTGAAAATGACATAAATAAAGCATCTACGAGGCATTAAACCCATGTCATTGTGTTGGACGTCAGTGAATGAACTCGTAATGGATAGGAGGTTTTCTGATGTTAATAGACTGTTTTTCCGCACTTAGATATTCTAATTGTATAAAACTTTTCAGATATTAATTGTAAATATGTATAGCATTCTCTCACTCTTCTCTTTAGAATATTATTGAAAGAAAACCGAAAAGAAGGTTTACAGTGTATCCTCCACGGGGTGGGATTCGGGGCCAATTCGGATGTCATTTGTGATTCAGATTGGGTGAAATTAAATAGCAATTCATCCAATATATTTTGCCAGGTTCAAATTCTATGTTTCAAATCACAAACACGTTGTATCACATTTTCAAATTTAAAAACAGCTCTACAACTAAGATAATGTCTTCTAAGTTTTCTTGTCACATCGCATGGTGTGGCCATATATAATTTTAGCTACAGTACAAATAACCAAAACATTTTCAAGTTCACTCATGTAATAATGTTTGATTTCAAAGTTTCTTTATGACGCCCCTTCCCTGACAAATGGAATTTCGACATAAGACGATTAGAAGTAAATATTAGACTTCTATCATCTGGGTATTTTAAATATGATACGAATAGATAATGAGGGTATATTATACTTTTCATAATAAAACACCACATTTGGTTATAAGAAGTTAGGTAGCTGCCAATATTTTCAATTTTGCACAAGGTGCTGGCCAACACTAAACACAATAAAAAAAGACGTTTGACGAAACAATTGGAAAATTAGCTGTGAATATTACTTGTAAACTTGTCATAAAAAATGAAACATGAATTACATGTATTTCTTTTTTTTTAAAGTGAATAGAATGAAGATTATATTATATCTTGGAAAGGAAATATTCCTAAGAAGCAAACTCCGAATCGAAGTTCCATGGCATTGGTTAGTGCATATGATGCAATTCATAGTTTCCAAAGAAATCATATAGTAAATGCCATTGAAGCATGACATCATGGAGGTTGTCGAGTTCCAGTGATTATGTATTGACTTCGCGAGAGAATAATTGTGGCTAGATCCATGTAGGCTTGCAACGCCAGTTTTGGTTACGGAGTTTTACCAACCGACTACAAAGGTGGAATTCTGATATTGTGAAATCAATGTAAAATTTTATTTCAGTAGAAATATTACGGGATAAGGTGGCATTGATAATTATGATAAGTATGAATTTATTTCTAAAAAAAGATGAGTTGCTGTGTTTCTAACGAATTATGCCTACAAAGATTTCCAAGCGGATATCCGTATAGACACAATGCCGATTGTAAGATACAACGAAACTGATATGGGAGACCTGATAATTACATCCGTCTAATCGATCATATTTGGCAGTGGCGATTTTAACAAATAAACAAATAATTCGATTGCGGTGTCAACCTTGTCAATCACTGTCAAAACAATCGATACGGTATTAACGATCGGTGGCTGATATTTACACCGAATTGCACATTTCTTAATGCCTAAATTATAATAATAGCACCTGGTTGAATAGCGGGCGCATTTAAGATGCATTTATTGAAAAACCACCAGAGCATTAAATTGAATATATTCATTTTATGCAAATGGGTGTAGCACAAAACAAACTAATATAATTTGCGTTTGAAAGTTTTCAGTTCCATTATTTTAAGCATGTTTATGCTTCAAAGAAGTTCCAAGCTTCGATGATGTCATTGATATGTGACAACATTCTAAACCATGACTTATCTCTTTCATCTTGATAATATGATACTGCAACTATAACAAGGATATTATTTCAATTCGGGCCCATAAAATATTGATTTTCGTTCAAATGATTTTAAAGAAGAGAGGAAGTAAGAGCTTTGGTACAACGTCCAATCGACAGAAATCAGATCGTTTTCTAGTCACGTACCTTGCACATCACAGTCCATGAAGCCCCTAGGTAGAGTATGGTTTCTGCTCGGGAGGTTCTGATTATTTGGATATATTTCCCTCTCGAAATTCCACTTACATTTTTCTGCTTCATGAATTTATACTACTTAGGGTCTAGAATGTTTTGTATATTTAGTGTCTTCTTCAAGGTTAAATGTTATATGTCGACAAATCTATTCACGTTAGGGAATCTTGGTTCGGAACAAGGTGCTCGCACGATGTATACAGTTAATGTCAAGTTTAAGGTGTAATGTTAAATAGTAAAGTCTAATTAAGAGAGACACATTTCAACACATACTTGTTATTGAGCTGAATGTTTTACAACATGCTAGCATGTCAATATGTTATGTAATGTCATTTCGTACTTTATTACTCGTCACATTCAACTCTTCCATTTAACAAATGGTCTTTGGGTTTTGGTTTTGAACATTTCATCGGTGGTTCTTACTAGTAATTTCAAATGCTTTGAACAGGTTTTGAGACACAATATGAAAATGAGTCCCGCCGAAAACTTCACTCAAATTAATAAACAGGCCTTCTTTCTCCTAATCTTTCAAAACAAATATTATAGCGTACAGAAAATTGACTAATTATTAATCGAAATAACATATCCGATCAACCAAATTCAGTACTATATCGTTGTGGAATTATATATATTTTACACAAATGTGTCTGTCTGTGTTCATTTTACTTGGGGAATCACGGTGGCTAAGTGTTCGATCCCTGCATTGGCCGAGAAAGTTCATCTCGATTTTCCGTCGTGGTTTCCCCTTGTCAGTGATGCAGAAGGAGGGCCTGACAAGGACAGCTGCCTAGTCGTTCGGATGGGACGAAAAACCGAGCACCCGTGTACACATTGGCGTGCACGTAAAAGATGGAATTCGATATAAGAGTAGGCCGTAGCGCCGCTGCCCGGGCAAAATTTCCCTCATAGCACACTGTATGGCGTATGCCCGTCTTCCATTAGCCCAGGTCAGGTGCAGAAGAGTAGGACGTTAAACCCCATTTCATTTCATTTCATTTCATTTTACTTGACTTAATTATATCGAAACACAAATCCTTCAAACAGGGTGCCTTTTTTTTAGTTAAGACTGTTTTTTTTTATTGTACAGTCTGAAAGTCTATGTTTGTTTTAGACTGACATTTGGGGGCTATATTGGTTGTATACTGCAATATACATGTAAATGACATGTACAAATTTACGGTATATTTGTATATATTGACTGGATCAACCAAAGCTCTAACATTGTCTAGTATTATTAAACTCATATGATTCAGGGACTTTTTTTCAAATATACAAACAATGCATTATTAATGACACGTCTAACATCTACATTACTATAAAACATAATTTACTGACAATGAAAATATTTCAAAGCCCTTGTGATTAATGGTTTATGAGAAGCACTGACTGGAAAAACAGATTCCTTTATTCCTTTGAGGCCAATAGTTTCGAAATCATATATTTGAATTATATACAGGTATTGAACCATTCGTCTAAGCTTTTTAAAAATATTGCATTAATGGATTTATTTGATCAAAGCAAATGAAATAATAGAAGGCGAAGGATAACTGCACCACAGACAATAATCGAAATCTATTAAAACAGGATGTGATATGTCAGTCGTTAGTGTAGCGAAAATTTCGTAATTGGCATGCCAGTTATTCATTAACATAGGTCACATTAGTAAAGATAATATATTATGTAATTTTCTCTGTTATGACATGTAAATACATTAAGATAGACCCCACGTGAATTAATGTGAAGGCACAGCAAGACGCGCCACGTTATGTAATACTTGGGTAACTTAATACCTATATTATCAATTAAGATAATTGAGCAGCTTTAAGAAGAGCCCTTAAGAATTATAAGAAGGGGTAGGTAAAATAAATCTATTTCACCGATTTTAAATGGTTCTAGATCTATAGAATCTTCATGTATTTATAATGTGCAGGTACCCTGCCCTTTTCTGGGGTATACATGTATACCCATGCCTTAATGATGAAAGTTTTCAACTTTTTTTTACAAGTTTATTCATTTTAAATGATAGATATGTAATTGCTCTCTGGTCGGTGCATGCCTTGGCCTGATGTCTATAAGAGATGATAAAGGCAAGTGATTTACTGATAGTAGTTACTATTTTACTAAGCTGAATAATTTATTAATATTCCACATAGATCCATTAATAATTGCGACATATTTAGATGGTAATCCCTCCATGAGTTATCGCGAGAAATCAGTTTGGTTCCCTTTATTTCTAGACATGTGTGCTTACCAATGTTTTCAAAACTAATTAATCAGTTATGCTGGATAATCGTCAATTGCTAGAAATGGATATAGATGTGGTAAGTTGGGTTGAAATAACCAAATTTCATAATGATAGAACGAGAAAACATAGATTGTTGACTTTATGCTGTTATAAATAATTATTTACCAAGAGCCTATATATATATAACCTACATTACCATTTTAAATTTCTTTACGAAACATCCTTGTTAAATATATATTTAGGGGATGAATTCCACTAGTTGAATATTAGCATTTGATTGATCAGAACAAAACATGCCATCGGGCATATCCAGTAGACGGCTTAACGTTTTTAACAATATGGCGAAACCCATAAAGTAACAATACTGCGGTGTACTAATTATATTTCAAACAATGGCGTCATCCTAGTCTAATCCAGTCCTCCAATTAACATTTTATATCCTCGTTGCCTTCGACATATCTGGCAGCTGAAACTAGAAAACCTTTGGGTATTAATTAAAGCAAATTCGTACCGAAAATCTTCTCAGCCGCTGTCGTTCCCAGGCTAAAGTTTACAATATGTCTGGACTGACTTGCGAGTGGAACGATTTTCAAGAATTACAAATCAGGCATGAGTAACATTGTGATTCACTTCCAATGTGGTGATTGGCAGAAACAGCCATGGCAAGACTAACTTCAGCTTGCTATTGAATGCACAGGCAAATTCTAATATCTTAAAATCCTTTACGTCTGATCCCCCATAGACTGCTATGACTGACAGCTCCTTATGGAGATCATTTTCATATTTGACAGCAATTAACATCTGTCACTGGTCAAAGATGACGCCTGCTTCATATGTCATGGATCGTGTTTGAAACAGACGCGGTGTTTCAGTTTTAGGTAACGTGCCATGTCACTGATCAATTTTGTGTTTTATTATTTGACATTATTGTGAACGATGTGTATTGATTTTACTGGTTGTATATAAATTTGATGAGGGACACCGTATACATGTCATTGTCAAAGAATATTTTGAAACCAGCCGATATGACATGCCTATACTGATAAAACGAGGGACCAAATGGAACATTTAATTACGATAATACTTTTAAACCTTTGTTTCTGTAATCAAAAACTGTTTAGCCGTGAAGTAATGCAGGATATCACGCCTATAATACCCATGTCCAAAGATGCGTCATTTTTTTCTTGAGAAGGCGGATGCCATTATGTATTGTATGAAATGCTTAGTTATTTTAACTGTTTACCAATATAAAAGATTTAATTACGCTTCTGTTTGGATTGGTGAACGTACAATATGCAGTAAGTTTCGGGTGAATACATCGTAATACTTTTTCAAGTTAATAAAGTGAAGATCATATTGCGAAATTAAATTAAATGGGGTTTAGCGTTTTAATTTTATGCACCAACGAGCTAATTAATAATATGGGCACTCGTCTATTCTGCATGAAACTCCCAATGTCTAGGGTTGTTTTACGTACAAGCAAACCTGTACGCGAGACCATGGCTTTTAATCCCAACGACAAGACGTTTTTCCTTGCCAGACCCTCCGTCCTACACTACTGATAAGGGTAAGCCAGGCTGTAAAATTATCGTCAACTGAATGAATTTGAAGAGTCGTTAGCGTTTTTCAGATCTGTAAAAAAGTTTTCGATTTCAAAATATAATACAGTTAAACCGGGTATGTTCTAACATAAACCTGTCAATCTCTTGGATGCAAGTCGTACGCAAAATAACCTTTAGTTGTTTTAAGGCAACGCTCAACATTAAATAAATTTAAAGTAGCTAAGTCTATAACTCATGATCGTCCAAAGTCTTCAACATTAAAATCACGAACTATTTGTCGTTTACAATCAACATTGATGTTGTGATCTTGCCGGGAAAAGATATTTAAGACAAAATAAAACATTTTACCATTTCAACGCTATTTTTAACAAGGGACTCGAAGAACGAGGCTAGACATATTGCAAAAGTCATGTTAAACGGTGGCGTCATAATAGTTGGTATTAGCTTGCGCAATATACTATCGGGGTAGACTAGAATAACCAGATCCTAAATATTTCCATTCGATTGAGACTTCTGACGTATTTCGCTGAACACAATGGATTCGAAATTACAGTAAAAACATACACGATTGAATGTATATCAGTTTATATACGGTACATTCATTATTACATGCATTGCTATCCATTTGTGATAATTTCTAGGTCCCAAATATTAGTGATTTAGCTTCTTTATTACGTACGGCTATATTCTTTGTAGAAATAACAAAATACCCCTTTAATGAATGGAGCGTATGGTTATATATTGGGCTAAATAAGAAGAAACGGTTACGTGAGAAGTAATGTTATAATTGAAGCGACATGTGGTTGCAGCGTGAGCGAGCTACATACATCAGATGGTGCAGTAATCTATACAACACCATATCTTAACCACGAAGAAATATGTTTGCTATGAAATAGTTTTTCTCTTATCAGCTACGTGTATAATAGTCAGCCTCTAAATATTATGATACTTAATAGTTTCCTTGGATTCTGTGAACGCTTGAAGAGATCTGAGGCCATTGAAATAATACATATGGTTAAAGGTTGAAATGCTAACTGTATGGAGCGATATTCATGACATAACTGTAACACTTAACCTAGTAATGCTTGTGCTAATATGCTTACTTGCTGCATGTAACCTCTTACTTACACATTAAGCTAATAAGCCTCACGACTATGTGTTTTAGAATATCATTACTTTCAATATTAAAGCAGATTGTAATCTAGCTCCTTAGTTCCGTAAGACACGTTGAAAACAACAATATTCTAAACTCGGATGGGAATTAGCGTCCACCATTTCTCAACTAACCGTAATAATGGTTTCAGGGTAAAATTCTAACACTCATTACAGTAACAAATGGCACTGTTTCAAATGTATTCTAAAATATCATGTACAATAAAATGGTATATACCGCTGCATGGGCTACTGCAGATGATTTTATAGTATTTATGTGAACTCTGAAACGTACAAATGTAAGTCGTATAAAATTGTTATTGAAGAGGATATCAAGAGATAATATTTTTATTTGAGACTTTAAGGGGTTTCTTCGTATTTAAATAAACGCCATCTTTATTTTTACAACGGACATTGATTGGTAAATAACTCATTTCACATGGTTTTAACAAAATAGGGCTCGATATACACTATTCGACAAATTAAAGCAATAATCCAAGGGCCACCTGAAAGATGTATATCTACGAAGTGTTTCAAAACAGAGAGAGAAAATGTGGTTTAACGTTCACTCGACACAAATTGGGTTATTTCGGGACTAACATATTATGGTTTAATTTTATTTCAGTGTGGTGAAACCAGAGAACATATGCGACCCAACTCCTTGTTACGGACAACCGGGGTATCGAAAAGACTCCACTTGGCTCAATGACAAGACTTTATGATCCAACGCGAACCAATCCCCATTTCAAAAACCGGACTCTTAAACACATTTTAGTTCATTAAACAAATGACACTGGAACTGCAAGTGGATTTGTTTCCTTTTAGAAAAGGTTCTATGTGTTGTACTTAACCTACAACGCCCATGTACAGAGCTGTCGGTCATTGTTCTCGGAGAATGATTCTGGTCCACTTGATTCAATCTCAACTAATTTAGACACATTAATCAAATTGTCAAGAAATTAAAATACGCACTTTCAGAGCAAGGAAAAAATTCTACAATAGTGCTACAGTGAGGCTAAACCATTTGCACAAAATAATAACAAAAAAGAAACAAACAATAACTTTTGTGAAGTTAACCCAAAGAACATCACGCGATAAACGGAGCTTTTGTTATATATAAAATATAAATCAATTATACAACGAGTTCGTTTAAAGCGGACTTGAGTTTAGTTTTTAGTGACATAAAATTTTAATAGAAGCTGCATTTGTACATGTTGGGACGAGTGTTCTGTTTTTCACTATTTTATTGAACCATCTTCAGAGCATATTGATCCATCATCTAGTTATTTTATTAATTTCTTTACTTTATTCAAAAATTCAATCTGTAGCCAGCACTGTCAATTATGATTTATTGAATAGGTTTGCTATATTTTAATATGTGTTGACGTATCGCGCCTTATACACGTACCTCTGTTCTCCCCAGATGTTGCAATACAAAATACCATTATTGATATTCACTGTTTATATTGTTACCAAAAGCCGATTCCAGTTTTAGCAAATAAAAGAAAATGAAAATGGACGTGGATGTCGACAGAGCAAAGCAACCTCACACTTTCAGCAATACTTGTGAAAACATAGTTATTGACCGTTCCTAATGCAAAAGAGAGAAGAATTAATTATTTATAAATTCTGCATTATTATTGATTAAATGATGGTGCTGACATCTTTGATTAGACTTTGCGGATGTGATTGACAGCTTCTTCATTATACAATGTAATATGCTCACTAATATGAAAACTGAGAAGCGTACACGTGTCGTAACGTGGTACTAAATTAGATGAATTAAACACAGCTCGAAAAGCTCTTGAATTCTTTAATACGCCGGTTAATCAGTATGTATAGTAGTTTGTAGTTTTGGAAACCAAAAAGTAAATGTAAACAAAACATACAAATAGTGTGACCAGTAATAACCCGAGAAAACGAATTTACAATGATCAAGCTTGCTTGCAATAAAAAGGGTTGGGCTCCACAGCACCCTTTCATTTCCATCCCGGGTGGGAGGCCAGGTAAAACTCGCGATTTGGACTTGAAATTGAAAACTTGGAATCTGGACTTGGATGGTGATGACAGGAGGACATCACCTCTTTACATAGGTAGGTATGCAACTCCCCTGTACATCCACATTCCACACTGGTGTTCCACTGTTTCTCTAAGCAGTGGTTATGGATATTATTAATTCATTAAAGATGCATTATGTAAGATTTAGATAGAGAACTAGCCATTCTTGCTATAATAGTTCGAAAGTAGATAACGTAAAATGAAAAATTTGAAAATTCATTCAAATTACTCTATTGCAAGCGAAGATATTAGCCTTTGAAGTTTTGACAGACGTGTGCAATAATTTCAATCACCGTACAGGTTGATCAAGCCAAGGCTCGGTCCTCCATATTTGATTAAATCAAAGTATCGCTGAACCGATCTAGTCTATTTAATAATGGAGAAATCTGATGCCATCTCCAGTTGATTAAGGCCTGGATCAGTTAATTAATGCCTAATTAATACAAAGAAAGACCTGCAATAGGCAGATTTAGCTCTTGCATAATGCATGTTTAACCATTGCTATACTTACTATGGTAAAGGTGTGTTCCCGATTAGTTATCTTTCACTGGGTCAGGGTTTTACGTCGACTTATTAGGGGTAGGGTGGTTTTGGAAACAGAATGTCTATAGGCACCGTGACCAAATACCAATCATATGGTTTTACTACAGTAGACTCAGGATTTGAACTAAATTCTCCCTGATATTACCACTTGGGTTGAAATGAATTTCAGAAAAGGCCAACTGAAGTTCGTTTGAAAGATGTTAGGTCGTGCAACTTCATGTCATGTCATTCTAAGATTTATAGGTGTAACAGAATTACAAGGTAAGAACACCAGAAACAATGTATCGACTAGCCGATCAGAGAACTTAGTAGACCAATGAAATCAATCGGCCGTGGCAATGGTTAATGAGATAATAACCCTCATTACCATTGATTAAGGAATATGACAACTACGTTATTGCTGACAATGGGAAACAGTTCTTGTGCAATTTTTTCACAAGCAGCTTTTACCACACTAGTCTCACTGTATAATCGAAATAAAATGGAGCATCTTAGGTATAAAGAAAGAACAAAGAGATATAGCCGATAGAAAGTCGTGTTTTTGCACAAAAGTCAAATGTGTGCCTCAGTGGATGGTGTATGTATATGAAACTCTTCAGAAAGTTTCTAGTAATTGGAAGATTGTCTTTCAAGAACGATTAATTATTCATTGGTACAGAAGACAATGATCAATAGATATTGCAAGACAATGGAAATTGGCAAAGTTTTGGAGTTGTCTAGTTGGTCGTGTATTGAACAGAAAGCAATTAAAGGAAGGCTAGTAGAGCATAAGGTCCACGATACCCAATGAAATTAATTTGTTTATAAGCCGATTGTTTACGGTAGATGAATCAAGCTAAAGAGTAATGAGTTGGTTGTGTCTTATCAGACGTACTGGACTAGATCTGGTCTGATTTTATGTCAGCTTATACAATTTATGCTTGTCGTAATGTGAAGCAACCATAAACCCAGACTAGGTCTTTATATATTATAACCTGGTTGATTTATAGATCTTTATTTTAAAGTGACAGTTCCGTTAAGAAATTATGAATTCGTTTTGGTCAAGCATGATGAATAGTTTAGCTGGAGCTGAGAACAGTCGGGGGTTTTCGGTGGTTTCCGTAACTTGGTGTAAAGGCTTTTATCTAAATCTGTTATCTTTAATATTTTTTAATCATAAATTAGCCGCTATGAATAAAGCCAGACGTGACAGAGATTCATTGCCGAACAAAAGATTTTTTTTACTTCCAACAACAGATAGCTTTGAGATACATGCATAGCATGAGAGTAGCGTGCTGACATTATGATGGAACAATGGCTAGAAACAAAACTCGCTCGAAGTTAGAAACAAAGAAACAAACGACATGCCCATCCATAATGCGCTTCTCAATCCCTTTTTTCTGTTTTATCCGCAGGCTGAAGAGCCAGAAATGGAATAATTCATCGCAGTAATGGCATGCTAGTCCATCCCTGAAGATATTTTCTTCAAACAGGCTGAAAAGATGAACCATCTTTCAGATTCAATTAGGATTCCCTTCGGTCTAATATATCTTTCACGGCGTATCAAATTAGAGATTAGTCCGTAATGGATCTGCTCACAGATTTTTTTTTACCGTATAATCAAAATTATCCTGATTTTTTCTTCATATTTGAGATATTCAGAATAGTTTTACGTGGTTTTACTAACTTAACTCTAATCGGTGTTCATATTGCATATTTGTTATTTATGCGTATATGGCATATGAGTATATGCTTGTTGTCGGGGATTTGATTTGTTTGTTTTTTTGGTTTATGTTTTTAAATAATACCTCGTTGAATTAAAATATCCAGAGTATTTCAAAGCGTCATAACTTTTGGAACAAAAGGTGAACACATCTATAAAAAGCTACTAGACATAGTACATGTTTAGGCGATTGACTATATATTATAGTCTACGATATCACCTCTGGTGGAAGTGGACGTTAAACTCCAGTAACGAACGAAGGCGATTGACTGCGATATCACCCCGGTGGAAGCGGACGTTGAATAAAGTTATTTCACACACAGTATAGGCGATCCTTCCTTGTCAATTTTCGGTTATATTTGAAGCTGAGACCATAACACCCAATACATGTACATCCAAGGGAGCTTCGTCAATTTCAGTCTGAACACCCCTCACCAAAATGGCTACAATACCTTTATTCAAATGGTTGTGACTCTTGAAGAATATGACAACATATTCAAGCCTTTAAATCTCTCTTTATCTAAAGTACCCTTACAAAATGGTATGAAATGGGGTTGAACGTCCTTTTTTTCTGCACTTGCTAGTGAAGACGGGAATGCGCCATGCATTGTGCCATAAGGGCACTTTTTCCCGAACAGCGACACTACGGCCTACTTTTATATCGAATTATCTATCCCGTTTTGTTTTTACGTGCACACCAATATGTACACAGTCGCCCCCCGTGCCACGCTACTGACAAGGGGAAACTGCGCAGAAAACCCCGAGGAACTTTCTCGGTCAACACCGGGTAGCGAGCCAGCTTCTTACTCGCTTGGGCACAGTGGCTCGAGTACCTTTACAAACATGCGTCAAATCATCCGGATTTTTTATCTCGTGTCGTGTGATATGATGTTTTGGTTTCGATAAGAAAAGTGTTTGGGGTGTAAACAACTGTGAGTAGATTGTTTATATTTAGTTTGTGGCCAACCCTTAGTTCTTGTCAGTTATTGTATATTATTGAAATAAAATCAAACAAAACAGTTCCATATTGGAGATTCCTCTACAATGCACTGAAATTCCTGAAATCATTTCTGTGTCTAGATTTTATTACGAATTCAAACTGCTGACGGTAGCTATTTTACCCAGCAAAAAATAATACATCATACTACAGAAGTTTTCTCTGTTTGTTTCAGTACTTCACAAAGAACAATTGTCCTTTATTGCCTTAGCCTTCTATTACTAATCCATATTCTACTTGATGTGGTTGGTTATGATAAAAATAATAGAATATCTCTTCTTGTCTCTTTTATGTTACCTTCTTTTATTGGAGAGCTCATGCGGCCATTACGACTAACATGGACGCTTTAAGGGGCAAAAGTTGGACAGATCAATGAAGCAGAAGAACGCTATACTCGTCCCATCGATCCTCATTAGGCTTAACACACTCTTTAGTAACGTGAAAGCCATGTCTAAGGGAATTTTGACAAATGGACAGGTTGTAATCTGCTAGAAGTCTCCCGCTGAGTGTACAATAGACTCTTAGCTAACTGAGTACGTGTTAGTAGGGAGGACATGGGTAATCTGAGTAAATCTAGGCGATTGCCATCCAATCTCTAACTTATCAACAAGCCATTGCATTACCTTATCTTTAGTTTGAATTTGGGATTTACCTATGTTAATCAGGTGAGGGAGAATGATTGATGATGTCTGTTTCGATCATAATGACAATACTGTGATAATATAAACATGTCGATAATGTAAGTTAGAGGTTGGGAATTATTCCAGGTGCACATTATGATTTTGGCTATCACAAATCTAATCTATTTCCCTGAAAGAATGTTTGAAGAACTAAAATGTTTCCCTGAATCCACCCATTGACCGTAGCTAGCCAATGCTAGCATTCGTATTGATCTGCGTTATTAATTTCTAAGACCTAAAATTCGCTCTTTTATAAACTTAATTGCTTTCCGTGTGTACTCGGTGACGCAAAATTCATGCTGTTTCTCTAGTAGGTTACTTTAGTAGGTAGCGCTTTCGTACAATTCAAATTTTAAAATTATTTGGAATTGAATCTACCCGATATTAGAGAAACAAGCAAATACATCGACATACGATAATAAGACAAAATATGTTTTTGACTTTCATAATATATCTCAATATACGTCCCCAAATATTTGCCAGGGGATGTGGGGGGGGGGGGGTAAGGCATGAGCGTCCTAAACATTTTTACAATTAGACAAAAAATTGTACTTGATAATAACATGGGGTCGAAATCTAGTTTTATAACGCATATTAAACAATACTTGATGTGTCAACGTTTACACGTTTACATACTAAATAAAGGAATTTATGGTTAAAGGGGTGGCTACGTACCCGAAAATAATACCTGTACTTAAACAATTGTTGATATTATCATAAAGGCATTTCTTAATGGTTGAATTACGATGACTCATTGCTTTAGTTTTTCTCTTTTGTTTCTTGGAGTACACAAACCGGTGTTTAAGTCAATAAATTTAACATAATAAGGGTTAGGTGATGTTTATCGATAGGGTTTTAGAGGGTATTAAGTTACATAATGACCCATCGTATAGTTCTCTTGTTCTAAAGTACCTGAGATTTATAGGTGAGGTCCTGAACTCTATAATACTAGACTATTTCATTGTGACATAGTATAGTCTTATATAAAAATATGTACACTGTATAATTACTGAAATAACTTATATTTCAGTTATACATTGTATGATGGATATGTAAATTATGAGTTACACCAAATAAAAAAAACAATAGCCATTGATTTGATAAAAAAAATAACCAGAAAGAAAACTTATGAAATATACCTTTGATGAACATATCCACAGAATACGATTACTCTTCATTTATGAATGACGTTTTGACTGTGATTCTCTGGTTTTTATCAAGTATCGGGCTCGCTCTGGTAAAAAGATTTGTTTTTGCAATATTTAAATATATTGCTCATCTTGAATCGAAATGCTGTAACAGCGGGGTTCGTCGAAAGTTAAAATAAACAATCATATAACTCTTGGAACACTGACGCTTTAAGATGGAAATGTTTTGTAGATATCTGACTATTGATTAGATATAAAACTTTAGCGTGAAATTATCTAAAAGATAATTTAAAAACTTGACCGATGAGTGCATGTATATGTATGTAATTAATTTGAAGATTATCGTATTGTCGTTAATTTTGTATGTACAAGTATATTGTTAAATAAATCAGTCTAAATAAATTCTTTTTTTTTTCCTTTTCAATTTGTTTGAGTTGTCTTTAAACTGGAGTGTTATTTTATCTTTTCTCTGACGATGAAATGTTTATATTGATCGGTTTATAATTTGCTTTATCAAAGTTTAATTGCGTACGTGGTTACTGCGTAGCAACATTGAAATTAGACGAGAATCCGTTGTTTGTCTCACCTGATATTCAAGACAGATAAAAAAAAAGATGACTGGATGTTGAGAGGAAATCAGATTAGATCTTCAGAGAAAATTGCCTCTTGAATAGAAACACAAATACATTTAATAAACAAAGACTATGATTAATCAGGAAAGGGTATGCGCCAGGGAGAGATATTAAGGTATGCGTTAAGTATGTTAATAAGAAATGATAAAACTATTTGATATGTTAAGTGTTATAACATTAAATACAATCTACACTGTTTAGTCCCACACCTCTTTACTTAAAGAGCCTTCGATCCCAGATCAGATTACTGAACTAACCCCTATCATTATTTTGGCAGATTAATACTCGCCTTTCTGTCGCATTCTGATAATAATCCTTGGGGCTATTTTACAGTTAAATGGAGTTTGGACTCATTTATAGTTAATAGTGTGAATAGTGACACTATTGAATAAACTTTATGTACAAATAACTGAAAGATAGACTGATTTCTCCTATGAGAAAATAGCTGTTAATGTGAGCTTAATGTAATCTTATCTGAGGTAGGTATTTCAGTTATTTGCGTTTAATGAACTTTCAACATTACAACTTTTTTATTTGCATATTACGACCATTAATAACAATATACAAAAGCTACACATACATCAATACACATACGGACTACCACAATTTTAAAGCGCGAATGTTATTTTCCCAACTGTACATGTAATTGTTACAGACACACAAAAAAAACTATTTATTATAACGAATCAAATTAGAAAGAATAGTGTGGACAGTTTTAAATGGGGTTGAAATTTATTATTTTGTCAATTAAAAAGAGCAATAACAAAATTAAGAGTATCCTTCAGTACTGTTTTTGTACGACCACGTGTTAATTGTCGCCCATGTGGGATGGCCCTTCCAGTAAAATTATCGGTCACTCACTCATTTTAAACTGGGCTTTTTCAACTAATCATAGAATATATTTTCAAAGGGTTTATTTATTTACGGAGTCACTACTCCTCAGACTTCAATCATCAAAACGACTGGGATTTTCATTTGCGTATGTTTCGTTGCTTGAAAAAAAATCCACTATCTTTAATCGTGACACAATACTCCAACCCACATCTTTCTGGCCTCAACACTATTTGTAGACTTCATTTTCTTTTTTTTTTAAATAAAATAGTAAAACATATAGTTCAGTATTAGTATTATATTAAGATTCAGACATAGATATTGGTTTTATTATCAGACAGGTTAATCTGGCTTATCGGGTTTCTATAGAATTCTCTTTTTGTGGGACTTCAGTTTACGAGGAGAACCTAATTTGCCGTAAACAGGTCAAATTTTACATACGATATCGTTTTGGTTACGCCTACGTTCAAAAATGTCTTTAATGGCGGCGTAGTTAGGATTTTGGATCTTAGAGCGAAGCATGTTAAATTTACTCATTAATGTTGCTTGACGGCATTTAATATCTGAGAAGTGTTAAAGATTTAATAATGGTCTTCAAACTACCAACGAAACTGTCACGTGGTCAACGGACGACTACCTAAAAACCAAACAAATGATAACCCTATATCTCTCGTCAAAAGTCAAAACCTAGTATCTCATTTTTTGTCAAAATTGAGTTAGAATAAAATTTGTAGTAACTAGGGTATGTGCTTCCTGTTATTGTACTAGATATTCCAATCTTTCGATTTTGTAAGCAGTTACACCCATGACACATTCTAGCAACTTCCGCAGGCCCGTAGCTAGGGGGGCGGGGGGGGGGAGCATTTCGAGGTCAACGACCGACGTTCTAATATCACTATGGACGCCAAATAAAGCCGAATGACATTGGTTGCGTGCCTACGACGAGATTAGCGGGGCGCCCAACCAATGTCGCTTGGTTTTATGGGTGCCTCACCAATCATGTCGTTATATATGCCCCCCCCCTCAATGGTGGGGCACCTCATAACGACTCTTACAATTTACACCACACCTAATGGAGCACACAAACCGGCTTGATCTTTCGGGTGTCTTATCCCGGAGAGGCGCCCATAATGACATGATTGGTGGGGCGTCTTATAATGACAATATATGATTGCCCACGAATGAATTGGGCGCCCAAAACGGCGTGATGATAATCTTCAAATTTTCCAAAATTTTCTGGGGGTTGGGGAAGAGCACCATAAGCAATCTGACTTTTCGGGCAGACAGGCAAAGTGAAAACAAAAAATATTATTTCATCCAGTCAGGTGGCGAAATAAAGTCCCCGAAAACACTTATTTTACTGTTCTTTTAACTGAATACCGTGA
Source organism: Patella ulyssiponensis (assembly GCA_963678685.1). Taxonomy (NCBI): domain Eukaryota; kingdom Metazoa; phylum Mollusca; class Gastropoda; family Patellidae; genus Patella; species Patella ulyssiponensis. The sequence continues at coordinate 45,694,192 of OY783229.1, read as the reverse complement.
ATTTGTGGGTCAAATTCTTGTAAAACCCATCTTCAACTCGTGGTCCGATAGAATCTGTCACATATTTTACCCAGCAAAATAACCAGAAAATGCCTCATGGCGGCCATCTTGAATATTTTAATTACCCCAAGGATGCCAAGGTGGCATCATCCGGATTCTGAAACTACACATATTGAAGATATATAATATACCCAAAACCCATATTTTAATATATTACACGCTGGTTTAGGGATCTTTGTAAGTTTCCAGCCAAAATAAGCCACCATTTTGAATTTGTCCTCCTAGCGGAATTAGCCGTCACTTTTAGGGGGAATATCCATGCTCATTGGATTCAGTGGGTCGAATTATTGTAAAACCCGTCTTCAAACCTAGGTCCGAGAGAATCTGTCACATATTTTACCTCACTAAATAACCGGAAAATGCCTCATGGCGGCCATCTTGAATATTTAAATTTCCCCCAAAGGTGCCAGGGTGGCATCATCCGGATTCTTAATCTACACATACTGAAGATATATAATCCATCAAAAAAAATTAGGTGGACTATATTTCCAGGTTCGTCGACCTGCTGTCGGACTATTTGAGAAGAGCAACGTTTCATTACGTTGGCAAAATAAAGTCCGGAAAACACTAAGTATACTGTTTTTTTAATTGAATACCGCGAATTTGTACTGAATTGACTATGGGTTAAAACATTTTGTCTGGAGCAACTCTTCTTTGTACCAAATTTTCCGGGCATCGATTATTTGTGAATGCAACTGCAACAGTCCGATTGGGCGGTTAAAATTTTCAAATCGGCATAGTGTGGGATTTCGGTTACAAAACGATTGGAAACTTTGAAGTTGCTTAACTCATAGGTTAGAATAGCAGAAAAACGCACATGCGGCGGTTAAACTTTTAAAATTTTCTCGGGGGTCTCGAAGCCCCAATACCCCTCGACGATGGATTGGTTGTTTGTGTTTCAGGTAAACCGCCTATTGTAGGCTATTTTGGACCACATTTAAGTTGTATTCACGGTCTGGAATAGCAGGAAACACGTTTGCGGCAGTTAAATTTCCAAAATTGGCTCCCGACGGTCCCGTCTCCGATTGGTTGATAGGAATTCGACTTAAGTTAGGCTACTTGCTGTATTCAGTGACTGGGATAGCAAGATAATGCGTTTGCGGTCGTCAAGTTTCCTTGGGGGAGGGGTTGAGGAAGGTCGCTAGACGTCTGTAACCCGATATTTTTTAGGGCATTTCTGTTTCTGTCCCTCTAACATTAATCGAGTCCGTACACCCATGGGAGCTCCCTAGACCCTTGTCCGAAGGGAGGCGTAACCACGGTACCATTCACCGTTAACCGTCAAGTCTGGCCACATCGGCGCCCCCAGAAGCCCCATCGGCGCCCCCAGAAGCCTTTGTCCCCCTAACAAGTTTGGGCTAGCTACGGGCCTGCTTCTGTCATTAGCCTAGTATGCCACAGAAAAACCTTGTAACTCAATAGTCAAATCAATGGATAAGCTTGGATTTAATATTCATTGATTACGTTTTCCTTTGTTTTCTCAAAATATGAAAAGTGAGTTACTAGGTTTTGCCTTTTGACGAGAGATATGAGTATGTACCATTTTCATATTTTTTGGGTGCAGTTTCTTTTAAAAACGTTCTTTCTTTTCGGTTTTAGTAAACCTATACGGGTGGAAATGTGTAAGGGCATAATTTTCATCATAATATTATTTTCCTATAGAAAAAATTAATTAGTTTATGAATTAAAAAAAAGTAGCGTCATGGGAGCCGTCAATAAAGATAATTAAAAAAAAATCATAAAGTTGTAATTTGTTTATCTGCTTTTTGAATTCGCAAAGCCATTTAATTAAATTAAGATGCCTGTTACAAGAACTAGAGAATTTCATCTCCGTTATTACCTTAAGCACAATTAGATTGAATGCTTTTTCACATTTTAGATTTTTCAAATAATGCTGCATTATCATAACAATGGCTACGTCCGTGCCATTATAATATCTAATTACAATTTTAATATATTAACCACGCTGCTGAAAACCATGAATAGCTAAAATAATTCCTGCAAATGCGTGTTTTTAGAGATTATCTCTCGGAATTTTATTGACAGTTTTAATTAGGTTCTGGAATTTATTGTTTAATTGAGACTAAACTAAAGGCCGACAACACTTTGTTTTCACCATCCCCCGATTCTTTGAATCAAAATGTTTTTATCCCCTAGTCTTAGGGGGATGAGTTTTGTCTTCAGCTATTCTTTGTTTTCTGAAAGAGACCATAGTTATTTCATTATTCCTGGAAACCATTGTCTGCCTAAAAACACCAATCAACGTCGCATAATGACATCGATGCCTTACAGGATGATGCTGAAAAAAATGGTTTTGAAACACCAGAGAAGGTTAAAGTGCCACAGGCCATGAGCATGATTTTATTAGTCTTCATTGTCTCCAAAGATTCATTAAGGGTCACAGTAACATAGAAAAGTCTCATATTTCCCCGATGACAACATCAGCTCAATCAATATTTAAAAAAATTCTTCAGCTATTTGTTGTGTTTCTCAAAACGTTGTTTATCTTCGTGTAACCAGGCGATCATCAATGGCCTGTCACAGCTCCACATTTACTTGCTCAGAGATGACAATTCTTTAATATGAGTGACACACCATCATTGCAATATATGGTTTCTCGCTCTGGGTCTGGCGTAAAACAAAATAATCACACTCTGATACAACAATAAATATCGGTAATTCTGACAGGAAATCAACGTTTGGAAAGTATCAGTCAGGTTTTTTTTTCTCCTTCAATTTAATTAACAGAAGGGTGACATGAAGCACAGACACGTTTTTTGGTCGAGAAAAGATGGGAATCGTTCTTGTGTGACTCTAAAACACTTTTACATCTGGTGGTATTGAGTGCTGTTGGTGTGACAGAGCGGTAAATATAATACCTCTAGTCTACGTAAAGAAAGTGCAGAAGCGCAAACATAGCAACACTACTTTCAGATCGACGTCAGTCTTGTTGCAGCTAATGGCATTTTGCGAAATAGCATACGTGGTTTAAGCTGTTTGAGTGAATCATGCATAATTAAACAAAGAAAAAAGATAATTAAAGAAACAAAGAAACTATCTGATGTCAAATTCTTAGGTCATGAATTTCCATAGGAAAAACACCAATACACCCAATAAATTACCATTGACCTGTTTCAAATGAAAATCTAAACGGGGAGGACAACATAACCGGATCTGGTTAGGCCATTTTAAAGGACATTAAAGGAAGTGAATCATCTTTTTTATGAAAAATGTTGAATTTATCTTGTATCAATTTGTTGCGATCCTGGGATATATCAACATGTATACTCGATTTCAAACTGTTAAATGATATTTGACACGCAACTAAAACCAGAACACGAATCTTCGTCTTTTTGTTCAATGCAACAATACCGTGCACGTTACTATAACTAGCACTGATTTTTGTTTTTGAATGGATACTAGTCGTTTCAACCTTGAATTTCGTGACATTCTGAATTAAAAGCAAGCAGTCGGCAACGGCAAGTTCTTTTTTTTCATTTTGAACTGGAGCATTTTGATTCAATAAAATGTAATTGTTACTGTTACACTTCTCTTGAGAAGATGGCGGACAGTCAAGTCAATGAAAGAAAATTCATGAAAATTTTATTATATTGACAAGTCGCGACACCTGTTAATGGAGCAGACGACAATTTCAAAGTGATGATTTCGTTATGTTTACGCTGTAATAATGAGGGGGCTATTTGGTAATAAAAATCATGCAACGGGATGAAAAGTGTGCCTTGAAGATATTTACTGAACAGTAGCAGTAAACAATGGAACGTTCTTGTTATTAAAAATACATGAATAATCCCTGTTCAAAACAGAAGACGAGGCCCGAGGAGCGAGACAGTTACAAGAAGATTTTGTGAAGTTCCTTAATCGATTTAAAGAAAACTGTTTTCATTCACCAATGACTATATAAATCAAAAGCTGTTTCTGTACATTGCAAATTGTTTTCATTCATCAATGACTATATAAGTCAAATGCTGTTTTCTGTACATTGCAAAGTTTGATTAATGCTTGAATTGATATCATTTAATAAGGGATGGAAGGATTACTCTAGTTTCTAGACTGGTAAAGGTCACCCTCTTTCTCGGATAACTTAAATCATAATGCTCATTCTATGCGACCATAACAACATCCACAATTTATTACAAAATCTGTGTTTAATTCTTCCACTCAGACATACGCTATTGATCAAAATCAAAAACAAAAGATATGTTGCCAGGCAACTACAAAAACATACACACCGTCAGCAATTTCTTTCTAGTACATTGCTTACATAATTTCATTGCTCTGACCAATTCAGAAATCATTTTTCAAACTAATATGAGAATAACTTAGATTAAATATGGATTTATCTTTCGGCAAGTACTGTAACCCATACCAATTTTAAAATGATTCTTACAAAATTTGGTATCAAGATCGTATAAAACAACTTTAGGGTCCACAGTGGCTAAGCGGGAAAGAAGCTGGCTTGCTAGAAAGGAGGCCGCGAGTTCGCTTCCGGTGTTGGCCGAGGAAGTTCATCGGTATTTGCGGCGTGGTTTCCCCCTTGTCAGTGGTGCAGGACATAGGACCCGACAAGGTCAACTGTCTAGTCGTTCAGATAGGACGAAGCCCCATTTCATTTCGGATATATTTATTTGATTATCTTTAGTGGGGCGAATTGCTGGGTTGTAGACTTGCACGTAATAAAATAATGGATTCCGGGTAATCCGACTTGCTCACTCCCAGTTTTTAATTTGCCTCCTCCCTCCCTTACTCTCAAACTCTCAAAACTATCTTTAACAAAAGGATTACATATCTTAAAATGCAACACACGGAACTGCTATTAATAACGTAGACATTTTTCAGGTATTGTATTGCATACTTGTATTGATTAGTCACCTATTTATTTTGATATATTAAAGAAAAACAGACAATGTATAAAGGAGAAATATTTTAATAAGGAAGTAATGCCAGGGCTTTATAATGGAAACAAAGTCGTGGGTTATATGTGAAGAAAAAAAAAGCTAATTCCAAAGATTCCCCAAACAGCCTTAAGACTAAACTAAAGACTCAATATGATTGTTAAAGAAGAAGAAAAATGACACACAGCTTGTGAAAATATTAACAACTACTTTTAAAGTGGGTGTTCAATATTGAAGTCTGGGTAAATATTTGAACACGATTTACAGTACAATTTTTTTTTTCTCTGACGTCTCATTCATTGCTTAGTTTTTGTATCTCTGGACGATTATTCTCCAAGACAATTATTTTCTTCCAGATACTGGTCAAAATTCAATGATTTTGCCATAAATTAGCCTAATGACTAAATCATCGCCTCTCTCCGTAAAACCGATTCCACAGTTATTTGTTTTCTAGAAACATCATAGAAACATCAAAGGATCTTGGCTCCCCTTTTAATTCCTGTATCAATTTATTTCTCTGTGTAGCACAGATTTAACATCTTTGATTTGATTTTAGCCAATCTTGTTTTGTTTAGACAACATGAAAGTATATGTCTTGGTGGCAGGCAATATCGCTAGGTTAAGCTTGAGATGCATATTACCGGGGTTTTGTTTGTAAATTAATTGTGCTGATCCCCGCCTTCAATCAGAAAATAAATTTGATCAGCCGATGCTTTGGAACACAATAACGTTGATTCAGATCTTGAACGATTAGACTTGGGGTATAGTTTCGATGGTTAAGCAGTTTGATTTCTCGATGCTTTCTGAAAAAATAAATGACTACTCATTTGGAGATTAGGGTGGGGATATCAGATTTTAGATCTATGCTAATTACATTGCAAATTTTTGTTATAGACAAGTTGCTAAAAACATATTGTGAAATAGATTATAACTTTTCCTGCATATCTTTCGTTTCTGAAAACAGGGACCAACTGGTTAAACGTTTTTTGTACAAGCAGACGGATAATGCTTCTTCGCTTTAGTAAATTCTGATAGCAGAAGTGTTCCATTAGATAACACCTTTTTGTTACGTAAGGAGAATGCTTACATACATAAAACATGGTAACGTATCATCATTGTCAGATTCACAAATTGAAAGACAATGAAAATGAAAAGTGCGGAGTCTGGTACCAAAGTATTACTGTTTACTGGTGACAGTGTTAAAATTAACATACGATAGTTTTTTTAAGGCAGGATAATGCCAAAACCTGGGTTGTGTCTGGACTGTAGGATTATTAATTTATAACATTTGATCATATTCTTGTTGAGAATCTTTCTAATATTACATCGTCTTATTTGTACCCCAGGGAGTGAGGTATTACAAGGCAAAATGTCATCCTATACATAGTCTATAAATAAAATATACTACCATCGATCCTAAAGGATCTACCCATGACAAAGTAGTACCTAGTGCTTTGAAAAGATCATAAGTAATCTCCTGACATTATCAACCAAACAGCTATGTGGGAAGCAATATAAAACTATTATAAAGGGGGGGGGGGTATCAAAAATGTATTTTTTGTCATACGTACGGACACCGGTTTTATATGGGTCTATGTTTTTGTTACTTTATATATCTGTTATAAATGACATTGTGAAAATACACATTGGGGTATCTTCTTTGATCACCAGTAGACATAACAAAAACAATGACCACACGTGGTAACAAAACGATTTACACTATTCACAAAGGCATCCTTACACATCTGTTTGATGTGCTAAGAAAGGTTAACGATATTTTGACACAATATTTATTAGCAAAACATAATTCTCCCATAGAAGAAACCTTTCTCCCAGCAGATACCTCGAACCAACGATGAAATAATGTTGGTATATTATCTTAAGATTTTCGACTGTATTGTTGTTAAAATCTTCTCCAATACCCCGGAATTGATATTACTGTATTCATAAACCTTTTTAACAAGTACAAGCGTACTCTATGGATTAGTAACCGAGTATTGCGTAACCGTGACCATCTTTAGGCTTTATAACACCAGCAACAAGAAGATTAGTATCTCAATATACCGTAACATAATAACGATCGTGGATATTAAAGGAATCCAACTCTCAAATGTTTATTTGTTCAATTTTAGTTCCAAACATCCAGCGTCACACAAAAATACCCAGCATTTCATTCCAATAAGCCAATCGAACTTCGAACGTCGGTTGTATTTTGTTTTACTTAGTCAAATGTGAGAAAATAATGGAAATGTCATAGCACTGTAATTAATTGTGTTTGTAATCATCAGGATTGTTTTATAAGTAAAGATTATATGTTTTTGTTAATCGTGCGACCTCAAACAACGAACAGATCTGCCTACTAGAACACGGAGGCGTGAAAGTCCCTTGATGCCGGAGCATGTCTAAACCGATATCTTAAAAAGTATAAAGCTATCAAAATCTTATAACATAAACCCTTTTTTAGACCAGGAACTGGTCCCCAAGCGCTCTTCATCTTGTTATTCTTCTTTTTTTTTCTTGTTCACCTTCTTAGGGCGATGCTCTTCAAAAAAGCCTAAGGCTCCGATAATTCAAGTACGATCGACATGAAACTTGGCATGCTTGTTCTTTCGAAAATTGCGCATCACCATTCAAATGTTGCTGATAGTGCATCCCTCCAAATGTCTATCCATATGGAACGATGGCATTGTCGATAGGGTCCAGGTTTGATTTCTGAAATCAAGGTGTTGATTCGATTATCCAAACTTGGCGTATACATGTCATATTCTTTCTAAAACATCTAATGTTATATTTTAGCTGCCGACGTTTTAAAACTCTGAAGTATTACCATAATATCGAATTTAAACTACAAATAACAATATAACAATGTAAAATTGTAATTATTAGACGATATAGCTAAATATAATATTTTAATTACCCGTTGATCGTAGCTAAATGTGATATTGAAATTACCCGATGATAAAGCTAATTACACGATGACGTAGCTAAATGTAATACTGTAGTTGTCGGACTATACAGGTAAATGTACCCGATGATATAGCTAAATGTGTCATGATGATGTAGCTAAATGTAATACTGTAGTTCTCGGACTATACAGGTAAATGTAATATTGTAACTACACGACGATATAGCTAAATGTAACATTGTAATTATTACTGTTGTGTAGGTATGGAAGCGTATAGGGGTCAATAGCGTGATAGATACCGCAATATTAAGTTGATAATAAGTCAATATATTGTGATTTTTCTGACGATTTTATCTCTGAAAAGGCAATTTTTGCCGAGTTAGCTCAATAACTAGCTAATTTGCATGTCGTCAATTCGTTTTAGATGCACACGTCGACATAGCGCATGGCAATATTTTGCGAATATGTCGACATATACTACGGCGAAATTGAATATGTCGCCAAAGCTTCAGAATAGCAATATCTTACCTCAAACGTACACACTTAAAACGAAAAAGGGACATACAACATAGCGTTTTGACTCAATTACCTTGGCAAAAATTGACTTTTCAGAGATAAAATCATAAGAATAATCACAATATGTTGACATAATATCAACTTAATATTGCGTTATCTATCGCGCTATTGACCCCTATACGCTTCCATATGTAGGAGATCGATACAAATCGTAGATATAAAAACGAATGTTTTAAATCCATTGATTAGAACAAACAAAAACTGAACTTCTCTTGAGTCAATCAAAGAAAATCAGATGCTTTGAATTAAGATGAAGGAGAAGACATTATTACTATATATATAAAATAAGTTCTTGTGTTCTTACAAAACATCTACATCATCGATTTTACTATCTCGTTTTCTTCTTGACAAATCACTAGCTTTCCTTCAGGCTGTGTTACTATGGAAACGTGTATAAAATATCTTCTCTTGAATATATAGAAAAGCGACGACTGAAATTAGCCTTGTTAAAAAACGGAAAGGTATAATATGTTGGTTATATCGATTTTATGTCTTGACAGGAAAAGGTATTTCTCTCTAGAATTCAACATCTGATTTCCCGACAGTGTCATTCTGTCCGAAATAATTAGGTCAGCTCACTTCCGAGAAAAGGAATAAGTACAGTAACCCCTAGTCAGGTGGAATAGAAAACTGAGCATGACGGAACGTTCGTAGCAAAGAGGGGGGGGGGACCTATACGGCGGTTTAGTAGCTGCCGTAAGAAGCGCCAAATAAGAAGACCGCAGCTGGTGAGTAAGCCAGCTATGGGTATGTGAACCGATTTTAAACGAGTTTTGCTTTAAACGTTGCTTACAATTATATCACTATCTATCAGTAGATACATCCTTTCGGTGATAATGGGGAGTAGGAGTTCCCGAGGAAATTTTGCAGTTTTGAACACCATTTTTTGCTCTATACAATTCACTTACATACAATTATTACAAAATTATTGTCTCATCTAGGTCAAATTTTCAGGTTCACTCCTTTTCCTGGTAAGAAATTATATTTCAATGTCCTATTTAATAGGTTTGTATATAACAGAATTGTGGTATCTCTTCGAAAATATATTTAAGTAAAGGTGAATGTTCTTTCGTTGCAAGGGAGACAAATCCAATAACATGTTCTATGCGGAGCTGGGTCATTTCGGGACCAGGATATTACATGCCGTCTAAAAGCGTGAAATAGCAAGGGGGACAAACATACAACAGTTCGGACAACTGAAATATATTGAGCAGTGGGTGGTGTCTACCCAATCAATATCAGGTGCATGACGCAGTGGACAAAAAGTATCATACAAGAACAGTTGTCTATAGTCGTTCGGGTGGGACGAAAACCCGAGGTCCCGCGTATACATTGGCGCGCACCTTAGTTCGAATTCGATATAAGAGTTCCATATTTTGCCGCTGCCCAAGCAAAATTCCCATTATAGCATACTGTATGGCGTATGCCCGTCTTCATTAGCCCAGTCGAAGCAGCCCAGTCGAGGCAGACCAGTAGGGCGTTAAACCTCATTTCATTTCATTTGGGTGGTGATTTACTCCAGGTCAGTTGTTAGTGACATGGGTTTTTTTTATCTTACCTGCGCCAACATATTCTACCGGTTCAAAAATTGATTAATTTACTTTTTGAAGAAATGATGTGGGAGCAACCATCAGCCCAGACTGTAATAACATGAGGCAGGGTGTGCCTAATCTTTCTAGAACACCCAATACCCCTAGCCTGTGGTTACTCTAATTCACGCGTGTTGTGTAAACAATGGGCATATTATAAAATCTTTTAAAACTGCCAATCTATGTACTGGACTCCGGTAGGAGGGGGTATGTATTCCCCCCTGTTAGCATTTGAATACGTCGTGGCACTATCCCAAATTTAATCTTTCATGCAGATGTATAATGCCATGATTTATCTACATAATCTAGATCTAGATATTTAGTTCTTATCACTGACCCACTTACAAGGATTTATTATAGTCTATAATAGGAATCAAGATGAAGGTGTTATTTGTTATACTCGTCACATTAACATATTCTGCTTCACAGGTTGGCTAATATATTTTATGACGCTCATATCATTTACGGCTACACAGTATTAATACAGTTTTTCCATGTTTTTGTTATTCAAAATAAGAATCGTTGTTGTCCTATCGGGATCGCATTTTTAAAAAAAATGGTGAGTTTGTTTTTTTTATAAATTTCAGGTGAATGCTGTCTCTGGCCGGGAGTGTAAACTTCAGACACAATGTGATGATGGAGAATGCTGTGCTATTCCTCCCTTGTATCCGATCATGAGTAAAAGATTGGCCATTCTGCCTACTCCAAAACAAAAGATTGGTAAAAAAAATAACAGATCTGCTTAAATGAAAAATAAGCTCATTTAATGCCTTATTTACAGGCGTTATGTACAAATAAAGATAATTTTTTATATTACATTGTGTGGAGGGAGGGGCATGGCCGTGGCCCACAACACGTGCGTATTAGAGCATAAGGTCTACCACTGATTCATATGGAGTGGTTTCGACCCAAGCTTGTTGCATGGTTCACTTGTTTCCTCGAAATAAAATTGTACATGATAGTCCAGAAAGGACTCGGATTGTGTTGCGTGGACTTTTAACCACATCTCTTCCTCCACTACCCCACAATCTCCCCCTCTGTCTCTCATTGGAAGGATTGCGGGGGGTGGGGTTTATCTTACCTTTTTGCACAAATTTAGCAAACCACCAATCCCCCCCCCATCTCTCTCTCTCTCTCTCTCTCTCTCTCTCATTAGCTTATGGATATATTTTCAGGACACTGCATGACGTACTTACCAGTAGGTTCCACGTGTGACCCTATCAGCCAAATAAATGGCTTGCACTGTGGATGTGCTAAAGATTTACATTGTAATTTCTACCCAGATAAATTTGGTAAAAGGAAGTTGCTGCCAGGAAAACGGATCTGTGAGGCCAAGAAAATTTTGAATTAAATAAATACAGTATAAATACCTATAACGACTTGGCTTTAACTGTCACCCGATGTCAAATTATCCATATGATTATAACTGATTGTGGCATACGGTAGAGCCGTGTGGTAGTGATATGGTTTCAAATCAATTTTTTTTATGTTTGTTTATTTTTGATGTACAATTAATATACATACGATTACATTTCTCGGTTTTTAAAAATTCTTTAATACCTGTATTGTGTTCGTACAATATGGGCACCCAAGGCGTAGCGGTGTCCATCATAGTCAGTATCATACAAACCAAACAAGCCGGTTTCTTTCTCAATAACAAAAGGGAATGTGGTATTGACTTTGAAAACACTAAACCAAGGGGGGGGGGGGGGGGGGGGGTAAACGTCCACTCGACACAAACTAGGTGCCGGGACTAACTATATGGTTTAATCTAATTTCAATAATTCGCTTGCGCGTAGGGGTCTTTAGCAGTGGGAGGAAACTGGAGTACCCAGAGAAAACCCACGAGGCTGGACAGGCGACCCTTCTCCTTGCCATTCAAAACCACGCAAGTTGACTCAATGGCAGGCCGTATGATATACAGCGCGCGCACACTAACCATTCGGCTATCCAAAGGCATATATTTTCGCGTAAAAAAAAACTAAAATTACAGAGCCCCCCCCCCCCCTAATTTTCGACAATGCCCTTTTTTACTGCTGAAAGTGCCTTTTTCCCGACCCAAATATGCCCGTTCCGAACGTTTACTTAGACGAAAATATCAGCCAAATAGCTCTTGGAATGGCTACAGATGCAAGGAAATGACGGATAATTTTCTTGGGGCAATCCCCCCCCCCCCAACAAAAAACCCCATCTCAGCGGCGTGCCCCGTTTCCGCGGTCAGTGCCCTTATTTTGCGGCGCCCCCCCCCCCTTTTCAAAATTCATAGATCCGCCCCTGAATTACATAATGCAAAACAATTGTCACCACAATTTTCGTATATTACTTCATATTAGAACATGAGTAGCGTGTTCATGTGACCAGTACATTGTCGTCGTCGTATAAAGGGCATTCGTGTAAAATAAAATTAAATGGAGCAAGACCTGACTTCCAAACAAGCATTACACTGGCGTAACATAGTTCTTATCGTGAAGGTACCCTGGAGGAGACAGTCTCGTCTGCCCGCACATACCATTTATATAGGACATATTACGTTCTTTGTCTGCGATATCACATCGGTAGGAGCGGACGCTAAAGTTATCTGTCTGCGACATTACCCTAGGAGGAAGCGGATGTCAAGGCCTACCCTACGTCTACGTTTTTTGACCGAAGCTAGGGCAATAACCGCATGGTACCCCGGAATAGACAGTCTCGTCTGTCCGCTAATACCCTGTATATAATTAAGACATATCACGTTCCTTTGGTCTGCGATATCACCTCGGTGGAAGCTGATGCTAAATAAAGCTATTTCACACATCTGTGGGCCGATCTGTGTACGACATTACCTTAGGTGGAGGCAGACGTCCTGGCCCTCCCTACTACTACTACTTGTTTAGACCGGTGTATGTGGTGTGTGTTCGCGGGGAGAGGGGGTGGTATGAGAAGGAGCCTGTTTATATGGTAAGGTCTCGGTTAATGTTCTCAAATAGTGTGCACAGGGTCATTGTTAGTGCTGAAATTGAATTTACGTCGTTTTTGTAAATTGGTGAGAATGTCTCACGATAAATTTGTGTAAAAGCTAGAAACATCAGAATATACTCTATAAGGTAGGATCCCCCCCCCCTCCACACACACACACACACACACAATTCGCAAACCTTCCAGCATTTATTCAAACAGAGGGGATGTGGTGTAATGACGTCTCGATAGCCACTTGTGGCTTGCCAAATAAGGAGATATGTTCGATCTACCTACAAAAATATTTTCAATGTCGCCGGAATCAAAAGTGGAAACGGAGGAGGGGAAGCTACTCTACAATTTCAGATGGATGCAGACCACCATTTATTTCGCCATTGACATCAATGTTAATTCTGGACTCTTTTCGTCGGGGCGACCGCTTTACAATACAGACAAGGCAAATTTTTGGATACACCAACTTGAACTATAGTATAATAAACATGTAACTATCCGCCGTATATATCAGCGTAACCAACTTAAAGGTTATTCTTCCGCCCCTGAACCATGAATATTTACCAATTCAATCCCTCTTCTTTCATTCTAGACCACAGACAGAGAATTCATTAATGATCTGCCTCCGTTTGGACTACGACAAGTAAATCTGTCCTCGCTGATATCAATGTCAATTGCACCAAATTTCTTGGTCAATAACAATTTGACTTAAGTTTTAGATCTAGCGGAAGCAATTCTTGATTGGGGATGGGGGGGGGGGGGGCTACCACTTAGGGCTTTTGGCGAGGGTTCACTGGCCGCCTAGGTACCGCAAGCTCTTGGGGTCTAGATCATCGGAGACGCTTTTTGAGCGATTCCTGGCTAATAAAATTATACCAGCAATGAAGTGAAATTTTGTATCTTTTCTAATTCCCTATCCACGAAAACACGATTTATGATCTAGGGCGGTTTAAAGGTGCTATGTCTCTAACTCTATAGTTTCCATACTATTCGAAATTAGAAACACATATCAGAATTCAATGTTGGTCCGTTACAATCCATATTGAAGTTGTTATGTTGCCGTGAAAATGTGGTATCCAATATCCAATATTTACGACACAGTGAACATTTTAAAATATGGTCCACAAGTCAATGAACAAAGAAAAACGTATCCTAAATTACAATGCGGTAGTAAACATGGCTGGTACACAAATGATTAACTAATAATAAAATAAACGATATGAACGGACGGGGCATGCGTAAACGACTGTCGTCAGTTTGGACTGTTCGCGTATTGGATGTATACGCACAAGACCTTACATTTGAGAGCTAGTCCCTGCCTTTAACGCAACAGTTGATATGTGGATTTTGTAGGTTCCCCCAGAGAGTCTACCGTTGTTGCCCCATTCAGATCAAAAGATTTTCAATGAGAGGATGAGCCCTATAGATTTTACCTCTTCCCCATCTATCTCGTGTATGGCAACCGCTTGTTTTAACTGGTCAGAACAGACATCAGTGAATTATTTGATGGGTTAGAGACACAAGGAAAGAGTATAAATAAAACTCCATCACGATGTTTTTCTAATGACCTAATCTGTCATAGATACAACGGAAGTCAGATGGACTTAAAGATGGACTGTTCAGTTATCTAATCGCGATCCCCGCAACTGTGGACCTCTTAACCCTCGAGTCAGTATAGAGCATAGCAGGCTTTTCTTCTTCTGAAAGTCTACGTTCTAGAATTCTTAAAATCAGATCTCTTTGTTTTTTAAAAGAATAGTTACTTGCGTGTAATAGCCTACAATACTTGCGGCCACTCCTGATCTTTAAAACAACAAAAGCCCCAACATCTCACAAGCATCAGATACAAATATTGAAGAGGGTTAACCGTGAGTCGGGTCATAATCATTGCATGGTTCCGAAAGAGGCACAAAAGGATGAAACAACGAATGGACGAACTACATTAAGTGGACATAATTAGTAGTCTTAATCCGTTTTGATCCGATCAAGAATTCTGTTAAATTACAATTTTTATGAGAAGTCTATCATGACATTGTATTGCCACCACAACATCAACAAATCATTTCTACTAGTATCCCTTGAAAAGAAATCCAATTGTTCCAAGTATGTATAAATTACATTGAGAACTTTATCTTGCAGTGCGTCACAAGCTTTCAAATACGAGAGAACTCAACAGTTTGCAAATGGAAACATTCAGAATTTATATAGTGTTCCTTGTGATCCACCATATAATACTATTTGAAAAATCTGTCCGGCGAGATTTAGGAGGTCTATGGTGGCCTATCATTATCATTCAGGATTTAACAAAATTTCTTTAAACACCTAAATAAAATGAAAAGCAAAGTCAAAATTAAAAGTAAATTGAATGCAAAAATTAAATCAAAAGCAAAAGTTAAATCAAAAGTAAAAATTAAATCAAAAGTGAAAATTAAATCAAAAGTCAAAATTAAATCAAAAGCAATATTAAAAATAAAAGTAAAATCAAAATGTAAATTAAAATCAAAACACAAATTGAAAGTAAAATTAAAACCAAAATGTAAATTAAAATCAAAACACAAATGAAAACTAAAATCATTTTTAAAAGTAATTTAAAATGTAAAACAAAAATGAAAGTGAAAAGCAAAACAAAAGTATTTGTCGGCCTATCGTTATCATTCAACATTTTTTTTTTTTCACGCAAAAGTAAAATGAAAAATTATTGGTCGGCCTATCGTTATCATTCAACGTCCTTGACCCCAATCGGTAACCGCCGGCTATTTCCGATCGCCTTGACTCGACGATTTGTTCTCCCGCTGTACAAATAAAACTGAATCAGAACAGTATTTCCTTATGGGGTGTGAAACGTACAAAGATTTGAGAAAGCAATATATTATATCCAACCGTAAACGTTACTGATTAAACCTTTTTCTTTTAATAATCTCTTCAATCCAACAAGCATCATAGCCCCAATTGTTGCAGAATTTGTGATTTATATGTCCACCTAATATTAGGCTATATAACCCGTATCTATTTTATGCACCCATGTTGTTTTTTTTTTGTTTTTTTTTTTCTTTGGGGGGGGGGGGGTATTGTCCTTTTTATTATTTTCTATATAGGCATATTGTATGTATAGCTTGTATTGTCTGTCTGTAAATTGATGCCCGTGTATAACTTTTTCATCTTTAATGGCCGACCTAAAAGTGCGTTCCGACGCAATCAAATTCTGGTATGTTCTTTTCTATTCGATATACATTTACACATTCGTTAGTATAATGATAGACGTTACTGATTCCCTCTACACTACCGCCGCTTTTGGATGGGTGGCCCTCGAGACGCAGCTATACCCAAGGTCAGGTTGTCACTATGAATTTTTTCGGAGAGAAGAAGCACTCCGACGCCCACTTTGGGCAAACAATGTGACAAGCTACCCCGTCAAGAACCGAACCCGCTAATCCAGGCAAAGAGAGAGAAATGTGGTTTAACGTCCACTCAAAACAAACTAGGTCATTTCGGTACTGACATATGGTTTAATTTTATTTTAATAATTCGCTTGTGCGTAGGGGTCATTAGCTGTGGGTGGAAACCGGAGTAATCGGAGAAAACCCACGAGGTTGGACAGGCGACTACTCCTTACCACGTAGTCCTATTACAGCATGATGAGAGGTATCGTCCAAGATCACCATCAGTGCCAGTCTAGTGCCTCTAGGTCCTAGCCTACAAGCACAAATGCCTAAAGCAAGTAAAGTCACTCGACAGTCGCTGAGCTATTAAAAAAAGTGAATGTCGAATCTTATTAAAAAACATTCGACTTGTAGTAATTTGTTTCACTGATGAATAAAACGTTTATACCCGTTTACCATAGAATCAAATCATTTACAGATTTGCAAGGTCCCCCTCCCCACTACTCATTTCAACCAGCATGCAGACGGACAGACAGGAAAAATATAAAAATTCCGAGAAAACCCATCAAAAATAATTATTAAATTCCAGTTTTTATCATGGTTCAAATCACGTCAAATATACACTTTTGTGTTCTAGGATACACATAGATTCATGAAAACGCTATGGTACACCATTTTGACGTCTAAAAGTAGCAAAATAGATCGTAATATGAATCAATGATAACGATGTTATACGGACTTTTTCCGTATGAAAGAAATTCGATACGTGCTGCTGTATCCGTGTGCCGTAAAACGTATGAGAAATGCACACACATGGTGTCACAAGCAAAATCGATACGAATACGTGATACGGACCAGAAATTTATACCTGCCAAAAGTCTCTAGTGTTTGCCCAAAGTGTGCCGTAACACGTATGAGAAATGCACACACATTGATGATGTCACAAGCAAAATCGATACGGATACGTGATACGGACCAGGAATTTATACTTGCCAAAAGTCTCTAGTGTTTGCCCAACGTGGGCGTCAGAGTGTTTCTTCTCTCCGAAAATACTCATAGCGACAACCTGACCTTGGGTATAGCTGCGTCTCGAGGGCCACCCACCCAAAAGCGGCGGTAGTGTAGAGGGAATCAGTAACGTCTACCATTACACTAACGAATGTGTAAACGTGTGTGTAGAATAGAAAAGAACCGAATTTGATTGCATCGGAACGCCTTTTAGGGAGACCATATACAATATGCAAAGATGAAAAAGTTATACACGTGTACCAATTTACAGACAGACAATACAAACTATACATACAATATCGTATATTGAAAATAAAAACAGGACAAAAAAGAAAAAAAAAACATGCGCGTATAAAATAGATACGGGTAATATAGCCTAATATTAGGTGGACATATCAATCACAAATTCTGCAACAATTGGGGCTATGGTGCTTGATGGATTGAAGAGATTATTAAAAGAAAAAAGTTTAATCGGTAACGTTTACGGTTTGTATATAATATATTGCTTTTTCAAATCTTTATACGTTTCGCATCCCATAAGGAAATACTGTTTTGATTCAGTTTTATTTGTACAGCGGGAGAACAAATCGTCGAGTCAAAGCGATCGGAAATAGCCGACGGTTACCGATTGGGGTCAAGGACGTTGAATGATAATGATAGGCCGACCAACATTTTTTCATTTTACTTTTGCCTGAAAAAAAAAGTTGAATGATAACGATAGGCCGACAAATATTTTTGTTTTGCTTTTCACTTTTACTTTTGTTTTACATTTTAAATTACTTTTAAAAATGATTTTAGTTTTCATTTGTGTTTTGATTTTAATTTACATTTTGCTTTTACTTTTAATTTGTGTTTTGATTTTAATTTACATTTTGATTTTACTTTTATTTTTGCTTTTGATTTAATTTTTACTTTTGATTTAATTTTTACTTTTGATTTAATTTTTACTTTTGATTTAACTTTGACTTTTGATTTAATTTTAACTTTTGGTTTTTTCTTAATTTTAACTTTTGCGTTTGATTTAATTTTTACCTTTGGTTATCTTTTGCTTTTAATTTACTTTTAATTTTGACTTTGCTTTCCATTTTGTTTAGGTTTTTAAAGAAATTTTGTTAAATCCTGAATGATAACGATAGGCCACCATACGGTCTACCTACTCGTGAATTTATCAATGAACAATCCCTGCAAATGTAAGGTGTGTGAACAAGGAGGGGACGAGTTCATTTGGCGATCGTTCAGGTTCATATTAAATAGACATATAAAATCTAATATTCGCCAGCTTAAAATAATTCCACAATCTGGTCTTATTCCACGTACAAAGAAAGGAACATCATAAATATATTAGAATGCCAATCAAATTTTATATCTTCATTACATTTTAAAAATCAAAGATTAACATTTTTCTATACGTTGATTCTACACATTGTAGGTCTAAAATGATTGGTACTTGAATATGTATGTGTTGAATCTGAAATTGGCGGCACTCAAACAAAGGAGTGGTTGGGGAATTGACATAGCCCATAAAACCGTGATACACTTTCATATTAAATTATGTATTATTTGACATACGTGATATTAATTATCATAACCGCCAATAAGATAAAATATTCACATACCCGGGAAGTTTTTGCCGAAAATCATACCTTTAATATCTTTTCTTTATTGGGAACCTATAAATCATTTTTAACTTATAAGTTAGCATAAGAGTAAATGAAAACAATAAAATGGTATTAAAAACAATATTTATTTAAAACGTGTTGACAAATAAATGCAATATAATACAAGTCATTTATGAAAGAACAACAATGGCAGTATATATTTATTAGGGTTCTATTTATAAGATAATCGTGACTACTTTGTTTTATTTATCGCTATTGTTGAGTAAGGCGACGTTTCAACCGGTGACCTACGTGAATATTTTTTCTTGGGTGTTTACAATCCATGTCAACAGTCTCAACATAATTTGAACTTTTTGGGGATAAAATGTTTGCAAAGTCACCAAAGCTTCATAGTCTTTTTTAAAGGTTTTCGCAACCTTAGCTACCGTGGATTTCTCATTTTTGACAATTCATTTTCAATATTCGTATCAATACTTCTTGGTGTTTTCTTGTAAGATTCTGAAAACAGAAAAATAAAACTAGTAAATATGTATAATAAATGTCTCCGTCTTCATTATGCTGCGATTTTACGCACTACATTAATAAATATACTGGAAACAGTAAGGATTTTGTTAATTTGAAAAGCTTGGCATCTTACCTCGTTCCCGGAGGTCTTTAATGATATCTTTAGGATCAAAGCCATACTGTAATGCTAAACCAACATCCTTCAGCAATCGCTGCTCTAACGCATGTAAAACTTTTTTTTTTAAAAAAAACAAAAACACTTTTTCATATGTTTGGAAAATGTTCATCACTATTATTTTTTTTACGTTGAAACAGTGGTATCCAGTTTCCTCAATTATTACTTTCTTATATATGTATACTTTAATTCTCAGCACACTCATAGATGAAAACTGATATTTATTCTGTTTGTGTATTTAACAAATTAACAAAATTATGACAGAACAAATGTTACAGCAATTTATTTTTTAAAATGTTATAAATTCTGTTATATACGTAGTTTTTTGCAGTTTATATTTTAAAAAATCTTTATCGTGGTGTGGCGTTTTTAATGATAGATACTGCCTTACATGTAAATAATCGACAAACTTGCTTACCCTCGTCTCGAAAGCTGTCGTATTCGTCTTCGTCTATTTCATGCGAAATACCTCGCGGGACACCTTCTTAAAATAAAATAAAACAAGTTTAAATATGATATTTGTAACGACTATACCTTTCAGTGGGGTAGTAACAAAATGTACACATGAATACTTTATCACGCTCTGCACGTTTTATGAATAATTAGCCTATACGGCATAACTGGACAACAAAACTTACCGGAACATATGTATACAATCCCAGATAATATATATACATGTAATAGAAAGGAATAAAGAGAAAAACCATTTTACGAAAAGGTGATGCTCGCAGCTTAGAGTATCAATGAAGGTGGGGGTGAGACTTGTCCAGTGCTTGCGTTACCATGGTGCAACTAGTACCGCTGAACCAGGGACCACACAAAGTTTACCCTCAATAAATGACAAAATAATCATATACATACATATTTATTACTAATCGTATTATCAGAACAAGTTAATGATATACATTAAGCTTAGTGATACAAAATAATTAAAACGTTATCCATGATTTTGAGATCAGATCATCTAAAAGGGGATTTCAATTTCAGCTAATCCTCGCTATTGCAATTTGATATCCTCTCTGCGTCTCATTTAACATATCTTTGTGTTCGTACAGCTAAATATTATATTGTCACCTCTCCATCTCTCTCTACCTTAATCACTATCAACAACTCATTATAACAGGAAGCGTTTAAACTTTAGTAAATTGTGTATTTTAAATCAAACCATTGCGAAAATATTAATTTTAACTTACCAGTTTCAGTAACCTCCTGACTATTTTTGTTTTCGTCTAGCAGTCCAATATTCTTTAAAGCATCGACGATTTTCTGTTGGGTTTTTGAGCGATCATCGTCATTGCTTTCGTCACTTACTGATTTTTCTTGAACAACACCCAGATAATCTATGGTTTTAAAGAATGGTTTAATAGAGGTATATAAAACAGATCAATGGCCATAACGGGGATTCCAGATCGCCTTAATCAAGGGAACACTACCAAACTATCCCCTTTATATCCACCAGTGTTAAATATTAAACACAAAATCAATGTTCCTTTCTAAATTAACCGCTTTCTAAACCCGACATAAACGAAGTTCTTGGATGTGTGCTTGTTAAATAAAGGAAAAACAATTGCACCACCATACGTGTACATAGAGATTCGCGTAATTGTAAGTTCGATTCATTTTGTAGGTTTCTATCAAATAATTAAAACTCTATTAATTCTGGTGTCTATCTTTATTTGGTCGTGTTCAAAAGATTTTCCTTGAATAATATCATAACACAATACCTAAAACATGTTGGTGCGATCTAAAAACTTCGCTTTTCTCAAAGTTTAGGGAGAATATGAGCACATACTACAATTTAAAATTGTTAAATTACCTCCCACGGAATTCTTTTCTGGTAGACTTTTGGGTTTGCTTTCTTCTTCGATTTTTAATTGTTCCAAGGCTTGGGCAACTTTCTAAAATATGATCAATATAATCAAAAACGAATATTTGGGCGCAAATATTGACATGGATACAGTTTTGTTTTAATGGAATTTTTATCATCTGAAGAACGCTTTTTTCAAGTTCTTATTATTTGTTAATAATAGTGGGTTATTTCACCAAAAGACCAAAGATTTTAACTAAAGCGGTCAAGAATAACATGGAATCCATATTTCGTAAGTCTTAGCTGTCCTTTTCTTTGTATCGTCAACAGAGCTATGCTAGATTGAACGACATTTTCGCTATCAAATAACGATACTATTACAGGTTAACAGTGGTTTCAACAACCAATCAAATGTCGCGTAATATTCAATAATAATGAAATCGAGATTAATTAAATCATTGGCCATTGAAACCAAATCTTAAACACCTAAAATAATGCAACTCATGATCAAATTCTATTCATTCTGGATATGTTTGCATGTTTTCCTACAATCAATGTGTTTATAACTGTATAGCAAAAAATGTCTCCTTCATTGCATTATGTTTATTAAAGTGTAGACACCATTATGATTTTGATACATATTATTATATCAAACAATTTTGGTGAACAGGGTCCTGTTTCTAGAAATCTTAACTCAAGATAAATTCCAAATTTTAGTACATACTTCAATTTTGATTGGCGATGCATTAAAATCACAAACTGATCCCGCAGTGAATATTCGCTTGGCCGCTACAATCACTGATAAGTATGACATCGACGAGACTTAATGAGTTCGGCATATTAACTTTTTTACTCCGACAAATTAAATTGTCAAACATTTTTTTGAGGTAAAAGAAAAATAAAGACGTTTGAAGTATTTGTAGTTAAAAAATATTTCCTATTTAGTGTAAATGGATATTAAAATGAGTAAAATGCTTTATTTTGCCCGAAGCAGTTAGGCGTTATGCAAATATTGCACGAGCCGTTGAGCCAATGACTGACGACACTTGCAGTCAACGCACGTCTTGTGGGCAGTCATCTGTTACAGAGATAATTCATAAGTAATTCTCTGTAAAACAGATTGCTAAAATCATTGTAATATTATCCAATCAAATTACTAAAATTTGGATATTATCTTAGTTAAAATTTCGCGAAACGGGCCCTTGGTTCTAAAAACGTTTTATATTCATGATCACATGGTTTGTTGTGTTTTTGTTATTGGGGGTGGGGGGATATATATGTGTAAAATTGTGTACAGCTCACCATTAATGTGGCTTGATCACTGTTTTCCAACTGTATGATAAGTTTATTATAGATATCATCATCTACTGTAGGTTTACTAGTTGTAGTCGTAGTAGTAGTCGTCGGAATCTTGGAATTAGATTTATGATCATGTACATCTTGAAGCTGAAATATTCAATTCATCAAAGCCTTATACACTAATTCCTAGGAATGGTTTTTGGCCGATGAAAACGCAAATTTATTCAAAAGTGACTCGTTAATATGAAGATAATTTTGAAACCACACGTTTGACCAAGTCTTAGATTAAAACCTAATTTCGAAATTTTTATCACGCTACATCCTTTACCTCACATACAGCAACTGTTAAAAGTTAGAAGGGTTTTGTTTTGGGGGGTTTCTTCGGGTTCCCTCTCTCTCCCTCTTTATCAAATTCTCCAATGATATATTATTGCATGGTACTTAAGTATTTTTCCTAATCATTCAGATGTTGGGACTAATGATATCATTATTGGAAAAAGGGCGGGGGGGGGGGGATTAGCATTATACTATTTGAAAGGAGGGAGCCATATTCTATGTCTAGTGTGTCACATCTATTTGTATAACATTAGGTGACAGTGACAGAAGATGATATTATTCTAGATGACTGTAGTAATTAATCTGTCTAACTAGCATATCATGTTTAATTACCGAGTTTAATAGTTTTTAAAACAGGTGAAAACACCGTATCATTAATTCACTTCTTTCAACACCCAACTTTCTGTTCATCGTTTTCCGTAAAACGTTAATAAATAACATACAATATTTTAGTTTTTACGTACTTTGAAATTGATAGTGATATTATAATTATTTTTAAACGTTTTGAAATTGAAGTTAGACCTACAGGGAATACAGATTTAAAATATTCCAGGAATTGGTTAAACAGTGACATTGATACTGATTTGAGCAGGAGAGGTCATATAGGCTATGCCTGTTCCTCAATCCCTTTCAATTTCTGAATAAAATATTGTTTGAAAAAAAATTGGATCCGATTCACCGAATGATATGGACAAATAACGCAAAAGGATTTACCAACTTTTAACATTGAAATGAGTAGCAGTTGTGTATTGATGTATACTAAATTAAATAAATAATAACTTACTATGCGTCTTAGTTTCTGAAGCTGAAAAAAACAAATATCGATCTTTTACTTTCTCAACGCAAAACCTTATATTTTCACCGAAATGAACGACAAATTTTATGAGAATAATTAGACAAATTAACATACAATGTCATGTGAGCTATATCTAATCCACCTGAAAGCAGGAATAGTAAGTAAGATTTTGAAACTGAGTTATAGAAGACCAATACGAATTCCCTATTTCTTTTAGATAATACAGAAAAAGTTTCTTATTTTAGGTCTTGTTTTACTGATAGCCATATTTACCAAAATATGATAATTTGTCGGGTGTATCATATCTTAATATCTAGAAACCCATTCTACTATACTCCAATTATTCACGCCATCTCTTATGGTCGCAGAGATCGACGATTCAAAACGCTATTATTATAGTTCAAGTGTAGGCTATATCCGGCTCGAGAGAGACACAATATAACCATTTTCGAAAGATTAAGTAACAAACATCTGACACCAATGAGGTCGAAATGCTGAAACGAGGCTTTATACATTATTTACAACAAAATTGACATTAAAGACACTGGAAGTACTTTATTTCTTTAAGATTAATGTCAAGAATTCTTGCTTACCTCAGTCTTTAAATCGTCTGCCTAAAAATAGAAAATAAACACGTACTAGGTTTAGAAATCAAACACATATTTGCGATTTAGTTTAAACAACATTTTATTTCTTAGTGAATCACAACATTCCATATATCGATACAATAACAAGCATTGCTGCTTATGTAAAATCGCTTCCATAAACAATGAGTACTGAGAAGATGGACGACTAAGCTGGGTGTGTTTGATTTACATATTGTACAGGGTGCAGAAGGTGAGGGTAAAGGTAAAGATCCCTTGGAAAGAACATACAGTAGATTATAACGGTAGATGTGCAATAAGACGATTTGATTTATGAAGTAGGAAGCAGAGGCGTCTTGTCGTTCGGGTGGGACGAAAAATCGCTTGCGTACACGTAGAATAACCCTACATCGGCTATACATCCAAAAGTTGAGCCCTACGTACAAGCAACACGTATACACTTAATTCCATTGGCCCTTAATGTTAAGGGCGATAATGAAATTTATAATTCCGTGATTGGGATTATTAATTTAGCTAAAACAAGATACAGTCATGGGTGTCAGTTTATAAATAATCCCAGATTAAAATCGTGTATACGATTCGTACAACATGAAAATATTCGCCATAATATAAGGTGAAACAATCATCAAGAAATCGGGCATAGTCAATACCCCACTGACCATCGATAACCTCAAATAACACAAGCTAAAATGTGGTCCATGACATGGAATGGATAACATTGAAAGCTTCCATCTATAGATAAAAATCACATGTCTCTTTGTTTAGGCCTACTGCGTCTATCATTAGATTAAGTACAATGAATAATATTTCATAATTATTAACAATAACATGGTGTATTTATGGTTTAGATTTCAAAATATCTGATAATATATTTCAAAATACCTGATAATATATTTCAAAATACCTGATATTATATTGTGTCATGGTACGTTTCAAAGTGCATAGATTCCATGATATGATATGTTCCATTTAAAATACATGAGATTGAGATATTTCAAAATACATGATACATTTCATGATATGTTTCAAAATACATGATATTATATCTCAACAAAATGCATAATATAATGTGTCACGATATTTTTAATAGTCACTAATAGTATTTTTATTATACACATTGACGCTCTAATATTCTTTCACAAACGATTTTGATTCCATTCGATCTCGATGTGGTTTATAATGTACGGTACATGACTCCGCATATAATTAATATAATATTTAATTGTACTATTATCAGTGTACCCATCCTTTAAACAAACATCTTCCAAACAAATATTATATAATTAACTTACATTTCGAGTATGTCGGCTCAGGATTTTATCTGTAAATATACGGTATATAAACTAAATTAAAAGAATCGATGGATCAAAAGACAAATAATCATTGTCCTTTATTAAATTAAACAAAGGGGGCTTAGATGTGTTCTTTAGTAACACATTGAAATCTAAAAAAAAATCAGATCTGCTACAAATCCACTCTAGAATGTTCCACACAGCCCAATATTATTCGGTGGCACTGGGAGTAACCCATACCCCACCGCGCACACATATAAATATTGCTTTTTGGGGCCGGGCGGGATCTTGTTCATCATTTAAAATCATGGGTCAACACGCCACTGGGATAAGGGATCAAAAGATTCATAATAATAACTGTAGTTGTGACTCCCAAAACACAAGCTTTGATCAAATGTTTGGACTGATCTGGGCTTGAAGAGAGTGCCATATTCAAGCCCGTAAAGCTGTAACCCTGCTCTGAAAGCAATAAATGAGTATAAGAACAATATTAAAACCAGGGCCAGGTAAGAATCGTATAATGATCACAATATCCATCGAAGTTTCATTCAATGTGTTCTGACAAAATCCAAATTTATCAACTCATTGACAACCCACAATCTCGTGTTTATTTGATATGGCACATTAAGTCAATAAACGTTAAAGATATGAACATCTATAAAACCTGTAGTAAAATTGTGAACTTATGACCTACCTTCAAATTCATGTACAGGGATACAGTTTATCATGGACACCAGACAAACTATCAGAAAACTTGAAAACCAAATAGCGTTCGCCTCCATGTCGAAAAATCAGAAATGATCAATATTGCTCAATACATGTTAGGACGAGATTTCTAGAATATATATATACTAATTACAAGGCGACCCCTCCTTCTCCCTTATCACAGGAAATGACGTCGGGGATTTCCATTGTCAAAATAACTCCATCTAGTATTTGCATTATAAGGCGATATTATGTTGAGGTCCTGTTATGTAAATACATCATTGGCCCAACTATAACCATAGAAATCATCATACATAGCTTTATTTTGTTCGGTCTAATCTAACTGTTTAAATAACTCACATTCGGGGTATTTTCGGGGTTATCCAGACGAGTAAGAGGTTTTACTTTATACACGATCGGGTTAGGGCAAATAATGGGATGGGATAGACGTGGGCAGGTGAATTAAAGCGAAAGGGGTTCACCCATATTTCGAATTCTCACGTTTCTTCTATTTGCATGATGATTTTCATAAATTTCTACAGCCAGGATGTTCTCTTTGGGCGACAACTTTAAAAATATGGTGACCGGCATGTTTTTGTTTTTTTTATCTTTAATCAAGAACTGACTTCGTAATATTCAACTTTTTTCCCCGGGTGATTCTGTTTAAAAAATCTCATTGCTCCACCAATTCGAAAACGATCGTCATGAAATTGAAAAGGAGGCCAAGATGGCCGCGTAGTTCCTGGTTCATATGATGCGTTCATACTTGTTTAGATATTACACACACTTAAGTATGCATGACAAGCTGATGGGAAATCAGGGTTCCAGAATTTTTTTTTTACGAATTTTATGATTGTGTTTATTATGTTGTATGTTTGTGCCAAATAAACCTATTAATCTACCATATTGGCATACAAACTGCATTTGCTTGAGTGTGGTGGACAATGACCAGAATAATTATGTCTCTTTTTTTCACTATTTGATGGAAAGGCCCCTGTGACATTTTAACTAGGGCCCATACAGGCTCAATCCGGCCCTGAAAGCGATAATGGTCCCAACGGCAATTATTAGTGAAATGCTAAATCTTTGTCACTTGTACGTTATGTTCTACAAATTATGTTAGTTTCTTAATATAGATAGCAAACTATACCAAACAGATGTAAGAAATCTTTGCAGCCGTTGAACCATTCCAGTCTGCAGACTTGTCAGAATATTTTTTTCAGGGATTATAGAAGTTTTCAGTGCAATTTTAAACCAGAAATCAGTCACTCCTAAGGACTGGTACTGGTTCTAATAGTTCAAATCGCTGATTTTTTTAAATTTCATTTCCAGATCGTTATTATTTTTGCTTTCAGTTTTCAAGAAATTATAGTACATGGTACGTGTGTATAAAAGTTTTACAGTTTGTCGTATATCACATGTTGTGTCGTAAACAAATAAAACACGTCCATCAAGTCATGAATGAGTTATAAAAAGACGAAATACCTGGACACGCCCGCGACATTGATTAGAAAGTATACACAGTGGCCAACAATAAACCAATATGACTGTACTAATGAATTTACTAAATAAATTTGAAAAACATATGATACTGTTTACAAAATAATTTGTTTATTTTTCGGTTTTTATACAGACCGTTTCTCTCTTAAAAATTAGGAGATTTTGCAGCGTGGTTCACCTTGTCAGTGGTGCTGGGTGGAGGGCCTGGCAAGGGACAGTGTATTATCGTTCGGATGGGACCAGAATCCGTAACCCCGTGTACACATTAGCGTGCACGTGAAAGAATCCTTGGTAGTTGGAATTCGAAATAAGAATAGGCCGTTGCGCCACTGTCCCCTGTCAAAATAACACTCATAGCACACTGCAGTATGGCGTGTGTAGTCGGAGCAACACAGTATGACTTTAACCCCATTTCATTTAAAGCAGAAGTGGTAAGAATGTTTATGACATGTTTAAACTGTTTTATACAAAATCATCATAATAGCCAAGCATATTGATGATTGACTGTAAATAAGGTTCCCGGTGTCAATGATTCTTCTAAAACAACGAATGGCGAACGCTAAAAATATAGGGATAATGCGACTTGATAACCGGGATTCCTTTATTTTCCGCGTATTTTTTATACTGATATTAGAAATTAAAACTACCGGGAAATTCACAACGAAACGAAAATATGTCATTGCCGATAATGCGAGAAGGCGTATGTTTTAAATGCCATTTAAAGACATGTATTATGTGCACTTAATTCATTTCGCGAATTAATAATTTTACGCGGATGAAATAATAACTATTATTTTCAGTTTTTCGACAAAAATTAGGGTGACGACATGTCATAGCACACCCTGACCCACTTCCTATCGTTCTTATAATTACGACTACAAATTTGAATTGATATTGTAGAGGAGTACTTATCAAATTATACAGATTTACACCCGATAGTTTTCCGGTAACATAACATAAATATGGAACCCAATTTTTTACAAGCAAATAATCATGAATCGCTGTTAAACAGAGAACATGGGGGCAAATGAAATTATGGAATCTATGATCATCGGGTCGTTGAAATTCAAATATTTCAATGGTCGCATAAAATGTTATATACACAGTTTGCTTTGTGCTCGAAATTCGGCGATGACGACTATTTCATTTATATGCCCATTAAACGTTTTGCATCAAATTTATTGCTTCTTGCAATACGAACTTCTTATTAAATTTTACGTATTTGGGGTTTTTTTTATTTATATCTATTACTATCTTAAAATTTCAGTAAATACTGCTTTATTAAATATCACTGCAACAACATATTTCTACCCTTTTCCACTACGGTAAAAGTCTACATATAACCAGACCAGAACGGTATTTATACATTTCACAATTATAGCACTCTTCCTCGACAACAGCAAAACGTTCTATGTAAGAAAATTTATTGTTATATATGTGATTTTACATTGCCATAACCGCACAGTCCATAGCACATTTTGCTTGGTGTTGGGTCATTGTTGGTTGTCGCGCAACACACGACATTCCTGAGCCATCAGGTACGCAATTACGTCTACAGGGCCATTCAATTTCTGCGACACCTATATATTCACACGTGGACGTAGGATCTATAAATGCCCCGAATCCTCCTAATCCCCCTAATCCTCCCATAACTCCCATGCCCCCCATACCACCCATGACCCCCATGCCACCCATGCCCATCAATGCAAACGGGTCCATTTGGTTAAAGTTTACAGGCTTACTGTGCATAGGGTGAGCTGCATGTTCACCACCAGGTAACCTTGGTTGATTAATATTGGGATTAACGCGAGGTGTAGCACGTTGGACCCCTTGTTGAGTACCCGAACCAAAAATGGTGTCCAGTAATTGAGCTTCCGAAACAGGTTTGTTTTGCGGCCTTTGCTCCGTTTGAGGATTTGTCGTAGGGGCATTGGGTACTTGCATGGCAACAACTTTTGCAGTTTGGTTTTTCACATGCATTAACTCTTGACGTAGTTTTTCAATTTGTAATTGCTGTTCCAGAAGCTGTTGGTTTTGTGTTAGTTCTGTAAGAACAAGTGGTGAGGTTTTTTCAACCTCAGCAGCCCGTTTTTCGTTCAAAGTTTTTACTGCTTTCTTGATTACCATTCTGTATACTTTCAATTTCTCTGCCAAAGATACAGTGGGGACTTGCTTGGAAAGTACGACGTTTGCCATTTTCAACTTTTGTAGAATTTCTGTCCTTTGAGCGTCATTTAATGTATCAAGAGTTAGGGGTTCTTTCTTAGCCACAACAGGCAATGTAAGGGCTTTGTTAATAACTGAGGTCGGCAATGAAACTTCTTTTACTGGTGCTGCTGTTTGTGCCACTACGGTTTGCTGTGTTTGTGCAACTACGGGCTGTGCTTGTTGTGCTGGCATTGCTGGTGCACTTGGGGCAATTTGTGCGGTTGGCACCGCTGCTGCAGATTGTGACTGAGCCATAAGCATTTGAGCCATCATGGCCATTGGTGAAAATCCACTAGAACCACCACTCCCCAATTCATTAGCTTGACCCATTTCAAGCATTGGATTGGCGAAGGAAGACATATCAAACATTGGTTGTTCACCCGCCACTTGAGCTGCAGCCTCTGGGTTCAAACCATAAAGTTGACTGGTTGGTTCGCCATTCATGATTGCGGGTGGATATTGATTATATGCGGTAGACTGGGGCTGGTAGTTAGATACGGGATTCGGAAACACAGAAGGGTAGGCATTTTGGCGTGCTAGGGTTGAAGGATATTGGTTACCTAAATTCAACGTTTGTGACTGATCGGGTACTGCCATTGGCTGGACTTGTGGTTGTTGAGCGTTGTTAGGAAACAGCACATTCTTTAAAAATGATTCAGCATGTGAGGGAGCTGGGGTTGTAGTTACTGGTTCAAATAATTTAACTTTCTCCAGTATATTCATAAGTGTTCCGGGGGTATGTGGCGCATTTCCGTGATATTTTCGAGTAACGGAAAGGAATGCTTGAACAAATTCTTTGAGCTTCTGTGGATCATCTGGTGCTGGTCCCATAGTACTCATGATGGGAGCAGAAGTCGTGGCTGCTGGTGGAGCTTCGGTTGTTTTCTTACTGCCCATCTCTTCCATTTCTATTCTTAATCTCGCTAACTCTTCTAGCTGTGCCCTTTGGGCCTCTAAAAGTTCATGGATATGCTGCAATAAATAAATAGCCTTAAGGACTTTTTTAAATCTATTACCTCATTAATTAAAATTTTGCTTTATTAATTATGAAACTTAATGCCTTCTCAAATTGAATACTGTAAACATACCCGGAATATGAACTATGGCGATGAAAATAATCTTACCGAGTGTTGGTTGTTGGGTTGGGTAGGAGCAACCTTTTGAATAGTTTGGGTCGCGGCATTTGAAGGTTGTACTATGTTGACGACAGGTGCTGGGGGTGGAGTAGTTAGTTGTAACGTTGTGGTGGGAGATGGAGTGGTGGTAGGAGATGGCGTAGTTGTGGTAGAGGTGACAGTGGTGGTAGGGGCTGCAGTAGTGGTAGGGGCTGATGTGGTGACAGCGGTGGCAACTGCATCAATCTTTACATCTGCGCAGTTTATATATTTTTCTTGGATTCCACAACCAAAGCAACATTTTCTTGGATTTGTGTTACAACCCCACATGCTATCTGAAAAACAAAATATATGTATTGACTTTTAGGTTACAGAAAAACAAACTTACATAGAATTGTAAATTGACTAATGACTAACCCCATGACTCGCCACTTCTACTAAAATAAAGAGATGAATTTTTGTTTGTTTTCACTTGCTGACAAATTCAATTTCATTCAGTAATAAGATCACAACTATGATAGTAATATTAGTGACGAAACTAGATACAACTCCGATTTCAAATCCATTAATTGTGATGAAGATTGTTCTTTCAGCATCTCCCGCATCCTGGATTCCATTCCCATTCGCTTACGCAAAAAGTTTTAAGATGAATTACTTCTGGTCTTAAACAAATTAATAAATACAGCCTTAAATTAATTTTGAAGAAGCCGAACCTGGGTAGTGAAATTGTTTCTTCCCAGAATAGTTGAAATGGTCCTTATAAACAGCAATTTGTGTGCTAGTACTATTGCACGTTTACAATGACTAGCTGTTTCTGAATGTGGACAAAAAAAGTAGTGCTGATGCTCTTGGATCTCAGCACATGGCATTTGACACGATTGACAAACCCATGCAGCTAGATCGTTTGGAAGAAAATATTTGAGTGCGCGATAAATTCTTAAATCGGATCATGAATCATTGCCTGATCGTCATCAATGTGTGAATTTCAATTCATGTTTATTAGATCCTATATTACTTAAATATGGTGTGCTACACGGGTCGGTTCTTAGGGCGATCCAGTTCACTGCTGCTTGTCTCATCTATAAGATATCATACGAAGACGGTTCTAAATTTTCACTTTCAAGCGGACTATACACAATTGAAATAGCTGTTGATCAATCATCTGTGTCCGAAATATTCAGTAGTGCATGCTTGACTACTTTTTGAAACTAAACAACTTCCGAAATTCTGAAAAACGGTAGTATCTGGAATCTGTCGAAATAAAATTGTACAAATCTCAAAGTTCAAGATGATATAAATCGATAATCGATGGTGTTCGATAAAACAGTATGTTCATGAATTAGAATATGGATAACATTCTTACAGCGTGAGACTTTAATATCCCTCACTTTGGTATCTTATCAATAAAAAACAATGCCAAACAATCAGTAAATTCCATGATCACGTCGCAAACAGATCACTGTAATTCCCTTCTATTTAAGTTGCCAAAAATATGAGCTAGAACAGTTGTAGTAGCATAAAACCTGCCCGGATTGTTATCGGCCCAAAAACGTCTTATGGTATAATAATTCCTATCGTACAAAAACTTCATTAAGTGTCCATTGATGGTTCACACTCTTTGGTCCCATAATGTTCCAGAATCACCTGCTTACTTATTTGAACTTATTGAACCATATAAACCAAGTAGAAATCTTAGATCACAAGACCAAAACCTTTAAGTTTAACTTTAATACCTAATTATTTGGTCAACGTTCTCTTTCATATGCTGTGCCACATTTATGGAATAAAATTCCTCAGTTTTTAGGGAACAATCCTACTAGTATTACTATATACTTTCAAAAGTCAACTTAAGACAAACGTTTTTTTAATTGTTTTATTATGGATAGATCTATGTTGATATTGATATCTATATTCGTGTTAGTCTACATATGTGCTGGTAATGTTTATTCATTTTTTAACTTTGTCCTAATGATAAATCTATTCCATATTTAACTTTTCTAGGGCGACTAAGAGCAGTCATTGGCTGATTTTGTTGTCCTAGTGTATAAATGAATAAATTATTATCTACATAAATCAATGCGACAGAAATTGTCGGTATGTTAGGTGATCTGGTCAAACAATGTAATTCAATGCGACTAAAATTGTCGGAAGGTTATTGGTAGATCTGGGCCAACAATGTGATTCAACGCAACCCAACATTTTTTTCTGGCTATGCCTTGAAATTTCCCTGATTAACTCTTCGTTATGTTTAAACGGCTAACGCTGGGTCGGAAATAAAACAGTGTCAACTATGCCAAACATTTCCATCATCATTACATGTATAATAAAATCGGATACGAGCTACTCAAAATGCTTGTATGTCTTACCTGTTACATATTTCCATTGTATAACACATCGATCACACGTTACATCGCTCGGTAATGCCAGCTGAAACGTTTTCTTCGTAAAGCGACTTGCCGGGACGTTTATTCTTGAAGTTCCATTAACAAGTGTTAACACGTGTTGATTTAAACAGTCTTCGGTAGCTTCAAATACACCTACCAATTTACATAGTCGAAATACGTAGAAACCTCTTCTACTAACTGTCACGTCCACGGTAAAATCCACAGTTTCACCCTGCGTGTACGTTCTACTGATGGTTCTTGTGGCATATGTTCCGCCATCTTCGTTTGGTTTTGGTGAACGGTTAAAATGATCTCCACATATTCCACATTTGTCTTCATTGGCCTTTAAGGTCTAAATAAAAACACAAACAAGACTTTTTGTATTCAGATTATATACATGTATAAATATGTGATGTGATCCCTGAATACTTCGAATGATTAAAATTCTCGGGGATCCCAACTTCGAAGTGTTAATAGAAACTGTATTCAGCAGTTCTAAATAATAGATTAAAATATTGACCAGAAAGTCAATGCAAGCTAGATGAAGCACAGGAACGGTATCGCCAAAGTAGGTCAACAACAGATCATGCTTTTACACTGTGTAATTGTGTTGTGTTGGTGATTTACAACATAAGATTAATGTGTTAGCTTTTGCAAAAACAAAAATCAACCCCAAAGTCAATCCTGATAAAACTAAAATTGCAGTCTTCAGAAACAGAGGAATAATTACACACTATATGAAAAATGTTCTTAAGATAATCAAAGAATAGAAACTATTACCTATTATAATTATATAGGACGAATATTTTCTTCCGGGTTAAATTGGGGTAAGAATAAACATAATTTGTCAATCAAGGCGTAAAAGGCCTTGATACAAATAAAAGGTTTAATCCAGAAAAATCATGTTTAGAGATGAAAGACCGTTTCAAAACATTTAATATATTATAATTAAACAAATTCTGCTGTATGGTAGCGAATTATGGGGTGTGGAATATAGACCAGAAAAAGAAAAAAGTACATAAAAAGTTTTGAAAGTTTATTTTAGGAATAAGCAAGAGTTCACCAAATGTTGGCACCTTAGGAGAATAGGTATTTACAATGTGCTATGTTATTGCCTATTGAAAGGAACCACAAGCAAGTGCACCAAGAAAAACAAACTGGACATCCAAAGTTAGAAATACTTTAAACTCTTTAGGTTTTGGTATTGTTTTTGAAAGTGAAAGTATTGGAAATAAAAACGTGTTTTGTCAAATTAAAGTAAGAATAAAAGATATAAACTTACAAGAATGGTCAGCAAAATTACTAGAAAGTGTAAGTTTAAGAGCGCAAGGAGATATATTTATCAAGTAATATTCATTTTAAACATAAACGTAACATTACAAAGTTTAGATTAAAACGTTTACCCACAAAATCAGTTCTTTTGAAGAGAAATCTAAGCGTTGATTCCACTTGCCCGTTATGTTACCAACGTGAAAAGGATCTGTTCCATTCTATTTTGAATGTTGTAAAGCGAAACATATAAGATCGGTTTCTTTCGATACTATTGATTTGTTCTATTTAAATCGACATAATTATTTAAGCTCGTCAAATACCAATGATTCTCATATTTTGTCCCCAAGTTCTATGTATATCTATAAAGTTACAAACTATCGTAAAAATTTGCTCTAACAAATCTGTTCTTACAATAATATATATATTAATATGTTACCAATTCAAGATTTATTAGACGAACTCCATGGTTAGAATAAACAGGTTTATTGATTAGACGTTTATTCTAAACATGTGGTTCGTCTAATCTACATTGGTTACAGGGGTTGCATCTCGTTAAATATCATCGCCTTCTTCCTAAACCCTTATGTATCGCCGAGATCCAAGTATAGATGCCCTGAGAGAGTTGTCGTCGTCTTCTACTGCTGTATTGTTTTGGGGGTTTTTTGGGGTTTTTTTTTTTAATTATTATTTTGAAATTTGTGAATCAGCTTAGTTACTAATTATTTTCACATTGCGTTGTAGGATATCTTTTTAATTTTTTCATTACAAAATGGCAAAAGAAACCATAGGGTACACGATATGATAATTGTGTCTCAAATACATGGATATTAGGATCCTGTAGTTATACGGCAAAAAACACCACCAATAATGATTGAAACTGATCAATATCGAATTCTTATCCGTGTTTTTAATTTCGAATATTATGGAAAATATTGAGTTAGAGACTTATCTCCTTTAAATCATCTTACATC
This sequence comes from Patella ulyssiponensis, assembly GCA_963678685.1. Classification (NCBI taxonomy): domain Eukaryota; kingdom Metazoa; phylum Mollusca; class Gastropoda; family Patellidae; genus Patella; species Patella ulyssiponensis. The sequence goes on along the minus strand of OY783229.1, from coordinate 45,658,227 downwards.
CGAGTATAATATTATATTATGTACATGTACATGTACGATTCCAGTTTTTTTTATTCGAATTGATTAAATTAAAATTTAAAAAAAAAGTAAAAACTTACGCTGATTCCACCACAATTCAAACCGTTGTCCTTTGTATTTCTAGGTGTGTTAAATCCATACCGCCACATAGCCGACCGAGACGGGGGTTCAATAAGTTTTGATTGTCCCTGGACATTTTCCACTAACAAAAAATGGATCACGAAATAAATTAAGAATGACAATGGTACTTCCATGCCTTCAAGAAGAACGTTTGTAAAGTAATATTAAAGACAAGTTACTGTATGGCGGAGGTAGTAGATATGATATATGAGTCAATTAATTCGACATAGTTGTCTTCTCTTAGGGATGTTTTACACGGTTATGACATAGACTGTTCTAGACTGTTCTAGTTGTGTTATTTCTTTGTGTCAAAAAGTCAACAGTATGTCAACATCTTAATTTATGAAAAATGATTTTCTACGTCGGAAGATCCACCTATATGTTTCAGTTTAAAGTGGTAAACCATTAAAGATACATTATGGGAGATTAGATAGGGAGTTGGCAGTTCTCATTATAATAGTCAAAAACTAGATAATGTAAAGGCAATTTGCTAAAAATTTCAGTCAAATTGATCCACTATGAACCGAGAATTAAGCGATTAAAACTTCCGCCTAGACGCGATCAAAGTCGGTACGATAAAAATCACAGTCTCGATTATCCATTTAATCATTAAATCGTGAAGGAAAGTTATGCAGTAAATCGGATCATAATCCAACACCTATGGTAGGCTAGCGTTGACATCGAGAGTTGATTATGGTCAGGATAAGTTAATTAATGTCTAATTAATAGTTTATATAACATTTCATGCCTAAAGAAAAACCTACAATAGGCAGATTTAGCTCTTGCATAATGTATGTTTAAACTGCATGACAGTTCATTCCTGTAATTGCGAAATGTTCACATCAATTGTTTTTGCAAAGCATTCAAAACTCATTGCTTGAAAATAACTTTGTATTTCATAATTATGACATTAAAAATATATTCCCATACGGTCAGTTTTGTAGATAACTTATATATATTATGTTTCTATATATCCATGGCATACAAAATTATATATAAGTTGTCATGTACAACATGGCCCCCGGGCTATTTGTTGACAAGAGAAAACAAGGATACTAATTTTCTTGGCTTTGTTTATACAGGAAGTTTGGACGAAGTTATTTCTTCTGAATTTCATTCTTGAGATTATCTGTTAAAGTAGTAGACATTAGTTATAGTACACATTGACGTCGAAGAAACAATTCTCCTGGATTCCAAACTGTTGATAGAAGTTCGTTTGCTACATTGCTGTGCAATCAGTTACACTACTCCTTGTTTCTTGTACATTATACTAACAATTCGTAGCCGTAACTCAACGTCCCCGGGGGCTAGATATCATCATAAAATTATCTTCAAGATCAATTTCGTGATACAGGGTTGACTGAATTTGCATATTAAGAACATAAACGTTATTTTTATAATTCTAGCAGCAATGGTGATGCGATGTTTTAATAACACTTACACTTGGATTAATTAATGGTCTGTGGCACTCTGAATGCATTGCCATGTGGTTGCATTAAAAACCATGGTTATTCTCTGAAATGTCTGAATATTGAGGGTTTGCTGTCCTGATTCACTTTCACAAAACCTTGAATAATGGAAATCAGATCCTACAGTAACTATTTGATGTATCTTCACTCCACCCCCTGAGGACTGAGTGTGCAGGTGTGAAAATTATATATGTCATGTATACCTTTATGCGATTAACATTGTTTACAATATTATCATTTTGTTGTCCTCTTGTGGTTCAGCAGGGTGCACTTACCATGGGGTGTTGGCCGAGAGAGTTGTTCAAGATTTTCAGTTTGATTTCCACTTCTCAAGAGCAGCGTGCATGTAAAAGAACCTTGACGGTTGGCCCTCACTGCACCACTGACAAGGAGATACCACGCCAGAAAAATGCCTATGAAATTTCTTTGCCAAAGGACGGGGGGGGGGTGTAGAGTGCCGCGCTTCAACCTCTATAGCTGGCCGGTCACCTCTGGCTTGCGGCTGTGGTTTCGATCCCTGGTGTGAGCGTATGTGGCATGGAGATAGGGGCGCCTCCTCAACCTCGTGGGTTTCCTCTGGGTAGGGATCGAACGCGCGACCTCCAGGCTAGCGAACCAGCGTCTTATCGACTTAACCACCATGGCACCCCACTAGGCCCCTACCTTACACAATATGTATATAAGTTTGTCATTATATTGGAAATAACACCACTATAAATATGTTTGTGGGAATGCATCTTTAAAGATATCTTATTTAGAAAGTGTAACGTTAGTAGGCTACTGTTCCTGATTTAGGCCACACAAAGCGCTCTCAGATGACACGCTGGTGGCTTGTATACCCAGAAAATACTTCTCACTCGATTTTCAGCAAATTAAATTCAAAAACATTAAACGAAATTTGAAGTACATGTATATCTATTTAGTCTAAATGGATACATAAAATAGTACGCGAAGGCGTAAAAGGAGTAAAAGACACCAATCTTCCCGCACCAGTTTACGTTACCGGTAGCCTACATTCGTTGTAAACAATGCACACGCTATCGACGTCAATGATCGATGCCGTGTGTGACGTCACATGTAGAATGCATGCGAACCAACTGCTGAAGATCATTTCAGAGCAGCAAGGCTATAGATCCCTTAGGCTATATTAAGAGTCGCTACTTTTAATATCATTATTCATATATAAAAAAATAGCTGAGGTAGATCGAAATTAATTTATTCCGACTTTAGAATATTAGATTAGAAGACCTATTCGAATCTCCGAATGCCAAGGTTCTGCGATAGAATATTCGATCACTCGGGATGAACACTAGCGAATGCGAATGTCCATCTTTATTATCCCGGTTGCTGGTGCAAAAAAAGGTTTTATTTCAATGATCCCTATCATTAATTATCCGCCCGTGTAGGGTTCTTGTCAATATAAGATGTCATAAAGGCTCTGACGGTACAATCAGCGTATCCTATATATTATTATTATATTTAAAAAAAACGTTAGATTAATGATAAATAATGAAAAAAAAGAATTAACGTTTATTGAAGTCAATGGTGAGATAATTAAGTAGTCTTTATCCTGATAAAAAGAGGATGTCGACTTCCGGAACTGCTGAGTACGCATGCTCACCAACGTGGATTGAGAAGAAAACAATTATTTTGACGGATTATATTATTATCACAGTAATACAGGGAATTAATAGTCAGTTCCACTCTAGAAATATGATTTAAAACAAACGGCTCAATCTCGGTATGATTCTTGTTTTAATTTCGGTTTCGATAATGATGCATTTCTAATGAATAATGCTGCATTAACCACGAAATTGTGTGAATTAACTGTGACAAAGTCATCCACATTCACTCATTCAGTAACTGATCTGAGTATTCAGTTCCCTTGCACATCATGTTTATAGTTTCTAAAGTTATTTTGTTATATTTGTACCATTTCCATCAATATGATCACTCTTTTGCATCAAGATTCTGTTCGAATTGGACAGTGGATCGAATGAGTGACTTTTTTGTGTTCTCTTTATAAAAGTAAAAGCAGTGGCAATGGATGGCAGCTCAGTGAAACGTTTTTTAGTAGTTCTAATAATAGCCAGAAAGATGTTAATTTTTGTTTCCAGGATATCTATCAAGTAAATTTTACCTACCCATACCCCACCTTATTAGAACCAGTCTGTAAGGTTAGCAAACATATATAACCAGCTCTGAACGTAGGTCTCATTACACTTGCCCTGTTCCTGAACATACAGGGCAAGTGTAATGAGACCTCCGTTCATTGCTGAACTAATAACCATAGAAACCTCAAGTCATCGATTTATCTACAATTTATTGCCCCATGCTTCATAAATTGTCACAGAAACTGCAAACATTGCTTTGTCTATATAAGTATAGCTTACCGGTATAAATTATCATCAAAATTAACTTCAGTTAGCCAGTCTGCCACTAAATAAATTGTTGTAAATGACAAGGTATATGTTCTATGATTTACTAAGTAAAGTAATATGTTGATGATGTTCAACTCTATGTACATGTACGGTACTGGTCCCAGTACCTTGTTCTTATTACCGGTACCGGTATTAAATTGTTCATGAATTTTGAATTTCATAACTGCTAGTGTCTTCTACATGTATTTATTCTAATTTATTTGTATATTTTTAGATATGGGGGCTACTAGTAGTAGTTTAAGTGACTTGTCATCTAATGAATATCTACAGAAGCTTGCTGGCACTGAAGCCATAGATAAAATCGACCCTTTCTGGAACCAGCTACTTTCATTTTCATTCCTGATACCAATTAACACGTAAGCAAACTAATGTAACATGTACAAAGTAACTAGTACAAGCACCCTTGTCTACAGAAATGCTATCTGCAATACATGTATTTTAATATGTATAATAGAAGTGGAGTAGATCCTCAACTTATATTTACTAAGTTTTTAGAAATTATTTGCTTACCTTTTCTTCTGCATTGTGGAGATACAAAACATAAACATTTACTTGTGTTTGGAATCACCAGGTCAGTGCTTGGCATGGTATTGTATATAACATTTTGGTTGTCGAGATTAGATTATATTTTATATATTCAACTTTCCAGGTCTGATTCTCGTATTTTAGAAGAAGCTACAGCTCAGATCAGTCGTAACTTTGCTATCAATAACTGTCATACTGGTAATTTTGCAGCACTAGTTCACAATTTTTTAATTCGAGCCACAGAGCTGAAAGCTTCAGCACAATGTGAGGAGTAAGTACTATTGCCGATGTATTTCTAGAAAGATAATTTTCCGAATCTGATGTGATAACAGGTCTAACAAATGGTACCAAATAATGCACACTCTGTCCATTATTAATATTTCCCCACAAGCTTATCCAAACTGTTGATTTTAAAACAATGCTCCAGATACATTGTAATTGGTTTTGCAGACAATATATATTTATTCCCTAGAATTATGTAGATGCAAGAATTCATGTTAGATTAAGATGGAGTCAGTCAGCTTTATACAATTTAATCATCACTTGTACAATGTATTTTGTGAATCAACACATATTCACCAAAGCATAAATATAATTTGGCTTTCCTTAATTCAAGAAAATGTAGAAATACTCCTGCAATATAATGAAGAAGATTTTTTTTTACAGGAACTTTTTTCTCTGTTTTGAAATTTGCAGGAACTTTTTATGGCTCCCACACAATTTTATAAATGCGATTGACCGTATTTACATCTTTGATTTGGAATTTTTTACATTTCCTCGTTAACTTAGCTTTACTGTTTTGAATCTTGACACAATATAAAGAAGATTCTCTCTTCTTTTTGTATCAAGAATGTATATTAAACAGCAATAAAAAGTAATGATGCTATCAATTTTCACATTTTAATTTACCAGTTCTAGATATTGAAAACAGTTTTCACAAACAATTGTTAATCTGAAATAATAATTTCTCTTTTTAATCTTTTTTTTTTAGCAACATCTTTATCTGGCAGACTTATAATGCTTTGTTTATTATTCGAAGCTTATGTAAATATTTTGTGGAACATCTGAGTGAGGAATTACTTTTACAACAGTTTGATTGTAAGGCTAATCCTGTTGGTAAGTATATTGTCAGACCCTAAAAACTGTATGAGATTAGTTGTACCTAGGATTTCTACAATGTTTAGATATAGATTAAATTTTTCTAATATTACTGTGTCAGACCCTAAAAACTGTATGAGATTAGTTGTACCTAGGATTTCTACAATGTTTAGATATAGATTAAATTTTTCTAATATTACTGTGTCATTAAAGATCTGTTCCGTTGAGCTTAATTGGGTTATTTACAGTATCTTTATTTTTAATTAAAAAAGGATGATATTTCTTATGACCGAGATATGCAATTTGATTATAAGTCAATGCTTTAGAACACGATAATTTTGATTCCAGTTGAGATTTATTGATGAAACTTGGTGTATAGTTTGTCTTCTTGATTTTTCATGACTAAGTTCATTCATGAAAGTTGTTGTACCTGTATTCTATATATAATTTCACAACTTCAAAATCTTGACTAAATCTGATCGCACATATTTTCTGTTTAAGCTTATTATAGGCTAAGAAGTTTGATTTCTAGATGCTATACAAAAAGATGAATATACAATTAATTGATATCTGTAATCTTTTTTTTCTGGGAATGTGGTGACTGACATCAGCATCACTGGTGGCTTGTTTTGTTTCAAATAGTGCATCACTAATTATCAAATAAGTGAAATCCTTGATGGATCCTCAGAATTTTAATATAGTTTATGTTGGTTGATACATCAAATATCAAGAAAACCCTGTAAGAAGTGTTACTTGTAATAATATTATATCTTTATTTATAGACTCAGATGGGGAAAGTGAAGATGAAAATGAATCGGGGGATCAGATGGGATTAATGGCTGAAGATTTGATGACTTCTTTAATAGAATTATTGGTTGATGTTCCAGTTTTGTAAGTGATATTTTATAGAGTATGAAACATTAAACACCTAGGCCTCTCATCATTGAATTTTAATTAAATTTTGATTTATAATGATATTTGAATAGTCAATGTGTTTTTATTTTAGGAATTTTACCTATGCTCTTCATCTTGAATCGTTGAATACGCTACTGGTATTATTATCTATACAGATGTTTCAAACACAAGCTACCAGTAACTTTGTTTTATATCGATTTATGATGCAAGGAAAATGGTAGGTTGATTATATTATAACTTTATTTTATTTTTATCATCTGATGGCCTGTCCAACTTTTCTTGACTATAGTATAACACATACTTATGATTTATTTGGTCCTTGTGAATGTACACGAGGGGATAACGTATCCATCTTCAATAGAACGGCTCTGAATTTTTATAGAAGTCTTCCTTATGATCCGATAAACAAATGTTAAAGAATTTTGACCTGTAGAGTGCCAACAACACGTGATCAGATGGCAAATGAATGTAACAACAATATATTAGACAACCAATCTGGCCTTACATACTGTATTCCAGATATATTTCAATAGATTTTCAGAAAAAGCTATCCGATTAAAATATAGATCTATATTGCGTTTTGTTTTTTTATACGTTCAATGGTCTCTATTAATTATGGGAAGATCTGACCAGTTGTGTTTGAAGGTCATGTCAGTGGCTTTTGACCCTATGGTCTCAGACATTTGATTAACCAACCAGCGTTGATGTTTCTAGTGGGTTACCCACAGTTCTGTGCACCTCACACCAAAAACTTTCCATAACAGACCGTGTCCTTGACTAATCTCTCATATCTTCTAAATGCTGGTGCAGTAAAGACAATTAAAACAAAATTTTGAACTAAAAAAAACGAAGTAAGATAGGATTTGTGTTTTAATGAGATTGCAGAAATAGCAAATACCTGAGAGATGATAAATGTTGTATTTTCAGTGCAATCCATGCCCCTTTGTTATTGAAAGCCTTACTATGGAACTATATAAATCAAGAAAAATGTCCAGCTGAATTATATAAAGGATCTGAGGAAGGCGGCAGTTTAATTGTTCATTTGACAAATTCTGTAGCTTGTAAGTTTTTTTATCAATTTCTCTAGGTCTCATAATCATTGATTAATTTTAGTATCAACCATTGTTATTGAATTCGATATGAAACAGATTTAACCTACTCTGAGTAGTACATATACATTGGCGTTCATTATATACGCAAAAGCTATTTTGATGTGATGGCCACACCTAGGTGAGGGGCTTTTGCTCCCTATCTTTTGACAGAAAAACACTGAAAAAGTTTCGAATTTTTGCAGTAAAACAATTTTGTCATTGGAAATGGCTAGACAAAACTAAAGATAAAAGACATCAGGATATATTTAAATTAATTTGTTTTCCCAGCTAGTCTGTGGTCTGTTGTAACACTTGGGATGGGACAACAAGAAAAGAAAAAAGAGGATGAATTTACAGAAACATTATTAGCCAATCAGAGTCTTTTATTTATTTTGGTGCTGACAAACCATTGTACAAGTTGTGATAGAGGATTACACAATCCCTATCGTGAAGTTCTTTGTTCATTTTTGGATTCCGAAGGTATGTTGTATTTTGAATTTCAAAAATAAGCCCTGTGACCATATAGAATAAAGGTATATGCTTTAGTAATAAGTGGGTAAATAATTTGATTGAAATGTGTTTAAAATATTTGTAGGCTGTATAGCTATACAAATATTTTGTCAGAAAATAGGTCACTATTTGTAATTGAAAAAAAAAAATTGTGTAATACATAATTATTAAATAATATCTTGATTTAAAAATGGCCTGAAAAAAGTTAATTCTGGTTAAACATCGGCCAAGCAACTTGGTAATTGTTCATTAATTTCCCTATCCAATTAATAAAACAATATTAATTCTATTTATGGTATTTCTTTATTTCAGATCAATCAGCTACTCAAGGTCCAACACATGCTGTAGCTACATTTAAAATTGATTTCTCTAAGTTATATCAGACATTATGTCTTACACTACGTGATGATCAAACCACATTATTACTATATTTATTAATACACAGAAACCCTAGAGTTAAAGATTATCTACTCTCTAGAACAAATATAGATCATTTGGTGAGTATATTAGCCTGTATGAAGTCATATGCCAGTTAGATCATAATGTCTTTCAAAGAGTCAAATTGTGTTGTTTCGATTCCCCGCTTACACATGACAAGGAGTATGGTTACGTTCAACCTCTTGGTTTCTCTCCATATCCTACGGTTTCCTCCCACTTGAAATAAATTTACCAATATGTTAGTTCCAAAATGACCTAGTTTGTGTTGAACGGACGATAAACCTCATTTCTTTCTTTCTTGCTGTATTTCAATTTAAAGATGTCATTTTATGACTGAGTACAATAGTCCAGGGTACACATTGATGAGGATATTATTATTGCGCTTAACTTTAAGGTTATTATACTGTAGTGTAACATTTCCTGCAAGAAATAGCCTAAAAACTAAAAGGTTATGGAAATTAAATGGGATATAAAGTCTTTGAACTCTCGGGGGGTTGGGATGGCCTAGTTGTCTAGAGTGCCGCGCTTCGACCTCTAGCTGGCCGGTCACCTCTGGCTTGCGGCTGTGGTTTCGATCCCTGTTGTGAGCGTATGTGGCATGGAGATAGGGGCGCCTTCTCAACTTCGTGGGTTTCCTCCGGGCACTCCGGTTTCCTCCCACTGCTAAAGACCCCTACGCGCAAGCGAATTATTGAAATAAAATTGAAACCATATGTTAGTCCCAAAATGACCTAGTTTGTGTCGAATGGACGTTAAACCCCATTTCTCTCTCTCTCTCTTTGAACTCTCTAAATGTCTCGTTTCAAGACATAACTGTTGTGTTGGTTAATTGGTTAATTTCCATGTTTTGCATGGCTATCTTTATTTAAAGAAAACAATCAGATTTTTTAAAGAATATTTTGAAAACCAGAATATTTTTTTGTGTGGCCTTCTTTCTCTTGTTTTCATGATATTTAATCAAATTGAAATTTTTATTAATGGTGAAAAATAAAATGAAAGTGATTTGTTTGTTTGTTTGTGCAGGTAATGCCTTTATTAAAGATCTTATACCAAGCCATGGAACGGAACTCTCATCATATCTATATGGCTCTTATTATACTTCTAATATTGAGTGAAGATGAGGTATTTAATAAAGCCATTCATGAAATAGTAAGTTAGAAGTACTTTATTTATGTGCCTGTTATTTTGTGATAATAAACATTATGGAGGTAAGATAATGTAATTTTTGTAGCTTATATTGCCTTAATCCAGCTCTGGGAGTGCTCAATGTTTTACATTCGATTCCTCTCCTTGACGGAGACAATGTCGCCAAAATTAAGCATCCAAGTAAATTGTAGTCCACATAATTGTGTCAATTCTGATTCCCGAGGATATGTTTCTCTTGATATATTGTATATTTACATGATATATTAAATTTACCTTGAACTGTGCTAACTGTTTCAACAAAATTTTTCATATATATCTTGCCTTGGGTTTTTTTGTAGACAATAAAGAATGTATTGTGGTTTAAAGAACGGCCTTTAACAGAAGTAACATTAGGAGGGTTGTTGATATTAGTTTTAATAAGAACAATTCAGTTTAATCTGAGTCGTATGAGAGTAAGTAGTGTATAATGCATTATGACAACAGTTGCTATAATATTCATCTATTTGATAGAGAGGAGTGTTGCTCCTGGAAACAAGTGATGTACGTACTACTGTTACATATTACAGCTGGGATGTTGGCAATCAGGTGCTGACTGGCCCACGTCGCCACCCTCATTACGATCTAGAGAGGGTTTCATAAATAATATGGTTCTGTGCCAGTTGGCAGTAGGATGTTAGGCCTAGCTGCAAGTGTCACACATAATGATCAGAATTTTTGAGGGTGACCCAACAACCTTTCTCACTTAGTTATGACCAGATTATTTATTTTGGGTTTGAGGCAGAATACTGGCTTCACTGATGACTTATTATGTAAAGTGCTGTGGCAGAGGTGTTACTTGAAAATTTTTTTCTTTGTTCATTTTCAGGATAAATATTTACATACCAATTGCTTGGCAGCTTTGGCAAATATGTCATCTCAGTTTATCAATCTACATCCATTTGTTGCACAGAAAATAGTCAGGTAACCAATATTTCACTGCCAAATCTTGAAGGTGTGTCTTCAACAAGGCAAGGTTGTAAATGTCCATAAATGTCTTGATTATTCAGAGTTAGTTCCCTTTAATAATAATCGCATTCCGCTGTCAAATGATAAATGTTCAGCATTTTATCTATATAAGGTTCTATAACATTGTACATTTATAAACCATCATCGTAAATGTAGTCTTGTAATTGTATTATCAACTTTAATTAAAATGATTGATTTATTTTTAACTTTTTTTGCACGATAGCTGAAAAATTAATTTCATAATTATTTATAACTTCCTTAAATCCAAGTTTAGGAGACCTAAAAGACCACAAGAGAGATGAATAGGCATTTAATCTAACCTTTAACCTTTGATTTTAGTTTGTTTTCTCAGCTGTGTAAGAAACAATCTAGATTAATAGATCAAATCAGTGAATTAGCTACAAGTGCAAAACAAATAGAAAATGAAACACAAGAAAATACAGAACATAAAGAGGATGAAAGTGCTTTATTAGTAAGTCTCACTCTGTAATGTAATTACATATAACTCACCTTAAATATATGTCCTACTTTCATGTAAAGACACAAGTTTTGTTGGTAAAATATGTGACTTCAATTGTGCTTGATAGAAAATATCTTAATTGCTAATCTTTTAAAAGGGAGATAAAATTTGTGCTTTATGTTGGTCTAACGCACTAGGGACATGCTAATTGTTGGCCTGTTGGGGAGGTTAGGGTATTCCCGGAGTCCAAAATGGCCGCTTTATATAAATACTAACTCTAACCCTTTTGAGCGGGGTAAAATGTATATTGGATCTAAGTTCATTCTTCTAAAAAGGGTTAGGGTTAGGCCTTATATTCCCCCAAATTCTCATTTATAGAAAGCGGCCAATTTGGTCTCCGGAAACATCCAAACCTCCCCAACTGGCCTACAATTAGCATCTGCCAACGCACTACTAGTGGACTATGCTAAGAAATAGAAAATGTTGAGGCAACGTACAGGCCACTGGTACAATTATATTGGTCAACCATATTTCGGCTTTCAGCATACCATTGCACATTCATGAAAATCTTATTATTAATAAAAACGGGTTGTGTTATTGTTTGAAACTTGTTTATGAATATTTTGCTATTTTATTTGTAGTTACAAGATATGAATGTTTTAGAGGAGGTTATAAGAATGGTGTTAGAGATTATCAACTCTTGTTTAGCTTCGTCTTTACATCATAATCCTAATCTAATCTATACCTTGCTATATCAACGTGATCAATTTTCCCTATATCGTACACATCCTACATTTCAAGACATCATTCAAAATATTGAAACGGTAAGATTCCTACAGTTGATTATAGGCTTGTTATAATGCATCTGTAAAGGTCATCTTCTTTTTTTATTTTCCCACTCTTTGATGTCTGGTAGTTGTTCACATTTCTTGTTGGTACACTAGGGGCTACACAATAATCTGTGGGCTATTGACAGCTTTTGAAATTGATAGTTGCTACCCATCACATTTTCGTTTTGTGGGTAAGACATTGGCTTCATCGGAATTTTCCGGCGTGGTTCTCCTTTGTCAGTAGTTGTCAGTGATGCAGGACAGAGGACAACGTATAGTCACGCGATGGGACGAAAACCTGAGGTCTCGTGTAAACATTATCTTGCATGTAAAAGATCCCTTGGCAGTTGGAATTCTATATTAGAGTAGGCCATAGTGCTGCTGCCTGGGCAAAAATTCCCTAATAACACACTAGCTGAGTAGCTCAAAGTCGGAGCAGAACAGTAGGACGTTAAATCCACTGTTCGGGCAAAATTTCCCTCATAGCACACTGTATGGCCTATGCCCATCTTCGTAAACCCAAACAGAGCAGAACAGTAGGACATTAAAACCCATTTCATTTCCTATAACAATGAAATGAAGAAGTCTATTAATTTTCAACATTTTTCTATAATTACCTCTAGGGTTTGCCATTTTGTTAGAACCTATTGTCCTGAAATTTATATTGGTTGGCACCATAGAGGCTTCCATTATAATCCAATTTATTTGAAATTTGTATGTGTTGTTCAGCTTGGATAACTCGGCTGCTGGTGAATGTGTGTTTCATTGCCAGGTAACCTATGTATGGTGTGCACTATTTAAATTATCTGACTTGGATATAATTTTAATAAATGTTTACCATGGTTTAAGATAATTTGATACACAGATATTAGTACATAAATATGATTTACATGAATAAAATTCTATTACACTTTCTTCAGATATTGACATTATATATTTCAGGTACTGAATTACTTCTCAGCTATGTTGGAGAAATCTGGTAGAAGTAACCTTACACCCAATGAAGTACTGGAATATATTAAACAAGGTTCAGTTAAATTTAGAAGGGAAAGACTTCAGGTTAGTGATTTACATTTTTATAAAGTATAAGTATCGGATCTACAATTCCAAATCTGTTCAGTTCAGTTTCAAACTATATTTTCTACCTCAATCAATGGCACTGTACCAAAAATTCCCATTTTCTTATTTTTACAAGGGGGTTGGGATGGCCTAGTGGTCTAGAGTGCTGCGCTTCGACATCTAGCTGGCTGGTCACCTCTTGCTTGAGGCTGTGGTTTCGATCCCTGGTGTGAGCGTATGTGGCATGGAGATAGCAGCGCCTTCTCAACCTCGTGGGTTTCCTCCTGGCACTCTGGTTTCCTCCAACTGCTAAAGATACGTACAAGCAAGCGAATTATTGAAATAAAATTAAACCATATGTTAGTCCCGAAATGACCTAGTTTTTGTTGAGGGGACGTTAAACCCCATTTCTCTCTCTCTCTCTTATTTTTACAGTGAGAATAATTAGTCTATGTCGTCTGGCATATGTATTAACAATGTTAACTGGACTTTCGTGGGTATTGCAAAACTAACCGCACATGAGCTACATGTCCTATTCAGCTTTTATACCAGAGGCAAATAATGTAGTTTGAAAATGAAACTGACATGGTTTAAAATGTTCACAATAAGCACACATAGGTAAAAAATAAACAATCTGATGAAAATGTATTAACTTATGTTTACATATAAAGAATTTCCCATTTGTGAAAAGTTTACTTAGTTTTTTCTCTGTATTTCAGAAATTTCCAGATCTGAAATTTAAATATGTGGAAGAAGATTCACCAGAAGAATTTTTTATACCATATATCTGGTCATTAGTACATCAATCATCCAATATGTACTTTAATCCTTCTAGAATTATTCTGTTCTCAGTTGGTAATTCAGAAACAGAAGGAACATTAAAATTAGTCTAAGTTCTACTACTAAATGTACTGTTAGTACTGTAAGGAAGAAGACAGTGCTTAGTGATAGACTATTGGTCAATAAAGACCAGCTGGATTGTTCATTCTCATTTGTATCGGAGGATACTAAAAACTTCATTTATATATACATTGCCATTCTGTTTTATATTGGTGTATTTTATTTACTTCGAATCACCCCCCCAAAAATCCTAATTTTCAATTCAAGTTTGTCCAATTATCAACTGTGCTTCATAATTTTCTGTATGTATATCTCATTTACATTCTAAGTTCCAAATACTGTCACGCAAGGAATTTAGGGCATCATGAAGTTAAAGTGAACAGAAAAAGCATTCAATCCAATATATCCTGTTTTCTAAAATTAAATTGGGAGGTTTCTTATAAATTGAAGAAAGATGTTATGTTGTAGTTTAAATAAATATCAGATAATTACACCATTAACATCAACCATATTGATTACCCTATCAATCAATCATTATTTTTGTGTTGAGGGTGTTGATTTTCTTGTGGAACTAGTGGGCTACCATACCTAAATATTTTGGGCTATTTGTAAATATTTAATTAAATGATAGAACAAAGATGAAATAATACTTATATGTATATATATATTAATATTAAACAGATTCTATTTCTTACGTTCAAGATATCATATTGTTTATATGTACATAGTAATAATTTTATTGTATACAATGTAAACAAATTATTTTTTTATGCATGGTCATATGTATGGTTGTGAGATGAATGGCTACTAACTAATGTTGACCTTGTGGTCAAATTACTAATCGTGTCAAAGGCTAATCATAAAAAAAATAAATGCTACTTCAAAGTGGAAGACATACTTCGAAGACAGTTGATCAGTAAATAAAAATCATATATTTTGACTATACAGGTCCATCAGGCATGTTCAAACTACATCATGTGCAAAATTTGAAAGAAATCGACACATTGTTGGCTTAGATACATGCATTTGAATATAATTTACTTTATTAGTAGTTCACATTTAATGATGGTTTCAAGGAGTACTATGATCTAATTTGAAACGGTATTTAATAATTACATCAATCGTGTGTTATTTTGAATAGGATAATATTGGCTTGTTTGAAATGCATCTTCAGAAATAAGTTATTAGATACAAAACTCTCTGTGTACATCAGATAAATGTTCTGGGATTTAACTACTGGTATGTACATGTAAGTAGTGGGTGTCATTATCAGGAGGAGTCATTACCGCCATTAATAGTGCTATAGTCAGTTTAACCCGAGTTTACCCCAACATTAGCCTTTTAGTCAACAGTGTAAGTAGATTAGATCATTGACTAATTCATAAATATCCTTCTTTTAGTTCAGTTAATATACATAAATTGCTGGGGAATTGCAGATTTGTTCAATTTATTTTCTGTTTTATACTGTAAAATATTACTACGCATATTTTGTGAAGGTATTTTGTTACAAGGTCCACATTGGTGTTTGTGTATGGTTCTTTTTAAAGGCATTTATCTTGTATATATTAAAAATATAGTAATGCATCCAAGGTGTATATGTTTGAATACAAATCAAGACTTTTAACTTATATAAATAAATTATGTATTAAATTGATAGTTATATCATTAAGGCCACCATAAAAACATATTCTGGTTCACAGACAACCTTTCCAAAATATCTGATGTTGGAGGGAAGCATTTATTGTCTTGTTTTTATTATATCGAGGATCAATACTGCCTGGGCTAAAGGACTTCTCATAAGCGTCACATTTCAAGGCATTACCTCTGTCTAAGGTTGGTGTTAATAGAAATATATTATTATCCAGAATCATATATGATTGTCAATAACATTTATCAAGGTTGCATACTTGACAACTGAGTCTATGATACAATTCAGGTATCAATCAGAAACAATTTAATGAGTTACTTCTTGTAACCAGGAGAAATTATAAAAGTGTGGTAAATGATGAGAATTTTTATTTTAGCAAATAAAAATGTTTGTACATCCTTTTTTAAGTGACACAGGAGTATCTGAGAATATGTAATTTATATGGCCTTATGAAAAGTTTAGTTTAATATAATACTGGAACTCATAGTTTATTGATAATTGAATATTTGTTTGTTTGAAAGTGTGTTCATTTTTCAATAATCTGCCTAGAACAAACAGTTAAGATTATTGTTATATTCATACACAGTTAATTAATTCATAGTTCTTTGCTCTCAACATGACTATTATTTGATCTTATCTGTAGTAAATAGTAGTATAATAGTTGGAACAAAAGAATGAAAATTGTCACCAATTCCTTCCTTACTTTCTTCACACACTGCCCAATTTCATAACTATTTTCCCCAAATCAGTTAAAAAGGAAATAAATTTGTTAAAGATATTTGCTATAGAGAGTTAGTTTTTGTAAATAATAGGTATAACAATATTTATTGTATAGTTTTCAATATGATATATTACAGGGTTGTTACTGTTTGTTAAATATTAATATCGTCAGTTGTTATTACTTTTGGTATTGACACAGCTAAAAAAAACAATTTATAAGTTAATCTATTTCTGGTGTATTAAAGATGCATTATGTAAGATTTAGATAAAGAGTTGGCCATTCTTGCAATAATTGTTTAAAAAAGATAATGAAAAATTAATGTATTGAAAATTTCATTCAAAAAATTATGACTGTTTGAAGATGTAGTGAGATTGATTATTAGTGTAGCTCCAGTACTAGATAATCAAGGCTAAGTCTTGAATATCCAATTTATCAATGAATTTTTAATTCATTTAAATCTCAGCCAACCAATGCTCTAGCGAGTTGAATATAGGCATGTCATGTGAAATAAGTATTTAAATAATAATTTATGACATTTAAAATCCAAATAATAACCTGCAAAAGGCAGATTGAGCTCTTACATAATGCATATTTAAGTTTATTATTTATATTTAATCCTGTCAAAGATATAAATACTGTACTTATTTCGTTACATGTATTATTGGACATGCAGAGAAGTGGAATTAAAATTATTTATACAAAAGGCATATTTTTTAACTGGAAAATAGCTGATATTGTGAGTTGCCTCCCTTTAACAAACTGTTACTGTGGTTGTAGAAACCCCTTCTCTCTCTTAAGGCCAACCGTTATCCGTGTGTATGGGAATTGGAACAACCGTGAACAAGCTTGAGCATGCACATTAACTTGAACAGTGTTCAAGGCCTTGAACCAACGAGAATGCATCTGTGGTCACATGGTTTATTGGGTCTCACATGCCAATCAAGCAAAATGGCAGTCTCCACATCTCAAAGCAAGACCACCATGTCAAAACAATCGTGAACATGTTGTATGGTGTAATCTTGAAAATCTTTGTGGACACCTTTGGCTTCTTAGCCAAATTGGAACCCTGCATAAAAACAGGTTGTAGAAAGAAATGTAGAAACAGTTGTTCTTTTTATTGAGAACAGATATGTTTCTGAAGACTCTGCTGCAATTAATTTCTCTGCTATTTAATAGGTATTGGGGCAGCACCTGGATTGTGGACATAAATGCCAATGTCTTGTTCAAAAGAATTCTCTGTAATATCACTCCAGTGCTAAATGGGGGGTTGGGATGACCTAGTGGTCTAGAGTGCCGCGCTTCGACCTCTAGCTGGCCGGTCACCTCTAGCTTGCGGCTGTGGTTTCGATCCCTGGTGTGAGCGTATGTGGCATGGAGATGGGGCGCTTTCCCAACCGCGTGTGTTTCCTCCAGGCACTCCGGTTTCCTCCCTCTGCTAAAGACCCCTACACGCAAGCGAATTATTGAAATAAAATTAAACCACATGTTAGTCCCGAAATGACCTAGTTTGTGTCGAATGGACGTTAAACCCCATTTCTCTCTCTCTCTCTCCAGTGCTAAATTTCCCCACTCAGAGTCTGTGTGGTACAGATTTCAGATGTGACTACTGTTGCTGATACTTGTAAATATTGTCTTCAGGAATATGAATAATGGAGGGACCTTGTCCATCAGATTTTTATCAGAAACGCCAACATGTGACTTAAAGATATTCCACTAACCCAAGCATTGCTCCCTCCCTATCCAATAAATGTTTAATATTGTGTGCTCCATCCCTTATTGGAATTCAAATGACACATGGTCTGTGTGCTAAGACCAGAACATATAATATCATGGGCATGGGAATAAAATGAATTGTACTGCAGCATGTTCCTGCCACAAGCTCCTGGTGCAGAATGTATTATTACATTTTGCAATGCCTCAAAAATCAAAAATAACAAAGCATGTAGATTTTTAATATTTTTCCTTTTATTTTTTGTTGTAATTCTGTGGGATTTGCCCATATTGTTTTAATATAAACACTTACATACAGAGTTCTGTACAATACATATTATACATACATTATAATCATATAATATTTCAATTAGTTTGTTGTCCATAGTTTTATATATATAATAATATATACTACACAAAAAAAACATTAACATTAATAAATTATTACAGCACTATCCATTTGTCGTTAAATGTTATTTTTCATTTCATTCATTTTCCCTTAAATAAAATTTTACATTGAAATTAATAGATGGGCTAAATTTAATTATGGTAACCAATCAAATGACATCTTAGATATGATAATATGGACAACAAACCAACAAACCAATCATAATACAGTTAAGGGGAAAGCAGTGCTGCTCAATTTTTCTCCGTAAACAATCAGCTAAAATAACATAAACATATGTTCTGTAGATTAAGAAGAATTTAATCTCAATACTATACCTGTCTGTATTTCATTATATATTTGTTTTCATTATTTTAGCTTTACGTTTTGGCAATTCAACACAATTACACTACAATAACATGTACACCTCGCTTTCAATCCCATTTATAAATAAACATACAAAAACTGACATTAAAATATTAATAATGCCATAACAAATAACCAATTATTGTAATAACTGGTTACAATATAAAAATGCCATTTTTTGTTATCCTGTTATTAAAACTGATAAATCTCTAAATAACAAAATACCTCAAATAATTTCTAAAGTTTAAAAGATAAAATAGATCTTAAAATCAAATAGAAGCTACTTTAGTCTAGAAAATACTAAGCTTATAGCTACCCAAAAAAATCTAGCACAATACAAACTTCAGCAATGCTTGAAGACATGATATTTACTAACCATTTTAAATGAAAAAAAAAATTTACATGTACAAAGTGTTATCACATTCACTAAAAAAAAATACATACCAACAGGATAATCCATAAATGAATGGCATTTTTGAATTTTTAAAAAAAGTTACTATGATAGTAAAAATCTTATTGAGGTCATAATCTAACATTCAAGGAGTATTTAAACAATTTCCATGTGTACATTTTTGTTAAACTAAGTACTGGTAAAAAAAAGTTTTCGATTAGACTGTCCCTTTAAAACATTATCTGGCCTCTTTATTTGTGAATTTATTAAAATATACACTAAAAAAAACAATGAACAATGAAAACTTTCAGACTGTTCTGCTTTTACTAGAATATTTATTGCACAGTTTTTACAGTATACTATACAAATGAGTTAAAAGTGTATTTATAGTAGTGCATGAATTCATGTGACATTGACAGACCCTACATTCAGGTAGGTTGTACAACTTTTTTATCCCTGCAGTAGTCAGATAGTTTCCAAATCAGTGAGCAAGACTGTATTTAAGACTTAATGTTAGTGACAGGTTGGAGACAAGTTTCTTGGTCTCAACTCGAAAACATCTAGCAAATCTAGATGGGCTGGACAGGATGACTTACAAAAAACTTACACAGGAATGCTAATAGGCTAGACATTTGTTTAAAGTTACGCATTAATATAACCTTTCATATTTGTTTTTTATTACAACCACAGTAAACAAATGACTACATGTACCTCCAAAACATCCTTTAAATTTATTTTATTTAAAATATCTTTAAAGAAATAAAAAATATTACTTTGATACGACTACAAAAAACGATGACTATTGTACTATTCGTTCAAAGATATAAATTTTCAAGCAAGTACATCAAGTTTAACATTAAAAGCCATTGTCTCGTTGAAGAGAATTTATCTTATTGATAAGAAAACTATACTGTTGACTTGGTGGTAACTAAACAACAAAAGGAAAAGTTCATAACAGTCGGCATTAATCAAAGGACTTTGTGTCTATAGATTAGAAAAGTAAAAGATTTTTTAGATAAAGACGAGTATTTAAGGAGGAGAGGGAGGGCTGTATTAATCTAGTTCAAAATATCTAACTCTATTGACTATAATCTGTCTGTCTGCCATGATGGATGGTCTATTAACTGAAGCAGAAACCTGCTTTGTGCTGTCCCTGTCTGCCTTACTATAGCAAAGGGTGGTGACCATTGGGATAAAACTACACGATTCTTCTAAGCCCACAGGCTAAGCATTTTTACACACTTAAAGGCAATAATAATTAATTATTTGCCACACAAACTTAAAGCTTATTTTATATTTATGAGGTATTATTTAGACATAGTATATATATCTGCAACATTTTGATTTTTGTCATGAAAATTTAATTTCTAATATCAATAAGTGTTTATTTTGATGATAATTTTTCAATAAAAAATTATGTAAAAAATATTTCAACAACCATAGAAAAAACAAAATAAAACAAACAAACACTATCATACAACAATCGAAATACATCAACACAACATATAGGTTTTTTAAAAAACATTACATAAGATTCATCGCTTAACATTCATACCGTGACCCCAGATACAAACATATAAAACAAATAACAATACCCGCTATGTCAAATACAGGCAACACTGCTGTCCCCCTTTTGTTAATGCAACATTTACATTGCACATATTTATATAAATTACACAGTAATGTGTCGACATTATGTACACTTAATTCCATATGACAAGATATATACCAGTTTATACTCACAAAATGCAAGAGATTCATTTAAAAAATCAGCCACCATTTTATATCATTTTAAGACAAATGGAAATTCCTTGAAATGTATGAATTGATTACAGACTTTATAGAGTAAATAATGTAAGAATAGATCAGCAATAGTTGGCTATCAGGTAATACTGTTATAATATTAGATATTTCTAAAATGGTGACTGATTTCTAAATTTTACAAATTCAGACAGAAACTTCATGAATAAATCATTTTACAGTATTAAAATCATACTCTTCTGAGAAAAAACTAAGTAATATTTTAAAAGCCTTTAAAAAGAATGTCTATTTTAAAGTAAAATTAAGTATTTTTATCTATACCTTAGGGTATAATTTTCTAAATTTGTTGTAAAAACATTTAGGGTGCTCTATTTAAAAGGAATTTCTGTCTGAATATGTTTGTCAATTTTGTCATCTTTTTTTATCCAATTGTTAAAATCAAGGGAGGTAATTCATGTTGTACTATACTGTAAATAGTGATATATTAATGCATCAAATAAATTGATGGTTTGAAGTTGATGCTGGATTTTTTTGCCAGTTGAAACTTGTAGCCTATATTACATTTTTTCTTCTTCTATGGAACAAGGCACTTCAAGGTTGATGTGAAGTCTGGATGATTTGTATTCAAATCACCTGCTAACTTCACATCATGGCACCATTTTATATTGTGTCAGCACTAACCAGAAATAAAGTGTTCACCACTCATCGTGAACGTAAGTCAATATACTCTCTATTATAGCACATTTATATTCATTAAATCTATACATCTTCATTTTCATGCTGCATACTGTATTAGGAGCATTTTCGTCAAATTAGCTTTTACATACGTATTTTAACTGATGAATGGCTATCCACTGCCCTGGCCAAAGATTTAAATCCAATGCCCTGAATTGATCAGCAATATAATAACTTTTAACCAGTAAATTAATATAACATTTTAACGTCAGCAATAACTATCACCTATTGATATTCAATAAAATTTCTAACCAGCACGGACATGATGTCACAAACTGTCTTGAATAGCACGGTCCCCAGCCTTTCGCAAAACTGATACGGATGGAACATGGATCATAGGGTCCATCTAACAATGCTGGATCTCTAGTGTTTTCAAGTAGTTTTGCCAGATCAAAGTCATAAATTTTAATTGAATAACCAGGTAATATTTTTCGCACAACCAACGTCCTTGAATCAGGGTCATCCAGTGTTGGAGAATTCACAAATATTGGAAACTGTGAACGATTATAGGCCCACACACCGTCAGTTTCTTTACTTAATATAATGCCAATACCGATTTTTTCTCTAGTTCGTCTCACAGATTCCAGATTTGCATCGGTTTGTAATATTTCGAGGCTCATTCCGTCCCCACGAGGTAGTAACTGAAACACGTTAATGGTTGGGTTAAAAACAGGATAAAGTCTTCCTACACGCTGTCGAAGTTCCCAATAGGCTATAGAACACCAATGAGGACCTCTAGGAGCTGTACTAGATGTATCTGAAATAAAAAAACACAAAATCATTAGTTAACAGGTTTTAATAGTCATTAAGGAATATATAATTACAAAACATTAGAAAATATAAATGAAAAAGATATGTAGATACTGTTACAGATTTTTATATTTCTCCAATGCCTCATTAAAACTTTCTTTGTTTTAGGTAAACATGAAGGATGGAATCAGGTTGATCTGATGATGTGTTACTTCCTTCCATCAGTCATTGGGCAATCTCTACACACTTAAAGACCATGTGGAAGTCAGCATATTTTTAGTAATTTTGGTTTAATTTTTCACTTAATGAGTCGACAGTGGAAAATAAAATCAGTTATCTTTATATCTAGTTTAATCTGATGTAGAGTGGAACAAATCAAGTAAAATCCAATAAAATCAACAATTTTATTTTTGAGTCAAAAATCAAAAGGGTCTGGTAATTTTAAACCTTCTAGAAATTATTGAGTAATTCACTTTACAAAGATAACATGGACCAAACTTTACAAATCAATGTTTCATATTACATATAACTCATTCAACACTCTTGAACAGTTTCTGAATAATTCTTTCTTAAATATTACAATCTTTTAACACAACAACCCAATATTTTATTATTCCAAAAAAAAAAATAGTTTGTTTCTAAATGTATTGTGCAGTAAAACACATTTACCTATTGCTTACAATAAAATAAGGAAACTCGAAACTAAACTATTTTCAGACCAGCTATCAAGTTAATTTTTTTTCTATTATTTCATATCTCACATTATTTTTATCATAATTTATATTTTTATGAATTTTTACCCTTTAATAATGCATATGGAAATACTTGAATTGTTTTTTATGGGAAGGCAGACATTTTACCTACTGTATTAGCATCAAACTACATCTTCCACATTCTACCATTATTTATAATTTACGCTATGTTTTATCTTGTTTTCTCTACAAAACGAATCAATATGAAAGCAAGTCTCCATTTAATAGTCTAGTATGTGCCAGGCTATCTGTCTGTACAGAGAATTCTATCGCCATCAAGCTATTCCAGTAAGGGGAGTTTTAAATGTTAAAGATATAAGTTCCCACAAACAAACAATGTTGTACAAAAACATAATCAAGCCCTGAGTCATGCGGATGGTGTTTAAAACAATTACAATATCGCGTATTTATCAGTACAAGACCACTTGAAACTAGTGATATTTTCAGCCAGCCAGTCTTATGTAGTGTATGTTTGGGACGACACGAGAATGCCAGTGAACATAACTGGTATAGGGGCTAGTGGAGTAGAGGGCATATTAGAATTGACAAGCAGAGATATATAACTGTTGTAGCTAGTCTTACTGGCTCCACAACAGAAAGCAACAGATAGGCTTAGGCCAATACAATTTACAATATCACTAGTGGGTGGGAGAGAGAGAAACTTTATAGAACAAAATACAGCTGATATGTTCATGGATTGTGGAGCAGAGGATAGAATATAAAAATTGTCTTATTAATTTCAATTTTTTTTATAAATAAATGACATTACATGTAACTGCAAATTCAATGTGGTACAGAAATAGGAAAAAGGTCTATTATGGATTTATAAAAAAAACAAGTTTCAATACAATGGTATGAAATGTAGGTGGGACGAGGACATATATTTTTAATTATTCAAGATTATAATCTTCTATCGCATACATGTTCAACTTTCTATTTTGTTGTGCTATTAAAGGAAAATCACATTCAATGCCCAGACAAACATATCTCATCAAACAATATTTCATGATTTAATCTGAAAAAGATTTAAACATAAAAACGACCGATATCATCTTTATTCTCATGCATATCAAAACATAAGTGTGCGGAAACATGTCTATGTATTTGAAAATAAAATCAATGTTTTATTGTTGAACACAGCGTCAGTCTGACTAATTTTGTGTATTATCATTACCTGGGAAAAACACTGCCTAAAGAACCATAGTTATATAACATCATTAAGTATATGAATTTAGTGAGGTTGGGTTTTTTGTAAGCTATGATGAACTAGGAGTGTATTTGCGGTAGCCTTGCTAGTTATGTAGGTTTGAGATCAGAGCCATACTGCTTATCTCACTTGGCCCATCTTATTGGGAGTCTTGGTGTCTATGTTACATGGTATAAATGGGCTTGTCTATTGTGTGGTATGTTCATATAGACTTAACTTCACCAACCTAATACCTATCTTTAATATACCTACAAATAATACAATTCAGTTAATAACGGCTTTTAAAAAAATGCATTTTAAGGGCGTGTATAATATATCCAATTCATTGAAGACAGCTTTACTACTTATTCATATCCTCCGACCTTTAGAATGAGGCTTTTAAGAAAAATTTAATATTTTGGTATCAAAATTAAAACCTTATGAATGCAGACATATAAAATGCTAATTTTTCAAAGACATAAAAAAGAAAACACTGATAAAATCCAAGTACTGGTATATCTGACTTTTTTTTCTGGTTTCATAACTTTAAACAAAAACTCCCACCAAGGTAGAATAACACAGGTGTCGTGTAACTTTACATTAACCATCAAGTCATCCATTCTACTGCTGATTTAAATAGCCTAATTACCTATAAGATGAGCTATTCATAAATTCTGGGACAATGACAAGGGTATGGCTGGAGATTTTTTTTGGCAGAAAGGGGTGACAAGGTTAGTATCTAATGTACAACATAATGGGCCGTGTTAAAATACTGGTGGCCTTGTATATATCAGAGGGACTTTTATATAAATGACTGGCTACGTCAAAAAAAGAGAGGTGACTAAGGATAGTGTAACCATCGTCTTATCAGATAGGAATACCTGTAATTGTTCATGGTCTCCAGTTTTCTGCTCACCTTTACAGACAGAGTTAAAATCAGTGAAGCTCTGTTAACTGTATTATTACCTCTCAATATCCAAAACAGTTTGCTACCATAATAAACACTTGACATAAATTTGGCAAAACCCTTCTCGCCAAAACTAAAAACATATGTCACGACAAATGCACAATAAGCAACAGAAACTACACACTAGGTGTAATATTTCGACTCGAGTCATAACATATTTGAACAATTAAATACCATCTAAATTAAAGTAGTGATTCCTGCATACGAGTAGTTGGTCGTCTAACCACCACCATTTTACTGACATACACTTCCCCGCCACACAGTTATAATAAACTATATTCTTAGACCATATTATACACTCACCTCTACATTGCCAAGTACATTTTAAAACTTTACTTTTTTATATTCAAACTTTTTTTATTAGACTGTCAAAGATAAATTTCTAGGAAACAAAACAAAACCATGATTGAAAATTGTCTATTATACCAAATCAAGTTCAAAAAGTTTATCAAGTTCAAAAGCTAAATTAAAGGTCTCTTTTACATGTACTGTTATAAGGTCTTTTAACAATACTTTACAAGAATATAAAAACGTACAACTTAAAAAAACATTTTCATCAAGTTTCTGAAAAACCAGAGACTTTCATCCCATTTCCTTCCCCCATGTAAGTGTTTGAAAAAGAATGATGTACATAGTATACATTTGTTGAAGTGTTTCCGATCACATACAAAATCAATATCCATGATCCCTTGATCTTAAATCTAACAGTGAACGAAGTATAAGGACTATTTTTTAATTGTGCCCCTCAGTTGAAATCTTCACCCATAAATATTAAACTTATAATGAGTAATTTCACAGTATGATCATATACCATAACCTCAACATCAATAGACGAAGACAAGTGAAACTATAATCTAATAGAGATGATGTATAATGGAGGATATAATTACCCTTAGTTAACTTTACCTTTTGTGTTTTTCATCAGAAAAAAAAACATCCCAGTTAACTAGAGCCAAGCCTATAAATATGAATTATGACAAGAGAGATTCTCATCTTTGGGTGGATGATAAGAAAAGTAATTTACTTGTAGGCAAGCAGGTAAATCTACAATGTCTTTCGCTTCCAATCTGGCTGGTGCCACAATCACTTAGGTCTAGACAAAATTATTATGATATATGTAACCAGATTTGATAACATTCTTGTGAATCTTTTGGGTACCGTAAAAGTTAAGACCTCAAAAGACGGGGTAATTTACTCGATGCCATTATTCATTTTAAACATTTATGTGGGTATTATTATGATATATGTCAGATAATCTCCAACTCGCACTGCAGAACTATTATCAATTTATGTTTTACAATCTCCGGTTTAGACACAAATATGTTGGGTGGATACAAGGTAGTCAAACATTTATAACAGGTTATTTTTTGTCAAAAGATTCTTTATTCAATTGTCTTGGAATAAGTTAAATAACTAGACGGCAATCATAACACAATACAGATGTACGGAAATACACCTGAGAGAACAAAACACCAGAATTTTATTTCATTTTAAATACACTCTCACGCAAATGAATGATGTTTGGCAACACAGAAGAAGAATGTCATAAAAAAAATTTGGTTTACCATTTGGCCTATATAATATTAAGTGAGCCAACTGACTTTTACATAATGTGATTTAACATGGAAAAACAGTAGCGTGTTATTGCAGGGCATATATAAACCTCAAGCACAATACCATACAAGACTTGAAACCTGTAGTGGCTTTTTCAATAGAAGGATGAATACCTTTCAATAGATTACTTTATGTACCAGTGTTTTCATACTAACTTGACTTGTCTATAGACAGGCTGAGTTAAATGTCTAAAGTATTTGCTCAGTTTTGCCATGTTGGCTTTTCGTAATGGAGTGCTTATGTTTGTTGATAATACACAGGTTTCTCTGTATCTGCCATTTTCTTTTTTTTAAAAAGATCTTTTATGAAAATGAAAACAACTAATTCAAACATTATTTTACAGACTGATTTGCACGTTTTCCTGAATTAAATGTATATATGTATGTAAGTTGTTGTTTTGTTCAAAATCTAGAGACAGACATGACTGAGAACATGTGAATCTAATTTTAAACCACTTCTCGACATTCATATGTGTATTATTTCCCTTTCCTTTAATACTTTCATTTTTTGTTCATATTTTTTAGGCTTTTCTCTTTGAAGTGAACGAGTTCACCACATTCAGTCTAATAGTCTATTCAACTACGATTTGATTCAGAATGTACTTAATTCACCTTGTCCAAAAAAACATTACTAATTAATGTATTTGATGGGGATTTTACACAAATATTAATAAGCTATAGTTATTTGTAAATAACCATAACACAGTGGAGGCTATCTATAAGCAGATGGGATGTTTCTTTTTGATGAGCTGTACTTGATTGCTATATTGCCTGTGGTTGTAGTGGCAGCCAACAGGGCTATCTGAATATCAGTAGTCAGAATGACTAGACAACACATTACACATAAATCCTAATCTTATAACAGTCTCCAGCTCAAACCCAAATGAATAACAGAGAAAATCACTTGAGGCATAAAGTGATCTGTTAACAGGACGACAGTCTCTCTTCAGATTAATGTCTGCTCCCCTACCGCCTGCTTCCTCCAAAACCCCTCCAGAATAGCTTGTGTGTGAATGTTGCTAAACCTGATGTGCCAAATAAATCAACTTCAAGTATGAAAACATAGCCACTGATTCAATTATCATTTATCAAGCCAGTCCAATAATACAGGCTACATGTTTCAAACTTATCATTTATTATTGGCCAACTAGTTACACATGAGAATGATTCACTTTTTATTGACAAGTTTTTGACATGAAAGCCATTTGATGATCTAGCCATATTTAATAAACTGTTGGACTTATCCTGTACACCCATATTATCATATTCCTTATATAAATGTTTAGTAAAGTATCAATGGAGTAAAATTATTTCGCCCAGCACCAGTTTCACAAAGCATTCTCAGACTGTTCATGAGAAATATCTTTAATCCAGAAACACAAAAAATTGCGCATAGTTTCTAATTGACGTATTTGATTATCAGTCAGAACAACAAAAGTTTTATAAAGCACTATATTTTATGTTAAAATAAGGCGAACCATTTTGAGTAAATCCTTAACTTAAAGTCTGGTATGTTTTGTGAAAACGGGCCCTGGGCTAATCTCGTTCCATTTTTACCGATATCAACCCTCAGCATTTTTGTAAAGTATCAATGGAGTAATGTTATTTGACCTGGGTTAAACTCTTTCAGTTCCATTTCTTAAAAAGCTACGTTTTAAACTACACGTAATATAGAAACTATTCCTGCATCTGAAGTACACAAATGATGTGAAGATAAAAGCCAAATGACAACACAGTGCGAGCAAGCAACACACCCCAAATGCCACTGTCATCAACGTCACGTACATTTCATTGACATTTCCTTTTTTCTCCTGTCGCACTGTCTTCACAGGCATCCAATTCTCAAAACCAAATCAAACAATCATGTAGAATGGCAAACATTAAAGCACACATTCCAAACTCCTCATTGGCTGAAAGCAGAAAAATCACTGAACATGGACACAAAATGGCTACCAGTGTTTGTGTTTTCGTTCAGAGTGGAATTAGTCAGTTTTAAGGGCTTTCGACATCGTCTAATTGTTGAAATGACGTTAAATAACTTGCACATCGATCAAATAGAGTAGTGTCCGTGTGAAATGTATTAAAAAAAATCTGAATAATACACAGGTTTGTTTATAACAAAGGATAGGTAATTGTTCTCCCCAAAAAATAATTCAACAGCAATGAATGAAAACAGAAAAATAACTCAAGTCATTCAGCAGAATTTGGAAATCAAGTAATGTACATGTATGTGTATGTTTGTTTTAATCTACTAGTAAGGATGTTTTTTACACAGACATCTAATAGTTTTCTTAACTTTACAATCTTCTAATGTCTTTAATGTGAATAATCACAAATTCAAATCTATTTGAGAATATTTAATATTTTATCTCTGTAATTGTAAAGTGTCTTCTGCAGAATTAATAATACTTTAATGCAATAATACTAACATAAATTATTCAAAATCTGCTGCATGTAGGGGGGAAAATCTCTATAAGAACAATTATTTATCTTAGGGGCATGAGCTAATCTATTATGACAACCAAAAAGTCCAAATTTATAGAATTCCAGAAGAATTAAGGCACAACCCACTGAGTTAGATAAAGGTGAATATAATGTGTACTTTATGCAAGTCGAACAATGTATAATAATACAGAGGGCTTCTATAGGGCCTCTATTAACCACAACTATAAAAGGAAGGCAAAATAGTTAGGCCATTATGTTGGATAGCAAATTATATCTTAACTGTCAAGTCACTGATGCAGTTAGAGAACACGGCCCAAGAGAGAGAGAAAAAAAATAGATCACACAATACAACTGCATTCTTAAGAAACAAGAATTTACTCGCAAGTAAACATGAGACGCTCTCTAGGTGGTCTGTGGCAATTCACTATAAAATGCATGTGCTAGATTCAATGAATCCAATTTTTAGTAATGTTCAACCTTGGCTGGGGAAATGGCCCCAGGTATTGCAACACATAAACTACTTAACAACTTGGCATCTTCATAAATATAGATATTTCTTCTCCTCCCAACCCAAGATAAGAACATATCTCCTAGAATAAATGCATGTACTTTATCATGCAAATTTATAACATTAAATATCAAATTTCAAAGAATTGTCTTTAAAAACTTGTCAGCTATTTATTTAAATATATTCCAAAGTGAACATCTGATTAGAAGGTGACTTAACATCAGATTTACAAAAAATATTTTTCATCTAAAACTGTATTTCCTACTTGCATTAAGCGTTTTCAAAGTACTAAAAACATTCAATATAATGTAGTTACATCTACCAGACACATCAGTCGAAGGATCATTGCCATTCAGTGAAGTGGACAAATTGTGAAGTATATTTTTTTGGAAAAGGTTTGGTCAAGTTTGGTGCCATGATTTCTGGTTACATGACCTGATGAAAACTGTCGGTCTGTGCAAATGTTGACATGCACATAAACAAAACCCTGTGATCTTTGGAATTTAAAATAAGAGTGGGTTATGATGGTAATATATCTGTGACAAATTTTGTTTATAGCACACTGCGTGGCGACTGCCCTTCTTCATTATCCTACATTTAAAAATCATAGAAAATAACGATCTTGGTCTAAAATATTTAACCATTCTTTATGTATTACATATGTGTGTGAAAAACAAAATTGTCTCAAGACAGACATTAGTTCTTATAAGAAATCTTTCATGTTAGAGAAGTTAAAATGAAATAATACTATGAATATAGTAATTGTATACGTTAGTTATAATGTATAGGGTATTTGGTATAAAGTTGTTAATTGAGAGTACTGTATAGAATAATATAGTAGATATTAGTACCTCACTGACCCTATATTTCAACAATACAATCTCATGATTTTGTAATGACATTCTTAACAACATTGAATGTGAAAGCCAGCCCCCTTACCCCATTCACAAAGTTTGACCCGGCATGTTTGCAGTGTATAATGCTGCTCTTGACTCAATAACACAACTAGTTTATTTGTATATCATTGGCACAAGGGCCCAGCCAAAAACCACACAAGAATGGTTCTTTGTTCGCAAGACAAACTACAGTCCCTTCCTTTCATAATAGACTCTACCGATAGTGGAAAGCTTTTTGGCAATCTCTGAAAACATAGGGGACAGTCTACTATATATATAGGTAGTTGTGGAATTGCTAATAGTAGTGATAGTATAGATTTAGAAATTATGTATCTTATATTTTGTTATGTAGCATGTAAGAACAAATGAGTACATGTGAGATAGTATTCAGCATAGTCTATTCTAAATATGTAATAGTTACTATAATATTTAGAAAGGAAAAACAAGATATAAGTATATATACATTTTGATAATATTCCCTGCTTCCACAGTACACATACAGCATTATAGAATGTAACAACATCTGACTTTAAATAGCACTAGAAAAGTATGCACATTTTTTTCAAAGCGAACATGGAGATAAATTATCGGGGTTGGTGTAAGTTAGGAAGTCAGTCATAAATTAGAATTTTTTCAGCACAGCGGTAAATAAAATGTTAGCAAAGTTGAGTTTATCACCATGTATCTGTTAGCTGCTATATCGTGAAAGAGAAGCACTTTTGTATCTCCTCCATTTTGACACGTTGTGATTAGTAACAGACAAGGCTTGTATTATTCTCCTAATAACAGATGAACATGTAAAAGATGGAGATCGAGTCAGGTTATATGTAGGAGACCTATATCCTTCTACCTGTATTCCAGACATACAAGCTAGTAGTTAAAGCATCACTTGACATTCAATTAGCTGCCCTCACTTAAGTGTCTATGTTTATTTTTTTATATTGGTGTCTGATTGACTCAACATAAGACACTGTTTGCTTATCTCACTGGGGCATGACTTTCAAGATTTTTTTAAGCCCTTAAACAATTGTGGTTTTCAGTATAAAAAGATTGTAGTCAAGGTACAGGTACATTCAAACACAATAAAGACAAAATTTATCTTTTAACTTTAATCTTTTTTTTTATTATAACCTTAAAATAAAAACCATCAACCACAAGATTCGCCCGAAATGACTGTCAATTGTGACTGAGCCAAAAACAAAAAAAAAGTACCTGAACCATTATAATTTGATCAACAAAAGTGGTTAAAATTTGTACAAGCAAAGGATATGGGTTGTGCCATTTGTTGGCACTGCATAAACTTAAAAGAATCAATTATCTTGAACAAACCATCCAAACAAGATACAGTATTTAATGGGACTCAAGAATACACAAAATGGATTGGTACTTTTAACTTTTGATATAATCCCAATGTGAAGACAGTCTGAGTTTAATTTCATCATTTATAATACTCAAGTAAACAGTAGAGAGAGATACATGTATACATACACCGCATTTAAAACTCATAGAAGACTATGTATGCAAGCATTGCCATATTCTCTTTGTGAATACCCAAAAGAAAATATTTCACATAGATGGTAGCCTCAAAGTTTATTTCTATTCGAATTTTACATTTTGTTATATTATGTTAATGTAGGCCTACAGAACATACATGTACATTTATAACCGCATTCATAAATAAATCTGATTGCATTAGAGAGTAAAAACCACCAATGAACTTTATAATCAAACTGTGATCCTAACCCTTTGGAGTTTTATCATAAAATAGTTCACATCTATTAAGTTGTCAATCACTTCATCACGTTTACTTAATGTTAATATTGTGAAATCAGAGGCATTCCGTGTCCAGAAAAAGTAAAGAGTCTTGAGACAAGTTTACATTAAGTCAGAATTAAGATCTTAATAGACAAATGCTTCTTTATTTCTTTAAGCCATAGTTCTTTAAAAGATAAAATTTTGCAAGACTCCAAGGGAGTTCTATCTTAGCCTACATATCTAATCCTGGCTGAATATTTCTATAAAGGGAAAACAATATACACAATTTATAAACAACCTTCTGTAGTTCACTCAAAACTCACAATCTTGGCGACCATCATTAAATTGTTCTCTCAGAAAATGAAGTATTTTCCTATCAAAATTTCAAGAGTAAGTTGTAATAACGATGATATCAGACAAGCCACAGCAAAGAAAATAAGCTGAACATGTCACATTCAGTAGAAGTTAGATTTTATTGGGCGTAAGCATGCTACTTGGCATGTTCCATTTTTAAATAGATTTACCTGTTTTTAACACTGAAATGAAATGACTTGACATGCAGTTCAAAATAGAAAGCATATAAATTTAACATAGAAAAAAACCCTGAATACATTTAAAACTAAAATTCTATATTTAGGTTAAATTCTTTCTATCATCTATCATTCTATTTAACAGAGCAGCCATTTTGGCAACCATCTCCAATCTGCAAGCACAAAAAATGTACATAAGGATTTCCTTTCGTTCTTTTGAGAATTCAGGTATATAACAAATAGCAATTTAAATTATCCACTAAAGTAATTAAGTCCAGAATAGCATGACCTGCAAGGTAATACCCATGGCTTGGCTTTCTGCCATAACCTTCCTAATGTAAACTCATTTTTTTACTGCCATTTACTGTGGTCTTAACTCCCTATTCAGTTTGTTCCTCTTAAGTCAACACTACCATCGCAAGCCGCTACAAACTTAGCAACAATTTGCCGTCCACAAGTAGGTCTGTGGCGTCAACACCGAATTAACATCTTGGTGAATTTGCTGCTGCATGTTGTGTGTTGATATGTTTTTTAATCAACCACTTCTTTCGTGAAGTTTCCCCTATTAATCGACCGCCATTTCAATGTCCTTGAATCGCAAACAAACACCTATGGTTAGAATTTTTACAGTTTGCACAATCAATACTTGTTGCCAATCCTAGCCAAGATTTTCATTACATCGACATACATGCATGCCAGATTTGAAAACGATAAACTTTATATCTGACCTACTATAGTGGTGTTGATAATAGATTTAAATGAACTTAAAAAGTGTCTGTCAGAAGATATATTGACATAATGATTGACATTTACAGTTTTCACCCAACAGTGGAGGAGTTTTTTTTAGGTGGAAATCATCTCTAGCCTTAAGTATATACCATCACATGAGTCGATGTATGACGAAGAAGACAATCACGTAACATTCTATTTGTATGACTTTATTTTGAAAAAAAATCGATAAAATACACAAACTTCCTTCCGTTTACACGTTTGATAATTAATAATCAAAGCATACATTAAGTGGAACATGTTATGTTCAACAGAGCTTACTATTTTATTTTGTTGGATCTATTTAATCAAGAAAAACATCAAATGCACATTCTTGCAGTGAGATATTTTTTGAGTATTTGTATTTGCAGAGGACAATGAAGAGAAAACATTGATCAATAATCACTGCCAAATCAAACAATATAACCCCTTCTTTCAAGGTCAACACAGTAACATCAATCACTGTTCATACATGTAACTTGCTGTTTATTTAAAAAGATACATGTATGACCTCCTATCATCTATTACATGATGCTCTTGTTCTTACCATTATCAATCTGCCCAATAAGCCAGCAAATAATAAAGCACAGCTCTCTATTCAGTTTAACAGTTCCTTATAACTAGCCAAACAATCCCAGCAGATTTCAAACCAAATTTTTTGAGGCCTTGAAATAGATAACTTGATAATTGTCCAAGCATCTTCCATTAATGGTTCAAATACAAAACATGAAGTTTGTAAATATAAGTGACCTGTATAATAAGCACCACTAAAGATTTTCTTTTTCCAGGGTAGTGTTTTACAAGACTTCGCATTAGTTGAACATGGGCAGCCATTTCTTTACAGGGATCTTTCGAAGATTAGCATTATTACATTACTTTTTCATGTTTACATCTTATGTGACAATTTATTTTTATTTTCAACTGGTTAATACTATAACATTGACAATACCAATCATTAAGTTTATTGTATGACGCACAGAAGCACTCGACTCTGTGGGAGGAAGGAAAGATTGAAATAGAACGTATCAGATATACTGACCAACCTATACGGTCAGTAATTCTACTCACTACTTTTACATTTGATCAAGAAATCAGAATTATAATCACAAACCAGCCTCATTTTAAATAATCCTAGCTAAAAGAAACCAGTCGTACATCCTGGTCCTTGTACATAGTAAATAAATAATCCTACTAAAAATAATTCATGTATCAAATAAATCATGATAGATATTGTTTCTAGATCTGTAGAACATCAAAAATATCATATCATGAGAATAGCATTCATGCTTGTAGTTCTTCAATCAATGACTGTCAAGAATCATTTGAGTTTGTACTTTGTAGTTCTTCAATCAATGACTGTCATTAGACTTAGAGAATCATTCCTATCATTTGAGTTTGTAGTTCTTCAATCAATAACTGTCATAAGATAATCATTCCTGTTTATGACTATCAGTATCATGGGATAAATCAGTCCTGTTTGTAGTTCTTCAATCAATGACTATCATTAGAGAATCATTCCTGTTTCTAGACTAATTCTGTATAAGGCTACTGCAAACCTAATTCAATTCTAACATAACAGAAGAGATCCAGTCAACTCAATTTACTTTAAAATATCATTAATTCTACAGTTGAAGTAATGTTTTGTAAGAATATGTATCAATGTGGTATTTCTTGTGCTGTTTATATATATCTTCCTGCCAATAACATATGTACTCATGCAGAATGTCTGACTTGCCAAACATTTACTTTGTGTAAGTCTGTTTTTCTGGCAGGAAAAAAATAGAACTGATCACAAAATATCGAATACATTCTAGTGATATTTCATGTACCAATAAAAGCTCCCAAAGGCAGTTACTCCAGTGCGGAAACACACCTGGCAGATATCATTAGCCCTACAATGAACGGTCCCTAGATGTTATATGTTCTACAACATGTTGACACGGCAACATCTGGAACATATACCTCACAATGAATGCTCCCCAGGATATTCGAGAGATGAAATGGAAGGCTCCCCAGGTATCTGAAGCAGTCCTCACTCTGTGTATTCTTGCATATTCTGGTATGTCAATGCATGTAAAGGAGTTTCTTTGTACATTTATGTACCAAGATGAATTATAAAAATATAAGTAATATTCTATTTGGGTGGTACAAAGTATGACACATTTTTAATAACAGGCATTTATTATAAACTATGTGTATAGCCTACAGTGTGCATGTACATGTACAATACGCTGGAGTTTTGGACTAGAATCTCCGAACACGATTGAAAAACACCCTGTTCCACGGAAGAATCTTGAAGAATCGCTAGCAAAACGCCAGCTAGCCAAATCACCGCGAAATAAGGTGTTTCGCGGTGGAACACGGTGAAACACTTCAGTGCCGATATCATCACGATGTCATCACGATTTAAGAATGTTGAAGAAAAGGGTAATTTATTTCAGCTATTTTAACCGTTGGCGAGGAAGTTAGGGTCAGATATTTTTGCATAACGTCGATCAAAATGTATGCAACAATGAACAGCTTACAATTTTTTAAACGTCCCATTACATTTACCTTTCTTTCCTATTTTACATATAGGTCCCTTTTTTCTGAAATCAAATTGCAATTAGATATAGGACATTCAGACCACATGTACATACATTTGACATTTGTGTTCAATGTTTTTATTTCTTTGTACATTTATCTCATTCTGAAACAGTTTACAAATTATTTTTATATTAGTCCCTTAATGGATGATTTCCATTTGAAATGAGAACTCTTTCTCTCGTGGATTTTTTTAAATGATTAAATTTTTTATTTCTTTGGAAAATGAAATACATGTACGTAATTAAATGCAAAACATGTAGACCGACATGTATGTCCGGTACTCATTGTTCAATCTTGGATGTTTCAGATCTGATACACCTAAATTATCCCATAATACCAACTCATATAGACATTTCATCAAGTTGATGCATTCATATTCCGAACACCAACTGAAATCAAAGGAAACAATTTCAACTTGACACCCCGAGGGTGACCAAATGAAGTTATGGCTAAATTACTATGGTAACAGAGCATGGGGTTGACCACCCTAAAAGAAGGATGTGTACACAGACTGACCAACTTCAAGTGACCAGTCCCAGTATTGACCTCATTCACAATGAAAGGACATCTCTTAAACGCCACTCTTAAAACACTTGTCTTAGCCCTTCATACTGATTACAACTAAAGTATGTGTAGCCGTAACAGTAAAATTCCCTGATATATGAACTATCGTCAATAAGTATAACTCTTAAAAATATACAGACTTAAACCTACGCTATTCAATTCATAATATCATTTATCCCGCTCAACTTCAACTTTTCAGCAAAAACACATTTGGTTTTAAAAATCAAACCATTCCCAGATTTTTCAGTGAAAAAAAATTTCATTGCACAAGCCTCCTTGGAAAGTTTAAATAATTATGAAATCAAAAGAATTTTTCTTTCATTTCTAAAGGTTGCCCATCAAGTAGGTTGACATATTTGTGTCTCTGCCTTTTCTAATGTTTGGGCCTCAAATGGAGCCAATGTTTGCACAGACTACAACTCTAAGTCAAACCTTTTCAATGTCAAAAGAATCTCTTAATCTTATATAATCCCCCACTTCACTAGCTATTCACTGAGCATGCCCGGTGCCACGGGCACCAATGACCTTTGACCTGATGTGTGACCAAAGAAATGTTCACATCTCTTCTAGATAAATAGATCATACAACAAGCCTTTAAATACAATGTATTATTAGACATCCTTACATTATCTTTTATTTAAATACAACTAGCTTATTCAACAAAAAGAAATTATCTTTTATACTCGTCCATCAAAAATCAGCCGACTGTTAAGATGAATAACTTTCCGTTAGTCCTGGTCCTAATTACAACCTATGTAAGCTTATTCATGCAAGGGTGTTGGGTTTTTTTTGAAGCAGTGTAAGCTTTGTTTATTACAACTTAAGAAGTAACTTTTTGTTAAGAGCTAATCCATCAAGATTCAGTGAAGTGTGTTAAAATAATTGTACTAGAATGATGATCTTCAACACTAATGAAATATTCTGTTAATATTTCATTAAACGGACATAAGTTTATTTATTTTTAACTAAGAAATGACTTTGTAAAGAGACAAGAATGATGTAGGCAATACTTTATTGGTCCATCCGCCATGACCAGTCACAATGGTTGGTTGCTTTCTCACGAGTAACTATTATATGGATATCTTCTGCTTGGCTGAACAAAAGTGTTTCATATGTAGCATTACTTGTCATGGTGTAACATACTTGATTCTCTACTCTTTGGCCGCACACTTTAAGTCAATTTTTACCTTGTCCAATGTCTTGTATTACATTCTAAATATTTAACGCACATGCATCATGTGTTAACAACCATCCAAAACCATTTAAGCAAACTTTTGGCTTGCCCAAACAATGCATCTTTCATCAAACACACAAAATGGCCATTATGTTTATGATCTTTACAATATCCAGTATAATAAGTGTATAACTCCCTTTTTTCCACAATAATACGAACATTCAAACTATTTTAAGTACCGTTTCAAATATATTTGTTTAACAGAATAATAAATATAAAGCAAAGTACAACATGTACGGGGTACATACAGGCAGACAGCATAAATTATGGTCATTACTCTTACAACATTAAACTGAATAAATGATTTAATTTCATAAGAATTTATGCAGTCCCCCCAAAAAAAATCTAAGTTATGTATAAAGTTGAAAATGATGGATCAAGGCTTGCAGATAAAAGGTAATGGATACTTTGTACGACATACCAGGGGTAAAACTTGACCCTAGCTGTCTACCTATACTTATATGCTTGTCTTCAACTAAAGCCTAGCAACCCTACTAAGAGGCTCATAAATCTCATAAAGCTTGGCTTTTAGCTCTCAAAAACTGGGGCTGATCACCCTTAGACCAGGTTTCAAGTTTCCTACTGTATTTATGACTACCTGTGTTGTGTAAACTAGATCGGCTAAAAGCACTTCAACATTTTCAGTGGAAAATTTCACTTCTTCAAGTTCTTTCAACAAATGACAAGATAACGCAAATTTAAACTGATAAAAATATATCGTGTCGCATTCATCTGAACAATGGCTCCATAATTCTTGATAAACATATTGATTGTTAATACATCCTCTAGATAAAATCTAGATAGAAAATTCAATATGGTGAAATAATATCCGATGTGCTGTTTACAATCTATAAATTTTGTTGACGCCATCTATGCATTATATCAGGAGTTTGGATATAATATCAAAATTTAATGAGCTGACAGCTTAGTTTACAAATAATGTTTTACTAAAATCAATTTTCATGGGATATTATTAATATATTACATACAGGGGTTTATCTGGGGAGATTATCATAGCTTGTATTTATTGGCCAATCTGTCTGTGTCTATGATTTACCATAAAATATTAATGACAGTCTAGTCCTCTTGGCTTTATCCCCTGGGGGTATGGTCAACTGAAATAAGTGGACTAACGTATATTGCAAACAGTTTTTAGCACTTTACACCAGATAGGGTTATTTACCTACACCATCATAATTCATAGCTAGCAATTTGAACACTATTCGTGTGAAATCATGCTCAATCCTATCTGACAATCCCAATATCACAATTTATGACTGAAAGCCAGTGAAAGGTTGTCACTTTTAAAACTATTAATCCTAGAAGACCAATACCTGAAAGGTCTTTAGAACTTAAAAACTTATGAAAGAAAGATCTTTTAAACTTAAACATGCATTATGCAAGAGCAAAATCTGCCTATTGTAGGTCTTTCTTTAGGCCTGAAATGCTATAAAAATTATTAATTAGACATTAATTAACTTATTCAGACCATAATCAACTCTCGATGTTGAGGCTAGCATGGGATTTTTGTTGGATTCTAGTTCGATTCGCTGAAATATTTTCCTTTGTGATTTACCAATAAAAATGGATAACCGAGACTACTGGTTTTGTCTTACTGACTTTAGTAATGATGACCGAGGCTAAGTGGAATTTTCATTCGCTTAGTTCTAAGTTCATAGTGGATCAATTTGACTGAAATTTTCAGCAAATTGCCCTTACATTAGCTAGTTTTTTAACAATTGTAGTGAAAACTGCCAACTCGTTATCTAATCTCCCATAATGTATCTTTAAAATCGTTGTCAAATAATATTTTAAATCTAAATCCTACCAAACAGTTCTAATACCATAATTCACAATCAAAAGGCCATGACTCATTCCCTTAAAAGTTATAAAATGATTCAAAAAAACAGATAGCTTACATGTAAATAATGTCGACGAAAAACATGCCTTACATGTAAACTCCTAAATTAAATCTAATATATTTTTTATGAATTCCTCTAGCTGTATAAAAGGTTAAAACAATATGGCCTTTTTCTTATAAGCCAACAAATAAGGCCTTATCTTGGTCAACCAAATATCTTTCTATAAAAAGATGCACAATGCTAAAATCTAGGGGAGTCAAAATACTTCATTAAGATAGGCGAGGTGCTTACATGCAGATCTACGCATCAGTTTCTCCTCCACAGACAACACAATAAAAACATGAAGTTGTGTGGCATCATGTCTGAAAAGTTGCATTCATAGAGGTCAAATATTTGTGATAACACAGGAAACTTGACGCTTAAACTGCATATTTTAACAAGAGACAAGACTCCGGTATGGCATCAATATGCTTTTATTCTATAACATAAACTGCCCATAAATAATTAGACCGTCTGCTGAGTAAAGATAGGTAATATGTAAACCTCTCCTTTACATCTAACTCTAATATCTTTAGGCTATCTTCATTCCTAGGTTGTGTGCAACTGCATAAATGTATCTAATTCATTGAATTCAAATCATTACATTAAAACATCTCTATAAATTTACATAAATAAAATCTTTATTTCAGTGAAAAAAATTGTATACACATGTAATATTTGTACATGTATTGGTTTTTATAACAAAACAAATCAGTCTGTCAACAGAAAAGAACTACACAAATCTGCTTATTGTTGTTTTAATATAAGCTTTAATTATAAAAGTTTTATATGTTTTAAATCATGGGAAAAAAGTTGTATTTAAAAAAAATGGATTATTATTTCAATAACTATGATTTTTTTTGAGAAAGTAGTCGGCTGTATTGTCTAATTTATACAATGTACATGCAGACATTTTTTTAGTAGAATTTGAAGTGATATTTATTTAGCGGTTTGCACCTAGCTGTTACCCCCTAGTAAGAAAAGACCTGGAAACAGTAGATAAATCTGGGTTGAACACTTACTGAGCCAGTCAAAAAAAAAATTATTGACATACAAGATTAACCTATACAGATCAAAAGCTAATCCCCAACCTAATTACCTCCCCACATTCACTTATACTTTATTATCTTGATTAATGAGATTAAGTCTGGTAGGATTAGGCCACTCAAGATGTCTGGATCCTTAATGGCTGGTCAGTTAGACAAACTTGATAAGTAATATAAATGACTGTCTTCCTTACTTCCTAATATTAAACTTCAAACTAGCCATGAGTCATTGAGACTGGTCTGGCCAAACTTATATGCTACTTTGACAAGCTTTTTGAATGAATAAAGTTACATGTACTGAAGTCGTTGTTTCATGTACATATACATGTAGATTCAGTTTATCACAAGTTTTCATCCTAATTCATTGTGGTGCAGAAAAGTAGGACGTTAAACCCTATGTCATTTCCTAATGGTACATGCAAGTGAAGTCATTAATAGGCCACACTGTACATACATGTAGATTCAGTTTATCAAAACTTGTCATCAACAGAGTTTATAAGTCTTTATCATCCCACAAACTGAACAGTTGACTTAATCAATTTTCAAAAGGACAAGGCTGGAAACCTCCCTATATAAGAACACCTGATTTGATGCCTGTGTACTTGTCTCGGGTCATTAGAGATTTTTAATACAGCTTAATTATCATATAGAGGATCAAAGTTCAACAATTTGTTGTTTATTGTTTCAATATTATTAACAGTATGTTACATGCATGTACTAATAGTAATATACACAAATGGTCTGGAGAAAAAAAACCCATTAAAGAACTGTAACATATGATGATAAGTAGAAATATGACATGTCTAATGTACCTACATATATATCAACAGATATATAATAATATTTACTGTGCCAGTAGGGGTGTATAATTTCCTTTTATAAAACCTATAAAATAAGTCTTTTTGGACAGATTTACAGTCAATTGGCGACAGTAGAGAAAATGTCTAGTTGGATCATAAAGGAGGAATTGTTTCATAAAATGATAAATGAAAGCACTTTGTCAACCAGAAATCTGTTTTCAATTAGCTCTTTAAAAGTTGTCCAACATCATAATAATTCTCTTCATTTTAATGTAATATTTTCAACACAATAAACTTCTATATCTGAATAAAAATAGCCCGTCTGCCAAGAATAAAAGTTTTAAGGGTATAAAAATGGCAAAACCTTGGCAAGATTAACAGCACACCATAAAGTGTCATATTTGTAAAATTTGGCTCCTATAAATAAAACATTAAGCAGTAAAATAGTGGAGTTAGATGGAGTATATTAGACAGGCTGGGTATAAAAGCTTTGATGCCTATCAGAGCACACAGGAGACAGTTGGCTAGCCCCATATTGTTTCCCCTATACAATAGATCAGTCCATTTCTGGACGATGGGTAAGCTAGCTAACACACCAACTTGACCACATTGGTCGAATTTAAAACAAAACCAACTACCTATGCTAAAGTAGGAGTATATAAGTACTAGGTATAAAAACATTTATTGTAAATTCTGTGCAGTTAAATTCTAAAACATGTTACAAGAGAAATCAGCACGCCGGTTTGTAAGGAAACCCTCAACAGCAAAGTCTAGTAAACATAGCGCTCATCACACCAAGATAGGGTTACATAGTTTGGAGACACTCAGTCAAGAGCTTCAATCCTTATGAATGCAAGGGGATTTCAAACTTCTAAAATGGCTTCTACTCGTAGCCTACACATTTTAGCCTGTCAAATTTGAAAATCAGCAAACATGGTGGTTTGTTCATTACCATATTTCAACTAGGTACATATCACTTGTTTTGACAGGGACCAAGAAATTCTTTGTTCTGTGAACTAAAAACTGAAATATATCTGACCGCATAATATTCATAAACATTTAAAATTTACTTTATAAAAGATGGTACGTGAATATCTCACAAAATGGGGTAATTTGGTCAGACAACCATTTGCATCTCGGGCTAAAATACATGAACACATATTTACCTAATGTTTATGTGAGATTTATTTTTTCCCCGTTAGTTTTGGTAAATCTTATAATACCCACAATCACATGTTGTAGAGAAATAGACAAACAAATAAAAAAGCAGAGCTTTAAGAGTTTTAAAACTATACAGTTGAAAAAAAATAACACAAATAATATTTATCTTACATTTGCTAACAATCCTAACATACCATGAAAAATATGACCAAAAAACATCTGACAAAATAATGTTTCACATGTCAGTCTACATGGCTTCACCTATACTTTACTTCATATTTCAAATTGCATACATTTGACACGCATTATTAATGTATTTAACTTATATTAAAGCATATAATTTACATTATCTTTATGCATTTAATTT
The DNA here is from genome assembly GCA_963678685.1 of Patella ulyssiponensis. NCBI lineage: Eukaryota > Metazoa > Mollusca > Gastropoda > Patellidae > Patella > Patella ulyssiponensis. The sequence goes on along the minus strand of OY783229.1, from coordinate 45,614,716 downwards.
ATATTGATGCATTTAATTTATATTGATGCATTTAATTTATATTGATGCATTTAATTTACATACATATACATGTACATCGAGGAAAAATCCATTTAATTTATATCAAAGTATAGTATCAATGCATTTAATTTATATTAAAGTCTATTTAATTTATATTAAAGTATATCAAAGTAATTAATGTATTTAATTTATATTCCATTTAAAGTGATAATATGAAGGCCAAATGTAGTACAAGTTTAATTTCTTTCACTGCCCCTTAAGCACTGTTATATTTTATTTGCCACAGCTTGAATTACTCTATGTTTTTACAGACCTAGCCAAAATCTATCTTTTAAACATGAATGTCTTTTGAGATTCAATCTGGCAAATATGGATTTTTACATTGTATTTATATTAAGACTAATAGTAAGTGCAGGAGGACTGCAACACACACAAACAAGCCTGAAATGGTGGGGGAGGGTGGGGAGAGAAGAGTAGTATTTTCACCTACTTTTCTTCAAATTCCAGCTGCCAAGAAATATTTTATTTACATTGTACAGTACCAAATTATACACCATGAAGGGTCTTTGAAGCCAAATTAGAACCCAGAACATACTAGCCTTGCCCGGACTGATCTACAATCACGGACGGCTTAAGCATACTACACCTTAATATCTATGAATATATTTTAGAAAAGACGACTATGGAAACTTACCTGTTAGATATTGTCTGTGAGCTGTTGGTGTTAATCCTGTTTCTGTTGACTCCTGCTCACCCATCAGTCGATCTGAAAAATAATTCATAACAATTTTGTAATAAGTATTATAAAATGCAAAAAATTCATGAAATTTTGATAAAATCCTTAAGGTAGCCCTAAAATTATGCTCAAATGATAAAATGGATTCTAAGAATGTGCACAATGTGTGTAATTCAATTCTAAACGAGTCAATCAACATATTAGTCATGGACCCCACCGGTCAGTTTCAAAATGGCAAAGTCATACAACAGAATGAGACAACAAAATATATGTTTTAGTTTACTGGTATTTTGTGATCACCTTGTAAATGCAGATCCTTTAAAAGTTGTATTGTAAATGAACCACAAAACGTTCACATAAATATGTACATGTACAGCTAACCGCATCATTAGAAAATATTGGAACAAAAAAGTGATAAGAAAAATATCATGAATGTCCGTAATGATGTCCATAAAACATAATAATGATGTCAATTAAATTATTCAATCCTCCATTAAAACTGACCCTGAATGTTGCCCCGATTTTTCTATTCGGTAAGACAAACTATAATAGCATGCTTTAATATACATGTACATGTACTTATAGCAATGAAACATACTGTAACGTATGTGTCCGTATGCAAAAGTTGACAAGACATTTTCTGGCTAATTAGATGTTCCGCCTTTTCAATGTGGTACTTTCAAGGGTTGACAAGTGAGGATGTCCAGTTGTCAGAAAACTAAATAAGGTGTAGTTAAATGTATGGCATGATAAGAATAGCTGAAAACTTGTCAAGAAAGGGTGTCTGTGTTGTCACTAAAGTACAACAAATTATGCAATTGGTTATGTAAATTAACAATTGGTTATGTATGGTTATGTACATGTAAATCAACGATTGGTTATGTAAATTAAGAATTACAGATGGCAATACATGTATAATGTAATAATTATTTGTTAATTCCTGCATGTTGTGAGCATGCAGCTCATGTTTGTATTTGCAGACCAATAATTATTCAATTACTTGGTACATGAAAGATTCATTTCATATTGAGTGCAAAATAAGTGACCCCATGGGTGGTCAAACTAAAAAGTCAATAAAGCTCCATTCACATATCATTTTATTACAGATATGAGAGCATTCCCAGGGCTGGTGAATATGTACAATGTCATCGCATCGTACCTATTAGCCCTACTGATGTTGCATGACGTACTATAACACGTGTGAGAAATATTGTTATTTTATCAATGAAATAGATCATTTCTATGTAGCTAATATGAATAAATTATTTTTTTCTATAGGTAATTTAACAGGTGAGCATCAAAGCCAGTGATGATTAAATTATTTTTCAACATAGGTGGCTATTGATTTTGCATAAATTAACCGTTGTATCTCCTTATCAATTTTACTTATCAATGTAATTCATAAAATGTTGATTCCCTGACTCGACAGAACTGAAAGCGGAAAGTAACCATATTAACACTGTAATTATTAGGGCAAGACAAGATTCTTCCAGATATTCATCCTAATTTTAGTTTATCTGCAACCATAAAGGATGTTCATTGCCCGTTTTATAGAATACATTATGAAAATGAGTACATTGATAGTCGGTGATTAAATTGTCCTAAATTGGATCACGCCCCAACCTGTCGGATCTGTAGAGGGGAGGGGGCTAGGTGTTTGAGTGTTCTTTAGATCATAAGGTCTGCTATTGAGTCAAGTGGCATAGTTTCTATCCCAAGCTTGTAAATGACAAGATGAAGGTTCGCCTGCTAAACCTTGCGGATTTTATTGTGATCTTCCACTGCCACAGATCTCTCAAGTGCAAGCAAATCATTGAAATAAGATTTACTTATAGTCCTCCTAAAATGACCTAGTTAGTGTCAAGCAGATGTTAAACCTCATTTTTACTCTCTCCCCCAACCCCATGGCAATAGATGATTTGGGTTTCTGAATTTTGCACACAACACATTTTATTGGGCAATTTCTCAGGAGTTGCAACATTAACTATCATCACTTTTAACACAGTTATTGGCTACTTTAACACTTGTATCATGTTTTATTAGTAAGTCCTCTACATTTTTTAAAAAATACATTTAATGGCCCATGTTATTAATCCCTGACATTTACCACAGCTATTTGTATCACAGGGTTAATAGGCTAGCACACTACATGTATGTTTGCCAGCCAATCAATACAGGGAGTTCAATTGACTCATCCTCTATCTACATGTATCTACCTCTTGGTGGTTTTTGCGCCTTGCTTCTACAATAGTGACATCGCAGACTATTCAATTTATCCTGGTAGTTGGAAAGACGTATTTGGGGGTCGGACCATGTTGGCACCTTGGCTTCAAATGTCAACAATGATTCATGTGGTCATACACTATACATGTATGTGAAAGGACTAAGATGCACATGTTCATTAGCACATGTTCATTATAGCATCGCATAAATTGTTTTTGTAAAACCGTATGTGATATTTAAATATTTCATATGGATTTAAACAATTTATCAACAAAATTTTCAATGTAAAGAAACTAACAATGACCTTGGCTGTCACTTAAAGCCTTTACACTTCAAATAATGCATTGAATAGAGACATATGCCATGGTAATAATTGCATAATCTCACAAGTAGGCTATAATAGAAGTAATTAATGTTTCTCAGTCATTCATACTGTAGTTAATTGACATGTTAGCCGTGTTACTGATGTAAATGTAGATATAGACCTACATGTAATTGAGTAATACTATATGATGTTGATCTTATTTAAGAGAAATTGGGTAACTAGGCTCCTGAGCATAGCAATTTATAATATTGATATCAGATACATGTGCTTGAGTTTATTTGTATTGCAAAATACAGAATACAAAAACAATATTCACACAATACATACAGAATGCTAAATGAGTCTTATACAAAAATTGTTTGGAAATGGTACGTTGACTCAAGTTAGACTCACATGATCTGACAGGTACTATGCATGATATGAGACAGTGTATGCTTATTATTTCCATTTAAACTGTCATCTGGACATGTAAGTCCACATACTATTACACGGTTTTGTCATTCTGGACTTTTGAGTTGATTGAGCTTTATGACCTATAATGGGAGAGATGGGGGGGGGAAATGGGGTTTAATGTGCACTAAATAAAAATGTTATGTTTGGACAAACATATGATGGTACCATGTTATATCAACTATTTGCTTGCATGTAGGGGTCTTTAGAACTAGGAGGAAATCAGAGAATCCTAAGAAAACCCATAAGGTACACCTTGTACATGTAACTTACAATTCGTGATCATTTTAGAGGAAATGACATAGTTCTAACCAAATACAAAAATACAATGAAACTGGTCAGCATGACCACCTAATTACATGTACAGTACATGTGTCTAAGTAAAACCATAATTAACACTTTTACTCTGACTTTCATTTTGAGATTGTATTAAATAAAAGTTTTACAGCAGCAAGTAAACATTATTTGGCTAGTCTATCAATGAATACACACGCACATTGTTTCAAAAACTATTAATGTCCTTATTCATATGGGTAACATATATACATGTAGATCAATACCTTATCATGCATTACTACTATAATCACACTTGACAGCTTATATCACCTATTAATATATCAAATATTTCCCAGGGATATAACACTGAATAGTCAACCACTCAAATTTATTAAGAATAAAGCCTGCCCATTCATGGTTTAAACTGAATGTATCAAGCCTTACCCATTACAACTTAAATCTAAATAGACATAACACCCTTTTGATTTGCATACATTCTAGAAAATTGTGTACAAAATTTAAATATGTCTAATGATAAATTCCTAATCAATAATGTGAAGTGCAATTAACATATCAATATTTTAAGTATATGGAAATAAAAGTATTTATTTTGTGTAATGAAGCTTAGCCAATTTGCAAAGCAATAGAGTAATCAAGAGCAATACACATTAGGAATTTGTGTTTTTGTTTATCATGAAATTATCACCATGTAAATTTTTAAATTACAAAATATTGCACTGGTTGAACTGTCTGGTGTACATTTTTTTAAAGGTTAGGTGGACAGATTTTTTGTTCATATTTTTGCTGAACAAAATACCAACATATCCTGTAGTCTGCACAAACCCACAATGAAATAAAAAAAATTCACATAGGAACATAAGCCTGTGTTGACATTCTAATACAATGTATTATTCTGGTATTTTTTTATCCTTTAATTGTGTACTATTTTTCCTACGCAGTCTCCAATGTGTCATTATTTAACGTTGTCGTCTGCTTGGCGGGGAATTATATCCCAAATAAAACTTGGGTGTAATATGAGCTTTTTTTTATATCATTACTTGTTGACCAATATACTTTACCTGTGTTAATTTTTACCCGTTCTGTATCTAACTGACAATGAGCAGGCATCTGTACATCTGTTGAGAAAAAGAAAAATAGTGGAGGATGTTAATATTTTAGAGCGTTGTTCGTAAAGATAATTGTAGTGTTCCGTCTAGTGATAAACTTGCCCTATGGAGGCTGGCGCCATACAATAATTGTACGTCTGTTTCGGGGTATTAGGTTGTCTCGGTTTTGATCGCCGCTCGGACTAACCACATGTCTGACCCGAGTCAAACAACAGATGTCCACTCTAAAGAGCTTGAATAAAATGTTAGACATGAAATTAATCTAAGAAATCAATTTAAAATGGCTAAAATCATAAATTATTTCAGGTATGCGACTGCTCGCCAGTCAATACGCCACCGGAGATGTTATCTCTCAGCATGAGATCTCGGAATAACTTGGGCTATATTCCGCCTTATTTGGAAAGGATATAACTCTTTAGTCTTTTAGAAACAATAGACTGAAATATTAACTTTAAATTTGCTTAAAGCACAGGCGCTGTATGGAAGATATTTCAAGAGAAACTGCATTTTAGCATAAAAATAATGCATAAATGAAGACTTCTTGTGATTTGACCAATCAGGTCGCAGGAAGAAACCAATATGGCGACCTCGCATGAAGGAAAACAATTCTCACTCTCACCTGGTTTGATTAGTATACTCCAGTGATACGGATTGCAACAAATGTGCGATTGGTCATTTACAGATGAACAACACAATAAACGTTTTAATTCCACATTTTCTGATATGTCAGGCCAACGCCATATCTGACAACACAAAATATGAGGGGCGACCATCCTTCTTCCCAGTTTGAGGTCCCCCTTCGGCAGCAAAACACAGTCCGTTGTTTCACCCCCTTTTGATTCTACAGACTGAACTAACAGCTGTAATTGTTTTTCTTCAAGTCTTTTGAGCATCGATTGTGCCACTGACTTGATTTCTAAATCCTCTGCAGTTTCAGACGGACTGTCGCCTTCATTTTTGGTTACTCTATGCTTCCAAAGCCGCTTCACGAGGGCGTTTCGTTTAGACCGAAACATACAGCATTGGGCCACCGTGTCGGTCGGCTAGTACCCTCATAGCCGTATAAAACTCTCAATTCAGGACGATGTGATGCTCCACAGTTAAATAAAAATCCAAATAACCCCACTGTTTACCACGTTATACCTTGTTTATCACACTCAGGCCAGTTGCAATTTTTATCACACACGACACTAAATATGACACGGGCAAACTGTGACAGTGTGATGTGATACGAACTTAAACTTGAATTTTACTAACAATCTACAATTATAACGTTTCACAATATTCCATAAAGATCATGACTTAAAAACAGAACTTCAGTAAAATCCGTTCACCACATAACATTCCCGTTCTTTTAGCTACCTTTCAACGGTAAATGCCTTGCTATACACATAACCTCGACTCAATCTTCGCTTGTTCTCTTCTCAACTCGAGCCGCATAATTTCTGAGGGGAGACGGGTTCTTCATTGATGTGTATTATTCAACAACCGTCATTGATTGGCTTCGTTGATTCGATCTTGAGGTTAATCATCTATTGTACCACGAAACCATACTTAATTAGATTCAATTATGTTTTGTTTGTCGATGAACTACCAATAAAACAAAAGGTATGATCTGATATCCCTCCACTAGATCGTAGACTCGCCTGAAGTGGTCGACAAAAGGGCCGACTTGATTGGTTGGTCGCTCATAGAGTCTAGACTTTTTGGCGCGCCTGCCGTCTAAACTGATTGAGGCACAAACACATATCACATATCGCTAGCTTGCCGCTCTAACTCGGCTATAGCTGCAGATATTTTGCGTGGGTTATATTTAAGTTAAATAAATCTAATGTTTTACTGAATGTTTTTGTGAATACATTTTAAAACAACAATACAATTTAACATATGAATCGACGCAATATACATGCACTAAAATACTAGTTAATTTACTGGGGAGTCCAGAGATTGACGGTGTCCTCTCTAGATGGTTGCCTTGGAAGCTTCTTTTCTGAAAATATGCGATGGAAATTATGAGGGGTCTTGTATACCTTATTATATTTCTGACCTGTGAGTAGATAGAATTAAAACGACAAAACCATTCTGAATTACAAATAAACCCCGTCAATATTGAACTATACAGTATAACTGATATAATGAACTCGTCCAGTTTATTGATATCTAGCAGACGACGCATCTCCTTTACACGGGTATATGGCGCCGTGTTGTAAAGAGAATATTATATGTAATTAAAAAGAACGTGATTGCAATCGAGGATGACGATATATCCGTTTTATAATTAAAGCCAAACTGATTTTTATGTATCCTCGCTTTCGTTTACAACAGCGTAGGATTAACCACAAAGCACGGTGGACCCAGGGTCCCCACACCAGGGGCCCCTGTTACAACACTATTATAATAAATGTATAATTGTAATAAAATTTCTCTTAACCCTATTGTAATAAAATTTCTTTTTAACCATATCACATTTATTACAATTACATTACATCGTTGACATTAGATTACTTTGTAATAATTAGGCCTACATTACATTATTTTGTAATAATTTCTCCAATCTTATTATCGGCTTTCCAACCCGTTTCCAGTGGTGTTATTTCATATTCTCAGTGGCGGCGCCAAGGGTGGAGGGGGCGTTTGCATTTATCCCCCCCCCTCCCAATAAATCTGGCATGCCCTCTGTTTGCCACCCTCCCAAATAATTTTAGAAGATAAAAAAAAGTTTTTGTGATACGTTTCGGTAATCAATACCTGTTACGGTGATTAAATCTCATCCCCACTCAGTCATAGACTTGCATGTTGAGTAATTTCTTACCAAGCCTATCCTGTCGTAAACCTACTTGAGAAGTGCTTTTTGCGACCCTCAAAGTTTTTGGGTATAGGTTCAACGCGACGAAATTTTCTGGGGGATGTCCCCCATACCCTCAACTCACTACTTTGGCTCTCGAGAGTCATGGGATTCGTCTAGGTTCGTTTTACACTTTACCTCAACGACCATTGCCTGAAATAGTGCCAGGCTGCATTTCCGGCAGCCTGTTTTTCAAAAGTTTCTGGGGGACGCTGGTGCCTTTGCTCCCTTAACCTTGGACTTTGCCCCAGCTTTGCCCCTCCAACAACCGACGGCTGGCGCCACCACTGAATATTCTATGCAGTATAAACGCATACCAGTAATCTTACATTCTTACATAGATGATAATCAAAATAAATAGACTTTTAAAATTGGACGTTGAGACGTTGATTTTTTGTTTTTGTGTGGCAAAATACATCAATTACAATTAATACAGATGGGATTGAGAGACATTTTTTGCAATTATTAGATTTTTTACAATAGGGATATAACGTACAGCCCCTATGTAATGCCAACCCCTAAATGTGGCGTAGCAAAGGATTTTAAATATACTATCAGTATAAGGACCATTTTATTATCTAATATATACGAGACAAACGTAAAAGATGATAAAAATCCTCAGACAACAGAAATTTCTGAGAACATACTTCAAATTTATTTCAATAACAATGGGGGGTGCTATTACATTTGGGGTTGTACGGTATAACGCCTATTGTAATAATTTCTCCGAACTTATTAATGGCTTTTCAACAATGTTCCCATCGTGCAGCATCCTCGGTATCCCCAGTGTCCTCATACCTTTTCTACTTCACTATACCTAAGGTTAATCCATAGGGTTTTCACGATTTCAAATTATTTGCCTTGGCCTTGATTGTAGATATAAGGTCTACGAACCAATCAAAAAGCAGTTTACAAACCAGTCGTTTGACCTTCGGTATAACGCCTATTGTAATAATTTCTCCAAACTTATTAATGGCTTTTAAACATGTTCCCCTCGTGCAGCATCCTCGATATCCCCAGTGTTTTCATTCCGTTCTACTCCACCATACCCTACTCCACGATTTCAAATAATCTACCCTGACCTTGATTGTAGATGACGTCTACGAACCAATCAAAAACAGTTTATAAACAAGTCGTTTCGCCTTCGATTTTATAAGGGTAGATAACCATAGCATAGTCACCAAGGTTGGATAATTTGAAAACGCGTCTTCCCCTATAGATTAACCCAGGATTTAGTGGAATAGAACGGAACGAAACCACTGGGGATACCAAGGATGATCGTACAGTGGTTTTATTTTACAATATTGCATGCAGTATAAACACGTATTCGTATTCTTTAGTCATACGGAAATGCTGATCAAAATCCATAGACTTTTAAAATCGGATTATGAGACGTCGATTTTGTTGTATGGCAAAATACACCAATTTCAATTATTGCAATAGGGGTAAAGATAAAATTTATTATTATTATTACATTTATTACAATAGGGGTTAGACCGTATAACCCCTAATGCATTGTAATAAATATGTCTATGTTACTATGTATAGTAAAGGATTTTAAATATGCTATCAGTATGATTATTTTATCTGATGTGCACACGGAAAGGAATGATAAATATCATCAGGCAGATCTTTCAGAGAACATACTTCGAGTTTATATAAATAACTTTGATTACAATAGGGGTTGACATTATATTAGGGGTTATACGATACAACCCCTATTGTAATAATTTCCCCAATCTTATTTTAAACATGTTTCAAGTGGTGCTATTTCATAATATTCTACACATGTATAAACGCATACCAACACTCTTATATTGGTACGGAAATGGTGATTAAAATTCGTATGCTTTTAAAAATAGATGTTGATTTTATTGTATGGCAAACTACTTTAATTACATTTATTGCATAGATGTTAGTATTACAATACAGGTTAAGAGAAAAATTTATTACAATTATTACGTTTATTACAACAGAGTTGGTTTTTACAATAGGGGTTGTAAAAGGGCCTCCAGCAATACTCTCGTCAAAAGGCAACACCTAGTAACTCACTTTTTTCTTATTTTGAGAAAACAAAGGAAAACGTAAAGTATGAATATTAAACTCCAGCTTATCCATTGATTTGACAATTAAGTTACAAGGTTTTTCTGTGGCATACTAGGCAAATGAACGAAGTTGCTATAGGTTGTGTCATGAGTGTAACTGCTTACAAAATCAAAAGATTGGAATATCTAGTACAACGCCAAAAAGCACATACCCTAGTAACTTCTAGGTTTTGACATTTGACGGGAGAATAGGGGTTGTAATAGGGCCTCCAGCAACTGGATTCTTTTAGGGACCTGTCGACGATATAATATTCATATAGACGGTTGGAAGACGTGATGTTATAGCGAAATTTGGCTTAGATTGACGTACGTAATTGTGGTTAGCTTCATGATTTTGCCGTGCTAACATCACATCATGATCAAATGAAACAGTTTTGATTTCTTGATTGAATCTCGTATTATCGTATGGTTCTTACAGTGTTTGGCAACCGTTAGTCAAAAATCGACCCTGGTCGGTTACTATGTCGTAACGTTAAAAGCCTTTGCGGATATGACTCTCCGTATCAAGATCTCCCCGTTATACAAGTCAAAATGTATACATTTGGACCCGAGTTAGAATGTATTTACATCTTTTACTGACACGACATCACATCATGATCAAATGAAAGTTTTGATTTCTTGATTGAATCTCGTATTATCGTATGGTTCTTACAGTGTTTGGCAACCGTTAGTCAAAAATCATCCAAAGTTTTCGACATTGAAAACATTATTTGTCAATTTAAATCACTTTTGATGTTGAGATCTTACCAGGAAAGATAGGCTACTGATAGCCAATATTTAAGACAAAATATACATTTTACCATTGGTCCACGAATCGTGTACCATAATGCGTTTCAGCGCCATTTGTAACAAGGGACATATTCCACACTAAGTCATATCAAACGGTTACCCTATAAACTAAGTACTGTATAGTGAAAAATTTGAAGATTTCAGTCAAATTGCTCCGCTCTGAACCGATATATAAGCGTTTGAATTTTAGACCTATCCCGCGATCATCATTCGAGAATCTAGCCACGGGCGGGGGGGGGGGGCTAGGGGGGGTGTCTTGGCCCTCCCGAAAATCGAATTAGCCCCCCCCCCCCCAAATATTGCGCCAACAACAATGATTTCTTAGTAGTGTTCTTAGCCAGACACATCCTTAGCCCTTCCAAGAAGTTCCGTAGCCCCCCCCCCCCAAATTTTATGAGCTGGCCGTCATCATTACTAACGCCGGAATAATAAAAAACATAGCCTCGATTATCCATTTTTGGATTAAATCAACAGTGTGCGTTGAGCTGCAAATTGTATTCAAATTCAATGAAAATCCGACATCGAGAGTTGATAAAGGTCTTTTCATGTCAATAAATGTCTAATAAATAGTTTACGTAACATCCCAGACCCACATAAAGACCTGCAATAGGTAGATTTAGCTCTTGTATCATTAATATTTTCCGGTACCTACTTTGCAGCTATTGTCACTATACTGCAGATAATATAGTGAGGTCGTAGCTGATCAAATTTAAGGTTATCCACATTTAGGTCAGATCTGACCGTAGGCCCCATAACACTCGTCCTATACGTTCGGGAACCGCCATTTCGAACCCTTGTCGACTCGAAAAAGTATCGGACACCGGTCATACTTTTTATTGTTAAACGGTCGTGTGCCAGTCTCTGTGAACGCCCGAACAATATAGGAACATGTTAGTGAGAAATAAGACCATGCTTACATGTAATCTCGCTAGTTTTAGTATGTGCCATGCAACAGGTACACAACATGCTGTTAAAACCACGCCCTTTTCCGCTAAATGGCTTGGCAGAAATGAAATGAAATGGGGTTTAACGTCCTACTCTTTTGCACCTAACCTGGGCTAATGGAAGACGGGCATACGCCATACAGTGTGCTATGAGGGAAATTTTGCCCGGGCAGCGGCGCTACGGCCTACTCTTATATCGAATTCCAAATGCCAGGGGATCTTTTACGTGCACTCCAATGTGTACACGGGACCTCGGTTTTTCGTCCCATCCGAACGACTAGGCAGCTGTCCTTGTCAGGCCCTCCTTCTGCATCACTGACAAGGGGAAATCACGCCGGAAAATCGAGATGAACTTTCTCGGCCAATGCAGGGATCGAACACCTGGCTTGGCAGAACCCATTGAAATAGGGTAACGCACAAATTTAAGTAACTCGGCCATATAAGACGAAACAAAATTTAGGTTAGCAGGTAAAACAAAATTGGAATTTTTAAAAAAAATTCGATTGTAATTGGGCTATGCAAAGCAATAAATGACTGAAGATTCTCAGCTTTTCAAATATTCCCACCACGTTACAGGGCCCTGTTTCTCGAAATCTTAACTAAAGATAAAAACCCAAATTTTAGTAGATACTTCAATTTTGATTGGCTAAGCACTAATTTCAATCTATTATTATCCAATCAGCTTACTAAAATTTCGATTTTATCTTAAATAGTTAAAAAATTTCGTGAAACAGGCCCCAGGGCGAGTGTTATGAGACCTACGTTCAGAGCTGACATAATCCGCCACAAATCACCATTGACAGCCCGATTTTTCTAAATTTACCGCCCCCCCCCACCGAATATCCTGCATACACAACTAGGCGGTCAGCTTCGTTTGGAAAATAAGAAAAAACACAATCAAAGACAAAGGCGTTTTCTGGAAATCGTGGGTCTAATATAATTTTGGACATGCATCACTCGGATCCAAACAATTATTTTGTCGTGTCTGAATTTTACGAAGGTGAATTTGCGTTCAACTTGTCATCTGATCTTTGAATTAGAAATGCGCATCTTGGTCCACGTCGGAATTCAAATCCAATCAAGAACCTAGCGAAACGCGGTTTCATACATAATATTTCTTTTCGACCAGTTTTGTATGTATGGCTCTGAATATTGTACATGGGAAACGAATTAAAATCACGTATAAGCTTCCGTGCTGCCGCTTTGAGAGTCTTTTGTCCCCAAATATTTATAAATTTATGCAGTATATAACCGTCATTGCGACATCCGGAAAGTAGCGCCTGGAATAACGAAACCCCCGAAACATATTGGCTCTTTGCATCTGCGAATATATACGACAAAACAATAGTTACACATTTTAGACATAATATGAGAATCGTTCGTTTTCTTTATAATTTCTCAGAAAGTATTCAATATTAAGTCTGGTATAGGCCTACAACATGTATATTGTTCTTATAATACATGTACATGTTAGTCACTGCAGATAATTTATGTACTAGGACGTAATACCCCATTTCATTTTTAATTTATGTACATCATGTAATGCAAAAACCAGTATTTCAGTCGCAATATGCCAAGATCCGTGATTATATACTTGTATTTGGTGGTTTTTATATAGTATTTTCCTTTAGGGATGTATATTGTAGTTTTATTTTTCATCATAACATTTGACTGGCGCCATAGCTCAATTCATGATGACAACTTAGCCTTAATGCTTTATATATAAGTATTCATAAAACAATATATTAAAGATAAATAAATAGTTATAGGCTATCTATATTGTCTGGCTTGTCTGTAGTCATAATTTATACACCCTATATACGTTCGTATTAAATCTATATCGTCGGCAAGTATACACCTTGCAACTAAAATGACGAAATGAATAAGTGTTAATAACGCTTTCAGATCAAGTGAACTATTTTAGGTCGGGAGCCTCAGCGAGTAGCGATTTTTCAACGTGGTTTTCCATTGTCAGTGGTGCAGGACGGAGGGTCTGACAAGGAACAGTTTCTAGTCGATGGGATTGGAAGACAAAACACGTTGACGTCCGCATAAAAGAACCCTTGACAGTTGGAATTCGAAATAAGAGTATAGGTAGTAGCTCCGCTGTCCGGGCACAATTTCATTTACAACACTGTATGGTATAATGCTCGTCTTCATTATCACGCTGGCGCAGAGCAATATATACTATTCAAAAAAAGTAGGGGATATTTGATTTTGGGGGCATAATACTAAAAATATGCAAATGACTACGAAAAAAGTCACTATAGAACCTAACAGAAGAAACATTTCCAGTTACAGGTGACGCCCAAACGCACCAATAGCTACCGCATGGAATGCAGGTGATGCTTGGGATCATCATGGCGGTCCAACCCAAGATTTGCACGACTCTGACTTTGAATGTTACAGTCATTGTGGCATTGAATTCCATGGTGGAAACATCAGTTTAATTGTTTTAGTGACCAGAAAACAAATTTTGATACGTGCCCTTGGCATGCTACAGATCGGCACAACACAGGCGGTTTTGGCGCGGACGATGAATGTTTCTCAGTCTGTCATAAGCAGGCTATGGTCCAGATACCGTGATACACAATCTGTACAGGACAGACCACGCTCAGGTCGACCAAGGGCGATAACTCAAGCCCAGGATCGATTTATCCGTACCTTGGCCTTGAGAATTCGTGTCATCACAGCAAATCAGATCAGTGCTCGTCTTCAAACAGACACTGGTGTGAGAGTGTGTGGCCAGACGATTCGGAATCGACTGCATAGGGGTCACCTTCGCGCCCGACGTCCTCGCGTGATCCCTTGTTTGAGAGATCATCACATTCAGGCAAGACGTCGTTGGTGTAGGGATCGTCAACACTGGGATAATCGACGCTGGAGCAATGTGATGTTTTCAGATGAGTCAAGGTTCACTGTTGATTTTTTGGACAGACGTAGGAGCGTGTGGCGTCGTCGAAACGAGCGCTTCCAAGACGTTAACGTCATCAGACATGATCGATTTGGCGGTGGTTCTATTATGGTGTGGGGAGGCATCACTGTTGCTGGAAGAACGGCTTTACATGTTGTTGCAGGGCGTGTTACAGGCCAGTACTACCGGGACAACATCTTGGCAGTCCATGTTGTGCCGTTCGCACGACGTCATGGCCGCCGTTTCATCTTCCAGGATGACAACGCAAGATGTCACAGGGCCAGGATCGTTACAGGTTACCTCCAACAACAGAACATCACCACATTACCTTGGCCAGCACTGAGTCCCGACCTCTCCCCCATCGAGCATGTCTGGGACATGCTTGGACAGAGGTTACGTCAACGTCAACAACGTCCTGCCAATGTCCAAGAACTTTCTGCTGCGTTGCAACAGGAATGGGACAATCTGGACCAAAATGACCTTAGACGTCTCATTAGGAGTATGCCACGTCGGATCAATGCTTGTTTGGCAAACAGAGGAGGATTTACCCGTTACTGACTTTGTTGTGATGCTGTGGTAACTTTGCTGTTTGACCCCGGGTATCATTTTACCCTTATAATGGTCAGTCTGTGCCTTACTTAGTCTAACGATCATTTGGAATAAATCGATGAATGTGAACTTCATTTCATTTTGTCATTTGTTTCTTCGTCAGTTTCATTAGGTGACTTTAATAACACTTAAAAATCAAATATCCCCTACTTTTTTTGAATAGTATATATAGTGAACCTCATTTAATTTCATGACCACACGGTTATTGTCTTCTTGGTTATGCGGTTGCTAAGCATTGTCAGTTTTGCCAAAGCAGTGATGCATGTGTACCCTGTTTCAAAAGATAGTCAACTGAAGTGGGCTAACTGATTCCAGAGTCATTGTGGGACTAACACAATCCTCAGAATTCGTTTCTTTGTCTAAATCTGTGACCATTGTACAGACTTGATGGCATTGTACGACGACATTACATGGCACATAAAACGTTTCAGATAATTTAAAGGATCAGTCCTAAGAGACCATGAAAAGTTTACTGGGTTTCCAAATGCGTAGACCAATTTATCCCATTATTGTCACTAAAGTGAATGACACAAAAGAACTCAAAGTTACTGTTGTGTGCCCCATTTATGTTCCATCAATGAAATGTTTCATAGAACCCAACTAATCAAAGCTTAATAGAAGAACACCAGCTAGATCTCTTGGTAGATTTCGTCATTTGGCTGCTTTTAGTGGACAGGCTTCAGCAAATCCTACCCACAGCACCAAAGATTAAAGGCATATTATATTATCTTTATTAGATGGTGCAATATTATTGCAAAATGTTATTCTTATAGTTTTTCTTACACCGGAAATGGTTTTATCAAGATCAACTCAATGAGTTAATATAATAAATCAGCTTCATGAATAACGGTACCACCGCATTGTATTCTTCAAATACTCATATGACAGTCGGTGGTAGGATATGTAATTAAAAGTTGTTTTGTTACTAATGAATTAAAGACCGGGAACTTTGAAACATCAGGATATGACCCTTTCACGTTTCAGTAAGGATAGCAATATCTTTACCCCATCTTCTCCGGCTCACGCATCAAAACTCTTTTACCGCCTGGAGAAACACTGACCACACCACTAACGTCTTGTGAATTAAACCCAGCACCATGTCTTCCTGGATGAAACATTGACAACATGCTTCCTAGAACGTCTTCTTCAACATTCTCAGTGTTATCAACCAAGCATATACGTACAAAATTTCAATCTTCCACACTTCAAACAGATATCCGTATCCAGAACAAATGACGACGCCCACTCCGATCCCATTATGAGGAAACATCTACATATTTTAGATAACAAAAGGTAAAAACCTCGGACCCAAGGAACAAAAAACCCAAATCTGCTATACCAGAGTACTTTATTGTTTACCTGGAATTTCAAAGCCTCAACACATGCTTTGCATTTTACAGGTCCCAATCCTATATTACTGAGCGACGTTTCGACTAGGCATTTTTCTTGTCATTATCATTCAAGCAGTGATAAAATATGAAAGTACAAGACAACATATACATTCACACCAAAATACTGGTTAATGCTGACACTTGTCTTGCATTAAGAAAGTAGGATTGTTACATACATGTACATATTTGTTGTGGTCAAATAATTAAATATATTTTTTTCGTCTAGCATAATTTATGTTGTTCTTTGGAAAGTTTTCCCCAGTTACTATTCATCTAGCCCTAATCACAATATATTACCTTTAAAACTGATAAAGTTGCCCCTATTGTAAGAATGTCTATTGATCGGTTTGTTGGGGGTTTTTTGCCGGTAAAAAATATAGGTTAGGTGTCGTGCAAAGGACAGATTTTCGAAGCATTTGAGACAACTTTACCAGTTACATTGGTATGTTGTCCTAGTATTATCCACTTACTATTTAACTATTTTGTCTAAATAGGATTTACGGAAATCGAGTTGGACTGCCTTTCGGAATATACGATACTTCATGTAACGGGATGGAGGTGAAATAAAGACGGCAAGAATCAGTTTTGTACAACGTGAGTCCAATGGCATTAACGGTTCGAGTTTCTCCCACCCCTGCGTACTACATTTTTTTATGTGTGTTGGATTAGAAAAAACTTATAAATAACGAAAACCGTCAATTTTCTTAATAGAGATTGACGCATGTTAGACATATATTATGGTTAACAATTTACAAAGGTTTGCTTGGCACCACAAAAGGTAAACATGAATTGATTTTAGTCTATTCGCAACAAAAGGGAAAAGCAGCACGAAATATTATAATAAACGTTTTAGTACGTCATAATATGATATAAATGACTCACTGGCATATACTGTATATTTTTAAAATAAGGTGTAACTTTACTTGAATGTGTATACGTATTTTACTTACGTCGTCTTGTAATACTCACGATACATTTGACCTCAGAGTAAGTATATTGTATACATCATAATGTATAAATATGTACGATGTATGAATGAACGCCAGCTATTTGCATTCAAGAGGCAATATCCGTGAATTATGAAATATTAGCCTTTTCGTGTGGATGGCGGAAGCCCGGATTGCGGAAGGGCGGATTAAGATCCAAGAGATAAGACGAACTCATCTCTCGTTCCTGAAGGCCATTCTCTTATAAATGCTGAAAGCCATCACGTATCCTGTTTTATCCTGAAAATGATATCTCTGAATCTTTCGATTCCATCATGAGATATAGAAACAGCCTAACGCAGCGTGTCTGAAAACTGTTTATAAACAAACTTTAATGTCATTGACGACAAAGCTGATTTTGCCAGACGCCCGATGTCAAACTGAAATCATCGACTCAATACCAATACGTTATTAAAATGTAGACACCAACAATATTCTTATATTAGACAGAAAAGACATGATTTTAAAGCATCATTTTTAAAGTCAGACTTTTCGCTAAATCATTAAATATCTCACGGCATACTCCAATTAATTCTTTAACATATACATCTAATTAAGAAAACAAAATCACATTACCAACTCTATATAATGTCTTGACTTGGATTCAATCGGATTTTAAAAAGGCCTATAATATTGTATATAGCGAGCAGCATAGATCGATAAAATTTCAATTCTGCTAACATCTTTGTAAAAACTGAACAGAATTGTACCATTTTTGGACTAATATTCCTATTAGACAAGTGCTTCTATAGCGCTTAACTCGGGACTTTTTTGTTCACTTATAATCCACGTATGTCATGTTTCAAATTTTCATTTTCGAGACCAAATTTGTCACATTTTCAAATACATCCTTTTATGTTGCCGTGGGAGGAGCACGAGGTTATACCCTTGCAGTTGGAGGAACACGATATGTTCTTCGGAACTAACATTTTTGCTATCTTTATTTAAATAACCCCCTTGCAATGAGAGAAACACGAGGTTATGTTAAATAAAACTCTTGCAGTGGGAGAAACACGAGGTTATACTCTTGCATTGGGAACTACAAGTCGTTAAGTTAAATAATACCCTTGGTGCTTGAGGAACACGAGGTTATGTTAAATAATACCCTTGCAGTGGGAGAAACGGGAGGTTAAGTTAAATAATAGTTTGCAGTGGGAGGAACACGAATTTATTTTAAATAATGCCATTGCTTGCAGTAGGAGAAACACGCGGTTATGTTATTTAATACCCTTGCAGTTGAAGGAACACGGGGTTATGCAGGCGACTCTATATCTTGTCACGTGCAATCATGCTATCCAAACCCGGTCGTACGGAATGGTCTCAAGTTAAATTTGGCCTAGTGGTCTAGAGTGCAGTGCTTCGACCTCTAGCTGGCCGGTCACCTCTGGCTTGCGGCTGTGGTGTCGAGCCCTGGTGTGAGCGTATGTGGCATGGAGATAAGGGCGCCTTCTCAACCTCGTGGGTTTCCTCCGGGCACTCCGGTTTCCTCCCACTGCTAAAGACCTGAAACCATATGTTAGTCCCAAAATGACCTAGTTTGTGTCGAGTGGACGTTAAACCCCATTTCTCTCTCTTTCTCGATAACACCAAAAAAAGGAACGCCATTGACCGGCAACCTTAATTACAACCGGTATACACAAAACCATACCAAGAAAACAAAAGATAATTAAATTAAAAGAAAAACCCATAAAGAGCTTACACAAAGCTATAACATACACGTAACACGCAATTCGTTCATTTGTTTGAGTTATTTATATTTTCCCAAGAAGACACATTTCTACAGAATTCAACATTAATCAGAAATCCAAAACGTTAGGATACTTGATGTCTTGAAATGGTTTTGGGATTGTCTATTTGAGGAACTTTTAAAACTTGACATTTTGCGGCGGTAAGTAACCTATACGTTTTTGCCTTTTTATCGGAACAAGAACCTTGTTATCAAAGAAACATGCGTTTTGTTATATGAGTCAATTGGTACATTATCATATCAAATGCCCCCGTGACATAAAGTCTGCGAGTATGTCCACATACGTATGAGCGAAGTAGTATCAAGAACACTTTAAGGCAAGAATAATGTCATTTGATAAATACAACAAGTGGAAGCCCACACTTTTTCAATGACTCTTGGGTGTTTGAGCTATGTGAAACTTGTATTGCAGATTTCCATATGCACTACTGATTCTACACGACTTGCGCCATGTATCTACTTAATGTTTTTCCTGATTGTAAAGCACTAACCTTAGTTGATAAACGTAATAGTCTCTCATAACAATGTCGTAATTTCTTGTACGTACACTTGTTCATTCGTCTTCAATATGTTAATCAACGCTACTAGCTTTTTTATGCTTTATGTTATTTATTAAGCCAATTCAAATCAGTCTGTTCGACGCTTGACTACGTGATGTTACTCGTTTCTTAAACTACTTAATACTTAGTTTTATTTTTAAAACTTATAGTTCAATAATCCGACTTAACGTTTGTTTGGTACTATTTTTGTTCATATATCATACTTTGAACATTTAATCTGTAGATTAAGTGAACCACGGTGGCTAATTGAGTAAGATGTTGGCTTGCTAGACTGGAGGCCGCGGGATTCCCCTTTTCAGTGGTGTAAGACGGATGTCCTGACAAGGACAGCTGTCTAGTCGTTCGAATAAGACGAACATCCGCGTTCCCGTGCACACATCTGCGTGCACCTAAACTATCCCAAATTCGATATAATTTTAAAAGTAGGATGTAGCACTACTGTTCGGGCAAACCAAAATAAAAATTGAGGCAGATTTAGGTTCTAGGGCCAACATAAAGGGCATGTAGGTCTACTCACGCTGGTAGAGGTCATTTGGAATGTATGTACATGTATATGTCTAGAATAAATTCATAATGATCAGTTTGGAATGGCCATCTGACCCACGCCTATCACCAACATCGCAAGAATCTATAGGTGGTTTTTTTTTCATAAGTTCACCTTAAGTTTCTATATTACCACCACGGTTTAAATATACTCGAAACAATATTAAAGATCTAATCTTGCTATACCAAATTTGCGAATCGTGGTGATCTGGATGATGATCTTGACTTCTGAAATCAAATCAAAACTATTGCTCGAGGGCTGTTTGTGGTTCATGATGTGAGTATGCGGTTATACTTTCTGAAACGAAATGAAATGAAATGGGCCAATAAGGATAGGCATATGCTATGCAGCGTGCTATGATGGACATTTACCCGCCTACTTTTTCCGGATTCAGATTTCTAAGGTATCTTTTACGTGCACGCCAGGGAACCTCGATTTTTAATTCCAGCCAAACGACTAAAAGCTGTCCCTTAACCAGACCGTCCTGCACCAGGCTGGGGAGTTCAGATTGTTACCAATTAATACTATACTATTTTCGTTGCGTCGACCATGTTTGCAATGGATTTGATTGAACACTCAATAACCATACCCGCCTTGTACATAAAGCTCAAATATTTGTAGCGGTTACAACTTTTAACAATTCTCCTTAACCTTTCAGTATATTATATGTAAGATCGTGATGTATTATATAATATATTGTTGAGTATAAAATCTTACAATCTGGCTTATCATAAAACACTTCTGTTTTAACAAATAACATATAACGCCCTTGTCAATATTATGAATTTGTAAAGCACTCTATGGCTGTTGATTTTTACAGCTGAACCAAAAGCCACCTTATCTGCCTTTTTTGCACCTCTTTCATGGGAAGTTGTGAATATCCATTCCCATTTTTAATGACTAAGAGTGCAAAAACCCGAATGTTTGACTCCTAGGATTGTTGGAGACTTTGTGTGCGCCAGAATAAAATGTTAACTTTACTATGTACATTGTAGTTATTTTTTGAAAGGTAAGGTTAGCAATTATTGCAGTGATATAACCAAGATTATCCAATCAATTTATATTTTACGAATCCAATCAGCGCAAGGTCTACGCAAATTAAAACAACTTTTGAGAAAAAAATATTTGCAGGTCTATTTCCTTATGATGTTGGATTTTTTTTGTGTCTGTATAATTGTATCTGTCCCTGTCTGGCCTTTTCCCTGTTCTGTTTATTTCCTCCTTCTTATTTTTTTTTTTTTTTTTTTTTTGGGGGGGGGGGGGGTATCAAAGATAATAAAGTTTTTTCATAGTTTTAATACACTATTTGTCTCCAACCCCATTTTAACCTTTAAAAGGACTGCATCCCCATCCCTGATTGTCAACCAACCAAAAGGTCAGGGAAAGAGCCAGACATTTCGGACAAGTGTAAAGTGTTTTAGGTCTTTATTAGTTAATTGACATACGGTTTAAATACCCTTTAAGTTCATATAACATCGTGTGTAGGATGTAAACGTTGTAAAGCCAGACAAAAATGTTGTTTGTGGACGCTCGAGAAGTATTTCACACGCCATAGATCAGTTCCAACACATATTAAAAATGTAGAAAGTATTTGTCTCTTGATAGGTAATTTAATAAGGCTGACATTATCTATTCTTAACATGATCACGATGGCGCGCTGGCTGGCTCCTGTGCAATTTATTTAAGCTCTAGTGAATGTAATTGTTCTAATGAGACTGGGGATTGTTAAATAATATAAGTCGAGAAGGTTTTAATTCGGCCTGGGAATATACTTGGTGCCATATATTTCACTTCTGGTGTCGTGGTGACTCCGACAATTCTCCTGATTTTTAGAAACAGTGCAATTATTTCACATCTTACACGCCAGTTTTTATTTGCCGTCTCCCTGATCAGTTTAAGTGGATTTCTCTAAAGAAAACGAGGAATCCGTATAAATGGCAGCGTTAAAAGTTAGGTAATTAATTTGGCGCTTTTAAACAATCAAAACGTAGACATCAGACTTCCAGAAGCCATTGAACGCTGTAATTGTCTTCGGATACATGCATAAGTGAACGTAAGAGAAATTTTCTTGAGTTTCTGTATAAAGGGCTACAACTCTTTCTGTTGACATTTTAAACTGTTCAAAAACGTTGACTGGGAGTAAATTCATAAGTTCATTCTGTGAGATGATCGTATGCATTCACCTAGAAAAACCTGTCACAATTTCTCACGCTTAATCTAAACTGGTTTTACAACGTACACACCACCGTTCTTCAAAACCCCCGGTTGGTGCAGCAAAGTAAGACGCTCTTTCGTTTGATTTGGCATATTGTATAATCTATGTGTATTTTTGCGAAATAACGATACCCAGTGATAACCTTGTTTATAAGCATTAAGACGCCAAATCCAATTGCCCAATGTGATCCAACAGTATACTATTGCGCGGCAGGGGTCGCGGTAGTTTAGATTGCGAACTAATCCGGTTCTGTGTGAGAGAGTTGCCCGGTTTTTTTTCAAATTGGTTCACCATGGTCAGTGATGAAGGGTGGGGTTGATGGGGTTGTAAAGAAAATTCATCTAGTTGTTCGGATGGTACGGAAAAGCATGGCCTCATCTACCCCGTTTACTGGTTGGTTTGCTAATCTGTGTCAATGTGAATTTGGTGATGGGTATATAGGTGGAATTTGCCTTATCCTTTGTAGCACATTACGTCCATCTTCGTTAACCAGGTTATTGTGCAGAAAAGTAGCACCCTAAACCCCATTTCATTTCATTTCTTTTTTCGAAAAGAGAATGTTTTCCCCATAAAATGTGCATACAATTATTATTGCAACAGCGCCGAATTAACCATTGTGGGGGCCCTCGGGCCCACAACCTAACACAAGTGACCAAAACTTAGGAAGCATTATGCCACACATGTAGCTACAAACCCAATTTGAAGTATGTCAGTGATATACGATTGGGAAACCGTGATACAGGGAGTAATATCCGCGAAGACTGTAACGTTACGACACTGTAAGCGACCGGAGTCGATACACTTTTCCCACTAAAAGAAACAAAACTCGAAATATAGTAAGTATTGTAGTCTATACAGAAACTACACATATACCCCAGTGGCTAAAAAGGGGGGAATCGCCACCCGAGCTGTGAATTTATGAGACCATGTTTTTATAGACCAGTTTTTTTGCGTAGATACCGAATCTGGGTGGGGATTAGATGTTTGAGGGGTCGTTTTCAAGATATGGGGCCGGGGTCCCATATCTACAATTGGGGGAAAAGTGATTGTGTTGACATAAATGATGATCATTATAAGTGCCCATCTCTAAATAAGTGTTTAAGATGTCCCTGGACAACTGTTTTGATATGTTGCGAGGTGGGGTGCAGGTGTTTGTAGATATTCGTGCATGGAAAGTGGAAATGGAGGGGGGGGGGGGGTAAAATTGGCGGGAAATGAGTTCACGTTGATTTTAATGATGATTTTCTTTGAGCTTGATGAGACATTTCTAAATAAGATTATAAGATTCCCATTGTGTAGGGATGGGCGCTGGGATGGGTGGGGGCAACTTGTATTTTTGTGGACAGAAATCATTTGGTTCAAAATTGACCCTAAAAGTGGTTTCTCGTTAGCTTTTTCGTTCAGTATACTATTTCGTCATTCAAAATATTAAATCATAATATTACTTTTCAAGAGATCTGGAAATGTAAATCCAAAACGCAGTAAATCAGAGATTTGTTTAGATATCAGTTCATTCTTAGTCTTCATCAGAAGATGCAAAATTAAAAGTTCATAATATGATGAGCGGGATAGATATCTTCTTTATGCCTGATCAACAGCTCGCATATATCCTTTGGATATGCTTCAGATACCAATTCACGTTGTAAATTTCCATTCCAGCCATGTAGCAAAAGACCACTACGGAAAGGTGGTAATAAAGAAAGGTCAGTTATTTTTTTCACTCAGAAAATCTACTTTAGCCCTTCTCATTATCGGCCAAAATGTGTACATTATTGCATCATTGTTTGCAAATGATTGGGATGGCTATTTCGCCCAAGCAATAACGCAATATAAAATTTATTTCAGCGCCTCCTTTAATTAGCAATGCCAAGAGAAGTAAGTAAGATATTTTAATATCCTCGTGATTTGTTGTCAATTCTAGGATATTCTCGACACTTTTAATACTAATCTTAATATAAATGTTTTGATCCAATCAAGGTTAGTATTGAAAGTTTTGAGGATATCAACATGCTTTCAGTGGTGATGACTATCTGTCTTTCTTTTTCAAGATAATTCCAACTTATCTAACATTTTTAAAGAGCTGTGACAGACAAATGATGTTTCTGATGACGTAATTGCTGGTTCAGAAAAAAATATCTGTACCCTGTACGGCGAAAAGCGACTCACATCAGTATAGATGACACAAGAAGAAAGATTTTCTAGAGAAATTTTAATTGTGATGAAAAATAACAAACCATTCTTTCTTCATTACCATCTTGCCTGAGTAGTCTTTTGCTGCACATTAAACGCAATAATTATGTTTCAACCATATGGAGACATGCTGTAAAATCAATGATCGAACAAGATGACCCCGCAATACAAGACTGGAATGAAGATTTACAATGTGAATTGGTATCTGAAGCATATCCAAAGGATATATGCGGCGAGCTGTTGATCAGCCATAAAGAAGATACCTATCCCGCTGATCATATTATGTTCTTTGATTTTGAATCTTCTGACGAAGACTATAAGAATAAACTAATATCTAAACATGTCTCTGATATACTCTGTTTTTTTATTATATAGATTTCCAGATTGGTACTGAACGACAAATCTAACGAGAAAATACTGTTTGAACCAAGTGGTTTCTGTACCCAAAAATACATTCTCCCACCCTATTTATAATCCAAAAATTTCAAAATAAGGAAGGGTTCTAACGTACACCCACGAACAATTTTGTCAATTTTAAACTCTGTCCTGTATCGCGTCCATTACAGATCGTATAGCTATATTTTCTTGAACGTTAAAGTAGCTGTAAGTCTTTAACTCCACAAATAAGCTACATCCAAACTTACTATACATACTAATCAAATTTAAGTGAAATTCATGGTTTAGGAGACCCCGCGGTGTCTAGAGCCTTATATCCCCTATTTACAAATCTGAACAAGCACTACCATTTAACGGTGACTATACAAAAGAAAAGGGAATTACAGAATAAATGTTCCACAATATCATGATTCAAACCATGATACGGCTGTTCATTTTTCTATGCCGATACCAAATCTTTATTGAAAACTTGTATGTAGCCTATTACTGATGCTGATATCGGTCCGTGATCGCAAGTCGTAAGATATCCGAAACTGACCAGTCATGGTGCACGCAGCTCTATTTGAACAAAGCCAAATAAGTGTACCAGTTATATGATCTTAGAAGATCTCTGTCCGTCGCTACGTTGACACATTTTGAAGATGATCCCTTTGGCTTTTCATAAATGATATTAAATTTCATTTACTATTTCTTTATAGTAGTCAGAGATATCTCTAAGTGGTGTAATTGAATATAAATGGGATATAAACGGAACCGG
The DNA here is from genome assembly GCA_963678685.1 of Patella ulyssiponensis. Lineage (NCBI taxonomy): Eukaryota > Metazoa > Mollusca > Gastropoda > Patellidae > Patella > Patella ulyssiponensis. The sequence goes on along the minus strand of OY783229.1, from coordinate 45,588,587 downwards.
TAAGTGTAACCAAAAAAACATGCAGGATAGTTATTGCCGGTCTCTTGATTTTTATTTTCAAAAATAGAATTTTAAAGTAAACACATGTTTAAGACTATGTACATGTATAAGGTTCACGATAAAAGCAGCTCCACATAATAGTATACATCATACATGTAGATGGAAACGGGGCACATGCACGATTCCTCGTGTTTTGGTAAGTGCATTGTAATTTGATCCAGCAAAGGATCTCCTGGAATGACCAGGAACTAGGTGACCAGTTTTGCCCAAATATACTTACAATGCACAGTTAAAATCAAAACCGTATCATTATAAATATATACCCTATATTATAGTCAAAAAAGTGCGTTTTGGACCATTGTAAAATGCGGTAATTGACAAATTTGCGAAGTTGACTTTTTAGAGTCAAATTGAGCTGATTCCAGTTAAGTTTAAACAAGATTGAAAACGAGAATTATTTTTATTTGAAAACCTTTTGTATAAAGAGAGTCTGTAATAAAATCTTTATTTAAAACAACAATTACCAACATCTAGCGGAGATTACGAAAAGCTGGATTATGAGAGTAAAACACTTACCTGTTTTAATGGTAGAATGTTGCATTGTTAACTTTCTAAAAACCTTGCCAACTGAGAACTCGATTGCATCTTCGGAAAATGTAGGGAGAGTGGGGTAGTATGGAACTCTTAACGTCACGCTTCAGAAGCTGCACTAAGTTTTGAGTTACCATATAATACATGTACAGCTCAGTTCAGAATATTGATCAAATGTTATGAAACGTTATTTGTTACAATTTTTTAAGTTGACCAAAGCTTTCAAGGTTTAGCAAAGGGTCCGGTTTATCCAATTCCCAAAACATCAAAATCGCATAAAACACTAGTCTCTTACAGAGGCTTGATTGCGTCGCAATAACACCAACAGTTGAAAATAGTAAAGAAATAGCAGAACAGACCCAATCAAGTTAATATCGTCAGGGATTTCAATGGAACACAAAGATCCATCGTACCCAAGGGGGGTTGGGATGGCCTAGTGGTCTAGAGTGCCGCGCTTCGACCTCTAGCTGGCCGGTCACCTCTGGCTTGTGGCTGTGGTTTCGATCCCTGGTGTGAGCGTATGTGGCATGGAGATAGGGGTGCCTTCTCAACCCCGTGGGTTTCCTCTGGGCACTCCGGTTTCCTCCCACTGCTAAAGACCCCTACGCGCAAGCGAATAATTGAAATAAAATTAAACCATATGTTAGTCCCGAAATGACCTAGTTTGTGTGGAGTGGACGTTAAACCCCATTTCTCTCTCTCCATCGTACCCCACTTTACCTTACAAGCCTAATGAATGCTGACTTCACTGGCGGCTTTCATTATTATATACTAAGAAATTTGACTAGGAATATTAAATCAAATGAGAAGAAAATAATATTCTACTAAGAAAAAATCCATCACAGTTAACTGGCGCTGGTAATTATTAGTATAATTCTGCATGTATTATCTATATTAATGTACATATATTACTCTAAGCAGTCTTGCCAATTCCTCATTAATTCAGGAAAAGCTCTTTTTAGATTAATTACAATAATTACAAGACATTGTTCATGGGCTATAATTTAATCTTCCTTTGATTATTTAGGAAATTGAATAAGTCTCCAAACATCAAACGATAATATACCTTGGAGATTCTAGAAACGAGACTCAATGGGAGTTTATTAATATTTAATGAATTTCTGGCGTCTCTAGTTTTCTCTCAGGGTGTTGCTAAAGACGCATGGGAGAAAATGGCGCCCATTACTATTTAGTGTCGCCATTTTGAGTCTCCTGGCATCAAAAACCTTATGAAATTATTCGTTAAACTGTTATGGTCTGTGGAACGTTAACTGATTGTACGCAGTAATCGTTTACATTGTACATAGGTAGACTAACAATTGGGAATATGATTGCCCACGAGAGATTCGTGAACGTAAAATGGCGTCAACCAAGACTCCGCCCTTGATACAATTAGCGTGTTATTTCAGTTCTTGTTTAGTAAAACGAGACAATATCAATTATTCAAGCAAGAAGTTTGCCGTCTCATGCTAAATGAAACTATATGTCGTCTATTAAGCTATAACGGGCATATATTTGGAAACAGAATTTATAATATACAGACGCAAAACGTTTCAAATTGCTCGTTCTGCTTTAATGTTACTTGTAACTTGTTAGTAATGCACATATAATGCATATTAACGTTTTTGCTCTAAATTTATGACTGGCTGCCAGAATGTATAATAAGCATTTGGTAGATAGCGGCATAGAACTCTGTCTATACTCCAAGCAATTACAAAAGCATTAAAATCATATCATTTTCATTTAACATATATCTTTTTTTTTATGTCAGAAAAACAAGTGGAAAACTTGTATGGAGGTTGGGCAATGAGATATGATGATGACTAAACTAGAAACATTAATCTCTGACCATTTTGAGTTAAAGTCCCGATGCACCATTTTGGTGCTTTACGAATCACTTGCAAACTAATGTGAAAGGTGAATTTCTTATATGAATACCAGTCTACAAATTCCGTTCAGTAATCACAAATTATGTGGTATTGAAATGTTCATTGATCTATGCTGCATCTTTATGTAATAAGCCCACCGCCATTTTGTTTTCCTTGAAAATTTATTGGCAGGTCTGTTTAAAGTCCGATTGAATTCAAGCCGGTACATTATATATTATCGCGGATTAAGCGAAAAATGCATATGGCCCATCGTTACTTTCATTAACTAGCGCGGATTTTTGAAGCAGTTTTATAGGAAATTATAATCGAAGTTTACAACGTCATCACACGGGATCATCACTTTTGATATGCTGCACAAAGACCATAATATGTGTGCAAACGATTATAGAGTAGGCCTGACCTATCAAATTAAGGCCAGCCACTACTTAAGTGATGAAAGTATGAAAATGTCATGAATATGAAAAGGTTTGGATTATTAATCATGAGATTATGTCAAACACCATTAACGGATACTTATAAAACAAACCATGACAGACAAAGCCGTCCATTATCTCTTTACTTTAAGCTTCCGTTTTAGATTCTGTGTCTCTGTTTGGTTGTGTGTGATTGTTGGACTAGGAACCATCGATGACATAATCACCTTTTATCATTAAGCTTTCTAATGATATTTTAACACCACCTCCCAATTCCCACGTTTACTGGGCGTCATTGCAATCAGGGAACAAATAGGATGAAAGATCACAAGAATTATTCAGGCTCCAAATAACTGCTGCAGTTAACAATGCAATAATGTCAAGAAATATGACTAGACGTTAAACTAATAATTTAACAGTGTAATTTTCGATGCAATCTTCATTTATACGTAATATTTCATACCACTGAAATGACATTCAAGTTGCCTTGAGTGGATGAACTGTTCAATTATCCGCCATCTTGCCTTTCATCAATTTGACGTTTAATGAATTGACGTGACGTTTCGTGTTTAGAAATAATTAGCAGAAGTCGCCAGTTCTCTAATTTAATATAACCACGTCTGGTGTAACCAGTAATAATCCCAACGTTATTTCTATTTAGGAGTGGTAAACACAGACAGCAGACAAATCATACATGACACATCATCATAGCTCTTTATTAAGAGAACTACTTGATGTTTCTCACAGTGTTCTGTTGGCGGTAGATTTCAAAATTAAAAAGAAATGTTGTTGACAATGTTATGCAAACTTTAATTAACAATTGTCCGACATTGCATACATAATTTGTGGGTCTAATCAACCTTAAGCACACCGGAGTATCAGACACTCCTGAAAAATCAAATATTAATTGGCATGTCAATTTTATTACTATTTGCTCAATGTCTCCACACTTAGTTCAAAATTAATAGATCATTAATCGTTGTTTTATGGTTCTTGTTTTTATCATTCATAAAACAAGTACTGTACTTGAATGTTAATTCATTAAAAATGTTGCCTACGGTTGTTTAAATACTTCCCGCTCACTCGCCATTTATAGAGTTGATGATCGAATTCCAACCCTAGGGGTTGGGATGACCTACTCACCAGGGTTGCGCTTGTTATAGTTGGCCGTTCACCCCCTGGCTTGCGGTCGTGGTTTCGATCCCGGGTGTGAACGTTTTCGCTTGGCGAAAGGAATGCCTTCTCAACATCGTGGGTTTATCCCGGTAACTCCGGTTTCCTCCTGCAGGAAATACCATTGCCCATGCCCTGCATATACCAGAAAAAAGACATTCCGTGTAAGCGTACGTTAAACTCTCATGCGAAAAAGGCACTGGAGGGCTGGGTGGTAATTTTCATCGACCTTTTGTAACTGCCATAATGTTTCACTCTTTAGTTAGAGCATGCTATTTAATGACCTCTAATTTCATTAACACACTTACTACGGAGAACACCATAAAAATATATCCAAATTAATTAATGCTAAATGTTAGACTGCTTTCTTTGTGTGCTAAATACGGAATAGCTTAAACGCATAAGCAAAGAATCATTTGGGATTAATGGTCAATCATCTTTGCTTGTTAGGAGTTTTTATCTTTAATGGCAGACCGAGGCGTCAGTCGCGCGATATAATCTGATGAGTGGAAAGAAGAGAATAGTCGAGATAAGGCAGATAGAATAAGAAAATTGGTTAGATTACTCTGCATGACAAATAAAGAAAACACAAATTGCTCATCTACCTAGATCGCAATTGCCCGATTGCGATATACGCTTATAAAATACAATTGATGACCAGATATTAGTGCCCGAATGGGCGGCTCCTCGAGCTATATTTATCACCAGATAAAGCTGGTGCCTTGATTGTAAGATAGTCTGTTATTCGGGAAGGATTGGGATCTTATCTTTTGTTTGGGTCTGAGTGACTTAAAGAGGCATTAATTTGTCGGCAAAAGTCACGAGTCTATCAGTAATCGCTAATCTGATTAGTGGCATTGCTCGATCTTTGTATATCAGCCATCTTGAGACAGCTGCTACACTAATGGCAGACAGGTAAAACTAGGAATTCAATATGACGTCGCCTAAAAGGCGCTCAGCCAGTCGTGAGGTCGGAATTACACCCTCATTAGGGGGCAATAGTCCGCCACTTATTTGTTCATCTGAAGACTCATTGACGCTAATCGATAGTTTTGATCGCAAGCTGGCGCGAGGTATCGATCTGTCGCGTGTCAAACAATGGGATAAACATTCATTGAGTCGGAAAACTGGTGGATATTGTGACTAACTTCTGTCAAACTAATGGCATGATGGAGTATAACTTTTCTAATTTTATGATTTATACGTTGATATTGAACCAATTGAGTGATTTAATCAAAACTCTTGTCTAAAGATAATAATACTCGTCAAATTACAGGCTCCATTAACTCTATAGGGAAAGATTCAATGGCATCGTTACAACTTTTTAAAAGACCATTTTTAACTGTGAGCATCATTGTTCGCCATTGTCCCTTTACGTTAGTCTTATTTACAACAGACCTTTTCGTTCTTTTTAAACACTAAACAGTATATAAAGCATTATAAACTACCCTATATAAACGTCAATAGACATTGCAAGAATTGCTCTATAAATCCTTTATGGTAGTTTTACATACTGTGTAGTTATAGACGCATAGAAACGGTCTTTGTTGGGGTTTTTTCGCTACAAATTTTAATGGATTAACTAGTAATCTGTAATCTGTAATCGAATATTCGAGGGCTAGTGTAATATTTACGGTGGCTGATTTAAGACATCTCAAGCGCTCGAGATATTAAGTTGAGCGCTCGAGATACGAAGTCAAGCGCTCAAGATTGTAAGTCGAGCGCTCGAGACAGTTCAGTCGAGCGATCAAGATAATACAACCGAACAAGTCCCAATCAATGTTTTAAGTTGAATAATTTTGTGTATTATTTTTTTTGATAAACTTGCAGAATACAACTATTTATTTGTTTGATTTAATAACCCGTCCAAAGCTGCCGTGAAGGAGCCGCGATGTTTTAAGCTGTATAATTTTGTGCATTCTTTAATGATAAACTTGCAGAATAAAGATATTCATTTGTTCATTTTTATAACCCATCCAAAGCTGCTGTGACGGAGCCGCGTCGGAGCGGACCCCCACCCCCACCCTACACCATCCTATGCTCATCACCACCACTAAATATTTTCAGCTATATTTACCCCTTCCCAAGTAAGGGAGTATATCGCATTTTATTAAACGAATCAATAATTGTATATATTGAGGTTACAGAGTTTTGCAAGGAGAGAATGACACTTTATCTTCAGGTGGGCTTTGCCGTCTTACCGTCGAACATTCGTTAAGACTTTTTTGCTGATTTTCGGAACGCGCTGATCTTGTGGGAAATCGATGTCTCGGTCAATTCAGCCACTGATAGGCGTGAGAAAGTAACGGGCACTTACCTGGTAAAGGATTGCTAGTTTGCATACATTCTCAGAGAATCAAATATCAATCCCCATAGTGTTAAGTAAGTCTAAATTTTGTAAATAAGATTATTGTGATTTAGTGGCTCCATTTGATAATTAATATGTTTGAAATTCTCGGAAGAGGGGTTGGTTTCTTCATGATATACTGTTTCCTTATTTGATAGTTTTACAACTCATAAGATCCATAAATATGAACTCCTGGTCTATTGAATGTACAATAATAGTATACTTTGATATGTTTATGGTAGTGATTGTTACAAATGAATGGGTGATTAATATGTTCGCCTTTTATGACCTATCTATATGTGTTCAATAAGATATGTTAACTTGGTTAACTAAGTCCAATATACAATAGTAGATCAAAAGTGTCTCTAAATATAATATCATATAATAATAATGTATAATACGCTTTGGTAGTAAATTCAAACAACTCACTGAACTGAACATGTACCTGAAACAATAGTCCTACCAACGTAGATCGTTTCTATGTCCATAGTTTCAAAATGCCAAGTGCAGGCAAGACCAAATTGGAGGCTTTGTGTAAGTAAGATTTTTTTCTAATGGTATGGCTGGAATTTTGAACTTGGGATAGCGGCGAAGGGTCGCCCATGAGAAGAGAAAATCATGCGCTTCACCCGAGGTGGTCTGTTTAAGAAAAGTATTTGTGTTACTAGTAATTTTCATGTACTGTGCGTACTCTTTCGGGAATGTCTAAATATATTTAATTCGCAGGGCATAAGTACCAATAATTCCCTATTCTCACTAGAACATCTAGTTCCACTTTTGTAAGGTGTTAATATTTTTGTTGTACATGTTTACAGTGCCAATTACATGTAATTGTCATGTACTGTGCGTACTCTTTCGAGAATGTCTAAATATATTTACATGTAATTCACAGGGCATAAGTACCAATAATTCCCTATTCTCACTAGAACATCTGGTACCACTTTTGTAAGGTGATAATATTCTTTGTTGTACATGTTTACAGTGCCAATTAAATGTTAAATAGTTACCGAGAGTTGTAATCTGTCAACGATTAAGACATACATAGCGTGATAAAACATGAATTTTTTTAGACATATATAATTTTTAATTCAGTCATTTATGCATAGGTACAATTCGTTTCAATTTTTATTAAAATTCGAACACCTGCATGACTTCCAGGGCTATTACTCACGGTAATTTGAGAGGCGGGTTGTGACCAAGGGGAGACAATTCCACTATCACTTAAACAGAAAAGGATGCAGACCCCTTTGTTTCTTTACAAAATTTGCGCCTTTCTTTACAATTTATTTGATCATAAATTGATGGTAATGAGCGTTATTGATTAGTCTGGCTGTATATAAGTAGCCTACAATCTCGCCCCACCGTCTTCGTAATACACGCTGAAATGGGGTTTAACGTTCTACTACTCTGCTTTAACGGGGCTAATGAAGACGGGCACAGGCCATAATTCAACAGTGTGCCATTTTGGCATGACTGTTAAGGGATTTTTTGCGTGAATTCCGATGTGTACACGGGACCTCGGTTTTCCGTTTCATCCGAACGACTAGACAGCTGCCTTTGCCAGACCCCCGTCCTGCACCTCCGACAAGTGGAAACAACGCCGGTAAATCTCGATGAGCTTTCTCGGCCAACACCGCGAGCGAACCTGCAACCGCCAGACTAACGAACCAGCGTTTTACCACGTTAGAGGGTGGGGTGGATGGCTGAATGGTTAGCACGCGCGTGCTGTATACGGTCTGTCATTGAGTCAACTGGCGGGGTTTCGATTCCCCGGTTGACGTGACAAGGAATAGGGTCGCCTATCCAACCTCGTGGGTTTTCTCCGGTTTCCCCCCACTGCTAAATACCACTACGCGCAAGCGAATTATTGAAATAAAAAATTGAACCATGTGTTAGTCCCGAAATGACCTAGTTTGTGTCGAGTGGACGTTAACCCCAATTCTCTCGTTCTCTCTCTTAACCCATTAGTCACAGTGGCCCATCACACAGAAGTATATTCCATTATCAGAATAATTTAAAGCCTCCAATGTGCCAGAAGGCCAACAATCATGTTCATTATATTTAAGAACAAACAAAATGTTCTTTAGATCGTAATCTAGACGATTAAAAATCGGTTTCGATACAATTTTCGTTTAGATATATAAGAAATATTGTTTCACATTTCAACAACTGTTTATTCTAATTCTACAACCCTGGATCACAGGTAAGAATATTATCCATTGTTTGCATATAAATATTTCTTCAAAATCCCACGATTTAGCGGGGAGTTAAGAGTAAAAGATCTAATGACGTTTCAGAGTACACTGTACATAACTGTAAATTGTAATATTCCATTTCCAACACACTTCATTTCTAAAGAATACAAAGGTGAAACAACTAAATAAAATCAAGGTGGTAAATATATGATGGTTTTCTTTGGAGTATTGATGTGTTACACGACTTTAATCAATACCTTCTACTGTGATTAAATCCCACATCCCCACTCTGTCATAGATTTACCAAGCCCATCAAAGATTTTGGGTATAGGTTCAACGCGACGAGAATATGCATTCACTTGAAACACTCACTCCGTTCGTTTGACACCCCCCCCCCCTTCTCTCTCTCTTTGTTCGGATAAGTTGATGATTTGGCGACGAACAGTGTCTGGCATTCTCTATGTATCTCGACGACCGGTGTCTGAAATGCTGCCTGGCTGTATTTCCGACAGTCTATTTCACAAAATGTAGTGACGAAAATATTCATTCACTTTGAGTCACTCACTCCGCCCGTTTGACACTTTCCTCTTTGGTCGGATAGACTAGTGATTTGGCGACAGGCGGTATGTGGTAAGCTCTATTTATCTCGACGATCAATGTCTGAAATACTGCCAGGCTGCATTTCGGGCAGTCTACTTTTCAAATTATTTGGAACTCAATTCATTTGACAATTTTCTCTCTGAGGTAGGAAAGACTAGTGATCAGGGGACAGACGGCATCCGATCGGCTCTATTTATCTCTTCGATCGGTGCCCGAATACTGTCAGACAGCATTTCCTACAGTCTATTGTTGCGCTTACAGGGGTATTTCGTTGAGGTTCGCAGGTCTGTTCGTTTGACAGTTTGTTTTCTGGTCGGATAAACTACTTATCAGGCGACGGACGGTATGTGGTCAGTTCTATTTATCTAGACGATCGGTGCCATACTGAAAACTGTCAGACAACATTTCCGACAGTGTATTTTCCCCCCATACCCTCCGTGAAGACTCCCTACTTTGGGGCTCCGTTCATTTGACACTTTACCTCAACGATCATTGCCTGAAATACTGCCAGGTCGCATTTCCGGCAGCCTTTTCCTCAAAAGTCTATTAATGATGAGAAGAAGGTTAGATATCGGTTCGGTAAAAGAGTGAAAGATCCAAGTCCAGCTTTTGTGGACCCAATTTTAAAGCTCTTGTAGATAACAGACTTCAATCCATCTCATGGGTCAGCCATAAAAAAATCAAATGCTGGCGAGTGAAAATAACAATAACGAAGAAAGCCATACGAGAAACAGCAACAAGAAAACATTACCCGATTCCAACGAAAAGATCTGCACTTTCAATATAGAATAGAATAGAATAGTTTATTCTGTAATATAGGTACAAGACCAAAAGTTACAAAGAAACATATGTACAACAATATTTACATCAGACATCATGAATTGGTGACATTGCAAATAGATTACATAAATAAATTAAAATAAATAATGTTTAATGTAAGATCAAATTTGTGAGAGCAAATTTTTAGGATACTTTGTAACATTATAGATACATAGAAATTGAGGACAAAATATGAGAATCATTGGTATTTGACGAGCTTAAATAATCATGTCGATTTACATAGACCAGATCAATATTATCGAAAGAAACCGATCTTACATGTTTCGTTTCACAACATTCAAAATAGAATGGAACAAATCTTCTTCACATTGGTGACATCAATATGAATAACACTGACACATATTTGCAATATGAATGGGTATACTTCTTGTAAAATCGTGAAGAGCACAGTCGTAATGGATACGAAACATAGGCTTCTAGCCAGGCAAAAGAGAAATCGATCAAAAAGACCTACTGGACACATCTAGTATAGCTCTGTTTCTGCGTCACATCTGAAAAAGACGAACTTAGAGAGCGAAGATCCCGCAATAATCAAAGATAGACAAACTCCAACTAAAGACTTGAACCGAGGGTCAAAAAGCAAACAAAAGAGGCCAACAAAAAACTGTTACTTCCAATCCTTTTATCAGCAATATTATGAACAATATTCAAAAAATTCAATAATCGTTACAGAAAAACATGTTGCAGAAATTGAGATAATGGATAATGGTATCCATCTTTCATCGTGAAATACACCTATAAAGAGGTTTTCACTGTGAAAGAAGCTTTTTGCTATGAAGCTAGTTTAGGGAAATAATGTGAAGTTGTCTCCTCGGAACACTTCCGAGCATGCAAACCAGATGCCAACAAAATATACCCAAAAAGTCAAAAACAAAGATATCCTGTCCGGAAGGTAACATTGACGAGCTAGGACGCAACAAATGTCACGTTCCTCCAAAAGGTGATGATGCCTAGACCTACCATAGCCAGTATTATAAAGGCTAAAATACTTCCATGAAAATATCGAATAATCAGATTCTGCTACCGAAGCATCTTCCGCCAATAGACCAACTAGTATAGAAATAAACGCCCATCGCCTCCAAAGATAAAATCTGCAACGACGACGGAAGAAATCAGACTATACTAACAAAGCATCTTCCATCTATACATCATCTTCCACCTTCACCGGAGATCAACGCCCATCGATGCCAAAGATGAAATCAGTAACAGCAGATAAAATTTCCCTTAAAGAAAATCTGAAAGTTTTCAAGAACGTCAATGCTGTCCAACTGCCTAATTTATTAAAATCTGCTCAAAATTTACCAAATATTCTTAAATCCAGGCCACCTACAATCATTGGGCGTCACACATGGGGGGATCCGGGGGGGGGGGGGGTCGGACCCCCCCAATTGTTTTCCTGGGGGGATCTGAATATACTTGGACCCCCCCCCCCCCAAATTTGGCAAAATAAAGTGCCCGAAATCTAATAAAACACTAATATTAGGACTGGAATGGCAGTAAAACGCGTTTGTGGCGGTTAAATTCTCAAAATTTTCTCCCAAGGGTCCCGTCTTCATGGGTGTAATCGATTGATTGGAACTCGAGTCAGCAAGCCACCATAATTAGGTAATATTAGACCACTTTGAAATTGCTTTGTTCATGGGCTGAAATAGCAGGAAAAGGTGTTTGCAGCCGTCAAATATTCCAAAATTGTCTTAGGTGGGGTAAGCCACACTTCTTCGTCTCTCGGGGAAGACCAGTGCCGCTGTTAACATGATAAACGTTGTATTGGTGTGACGTTTAAGTTTAACCCCGTAAAATATGCCAAACAATGTTTACAGAAGACTGAGACTTTAAACAAAATTTATGGGGGTACCCCCCCCCCCCCACCATTGCGCCCCCCCCCCCAATACATATTTCACGGCTACGCCCCTGCCTGCAATTAGACAAACGAAGTGTCCATACACTGGCAAACAGAAAACTACCACCTGTAAATGTAGTGAAATGAAACAATCTGGTTGAAATATTTTAAATTTAATAGAATGATACGAACAGTTTATTTTCAGAATGTATTTGTAGATATATTTTTTAAATATGTTATACTTAAGCATTTACTAGTATACTCAAATAAACTAATATCTTTAGATTTCTGTCCAAATAAAATGTTGAATAAGACTGATCTGATGTCTTATTTCAATCACATATGAAACTAACTAAACACAATCAACACAAGCGGTTTTGAATTCAAGCTTGTACTGGGCGATTTATGATATAGAAAATTGATTTACGGTAAAAAAAAAACTTCATTTTTAAACAGGAGCACATAGACGTCTATTTGTCAATGGTGGCAAGGTACAATGTCTAGTTGTTCAGACTAAGAACCAAAGGCCCGTGAACACGTTGGCGTTCACTCAAAGAACCTCTTAGTTGGAATTCAAATATGTGTATGCCGTATAGCGCATGGCATATACCCGCCTTTATTGTTCGAATATTTAAACGTCTATCTTAGCAATGAATTGGTATGTTTGTTGCAAAAGATCGTAAAATTATTTAGTTCACTTTCAATTCATTTAAAACAAAAATATGCCATCTTTTACTATTTATGATTAATTGGAGAATGTGGGAATGCATGGTTGTGCCTAAAAGCAAATACGAGCTGAGTGGGATCATTATTTTAGTTAGAGATATTATAATTACACGTTATGGATGACCTCTCAGATCTATAGGGCCTTTGTGTGCATAAATCATTGATGATAACCAAACGTTATTTGGTTGAACCATTTTCTTAATCTACATACAGGCAAAGTATTATTATTTATCGAAGGCTTAGGGCCTATAGTTCTTTAATAGCCATCTCCATTACAACAATAGAATGTCTGACAAGAGACCATTATGTACTTAAATTGCGTATTATGTCGGCTGTGTTTATGTACATTGGATATTCATGAATGGGACACCATCGTTAAAACTGCGAATTACTATAGTAAATATTCAAGTAGATGAGGTCTTGCCCCACTGGATAATGGCGAGTCGTTGGAGTAAGACTACAAAATTAAAACTCGGACTTCTTAATATTGGCACGACGAGTAAGTATTTTCAGATTAAACTAGAAGCTTTAAACCGATTTGATATGTTTGATTTGATTGTAAGTTTTAATTTAATATTTTAGCAGAATATCCTTTTTGAAGAACATGTCAGTTACATCACTATATTAAGCTATGGCGACCTTACAAACGTTGTAGGAATTCGTAAAAATATATAGCTGATGACGACACAAGGACTTCGGTCAAGGTTCTAATCACGTCCACGATAGATTGCTGCAATGCTTTATTAATCTGACTTGACAACCATCTCTTCAATTAACTTCATAAATCGCCCTAGAACTTTAAGATTATCTATTGAATAATTTTTTAAGTGCTCGTCCGGTGGGGGTGGGGCTGCGGCCGAATGATTAATTAGTGCCCGTTGAATTATAAGGTTAGTCATTGATTCCCTGCTTGTACGTGACAAGGAGTAGTGTCACTTGTCAAACCTCGTGGGTTTTCTCCTTGTCATCCGGTTTCCTCGCACTTCATAGGACCCCTGCAAACGAAATACAACCTAAAATTGAACCATATGTTAGGGTTCGGCGCCTTAGAGCACGGTGGTGGAACGCGATATATTAATAATGATAATAATCTTATAAAGTATGAATATGTTATCTTCTAAAACATTTTCCATACTGAAGATAAAACGTTTTAAAATCGTTACATAAAATATGGAGGGGAAGCTTTATTGCATTAAAAACATAAACGGTAATGTGCATTAAAATTAATGTGTACATCACATAATTAAGGTAAACCACGACACTTGCAAACAACATTATTAAAATAATACTGCAGTATAAAACCATAAATTTATATAGCATTTCTGGGGAAAACTTAAATTACCATGATGGACTTACTGCTTTTTATATTTTACCACGGCCACATAATAGCCTCATACGGCATCGTTCGAAATAATTAGTAAACTGTATTAGTATTGTCGCCAACCCTGTTCTTTGCGTCAACAAACAGTTTTTCAAAATGCTGAACTGGTCAGATTTTTATTGGCGTTGTGTTTTTCTCTCTTTTTTTCAAAGAGCTAGACCTACAGGGCCCCTTCGGAATTCAGGGTCGAACAATTACTTATATTTGAGTTGTTTCCCCGGCAGCGAAATCTTTAAAAGGACAAAGTTTCTGAGATTATATTTCAAAATTTCAATATCTGGCTTGACATTTGGGGTGGGTATCAGTATAAGTGTAGGCCGTGGCGCCGCTCTCCGGTCAAAATTTCCCCCGTAGGACACATGATCTCGACGTATGCCCGTTTTCATTAGCCCTGTCGGAGCAGAACAGTTGGACGTTAAACTTCATTTCATTTTAAATAAATCCTATCCTATCATAATTTCCGGTGTCCACAATGACCGGTTCATATACATTCATATTACATTATTATATGCGTTGCGACCAGTTTGTTTCAATTTCTTGGTCTCAAATATTAGCGATTTAGCTCCTTTAATAAAATTGTCTCTACTTTCAGTCTGTGTATCTCAAATTTTCCATTATGAACCTCATGCGCTCTTTTGAGCAGGAGGTTGCAACATTTTGCTCCTTTTGCGGTAGAAAGAATTCTACCCAACGAAACTTAAAATGTTAGAGGGGGCCCAAGAGACGAACGGAGAATTATTAGTGGTCTCTATCCATCGATTTGCGACAGGTGCTCTAAGGGAAACAACTCTAATAATCTTGAAGGATAATTTTACACGACTACCGATTGGTTGCTAGGACGCATTATGGCTGCCTTGTAGTTGTTTTGGGGTTCTGAAACAGAAAAAAATATTGATAATATTATTATCCTGCTTATTATAAGTTAAAAAGAAATATTGTGAAGATGAGTAGTAAAGTTAACTCCAAGGCTTCAAAGAAAGATCGACCCAGATCTTCTGGTAACTGTTTTATAAATGTATACACGATGATCTTTTCATCATTTATTATTCATTATTGACATTAATTATTTGACTTATTTGATTTCATAACAATAATACTGCTTACAATGAATTTAACAAGTAAACAAATAAAAGTCCTAACTTATCAGTTCTCATTCTTGATTTGTTGATTAATGGGCAGACTTTGACGTCATGTATGACAAATTGATTATTTATTAATATCATAGGAAGAATGAAATAAATGAAACCCTCCTACGAAGGGTAAAGTAAATGTAACTGTTGGCTTTGCCAATAATATTACTTCTCAAAACTACATTAACCTGTTAAGCGTGATGTTTTTAAAACGTTAACTACCCCCTATTGTGTACTTAATTTGACCAAAAATGTCATTTTTAGACCTTTTTTTATTCCTGATTGGATAGCACTGTTGTTATTGCTCCTAATCCTATACATGTTCCGTTGCATACGCCTCACCCCGACCCGATTGTCAGTTTCATCTTCCGAATCAACGGACGACGACAAATCATCATCCGACTCCAGAATACTGTTCAAAGTTTCTTCTTCAGAGAGCTTGCGCTTGCTGGACAATGCCATTATGTTGTCCATGTGCATAGTCAAACTCAAAGCTGAACACGAAGTTACTCAGAACAAGATTTTGTTAGTCTGAGGTTGTGTTTTGCTGTCATGCAAATGTTCTGGAAAAGATTTCCTCGACCAGGCATAATATAACATCATCAGTGGCGGATCCAGGATTTATTTGAGGGGGGTGACAATTCATGGACTTCGAGCGATGATTTTGAGAGTTATAGCGTTTCGAATTGTATGGTTCAGTACTCACGGATGCACGTATATAATCCTTTCGGTTGGTGTAGGGTAAGATAACTTTCGTACGGTAAATTTCGTCCAATGTATGAATTTAGTCAATGAAATAAAGAACGAATTCCGAACTACGCGGTTCCGAAACTTTTTGACGAAATCATTCCGCCTGTCATTTTCAAATCAAATTCCGGTCGTAATTTCCTGTAATCGGTCTCAAATTACATTTTTTATACAATTATAAGGTAGTTCTAGCTGTAGGACATTTTGAATTTAATGTGCTAAAACCGTTCAGGATCTATTTCATCCGCCGAGATGGTGTAATCTGACTTATTTTTTGTCTCGTGATTGGTTCGTGCTAAGACCTTAAAACTTAAGAGATCAGCCGCGGTTTACGGAGCTAATTTCTGCCGCTAGTAACATAGATGCTGATTGTGTGTCTGATAAAATGTGCACCATGTGCTATATAATATATATACGACCATGCGTGTGCATGTCCCGGTAGAAGCTTGTAGGACCCGGGATTCCTATACACCGTTGTGAGGGAGGTGACTAGTAACCCTAGTCACCCCCCCTGGAGAGCCATTATACACATGCTGCGATCGTGGTGGAATTCCCAAGGGATTCACCCAAGTGACAGACTATGTTCTAAGAATAGATTGGGGAAAATACCTCCAAGGTGTTATATTACGCCCTTACACACAGTGAGTGACAGTTGTCCAAGACTTTATATAACGCCCTATGCACTTAAAGGGTTAAAACAGAACTGGAGCATGTTTTTATTTTGCAAAATATATATTTTCATATATATTTAGCCAGGTGTGCCACTATTTTTTTCATGTATTCCAAGGTTGGCAAAAAAAGGTTGAGAACCACTGCTATAGGCCTATATAGGCTAAAAACTGATGTTTGTTTTTAGCTACGATTGGAACCCTATATATTCCACCACCCCGTCTCATTATGTTGGGTAGCTGTCCGTCTCGGAAATAACTTAATTTTATACTATTATTATGGAAAATGTTTTCGTTAACTTGAGTCAACTAAGGTTTAGCACGTAGGCAGGTGACACCCCAATCTCCATCTTTTCAAGCTGTCTAGCAATTCGTAAACCGATAAGCCTCCCATATAATTACCTTATTATTTTAAGCACACATCTCAGGTAGGATTATATCATTTATTGTATTTAGGCAATTGAATACGTATACTGATTAATCATTGTTTTAAAGTAAAATGTGATAGCGTTTACTCAGTTTACCACATACAGTTATTTGTAATCCCTTAAAGCGGAAATTTCATATTTTCTAAGAAAGTCAAAACATAATTATTTCTATGTCTTTTGCTCAAAAGGTTGTCAACTCACTATTATACGATCATGGGCAAAATTTTTGGGGCATTAAAATGGGTGACACAGGTTTATTGAGGAAATAGTTACTCAATTACCTCCCTTGTTTTCCCATTCCTCTCCATGGACGGCCATCTTCAAACGTTTGAATTTGAAGTTGAAAATGATATTTTGCCAATTTCTCAACTGGCAATAGTGAATTATAGGATTAATAGGATTATTCTTTAACAAGGTAGGACTGTTTATAGGTTCAATCTATTTTAGGGCTTTATTTTAATACATTTTAAAAATATAACTTAAAAAAATGCTATTGCAACTTTAAATAACTACCCTCTCTGTGAAATGACATGGTTGTATTTTTAATATTATATCACCTGAGACCTAGTCTTGAGGTTTCAACTCAAAAATCGTTACCCAAAACGCATAAAAACTGGATAACTCAGATGCAATTTTATTTATACTTTGACCTATCAAGACCTTAGCTTATTAAAAATACAAGATCAATGTTGTGAACTTTTTCACTTGTTCCAAAGTTAATTTGTTGAAGAAGGTGAAACAAAATGTCAAATACCTCATGGAATGAGCTTCTAGTTGAGTCTTATACATATTAGAATTGATCATTTGTCTAAATATTTTTTGACAATGGGATTTACAGGGCATTAAGTGCACAGAACCAGACAAATTTCTGCCCTTGAGAGACAGACACGACATTGTGTGTGAGCTAAAAGCTTATAGCTTGTAATTTGTTAATCAACAAGAATAAAAATTCAACCTCTAGTTTATTTATTTACATATTTTTACAATGGAAAATTCCTAGATTCCAATGAGACACACGTCTGGCACAGCAGATCAGATTTCTTGACATATTTATTTCCGATTTATTCACTAGGTGTAAAGGAAAAGTATACTTTCCAGAATGCACTACATTACAAAGTTCTTGACCAATTTTTATACGCCCACATTATCATTGGTAGCATATTATGTCAATCACCCGTGTTCATGCAGTCTGTCATTCTGTCAACAATAGGCCTGTTAAAGATACATTATTCAAGAGCTAAATTTGCCTATTGCAGGTCATTCTTTAATCTTTAGGCCTTGAATTATTATTTAGACATTTATTTACATGACAAGACCATAATAAACTCTTGATGCCATAGGTTAGTTGAGATTTTAACTAAATTAGAACAATTTGGCAATTTAATGATTTAATTTAAAAAAGGAGGATCGAGACTAAGCCTCAAATATAGCAGTGCCGTGGTTATGATATACACAATCAATACACACATCTTGTCGTCAAATCAAAAAACAATAATCACTGCGCAGAATAAAGTAATTTGCATGAAATTTTCAATATAGCCTATTCAATTTGCATTATCTATTTTTAAACTATAGTAGCAAGAACAGCAAGCTCTTTATCTCAGTCTTACATAATGTACCTTTAATGCTATACGACAGCAGTTTACAACAGATTTTAACTAAGAAAGAATACTCGCAAATATCTCTGTGCCTAATTCCAAACATGTTTCAAGAGTCATCTCTCTGAGCACATATTAGTGTTATAGCTTTGTGCACAATACAGGAAAAAGTTCTCAATGAAATATTTCAAAAATTGTGGTATTGTTCATCACCGAGTTGTTCTCCCATTTACGGTCAGACTTTGAAATGAAATGAAACGAAATGGGGCTTAACGTTCTACTCTTCTGAACCTAACCTGGGCTAATGGAAGACGAGCATACGGCATACAGTGTGCTATGAGGGAAATTTTGCCCAGGCAGCGGCGCTAACAGCCTACTCTTATATCAAATTCCAACTGCCAAGGGATCTTTTATGTGCATGCCAATGTGTTCACAGGACCTCAGTTTTTTGTCCCATCCTAACAACTTGACAGCTGTCTTTGTCAGGCATCATGGACAAGGGGAAACTACACGCTGAGAAATCTAGATGAACATTCTCGGTCAATACAGGGATCAAACACCCTACCTCCTGGCTAACGAGCCAGCGTCTTACCCACTGAGCCACGTGATCCCCCCGGTCATATTTTGAAACAATAATTTAATATATACCATACATAATTCTCCTCACTAATCTAAACATCCAATCAAATAAATGCAATTCATCTCTTTTATTTTGACCAAAGTTAAAAAGGTTATTTTTAGGATTTTAATCTATCTTCTCTTCATGAATATAAAACACAATACCTTGTAAGTCCAAATATGGCACAGGTATAAAAGTTCATCGGG
The DNA here is from genome assembly GCA_963678685.1 of Patella ulyssiponensis. Taxonomy (NCBI): domain Eukaryota; kingdom Metazoa; phylum Mollusca; class Gastropoda; family Patellidae; genus Patella; species Patella ulyssiponensis. The sequence continues at coordinate 45,569,196 of OY783229.1, read as the reverse complement.
CACTTCTCTAAATGATTTGAGCAGCTCATGTCTCTTCTACTGACTTGATCATGCCTGAAAGAAATTGATATGTGAAGTATATATTAAACATTTCTTTATTCCATGGCTGTTGATTGGTTGATATACATGTCAATCAAACATATTAAATTTAAACTAGATAAGCTTACTAAATGTTATATGGACGGACATGCATTTCACAAAGAAAGGTATTCATGAAATATGCGCATTGTTGTCTAACATCATTATTTTTTATTATATAATCGATGTACAAGTTAATCCCTACATTCTGAGAATAGTCATCTTTCTTGAATTGAAATTATTAGTTTTATATTTTTGATTTATATCAAATACTGGATACATAATTTGTCTTTTTTAAATTCAAATAAACTGTAAAATTAAAGAATAGGCACACACATTTAAACGTCTGATAATTAAAATAATTTATGAATTTTTATTTCATTTTAATGTCATCTGTTTTGGCGTCTGAATGCCCTTCTTATATTTATTTTTGATTTAAGATCTGCAGATAGATTTATAGATCTACGTTAAATAGAAATTAAAAAGAAAATAGTCTTATGTTGTATGTCTTGTGAGAGTATCTTATATTTAGAATTTTGTGATATTGATTTCTTATGATTGACTAGGTTTAATTACCAGCAATCTGATAAGAAAGGTGTTGTTGATTCATGTTTCAAGTTCTGGTATTAAATCTTTGTTCACTTGATAAGATGTAGTAAAGGTTCCCTATGGACTTGAGAGTCCACTTGATAAACCAAGAGTCTACAGTAACCTGATAGAAATGTTTATAATTGTATCGGCGTACAACATTGGGTTGATTTGATTAACAGAAATCTATATTTAATATACCGGATCATGGAATCGAATATTGTGTTATGTTATATACTTTGATTTTCATTACAAAACCAATCTGTGTGTCAGACTTCATTTATAGAGCTGTTGGAGTAGTTTGTTTTTACTTAGATTTAGCTAAAATGTTACCGAAAACTGCAGACAATACTGTTTCACCAAAAACTCTAGAAAGTACTGTATTACGGAACACACCAGACAAAATTGAATTACGGAACACACCAGACAAAACTGTGTTACCAGAAACTGGGGAAAATGTTGAAAAGTCTTTAGAAAAAAATTTAAGTGGCTCCAAAACCAAAATGCCTAAATCGGCGAAGTCATCTGCTCGTGGGAAGTCTGCATTGGAAAGTAAAGATTTTAAATTGAAGTCTTCAAAGATGGGGAAGTTTAAAGGGTCTGTGAGGATGCTATCACTTTATCGTATGTATTTTATTCATAATTGATCAAATGTTCTCTGTGGTATATCTTGTCCACGATTTTAACATTTCTGAATTCAAAGTGATTGGAAAATTGTAATATAAAGTAATAAATTCTTCAAATTAGAACATTTATACTTTGGGTCCTGATTTTTTTTAGTAAATCTTATTTGTTCAACTTTAGGAAACAAAAAAAATAAGAACATATATATAATATATGACATTGTAATCTAATTACATGTACCGTAGTTTAATTGTAGTGACTTTGAATTTTGGGAATCAATGTCTTCCGTCACATGGAATTTACCAATAGTCACCTAATTTATCTGCATAGTAAAATACAATAATTAATTTTAAAAGTGTGTAATATTTAAATAAAAACACTTTCTCTGTGATTAGGTAAATATACATTTTAATACATGAAAAGTAATAGTATCTTCTTACCTGGTACAAGCATTGTTTCATTTTGAAACTTCAAATAAAATTGCATTCTTTTAAATGATTCTTGTCATGTTTTCCTTGGTAACTTTCTTACATGAATGGAATTGATTATTCTCTAGAGCATGGCCAGTTGTGTTCCTTTCTGAAGACTATTTACATAAAATCAAATAAATAGAAATTTTATTAAGTTGAAGTTGTACTCCTTTGAAAAAAAACATGGGCCTTTCTTTTGGACATAATAAGTTACTATACTTCATAAAGGTTACCTTGTACAATGAACGAATTCTTCTAAATTTAATCAGCTTTTCATGGTTTAGTACTGACAGTGGAACACATGTTCATATGGGGATACCAATATTATTCAGTCAATATCATAACTAATATAAATTGCATGAAATAACTATTGAACATGCTACGCTCTTTGTCCTCCTTGAAATGAACTTTGAATATGTTCTCTTTTGTCAACACAGATGTACACACACTGTACAAGACCATTATTAGATTTTGCTTTAGAAGAAACATTTTAGCCACAAGTCATTTTGAAAAAGTGTATCCTTGAGTTTGGGATAATTCTTGTTATATGATCAGTATCTGTTTGGATATCACTTATAATTTTACTGTTTGTTTGAACAATTTTAGTGTCATCTTTGTTTAACTGTGTGGAATTGATATATTAGGTCTTTATCTTTATGGTGGATCATTATCTTTTTAATAACTGCCTTCTGAAGATCAGGAATTCAATTATATTATCATATATATCTTCTGACATCAATAATAAGCGTTCAATTTTTATCTCTAAAGAATTTTATAAATAACGATTAATATTTTTTATATTGAACAATTTTTTATTTTTGGAATATTTTTGCCAAGAAGGGTTTTTGTTATTAGGGCAAAATATTAAATAAAAAATGTTAACAACGATGAAATTGTTGAAAATCAGTGATAAAATCACAACTAAGAAGAAAAATAAATCTGTTACACCCACTCCCAGCAGTAAGTCGAGTGGCCGTCTGTCTTCAAGATGGGGACAAGTGACAAAGGCATCGTCCCTGAGAGGTAAGAAAACTAGCTGAAACAAGAGGCTTAGAAAATAATGCAATAACCAAATTGGTTCCTTGCATAGAAGGTTCAGAATTAGGAAGCTATACCAAGTTGTTTGATAACAATGGAAACATTTCTAGTTTGTTGAAGACGGAAAAATGAATTTAAATTGCAATGTTTCCATGCATTATCAAAATTGACCTAGCTATCCACCTTAAGTATCAGTATTTTTAACAAATAGAAAAACATATATTCTTTTAATTGATTTTGCCAGAAATAAACGTAGAAATATTATAAACGAGATAACATATTAAAAATGTGTGATACGACACATCCATTGTTTGTATATTTTGCAAAAAAGTATAACAGCACCATTTTGATAAAGGTACACCTGATATGTTGTTACAATAAATATTGTTATAGTCTGGATGGTGCATGATGTTGTCAAGAAAAACAGATCTTTTGGTATGCAAGAAAGGTATTTGAGACGGGTGTGAAAGGCCAAGATATCCATTTTCAGATTTTTGGAGGGTTAAAAAAATTTGCGAACAATTAATTTGAATGCATTCAGAAGGTTCTGATCAAGAGTAGTTTATAGAAGGGCTCTGTTTGATGTTTGTATATATGACATGGTGATGCACGAATATTATATATTTTAATATGCAGTATGGTGTTAAACAACAGTTTGTCCAATCGTGGGGACTAATTGGAAACCTTTGTTTATCAGTCAACAACGTCATGGTGTTTGTTTAATGGAGAGATGTTTTAATATCTAATTATAACCCCGGACTTCTACATTGATAAGTAAACATATCACACTAAAGAGAATAGGTTATCTTTGGTATAATTTATACTATGAGTTGCCCACGATAAGGCACATTGAAGTAATTTCGCCAGGATTTAAGCATCTCTGAAAACGATGTCAGCAAGTTCAAAACGTAGTTTGTCAATTCCTTTTGATCGAAAGCAACAGAATCAAAGACAAAAAAGTCAGTCTGCTCCTGCTGGTATTAGCAGACGTATTTCTACACCAGTAGGAATAGACGAGAGGAACAACGTTCATAGTGCCATTGTAAGGAAAAGGAAATTATCTAGTAAGTAGTTTTGATGGGGGGTAAAGTTTATCATTAAGATAGCTAAGAATTATTTTGATGTTTTTGAATAGAACCAGAATCGTGAATTTTAAACCCTAATGAAATCGTCCTTGGAGTTTTTGAAGCTTGTTAATGTTAAAGCCTACATATATAGTTAATTAGAATTACAACAATCTAACATGGTGTCATATTTCTCGTTTTAGAAAGAAAATTAATTTCTTGTAAATTAGGATATTGGATTAATTTTTGAGGGTCATTTGTTTTGAATTAGAAATTAATTAGCACTGAAATTCAATACTTAAATGCATGTTAGGGTCTAAAATAGAAAAGCCATAAAATTTAGTCGTAACATTTATTTTTAAAATTGGCGAAAAATACCCACTTCGATATTTTTAAGGTATTGTCAGTGATATGTATCTAATATTTAGATTTTTCTACACCTACATATTGTTGTGACCTCTAGAGGTCAAAATTTTTATCAAATTTTGACGAAAATTGAAATATAGGGTCATATCCCAAAGATCTTTATTTCTTTTGATATTCGCAGGTGTCGAATCGTAACTTTATGGATGATGGTTTTTGTACGAAAATCGTGTTTTTTGCTTGTGGACTTAGAGGTCTCAATTTTTATCCGATTATAATGAAAGTTTAAAGATATGTTTACATGTATATCAGAAAGATCTTGTTTCCAGTTGATATTTGGCGCATATTGGATTGTAACTTCCTGGATTATGATCCCTGACTGTACAAAAAAATCTGTTTTTAGCTTGTGGCTTTCTTCTAGAAGTCACAGTTTTTATTTTATTGGAAAAAACTGTTCAAATATACCACTTTTATACTGTAGTTTTGGTTGAGTTCATATTTCATAATTGCCTGATAAAATGGCCACTTTCCATTATGCAAATAATTTAAAAGCATTGCAACACCAAGGCTGTGGACCCTCTTAGAGGTCACAATTTTTATCCAATTTTAAAGATACTCAAAATGTATGTTTATAATCCAAAGATATCAGTTTGTTTTGATATTGGCACTTATCGGACCATAACTTCCAGGATTATGGTCCCTGATTGTAAAAGGGAGGTCACAATTTGTATTTCATTTTGAAAACCATTCAAATATATCACCATTACAAACTGGTTGAGTCTGAAATCTGTCAAAATCAGACTAAAACTGCCCTAAAAATGGGCACTCCTGATACACTAAAAGTGTAAAAGTATACCATCTTGAGGTCACAGTTTTTATCCGATTTGATGATACTCAAATTATATGGTTATCTCCCAAAAGACTTGGTTCTTTTTCATATTCATACATATCAGACCGTAACTTCATAAATTATGGCCCCTGATTGATTGAAAAATTGTATTTTTAGCTTGTGGACGCTTAGACGTCACAATTTTTATCCAATTTTGATGAAGCTTTAACTATATGTTTATATCCTAAAGATCTTAGTTCCTTTTGATATTGTCACATATGTCAGACCGTAAGATCCTGAATTATGGCCCGTGATTGAACAAAACAAAGATTTTTTAGCCTGTCCATCACTTGCAAAATGTGGGCGTATCTTGCATAGCAACCGCTTGTTATTTGATTTTAAAAACTGTAACACCATAATTTCAGTTGAGTTTGAATTTCGTCATTGGCCTAGAAAGTCCATTGTGATTTTCTGATGTGGTTGCTCCTTGTCCTCCTTGTGCAGACTAAGGGCCTGGTAAGGGACAAGTTACAGGACAATGTATAGTAGTTTGGATGGGACGAAAAAACAAAGTCCAATTTACACTTTGGTGTGTGCGTAAAAGTTCCCTTGGTAGTTGGAATTTAATATAATAGTCTGTAGCGCCACGGTTTGGACGAAAATTCCCTCATGCATACTGTATGGCATATACACGTCTTCGTTAGCCTAGTCAGAGCAGAACAGTAGAACGTTAAACCAAATTTCATTTCATTTTCATCATTTATGTTGTATAACCCTAATCTAATCTCAAAATTGTGGATCTTAAATTATAAACATGTTTCATGTGTTTATTGTAATTTTGTTTTTAATTGTACAAACTACAATTATTATTATTCAATCTTTTTAAATTGTAATAGATTTTCATGTTAGGCAAAGAAATTTTCAATGATAATTCCAGGCGTTATGCCCCTTGATAACAGAACCTTATTAGGAGTCCCAGTTCCACAATTGTCAATTTTGTCATTATGAAATTTTGGCATTTTAGAAGGAAGACCCTTATTGATTTCTGACCATTTCTGACATTGGTCACAGTTATTGTTGGAAAAAAGTTTGGGCCGATCAAAGAGACAAAAATTAACATTCGAGTCAATGGGGAAGCTAATGGTGTATTGTGTCCATGTCGTGTCTACAAAACCAATATTTACAAATACAGTATATATTAGAATCATTAATTATAACAAAATGTGAGGATATTAATTCTAGCTGTATAAAATAGATTTGTTTTTATAATACAACTCATAAAATCAATAAACTTATTGTTTACTGCTCCCATTATTTGTATTTATTGTCCATTCTGTGCACTAAACAAAAATTGATTGGGGTCATTGTGAGTGTGTTTTTCATTGGTACAAGTCGTTCAGTAAATTGATATTTTTTGTGGAATGAATAACTAATAATGTTATTTAGGATTTGTTACAACAATAAGACTGAAGTTATCAATGACAATTACTGATTTCCAATCAATAACAGTTTTCTTATCTGGTGTGAACAGAATTAAAGGAAGACAAATGAGTTTGATAAATAACTGCAGTATTACGCTATGTCTATTTATAAGTGCAGGAAGACTGCACCACAAACAAGATTCACAAGACAAACACCAACAATAAACGACAAATGCATTATACAATTCAGATAAATCTTATAGCTTGATTATAGGCCTAGTAACATTGGAAAGAAGCTATACCAAGAAAACACACTAGTAGTTAAAGACCTGATGCACCATTTCCATTTTCACTTAGATATCAAAATTCACATGTGAATTACATGTAGGTACATGGATTAATCATTAAACATTTAATTAAAAAAACCAAATCAAAATAACAATGCTATGATAGTATAATAGCTCCAGGCTTGGATTCAATCTATTTTAACTAGGCCCATCAGGTATCTCTGCTACCTATAAAATATGGGGTGCCTTGTTACACTTGAATAGCATAGATCTATAGTTTCACTTCTGTATATCTTTGTAAATACTGAACAAAACTGAGCCATTTTTGGACTGACTTTCTCATTAGAGATTCAGTTTCACAACGTTGCAGTTTGCTTAAAATGAAGCATCAGGACTTAGAAATATCTTTAAAATTTTGATAATGGAATTCAAAACTCAATACAACCAATGTATCCAACAAATTAAAGTCTTCCAATTTGAATTTCCATAGATCTTTTCAAAAAAAAAAGTTCTTACTCAAGTCTCTTAAGGTCCTTGTTTAGTTTTTTTATGATATCAGTTTAATATTATTTGAATTACCTTAAAAGATCTGCTATGAAATTTGTGACTTGGTCATAAAAGATCCTATCTGTTGTGGTGCCTCTCTGCTGTCTTTTAATCTTTCTTGTTAGTCTCATGTTGACTGTCTCACCACATAACTTTAATGGCTTCACAGAAATTTTTTTTTATAACCAGTTGAGTGCTGTATATATTTTATGAAAAATTTACCATGGCTTTGGCATGTTCGATCAAAGTCTCCTAATCTGTATTCTAAATATTAGAGTTTTAGACATGTCAATATTTATTGAACCCAGATATTTGTATGTTATATTAGGTTGTCTTATTATTCACTTTTTATGATTATAAATGTAATGGGTATTAAAAAATACGTAAATTCCACACCAGTACAGATTTTATGATACCTTCATTTTATGCACGTCAGTTACAAATGGACGTCTGCTTTTGATATGTTGAAACCAATCTATCAAGATCAGTATGCGTTTAATCATACAAAGTACTATTATCTGTCTTTCAGATAATTCCTAGTGATATAGTATTTTATTACTACTGGTGTATATTAAATAAACCGTTGTCTAGCAATCTTAGAGGAGTTGAGGATTCATGACTGTCAATAGCTTGAATTACAATAGTCCAGATTAACTCTTTCACTGTACTTTCTCGCATAATTTGTCGGAGATTACTAAATTTCACAGATAAATCTTCATTACTGATCGTTCTTCAACACGGTTTCATTTTTGATCACTTCTAGCTTTCACAAGAATGTATTTTTGAAGTGTTGAATTTGTTTGAATAATTGTGAAATAGCGGAAGGAAAATATTATGCTAAACGCAAACAGTAAGATGTTGGGTAGAAGAGCCAGTCGGGGGAGTCTAGGCAGACGTATGTCAGGACCTCGTAAGTCTTCTTTGATATTTAGGAATTAAACAACCTCTGTGAAATGGATTTCTTTTAGTCAAGTACAGCATTTGAATTTACAGGAGGTGCCGTAAGTGTACAGGTTAGTGTAATGGTAGACATTGCAATTATCGGCTGAACTGAAGACCCCTCGTCAGCAAATATAGAAAATTACAATGTAGATAAATTACAAAACTAAGCTTACTTTATTGACTTTTTCAGATCGATTGAAAAACAAAAAACGAGATGGAACACCAGAGAAATCTGCAACACCTTCTCAAGACACAACTGACGAGAATCGACCACCATCACCAAATGTCATCTGGAATGAAGAAATTGAAAAATTACAGATTAAATCCGAAGAAATATTGAAAGTAAGAGACTTTAACAAGAATTTGGATCCTTTCATGTGGAATGCTTAAAATAGTTTGATTTTTTTAAAACCAAAATAATGCCATCAATTGGAACCATGAATTCCAATTAAAATTCAGATTGTGATTATAAATATTATTCAGAATGTGATATGCTAGATAACATAAGAAATATTTGTGTGAGAGGTCTATGAAAGGGAATGAAAGCTTATTGATTCTATTTCCTATAACTGACAGTGATTTTGGATCAGCTAATTAAAAAAATTATAGCTTCTGTTAGTGTTAACACCAATGGAGAATATCCGATAAGCACAATTTTGAAATAACAACACAAGATTCAGAACTTTCGAGAAAAGAAAATCAGATTTCATGATCATGTTTGAAAAACTTATTTTTGCTTGTTGTTGAGTAACTAGGTTCGGGGTATGTACACCTACTCTTCAGTGAAGGAGATAAGTGCATATACATGTAAGAGACACACAATACTTAAATATACATTATGCAAGAGCTAAATCTGCCAATTACAAGTCTTTCTTTAGGCCTGAAATGTTATCTAAATTATCAATTAGACATTAATTAACTTATCCAGACCATAATAAACTCTCAATGTCTAGGCTAGTCTTCGATGTTGGCTGGATTAGATTGCTATATGCTGCTTAACGGCCATTGATAATTGAATTTAAAAGGTGGATAATCGACACTATGCTGTTTACATTAATGATTTTAGTAATGATGACCAAGGCTACTCGAAAATTCACCCGCTTCGTTCTGAAATTTTCAGCAAATTACCTTTACACTATCTAGTTTTTAACTTTTATAGTGAGAACCGCCAACTCTTTATCTTATCTCCCATTTCGTTAATTTTGGTGGAAAAAAATCAGTACTAAAGTTGGTCATGACCTGTAACAGACAATCCCTAGCTAAGAAATAAATTGTGGTAATTTGACAAATCAAATGGAACTTTCAAAAGTACAAAAAATATCCCATTTGAAAGGAGGTGATTTAAAGCATGTCCTTAAAGCATTATCATTTACTCTGATGAAGATGGTGAACTGTTTGCTTCTATAGAAAATTTATATTTAGTTGCATGACCCAAAACCTCCAGCAGAAAGGAAGAAAACACCAGTGTCACAGAAAATCAGTGTTAGAAAATTAAAACCTGCTTCAGAATGGGATAAACCTAAACCTTTTAAGTAAGTCCATTTCTCACATAATTAACTTTTACAAATGTATCTGAAAAAATTAAGGTTCGATAGTAAAGTAATCAATCTGATTAAAACACAGATCCTATTTTGTTTCGTTTTTATAGTTCAAAATTTAGTTTTACTTGTCTTTACTACATTAGGATCTGAAAGACTTGTTATTTAACTCGTGTTCAGCTTGAAATGAGGGGTCAGCCAATCAAATTGTCTGTCGAATCGAGGGTTTGACCTTTTTTGGGTAGAATTGTGGGTAGGCATTATCAGCGATAGAAATCAAAACAAAGCAACAACGATTCTGATTGGTTAATCGAATGACTGAGGTTATAGGGTCAAATGTCGCATGCTTAACATCTGAAATGGCTGAACGTGATCTCCTGCAATAACTTGTTAGATCTACGTGTAGTGTAGGTCATCGAAATTATAAAAACCAAAACGAAATATAGATCTGAATTTCAATTAGATTGTAAAGTAATTAGCAATTTACAAATGCAAACAGTAGGCTATGGAATTCAAGGAAATATATAAAATGGCTGTACATGTAATATTTTAACTTTCCTTGGCTTGAAAAATGCTGAAGGTCTTGATTTCCATCTGAAATATACAGAGACTGAAATATGAATAATTTGTGAAAATACATTGCCAATGTCTACATAGATTTATTCTATTTAAATGTTTTAGTGTAACAGTTGCCCGACCAGCGTCTGAAGATGCCCCATTAAAACCTATAAATTATTCTGGTTATGGTGGACCACAGTATAACAATAAAGGTGATGTTCTATCCCATAGTTTATTGGGATCATTTGATGATTTTCATAATGAAGCTGTTAAAAGAGGAGACTTTATAGTAAGTACAATTTTGAATGATAATGATAAAAACAAACTTCTTTCTAATTCCTCATTAAAACTACCAACATGAAACCATACCATGGGAGACTTGTAGGTACCACAAAAATCCTAATAAGTTTAAAGGGGTCAAACCATACTGATGTTTGATCTACACCCTGCAACCACCACAAAATCACAATAGGGTTAAATAAGTCATACAACACCGATGATAGCTGCAGGTACCACAAAATTCTCAATATGGTTAAACAAGTCAAATCATACCGATGGTAGACCTTCAGTAAATTTCAACAAGTTAAATAATACTGATGGAAGATCTACAGATACCACAAAAATTTAAAAAGAAGCCCTATATATGTCAAAAGTTTGGAGCAAAGCTGAGATAACCTAGCATTCCTTCCCTTCAATTCCCCAGGTTTAGTGCTTGTGTCGAGATTCAGTGTGATTTGTTTAAATGGTTGATCTGGGTGACAGTACAGCATAAGTAAAATGAAGGTTTTATTTCTTACTTATCTTAATCCATTGGGTACCTAAGAAATCATGTTTGATAATTGATGTCTGAAGGAAGGTTGCATGGTAAAATTGGAACTTTGACCAGGACAGGGGCCATTACATTGCCAATGTAAATTAATTACATTACCATTACTTTTTAAATGTAATCATTACAATTACTTTCTCATTTTTAGCAATGTAATTCATTACCATTACACATTACATTGAAAGTTATTAATTGCCACAACCCAATACTTTATGACTATTTAAACAAAAACTTTTTTTGCAAACAATAAAAAAACACACCTTATTTTTCTGCCATGAAGCAACTATGAAATCTCACTATAATAGATATTTCTGTAGGTATTGTAATTTCCATGAAATATCACATCAAGGCAAAGGTAAATTTTCGAGGGAGGGGCAATGCATGATAAAAACTGTTGTTGTAACTGTTTGGCTTTGAAAAATAAACTGAAAGTATAAAGTATAGTTCACTACATCTGGTTTGTAACCGGGAAATTATTCAGCTTGGCTGTAAAACAAAATATATACAGATATAATTTATATGAAGTAACCTCGTTATAAGTTTTGAAACTTGATTAAAATTTGTAAAGTAATAATGTACTGAACCAAATATCCATTTTAAGCATGTAAATAAAGGGGTTTGTTTATCAAAACACGGGGGGTTGGATGGCGGAATGGTTAGCATGTGCACGCTGTATCATACGGCCTGCCATTGAGTCAACTGGCTTTCGAATTCCCGGTTGTACGTGGCAAGAAATAGGGTCACCCTTCCAACCTCGTGAGTTTTCTCTGGGTACTCCGGTTTCCTCCCACTGCTAAAGACCCCTACAAGCAATCGAATTGTTGAAATAAAATATGTTAGTCCCAAAATGACCTAGTATGTGTCAAGTGGACGTTAAACCCCATTTCGCTCTCTCTCTCTATCCATACACTTTATTCCAGAATGTTGAAACACCAAGAGTTGACATTGACCAGTCTGATAAACCAACATTAAAATATCAAAAAGTTAAGAAATCTAATGTACGAAAGACAACGGCTGACGAAAACAATGCTTTGATTAATTGGCAGTTAAAAATGATAGAAAGAAAGAAACAGCAAGGTTATATATCTAGTAAGTAATTGAATTAACCCATTTTATCCGTACTTGTTTGACATTATTGTTCATGTTGTCCATTATTGGAGAGCCACATTAAGAAACAAAGATCAGGGGTTCCCTCATTCAGGTGTTGCCGGAGAAAGTTCCCCTAGAGTTTTCCGGCATGGTTTTTATTGTCAGTGGTGTAGGAAGAACGGCTTGGCAAGAAATGTTATCTAGTCATTTGGATAGGATGAAAAACTGAGGCTTATGCCTGTTTTCATTATCCGAGTCTTTGCAGAACAGTACCGCCATAAACTTCATTTCATTGTCCATTATTGACACTTTTGTTATTGTGTTTAAATAATATGCTTGATTTGTGATATTTGTTTGGGCCAAAGATATATTATTTCAAGGAGTAAGATAAGTCCCATTGCCAACCAAAGGCCCCATCCAACCCTGCTGCATTCCTGTGTTGGTTCACTTAGTTTGCTTCCACAGATCTTTCCTTGCATGGCCCTAATATTAATTAAGATTTACCCTGTCTTAGCCGACAAGGATTACAATTAGATATTATTTTTCAGATTTATTACAAGTGAATCCAGAGGATTTAACAATGAATCAAGCTGATAATTATCGTAAAATGCAGGAAAAACGTGAACTTATAGATAAAACTATTCCAGCTATAGATTATGGGAAAGGCTGTAAGTCTGTTTCTATTTCACATATTTATACTACAATAATTCATTTAACATAATGTGACAACATTCAACATGTCTTATCTCTTGGGACCCCCCCTCCCCCCCCCCCAAAAAAAACAAAAAAAACCAGACTCATTTCAACATTCTTGTCATTACAAAAAAAAAAATAACTCAGACACATTTCAACGATCTGACCGATTATGTTTTGTTTTAGATTACCAGTATATCTTGAAATGTAGGACGTTAAGCCCCATTTCATTTCATAACATTACCTTCTAGTTTTAACCTATTTCCAGATCGTGTTGGAAGTGAATTTTGGAATCAGCAGAAATTACTTGGTGATGAAGTTAGAGGAGTACAGTAAGGATAAAATCTTTAGTTAAATATAATTTCAGGCACTGAGACTGGCCAATCTTTAAGACCACATGTTAAACTGTCTATGATTTTTTCAAATTATGTGAAAATTTGTTATTAAGAAACTAAAGATATTTGTCATATTCTTTTCAGTATGACATTGAACCAGACGGAACGTGGTAATTATCCCCCTGTACAGCATGTTGGTATACCACAAACCATACGACAAGAGAAAGGTAAGCTGGATATATGTACAATATTTATAGATCTCAATATAAAAATGATAATTTTTTTGTATCCTGCAGAGCAATAAGCTTATGATCTTTTGATCTAAACTCAGTTTTTAGAAAATTAATTCTCTATTATTATTTATAAATGTAAATAATTTAACTTATCTTTTCTTACCCTAAGATTTGACAAGTCGTAAGTAATTATTTAATTAAAACATTAAAGTAATTATGTTGTATAAAAGGACATGATAATAATATACATATATAATCAGTTATTTAACCATCTCTTTCCTTCTCTTTAACTGTGGGGGTCGGAGGGTATGGCCGAATGGTAAGCACGTGCGCGCTGTATCATAAGGGTGGTGTCAACTAGCGTGGTTCTGATTCCCAGGCTGTTCGTTACAAGGAGAAAGGTTGCCTGTCCAACCTCATGGTGCAACAGAATTATTGAAATAAAATAGAACCATGCGTTACTCCCCAAATCACCTACTTTGTGTCAAGTGGATGTTAAACCCCATTTCTCTCTCTCTTCAAATGTTTTTTTTTTATGAATGTTTGTGTAGAAGTGTATTTTAAAGATATAATAGAAAACAATTAATCAGATTTTCCCATACTAAAGTTAGGGTTTCAAATCATTCTGACTACCCTAGTCCAGTTGTTTTAGTGTAAATCTGCAATATGAGATGATAGTTCAGAATGTTCTGGTATTTTTATTGATTTAAAAATAGAAATCTTATCCAGACATTGACAGGTCAGAAATGCCCAAATGAGATGCCTGTCTTTTCATAATAAGATATAATTTGTTGGTAACATAGAGAGTGTCATTAATCTGCTTTCATGTATGCTTGTAGTTATATAGTTGTATAAAAATCTGTGGTGCATGTAATATTTGTGTAGCTTTTTATGTGAATGATTATAAATTTTAATCTTTTAGAGGCATTTAGTAACTGGATAGAGCAATAAACTACAGCACATACTGGTACCTATCCAAGAACAATTACTGATTTATTTAGGCAATGTGTTGTTGTTGCTTGAAAACATTCAGAGAATACCCTTCAAATCGTTGCCTAAATGAATCAGTAATTGCTTTTTCAGAAGTATGTCTGATAGTTTATTGATTATAAATGTCTATTATCTGCATATTGGAATATCTGTAATAAATAGCCAAATCAGAATAATTGAACAACATGTAAAATAGCCAATTATAAAAGGGCTAGAAGGTGATAGTTATAAAATTAAAACAAAATATATATGGTACATAATCCATATCCCTGATTTAATAAAGGAAGAGATCTGCTTTTGTGTTTATTTTAATTTGTTCATAAAAGAAAAGATATCTTTAAGTTAAGTCTTTAATATAGAAATTGAGAAGCATACCATAATAAGAAATATAAAATGATTATTGTTAAAATAAAACTATAGAGAATGCAATGATATATTTGTTGACTTTTATTTATGGTTTTATTTTAGGTTGGACTTGGGGTGAATATCACAGAAATGAAGTTCATTATCCCTGGCATAAAACGCCTTATTTATCAGCTCGTCAAAAACAGTTACAGCACCTAATCAATGAAATTGATCCACATCAACCAGTGAGTTTGGGCATTTTTGGATAAAAGAGAGTTGCTTCCCTTTATATGGATAAGACTTAGAATTGTTGCAATAGATATTTGTATTAAATCTATATTCTAAATGTTTTGTGTTAGTAAATATATTTTGATATCAACAAGTCTGTTTACTTATTTTGCCAGTGCCAGTGTAGCTATAATAATAAAGTGATATATTCTACTGTTATAAATATATAACATACATATATATATTATATTATATAAACTGGTGGTTCTGCTGACCACTTTATGTTATTTTATTTTAACTTAGAATTTTGATGGTTTAGAAATCATAGGAACTAACAGACCCGTACAAAAATCACAGGAAATAGAATCAGATTCTGGTTTAACAGAATTAGAACCAGAGGAGGAAGAAACTTATGTGTAAGTTAAAGTATAACTTTTTATACGCCCACATTTTCATGTGGACGTATTATGTCGTCGCCCCTGTCCGTCCGTGCACAATTTGTTTGTGGACTCTCTACAGGTCAGAAATCTTATCCGATTTTGACGAAACTTGAAATATAGGTTTATCCCCATAAGATCTCGGTTCCTTTCGATATCGGAACTTCATGGATTATGGCCCCTGATTGTACGAAATATCATGTTTTTAGCTTGTGGACCCTATAGAGGTCACAATTTTGAACCGATTGTGATGAAACTTGACATGCATGTTTATAACCCCAAAATCTTGGTTCCTTTTGATATTTGCGCCCATCGGATCGTAACTTCCTGAATTATGGCCCCTGATTGTCCGAAAAATCGCCCTTTTTAGCTTGTGGTCCCCTCTGGAGGTCAAAATTATTATCCGATTTAAAAAACCGTTCGATTATATCACCAATACATGGTTATGAAGGTTGAGTTCGAATTTCGTGAAAATCGGACCAAAATTGACAAACAAAATGGCCGCCATCTGTACGCGAATAGTGTGAAAATATGTTATATCAAGGTTGTGGACCCTATAGAGGTCACAATTTTGAACCGATTTTGATGAAACTTTACATGTATGTTTATAACCCAAAGATCTTGGTTCCTTTCGCTATTTGCACCAATCGGATCGTAACTTCCTGAATTATGGCCCCTGATTGTCCAAAAAATTGCCCTTTTTAGCTTGTGGTCCCTCTGGAGGTCAAAATTATTATCCGATTTAAAAAAACGTTCGATTATATCACCGTTACATGGTAATGAAGGCTCAGTTCGAATTTCGTGAAAATTGAGCAAAAATTGACAGACAAAATGGCCGCCGTTTGTACTCGAATAGTGTGAAAATTTTTTATATCAAGGTTGTGGACCCTATAGAGGTCACAATTTTGAACGGATTTTGATGAAACTTGACATGCATGTTTATAACCCGAAGATCTTGGTTCCTTTCGATATTTGCGCTCATTGATTCGTAACTTCCTGAATTATGGCCCCTGATTGTACGAAAAATCACCCTTTTTAGCTTGTGGTCCCACTGGAGGTCAAAATTATTATCCGATTTAAAAAACCGTTTGATTATATCACCGTTACATGGTAATGAAGGCTCAATTCGAATTTCGTGAAAATCGAGCCAAAATTGACGGACAAAATGGCCACCGTTTGTACGCGAATAGTGTGAAAATATGTTATATCAAGGTTGTGGACCCTATAGAGGTCACAATTTTGAACCGATTTTGATGAAACTTGACATGCATGTTTATAACCCGAAGATCTTGGTTCCTTTCGATATTTGCGCTCATTGATTCGTAACTTCCTGAATTATGGCCGCTGATTGTACGAAAAATCACCCTTTTTAGCTTGTGGTCCCACTGGAGGTCAAAATTATTATCCGATTTAAAAAACCGTTTGATTATATCACCGTTACATGGTAATGAAGATTGAGGTAAAATTTCGTGAAAATCGGACCAAAATTGAAAGACAAAATGGCCGCCGTTTGTACACAATTAGTGTGAAAATGCGTTATATTAAGGTTGTGGACCCTATAGAGGTCACAATTTTTAACCGATTTTGATGAAACTTGACATGCATGTTTATAACCCAAAGATCTTGGTTCTTTTCGATATTTGCGCCCATTGGATCGTAATTTCCTGAATTATGGCCCCTGATTGTCCGAAAAATGACCTTTTTAGCTGGGGTAAGCATTATTATCCCATTTAAAAAAACGTTTGATTATATCACCGTTACATCGTAATGAAGATTGAGGTCGAATTTCGTGAAAATCGGACCAAAATTGACAGCTGTTCTTTTCAGGCCATCCATCCTTCATCACCAACAAAGGGAAACCACGCCAGAAAATCTAGATGAACTTTGTCACCCAATGCAGGGATCAAGAAGTCACCCAATGCAGGGATCAAACACCTAACCTCAAGGCTATCGAGCCAGCATCTTACCCACTTAGCAACATGATCCCCAGTCGAATTTGAAATGAACATTTATAACCCAAAGATCTTAATTCATTTCGATATTTGCACATACCAAATTCTAACTTAATGATGTAGGAAAAATCGCTTTCGGTAATGCTTGTTCTCTATCCATCTCTCGAAAATGTGGGCGTATCCTGCCTGGCAGTGCCAGCCTATCTTTAGAGCTTTTGGCACATTTAGAGATTTAAATATATTCGAAAGCCATTCCGAGAGAGAAACAAAATTTCCCATTTTTTAATCTGTCAGTAAGAAAGTACCGGTATGTCAAAATAAAATAAAATATGAATTAATTAAATATCCATTTTGCTTAATTTCTTTGAATAGAGATCCATTAAGAGACCATCCAGATGTTTACCCTGCACCTATATTTGGTCCATCTCTAGAGTTTGCTGGTCAACCTGCGAGATGGACAGGTGATAGTCATAGTTTTCAAGATGAAATTGGTATAGAAGCTAGAGTTACATTTGAAGCTTATACTAACGTGAGGGTAACATCTTACTTGGAGATAGTCAATAATGGAACAACATCTATATACTTTGATTGGAAGGTAAGAACATCTTAAATGCTTGTTAAATCATTTGTTACATTACTCAAATTTCGCTAATTTGATATAGTAGGCCTATCTTTAAGTGAGCAGGCCATCTTTATGATATCTTCCAAAGATTGTTTAAGAGAACTAAGTTTGGTTGATAAGATCCATTCACTAATTCAAGAAAAAAGTTGTTTTTATGTAATTTTTTGTTTAATCTTCAGTACACTTGTATTTCAGAAACTACCCACTGAAAACCGATTTGAACTGGTCAAGTCATATATCCAACGATTTTATTTCAACAACAGCAATGGTAAGATGCATTTGATTATAGAATCTAAATTAAATTTATTGGTTGGGTTAAGGTTTTCAACATGAAGTAATTTAGATTGTAAAAAATGTTATCGTCAGATGCATTAAATACATAATAAAATCAAATAAAATTCTCACTGGCATACAAAATTTTCATTAATCAACCCTTCTGTTATGGATGCTGTGGCCATTTGAATGCACACTCCTCTGACGATCTCCGTTTCAAATGTATGATTCCAATTAGAGCACTAAATCGATTAATTGCATAACGGTGATTGATTGAAATGCATTCAGTAATACAAGTAAGGTACTGCCAGTATGTTTTTAGGGCTCTGGTGTTATTCATGTTTTTGTGGCACCATGACTATCCCCTCCTCACAGGTCCTTCATCCCTTAATCTCAGTGTTAAGCCTAATTTTTCAATAACTATTTTTGTAAAACGGAATTTTGTGTGCAGTTTATTATTTAATATTTTAGGTGTGATTTTACCAGGAGAGACAATGAAGTTTCCATTTGTGTTTAAATCTGAGAATGCTGGAGTATTTACAGAACAATGGAGGTTTGAAACTAGACCTGTAGTATGTGGAGGGGCAGCTTTAGTTGTTACATTAAGAGGAGTAGCTTTACAAGAGGATACTTATAAAATACATAGAGAAACAATAGAGGTTAGAACTAGATATATCTTCAGTTTTGTTGATATATTTAACGGTATGTTTTCTCCAGAAGAATTGGGTTGATTGAATGTATGACATTTCTTTGGAAAAAGAAAAAATTTTATACAGGCCTGGTGTGCCATTTGCATTTTCAATAAAATATCAAAATATCTCACAGCTTCGTACACTCTAAATATGTACTTAGCTTGATTATTAACATTTAATTAAGAAAACAAAATCAAAATACTAATGCTAGATAACATCCTGGCATAGATTCAATCAAATTTAAACTAGACCCAATAAAAGATGGTGGCGTCCTGTTATGACAAGCAGCATAGATCGATGAAAATACATTTGATCATAACTTTGTAAATACTCAATGGAATTAAACCATTTTAAACTGATATTCCTATTAGACGGTTAAACTTTCACAGTATTGTAGTTTGCGAGGAATTGTTATAGCGATAATTTATGCATCAGATCTTTTAAGTGTTTAAGCTTAAAATAAATATAATGATAAAGGCAGGCTATAATCCAGTCAAACACCACTTTAACTGATGACTGAATGTATTCATGTAAGTACATACAGTCTTCTAGTAAAAAACCTCTAAATATGGGTCTGTTTTATTCATGGTTTCTAGTATAACATTGCAGCATTTTGTTTGATAAATCTAAAATCAACACTGCTGTATACATAGGTTTTGTGGTAACTAAAAAGGTGATTTGTTTTAGACTCGGTTGTCACTCATATTTTTTTTTATTTGCAAAAGAGCGTAAATTTCTTTTAAAACAGTACAAATGCTCCAATATTACAATGACAAATATTTGTTAAATATTATTGAATGTTAACTATTGTTAATTTATTATATTAACAGCAACATCTGAGTGATAAACAAGCTAATCAAGTTGTTAATCAGTTATTATATGAATTAATTGATGGTATAAGAACACCTGAACGATCACGATCACCTATAGATGCTTATATCACAGAAGAAGAAACCTTTAAACGTTTAAATCATGGTGTAAGTTGAACTTCAAACATTCGAACATAAATTACATAGAGCATCTGCAGTTGTAATGATGTGAAATTATAAAGCAATGAGTGTGTTTTTTGACTGGTTAAAATGCAGTATAATAGAAACATTCCTGGTTCTCAGGATACGTTGAAGCAATAATTGTCAAGAACGGAAAGGGTGGGGGTGAACACCTCGTGAACACAATACTTCAATTGTTTTGAGATTGATGTGAGAATTAAATCTGTCATTCAGATATCAACTTATATTTTCACAATAACATTGTCTTTTCATACTTTTATACCTACTCCTCTGCAAGCTGATTGCATTCATTTAAATCTCTCCTTGTTATTTCTATGGTTACATTTGTAACACAAGGAAGGAATTTTGCCTGGATAAAGAAATTACTATGATAAGCAATAAAAATAGTGGACTAATTTCGATAGTGCTATCCAAAAAGAGACAGGGCAGAATGGGGTTTAAAGTTAACTTAACATAAACTAGGTTATTTTGTTATTAACATATGAATTGATTTTATTTCAATAATTCGCTCGAATGTAGCAGCTGTAGAAAAACCAAAGTATCAGCAAATAAAACTTACTTCATGTCACGTACAAGTTTGGGATCATAACCAGCCCACTTGATGCAATGAAAGACCTTATAATCTAAAGCACACTTATTATACCACTTGACCACAGACCCCACCCACCCTGCTAACTAAAGCTTACAAATATATATTACACTACCATAACAATAATTTAAACAATATTATAAGGATTTTAGAGGTATTAATTGATTGATTTTATTTAACAGATGTGTTATAGGCATGAACAGGTAGAAGAATTAAAGAGAATTTATCTACAGTTGTTTACGTTAGATAAAAGAGATGATCAGAGCTGGGATTTATCCGTTGATAATCTAAAACAGGTAATTTAATATGTAACGTAAACATCCATACTTTCAGTTGTGTTTCTTTCAGTTTGATTACATCAATTATTTCACCTCCCAAAATTATTTTTACCGATAATTGAAACTCTTTTAATGAACCAGAAAAATAAATTGATTGATAATCTTTTTATGATAGATAATATAGACATTCTATCCTGTCAATCAGTATAATTGACAGATTCTATGTCATATATCTTTCTAAACTGCTGACTGTATCAGGAAAACCTCATATATTTATTTTCTGGATGTTTTCACCATGTTTTCACCATTGTTATATTATTTAAGCAATGAGTTTTCTTGGTACTGGGCACAGTGCCATATTAACCTTTAGACAAATAAGGCATATGTGCCTTAGGGCCAGCCAAAAATCCAGGTCACAAAACTTGAAAGTAAAAAAAAAAATTGATGATTATCAGGTGATGATAAAAATGCTCCCCTTTATTTTTATGTAAATAAATGGCATCATTCTTCTTCTACACATTGGTTCTGAATCTTTTTATAATAGATTTTCAGTTGTTTAATTTACCCTTTTCTATTGGTGAATCCAAAATATCTGTATTTTTATGCAACCTATCAAAATGTGCCTTAGGGCCAGCAGTGTCTAAAGGCTTAATCTCAAAAAAACTTCTGGCACCCCCCACACTAAATACATTTATGACATATTTTTCTATATGAATTATTTTTTTGTTTCATTTCAATGCCTTCTTCGATAGGTATTTAGTTATTGAACATATTAACTCAAAGTACAATCTTATGGATACACAATGAGGGAATTTATTAACGCTGCAATGAGGACACTCTCATCTTTTTTGACTGTTATAAACTTAAAGTTTACATTCTTATTATTTACTTGGAACTGGATTTACTATAATCCTTTTCATAAATTGTATTTAAATTTTTCATAGAAAATATTAGAACTACCGGAGGATGATGAATTAAAAGAACCAATGTTACAGCAAGTTAATTTAGCTGTACAAAAAATATCTTTTCTACCTACGTTACCTGTTATACAAGAAATGGAGAAAGTGGCGTATGAACAAATATCGGAAGCCATTGATAATATCTGTGGTTATTCTATATACTTACGTAATGCTGTCGGACTTCCAGAAAAAGATTTTGAGGAAGGTTTAGAAGGAGATTCAAGTAAGTACAGATTTTTGCCATATGTTTCTTAACAGGAAAATGTGATATTATTTGGAGACGGGTATTTGAAGTGGTTATTAAATATATTTTAATGACAGTTGACGTGGGAATGAAATGAAGTGCATGTAATTATACAAATTTACCAATATGTGATCTTACGAAGAAAATACAAAGATCTTGGCACCTTTGTTATTTGTATGCCAGAAACGATGTCGAATTTGTTTCCACGCAAACATTTCAAAGTTGCATTCAGATTTGTTGACTTGAATGGTTTATGACTTAATCATCTAGTTAAAATTGTAATTTTAATCAGCAAAACCAGAAGAGACAGAAAATGTTGAAATTAAAAAGAAAGGCGGTCGTAAAACTGCAGCTAAAAGTTCTAATGCTGAATTAGACCTTCCACCGAGTGAGTACCGAGTAGAGCCTTAGAGAGCTGATAGGCCTAGCTACAAAAATGAAAATTACATTTAGTAGTTTCATTAGATAGATACAATAGAACCGGTTTAGAAGTTTTATAAGTTATTTAATAGTGCAGGGTATTATATCTTGGTAATAGTTGTAGGCTTAATGGGTTCTTAATATATATAGCTTTCTTTCAGAAAAGAGAAGAAGAAAAAAATAATTACCGTCTGCTGTTAAAAGTTTTAATAATTTTTGTAAGCAATAGGCTAGTAGATAAAAAAAATGTTTTGATTCATAGTTTGCTCCTGTTACGAATTTATTGTTCTTTTTCAATTTTTATTTCAATTGTTTTGAATTATTAAAGAGGCATTAGCCAATTTGACTGTTAGACCCATTCAAATTAGAATGTATGCAAAATTCCTTGTTCTGAATAGTCCATTACTTAAAGTTTTGATAATCATGTATGTCTTAGAGTTACTTGGAATGTTTTTTCTTGAAAGTGATAATAATGCCTCTTTAAGATTCATAATTCAAGTAGAAAATATTTTTTGTTAATAATCATTTTAAAACTTCTTGGAAATTCCCAAGAAACAGAAAAGAATTATTTATTGTTTATAGTATTTGTTTGGATTAGTATTCTATAGTTCCCAGTGGGTTTTATTTCATGATTTTTAAACAATATTTTTGAATATTTAGACAGTTTTTAATTAGATGATTAAATTTTTTGCTAATTAGGAAATACAAAATCTAGTAAGTATGTTGAGTGATTTGTGTATCTGCTGTGGATTATAATAAGGAATCTGTGCTAGTCTGTTCGTGTTTTTGAATATGATATTTTTATTTCACTTGCCCACCAAAAATTTGACTCTTACGGTTGAACTTTATCTGTTATTATTATGAGATATATAAATAATCTAAAAAATCTGGGGTAATTTTCATGCTTTGGTGCATGTTATTATTTTATAAAGGGGTACTGTAATGTTTTTTTAAGTATTTACTGGGCACCATTTCTGTCTTTTATGCTTCATATAACTTATGTTGGTATTTAAGCAGATTTTAAGTTATTAATTTATCTGCACTTAACTTTTCATATCCTATAAACCCAGTAATATGTGGACCAGTGACCTATCGCATGAAATTGTAACAAGAAAGCTTTTATCTGCTCAAAAAGCTTTGCTGTAAAATGTAGTAGAAAATCAGCTCTGTCATCACCAAAAGTTTTGAAGAAAAAAAATGAGGTTCTTAAATAGAGTAACCTCCCCTTACCTGTTAAAACAAAATTCCTTTAACTTTTGTCGATTTTTAAAATAAAGCACACTTTGATTTATTGCAATCTGATTAAAACACAGATCCAATTTCGTTTCGTTTTTTATAGTTCAAAATTTCGTTTTTACTTGTCTTCACTACTCTTGGATCTGGAGGACTTGTTATTTAACTGGTGTTCTACCTGAAATGAGGGGTCAGCCAATCAAATGGTCTGTCGAATCGACCCTTTGACCTTTTCATGCGTGGAACTGTGGGTAGATATTACCAGCCAACGACGTCTATACTACCACCAGCGGATAGAAATCATAACAAAACACAAGTGGATTTTGAAAAGCATGGCGATCGCTAATTGGTTAATCGAATGACTGACGTTATCGGGTTAAATGTCCCGTGCTTGATACCTGACGTCATAGAACGTGAGCGTTCACTATAACTAGTTAGATCTACATGAGTGTAGGCCATCGAAAGTATAAAAAACGAAACGAAATATAGATCTATATTTTAATTAGATTGGATTTATTGCAAACGTCACATTGCAAAATCACACCTTTTAAGAATTTGATTTTTTTCCCAGCAGAGTATCTACTGTGTATTTGTGTATAAGAATTGATAGGGGATTCCCAATGGTTCATGAAGTGAATTTAAAAGGGTTGATTTGGTTCTTGTTGAGTAAACTACTCAAAGATGATGACATACGTGCCATGCATTTTTTTTTCAGCCACAGTTTCATGTGGATAGATATTATCGTCCCCTTTGTCCGTCTGTGGACACTCGACAGGTCACAATTTTTATCCGATTTTGACAAAATTTGAAATATAGGTTTATCTATCAATGATCTCGGTTCTTTTTGATATTGGCTTGTTAATTCATGGATTATGGCCCCTGATTATACAAAAAATCACGTTTTCAGCTGGTGGACACTTCAGAGGTCACAATTTTTATCCAATTTCGATAACCAACGATGTTTACAACCCAAAGATCTCAGTTGCTTTCGATATTCGCGCATATCAGACCTTAACTTCTAAAGGTCACACTTTTTTTATCCCATTTAAAAAAATGGTTCCAATATGTCACCATTACACCATAATGATGATGGTACAGGTCGGATTTCGTGAAAATTGGACTCAAACTCCTGGAGAAAATGGCCATACTTTTGAAGGTCTCGACTACATGAAGATCTGATCGGTGGTAGTGTCGGAGGTCATATGAGCAGCTTTTGACCCAATGCCGTCAGACATTTGATTTAACAATCAGTGTTGATGTTCCTAGTGAGTTACCTACAGTTCCGTGCACCTCATGCCAAGATTTCACTGTTACAGACCAGTTCATTAGCTTATCCAGTTAAAGACATCAATCTTCAAGCAAATACATGACTAGTGCTCTTGGGCAATCTACTGGAAAGAATGGTGCTCTACAAATTCATAATATATTATTCTTTTTTATTATATAACAACACTTTCAGATCTTAGTGAAGTAAAGACAAGTAAAACAAAGTTTTGAACTATAAAAAACGAAACGAAATAGGATCTTGTGTATGCAAATAATATTAAAGTATGCAATATGGGGGGCGAATGGTTAGCATATTCACGCTGTATCATAAGGCCTGTCATTGAGTCAACTGGCGTGGTTTCGAATCCCTGGTTGTATGTGACAAGGAATAGGGTCGCCTTTCCAACCTAGTGGGTTTTCTCTGGGTCCTCAGGTTTCCTCTCACTGCTAAAGACCCCTACGCGCAAGCGAATTATAGAAATAAAATTAAACCATATGTTAGTCCAGAAATGACCTAGTTTGTGTCGAGTGGACATTAAATCCCATTCTTTCTCTCTGGCCGAACTAACTGAGTAGACACATTTCCCTTGAAATACATTGTGCATGTATAATTTATACTTGAATATAATTAAATTAGTTGTAAAGGTGGCAATAAGTAAGCCAGAAAAAGAGAGTAAGTTTATTATCATCGTGAGAGAAATTAATTTTTCTGCTTAGCCGCTTATTTATTATATAATCTAAAATTATACAGTCTGTAACATTTGCTTACGAAAATTATGCTTAGAGCTTTCTTTTTTTAGTGCAGTATTTATAATAAACTAATACAATCAATTTGACATTTTGATTTAATATTTTTAATAATATTTGAATGTAGATTTTGTTTAATATATCTGAATACAGATTTTTGATTAATACTTTAACAATAGATTATTAGAGATTAAATACTTGTCAAAGTAAAGATTATTTAGAGACATGTATGTACTAAATAACACAAAGATAATGAACCAAGAGATTTATTTTATTAACTTATCTTCTGTAACCTTAGACTTGAATTAATTTAATACTTTTTAAACAATTTTTTTTACTTCAAAAATGCATATTCTTAACATTCTGCTCCCATAAATTTTGTAGCCATTTATTTAAAATTGACTTAAAAATTATGTATAAAAAGACATTCAAATTAACCAAATGCATGTGACGTCATCCCAGATTATCCCAGTCGTTGCAGAAAAGTAGTTTGTTAAATCCTATTGCATTTCATATGGCTTTCTTTGGGTAAATTCAAACCTTATTCAAATATTGAAAACCAAATTTTTAAATAGATGCAAAATAAAATACTTTTCAGATAAGAATTCTATGAAAGTGATGCTATTTGACGAAGCAGTTGGGCTGAAAAATTCATTGTTATAATATTGTAAAACTGTACAATGTAATCTATTGGTGAATAAGTGTAACTCTGTGTTTTATGCGTTTTAATATAAAGAAAATTATATTTTGAACTCTAGGTGAAAGTAAAAGAAGTCGAGCCAGTGATAAGAGTAAATCAGAACCAAAACAAGAAAAGAAAACTCCTTCAGCAAATGTACAGAAAGGATCAAAAAGTGCGAAGGAGGTTTGTACTAAATATAAAGTCACATTCCCACATTCAGTAATTATTTTATAATCATAGATAGATTTTTTCTTTATATCATAAACATATTAAATGTTGTGTTCAATAAATTGATAATTAAGGTGGAAGCTGATTTCATTAATTTCTTTCAGAAATTTAGGTTGACGGAAATATTGCTTTAATTTTATTAATTTATTTTCATGATTTGCTTATCATAAGATACTGTAATTTATTTTTAAAAAGGGCATGAAATGTGTTTCAATTAATTTTTTCAAAACTAAAATATGGTTTAAATTTACATAATGTCTTCCATCACAGCAGACGCCAAAACCTCCACCCACTGATTCTAAGGGAAAGATAACTCCTGCACCCAAGAAACCACCAAGTCGTATGGGAACTATTACACCTGGTCCAGATAGAGAGAAGACAGGAATATCAGCTAATAACACCCCAACACCTACCCCTGAACCCAATTCAGATTCTATTCTAGACAGAAAATATAAAGAAAAACTTTACAGTATGGTATGTACTGTTATATCATTCATTATCAGTAGTTGGGTTTTCAGAAAAAAGTAAACATTATTGTACACTTTTGAATATTTTGAATAAGAATAAATATGGACTGTACTTCATATGTAATAGTGCATTATTAAAGTAATATACACATTGCAGTGTATTTTATTAAATTGATATACATAGATTGTGTAAGTGTGTTTTATTAAATTAAAATACATAAAATATGTATTATTAAATTAATATACATAAAATATACCTTGTGTGTGTATTACTCAATTGATAAGCATGTAAAATATACCCATTGTTTAAGGTGTGTATTATAGAATTAATTATAGACCTAAACTCTAAACATTGTATAAGTGTGTATTGTTAAACTGATATTCATGTAAACTAACTATGCTCATTGTATATAAGTGTGTAAAGTTAAATTACAAACTAGTGTATTATCAAATTGATATACTATATACATTGTATAAGTTTTAATTATTAAATTGATATACAGCTAAACTATACAGCATATATATATATATTTATTGACCACACACCCTGTGTAAGTGTTAATTATTAAAGTAATATACATCTGGATCACACAAATTGTATACATGTAAGTGTCTATTATTAAATTAATATACATTTAGAGAATACACATTGTACATGTATAAGTGTATATAATTTAATTAATATACAGCTAGAACATACACATTGTATAAATGTGTATTATAATGAAATAAACAGTGGCCTAAAATATCATTGATTAATCTTTATTTCTTTTTTTTAGTCTTATCTTATATTGGCGGACATGGCAAGAAAAGTGGAACATTTATTTGAGGACATAAAACAAGACACTGCATTAAAGCCATAAAGTTAGAAATTGTAATAACAATTTATTAAACAACTGTGATACTTGAAATAATTTAATATATTATTTTTGATAATTTTGATAAAATATTTTACAATGTATTGTATCCTTGGAATTGAAAACGCCCTTCAGTTTTACTGCAATTATATTTAAAATTTAATCTCAACTGATTTTTTCTAAATTAAAAGAAGTTGTACATTCACTAGTTTCATTTTTTATGTCAAAACTTTGAATTATGTGAATTACTGAGTTTAGTTCTACTTTCAGTAATCAGGGTTTTAAATTCATTTTGACATTAAATACTCCAAATGTAGGGTCTGTTAATAATGAAAATCCATATTAAATGGCTTTATTGTAATGGGAAACTTAAAATAGAAATCTTTTTATAAAATCGTTTCTTTTCTCAATAATGCTACTGAAAAAATCATGACTGTTTTATTGTATAGCAATATGTGAGTTAATCCTAATATTTTTTGTTAGAAAACACAATTATATTGTAAAATATTTATTACCGATAATACTTGTAATGATTAAATAAATTGATGTGATATTTATTTCTTTTAGCAGTTTAATAAATCCTTGAATGAGAAGATCATCCAAGCTATGAACACTAAACAAAGGCTTTGTTTAACAATGACGTACGACTGAAGCAAAGATGAGTCGTTCATGTTTACAAAACTACATGTACTTATTGAGTTTGACTTTTCTTCCATTACTACATGTATAATAATAGAGCATGTATAATGTGTTAGATTATCCAAGCTTATGAAGTGGGTACTATGGTCACATTTACAACATAATTTTGTAATTTATGGATAGAAATCGGGCCCGTGGCCAGCTCATAAAATTTGGTGGGGCTGAGGATATCGCCGGCTAAGAACGCTCCTAAGAAATCATTATTGTTGGCGAAATATTTGGGGGGATGGGGGGCGTGACTAAGGGTCTGATAGAAATTCGCGATTAACAAATACGCTTCTTCCGACAAATTCGGGATAGCATAATATCTGAATAATGTATCAAAAGCAACGATGATAATTAGGAATCCACTAGAATGCCGTGCTGGGTTTATTTTAGCCAATAAAACTATAAACGAATTTTAGAAACACTTATCCTGGACGACCTGACCTGTGCGGCTGTGCAACTATATGAAAATGTGTGATTGTTTTTTTTTTTAATTGAGGAAATCAAATTCCGAACTGACAGCACCAGTAATGTCTGGATAATCATGAAAGTTTCAGACAAGGTAAACATGTTATTTTGGCGCTAATATGACTTATCAACAAACTGTTCTCTTGGATCAGTCTAAATTGGTATCTCCTATTTTTTTGGATTACCCCACATTATCTTGTAACAGTAATAGCCCGTAGTTTAAAGCCAGCTTCCACAATAGAGATATCACAGATTTCACCTTATTTTAAAACATTTCTTTATTAGGAACGGGATTGTAATTGGTCGACGACAGTCAAACCTACCAATCAAACCCTCTGACACAGACATTTTCTTACGCATCAAGTTTCTTTATTAAATTAAAACCAAATTTTAAATATATTACCAGACGATATCAAAATTATATAATACGGAACTAAAAAGGGGTTTTAGGATCTGTTTATAAATGTACCATATAATAAACTATTAATTGTACCATTAATATTAACAAACAAAAGAATATAGAAATCTCGCTAAAAAAAAAGAAGTATATAAATTTGACTTGTGAATTTTATGTCTTACAGGTGTTCAACAATTCGTCCATTTCACCATTACCGCGTTTAATATTAGCGATATTAAAATATAGTCGTTAACATATTTTTTTTTGTTTTAACGTATTTTAGCAGTTGAATCATGCTTCAGATTAAATTATTCTTATGTATTTTATTCAATTATTTGTAATTGTGTGTCTTTTTCTGATTTATGTAATGTAAGCATGCTTGCCGAAGGGCGTTTCTTTACAGTAATATATTTTATCATATCTTATCTTTGAATGAAGAGATAAGATAGTAGGGCCTATATTTTTTCACGTACTGATATTCATCAATGTAAAAAGATCTTGCATGTATCTATAGTGTTGGTTATTCTGTATAATTATAATCTTTTGTGTCTTCTATAAAGTCCAGATGCGCCATTTTAGCACCATAGAATGACTTGCAAACTACAATTTTGTGAAAGTTAAATCTGTAAAAGGAATAATACTATCGGCCCAAAAATGGTCGAATTTCCTTCCGTATTTACAAAGATAAATATGTAGAATTGAAATTTCATACATCCAAGTTGCTCGCAATGCTATAGCCCGCCGCCATTTTGTTGTCAGTGGAAATTTAAATTCGATTGAATCCAAGCTAGTCTAGCGTTGGTATTTTGATTTTGTTTGTTAAATAATTGGTCTGAGTACATGCAACGGTGAGAAATTTGATATTTTAGCGAAAAGTGGCTGTGGCGCATAGGGACTAATGTTAAAATTGATTGAAACCTTATAATTTAGAATACACAAATTTCACCCAACAAGAAACGTGAACAGTATCGACCAATAATGTTAGATAAAACTATGAACAAAATTTACCATGAAGTCTGTATTGAATGAAGCATCTACAGCGAAGAACTGACTTCAAAACCCCGACTTTATGATCGAAAGAAAGAAGTTTTTAAAAAGTAAATTTTAAAATTGAACGAGTCATTTATATGACCAAGGGAACAATATTTCACAGGGTTTTAAAATACTCCCCGTCCTCGTGGGTTTTCTCTGGTCCTCCGTCTTCTTCTCCATGCTAAAGACCATACGCACAAGCAAATTATTGAAATAAATTTAACCATTTGAAAGGTTTAAAACCAAAATTGCTTAAATAATCCTGCAATAATGTAGAGTGGAATTGGATTACAAAACTAATAAATCCGTATGGTAGTACCCAAGGGGCCCGTTCTTGGTCCATATTTTTTATTGGCGTTCATTAACGATAACATCAAGGATATAGAGCCAGGGTTCCCAACCTATTTGCCGATTCTGGATTTCTGCTTTGTTTTTCGATTAAAACTTTATTATCTGAATTTGAATAGAACAAAATAATCAAAAAACCCATCGCTATGTTCTAAAATATGATTGTTATTATTATAGTGCTAGAAAATTTCCCTTTGTCAATTGGTTTATTACTGAACAAAACAAGTGGGGGGAAATTTACTTTTGAAAAGCGAACCACTGATATTAACTTAGATAGTAGACTTTTTGCATGCTACCTGTTCACTTCATAGCGCATTATTAAATAAAGATTTGGAATCTATCAACGATTGGTCGAAAAAGATTGAGATAAATTCGGCATTAAATGAAACCTTTCAAGAAGAAAAAAAGAACGTCCACTTTTATTCGATGAAACCCACCGAGAGATTGTTTTCATAGTTTTAATTATCGTCTATCTCGAAACTATTTACAAATCTTTTATTTGATCAGCATTCGATAATGCAGACATTATTGGGAGAACTGTGTACTGGAAGACTTGGAAATTGTCATCTCGACTCCACATATATACGCAATCACACGTCAAGTCGAATACGTTTACCCTTTTATAAACTTTCGATCTTTCTGACCTCGAGAGTGTTCTCAAGAAATAAATATGCACAGGGATAAAGACAATATCTATATATCGTTGGCTTGGAGCAACAGTGTCGTAAGTGGCATTTTGAGAAAATTGCATGTAAAGATTTGAATTAAAATGAAGATTCCTTGTCATAATTTATTTACTACTGGGATTCATATCTCTGATTTATAAAATATTTCGAGTGATTGAGTGTTGTCTGGGCCTTGTATAAATATTTGGCTCATAGCCAAAATTCACTTACGACATTTTTGCTCCAACAAATTTCGGCCTTGTTGTTTGATGAAGCAAAATTGTCCTAAGTGCAGGAAATAACCAAAAACCCACAATGACTCAATAAATAAAAGATAAATAGGCTCAACTAAATACATTTTATTATTAAGAATTAATATAACTATTATAATATCACATTTTGAGGAAATATTGACAAGATAAAATCTATCAAATTTCGGCCAGGATGTTTGGTGCAAAATTGTCGTAATTTAAGTGAAGACCAAAACGCACAATGACTCAATAAAAAAAGATAAATAGACTCAACCAAATACATTTTATTGTTTAGAGAATTAATATAACTATTATAATACAACATTTTGGGGAAATATGAACGGGCTAAAATCCATTAACTATCATGACATCAAATTCAGCTTATAATAATCTGGTAATGAAAAATGTCACTTACGACATTTTTGCTCCAAGAATTTGTTCAACTTTTTACTAACGACAATTTTGCGCAGACAAGATTTCCGGTTTCCATGACAACACAATGGGCAAAACCATGCTCATCTGAAAAGTTGGTCACCAACTATCAATAATATATCGTAACATGGAAATCGCAAATTTTGTCACTTACGACATTCTTGCTCCAACCCAACGATATATACATATATACGACCACATTATGGATTATTTTCCATAGGCTTTGTGTAATAGGGTGGGACTGTCGGCAAAAATCATATATTCACTGCAGAAAGGTTTTCCGTAAACAAGGGGAAAACGCAACACTTTCCGCATTCTGTCTGTTTTAATCAAAACAGTATCCGGTCTGAGCACGAAAATTGACCATTTCTACACCTGTATTACACTTAATTTCTTAAAAAATTTCAATTTAATTTCTGTTTGAATTAATTCCATAATGTGGTTGCAAGTCATTTTTAAAAGCCATGTGTACCATATAAAATTGTATTAATCAATCCCGAAATAATTATTCATGCATTTTAAAACTGCAAAAAAGAAACTTTAAACAAGCTTCGTTCGGCCTGAAGTATGCGTAGGCCCTGGCAAAAATATTTCCAAAAAATATTACGAATTTAGAAACTTGCTACACTGTACAAAAATGAAATGATTTACACCAGAATTTTTTGGCGAAGTTTCAAGGTAATTATAGTGTCACGTGTTTATAGTACTGTAAGTATGAGTCCATACTTTTTAATTTATAAAATTACAACGTTGGTCCAGGAATCCCCCCCCCCTTTTTTTTAGTACCGTAGACCACCAAAACCCGACCAGAAACGTCGATTTGCTCATTATCATTGTCGAAATTATAGGAAATATTTTATTTTTGGCTTTGATGAAGTTCTTGTCAGTACAGATGTCAGTCGGATTTTTCAGAGACAAATAATTGTCACGGCCAATAAAGCATAAAGTTGATCATTGTTGTAAGATTATCTTTATAATCATCGGGATGATTAACTTAAAGATGCATTATGTAAGATTTATATATAAACAGAGCTGGACGTTCTTGCCATAACAGTTCAAAAATATACAATTAAAAATTAATATATCAAAGTTACTTTATTCTGGGCGAAGTTATGAAGATATGGCGTAGGTCGTTTATTGTCATGGAAACGGTTCTTGACAACCGAGCCTTAGCCTCGATTATCTATTGTATCGTTAAACATACATTATGCAAGAGCTAAATCTGCTATTGCAGGTCTTTCTTTAGGACTTTAGGACTTTAGGCCAGAAATTTTATCTAAATTATTAATTAGACATTAATTAACTTATCCAGGCCATAATTAACCCCCAATGTCAACGTTAGCGTGTGATATTTACTGGAGTAGGGTCCGATGTGCTGCTAAACGTTAATTCATGATTTAAATCATAAAATAGATAATCGAGACTGGTTTTTTTTATCGTACTTACTTTAGTAATGATGATCGAGGCTAGACAGAAGATTTAATCGCGTAAAAACTCAGTTCAGAGTGGACCAATTCCCTTTACATTATCTAGTTTTGAACTATTATAGTGGGAACTAACAGCTCTTTATGTTAACCTCTCGGATGTTTAAATCAATTTAAATCTCGACCACCCGATTGCCTAGAGAGTTGATTATATTTGATCTTGCAACACTTATTCCTTAAAAGTAATTACCTCTTACAATAATTGTTTTTAAGGGTTCTATTTCATAGTCTCGTTTTCAGGTCGGTCGAGGAAGCTATTTTCATATGGAAAATTGGTAAGGTCTTGAAGTTAATGCCCACTGCAGACTTGGTCATGGGTCAAGAGATGTAAACAGGATTAGTGCTAACCCTAACCCTTGACCTAGCCCGCAATGTTAACAATCACTTGCCCTTACCCTATATGCATCTCGCGACCCCAAATAAATAAATTTAGAGCCACATTTAAGCAGACAAGAACTTATGTTGTTAGGGTTACCCATGGTCATGACAGACACACATGCATTATGTGCACTCCCACACATTAAATGCGGGTGTATATTGGAGAAAAAAAAACACTGACATTTTTACAAAAGCTGAACGCGTTTGATAAATGTCTATCTAATATACATCAATAATAATGTGCATTTCTTTTAAATAACCGATTCCCCCAAAATTAAAAATAAAATTAATAATTAATAAGATAAGCATTCACTCACCTCAAATAAAATCCATACACAATTCTGTCAGTTATTTTAAAATGTTTCCTTGGTCCAACCCACATAAAACTAATGCGTCCTATCAATTTATTCATGTGTTTTCACTGCCCTTACTAATACTGGATTATGCAGCAGATTTTTTCGGTATGCGAGAAAGAAAATTCTACATCTCGGAATCTGTGAGCCACATTTATATGTATTGTTGTTATACACTTTTCTCGGCTCATAATATAAACAAACATTCAACATGTATGTAAATAAATTCAGACAACGCCCCCATACCATGAAAAAAAAACGCCTATGTCTTTTAGTATTTTCGTTACACAAAATTCGAATCTTTAAGTTTTTCACTATGGGCAATGTCTGGGATTTGGGGGGCATTTCATTTCCCATTCCTTTCCTTATCGTCAAGCTAAAGCAAAAGTTGCCTAAGTCATTTTTACTGAATTTTACAGGAGAAACAAAAAACTATTTTAAATTAAACACAGTGATTGTATTAAGTTGAAATTTTGATTTGGGTGTTGTTAACATAATCTTTAGTGGTTTGGCATATTATTTTTGTAATGCATGCATTTTGCGTGTCATTAAATGACTTAGGCAATTATTGCATTTGTACAAGTCTGACTTAGGCAATTTTGGCATTACTTGTCCATTATATTAAGGAACCGATAGTTTTTAGTAGCCGGGGAATAGTGCATAATAGACGTTAAAAAACATGACTATTGAATCATCGTGGTCGCATAGTCAAGTAGAGACTGCCAAGTAACATTATTTTAGGTATTCTCATAGACAAAGTGAATGCATTTGATTTATATCTAATTTGTTCAAGGAAGTCATTTCAATCGTTGAAATAATGTTTAAAGGGCTAATCCTGATAATTTTTTGGAGAATAACACTGCTTAATTTTATGTTAAAATCGCGTAAAACCCTCTACCTAAGGGCAGAAAAAAAACTAACTCAGTATTTGTGATACGTTTTCAAACAACTTAAACCCGTCAATTTTCATCTGGAAAGGAAACCGGTGTCCCAAGCTGTATTGTGCGATGTCTACGTAAAATTCAGGCTTCTTTTATAAAAAATAATGTGTAGGTGAAATTTACCTTTCGATATCAAGTACAGTACATTGGTTATTCACTATATAGAACTCTCAATAAACGGGAGTCGATTATCAGGTCATCAACGAGAAAATAAACCCGAATTCTTAAAAGGGTTACGTGTCCCGATAAGCAGTTTTGACGTTCAAGCCCAAACGACTCAATATTTTGATCTGAAATTTTGTGACAATGTAAATAAAGCCGTCTTCGATATTTTGGCGTTTAAATTTCATACATACTCAGACTTTTATTTTTGAGGCTCTGTTTAAAACGGGATAGTCCCTGGTATATTGCTTAGTTACTTCCAATAAAAGTATGGATTTGCACGATTTCTTGAATAAAGCTCATGAAAATGCGCACAGGACAAGACAAGATGTAAGACTAGCAGTTTGTTGCCATTGGCTGCTTGTCTGCTCGAGTGAAGTACGGGCTCTTTATGTATTGATTGAATGGCTAACGGCTGTGAGACAAAGCAAGGTACATCTTAAATATACAGCATTTTCTGCAATTACATAGCAGAAGAATAAGTTGGCAGACGTCTTAGACGTCGATACTTAAGGTAATGGACAGCGAGTAACGACAAGTACAAGCTATAAATGGACCCTACCCCAATCAAGTCACGTGCAAGGCTTTGTAAAAAAGATTTTAAAAGATTGTGGTAGTGGATTGCCATTAAAATGTTTTGAGAGGAATTTGATAGATGAATTGGTTTGAATATATATTCAGGCCAAATATATCACCAAATCATAAATGACCAGAAATGTAAACACTACATGAGAAAATGTCAAAAAAAACCAATCAAACTTGAAGAAGTCGCGTTCCAGGTATAATCGCTGAACCTTGCCGTTTGTTTTGAGCATGTTCAAAACAACCGCTGTGACTCCGTGATAATTTTTGACCAATAAGAGCACAGTACGATATCTGGCGTTTCCACCAAGCATATCTGTCTGTACCAAATGTTGGACTCAATAAGGACGTGTCTGATCGTACTTGAACGTGAGACAACGTCGCCACAGAATGATAATGTCACATGAAATTGAACAATCGTGACCACATCGCATCCAATTGCACCCTATCGTATCGATAAGTCAATAAAAATTCCATGATCAGATAAGAATGACCAATCGTCGCGTAGCATTAGTAACAAATAGATGACATAAACCTTGTTTACACTGCCATTAAATTTAAACTTGGGGAGCTTTAACTAAGTGCTCGTGAAAGAACATTCAATAACCCTTTTCGATGGATTATTTTCTAAAATTTAGTATTAAGAATTGGGGTCAGGAGAGGACGAACCCTAATGATATTCAGTATTCAACGACTTTCTGTTACTTCACTTTGCACCCATAACCCTTTCCCGAAAAGCTTGTCCACGTGACAGTATGTATTTTTACAAATGGGTGGTAAGAAAATTGATATTATGCTTTCCGAATCTTTCTTTGCTGAAGCTATGACACAAATTTCTGAAAATCTTGATAATGCGACTGTTTTGGACGAATTTATTTCATTCCAACATGGTGTGGCGCATTGTGACCATGTCGAACCATATTGCATATCGGCTTTCAATTTTTAGTGATTATTCGTTCCGCATTATCCCCCTTTTACCTAAAACCTAATGAACACGACAGAGCCTACGGTTTGTAATAGAATTTTGCCAAATTTGGAATAGATTAGAAAATTTGGTGAAAAACCAAGATTTTATTTTCGGATTTCTCCTAAATGTTAACCAGCAGCAGTTTCTTCGAGGTTTTTGATGGCATAATTCTGTTAAAAATTGCCTAAATACCCTGTGAAAAATTGCCTAAGTCATTGTGTATCTTGGACGTAAGGTAAAAACTGCCTAAGTCAAATTACACTTACTGCCTAAGTCACACATTGACTTAGGCAGTTTCAAACTTTCCCCCTAAAACATAATATTTTACAATTTTTGTGTAAATTCCTTCAAGAAGTCAATGAAGCTGGTGGTCATACCCATTTTAAGCAAATAATCTAAATTTGGAAAAAAAAGTGACTTAGGCAGTTTTTGCTTTAGCTTGACGTTATACAAATATTTTAAATAAACAAAAATGTCAAGAACATATAAGGATATTATTCGCTTAGTTGCACGCAGATATTCTTTCTATATAGAATAAATTGGTATATCAAGGTTCAAAGTAAAGACATTTAAAACGAACCGGAGTATTTTTTTTTTTTGAGCGCTCGTTGATGATTGGGCTTTCGCAATGTAATCTGGAATCTATGTCATTAAAAATGCTGGATGAAAATTGGATGCAAGAAGTTAAAAACTGATCAAGAGCAATAACATACGACGTATTTATCATAAATAGTTCAATTTTTCAGGCTTCTAGTTCGTCCTAGCGTTAACATGAACGAAACGAGTACCGTTGATGACATTATAATAGATATATTATGTAAGATTTAGACAAAGAACTAGCCATTGTTGCTATAATACATGTAGTTCGAGGTTCAAAGTAAAGACATTTAAAACGAACCGGAGTATTTTTTTTTTTTTTTGAGCGCTCGTTGATGATTGGGCTTTCGCAATGTAATCTGGAATCTATGTCATTAAAAATGCTGGATGAAAATTGGATGCAAGAAGTTAAAAACTGATCAAGGGCAATAACATACGACGTATTTATCATAAATAGTTCAATTTTTCAGGCTTCTAGTTCGTCCTAGCGTTAACATGAACGAAACGAGTACCGGTGATGACATTATAATAGATACATTATGTAAGATTTCGACAAAGAACTAGCCATTGTTGCTATAATACGTGTAGTTCGAAAGTAGATAATGTAAAAATTTCATTCAAATTACTCAATTGCAAGCGAAGATATTGGTTTGACAGACGTGTGCAATAATTTCAACCACCGTACTGGTTGATCGAAGCTAAGTCTCGTTCCTCCATATTTGATTAAATCAAAGTATCGCTGAACCGTTTTTATCTGTTTAATATCGGAGAAATCTGCTACCATCGAGAGTTGATTAAGGCCCGGATCAGTTAATTAATGTCTAATTAATCTTTCAGAAAAAAATTCAGGCCTAAAGAAAGACCTGCAAAAGCTCTTTTATAATGCATGTTTAGCTTTTCGAGTAATCAGGAGCACGGTTTGTACATTTTAATTGGGATGAAAACCGAAGTCCCTAGATCCACGTTTCTCAACCTTTTCTCACCGTTCACCCCTAAATGAATTCTCAACCGGCCCATTTACCCCCAGAATTTTGAGGAGGTCACTGACCGCGAGCGCCGTAGTCGCCAAGCCGGGAAAACATACCACAGATGACACACTGAGACTTCTCGACGCCATTTGCGCCTGTTATCAACTTGAACCCGAACGATACATACTTTTCTTGGTATTTACGCTTCTTTGCGGGCATGATTGTGAATCAAAATCACATGGAATCAAAAGCACGTATAAAAATTCAAAATGGAACTAAATTGGGGATTCGTCTGTTGAATGAGCTGGCCATACAATGACAATGGACACCTGCGCTGTTTCCCACTCACACAGCAGAGTAAACTAGCTATCACATGGCATCCACTGATGGGCGGATCTAGAGATCGAGGCCTAGGCTGCCAGGATCAAGCACGATCATCATTTCAAATTGAAATTGAGAAAAAGTTGACAACTGAAATCTTGAAATGCAACTTCACCTCTCATAGGACTGCTGAAACAACTGCACAACCTTTATATGACCATTTTTGAAGTTACTGGGGGTGTGATCATTCACCCCCTGGACGCGAGCCATTCCCCCCTTGGGGGTGAATTCACCCCAGGTTGAGAAACGCGGCCCTAGATGGCTCAAAACATGTTTGTAGGTGACCAAAGGCAATAGCTCCAAAAGGAATTCAATAAGATTCTTCATCCCGTAGCAATACAATGTGGCGCTTAAATAGGCCAATATATCTTTGATATCGGTCATACACAAGCGTCGAGATTTAGTTAATTATGCGTATTTCTTCGTTAAAAAGTTCGAAAATAAAACGATTTTGTGTATAATACAGTATACGTAAATCAAAAGGTCATGGTCTTTTCTAAACTTATGTAAAAGCTGTGTAGATTTATTAAAAGAAGCATTCTTTGGATTTTTATGTAGATGCACTACGTCATATAATATTTGATTTCTCGACTTTGAGATCTGAATGTCGACCCAAACGTCGTCTCGTTTTGAGTGCATAAAAGTACAGGCACTTAAAGGGATTAAAATAAAACTTCTTACTGGTCGTTGACTATATATTGCAGTTATTATTGTAATACAGTTACTAATGTAATATATCATCAATGCATAGTAAGATTTTTTTTTAATAATCCCTTCGAGTGCCTGTGCATAAAAGTGGAGGAATTATAATCTCCCTATGAGACCGCCATCTATCGGAAAAGCATGCTCGGCTGATATTGGTTTACCGATATGACCAACGGTAACAGTTTCAGTAGTATAAGATCCCTTTGGAATTGTCATTGCAGGATTTTCATTTCCAGCTGAATACCATTTACCCACAACTCAAGAGTAGTCCCCAGACCACCTCTAAAAAAAAACCTCCCAGAATAGGACTCTGCCAGGGTGACAATGACCCGGTTTTTATATGAAATCGTTTGAACGTTTATGATAGGTTGGCAGGGAACGAAGCACACTTTAGGTAATTCGTCCGGGGAGTCGTAAAAGGTTGGATAACTTTCTTTAGCCTCTATACCCGCGTTTCTCAACCTGGGGTGAATTCACCCCCAAGGGGGGAATGGCTCGCGTCCAGGGGGTGAATGATCACACCCCCAGTAACTTCAAAAATGGTCATATAAAGGTTGTGCAGTTGTTTCAGCAGTCCTATGAGAGGTGAAGTTGCATTTCAAGATTTCAGTTGTCAACTTTTTCTCAATTTCAATTTGAAATGATGATCGTGCTTGATCCTGGCAGCCTAGGCCTCGATCTCTAGATCCGCCCATCAGTGGATGCCATGTGATAGCTAGTTTACTCTGCTGTGTGAGTGGGAAACAGCGCAGGTGTCCATTGTCATTGTATGGCCAGCTCATTCAACAGACGAATCCCCAATTTAGTTCCATTTTGAATTTTTATACGTGCTTTTGATTCCATGTGATTTTGATTCACAATCATGCCCGCAAAGAAGCGTAAATACCAAGAAAAGTATGTATCGTTCGGGTTCAAGTTGATAACAGGCGCAAATGGCGTCGAGAAGTCTCAGTGTGTCATCTGTGGTATGGTTTCCCGGCTTGGCGACTACGGCGCTCGCGGTCAGTGACCTCCTCAAAATTCTGGGGGTAAATGGGCCGGTTGAGAATTCATTTAGGGGTGAACGGTGAGAAAAGGTTGAGAAACGTGGCTCTATACTATACACAATATATCTTCAGAGGGAAAACGGTAATTAATTATCAAAATCAGTAGGCTTCTCCATATCATGAACATCACACATTTTTCTGCATAAATTTCATGTAAACGAATTTTTCAAATTATGATCCTGTATACAGCCCTCAAACACGACTTTTGGTCTTTTTGGTGCACAGCAACATGTCTGGAAGTATTAAAATACAAGTTTCTGCTCTGACTTGTCCTTTAAGCTGACCAGTGCTAATCTAGGGTAATCTCATATTCCTGAAGCAATGGCCCGAGAAATCCCTCTCTGGCCCCATTGCTGGAATAGCGTCTGTTTCTTGAACTTATGCGGGAGTGTGTCTATTCTTTCCGTTCAATGAAAGCTATCTCTTAAGTACAGCAACATGACAGTCCTTCGTTTAATCTGAGTCTTCCCTAAAACTTTGGATAGTGATTTAAGGTATTAAAAACGGTGAAAGCAATAAGTATGTTCGTTTCCAAACTACTGTTTACATTTCATTCGACTTGATAGCCTCGTTTGTCACGCAAGTAGTTTTACTGCAGTATTGTGCTATGCACGGGTTAATTAGGCCTAGCCATGACGTAACGTTATGTAAACATATTTGGTCCAATATTGGCACTCGTTTTAAATGTAAAGCTTTTGTAGGGCAGCTAGTGATTGGTTGGTAGACGGACTACTGACCAATCAAAATTTAAAACTTCAATATCCACTCATAATAGCAGTGTGTCGTAGGATTACCTCTAATCAAACGAAACGCCGCGCGGAGTATGGGGTAATCTAGGGTTATACTATGATACATGCCCCGAAAAATTTAAAATTACATTTAAATTTATTGTATGCATTTATATAAAGCAATTTATTTATTTTTTACTATTTACTATATATAGATATTTTCCTTGCAATGTCTGTACACTGTACTGTTAAGTTTATAATTTGGGGAATGGGGGTGTGGGGATTCAATTCTAATTTAACAATACATGTATAGGACATCCTTATAGGTAAAGAAAGCAAATATAAAGCAAACCCAAATACAATTGGTGTAATTGAAGGTATCCCCCAAGGTGGATGCAGACTGAAATCACTTGCAGCAGTAGTCAAGGTATTGATTTACCCTGGTAAAAAAAAAGATGGGTTGCCAGGCAACCAAACATACGCCCACAACAGCTAAATCATCCGGGCAGTCAACAAGAGTTGTCGCATATTCTTACGTTTTTCCATAATGAAACATTTATAATACTCTGAAATCTGATTAAGATTAACAACTTAGTATACAAAACATTTAAAATCATGGATTTAGCTGTTCAGTTATCAAAATTTATTGGAAATCAATATACTTGTTCGTCTCAAGACCTTAATCTCTGTGTATCAATCTGAAGTCAATTGGATGATAAGTTTGGCCTCTGGAGCGTTACAAAAGATCAAGGGAGATAACTCTGGCAGTAATTACCGGAATTCGCTGAACATCAATAGCAATCTTCATCTCATGACCTTGAACACTGTATATAAATTTAAAGTCAATCAGATATTAACTTTGGCCTCTAGAGCTTCCACAAGATTTACTGAGGTGATCAAGGGCCATAACTCTGGCAGTAATAATCAGAAATCGCTGAAAATCAATAGGCTTCTTTGTTTCATGACCTTAAACACTGTGTATAAATTTATGGTCAATCGGATATTTACTTTGGCCTCTAGAGCATCCACAAGATTTTTTGAAGTGATCACGGGCCATAACTCTGGCAGTAATTATCGGAAATCGCTGAAAATCAATAGGCTTCTTCGTCTCATGACCTTAAACACTGTGTATAAATTTAAACTCAATCGCTAAAAATCAATAGGCTTCTTCGTCTTATTACCTCAAACACTGTGTGTAAATTTAAAGTCAATCGGATATTAACTTTGGCCTCCAGAGTGTCCACAAGATTTTTTGAAGTGCTCAAGGGCCATAACTCTGACAGTAATTATCGCAAATCGCTGAAAATCAATAGGCTTCTTCGTCTCATGATCTTAAACACTGTGTATCAATTTAAAGTCAATCGGATATTAATTTTGGCCTCTAGAGGCTCCACAAGATTTTATGAAGTGATCAAGGGCCATAACTTTGGCAGTAATATCAGAAATCGCTGAAAATCAAAAAGCTTCTTCGTCTCATGACCTTAAACACTGTGTATAAATTTAAAGTCAATCGGATATTAACTTTAGCCTGTAAAACGTCCACAAGCAATTGTGGACGCCGGACGACCGGATGTACGGAAGGGGGCGACGACAATATACGACCACATTTCAATGTGGGCGTATAATAACGGACATTGCGTGTCTGCAATGTTACTGTGGGTGGAGACGTTAATCCCATTTAAATAACGGAAATCGATGTCTTATAAATATTTACATTTAGTTGAGAACATTAGGTCAGCCTGTACACTTCTGTTCTTCTTGATGATTAGACAACCATTAAATTGCCAATATAAGGTCTGACACGCCAGACTAACTTTTGCACTCATTTTAAAATAAAAGTATCAGCTAAGTCGAGAAGGTATTACATGTACACGGAACAGGAAGTTAAATATTCTTTCCCTGCATATTCAAATAACTTAGATCAAAACTTTGAAGTCATAACTTGACCAAGTTGAAATGTTGCTCTGTAATAAAAATAGAGAGAAATGGGATTTAACGTCCATTCGACACAAACTAGGTCATATCGGGACATGGTTCAATAATTCACTTACACATAGGGGTATTTAGCAGTGGGAGGAAACCGG
Source organism: Patella ulyssiponensis (assembly GCA_963678685.1). NCBI lineage: Eukaryota > Metazoa > Mollusca > Gastropoda > Patellidae > Patella > Patella ulyssiponensis. The sequence goes on along the minus strand of OY783229.1, from coordinate 45,525,502 downwards.
AAGACCTAAAGAAAACCCTTAAGGTTGGGCATCGTCCAGGCAGACCCTACTCCTTGTTACTTAAAACCATGGAATCGAAACCACACCAGATAACTAAATGACAGACCTTAAGATACAACACGCACATGCTAACCATTCAGCCAGCCACCCACCCTGCTTCGTTATAAACAGTAACTTTAATTGTATTCCATAGAATTGTCACAGTGTATAAGATAGGTTGCCAGGCAACCAAACATACGCCTACAGCAACTAAATCGTCCGGGCAGTTAACAAGGGTTGTCGCATATTTTTACTTTTTTTGGTAATGAAATATTTGTAATACACTAAAATCTGATTAAGAGTAACAACTCATTATGTAATTATCTGAAAATCATTAGAATTTGTTTGCTTTTTATAAAGTTTTGCCCCACGCAAACAATTAGTATAGGAAACATTTAACATCATGGATTTAGCTGTTCCGTTATCAAAATTCATTGAAAATCAAAATACTTGTTCGTTTCAACACCTTAAACTCTGTGTATCAATCTGAAGTCAATCGGATGATAAGTTTGGCATCTACAGCGTCACAAGGTTTTTTTGAAGTGATCAAAGGAGATAACTCTGGAAGTAATTATTTGAAATCGCTGAAAATCAGTAGGCTTCTTCGTCTCATGACCTTAAACAGTGTGTGTAAATTTAAAGTCAATCGGATATTAACTTTGGCCTTTTAGAGCGTCCACAGGATTTTTTGATGTGATCAAGGGCCATAACTCTGGCAATAATTATCAGAGATCGCTGAAAATCAATAGGCTTCTTCATCTCATGACCTTAAACACTGTGTATAAATTTAAAGTCAATCGGATATTAACTTTAGCCTCTAGAGCGTCCACAAGCAATAGCGGACCGCCGGGGGCGACAACATACGACCACATTTCAATGTGGGCGGATAAAAAAGTCTAATTATAGTACAACAGTAGTTGTTTGGGAGCATCTCTTTGTTTGGTGCAGCCTATTTGTCACATAGTAAGCTCAACTTTTCAATTTGTTGATAGACATGTCAAAGTTTATAAAAGAAATTATAATCGAGAAAATCAAAATGCACATTAGAAAGAAAATAAAGTAGAACACAGATTTAATGGCATGCAAGATTTATTAGCTCAAAACATGCTGATATTTAATTTACATAGTATGGGTATTACAATGATAATGGTCCTATGCAGGTAAAATTTGAAGTTTGGAAGCCCAATCCACATAACAATCTGTGGAACAACATTTCAGCCAATCAGAGAACAGTGTATATAAACAGACTGACCAATAAGATGTCTTGTTTTATTTTATAAGTATCCCTTTATACAAGTAATAACGCTGTAAGGAAAGGTGTATTATTGTTATAAGTTTTATTTTCTTTTGTTTATATAGTTGATTACCTAGTAGAACTTAATAATACTTCAAGATTTAATAATGACAAGAATAATATTGAAACAATTTTACATCTCTTGCAATCGCAATAATACATTCAAAGTAAATTTTGCCATCTTTGAATGGCTCTTTCATATTTAATTATATTATATTTTATTTGTTCATTATTCATTTCTATAAAAATATCATTTTGAATGAACTTTTTGTTCATGTATTTTCTCCTTAAGAAATAACTCCATATACATTTCACTTCATTAATATTCATGTTGATTTATTCCAATTCAAAATTCAGTATTCATAATTCAGTTCATATATTATAGCTGTTTAAATTGGATCAACAAACAGGAAAATCAAATTGTGAATTTTGAATTTCTCAAAGCATTTTCTCAATTATGAAATAGAGATTCTAAAGCATAATTAATTCAATTGGTTCTATGAAGCTATTAATGGATTATTTTATACTTAATTGGCCACATAATACAAAAAAATCAACATGTTTTATAAAAGGAAAATCAAACAGCAACACTTTATATCTTATTTACAATTCATAGTACAATTAGTATACTGTCAGTGCAGTGTCGAGAACAACTTCGAGTGAATAAAATCAGAATCATGTGAGAACACAAGTACTGTGCACAGCACAAGAACAACTTTATCTTGGTGGTGAAAGAGTAAAAAAAAATCTTAATTAAAAACTACTCGTGAAAAGTTCGAGGAGACAGGATAAAAATTTTGAAGACATATTGGTAAAAATCTAAATGGTAAAGGGATATAGACTTATGTAGAGAGGCATTCCAAATTCATATTTTGATCTATATAAATATATACCTATCTTTAGAATCTTTTTATATAAACTGTATTAAGTACAAGTACATTTAAACTTTCAAAAAAAAATCCTCAATCTTTTAGGATATAATTAAAAGATGACCAAAGCTAGTGATTAATGTACAATAGGTTTTAATTATTAACTACCACACAAAACAAAAATAAACATTGCCACGTAGATATATTCTGGACCCAGATTTTTTGCGACCCCCTACATGAATTTTGGTTAAAGGAACAAGATTTTCTCCATTGCGCAAAAAATGACATGTTATTTTGTTAAAACATAATTGAATAAAATGTTTTTCAACTCAACTAAAACAAAATAATTTTAAGAACCAAAATATAAAATATATCATGTCCTGGATTCTGTTTTGTCAAAAGACTAAATTCAGTAAATGCAGTTTGAATATCTGAGGCAAGTGGTATCTTGCGAGGTAACTTCATATTCAGATGCAACTTCTGGAGAAAATTTAGAATTTCAACTTGCCATAATATAAGAAAAGTTTACCTAGAATGTACACAAGTTTGATGCTTCTTGATATAATATATAATTGCACAATGATATACAAATTCCCACTGTCCCCCTGTAAGCCATCTCAATGGCAAAACTAAAAGTTACATATAACTACAATAATTTGCTAGGGTTATTTGGCAATCTACTCATCAAAAATAGACAAGATTTTAAAAACTGGAAGTGATAATGCAATAAATATATGCAAATATAATATAATAAAATCTTTTGCATTTGTATTCTCTTCCTTCAGCATACAGCAATGTAAATGCAAATTCGGTAAATCAACTTGTGCTCATCATAACTTGAATTAGGCACAATAATAATATGGAACAACCACTCTGAATTCACTCATACTGCTATCAATCTAGGCAGATATTATGTCTTTATGTTTGTTATATAAACTGAATTTGTACAAATGAGAAATATGTCAAAATAAAATGCACCAAAAAATTTCCTGTCAGTGCTAAAACCTCAAAACAGCAGAGCAAAAACTACATGAACACATGATTGTAAGTTATAGCAAAATAAACTTCGTCTTCTAGAACTCAAACTTCATGGCAGCTATATATATCAAAACACTGGGGGTGTTGGTATCAGTGATCTTACTATGCCATACGGATGAGATTAACAACTCTCAAATTATGCTTTGTTGAAAGTCAATATGTAGTTCAGTAATGTGAATGAAATGCTGCGATTTTAAATGAAATGATGAAATGTACACAATGAAATGTCACATATTCCTGTCAGATTTGTAATCAACACCTTCCAAGTAGGAAGGAAAACTAGAGAAATGCTCCAAATCAAACAGTTTACTTGTCATTTATACATAACTGGCAATATTCACACTTGTGGAAGATTTCACTCACAACATGTTGATTTGACGGTACAGGTCATCATTTGTAGTATTTGCTCACTGTAGGTATTAACTAAGGCAGTGACAAACCTAACATTGTTCACTGCAAGGTTAATAATCCTGTGTAAGGACAGCACTGTACGATCCAAATCGGGTGAAAGCCCCGTCATACACTGATTATCATATATTATCATACATAAGGCATGAAGGTGATGGTGAAATAATACACACGCACTTCTATCATATAGTCTTCACCAATATATATACTAATCGCATGATGGCGTCTCTATATTATATAGGGTGGTGGAGGCATGTTCCCATGTATTGTTTTAGTTCCATTGTCTAGTCACTGGGATAGTGTTTGATGAAACGCCATTAGTTGCTATTATACTCGTTTCCATCCTAGATTTCATAGTAACTGGTCCATTATAATAATAGTCTTCATTATCCAGTAGATGAGTTGTTGTACTACCACCAGCCTCCTGTATTCCCTTCACCTGGTTGTTCAGGGCCGCACTATCTGTCCAAAAGGTCAAAAGTTAAATACGGCTTGGTACAAAACATATATCATGCCGATCAAGGACTTGTTCAAAAATATAAATATTGCCAAATGTGGTTCAAATATTTATTTTATGATCCAGTTCAAACGAAATTCCCTATTTCTTGGAAATTTAATTGTTATAAAATTTAGGACGAAATGGTGACTTTAGTGACCATTCTGCCCTTTAATTTTATGCAGACATTTTATTTGGATAAAATTTTGAGCAATTAGGCGGCAAGTAACTGGAAATTTTTCTTTCTACGAGAGCAAGTCCTTCATCAGAATAAAGATTTTAACTTAGATGTGTTTGTGAATAAATGTTAAATCATCTATTAAATAACTGTCTGGTATTTTAACGTAAAAAACATTTCTGATACTTTCAAATAACACCACCATGTGGTTAAATTAGAACTTTAATCATGTTTACTTCGTTAAACTCATTAGTTCAATTTATACATCAAAAAGAATTGAAAATGATAGACATACCTTACCTGCCAGCACTGCCTGCTGGGCCAAATCTTCTGAGTTTACTGAATTCACAGAATTCATAGAACGTCCAGGTAGATCTTCCGTTTTCTCCTCCTCTCGTCGTTTTAAGCATGCCGCTTTAGGATTTAAATTGCGTTCTGTAAAGACACATGAAAATGAGCTTAGAAATTTAATTATCATGATGAGATATAAACGATTTCTAAAATAACTGTTCATGTTTGCAAACCAATTAGTGATATTTTTATAGCCTGTGAGATCTGTATATTAGGAATTGGGCGTATGTAAACAGGAACCATCTTCTCACTCTCATGGCTCCAAAGTATTACAAGCATTGTGCCACATTTGTCCCCACATCAAAATCGCTCTTTTACTAACCTCTGACTTGTCCTTCCAATGACGTGATAACATTAACAGCTTGTTGTAAAACCATTAACTTAGTTAGAGGTTGTCCAGCTGAACAATGAATAGTTACCATACTTCCAAGTTCTTTAAATGCTTCATTAATATCTCGCACTCTTACTCTGAAAAAAAAACCCCACAATTCAACTAACATATTTCAATTGGTATAATTCAAGCCAAAACCTTATTTGAAGAAATTTTCAAATATCTGATTAGCGCCATCCGAACCTTCTTTTTTTCAATACCATTTTTATATTCCTTACGACAATCTCATATTTTAAATAGTATTTACTTGTAAAAGTTACATATGAAATGTTTTAAAATGATATATTTCTTTTCATCAGTTCAGCTTTGGTATTTGCAAAGAAGCCACTCCCGGTTTTCATCCCCCAAATTATAATACTAGTGAAAATAGAGATTTATGACTCAGCCTAAAAAAAAATATCCTGGAATTGACGAAGTTTTAAAAAGAGCTCTTCATTACTATCTGCTCGACATTTGTATTTTAACTATTGTCTAATATTCATTGGGCCTGACTTTTTTTTGTGTTTTTGCTTTGTCTTTTGAAGAAAAATTCACCGTTTCAAATGAAATTATAAGCTTACCTCTCTCTGGCATTGTTAGCCTGTCTACGAACTTTTTCCCGTTCTTGTTTACCTTCAGGATTTGTGTCATCTTCTTCCTCTTCATCAGTTACAACTCTGCTACAAAGGTATACATTGTTATGGGGTTAGCAAATTTGAATAAATAAGGTTTCAGGGCATTTGCATTTCAATGTCTTCGGGAGCGTTTTTTTACCGGTACATAATAAACTCCTTTGATTATTACAATGAGAAATCAGTTATGCCGATTCCTCCAACCATTTCTAATTTTGAATATTGTTTACTACAAACTCAAAGTAAAACCAGAATTCTAACAATCAAAAGAAATCATACCGAGATCTTTTAGTAGGAGGTGCACTGATTTTTTTCTCTGCTTTTTTATTAGGTTCTGTTATTTTTACATCTCCACCTTTGTCTAATTTTTCTACTTTTATACTACCATCAGTTGTAGGTTGATCCGAGGGTTGCTCTCTTAATGCTGTAATACAAAATACACCTATAATTACTTCAATTATTCTGTAAATTACAATCAAGTTCTGGTCATCCAAATGGACTTCCCAACTAATTATCTTTATTAAAATACATCTAACTAAAGAATCTTAATAACATAAATATAGAGCAAACTTTTGATAAGCTACGCTAAAATTTATAAACTGTGCTATTTTCATTTGTTAAAACTAATCAATAAACAAAAGTAGATAGTGAATGATAAAATCAGGAGGAAATAATTCAGCAAAAACATGACCTCTTCTTAGAAATTACCAAACAAGACAGGTAAAAACATCAGAGTATTGAATTTTCAAAATGTATAAGTCATATGGACTAACATAAAATTTATCTTTGAGCTATACTTACTAGAAAATTTACTTTTATTTTCAGCTGGTCTTCCATCAGGACCAGGTACTGAAGAATGACTACCCTGTAAAATAATATAAGAATATTGTATTATATAAAGGAGAGATAATTCATAGTAAATAATATATTATCGGTTTTATGTGTTTGACCATGCCACTAGAAACAATACATTATTATATGGTCAGTATTTCTCCTGGTTTTAAGTCTGCTTCCACAATAGTGATTATTGCAGACAAGTTATTATACTGGTGTGTGTGTGAAATGATTTTATTTATGTTTGATGTGATGTGATTAGAGACAACAAATAATTAAGAGAGTTGTCTTTAATAACACTGGTTTGTTTCCTACTTAACGCCTGTTGGTAACAGTGCTAACACACAGGCTGTAATAACAAGGGGAGGTAAGTTGTGTTGTTGCAGCTGTTGACTAACAGGTGTCACACCAGAAGAACTTCTTGAATAAATCATGCCAATTCCACTTCAAAACCTCCATTACTGAGCAACAGGAATTTTACTTATAAACAATTTTCAAATCAAGAATGGAAAGATAAACTTGGTTTCAATTGGAAAGGAGTGGTATAAAATCATTCCATATTAAACATGAACATTTTACAGAACTTCAGACAATTCCAGAACCTTCTGAATATCAAGTAGTTTATAACATGGTTGAAACCATGTTCACATCTTTCATACCAATTCAAACCAGAAAAGTTTCACACCACCCAACTAGTCGCATTAAAGAAGAGTTGTTGTTAATCATACCCAGTATTGTAAACCATGCCAAGCAGTTGGTGGATTAGGTGTTGGAGGTATGTGATTATTACCAGTATATCTATTATACTGGTTACTCCAGTTCCAATTATACCCCCAGTTGTTATACATCTTTACATATATCACAATAACAACAGAAACTCATAGATTCTGTACTCTAAACACTGCTTGATTCTTCTCTAAGAACAAGTTCAATAACCCAAAGACTCTATAATATCCCAACTTGACAATTTGTCTCCCAGCTACTCCAAGCGACTGGAATATCCACTGACGCTATCACAAATAGTGCAAAGAAGAAAAGATGCAAGAAGAAGTGAATATGATGTGACGCCTTCTCTGTCAGGTATGTGATTAAGAGAGGCACCTCGAAGTGAATGAGGTAAATGAAAAGCAGACTGCCAAATTAAGACAACATTTTTACAATTTAGCAAGCAGGAGATATACAACATATGTAAAAGTCTTCGCAAGAGCTGGGTGAATGATTAGCCACACTCCAACTGATTCTTAATAGAATCCACACATCTTTGATAAAAGAATTTCTCCCCAGTTTAACAAATCTCACATAAACCTTGCTAATCAAGATAATTATTGAGAAAGCAGACACCAAAATAATAATTTTAATGGTGAAGTTATGCTCATAAAATCTGTACTAAATTCAATCATTTACAGATAAGGGGGTCAGAAGTCATATGTCCAAAGCATCAAATTCTAAATTTTCTTTGATATATAACAAAGATATCTAATAATTTCAGCAGCAGATTATTCAATCGAGTTATTAAAATATAAGAGATGAGAAGAAATGTTTTTTTTAAATTGTCACAATTCTGAAATAAAGCTGTCTACAAATTTCCATAAAAATTAGATGAAACATTTGTGTAGCCTACGATGTGGGTTGATATTAATGTTCCCATTAGATGCATGTGTATATAAATAGAATAAACTTGGTAATTCTTGAAATGCTACAAATTGCTGTGAACCAAAATATCTTAGCTGAGAACCATTAGAATTTTCAATCTACAGACCAATGATTTATTTATTCATGAGAGATGTACGAGTAAGAAAGGTCAGTGAAATATATGTAATAGCCAGGGTTTAAAGTCTCTAGTTTAAATTAAAGAAATAGCAGCATGTGGAACATGTGAAAGTATTTTAGGTAAACCACACAGCGTTAAGTAAATCTACACAGCTAATTAGTTCACACTCTGCTTATCTACAGCTTTACCATTTATTAGGCAACATTTTACCATTCTTCTGCCTCACACTGTTAACATTTCTAGTTGATGAAAACCAGCAATAAGAACCTTTACAACAAACTGCTACCTATTAGTCTGTTGGAACTTATAGAAAAAAGACCCTTCCATTTCACCAGGTCTAAATGGTTACCAGGTTTTATATCAACATGTGCCATAATTTTACCTACTCTGAACTTTAACACAATACCTGTGTTCTTATATCACAGATAAATATATAGCCTACAGACAACTTTAATCCATGATTTTCTTAAATGTATTTAAACTTTAATGTGTCCTTATTTTATAAATTTCTTCACTTGTGTAACTTTTACAGCAGGTAGGGCTACTTGTTTCTAGTTTCAAAATTTCATCACAGCTCTTTAAGTTTGTAAAATTTGAAAATTGTGTTGTAGAATCATCGTCTTGTCATTATTTTAAGCCACAAAAAAAATGTGTGGAACTGCTAATGGATTAACTATTTGTAGCTAAAGAATTTATTATTAGACCATAGCTGACAACTACAGCATAATACTGATTGTAGATCTAACTTTTAAATTATTTCTGGCATCATTTGAATTGCACTGTACGACATGGCAGTGATCAGATTGGGCAATGGTTTCCCCACCTGGTTGTGTGGGTAATAGCGCGTTCAACAGGTGTCTATCTCATTAACAAACTACATGGCTTACTAGGAGAGCTGAGCAGTAGCCAGGTGAACTTTCCACATCAGTGAATCTCAAACACTAAATATTGATAGCAATAACAGCTTTACAAACTCTTCCTGTCAACATACATGACATGCATTAAAATGTAATTGATATTAATTATATTCACATATTAAAATATAATAATATAGCAATACATTGCTGGACATTTATCACAGAATTCATGTAAAGTAATAAATCTAATATTAATGCAACCTGATGTGTGTTGGATACAGCTTTAATTAATGTAATCATCTTCATCAATGAATTCTTCTGTAAGGTTTATATAAAGGACAAACCATATTTCACTGGAAATGAAATTTTGTATAGGAAGGAACAGTTTTGTCCATATGCAATCATATTATAAGATACATTTACTTTTCAAATGACTGAAATTGATTATCTTATCAATTTTCAATTTCAGTCTTTCTTTCCCCAGCATAACCTCAGTCTCATGCTTTATCCTACACATAATAACAGGATTTGTGAAAGGGTTTGACCATATCGCTTCGGGTTCACTATCATTATATCACTAGTTGAAAAGTAAACTGGTTTTAATCATCAACTACAACAAACTCATTTCAGTGCTAGTTTAAAAGATGATGATCATATGGTACATGATTTATAAATCAGTAGGGGGTATAAATAGTATATAACCAGAAATAGGTTGAGTCTTCATGACACATTAAGTTGCACAACCAAGGAATGTAAAGTTAAAATTATTTTCACCACCTAAATTAGTAATCAAAAAGCAGCTTGAAGAGGTTGCCAAATATCTGTTACTTCTATCGAATGTCAAAATTTTCAATGAGGCATGATTTGAGTTAGAAGTAAGAGTTAGTAGGAGATAGGATGGTGAGAGAGGAAATGCCAGATGGTAATTGCATTACTTAGTTCCAATCTTCGATCAGCCATGACCAATAGTTTTACTAGACATGTACATAACATCTCTGACATAGTGTAAAACATACTATAGAATAAGTCATACAAAGCTTTATCTAAATATAGACTACCTAACATCACTAATTTTTCGGGGGGAAAAAAACAAAACCAAAAACATTTCAACTATGTAAGAATAAATATGCTTTATCGTCATATAGATAATGTCATCTCAGAAGAGGTCTGAAAGTGCTTATGAGTACCAAGACTATTCCAGCTGATCCAGAAACCAGTTTTAAATTAGATAGACCTATCCCAATGAAATTGAAAATTAAAACCATATATACAGATTCCCACAACTGATATATTTTTTTAAGTTTTAAATGTCTCACCATTAAAATAGTGATTTTCTAACTTTGGTGATTTGTAAAAGAGCGCATGTTTTTCTCGTCAATTTGTGGTTGATGATAATTACAGCTGGTCGATTTCTCAAACTTGGGCCTTCTGTAAACATCCTTCAGTGAAATACTCTCTCCCAACACATTACGAAAAAATGTTCAGTTTAAAAAATAATTAACAGATGTGAAATGTATTTGTAGAGTATTATTTTCCTTTCAGCAAAAGCAAGGAAAAACCTCCCCTGCCTTAGCAGCCCAATTATGCATCTGGTGCAGATATCAAGAAATAATTTTTGTTCCAGTTATGCTTCTAGCAGAAAAATTTCAAAACATTACCATGTGTTGATAACATTTGAAAGTCATTACAGTTTTCAAAGACTAATGGAAGTTTCAACTCTTGGCATTTTGTAATTTGAGATTTTTTAAGTTGGGCCATGTTTAGAAGTTTTAAACTTTAAAGTTTGAGTTGTAATTAGTGTTTCATGTGTTTACCAGAAATACTGTAAATAAAATTCACTTTTTCTACAAAAAGCTAAAGTTACTACAAAAACACTCAAATTCATCAGAATCTTGTTAGACATCAATGCCTTTTTTCATTTCCATTTTCAAATTTGAAAACTTTTGTTTTATTAACTTGTGTTTTTTTGGTGCAGTAGAATTTAAAATGTCAGGCAAATTGATGTGTACATGTTAAAGGCTGGGAGATATTGTATGTAGAGGAAACTTGAGATGAATAAAGGAGGAATTAAGAATAACCTTCAATAGAAAGTCAATGTCTGGCATACATTTAAATATCTTGGAATAATTGCCTGCCTTTCGTGACTTTTAAAATCAGGTGATATTTATGATGGCATTCTGGCGGTATCCTTCGACCTCTTCCCGCTCTCTTCCTCTCCCTGATAATGTGCCATTTTTCCTGTTTATCTACACCACCCTAACACTCGCCCTCCACACTCATTGGCTGGTTTTAATTTCGGCCCATCTGATTGGCACATCATGTTTGTTTTTCCAAGACAGCCAGTTACTAAATAAACATACGGCCCTCGTCAAAAAGCAGAGAAGAGAAGCACAACCTTAGCCTGTATTGAAAACAGCTGTGGAAAAATCTCTCTACTTAACAAATACCAGCTGGTGTGAAACCTGCCAAAGATGCGCAGGTAAAAAATAAAACACTCAACACCGAGAGCATCAGACAGCAATCAGCCACCATTTATCACACCACTGATTAGAATATAATGAAAACTTGGAAGAGATAAGCATACAATTTATACTAGTTTCATGTTATATTGAGATACCATTTTGAGCTTTATGATATACTAAAGCGCTGTATAATATGAGGCAGCTGTTCAATGTTTATTATTTGATAATAGGCATTGTATATTATAATATATGCATGATGTTTAATAGATGACAAATTATATATGTCACCCGGTTTTCAATAAATAAATGTATGTAATAGGTTGTAAATATGGTTGATAACCTTGTGTTGCCTACCTAACCAATGTGTTGAATGGTAGGGACAGGACAGTTGGCCAGATGTCCCTGTATCCAGCTGCCACAGTACCATACAGAGAGAGAGGAGTGATTGAACTTGGTAGAGAAGGAACTAGTCAAACTACTTGTCCATATGTTAGATAACCAGATGATATATGCTGAACACATCCGACTTGTAGATATAAACATAGCATGCTTCAATATAGATACCATTACAATTCTTACATCAACAGACTATCCTATATTCAAATCTGTTAACGTCTGTTGTTTGTATTTGATCTTACTGTAAGACTCTAAAATTATGTTTGGTTAAGAATGGGAGGGATATATATTTGTTAAGAATGTGTGTGATTCACAGAGCTCTATTAAGAATAAGAACAATACTGTATATTGAGTGTTCCCCAGAATATTTGAATCACTGATTAAGAATGAGTATAATTTGTACCAGCTAGTTCAGAATGGTATGTGATCCATACTAGTGAAGAATGAATGTGATTCATATATTAAGAATGGGTGATTTCAGTGATACTAGTTATGAATGAGCTATCCATAATAATGGAAAAATGAGTGTTGGGTAAGAATGAAATATTTTAAATTGGGCAAACAATATCCAAAGACCTTCCATAAAATATCTTACAAATAAGGGTGTAAATTTCTTCTTTTACAATCATGTATTTAGTAAAGTTAAGATAAAGGCACAGGGTTTATCTTTACAGCTAATTTGTGTGATGTAGATGAAATAAGTTAAATAGCTGTAGGTAAGATTATGTCAAGAGATTGTTAATAATAGAATCAAGTGATGTATGACAAGTTGAAGGATAGTATGTGTAGCGTGTGGTGATGGTGTGAAGCTTATGGTGAAGAGAACCGAGTGACAATAACAGGTGCTAGTTTTAACTGCCAGATCTGTCATTGCCATACATTAAAAATCTTACCATATGCCACATACTTTTAACATACTTACCTACATATCACAAGACTCTTTTATACTTAATATATTATTACACATTACAAGATACCTAGCATCTTGAACATCTCGTTTATTAAGTGCTACACCTTACTTGTCTAGTGGTTTAACAACTTGAGACAGTAACACGCCATGATAATTAATCAACAACTAACTAAATGATTAAACTATAAAGTATTTCCTGTATATAAGTAATTTGTAAAGTGACTAGTGGCTAAGGTCAACAAGGAGACATATAATTGTCTAGTATTGATGCTTATCAACTCAAATTAATTACAGTGTGTACGAGTACAAGTGTGCAAATTGTTATTAATTGCGTGATATATTCAAATAATTGACTATTACCATAGAGTTATTCATATCAGTATATTGTTTTTGTCACATTACATACAAACATACAATGAAATTTGGTATGTATTTAAATTTCTCTCGGACTTTGCTTCCAGAAAGCTGAAGCTAACCTCAGGGCAAGGCACCCAATTATTGAAAAAAACCAACAAAAAACAAGTTGTTTAAGTACAAAAAAACTAACCATATGAGAATCCATATGACTTCCCAGCATGCCTGAGTATGGACCTATACCTCCCATCATGCCATTGGAATGTGTGGGTGGCATCATGGGAGGAAGTCCTGGATGTTGTAATCCTTGTAGTTGACCTTCAGCATGATTTCGTAAAACATGGATGGCATCTTCCAATCTGTCTTCTGCTCGGGCCTGTAATAAATAGTTCACATACTTAAACATTATTGAACACAAACATCCAATAGGTTTTTCTTTTAAAAATTCACTGGTGCAAAACACAAAAGAAACAACCAAACATTGAGTGCTTACAATATAAAATAGAAAATGGTGCTTTATAAATCTAGATAATTTAGTCTGGATCAGATTGTCATTGTGAGTGGTAGGTGATCCAGGTAATTTTTGAGTGAAAATGATTATAACAATATTTTTTGAAGAGATTAAACCTTACATGCACATGTAAACAACAATCACATGCATACCATTACCCTACTTATCACCAGAGTTTTAGTAATTAATCCAATGATTTAAATAAATGAATACTTATATGACCATGATTTATAAAATACAGGTAGATGTGGATGAAAAGGTTGAACCAATATGGTTACCTCAGTATTCTCCTGCAGCATATGAATAGCTTCATTCAGACGTTCCATGGGTTGATTACTGGTATGGAGAATGCTGGGCTATCAAGATGCACAGAAAGAAAGGACCAATTAGGATGCGTGTTAGTAAAACAAAAGCATGCAAAGGGTGATAATATAGTAAAATCCAAGAAAAAATGTGAATAGGGCATCTTAATAAACTATAAAAATTACAGCTTCTTTAACACCTCATTAACATTTTGATTCTTATATCATTGAAATTTTAATTTTTTATATTTCTTTTTCTAAAAATAAGTCAACAAATGTAATATCTTGATAGTTTGGAGTGGGTTTTTTCCCCACTTATTCTTTCATAATCAATTTGTCCATACTTCCCAAAACAGATTTGATATATATATCAAATAGAGAGAGAGAGAAATGGGGTTTTACGTCCACTCAACACAACCAGGTCATTTCGGGACTAACATACAGTTTTAATTTTATTTCAGTAGTTCGCTTCCGCGTAGGGGTCTTTAGCCGTGGGAGGAAACCGGAGTTCCCGAAGGAAACCCACGAGGTTGAGAAGGCGCCCCTATCTCCATGCCACATACGCTCACACCAAGGTTCGAAACCACAGCCGCAAGCCAGAGGTGACCGGCCAGCTAGAGGTCGAAGCGCAGCACTCTAGACCACTAGGCCATCCCAACCCCCCTATATATCAAATAATTATTGTAATAATATGTAAAGGTATTACTCAATTTAAATGAGATAAGAGTATTTTTATAGAAAAACTCATTTGTTCGTTCTGCTTTCATTTTAACACAAAAGATATTATTTAATTTAAAATAGCTTTATTGAATTATAGACTATTAATAAATAGTTCAGTGCATTCCATAATTCATTGTTCTGACAGAATGGTATTGCATCTATACATATTTTGCATAAGTTAGATACAGTGCATGAACAGTCATCTATTTCTGTGTGGATAAAATATTGATAAATTATCATATGCATATTATTGTATACCACAAAACATTGAAGGTTAATAAAAATATTTCTATGTGGAATGTTGGCAGATTTTTTTATTTATTGCTAACATTTGTTAAAACCGTATTTTTGTGGTATAATTGGCTATAATGATATTATCATATGTTGAATATCAATGTATAGAGATTAATGGATATTACTAATGTAGATATGCTTTCTACAAGTACGTTCTGATTTTAACAAAACCCTAGAGGTAATTGTAAACACATGCAGCAAACCAAACCTACAAATTAACAAAACATATGGAATATATTCCCTTTTCCATCAGGCACAGTTTTTCAAGAGATATTATTTCTTCAGTTTTAGTTAATGGTTTATCCTGTTAAAAAACATTTTAAAATGGCAAAATGGGCCGACAATGGCCTGCCATTATGTATCTAACTCAACATTTCTAGTAAATATTTGTATCTAATCTCAATATTATATGATATAATGTACCGTGCTGTGCTTAACACCTATAACATTCAGAATAATAGAAATAAATAAACAGGTCATACCATGCTAATAGTTTAAAGTAATAATTCATTTCCTAAACTTACCATAGGATGTAAATGACCCTCAAAATGTTGTTGGGAGGTAGCACTGTGATTTGTTGGCCGATGCCATTGGCTGGACGAAGCTGCAACAATTAACATTCAATATTAATCATTTATTTCATTTAATTTTTAACACAATTTAAATTATTTAGGATTTAAATAACTTACTGTAAGACAAGATAAAAATGCATTTTAAATAACTGTTTGATAGAGTAGGTACCGCCATAAACCAGCAGTCTAGTCAAACATTTCTTAAAGCAACAGAACAATAAACAATCAATCTTGATATGAGGGTAACAATATCGTAATCATTTCAAAATGGGGTGTTAATTCTTGCTAAAATCACAAGCCAATCAGTCATTTAGAAAACAACATGGTAGAGTGGGTTGCATTGATTTTAACAAACAATGCATTAATTTTGTACTACATTAAATTCTTATCTTACAATATCTGTATGAATTTCTCAAATATGAAACAATATAATAATGTTTCATCTCTGCACTTCTCTGGGAAAAATTACTCAAAAATTATATCTTGAATTACCAGTATCTAATCTTGTTTCATATATGTAATCGTAAAATCAACAAAAACCTTTTACTGCACCAGTTCCACAATATTTATTAATTTGCCAAATAACTAATGTTTAAATTGGCTTGTATTTCATTCAAAATATTTCCATTTCACATTAATGTCTACAATTTAAGATGAAAATTGGTGAACCGGAGGTGAATTAATATAAATGACTTGCACTATGTAAGTTGAGAAATTATATGACCTGGAATGACCTGGGTGGAATCTGTATGAGAAATACTAGTACCTTTTTTTATAAACTCGAACATTCCATTTAAAAGTTTGATAACCTACCTGACATAGGGGGAGGTGAGGAAACAGGTGTGGAAGGATTAGATCCTCCATAACTACTGCCAGTATGTTCTGTAGAATATATCTGAAAAATATTTCAATAAATAAGTCAAAATCATATAAGATCTGTTGTAACAACACTGACAATCAGTATATTAAGAAATCAAATGTAAAATTGAAAATATTTATTCACCAAAAGTTGAACTTTTTAAACCTGCAACCTTTTTATTGTCTGATGATAGTTAAAATCATAGTAAGCTTTTGCGAATAAGACCCCTGATTTGATTATTATTTTTCAAGATCTTGATAAAGTATTGTGTGTGTTCTGTATGAGAGAAACTAATACATTTATATTGTAGTAGAATAATGTGTGTTCTAAAACTATTGAGAAAGACAATACAATAATCATCCTTCAAATGTTCGTTACAGCTGTAACACTGGACAAATATAAACAAAACTGATATAGAGGTGCACCTATGTGGTATGTACATTTTCACACAACCACAAATAGATGTAAAGAGTTCTGGGTGTTCTTCGTGTGATAGACAAGATGCATTATTCTTAGATGACGCAAACCAATCTTACATCTACGGCATCATCTACATAGTCTGTATTCCTGATACACACTGTTTTTATTGACAATACATGAAAATCATTTAAAACTCCGGCATTTTTACCCAGTTGGTACCTTTTAACTCCTCGACACTAACAGTATCATGCAGCACTATAAAGCATTCTGTCCTATACAATTTCCTATTGAGAATCGTTTCTTATGTGCATGTAAATATCCCATGTGTATGATAGAGGACCATGATGGCTTAATATAGCACTATTAACTCTCATGAAATAAATTCATGAGAAATATTTATCATTTTGAAAATAGTGAAGTTGTTATTGATACCTATCATAACCAACTCAAATAATTCTAATAAATTTATACTGATAAATAAGTTAGCACCTAAATATCTACTGACATAAGTTTATTCTTATACAAAATATAAATGATGTTCATAAAAACTGATTACATGCCAAGCTCTACCCCCACGATACTCTTTTTACCCATAAAACTAAATAGCTGCCTATTATCATTCCCATCATAACTATTGCTTCAGCTATGTAGGAATTCAAACTTCTTTATTAACCCCACGATGAATTGTTTAGATTATGAATTTTAGCTAGTGGAGCACATGCCAGACATATGAAATTAATTACAGGATAGGGCCAAAATCACCTGGCATTCATTGATGGACCAAATTGTCGTCATATCGCTAACATCAACCATGCTACCAACGCGTGTCATTCCCAGGAAAAAGACAAGAGTATTTTCTCGGGTTTATATGGCTTGTTATTATACATTTTACTACCGGATAACATTCCGCAAAGCTTTCATAAGCAGAACCAGCTTGGAGACTGGCCAATTCTGACACTGAATAAATATACAGTATTAATATTTTCCTCAAGCCACATTCTCCTCTAACTCTTTATAATATGGGTGGATTTCAAGTTTTATAAAAAAACATGTCAATAAAGTTTTGAAAGAATATCATGTTTATGCGAAAGGGTTTTTACTTACAGATGCTAATGCTTTCCCCAGAGCATCACCAGTTTGTTGTGTATTAACAGGGTTGGGTCTGTTGGCAATGATTTCAGATCCATTAACAGTGGGAGATGATGTAGCGGGCATTGTTTGCCCTCGAAAACTGGACATTGGCGGAAGACCGGAAGACAACATTGCTTCTTGATTCGGAGAAATTGGGGGATAACCCTGGAAAAAATATAATTTTATTTAATCAGTCAAATGAATTCTTGACAGGTATGTTTTAACATTGGACATGTAGTTATAGACATGCCTCAGGTGTGAACAGTCTAGAATATTTGTCTGTGCACTTGGGTCTTGAATCTGGAAGCTGTCTGCTCTCTAAATTGTGTGTCTGCTCAATCTAATGTTCTATACATCTGGTTAACATCATCTTGCTAGTGGTTGCCTCATTTCCAGATGCAAGGTAATTTTTTCTTTGATAAAAAATGGAGGGAAAAGCTAACAGCTTTAGCAGCATGTTGAAGCCTGATGAAATTTCATGTTGTAAAGCAGATATAGGTATAAATATATCTAATGTTGAGAGCAGATAGCTAGCAGGCATCCCTAGTCTTACAGCTATGGTTATTTATCATATTTAAATAAGTCCAACAGCTTCACATCTGTCCTAGAAACATGGCAGAAAATGAAAGACACATCAATAGCTGAAAGTGTTAACAGAAAGATAAAATGTACCAAAGTCGATCTAGGCCAAGCATATGAGAAAAAATATGGTCTTATGAAAATGAGAATTAAATAATCTTAGCATTAAAAAAAACCCGTAAACATTGAATGTTTTTGACCTAATATTTGTGCATGTATAAAATGATCTCTACAAATTCAGTTAACAGCGGAAGTAAGCATAATATTTTATTGCAAGGGGGGAGAGAGGATTTATACTTAAGCCACATTGCCCACAGCAGGCATTCTAAAACGCACTGATACAAAACACATTGCCAGAGAAAATATATCTTCATTTAATTAGAAAACAGCAGCCTTCACTCTAATCACTTGTGATGATTTATATTTCCTGTAGGTCATTAGGGACAGGACAGTTTTCCTTTCGAATATTGTTACTATCTAATAAAAATAATAAATATTCTTATCCAGCCATGTTAACCTATCTATTTTACTAAAAACTACTAGATTTTTCTTAGATCAAAAATATTCTTATCCAGAAATAAACTCTTTCCAAATTTTAAAAATAAAGTGAGTGACAAAATGAAATATAATTTACTTGATTAATTTTATTGTTTTATTTTCAGTTACACCTATAAGCTTATAATAAGTAATAAAGGAAATGGAAGATTGACTCACAAAAGGATACAGATCTTAATTTTGAAACGATAAAATAAATATGCATTCATCACAATAACATTTTAATAATGTTTTCATTCTTAATTATTTAAAATTTGTATAGTAGACAGAAACTTACCATGTCATGTGGATGGTGCATATTGTTATAAGAAGAAGCCTGAGAGTAGTGTGAACTGCTAGGCAGCATTGTGGAGGGGTAAGTGGAGGAAGGCAATGCATTGTTGGAGGACCACGGGTCGGCGTTACTATGAGGTGTATCTGAAATAATTTAATTAAGACATCACATAATGAATACAACTGGAAAAAAAAATCAATATGGTCTCAGCAAAATGACATAAAATATTGAACTTCATTTGATTAAAAAAACTTGTTTCAAAATATTCGTTATTATACTTAGTCAAGGTGTTGATGTAATGAAACTATACATATCACGCTCACTCAATTACGGTTAAAGTCATTGGTTCCCAAGCACCAGCAAATTATATTGCTCATCTCAGCATAGCCTAAGCAGAAATTGCTCATCATCAAACCCAGTCAAATCATTCACCTAATAAACAACTACACCGAGTTCGAACATTCTACTTCAATTTGAGTAACAGTAATTATTGTTTCCAAACAGTGAAAAAAGACGGACGAAAGACGCGCCATGACATCAAATTAATCCAGGACAAGTTGGGAATACCGAGTATAGATCATATTTTATTAAGAGTTAGCGTACATAAATAAAATATTGTACATTTAATCTGATTGAAAGTCTAGCTTAATTCAAGAAAAAAGACTTTTTGAAGACTGAACAATTATTTTCATTTTTTTTTTTAAATCTGGGGGGTGGGGGAGCAAGAGAGATAAAAAAAAAAGTATAACAGTCATTTAATAAATGTATTCATTAGTGACTAATGAACTACTGTTGTCACTAACTACAGATAATCTGAATATGAATATTTAAATATTGGTTTAGAAAAGCAATAAGTAAATATATCACCATAATATACCATCTTTCAGTGTCATTGAAACTTTATTTTAAATGGTTGTAATATGAATAAAATACAATAACATATATTTTTTTTTAAACTGTCTACAGATTTTAATACTTTATGTATAAACTGTTTACATTTTTAGAGTACCAGTATTTACGGCAACAAAAACAAAATGACGTCTACTGGCTTTTGTCTGTTTCCATAGGCAATATATATTTTTCAAAAATACATTTCACACTTGAATTATTTTTCCATAAATCTATCGTAATTTCAAAAGATAGCTTTGATATCTTTAAAATAACTTACCTAAAAAATAATCCCCATACATTCCTGGTTTTGGAGATGTGTATCTTGGTGAGTCTTGTGGATACTCATCCGCATTTGGAGAATATACCTGGAATATAAATCAAATGATGATGAAAAAATGTATTTTGAATTAATATATAAACCAGCACAACACAGTAAATTCTAGATTCAATAAGAATCAAACACTTAAAATTACATAATTAAATCTGATGAAAGAATATCTTTACTTAACACAAGATTGGAAGATTAAAACTCTTACAAACAAATGAATTCCTATTTCTTTGAAGAAAAAATATACTAATTAGTTGCTTTTTTGTAATACGCAAAAAGATTTAAGTGTGCCTACTGCCTTGTTATAAATAAAAAAAAGAAAATACAGTGCAAAAACTTCTCAATAGAGCAAGAAATAATAATGTTAACTCTCTGCTATTTTATTTATCAATTTTACGAAACTGACTTGGGTTAACAAGAATTCAATAAAATTATCTAGATTTGCAGACAACACCAAAAAATGTGTTTTTATTCTGGTAATTTGTTTGGAAGAGGCTTAATTCAACCTACACTTATCAATAAGCATGATTGTTTTAGATTGGAGGCTTTTTTCAAGTCAGACGTGTAGAAGATAATTGACAGTTTGATGTAGGAGATGGACATGTAGATTAATCACTTTTACAGTCAGTTGGTGGCTTTTTATCACTTTTACTTTCCTACAATCATTTATCATTCACTTGTTAAACTTTCTCTTTCTCTCTTTAAACAAATCTTCTACAGTTAATCACCAGCACATAGACAACCATTTTTATTCATAAAAACCATTACAGTGATTTGCCCTTTTATTTTTAGATGTACTCCACTTTGTAAATTCAATTTCTGTAACAACCCACTATCGGAACCAAGAAAGCTAGCCATATAATATATTTTTGTACAACATAATGGTTACAGTATGTATCATATCGATAGTTTAAAAGAAATAGATTAATTAAAAGCAGGAAAGGTATGGGTGAGCTCCCCTGAGTCGCCATTTGATTTCTGGTGTAGGAATAATAACATATGACTAGGTACAAACAGAGGTCAAATACGTCTCTCCCTCCCTACACAACAAAGCAATTTCCTGGATATATTTCATATGATACTTTAGATCTATTTTCGCATGCATACCATGTTTCTTACTTTTGATACATACAACAAACAAATTCCTTTAATATTAATCCTTCATATGGGAACATCATTATAATCAACAACTGATTTGACACACATAGAGTAGGAAACTTTGGTAAATGTAATCAATATCGAAAATAGAAATCACACTACATGCATCTCATGGTACTAAATAACATAACTTATTCCTCAAAAGATTCTAAATGTGCAATAAAGTTTTATTACAATGCTCAAGGTATAAACTTCAAAAATGTGATGTGCCTATTCTTGCCATGTGAATTTTTTCTTAATATTAACAATAATTATTTCCCCATATGCAGTAAATGGAAGCTAAAATGAAGGCTGTGATCTCTATCATATAATCTTTAAAACCCTGATTACAACTTATCTTTAATACTCTACTTACAATGTGAAAACTGGATTTAACTTTCAAAAGAGCCAAATTAAAACCAAAAACTAAGTTACAAAACATGTCAAGAATTTAAAGCAGTAATTTGTGATAAAACTAATTATAAACCATTTTATACCATGAAAGCAAGAAGACCTCTTAACAATAATATTCTCTGATAATAATATAAACAAAGTTCTAGCTAGTTCATTTATCTTATAGTACGTACAAACGTACAAACCTATAGTCAGAAATTGTTGGCAGTCCACTGACAAAAGGTAATTAAGGGGAATGATAAGTAGTTAGGATAAGAAAGATGAATGGTTCATCAGTAAAACTCTAATTGATGCCGACACATTCTTGAAATAAATGGAGAACTGGTGGACATTCATCATCTATCTACAGACTTCCTTCTAAAATTATTTATACACCTACACATATTAAATAAATATTCAGCAATAATTTAATAATCAACAATAGTTACAAACTACATTCAAAATCTGTGAACTAAAATTTTTCCAATAATAAAAGACTCTATTTTATTACATATTTCTGTTCATTTCAATCAAAAGATAACGCTAGCCAGCTTTTATAAAATATCTCAATACCTTTATTTTTTCTAAACAATTTCAATATTACTCATTACAGAATTGATCTTTCCAGTTTTTATGAAGATATAAAATATTTTATTCTTTCTAATATTACCTTCATACACCATTTAGTTCGACCAGAATGATTAGAATAATATCAGTTGCATAGTGAAATACCCCGATTTGCATTGTTAACTCAAAATAAAAATTATCTATGTATTTCAATTTTCATGTTCTATATATTAATTTATATAACATTTTGACATATACAGCATGTAATTAAATCTTGTAAAGATAGAGCATCACTGTATTAACCAGTAGGGATACTTTGTTATCACTGCAATTAATCATACAATTTAAATAATCAATAGATATAATTACCCTAATAAAACTGTTGTCTGTCTAGGGGTCCAAGTAGGGGTTTCAAATAACAGTAACGAAAAGTGAATAAGGCCAAAAACAAAGCAACTGATTATAACTGATACAATCACCTCACTACTGATTTTATCAAGATGTTTCACTCATTAACAACTGATCTTATCTGGTACAACTGAGTATTATTTGAGAACAAAGCCTATTTTACAGCTTTTATAATAGCTATATTAAAATCTTTCTGCTACCAAATTTAAACAAGAATGTCTAACAGTGATGATTGCTAAAATCAATGTTCAAAATGTCATGATAAGGATTTATTTTATACTTTTTTCCCTTATGAAACATACTACAGAAAATTTTATGTAGGCTGAAGACAAGAATAGGACAACTGTTAAGATCTTACTTTATAGGCTTACACAATTCATGATAAATTATTACAATTTCTATAATCTCTCCACATAACTGTAATTATTTAATTAAATCAAATGCAACATTTTAATTCCTTTCTTTCAACCCCGACCTCTTTATGGCTCCATCCCATTTTATTTTTTTTTCAAAATAAAAATCATGTAATATTCTAATAATGGATAAATGTCCTTAATACATATTTCATGATCTCGGTATTATTTTAACGTGACAATTGGCAGACAAACAAAAATAATAATGGATTAATCTTAGAGATAACTATACAGAAATCTAAGATATTGTTGACAATAATAATAATCACGACTATACTGAGAAAAAAAAAAGAAAAAAAAATTCATTTAATCCCATAACTAAATTTATTTCTTATCTTACAGTAAAAAATTTTGCATATCTTTTTTTTTAAACTAAAAACATAGTTTTTCAATCTTAAAATGTAGTATCTATATCAGATTTAGACTCTGAAACATCTAAAAGCCACAGTCTTCAAGTTAGGCTACGGAAGTAATATCATAAAAATATCTGGTTGTAAATAAATTAATACACGGCAAGATAAAGTGCCAAATAACATACTTTGCACTGTAGGCAACAATATTTCTTCTTCCTGGCTTTTAACTGATGTTACTGTAGATTGCATTGCTCCATACATTACTTAACTTGTGATCTAATAACAAATTTACTTCCTAATTTTGTTTCTATATCAGAAAATTACTTACGATTAAATCTATATTTCGAGACCAATACATGTTGTGTATGTACACATCAGAGATTAATTATTACACTATTGTAATGTCGAGAAGTATTTTGACAAAGAAAACGACAGAAAACAGTGGATAAAATATGAAAATCAGTTGTTTGCTACACACATCCTGTTCAAGATATTTTTTTATCATATATATTGTTTTTATAACTGAAACATTTTCTTTATTGTAATATATAGTATCTAAATATTCAATATATTACACAATAAATCTAACCCGTGTTAAGATTAGAATTGTTATAAAATCAATATGTACTGTAGTAAATACCTCTTCTCTCTCTCTCCTATTAACCTCCCAAAATATATCTTCATATAAATATTCTAAATTTTTATTGCACTCGCTATATGTTTTGCTATATTTTGCCACCAAAGAAACAATACTTATCACAGAATATAACACTGTTTAACAGACCAAAAATAAACAATGCACATACCAGTATCCAATTTCTTTATACAAGGAAAACCTCAACTTACTATCAATATTTTCAATTTCAAAACTTATAACGATCTTCAAAAGCTGAGGAGGGAGG
This sequence comes from Patella ulyssiponensis, assembly GCA_963678685.1. Classification (NCBI taxonomy): domain Eukaryota; kingdom Metazoa; phylum Mollusca; class Gastropoda; family Patellidae; genus Patella; species Patella ulyssiponensis. The sequence continues at coordinate 45,500,634 of OY783229.1, read as the reverse complement.
ACATTTTGCAACTTACGCAATCCTATGAAACAAAATTCCCCAATGGAAAACTGAAACTGTTGATGGTGTTAAACTGGCCAATGATTTAACTAGCCTTACATAACCCTGGTCATCTGATAAGTGAGGGAGGAAATGACCTCTCATAACATTACATCAACAACTGACCATTACAATGTAACTTGACCACTCAAAGCCACTTATTAGACTAATCACATCCTAATGAAATCATTGTTGTTAATAAGTAACTGTGAAAACATTTGACACCCTTACACAAATATTTAATTATTACAAATGATTGGCTAGTGTCATGTTCACAATTACTACTTTACAGTAGAAATAATTTCCTCATCTTGATGGCATGAAAAATAAAATACTCAAGAAAAACATATTCTTGGACTAATAATAATTTATAAAAATAGCACAATTTATCCAATTTTAATCCAAACGCAAACCACTTCCTCCACAATCTGCATTAATTATGATGATTACTTACATTGGCCAATTTTGTTGGCAAGTACATGAATGGTCTGTAGAAGGGATAAGTACAATACATTCTCCTATTGGGATCCGTGATGGCGGTGAATAACGATACCAATAATGGTACCAACAATAACACAAAAATATATACACTGATCCGGTAAATGGAGAAATAGGAATGAGGTCACTTCATGAGTCACAAAGTCTTTTACTGTAATAAATCCACTATCACTTTTTAAACATTCAATAATTTTCACACAGACTGGAAATTCAAAGTAATGACTATTTTCTTCTTGAACTAGCACACGAATTTGTTCACTTTTAATGAAGTCGAGAGATAAATTTAAATGTCATTTTACAAGTAATGAATCGTTTTTTCTTTTATTAACAGAATGTCCTATTACTCCAATGTTAAAATATCAACCAAATATGGCTGAAAGAAATCAACACGTGGAGTAAAGTAAGGAAGATTTCGGTTTTTGTAAGCCTGCAGTCATGGGGTTATCGAGAGGATGTTTTACTACACTATCCTGCGATCCTATTTCATCAGTCTTGAAGAATTTATTTTAGCTGTCTATGATGTAAAACCCGAGAGAAGAGATTTCCGATATGCGATAACTTACACAAGGAATAAAGTGTTATCCAATACATGCATACATGTGTATAATATTATATACAGCTTCCTTCATAAACTAGATCACACCCAAATTCCAACAAAATACACACTAAAGTATATGTTTAAAACAAACTGGTCACATGGACATCATAAATCAAAAGATCATTATAACATCATATAGCCGATAAAAAATACACAGTTGACATCCAATTGTTTTATAGCCCTCTTAATGGCTACTATCCACTATCAAAAACTCTTGATAACTTTTCCAGACTTTGACATCATTTGGTATCCAAGGTACACAGAATTAGGCTTGAATCTGTAGGTGTTATACAGACCAATGGCTATCTTTTGGTCAACTGAAATAAGCTAGATGATGGGACAGAGTAACACAACCCCCAGGGAGTAAAACCAGTAAGATGTTTTTCTAATCAGCTTCTACCAACACTTTCTAAGACAGACTCCAAATTTTTCGCTTCTACCATTCCTTTTACAGGGGGTGATGGGTATGCCGCTATTCCTTGTATATCATTACAATTCCATCACGTAGCATCCTGGTAAATACGCTCAAAATATCCCACACCTATATATTCTCTTAGCAAAACACTTCTTGATAGACAGTCTTGTGATTTACACAAATGACTTTTCATCCATTAGAGTCTAAACTCAAACCCCTATAATTTTCAAAGAAAATCAACTGGACCTCAGATGTTCTAAATTAGCAACGCATCTGGTTTTAATTTGTGTAGCATGAGGGCTGGCTTGAAGTAAAATGGAGTGAAAGAAAAGAAGGAATAGCCAACTAGATGGGGTAGAAGCAGGCAAATTTAGAAGTCTATTTCCTGTATGTTAGGTTCCCACTGTTTAGTCCATATGCAACTGATCAACAATTATCCTTACTCTCAAATACCAAATTCAAACCGAGAAAAAAATATAGCCCACAAATAAGACTTCACACATTGAATAAAATATCATCTTGATACAATATTTGAAATTATTACAGTAACTAAATAACATATTAATAGAGTTTAAATATTACAGTATTTTATTACACTATTTTAAATAGTGTTGAAACAGTCAAAATATTATACATAAATTGTTATTGTTTAAACTGAAATATTTATCTCAAGAAAATATTTATGGAAAACAAATTTGGCATTAGATGTAATAAAATAATAACTATCATAAAGGATAAAAAAAAAACCTGTAAATATCAAAAAATATCACAAATGGAAGTCATCATATCAATTGACATTTATTTGACATGTGTTTATTTTTGTCTGGATAAAGTTTTTATAGTTAGTATTATTTGTGTTAAGTAGACTATATTTTCGCTGGATCTTAGAGAATATTTTGTGGATGAAGTTAAAATTTGTAAGTTTCTGAGGACAGGTGATAACAACCTGTGACAGACTATATAATATAGACACCATATTGTTTAGCCGTATGAAAACAAACACATGTTGTTGGTGAACATACTCTCCAACACTATGTATGTCATCTAAACATATAGGTTAGAATCTTTTGACAGCTGGACATGTCTGGTGCTTACAATAATTAGATTAGATGCTAGAAAACCTTTCAAATTAACTTGAGCTTTTGCCTAATGGTCCTTAGTTTTATTACCATGAAAATAGAAATGATATAAATTATTTCTAATATATCTAACATTCGGAGTGAATAAAAGCATGTAAAAGAACACCACCAATAGACAACTACATGTTTAACAAATAACCAAATATTTCTTTTTAAACCACAGAGCCAATATTCCTTTATTTTCAAAATTTCATATAAAATGAAATAGTCTTCTAGAATTGTCCAACATTCGAAATTTGCTTGTGGTATTCAAACCTTGTTTTAAGAATAAAGATTGAAGTAGTATAGTGATGTCTGTCTGTTCTCTGTTAATGATTAATCTAGACAGCTTCACAGCATTACCAACCATTAATAATAAACTACAGTAATCTGGCTACTAAGGATGGCTGCTTATACACAGATGTGGTGGTCAGTCACACACCTGGTCACTGCTTATAATCACCCTTACATGTCTCCTAAATGACCATACCATTTATCAACAATCATAGAGCACAACCACAGTGGTCATTTAATAGCTTTAATACTAATCCTAATAACTCATGTAATATTAAATCCCATTTACATCTATCTCAACTGGCATGTAACAGACTAGCATAAAATAGCCTTATACAAACTGGTACCAAATCCTTATCCATACTGGCCCAAAATACTCATTTGCTAGTCTGATATTTACTGACCAGTACAAGATATGCATATTTCATCACTACTACAAAATATCCATCTATCTAATGTTATAAAGTATCCATGCAATATTTGATTGTTCAGATAAACTAAAGTTGAGAATTTTTGATCATTACATGTCTATAATTATGTAGTCATCTTAAGATTGGCGTAGGTACCCCTGATTAGTTCTTTTAATTATTGTCGCCTTGAAATTTTATTAATAAAAGTAATGTCCATTGAAACTTACATTGAAAATGTAACAAAATTTGTATAGAAAGTTCGAGATGTTTGACCAAGTTACATGATTAAAATATAAATTTTCTAACTGTTAGAAGTATTTATATTAACTGGTATGGACAAAAATGATATAGTTACTGTATACTGAATAAAAAAAATACTGCAAGATAGTACACTACATGGTAATATTTACTAATATAAATAACCATGTCTAAAAGTTACTTAGAAACCTACTATATACTGGTACCAAAAATGCCCATCTATTTATTTGTATGTGATATTTTTAAACAATATTACATATTCCTCTGATGCTATTGCTTGATGTTTGAGAATGTGTCATTGAGACCAATGTAAATTACGGACCTAACAATTAATTATAGACCTAATGATGGTAATAGCACTGATTTGAGTGATACAGATTCAAATAATTGTAATCAACAAGCACAGTAGCAAACAATGCAAGTGGCTATTTCTCATACGAAAGTACAATTGCTATTTACTGAGAAGTGGGTAAAGCTCTTGACCAACTGGGAAAACACTGGAATTGCTTGTCATTAAATACTGGACACTCCTTCCAAGAAAATAAAATGACTGGTAAAAAAGGTTTAATCAATATACCAGAAAATACAATAAAATTTACAAGTATAAAAGATGCATCTAAATATTCACAGGCATTATAAAAAATTTAATATTCACCGATATAAAGTAACCCAACAATATTTCTTGAAATAATACATTGCGCTATATTTTCTGGTACAGAATATCCTTAGATTTACCAGTAAGAAATAATCTAATAGTTACTATTACAAAATATCTGAACATTTATAAAATATTCATCTCATACTTAGTATAAATGAAATGGATCAATTCTTTAAAAGTAATAAAGTTGGTAACAGATGGATAGGTAAAAGACAAAAGTGCAGGTTGATTCGGTATGTATTGTTATAAAAATTTGGTTATTGTTATAAAGAGAGTAAAATATCAAGAGTATATTTGTGTTTATTAATGTAGATAAAATGGTGTGTGTTTGTTATCGTCTGATATTGATAGTACTGTATACAATTAAAGAGTAAAGGATGGACTGTTTACATCAACTCAAAACATTCACAGGATGTTTCTAAATCTGCCACAAATTTGGATCTCCCAATTTACAATAAATATGCTACAAATGACTATTCAACATATATATTTATGACATATATATTTATGATAAAGTTCACTACTTCTATTTCTATATTGTCAGGATTTGTTGCTATATATCTAAAACACATAGCTTATGTACATAGGGGAGACACGGTGGCTCAGTGAGTAAGACATAGTCTCACTAACCTGGACGTCCCATGTTCGATCCCTATGTTGGCTGAGAATATTCTTCTGGATTTTCCGGCATGTTTTATTTTTTTTCACATGCACACCAATATGTACACAGGATCTCGATTTTTCATCCCATACGAGTGACTATATATTGTGCCTTGACAGGCCCTCTCTGTCCTACATTATTTACAAGGGTAAACCATGCCGGAACAATCCAGATGAACTTTCTTGGACAATGACGGCATGGAACATATGACCTCCAGGTTAGCGAGAACGTTTTACCAGCCGTACCACTATAGCTCTCATTATTTGATAGACTGGACAGATTCAGTGACAAAAAGTGTAATGGATCTTGGTCACATTAAAATTTGGAATGAAAATTTCTTCATTGGTGATTTGCCGATGCCTTCAAATTTCAATTGATCAACTGTTTACAATACCACAGTGACGACAGAGCTCTATCAATCTATTAATTTGGAACTTTCATTTTAGTCCCACAGATAAACAATATACTATTGCCGGATGAGGAAATTATCGTGGCATGTAATACAGACAGAGAATAAAGTCCTCTTTAAATCTAATAATTTCATGCTTTAATTTAAGTTTTGTTGTACAGTATGATATGAGTATGATATAATCTAGGAAATAAAGACTACAAATAAACTTTGTGTTTTGGTTATTTTTCCAGTCTCAAATAGTTCTGCATATTTAGAGCTAGCAAAAACGTAACTTCTAATCTCACCAAGGTGGCAACTAACCAGTGTTTTTCATGAGTGAATTTAAAAGATAAAAAAAGAACGAAACTACATGAGGTGACTCTGATCCGACAACCGTTACAATAGATACAACATTGGTTACAGTAAAAGAAATAAAATCACTGAGTTTTAGCCAAGTACATAACTATGTATGTTTAAAAGAATAACACGTAAAGACAGATATTTTTTCATGGCTTCATTGTCAAATAAGTGAAGGAATACTGTCATATGTGAATGTCTATTTTGGGCAAATGCTTGCTGTCTGCAGTGCACGAGCCAACCCATGGCTGAATTTTTCTGGTAAATGCTGTTTTGATCCAGTGACAACATGCTGTTAAACAGGTCAGTTTATATAGTACAAATATTTGAGTTTGTGGGCCACTCTCTATCTACAGGTTATATTAAAATATATTACAATTTTTGGAACTATTAATATATTTCCGGGAAAAAAATGTGAGAGAAATTATCACTTGCAACCAAAAAAAAACACATCTGAAATAACTGAAATATAACATGAAAATTGTTGAACAAATTGAAGCCAAGAAAACTCTAAAATAATGCATTGCAACTATATTGAGTAAAATAATTGTTCGCACATGTGAACACACAGCAAATTTTTGAGGAGATTTAAAAAGGATGTTAGAGTTTATTTAATGGAATGATTGGTTTATTGTTAGTTTAATGTTTTATTTATCTTATCTGTGGGTGTAGAATGTGAATAAGATATAGAGTACTGATGTAAAACAACTGCTATTTAAATAGCATGCTAGAGTTGACCACTTGGGGATAATCTTTCTATGATAACATATAATTTACCTATAGGTAAACAAACAGTATCTTTGATGTTATATCGTGTTGCTGGCATATCCCCCTCAGTACCCAGCGCCCCTAACCCAGGTTCCACTAAACTCTGCTTTATGAGCCTAATGTTAGGAGAGGGCTGGCAATTAACTTATGAGCACCAACTAGGCATGTCTTTTATCTTTTCTTTACAACTTGTGTAATAATTGTCTGTTTTAACTCAACTCTTTATGTACGGTATATACTTTTTACCTATTATCTTAGACAAGGTTAGGGAGTAAAATACATATCTTGAAAATTTGTTTTTATTTACTAAAAGATATAATGTATCTTTTTTTTCTTTGGTGTATTTTAAGGAGGTGTGGTGCATTATATAAATTCTGAAGCATTTCTGATTTTTCACAAAATATTTACTTAGTATAGGAGCTTTTATGTGTGACGTATTTCCGGTGTCTATTTTTAGCCTGGCCTTTTCACTGCCGTATCTTAACATAGCAAATGCTAAGGAAAAAAAGGGTTTTCCGTCTTTATCTTTTAATATAAAACGTATTCTTGATTGCCACCCTTGTTGTAAGATGTGTGTAGCATTCGTAATAAATTACCGATTTCAAATTATGTCTAAATTATTTTTTTTTCGTTTTATTGACGATATACTGCGTTGTAGCATACGATCATGCTAAGCTCGCACGCGGTCTGCAGTTGACCGCTGTACGCAAAAGATTACAAAGATGCATTGATGTATGAAGCCGATTTATATGTTTAGTGTTAATTTTATTGCAAACAATTAATAGATAACATGTGTTTGGTTGTAAAAAATGCCACGAAATCGAGCATAAGAGTAAATAATAGAATGGGTTATATAGAGTGGTGATCTGTGGCTTCACGAAAGAATTATTCAAGACGATATTAAAATTTTTAAAAGCAGGACCGTAGCAAATCTAAAAAATAGAGCAAATAATAATCACGCTGTAAAAAAAAAATTCTGTATAGAATGCACCTAGTCCAGTTATATATTAGCATTCAACATTTGTTCTCTGAACCAAATACTGAATTAGAAATTGATAAAATGGTCGCAAATATATCGTTCTTCATTCTTCGGTTGCGACATTGGAGATAAACTGACTGGATTAAAATTTCACAGTGTCAAAACTTGTGCCAAGTCGATTAATGTTGTTGGGGAAAAAAAAGGGTTTTAAACATATTCACAGATTCAAATTGATCATCGTTTTATCCTTTTCTGGTATTCATATTCCATCAAGAGGATTTTTTTTATAAAATGGCTGACGTTTTACTCCGTGCATCAAACAATTATTTTATCATTGGTTAGAGCCGTCTAAACGCTGGGAAATTTATAGTAGCTATTGGTTAACAGCACGCATAAACAATCTTATTTGCATATTGCATACTATTTATAGTATCATTAGCTGGAATTATTTCAAGTCGATAGCATCAATGCCCAACATAACCGTGTTTTGTGTAAGAGTATAGTATGCAGCGCTATAGCAGACGATATATCAACCGCGCAGGTACTGTCCAGTCGGCAGTTGAATGTAAATATGATCTAGACCAGATCTTAAAAAAAAATCTTTTGTGTTAATAGTCCTGTAATTAATAGATAAAATTTGTTTGGTCGTAAAATGCGTAATAAATTTGAGACCAAATTCTAGTTCACGCCATGAGCACGGACCAGTCTTAACTTGTTTTCCTAAATTGCAATGGCCATTACGGGTCTGGTAAACTTGCCGTATCTTTTCTATATCGAAGTTTTTGTAAATATCGGTATCTGGCATCGGTCGGTAAACCTTACATGTATATAGAAATGGCGACCGGGTCCATTTTATGTAAAACAAGCTCACTGTACGGCGGTATTTTCACAAAAAACACACACTGGCCTATGGGTTACAGTCTAGAAATAAGGCCAGGGTCTGCGCATGACCGAAAATGACGTCAAAATGGAAACCCGTAAAAGCTCCTATAGAAATGAACGTTTTTTTTAGTACAATAAAATTTTGACAAGTTTTAGGCAGATTATTTCAATAATTTCCTTGTACACACATATACTACTAAATAAGATAACCCCTTTAGAATAAATTTCTTTCTTGCATCAAAATCAGTGAAGAAAATAAGATTGTCACTTCTAAGCCGCTACTCCTTATGTTTCCATGGTAACTAGTGCTACTTTCCTGTGATTCAAGAGGTTCAAACTTTCACCAAGTTCTATCTAAATAAACAAAAGTTTCTCTTTGTTACAGCTTCATCTACCTACATACATTTATATTTTGATGTACTTACAGGTAGGTATTCCTAGTATACTTGAATATATATTGTTATTTCTATATCTACACTGTCTACTTTACCCTTACCTATAGAAACTCAATATTACTACCTAAATTCACAACATAAAACACTGACAGTTATTTGGAATGCATGATGCTATTTTTTGACAGAACTATCACAAACATGTAAATAAATCTGGATATATTCAAAGATACAACAAAGAATAGCAAAACACCAGAAAAACATGTGGATAAAATAAGTTATTAGATTTCAACCTGATGCAAGATTGGGTAATGGAACAATCATTTCTTTAAGAATCAAATATAAAATTGAATGATAGTCATACAAAGAAAGTGATTTCATTTTGCAGCATTTGTTTTAAAATAGTTATTATGTGTACAGATAGATCTAGGCTTTCTTTTAATATGGTCTATTTTTTAGATTTTAATTTGTTTGCAGATCATAATAAAATTGGTTTCTGTTACACATGTATGTATGCCGTTCAAGGAATTGTAAACTATTCTAGTTCTGTTTGCAGGTGGTACCAACAAAAATACTGTTTTTTTGAGTATGAAATACAGGTAAAAGTGTAACACACCTGTATTGAACTGTATATTATAGTAAGTATGAATGAAAAGTGTAACAGAATGTGTAATTATTTAGTATATGTACGTATAGTAACAAATGACCAGCTGTGTATTAAGATACAGGTGTGAACAATTAGAGTTATTATCTATCTACCTAATAACTCTACTACACCAACAGTCCCTTCTGTTCTTCTCATTCAACTACTAAACACACTACAAAATGCAATAACGCAAGTGTGTTGTAACTATCTGGCTGTATGGTACTACCAAAACCAGGCACATTACAGTAAGTACTCTATGAGCTACTTTAACCATTACAGTTTACTATAGAATCCAAGCTCTTGACTGTGGTTTCGTAAGGTTGATGTGCTGAAATTTCCTATCTTACTTTTTCAAAATTTATTTAAATGTTGGGATACACTACTCATATTTTTTTTAATTTACATCAAACGGAATGATGACTACTATATAAATCTGAACTTAAAACACTGTGTTTAAATTTTTCCATGTCTTCAGTAATGTCATACTAAATGCTTCATAACTTCAATTCACTTTCAATAATGGAGCTAGAAATTGCAATGTTACATACAGGTAGAAAGTATGATATTTATTCAATTTAAAAGATCTTTAATTAGTTATTTCAACAAAACCCCATTAAAATGTAGAATATTTAGTGATATACCTGTACTGGTGTAAGTTCAACAAAATCTCCAACTTTCATTTTATCCTGGTAACTAGCTTGACCTATCATTACACTGCCTTTAAATCACACTCACGGTCAATGATCTAGATAGGGTATATTCACCAATATTCTTGTCTCAAGTCGTCAATAATATATTCAAATTGTAAAGTCGAGGAAATGTTCACTTTCTCAATATGAATTGCGTTGAGGCATGAATATTAAATATAATTGTATGTGGCATATATATAACATGGAGGTTGTTTATTGACAGACTGTAAAGTATAGCTGTAGCTCGTTTATTAGTTGAAATAATCAATACAATATAATTATACCGTCAACTAGGCTCTCTTATACCAGTTATAATAAATCCACTTTGTTCAAAATTCAATAACTATAGAAATAAAAATACAGATAGGGGTTTTCCTATAATAATTTCTCGGACATGAATATAAATATATCGCTTGTAGATAAGTCGTCAGCAACTAATTTTTGTCTATCAGTCGGATCTATTAAAGTACAAAGCATGAACCTAACATTATTCTCTTGGGTAAATTTAAATAATTACTGATAACATTATTCTCATAAAATATTAGTTTGCCTGCCAAAACAGATTAATTTAGAACAATTTTCCACAATTTACATGTAAATCTAATTTCTATAGTGAAGCATTTGGGATGAATTAGAGAAACCAAATGAGAGACTCAAAGGTTGAAATTTGAATTATGTACCGGAATAACCATTGTAACTATCAGCAAATTTAAAGCAACCACTCTGTAATAAGGCAGTACGTGTATTAGAGCCTTAGAGCCAAAAAACATCTATTTCCCCAGTTCTAGGTTTCCCCAAGACATTCAACTATTTAAATATATTGAGTATTTTAGAGTAAAACAGATTGCTACCTTGCCTGTTGCTGTCTTACTTTTGCCAAAAAAATTATCTTAGTTATATAAATTCATCAGTTTATTCTTTCCAAATTTGTCTGAGAGCTTTACTTGACATTAGTAATAATAACCATTTTTAGGTTATCAAATTTTTTATTTTTATGCCTTAATGTCAGATACATCAATAACTGTTTACTTTCATAGATATCTTATGCTTTCCTTACACACGCTTTTATTTCATATTCATAATAACATTTTCTCTTTTTCCAATAATGAATACACAAAATTCTCTCTATTCGATTGACTTTATGGGTGATTAGTTATTCTAGGCGGCCATGACAATGGCGGTGGAAGCTGACAGCTGTTGTGCTACTATTACAGTGAACAATAGGCCTCAACAGGTGATACAAATCTAACTGGATCGCTTTAACAATATTGATCAATACCATAGTCCAATATTCATCATAGATAAAATTATGTTATTTTATTACACCAAATACAGCTAGTTTTTATTTGTTAAAAAGAGTTGGATTTCTCTCCTCTTTTAATCAATATCTTAGTTGAATATTGTTAATATATAGATTTCTACGTGTTGTACTTGTTTATATATAACATGTTAATCATTATGAAAGATACAAGTTTTATTTACCATGTATTTAATATAACAAGTTCTAATACATAAAATTTCCAATTCTGAACAACCCAATTTCAAATTCTAATATATTATGTATCTAAGGTGTGGGCAATTCCTAGCAATTAGCCCTAAATATCACATGTACAAGCTTACTCAAATTTATATTTAATAATACATATTTTCTCAAATAGTAACAGCACAGGAATTTGAGGCTACCTTTTTTCTGCTGTATTACAATTTGTCTTTATTTCTATAACAGTGTATGTAATGTATAGTAGAAGCAACTGGATAGCGAAGACTAAATCTTGAGAAAATATTTAAAACTGATGATGCTAGATTTAATATTCATTCAAGAAATAAAAATAAAAGTGATCTGCATAGACTTACCGGTCCCACTTTCCGTCGCCCCCCACCAGCTTCTGGGGGAGTATACTTCCCACCACCTCGACTTCCTAAAATTTGAATAATTATTAATTATCAGCAAAAAAATACACTTAAAAAGTAAAATTTCTTAAAAAAAAATTCATAATTACTTTAAATGTCAACAGCATATATCACATTAATACATTATCAGAGAAATCTAAAGTGTTCAGGTATGATTTATAGCACTAGTCAAATTCTGACTTGTAATGTAGAATTAATTTGGCTCCTGCTTTAAAAACTGAAAAGTACATTGACAGCAGAAGATGAATTATGGTAAAACACAGATCGCATTTCACATTAAATCTCATTAGTTTTAGCTTCAAATCAAATATCATTACTGCTTTTTTTTCATTTCTACAATATCCTTTTTTTCCCTTTAAAAACCCAGTCAATAAAAATTTGTAAAATGCCAACAAAATATTACATTTTTTTCTGAGAGAGTAGTAAGTTTCATACAATAGATTTTAATATGTGGATGCGGATTTGTAAAGTATGTTAAACTTATGATTTAAATCAGTGTATCATATTGTGTAGTCTTACCTGTGGTCGGCAAGGATTCTGGTGACATAGGTACATTACTATTTATCATACCCTGAAAACATAATTACCATTTTATTACTTAAATATTATTTAATGTCAAATATCTATATATTCTAAAACAAAGGGTTTTTGTTTGATGAAAACTTTTGTCTTGCATAAATATCAAACCCATATGTTCTACAAAACGATATTATTTTTCTTATGACAAAAACAAATAGAACTTGCGTGGTTATGTGATATATTTTTTGATTATGTTTTTATTACGTAATATCTCATCGTTGGTTTATAAATTATCTGTTCCCGCCCAAAAATACAAATGGACATTTTTATTTGCTTCTTGCATGATTCCTTTCTTCTTCCATCACTCCCAACAGCTTATTTCATATGGTTACCATATGTAAAATGCAATGTGTATTTAACATTTCCAAAACATAGTCCAACACATGTCAATAAGCTTAACTTGTGGAAAAGAATTCTCCCCTACTGACAAAAAATTGAAATTATATCCCCCATTCCGCTGAGCAAATATAATACACATGGTTTCTATCATGGCTTGGGCTTTTCATAATACAGGGAGGGACAATACATCATCATATGGTAGCCATATGCAATCTTTTTATATCAACTATTCCTCCACATCTTATTACATCAACTGGTACAAGTTTAACATCTACCTATCCTATATAAACATACAATGAGTAATAAACACCAATGTGCAGTTATTATTAACATTCTAATGCGGCAAGTTACACATTTTTGAAAAATATAGCATTTCAGATAAAAAATATCATCTAATTTATATGAGTGATTCCAGAAACTGCCCTTCTTGTCCACACAATTACATTTTAATCTTAACAATGGCTGCTGTTAAACATCATTTCATAAATTTTTCTATTTTTTGTTTGTACTGAATAAAACTGATGAAAATGAACAAATGTAGATAATTATTTTAGTTTATTTTTTTTATGTCTAAAACTGGATATCAAATATTGAACCAGGCCTGCAAACTCAACATTTGGAGTTGAAATAAAATAGCAGCTGAACACAAGTGTGAGTTGTTTAACTTAATATATAGCAAACATGGTCTAAACTTTCTACGTTAAATAATTCCCACCGCCTCCCACAACACAGAAGATGTTAGAGCAAGAAAACGTGCAAGCAAAATGTCAGATCCGTTGTCAAGAAATAGTTTGGCAAGAACTCTTTGCTCAATAAAGAGTAGAAAGATGTAGTCTGGATCTCGTTATTGACAACTACAAACAGTTCTCCACCACTTTCAAAGAAATGCAATTCTCTACGGATTGATATAGTTACGTTACCTTTAAATTTTTCACACAAAAAGTATGACTGTTATTTCAAGGTGAAAAGGTCGGTTTCCTTCACCGCCATTGTTCCATTTTAATGAGTAACATTTGCTACCAACTATTAAATCATGTTGAGTAAATATCAAAATAACTACATGGTTAGATCCAAATTTTTTTCACTATTTATTTGCGGTTTTTGTTTTTAAAAATATTCAGTCATTTTAACCACACTGAAACTAAGAATTTGTAATTTCAAATTTTGTTTATGGGTGGTACTATAATACAAACAAGATGGATTATAATTCCAAGATAACTACTGTACGTTTTTTTAAAGCAGTATCAGAATGGTTGTGATTCAAATTCGAATTTGATCATATCTAAAAAGAATTCCTTTGAAACTTTATTTAGAAGTCATTAAAGCATGTGGTTGAAAAACAAACTTCTGAAAAAGACACTGCCTCGCCACAGTCAGCAAAAGGACCAAAAACCATTAATTCTCAATTGATTGTTTGGGACATATCCTTAAACTTACATCGCAAAAGGATAATTATTTCTAAATTCTATTTTTCATTTCAGATCAGAAAATTGAGCCTCTGAATCTTGATTGGGGAGTTTTGGGGGTTTCTTTTGACACCTGACACTTTAAAATCATGCCATATAATTTCAATAATTATTTTAAATCTATCACAGATGATCAAAAGTCACTATGAAGTTTTGAGTTTAAATCTTAGACTCCTAAGTACCTGTGGCTTATGAATGATATAAAGAAATCAGTCTCATATAATTTTTTTTTATTATTTACCAAATCCATCACCATGTCCTAACTGGGAAAGCATTTTTATTAGAGTGATTTTTTGACATTGGCATAGGAAGGAGAGCTTTACTCAGTTCACCAGTGAAATATAGAAAACGATGACTGTAATACAGTTTGCATATAACAATGTCATTTGCCTGTGCTTGCATACAGCCAATTTTAGCGACTGATTAAATACATAAGTAGTTTCATCAAAATTGGATAAAAATTGTTACCTCCAGAGGGTTCACAACCTTGGTATTACATACTTTTACACTATTTGCCTATGTGGAACGACCATTTTGTTAGGCAGTTTCGATTCGATTTTCATGAATTTCAAACTCAACCATCAAACGTGTACCGTAACGTTTTTATATTTAAACATTTTTTTCTTTTAACAGATAAAAATTGAGACCCTTTAGAGTGTCCACAAGCTAGAAACGTGATTTTATGTGCAATCACAGGCATAATCAGTGAAGTTACAGTCCGATATGCTTGAATATTGAAAGGAACCTAAACCTCTAGGGTATGAGCATACATTTTAAGTTTCATTAGAGTGTCCAAAACCTTGGTATTACATACTTTTACACTATTTGCCTATGTGGAACAACCATTTTGTCAGGTAGTTTCAGTCTTATTTTCATGAAATATGAACTCAACTGTCCTAAAGTCTAACATTGATACATTTGAATGGTTTCTAAAATCAGATAAAAATTATGATCTCTCAAGGGTTCACAAGCTAAAAACATCTCAAACAGTTTTTAAAATCGAATAAATATCGTCACCTCTGGAGGGTTCACAAGCTAAAAACGCAATACAAGACAATATTGAAAGGAACCAAGATCTTAGGGATATAAACCTATATTCAAGTTTTGACAGAATTGTGACCTGTAGACGGATGAAAGGTCGTCGAAACCCGGGGAAACAACAATATACATGTACATAAAACATGAAAATGAAAGTATATTATCAAGACCCGAAAATATTATTTTTGTGAAATAATAGAAATGGTATCTGTTTTTATTATCAACTTATTAATACACAATATCTGAATATCTGGAAGTGTTGTACTCACATTAGAAGCGAGTGATGAATTGGATGTCTGCAGAATTTTTTTATTTGATTTTGAATTTTCTTTTTATAACAGAAACGGTGTTGCAAAATAACACAACTATTTTGACACATCTCTTCTATTCTGTTGTATATAACTACACATTAATATTATGATTTATAGCAAGCTAATACAACAGTAAACAATGCAACAAGACACATTCATCAAAATCCTGCACCTCTGAACATGTTTTTGAAGAGCCACGGTTTGACAATCTTTGTGTTATTCATAATCAATCACCAATTTTTGAATGCGTACAAAGTTTCAAAGATAGCTTGAAAGATTTATGAAATAATGAGCTCCATCCGGAAACAAAATCAGGACAGAAGAAGTCCATTTCAATATCACTCCCTTGCTTGGTTTGGCGTGGGATAACTGTCCAGACGAATTAAAATTTGGGCACTAGTATTATGATAAGGCTAATGGATCAACTCTGCAATAAATTAAACATGCATTATGCAAGAGCTAAATCTGCCTATTGCAGATCTTTCTTTAGGCATGAAATGTTTTCTAAAGTATTAATTAGACATTAATTAACTGATCTAGGCCTTAATCAACTCTCGATGGCATCAGATTTCTCCGATATTAAACAGATTAGGACGGTTCAGCGATACTTTGATTTAATCAAATATGGAGGACCAAGACTTAGCTTTGATCATCCAGTACGGTGGCTGAAATTATTGCACACGTCTGTCAAAACTTCAAAGGCTAATACGCATTCTTCGCTTGCAATAGAGTAATTTGAATGAAATTTTCAAATTATTCATTTCACATTATCTACTTTGGAACTATTATAGCAAGAGTGGCTAGTTCTTTATCTAAATCTTACATAATGTATCTTTAATATTTCCAAAAATTTTAATTAACAGATTTATCTTTATTTTTCAAGGGGATATTTCTCTATATTGTCATAAAATATTCTTCAAATAAATTTTTTGGATTTTTTAACAATCGAAATTATTTTAATATTATACTTCTTTTTCAAAGAAGTTCATATTACTATTGATTTTAGATTTCTCTTTTGGTGGTCTAAATTTAATGGCTTATAACCACATCTTGTTTTGTCATAGGCTTAGGCCTATATCCAGGAATTTTCACAGTCCCTACAATCATTTCAACTTGTAAATTAATCTGGTTTTACTTATGTCTTTGATGTACTGTCATACATATATTTTCTAATGCTATCAAAATTTTGTTTTCTAATTTGCACAAGTTCCTTTGATAGGCATAATCAAAATGGCTTCAGAAAATAAACTACACCAATATCATCACAAAAAGAACAGTAATAAAGTTTAATTTAAATAGAGTCTTCATCAGCAGTGTATGACATATTAAATTATAAGGTTAAATCTTGACACATCTGTGAAAACTGAAAATGTGACGTCATCTTAGAGGGTGTAATCAGGAGGAAAGCAATTATGTCGTAAAAGTCTCAAATTGCTTATTTTGCTTAGCCTAATCATCTAACTCAATGAACAACTACCCATAGTTTGAACATCCACTTTAATTCATACTCCGCGCAGCGTTTCGTTTGATTATAGGTAATCTCACTACACACTGCTATTATGAGTGGATATTGTTGTGTTAAATTTTGATTGGTCAGTAGTCCGACTACCAACCAATCACTACCTACCATACAAACGCTTTACATTTAAAACGAGTGCCAGTATTGGACCAAATATGTTTACATAACGTTACGTCATGACTCACGCTTTTATTATGCCTAATTAACCCGTACATAGGAGAATACTGCAGTAAAACTAATTGTGTGACAAACGAGGCTATCAAGTCGAATGAAATGTAAACAATACTGTTTGGAAACGAACATACTTTGACCTTTTTTAATACCTTAAATCACTGTCCAAAGTTTTAGGGAAGACTCAGATTAAACGAAGGACTGTCATGTTGCTGTACTTAAGTGATAGCTTTCATTGAACGGGGAGAATAGACACACTCCCGCAAAAGTTCAAGAATCAGAAGTCAATCCAGCAATGGCCAGAGAGAGATTTCTCTAGGGCCATTGCTTCAGGAATATGCTTTAATTAGAAGTAGAGATATTGTGTCGCAATGAATGTCAAGAAAAAAAATACCATAAAAATTTAATGAATATTATTCAGTCATACAAATTTTCATTATGAAGAGAAGCATCCGGATAACATTTTTTGTCCCCATGATGAGAAAAGTGGTCAAATCAACAATCCTTTAAACCAAGATTAAATCACTACAATTCTACCAATATTAAGATTAAATTTCTAGCTGTAGAATAAATCTTTTCATATGTAATTAATCTTTGGTAATGGATAAATTAAAACCCTCTATTTAAAAAGTATTTAAGTTTAATCTCATAATAATAGCTCAAGACAAAATTTGGCATGAATAAAAATGCAGGATTTTAATGGGCTTTAATGTTTAAAGGGAAACAACTCTAGTACACATACATGATTTCCACTTCAACCAACTACTGACAGCCTAACAAGTAATTCATTTTATCAAGAGATTTAATCATTCCCTTGTCTAATATCAGTACCAGTACACCAAGTTTAAATAATGAGGTAAAAAGTAAATTAATAGAAACATTGGAAAGCCATTATCAAAAAAAGTTGGAGAGATATTACATTCATCATTCCAAACTATTTACACCTGAACCGATTTTAACAATATATCTTTCTAAACAAACACAAGTAAATCACAATGTCAAAATGTAGACTACCGTAGACTAACTAATTTGTTTGAATTCGTCAAATAAGCCCCAACGGGGTTAGAATAGGAAACAAGAGTAACAGCATCTTCCTGTCGTCTGCTTTGTCATTCTGTCCAAGACGTATGCCAAAATACACCTTTGACAGTAATTACTCTCAAAGGAATCACTTCAAGAAAATTTCACTTCATCAAGTTTTTAACTAAGTTTTGAAACTCGCTGATTAGCCAAAGTGACAATTAGAAGATACTTCTGTGTCTGTTCTACACCTGCGTCTTCAAGCAGAAAACGTGAAGCAAGAAATGGCTCTATGATCAGAATGCTATATCTTTGTTTCATTATGTCTGATAGCCTGAGGACAGATTTGTAAATTCACCGTTAACTGTGACACCTGAGCCCATCTTAAATAAGTCATACATGACAGCATATAGCAGATTTGGTGAAAATCATCCTTTAGTTACAATACAATTTAATATCAAAATGGCCTCGAGCAAAACAAATGACATGAATATGCTGTATTTCAAAATGTATTGAAGCACTGTAATTTGAAATGCTACAAGTGAATTAACAAAATTCATAGGGTATCTGTAAAAGCTAGTTGATTTAGTAATAAAGGTCATTCTAGTTTTCCTAATCTTAGTGGAATAAATAAGATCAAGCTTCTGACAGTTATATTTAAATCAAAGGTAGAAAGCAACAGCAGTAATTATTTGTTTTTACATTACTTTTCTTCACTTTCATAAATCTTACCGGTGGTTTTCCATAAGTCATTTCAGTATTTTTATCTGTAAAAGTAAAAAAAATAAATATTCATTTACTTTTCACTTTATGACAATTAAAATAGATTTTTTTTCGATGATTCAATCTGATCAAAAGTATTTTATTTCTGAAATGTAGGGTAGATATGAGATATATAATGGGTACAAACATTCTAATCATGTATATACTTACTCATTAAAGGTGGCATATTATCATTATTATTCATATTAAAAGGATGCATTTCATCTCCCCGACCCTGTCCATTATATGGTGCATTTTCATAAAGCTATAAAGTAGAGACAAAGGATTTTTCAAATTAAAACATATATACAGGTCTCCACTATATCATAGTTCACAAATATATATAAAGGATTCATGAGGTGTTCTCATCAACGTTATATTATAGCCAAGCTCTTAGCGCATAGTATACGGACATCTGTAGTCAACAGGCCTAATGTGACATAATACATAACCCACAAAAAAGTAACAATATTTACATTTAAATATAATATCAATTTTTTTTATTCTTTTCACTGATTCTCAATTGGAGCTAATTGCATGCAGACACTAATCAGAGAGGAAAGGGAAAATAGAAATTTGCTAACATATTTACAAATAAAAAAAAATTAATGGATTAATATAGGAAAACCAATTGTGGTGTGAAATTTTAATAAATAAATTTTCCAACAGCCATTTAATGAAACAGGTACTGTTTGTCAATCAAACTAAAATAAAACCTACAGAACAAGTTATTTCAGGGTTGAGTGGGGGTTTTTTGAAAGTCTAGTAAATTGTTCTTACCCTAGATTCATAACCTGCAGGAGTGGGTTGACTATTGGGGTTCCAGGGTCCTCCATCATTCATTCCTGAAATTTGAATTAAAAAAACATTATCTAAATATCTTAAACTTTTTTAACAGAAACTTTTCTATTTTATTGTTCTTGGTTAATCACATTTTCTGGTCATCAATAAAGTCATGCTCAAATGTATATAAATCAGAATTTTCATTATCAAAAAATACACTTGAGAAAAACACATAGCGAATATTACATTACATTGTTTGCTTCCCTATTTCCAATTCAATGCCCTGATTTATCATTCAAGTCTAACAGTTTATGTATTATAATAGCAATAATACTGGTAAAAACATGAATGTATTCTGTAGACACTGTTGACAGCTACAAAATCTAGAGGGATATGTATGTCAATGTACCTATTGTATAATAAATATATTCACAGGACAAGAATCTGACGCTTTCATTAATATCTAACACCACGAAAACAATCACTCAAAGTATCCTGAATACATAAACTCTAAAACTGATTATATAGATGTTACAGACAGATTTCCACATTAATTATGATCCAATCGACTGCTTTCTTTCTAACACAATCAGTTAACTCTGTGAGATTTGACACTTCAAACTGGTAGTAGGTCTTCAGCTAATACTCAGTTCATGCATACTAACAACTAAAAGGCCTATTGTTACAATTAAAATATGAAATGCCTGCTGAGATGCAAATGAACTGCAGAGAAAGACCAGACATATGAACCTATTGACTCATTGAAAATTTATGGGAAGTCTTCAAAAACAAAACACAAAAGAGTTGAGCCAATTCTGAACCGATTAAATTTTCTAATTTCTCAGTTTGTCAAAATCAAATAAATCAACCCAAAATACATTAACATTGTAAAAAATTGAAGAATAAAGGAAGGCAATGAGAAATCTTTATTGCATCTAATTGGGATCAATATCAAGTTGAATATTTGGCATTTGAGATCCTCTCATAATACTTTGAGTGATGATTCAATTACGGTGTCAGCTATCCCTGGAAGCTACAATAGCCTACAACTTGATAGTGATAACTACCTAGCATCAGACAAATCGATACAAGTCTTTACTCACCAATCTCAAAACAATTAACCCTTAATCGACTACAAATCTCGCCATTATGTTTTATAACAACAAATTTCTTGCCGAATGTGAAAACTAATCACTAGGTTTTAAATAAGAAGCCCCCCAGGCGCTAGAAGATATCATGGAGGAGTAGTAGATTTCAATAATGTCTTCGTCAACCCTAGTTAATGTAATAAATTTACCAACACACTGATCCAATAATCACATCTAGAAAAATGATTTAAATGAAATAAGTTGGTACATGTATCATTTAACAAATTGAATCTAATATTGAATATTGGTTACATGGTGATTTCTATGAAGTACAAACAAGGATAAAACAGTGATCAGTGGACGTTTCAGCCAGTGGACATTTCAGACAATTTACAAAAACAAAGAGACAATGCAGTCAAATGTACAGCATAACCCAAAAGTATTGACAATCCTGACATAAAAAACCCCACATAACCACGAACCAGACAACGCTGTAACCATACACACATGCAGACAAAACATGAAAAAAAAAAAAGCAGAGTCAACACTCGACAAGCCAAACCAGATTTTAACAGATGCAGATGAGACCAAAGCATATCTACCAAGCTCCAAAACTTGTAAGCATCTTTTAAGATACTACAAGAACTCAACATAGATGGTTCTTGGTCTATGACAACAGGTGACAATCCACAACCTTTCTTACTGCATGACAATGGTCCAGATGCAAATGAACGTGTTGTATTTTGCTAAAGAATCCCACATCCAGACACTTGCAGAATGCTATGTTTGGTGCATGGATGGTAACTATGCAAAGGTACCCAGTTTTTTAGGCACTTGTATCAACTGTTATAATAGACTTTGAATGCTCTGTAGATCTTGCTCTCCATGCAGTATATGGACCACAAGTACAGATTGAGTAAAGTTCAGACTTTTTGGGGACGACTTGATACACTTGCATTTTTTCCACAAATAAATCTGTTGAAAAAAAAGTGGTTGAAATGACAATTGAGGCCTCACTGTTGTGCAAATAACAATAACTCGGACAATCAAATTCTCAACATTCCAATTTCCTTATCTATTTTTAAAAGCGCACATGGAAATGTGGTCGTTTATTGCCTTCTGTCAATTACGCCTTTGGTTGTGGCCCTTGTTTCACTTGGTTGCACCATGTGAACGCTCTTTCTACAAACGTTATCGCGTTTAAATCAGTAAAACGGTGAAGCCTATTAAATTTGAGCAAATTTCCGTCAATTACTTCTACAGTTATGGCCCTTGTTTTACATTGTTGAACCTTGTGAATGTTTGAATGACAAAAGTTATCATGATATCGTTATGAAATTGTCCATTTAATGCCCCCAATTACCTACAAAAGAATAAATATGTGACCGCTCTGACGATTTAGCTGCTGTGGGTATATGGGGTTTTTTCCCTAGCAGTATTAGCTAAAAACTGTCAGCTCTTCATATAAATATAACAATATATCTTAAATCAAATGTTAAATAATCAATTTGAGTACATGTACTTATTACCATGGATTAAGCTAAATTTGCCAATTATAAGTCTTTCTTTAGGCCTGAAACGTTATCTAAATTATCACTGATAATTAAATTTAAAACATGGATAATCAAGACTATGCTGTTTATATTAATGATTTTAGTAATGATGATCGAGGCTAGGCGAAAAATTTCACCCACTTCGTACTTGGCTCATAGTGGATCAATTCAACTGAAATTTTCAGCAAATTACCTTTATACTATCTAGTTTTTAACTATCATAGTGAGAACTGCCAACTCTTTATCTTATCTCCCATAATGTATCTTTAATTAGTCAATTATTTATTTCAATGAAAACAAGAAATGTGTTGATATGTGTATAATGTTTCATAAATATATTTTGAACGATTTATGAGACCATTTCATGATTTCAATATTCCTATTTAACATCGCTTGGCACTGGATAATAGATAATTAAACTGAGACACATAAAGATATGTGGTTAAACATCAACTCAATAAAGTTATTTCAGGACTAACATGATAATCTTAGCAAGAGGAGGAAACCAGGGCCCAGAGAAAATATAAGCAGTGACCCTACTCTTTGTCACATACAAGCCTTGGATCAAAACCAATCACAGATATTATTACCTAAAGTGCAAGCATTAACCTACAAGGACACCTCAATCCACTAAGAATTAAAAGATTATGAACCAATAGATCAACTATCTACCACAGCCTTAAATTCATAGGATAATCAAAAGGATATCATTCTGCTGCCATTGTGATAAAGCATTGAAAAGGGATTAAACTTTTCTTCAATAATGTAGCTTCCTTTTATCTAGGAATTATGAAAGTCCCCTTAATAATTACAAGCTTTTCATATGGAGATATCTGAAGGATGCCAGGGTTGCTTCTTTTCCCAGTTATGGAACCTCAATAGTTTTCTGTGGTCATGATCAATATAATACATCAAGCTTACCCATAGTCATAATCTTCAACATACACGTAGTTCAATTTAAAGACAAAATTTATCAAAGTAGTGGCCAGTATTTCTACACCAATATCAACTAACATGACTAACCAAGGAGTCTGCCATTTTAATATGATTTGATACATTCTGTCATTGCAAGAAAAAATCTCAGACACCTCAGTAGGAAAGTTTATATAAATATTCTAATGGTCCTTAGAAGACCGATCCTAGTTTCTGGTACCATTTAGTTATTAATCCAACATTTCTACCAGATCCTATTTTCTTTCCATTAAGATATGCTGATAAAAATTGAGCCATCTGGTTAAATGGTTTTAAAATTGTGTGATAATTTAAGTATATGTAAGTACATCTAAGACTGCATGTGTTTTATAAATAATGGTTGAAGTTGTTAAATTAATTTAACAGAATTCCCATAAAATATTTTATCTTCAAAATGAAATTAAAATGTTGCTTTTGGTTTGTTTTATCAAATAAATTATAAACACCTTCATTCAGATTATCACAATATACGACATCTACCTAAATAACCTTATAGAAATCTGCCCATTTCAATATGAATGAGATTTTATTTTACTGTTCGTTCAGTTGCATCAGTTGTGTTCAAATTAGATTTCATGCAAAATTTGAATCAGACCTCCGATCTATCGCCTATATGCAGTAGTAACCTAACTATGGACATATTAAATTTTGCATTTTCCATTATCCCAATATTTGTACCATTACAAAGTAGAGACATTCGTATGATCCCCAAAACATGGTTGTCTATCTGACAATGAGAGTAAAAAGTCATAGAAGAAGGAAAGATAGGTTGCCAGGCAACGAAACATACGCCCACAGCAGCTAAATCATCCGGGCAGTCAACAAGGGTTGTCGCATATTTTTACTTTTTTTGGTAATGAAACATTTGTAATACACTAAAATCTGATTAAGAGTAACAACTCATTATGTAATTATCTGAAAATCATTAGAATTTGTTTGCTTTTTATAAAGTTTTGCCCCACGCTAACAATTAGTATAGGAAACATTTAACATCATGGATTTAACTGTTCAGTTATCAAAATTCATTGAAAATCAAAATACTTGTTCGTTTCAACACCTTAAACTCTGTGTATCAATCTGAAGTCAATCGGATGATTTATAAGTTTGGCATCTACAGCGCCACAAGGTTTTTCAAAGTGATCAAGGGAGATAACTCTGGAAGTAATTATTTGAAATCGATGAAAATCAGTAGGCTTTTTCGTCTCAGGACCTTAAACAGTGTGTGTAAATTTAAAGTCAAT
Source organism: Patella ulyssiponensis (assembly GCA_963678685.1). Classification (NCBI taxonomy): domain Eukaryota; kingdom Metazoa; phylum Mollusca; class Gastropoda; family Patellidae; genus Patella; species Patella ulyssiponensis. The sequence continues at coordinate 45,475,828 of OY783229.1, read as the reverse complement.
CGGATATTAACTTTGGCCTCTAGAGCATCCACAGGATTTTTTGATCTGATCAAGGGCCATAACTCTGGCACTAATTATTGGAAATTGATGCAAATCAATAGGCTTCTTCGTCTTATGACCTTAAACAATGTGTATAAATTTAAAGTCAATCGGATATTAACTTTGGCTTTTAGAGCGTCCACAAGATTTTTTGAAGTGATCAAGGGAGATAACTTTGGCACTAATTATCGGAAATCGCTGAAAATCAATAGGCTTCTTCGTCTTATGACCTTAAACACTGTGTATAAATTTAAAGTCAATCGGATATTAACTTTGGCTTTTAGGGCGTTCACAAGATTTTTTGAAGTGATCAAGGGCCATAACTCTGGCACTAATTATCGGAAATTGCTGAAAATCAATAGGCTTCTTCGTCTTATGACCTTAAACACTGTGTATAAATCTAAAGTCAATCGGATATTAACTTTGGCTTTTAGATCGTCCACAAGATTTTTTGAAGTGATCAAGGGCCATAACTCTGGCACTAATTATCGGAAATCGCTGAAAATCAATAGGCTTCTTCGTCTTATGACCTTAAACACTGTGTATAAATTTAAAGCCAATCGGATATTAACTTTGGCCTCTAGAGCGTCCACAAGATTTTTTGAAGTCGTCAAGGGCCATAACCCTGGTAGTTATTATCGGAAATCGCTGAAAAACAATAGGCTTCTTCGTCTCATGACCTTAAACACTGTGTATAAATTTAAAGTCAATCGGATATTAACTTTAGCCTCTAGAGCGTCCACAAGCAATTGTGGACGCCGGACGGACGGACGGGGGCGACGACAATATACGACCACATTTCAATGTGGGCGTATAAAAACTAATTAAGCGCAATTTCTTTTCTGATGAATGAGTTCTGTACCAACACCTACACATTCCGAAATGAATGAATGAATAAAGTTGAGTTTAACCCCCTACTTTTCTGCACCAACTGGGATACTGAAGACATCATTCCCAAATGAAGTTAAAATGGTTTTGATTACAGAACGTGCAAGTTACTGTCAAATATGCTATTTTCCTCTCCTAAAAATGCATTTATCTTAAGATTCCAAGCTCAAATAAATCCATTAGAAATTACTGGCACCAAAATTGACAGCTAACACTTTAATGTCCCTTATTGGAATACTTTTCTAGGATTTTCTATAGATATAGTTAAATCTACGGATATTTCTAGTAAGGTAATAAAATTATCATTTTTGCTTGCTAAAACTGATAACGTCTGGCTAAATTCACCATTGATCATTCAGCTGCATGTATGCCTAATACATGTACATCTAAGGAAATAACATGACAATGGTATTGCAACCATACTCCTTTCAGGAAAGACATTTGATAACAAAGGTGCCCCCCCTCCCTCTTTCTCTCCACTTCATATCATAATCAATGTAGTCAATGTTTTCCGTCTTTGACACAGCCACACAAGTTAGCACCAAAGCAATTTTTTGTTTTAAGTCTTTAAAAGACAAAACATACCCAGAATACTAGGAATTATCTTACCACAATCAATTTGGCAAAAACTATAAATAAAAGATCGATCAATTCTAATTCGACTTTCATTAAGTTCATATCCTGATCTCAGATAATCGTGTAACTTCATGTAACCAGTTGACTATAAAACATAAAATGGTGCATGCTCAACTGCACTTAATATACCTCTCGTCAGTTATCAGGCACACAATTCAATTAGTGTTTTATGGGTAGTTTAATCAACTGAAACACAGGCAAACCGATCAATGAAAGCGGAGAAACAAATTGACACTAATAAATGAAAATGGAAAGGTCTTGCTATTATTGCGGACGATAGGCCGTTACTGTGTAGTAAGATGTGAGGTGATGTTTCTGTGATGCGCCTAATTGTGCTATTGTAGTCCCGCGCGTAATTAGACGACTCCGCAGGGAGCCGTTATAGGATAAGTGGGAGACAGACTCCCAGCATTCTCATCTATAAATCTAATTTTGTAAAATCTACTCACTTTTACTGACGGCTCATCTACTACTATAAGATTAGCGCAATAACGAACACAACTATCCAATACTCATTGATAGCCTGTTACAGCCATCTTGTTCCATCAGCACCATTTTATAGCGCCATTAATCATAATTATTTCTCCAACATAATCAAACTTCAGATTAACTTCACCAATACTCTTGTTTTCGTTAGTTGCTTGTTCCGGACCAAATTACTTGTTGGTCTTCCGCAGATCATTTCAGTTAAATGAAAAGTTTTCATTGCAGCCATAAACATAACAAACCTGATTAGTATTAACCTACACACTATCTAATTTCAGAAGTTATTTTAAGGGGTTTTTTTATTGAATTTCTTCCTGCAACAACAAGACAGAAATCTTTGAAGTCCACATTTGCAGCCTATAATTTTTTTTCCCTATTTACAATAATGTCATCATCTGCTTTTCATCATTTATTATATTTTTACATATTAGAATATACTGTCCTTGTGTTTCAGTATCTTGATATGCAAGGGAAAAAAGTTATTGTGGAGTCTTGAACTAAATATTACATAAATGCTCACACATGTTTGGCCTAGATTTTATTTGAGCCCAATATCTATTTGGCTGGGTTATTCCATATTGTTATATATTTTTTGAAGCAAAGTAAAAGCAGGGATGGAGTGCCCAAGTTTTGATTCCATGATGTAGTGAGGTTTTTTAGTGTTTAATACTGTGTAATTCAACATGTGCCCAGGGGTTTGAATTTAGGTACAGGTTAGTACCAAATAGTTTTAATATATATGACAAAAAACAACTTGAAAATTACAAGTGGGAGGTGACTGATATCTGTCTCTTTTTTGTGGACAGAGGTAAGACTCCAGTAAAAAATTTGCAAAATCACGCAAAAGACAAACTCGGGTAACCCCCTCCACTTTGTGACCATGGAAACCCTGCTGGGGGTTAAGGAGTAGCATAAAATAAAAGTCTGCCATGGGAGTCCAATAAGTCTGAAGAGATCAATATGAAACCAGTCACTGACACCCGCAATAACCAGGTCTAAAGAGAGTTGAGTACTCTAAAATGCACATTTTAAAGCTAGCACTGTAAGTTTAGTTAATAACTACAAACAAACTAATCACCCAAAAAATACCAATATTATTAAAGAAATGCATGTATGTTCCGAACTTGGCTCAAAAGATTGGCAGTAAATGCCTTCATGGATTTTCATCAAATTTGGCATAAACAATGCTAATTGTAAGACCAATAAACCCAAGGGTCACTTTTTGACTATAGACCGTGGTTTGACTGGTATCCATGGAAGCGCCAAAAAATTATGAGTTTTCTTGGAAATGCTACAAGTTCATGTTAAAAAGAAATATCGGTAATCCAACCCGTAGATCGAAAGTAAAGGTTATAATCGACATTTCAACACCAAAGACGTTACAAAAATATCTACTCAAAGTATTCTAAAATCTTTGTTCATCATTTACCTTCAAATGAGATTTTGTGATTTCGGTAAATTTATTGAATATGTCCACACCAAGTTTTAAAATACAACAGTTCGGATATAAAAAGAAATACATGTACACTACTGACTTCAGTGAACTACTCTGCCGCACTCAAAATCATTTTATATATTCAAAAATGATAATCTTTGACCATCAAAAAAAGAAATTCACCATGCTCCAGTCATGATAGATAGTAGATCTGGATAATCGCCTTATACAAGGAATTCCCTCTGGTAACCTGACTGAATTGGGATGCATCTTCAAGTGTGAAACTGTTGCTGGAGGCAGCCATGAAAGTTTACTGCGGTTCATGTGACCGATGTGTATGTCATAATTTATTCAACAACTGATCTAGGTAGGGGAATCCTTCTCAATTGCTATAAATTTTTTTTTTTCCACTTGTTTGTATCCCCTTTATTACACAACAAATGGTCAAACTCTTTATGTGTCCTCAGGGTTATTTTACACATGCTTGGTCTTAAAAACATTGGTGCTGAAAAATTACTCAATGTCCTTAATAGCCACTCTTATCTCTTATAATATTCTATATATTTTTAAGGCCAAAGATTGAAAACTGAATTGTAATTGTTCCATGATTTTGATTCATGAACATAATTACTTTTGCATCTGAATTTTTTTAATAAATCTGTAAAATGGAAGGGTCTTTGCCAGTTTTTTTTTTCTTGTATTCAATTTACTAACCTGTAACTGGGTAGAAATACAGCTTTCATTTCTAACATATTATAAAGGATAATAAGTAGTACGTACTTATCACACTTGCTTTATCTTGTTAATACATAGTTAACACCTTTTCTTTACAGTCCAATACCTTGTTATAAACTCTCAAAGGTCAGAGAGAGTTTAGTTTTATAGTAAGTAGAATACCTTAAATCTTTGCTACATGTTTGACATTAATCCTTTAACTAATTTAATAAGCAAAATAATCGTCTTTTGGTGTAACTATTTTATCAAATAATGTGTTAAATTCATTAACCTTGTAATAAAAAAATAAATCTATAAAATTGCACTTTAAGAATAATGTTAACTGCTGAACAAACATATATCACAAATTTATTGATAACCTAGAACCTACATGTAGGTGTCATATTATACATGTAGCTACTATTGTAAACTTTCAAGAATTTTCACTCAAATTGTTTAAGTGTGAAAATATTTGTAATTCAAACAAAGATAATAAAGTTAGATGCAAGGTTTGCTTTTCTTTACTTGTCATAAAAGTGTTAAAAGACAAAAGCTCAATAGTATTGAAGAGATGGAAAGACATTGTTGAGTGGCAAGATTTTACTGACTGTACAAACCAAACAAAATGTCTATGTCAATATGAACAGCTGTGTCTTCTCACACATTACCTGCCAGATTTTAACATTGTCTTCATTTTACCTTGCTCACAACTTGGTGTTGTTCTTTAGTTTTCCTTTTTGGGAAAATAGAAATTTGTAATTTTTCATAATTTAAGCCAATAGAAAAGAAAATCACAACATGTGTTGACAAACAGGACGTTGTTTTTAAAAGCAGACTTATTTTTGAAAAATAGAATGACCTCTCTACTAAAATAAATTCATGTCAAGTGTCAATTAGTTATTCTCCAGATAACACTATTGTATAAGTAAACTGAAGCATACCAAATATACTCTAAAACATGATCAGTAAACATTATAATTCTAAAAAAAACCCAATAAATTTCAAATAAGGAATAAAATCAATTGATCTTCTTATCTACAAAAAACCATTGAATAATTTACATGTACATGTATGTGAGGATAGTCTAAGATGTAAATGTCAAAAGATAATCATATATTCATCCTTTTATCAGGAACTTAAGGACAACGTTATAATATATTTCTGTAGAGATTAGTTCAGGTGTTCAAAGACGGATTTACTACATCATGTTATCAGATTTACCCTCCCTTTCATTAATTTAATCATATTAATTTGTTAATACTTTGATAGGCTTGACTTTTTCTTACATAAGGCGAATATATCTCCATAATCTGCATTAAGCCAATTAGTTAGACTTTTATTAACGCTTTAATCATCTCAATTATCCTGGTTGTTTCATCCAGACAGGTTATATTATTAAATAACAAATGAACTAAAAAAAAAATATATTTATATCATATCAAATAAACTAAAACAATTATAGAATTAAACTTCAATTGTAACAAAAAAACGAAAGTACACTTGTGTGTATGTTCAAGTCATTTTATAATGTACAAGTATATGTAAGGAGATTGAGGATGAAATCCATTTTCTAACAATTCAACAGAAAAAATAGACAGATAGAAGAAAATGATATATTAATATAACTCTATTTTTATGTTCGATAAATAAGTCGGTAATAATTAATACTATTTGTGCCTTGTGCAGTTTAATTCAGATAATTACCAGACCACCTATCACATTGTTGTAACTGTAGACAATTTGCAGGCAGAACACAATCCTTGAGTTTAATATGTTCCATGCTTGTTATTTGGGAGACTTGCAGATGGCATCAAACTCTCAAAGAGTATTTACAGGTGCTGAAAATCAAGGGCATTAAGCAGAAAATTGTAACACTACAATGCCTGCTTGTACCCCACCTGAGTACCATCTGTGGTTTTTAAATGTGAGTATTAACTTGTGTGATAATGCACACCTTGTACAACCTGTTTTTAACAGGTGCCATTATAATACAATACAGCTACCTGAACATACAAGATCTGTTTAACATATCTATATTTAATAGCCATATCACTACCAAACATCATTACACTACAATATGTACATGTACCCATCTGTTTATTAGAAACATCACAGTTTTACCATGTATTTCAAAATGTTCTGCATACCCAGATTGTTAGTCTTGACAGGTAGAAATGGCAAAAATTTAGCAAACTGTACTATCAATATCATTATTTGAGAAAGGTGCCAATATTCAGAACTCTTTAAACAATCTACATGTACTCTTATATTTACATGGTTGATATGTTTCCGCCCAACTCTCTGATTAGTAGATTTCTTTTACTTTTGAATTCCAATTCATTAAAGCCTTAACATGCCAAAAAAAGAGCTTAAAGGAGCTGAGTCTTAACTCAATATTTTCCATAATATCCGAAATTAAAAACACGAATTAGAATTTTTAATACTAAGCCATTTCAATCAATACTGTAACTATGGGGTATTAATATCCCATATCTAATTAACATTTTATCATCAGTAAACGAGTCATGTACCCTATGGTTTCGGGTGCCATTTTGTAATGAACAAATAAAAACATATCCTACAACACAATATGAAGTAATTAGCAAAAGCAGATTCACAAACGACAAAGTAATAATTTTAAAAATGTGTAGAATGCACAAAGCAGGCGTAAACGTCTGTTGTTGAATTTGAACTGTTCATGTACATATACATAAACTGTACATGTATTTCACCGAACATAATTGATTAGAAATTAAAATATTTTTTCAAAAATTAGATATAAATTACTTTATATGTATTCATATTACATTAATATGTGCTTTTACAACAATTTTTGTGCATTTCGAAGTTCCAAAAAATAGAGTCATCCACACCTTAATATAGAGATTAAGATCACTCATAATCATAAGCACAATCATCAAAAGTACTTTTGGTTAAAAATCATTCAAAAAGACGGATTCCAACGGGCCAATCAAAAGCTGCCTGGATATAGACTGAATTCATACCTCCATTTTTAAGTGTCTTTGACAAATAAAGTAATAGTGATAATAATTTAGTGATTTTACGCACAAGCCAGACCATTTTTTGTGGAGGGAGTTTTTGTTTAATATTCTGATGTGCTTTATGACAAATTAACATCATTGTCCACATTAAAGTGCATAAATTTTTACTTTTGAGATAGATGTACATGTCTATATGTCAACTATCTGGCATTATGTGCCTTTAATCAGTAATATAATTTTTGAATTTCCATATGCCATAGAACAGCATACACTCTGAGATTTTAACTTAAAAGTAAATTGGCAGTCGGAAAACATATAAAATAGTTGTATGAATTTGTAGAACTAATTGTGCACTAAACTGAATAACAATCTTCCTAGACATCTGAGAGCACAGGAACACTCAATGGGTTAAATATAAGTTATTACATGTAAGTACATGTACCTTATTAACTAGACTTTAAACTTTACCATCCCTTTTAAAAGCATAAAATTATTTTGACAGGAAATACCATTTTTCTACAAACAAATTTTTGACATAAAGCTGCATAAATCTATCATTTATCAGAATCATATCATCCAATTTCTTTTTTAAAATGTATTAATAGATATCACGACCTTTAGTCTTTGGGTGAATGTGGAATGTGTTTGACCTACTGATCTCAGTAAAATAAATATTATGAAATAAGGCTTGTATTATATATACATGTATGTACTCTCCTTTTCTCTTCCTTCAAAATTGGGTTATATAAGGCATATTTCACAACATAGCAAATAAATAAAGTAAATATATGTAGGCTTTTATTTGTGGTACATTTTACACTCTGAGTCATTTTCAAAACAATATTTGAATCAAGAACATTGTACGATGTCAAAAAAACCACAAGCAATAAGAAATGCCAGCTACACAGTTAAAGGCATAATATTCTCACAACTTATAACATACAACTGGGTAGAACTAGAAGAGCTATAAATCATAATATAAAGACAAGTTCACACATTGTCATATTTGGCTGGGTTAAATTTTAAGCTTCAGTGAATAAACTGAAATAGCTGGTTTGGTCAGACATCTCTGTTAAGACTTTTATTTTACACTTGGTCTATAAATAAAAGGGAATGTTGTACATAAACTGGTAAAGAATCCAGCCAAAACAAAAAATAAGTCTCTAACCTACTTTATACTGTAAGTTTTCTGTCTAGATGCTATTTTCGAACCCCTCAAAATCATTGAATAAGTGTTAGGTTTCCAGAACTAGTGATTTTGGGTGTTTTAAATATTCAGTTTTAATCGAAACTTTTCATCTCTACTTTTTATTGATTAACTGTTTAAACAACCATGTCCTTTCCAAATTTTACTAATTATTCAAGACAAAAGATACGTTGCCAGGCAACGAAACATACGCCCACAGCAGCTAAATAGGCTTCTTCGTCTCATGACCCTAAACACTGTGTATAAATTTAGTCGATCTGATATTAACTTTAGCCACTAGAGCGTCCACAAGCAGTTGTGGACACTGGACCGCCAGACAGACGGACAGGGGCGACGATAATATACGACCACATTTCAATGTGGGCATATAAAATTGATGAATAATAGCAATTGAATAATCTTATTCATATTGTTATATAACCACTACTATTAGTAGTACAGATACATTAATGTAATAAGCAGTGTGTAGACATGTAAAATAAAATGATCAATGGGGTAAGATCTGATTGCTGAATGTGCCTACCAGTCTTTGGAAGCCTATAATGTACATGTAATACTATAATTTGCATGTCCAATTATTTTTTTTATTTTTTGTGTAATGAAGGTCATTGGGGTCATCCAATCATTTATAATAAAAATATTAACAAAATCAATGCAATAGCTCAAAGTTAATAAAATATTAATGCATTTATTAATCAAAAAAAATATTAACAAAATCAATGTAATAGCTCAAAGTTAATAAAATATTAATGCATTATTTATATAGTTTGTTACAGGGAAACTAAAGAGGTCAACAGCATAATTTTTTCTAAAATAACCAAATTTTTTACACACAGTGATATTTATTTTGTATTCAATGCAGTATTTAATTATAAAATTGACAATTAATGATTATTGCATTATTATTGATGTTAAATAAATGGAGATTTTTCACCCGAGCCACACCAGGTAGCTAAGCTACTTCCGAATAAGGTTACAAAGGTCAGTGGGATTACATACATGTATGATGCATGCCATTGGAATCTTATGCAGCATTTAGAGTATTTGATTTCAAAGAGATGAATTATGGTAGGTAATAATCAGGATGGATTAATCACTTGTTGTGGATGGTAAATTGTTTAAATTAAGCAGATTATCGGAAGACAGTCAATGAGCTCAACAGCTTTTGGAGTAAAATACTATAAGCGTTATAGGAGAGTAAGCACAATTCATGTGGAATTCATGTGAAACACATGTGCATTTAGTATTGGGTAGGAATTATGAGAATATTGAATGATATGAGAAACAGGTGTAATGGTTAGATTAGAGCATGTGTTAACTAACACACACAACTCTTGATAATATCTACATTTGTCAATGGAAGCAGTCTGCTCATAAAACTAGGTCAGTAGATCTACCAGCTGCAGGCCCCAGCACACAAATGCTGCAAATCCACTCCATATGGCAAGCTCGCTTGGTTTATAATATACATTTACCATAGTTATACAGTTAACATACACACCACAGTTGTTTTACTAGCTAACAAATTACTCAACCAAACTCAGCACTGATAAATAGTCTGGCTACACCTTTTCTTTTGATATACTTGAGGTCGAGGATATTTAAGGACAACCAACACAGAGATTTATAATAAAATGACCCCCATCATGGTAATTTAATTATAACGACCCATTAGAATATAATGACTACCGTTAATGCACACAAAATGGCTTTAAATGGTATTTTTTGTATTAAATAAAGGTTTATGAAATAGTGCAGTTTAACATATTGTACATGTACAGTATGCCAGAGTGAACTTGAACACAGTGAATAAGCTTTTAAAAATATAAATACTGGTAGTTAGGGAAATAGTATATGAAACATTTCCATCATTAATTTAATTCATTGAGATGTGAATGTGGGGTAAATAATCCAGTTTAAATGCCCCATCAAGCTATCTTAGTTTACTTGTCTAAACAGGATTAGCTAAATTATTAAACTCCTGTGTCTTTTTGGAGTGTCACAAACTTTGTGCATCAATCTAGAACATAATCTCCTCAGATTACACATTAATCGTCAGGCTGCTAATTAGTGACACCCTCTCATTTTTGTCCTATGGTGTTCCATGGGTGTTTTTCAAGGAAGCCAGTATTTTTCTAGAAAGATTATATGTCTCGACTTTTCATACCAAAATTGCCATAGTTTTATTGGAAATAATCACCCGATAAATACTTTAGTGGGAAAGGATCTTTAAATAAATGAATATGATATTCAATGGATACATCGCCCTATCTGGTATATTTTGGAGGTGAAAAACCTGATTAATGATCAGCTTAAAGACTGTTTTGTTTTGAAGTGGAACTACGGTAATGGGTAGCTGAACAAAGTTAGAAGTGAAAGATGAAACTATATCCCTCTTACTGAAAACATCCGGGCTAACCATATAAACAATAGCTAAACGCCATCTAGCATTAGTGAATTACTCATAACATGCTAATGCTAAGTTAAGAAAAATATCCTGTTAAAAACAAAAACTTCTCGCCATCCCTGTCCCTTTCCGTGTATAACTAGGTGTCAAAAAATTCAAATTCCACAAAATAGATACTGTTTATCGCCCAATATAATAAAGTAGAGAGGAAAAGGCTTGACAAGATTGCACCTTATTTGCTGGACAAGCTCAGACAATGTTATTATAATATATCTGCCTAACTTTAAACATAAACATGCCATTATGCAAAAACATCAATTTATAACATCAAGTGTGGAAATACAAACAATAACAATATGCAACAGCTGAGGTGTTGAGAAATATTTCATGAATATTCATGAGCTTTCCTTATTTGGCATTGAGCCATACCAGACGGTATACAGACTAGATTTGAGCAGCAGAAGTGAGTGGTGGCAGGTGCTTCAACACATGTATCACAGCGGTATCTAGCACAATTTATCTAAACATAAATCTCATAATACTCTAACTTCTGTCAAGATTTCAACAAAATTTATCATACAGACTCGATTTTGATTCTTTATTACACAACAAATTTGTAGAGAAAATATAAATTGTCAAGGGAATTTCGTTTTTTTCTGTTACCAGGCCATTTTATGTTGAATTTACACGAAAATATCTAATTATATTATTGCTTGTGAATTCTCTACATACCTGGTTTGTAAGCTGGGTGACCTTGATACATATTATTATCCATATTGTTGGGACCATTTTTCATCTGTTGCTGCTGTTGTTGATGACGACGTGCATTGGGCGGGGAAAACATCTGCATAAAAAAAGGAAAAACAATTTAACCATTATATTGTACACCGTCAAAACAAATCAAAATATTTTACAAACCCACACAATTTGAATATCTATACAATAATAATGGGTCAACACATTAATTGTAAGTGAAACAATACAATAATCTTCTAATAATCTATTAGAAATTTCTTCTGAAAAACACTCTGAAGACAAAAATTGTGGGTATTGCTAACACAATGTTCCTTATTGGGCCCTACAAATTTTGCAAAGCATATATTTATGCCAATACCGTGAATGCATTTCTGCTACAGTTATTACAGTATAATGTAATCCAAATATGTATATGGAATAAATTCTGTTAAACTTAATTTTCATTTTAAGTTTAACCTAAAATAATTCCAAACAAGACAACAGTGAGGCTGATGTCCCCTGCCGAAATCCCAACATAAATAGATAGACACATATTTATTAATCCCACATTTATTTTTTTCAAAAGTATGGAGCAATCAAACTATACTGTTAATTTCATCACTCTCTTTAATCAGATAGAATCAAGGTTATCTTTTCCCAAAGCATCAACCAATCAAATTACTTAGCTCCACTTAGCTTTAGCTCAAAATGTTAATCATTGACTCAGTCAAGACATTCACTTGATGAACATCTACATGTACATCAAATTTAAACATTCTACCGCGATTGAAAGCAGAGTTGTTATGTTCCAATGCCTTGACCAATCAAATAATTTATTGCTCCTTAGCCTAAGCAGAAAATTCTCACCATAGAACTTAGTCAAGGTAATGATATAATGAATCGCTCTCACTTCATTTAACCAAAGTTATTGTTCCCCAAAGAATCAACCTACCAGATTGCAGAAAATGCTCATCTTTGAACTCCATCAAGGCATTGACCTCATGAACGCCTACACCAAGTTTGAACATTCTATCTCAATTGGAAGGATATTATTGTGTTCCAAAATCTCGACCAATCAAATTGCTTATCGCTCTGCTTACCCTGAGCATATAATGCTCATTGTCGAACTTGGTCAAGATACTGATGTAATGAAACTTTACACCAAGTTTCATCACTATCACTTAATTAGAACTTAAAGGAATAATCCCAGTTACATTTTGGGGCTTAAAATTGCTTAATTTTGTATGAAAGGCCTTTAACAACTTATAACTTAGCCCCTAGCAACTACCTCAAGCATTGTGATACGTTTTCAAAAAATTTCCAATTGTCGGTATTGCTCTGTGTTTGAAGACCGGCGTCTTGGTTGCATCCTAAAAAGTGCCTGGATAATACGTGTCTACATGCTGAGTGTGCGCAGTGGCATTTCTCATGTTATCGCTTACCGCAAGCTCTCTATTTATGAAGTGTACAATAGGTATCGCATGTAGTTGCATTTATCAAGTGGTTGGCCCGAACTATTTAAAAAGTCTAGTGTCCGGATATTTGATTGTGGTGCGATTTTGACGTTCACGTCCAAACGACTGAATATTTTGAACTGAACTTTTCAGACAAGGTAAATACACAATTCCTCTGTATTTTGGCGTTAAAATTTCATACGTATACAAACTTGTAATTTTCAGATTCTATGAAATTCGGGATTCGCACTTTAATTTATCGTGTCCCAAAGCATCAACCAATCAAATTGCTTATCTCTGCTTACCCTAAGCAGAAAATGCTTATCTTCGAACTCCATGGCCTAATAAACAGCTACACCACGTTTGAACATTCTAGCTCAATTAGAAAGAGAGTTATTGTGTCTCAAAAAGTGTGACGGACAGACAGACAATCCCATTTTAATAGTCCCCTGCTTTCTTTGAAAGCCGGGGGACAAAAAGTCTATAATTCACTCGTATTCACCAAAAGCCAACTTGATCTGTAACACAATTTTGTACATGTATGTACCAAATTTCAATCAAATATATTGCAAGTTTCAAGAAAACAAATTTTACAATGAGTTTATCTAAGCACATATAATTCAATCAAAAATTAACAAACTTCACGAAATGGGAACATTATCTATAGAACTGCTAATGCTAGCATATCAAAGTTGTATCTAAAAAAAACTTTGAGAAAACAAGAATGACAGGCAGGCCGATGGGTTGAGGTAAAACCTGTTGTTCCTTCCAGTTTCACAATATACATGTATGTAAAAGGTATTATGTTTTAAAGGGCAGTTAAAAAATGTGAGGTTTGCATGGTGATCCACCATACCACTGACTATGGGAATCTAATTTTTGAGTTCTCTTGTTTGAGTTAACATTGAAATGTTACAAGACCTAGCTTTTGTACATGTACATATGGCTGTAACACTTTCATATTATTAACCGTTCATTCATAAAATACATTATGATTAAAAGATTCTAAATGTATTCAAATTAAAATGTATTCAGAGATAAAAATCTTTATGGTTCACTCCTTCAAAATATAGTTACGCAGGTGTTTAAAATTTATGAAAGTTGCGGTGGGTAAGACACACACCTCTGTAACAAAATTTAACTTTGTCAGGAAAGACTCGTTATGCAACGAAGGTTACACTAAATAAGAAAAAAAATCAACAACCATAGATTCAATTATGAAATATTAAAAATATATTATCTGAATTGATGATCACGTCGATTATATTTCGACAGCGAAAAATTAAGAGGACTATTCTTGTCTTGTTAAATTTATTTTTCACATTCTATTTTCATTCAATGTATTAATAAAAACATGATCAGTTTAAGAGATAAAAATGTTACTTATTATACTAATAGTGATACTCAAAGTCAAAATGCTCTGTATGTGTAAATTCAGGGCAACAACCCTTTTCATAACTAGCAATATATTTTAAATTGGTTATGTAAATGAGCAAAATATACACTTTGCTTTGCATGTACTGATGCTTCCATTCACAACACCTATCGACAATCATAATTTATCAACATTAAGGGAGTATTTAATGTGAAACTAGAGTTAACTATAAAATGATTCACAAATTATCAACTTCTGGTTTTAACCCTTACAATCATTGATTTATCGAGCTTCTCTCGGGTAAACTGTCGCCAAAGCGCTACAAGATTACTGGAAGCTCAAAAATTGATCCTTATTCTGCGATAATGGTCTTCTACTTGTGGCCGCAATGCCCGATTAGCTAGCGCTGTCAATTCAGCAAATAACTCTTTGATCGGTTGGAGTTAGACGAGAAATATAATCATGTGAAAAAGCTTCCCTTTCCTTCCACTAATAAAATAAGTTGGCGGACATTATTTACAGCAAGAGTCGATCACAATGCTGGACAAATATGTAAATGAATTGGCAAATAAAATACAATTGTTAGGCTGATGAAGTGTAAATGTCAATGTAACAGCTGGGCTTACAAATATCCTCCCTCATTAGCCTTTCAATAAGAAATTAGAAAACAAGCATTAACCTCACTTTTATTAGTTAAGTTTATACCAACTAATAACTTCTAGCACAGATTTGTCAGTGAGAAAATAAATAGCTTGAACTAGCTGATTATTAACTACAGAAATTTCAGTTTGAAAACATATCTTATTTCTATATCTTTTCATAAATACAAGTACTTTTCAAAACAAAATATATTTAATAATAAATTAATTTAAATTTGAGTATGAAATAGTTTCTAATAATAACTATTGAATTAGTCAAATTTTCATTGTGTATAGAAATAATTTAGGTTCAATATTATGCGTTATCAAACGCATCTTAATTTTGTTTTATAAAAAATTGAAAGATATAAATTACACCTTAAATGAAAATATAAAACATCTATTGAGAAGAACTGTTCTTGTGTGACGTGTACAGGTATCATTTTTATGGGAAACAATTTGAAAGATGAAATAAGTACAACATAATTATCAAATAGTATGGTATTATTCAGACAGGGGTGGACAAGTGCTAGTTAAATCAGCCATGACAAGGAAATTGAAATATCAATCCACTTTTTAGTTCAGTTGCACATGGGTAAAGATATACTGGTTTTAGCCAAAAACAATGGCTTATATCTGGCCCCAATTTCACAAAACATTCTCCGTCTTAAAGATAAATTATGGGAGATAAAGAGCGGGCAGTTCTCACTATAATAGTTAAAAACTAGATAATGTAAAGGGAATTTGCTGAAAATTCTGTATCCCCGGTGCCTACAATTCACTGTAAGGATTTGGCCACAGTCACTGTCCAGTCTATCAAAATAGGTTACATGTACTTACTAGATGAGTTATGAATAATCACAAACCTCGTATACTTACGGGATTTTCAAAATTACTTGGATCATGAACTAAATCACCATTAAACAAGCCTGGAAATAAGGCACCTGTGACTGTCAATGTCAGGCACAGATTCAGGCTTTGTCAGGCACAAAACCTCTGGTGCCTGTCATTTTGTTCGGCACTGAGTTGTCTTTTTTATTGATATTATAATTAATAATACATGTCCAGCATTAAACTGAAAATGTCAGGTACTATTTCATTAGCGCCCAACATTTTGTCAGATACATCTAAAACTGTTATTTCCAGTCCTGCTATTAAAGATTACATGTAGGTGCCAAAATAATTGACTTCTTGATCAACAAGTAATATCAACTCTTTGTAATTACATGTAGGTGACATCCTTGAATAGTGAAGCCATTCTTCAGGACATATCATTTTAAGTATATTGACAATATTCTTGCATATTATTTCTCTTTTTGTGCTTCGTTTGGCAGCTTATAAATACCAAGATACAATGTACCATCATCATTAAATTATAACCAAGCAATATCTCTTTTAAGATGCTGCCCTAACTAAGACAACAGTTAAAAAATCATTCACACTGAGTATCCATACAAACCTTTGGATCAAGGGTCATAGTATTTGCATTCCATTCACTGTGGATACTAACCCAAATTATAGAGTCTCATATACTCAGATCCCTGTCAATTTCGAACATGGTAATCAATTAATGTCAAGTTCACAATAAATAATTCTTTTGTTATTCACATTGCACTGTGAAGTCTGAAATCAGTAGTGTAATGTTTCCAGTCATCAAATCTGGTATCACAAAAATGGCAAGAAACACCATCATTAAAAGTAACATATATGCAATAAGCACAGATAGATACATACATGTACAAATTGCAGTCCAAAATTTCTGCGATGTGTACAATAATCCACTAGTATTACATTTGGACTAGAGTGTAGTCTACAATGTACATAAACCAGTCGGATAACAAGATAATTCATATAAATAAATATTAAGAATTTAATGATGAATATCAGGTAACAGAAGAATCATAATGTTTGGTAAATTATTACAATGGCAGTACAATGTCAAAAATATTTCTTTCTGAAATTCTTATAAAGATACCTACATGTACATGTACTAGCATCCTACATTACATTGTACATGTATATGTATATATGTATGAAAGAATTACGACTAAACAATTGATAAAGAATAAAGCTGGTATGTTTGTAAAGTAAATGATACTAATGATCTACATGTAGCTCATACATGTACTTTTATGGAAGATGCATACGTGTATTACACTTAAGAAGTTGGGCTACAAATTACATGTGCATCCACATTATGTTTATAAAGGCCAGCACTGAGGATTCAAACTAGGCAGTACATATTCATAATGCTAATGATGAGAACAATTCATATTGAGTCACACAGAAGTGTTAATTTCTAATGGGTAAACCGTTAAAACATGGTTACGAAGATAAGCAAAATTAAATTGATCCATGCTTCCCTTTACATGAAAGGTACACTTTACTTTTCTATTTCTCTCTTCTCGCTCCTAATGTACATGTAGATAGATGCATTTCCAAGTTGAACTTTCCGCCTGTTTGCAATGCACGGAAGGTTGGTTGCCAATTACAAGTGTCTCTATTATCCGATGACATCATGACAACACATTCACCGCTATCTTAACTTGTTCGTGAAATCCCATTGACGGGTCTGTTTTTCATCCGATCAAATCCAAGCCAGGAGATTATCTAGCGTTGATATTTTGATTTCGTTTAGTTTTCTTAACTAAATGTTAAAGGAGCTAAATCGCTAACATTTGGGACCTAGGAATTGGCAGAAGTGGGTCGCAACGCATATATATAATACTGTAATATAAATGTATATAAACTGATTTACATTCAATGGTTTCCATTTTTACTCTAATTTCAAATCAGTTATGTTCCGCGAAATAAGCCAGCAGTCTAAATCGAATGAAAATTTCTAGCGTCTGGTTGTTCCAGTCTACAAACGCCGTTTGATTTGGAGCAAAGTGTCTAGCCTCGTTCACCGAGTCCCTTGCTAGAACTGGAGCTGAAACGTATTATGGTACACGATTCGTGTACTACAGGTAAAATATTTATTTTGTCTGAAATATTGGATATCAGGAGCTCGTCTTTTCCCGGTAAGATCACAGCATCAAAGTTGATTTAAATTGACAAAGAATTTGTGTTTTCAAAGTTGAAGATTTTTGATGATATTGAGTTAGAGACTTTAAAATAATCTGAGTACATATTTTAATCATGATTAAGCTGCGAGAAATTTGAAATTTTCCGACGAAATGCAATCACATACCATTAGTGTAGGTCTTCAAGATATTCTTAGTTGCAACTTGAATTTTTATTTCCATAATATTTAAAAGCATACATGTTATGGTATGGAGTTATTGGGAAACAAATACAGAAAAATGTGCTTTCACTATCAAGTGCATCACTAGTATTACCAATAAAGCGATGATCAAGATCTTTTAAATGCACAATATAATTCGTATCTTCTGACATATTATTTTTATTGAGGACTACTGGCACTACTGCTTTTTCCCACAATGAATTTGAAATCTTTGAATAATACGAGACTTTCAATACCAGATCATATACATATACACCAACTATAATTTCAAATCCAACTTCATTTAGGAATAACATGGGAAACTAAATTATTCAAACCACAGACAATACACTTAATATATGTGTATATAATACATTATCAGCATAATTTTCTAAAGTTTTAAATCAATGCCCAACAATATGAAATAATTTGGTTGATTGTTAATAAATCAAATATTCTTACTGAATCAAACATATAGTATAAAACCAGAAAGCTAGTGCATTGTTACATTCAATATAAAGCATATAAATAAACTCACCTGCGGATACCACCAATGATCCATATTGATGATAAATTTATAAACACAACCACCTACTTTCCTCACAACAACACATTACACTAACAAACTGATAAACACTGGTCTAAATATAATCGGATTTATTCATCACAATAAACTCAATATCTCCACTGCCACAGTATAGTTCATATCCAGGTGATCTTACTTCTAGTCTCCTCTAAATTTATCCTTGCAGAAAGGTAAGTTTGCAGCCCGACAGTTTAATGGCAAGAACATTTTTAGTGAGATAAGTCACGACAGCTATTGAGCTAGCTGTGATGTAGTGAGATTGGGTATTTGCATAGGTCTTAACCCAAACGTGAAGCAATGAAAGGAGCATGTCATTGAGCAAATAACAACCAAGGTGCCCAACAATAAGAGAGACTAACAAAGGCTACAATCCGGAGATCTGAGCCACTGTAATTGTCTTTCTTTTTTAACTTTGCTTATAAGCCTGTGTAGTATTCAGTGATCTACAATAACAACATTCATGTATTCACAGAGGTAATACTGACCAGGTTAAACTACTTCCAAGTCAATCAGCCGTAAAGCCACCAGTTTTTATGAAATATATATATACATGTAGAATAATGTATATGTACATTAACATACTGACATCATTTATCTAATTTCCACACAGGATTTCAAATCAGTTTCCCATATTTGAAAAACATACAACTCAATTAATAATAAGCAGGTAAAAGACTCATAATCAATTTCTAAACAGTTACAGTACACAGAATAACCCCTTAAAACAATTCATAAATTACACATATATTTTACATTCCAATCACACAACATTTTTCTGCGTTGTTGCAAATAAAATTGCAATACTTTTGTTGCAGTGCAAATTCTTTTTTACCTTTCGAGAAGTTATTTCATTAACAAGAGTTTTTAAATTGATCTCAAAATCAAATTAAAAGTTACGTACATATAATATTGTGACAAAGCAAAAAATTGTTAAGTGGAGTTACTTCCCTTCAAGAAGTGGCCTTTTTAAGATTAAGTGAATGGGGCTTTACATCCTACTTTTCTGCACCAAAAAGAGAAATAAAGACGGGCGTATGCTATGCAGTGTGCTAAGATGACAATAATGTCCAGACAGCAGCATTTTCACCAACTTCATCAAATTCAAAACTGTAGTGGATTCTTTAACGTGGATGTCAATGTGTCTGTACACTACACTGCTGGAGTTTTGGACTAGAATCGCCGAACACCGCGGAAAAACTCCCTGTTGCGCGGCGGAATCTTGAGAGAATCACTAGCGAAACGCCAGCTAGCCAAATCACAGCGAAATAGGGTGTTTCGCGGTGGAACACAGTGAATCGCTTCAGTGCCGATATCATCCCCATTTAAGCATGTTGAAGAAAAAGGGAATTTATTTCATTTGAATACAAGGTACATGTATGTTAACCGTTGGCAAGGAAGCAAGGGTCAGATTTTTTTCCCCAACTCACTGTATACATGTACATGCATAACGTCTATAACTTAGATGTAATCCATTAATTATTGGCTGCTATCAAATTCTAATCTTTAAATTATATTCGATGAGCTTTTACACATTACTCGGTTAATCTAAATCGATCATCCATGCAGCACAGTGCCATAAATAACTCCATGGGACGCTTAACGGTAAGTTAAGTGGTCAGAAACGCGCCAAAAGATTCGGACCGTATTCTTACGCTGTGTTATTCGGCGAAAAATCTGTGACAATATACATTTTGGCCGACGTTATGCATGTACAGTGTGCTATAAAAAATTCATAACCGATACAGAATGCTGGTAAATGTTTTCCCGAGATTACCTAACTCATTTTGTTGTTATTCAACCCGTCCTGTGCATTATACATGTACACGTTTTTTTTACGGCAGCATAACTATTACAAGTCTTCCAATTCATTTTAGACAATATTAGTTCGGGAAACATTACAAAACATGATGTATTATATTCGAAATGAGGTGAATTCCTAGAGAAACACAGTGGATTGCTAGCGATTGTAAGAGAAAAATCACAACGGAATCAAGCGAATTTCCGTCGCAGAATCAAGCGAAATTTCACTGCAAAATCTTAGCAAGTTCAGGGAGATTTTTTTTCTCGCCGTCGTGGCGATTTCGGTCCAAAAAATTTGGGAGGAACTGTAGGTGGATGGTCCACCGTGGGCCGTCTATAATATTAATTAACCAGACTATTTCTGGTTATGGTAGTTACGTGTAGCTCTGTTTTAAAATCTGAACTTCTTACCAGGTTGGAGATTTTGTTAAAACAGAATTTAATCAAATTCCTATTCATTCAGTCAAAAATTATCCAAGAATGATCAGTTGAATAAAATTTTGTATTCTAGCTGCCAGGTTAGATAGATTAATATTGTAACTATAGTTAGTACTAAAAGTCAGGCAGCTGTACATTACACTGATAAAATGCAGACATAATGATGGCCGACAGTTCACAGGTGCACAAAAACTAGCTGTAACAGCCACTGTTTCACAATCACAGATGGGTTTGATTTTCTACAATATGGCCACCATTCCCAGAAAGCAGTAAACCACTACAATCACCAGGTGTCTTATTTAAGATTTACGGTGTCATCTACATTCTACATGTATGCAATAGAATTTTGAACAACTAAACGCTCCTTCGTGACTTTTACATTCAACATAAAGTATTGCTGTTTGAAGCTGGACAAAATATAGACTGTCTAAAGTAGCTAATTATATCATCAATAGTTTTGTTTCATTTTAATTTTCCCCTTAAACAACATTTTAGACCACAACATTAAAGCATAAATATAGTATTTTTCAATATGGTCACAAGCCAAAACTCATCTCGATTGTGGGTACCACTACATGTACATGTACAATATATGTACGTGTCCATAATGGTTTGATTTTTGCTGTTGATAGGTTGACCCATCCCCTTAAAATTTCTCTACAGAAAGTTGGTCTCGACACAGCGAATCTGCACACTTTTCTCAACTGATGATCGCTCACTCCGCAGTCTATGATACTATAAATAGCCATTCAACATGCACTTCAACTATTTATCAACTATTACAGATAAAGGGTAATAACTCTGGCTGAAACTATCAAAAATTGTTGAAGTAGGCTTCTTCACATCCTCGTTATCACTAGTAGTCTCATTCCATTCTACTCCACTAACCCTAGGGTTAAATCTATGGGGGGTAGTGCCGATATCAAGTATCGATGCACCGCCGATGCGATTCTCGGCCTTTTTTCGTAGTATCGATGCATCAGCAAAAATACCAATAATTACCTTTAAATGTCTGAGGATTTCATAATTCGTTCACTAGAATAAATAACACATTTTCCATTCGTTTTTTTTTTAATTGAAAATAAAACAACATTGTAACGGAATAATTCATTGAATCCCGCACGTAGTATTAGGCTAGCCCAGCTTAACCTTTTTACGTTACGCTTCCGTTATGTCTGTCTCGATTTCCCAGTGACTACTATAGAACTGTCTTTGTTGCCATTGTTGGTTACTTTCGCTGACTATCATGCCCTTCGACCCCAAGGTCAAATTCACTACATCTGTCCATAGCCAAACGAACTTAGAACTGTGTCAGGAGGATAATATTTCCCGGCCGGTTTTTTGATGCTAGTGTTAAAAAGATTTAGTCTATTTTTTGTAACAGGCAATAAAGAACGTATTTCATAAATCCCTATAGAGTATAGACAGGCTTTGATACGACCTGCAAACCGCCTCGGCTCTTGTTATCGCCTTACAGTGTCAAGTGAATCGAACGATATTTGAAGAATATTGTCGAAATAAATTATTCAAATAATCAACATTTCTATAATAATGATAATGTTGAGGAAATCTATGTTTCTATCATAAATACTAATGATATTTGTGAAATTTTTAAAAAACAAAATGGCGGCAAAAAATCGATGTTTGAGTCCGATGCATCGATGCATAAAATTTTACTTGATATCAGCAATAATGGGGGGATACATTTTCAAGATATCTGCCCTTGATGATTGTACTATTCTTATTGACCAATCCCATAAATCGGTAATTGCAAAAAAGTTGACAAAGGAAAGTAACAATCATTGGGTAAAGGGTCATTCCAGGTCAGATCAACACAGATCTGAAATTTTTAACCCGATCCCCTTCGATTTTGATGAAATTTTGTACACATGATGTCTATGACGAGAAAAGCCCAAATCTGAAATTTTAGCCAAAACGACCCATTGGAGGCCGAGATATGACCTTTTGAACTTTTGACCTTTTTGACATTTTTCGCGTTCCCCTGAAATTTCAAATCCTCATATCTCAGCAACCAGTATGCCTATCAGGGTGTAATTGGTGTCGTTGGAAAGCTAGAAAGACAAGGAATTCATTTCCGGCCTCAGAATCTAACTTGAAGCAAGTTTAGTGGTTTTGATTTTTTCACCCAAGTTTTGACCTTGACCTTGACCCAAAGGTCCTGGTGACCTTGACCTGAACTTTTGTCCCAATGAAAGCTAAGACGGTCTACTATCATATGTTAAAAGATCACAATGGTAAAATTGTTCTTTTCCGACATACTAGGGCTGTCAAAAATAATTGCAATATCGATATATTGCAATACGACCTTCCCGCGATACACGGTATCGATACGTTTTTTTTGTATCGATATTTTTCTACTTTCGTTTTATTTTTGCCGGTTGTCGTAAATCTTATTTATATTTTTTTTAACACGACGTTCGTACTTAGAATTCTTATTTTCTTTCCTATTTTAGACCATAGTCACTAGTTATAGCATTATATTGTCGTAATGCGTAAATTAAATAAATCTCGATCAAATTTACGACAACCACGAAGTACTATGATAAAAGTCGGCAAAAACGAAGTAAAATTTAGTAAATGTTTTCATGAACAATAAAATGTCAGCGGAACAGATTTTCGCGGTAGATAATGAGATAAGATAGCAATATTTTTACTTCCATTGGTTGATATTAGAAGCCAATAAATGCGACAAGTCATTAAAAGTTTGTTTTACAAACAAACTGCACGTGAAGAATTTGGCACCATGATGGCAGGGAGCCAAGTCACGTAAATTGCGGCTGCTCATTTTATCGGTCCAATTGTCATGAAATGTGCCATAGACTAAGAAAATAATAATTAATATCCTATTCATCTGAATATATTCAAATTCCAAGTGATCTTGTCTTGTATCGATGCTATGGTAAGCTATTCTAGACTAGATTACCGGTATTTCAAATTCGTTTTTCTTTTTCTTCATATACAACATTAATTTGACCTAGTGTTAAAAATCGTCGACTAACGAATCACTTTATGCTACGGCAACCGGAAATTCACGTAAAATTGTTTCAAATAGCAAAGGAAAGTCCACAATTTCGGGACACTTTGGTTTTCGAGAAACTTAATAAAAGTTATGCGATTTCCCGAAAATATAAACCATATGACTTACCAAGACAAATAACAAATATTAAAGCTAAACAACTATTAAAACTATTCAAAATAAAATGTGTATTATAATAAACTAAGCCTTTATTGAAAGTATTGCAATACTGCAATATATTGCAATACTTTTTTTCGCGTATCGCAATATATTGCAATACGATTTTTGGCCGCAATACACAGCCCTACGACATACCATGTCTTTAATTTCACCATGGTTACATCAATAACACAGTATTTCACTGGGTGGGAGCTATATCTGGACTATGTGGTACATAAAAAATTCAAAATAAAAAAATCTTCAGTTCAAACTCAATTCAGCTTTATTGAGAGCCATTTTCATTTAAAACTGATCATCAGATTTTATCGATTTCATTTATGGTACACAAGCAGCACTACGATTGCAGCATAAGTATTTCAGTCAACATAAACTAAGTAAGATATGAACAGCAATTAGGAGGTCCGAACCAGAAGCAGTTAGTGATCAATATCGACAGCAAGTAACATCCAAGTTACAAACATCCTGACCATTTCCTGCACACTCGTGCTATCTTCGCATGGTCGCCTTGGCTAAGTTTGTATTGAATACGACCTGAATGGGAAAGTGAAATAGAAGGGGCATCGATAGTACACAAAATGTCTGTTTCATCAAGCCAGCACTTGTCCGATTGAGTAGGCCAAAAGAATTGTTTTGCTGGACCATGAGGATGCATGAAATTTATAAAATAGTCACCATATTCCTCAGAACATTCCTCGACTAGTCCTACCCAAGGCATTTCATCGTATACTACACATGCATAGCTTTGTAGTTTTATATCCTCGAGTTCGAATGGCCGATCCTTTTCACTTTCAGTATCCGAAACTAGGGCAACTCCCGGTCTATCTTCCTGCTGACTCAGTTTATACACATGCAATTTCGTTGCCGATAAAGGCACGTAACGATGGAATGACTGTGAATTTATGGAAGCATGGTACAATTGAATGGATGATATCTTGGGAAAGAACAATTTTACCATTGGGATCTTTTGATATATGATGGTAGACTGTCTTAGCTTTCATTGGGACAAAAGTTCAGGTCCAGGTCACCAGGGCCTTTGGGTCAAGGTCAAGGTCAAAACGTGGGTAAAAATATCGAAACCCCAAAAAGTGTTCCTGATGAGTTCTGATGCCAGAAATGAATTCCTTTTCTTTCTAGCTTTCCAACGACACCAATTACACCATGATAGGCCTACTGGTTGCTGAGATATGAGGATTTGAAATTTCAGGGGAACGCGAAATATGTGGAAAAGGTCAAAAGTTCAAAAGGTCATATCTCAGTAACCAATAGGTCGATTTGGCTAAAATTTCAGATTTAGGCTTTTCTAGTCTTAGACATCACTTATGCAAAATTTCATCAAAATCGGAGGGGGTCGGGTTAACACCGTGTGTTGATCTGAGCTGGAATGACCCTAAAGTAAGCAAAACAAAATGGTTCCCCTTCAAGAGACAAGGATAGGAATTAGACAATTATAATAAATTCTTATTAATTAACAACAAATTAAAATTATTTTATAATAATTATTAATGGAGACGGACAGATGCTTATATATGTAGTTTCAAGAGTTTTATTGAGAATAAAATTGCCAAGTGAAAGCTCAATATTATAATAAACAGAATGAAACATTTCAGACAAAGAACAAATTACCGGTATAATATATTGCTGAGATTCAATGGGGATAAACCTATATTTCAAGTTTCGTCAAAATCGGATAAGAATTGTGGACAGACGGACAGGGGTGACGCATAATATGTCCACATGAAAATGTGGGCGAATAAAAATCGAACTTGTTTGTAAACTGTTTTTTGATTGGTTTGTGTCTTTAGCCACAATCAAGGCCAGATAATTTCAAATCACAGAAACCCTATGGATTAACACAGGATATAGTGGAGTAGAACACGTAACGGAATGAGAAGACAGGGGAAGCCGAGGATGGCTTCTTCATATCAGGATCATTAAATAATGAACACTAGATGGATGGGGTAACAACAATATACAATGTACGTGTACGACCACTTTCTGCTCCAACATGGCCAATGAAGACAAGTTTATGCCATGTAATGTGCTATGAGGAAATTTTACTGGGACAGCAATTGAATTTCAACTGTAAAGGATTCTTTTACATGTACATGACTACATAGGTCCTTGTTTTTTTTCCATTGAATACAAACAACCATATATTTTTCCTTGCCAGGCCCACTGTCCTGCACCACTGACATGGGGAAACCATTGACCAACCTGCAAAACTTTAGGGAAGTTTCTCAGCCAAAATCAAGATTGAACCCAGGACCTAACTGAGACACCATGGTTCCCCTGAAGGTGGAGAGCATAACATCTATTAGTAACATTTTGAAAGCACTTTCTTGGCAGCCCAGCCCAGTCATTGTTTTTTTCAGGCATTTGGTCATGGTCAAGTACTGAATCTCTATTGAGGACAGCTTTACATGTATATCAAGCACCTACATGGGTTTAACATCCACTCGACACAAACTGGGTCATTTTTGGACTAAAACATGGTTCATTTTCATGTCAATAATTTGCTTGCCCATAGGGGTCTAGAAGTGGGGGGACCTGGAGGAAACCCACAATGTTTGATAGACGACCTACTCCTTGTCCCGTACAAACAGGGAATCAAAACCTTGTCAGTTCAATGACAGACCTTATGATACAGCGCACAAATACTAACCATTAGGCCATCCAACGCCCCTGCATTTAAAGTAGCTAAATCGATATTCTTTAAAACCTACAAATGGACACAAATGAATCGCAACGCATATAAAAAAAATGGAATATGAATGTATAAAAACTGGCACACTATGAGAATAGTCGGAATGGAATGGCAGTCTTTGGAGACTGGTTATTCAGCTGGTAGTATTCTCCTACGTGGAATACGTTTAGCCTCATTCATCAAATCACTTCATACAAATGCCACTGGAAAGCATTCAGACACGCAATTTGTGTGCCCATTTTAAGATTTTCATTTTGTCTTCTACTGGATTTCAGAACCCCAACTTTTCACCATAAGATATCATCATCAATTTTGGTTTCAATTGACCAATAAATCATGTTTGCAATGTAGAAGACTGTGAATGATATTGAGTTAAAGACTTGGCTTCTTTAATAACAAATATTTAATTGGTTGTTTTTATCTTTTTGTAGTAACAGTGTAACAGTAAATTATTTTTAGTCGTTTTGCTTAAAGTTAAAAGTTAAAGGACATTTGTCTTCACAATTCATATAAGTGATTGATATCTGTAAGTTTCACTGAAATCTTTTGATATGCCACTTTTAAATCTGAATGAATCCAAAGGGAGGCTATTTAAAGTTTTCTTAATTAAATGTCAAATAATCAATCTTACATGTAGTACATTTAAGTCTACTCTGATGTCTCTAAAGTCTAAGTATAATAATTTATTGAAATACATGTATGATGAAAGACAAACATGTAAGTATAAATACAACCTTAAACCTGAAAGACAATAACTATGCACAGTAATGTTTGGAGTGTGGAGTACATGTATATTGTATTAATTAAATCTACTGTTGGCTATACTTACAGCACTAAAATCAAGTAAATCGTTTAACTCCTTATCATTGCCTGGATTCATCCTGGCACCAAATGACAAAGCTTCACTCCTGGAATAACAAAGAAAAAGACTGTCAATTAAAAATACATGTTCATGTGTGGTACAGTGAACTTTGACTTGTGTACATGTACATATATTCCATATATATGGAGATCGCACTATTGTTGGTCATTTAGCTTAAAGTTCAATGAGCTTTGCATGTACAATGTCGCTAGCCATACTCTTTACGGACAGCAATTTTGAGAGGTTTTTTTTTCCGTACACTTTGGGAGCCATGACACGTACATACATTTGAAGAAGCAAATCATTAGAATTTGTTTGGTTTTTATCAAGTTCTGCCCCATGCTAAAGTTTAGAATACAAAACATTTAATATCATGGATTTAGCTGTTCGTTAAAAATCACTATACTTGCTCACCTCAAGGCCTTAAATCCTGTGTAACAATATGAAGTCAATCGGGTGATAAGTTTGACTTCAAGAGCGTCACAAGATTTTTCAAAGTGATCAAAGGAGATAACTTTGGCAGTAATTACCGATAGACTTTTTCGTCTCATGGCCTTAAACACTGCTAGGGTGACCTGTGCTCTCTACAGAAAGTTGGACTCAAGGCAGCTAATATGCACGCTGCAGTGGCTGGGTCTCGAGACTATGAATAGCCAGACATGGAGTCTATGATACTATAGTATAAATAGCCATGGCAGTGCACTTCTCTACCAGTCGATCAACAATAACAGCCGTAAAAAATCTATTGTTGACGATTTTGAATAGCAGTAAAATTTAGCGTTTTGGTTATTATAGCAGCTTTAGAAATTACGTTTGTTTTATTTTTTAAATTGTTTTATTTATCATTAACTGTACCGTTAGGAATAGGAGTGGCATCTTTTGGTTTAATAGTCAAATACATGTAATATCTCTGAAAAACTTTCGTCAGCAAGAACATGATACTAGCAGTAGTTTCATTTTACTTTTAAAAGGTTTTTAAAACAAATGTTGAGTTGAAGGCTCTACATGGCGACTAAAACACTCGCCATGGCGACCAAATATATTTTCTGGCTAGTTAAAATTTTCACTTGAGTCGCCAGCTGGCGACTAAGTTTTTTTTCTCGCTTTAAAATAATTACAAAGTTTTTTTTACAAAATTGAATTTGTTTATTCAGCGCTTCGTAAAACCGGAACTTATTAGGGGAAATAACTCCAATTTAACGACATTATTTACGACATTCATATATTTTCTTACCATGTGCCGAAAATCGTTCTAACTTCTAACTTATGGCAATGTATACAAAATGGCCGACTACGCATGTAGTTGACCCATACATTAAAGTTATTCCCTATATATTAACAAAATGCATAAAAAACAAAATATCTAGTAGTGATTTATGTTACAGACTACAGTTAATAGCATTGTAATTTCTGGCTACTAAAATTTTGATGCTGGCTAGTAAATTTTTAGCATTTAGTAGCCAGTGAAGACTAAATTTTCCATGCCCATATTGACCCTTGGTTGAGTTGCCTTATGTGCGTATTTCTAAATTCAATTTCTTGTTCCAGCTTTTTGTTATGTTTCGTAAAAAGGTAGTCTTGATTATCCTAACCTGTCAGTCAGACGTAGAATGGTCAGTAGACTGGTTAAGCGAGACTAATTTCAAAACAAGGGCATGTAACCTATCTTTTACTCCAAAGTGGCTGGATGTTATAGACAACACTCAGAACCAGTCTTCAGTCTATTATATATAGATGGTTAAATGGTCATAGCTTATTAAGTACAACATGATGGTTTATCTAGTGACTAAATGTGTGAAACTGATTTAAGGCTTGGTATATATAAATATTGTGGCGTAATTGTCGAGATATTTGGAGATATTTATTTATGGTGGGTCACCCTAACATCCACAAAATTTTTTGAAGTGATCAAGAATTCAAAGATAGGTTGCCAGGCAACGAAACATACGCCCACAGCAGCTAAATCTTCCGGGCAGTCAACAAGAGTTGTCGCATATTCTTACTTTTTTCGGTAATGAAACATTTATAATACTCTGAAATCTGATTAAGATTAACAACTCATAAAATAATTATCAGAAAATCATTAGAATTTGTTTGGTTTTTATAAAGTTTTATCCCATGCAAGCGCTGAAATAAGCGGCCGGACACTCCTGTCCAGTCGAATTGACCCCCTTTGACAGGCCAAATTGCCTTTCGTCCAGACATAATTGTCCGTCCGAGTTTTGGTAAAACAGTAAGCCAAAAATAGTAATTTCATTCGCGAACTCGAGTCGATCGCTAATTATTACTAGACTCGAAAATCCAGGCACAAAAATATCAACTACCCGAGTCATAGTGAAAATGTTACTATTTATATATAGGCCGCGTGCAGATAAAACAATCAATAATTTTTAGAATCGGCTTTTTTACGCTGGTTATGTCAACGACCCGGGTCCTAGTAAAAATATTACTATTTTTTATAGAATCGGCTCAAAATCGAGACCCAAAAATATCAACGACCCGAGTCAAAGTGAAAATGTTACTATTTATATCTCGGCCGCGTGCAGATAAAATAATCAATAATTTTTAGAATCAGATTTTTTTACGCTGATTATATCAACGAACCGAGTCACAGTAAAAATATTACTATTTTTTAGAATCGGTTCTTTTACGCTGGTTATATCAACGACCCAAATCATAGTAAAAATATCATTATTTACATGTATCTCGGCCGCGTGAAGATAAAATAATGAATAATATTGAGAATCGGCTCTTTTACGCTGGTTATTCGAATCTACGTGTAGTAGCTAGCTTTGCGTTACTTTCGTATATGATTAGCTCTAAATCACACCTAGCATGACATATAATTATACAAATTATTAGTAATAAAAAAAAATATTTAAAATGTTACAAGAAAATGTTCAAGTTGACTATACATGTAGGTGTAATTAGGGAGAGACTTTTTATACGAAAATTAAAATATCTCACTTTATTGGACACTTCCGATGTGAATGTATATAGAAGAGCCTTGAAAACATGTCGAATAAAATAACTTCTTATTTTTCCCAACCCTCGGACACGGGATATCCCAGCTAGTGGGACCGTTCCAGAAAATTTTAAGACAGGTACTGTGTCTAATGTTTCTCAAAATGACATTTCTAAACGGGGACCATCGCCGTCACTGGTTCGAAAATTACATACAATAAGTGAATAAGAATCGTAGAAAAGTGGATCAAAAATGGCGTAGCAAAATCCAATGCTGACGTGTGGTTAACTTACGAAGAAGACGATGGTTTTGTGACTACACTAAAATGTGAAGTCTGTATAAAGTATTTTAAAAATATCAAATATATGATGACGGAATTTTCCACTGCATGGAACAATGGTATTTGTCAGGCTGAAAATCTGAAATGTCCGGCCGAAAATCAGTTCAGCCTGACATGATGTCAGGCTGAACCTTAGCAGTTATTTCAAGGCTTGGCCCCATGCTAACGCTTAGTATACGAAACATTTAAAATCATGGATTTAGCTGTTCAGTTATCAAAATTCATTGAAAATCAATATGTACAAAAGATTTTTCAAAGTGATCAAAGGAGAAAACTCTGACAGTAATAACTGGACTTCGCTGAAAATCAATAGGATTCTTCGTTCCGAGACCTTAAACACTGTCCAAATTTAAAGTCAATCGGATATTAACTTTGGCCTCTAGAGCGTTCACAAGATTTTCTGAGGTGATCAAGGGCCATAACTCTGGCAGTAATTATCGGAAATCGCTGAAAATCAATAGGCTGCTTTGTTTCATGACCTTACACACTGTGTATAAATTTAAAGTCGATCGGATATTAACTTTGGCCTCTAGAGCGTCCACTAGATTTTTTGAAGTGATCAAGGGCCACAACTCTGGCAGTAAATATCGGAAATCGCCGAAAATCAATAGGCTTCTTCACCTCATGGCCTTAAAGCCCCAATAACACTCTTGTTGTAATTGAATAATATGTCCCAATCTTTATTCTGGCCAACAAATTGTATTATTTTACAATATTCAAATTAATTGATGATACAAATTTCATCTAAAAACACCTAATTTAAAGAATTGGAAAAATTCAACTACATGATTTGAAAAGGTTAACGTAAACCTTTTCAAATGTGACTTGGATTTTAAAATATTTTCGAACCCTCTGAACAAGTAAAATAGGTTGTAATGGATAATTTACACAACAGGTAGGACAATTAAACATCTAGTAATTAGAATAAGGGTATTATTTATTTTCTGGAGCTCCCAAGCCAGCAAGAATGTTATTGTCCCTTTAAACACTGTGTATAAATTTAAAGTCAATCAGATAATAACTTTGGCCTCTAGAGCGTCTACAAGATTTTTTTGAAGTGATCAAGGGCCATGACTCTGGCAGTTATTATCGGAAATCGCTGAAAATCACAAGGCTTCTTCGTCTCATGACCTTAATTATAGAATCCACTTTGATTCATAGAGGTGACCAACAACCTTCCTATTTACCCGTAAAAACGATCTTTCGTCCTTCAGCATCACCGATTTCACGATCCAGAGTTAAACCACTAACTACGCATTTTAGAGTCGATCGCAGCAAACTCGTTACGTATAGACCCATTCTACCTCTGCACGTTTGAAGACTAGGAGGTCCCGGATGATCGAGTCTATACGGATTATTTTTGTAACCAGTTGATAAAGGGCGAACGCCGAAACGCGTCCTGGATAAAACCTTCTTATATCTACACAGTCTTGTCTAGTTTGTTACCGGGATTTTTTACTATGATTTATCTACATGTACAAGGAATGGTTCCTGCTTCTCCTCGGATGCATCACTGAGATCCAAACTTGCCTGCACTGTTATGGGGACTCTTCCGCCCCTCTATTCCTATCGTGTGTGAGGTTTTATCGTCCTCTTCTTGGGATTATTATATACCTTAAACACTATGTGTAAATTTAAGGTCAATCGGATATTAACTTTGGCTTCTAGAGCGTCCACAAGATTTTTTGAAGTGATCAAGGGCCATAACTCTGGCAGTTATTATCGGAAATCGCTGAAAATCAATAGGCTTCTTCGTCTCATGACCTTAAACACTGTGTATAAATTTAAAGTCAATCGGATATTAACTTTAGCTTGTAGAGCGTTCACAAGCAATTGTGGACGCCCGACCGACGGACGGGCGGGGGCGACGACAATATACGACCACATTTCAATGTGGGCGTATAATAAAAATCAAAAGGCTTCTTCGTCTCATGACCTTAAGCACTGTGATAAATTTAAAGTCAATCAAATATTAACTTTAGCTGCTAGGGCGTTCACAAGATTTTTCAAAGTGATCAAGGGTCATAACTCAGGCCCCGAGTTCACAAAGCATTCTCAGACTTACATGTAAGTTGAGAATTTACTCAAACTTGTTCACCTTATTTAACTAAAATATAGCCCTTTACAATAATTTTGTTGTTGTGTTGTATCAAATACACCAATAAGAAACTACATGTATGTGCAAAGTTTTGTATTTCTGGATCAAATATACATGTACTTCTCATAAACTTTAATTAAAAGTTGAGCAAATTCTCAACTTAAGTCTGAGAATGCTTTGTGAACTCGGGGCCTGGTCGTACATGTAATTATCGGATATCGCTGAAAATCAATAGGCTTCTGTGTCTCATGACCTTAAACACTGTGTATAAATTTAAAGTCAATCGATATTAACTTTAGCCTCTACAGCGTTCACAAGAAATTATGGACGGCGGACGGACCGACAGACGCAATAGATGACCTTATTTCCATATGGGCGTATATAAACCACTCAATTTACCTTTGCACAGAGTTAAAACACGACATCCATGTACATACATGTATTATGATCGTCTGCAAACTACATGTAGCAAATTTCCTGAATTTTACAAACCTCCACATTTCTCAAGTTAATGTTTGAAAACTCTAATTTTGGTAGACTACCAAAATAAGGTTTGTTAACTGTGGTACTATGAAAGCCACTGTGGCGATATCATATTTATCAGGGGTGGAATTGAAAGTGTGCCTAGATAACTTTTACCGCCAGTGCATTCACAGGATTGTACAAACATAACGCTAACGCTACAATATACGTCCACATTCCTGCTTTGATTGATATGGTACTTTGTCAAGAAGGCTAGGCGTTTGGTTTGTTTAGCGTTGAGGGTCGTGCCTCAACATCAATAGTTGCCGTCCTTAGAGTATAAGGAATAAGTATACCAAGATAATCCATTCAGAATTGTGCCTTCCTAACGCTAAAGGCAAAAAGTGGGCGTGGCCCTGCCCCTGGGGGTCGGGACATTCATCAAAATCAATAGTGGACGCCCTCAGGCTATAAGGAATACAAGTACCAAGCTGCTTCATTCAGAATTGCGGCCTGTAAACGACAAACACAAAAATTGGGCGTGTCTTGCCTGTGGGAGTCGGGACATGCAGTTGACATCCTTAGGCTATAAGGAATACATATCCCAAGTTTAAAGACGATCCATTAAGAATCGTGGCCTGTAGACAACACACACAGACACGAAGTAAAAATGGGCATGGCTCTGCCCCTGGGGGTTAGGAAATCACCAAAAACAATACGGGTCATCTTTAGGGTATAAGGAATATGTATGTAAAGTTTTAAAAGGATCTGTTAAGAATTGCATCCTGTAGGCGAACACACGACACAAAAGCATTGGGCGTGGCTCTGTCCCAGGGGGTCCGGCATGCACCAAAAATAATAGTGGTCAGCCTTAGGGTATAAGGAATAACTATAAAAAAAAGTTTTCAAGACGATCGATTAAGAATTGTGGCCTGTAGCTGACACACAGACAGACAAAAAGAAAATGGGCGTGGCACTGTCCCTGGGGGTCGGGCATGCACCAAAAACAATAGAGATCTTCCTTAAGGTACCAAGAATGAGCATTCAAAGTTTCAAGATGATACATTAAGAAATGCAGCCTGTAGACGACAGACAAACAAATACAAGAAATGGGTGTTGCTGTCCCACGGGGGTCAGGCATGCACCCAAAACAAAAGGGATCATCCTTAGGGTATAAGGAATAAGTATTTTAAGTTTCAAGATGACCAATTAAGAATTGTGGTCTGTAGGCGACACACAAAAAGAAAATGGGCGTGACTCTGCCCCTGGGGGTTGGGCATGCACCCCAAATGATAGGAATGTTCCTTAGGGTACAAAAAATAAGCATTCAAAGTTTCAAGATGATACGTTAAGAAATGTGGCTTGTAGACGACAAACAAATAAATACAAGGAATGGGCGTGGCTCTGCCATTGGGGGTCGGACATCACCAAAAAACAATAGGGATCATCCTTAGGGTGTAAAGAGTAAGTATACAAAGTTTTAAGAAAATCCAGTTAGAATTGCGGCCTGTAGGCGACAGACACACAAAAAGAAAATAGGCGTGGCTCTGCCCCTGGGAGTTGGGCATGCACCCCAAATGATAGGGATCATCCTTAGAGTATAAAGAGTAAGTATACAAAGTTTGAAGAAAATCCAGTACAAATTGCGCCCTGTAGGCGACACACAAAAAGAAAATGGGCGTGGCTCTGCCCCTGGGGGTTGGGCATGCACCCCAAATGATAGGAATGTTCCTTAGGGTACAAAGAATAAGCATTCAAAGTTTCAAGATGATAAGTTAACAAATGTGGCTTGTAGACGACAAACAAATAAATACAAGGAATGGGCGTGGCTCTGTCCATTGGGGGTCGGGCATGCACCAAAAAACAATAGGGATCATCCTTAGGGTGTAAAGAGTAAGTATACAAAGTTTTAAGAAAATCCAGTTAGAATTGCGGCCTGTAGGCGACACACAGACACACACAAAAAAAATGGGCGTGGCTCTGCCCGTGGGGGTTGGGCATGCACCCCAAACGATAGGGGTCATCCTTAGAGTATAAAGAGTAAGTATACCAAGTTTGAAGAAAATCCAGTAAGAATTGCGCCCTGTAGGCGACACAAAGACACACGAAAAGAAAATGGGCGTGGCTCTGCCCCTGGGGGTTGGGCATGCACCCCAAACGATAGGGATGTTCCTTAGGGTACAAAGAATGTGTATGCAAAGTTTCAAGATTATAAGTTAAGAAATGTGGCCTGTAGACGACAAACAAACAAATACTAGAAATGGGCGTGGCTATGCCCCTGGGGGTCGGGCATGCACCAAAAACAATAGGGATCTTCCTCGGGGTATAAGGAATAAGTATACCAAGTATAAGGAATAAGTATACCAAGTTTGAAGAAAATCCAGTAAGAATTGCGCCCTGTAGGCGACACAAAGACACAAGAAAAGAAAATGGGCGTGGCTCTGCCCCTGGGGGTTGGGCATGCACCCCAAACGATAGGGATGTTTCTTAGGGTACAAAGAATGTGTATGCAAAGTTTCAAGATTATACGTTAACAAATGTGGCTTGTAGACGACAAACAAACAAATACTAGAAATGGGCGTGGCTATGCCCCTGGGGGTCGGGCATGCACCAAAAACAATAGGGATCTTCCTTGGGGTATAAGGAATAAGTATACCAAGTATAAGGAATAAGTATACCAAGTTTGAAGAAAATCTAGTAAGAATTGCGCCCTGTAGGCGACACAAAGACACAAGAAAAGAAAATGGGCGTGGCTCTGCCCCTGGGGGTCGAGCATGCACCCCAAATGATAGGGATGCTCCTTAGGGTACAAAGAATGTGTATGCAAAGTTTCAAGATTATAAGTTAAGAAATGTGGCCTGTAGACGACAAACAAACAAATACTAGAAATGGGCGTGGCTCGGCCCCTGGGGGTCGGGCATGCCCCCAAAACAATAGGGATCTTCCTTGGGGTATAAGGAATAAGTATACCAAGTTTGAAGAAAATCCATGAAGAATTGCGCCCTGTAGGCGAACCACAGACACACACACACACACACACACACACACATACACCCATACATACATACACACATACACACACACACACACACACACAGACAGGGGCGACGGCATAATACGTTCACATTATGAATGTGGACGTATAAAAAGTGTAAATTTACAGAAATTGTTGAAACTTGAAAATTTGTGTAATAACTTGAACATTGAATTATATACATTTCAAGCAGATGGGGAGATAATAGCTTTTGGTAATACATGTACTACAAAGAGAACCTGGACAATAACTCTGGAAGTAATGTTAATAGGAATCGGTGTCGAAAAAAAAGGTTGTTATGTCCAATTGCTTGCCAATTCCATTTCAATTCCTTGCAAACCAACAGGGTATGAAAATGTAAGAATAATCACCATGTGTAATTTAGTGCTGGGTATTGCAATTCAGGTGCTACGATAAAATTTGTATCATGATTCAAAACCAGGTCAATATATACCAAGAAAACAATAGGATAAATGTATAATTGATATTTTAGTCCTGCGGATGCCAAAGAAATAAAACCGTTTTTTTGTATTGTATATTCTCCTATTGATGTGGATCAAAATAAAGACCAAAACCATTAAAGAGTGTTTGTGTACCTATGGATAATATGTGACATGGATATTATGTGACGAGGATAATTAAGAGTGACAGGTTACTACTTACATGTACTTAATGAAGTGACAAAATTATTTTTGTGAATCTTGATGCATGGATTGAGCATCTCAAGATTCAATATACATCAGGGTTCAATTTAGTCTAAAACGAATGAGTAGCAAATTTTTGTGACAGATTCACATTTTGGCTAATCAATTCAAAATTTGAATAGCATTTGCTCAGATTTGAGGAGCAGTAAAACGTAGCCTACATCACAAAAATTTGCAATTCTGATTTTTCGAGGTATAAGTGGATACGTTTTTCCGCCGAAGTCCGGCCTTCGTTGTATACTCCGCTTCGACTTATGCACGGATGAAGGTAAAAAACGTACTTTATGTTAAACCATTCCAATCGAAATATTTGTAGATGTGGCTTTGCTTGTTTATTTCTTTATTTAAATATCCCCCTCTCCGCCTTCAAAATATTATCAACCCGAGAATATGCCATAAGCATCAAATATATTCAGACATTCGTCAAAAATGGCTTGTTTCACGCGTCTCGCGAGATGTCTACTTTTAGTTTTCAGTTAAGTTAACCAATCATACTATACTGCGTTGTTTTATTCTATTTTTAGTAACACTTTATAAACACGTGTGATTAAAAACGGAGTCTGCATTGTCTTCTAGTTATCGGGTATATTGAAATAAAAACTGGTTCAAATTAATCACGACCACAACTTGGATTATTGAACAAGCTAGTCCTGCATTTATAAATTGATTCTTTCGTAGGTCTAAATATACTCAACATTCATCCAAAATATAATGAATCGCACTTCACAAGCTTGAAAGCAATTTTTGGCTAATGAATAAAATAATTCTATCGCCATTACCGCGATTTGAGTCGCGTTTTGCGATGCGATACCGCTTAAATTGAACCCTGATATACATGTACATTTTGACCCAACGTAATGCATGTACATGTACAGTGCGTTAGAAAAAAATCCTAACCGGTAAAGAATGTCGGTTAACGTTTTCCCGGGATTACCCATACTCCGCGCCGTGTTTCGTTTGATTGGAGCTAATACCACTACTCACTGCTGTAAAGAGTGAATATTCTTGTTCTAAATTATGATTGGTCAGTAAAACAAAGCGCCAAATTGGACCAAACATGTTTACAGAACGTTACATTATGCCTCACGATTTTATTATGCCCAATTAACCAGTGCATAGCAGAATATTGCAGTAAAACTAATTGCGTGACAAACGAGGCTATCAAATCGATTAAAATGTAAACAATGCTGTTTGGAAACAAACATACTTTCACCGTTTTTAATACCTTAAATCACTGTCCAAAATTTTAGGGAAGACCCAGATTAAACGAATTACTGTCATGTGGCTATACTCAAGTGATAGCTTTGATTGAATGGGAAGAATAGACACACTCCCGCAAAAGTTCAAGAATAGAAGCTAATCCAGCAATGGCCAGAGAGGGATTTCTTGGGCCATTGCTTCAGGAATATGGAGATTACCTTACTCATTTTGTTGTAATTCAAACCGGCCTGTACATTATACATGACACGTTTTTACGGCAGCTTTAGTATATTACAACTCCTTCAATTTATTGTAGGCAATATTAGTTTGACGCTAGCTTAGGGTAGGTTTCTGAATTCCTTGCGGGAAGCATGGCAAAACACGATGTATTCTTAACGAAACACGGTAAAGTTCTAGCGAAACATGGGGGGTTCCTAGCGAAACACGGTGGATTCTAAGCGAATCTTGAAGAAAAATTGCCGCGAAATGAAGAGAAATTTCTCCGCGAAATCTAAGAGAATTCTTAAAGTTTATTTCGCGCTGTCGCGGCGATTCTGGTCCAAAAAATTTGGGAGGAACTGTATATGAATCATGTTACATCGATTCAACTATATATCATGCCAACACTAGTGTAATTATGTTTCCTGCAAGGTGATTATGCCTGCATGTACTGCTTCTGTATCCCTGTTGAATATCACTCCCATAACAAACATGTCATGAAAATTCATTACGTAATAATATAAATCTAAATAATCACCACAATTATGGCAATATAACAACATGTACAGTCTCGATTATTTGGATTTACAGAGATTATAAAATGCCATATTAACAAAAATATCCTGGTTTTATAAGATACACGGCCACATAAAAAGTAAGTCTATACAAATTTTGAACGAATCCTAAATTGTGCCGTAGGCTCCATTATCAGGTACACAACCTGATATTCATAAAATGATACTGGATAATCAAACATTCCTCTCAACAACATGAGATGTAGTCCATGTAGTGCCTTCAAATGCACTATAGACTATTCCAATTTGCACTTCTGGTAAAATAACACTAAACTGCACACATTGACAGATTGGTGCTTTCGGAACTGGTATTGAACCAGAAAGGAAGTTGTATGGTGGGTAGTTACTGGTTATGTACTTATATTTTTCAGTATTAAATAGTGAGAAAATAACATGTTGAAACATTGTAAATGTACATGTACATGTATGGGACAATGCTAAGTTGGCCTGAAATTAAGAAAACAGGAATCTTAAAAGTGAGTTACTGCTGCCTTCAGTACAAACTGCTTTTATAATCTAGAATCATCACAACAAACACCATCCTCTCTGTTACCTTTTCATTTTCTTTAATTGGGTGACAATTCAACAGGTTCGTTTTTAAAATCAAATTATTCTATTCCTTTTTGATTGAAATCCCCAAATTTTAACCACACAAAACTAGCAGACATACCTGTAACCTTTAACATGATCACAACAGTTGATCAAAATGGAAACTAATGATTGGTTCTTTAGGTTACACTGGTAAAAATACATGCACTGAGTGACATAACTTGCTGCACTTTGACAAACGGAAGTGGTACTATAAAACATTTACAATTTGGAGGATAGAAGTTTTGCAAATATTTTGGCCGTTTCGACCACACAATTTGGCCGTTAGGCCACACTTTTTTTTTTACTTGGTTTACGGATCCGCCGACCGTAATTTTTGTTAATTGGAAAAAAAAATAAAATTCAAATTTGCCCTTTTTTAAAATACCGCCGACGAAATAAATTGACAATCATTAAAAAAAAAATTAGAAGAATATTGGGATGTTACAACAAAATAAATCGTTCAACTGACCGTACATAATTCGTTTTTCAAACTACAAATCTGCCTCAAAGATACCATATCGCGAAGCACAGATGTTCAAAACCGGTGAATGCTGACTTTAGATACCAGGATATTTTTGAGTCTGTCAGACATAGATCTACATCGGTGAATGGCTATGTAAAAGTTAATCAATGTCATCATAGATAATACCGTATGATTGTCGACTCATGAATTCTCGACGTTATGTTGCGAAAAGCGTGAAACGGCGAGAAAGGTGATTGATCACTTACGGTTATCTGTTCACGCTGTTTGTTTACTATAGACCCTGTAGCGATATTTTCATTTAGCGAGAAACCCAATTCTCAGTTGCGTACGTGACATATTCGGCAGTTGACTATTTTCTCCATACACGGGGAAAAAGTAGTTCCGAATGATTAGCACACGTAAATAATTCAAAGTCATATATACACATGTACAATAATTAACATAATTCTTAACTCGTATTGATATTTTGAGAGCTCAAATAATATCGTGCTAGAATTTTAACTCTATAACATGTAAAGATATTTGCACATATTTCAAAATGGCAGCGATCGTAAAAGCTCATTGTTTTAACCAAATGACGTCTATCAAGTGTGATATAAAAGGATTAAATGGATTAAAAACACACCTGGGAATACATCGTTTTGTGTGGGAATATCATATCTTAACCACGGGAATATTTGTGACCATAATTAAGTAGAGAATTTATGATTTATGGTTGACTTTGTTTTTCGGGGCGGAACCGTCATCCTCGTGGTTCGATGTTGAAGAGGGGGGATCGGATTCATTGACAGCAATATCATCATCTCGCTTTCTTTTGTTATTCTGGGAGGTCAGGAATTTCAACATTTTGAAATGATATATAACATATTCTTGTATATATATATCATTTGCAAGATTGACATGATTAACTCTTGTGATCAAGTGAAGACATCAAAGAAAGGTTTTTAATTTGTTTGATGTTCAAACAGTGAATTGCCGCACGAATGATGAAAGTCGGTAAATATGCTGTAACAACAAATCAACTTAAAGAATGATCACAGTATTACTAATTATAAAACAAAACACAACTAAGTGAATTGATTAAATGTTGAGCTTTTAGTCTGTTTGATGTAACCCCTTTGTTAATTGTGATTAGAGCAATATACACAAGGATAATTGATTGGCAGTGGTTTCCATTCGTGGGCTACTGAACACTGTTAATTTTATTATACCCGATAGTTTACATCACGCCACGCACTGAGTTTCGTCGTCTCCCGGATTTTATGATTTAGCACAAAATATGCTATTTTTCCGGCGTGCAAAATGACCTACGGGTCTGATCCAGATTCGGTCATTTTCTAAAGCCGTAGGTCCCGACCGGCATATACGGCCGAAATGGAACCCATGCTTCATTCACTGGCAAAATATCACTCAAACGTTCAATTTCACTGACTTGGTTTGTCCAGTATTTTTTTTTTGCAGCCTACTTTGCTAGAAGCTAATTTGGAAAAACAAAAATCTGAAGAGGCTTTTTTTTTTTTTTTTTTTTTTTTTTTTTTTTACCACCTACCGACTACAAAATTCCTCTTGAAAATCCGTAAACCAAGTAAAAAAAAAAGTGTGGCCTTATGACCAAATTTTTGGGCCGTTATGGTTTAGGGCCGTTATGTCTATAACCCTTATTGTATACTGTATCAGTAGATGTATGGTTTCAATCTTTCCTTTTAGAGAGCATTTTAATTGTCAAATTACAAGCCATACAAATATGTTATTATTACTTTGCGAAGTGTTTAGCAAACGATGGCACAGTATTCATAATTGGATGTGTTTAACTAAACTGTAAGTTACTTAAGTTAAGGCTAACTCCCGATATATGATAGGCCTTACCATTTATTTAGGCTACTTATTTTATACAATATGTAAGTTCGAGTAATTATGCATTTCAAAAGTAATATAAATTTAATACAAGGTACCTACAGTAATGTTTAACCAAGCAAACTATTACACAACCATTTAATGTTGGTCAAGTCTGGGGAGTCCTATTCATTAATATTTTTTAGTGCTGTCTGTCTATATAATAACATAGTCCAAATATATCTATTATCTGTATTTAAATTTTAGCTTTTGAATAATACTCTGGTACATTTTATCAGATTAAATCTAAAGGTAAGATAATAGATCCCTCCATATACCTTGAAAAGCCTTGTTTTGTTACACTGTATGTCACATGTGTGATGTGAAATAATTCTTCATGAACTTGACAGATGGATGATTTTAAATTTACAAAAAAAAAATACACTTCCTCCGCCTCGAATGGTTTACAATCACAGTATAAAGAGTTAATTTTTTTTAAAAATTAATAAAAAAAACTGGTGTGTATACATATTGGCTTCGCCACTGCAATAATATGACATTCTAAGGCCATGACGATCAATTGGATTCTCTACTTTAAAAGAAAAAAGAAGAAAAACAACACATATTCAACACATGGTGTCATTTCATTCATCTGTACAGTCATCATGTACCGGTAAAATGTCATATTGGAGGCTAAATGGCTAATATTCTTTCAAAGGAGTTACTGTCTCGTGCGATTTAGAATATTGTAAAACAAGTGCCCGTTCTTGGTTCCATCATTCTTGCAGGACCAAAACAACAGACCAGCTCGTATTCATATCTATATCAGGACCTGTATAATCGGATATCACCAATATTTACGGCGACCATCCACCTCTCTAAAGAACAACAAAGATCCGAATTGAAATAATCACACTGTCAAATAATCACAGGGTGATATAAAACAAGAATTTATATACAAAGGAGGGGTGCTTTAGCCAAAATGGCGACGATTTGTCGGACCATGCTGAAACTTACCTTTCGTTAATTGTGTTCCAAGAACTGTCTTGTGCTGCTATTCCCGAATTATTTTGCATACCTCGGTTGTCGCTCTAAATAGACACGACCCAAGGTATATATCCAATGGGATATTTTTGACCAATTGGCGATAAAATCACCTAAAAGATACACTTTCCAACATAACCAAATACTCTTCTTTGTGACGACGCTTGGCCGAACTTACCTTGGAAATATTCATACGCGTAATGGCCGCTACTGGTCGTATGCCGAAGGAGGATACATTTCTAGTGTTATTGTGGCTTCGTGTGTATGTATTAATTGTATAATGCTTTTAAATCAAATTATTGATTATATGGATAGTTAATATTTTGTGAATATGTATTTAACAGAATGTATATCGCGCTGCGGATTAACATAGAGTTAAGAAGGTGTGAGTCAGCTTCTGTTTTCATCCTTTCTTCCTCGCGGCCATTGTATACGGCAGCTGATTGTATTGATTGACAAGTAACTTTTGTCTTAGCCAATCAGAAAACTATATTAACATGCGAGGTTGTCGCATGGACGAACCA
Organism: Patella ulyssiponensis; assembly: GCA_963678685.1. Taxonomy (NCBI): domain Eukaryota; kingdom Metazoa; phylum Mollusca; class Gastropoda; family Patellidae; genus Patella; species Patella ulyssiponensis. Next base: position 45,431,906 of record OY783229.1, on the reverse strand, counting down.
GCTATAATATTGATTATTGAAAAATTGGTACACAAAATTGTCAGCTCCTAGGCCTCAAGAAATAAAGAGTATATTTAAGAAAAAAAGAAGACAGAACGCTGTTCTATTAGGTTCTACCAGGACAACATTAGCCTACTATATGTAACTATTAGTTTTAGACATCGAATCTATCTAAAGAATATAACCCAGGGTAAGAGGCGGAACTGGAATTGCCCCTACCTACCCGAAATCTAATATTTAATATTAATATAATATTTATAGGTAATTTTAACGCAATGAACTTTTTTTCCCGGACTCCATGCAGATGTAGTGTGCCATGAGTTATTTATTTCCTGGATAAAGAGAGACATTGTTCCTGGTCACTGCCAGGAACACCATCCTGCAACACTGACAAGATGAAACTACGCTAGAAAATGTCGAAAAACATTCTCGACAAGGCAGTACCGGCCGCGTTGCCGTCCAATTCCGATACGATCGCCCAAGTTGTCGCTAAGTCAGTAAGTGGGTAAGACGCTGACTAGCTAGCCTGGAGGTCGGGTGTTCGATCCCTGCATTGGCCGAGAAAGTTCATCCAGATTGTCCGGCGTGGTTTTTTCCCCTTGTCAGTGATGCTGGCAAGGACAGCTGTCGAGTCGTTCGGATGGGACAGAAAACCGAGGTCCCGTGTACACATTGGCGTGCACGTAAAAGATCCTTGGCAGTTGGAATTCGATATAAGAGTATAGCCGTAGCGCCGCTGCTCGGACAAAATTTCCCTCATATATATAGCACACATATGGCGTATGTCTGTCTTCATTAGCCCGGGTCAGGAGCAGAACAGTAGGTAGGACGTTAAATCCCATTTCATTTCATTTCGTCTGTTGCATGCATGGTAATCTAAATTAGGTCTAACGTCGGGCACGTATTTAATAAAATAATAATGAAAGAAGTAGGGCCGCACTGCACGCAAAACAAAAATCTACAAGATAAACCTGCGGACAAGACAAAAACTAGACATTGCAAACTGTAAATTTTATTTTGTTAAACTATTGTAAGAAAAGAAACATGTCGAATACATTTGCAGCCGTGATAATTCTTATTGACGGCTTTGCGAAAGTAAAATTATATGTTCAGCTGAAAAAATTGTCAACACATATTCATCACAATTTGGATGCAAATAAATGAAAATGTTTACAAATAGTGAAGATTGGAGCACTAAACTCTAATTGAAACATTTTTTCCGTATTTTCGAGTGACATCACGCGATTCTTGTTCGGCGGCAATGTTAAAATGAACAGAAATTTCGTATAGCAGTTGGGTTTAATCAAATCATATAATGATGCGGTGATGTTTCAATATATAAACGCACTGCGTTCTACGATGGTCGAGCACAAACACGAAGTATTCAACGATATGGCGACTTAATATGCACTTAGACCACGGAGGTGTATTTTAGACGTGTCATATTATTATGACGAAGCGTTGTGTGTGTCAGGATGAAGCCAAATGCGCTTTTACTGCACGGCAATGTGTAGGCTATTATAGTACCAAAGTATTTGGCACCACCCGAACGACTAGACAAACTCATTGTCAACCAGGTCTCCACCCCGCAACACCGACAAGAGGAGTCAAGATACATTTTTTAAGACCATAAACACATAACAAATTTCAGACTCGACGCAATTGCTCTATATTTTGGCGCTCTAAACAAGTCAGACTGAGCCGAATTAAATTTCTTACATGAGACAAGACACAGGGCTCTTCTCTATAAAACAGCAATCCTAGATGAATTATAATGACCCCAAAGTTGAGATGACAGTTGATCAGAGCCACAGGCGGATCAAGGCACTGTTGGGCCCGAGGCAGCTCGTCCAGCTCTGTCCTTTGTGGGACTTTTTTGACGTAGTAAAACTAAGGCCGCGTTTGAGAAACGAAATTTCCGAGGATATACGTCCATACTTATCTTTTCCTACATCTTCAAGCTGTAACTTTTGTCACTTGTAGTCAAGTACTTCTTCCTTCATACAACCGAGTGAGATTCGTCGTAAGCGTAGTCCAGCGAATTAAATAATGTAAAAAATAAAATTTAAAAAGGTCGTCGAAAATTTTATGGACCCTAGTTTTTTCTTGGGCCCCAGGCAGCTGCCTACACTGCCTATAGGGTAATCCGCCCCTGATGAGAGCAGTATAGATATTTAGTAAAACATGTACTGGGAAGATGTTTGTCGTGCGATTGAGAACTGACGCGTGTTACTGTGTATAGGTAGAAAAGCCCACTAAAATAGGAAATCTCGAGAAACATTGACCAGTACCGCGATCGAACAAGGTGGCAGGAACCTCCTTGTTATTGTGCCAGCGCTTATAATCACTGAATCACCGTGGCTTCAGATCTCTCACACAGGCTAAAGACTAACAAGCAAGGTCATCTAATTTAGCTATACAAATAGCACCGGCCTGTTGCCTTCACCAATAAATGTTTTCGCCGTAGAACTTTCAGAAGATCTTACAATAAGTATATAAATAGTTAATGAAAATCGTATATATCCGATAAGCCTCTTCATTCCTCTAAGCTGAAAAATGCAAATTAAATTGAAAGGTGATTGATTGGATAGTGTTTTTTGTTGCTAGAGTGCCAACAAGACACGACAGTGAACAAGGAACTCCAGAGGAAATTAACGGACATATAAGTGGAAAAAAAATGATTTTAGAATTATGTGTGTTATAAATTTTATAAAAAAAAACGTCCTTCCTTTATTTTGCAGTTAAATGATAAGTGAAAAAAAAATGATTTTAGAATTATGTGTGTTATAAATTTTATAAAAAAACGTCCTTCCTTTATTTTGCAGTTAAATGATAAGTGGAAAAAAAATGATTTTAGAATTATGTGTGTTATAAATTTTATAAAAAATGTCCTTCCTTTATTTTGCAGTTAAATGAAATAAACCGAAAATGATGACTTACCTGGATATTGGGCGCCAAAAGTGTCTGCCGCTGGTGCCAAGAACCGTTGCTATATACGCCGCTACGTGGGAATAGAATGTTTAATTTTATATTTCTTGCTATCACTAGATGTGAGAAACGGGCTTTAAAAATCCTTAAGATTCATCTCGAACCAAACGTGAATACCTATCTTAATGGGCAGGTATTATGTCAACAATGACAAGCGTCCGCGTGCAGCCACCAACGATGCTAAACCGAATAAACTTACCATTAAAACCTTTTAGAACTTTACTTGGTCGGAAGAAACCTACCGATTTTGAAAAAATAAATACGGTATAATTCGTTAATAGCAACGGATGGTAGCTTTAAACTCTGGAAGCCAATAATTTTTTTCGAAGACAACAGTTAGTGTGAATATGCAATAGATAACTTTGCAATATTCGACTTCACAATGCTGAATTGGCCAAGTGTAAATTTTGCGAAAAAAGTGGGGAGCCTGAAGCTGACAGAACTCTTGACAACTGGAATTCGAGGCAATAACCCTTCCTCGCATTAACCCCATATGAATACAAAATTATCGGATGTTAGTCTATTATTGACCTAAGTGTTGTTTTGGCGAAACATCCATTCCATTTACATTAATGATATAGATTGTACATAAGATGTTCACCGATGGTTTAATCGACGTCTGTTACACAGGCAAAATAATATGAAGATTGTTTTCAAAACGATATTATGAACAACATTGTGACCTCGGTGTTTTGAACCTGATTGTTTCCAGAAATAAAATGAAACGGGGTTTAACGTCTTACTATTCTGATACTGGACCAATGAAGACGAGCATATCCATGCAGCCATGCGGCACTATGACCTACTCTTGCAACTGTTCTTTTACGTGCACGCAAATGTGTACATGAGACCTTGGGTTTTCGTACCATCCGAATGACTATACGACGTTCCTTACCAGGCCCTCCGTTCTTCGTCACTGACAAGGGGGAACCTCGCAGGAAAATCCCGATGAACTTTCTCGGCCAACTCATTGATCGAACACGAGACCTCCAGGTTATTCAACATTCTACTCACTGAGCCACACCGGCCTCTTATTGTTACCACTTTTCGATATCTTTATACATGGTGCACATCGAAATTAATGATCTTTTAAAAATACAAACGCTGGGAATTCAAAATAAAAATCGCCATTAAAACAAATACATGTGATAGTTTTGCTTTGGAGTATTTTAAAAGGACTATGTATAAGTTTAAATTGGATTATTTCGTTTTAGAAATGTGGCAGTGTGAAATTATGAATTATTAGACACATGTCCTGTTCCATATTTTTAAAGGAAAATGTTTAATTGTTAAAAGTAAATATACCTTGTTTTCGAAATTAAAATTTTAAAGTAGATTCGAAGCGAATATATATCATTTACGTAAATGAGGCATATATTTGTCTTTATAAAAGTATTTATCTTTTATATATAAAAATAGCACCATGTCAAAGTTCAACTTCATCGAAACAGGGTGGTCTTCATTCTTAGAGCTGACGGTGGCGTTGCCATGGAGATAACATCAAATTGCGTTTTCTTTTAGTAAACTGACACCGGTAGTTTTTTCCTACTGTATGACATTTGATTCTTCGAAACCAAATGTCCCAGTCGAGATATTTGGTATATGATTAAAAATAGAAATCGACTAAAATATAACTTGCGACCTGATCAAAATCTTTGAAGAGCTATACTCTTTTTACCCTCGAGGTTTTATTTGACCTATCCTGAATTTCTATGTTTACAAAACTAATAAATAATTCCGGCTATAAATAATATGTAGACCTCATTCACGGTACCATAAACTGAAATAAAATTTCGATACATTAACAGAAGTCTGAACAAAACTGGCGCAGATAATACTGGGATAATAAGTTAGAAAATATATCTTTTACACCTACTGCTCCAACCGGGATAATTAAGACGAGAATATGCTATATGCAGTTTGCTATGGGATAATTTATGCCAGACAGTGGTACCCTTCACAAGACGCTGTTCCTCACCAGGACGTCCATCCTGCACCATCAAGGAGTAAATCACAATGAAAAAAACCATAGGAATTTCTCGGCCAACACTGGGACCTTTTAGAGGAACATAACCACACATAAGTTATACAAAAACAAATATATGGATGAGCCACCGCGGCTTCCGACCGATATTTATGATATAATGCGGATTCACCTTTAGCTGTACAAGTAGGGCCTAATTATATTACGAGTCATATCAAGCTCTAGATTTTAACCCAAAATCAGAAATGTCGGCCGGGCCTTGTTGCCTTCTTAACAGATCCGACAAAGCAAACATTTTAAAACATTTTAAAACATAGATTGTCAGGCAAAAAAATAATTGTACGATCACAAACAGCTTTATAACCTAGGTCAAAAAACATGCTAAATTCGGGTATGGGCACAGCGTCGATAATCATATAGAATAGACGTGCATTTGTTTTCTCTAATCTTTTTAGATTAATATATACATGTATAATATTAGATTAACATCAACATGGGGTCATTTATTCTTTTCTTTTGATTAACTTGAAACCATTGTAAAGAATGTGAAGCCCGTTTCTAATATAAAAAGTACCATAATAATTTGAAGTGTGTTTCAGGCGTTTATATATGATATAAAATATCAACCATAATATATTTCATTTCTAGATAATAGCCGTTATAGACCAAAGACTGGGCGAATTTGTAACAATCTAATAATGTATTTTGAGTTGAACTTGACGTATTTTGTCTGGAAAGCGGGGACACTGCCACAAGAGGATATTAGGTTTTAATAGACCTATAACCTTACTTTCTCTCTAACACACACACAAAGTTTGCTCTTACAACAAATTCCCAGATAGGCTATGTTATATTATTGATACTTCCACAGAGGCTGGGCAATGTCAACATTTAGTAGTCTGATAAATTATATTTAATATGCCTAAAATATGTCATCAACCGCAAAGCGACAACTGTACAGCCAAATACGTTTCTTAACCTTGCCAACCCATACATAACGTGCTGTATTCTACTTGGAAACCAATGTTCCTGGTGTCCCAATTCACGTATTTGGTTCATATCTAAGACAGGCATTGGCCTATTTACAATGATATTTTGCAAGCAATGGCAATGGCCATCGTCAGCTCATTAACCATTGGAAAAGGAATGGGGTTTAACGTTCTTCTTTTATACACCGAAGAAGGGCGACTGGCAACGGTCCTTGTCGTCAGGCTCTCCGCCCTGCACCCACTGACAAGAGGAAGCCTAGCTTAAAAACTTTGGAGAACTTTCTCGACCAACACCGTGCACTTCGGTATGTGTGATAAAGTGGCGTTTCTGTTTACTACTAGATAGTTATTCGTGTGTACCCAGTTCCTACTTGACCGATATAAGAAAACACGAAAATCGTCTTTCTCCAGGAACGGTATCGCATCAGTTACGTAGGCTACTAGTATATGTTTGCGTTTCCTTATTTCACGTGGAACCTATTTATAAAAGCCGAAAATTGATTTATCATGTTGAATCATTTGTTTCATTGCAGGGGCGGATCCAGGATTTTCAGAAAACGGGGGCGTGCTGCACCAAGTTGGGAGTGCGAAGCTCGGCCTGTGATTTTTGAGTGGACAAAAATGCCCACAAGGACTAATTTCATACCAGTACTGTAAATTACGATTTCCAACCTAAACTGTCTTTGTTCTCCTTTCCCGCGAGAATATATGGAGCTAAAAATTGTTCGCCACCGCAAAAAAATAGAGGGGGCGTGCGCCGGGTGCGCCCCCCTCTGTATCCGCGCCTGCACCGTCTTTTAGAGTTTTCAACAATGCAAATGTTAATCATTTTATCCTATAAATATTTGATTTGGGGTTTTATTTCTTGTATACAGTTTACTTGCCGATACGTCAAGGCTAAGATCACTTTTCAAATAATTTCTATTTCTAAGAGGTAATTCGATGCTTTGCTCCGTCTAACAAACCCACCCATCCCCAAATCTGTGGTAAAACTGTCCAAAATCTTCTGACATGATTTTGATTGCGCAGGAGTTACTGATATCCTTCAGAAACGTCCATGAGATGTTTATGAATCATGTACTCCAACCCAGAAAATTTACAATTTTGGCCCGTTATGAATTTCTTCAACAATTTTTTTCTTAGGCAAATTTCTGTGAAAAAAATGAAATTGTTTTGACTGGAGTGACGCATGACTTGCAACAAACTCACTGTCACCCATCACACCCCGTAATGCTCCAGGAAACGACAACGTTTGCCGGGTAAGCCAAACGGACTTTTCCGTTAGGCCTCTTTTGTCATCTTAATCTTATGGGAATTTTAAAGTTTTTTGTTGTCTCGTGTGGACTATCGGATTTCTGTGTCTGTGTTTCGTTGTGTGGGAGCCTTGGTGGCTAACCTGGAAGCCCCGGGTTCGATCCTTGCCAGTGGGTCCGGCGTGCAGTTTCCCTTTGTCAGTGGTGAAGGACTGGGGGCCTGACAAGGACAGCTGTCTAGTCGTTCGGATTACACGAAAAACCGAGGTCCAGTATACACATTGGCGCGCACGTAAAAAATCCCTTGACAGATGGAATTCGATATAAGAGTAGGACGTAGTGTCGCTTTCCTGACAAAATTTCCCTCATGGCACAGTTCGGAGCAGAATAGTAAACAATATTTTTATTCATTAAATCTGAATTTGGATTGGGGAACAGGCTATGCCTATCTGTAGCAGAATAGTAGGACATTAAACCCCCTTTAATTTCATTTCCTTGGGGGAATTGGCCGACTCTTCTGTTTATTAATCTTATAAAGGGAATTTTAAAGTTTTTTGTTGTCTCGCGTGGACTTCTGTGTCTCTGTTTCGTTGTGTGGGAGCCGTAGCTAATCTGGAAGCCCAGGGTTGTCAGTGGGACAGGACGGACGCCCAGTCAAAGAACAACTTCTATAGTAGTTGGGCGGGTAAGAAAAATCTAGGTCTCTGGTCTATGTCTACACGTGCTTTCATTGTGAAATACAACAGGCCCGTAGCTAGCCCAAAATTGTTGTGTGTGTGGGGGGGGGGGACATCTGGGGGCAAAGATGTAGGACACTTGACGCCCCCCCCCCCCAAAAAAAAATTGGGGGGAAATAGGTTTTGCACCTGAAAATTTCAGTTTTGAGGCGGAATTTGCGATATTGATGTATTATGATATTTTGATATGAACATTATAAAAATTTAAAGGAAGGAATACGACTTTAAAGTACCCATAATAATTTATGAGAATAACGAAAAGTTCGGAATCGGATTAGAGTGCGAAACAAGGGCGAAGTTATTTTTAGTCTTTCTCTCCCTTTCCCTTTTTCCCCCTTTTGCATGGCAATTTTTGTTGAGTTTTTGGTGCAGAATCGAAGAAAATGGTTTGAAAATACATTTTCTGCCAGGTTTTGGTGAATATTCATGATTTTGAGGCGGAAGGATACAAGAGTTGTGAGGTTGGTTACGTTGAAAGGGAGGGCCGAAAATTGCATGGTTAGCTCTCTCTACTTCCAGCTTGTCTATCTCAAGTTTTTCATGAAGAACCTCATACACGCTTTTGAGCAAAAGTTTGGCACATGTTGCTCCATCTGTGGCAGAAAGCGTTTTACCCAACGAATATTTGGGAAAAAGTTACAACCGGTCTAAGAGACGAGAATTAATATTAAAGTCATTGGGGCAATAATTAGTGATCTGTGGCCATATATCGGCGGGGGAACGGTATAAAAAGTGAAATCGCCGCTTGTATAGAAGCCTAGACATATCATCATCAGAGGGATAGCCCAATCTCAGCCCTCGCGCCGCAAGATCTATTACCGTGAATTTGAATTGTTTCTCTTTTGCCATGAACCGCCGGGCCCTGGGTATGGGCCCCTCAGGCCCATGCCTAAACTGGGCCCTAAGAGGCGGATTTAAGGGGGGGTGCGGGGCGCCCCCCCCCCCTAATTTTCGACAGTGCCCATTTTTACTGCTAAAAGTGCCTTTTCTCAGACCCAAATATGTCCGTTCCGAACGTTTACTAAGACGAAAATATTAGCCAAATAGCTCTTGGAATGGCTACAGATGCAAGGAAATGACGAATAATTTTCTTGGGACCCACCACCCCCCAAAAAACCTCCCTCTCAGCGGCGTGCACCGTCTCCGCGGTCAGTGCCCTCATTTTGCGGCGCCCCCACCATTCAAAATTCCTAGATCAACCCCTGGTCGTGCATGGGCGCCCCAACAAACATGTCGTTTTGGGAGCCCCATTGATAAAGTCGTGGGCACCCAACAAATCTTGCATTATGCATTATGTGCGGCCTGACAATCATATGTTGTCATTATAAGTCGCCCCTTGTGTCGCACCCCCTCCCCCTGTCGCTAAACGGGCTTGTGCAGGTTACTTGTGTAGGGCCTACCATCTATGCATGCATGCTGTCTTCCAAATCATTGCCAAATGGATGTTTCATTTTGTTTCTGGTGTTTAGGCAAAGACTGAAATGCCAAAGGGAGCGGTGGTGGCTCAGTGAGTAAGTCGTTAACCTAGAGGTCCCGTGTTCGATCCAGGTGTCTTAAGACAAAGTTCATATAGATTTTTCGGTATGACCCCCCCCCCCCCCCGCCTTAGTCTGTGGTGTATGACAGTGGTTCTGGCAAGGCACAACGTATAATCGTTAAAGCGGGAATTTCATATTTCCAAGAAAGTCAAAACATATGCTCAATATGTTGTCAACTCACGATAATACAATCATAGGCATTATTTTCCACACTAACAAATCCTTCACATCGGAAATAATAACACAATTACCTCCCTTGTTTTCCCATCCCAACCCCATGCAATAGCTATCTTCAAACGTTTGAATTTAAAGTTGAAAATGATATTTTTGCCAATTCTTCAACTGGCAATAGTGAATTATAGGATTATTCTTTAACAAGGTAGGACTGTTTATAGATAACATCTATTTTACGGCTTTATTTTAATATATTTTAAAAATATAACTTAAAAATATGAAATTGCAGCTTTATTAAGATGGGACCAATAACGTCTATGTTCGTCTTCATTAGCCCGATCGGTGCAGAAAATCAGGTCGTTAAACCCAATTTCATTTTATTTCTGCAAAAATATTGAGCAGTTGAAGGGGGGCAACTCTTATGTATATACATAAAATGATGTAGACCACCAAGGCTTTAATATAATTTCCATTTTTGACACGATGCAGTCATATTATTATATCGAATCGCGTATGCAAATGAAACCTCATACAAATTATTCAGCGAGCCCAATTACAGCTAAAACTAAACACCACCAGATCAGCTCAAAGTTTTAAATGACTTTGAGCTAAATTACTTAGAGATAATAATAATTATTTTGATTTGTTTTCATTTTATGGGTGTGCCAATATTGATACCCAAGCAGGTATAGAACGAATTTATACTGAGATTTTACGCGTCTTGTGTCCTAATGATCTCAGGACATGTCTATTGGACGATAAGTTTTATTCCCGCGAAGGCGCAGTTATTGACCGTAACGGATTTCGACGACTTCGCGGGAATCCAGCTCCTAGGAATTAAAATGGATTAAAAACGTAACAATGGAGTTACAGATTGTTATGATAAGAATTTACACTTTCATAATCCTCACTGTTACTAATTAACCAACATTTTAGCATCATTTGTAGCATAAGTATTAAAAACATAACTAGACTAAAACAAAAATTTATTTAATTTCGCCAAAAAAGAAATAAAAACATAACTTATACTATAACAAATTTCGCCAAATAAATAAAAACATAACTATACTACATGTATAACAAATTTCGCAAAATAAGACACCCTGTCTAAATACTCGATTAAATTCAATTCTTCTACCTCGTGTCTTCCTTTTAATTCCTGGAGCTGGCTTTGGATTTGGGTATATTTATGCCTCTTCCTTGGTGGTTCCTGTCCCCTTGCATACTGAACGATTCTTATCTCATTAATATTTTGTTCTTATTGCAAAAATACGATCATTTCAAACACATTCGGATGGTCTTTTCCAACTAGTTTCTTGACCCTTGGATGTCATCCTTCCAGATTGTTGTTGGTTCTGTGCTCCTCGGTGTCGTAGTGGTTCCATTGACGAATTGAAAATTCAACCTCGAAACCTCGGTTATTTTCGGATTGGCTGGTATTTCTGCAATAATGTGTAAGCAGGCATCTTCAACCTGCAAGTAAAATAGACTTGGTAAATGAATTTGATAACAAATATGAATGAGACGACCAGAGTGGTCAAAACGTTCCACGTCTACCCCAATAAGAGAAATCGAAGATCAATACATCAAGACAAAATATAATACACCTACCCTTCTACTGGTACCAACGGTAGAACTGCAAATCTCTGTACCACCTGCGTCTTCTCTATATTGCACTTGTAGACCAACATTCTGTGTTCGTCTCCAAATACACAGAGTAAAATGAAAAAACAGCCTTTTCATTCTGTATTTCCAATTCATAAAATCTTATTCATCATTTTAATCATTAGTTGCCAATTGGTGAATAAAATTCAGGGTGAACATAAATTCATAAAATCTTTAACACCGTTAATTGGGTTCTAATAACCACATGTCTCTCTTCAAACAAAAGCCGACAAGTCGATATCTGCGCCTTCGCGGAAAGGATTAATTTTGGTCACGCTCTGTAACTGCGCCTTCGCGGGAATACACCAATAACACCCCTCTAAATGCGAAACAGGAAATGTTTATCTCCTAATTAGTAATGACGTTTTATTGAAACATCTTAATTCTGTCGGAATCTACAAAGACCGACACTGTTTTAATTCCCCCGATAATTGATTAGTGATTGCTTGTCAATCTTTTTTGTCAAACACCCACTGACAAAAGGTCGGATTATAGAATGTGAATCTGACGGAAGCGGTCATTGATTTCGTAAGTTATTCAAAATACGGAATTTTCAAATTTTGTTAGTTGAAGTAAATGATGACGGATGTCACAAAATATCGTAATATTCAGAAGCCGAACAGGGGCGGATTGAGCCATCTTCAATAGAAGGCTTGATCTCGCCTTAACTACATACATCTTATCAAGCCCTTCACGTAATACCCTGTATATTTCGCCACTAAGTTCGATTGCCACAAGCCCAGCTTGGGAACCTATCACATTCATCGGTCGTCGTGAATACCATTAAGTCTCGTGCTTTATAGCTAAAGTAAAATGCCTACATGTGACAATCGAGTTGCAAAGTTCAAAGATCGATCAATGTCACGGTTGCTGTTTTCGCACGAGTTTCTCAAAAACCCTGTTTGTTTATAGTGTGTTTGGTGCCACGAACTCTGATTGGACAATGCTAATTAGTCACTTGTAAAAACAACTAGCGCAAAGTTCGGGGAATTGCTGAGTATTCAAGTTGCTTAAGGAACATGACGATCACCCGAAGGGCCGGTCGGACAAAAAATAAAGAAAAAGAATTTTGTCTATTTGGTCTAAAAAAAAACTTTTCTGTCGAACATTATATGGGGGAGGGGTATTGGACCGGCCATGGAGCGATGATGATCATGTCGTATGTGGCCGGTGGCTTTAACGGGCCGCCACGCCATCACTCATGGAGTCTGGAATGGGCTGGTATAATAGACTTTCTGGGTCGGGTGTGTTGGGTGTGTTGGGTGTGGGCCAGAATTCTCCTGCAATGGGGATTTCGAATTTCATCCGAAAATTTGATCGGTTTCACCCGACACCGTCGACCACAAATTTATTAATTATTAAGTCACCTGCACCCTGTTTGTGGGGATACGCGAGAATCCAAAATTCAAAAAGCAGCTTTTATGAATTTCACTTTCATCACTCTGTACCAGTGTGTCTCGTGGCCTTCCATCACATCAGGAATCAACTAGCGCTCCCGGCAACAAAAATGGGACATTTTTCAATGAAAATATTCCCACTAATCAATATTCTTAACTGGTTAATCAAATGGTCAAATTTATCACAACTAGTCCCATTTTTTAACCAGTTAAATTCTCTTGACTCTTGACGATACAATGATAATACGTTAATTAATTATGACGATATGATAATTCCACAAGTTGATGGTTGTAAATTACTTGCAGGTCGGGGTTTTGGCTTAAGTTAATCGATTTATGAGATATATTATTTGACAGAAATAATAATCAGATATGCACCAAATCGCATATTTGTGATTCATATTTCAAAAATTTCCAGGGGGAGAGCCCAGCCTCCGCCCCCCCCCCCCCCCCGTTTAGGCTCCGCGGTCAGTGAAAGGGGCCGCTCCGACACGGGAGCCCGGGCCAGTTCCCGGCCCCAATACGCCCCTGAAGCCGAATGAGACAGATTCCACTGTACTTGCATATTTTTAGATTTTACTTATTTTTAGTAATTAGGCATACTTAGGTCTAATGGTTACTGTATTATATATTGTATATATCTACCATTTAAAGTTATCGACAGGGTTCGTCCTCTCATGACCTGCGAATGCTTCAAACCAAATTTGAAAGAAATGTTAAAAACTATATATTGCCTCTATCGTGTTTACACGGTTTTCGGAAGATGGGGTATATCATGCGCACCAAAATCAAACTCATCCGATATATTTTGATTCTTAAACGTTTTATCTGAATGCGACAAAAGAAAAGCGGACTCTGGAGGAGGATCCACAAACTATCACATATTATATAGGCTACATATTTCACAAATCGTAAAATTCAGGGGCAATAACCCAAGAAGTTGCGCTCTGATGAACACCAAAATTGAATTAATCCAAGATCATCTAAATCGGACGAAATTGTGGTCTCTGGAGTATCCCTGATTGTTATGTATGCTACGGAAAATATTTTAATGGAACTTAAGATTGTTATGTATGCTATTGAAAATATTTTAACGGAACCTAAGATTGTTATGTATGCTACTGAAAGTATTTTAACGGAACTTAAAATTGAATAAAAATTATGACCCTTAGAGCGTTCTTAATTACACGATTTTCGTACAATTAGGGCAAAATCAAAAACATATCTTTGGGATATAAACATCCGGTATCTTAAGGTTTATAAAATCGGTTAAAAAATTGTGACATAGAGGCTCCACGGGCTAAAAGCAAAATTTCGTACAATCAGAGGCTATTATCTTGAATTCAAGACACTATAGATTGGTCTGAAGGGCGAAAGTTTTGTTTGGTTTTTTTTTTTGCTTTTCGTTCCCTTTCTTCCCTTTCGCATGGCAATTTTTGACTTTTTGGTGTGGAATCGAAGAAAAAGGTTTGAAAATACATTTTCTGTCAGGTTTTGGTGAATATTCATGATTTTGGGGTGGAAGGATACAATAGTTGAGAGGTTGGTTATATTTCTTCCTCTCTCCCTTATTTGGAAAGCCTGATGTACAAAGTTGCACATTGTTTTTGCCAGAGCAAACGGCAGGTTAAACATGTTTTGGAAAGAAAATGGATAGATTTGGGTCTCAAATGCTCCATAAATAATTGTCTTGCAGATTTCCACGAAGAGGTTGCATTCAATGAGAAAATGATACTCATTTTCAACTTTCTGTTGAGGGCAGTTTGTGCAAAACCGCAATGTATCGCCTTCTCACTATTTCAAGGGAATGTGTGCGGTTTACGATGTCAACTTGTTACACGTTTTTAGTAGTCCTATATATTATGCTTCTTCAAGTTTGTGTTGTCTCAAAATTTTGGTGATCAACCTCATACAAATTTTATCGCCAATACATGACCATTTGTTCCTCTGTCTGTAATGAAAAGCTTTCAGCCCAAACGAAAATGTGGGGAAAAGGTGGAGGTTGGGTGGGCAAATAGGCCAGAATTAACATTGAAGTCAATGGGGAAATTAATGGTGGTCTGCTTCCATATAGATTTAAATGGATTTACCTCCCTTTCATTAATAATGTTCTTACGAGCCAGAGTGTACATTATCCACAAAAGTCTGAGTCGCCGTGTTTTGACTTCACTCGGCGTAGATAGTTACAGTGTGTGAAATTGCCTTACTCTCAGTATCAAGAAATCGCTAAGACAATGGCACCCGTGGTAATTCAAGTAGAATATTGGTATGTTAAAAGTAGAAAAGTAAAGATGTAGCCAAAAATGTTAAAATAGCGGAGCCAATCGTGCCAAATTGGCAATATTTTCATTTTATAGCCTAATACTATAGGCCTGTCCCCTAAAGAAAGTGCCTAGTCACTCAATCAATCAATGACAATGACAATAGGTACTAGATCTACTACTAGATACTGTTCTTCTTGAGGTCCACAGTGTGAAAGGATACACATTTGATTGGTATTGGCTTGCTACATTACAAATCTCATCTCTCAAACCTAGTTCCTTTAGGAACTGTCTTTGAGCGAACAATGTCCACTGACAGTTCCTATCCAGCCTATATATATATAGGCCTATAGCTGCAGTATGAAAATACCGTTCTTCCCCACCTCTGTTCTAAGGCTATCTGGGGATCCTTACCTACTATTTTTCACCGATTCTACTTTATTCGACAAAGGAATCATTTCTTGCCACAGTTGACACACATTTATAAAGATTCAACACTACATTGTATTTTCAAGTAGAATTCTGCGATTAAGACTAAGAAGAGTTGAATTATTATAAATTTGTGTCAAATATAGTGAGACATGAATTCTTTTGGTGGAAAATAAAGAATTGTGGTGACAAATAGACGGTAAGGGTTCTAAAACAGCCTGAGAACAGAGGTGGGGAATAGCAGTATTTTACTGTATTTTCATATTGCAGCTATATAAGGCCGGATAGGAACTGTCAGCGAATATAGTTCATTCAAAGACAGTTCCAAAAGGAACTACTCTCAACCCTCTGTGTTTCGAGATGGGAGTTGTTCCTATATAGTTCAACGTTGCAAATGTGATTCTGATTCGCATCGGACATTACTACTCAAAATTGACAATATATTTCACAAAACAACGATTGGTTATTATTTTTAATAATTCTGCCACATTCAACTACAATTAAGCATATAATCCTATCTGAAGCAGGTATAAATTACCGTATTTAAAATCGAGGCATTAAGCTGTTACTGAGACCGCCATCTTTTTAGACGAGAATTGTATTGACATTGTCATCATGAAGGCAGGGCTAAATATAAGGCTTTATAACAGCCAATCAAAAAGGTAATCGTAAGTGTTATTTAAACGCGAATATTTGGAGTCGGGCGATAGTTGTGCCACTACATTGGCCTCTGTAAGTTTAATTAGTCATAATAGCATAAACTTATCTTATTTTAAGATTGTTAACATGCATTAATAAATAAATTGAGTTTGCTATGTTAAACTGAAGGCTCCCAATCGTAGCTAAAAACAAACACATCGGAATCTCAACGTTTTTAGCTACGTTCTCGTAGCTATTGGCTTGCATGCGTAACATAAAAGAACACTTGACAGCTGGAAATCGAGGGAGGGTTGGGATGGCCTAGTGATCTAGATCATAAACAAAGTCTTAATTATTTCTTTAATCAAATATTTAACTGTCAATAGTAGTATTTAAATCTGTTGAAAATCTCGATGACATTGAGAGTTGATTATTCTCTTGGTAAAGTTGATAAATACCTATTTATTAATTATATAAAAGACCTGCAATATAATAGGCAGATCTAGCTCTAAAATAATGCATCTTTAATAATATTAGACAAGTTTAATTTCATATCTATATTTCGTGTATTTAAGGATACATTATGGCAGGTTAGATAAAGAGCTGACAGTTCTCACTATAATAGTTGAAAACCAGATAATTTAAAGGGAATTTGCTGAAAATTTCAGTTATATTGATACACTCTAAACCGAGAATGTAGCGATTGATTTTTCAGCCAAGCCTCGATCATCATTACTAAAGTCAGTACGATAAAAACATTCTCGATTGTCCATTTTATGATTGAATCATGAATGGAAGTTGAGCAGCAAATCGGATCCCAATCAGTAAATATTGCAGGTTAGCGATGACAACTAGAGTTGATTATGGCCTGGATAAGTTAATTAATGTCTAATTAACAATTTAGATAACATTTCAGGCCTAAAGAAAACAATGAAATGAAATGGGGTTTAACATCCTACTGTTCCGTTCCGAACTGGGCTAATGAAGACGAGCATACGCCATATAGTGTGCTATGAGGGAAATTTTTGCCAGGACAGCAGCACTGCGGCCTACGCTTATATCGAATGCCAACTGTCAAGGGATCTTTTGCGTGCATGCCAATGTGTATACAAGACCTCGGGTTTTGGTCCCATTCAACGACTGGACAGCCCTCTAGATGAACTTTCTCGGCCAATGCAGGGATTGAACACCCGACCTCCAGACTAGCGAGCCAGCTTCTTACCTAAAGAAAGACCTGCAATAGTCAGATTTAGCCTGTGCATTTTTAATTTTATTTTAATTATTGTTTTTACATGTTTTATTTCATGTCATGATTATTTAGTTAAGACTTTGATTTGTTTGTTTATTTTTAACATTGTTTGAGACAACCACAAATACCTGAATTTGAAGGTTAATGCTATGCCCAACTAAAATATTGTATAGTGTACTATGGTCTTATTAATACTATTATTATATTTACAGTGTATCTTAGTTTTATTATAATTTAGCAATATTAATCAGTAATAATACATCAGAAACATTGGCTGTAACAATACAGAGTTTTGTTGACAAAAGGTGTATAACTACATGTCTACATACCTTATTTGGTGATAATGAGCTAAATTTCGAACAAAAAAACTGTTGTAATATTTTATTATAAATAAATACTTTTTTCTTCTTTGTAGTGGTTCCTGAGGATATGAACCTCGGTACCGAGAACTTAGACAACAAATATTGTCAAAGTTTCCAGCATCCGAGGTTCAAATTTCAGGAAGAGTAGGACGTCCTGGTAAGTTATATTGATTAATGTATTATAAACATTTATAGTGTCACAGTACTGTCTTTGTTATATGCCCACATTTTCATGTTGACGTATGCATATTATTGATTGTCTGTGTGTCAGGACGTCTGTTCACATTTTGTTTGTTAACACTCTACAGATCCCAATTTTTATCTGATTTTGACGAATCTTTAAATATACATGTAGGTTTATTATATCCCAATGAAGGTCATATTCCTGAAGCAATGGCCCGAGAAATCTCTCTCTGGCCATTGCTGGATTGACTTCTGATTCTTGAACTTTTGCGGGAGTGTGTCTATTCTCCCTGTTCAATAAAAGCTATCACTTAAGTACAGCAACATGACAGTCCTTCGTTTAATCTGAGTCTTCCCTAAAACTTTGGACAGTGATTTAAGGTATTAAAACGGTGAAAGTATGTTCGTTTCCAAACAGTATTGTTTACATTTCATTCGACTTGATAGCCTCGTTTGTCACACAATTAGTTTTACTGCAGTATTCTCCTATGCACGGGTTAATTAGGCATACTAAAAGCGTGAGCCATGACGTAACGTTATGTAAACATATTTGGTCCAATACTGGCACTCGTTTTAAATGTAAAGCGTTTGTATGGTAGGTAGTGATTGGTTGGTAGTCGGACTACTGACCAATCAAAATTTAACACAACAATATCCACTCATAATAGCAGTGTGTAGTGAGATTACCTATAATCAAACGAAACGCTGCGCGGAGTATGAATGAAGGTTGAGTTCGAATTTCGTGAAATACGGACCAAAACTGACAGACAAAATAGCCACCGTTTGTACATGAATAGTGTAAAAATATAGTATATCAAGGTTGTGGACCCTGTAGAGGTCACAATTTTAATTCGATTTTGATGAAACTTGAAATGCATGTTTATAAGCCAAAGATCTTGGTTCCTTTCGCTATTTGCGAATAACGGATCGTAATTTGCTGAATTATGACCCCTGATTGTATGAAAAATCACCTTTATTAGCTTGTGGTCCCTCTGGAGGTCACAATTATTACTCGATTTACAAAAAAGTTTGATTATATAGTATATCAAGGTTGTTTACCCTGTAGAGGTCACAATTTTAATTTGATTTTGATGAAACTTGAAATGCATGTTTATAACTCAAAAGATCTTGGTTCCTTTCGATATTTGCACATATTTGATCATAACTTCCTGAATTATGGCCCCTGATTGTACGAAAAATCACATTTTTTTTTAGCTTGTGGTCCCTCTGGAGGTCACAATTATAAATGGATTTAAAAAAACGTTTGATTTTATCACTGTTACACGGTAATGAAAGTTGACTTCGCATTTCGTGAAAATCAGACCAAAACAACTGGACAAAATGGCTGCCGCTTGTACGCGAATACTATAAAAATATTGTATATCAAGGTTGTAGACCCTGTAGAGGTCACAACTTTAATCTGATTTTGATGAAACTTTAAATGCATGTTTATAACCCAAAGATCTTGGTTCCTGTCGATATTTGCGCATATTGGATCTTAAATTTCTGAATTATGGCCCCTGATTGTACGTAAAATCGCCTATTTTAGCTTGTGGTCTCTGTGGAGTTAACAAATATTATCCGTTTCAAAAAAACGTATGATTATATTACCGTAATGAAGGATGACTATGAATTATGTGAAAATCGAACCAAAACTGTCGAACAAAATGGCTGCTGCTTGTACGCAAATAGTGTAAAAATGTGGTATATCAAGGTTGTGGACGTCTGCATAGGTCACAATTCTAATCCGATTTTGATGAAACTTGACATGCATGTTTATAACCCAAAGATCTTGGTTCCTTTCGATATTTGGATATTTGACCACATCGAATCGTAACTTCCTGAATTATGGCCCTTGATTGTGAAAAAATTCCTTTCTTCTTAGCTTGTTCTCTATCCATCTCTCGAAAATGTGGGCATATCCTGCCTGGCAGCAGCTGGTTATCCAATTTTGATGAAACTTAAATATATTTTTATATCCCAAAGGTCTTGACAAATAAACTATAACACATACTTATGGAAAAACAGCTACTTATTTATTTAGGCGACGCTTCGAAGAGTATTCTCTCAACGTTATCAAGCTAATACAGTAATACAAAATTGTGAGGTCAATATATACGAAGTCGTTTGTACGTGTGACAGTAAATATATTGGAGAAACGAGACAGCCCCTTGACAAAAGAATCAGCCAACCCAAATCCAAGTCATCTACCACCATTTTGGCCGTGTCCCAACATCTACAATCCAACCAAGGACACAGAATAAAATCCTATACAACTCTGGCAGCCAACCTTCCTATAGAAAAGACCCGAAAACTGATCGAGGCTATACACATCAAAAGAAATAGCCCAGACCTGAACCGTGACATGGGGATATTCCTGCCAAGTGCCTATGATGGACTAATTAATTTTTTATAACTATTATTAGATTATCTCATTATATCCTATGTTATATCATGTCACCTCATCATCTTTTTTAAAACTTGTTACAACAATAGGTATTTTTATTTTAATTGTACATATAATCACTATATATAAGGTAGTTATTATAATTTAATTACCGATTATCCATATAACCTATGCAATTGTATTGTAACTGTTATTACAACCTGTCAAAGTTCTAGTATCTATCACCACAGCCACTTAATTATAATAACAGACAGCTTTATGGATAACATTCACTAGGTTTATTAACTGCAACGTTTCAATGAGGACACTCTCACCGTTATCAAGCAATGATACAATCAACATGTTAGAGAAGGTTACATACAAGCAGATAACAATAAACTAATTAAAAAAGTTAGATTATTGCAAACCCTTGTATACTTCTCCTCTGATTTAACAAGTTGATTGATCTGTTTAACTGCCACATCTCCATAATGATGACGTATAATATCTTTAAATGGCATTTAGTGAAAGCGATATCTTATAATAACAGACAGCTTTATGGATAACATTCACTAGGTTTATTAACTGCAACGTTTCAATGAGGACACTCTCACCGTTATCAAGCAATGATACAATCAACATGTTAGAGAAGGTTATATACAAGCAGATAACAATAAACTAATTAAAAAAGTTAGATTATTGCAAACCCTTGTATACTTCTCCTCTGATTTAACAAGTTGATTGATCTGTTTAACTGCCACATCTCCATAATGATGACGTATAATATCTTTAAATGGCATTTAGTGAAAGCGATATCTTATAATAACAGACAGCTTTATGGATAACATTCACTAGGTTTATTAACTGCAACGTTTCAATGAGGACACTCTCACCGTTATCAAGCAATGATACAATCAACATGTTAGAGAAGGTTATATACAAGCAGATAACAATAAACTAATTAAAAAGGTTAGATTATTGCAAACCCTTGTATACTTCTCCTCTGATTTAACAAGTTGATTGATTGTATCATTGCTTGATAACGGTGAGAGTGTCCTCATTGAAACGTTGCAGTTAATAAACCTAGTGAATGTTATCCATAAAGCTGTCTGTTATTATAATATATCGCTTTCACTAAATGCCATTTAAAGATAGCCACTTAATTGCTTAAGCTTACTTAATGGCTTCCCTTAACGCAGAATAGCACCTCCTTTGAACCTGTAGTTGTCCTGTGTGGTTTCAGGAATTGTTGTTACAGTTTTTCTGTATATATTGACCTCACAATTTTGTATTACTGTATTAGCTTGATAACCTTGAGAGAATACTCTTCGAAACGTCGCCTAAATAAATAAGTAGCTGTTTTTCCATAAGTATGTGTTATAGTTTATTGCTCTATCGAGTTACTAAATGCCACTCAAAGATTACCTCATAACAAAGTATAAATATACCAGAAAAACATTTATTTGTGAATCTCAATTTATATTGTTTAAATTGTGTACTTTCAGGTAGCTTTGAGATCACAATGAATAACAAGGTTGTTTTTTCTAAATTGAAACTTGGAGGATTTCCAGAAGATGAAGATGTATGTTTTGGTTTATTTTTAAATTATAACGCACTAACTTGTGTACCGTATCTTTGTTATAATAAAGAGGTAACATATAAAAGATATTGACTGAAGAGTAGGCTGTAATGCTGCTGTCCTGGTAAAATTGCCCTCTTAGCACACAGAATGATTTCTTAGGTTAACCCCATTTTGTTAGGTAAATGCCATGATTTTGTTGATACGGTGAGACACGATAACTTTGATTCTAATTGAGTGAGATTGATGAAACTAGGTTATAGTTTCATTATATCGATGCTAATTGGGTGTTCGATCCCTGCATTGGCCGAGAAAGTTCATCCAGCTTTTCCAACTTGGTTTCTGCTTTAGTGATGCAGGACAGAGGGCCTGACAAGGGAAGCTGTCTAGTCGATGGGATGGGATGGGAAAAAAAACTGAGGTACTGTGTACACATTGGCGTGCATGTAAAAGATCCCTTGACAGTTGGAATTCGATATGCCCATCTTCATTAGCCCAAGTGAGGAGCAGAACTGTAGGATGTTAAACTCCATTTCATTTCATTTCCTCACCGATAAATTCGATAATGAGCATATTCTGCTCAGGTTAAAACAGAGTGATAATATGATTGGTTGAGAATTTGGAACACGATAACTGAAGTTCGGATATAAATGTCATTCATACATAGTTTATAAGTGTACTACAATCCTATTTCCTGGAAAATTTAAAATGCGATGACTTTGTTCCTTCTGAGCTAGTTTTGATTTTAAAAAATCACATGCAGTATCTGAGAACACCCTATTAAAGTAAGAAAATGTTTTTCATTTGTTCTGCCTAGTGTGAATGTTTTTGTGCTTTCTGCCTTGTGTGTGAGTTAGAATAAAATTTCCTTATGTTAATATAATATATAGATATATACATGTATGTCTTATCAGTGAATTCTTTTTTTGTATTTCAGGTGTTTGAAGCTATTGAACAAGCACGAGAAAATCTTGAACCCAAGGAAATAACAACCTCTAAAAATCCTTGTGTTATTCTGTAAGAATAAGACCCACTGTTTACTCTACAACCTAATTTTAAATTCAAGTTCAACTTAAATAATAAAAATAATGTGTCCATTTTATCAAATGTTAAATCCATGAAATGTGCTCATGGTGCATTGAACACAAGTGTCTAATTATTGAATTTAAATAAGTTTTCAAGTAAGATCTGAATTAATGGAGTGTTGGACCTCTTTTGAGGTTTGAAGATAGATTATTCCAATATGTGGATGCAGCAACTTTAACTTCCACTGAGAAACACAAAAATATTTCTCATTATTTGTTGGAAAAACAAAACCTTTTGAAATATACTCACGTAATTGATATCATGTACTTTTTAAGTTAACCTACTCAGTACTCAGGACCTAAGAAATCAGCTAATGCATTATGTCATGTGCGTGTTTTATTTTTGATATTATTTTGTTAAATATTGATAATGTATATGTTTATTTGTTTGAATATTCTATTTAATCTAAGGTTAAAAATAATAGTAATGCTTGTCTATTTTGAGTGGAACTTGACTCTAATTTTGGGTTGTTGTTTTGTCAGGGGCCACTGAAAAATTCTCAATGATTTTCAATATCTTGTTCTTTCACCAGAGCAGTTCACGTATGATTTCAAATATCTAAATATTGAACGATGGTGTTTGAATGATGGATTGATTAGCTTTGATGTTAAAATGACATATTATTATCATTGAAAAAGTTTCAGTCATTTATTTATAGTTATAAATTAATTTTATATATCTATTTTAATATTACTCTATTTCTTTAATTGACTACCCCGGTATTTATATGCCTACATTGAAATGTGATTGTACATTGTCACCCCAGTCTGTTCAGCTTCCATTATTGCTTGTGGACAATGATCTAGAATCTAATGTTATCGTCTGATTGACATTAAATTTAAACAGTGTTTATGTTCAGGAGACCAAGTAGCTTATTGATTAACAACAATTTCCGACAATTTTTGTCCTATATAATTTTTGATCTACTTGAAAGACATTGTGGACACTTCAGGGGCTAAAGTCATAGATTTGGTTTGATATTTACACACTGGGATTATGTTGTTAAGACATCCGATTAAATTCACATTTATACAATATTTATGTTCATGCAAAAGTCTGTTGATTCTCAACGATTTCCGGTAATTCGAACAGCTGAAGATATCATCTGATTACCAGTACATGTTTTTTATATAATAAATGTTAGCAGTGGAAATATTAAAATATATGCTATAATTTCTTTTTGATTAAAATATTTCAGCCTTATTCGGATTTGTATTATTTGAGTCAGAGCTTTCTGCTCAGGGTATTTTAGTCTAGTTTTACAAAACATTGTTGTTCACACATTATTTGTTTTGACTTTTTTGGTACATTTATAGTTTCCTACACTTTGTAAACAGCAAATTAATCAGAATTTTTGTTACCAGTATCCCTGTTACAGTTTTGAATACATGATAGGTCGGTAGAAGGAATGTAGGACGTTTCAGCCAGTGGAATTTGGACTAGGACTTTTCGCACACTTTTTTTAAAGAAAGGATGTTTTTTATTAAGCATTTCATATCTTATAGGATAAGTTTTTATAACAGCATTCAAGCTGTAAAGATGATGTTAGATAACTTATATTTTTGCATATTACACAATAACTATTACAAAACAAAGAGTCTTATAAATCACAAGCAAGTTTATAAGTATAAAATGTCTAAATGTCTGGTTGACCACAGCTATTGTTGTAGCTGACACCTCTTAAGAACTCTGCAAAGGTCTTCACAAAGGTTACAGAGGGTTCTGAAGGTCTATATGTACACTTTCTAACATCTTTTTGCTGGACCATTGTCACGCAATAAGAATGATTGTGGATTGTCACCAGTTGTTATGGACCAATAACCTTCTTTGTTAAGTTCTTGTACTATCTGGGGTTACCTCGATGTATGTTGGGCAAAAAAAATTCTTCTTAAAGGACGATTACAAGTTTGGTCTCATCTGGAAGCTGGGCATTTGCATGTGTGAAAATATGGTTTCATGTTTTGACTGCTTTTGGCTATGGTAATATAGCAGTCTCGTCTGGTTCATGGTTATATCAGGATTGCCCATGTTTTTGGAGGTGTGGATTATTGCTGTACATTTGACATATCAGTTTATTAGTTGTTTCACTTTTCTTTGTGTATATGAAACCTTCAAAGCAGAGTTTTTGTCCTCTACGCTTTGTTGCTATAATCTTTTGAAACTTTAGGATAAAGTGATTGGTCTTGTTCATAAATTTAAATACAATACTTTCTTTTTTATAATTAGATTTTATACACCCATATTGGAATGTGGTTGTATGTTGTTGTCGCCCCCATCCGGCCAATTGAGTTTAAAAAATTATACACAGTGTTGAAGGTCATGAGACGAACAAACATATTGATTTGCAGCAATTCCCAATAATTACTGCCAGAGTTATGGTCCTTGATCACTTTGAAAAATCTTGTGGACACTCAAGAGGCTAAAGTTAATATCCAATTGACTTTAAATTGATACCAGGGTTTAAGGTCATGAGACGAAGAACCCTATTGGTTTCAGTGATTTCTGATAATTGCTACCAGACATGGACAAACAAATTCTAATGATTTTCTGATAATTTACTTAATGAGTTGTTATTCTTAATCACATTTTAGTGTATTATTAATGTTTCTTTACCTACAAAAGTAAAAATTTGCGACAACTTTTGTAAGCTGCTGTCGGCGTATGTTTCGTTGCCTGGCAACCCATCTTTTGTAAAATTGGTCAAAATGTCCATTATTGGCTGAAATGTCCACTGGCCGAAATATCCTTGATTGAAATGTTAGAATAACATATGTCTTTTACACTAAATCATCTTACACCACTATAATCTGTGAGTGTTGGGGTGGCCTAGTGGTCATCACGATTCAAGCTCTATCAGATGGGGTACCTCTAGCTTGTGGTCATGAATTTGATCCCAGGTGTGAACCTATGTTGCTTAGATATAGACACGCCTTCTCAAAAACTCATGGGTTTACTCTGATTTCCTCCTACAGGAAAAACCCCTGGGTGTGGTATTGTGTTTAACACATTTTAGCATGGTGTAACACTATTGTAACTCAATCCCACTCTTAAACCCAAATTGTATTTGAAATCTCAGTTGAGGTCTATGGTTTTGCAGTTGTGTTTAATACCGAACTATTTATTGTAAAATATGGATTTACATTTTATAAATACATGTATTATGATTCTAATAATTGGAATTAAAAATTATTGGCATCTAAAGAATAACTCCTAGCGGGTAAAATATAATTGAGTTTTACAAAATACCATATGATTCTAATAATTAGAGTAAATTATCAGCGTCTAAAAAATAACCCCTATGGGATAAAAAATAATTGAATTTTAATCAAGCTGGTGTGAATGTTAAAGTGTTATTCAACAGAAAACTATATAGTAATTGACGGAATTAGTTATTATTTTATGCCTCCTTCAGTATAATTCAGTAAATTTCCAAAATAATAAATCCTATAGCAAAATAATGTCAACTTTGATGCCATGGAAAGGAAATGATTTTCGAATTGAGGAATCTTTAATAATTTACAATCTGATTTTAACACAGATAATATTTCGTTTCATTTTTATAGTTCAAAAGTTCTTTTTACTTGTCTTTAGTAAATAATGTCAACTTTGATGCCATGGAAAGGAAATGATTTTCGAATTGAGGAATCTTTAATAATTTACAATCTGATTTTAACACAGATAATATTTCGTTTCATTTTTATAGTTCAAAAGTTCTTTTTACTTGTCTTTACCAGGGCTGAAATTTACGGGCGACTGAGGCGAGATTCTCGCCCTACAACACCAAACTTCGCCTGAAATCTTGACCAGGGGGATGTCAACTTCGCCCTACCAGTTCTCTAGAAATGATAGATGTCTAATGTCCCGACAGTAAAAGGCATGCATGAAAGAAGTCAAAAAATGTCAGCCATGTTTAAATTTACACTCTCCCGTCCATTCTGGTGTTGTCGTAATTTAACTTTGAAGTTGTCGTAATTTTATATCACGATGTAATTTTTAAACAAACAAATTCAGATACTTGTTTCCTTAAATAAAAAAAATAACTATAAACTGAGTGTGTGTTGATACAAAATATATCAAACTTATTAGTGTTTTTAATTCATTTGGGCCAAGAACAATGACGGTAGGGTTCAAAAGGTCAAAAGATTGAGTACTCTGTATCGTGTCAGCCGACATCTTTGTTTACATAATAATACATTCTTTTGTTTTTCTATGATCAATTTAATCCACTAGTGTGTTATTTTAAAATTAATTAACAATATAATGTGATGATAGACATAATTTTAACAAAGAAAAACATTAGATTTTTTAAATAAAAGCTTTCAATTAAAATCTAAATATTTTTATTTTCTTTGTCCGGTAATGGCGGTAAATCGTAATTTGTTAACACATGGCAAGGGCGTGATTAATTTAATATTATTGAAGTCAATTTTACGAAATATGGAATCAGTATATAAAGGCAAACAACCAAGAGATAGTGTCATTTGCTACATTGAAAAACTTAACATTCTGAACTGACTTCTCTTTGATTTTACTCATGTCTCCCTGCTTACTGAACAGAGAATGCAGCAATGCATGAAATTTGACCTCTCCTTCAAGTCTCCCAATGTCTCCCTCACTTCTCCCTATTTTGTCTGTAGGGAGAAGTCACTTCTCCCTAAAATTTGTCCCCAGTTTCAGCCCTGGTCTTTACTATACTAGGATCTGGAAGAGTTGCTATCATTGACGTATTCTGGATTATGTGAGCAATTAGCCATTGAAATGGTATGTTGCGGTGACTTTTTGACCTTTTGTTACACGTCCACATTCATAATGTGAACGTATTATGCCGTTGCCCCTGTCTGTGTGTGTGTGTGTGTGTGTCTGTGGTTCGCCTACAGGCCGCAATTCTTCATGGATTTTCTTCAAACTTCGTATACTTATTCCTTATACCCCAAGGAGGATCCCTATTGTTTTGGTGCATGCCCGACCCCCAGGGGCAGAGTCACGCCCATTTCTAGTATTTGTTTGTTTGTCGTCTACAGGCCACATTTCTTAACTTATAATCTTGAAACTTTGCATACATATTCTTTGTACCCTAAGGAACATCCCTATCGTTTGGGGTGCATGCCCAACCCCCAGGGGCAGAGCCACGCCCATTTTCTTTTCGTGTGTCTTTGTGTCGCCTACAGGCCGCAATTCGTCATGGATTTTCTTTAAACTTCGTATGCTTATTCCTTACACCCCAAGGAAGATCCCTATTGTTTTTGGAGCATGCCCGACCCCCAGGGGCAGAGCCACGCCCATTTCTAGTATTTGTTTGTTTGTCGTCTACAGGCCACATTTCTTAACTTATAATCTTGAAACTTTGCATATATACTATTCAAAAAAAGTTGGGGATATTTGATTTTGGGGGCATAATACTAAAATATGCAAATGACTACGAAAAAAAAAAGTCACTATAGAACCTAACAGAAGAAACATTTCCAGTTACATGTGACGCCCAAACGCACCAATAGCTACCGCATGGAATGCAGGTGATGCTTGGGATCATCATGGGGGTCCAACCCAAGATTTGCAGGACTCTGACTTTGAATGTTACAGTCATTGTGGCATTGAATTCCAGGGTGGAAACATCAGTTTAATTGTTTTAGTGACCAGAAAACAAATTTTGATATGCGTCAGCTTACCCAAAATGAAAGGTTACGTGCCCTTGGCATGCTACAGATCGGCACAACACAGGCGGTTGTGGCGCGGACGATGAATGTTTCTCAGTCTGTCATAAGCAGGCTATGGTCCAGATACCGTGATACACAATCTGTACAGGACAGACCACGCTCAGGTCGACCAAGGGCGACAACTCAAGCCCAGGATCGATTTATCCATACCTTGGCCTTGAGAAATCGTGTCATCACAGCAAATCAGATCAGCGCTCGTCTTCAAACAGACACTGGTGTGAGAGTGAGTGGCCAGACGATTCGGAATCGACTGCATAGGGGTCACCTTCGCGCCCGACGTCCTCGCGTGATCCCTTGTTTGAGAGATCATCACATTCAGGCAAGACGCCGTTGGTGTAGGGATCGTCAACACTGGGATAATCGACGCTGGAGCAATGTGATGTTTTCAGATGAGTCAAGGTTCACTGTTGATTTTTTGGACAGACGTAGGAGGGTGTGGCGTCGTCGTAACGAGCGCTTCCAAGACGTTAACGTCATCAGACATGATCGATTTGGGGGTGGTTCTGTTATGGTGTGGGGAGGCATCACTGTTGCTGGAAGAACGGCTTTACAGTACTACCGGGACAACATCTTGGCAGTCCATTTTGTGCCGTTCGCACGACGTCATGGCCGCCGTTTCATCTTCCAGGATGACAACGCAAGATGTCACAGGGCCAGGATCGTTACAGGTTACCTCCAACAACAGAACATCACCACATTACCTTGGCCAGCACTGAGTCCCGACCTCTCCCCCATCGAGCATGTCTGGGACATGCTTGGACAGAGGTTACGTCAACGTCAACAACGTCCTGCCAATGTCCAAGAACTTGCTGCTGCGTTGCAACAGGAATGGGACAATCTGGACCAAAATGACCTTAGACGTCTCATTAGGAGTATGCCACGTCGGATCAATGCTTGTTTGGCAAACAGAGGAGGATTTACCCGTTACTGACTTTGTTGTGATACTGTGGTAACTTTGCTGTTTGACCCCGGGTATCATTTTACCCTTATAATGGTCAGTCTGTGCCTTACTTAGTCTAACGATCATTTGGAATAAATCGATGAATGTGAACTTCATTTCATTTTTTCATTTGTTTCTTCGTCAGTTTCATTAGGTGACTTTAATAACACTTAAAAATCAAATATCCCCTACTTTTTTTGAATAGTATATATTCTTTGTACCCTAAGGAACATCCCTATGGTTTGGGGTGCATGCCCAACCCCCAGGGGCAGAGCCACGCCTATTTTCTTTTCATGTGTCTTTGTGTCGCCTACAGGGCGCAATTCTTACTGGATTTTCTTCAAACTTTGTATACTTACTTTTTATACCCTAAGGATGATCCCTATTGTTTGGGGTGCATGCCCAACCCCCAGGGGCAGAGCCACGCCCATTTTCTTTCTGTGTGTCGCCTACAGGGCACAATTCTAACTGGATTTTCTTAAAACTTTGTATACTTACTCTTTACACCCTAAGGATGATTCGTATTGTTTTTTGATGCATGCCCGCCCCCCAGGGGCAGAGCCACGCCCATTCCTTGTATTTATTTGTTTGTCGTCTACAAGCCACATTTCTTAACGTACCATCTTGAAACTTTGAATGCTTATTCTTTGTACCCTAAGGAACATTCCTATCATTTGGGGTGCATGCCCAACCCCCAGGGGCAGAGCCACGCCCATTTACTTTTTGTGTGTCGCCTACAGGCCACAATTCTTAATCGGTCATCTTGAAACTTAAAATACTTATTCCTTATACCCTAAGGATGATCCCCTTTGTTTTGGGTGAATGCCCGACGCCCGTGGGACACCAACGCCCATTTCTTGTATTTGTTTGTCTGTCGTCTACAGGCTGCATTTCTTAATGTATCATCCTGAAACTTTGAATACTTATTCTTGGTACCTTAAGGAAGATCCCTTTTGTTTTTGGTGCATGCCCAACCCCTAGGGACAGTGCCACACCCATTTTCTTTTTGTGTGTCTGTGTGTCACCTACAGGCCACAATTCATAATCTATCATCTTGAAAACTTTTTTTTATACTTATTCCTTATACCCTAAGGCTGACCACTATTATTTTTGATGCATGCTGGACCCCCTGGGACAGAGCCACGCCCAATGCTTTTGTGTCTTGTGTTCGCCTACAGGATGCAATTCTTAACAGATCCTTTTAAAACTTTACATACCTAAGGATGACCCCTATTGTTTTGGGTGATTTCCTAACCCCCAGACGCAGAGCCATGCCCATTTTTACTTCGTGTCTGTGTGTATTGTCTACAGGCCACGATTCTTAATGGATCGTCATTAAACTTGGGATATGTATTCCTTATAGATAAAGGACGACAACTGCATGTCCCGACTCCCACAGGCAAGACACGCCCAATTTTTTGGTTTGTCGTTTACAGGCCGCAATTCTGAATGAATCAGCTTGGTACATGGCATATGTATTCCTTATAGCCTGATTTTGGTGAATGTCCCGCCCGACCCCCAGGGGCAGAGCCACGCCCACTTTATGCCTATAGCGTTAGGAAGGCACAATTCTGAATGGATTATCTTGGTATACTTATTCCTTATACTCTAAGGACGGCAACTGTTGATGTTGAGGCACGACCCTCAACGCTAAACAAACCAAATGACTAGCCTTCTTGACAAAGTACCATATCAATCAAAGCAGGAATGTGGACGTATATTGTAGCGTTAGCGTTATGTTTGGAAGGAACTGTGGGTAAATCACTAGAAAGGTTAATGCTGATTGATTAAGCAATGTCTGACGTCATAAGTCATAGGGTCAAAAGTCGGTCTTTTGACCCCTGACACGATCTTCCACTACAACTTGTCAACTCTTCATGTAGTGTAGGCCATCGAAAATATAAAAAAATGAAACAAAATATAAATCTGTATTTTAATCTGATGGATTATTTACTACTATCGGCAATCTGCAGACATAATAGCAATGGATGAATGAAATGGAGTTTCTTTGCTATTTTTTCTGATCCAACCTGGAAATTTGGCCTGGGCAGCAATTGAATTCCAACTGTCATGGGTTTTTTTTGTCAACACCAAGGTGTTCACAGGACTGCGGTATTTGTTGTCCCATCCAAACTACTAGACAATATCCTTGCCAGGCCCTCCGTCCTGCACAACTGACAAAGGGCAAAGGGAAACCACACTGAAAAATAAACCGGTGAACTGTCAGGACCAACACCAGAATCAAACCCCGTACTTTCTGGTAAACCAGCCAGCACCTTATTCACTAAGCCACCATGGCTCCCATATCTTGAATCTTTAATAGAGTTAAAGATCATGAAATGGGGTTTAAAGTCCTACTGTTCTGCCACTAACTGGGCTAATAGAGTCAAAGACCATACATGGAATGAAATCGGGTATAACGTTCTGCTGTTCTGCTTTGAACTAGGCTAATGAAGACAGGCATACACCATACATTGTGCTATGGGGGAAGTTTTGCTTGGGCAGTAGCGCTATGGCCTACTCTTATATCGAATTCCAACTGCCTAGGGATCTTTTAGATGCATGCCAACGTGTACACAGGACCTTGGTTTTTGTACCATCAAAACAACTAGACAGCTGTCCATGTCGATCAGGCCCTCCATCTGGCATCAATGACAAGGGGACACCATACCGGAAAATCTGGATAAATTTCTCTGTCAATGCAGGGATCAAACACCCAACCTCCAGGCTAGCGAGTCAGCTGGTTACCCACTTTGGCCCCTTAAAGACCAAATAGAATCAAAGGTAGGCTTTTGATTCTACATGCAGGGTCATCTCTACCTTCTTAGATAAGTAGGGCTAAAGCAGGCAGGTGAATCCTAGATAACAAACCTCAAACCTCATCTCTCAACCCTCTGAGTTTCGAGATCAGAAATTGTCCTATATAGTTCAACGTTCCAAAGGCGAACATTTTAAATTTACGTCGTTTACACATAAAGGCGGGGCCTCGTGTGCAATAGCCAATCAAAGTACTAATCGCATCAAAGTTGCGCTGGAGTAATGCGACGTCATTATGAATGTCCAAATCAATTTTGATAAAAACAACGCTTGATTTACTTTAT
Source organism: Patella ulyssiponensis (assembly GCA_963678685.1). Lineage (NCBI taxonomy): Eukaryota > Metazoa > Mollusca > Gastropoda > Patellidae > Patella > Patella ulyssiponensis. The sequence goes on along the minus strand of OY783229.1, from coordinate 45,399,252 downwards.
TGCCAATATTTGCAGATAAATGAATGTTGATTCATAAGATTGGGCTGTGTATGTGTAATAAATGCTATACGGTTGTGTATAAAATTTACTTACGGTATTTTTAAGATGGTAGCCTACATCAGTACATGCATTGATAAAGAAATTATGTTTGCCACTTGGAACTATAAGGGGGGGGGGCGAATGGTTAGCGTGCGCGCTGTATCATACAGCCTGCCAGTCAACTGGCGTGGTTTCGAATACCGGTTGTGCGTAGCAAGGAGAAGGGCTGCCTGTCCAATCTCGTGGGTTTTCTCCGGGTACTCCGGTTTCCTCCCACGGCTAAAGAGCCCAACGCGCAAGCGAATTATTGAAATAAAATTAAAAAGTAGTCCCGAAATGACCTAGTTTGTGTCAAGTGGATGTTAAACCCCATTTCTCTCTCTCTCTGGAACCATAGGTCCATGCTGGAGCTAAAAGGCATCCTATCATTGTAACTAAAAACAAGCACATGATCAGTAGCCTATATCTGAGGATCTCAATGTTTTTAGTTACGTTCTCGTAGGTATGTGAATCCAGGATTTTCAGCAGTGACAATTTTCTGATTTCTAAAATGAAATTTTATCGTTATATTAAAATAGATTTAAATTAAACAAAGATACAATTTACAATTATGACAAATGTCCAATTTATAAAACCATGGACCTGTAAAACCAATATTGATTTTAAGATATACATTTTAATGTTACCGGTAATTTTAATATACACATGTCGAAATACGACAGGACAAGAAGAAATTAAGAACACTGTATAAAGAGCTTGTTGGTCTGCCGTAAATATTAGGTTATAATCTCAAATTTTCGTTTCGTTTTATCATGTCCTATTCATAATTTGTAGTACCGGTAACCACTTTGATGAGAGTTATTTCCCCTGATTTTGATTTGGACACAATTTTTATTAATTTTACGTTTTAGGCTGATTACTCTTTTAGACAAAATGACGGGCAATGTGAAACAGATATTAGAAGACAGCCAATTTCAGCCAGAATTAACTTCTGCTGGTCCTAAACTAGTTGTTGTTGATTTCTTTGCCACATGGTAAGAAAATACAAGACAAAAACAACACACCAATATCACAGAGCATGACACATGAGCATGTCGTTCGCATTTTATGCATCATCATCATGGAATTTTTGTCTTAAGTCTTGTCTTATATGCCCAGTAATTATTCACAGAAGCATTCCTAATTTTGATAACCTTGTCATCTAGATCCTTTTGGAATGGTCTATCTGACCGTCCTAGGCCCAGTAATTATAGGAAAGAAAGGAAGGCTAAATGGGGCCTACCTAGCTGCTACATGAAAATATTGATCTCCTCTGTTCTACTAAGGCTTTTTTGGAATCCTTACCTTCTATTCTTCACCCGGGTTTATTTAGTTTTGGCAGTGGATATTTTACCGAATTCGGCACTTTACTCCAATTTACTATTTTGCTGTACATTCCGTTTGACATGTGCAGTTCTCTGATTCATGGACTTAGCCGTTTTCGCTAAGGCAATGATGCCGGCTATTTTGCCGTCTGACATTAACCCATAACACAAACCCTAACCCCTAAATCTAAACCTAACCCTAACCCTAACCCAACAGTTCTATTCGTCCTGTGTCTAACATTGCTTCTTTCTCCGTTTCTTATAAAGGGACGAAATAGGCTAAATAGCCTACTTGAATTTCTATGGTAGAATTTGATAGAATTATTTTTAAAGGAAAATAAGATAATAAATGTAAATTGTAGAAAAACATTTAGAATATTACTCTATTTTGGTCGAGGGCGCATTTCTGCGGATTTTGGTTTTTAATTTAAGTACTAAGACGGTCAGTGGTGTTTATGTTTTTCCAGTAAAATCGTGCTTTGCGCCAAACTTGAAAGACAGAGTAATCAAAATGGTGGAATATATCAAGAATCGCACAACTGCACTTGTCGAACGGAAGTGACTTAAGTGGATATTAAACCAATCAGAAACGATGTACGGTAAAACAGCGAAAGTAGATACTTTGCCGAATTCGGTAACATATCCACTACGTTTAGTTTTCGCCAAAAAGAACCATATCTGACACAAATTTATATTAATTGTCAAAACTATTTTCAAGTAAAATTTTGTGATTAAAAAAAACCCATAAGTTATGCACATGTTTGAGTCTAATAATGTGTATGTTTTTTAATTGCAAAATTCTACTTGATAATAGTGTTGAATTGTTATAAATTTGTGTCAGATGTGGAGAGAAGTGATTCCTTTTGGTGAACAAAGAAGAATCACGGTGAAAAATAGTCTTGTGGGGAAGAGGGGTGTTTTCATACCGCAACTATATAGGGATGGATAGAAATAGTAGGGGCGTCTAATGAGAGACTGTTTCTCAAGTAAAAACTACATTTGCCATCCAGGAAGATAACAGATTTTTGACCATATAATTGTTACAAAAAGGGTTGATTTGAATTGCACGAAACTATTGCTGACACCAATCCACTGGCAAGTTATATGTTATGAGAGGTTTAAGATTAATTATGAATTGGGTTTCAAGGAAAAGTACTGACCTTTTATTTTGTACATCTATTTTGTCCCACATTTATACTATGCACTTTATAGAAACCATATGTAGAAGCTTACTGTGTCAAGAAACTCAAATAGCTTCATTACTAATCACAATTTTCTTATTTGATTTTCTTTTTATTTAAGGTGTGGACCTTGTCAAAGAGTAGCTCCATTTTTTGAAGAATTGAGTACTAAATATCCCAGAGCTGTGTTTTTGAAAGTTGATGTTGACAAATGTCCTGTAAGTAGGCTACACAGGTACTTTTATTGTATAACAGCAAACTTTTAGTAACCCAATGGATAATGTAGGATATTTATTTCAGAAATAGAAACTATGTTATGCAATAATACATGCAAATGTGTCTGATCTTAATTTAGAACGAAGGAACTAATTTAGAACGAAGGTGTAATTGATATAAGGAGCTTTGCCCATACTCTTAGCTTTTAAGCAGTAATTTTATGTATGGTAAAATTTATAGAGTGCTGGTATGAAAATTTTTATAGGCTAAATGTCAGTTTAACGAAAATTTTCATATCAGAGAATGATTAACACATATTAGTGTCCCCTGCCTTTCGATGAAAGCAGGGTACTAATGAAATGGGTGGGTCCGTCTGTCTGTCAGTCACACTCTTTGGGACACAATAACTCTCCTAATTGAGCTACAATGTTCAAACGTGATGTAGTAGGTGTTTTATTAGTAGGTGGATGCCTTGATGGAGTTCGAAGATGAGCATTTTCTGCCAAGGGTAAACAGAAATCAGCAATTGGATTTTTTGATGCTTTGGAACACCATAACTTTAATTCTAATTTAGTGATAGTGAAGAAACTTGGTGTATAATTTCATGAAATCAATACCTTGAAATAAGTTCGATAATGAACATTTTTTGCTCTGAGTAATCAGAGCGATAAGTAATTTGATTGGTCAAGACTTTGGAACACAATAACTTGGTGTAGGCGTTCATTAGGTGAATACCTTAATGGAGTTCGAAGATGAGGATTTTCTACTTGGAGTAACCAGAGATAAGAAATTTGATTGGTTGATGCTTTGGGACACAATAACTTTGATTTTAATTTAGCAAAAGTGATGAAACTTGAAGAATAGTCTCGTCACATCAATACCTTGACTAAGTTCGATAATGGGCATTTTCTGCTTAGGCTAAGTAGCGATAAGCAATTTGATGGGTCAAGACTTTGGAACATAACATCTCTACTTTGAATTGGGGTAGAATATTTAAACTTGATATAACATTTCCCGCTAAAGCTGAGCAGAGCTAAGCAATTTCATTGGTCGATACCATAGTTCAAGATAACCTTGATTCTAAATGATGGAGAGTGATGAAACTTAGTGTATCGTTTCACTACTAGGTACTTCAAAACCTTGACTGAGTTTTATTGTGGACATTTTATGCTAAGACTAAGTATAATCAGTTTGATTGCTCGATACTTTTAAAAAAAGATAAATGTGCAATTAATGAATATGTGTCATTTTTTTCGTTTGGGATATCAGCGGGGGACATCAGGCTCTCTGTTGGCTTGTTGGTTTTGTTATGAGTCCAAGTAGATAAAATTTAATGTTTCACGACTACGTTCAGTTTAATTATTTTGATTGGTTACCTTTTAAATCTTTAAGTAAGAGGAAGACATGATTTCAGTGATAGGAATACCTTGCTCAGGCACTTTAAATTGTGTAGCGAATAATTTTCATTTTAATATTTAAGGAAGCAGCATCATCACAGGGGGTGTCTGCAATGCCTACATTTGTTTTTTATCGAAATAAAGTGAAAATAGACACATTAAGAGGGTCAGATTCAGCCGCTCTAGAAGAAAAGGTGAAAGCATGGTATGGTGATGAAGATGGAGATGATGACACTACACCAGTTAAAGGACATGTATGTAGACAAACAATAACTAAGTCACAGTGTATGTAAATGTTCATAAGGAAGGAATGATGATTTCTATTTTCTACGTAATTGAACATAATGATAGATCAAATCTACCCGTTTTTAACTAGCTTTTTGCATTTTTTTCACAAACGTTACAGACATTTGATACTGTTACCGATAGGGCTGTCAGCGATATACAGTATTGATACATTTTGCAATTTTCTACTTTTGCTTTATATTTGCCAGCTACTTGACCGTTGAACTGTAAATATTAAAGCAGAATTAAGTAAGATTAGATTAAGAGCTGAAAGATCTCGCTATTATAGTTTAAAAAAAACATAATAAGAAGAGAATATTCTGAAAATTTCAGTCAACTTACTTCACCCTGAGTCTAGATATCAGCCATACAATTATAGTCTAGCCTTGATTGTTATTACTATCAGTTTGGCTTCTTGTCAGTGTTGGACAGGTGTTGAGTCGTTTGGATTGGACGAGAATGGTCCAGTATACACATTGGTGTGCACGTAAAAGATCCCTTGGCAGCTGGAATTCAATGTAAGAGTAGGTTGTAGTGCCACTGTATGAGTAATATGGTATGCCCGTATTCATTAACCCAGTTAAAACATTACAGTTACATAATAAAGTCTTGATTATCCATTTTACGGTAACGACATCAACCAAAAAACGTATTTAAATCTTATTACATGTATATCACAGCCATCTGATAGGCAGAGTTAGCTCCTGCATAATAATGTCTGTTTAACTAGACTGATCATAAAGCCATTCTAAAACACAAAATTGTTATTTATTTTCAAATAATTACTTTTCCAGATGGATCTTTCATCCTTTCTTCTCAAATCAGAATGTGAATGTTTGAACGAATCTGATGATCACCCATATACGCATGCTTTGACTTCAAAAGGAGGTTATCTTGAATCAGATTGTGATGAGCAGGTTAGCATAAATATATCATTATACCATACTTCAGAAATAAGTTAGATAAATTTTATAAGCAGTGGGTATATTTTTTTGCCTAAATTTTGAATTTTTCTAAGTATGCACAATTGAACTTTATAGTCTGATCAAGTCAAATTAAAATAATTATTTTATCAATCATTGTGAAAGTGCCACTTTAAATATTCTTTTTCAATTTGTAGTATGTATTTTTTTTTCATTTTATAGCTCATAATTCAACTATCATTTAATCAAGCTGTAAAGATTCATTCTATGAAAATAAATGGACCAGCTGGTAAGAATACACATTATTATTTTAGAAACATAATAATAAATTTAATTGATGACAATTACATTTATATCAATTTGAACTCAAATGTTTACAAAAAGATCAGAAAAAGCAAGAAAACATTGGAAGCACAGTCTAGTATTAATATATTTTGTACTGCCATGAAAACCAAAGTTCATACCAGGTATCTTAATCAGCTGTTTTTTGTCGGCATTAGCCGATTGATCTTTAATCTAGCCGATTCGTAAAACAATGAATCGGCCACTATGGTATCATATATCAATCTACTTTCGGCCGATTTACAAAGAGTTAATTATCATTCCGATTGATAAAACAATGAACAAGCCATACGATGTCATATATCAATCTAATTTCGTCCGATTACAAAGAGGTAATTATTACTCGTCGATTAATTAACCCATCAAAGAGTCAATCAATGCAACGAATACCTTTAGTGTCAATCCTTATCGGCTTATTTCGTAAATAAACAACTTCGTTGAGTTAATTCATGCCAATAGTGATGGCGGCGTTGACGTTGAACTTAACGTAGGCATTGTATTTGGAAGTTTCAAAAGCTGGAGATTCTCCCACGTCCAATATAGGTCACCCAAAGTTGAAGACTGGCAGATATTTTAGATACGAATAGTTAACTACTTTCAAACGGCTTTTGTTTGATAAAAATTCACAGCAAATGTTTTGTCTCATAAGCTATTAAAGTCTACTTTTTACGAGTACCGGTAACACTAAAAATAAACTAATCTGAATCACAATTAGCCATGTGACCTTTCGCCCATACGGCATATTTCCGAGTTCTGACTATTCACAGAAAATAATTTGTTTTATTATTGACATGTGCTTACAAATATACTTTGTTATTTTTATATATTGGCAAGTGTTTACGTATAAAATAATTAAAAACAAACTTGTTACATGTTGAAAACACAAATTATTTGTCAACTCAAATCAACATTGATGTTATCTTACCTTGAAAAGGTGGGCTTCTGATATCAAATATTTAAAAAATAATTAAACATTTGACCATTGGTCAATCATAGTGCGTTTTAGTGTCATTTGTAACAAGTGTCATTTGTAACGGCTACACCATAACTTATCTGAGAGCATGCGCAATCGTCTGGAATAACCAGACACTAGAAATTTCTATTCGGTTGAGACCCATGCCGTATTTCGCGTGACATAACTGATTTAAACTTGGAGTCAAAATGGAAATAATTGAATGTAAATCAGTGCATATACAATCAGATAACAATATTATGTGCATTGCTTCCCTGAGACCCTGAGGAACAGAAAATCAAATTGGTGTCGTCTGAGGACAATATTTTCAAATTTGATGTGAAGCATTGGGTCATAAGAGGTTGATTCTTATTGATGTAAACATTAGGATTTGGAGGATGATCCCTGTTGATTTTCAACATTGTAAAATATATGGACAACAAATTAGTCCTGTTGGACATTTTATTGGTTCTGGATTTTATCATTCTTAGCTTTTTTCCTGAACATTTTTTTGCATATTCAAAGCAATACAATTTAATGTTTACACAGATTTTACATACTAGCTACAATTCTTTGATTAAATTTCAGATAAAGGACCAAAAGGTATTAAACTTTTTATAAATCAGCCAAGAACATTAGATTTTGACCAGGCCGAGTCCATGGCACCAGTTCAAATTATTGAGTAAGTATTCCGTAAATAAAACTGTTACACAGTGGGAAGACTAAATTTGAGACACTTTAACTTTAGTTCTCATTAAGTCAGAGTGATGGAACCTGGTGTATAGTTTCATTACATCAGTACATTGACAGAGTTCGACAATTTGCATTTTCTGCTCAGGATAAGCAGAGCGATAAGCAATTTGATTGGTCAAGATTTTGAAACACAATAACTCTCCTTCTAATTGAGGTAGAGAGGTTAAACTTCGTGTAGGCGTTCAATAGGCCAATGCCTTGATGGAGTTTGAAGATGAGCAATGAGCATGGTCTGCTTACGGTATGCAAAGATAATCAATCTGATTGGTTGATGCTTTGGGGCACGATAACTTTGGTTATAATGAAATGAGAGTAACGAAACTCCAAATATAGATTCATTTGTCATTACCTTGACTAAGTGTGATGGTAAAAATTTTCTGTTTAGGCTTAGGAGCGATAAACAATTTGACTGATCACTTTGGAATATAATAACTCCGCTTTTAATTGAGGAAGAGTGTTTGAACCTGATGTAGATGCTCATCAGGTGAAAGTCTTGACTGAGTCAATGATTAACATTTCGAGCTAAACCTAAGCAATTTCATTGGTTGATGCTTTGGGACAAGATAACCTTGATTCTATCTGATAGAAATTGATGAAACTTACGGTATAGGTTGATTGGTAGATACTTTTGAAAAAAATAAATGTGCGATTAATTAATGTGTGTCATCTATTTATTTTGGAATTTCGTCGGGGAACATCAGCCTCACTGTTGCCTTGTTCTTTGATTATCGCAAGTTGGAAATACAATGAAATTGACTGATTGGGACAGGCTTCCTCTTTCAGATTCCGTACTAGTAATTATAAGGAATATAGAAGAAAATTAGTTCTTTTAAAATATGGTCGTATACAAGAGTGGTTGTTAACAACATTTTACTGTATTTTCGATATAAAAATAAATAATATAATTAATATCTTTATGAACATCTCCCTTGATCATTTAAACTCCATGTACATGTTTATTTTCAAGTGGTTATTTGTTCTTAGTGTTTTATCTGAGGTTTGTTCAAAACTTCCTCAAAATCTCAAAATGTTTGAATGATCAGTAGACAATTCTTATCTTCAAAATAAACATATATTTTAATGGTTTGTTTTATATCCAGACTTACACCAACTGACTTAGCTGATGGAATTGTACCACTGAGATTTGTAAAATTCCAGAATGTACAAACATTAACAGTAAGTTTTATTTCATTTCTTCTGTATCTTCTTTTTAAATAGATGGCAGTTGCAGTGGCTCACTGAATGGTGCTGTCTCGCTAACCTGGAGGTTCAGGGTTTTATACCGGTGCAAAGTTCCTCAGGATTTCCTAACATGTTACCACATTCTGTGTCCACATAGACACTCAACTGTTTAGATACATTGATATTGGTTGAAATTCAGTTCTAGAAAACTCTTGAAAGAAATTTTAATTCAATTGATAACATGTGCTGTGGACTGGCCATTAATTTGGCAATCACTTGTGTTATACTCAGCTTTAACCAACATATTTAAGTATAAGTGGAGGTCAGAAAAATCATAAAATACAATTCGATTCCACATTACATCATCTTCTAACCTGAAATATACAGTAAAAACATTAATAACAATTTTCATTATATATTTTTCAGTTATTTATAAAAGATAACCAAGAAGGTGGAGAAGTAACACAAGTAGATTATATTGGTTTTATAGGTAGTCCGGTTAGTTCTACAAATATGTCTGATTTTAAGAGGGTAAGTAATTTTAATTACTTGAAAGACTGACAGAAAATGATCAAAAACTTTTCAGCGCAGTGGACACTTACGGCTTGTACCGGATCCATTCACTTGATTTGATACTTGTTTCTTGCAATGTCTGTGTGTTTTGTCTTGTCCGCAGGTTTTCTTGTCTGTTTTGTTTTGTGTGTAGTGTGGTTCTACTGAACTTTCTATTAGTCAGTGGTAGTGGCAGTGACGGCTAGGCATATTGTTAGGGATATGTATATGGTACCTTTTAGTGGGATAAGTAGATTTGTCAAAATTTCTCAGATTTCTTATCTGTCAGGAATGTGTATCGAATTGTTGAAATGCCACTGTGATGAAATGAAAGTGAAGTACTGTTTCAAGCAAATTCATCTCTCACATTTTTGTATAAAAAGGCACCATAGAAAAAGATAACCATAGGCTTTAATATGAAACACTTGAACACTTTTCCCTTTTGATTGGAAATCAATGGAAGAGTCCATTTCAGTTTTATTATTTCTAGAATTTAATAAAATAAAAAAAATTGTTTTGTTTTTTCAGGTGGCAGGGAAAAAGGGAGAAAGTCATTAAGTTTTAAAAAAAAAACCTCAACATTAACTTATAATCCATGTACCATACTTTCAGTTTTGCAGAATCAAGAATAGCAGAAATAAATCCCATTTTTGTTTATATTTAATATCACTTCTCAATGATTTATCATCTTATTTTCAGAAAAAATATAAATACCAATATCATAACTTGAGATATTTCATTATGTAATTGATAGAATTGTTTTATTTGTGAAATTATTCATGCCTATTGTACAAATTGAAAATAAATTGTTTAAATTCTTTAATATTGATCATTTTAAGGTTGAGTAATTGGTATGAATTTTTGTTATATGCATTGTGTATATAGCTGTACAATTGTCTGGGGAATGTTACATAATTGATAACTTTAAATCTATTAAAGTGAAAGTATCCACAAAGAAGTCAATTAGCATGGTTTCTAAAACTGCTCAAGACCCCTATGCACAAGTGAATTATTTAAAGACAATTGTACCATGTGTTAGTCCCAAAATGGCCTGTTTGTGTCAAGTGGATGTTAAAACCTCATTTCTCTCTCTCTGTCTCTTTCTTGCTTATTAATATTAGATCAATATTTTTTAAGAAATTAATATTTTTATACGCCCACATTGAAATGTGGTCGTATATTGTCGTCGCCCCCATCAGTCGGTCCGGAGTCCACAATTGCTTATGGATGCTCTAGTTAATATCCGATTGACTTTAAATTTAAACACAGTGTTTAAGGTCATGAGACGAAGAAGCCTATTGTTTTTCAGTGATTTCCGATAATAACTACCAGAGTTATGGCCCTTGATCACTTCAAAAATTCTTGTGGACGCTCTAGAGGCCAAAGTTAATATCCGATTGACTTTAAATTTAAACACATTGTTTAAGGTCATAAGACGAGGAAGCCTATTGATTTTCAGCGATTTCCGATAATTAGTGCCAGAGTTATGGCCCTTGATCACTTCAAAAAATCTTGTGGACGCTCTAGAGGCCAAAGTTAATATCCGATTGACTTTAAATTTATGCACAGTGTTAAAGGTCATGAGACGAAGAAGCCTATTAATTTTCAGCGATTTCCAATAATTAGTGCCAGAGTTATGGCCCTTGATCACTTCAAAAAATCTTGTAGACGCTCTAGAGGCCACAGTTAATATCCGATTGACTTTAAATTTATACACAGTATTTAAGGTCATGAGACGAAGAAGCCTATTGATTTTCAGCGATTTCCGATAATTAGTGCCAGAGTTATGGCCCTTGATCACTTCAAAAAATCCTGTGGACGCTCTAGAGGCCAAAGTTAATATCCAATTGACTTTAAATTTATACACAGTGTTTAAGGTCATGAGACGAAGAAGCCTATTGATATTCAGCGATTTCCGATAATTACTGCCAGAGTTATGGTCCTTGATCACTTCAAAAAATCTTGTGGACGCTCTAGAGGCCAAAGTTAATATCCGATTGACTTGAAATTTATACACAGTGTCTAAGGTCATGAGACGAAGACGTCTATTGATTTTCAGTAATTTTCAATAATTACTGCCAGAGTTATGGCCCTTGATCACTTCAAAAAATCCTGTGGAAGCTCTAGAGGCCAAAGTTAATATCCGATCGACTTTAAATTTACACACAATGTTTAAGGTCATGAGACGAAGAAGCCTATTGATTTACAGAGATTTCAAATAATTACTGCCAGAGTTATCTCCCTTGATAACTTCAAAAAATCTTGTGACGCTATAGAGGCCAAACACAGAGTTTAAGGTGTTGAAATGAACAAGTATTTTGATTTTCAATGAATTTTGATAACTGAACAGCTAAATCCATGATATTAGATGTTTCATGTATATACTAATTGTTAGTGTGGGGTAAAACTTTATAAAAAGCAATTAAATTCTAATGATTTTCTGATAATAACATAATGAGTTGTTACTCTTAATCAGTTTTTAGTGTATTAAAAATATTTCATTACCGAAAAAAGTAAAAATATGCGACAACCCTTGTTGACTGCCCGGACGATTTAGCTGCTGTGGGCGTATGTTTCGTTGCCTGGCAACTTATCTTTTTGTTTCACAACACACCTTTATTCAAACATTCCCACATTCCCAAATTTTGTATTGACTTCCTAGAAACACATGCATAACATAAATAATAGAATGTTGTCAGCTGCATAAACCCAAACTTACAGACAGCAGGATATGAAGAAAGGCCCGTAGCTAGCCCAAAATTGATGGGGGGGCAAAGGCTTCTGGGGAAGCTGATATACCTACATGGCGAACGGTACCATGGACACACCTCCCTTCGAAGAACGGTCTATGGTGCTCTCCCCCCAGAAAATTTTGGAAAATAGAGTTTGCACCTGAAAATGAATTTGCAATATTGGCGTATTATGATATTTTGATATGAACATTATAAAAATTTGAAGGAAAGAATATGAGTTTCATGTACCTGTAATAATTTTATGAGAAAAAGTAAAGTTGAGAATCGGGTTAGAGTGCGACATGTTTGAATGGTGAAGATTATCACGCTGTTTTAGGTGCCTTACCAATCTCAGCATTATGGGCGCCCCTACGGGATGAGACACCCAACCAATCATGCCGTTTTGGGCACCCCATTGATTAAGTCGTTGGCACCCATCTAATCTTACTCGGCATTATGCATTATGTGCGCCGTACAATCATATATTGTCATTATAAGGCGCCCCACCAAGCCGTTTTGGGCACCCCACCAATCGTTCCGTTTTTGGCGCCCCAGTCATCACTGATCAAGTCGTGGGCACCAAACCAATCTTACTTGGCATTATGCATTATGAGCGCCTGACAATCATATATTGAAAGGCGGAAGACAATTACCATGGGTGCACTACTGTCTTGCCAATCAGTGTAAATTTGAATACTGATTAAATTTTTGATCTCCAAGAAGTCGCAAATCAGAGAACACAGTGATTAGGTCATTGATTGTCAATCAATTTGGACCTTTCTGTTAAAGGAGGTAAGTCTTTAACTCAATATTATCCAGCCTTCGACATTGCAAACACGACTTTTTGCTCCGACTTTAAAAAAAACCCCATAATTTCATTTACAATATGGACAAGTGAAGAAATAAATTGTGGTCTGATCCCAATAATTTTATTTAGAGTTGTGTCCCTGCAACCTTACTTATGAAATTAAAATAACCCGTTATTTATATGGATTTATTCACTGTTGGCAGTTAACTTACACTAGTGTAGTTGATTGCATCACTTTATTACTTCTGATCCGGACATAACGTAACTTTCCTACAGTACATGACGTTAATCTGCTCATTGGTGGTTTTGATATCGACTGAGGTCATGTGAACCGGAAGTGACCTATGCGCCATGGAATCCGTCAGCAGGGAAAAGATTTGCAAAGTTCTCTCAAGTCAGACAAACTAAGGTGAAGACGCAACGACTAAAATACAGCCAACAAGTCTCTATTATTATGCGCCCATGATAATTGCACAAGAACTCTACAGTAAACGAGAAGGTTCCAAATCTTTGGCGGAAACGCACCTGGTTGAGTCAACAACTGTGAACTGTCACTTCACATTCACACAGCTGTCCGTCATCAAATCAGGGCCATAGCCACTGTCAAAGAAAGTGGCTGGTCTTCCAGTGCCTGTCACTGAATTGTATGTCACAAATTAATATTTTATATAAAATAAAGAATCTGCCCATCAATCTGAATATAATTAGTAATTATCATGGCAGGGGGTGCAGGGGCGTACCCAGGGGGGGGGGGGTCCAAACCCATGCAACCCTGCCCCTGGACAGCTACATAAGAAAATTGATGCCTGTCCTTCATCATGTGTTGCAGTCCACTGACACTGGTAATGAATGGTTCTTAGCCATCTGTCAGGAGATTTCAATTCAATAAACAATTTTAAACCTTCGCCACTAAACTTATCTTTGGTTCCTTAAAGTCAATTTCACAATAAAATATGCCTATAAATAAGATGTTCTTGCTGAACATCCATAATTATCTTCATCAGTATCACAGCATCAAAAATTCAGAATGCATGTCTGATTTGTGGTAGATGGTGAAAGCTGAGCTTGGACGATCAAACGTACAAAATTAAAGAAATGATAACTTTGGAACCTTCAAAACTCAATTTCAGGAGGGTCTGTGCAGAGCTTATCAGTGGCAGGTGGGTACCATGTGCAAAAAGACTGATACTTCATTACATTTCAATGTGGGTGGGCAGTTGTTCCAAAAATGACAAATAAACAATCCCAGAGTCCATCCTCCACTGTTGTTCAGCCAATCATGCAGAAATATGAAGCATGTAAAATTATTTTGTACTTGACTTAATCAATGAACCATTTTTCGAATTGTTTCTATACTTTTTACCTTTTACTTTTTAAGGTTCTATTCCAATGGCTTCAGAGGTAACTCTGGACGCTACTTTTGATGGTGTGGTTGGATCACCATCAAGATCAAATAATGGTGGAAAAAAAACATGGGAAGAGCTGCGAAGATGTGTAAGAGAGTCTAGAAAAATTCTGACGACTCTTGTGAGCACTGTTCCATCATCATTTACATTTCGGAACATAGAAACATCGACTGGACATAAAACTAGAATATATTTCCTTGGTGTTCCTAGTAAAGGAAGGGAAAATACACTGTTGTATGTAGATGTTCCAAGTGTGGAAGAAACTAATAATCCTAATTTTACTCCAACAGTTTTGGACTGGAATCATTTGTTAGACGCATTTCAGTCTTCTTCAGGGATTGGACAATTGTCTCGTGAAGAACAGTTAATGAGAGAAAGAAAACGATTGGTGATTTATGGTATAACATCATATGAAGTCGACGAGACTGTTGGAAAATTTCTTTTTCCAGCCAATAATAATCTCTACGTTTGTCATGATAGGGATCCAATGGTAGGTATCATGTTCATCAATATTTGTGATTAGGCCTGGGTAAAATATATTCATATAAATCAATTGGGACGGCCCAAGAAAAGCACTATCGAGAATGGTGGGTTGCTATAGATTATTGTTGCTCTGTTTCATTAATTTCCAAATTCGGAAACATTTTTTTTAACTATATGAACTTTACGAATTTAGATATGAACATAAGAGACAAAGATTGCAGTTACATGAGCAAATTAGCTCACTGGTTACTTTAAAGGGCCAATCCCGATTATTTTGGGAGAATAAAACTGCTTAATTTTGTGTTAAAAGTCCAACATATCCTCTACCGTAGCATTTACCTTAATATAGGTGATACTGATACGTTTTCAAACAACTTAAACCTGTCCGTCTTTATCTGGAAATGGAGACTGGTTTCAAGCTGTATTATGTGGTGTCTGAAATGACCTAGTATGTATCGAGTGGACATTAATCCCATTTCTCTCTCTCTCTTTATCTTCGTTGGTGTTGTTTAAAATTCAAAATCTGGTCACAAATAACTTGTTAATATGTTTCTCATGTTTTAATTTGGTAGGCAAGTTGTGTGGTGCCTACATCGATCAACAGTTATTGTCGAGGTGCTAGATTAGACCCTAAATTATGTCCAGCTAATACAGACTTAGTGGCATTCATACATGACAATGATATATGGGTAACCCATCTCACCAGTGGCTCAGAAAAAAGATTGACATTTGCACACAAGGGTAAGAAAGGGAATGTACAGTATTCTACATGTCTGATGTTTTGTTTGTCAAAAAAAAAATGTAAAATCCCTTTGTTTGTTTAACCCAAACAATCATGTTTATATATCTGATTTACATTTAGTAGAGGAAAGGGCCAACTTAAACAAAACAGGAAGTATAAAGAATATTGTAATGTATAGTATAAGTGAACAACTAGTAATGTATATGGCTAAAAGTATGTACATAAACATGCCGCTTAGCAATAAATTCTGATGAAAAGATGTTAATTGTCAGTTCATTTAGAAAAGAAATGTTTGGTTTTTTGCAGCATATTAATTTTGATTTGAAATATCTTTATAATTAATTTCTGCAATATACATGAATGTATTTCAGTAAACAGTTTTAATCATTATTTATATCAAATAGGAACTGGACAGTTATCAACAGATCCTTTAAGTGCAGGTGTACCATCTTTTGTGATACAGGAAGAATTTGACAGACATACAGGTTACTGGTGGAGGCCATCCAAACTACCCTCTACCTCAGGTAATTAGTAGATTTGTATCCAATCTCCCAAAGATCTCCATTCCTTTCGATATTGGAATGTATCGGACTGTAACTTTATGGATTATGGCCCTTGATTGCACAAAAAATTATGTTTTCAGCTTGTGTAACCTCTAGAAATCAGAATTTTTATATGATTTAAAATTTCATGAAAATTGGACCGAAACTGCTGGAAAAATTGCTGCTACTTGTATGCAAATAGTGTAAAAATATGTAATTCCAAGGTTGTGGACCCGCTAAAAGTCACAGGTTTTATCCAATTGAAACTTAAAATATATGTTTATACCCCAAAAAACTCTGTTCCTTTTGATATTTGTGCATATTGGGGCATAACAGATTATGGCCCCTGATTGTGAAAAAATCACTTTTTTTAGCTTGTTCTCTGTCCATCTCTTGCAAAATGTGGGAATATCTTGACTGGCAACCACCGATATCTTCTTTACTTTATTTTGATGAAATTTGATTGAGAAAAATTATACATACCTTCAATACAATCATGAATTATGAATATATCACTTGTAACACTCAAAATATACTTATGTTGGTGAAATGCATGTGTGAGAATGATGCAGTGATTCAATTTCTATCTTTAATATTTCCCCTTAACTATTTAAATTAATTAAATACTGCTTACAACAGTCCATGAATTTACCGATCAGTGTACTGCTTACACAGAACATAAATTGTGTGATCATAGAATTGTTATTTACTATAAGTATAGAAAGACAATTATTAAGTTAATTGGGTGACATTTTCAGTTTAGTAATTTGTTCACTCGTAAGTATATGTTATGGGTGTGTTGCTCTGTCCAGTTACTAAATGCCTCTAAAGTATCATTCTCCATCTTCTTAGGTGGTGCAGAGGTAGCAGGACTGACATGGAAAACATTCAAAATAGCAAAATTAGTTACTGTGAACATTTTTAATATCTTGTTTGTGTCTTACATTAGTTCTAACTTAGGTCAAGATCTGTTTCCTGGACTCAAATCCTAAATTAGTGAGAGTGAATCCCATTGTTCATTGTATTGAAATTGTGAAAGAAACATTATGTGGTTTATTTACAAGGATATTTTTTTTCCTCTATGTTATTTAGATGATATTAGTGCATATCAGATATTATATGAAGAAGTTGATGAATCAGATGTGGATGTATTAAATCTATTTGCTCCATCAACAGATGATCATGGAATAGATGAATATAGATATCCTAGAGCAGGTATGTAGGAGTATTGTTGTGACCCCTTCCAATCTGTCTATTCACAGGTCTTGTCATCGCTGTATGAATTAGGAGAATCTCAATTAAAAGATAATCATGCAGCAATTCATACAAACTTGTTGGCCTTGCCACCAAAACCTTCTGTATGCTCTGCAGTGCACAGTTCTAGAGATTCTTTTTACCGTAACAAACTAGTCATATCAAAATTCAGAATGTAAAATTCAGAGTTATTGCCTAGGTTAGTTATTTCTGAACTTTTTTGTGCTTATTTCAACACGAGAACATACAATCTTCTCAATAATTTATCAATAATATCACAATTAGAACTTTTTTGTGGTCAGTGGTATACAAAAATTATACATTGTGTACAAATATTTTGAAACATTATGCAAATTATTTTCTTCAGGAACCGCAAATGCTAAAAGTAGTCTGAAGATAGTAGAATTTGAGGTGGATAAAGATGGCATAGTGAGTTTAGATATTATTTTGATTTTCAAGGAATATCTTGTCAGTCGCATTTATCCAATTGTGATAATTCTTGTTACTTTAAATCAATTTTAGCATGGAAAGGCATTCCGAAATATCATTGTCTGTTGTAAATGATCTGATAAAAAAAAGCAAATATGAAATGAGGCACTGTACTGTATGGCAAATTATATTGTGAATAGAATTCAACAGAAGTTATTAATGATATCAAAAATAGGTTGGTTCATTTCATTCCGATATTGACAAATTGTTTTGAATACATTCTCATGCATGATAGTTTTAGTGACATTTTTTGTTTTAAAGAATAAGTATTACCGGTACATGTGTGTTTTTGTTTTGTTCAGATACTTGATACTGTGATAGAGAATCAACTCATAGAACCATTAAGTATTGTTTTACCATGGTCCGAGTACTTAGTTAGAGCTGGCTGGACACCATCAAGTAATTTGTAAGTTAATTGAAAGCTCACAATGATTGTTTTTTTTTAGATTCCTTGTACATGTATTTGTAAATATCATATTTGATTAAATGTGTAGATCAATTGTTTATTTCTGCTAAATTTTAGACACAATATTTATTTGCAATAGAAATATCAAAATTGGTAGTGGACTCATTGAGTGAATGACAAGCTCTTGCTAAGGCTGGGAATCGATATGAAATTTCAATATCGATTATCGGCAAGAAATTTTCAGCGATTATCGATAATAATCGATTATCACTTTTCCGGTAAAATTCCGAACTTTACCGACCTATTACTTGTGTTAGTCGACACAGGCTACCACTACTTTGTTGTATTTGTTCTTCAACAGTCATGTTCAATAATAGTATTGTATAATAAAAATATTCGAAAACATATTCAGTCTTTATTACTGTTATTTAAACACATCATATTTATTAATATTCTGATACAATCTGTCAATACTCAATCGTAATAAAACAAACAAACGAAAGTAAATTGAAGATATTTATATTCATTACTAGAGAGTCCATGAAGGTAGATAACTGTATTAGGTCAATATTACGGTCGTCGGTTCCGTAAAAACCAAAACAATTCCATACCTCGCTTTTTGCCTGTCCCGGGAAGTCAAAAACGTGTATGGACTGTATCTGACATGATTTAGTAATTAAAGCCGAGTTGATCATTAATAATACAATTAGTTTTATTGTGAAAACAGACGATTTCTCTACAAAACAATCAAGAGCAAAGAAGGGAGATAATCCTAATTTTATTATATCACATGCGATTGTCATTGTTCACAAAGTGCGTGTCCTATTTTAGTTTCAACTAGTGGAAACAACAAAACAACGAAAATATTAAAATAATGTATTTAATCTTAAAGTTTAGTTTTTTACAATAATATATATTTAAAATGTGCCAGTTTGTAAGCAGAGGGGAAAAATAGTTGTTGTCTTGACGTCGTGTATTCATTCATTCGTCTGCTAATGACAGACTACGGCAAGTTTATTCGTGTGAAAGTGACCGTAACTTGCCGTCTGAAGGTAAATATATCGATATTTGAATTTCATTATCGATTATCGTATCGCGAAATAACTTCTACCGATTATCGATTATATCGATATTTTTGCACAGCCTTAGCTCTTGCAGAAATTTGCAAAGTCTCACCTCATCAATGAGGCGCATGTATGTAATGTGTGTGCTATATTTAGATTATTCAATGATTCATCATAATTTTAGGAATTTTGCAAACTTCAATATGGTGAAAGTTGAATCACTAAATGGAATATCAGTGGAAAAACAGTTCAGTCAAATATTTACAGTTATGATAAATTAAATCCATGCCAGCCAATTATATACTGTTGATATATTTGTTTTGTTCTTTTTATAAATGATAAATAATCAATCGGACTACATTTTAGCCTGAATTTATGCATGAAAAATTAGATATTGTCTGAAAAAGGTAAATGGCGATCAGTCCCTCATCTCATATTCATAATAACTTTTGGTTTTCGAAGGTATTATTAGTGAGCAAATATTTGCCTGTGTATCTGTTATCACTGGTCACTTCAGTTGGTTATATCTCTACTACACATCTATCGTAGCAATGATCTCTGTATTAAAATTATATTTGGAACATGTTTAACAAGTTGTATCACATATGTGATAATAACTGACACCAATATTGTTTTTTGAATAAGTTCAAAATATTTATGTGTATTTTTCAGTGTTCATGCACAGTTATTAGATAGGCAGCAACAAAGATTAGCATTAATTTTAATACCTTTACAACATTTTACACCGGTTTTATCAGATGCTGAAATGTCTAATGGTACCTCCAACTTACCTCCAATACAAATACTATACAATGAAACTTCAGATATTTGGATTAATGTAAGGGCTTTTTATTTATTCTAGTTTTTTGTTCAAAAAAGTGGTATATAAACTGAAGTATATTTTCTATTTATATTGAATTTTTCCCCCTGCCTTTCAATGATGTTTGAGACTACTCTTTTGCTTTGAGTGAGGTTGGGGTATTTGATGATTATAGATATATTTATGGTTAGAATAAACCACTCGCATCTGTTTCTATGTTTGTGAGGTTCACCCAGCTAATAATTTCTGTTATAGTATATGTATAGATAAGAATGGAAATGTAGTTGTTAAATTAATGGCCCCTCGTGGAATAATTGTAAGGATAAAGTATACATAATTCTTTTTCTATTTCAGACACATGATATTCTCCATTTTCTTCCACAAACTGACGATAATTCAATAAGTTTTATATGGGCTAGTGAGAAAACCAGTTTTAGACATTTATATTTAGTAACATCACAAGTATTACATACATTACCATCTACACTATCAGATGTTATTATGGAATTGGAGGAAAACACAGGTATTGTAATTAGAGATGTCACTTGGGGTTACGAAATTTTTGTTTGCATCACCAATAAAAATGAATACCTTTGGCACTATATTATTCTTTAATCTATCATGTCAGCCACTAAACAGCTGTTTCCTGATACATTTGCTTCATTATTTCAAATTGAAAATTAATCTTTCGTAAATCTTTTTTGTTCAAACTTGTTTGCTCAGCTTTGTTAACATAGCGTATATCACACAAATAAAGCAATACATAATGTACACAACAGTTTATGCATTATCACAGTCTTTAATAATGTGCAATATCACAGTCTTTAATATTCAAAGTGCTATACCCGCTATCAAAATTTCAAAACAACATCCATCAAGAGTTGAAATTGCTGATCGAGAAACTGTTTTTTTTATTAAATTTTGCATTAATCGTTTTAAGATGCTTCATACATCTCTGTCGCTCACTACACAGGGTTAATATGTGTATTGGATTTTGAACGAAATTATTACACTATGCTTATATTCCTAAAACTGCCTATATGTAACATTTATTTATCAAATTATCATAGTTCTATATTTATAACTACATTTTCAGAATTTATTGAGGGACAATAAAATTTTTTCATCACATTATCAGAAGAATATGCTCTCACAATATACTATGAGTTTCTGAGAATGTATATTTTAAGAATTAGTTTTATTTTGAAGGGGAAATCAGAGTTTTCTTGAATAAATCATAATCTGTATTTAATATATTGTCATACTCTGCTAAAATTAATATTTCATTTTTTTCTTCTTAAATTAAAGTTTGTGTCGAGTGGACGTTAAACCCCATGTCTCTCTCTCTCTCTCTCTTGAATTAAAATAGTAACATCCTACTGTCCATGAATGAGTTTTCTTTTTAGATTTAACTGCATACAAATTTATAACTAATACAGTAATCAAATCATATGAAAAAATTTGAATTCTAGAAACTAGCAGAATTGAAAGAGAGGTAATAGCAATTAATTAATTACATGTATCATTTTTGCTTGTTTTAGTTTCAGAATGTCCACAGTGCCAAATTTTAAAGGAGGTAACTCTAACCAGTGGGTCATGGGAAGTTTTATCATTACCTGTAAGTAATCTTATAATAACACATACAAGTTAATATCTGATGACTTTTCATTGATTGTTCTCTTGTCTTTATCAGTTACTAAATGCCACTTAAACAATATAGTCTTATATGTGCTACTATTATGAATATAGAATCATGGCAAGACTGCTGAATTTACCCATGATCTTGCGGAAATCAAGCATTCTGGGGGGGGGGGGGTATGTAATGTATGCGAACATTAATGTGTACACTCTCAAAGTTCAAAATTTTCAGATTATTAATTTCAATTGTCTTTTGCCATTTGTTTTTAATACGGTGCAGTGAGATTGCTCATTATGTCAAATTTTTAGGAGTTGTCTGTATGTGAATTTAAATGTTTTTAGTTTATACTCCTAATCAGAAAGCCAATCTCTATTTTTTGAATTTTTCAGGTATGGATAGATAGTTATAGAAAATTAGTATATTTTACTGGTCTTAAAGATACACCATTAGAAACACATCTGTTAGTCATATTTATAGATTTGTCCATAATTGATTTTTAAATGTAGAACGACCTGCCTATAGAAATTTATCTCAGTTTTAGTGTCCCCCAACAATTTAGCCTACAACCATTGTGACTAATATCATATTATCTTCGGTGAGAGTCTAATAGAATGAGCCTTACTGTGAAACTATCATATAAAATAAGTACCCAACAAAATATACTGTATGTTTCTTTTTCTGTAAGATTACTTGTCAATTAAAATCCACCACTTTGTGACATATGATCATAATATTTCTTGAAGCAGACTTTAGCTAGACAGGAATTATTCAACAATTAAGACTTTGCCTACTCACTGAATCAATCTGATTAAAATACAGATCTCTATTTCGTTTCATTTTTTATACTTTCGAGGGACTACACTACCTGAAGATCTGACCTGTTGTAGCGATAGGTCACTTCAGAGGTCTTACGAGCGGCTTTAAGCCCCATGACGTCAGATATTTGATTAACCAATCAGCATTGATGTTACTAGTGGATTACCCACAGTTCCAGCAAAACATGCCTAAAGCTCACCGTAACAGACCGTTTAATTGGCTGATCTCTCACACCATTCAGAACACGTCAATGATAACAACTTTTCCAGATCCTACTGTAGTAAAGAAAAGTAAAACGAAATTTTGAACAATAAAAACGAAACGAAATAGGATCTGTGTTTTAATCAGATTGTCACTGAATCTCACTTATCCCACAAATGAAAAATTATATTATACCATCATAAATATTAAATATGTATTTATTAATTTGAATATTATCTATAAATATATATATATTTTTTGTATATATTTTCAGATATTGTGTGTCCTATGAATCCCCGTGTGAACCTGTTAGAATAACACATTTAGGTTTTAGTCATTCTGTAGCCATGAACATAGTAAGTCAGATTAAATTATACCCTCCCAATAAAGAAACGCAATGTGACATTTCGTTGTCGGTATACCCTCGTTCTACCACCCCCTCGTTGCAACAGGAACTGCGACACGCAGCTGAACCCAAATGTTCTCCAGTGTTGCTGTGACCATACCCTTGGGTCTGAACCCAATGAAGTCGGATTTGAGGGTATCGACGCATTTCAAAACAGCACTTCTAACGGAATGTCTGGCTCGTAATCTGGTTTCATGTAGGCGTTTCCGTACTGTCTGGTCTTAGATTCTACGCCGTCGAGGAATTGCTGCTGGGATAGAGGTCGCTGTTGAGAACCGTTTCCACAAATGACGTAACTGGGAGTGACGATCAAAGGCAGATGGGGTCACTCTTGTTTGGCCTGAGATTGGGCGGTCACGTGTTGAACTTCGCTGTTAGTACCTATCTCAAAGCCGAAAAATGGTACTCGGGGAAACATTCAGCAGCCTGGCTACATCTGTCTGGGATTCACTTGCTTGTAACCGACCAAAAGCGTTGGTGCGTTGGTCTTCGTTCAGATGTGGCATCACTCGGTTCATTGAGTGTTTACCTGTGCAATTGATTTGGACACCGAGAAACCCGCGATTTTAAAGGCTTTAGATTTAAGTTCCATGTGAATAGCTCGCGAAGTTGTTAAACTCTCGTGTCCTGGTGTAATCAAGCGAAAACAAATTTCGGAAAAAAGTATGACCTGTCACAATTAGTGACCATACCTTTAAAACCAATAATGAATTTCTTTTATCTATACATAATGGCATTAAAAACAAGTAAGATTTATCGAAAAAGCAACCTTGTTCAAATAAAAGAATGATAAAAAATGGGTTGTGCGTTTCTTTTTTTGAAGAGTATATTTTTACAAGGAGAGAAAAGTACTAAAATAACCCTTTATAGTCATATCTACTGATAATATATTATTAGATTTGACACAAATTAAATGACGCCATTAACTTTGTGTGTAAAGTGTGTACAGTAAATTGAGTAATTTTGTATTTGTCATCTATTTCTGTTTTTAACATGTGACCGGTATAGCTTATATCAGGATTCGAAACCCTTGACCTTCAGAGATGTAGACATGGGAATGTCTCGGTACAATGGATTCTGATTTAATGTCATCAAATAATGCCATCATAAAAACTCAGTGGGATTGTTCATTAGGGAATAAGACTTTTGTTAAAATGTTCAAATGGTAACAGTTGTTGAAGAGTTTGTGGTGTTTTGTTGACAATCGTTTTGAAGCTAGTACAGCAACTTTGCTGGTGTTGGTTATATTGATGGCCTAATAATCCCTTGTTTATGTTTGTTACAGTTATAAGGCTGAGTAATAGATTATATTATAATTTATATTATTGTTTACAGGATTGTACAATGTATATAAGTGTATATAGTAGTATACAACAAACACCAAGAGCTACTGTAAATAGAATACAACATACAAATAAAGATATTAATGCACGGTGTATAGGTGTTCTAATGGAACATACAGGTACATATTATTATACACAATTATTCTAGATTAACTGGTAAAATTTCTGAGACTATGGACAAGTTAGCTCATCAAACAGAATAAGTACACATTGAACAGAAGTTATTTGGTATAGACAAAATCAGTTAACGCAAGGTAGTAGGTCACATGACTTCACTTGAATAGAACATAATGGTTTGAACCTACATACTACACAAATGTCACAGAATAACTGATTCCTTATTTACATTGCCATGAACTTTAATTTTACGCTAACCAAAGGCAAAACTCATACATAGCGAGTATTCAAACAGCTAATATTTGCAAATTGTTAATAGAAATACTCTGAGGCATTCTCGTATACATGAACATTGGCAGACTTCTTATCTTCACTGATAATCTTGATTATTATCAATTTATGTAAATATGTATATTTTAAATTAATTTGTTGTCTTGTTATCTTCACCAATAAGCGTGTTACCTTCAAAACATAATTGAAGAAAAACAGAACTATTATTATTAGTTTGTTCCGAATCAAAGACTCTGTAATCACTATACAAGCATATCTCAGATATATATAATTATTCACAGCTTATACAAAAAGATTCGTTTCAAGTGACAGGAAAACTTACCTAATTTTGTTAAATCATTTTACTATAGAGTTATGCTTCTATGTTATCAATAACTCATGATTAAGATACTACTTTATTCTCAATTCATGTATAAAATGTCAATAGGCCAACTTAAATATGATTTAAGAATCGATCAAACTAAACTATCAAATATTTTGTTTTAGTTTGTCCAGAGTTTAAAGCTCCCGAAATTTTTGATTTTGAGTCTACTTCCGGTAATAAGATGTATGGAATGTATTATAAACCACATAATTATGAAGTTGGTAAAAAATATCCTACAGTCTTATATGTTTATGGTGGACCACAGGTCCAGTTAGTTACTAATTCTTTTAAAGGTGTAAAGTAAGTGATTTTTAATGTTAAAGGTAATTACAAATAACTGTTTAACTTAATATACAAAATACCTTGATAAAATGAACATTAATGGATGGCTTGAAAAGACATTAACCTGTCAGATTATAAAATTACCATATTAAAATAAAGATAGTTTTCGTTTCTGGAAAAATATTCTGAAGAACGTTAATGATTAGTTATTTATAATTTTGTAGATTTTTACGTCTTCATACATTGGCTTCGGAAGGTTATGCTGTGATAGTGCTAGACTGTAGAGGTTCATCACACAGAGGAATTATGTTTGAAAGTATTTTAAAGCATAGACTGGTAAGGTGCTGCCATACTCTATGCAGCGATCCATCTACTTAATACCTTAAAAAATACATCACGGCCCTAAGTGCCGTCCATTTAAAATTCTTACATGATCATTTTGGGGTGGGACTTATGGACTGGTACTGCTTTCTATACCGAAAGCACGTGGTATATGTAAACAGATATGTCAACTTAGCAAAATGCCAACTTCTGCTACTCAAAACAGCTAAATAAACATATTCAATTTCATTCAATATGAAAATAGAAGAAAAATAAATACTTATAAAAATATCTAAAAGCATACTCAGTGTTTTCGGCTAAAATCTGTGATGTAGGAATTAAAATGTTGGTCAATTAGGTTAGGGCCTGTTCACAGTCTCTACAGTCAAAATTATGTACTGAATTAATGTAAGAGTAAAGACTTACTATTATTATGTTATACAGTACATTTGACTTTGAGTATAAAAAGTCATGAAGAATGTGTTATTATTAAGAAGGATAAAACTGTTAGTGTGAATTTTTACACACAGTCAATTATAACAAATCAGTGAGCACATCTGTTATAAAAGATAGCTAATTATAAACATTAGAAATATTTTCGAAAACTTGAAATTACTGGATGTGTTAAAGATACATTATGGGAGATTTTTACAAGGAGTTGGCCATTCTTGCTATAACAGTTCAAAAATAGATGCTGAAACAAGAATATATTGAAAATTTCAGTCAAATTACTTTATCCTGAACAAAGTTGTTACCACTATAATTTTTTACTAGAAATGGTAGTTAAAATTCATCGACACCGTTTTCCCATTATGGCCGATTGTTGATTGACAGGCGTTAACTCTACCTATATAGTCTCGATTATCAAGTAATGTTTACAATGACTAGTACCGATAGCGTATTCGGTTTGAGACAGGACTGCAATTCAATTCGTATACATTTATTTTTTACTATAAATTAGAATTAAGACTTTTAACATATAGATAAGAAGAGAAAGTCTGCGATAGGATATTAAAGTTTGAAAGGAATGGGCCAAATCAACGAGGCGTTGCCTGCGTGTACTCTTTTGTACTTCAGGTAGGCCTAAGCGACTCCCTAAGCAGACGAATAGAAAACAGTCCGGAAGTATGATGACGTCAACGTCACGGAGAAGCCCCGCCCACGACGCCATAGTGATTAAATCAGTCAACGTAATCCTGTTTTAATCCGAGCCCAATCAAAGTCATCCGTGGGTCTACAGAGTTCATTTTAGGCTTGTTGTTTAAATAAAGATCTAATTTATAATTTCTATGACTTCTGAGGCCCAAAGGAAGACCGAAAAAAGTCTGTTTTTGTTCTCCCATAATGTATGTTTAAAAGTATGGTTGTGATTTTATCATCTATACCAGGGGTGGCCAATCTCTCATGTGCCATGTGCCAAATATTCAGATGGACCATAAAAGTTATAGCATCAAAAAATCAAATTAAGAACAAATATAGATTTAGACAAGTTGCTGAAAGTTATTTTTATATTAGATTGTTATTATCATGAAATGCAATGTTCAACTTGGAATGTTCCATTTAAATCCTCTCAATAGTAATATGTTTTATGTTTTAATAGGGAACAGTTGAAATAGATGAACAAGTAGAAGGATTATTATGGATTAATTCAAATGTAGATTTTATAGATATTACAAGAGTGGCAATACATGGTTGGTCTTATGGTAAGAATTACTTTTCTTTATTATTAAAATCTGCAATATAAAGACAATAGCTTATAGTTATAAACACTGTTAAATATATTTTTGAACTATTTCAAATTCAGTTTTCATGGCATTGTCTGTATTCTTAAGCTTTTAGTTTATAAGAAAAAAGGAGAATTATTCAATGCAGAAGAGAATTAAACTGATAAATAAAGTAATTTATTTTATAAAGAATTCATTTTATGAAACAACGAATGTCACAAATGCACATTCAGAAATTATGTCATATGTCTTTAAAACATAGACACAACCTATGTCATATCCCATTCATATAGACATATTCTATTTACAGGTGGATATCTGTCTTTAATGGGTTTATCGCAAAGACCAGAAATATTTAAGGTAAATGGTTTAGCAGTTCAATAGAATTTGTATTTCATTACTAAATGAAATATGATTATTACATTGGCATTAGGTAAGAATAGATATTAAGAGGTGACAATTCTTGCTATAATACATAATGAAAAGAGAATATGCTAAAAATTTCACTTCAATCACTCTGAGCCTAGATATCTGTGATACAATTATAGCCTAGCCTCAATTGCATTACTACCGTTGCTACGATATTAAACAAAGTCTTGATTATCCATTTTTACGGTAATCGCATTGACCAAAAAAACGTATTTATATTATAGTTAGCAATAGCAGGAGCACCAGTAGTTAGTTGGTCACTCTATGATACTGGTTATACAGAAAGATATATGGGCTTACCTTCTACAAATATACAAGCATATAAAACTGGCTGTGTTTTAGATTATATTGAATCATTCCCTGATGAGTAAGTTATATTGTGTTTACACAAACAAAGTTTATTAGAATTACAAAGGACAATACCTTGGATTGAATTTTATGTGTTGATTATTATTTGTTTGAGAGGATCATCATCGAAACATTGCATGTTAATAAACTAGTAATTGTTAATCTATAAATAGTTTTAAGTTTGTTGATAAAAATGGCTGATATTATCAGTTTTCTATTCAATGGTAACTTTTGTCTTTGTTTGTAAGATTTGAACTCAAGAGTATATAATTAGATAAAGAACATGTTTGTATCTTGTTCTGTTGCTATGATTTAGGCATGGTTGTGATTTGGAATAGGGGATGAGGGTGCTTGGGACATAAACTTAATCTTTCATTTTCCAAATTTCCCTCTAGACAATCCTCTGGCAGTGTTAATAATGTAGAAGTATAAATAAATGTGTTTTTTGAATCTCTTTTTTATGGAGAATGATTATTTATCCATAACTTAAATTGCTTAGCATTTGATACAATTTATTTTTAACAGTTTTCCAAGCAAGAAAGTAAATTGTTTACTACTCTATTATTTAATACTAAATGGTCCAATG
The DNA here is from genome assembly GCA_963678685.1 of Patella ulyssiponensis. Classification (NCBI taxonomy): domain Eukaryota; kingdom Metazoa; phylum Mollusca; class Gastropoda; family Patellidae; genus Patella; species Patella ulyssiponensis. The sequence continues at coordinate 45,370,453 of OY783229.1, read as the reverse complement.
AGAAATTTATTACTTTGAAAACTCAGCTGGAATCTACAATAAAGTTGATTTAGTTTGAACAATATGAAGTAATTATTTATAAAAGTTATGGTCATAAAATGTTTTTTATTGCGTTGTTTCAGAGAGAATCGCTTGTTAATAGTTCATGGTTTAATAGATGAAAATGTTCACTTCCACCACAGTAACTATTTAATTAATACATTAGTTAGATATTGTAAACCTTATAGACTACAGGTAAGTTATATTTCTAGTATCTGTTTTTGTTTAGGGTGCTGGGGTATTCATGTGGTTAGTACAGTAGACTAGACTGCCTAATTTTTATTCCTTGGGGAATAATTGTTTGGATGTTATGGGCCTGTAGGAAATATGTACACAATGCTCATAAAAAATCTCAAAATTTAAGATCCGTAATGGTACACTTTACTACACTTCTTTAACCACCTCTGATTGTGCTACTGTTGAGCGGGGATTTTTATATATCTATTTATGACTACTCTTCCTGATGGCATCATTTGATCCAGCAGCTACACAGATCTAAAGGCTTGTCCAGCCTCTGCTACTGTTTAAAGGAAGAAGTGCTGTTTCCCTTTCTTTTTTCTTATTAAACTAATTATACTCCTGGAAGAAAGTTCCTCCGGATTTTCTTGTCTGGTCCCCCTTTTCAGTGGTAGAGGTCTTCTTATACTATTAATTATACTCCTGGAAGAAAGTTCTTCAGGATTTTCTTGTCTGGTTTCACTAGTCAGTGGTGGAGGTCTTCTTATACTAATTATACTCCTGGAAGAAAGTTCCTCAGGATTTTCTAGTCTGGATCCCCTTGTCGTGGTGGAGGGCATGGCAAGGAAATGTGTCTAGTTGTACAGATGGAATGACAAACAGATCACTTCGTTGGCAGTATTTTGAAGATCCCTGGTATATGGACCACTCTTTGTTACTGGTGGTTCTACATCATGAAGACTCAGTCTTACTCAACCCTTAAAGCTTACCCTGTTTGTCATGTTATATATCAATATTATTTAATACATATCTAGTGTATCTACTAAAATCAGAAATCAAATAAAACCTCATTTTTGTTGTCATTTAAGGTATATCCAAATGAAAGACATGGTATTCGTAGTCATGAAGCAAGTGAACATTATAAAACTATGGTGCTAAGCTTTTTACAGAATAATCTGTGATAATCTACTATTAAAACTATAATAAGTGTAGCTCAATTAACTGGTGCTCTGCCTATATTAATAACATTTTACTTTTTATGTTTTACACATTACAGTGTACTTGATTTCAATATTTGAGAAACTTTTTATACGCCCACATTTTCATGTGGACGTATTATGTCGTCGCCCCTGTCCGTCCGGACGTCCGTCCGTCCGGACATCCGTCCGTCCGTCCGTCCGTCCGTCCGTCCACAATTTGTTTGTGGACTCTCTACAGGTCACAATTCTTATCCGATTTTGACGAAACTTGAAATATAGGTTTATCCCCATAAGATCTCGGCTGCTTTCGATATTGGCATGTATCGGATGGAAACTTCATGGATTATGGCCCCTGATTGTACGAAATATCATGTTTTTAGCTTGTGGACCCTATAGAGGCCACAATTTTGAACCGATTTTGATGAAACTTGACATGCATGTTTATAACCCCAAGATCTTGGTTCTTTTCGATATTTGCGCCCATCGGATCGTAACTTCCTGAATTATGGCCCCTGATTGTCCGAAAAATCGCCCTTTTTAGCTTGTGGTCCGTCTGGAGGTCAAAATTATTATCCGATTTAAAAAACCGTTCGATTATATCACCGTTACATGGTAATGAAGGTTGAGTTCGAATTTCGTGAAAATCGGACCAAAATTGATATACAAAATGGCCGCCGTTTGTACGCGAATAGTGTGAAAATATGTTATTTCAAGGTTGTGGACCCTATAGAGGTCACAATTTTGAACCGATTTTGATGAAACTTGACATGCATGTTTATAAGCCCAAGATCTTGGTTCCTTTTGATATTTGCGCCCATCGGATCATAACTTCCTGAATTATGGCCCCTGATTGTCCGAAAAATCGCCCTTTTTAGCTTGAGGTCCCTCTGGAGGTCAAAATTATTATCCAATTTAAAAAACTGTTTGATAATATCACCGTTACATGGTAATGAAGGTTGAGTTCGAATTTCGTGAAAATCGGACCCAAATTGACATACAAAATGGCTGCCGTTTATACGCGAATAGTGTGAAAATATGTTATTTCAAGGTTGTGGACCCTATAGAGGTCACAATTTTGAACCGATTGTGATGAAACTTGACATGTATGTTTATAAGCTAAAGATCTTGGTTCCTTTCTATATTTGCGGCCATCGGATCCTAACTTCCTGAATTATGGCCCCTGATTGTCCGAAAAATCGCCCTTTTTAGCTTGTGGTGGCTCTGGAGGTCAAAATTATCATCCGATTTAAAAAACCGTTTGATTATATCACCGTTACATGGTAATGAAGGTTGAGTTCAAATTTTGTGAAAATCGGACCCAAATGGACAGACAAAATGGTCCCTGTTTGTACGCGATCAGTGTGAAAATATGTTATATCAAGGTTGTGGACCCTATAGAGGTCACAATTTTGAACTGATTTTGATGAAACTTGACATGCATGTTTATAACCCGAAGATCTTGGTTCCTTTCGATATTTGCACCCATTGGTTCGTAACTTCCTGAATTATGGCCCATGATTGTACGAAAAATCACCCTTTTTAGCTTGTGGTGCCTCGGAGGTCAAAATTATTATCCGATTTAAAAAAACGTTTGATTATATCACCGTTACTTGGTAATGCAGATTGAGTTCAAATTTTGTGAAAATTGAACCAAAATTGACAGCTGTCTTGTCAGGATATCCATCCTTCATCACTAACAAGGGGAAACCATGCCAGAAAATCTAGATGAACTTTGTCACCCAATGCAGGGATCAAACACCCAACCTCGAGGCTGCCGAGCCAGCATCTTACCCACTTAGCAACATGATTCCCAGTCGAATTTGAAGCCTACTGAAATGCACCTTTATAACCCAAAGATCTTAATTCATTTCGATATTTGCACATATCATATTCTAACTTAATGATGTAGGAAAAATCACTTTCGGTATTGCTTGTTCTCTATCCATCTCTCGAAAATGTGGGCGTATCCTGCCTGGCAGTGCCAGCCTATCTTATTTGATAGGTGTTGCTATCAATTTCGACACAATAAGGAAACAATTTGTACCCTTGCTTTAAACAAACAGATATTACTAGAGGTGGATTTGATGGGCGATATGGGTTATGGAAGACACAGCTATTGCAATATTTTGAGTTTTCTTTAAGATTCTATTCCATAAAGATTTGTATGTACCTCATATCTCATAGGAAACCTGACTTGAAATAAACAATAGGCAGTATGAGAAGGAAACTTGATCAACACTATCATTTCATAGATATAAATCAAATTAACATGTAGTCAGATAGTTGTTGATACCGTTGATATTGTGGTCTCAAACTTATCAAGAGAGCAGTGTTTAAATGTTTAATGTAATACAAAATGGTAGAAATGAAATGAAATGGGGTTTAACATCCTACTCTTCTGCTCCTGACCTGGGCAAATGGAAGACGAGCATTAAGGTTAAAGTTTGGAGTTAGGAGGTAGTGTTTGTCATCCTATGTATTTCTGGGATTTTGATCAATTATGCGATATGGCGAGTTCCATGTTTGTTTATATTGATTATTAATATAATGGAAATGAAATGGGGTTTAACATTCTACTTTTCTGCTCCATACAGTGTGCTATGAGGGAAATTTTGTTTGAAATTCCAACTGTCAAGGGATCTTTTACGTACATGTCAATGTGTACACAGGACCTCAGTTTTTATACGCCCACATTTTCATGTGGACGTATTATGTTGTCGCCCCTGTCCGTCCGGACGTCCGTCCGTCTGTCCGTCCGTCCACAATTTGTTTGTGGACTCTCTAGAGGTCACAATTCTTATCCGATTTTGACGAAACTTGAAATATAGGTTTATCCCCATAAGATCTCGGCTGCTTTCGATATTGGCATGTATCGGATGGAAACTTCATGGATTATGGCCCCTGATTGTACGAAATATCATGTTTTTAGCTTGTGGACCCTATAGAGGTCACAATTTTGAACCGATTTTGATGAAACCTGACATGCATGTATATAACCCCAAGATCTTGGTTCCTTTCGATATTTGCGCCCATCGGATCGTAACTTCCTGAATTATGGCCCCTGATTGTCCGAAAAATCGCCCTTTTTAGCTTGTGGTGCGTCTGGAGGTCAAAATTATTATCCGATTTAAAAAAACGTTCGAGTATGTCACCGTTACATGGTAATGAAGGTTGAGTTCAAATTTCGTGAAAATCGGACCAAAATTGACATACAAAATGGCCGTCGTTTGTACGCGAATAGTGTGAAAATATGTTATTTCAAGGTTGTGGACCCTATAGAGGTCACAATTTTGAACCGATTGTGATGAAACTTGACATACATGTTTATAACCCCAAGATCTTGGTTCCTTTCGATATTTGCGGCCATCGGATCGTAACTTCCTGAATTATGGCCCCTGATTGTCCGAAAAATCGCCCTTTTTAGCTTGAGGTCCCTCTGGAGGTCAAAATTATTATCCGATTTAAAAAACCGTTTGATAATATCACCGTTACATGGAAATGAAGGTTGAGTTCGAATTTCGTAAAAATCGGACCAAAATTGACATACAAAATGGCCGCCGTTTATACGCGAATAGTGTGAAAATATGTTATTTCAAGGTTGTGGACCCTATAGAGGTCACAATTTTGAACCGATTGTGATGAAACTTGCCATGTATGTTTATAAGCTAAAGATCTTGGTTCCTTTCTATATTTGCGGCCATCGGATCGTAACTTCCTGAATTATGGCCCGATTGTCCGAAAAATCGCCCTTTTTAGCTTGAGGTCCCTCTGGAGGTCAAAATTATTATCCGATTTAAAAAACCGTTTGATAATATCACCGTTACATGGTAATGAAGGTTGAGTTCGAATTTCGTGAAAATCGGACCAAAATTGACATACAAAATGGCCGCCATTTATACGCGAATAGTGTGAAAATATGTTATTTCAAGGTTGTGGACCCTATAGAGGTCACAATTTTGAACCGATTGTGATGAAACTTGCCATGTATGTTTATAAGCTAAAGATCTTGGTTCCTTTCTATATTTGCGGCCATCGGATTGTAACTTCCTGAATTATGGCCCCTGATTGTCCGAAAAATCGCCCTTTTTAGCTTGTGGTCGCTCTGGAGGTCAAAATTATCATCCGATTTACAAATTCGTTTTATTATATCACCGTTACATGGTAATGAAGGTTGAGTTCAAATTTTGTGTAAATCGGACCCAAATGGACAGACAAAATGGCCCCTGTTTGTACGCGATCAGTGTGAAAATATGTTATATCAAGGTTGTGGACCCCATAGAGGTCACAATTTTGAACCGATTTTGATGAAACTTGACATGCATGTTTATAACCCGAAGATCTTGGTTCCTTTCGATATTTGCGCCCATTGGTTCGTAACTTCCTGAATTATGGCCCCTGATTGTACGAAAAATCACCCTTTTTAGCTTGTGGTCCCACTGGAGGTCAAAATTATTATCTGATTTTAAAAAACGTTTGAGTATATCACCGTTACATGGTAATGAAGATTGAGGTAAAATTTTGTGAAAATCGGACCAAAATTGACAGACAAAATGGCCGCCGTTTGAACGCGATTAGTGTGAAAATGTTATATCAAGATTGTGGACCCTATAGAGGTCACAATTTTGAACCAATTTTGATGAAACTTGACATGCATGTTTATAACCCAAAGGTCTTGGTTCCTTTCGATATTTGCGCCCATTGGATCGTAACTTCCTGAATTATGGCCCCTGATTGTCCGAAAAATGACCTTTTTTTTAGCTTGTGGTCCCTCTGCGGTCAGAATTATTATCCCATTTAAAAAAACGTTTGATTGTATCACCGTTACATCGTAATGAAGGTTGAGGTCGAATTTCTTGAAAATCGAACCAAAATTGACAGCTGTTCTTTTCAGGCCATCCATCCTTCATCACTAACAAGGGGAAACCACGCCAGAAAATCTAGATGAACTTTGTCACCCAATGCAGGGATCAAACACCCAACCTCAAGGCTACCGAGCCAGCATCTTACCCACTTAGCAACATGATTCCCAGTCGAATTTGAAGCCTACTGAAATGCACCTTTATAACCCAAAGATCTTAATTCATTTCGATATTTGCACATATCATATTCTAACTTAATGATGTAGGAAAAATCACTTTCGGTATTGCTTGTTCTCTATCCATCTCTCGAAAATGTGGGCGTATCCTGCCTGGCAGTGCCAGCCTATCTTTAGATATTTCTGTGATGAAGTATGAATTGGTTCTTAAATATATTTTAAAATTGTGATTGCCAGTAGAATTCCACTTCTGAATTAAACATTTAAAAGAAATAATTTTGTAATTTGGAGGTTTGGATGGGCTAGAAATGTATGGTATGGATTACCTAAATTAATGTTTTCAGTCAGTAGGGGACACAGGATCGTAGTGTTCAAAAATCGGGGTTTTCATCTTGATTTGTGGCACATATCTTGATCCGAATATAACACCCAATTTCATCACCCCAGACAACAAGCTCAGATTAATAAATTAATTTTTGATACTGGATTTGCCACTGTTTTCAGTTTAGAACAAAGTTTTTAATTTAGAACAAGATTCTTCAGTGGAAATTCAACTTGTTCAACATTTCAGCAATAAAGCTGCTTTAATCTGCTGGGTTTGTTTATAATTATTACTATTATTGTGGAAGTGCATTGAAATAAAGCCTAAACATTGTTTTGTTTATGTTAAAATGTTGTGAGCCAGTAAAGTTGTCTATGTCATGCTTTATACATATGCATGTTAATATCCTGTTAGTGTTGTCTTATCCATCAACATAACAACCATTAATAATTCCATCTTCTATATTTTTGCCTATTATTTGTGTATATATCTCGTATTTTACTGTATAAAGCCTTGTTTTAAACTGATAATACAACACCTCTGTGATGATGGTATTCTTAACTTAATTAAAATATGACAAAAATGTTTTGTTTATGTGTTACTGAATCAAATTTAACTCCTGTGTTATACATCGTGATATTTAATTTGTACTGCCCCAGGCTGTGTTTCCACCAAATTTCACGTGTCACGTATCACGGAAACGTGATGCGTGACATTAGGGGTTTCCACTGGATTTCACATCGAACATGTCACATGTCATTCGTCCTGTGTTCGTCCTGTGTTCGCCATGGGTGGCGGCTCAGACTCATCTGCACAATTTTATCCCTAGAAGAGATGGACATATGATAGATCAGTCATCAGAAATTACATATGACATCAGGCCTAACAATGAACAAGGATTAATGAATCTGCGCCCCCAGCAAGGTGGCAGAAACTCGGGTGAGGCTACAGAAATCCGTGATTTGATTGGAGAATTTTTCAAAGATCCTCGCGGTAGTGTCATGTGGCAAGATCAGAATGTGTTCCGAAATGTTCTTCTTCTCGAGGACTAAAAAGGTCAAAAAATTGAAACTATATGCAAGCCAAAACTGTTCAATCCAAGTTCATACATCTGTTTCTTGATTTATGTTTGATTAAATTAAATTAAATACCTTCTACTGGTGGTTGTAGCTTTTCATCAATCTTCTCCCACACCTGTTTTCTTTGGTTTTTGTTTTTATAGTCTTTATTTCTGGGGTCCCACAGAAGTGGGGTCTTCTGCACAAGGCATATCAGGTTGTGCTTATAGTCATTCATGTTTAGGACAAGCGTAAATAACTAATTTTAGACGATCAAAACACAGGCTCTTTTTACATTCCATACGAACACGTGGAGTTACAAAAAGGGAAAGTAAAAGCTGTGGAAAACCCAGATCGGACTGACGTGAAACATGACACGGGTAAAAAGAATGAACATGTTCATTCTTCAAAAACGTGTCATTTCACGCGTGAAACGGTTCCTACCAAAATCATATGTTTCTATTTCTTGTCACGTGAAACTTGGTGGAAACGCAGCCCCATGTGTTCTCTGATAATCTTATACTTTTGCAAAACTGATAGGGTAGAATGAAAATACTACTGGAACAAAGAATTCTCCAGATATTGTTGTTTTAAGTTAGATCTAGACTTAAAACTTGTTTGTTTAAGAATAGTCATTCAATCGGCGACTATATAAAAATCATCTGTAAGAATTAAGTGTAGCTTAATGTATTTGGATCAAAATGATTCACAGTCATCCAACTGTGCTTCTGTATACGTTTGTGCTTAACATCCTGGTTGTCAGCTTGTCATTACCTATATTAGAGGAAGGGATGAAACGAAAGGTGATCAGAAATCGGTTAAAAACTATGGTAGATGCACTAAATGTCTTCTCAAAGATATCAACAGTTTGTTGACCTGGTAGTCAGTTGACAACCCGGCACTGACTGGTAAATAAGTATAATATGGATTTACATATTGAGTTCCGTCCCCCCCCCCCCGTTAGTCCGTCCGTCCACAATTGTTTTTGAACACTCTACATGTCACAATTTTGATCCGTTTTCAATGAAACTTGAAATATAGGTTTATCACCATAAGATCTTGGTTCTTTTCGATATTGGCATGTTTCGGACTGTAACTTCGTGGATTATCGCCCCTGATTGTACGAAAAATCACGTTTTTAGCTTGTGAACACTGCAGAGGTCACAATTTTGAACCGATTTTGATGAGACTTGACATGCATGTTTATAAGCCAAAGATCTAGATTCCTTTCGATATTTGCGCATATCGGATAGTAAACTTCCTGAATTATGGCCCCCGATTGTATGAAAGTTCGTCTTTTTTAGCTTGTCCCTCTGGAGGTCACAATTATTATCTGATTTTAAAAACGTCTGATTATATCGCCGTGACACCGTAATGAAGGATGAGCTCAAATAAAGTGAAAATCGGACCGAAATTGCCGACATAAAGGCTGCCGCTTGTACGCGAATAGTGTAAAAATACGGTATATCAAGGTAACTTTTATCTGATTTTAATGAAACTTGAAATACATGTGTATACCCCAAAGATCTTGGTTCCTTTTGATATTTACCCATATCGGATCGTAACTTCCTGAATTATGGCCCCTGATTACACGAAAAATTGCCTGTTTTAGCTGGAGGTCACAATTATTATCTGATTTTAAAAAAAACCCATTTAAACCATTTGATTATATCACCATTACACCGTAATGAAGGTTAAGTTCAAATTTCGTGAAAATCGGACCAAAACTGCTGCACAAAATGGCCGCCGCTTGTACGCAAATACTATAAATGGTACCCAATGATCTCCTTTCGATATTTGCGCATATTAAATTGTAACTTCATAAAATTTTGCCCGTGATTGTGGGAAAAATCACTTTCTTTTCAGCTTGTTCTCTATCCATCTCTCGAAAATGTGGACGTATCCTGCCCGGCAGCCGCTGGTTATATGAGTTGACACTACAGTCACGTTTACATTATTATTGTATCAAAAATCTGAGACAAACGCAATACAAGTTTTAAATTGGCAAACGATTTTTTTTAGGGTACATTAATTTACAATGTTTGAAATGACATTGTCTGTCTAGCCACAGGAATCTGACCTTCTATCTGTATATATATGCATACACCATACCGAACTAGACAATATATAATAAAAAAGAACAGGAATGCAATGCCTGTTAAAGCCTCGATTTTACCTTCTCTCGCTTCGGCACGTTTTTGTTCCACAATTCGTAATGTCAGGCAATCTAACCTCTGCCAATTCACCCAGATATGATTTTTCTTCAATCTAGCCGTTTTGATTTGCACAAATACTCCCCACAAAACGATATCATAGCCATTAGATTCCAATATTTACATTATTTTTCTTCGTTGACGTTTGTCCGCAACTCCATGCGCTGACGTCATACAAAATCAATCCGCAGTGACTAGATCACTGAATCAAGTGCCTAAGATATTTTAAGATTTTCTCTGCCATTCCATTTTCCTCCTTTTGCATGGTAAATTTTGTTAACTCTTGGGTGTAGAATCGAAGAAGAGGGTTTGAATATACACTTTCTGCCAGGTTTTGGTGAATATTCGTGATTTTGAGGCGGAAGTATACAAGACTTTTTAGGTTTTTGTATGACGTCAGCGCATGGAGTTGAGGACAAACGTCAACGAAGGAAAATGATGTAAATATTGGATTCAAATGGCTATGATATCGTTTTGTGGGGAGTATTTGTGCAAAGCAAAAGGGCTAGATTGAAGAAAAATCATATCTGAGTGAATTGGCAGAGGTTAGATTGCCTGACATTACGAATTGTGGAACAAAAACGTGCCGAAGCGAAAGCAGGTAAAATCGAGGCTCCGACAGGCATTGCATTCCTGTTCTTTTTTATTATATATTGTCTAGTTCGGTATGGTGTATGCATATATATATACAGATAGAAGGTCAGATTCCTGTGGTCTAGCTTGTAATAATTATCAAAATAGATGTTCAGCAGTAGAACCAGTGACTGCCAGGCAGGATACGCCCACATTTTGCAAGAGATGGATAGAGACAAGCTAAAAAACAAAAACGATTTTTTGTACAATCAGGGGCCATGATCCAGAAAGTTATGGTCTGAAATGCGCAAATATCCAAAGGGACTTTTGGAATATAAAAATATTTTTTAAGTTTCATCAGAATTGGATAAAAAATTGTGCCTCTAGAGGGTCCATAACCTTTGAATTACAAATTTGCATACAAAGAACGGTCATTTTGTCAGGCTGTTTCATTTCGATTTTCCTGAAATTCCAATTCAACCTTCATAATGGTGGGATAGTGATATATCTAAACGGTTTTTAAAAACCGGACAAATAATTTGTGACCTCAGAGAATCAACAAGCTAAAAATGCGATTTTTTCACCAATCAGGGGCCATAATCCAGGAAGTTACGATCCAATATGAGTGAATATCGAAAGGAACTAAGATCTTTGGGGTTATAAATATAATATTCAAGTTGCATCAAAATTGGATCAAAATTGTGAACTCCAGGGGGGACCACAAGCTATAAAAAACGATTTTTCGTAAAATCAGGGGCCATAATGTAGGAAGTTACCATCTGATATGCGCAAATATCAAAAGGAACCAGGGTATTTGGGTTATAAACATGCATTTCAAGTTTCATCAAAATTGGATCAAAATTGTGACCTTTGAGTGTCGACAAGCTAAAGACACAATCATGGGCCATAATGCACGAAGTTACGGTCCGAAAGGAAGCGAGATCTTAGGGAGATAAAACTACATGTATAAATTTTAAGTTTCGTTGAAATTGGATATAAATTGTGACCTGTAAAGTGTCCACAAACAAATTGTTAACGGACGTTCGGGCGGACGGACGGACCGGGGCGACGGCATAATACGTCCACATCAAAATGTGCATGTATAAAAATGACGAATAAGTGTCGTGCATGATTGAAAATAGCTTACGTGTACAGAGTAAGCTTTTAGCTGAAGTAGGATCCGCCCTTGAGTAGTTAGTATATACTCACTAATAAACATAGACCAATGGATTGTGTAATATACTGAAAATACATGTGGATAAGTACATGTATATTGCAGATGTAATACACACTAAAATCAATATTGCACGTGTAATTCACATAAATCAGGACAGACACGGTTTTAGATATTTCAACTCGGGGGTGGGGGTCTAGAGTGTCACCCGGACACCACTAGATGTCCGATCTCCTTTAGGTTGTCTTTCGATCCCTGGTGAGCGAGGGGGATTGGATGGCCGAATGGTTAGCGCATGCGCGCTGCTTCATAATTTTTTTCATTAAGTCAACTGGCGTGGTTTCGATTCCCCGGTTGTACGTGACAAGGAGTGGGGTCGCCTGTCCAACTTCGTGGGTTTTCTCCGTGCCTCCGATTTCCCCCCACTGCTAAAGACCCCTACGCGCAAGCGAATTATTGAAATAAAATTGAACCATGATCCGGAAATGACCTAGTTTGTGTCGAGTGGACGTTAAGCCCCCATCTCTCTATCAGGTTTGAGCGCATGTGACTTGGAGATAGGGATGCCTTCTCAACCTCGTGGGTTTCCCCCTGGTCCTACGTTTCCTTCCTCCAAGGGGGGTTGGATGGCCTAGTGGTCTAGAGTGCCGCGCTTCGACATCTAGCTTGCCGGTCACCTCTGGCTTGCGGCTGTGGTTTCGAGCCCAGGTGTGAGCGTATGTGGCATGGAGATAGGGGCGCCTTCTCAACCTCGTGGGTTTCCTCCGGGCACTCCGGTTTCCTCCCACTGCTAAAGACCCCTACGCGCATGCGAATTATTGAAATAAAATTAAAACCATATGTTAGTCCCGAAGTGACCTAGTTTGCGTTGAGTGGACGTTAAACCCCATTTCTCCCTCTCTCTCTCTACCTATCCTTCCTCCAATGTGCGCGCGATAATAAAGATAGGTTGCCAGGCAACGAAACATACGCCCACAGCAGCTAAATCGTCCGGGCAGTCAACAATGGTTGTCGCATATTTTTAATTTTTTTGGTAATGAAACATTTGTAATACACTTAAATCTGAGTAACAACTCATTATGTAATTATCTGAAAATCATTAGAATTTGTTTGCTTTTTATAAAGCTTTGCCCCAAGCTAACAATTAGTATAGGAAACATTTAACATCATGGATTTAGCTGTTCTGTTATCAAAATTCATTGAAAATCAAAATACTTGTTCGTCTCAACACCTTAAACCCTGTGTATCAATCTGATGTCAATCGGATGATAAGTTTGGCATCTACAGCGCCACAAGGTTTTTTGAAGTGATCAAGGGAGATAACTCTGGAAGTAGGCTTCTTCGTCTCAGGACCTTAAACAGTGTGTGTAAATTTAAAGTCAATCGGATATTAACTTTGGCCTCTAGAGCATCCACAGGATTTTTTGATGTGATCAAGGAACATAACTCTGGCACTAATTATCGGAAATTGATGCAAATCAATAGGCATCTTCGTCTTATGCCCTTAAACACTGTGTATAAATTTAAAGTCAATCTAATATTAACTTTGGCTTTTAGCGCGTCCACAAGATTTTTTGAAGTGATCAAGGGCCATAACTCTGGCACTAATTATCGGAAATCGCTGAAAATCAATAGGCTTCTTCGTCTTATGACCTTAAACACTGTGTATAAATCTAAAGTCAATCGGATATTAACTTTGGCTTTTAGCGCGTCCACAAGATTTTTTGAAGTGATCAAGGGCCATAACTCTGGCACTAATTATCGGAAATCGCTGAAAATCAATAGGCTTCTTCGTCTTATGACCTTAAACACTGTGTATAAATTTAAAGCCAATCGGATATTAACTTTGGCCTCTAGAGCGTCCACAAGATTTTTTGAAGTCATCAAGGGCCATAACTCTGGTAGTTATTATCGCTGAAAAACAATAGGCTTCTTCGTCTCATGACCTTAAACACTGTGTATAAATTTAAAGTCAATCGGATATTAACTTTAGTCTATAGAGCGTCCACAAGCAATTGTGGACGCCGGACCGACGGACCGACGGACCGGGGCGACGACAATATACGACCACATTTCAATGTGGGCGTATAAAAATGAAAGTAAAACGTTAAACACTTCATATCCAAACTTTATACCCATAAAAGGGGGTATGCCAGCAATAACATGTGGTCAGTTTAGTATCTTGCAAGTAAGACATTTTGGTCCTTGTTTATTGGTGGAACCACCTTATCTTTCTCCGTTTTCATTCAGCTGAAGTTTTGATATTAGTTCTATGACAGATCTATCTATCACACATCTATTCTTGGGTTTTTAAATAGTTTACCTAATGTAAGCTATACTCCATCCTCATCGATATTGCGTCGCTTTATTGAAACTTCCATTATCCATACGTGTGTTATTTTTTTTTTAAAAATTAGGATATAATGTGTAGGGTATGCATATCTATAACTTATAATATTTTCCTTGTTGGGTCATTATTTGCAAGACTTTGGACGCTATTGACAAAAAACACTGTAGTCGATTCTAATCGGCGATTGCTAAGACCGCCGCTACATAGATATAATATTTACTTATATATGCAGATTAAAATTCAAAGCTGTATATAGGATGCAATTTTTGACATCGCTACGATCGCTCATACATCTTATTTGTATACAACATGGTGAGCGTATTATATCGTTACCCTATAGTTCCTTTTGGAACTGGGGGGTTGGATGGCCAAGTGGTCTAGAGTGCCGCGCTTCGACCTCTAGCTGGCCGGTCACCTCTGGCTTGCGGCTGTTTCGATCCCTGGTGTGAGCGTATGTGGCATGGAGATGGGGGCGCCTTCTCAACCTCGTAGGTTTCCTCCGGGCACTCCGGTTTCCTCCCACTGCTAAAGACCCCTACGCGCAAGCGAATTATTGAAATAAAATTAATTAAACCATATGTTAGTCCCGAAATGACCTAGTTTGTGTCAACTGGACGTTAAACTCCATTTCTCTGTCTCTGTCTCCTTTTGGAACTGTGTTTGAGCGAACGATATTCGCTGACAGTTCCTATCCGGCCTTCTATAACTGCAGTATGAAAATACGGTAAAATACCGCTATTCCCCACCCCTGTTCTCAGGCTGTTTTAGAACCCTTACCGTCTATTTGTCACCACAATTCTTTATTTTCCACCAAAAGGAATCTTTTCTCACTATATTTGACACAAATTTATAATAATTCAACTCCATTTTCAAGTAGAATTTAGCGATGAAATAAACATGCGGATTGCGCATGTCCGGATCTCGTAATGGCTCTTCAGTTAAAACGTATTTAGTGTATGTTTTTATTCGCAGAATTCTACTTGAAAATAGTGTTGAATCTTTATAAACGTGTGTCAGCTGTGGCAAGAAATGATTCCTTTGGCGAATAAAGTAGAATCAAGGTGAAAAATAGTAGGAAGGATTCCAAAATAACCTTAGAACAGAGGTGGGGAAGAACGGTATTTTCATACTGCAGTTATAGAAGGCCGGATAGGAACTGTCAGCGAATATCGTTCGCTCAAGGACAGTTCCAAATGGAACTATCGTTACCCATGTCCGTCGGTAATCGGCATAGGCGTACGGGCTTGATGACAGTTAGGGGGCAGAACTCGAAGTGCCCGTGAACAATTTGGGTTACAGACGGCCAACCCGAAAAATGGCACTCAAAGCAGAGTTGTTATAGCCTACTTGCTCCAGCCAAATGTTTCAATCCATAGTCAATCTACAAATTGGTATTCAATTAAAAAGAAAGTAAAATTAGTGTTTTATTAGATTTCGGACACTTATTTTGTCAACTAGATGAAATAAAAAAAAAACTCTTTCACTTTATCCGCCTGCCCGAAAAATCTGATCGCCTGAATGAAAGTTAGGTAGAGAGAGAGAAATAAATGGGGTTTAACGACCACTCCACCATTTATGAAACCTTGTCAATAAAATAGTGTGCGAGGTACTAGGGCTGCGCGATGATTAACTCTGTTGATTTTGATTTTGGGGGGAATGAAGTCATCAGCGGACGAACTCTGTCGATTTTCAGTATTCTGTGAGCTTCCGTTCCGGAGCTACTCCATCCTGTTGCCTACTGTCGGCACTGCCAGTTTGTACCCAAAAACAACCCAAACACTGACCCTTGTAGCAGCATTCACGTTTAATAATATCCATGAACATGTAAAGCTTTGATACATCTTATAATATGAATACATTAAAAAGTTATCACAGTGTTGCAATTAATCTTGGGACGGATTTGATTATCGTGTAACTATATAAAAATAATAAATACAAACAAACAAATAACACAATCTATAATAATAATACATGTTTAAAGTAAACACCGCGAACATAGGATGGAACCAAATTTCTAACGGAATTCCAACCCTGTAGTGTAGAGGGATGCCTTTTTTTCCCGATAACTAATGAACAAATACGAAAAATATTACAGATTTCATTTTGATTTTATAAAAATTTTGAACAGAAGAAATGCAACAATATATGATTATTCTAAAGTCGAAATATGATTTTTTTTTAGTTTGATGAGCCAAATAGACGTCAATGTAGTGATTATATTATATTTAAATTATGGGTAATCTAATTTTCTTCTGTTCGCTGTCTGCGATTTCTACGCTGTCGTAATTTTTCTTGCAGGCCCTGTTCCATTCTTGCTTTATTTATTTCTTGAGCTTTCTCAAATTCTTTCAATTCTTGTTCGTGTTGTTTCTTCAACTGTTCAATGTTTCCTGGAATAACAATTAAAGTATTAAAACCACGGCCATAAGGTTTCATGTATATATCTCAGCGTATTTTTGGAACAATATTTTTTTAAAATCTTATAATAATATATATGCCTGATAATAAGCTACCATGGCAACAAAAACTTACCAAAGAGTTCATCAGTAGATGGCGCTGGAGCCAGTTCATCCAGGGGTAGAGGTGTTGGGGCACCAGTTGAGCCACTCTCTTCGGTTGGCAGACTAGGGGGCTGAAGAATACATGAATATATGATTTACAGTCATATTATATAGTTATAGGATTCTGAATGTTCACAAAATTTATTTGGTCATTTTGTAAACTCTTAATGGGACAGAACCATGTTGTTCTGAATTTCTTTTAAACTTTAAACTTCCACAATACTGTATAGTTTTCAAGGGAATTTTTGTGTTCAAAAGACTTTAATGAACTCTAAGTCAGACTTTTAAATTCGGTCCCATTTTTATATGTAAAAGGCCACTACATTTAACAAGATTTTTAAAGGTTTCCGTTTTATTTACCTGTCCATCATCACCCTTAACCTCTTCTGGTTTTGCAAAAGCCGTTTCGTCAGCTTTAAAACCTGCTTGTTTTGTATCATCTCGTTGACCTTAAAAAAAGTGATTGATTTTAGAACACTTTATTAGGCTTACAAACGCTAAAAATATATTACTATTGTTAAATATATATCGTTAAAGCAGAAGTCTTGGATTTAGTTCTGGCAATGGTGGCCTATGGTATTTTCTATTTTTTATCTACTTTATAATAATATATTTATCGTGTCGGTGTGCTTTTTTATTTTTCTTATAAAGAGGTGGAAAATGGCTCCTGAAATGAGCACCTGCGCTAGAAACTGTGCAAGACCAACAACTGTATATTGTGCAAAAGGTCAACATATACAAACGAAGAGTGAACACACGACACCAAGAGGATTTTTATGAGTCCCTGTTACTTTGTGTAATGGTGAAAAAAAACAATTGAGTGAACAAGGGTGCTTAAAACTCAGGATTACTGATACATACCAAAAACTTTATCCAGATCTTAGTAAAGAAAATGAGAAAAAAAGGCAACTTATAATAAGTAATCAAGTTTGCATCCCATTATCAAATATATATATTCATTAAATTTAAAATTTACATACTACACGTATATTTAAAGCTGATATAGACTATCAAAGTAGATAATCGATTCCACATATGTAGAAATTCACAGTACACACACATCATCATCTGGTTCTCGTCTACAGGACTAGACTTAGACGAGAGAGATTTCATTCTGTTTTTTGACAACACGGGAGGGCAATACTAACACATTTAAACCAATATGAAGTTTTAGGTAAAGGGAAATAGTTTTATGGGAAGTCTCGCACGGCCAACTGTTTCGCTTGCCAGAAAGCCCCCTATAGTCTTGTAATTCACAGTCACCCATTGTATCCGAAATTAATTCCGTCACACACATATAATTCTTCAAAATAATAGACACAATAACTTCTGATTATCATAAGTAATCCAACTATATTAATGCAACTATTATATGAATACTCAATATCTCTTATTAAAAATATGATTTTTAAAATATTGCTATTGAATGTGTTCACAATTATAGACGAAATGTCTAAGAATAAAGAATAACAAAAGCCGCTTTAAAACATTTGTGACATTTCTGAAATGTTTACATATTTTTCAGTTGAACTTGATAATGGCCGATCTATATCTTCAAGTAAAGAATCACAATAATATGTTGTTAACATTTTGAAAAAGGAGAAATAAACCCAGAAACTGTATTCAAAATAGACTCTTTTGTCATGCATATTAATTCAACGTTTACATTATTTGCCATCAATTTTCAAGAATGGTTTATTATTTTCAAAATAGAGCTTTGTGGCTTTCTCTCCATTACAAGCAATAACTGCTACATAACCATCAGATGTCTTATTCCGCGTAGGTCTATCTGCATTATATCCAATTAGTAACACTGTAATATGGTCACGTAATAATACGACGTACATGAAACAGAACAATAATTATCCTATCACACTATACACGCCTGACTAGATTTATAAATAATGCGACGATTTATAATTAATATAAAAGTACAAAAAACAAAATGACGAGCTAAACTCACCTCCTTCCGTTATACCCAAATCACTGATATTACCACCCATTTTTTCTTTAATCAATCTCAATCGTTCTTGTCGTAGAGCACCAGCTTTTGTACTATAAGATTCTTGTACTTGTTTTAGATCTTTATTTATCGTTCCATCAATAACCTGTAAATATCATAAATAATCAACATATACATTTTTTTATTTGGATACAGTATTGGTTTACTCTAAATAAGATCTAGCTACTTCTTTACCAGCTTTTCATTTGCTAATTGAAATGAAATGGGGTTTAACGTCCTACCATGGACCGTATATACACGGTCCATGGTCCTACTGTTCTGCTCCGACTGGGCCAATGAAGACAGACATACGCCATACAGTATTCTATGAGGGAAATTTTGCCCCGACAGCGGCACTATAATGCACTATTCTTTTATCGAATTTCAATTGTCAGGGGATCTTTTAAATGCGTGCCAATGTATACACGGGAACTTCGTTTTCGTACCATCCAAACGACTAGACCGCTGCCCTCCTCGGATCAATTGAACAACATAAAAGATGCTGTGTATTTATACAAAAAAGAAACGAAAGTATTTGTTATAACTTGAATACGGGTCATAACTTAAAATGGAACATAACTTATTATTTGAGATAGAAATTACAATAGTTGGATCTTCCTTACGATCAAAAGTCATCCCGCTCACTTTAAAAACCTATTCATAAGTTCCAGGCAAAAGATGCAGGGAATCAGTTTACAATATAAAATCGACCTTTGGAACCAGGGATTAAGTGAACAGGGGGCAATGGCATGCACGTTCTGCGTTATACGTTGTTGAATTGCTGCGAACCGTCTCAATTAGAAAACATAGTTATAATGCTGGTTTCAAGGCTGTTGACACGTAATTGCCGTATATGTCCTAACATTACTACATATTATGTACTACATACCTGCATGTCAGAATGGTATATTAGGGTACGTGGTTTTTGTTCAAAAGCGAATTATTTGTTTTCTAATCAGGATTTTTATTCCAGAATTACCTTGTTTCTAGATGCATGTCTCAACAAATTTAAAAGATAGCGCAAAACAAAAGCCAGAGATATTTCATTCCGGTTATTGAACCATCCAATATTAGACGCAGTTTCCAATTACATGTATTATTTACGTAGTCCATATTTGGACAATTCCTTGATTAATTGTGAATTTTCAACCAATCATTAAATTAATACCTTTTTACAAGGGATATTAATAGACCTGAACTTGTCCACAGCCAACAAAGTTCAAGCGAAAGACACAAAGTCCAAGAAAAATTATCATATAGCTCAAAGGGTGAATGAAATGGAGTTTAACGTCCAATATCTTTCAGCTGACACGGTTCCTTATCAGATCCCCCGTTCTGCACCACTGACGAGGCGAACCCCTACATTCAAAAATTCCTACCAGAAACTTTCTCGACCAACTCCAGTGACCTTGTTGGTGAGCCAGTGCCTGAATCAGTGTCATACACCGTGACAAAGATATGCTAACATCGACTCAGGTACACTAAACAGCACATCAACTAAAATGTATACGGATTGTGGGCTATAGAATACAATTTACACAAGTCTACATATATACTTACATTATTAAACCACTGTAATAAAGCTGCGGCACGTTTATGTGTTACACTGTAACACTGAAATGCATGCTGGTGCCTATCTGTTGATTGCATGTCGATATAAATATTATTGCAAGCCTTGTTTAAAGTGTCTAATTCAGATTGTTCACAATAAGGAAACTTGATGTTTTGAAGGTATCTATGAGCACTACTGATGTTCTGACTAGCAGCAATAACATTATTTCTGCATTCGGTAGCCATGTGGTATTTCGCCTGTACGTTGCTGTAATAGAAAACAATATATAGAGAGAGTTATTATCATTCGTACAAGTATAAAAGCAGATTTGTTGTATCATAAACTTTGAAATTACGTTATTGCTGCAGCATAGCCAAGAGTAATTCACCATACGAAAGAGATAAAACAATCCTCTGTATTTACCTGGAAATAACGTATTACACTGTCGTATTTCACCAAGGAATCTTTTAATTAATAGGTATGCATAGAAGTTGCCGGAAAAGTAAACTATTCAGGAGCCTTTTCGACAACGTATTATTTTGATAACATCCCAAACTTTGGCTACCTGTTTAGTTAGCTCCGCTCCATCCTCGAAGTATGAAGCCGATGGATCTCTGAGTGCAGTATATGTCGATACGTGAATTGCCAAAGCCAATCGATGCAGTAAAAAAAAAAAAAAATACCAGGAATGTTCATCGGTAAATTATATATACTATTCAAAAAAAGTAGGGGATATTTGATTTTGGGGGCATAATACTAAAATATGCAAATGACTACGAAAAAAAGTCACTATAGAACCTAACAGAAGAAACATTTCCAGTTACATGTGACGCCCAAACGCACCAATAGCTACCGCATGGAATGCAGGTGATGCTTGGGATCATCATGGGGGTCCAACCCAAGATTTGCACGACTCTGACTTTGAATGTTACAGTCATTGTGGCATTGAATTCCAGGGTGGAAACATCAGTTTAATTGTTTTAGTGACCAGAAAACAAATTTTGATATGCGTCGGCTTACCCAAAATGAAAGGTTACGTGCCCTTGGCATGCTACAGATCGGCACAACACAGGCGGTTGTGGCGCGGACGATGAATGTTTCTCAGTCTGTCATAAGCAGGCTATGGTCCAGATACCGTGATACACAATCTGTACAGGACAGACCACGCTCAGGTCGACCAAGGGCGACAACTCAAGCCCAGGATCGATTTATCCGTACCTTGGCCTTGAGAAATCGTGTCATCACAGCAAATCAGATCAGCGCTCGTCTTCAAACAGACACTGGTGTGAGAGTGAGTGGCCAGACGATTCGGAATCGACTGCATAGGGGTCACCTTCGCGCCCGACGTCCTCGCGTGATCCCTTGTTTGAGAGATCATCACATTCAGGCAAGACGTCGTTGGTGTAGGGATCGTCAACACTGGGATAATCGACGCTGGAGCAATGTGATGTTTTCAGATGAGTCAAGGTTCACTGTTGATTTTTTGGACAGACGTAGGAGGGTGTGGCGTCGTCGAAACGAGCGCTTCCAAGACGTTAACGTCATCAGACATGATCGATTTGGGGGTGGTTCTGTTATGGTGTGGGGAAGCATCACTGTTGCTGGAAGAACGGCTTTACATGTTGTTGCAGGGCGTGTTACAGGCCAGTACTACCGGGACAACATCTTGGCAGTCCATGTTGTGCCGTTCGCACGACGTCATGGCCGCCGTTTCATCTTCCAGGATGACAACGCAAGATGTCACAGGGCCAGGATCGTTACAGGTTATCTCCAACAACAGAACATCACCACATTACCTTGGCCAGCACTGAGTCCCGACCTCTCCCCCATCGAGCATGTCTGGAACATGCTTGGAAAGAGGTTACGCCAACTTCAACAACGTCCTGCCAATGTCCAAGAACTTGCTGCTGCGTTGCAACAGGAATGGGACAATCTGGACCAAAATGACCTTAGACGTCTCATTAGGAGTATGCCACGTCGGATCAATGCTTGTTTGGCAAACAGAGGAGGATTTACCCGTTACTGACTTTGTTGTGATGCTGTGGTAACTTTGCTGTTTGACCCCGGGTATCATTTTACCCTTATAATGGTCAGTCTGTACCTTACTTAGTCTAACGATCATTTGGAATAAATCGATGAATGTGAACTTCATTTCATTTTGTCATTTGTTTCTTGGTCAGTTTCATTAGGTGACTTTAATAACACTTAAAAATCAAATATCCCCTACTTTTTTTGAATAGTATATATGTATATGCAATGCCTATCCTGAACAAGTCCCCAAAGAAAATCTCATAGTTAGTAGAACAAAAATGGCAAATCATTATCCTCAAGTTAACTACATATTTTGTGACAAATAATTTATAGAGTTATTACTTTGCTTGCACTTTTGGGATTTCCAGCCATCTTCGAACAGTGAAAGCTAACTGAGTACAGGCGTGTTGTAATAAGACTTTACCGTTGTCCCATTTATACTTGGCTACTGCAACGCGTTCCTTTCTGTTTCGAAGCTGATCCACCTCCACTTCGAGTTTATTCTCCAAGTCACTGCCGTATTCGCCACTAAATATTTTATCTGAATCAAAGAATTTGTTGTGCGTTAATGTCGTTAAAAACAGATGCAACCGATCTTAATACAACTTAGGATTGGTAAGTTATCTGTCGGGTTTATAGCGTAAAATAATCTAATCATTGAGTCCACTAAAATAGAATGCAATTTGACCACCCCCACAGATCTCTAATAGTCATTTATTTAGTTCTAAGCACACTTTTAAAGCAGGTTCAATCGATTGCCGTGGTTTAAAGTTATTGTGCAAGAGTGCGGATAAATTATTAATGATCGCGCGATATAATACAACAAAATCACAATAACACGAGATGCATTCGTAAACATTTCCCAACATAATTGTTATGCCATCCCAAAATAATTGAACCATAATAAATATACATGCATCTGTCAAGTTACGTATTATTGTGTCTACTACATGCATGTCAATTGATGTATTATTGTGTCTACAACGTCACACTAATGTTTTCAGGTTTAATGAGAGTTTCCAATAATCGGCAATATGGTGTCAAGACAGACGGGTGTCGTGCTGTGGACACCTGAAGTAAGCCCTTATTTGAAAGGTACACATGCTAGCAAGTGTATTTTTTGTTATGAAACCGTGATGAATGAAATGGGGTTTAACGTCTTTACACTGTTCTGATCTTACTGGGCAAATGAAGACGGGCCTACGTCATGCAATGTGCTATGAGGGGAATTTTTGCCCGGACAACAGTGCTACGGCCCATTCTTATTTCAAGTTCAAACTCTCAAGGTTTTTTTCCAACGTGCACGGCAATGTATACATGAGTCCTCGGTTTTTCGTCCCATCCGAACGACTATACGCCATCCATTGCCAGGCCCTCCGTCCTACATCACTGGCAAGGGGAACCACGCCAAAAAATACCATTGAACTTTCTCGGCCAAGCAGGGATCGAACACGGGACCTTGAGGTGAGCGAGCATGGTGTCAAAATCTTGGTGGCAAGACGTGCGTATGTCATTTGAAAGCAGGTAAATGCGATCAGAAATGGGTAACCAATCTAAACCTGTGACTAGAACGAGCCATGCAAATTGTTGAGCAGACTACTTCAATAGAATAAAATTAACAATTACAAAACAAACAAATTTGGTGATAAGTAGGCTACAGGCGTAAACGAATTTCCAGGAAATGTGATTCATGCTTTATCCATAGTGTGCATTATTTACAGTAAAATTTAATACCAGACGTCAAAAGGATTTCTGTAGGAACGCAGAAAATTGTGAATACACTTTATAAATATTATATTATATACGTTGAAGAATTGAATTACTATATGACAACCAACACTAATTGCTACCGGCAGCACCGAGTGCTACCGGCAGGTGTATATACGGACAAAAAACGCAAACGGTTCTTCCAATTTGTCTGCGCAGTTAAGTAGAAATAACCGATAACGTTTGTCGATCTGGGCAACCGCTCTTAGTTCCCCGATGATGGTCATATTTATTACAAAGTAATTGAATCACATTGTTAATCGGTATGCTGGGTGTAACATGTTATTATGGTTGTCTGGTTATTCCAAACAATTACGTTATGAAGAAAAAACTACAGAAAGAAATCTCCAATGACTGAATTGTTAGATCCAACGGTGTGATAAGCACGACATGAATTCTAGGAAAGTATACATAGCAAGCGGGTTTTGTCTAAACGATTATATTGTCAAACGCTCCATAAAATTTGTCATTTGCAAGAAGCACATCTACTCATCAATTAAAGATGCATTATGTAACATTTCGATATAAAAAAAGCAAACCTCTCGCTATAATAAAAGGATATATTGAAAATTCCAGTCAAATTACTTCATCCTGAGCGAGCCGTTGTTTTGTTAATAAACATTTTTTTTTCATTTCTACCGTGTTGTTACTTACGTTAATAAACATTTTTTTAAACTAAAGTATTAACGGGTAATAGTGTTTAAATTCGTTGAAAATTACAACCATCCATGGTCTAGATAGTTAAACATGGGCTTGGCACGTGGATAAATGTCTAATAATTAGTTAAGGATTTATTTATTTAACATTTGCGGCCAAACGAAATATCTTTCAATAGGCTGCAGATTTAGCTCTTGCATATCATAATGCACCTTTAAAAATGTTAACCTGGTTTCATGAAATCAAAAAATAAATACAATATATTAAATTTGTTTAAATGTAGTTAATTTTGAATAATATATTTTAAATTATCTTACGTACGTTTCTATCTCAGGGATGGCTTGGTATAGATTCTGAAAATTTGCATAGGCATACAGCCTAAATGTTGTATTCCCCTAAGAATTTGTCTGGTGCTAATTGTAATACGCTGATCAGTAAAACTCACCCAATAAATCGTCTTGTTCTTGGTAGTATTTATTCAGCTCATCCACTTCTTTAGACAAGCTGTCAATTTCCCTTTGAATTGCTGCCTTCTGAGATTTCAATGAATAAAGTTGATTCTTGACAACTTCTTGTTCATTGACAGCCTCTAGATATTCTTCCTGTTAGAAGAATAAAATAACTGTCACATAAAACAATTATGTCTGGTGAAATGCCTATATCTAATTCCAAACATTCTTCATTGTTCAATGAAGTGCTATGTACTTTTATAGATAACCTATATTGTATTTATTGCGAGGTGTCTGGGCGAATTACTTATCATTCCATATTTATGATTTGTCAGCTTGGTATGGGGAGTATATAGAAATGCCTTTGTATCAAATTATGATCCACGGTGTTTTCTGTTAGGTTAATCGATAGATGTAATTTATAATTTATTATGGATGGCACCAAATGTTCTAGAAAAAGAAATAAGTTTGGGTTATTTCCTTCTAAAATTCCTGGATTAGATGTTGATTAAAAATGCAGACAGCTAACATGTATGCTTGATTTGTGTTGTTACCTTTAGCTACGTTCAGCTGTTCATCTACTATGTGATATAAGAACAGCTCTTTTTGAGTTCAGATAACAAATGCATCCCTTTATAAGAAATACCATGGCTATCAATGTCATCCTCGAATGGAAAATATTTTACCTGTTCTTTTGACAGTTTGGCATCAAAGGAGGTCTGATCCTTGAAGAAAGCTCTAGTACTTGGTGCTTGCATATTATCCACATCAGCCTTTTCTTTGGCACTGTAGAGATTATTAGATGGCGTGAGGAGCATCACCGAGTTGATCAAAACTTACGGCGGGCAATTTTGTTTTTCATGGAACAATTAGAATTCAATTACTGTCAATTAATATAGATATCGAAGTGTAGTGAGTATAGATTATAAACATAGATGAATAATGATATGCTCAAACCATGGATTATTTGTCGCCGACAGCCCGATTTCTCGTCGGTGGCAATCTGGCGGGCCAAACACACAATGCACACCACACCGGTTATTTCACGTCGGTGTTAATTTAAGCGTCCCATCATACAATGACCTATTTATACGAATCTACATATAGCGGTAATTTAAAGAATAAAAACAAAGCGTACACTTTGGAAATATCATTACATTTAACAACCAAGGCTACCTGTATCGGATAAAATGAAATGGGGTTTAATGGGATACTTTTTGGGAGCATAAGGCAGATATACGCCACACAGTATGAGGGAAATTTTGACGCGACCACGGCGCTATGACCTACTCTTATTTCGAATTCCAACTGTTGTTACGGTATTTTAGGTGAATGTCAACTCTACATTTGTTTATCCAAACGACAAAAAGGAAAATCACGATGAAATGTCTCGGTCAACTCCAAGACCGAATCTCGGATCCTATTATAATCAGGGGATAATAATTTAGACCAATGGTTTTTCGTTTGTGTACAAAATGGGTTGATATGTTCATTATACTTACACTTTATCACAAGCAGCTTTATAATGTCCTTCAATTTGTGTTAATGATTTGTCAATATCAGACACACCTTCTTTCTTGATAGCAAACGCACCAACAACATTTTTACTTTCTAGTGGTCGTATGATACCTTCTAATTCTATATATCTCTTCAACATTTTTAACGTTGCTTCCGGTGATTGTTTCTAAAAGATAAGGATTAAAAAAATAAAATATCCACTGTGTTGGTTCATTTAGGACATAAACTTGGTCCCAATCTACACAATTAAGATAAGAAAGGTATTAATGGTTTGAAATCACCGGAAACCTCTCACATCCGAAAAAGCAGACACTCCTAATAACCAATGACAAGAAAAAGTCCAATAAAAATCCTACCAATATTTCGATTCGTTATATTATTATATGTTGGGTTTGTATCCCCACTTCATGACGTAACTATTTGGCGCTTTCAGCAATGTGAAGAGCATGATTGGTAGACTTCAATTCTACCCACCATTCAAAACGGCACGTAATGCAGAATATACCCCGTAAACTATTTAGCTGCAGCCAGCAACACGCCCAAGAGTTGTACATATTATGCCGTTATATCATTATCAGTCATCAGTATTTCTAGAAAGCGATATTTCATAGCGGAAACCATTACCTCGTGTTGGCTACTGTTAGTACTCACCTCCATATCTGGATCTTGTTGGGGTTGATTTGGTGCGTTTTGGCCTTCAGGTGGTGTTCTCTCTTCTAATGGGGGTGCCGTTGGCTGTGCTCTTTGGTCAACCTTCAAGAAGTTAACAATAACTTATCATAATATTGCCAGAAATCTTGCATTTTAAAACAATAATACACCCTGTTGAAAAAGCACAGCTATAATAGTAAAATAAAATGCAGTGCAACATAATAGTGACAGCAAAGCAAAAATGATTTTTAAAAAAAAGCACACTCAAAATCACACTGTTAGATTGGTTTAACTATCAAAATCAAAACTTTAAAAAAAAAACGCATTAAAGATTTGCAGTTAGGATATTATTTTTTTTAAAAAAATGACTGTACGATCACATATGACAGAAAGGTGATCGAAAAGTAAGGTTATTAGTAAGTAAATATATTATTCAAAACCTGTGATTGATTATGAGTGGTATGCTGTTGGTGCTGTGGTTGTGGTTGGTGCCGTGGATATGGTTGGTGCTGTGGCTGTGGTTGTGGTGGGTTATGTGTCTGCTGCTGTGGATAGGTTGCTTTGGGGTACGCCTGGCCATTCTTTGGTGACGTAGCGGTGCTTTGTTGAGAAGCACAGACACCCATACCAATCTGCTATCTGTAAAGCACGTGTAAACCAGCAAAAAATTGAAAAATGGTTTAAAGCGACGAGACCTCTTTGAATGGGTCAAATTTTAAAATATGAGCTTCATAGAAATTTACTTTAGTTCTGTGGGACAAAAATCTATTTTCATTTAAGCTTTTGTGTTTATACTAGGTAAAGCTGGTGATAATAATACATAATCGATTTTATGTTCCCCTGCCGATACAGAAAAATACAAAGAAGATAGAACTCTTTGAAAACAGGACGACGTCTGCTTAATCTTTAAAAACAAAACGTTATAGGGTTTATCACATCACAAACTTAAATAGCACAACAGATAACAATCCAACCCAATACTTTCTTTTTAACCTAAATCCAAGAGGTTTAGCTCCTGTAAGGAGGTGATAAAAAGCAAAGCGTGAAGTAAATAAATACATGTATATATAAATCTGTACAAGAGCCATGACAAGTTCAATACTGTGAAAGAGTATTAATATTATGTAATGTTACAAAAAAAAAAAGAATAGAAAAGAAAAAGCGTTAGGCGAAAAGCATTTGCCCTTAGACAAATTTTATATTTGACTTTTGATATTTCATTTTGTCATTAGATGCATTTTTAATTTAACATTGATATTGGTATGTTGAGTTTATTTCTTACACTTAATCACAAGTAAAGATATTTTAACAGAGCATCTAATTTTAGGCAAACCAGGAACCAAACCAAAAGATGGCACTTCGTTATACTTGAGTTATATTCCTGGCTGAATCCAAAACTAGTTATACTGCAAAATCAAATAATGATAATACCATACCATCAAACAGTATCTCTTTTCGTTATAAAATAATCATAAGAGTAGGACGTTAAACCCCATTTCATTTCATTTTTTTATAAAATAATCCCCATGACGAGACGTTAATATACTCGAAAACATCTAACGACTTACACTTACTGATCATTATGTGTAGGCAATTTAGATATAAACTGTGTTATGACAACAAATTGTTCCCGCGCTTCTTCAAATATTATTGCGAAATACTATGACAATTACATTTTACAAGGCTGAATTTCAACACTACTTAGTACTTTATCAGAGAATACATTAACTTCTAACGTTATTGCGAAATGCTGGATCAATAGACCTACATATTATACAGTATATTATGTTGTCCTTGGTTTTGTTTGTTTGAAAACAAAATATTATTGAATGGTACATTCATCGAACATCTAATTCCACTTATATTTGGGATCTGTATGCATTCGTATTGACCGCATTGCACGGCAATATAATAAATAGTGAAATGGCCTCGTTTCACAAAGCACACTCAGGTAACACGTTGAATATACAACTCTTGAAGTTAACTAAAGGGTATAATGACTTCGGGTCAGATGCACGGCTAAAATAGACACGAGGTTGATTGCTTAATATGCGGGTCGACTTAGTGGGGGCGGGTCGACTTAGTTTAGTGGGGGCGCGGGGGGGGGGGAGATTTAACGTCCACCCAACAACACAAACCAGACCATTTCGGGACAAACACGCTGTTCGAATTTTATTGAAATAATTCGCTTGCGCGAAGGGGTCTTTAGCAAACTGATCCCGCAGTGAATATTCGCTTGGCCGCTAGCTACAATGACTGATAAGCATGACATCGACGAGGCTTAATGAGTTCGGCATATTAACTTTTTTACTCCGACAAATTAAATTCTCAAACATTTTTTTGAGGTAAAAGAAAAATAAATAAAGACGTTTGAAGTATTTGTAGTTAAAAAATATTTCCTATTTAGTGTAAATGGGTATTAAAATGAGTAAAATGCATCATTTTGCCCGAAGCAGTTATAGGTGTTATGTAAACATTGCACGAGCCGTTGAGCCAATGACTGACGCCACGTGCAGTCAACGCACTTGTTGTTGAGAGTCATCTGTTACAGAGATAATTCGTAAGTAATTCTCTCTGTGAAACAGATTGGGTCTTTAGCAGTGGGAATAAACCGGAGGAAAAGACACGAAGATGGACATGCACCCCCGCGGGGTTAGGACACAAACAAATTGAAAGAGTTATTCTATAGTCTATTGGCTAACAATGTAACGTAGCAAATATAGCCAACAAATGGAAATCAAGGGTTTAAATTGTTGTGCATAAGGCCACTCACAAGCACGCCATTATTAAGCAGGAAATTAACATAAAGCTATATATATAGGAATAAATAAATAAAAAAAATCGATGCACAACTAGAACTACTATAAGCTACATTTGGATAGATGAAGATAACGAGACATTGAAAAATAAACAAACCTCTCTCGAAATACACGGTCAACACCGTTTAAATTAGAATAGTTTTACTGTATCTGTATATCTGGCAACGATTTTCCACTAGTATTAATTATGTCCTATCCATAAAATTAATTCACATTTGCTGTTGTGTCGCCACTAATCCTTTTGCTGACGTCATCACCATAGCGATTACCAAAACATTGTCAGCCATAACCATGATCGCTCATTAGCACAGGTAAATATAGTCCACTGTGTTATTATATTATAGTAGTGTTAGATTAACGCTAAAACTGTTCATGGATTATGGTCACGGTCGTGTAATCACTCAGTAATATACCGATATGAGACAACCCCTCAACTGGTTGAGATATTTTAACTAGTTAAACTAGGCCCACTTGCTGTTGTGTTGTGGGGAGGGGGGGCTGTGTTAGCAATAACATTATTGATTTACGTAACCAAAACAATACAACACAACAGAGAGGTGGACCCAATACTCTGCAATAGTAGCCTACCCAAATTTGACCTTGATGTACGTTATAAACAGAAGGCCTATAAAATGACCAGTGATAGTTGAAAAAGATATCCAATACTTGTGCGTAGGCCTATGTTTATGATTTTGAAAATCATAATTATTTATCTTTATGTTATCAGTTTCTTACATTTTTATGCGACGTCTATTGTCGTCTTCCCTGTCCGCAATCAGGTTAAACTACAGATCTATATTTCGTTTCGGTTTTTTTATACTTCAGTTTCCTTACATTTTTATGCGCCGTCTATTGTCGTCATCCCTGTCCGCAATCAGGTTAAACTACAGATCTATATTTCGTTTCGTTTTTTTTATACTTTCGATGGCCCACATAACATGACGATCTAACCAGTTGTTTGGGAGGTCGCGCCCGTGGTCATGCGAGCGGCGTTTGACCCTATGACGCCAGACATTTGATTGGCAAATCAGCATTGATGTTTCTGGTAGGTTGCCCACAGTTCCGTGCACCTCACGCCAAAAGCTCGCCGTAACTGACTGGTTCATCGGCTAATATCCCTCACTTCACCCAGAGCACGTCAATAAAATTCCTAGCGTAGTAAAGGCAAGTAAAACGAAATTTTGAATACTAAAAGCGAAACGATATAGGATCTCTGTGTTTTCATCAGATTTGTTTGTGGCCACTCTACAGCAGGACACAATTTTTTTTATCCTATTTTGACGAAAGTTGAATTATAATTTTATATTCCAAAACGCAACGAAATAGTATCTGTGTTTTCGTCAGATTGACCCGTCCGTCAAGACATCCACAATTTGTTTGTGGCCACTCTACAACAGGACACTTTTTTATCCGATTTTGACGAAAGTTGAATTATAGGTTTATATTCCAAAAATCTCGATTTTGGCGCACTTTGGACAGTAACTTCCTACATTATGTTTCCTGATTGTACGAAAAGGGTTTAGTTTAGAGGTCGCAATTTTTATCCGATTTAAAAACCGTCACCCTTAGGTCTATGTCAATGAGTGAAAATCGGGCAGTAACTGCCCGACAAAAATGACCGCTTCTTGTACGCAAATAGTATAAAAGTAGGTGCATATCAGACCGTAGTTCCTTTAGGAACCGTCGCTGATCTGACTATGGTCCGCTGACATACTTCGACAGAAACAGTTTCCAAAGGAACTAATCGGACTGTAACTTTCTTCGGAGAATTACGCAAACAGTTCATGTTCAACGACAGACGTTTGCGACTGCTTGTGGCTTAGTCCATTCTACACGTTTTTATAATATTGTCTTGTCGTTTGTGAATGCGGAATATGATTTTCTTTGTCGGTTACAGATGGCGCTCGAAACTAATATGTCCATAGAGTACACTGTGTCTTAAATATTGTATATTTGGATCCCACAATTTCATGGTAATATATAACCACACTGCAGATATTGATGAATTCGTGTTTTTATTTTCGAATATTAGGGTGTTTAGCCCCTTTAACACCTTTCTCCCCAAAATCATTTATTCTTTTACTTTTAGAGATTTTATTTAGATCATAATTTGTAGATTGGCTAACGTTTGAGGTGGAGTCAGTACAACTATTGATAGTGTAGTCACGTGACTTATTATGTAGATAAAAATATAAGTATACGCATATACCTGAGACAACACCTACCCTACAGGTGTGAAATTGTGTTTGTGGTGACGACCCAGGACTTTGATGTATAAACTCAGAAGCACGCCAGCTGAATATTCATATTATTTATTTAAGTCCAAGAAGAGTAAATTAATTGACAGAATGTTATGGTAAGAGAAACTTGTCATTTTGTCAACAATTTTACGGGTAAATATTTTCTATTACTTCCGTGTTTATCAAAAACATTACCATACAATCGGCGCTGTTCAGTCATAGGGTGTGTAAGAACCTTAGAAATTCCCCTTTGACCCTCTTATCACTAACAGTGATGACGGACGGAGAGCCTGGCAAAGACGGGTGCCTAGTCGTTCGGATGGGCAAGATTTCTCCCATAGCATATATGGCGTGTATATACCGTCTTCATTATCCCAGTCGGTGCAGAAAAGTAGGCAGATAAACCACATTAAAATTTCATTTCGTTTTTTTTTTGGTTTTTTTTGTGAACCATGGCGTTGGTTATTTAACGGTTGTTTCGGTTGTAGAACCAGTCGCTACTCATTTATATGCTATCGATTTTTAATTAATATTAATAATAATGTTGGTATATTTATATAACACAGAGGCATGGGCGTAGAGAGAGTAAGAGTTTGGGGGTTGGTAGTGGCGTTAACAATACTCGATGTAAGGGCAACAGTACAATGCAGTGCATGGCGTAGGCCTATACCTGCGCTCATAATTGGTGCAGAAAAGTGAAACGTGGGACCACATTTTTATACATATTTAATTCGTCACCCTGTGGTCCAGTCAGCCGTCGGCCTACAAGTACACGCATTATTTTTATTTGCGGATTCATTCCAAATCATGTTGGGAGCATTCGTGCAAGGACGAACCCTCGCGATATTCGCCATTCCATTCCAGCGTTATGTCCCCTTTGCCACAAACCTTGTGAATGCTATAAAAGCTATAGATATTACACAGTAGAAGCTATAGATATTAACAGATTCTTTTCAGATATGATGTGAAGCATTGTGGTGATGAAAGGTCAAATACCATATCGATATTAACTATTCCGCGACTTTCTGTACTCATCATCTAATGACCCCAAACCTTGTGGACCCGATAGTAACCGATGCCTTTCAATTACGATGGGGAGGTTTTGGGTCATGAGATGATGAATCCTATCGATATTCACCCTTTTCGGTTTTCTACCCCCCCCCCCCCACACACACACTTGGAACGCAATAAAGGCTATAATGTTTAACGGTTTATTTTCAAAGTTGGTGTGAAGCAGTGTGGTCATGTCAGTAAAACCGTTCCACCTGGAGTTATTTCCCCTTTGCTGAACACCTTGTCTTATATACAGTCTTGGATATCAGAAGCCCATCTTTCCCGGTAAGATCACTACGTTATTTGGGTTCAATCGGCATGTGCAACGAATGTTTCTAACAGGTGCAAGGAATATTTGTACGAACGAATTCGTGGGAAAATTCGTAGATATTCTTGAGTATTTGTCACAATTACTGTCTTACAAGAGATTATAAAATTATCAAGGTAATCAAGAAAGAACTAGACGATAGCGAGTTTTAATCTTACCGATAATTGATTGGTGATTGCTTGTTAATTTTTTGTGGTTTCACACCCATCAAGTTTTAATCTAACGGACAATTGATTGGTAATTGCTTGACACCTACCGATTTAAGGCCGGATTATACGGTGACGATTCAATGAAAAATCATGTGACGGGACGGCTGATTGATGTCGGAATCCGGAACGTACAGAGTCCGGATCCACCAGAGATTTTTTGGCTGAAGTAATAGGGAAATAAATCGGGACATTAAAATTATGTCGGATGTCAAAGAGATTCGGATTTATCAGAGATCGGATGTGACAGAGTCCACTGTATGTTGATTTAAATTTACAAATAATTTGTGTTTTCAATGTCGAAAACTTTGGATGATGTTGAGTTACAGACTTAGCTACTTTAACATATTCTTTTCAAATTTGATGTGAAGCAAGACTGTCCCCATTAAAGAACGGACCCTATAGATTTTCGGCTTTGGTTTTCAGTCCAGAGTTATCACAGCTTTGTCGAAACATCAAATTTGATCAACTTCCAAGTTTTCCTTTCAAAAAAGCAGTTGTCACGATAATTCTGATGTCTGAGCTTATTTCGGTAAACCCCATTTCATAATTATGTTCGCTAAAAGCCGATGATTAAAAACATACACAAAATACGTTTGACCTGATCAGCCATTACGAGACTCGAATAAGCGCAGATGGCCTGTTTTTCTAATAGCAAAATTCTACCTGAAAATAGGGTTGAATTATTATAAATGATTCATTTTGGTGAAACAAAGAGGCGTGGTGAAAAATAGAAGGTAAGAATTCCATAATAGCCATAGAACAGCGGTATTTTCATATTGCAAGTGCATAGGGACGGATAGGAACTGTCAGCCGACATCGTCCGATCAGAGACCGTTCCTAAAGGAACCATTCCGAAAGCTGTTTACCGTTAACTGTATGATGACATTGCTTAAACCTTGTTATTCTATTCCGTGTACAGGTATTGTGTATGTTTAATTTCAGAATTTGGGATAATATTATGAACGTGGTTACTATGGAATTGGACCAGTTAACGTGAATGGAATCCACCAAAGGAACAAACAGTAGAGCCAGTTTGATGAAAGGGCTAATCTACTGCTCAAACCGAATTAACAGAAATCAAGAGTACACCAATACCCATCTGAATTCAAATCTGCATTTTAAATACCAAAACTAACTAAAGTATTCAATTGATGAACTCAGTTGCTTGTGTTAGTTTCCGCATGGTCTATATTAGTTTATATAATAAGCATAGAATATTATTCAATCGTTAGTCATAAGGTTTCAGTGAATCTATGATCCAGTTTTATAAAAGTATATAAACATAATTACACAACGTTGAGCCGAATACTGTGAGTCCCAACAACCAGCAAGGTTCCACCAATTTTGTTTTTTAAATTCTAATTTTAATTTAATTCTTTAATCAGTTGTAATAAACACAGGTTCAACTCCACGGCATGTACTGATTACTGGTGTACACGTAATTATTTAAAATCACATAGTTATGGTCTTAAAGACAAACCAGAGTTTGTAATAAACATCACATCTTTCACTTCCCTTGTTGAATGCCAGTACACGTGGAACAATTTTGCAGTATTATTATTTTGCCAGACTTCTTTTTCTCCAGCCATGACGGTCTGTCAAAAGTTAACAACGGCGTCCTGTGAATTATTCAATCGGAGTCCACATGCATCAGTTGTAATAAACACGCATCGTTCAACTCTCGCATGCATGTAATTATGTAATAATCACATAGTTATGGTAAAGTCTGTGGAACTATCCACGTGTATCAGTTGTAATAAACACTACATATTTCAATTCCCAACTTGTCACATGTATAATCATGCAGTATAATTATTTTTCCAGACTTCTTTTTCTTCAGCAATGACGTCCTCACTAAAGGTAACAGTAGCGTCATAGGGAAAGTATATTTCAACAGTCCACCAATCTAATTAAAATATAGATCTATATTTCGTTTCGTTTTTTATACTTTCGATGGCCTACACTCATGTAGATCTAACAAGTTATAGTGGGAGCTCACGTTCTATGACGTCAGGTATCAAGCACGGGACATTTGACCCGATAACGTCAGTCATTCGTTTAACCAATTAGCGACCGCCATGCTTTTTAAAATCTACTTTTGTTTTGTTTTGATTTCTATCCGCTGGTGTTGGTATAGACGTCATTGGGTGGTAATATCTACCCACAGTTCCACGCATGAAAAGGTCAAACGGTCGATTCGACAGACCATTTGATTGGCTGACCCCTCATTTCAGGCAGAACACCAGTTAAATAACAAGTCCTCCAGATCCAAGAGTAGTGAAGACAAGTAAAAACGAAATTTTGAACTATAAAAAACGAAACGAAATTGGATCTGTGTTTTAATCAGATTGACAGTCCACATGCATCAGTTGTAATAAACACGCATCGTTCAACTCTAGCATGTACTCATGTAATAATCACATAAGTGTATAGATCCTTTTTCAAAGAAAAAAAAAAGTATTATAAGTTATTTTAAGTTTTAACATCTAGTTTCAATGTGTCAAAAAAGAAACTTTATCCATTCGCATAATATTATAAATATTATATACTTCCTTTTTTAAAAAAAATGTAATAATTATAGAATTAGTTTCGTAAAACATACATCATGCAAAAGCTAAATCTGTCTATTGCAGATTTTTCTTTAGGTTTGAAATGTTATCTAAATTTTTGATTAGGCATTATTTATAATCAACTCTCGACCGTAACGTTAGCCTGCGATATTTACTGGATTATAGTCCAATTTGTTGCTCATTCATGGATAATCGAGACAATGTTTTTTTTTTATCGTACCGACTTACGTACGTTACATTTCGAGCTGATTGAACAGAATCAAAGTTTAATAATTTTATTATCATGTGTTGCAAAAAGTCACTGTTTATGGCTTTGGATAGCTGACATGTATATCTAATATAGAGAGTAGAACAATTTTCCCATCGCTATTGTCATTGTCTCTTGAAAACGAAAATGTTTCTGTTACGTACGTTACATCACAAAAGACAAAATTTTATACATGTACCACTAAATTTCAAGTTCAAAATTCTGTGATTTGAACTTTGAGACTATGGTGCTGTTTTACCCTTTTGTTGTGAATACACAATAGTTTATATTTTGGTGTACTAACAGATAATTCAGGCCCAATTCTGCCATTGACAGAGCATTATTTGGTGTTACCTACGGTACACAAATATTTTACGTACGTCACACGTAACAATAAGCTTATTCAACACGAGATGTAGAGGAAAAGATTGATATTTTACAGATTTTCTTGATTTCTAAACATTGAGTAACATCTCAATTTCAATTTCACCCGGTTTTTACTTTAAGCAATACTTATTTTTCCTTGACAAACAAATGAAATAATGAGTTATTTATCACATCAGTGAAAATTTTGTCAATGTACATCAATATACAGATTGACACAAACTATGAAAGTAAATGTTGTAAAATTTTAATGAAATTTGTAAAATAGGACCATTTTCTTACATAGATAAGTGAAAAGGTAGCGTCTTGATGTGTAATTCTTGCAAAAATCGCCCTGCTTCTCCCGAACATATAGCCTGTTTTCCTCAAACAAATGCGGTTTTCATTCAGTTCATTTCACTTTATTGTATTTGTTATTTCATTTGGGAGGTTTTTTTTCATTTATTTCAGTTCACTTTATTGTATTTGCCATTTCATTTTCGAGCGTAGTGATAAATATTGCAAGGTTCAGATCGCCCAGCATGATACAGAATATTATACTATCCACATGTATCAGTTGTAATAAACATCACATAGTTCAACTAGATAATGATGAAACTATCCACATGTATCAGTTTTAATAAACATTACATCGTTCAAGTTGATAATGATGAAACTATCCACATGTATCAGTTGTAATAAACATCACATAGTTCAACT
Source organism: Patella ulyssiponensis (assembly GCA_963678685.1). Taxonomy (NCBI): domain Eukaryota; kingdom Metazoa; phylum Mollusca; class Gastropoda; family Patellidae; genus Patella; species Patella ulyssiponensis. The sequence goes on along the minus strand of OY783229.1, from coordinate 45,332,795 downwards.
AGATAATGATGAAACTATCCACATGTAGCAGTTGTAATAAACATTACATCGGTTAACTTGATAATTATGAAACTATCTACATGTATCAGTTGTAATAAACATTACATCGTTTAACTTGATAATGATGAAACTATCCACATGTATCAGTTGTAATAAACATTGCATCGTTTAACTTGTTAATGATGAAACTATCCACATGTATCAGTTGTAATAAACATTACATCGTTTAACTTGATAATGTTGAAACTATCCACATGTATTTTCTGTAATAATCATAACATCGTTCAGTTTAATAATGATGAAACTATTCGCATACATCAGTATTGAAATCGACACCAAATTCCACATCATTCGGCTTAATGAATTGCCAGCACATGTAGTATCTATATCTTCAGTCATAAAAAGTTGGCTTCGTGAAATCCTAGAAATATAAACCAAATTTTATTTAAAAATCCAATCCACAAGCAGCAGTTGTAATAAACACGCATCTTTCAACTCAAGCATGCACTAATGTAATAATCATATATTGACAATAGGAGCGAATTTCTAAACAGATTTTTAAAGATTCCGTGCCATCCGATTATGTATGGCTTTTTGATCTTTAAACAGGGGCCTCTTTGCATTCTGTTCTTCTTTTGTTAATGAACAATAAATAAACAATTTATAAAATGATATTTTGTCAAGATATCAATCTGCATAACATGTCTTTAAACCCATATATAAGTAAAACAAAAATCATAATACAATGTAATATCCCACAGGGAAAATATTTTTAAAAAAAATGTATATAGCCACTGCAATGATACTTACCCTGAAACAATGGATAACGAACTTAATCTACAAATAAATGGCCCGATAATGTTCGTAAACATTGCTTCTCGAATGACATTGTTCAGGATTCGTGTTGATTTGTTTTGTCTTTTTCAAACAATAGAACTGTCGTGTCTGTCTGCTTCTGTTATATTATAACACGTTTATAAATTGATTAACGTGACATTTTTTAAATGAAAAAAAAAAGAATAATTTACTGGTTTCCTGCCAAACTAAAATATGTATATGTCACAGGATCGACGCTACCCCAAATGTAAAAAAAAACATATGTCTTGTACACAGATATCAATATGAAAAAATCTGTATAAATATTATTACATTCATTTAACAAAACCTTTTTAAAAAAAAAAAATAATTGTTCAATTGGACATTCCGTATGCACCAGTAATAAACAGTACATGATTCAAGTCTAGATCATCATTATAATACAACTCACAGCTGTGTATAATGGGATGAGAAAAAAAAGTATATGTATTAAGAGTTAAAAATATATAATTATTGTGAATTATTGATGTATTTATTCTATCTTTATGTGATGTTTAATTTTCCAAGTTTTTGTTATTATGTAGGACTTCTTCTAGCGTCATACTGATAACATTACAAATTATTTGACTGATAAATGATGCAATATTGCCATGCATTCTTATTTTTTTGTCATGCAATATTGCCATGCTTCCTTATTTTGTGTCATGCAACATTGCCTTGATTCCTACGTTTTTGTGTCATGCAATATTGCCATCAACAAGTATTATTCAGCACTGGAGCTTTCCATACCCATCGTGTAGTGGTGAGATCACATCAATGCAGATTATATTTTACTTAATATAATCAGAAGGTATGTTCAAAACATTCAAAATAGACGTAAGCAAACATCGCGGCGATATGAGTAGCCTATATAAGGGAAGTAATCCAAGATCTCTTGGTAATAAAACCATAAACAGGGATGGATAGAAAAAAATATTGACAAATGCGTTCACTCACAGGCTATTCGGGGCTGGGGTTTGGATTGGACTAATTCGTTGTCAATTGCGTTCAAATTCGACCGCATTTGCGAGATGTTGTCAAATGGAATCAAAATCGAACTCCCATGAAACCTTAGTTTACATGATTTGGTATGATGTAGCCTATCATTATTATTGTATGACTTTATAATGTTAATGGGATTACTTTACTGTATAGCCTTTGATATCCCGAACCATTTTATCTTTTCTTACCTGGGAGTTATAATACCCCATTAATAATCATCAGATTATGTGTTCTTCCTTTGTTCTTTTATTTGAATAAAGAAAAGGCTTTATAAATAAACACAAATCGTTGATTGTTTTTTACGACCCCTAAACAAAGCCATAATTAGTTTTTTTATTTTAATTTTTGTGACAAATTACAGAATTTACAGAGGGGCATGTTATTTTATTATTTTTTTTTTTACTATAATTTGAACTTGGTAACTTGAAATTTCGGCAAGATACAAATTTGAACTTTCAAGTTAGGCCTACCAAGTTGAATTATAGTAAAAATAAAAAAAATCACATTGGCCAAGGGTATTTATAGGTTCCGTATAGTTGGTTTGAATCTAAAAGGGGATCACGTGGCTAAGTGGGTAAGGCGCTGGCTCGCTAGCCTGGTGGTCGGGTGTTCGATCCCTGCATTGGCCGAGAAAGTTCATCTCGATTTTCCGGCGTGGTTTCCTCTTGTCAGTGATGCAGAACTGAGGGCCTGGTAAGGACAGCTGTCTAGTCGTTTGAATGGGACAAAAAACCGAAATCCCGTGAACACATTGGCGTGCACGTAAAATATCCCCTGGCAGTTGGAAATTCGATATAACAGTAGGCCGTAGCGCCGCTGCCCGGGCAAAATTTCCCTCATCGCACAGTGTATATGGCGTATGTCCGTCTTCCATTAGCCCAGGTTAGATGCAGAAGAGTAGGACGTTAAACCCTATTTTCATTTCATTTCATTTGAATCTAAGATCATTTGAATCACTAGGAAGATTGGAAACATAGATGTATAATATTGTACCGCAAAGCAGCCCAAGCTACACAGATTGCGATATGCCGTGATATCTAATAACGTTCGGCCATCATTCATTCATTGCGCATATTATGCCACATTTGAAACAATCTGTCAATCCATTCCATTGCATAATATGTTTGAAGGACGCATATGGAGAGCCTCAATCATCATCGAGAGAGAGAGAGAGAAATGGGGTTTAACGTCCTCTCGACACAAACCAGGTCATTTCGGGACTAACATATGGTTTAATTTTATTTCAATAATTCGCTTATGCGTAGGGGTCTTTAGCAGTGGGAGGAAACCGGGGTGCCCGGAGGAAACCCACGAGGTTGAGAAGGCGCCCCTATCTCCATGAGCCACAAGCCAGAGGTGACCGGCCAGCTAGAGGTCGAAGCGCGGCACTCTAGACCGGCAGCGGCTAAATACCACGCTTCAAAATACCACGCTCGCCTTACCGCTTCTATACACACGAAACGTGGTACGCTTTTTCGGTACCACTTTCTATTTAATTATAGGGATTTTACATTATATAAAGCTAATTTTGCAAATTATGTTGATCATTTAATAAATTTTGATGTTTTTATTGGTGATATTTACACTTAATCTTAAAATAAATTACAATACAGATAGCCGATCGGTCGGTTAATGCACCGAGCCGTACCTATACCATTACGGTTTATAATACGGTGTAACCGTTATTATACCCTATTCAAAAAGACCCTACGTGGTATATTGGAATATTATGTATGCGACTCTGCATAGATATGAAACAAAACCCGGAAGGTAAAAACTAACGTGGTATAATCCTGTATAGGGGCGATAAGAAAGGGCGATAAGTTGACAGTAAAAAAAGTGGTATTCCGGGGCCGAGATAACCGTACCACGTTCGCCTTGCTAGTGCAATACAAACGGAACGTGGTACGCGACTTCGGTACCACGTCCTTTTTATTTATAGGGATTTTACATTATTTGTAGTGAATTTTTCAAATTATGTTGATTATTTAATCCATTTTGATGTTTTTATAGGCCATATTTACACTTTATGTTAAAATTAATTACAATACAGATAACCGATCCGTAATAATACTGTGTAAATTTAAAAAGACCCAACGTGGTATATTGGAAATGTAATGAAATGAGGTTTAACGTCCTACTGTTCTGCTCCGACCGGGCTAATGAAAACGGGCATATCAGTACCTCTCTCGACTTTCTCCATCTACAAAAACGAAGCGTGGTACGCGACTTTGGCTTATTTTTCAAATTTGATTATTTAATCCATTTTGATGATTTTATAGGCCATATACTGTATCCGATTTAAAAAGACCCTACGTGGTATATTGGGTAGATATGAAATAAAACGTGGCAAGTAAAACGGAGTATTATAAAATATGTGGAGTATACGAGAGTACCTTGAGTTGAATATAGTTAAACAAAAAGTAGTATAATAGAATCCGGTGCTGAGATAACCGTACCACGCTCGCCTTGCTGGATCTATACAACCGGAACGTGGTACCCGACTTCGGTAAAAAAGAATCGTGGTAAAATAGAATCCAAGACTGAGACAACCGTACCACGCTCTCCTTACTGGTTCTATACAAACGGAACGTTGTACGCGACTTTGGGTCAAAAAACGTGGTATAATAGAATCCGAGACTGAGATAACCGTAATTAGAACCAAAGACTGGGATAACCACGCCCGGCTTACTGCTTTTATACAACTGAAACGTGGTAAACTCGCTCTACTTCTCCTATACAATTGAAACGTGGTACGCGGCTTTGGTACCACGTCCTTTTTAATAATAGGGATTTTACATTTTTCGATGCATATTTTGCAAATTGTGTTGATTATTTGATCCATTTTGATGTTTTATAGGCCACCTCGGTACAAAGAACGTGGTATACTAGAATCAGAGACTGAGATAACCGTAGCACACTCGCCGTATACTGGTTCTATACAAATGGAACGTGTTACGCGACTTGGGTACAAAAAACGTGGTATAATAGAATCCGAGACAGAGATAACAGTGCCACGCTCGCCTGGCAGGTTCTATACAAACGAAACGTGGTACGCGACTTCGGTACAAAAACGTGGTAAACTAGAACCCGAGAGCAAGATAACGGTAACTAGAAACCGATACTGAGATAACCGTACCACGCCCGGCTTACTACTTCTATACAACTGAAACGTGTTATGCTCGCCTTACTTCTCATATACAATTGAAACGTGGTACTCGGCTTTGGTACCACGTCTTTTTTTAATTATAGAGATTTTACATTATTCGAAGCAGATTTTGCAAATTGTGTTGATTATTTAATCCATTTTGATGTTTTAACTATAGGCCATATTTACACTTTATGATAAAATAAATTATCGTGTAACATAATGCGTTTCAGCGCCATTTGTAACAAGAGACTCGAAGAATGAGGCTAGACTTATTCCACAAGTCATGTTAAACGGTGACCCCATATTCTTATCTGGAGAGCATGTGCAATAAACGTAATCGACGTAGACTGATATAACCAGACGCTAGAGATTGCCATTCGATTTCGCCGAACCTAACTGATTAGAAATTACTGTAAAAACAGAAACGATTGAATGTAAATCAGTTTATTTTCATTCATATTACATTAATATATGCGTTGCGACCCATTTGTGTTAATGTCGAGGTCCCAGATATTAGCGATTGAGCACCTTTAATTATAGGGATTTACATTATTTGTACCGAAGTCGCGTACCACGTGGCACGATTATCTCAGTCTCTGATTCTATTATACCACTGGATTAAATAATCAACATAACTTGAGAAATACGAAAAATTCGCGTACCACGTTTCGTTTGTATAAAAGTAGTAAAGCCAGCGTGGTACGATTATCTCAGTTTAGGAATCCATTATACCACGTTTTTTGTACCGAAGTCGCATACCACATTCCGTTTGTATAGAACCAGTAGGGTGAGCGATGTACGGTAATCTCAATCTATTATACCACGTTTTTGAACCGAAGTCGCGTACCACGTTTCGTTTTTATATAACCAGTTAGACGAGCGTGGTACTATTATCCCAGTCTCGGATTCTATTATACCACGCTTTTGAATCGAAGTCGCGTACCACGTTCCGTTTGTATAGAACCAGTACGATTATCTCAGTCTCGGATTTTATTATACCACGTTTTTTTGTATCGAAGTCGCGCACCACGTTCCGTTTGTATAGAACCAGTGCGATTATCCCAGTTTGTATAGAACCAGTACGATTATCTCAGTCTCGGATTCTATTATACCACGTTTTTTTGTATCGAAGTCGCGCACCACGTTCCGTTTGTATAGAACCAGTGCGATTATCCCAGTCTCGGATTCTGTTATACCACGTTTTTGAACCAAATTCGCGTACCACGTTTCGTTTGTATAAAAGTAGTAAAGCCAGCGTGGTACGATTATCTCATTCTCGGATTCTATTATAAAACATTTTTTTGTACCGAAGTCGCGTACCACGCCCTGTTTGTATAGAACCAGTAAAGCAAGTATGGTACGATTATCTCATTCTCGGATTCTTTTATACCACGTTTTTTGCATCGAAGTCGCGCAACACGTTCCTTTTGTATACAACCAGTACGATTATCTCAGTCTTGGATTCTATTATACCACGTTTTTGAACCCAAGTTTCGTACCACGTTCCGTTTGTATAGAACCAGTAAGGCGAGCGTGGTACGATTATCTCAGTCTCGAATTCTATTATACCACTTTTTTTTAACCGAAGTCGCGTACCACGTTCCAGTTGTATAGAACCAGTAGGGCGAGCGTGGTACGATTCTCTCAATCTCGGATTCTATTATACCACGGTTTTTTTAACTGAAGTCGCGTACCACGTTCCGTTTGTATAGAACCAGTAAGGCGAGCGTGGTACGATTATCTCAGTCGCGCACCATATTCCGGTTGTATAGAACCAGTGAGGCGAGCGTGGTACGATTATCTCAGTCTCTCATTCTATTATACCACGTTTTTTTGAACCGATGTCGCGTACCACGTTCCGGTTGTATAGAACCAGTAAGGCGAGCGTGGTACGATTATCTCAGTCTCGGATTCTATTATACCACGTTTTTTTGTATCGAAGTCGCGCACCACGTTCCGTTTGTATAGAACCAGTGCGATTATCCCAGTCTCGGATTCTGTTATACCACGTTTTTGAACCAAATTCGCGTACCACGTTTCGTTTGTATAAAAGTAGTAAAGCCAGCGTGGTACGATTATCTCATTCTCGGATTCTATTATAAAACATTTTTTTGTACCGAATTCGCGTACCACGCCCTGTTTGTATAGAACCAGTAAAGCAAGTATGGTACGATTATCTCATTCTCGGATTCTTTTATACCACGTTTTTTGCATCTAAGTCGCGCAACACGTTCCTTTTGTATACAACCAGTACGATTATCTCAGTCTCGGATTCTATTATACCACGTTTTTGAACCCAAGTTTCGTACCACGTTCCGTTTGTATAGAACCAGTAAGGCGAGCGTGGTACGATTATCTCAGTCTCGAATTCTATTATACCACTTTTTTTTTAACCGAAGTCGCGTACCACGTTCCAGTTGTATAGAACCAGTAGGGCGAGCGTGGTACGATTCTCTCAATCTCGGATTCTATTATACGACGGTTTTTTTTAACTGAAGTCGCGTACCACGTTCCGTTTGTATAGAACCAGTAAGGCGAGCGTGGTACGATTATCTCAGTCGCGCACCATATTCCGGTTGTATAGAACCAGTGAGGCGAGCGTGGTACGATTATCTCAGTCTCTCATTCTATTATACCACGTTTTTTTGAACCGATGTCGCGTACCACGTTCCGGTTGTATAGAACCAGTAAGGCGAGCGTGGTACGATTATCTCAGTCTCTGATTCTATTATACCACGTTTTTTGAACCGAAGTCGCGTACCACGTCCCGTTTGTATAGAACCAGTAAGGCGAGTGTGGTACGATTATCTGAGTCTCTGATTTTATTATACCACGCTTTTTGAACCGAAGTCGCGCACCATGTTCTGTTTGTATAGAACCAGTACGATTATCTCAGTCTCGGATTCTATTATACCACGTTTTTGAACCGAAGCCGCGTACCACGTTCCGTTTGTATAGAACCAGTAAGGCGAGCGTGGTACGATTATCTCAGTCTCGAATTCTATTATACCACTTTTTTTTAACCGAAGTCGCGTACCACGTTCCAGTTGTATAGAACCAGTAGGGCGAGCGTGGTACGATTCTCTCAATCTCGGATTCTATTATACCACGTTTTTTTTAACTGAAGTCGCGTACCACGTTCCGTTTGTATAGAACCAGTAAGGCGAGCGTGGTACGATTATCTCAGTCGCGCACCATATTCCGGTTGTATAGAACCAGTGAGGCGAGCGTGGTACGATTATCTCAGTCTCTCATTCTATTATACCACGTTTTTTTGAACCGATGTCGCGTACCACGTTCCGGTTGTATAGAACCAGTAAGGCGAGCGTGGTACGATTATCTCAGTCTCTGATTCTATTATACCACGTTTTTTGAACCGAAGTCGCGTACCACGTCCCGTTTCTATAGAACCAGTAAGGCGAGTGTGGTACGATTATCTGAGTCTCTGATTTTATTATACCACGTTTTTTGAACCGAAGTCGCGCACCATGTTCTGTTTGTATAGAACCAGTACGATTATCTCAATCTCGGATTCTATTATACCACGTTTTTGAACCGAAGTCGCGCACCATGTTCCGTTTGTATAGAACCAGTACGATTATCTCAGTCTCGGATTCTATTATACCACGTTTTTGAACCGAAGCCGCGTACCACGTTCCGTTTGTATAGAACCAGTAAGGCGAGCGTGGTACGATTATCTCAGTATCGGATTCTATTATACCACGTTTTTTGAACCGAAGTTACGTACCACGTTCCGGTTGTATATAACCAGTAAGGCGAGCGTGGTACGATTATCTCAGTCTCTCGTTCTATTATACCACGTTTTTCGAACCGAAGTCGCGCACCATGTTCCGTTTGTATAGAACCAGTACGATTATCTCAGTCTAAGATTCTAGTATACCACGTTTTTTAAACCGAAGTCGCGTACCACGTCCCGTTTGTATAGAACCAGTAAGGCGAGCGTGGTACGATTATCTTAGTCTCGGATTCAATTATACCACGTTTTTTAACCGAAGTCGCGCACCATGTTCCGTTTGTATAGAACCAGAACGATTATCTCAGTCTCGGATTCTATTATACCACGTTTTTGAACCGAAGCCGCGTACCACGTTCCGTTTGTATAGAACCAGTAAGGCGAGCGTGGTACGATTATCTCAGTCTCGGATTCTATTATACGACGTTTTTTGAACCGAAGTCGCGTACCACGTTCCGTTTGTATAGAACCAGTAAGGCGAGCGTGGTACGATTATCTCAGTCTCGGATTCTATTATAAAACATTTTTTGTACCGATGTCGCGTACCACGTTCCGTTTGTATAGGACCAGTAAGGCGAGCGTGGTACGATTATCTCAGTCTCTCGTTCTATTATACCACGTTTTTTGAACCGAAGTCGCGCACCATGTTCCGTTTGTATAGAACCAGTACGATTATCTCAGTCTCGGATTCTATTATACCACGTTTTTGAACCGAAGCCGCGTACCACGTTCCGTTTGTATAGAACCAGTCAGGCGAGCGTGGTTCGATTATCCCAGTCTCGGATTCTATTATACCACGTTTTTTGAACCGAAGTCGCGTACCACGTTCCGTTTGTATAGAACCAGTAAGGCGAGCGTGGTACGATTATCTCAGTCTCGGATTCTATTATACCACGTTTTTGAACCGAAGTCACGTACCACGTTCCGTTTGTATAGAACCAGTAAGGCGAGCGTGGTACGATTATCTCAGTGTCGGATTCTATTATACCACGTTTTTTGAACCGAAGTCGCGTACCACGTTCCGGTTGTGTATGACCAGTAAGGCGAGCGTGGTACGATTATCTCAGTCCCTGATTCTATTATACCACGTTTTTTTAACCGAAGTCGCGTACCACGTTCCGTTTGTATAGAACCAGTAAGGCGAGCGTGGTACGATTATCTCAGTCTCGGATTCTATTATACCACGTTTTTTGAACCGAAGTCACGTACCACGTTCCGGTTGTATATAACCAGTAAGACGAGCGTGGTACGATTATCTCAGTCTCTCGTTCTATTATACTACGTTTTTTGAACCGAAGTCGCGCACCATGTTCCGTTTGTATAGAACCAGTACGATTATCTCAGTCTCGGATTCTATTATGCCACGTTTTTGAACCGAAGCCGCGTACCACGTTCCGTTTGTATAGAACCAGTAAGGCGAGCGTGGTACGATATCTCAGTCTCGGATTCTATTATACCACGTTTTTTGAACCGAAGTCGCGTACCACGTTCCGTTTGTATAGAACCAGTAAGGCGAGCGTGGTACGATTATCTCAGTCTAAGATTCTATTATACCACGTTTTTTAAACCGAAGTCGCGTACCACGCCCCGTTTGTTTAGAACCAGTAAGGCGAGCGTGGTACGATTATCTTAGTCTCGGATCCTATTATACCACGTTTTTTAACCGTTCCGTTTGTATAGAACCAGTAAGGCGAGCGTGGTACGATTATCTCAGTCTCTGATTCTATTATACCACGTTTTTTGAACCGAAGTCGCGCACCACGTTCCGTTTGTATAGAACCAGTAAGGCGAGCGTGGTACGATTATCTCAGTCTCGGATTCTATTATAAAACATTTTTTGTACCGATGTCGCGTACCACGTTCCGTTTGTATAGGACCAGTAAGGCGAGCGTGGTACGATTATCTCAGTCTCTCGTTCTATTATACCACGTTTTTTGAACCGAAGTCGCGCACCATGTTCCGTTTGTATAGAACAAGTACGATTATCTCAGTCTCGGATTCTATTATACCACGTTTTTGAACCGAAGCCGCGTACCACGTTCCGTTTGTATAGAACCAGTCAGGCGAGCGTGGTTCGATTATCCCAGTCTCGGATTCTATTATACTACGTTTTTTGAACCGAAGTCGCGTACCACGTTCCGTTTGTATAGAACCAGTAAGGCGAGCGTGGTACGATTATCTCAGTCTCGGATTCTATTATACCACGTTTTTGAACCGAAGTCTCGTACCACGTTCCGTTTGTATAGAACCAGTAAGGCGAGCGTGGTACGATTATCTCAGTGTCGGATTCTATTATACCACGTTTTTTGAACCGAAGTCCCGTACCACGTTCCGGTTGTATATGACCAGTAAGGCGAGCGTGGTACGATTATCTCAGTCCCTGATTCTATTATACCACGTTTTTTGAACCGAAGTCGCGTACCACGTTCCGTTTGTATAGAACCAGTAAGGCGAGCGTGGTACGATTATCTCAGTCTCGGATTCTATTATACCACGTTTTTTGAACCGAAGTCATGTACCACGTTCCGGTTGTAAATAACCAGTAAGACGAGCGTGGTACGATTATCTCAGTCTCTCGTTCTATTATACCACGTTTTTTGAACCGAAGTCGCGCACCATGTTCCGTTTGTATAGAACCAGTACGATTATCTCAGTCTCGGATTCTATTATGCCACGTTTTTGAACCGAAGCCGCGTACCACGTTCCGTTTGTATAGAACCAGTAAGGCGAGCGTGGTACGATTATCTCAGTCTCTCGTTCTATTATACTACGTTTTTTGAACCGAAGTCGCGCACCATGTTCCGTTTGTATAGAACCAGTACGATTATCTCAGTCTCGGATTCTATTATGCCACGTTTTTGAACCGAAGCCGCGTACCACGTTCCGTTTGTATAGAACCAGTAAGGCGAGCGTGGTACGATATCTCAGTCTCGGATTCTATTATACCACGTTTTTTGAACCGAAGTCGCGTACCACGTTCCGTTTGTATAGAACCAGTAAGGCGAGCGTGGTACGATTATCTCAGTCTAAGATTCTATTATACCACGTTTTTTAAACCGAAGTCGCGTACCACGTCCCGTTTGTTTAGAACCAGTAAGGCGAGCGTGGTACGATTATCTTAGTCTCGGATCCTATTATACCACGTTTTTTAACCGTTCCGTTTGTATAGAACCAGTAAGGCGAGCGTGGTACGATTATCTCAGTCTCTGATTCTATTATACCACGTTTTTTGAACCGAAGTCGCGCACCACGTTCCGTTTGTATAGAACCAGTAAGGCGAGCGTGGTACGATTATCTCAGTCTCGGATTCTATTATAAAACATTTTTTGTACCGATGTCGCGTACCACGTTCCGTTTGTATAGGACCAGTAAGGCGAGCGTGGTACGATTATCTCAGTCTCTCGTTCTATTATACCACGTTTTTTGAACCGAAGTCGCGCACCATGTTCCGTTTGTATAGAACAAGTACGATTATCTCAGTCTCGGATTCTATTATACCACGTTTTTGAACCGAAGCCGCGTACCACGTTCCGTTTGTATAGAACCAGTCAGGCGAGCGTGGTTCGATTATCCCAGTCTCGGATTCTATTATACTACGTTTTTTGAACCGAAGTCGCGTACCACGTTCCGTTTGTATAGAACCAGTAAGGCGAGCGTGGTACGATTATCTCAGTCTCGGATTCTATTATACCACGTTTTTGAACCGAAGTCTCGTACCACGTTCCGTTTGTATAGAACCAGTAAGGCGAGCGTGGTACGATTATCTCAGTGTCGGATTCTATTATACCACGTTTTTTGAACCGAAGTCCCGTACCACGTTCCGGTTGTATATGACCAGTAAGGCGAGCGTGGTACGATTATCTCAGTCCCTGATTCTATTATACCACGTTTTTTGAACCGAAGTCGCGTACCACGTTCCGTTTGTATAGAACCAGTAAGGCGAGCGTGGTACGATTATCTCAGTCTCGGATTCTATTATACCACGTTTTTTGAACCGAAGTCATGTACCACGTTCCGGTTGTATATAACCAGTAAGACGAGCGTGGTACGATTATCTCAGTCTCTCGTTCTATTATACCACGTTTTTTGAACCGAAGTCGCGCACCATGTTCCGTTTGTATAGAACCAGTACGATTATCTCAGTCTCGGATTCTATTATGCCACGTTTTTGAACCGAAGCCGCGTACCACGTTCCGTTTGTATAGAACCAGTAAGGCGAGCGTGGTACGATTATCTCAGTCTCGGATTCTATTATACCACGTTTTTTGAACCGAAGTCGCGTACCACGTTCCGTTTGTATAGAACCAGTAAGGCGAGCGTGGTACGATTATCTCAGTCTAAGATTCTATTATACCACGTTTTTTAAACCGAAGTCGCGTACCACGTCCCGTTTGTTTAGAACCAGTAAGGCGAGCGTGGTACGATTATCTTAGTCTCGGGTCCTATTATACCACGTTTTTTAACCGAAGTCGCGCACCATGTTCCGTTTGAATAGAACCAGTACGATTATCTCAGTCTCGGATTCTATTATACCACGTTTTTGAACCGAAGCCGCGTACCACGTTCCGTTTGTATAGAACCAGTAAGGCGAGCGTGGTACGATTATCTCAGTCTCGGATTCTATTATACCACGTTTTTTAACCGAAGTCGCGTACCACGTTCCGTTTGTATAGAACCAGTAAGGCGAGCGTGGTACGATTATCTCAGTCTCGGATTCTATTATAAAACATTTTTTGTACCGATGTCGCGTACCACGTTCCGTTTGTATAGAACCAGTAAGGCGAGCGTGGTACGATTATCTCAGTATCGGATTCTATTATACCACGTTTTTTGAACCGAAGTCACGTACCACGTTCCGGTTGTATATAACCAGTAAGACGAGCGTGGTACGATTATCTCAGTCTCTCGTTCTATTATACCACGTTTTTTGAACCGAAGTCGCGCACCATGTTCCGTTTGTATAGAACCAGTACGATTATCTCAGTCTCGGATTCTATTATACCACATTTTTGAACCGAAGCCGCGTACCACGTTCCGTTTGTATAGAACCAGTAAGGCGAGCGTGGTACGATTATCTCAGTGTCGGATTCTATTATACCACGTTTTTTGAACCGAAGTCGCGTACCACGTTCCGGTTGTATATAACCAGTAAGGCGAGCGTGGTACGATTATCTCAGTCCCTGATTCTATTATACCACGTTTTTTGAACCGAAGTCGCGCACCATGTTCCGTTTGTATAGAACCAGTACGATTATCTCATTCTCGGATTCTATTATACCACGTTTTTGAACCGAAGCCGCGTACCACGTTCCGTTTGTATAGAACCAGTAAGGCGAGCGTGGTACGATTATCTCAGTCTCTGATTCTATTATACCACGTTTTTTGAACTGAAGTCACGTACCACGTTCCGGTTGTATAGAACCAGTAAGGCGAGTGTGGTACGATTATCTCAGTCTCTCGTTCTATTATACCACGTTTTTTTAAACCGAAGTCGCGTATCACGTTCCGTTTGTATAGAACCAGTAAGGCGAGTCTGGTACGATTATCTCAGTCTCGGATTTTATTATAAAACATTTTTTGTACCGATGTCGCGTACCACGTTCCGTTTGTATAGAACCAGTAAGGCGAGCGTGGTACGATTATCTCAGTATCGGATTCTATTATACCACGTTTTTTGAACCGAAGTCACGTACCACGTTCCGGTTGTATATAACCAGTAAGGCGAGCGTGGTACGATTATCTCAGTCTCTCGTTCTATTATACCACGTTTTTTGAACAGGAGTCGCGCACCATGTTCCGTTTGTATAGAACCAGTACGATTATCTCAGTCTGAGATTCTATTATACCACGTTTTTTTGAACCGAAGTCGCGTACCACGTCCCGTTTGTATAGAACCAGTAAGGCGAGCGTGGTACGATTAATTTAGTCTCTCATTCTATTATACCACGTTTTTTAACCGAAGTCGCGCACCATGTTCCGTTTGTATAGAACCAGTTCGATTATCGCAGTCTCGGATTCTATTATACCACGTTTTTGAACCGAAGCCGCGTACCACGTTCCGTTTGTATAGAACCAGTAAGGCGAGCGTGGTACGATTATCTCAGTCTCGGATTCTATTATACCACGTTTTTTTAACCGAAGTCGCGTACCACGTTCCGTTTGTATAGAACCAGTAAGGCGAGCTAGGTACGATTATCTCAGTCTCGGATTCTATTATAAAACATTTTTTGTACCGATGTCGCGTACCACGTTCCGTTTGTATAGAACCAGTAAGGCGAGCGTGGTACGAATATCTCAGTATCGGATTCTATTATACCACGTTTTTTGAACCGAAGTCACGTACCACGTTCCGGTTGTATATAACCAGTAAGGCGAGCGTGGTACGATTATCTCAGTCTCTCGTTCTATTATACCATGTTTTTTGAACCGAAGTCGCGCACCATGTTCCGTTTGTATAGAACCAGTACGATTATCTCAGTCTCAGATTCTATTATACCACGTTTTTGAACCGAAGCCGCGTACCACGTTCCGTTTGTATAGAACCAGTACGATTATCTCAGTCTCGGATTCTATTATACCACGTTTTTTGAACCGAAGTCACGTACCACGTCCCGTTTGTATAGAACCAGTAAGGCGGGCGTGGTACGATTATCTCAGTGTCGGATTCTATTATACCACGTTTTTGAACCGAAGTCGCGCACCATGTTCCATTTGTATAGAACCAGTACGATTATCTCAGTTTCGGATTCTATTATACCACGTTTTTGAAACGAAGTCGCGTACCACGTTCAGTTTGTATAGAACCAGTAAGGCGGGCGTGGTGTCGTTATCTCAGTCTTGAATTCGATTAAACCACGTATTTTGTACCGAAGTCGAGTACCACGTTTGTATAAAAGCAGTAAGGCCAGCGTGGTAAGTAAGGGTTATCAACTGAGACAGAGGGGTTCAAGTTAGATGAACACCCGAGCTCGTGCAAAGTTGTACACTGAGAACGCGCAGCGTTCGAAGTGTTCAATGCACGGGCGCGGGTGTTTATCTAACTTGACCCCGAGGTCAAAGTTGATAACTGACTTACACAATGGATTCTTTGTGTGAGAAGTTCAACGAGTGAATGAAAATGGACAAATACGAGAGAGACGCATTATTATCACAGACCTTTTATCACAGACAATTATTTTACCAATTCGTCTATAACAGGTACCAATATGCTTTATTTTGCACGTCATATATATTGTTGTTTACTCAGCAAATTGGGGAGTGGGTAAATAACTGAATATGAGTATACCGGTTTATTTACGATGCATATAAATCACATTATTCAAATGCCAGGTTTTTGAAAAACAATTTTAAGAAGGTTGGATTGGTATATGCATAAATGTCCGAATGGTTAGCGCTTGCGCGTTGTGTCATAAGGTCTGCCATTCAGTCAACTGGTGTGGTTTCGATTCCTCGGTGGTACGTGACAAGGTGTAGGGCCTCCGGTTTCCTCCGGCTGCTAAAGACCCCTACGTCGAGTGAACGTTAAATCCCATTTCTCTCTCTCCTTATCGACAAAAGAAAAAATATGCAACACCCCTTATTCACTGTAATATTTATTTCGTGCGAATGGGGTATGCTGCATTGGCTGGAATACGTTTTACATTCGCGAATTGTCAGCCACAAACTATCCATGTGCGAATAAAAAAATATCATGTGTGATGATGTAGGATTGGTATTTTACAAGCTGACAATTATCTAAAAAAAATGTTCAAACAGAAATTTAGCCCAATTCGCTAGGTTTTGCGCATTTGTTTCTTATACTGTTGGTTGCGTTTTCTAGCTATTGATATTATTTCACAATCTACTGTGAAAAAATATTTATTTGTCGTTTTAACTACATGTACATGTATTTATCTTTTTTCAAAATTAACACGGTGTTTCTTGTTATTGCTAATACACAGTGCACGCACGAAAATGCGCGGTTGTCTGGTTTTGACAATCACCGGGTTAGTATGTTGGGGTGTTCATTTGGGGTGTTCATTTACATGAACACCCACTTTTCCTCAAATGATCACCTGTGCACGTGCTAAAACAACACGATACAGGTTGGTCAGTAACTTGAACACCCGAGTG
This sequence comes from Patella ulyssiponensis, assembly GCA_963678685.1. Classification (NCBI taxonomy): domain Eukaryota; kingdom Metazoa; phylum Mollusca; class Gastropoda; family Patellidae; genus Patella; species Patella ulyssiponensis. The sequence continues at coordinate 45,315,921 of OY783229.1, read as the reverse complement.
GGAACAAAGGGTCCAGTGTGTAAATACTATTATCTCAGCCTCGGGTTCTATTGTACCTCTATTTTTTTACTTATGAACTTATTGTTCTTTCGCATAATCCTCACATTTTATTATACCACGTTTTTACCTGCCAGATTTTGTTTCATATCTACCCAATATACCACGTTGGCTCTTTTTAAATAGGATATATAATAATAAATTTTACACAATATTATTAACCGTATGCTCATTAACCGATCTATCGGCTATTTGTAATGTAATTTATTCTAAGATAGACGGCATAAATATGCCTATAAAAACATGAAAATGGAATATATAATCAACACAATTTGCAAAATTTGCTTCAAATAATGTAAATCCCAATAATTAAAAAGGACGTGGTACCAAAGTCGCGTACCACGTTTCAATTGTATAGGAGTAGTAAGGCGAGAGTGTTGGGGTTATCTCCGCCTCGGATTCTATTATATCAAGGCTTTTTTTTTACACAATATTGTTAACCGTATGGTCATTAACGGACCGATCAGCTATCTGTATTGTATTTTATTTTAACATAAAGTGTAAAACAACAAAATGGATTAAATAATCAACATTATTTGAAAAATAAGCTTTATATAATGTAAAATAAGTCAAAGTCGCGTACCACGTTTCGTTTGTATAGAAACAGTAAATGAACTTGGCACTGTTATCTCAGCCTCGGATTCTACTGTACCACGTTCTTTTTACTTATCAACTCACGCTTCTTTCGTGTCATTCTCATTTTTTTTATTATACCACGTTTTTAACTGCCACGTTTTATTTCATATCTAGGCAGTAGTGCAATACCACGTAGGGCCTTTTTAAATAGGTAACAATAACTTGTACACCGTATATAAATGGCGATTATTTTAACCGACTGTTTGAATTGTATTATATTAAACAATAACTGTAAATATGATATATAAATAGTATAAAACATCGAAATTGATTTAATAATTAATGTAATTTGCAAAGTTAGCTTTTAAAAAGGTAAAATCACCATAATTAAAAAGAACGTGGTACCAAAATCCCGTACCACGTTACATTTGTATAGAAGCAATAGGGACGAGCGTGGTATTTTGGAGCGTGGTATTTAGCCACTGCCCTCTAGACCACTAGGCCATCCCAACGGGGGCCAACCCCCCCAATCATCACCGAACCCCTACAAAAAATATATATTTTCCAAATAAGAGTAAGACTATGCAATCAATTTCAGACAAATCGGTAAATCCATCAGTGACAAACGTGTCTAAAGTCAGTCTTTATATTAGGCTATGATATCCCGGCTATGGATAAGGTTATTTTGTAACTAATTATAATGCGTTCCTTGGCTTCATTGATGTTTCCCGTGGATGATATCTCTAAATATAGATCATGGTCACATGACCATCCACATTCCCGTTTCTTAAAAATTTAGCAGACGATGCTGTGATGACAGCTAGCATCACCAAGTGGGACCAATTCATGTACTCTGCTCCAGTCTAGGGGAATTATTGAGAGGTAACAGCAAGCCATTGTGACAGTTCTAAAACACAGATAATATACATGTAAATAATATAAGGTGAGTTGACAGCAGAATGACCTGAATGGGAGTGGGAGACATTGAACAGCTAGCTCTCTGACATGATGACAAGCGGCTGAAAAGTCTACTAATATTAGTATATATAATATATAGGTCAGTAGGCCTAACTATCGGGACCACCAGGAAATGAAATGAAATGGAATTGTGTGTAACATTCTGTTTTTCTGCACAGACGTGGCTAAGGAAGATGGGAATACGCTATGCAGTGTGCTATGATGAAGGGATCTTTTACATGTGAACGTGTGGCCCACACATGAGATCTGGATTTTTTGTCCCATCCGAATGCTGAATTATATCATTGTTTTCTGATTTTATTACCTTCATTTTAACATTATGAAATAGGTGGATGTGGGGTGGGGACAAGATCATATTCCCAATTAGAATCACATCCAAACTAGCTATGGTAATTCTTAAAAAAAGCATTACCTATATTTTGTGGTCTAATACTGTTGCTAAACTGGCAAATCAATGAGAAATATAATTGCTACCCAGAGTCTACACTGCCAGTCCATGACTGAACGTGTAAACAAATGCAAATTTTTTTATCGAAAGGGTAGATAATGTCTGGAACTAAATGTATAGTAAGTCAACACTTATAATTATAGACAATCATCTGAACCCAAAGGAAGTGAATAGAGAGGCTAATGGGACGTAAGTAGGGCTCTTGTTCCAGTCATATTTGCCAGTCTCTACTGACTGGCATTCAAATTAATTGGCTGGAGAACTTACCTTTTAGTCAATATATATATATACCATTATAGAAATTAAAGCACAATACAATTAAATTTTTAACAGCTTTGGGTGATTTTTGATAGCATTAAAGAAAGGACAATTCAAAACTAAATTTCTGGCCTAAACATAACAGTTAGCTTAATCACTGACAAAAGTGGGTTTTTTGTTAATAACACCCAAAGTATATATACCGGTAATGTGTAGAATATGCATATCCATAACAAATGTCATCCAAAATTTATTATATTCACAACTCTGGTCGGTTCTTGTAAGTGATGAGTAGGACCGGTAACGGTATTGCTATGCATTTTTTTCATATTTTCTTCAAATTCTCCATATCAAATCAAGCCTATATTAATTTATGAGCACCTGTTTGTCAGCCCTACAAATTCTACCCTTGAAACCAGGATGCCTCCTCCCTCAACACAAAACTTTTGGACGAAAAATATGTTGTATGTATGATTTTAAAAAAGTTGTTGAATTTTAATGACTAGAACCCTTTACCTCAATGGTATATGGATAGAAAATAAAATTATTGATTTAATTGGATTTTATTTATTGATTTTTTTTTGTGGGAAGATCAGTTTTTTTCCTTGAAACATCATATCTATAGATAAAGTTATTATTCACTGATGCCATAGAAATCTAAAAATTAAACTAATATCATTCAAACAACCTGAATTCCACTTCATCTTTTGAAACATACCAACTACCTCACAATATTTCAAGAAAATATTTAATCAAATAAAGCTTGTCACCTATGAAATGGGGTTTACAGTTCACTTGACACAAACTAAATCATTTCGGGCCTAACATGTGGTAAATTTTATTTCAATAATTTGCTTGCACATGGGGGTCTTTGGTAGTGGAAGGAAACGAGAGGAACTGGAGAAAATTGACAAGGTTAGACAAGCAACCCGACTCCTTGTTACATACCAGTGTGGGATCAAGCTCCTTTAAATGAAATGAATTGAAATAGGGTTTAAGGTCCTACTGTTCTGCTCCTAAACTGGGATAATGAAGACGGGCATACACCATACAGTGTGCTATGAAGGAAATTTGCCCAGGCAGCGGCGCTACGTTCTACTCTTAAATCGAATTCCAACTGCCAAAGGATCTTTTACGTACACACCAATGAGTACACAGGACCTTGGTTTTCCATCCCATCCGAACGACCAGACAGCTGTCCTTGTCAGGTCATCTGTCCATCTCTGACAAGGGGAAACTTTATTGGCCAATACAGGGATTGAACACCTGACCTCTTGGCTTTCAAGCCAGCGTCTCACAAACTTAGCCACGTGATCCCCCAAACTCTTTTAATACTATTCAGTTGACTTACAAGTCATGTAAAATTAATATATCTGTATCCTGGCATTTATAATCTAGTCATTGTTGACAGATAAATGAATATGTATGTGGACGTCAGAATCATTATAAGACTAATTTACAACTATTCACTAAGCATGACATGATGTCCTTATCAACATAAGTAGCATGGTTACATCAAAAATCAATACATTGGATACATTAACACAAGTAAATTAATTATTTTAGGCCAAGAATTAATAGCTTTGGCATAGTTCCCAACTGAAGAAAAACAATGCTTCCTGTAAAAGAAGAAAAATTAACATTATGCGTTGACATTTGTTTCGATCTTAGCCACATTACTGTATCTTTATGAGCTTAATGGAAATTGAATGGTAACTAAATGCTCTCTCATCTGTTTCATATAATGAAGCAATTTTATCATAATCAGGACCGGATTCTCTTGGAATTTTTTATTCTAGTTCCTTATATATTTCCTGGTAGAATAATAAACATACATTTTTGGAGTCATAAAAATTAATTGAAGTGTCTGAAAGGATTTGAATCATTATCAAGTTGTAGTTATTATTCTTTCATAGCTTTGCGTGATTTTGAATGAATTAATATTTCTAGAAAAGTAAAACCATTAAAGGTCCCTCCCGGAGTAGTAGTTGTTGCTTACAGACCAGATTTTTGTCAATGTGTCAAGATAAAGATTCCGTGAACACCATACTGATAGTTGATCATTGCTGGAGGGATCATGTGGCTAAGTGGGTAAGACGCTGGCTAATTAGCCTGGAGATCGGGTGTTCTATCCTTGCATTGCCCTAGAAAGTTAATCCAAATTTCCAGGCATGGTTTCCCCTTATCAGTGATGCTGGACAGAGGGCTTGTCTAGTCATTTGGATGGTATAAAAAATTGAGGTCCCGTGTACACATTGGCTTGCACGTAAAAGATCCCTTGGCAGTTGGAATTTAATATAAGAGTAGGCCGTAGGGCCGCTACCTGGGCAAAATTACCTTCATAGCACACTGTATGACGTATGCCCGTCTTCGTTAGCCCAGGTTAGGAGTAGGACATTAAACCCTATTTCATTTCATTTGTCATTTCATTTGATCATTGCTGTCTCATCACTAACATTTCATTTTAAACCAGGTGGCCTCCCAAACAACAAAATATGTGCCTGAAAAAACAAGTTTGTTATATGTAAGTGTGAATTCTGAAATAATTTTATCATTCCCAATGATTTGTTAGAGCTGGGTTGTCTCGTTATCGGGTACTTTAAATTTCACATAGAAATTTATGGTAGAACTGCTAATAAATTTTCAATATTATTGATCATATTGCTGGCTATTAATTAGCAAAGCTTAAGTTAGTATTAATGAAATATCATGTAAAAAAACAAGTTTTATAAGGTAATTTATTAAAGAAACAACCATTTAGTGTTAAAATCAATAAATCTAAAAGAAATATAAGCCTATATGTTGTATAGGGTAGCTGATTAAAGATCAGTCAGTATGGATTGTATCAAGCGTGTCTAGTTTAAATACATGTAGCAGCAAGCTATATGTAACAGTCTTGTCAGCTGATTCTTTCATCCTGTTTTAACATGTTGGCTATACCGGCACTGCAACACACCAAATATATACACTAAGATTACAGACTCTTTAGATGGTTGCTGTCCAGGGAAAAACTTTAATATCAAGATAAATGATATTTAAAAGTCTGAACTACATTTGTTTCACAAGTTGAAGATTGGATTGTATTGATTCTTCTCAAGAGTTAAAAATTCCAGTAAATCAAGGCAAGTCCTAATTATTTTATGTAATATACTCAGACTTCATAATTATAAAATACTGATTTTGAGTTCCAGTGCCAACCCCAACAGCAGACATTTAAGTAATGGCTTGGCTTTTACACAGGATGATGCCCACTACTTCTCACTCGTTATACTATCGGTGGTACAGACCAGAGGGCAGGCCTAGTATGGAACAATGTCTGATCATTCTGATGGGATGAAGAATCAAGATCCCTAGTACATGTTGGCATGGGCTGAAAAGAACACTTGACAGTTGAAATTCAACGAAGATTAGGCAGAAATGTCACTTCCTAGGCAAAACATAGCTCAAAGCACACGACATGGTGTATGCCTGTCTTTATTAGCTTGGTTGATATCCAGCACCTTTGATATGTTTACATGTAACGTTGGTATGCATATATTGATTCAAATAACCATACAAGTTGTATTCCACAGAATTAATATAAATTATCTAATGAACGTCATTCCATTGTTTTTTCACAATTTATAACAAGTGTTTCCGTACTAGTTCTATTCAATTTGTAGGATCTATATATTGAAATTTGGGGTACAGGCTAAATTCTACCCCAAAGCATTCCACATATACCCATGTAAATGATGTTAGTCTCTAAATGATCAAGGTGGTTTATTGTTGATGAGATTTTAAATTTGAGTGCACTCAATCTGTCGAAAAAGGCAGTCTGCTGATTGCTGATTAGATGTGATATCTTCACTGGTTCTATTTAACTATATAGTTAGGCCAAAAGTGTGGATGGTGATTGCATGTAAAATTTGAGACTTATCTGTGAATGGATAAGAGTAATTAACATTATAGCCTTTTGTGGTTTTCAAAGAGTCCTGCAGACAGCAGACCATGGATTCTATTACAGTTGTCCATGAACAGAGGCTCGTACTGTAAGTCAATCAGAATTTTTGATAATTAGAGGGGTCTAGGTTTGTTATGGTATTATTATTTTAAAAAAACATTTATTTCTTGTTGAAAGTGATAATATACCGCTTCAGTATTTTATCAATAACTACAAGTAGCTAATATAAGCCTACCCCTAATATTCTAAATAATCAGTTAAGTTAAAGGATAATGTTAGTGTCCATCAATTTTACATATTTAACACAACTGGTTAAACACATTTCAAATAGAAGTTTAAAATCGAGATCTTTGCTATGCTGATCTGTAACAAAGATTTGAAAAATTAGGATGTGATGCAAATAAGGGAAAGCAGTTTTTGTTTCTCACTGAAGTAGAGAGTGATATAGGTACACATAAAACGATAAGAGCTCACTGATAATTCCTGAGAAGATGAAGCCCTGTTATATAAGATAATGACAAGATTCCAGTTCGAAACCAACTATTTATAAAAGGTATTGACAAGATCAGAAAAAACCTCAAGAAAAGTAGATTAAAAACAGTGCATTATGTTGACTAATTCTTTATTTACTTTTAAATGATAGTTAAAGTTTAATGACCTAAAGTCATATCTTTATTTGCAAATTTGTCTGTCTCACCCACATGGATTACAAATCACAATAAGGTTATCTTTTTTATCAAATCACTGTGCATTCTTATTGATTTTCCATCCAACATATTAAAAGTTCTTGTAAATGTGTAAGATTTTCATTGAAAAGTCGGTCTCTTTGGATTTTTATGTACTTTGGGTCAGATTTGTTCAAAAACAGAATTTTGCTTGTATTTGACAACTGCAAACCAGTTATTTTGTATATATATCAATGGTGTACATTTGAATGTGGATGTGTATTGCCATCACACCCATCTGTCTGTGCTCCTTTGTCGTAAAGTGTATGTCATTGTCAGTTGGTCTGTCATTCACATTTTTTTTTCTAACACTATTTATTCAGTAAATAATTTACATAATATAAATATAATATATATAAGTCTGGGATCTGAAAACAAGCCAGGGGCTTATATAAATTCATCTCCCTATTTACAACAATATAAATACAGTGTTTGGAATTATAATCATGAATTATATAACGGTTTAAATTACAAAAAAAAATTATATTCTCAATGTTGCAATATTATATAGGACATATCGTAGTTTAAGTACAAAGGGGGTTAATATACAGAAAGTAATGTATTGTTGTAATATAATGTAGTGTAATGTGATGTGGTGTAATGTGGTTAGCGAAGCAATTATTTGATGATGTTGATAGTAGTGGGGAGGTGTGCGAACCCAAAATTATGGATGGGGGAGAGAGAGAGAAATTTTGAAGTCTAATATCTAAAACGAGAAATGAAAAGCATCCGAGGGTAACACCGCAATCAAAAGACGGTAGGAAAAGACCGGCATGATACGATAACGAACATTAATCAGTAGACGGTAGATAAAACCAAATGAAAACGATAAGTATCATCATTCAAAAGGCGGTTAGTAGAAGTACCATCAGGACATATTAAATATCACCATTCGAGCAAGATGGTGTCAGTAGAATCAGCAGGACACGATAAGTATCAACGGTCAAGAGACAGTAGGTGAATACAACGGGGTGCTGTACATAAGACCAGCAGAACAGGGTGAGTATCGTCAGTCGATAAGTAACAAGACATGGACGGATCATCAATCAAGGAACAATAAATAAAAATGAAATAAAATAAAATCAGGTGATGGTAAGTAAAGCTCAACATGACACGAGGAGACGACAATTTAAACCAGCAGGACACGATAAGTATCATTAGGACAGGATAAGTGTCACCAATCTAGGGACCAAAATAAACCAAGCGTCACTCAATACGTATCAGGACAGGATATGTATCACCAGTTATATAACAGTAACTAAACCCACATTTATTATAACCAAGTTAGAGGCCACAATAATCTATATACCATTCTGAAATCAAAATGAAGTAGCCTATTGATTTTCAATGATTTTTGATAAGAACTTCTAGAGTTATTCCACTTTGTTAGGAATGGAATCTTGTTTGGCTATTCCATTGAATGAGATAAATATATTGATTTCATACAATGTTTGATCTGAAGTATTAACACCCTAAGAGGATTAACCCTGTTGATTTTCAAATTTTGTGTGAAACATTAGAATCAAAAATGATAAATCCAGTTGATTATCTGCCATCTAGGACATTCTGTTGAAGAGATATATTTAATGTCAGGAAAAGCATGTGAGCACTCTGGAGATTAGATTTCTTTGAAGGATCCCCAATTCCTATCAAATTTTGTCAAAACCCAATATTTTCTTTTGCATAAGATGCTGTTGAGACAAGACATAGCTGCTGTGTAAGCATATCTCCATGCTTTGTGTGGCTATTTTTTCAGTGTCATATTGGAATTGATAATGCCCCTTTAAAGTTCAACAACACTATAGTATAATGGTGTTAGTCAATAGTGATCGGTAATTTTTTTATCACCAAGTGTCTGACAGCATAGATTATAGTTAAACATACTGTCACACAATAAGCTAATGGCTTCTTTAAATATTATAGCTTCAATAAGTGATAAGGTCCGGTATTTACATGTATTTCTATACCTATAAACACCTTGTACAAGCTGTGCTTTACAAATTCTCTCAATGTTTTCTTAGGATTTAGATAGTCAGTTTACAGAAGCAATTGATTTCTTATTTTATTTCAAATAAATATTGACTGAATCTTAAAAACCAGGTAGCTCCTTATTCAGGAATGGAGTAAGCTTATTGGATACGATCACTTGAAGTAACAAAGTGAGTACATACTAGTGCATAATTATGATTAGTGAACAGTTGTCGAAACGATTTTATTGTGCTCAAGGCCTAATTTCCCCTCCGGGATTAGTTGTCTTAAGCCCAACATACAGTATTGTAATTAAAATAATATCGACTGAATTATTGGGGTTTTCTATTTTAGATGGCTGAAAATTGTAACAAAGATAAAAAGAGTGGAAATGTTTGTAATCAACATCAGACCCGTTTAGAACATATTTGTGATCTGAATATTGACAAGAGTCCATCAGATATAAAGAAAACTGGTATTATCTGTACAATAGGTAAGATAATTGTACCTTACTTATTGATATTTTCAGTATAGCTGCCCAATGTTGATTATGGTACCAATCCTAAGAAATAATGTTGTATTTTAGCTGTTTACTTTCAGGTGTAATTAGGAAACATGGCTTTATCTCATTTAAGAACAAATCCTGAGATAACTGTATGAATTTGTAAGATTGTTTGATACTGACACATGGAAGATGAGACACTTATCACATATCTGTAGCCAGACAATATACCAGGATACCCCCCACCCTCTGTGTAATTGGAATGGATATTTTCAAGTCTTGCGTCTTGCACAAGCTTACTTTTTTTATAAGTTGGGGTAATCATGACAAATTATATTTTTCTCAATTCAGGGCCGGCATGTGATTCTATAGAGATGATAGACAAGCTCATACAGAAAGGAATGAGAATATGTCGACTTAACATGGTTCATTCGTCTGAAGAGGTGATATTTCTATTGATTAAAACTGCTAGTATTAATTATTAATTTATATTAAACCATATAAAAATCATGACTGACATCTTATTGTAATCATATTTTACTTGTACTGAGTAAAAACATTATATAAATATAGGTTAATTGGACCCATTTTTACAGTTTTTACACATGCAAAAACTAATTATCTAAGATTTCGATAAAGAGCTGGAGATTCTTGTAATAATAGCTCAAAAATAGATAATGGAAAATGAGTATTGGAAATTTCAGTCAAATAACTTTACTTTGAATGAAGTTATGAGAGTTTGAAGTTTTGATAGTCTTAATTGTTAAGTACCTTTACTATGATAATTCACAAAGTCTTGGTGATCCATTTTAACTTTAAATTGTTAAATGGTGCAGGTGCTCTAATCCATTAAATATCACAGCCATTCTATGTCCTAGTGAGTTAGTTTATCATTGGTATGTCATGTGAATAAATGCCAAATTGATTTTTAATACCGGTATAATAATTCAAGCCCAAAAAAGGCCTGCAATATGCAGTTTTAGCTCTTACATAAAATAATAGCATATGAAAAGAAAAGTTTCATTTATATGATTTACATTAGTATAGTATGATTTTCTTTTTCCAATTTAGTATTATGTAAAAGTTATAGAGAACATTAGAAATGTGGTGGCAAAATCCTATGAGCAGAATCAAGTTGCTATAGCTATAGATATCACTGGACCAGGTGCCAGAATTGGTAAATTTAAATCAGTAAGTTACAGTTACCAACCATATTTTACTCACCTAGCTTAAATGTCATATATATCTGTAAATGCCATGATATTCTTCTTAAAAATAACCTGTTAGCCTAAGATAACTATAAATGTAATAGGAAATGAAATAGGGTTTAATATCTTACTGTTCTGTAATAACAAGGTTAAAGATACATTATGGGAGATTAGATAACAAGTTGGCAATTCTCACTATAATAGTTAAAAACTACATAATGTAAAGGCAATTTGCTGAAAATTTCAGTCAAATTGATCCACTATGAACCGAGAACTAAGGGATGAAAATTCCGCTTAGCCTCGATCATCATTACTGAAGTTGGTAAGACAAAACGAATAGTCTTGATTATCCATTTAATCGTTTACCATGAAGGAAAGGTCTGAATGCTAATCGTACTACAATCCAACAAATATCGCAGGCTAGCCTTGACATCAAGAGCTTATTATGGTCTGGATAAGTTTATTAATGTCTAATTAATAGTTTTTATAACATTTCAGGCCGAAAGAAAGACCTACAATAGGCAGATTTTACTCTTGCATAATGAATGTTTAATAAGACAGGATATGTTATGGATTAAAGCCACTATTAAAGGCAAAGCCACTGTCCCCATCCCCCTAATTATCACTTGTTTTAAACTGTTTCAATATGAAGAATGCACTGATTTTGACTGTTTTTTCTTAGTGAACAATTTTGGCAATTTATTGATTAGGTTAAGTGTTTTTTAACTAGTATTGTTATATTCATAAATAGTTTACATCAATTATGCATTGTTATTTATGCTACACAAATCAGACTTTATATGGCATTTGGTGTTTTTTGCATAGCATTTTACAATGTTATACCATCTAATCCAATACTGATGGGATCCAAGTCATAATAAACTTTATATGGTGACACCAGTAGTTGCAGTGGTTAAAAACATAGTCATGGGTATCATAAAATGTGGTCATATAAAAACATTATTGTTACAAAATTACAGAATTTTGAACTGGTCAGACTTGTCTAATATGGGAAGTCAGTTATAAAAAACTTGAGGTTCTGCTTCTCAGGTTTCTGAGAATAACATTTCCTTGTAAATATAAATTGTAGTTGATTCCCAGGTTTTTCATGCACATGTTTATTAGTATCTAGATAAATTTTGATCTATATTTGTTATTTATGAACTAGTTTTTATATATTTAAATATTGAATCACCACCATCATTAATTTCAGGATATAGGTAATTGTATAACATTGAAAACAGGAAATAAAATGCTATTCACATGTGATAAAAAGTATGAAGTTAACTGTGATCGTAAACGTGTTTATGTTGATCAACCAGAATTTTTCAACATAGCAGCAGTTGGAGATCTGATATTTATAGAAGATGGACCATTATCATTGAAAGTCTTAGAAAAACGTAAGTCATTAATATTATTATATGAATATCATAATATTGGCTGTCTTGTCCAGCTGACAGTTCAGATGTCCACTACTGTACAAAGATAGCCTTATCAATCAATGTCCACGCTAGGCCAATTGCCACATGAAATTGTATTTTGTATCTCAAGAATAGATCTTAATGTATCAAACACAGACTTTATTGTTGATTTTGTATTGACGCGTCTGTATGGCCTTGACTACGAGATATAAACCCAACTTAAACAATGTTTACCCAAGAATTTTGTACCTAATTTATTGAAAGGTCAGACCATTTCCTTTCAAGAAGAAAATCAGGGTAATAATTTGAAGGATTATGGGATATGCAACTAGAATTTTGGAAATGAGCAAATGGGCAAAACCTGAAAATCTCGAGATTGGTAACAAAGTTTTGTGCATTTATTATCAGGTTGATAATTCCTAAAGTCATTGACAGAAATAAATAAAACCAGTTAGTCCATCTATGAATTGGAAAAAAAGATTCAATAGAATAATTGTGACCTCCAAAGTGTTCGGAGTTCTAAAAAAAAAAAAAAAAAAAAAAAAAAACTACAATGACAAATACCGGTAAGTAATTGTTCTCTGTACTCTGTATCTCAATCATCTTAAAATCTTTTTAATTTCCTGTAATTAATTTATGATAAATATTATATTTGTACAGATGATAGTACTACGTTAATATGTCAAGTAGATAATGGTGGAGACATGGCTAACTTTCATCAATGTCATATACCTAAAAAATTACCTGGTAAACCAGTGTTAACACAGAGAGATAAAGATGCTATTGCTTTCGCTCTAGATAATGAAGTAAGTCTTCAATAGATCTATTAACTCAACATTTATACAATAAATGTAAATATAATGATCTATGTGTAAGTTTATATAGTTAGGTGTTACGCATGTATCCATTCAGTGATTTTATTCAATTAAATTGATGCACATAATACATTTGTTTAAAGAGAAAATAAGACTAAATGTAACAAATTTTGAATCATATCATATTCAAATAAAATTTTAGATACACCCTTATTATCAACAAATCCAAGCACTGACCTACTAAACCATTAAACTATTTGTTCAATTTATTAGTTAAATGGTGTATATATCAGCAATGGCCTGACTGATATTTTTCTAAATATACAAACAATTTGAACATACCTGATTTAGCTGTATAGTATGATCATTATGCTATAATAACTTCAATTATTTTTTAAAAAACTGACAAAGCCTCCAAAGTAGTCCAACGCATATATTTCAATAAATAACAATTTAAGACAGAAATAATATTCACATCAAATATGAAACGTCCGTCTGTTCACATTTTGTGGACTCTTTACAGGTCACAATTTTTATCCGATTTTGATGAAACTTAAAATATAGGTATATATTATATACCTATATTTTAAGTTTCATCAAAATCGGATATATATATCCCAAAAATCTTGAGTCCTTTTGTTATTAGCATGTATGGTCCCTGATTGTACCCAAGATCATGGTTTAAGCTTGTGGACGCTGTAGGGGTCACAAATTTTATGCGATTTTGATGAAACTTAAAATGTATGTTTTTACCCAAAGATCTTTATGCCTTTCGATAGTGGCCTATATCGGACCATAACGTCCCTGTTGTAAAAACTGTGAATTAACAATTGTCCCTACACCTGCTCAGTGCCTTACAGTGCTTCAAAGATCTTCGTCTGGTTTACATGTAACCTTCCAACCAACGATTGTTTGGTTTGGCACCCCACTGGTGTGTCATGACAGAATACCCCTCCCATTTTTGCTGAAACTGTCCCACCAAACTACTGAGTCCTATCCACATCAATACACAAGAAAGCGAATAAAAAGAATGTAAACCTTGGCAATGTTTATTATGCAGCTATACAAATATTCTATATTATTATCTTTCTTCCCTGTAGGTAGATATGATATTAGCGTCATGGGTGTGGTGCTCCAGTATAATACAATCTATAAGACTAGAATTAGGAACAAAAGCTGATGCTGTTCATGTTATAGCCAAAATACAAAATCATGAAGGTGTACTTAAGTAAGTAGAGCTTTTGCAAGTTTGGAAAAAATCTCAATGTTATTAGAAGGTTACAATGTGTCAAACACTCATATGCACATTTTCGAAACAAAAATCTCCAAAATCCTGTATTTTGATTACACAGGCAATATCTCATATGAAAAATTTTTGGTTAGGTACATAAGTTGCCAAACAATCTCATTGACTTTTAAAAAGTCGCTAAATAACTGACAGAAAATCAATTTCAAGATCTAATAATAACTGTGATAAAAATTTTGCACATTTTCCAGTTGTGCTAAGGGTGCTGCAGCAACTATATATATATGAGACATATTCTTTACTCAACCCATTCTGAATTTTTCCCTTGCTATTCTAAAATAAATCTGGTACTACTCCTTTAAGTAAAGCTACCTGTAGGCAAATTAGTGATTATTTATATGTAGGATAACAAGTTAACTGACCTATAACTACTACATATGTACTTTAGACTTTCACTTTGTTCCATTAATTATGTCTAGTATAAAATATGTGCACTATAAGAATATTATCTTATCTTGATGAAGATTAACAACTTCAGAATTTGTTATCTTATTTGCACAAAGTTTTAAGATACAAGTACTTGAAATGATTAAAACAAAATTATCAAAGCTTTTTAAGTTGTACAATACTACATAATGTGGAGGTATATTGTTATCATCAGCTTCTGTTGTCCTTCAGTTTACATTTTCTTGTACTGTTTGCACCTTATCATTCTTATTTCTCAACAGACTTTAAATAGAAATCTAAAGATATTGTTTATTTGATCAACAGAAAACACAGTATCAAGTCCATAATTTTTCTAATTTAACCCATAAAACTTATTTTGAAAATCAGCTGAGATTTAATAATATTTCAATTAATTAAAGTAAAAAGCATTGCGCAGATGCTTAAAAAACAAAAGTACATCTTTTGATCACTTCCCAGTGAAGAAATTTTATGACTTAGAATTTATTTTAGTATTTTATTTTGTATGTAGTTTTGACGAGATATTGAAAGTTAGTGATGGTATATTAGTAGGAAGGGGTGATCTTGGTATAGATATACCCGGTGAAAAAGTTTTTCTAGCACAGAAGATGATGATAGGTAAAGCTAACAGTGCAGGGAAACCAGTTATATGTGCAGCACAGGTAATTACTATGTATTTTACCTATACCTATTCTATCTGATTTTTAAAAAAACTTTATAATATTTTGACTATTTTAATTCAAATTATATATTCCCCACAGTATAATCAGGTCATCTAAATCTTATTTTTTATAAATATAAATGTATTACAAACATTTATAATAAAATAATTGTCAGAAAGAAAGTGATTAATTATAACAGAGGAATCCTATCTTGTCAATGACGCATTAGTCAAGTAGGAATGTGGGCCTACAGCAGTAGGTTAAGCAACACTTTTGTCGTCAGTTATGATACCCCGTTCAGACGCGCAAGTTAAACTAGTTTAACTTATCCGGCGATAGTTAATTCAGCAATTTTCGTAGTCTGAACGCATATGTGGAGATTTTAAACTAGTTTAAAATATCCACCTCCGTAGGTGAATTGAATTCAGCTTTTTTTTTTATCTGGTTTAACTTTCGGCGTCTGAACGGGTAGGATTAAAATATCCGGATATTTTCACTCTGGACATGCGCAGTGCGTAGTAAATAACAATCTTAGAAAAATGGCGGCTTCTAGTGCTCATGCGCGTTTACCTCTGACCCTTGACCGACGAGGTCAGGAACATGGTCAGGAATGTTAATCCAGTATAGTGCCAGTATCTTAAAACACGTATGAACGCAAAAACTGCCGGATAAAAATCGCCGGATAAGTTAAACCAGTTTAGTTATAAGCGTCTGAACGGGGTATTAGTTGTAATAGGTTTATTTTTAAGATTTCAAATATGAAACGTATCCCCAAAATTCTCAAAAAGGTGTTTTATTTGGGCAACAAATTTATGGTAACATAGATATATCCTTTCAATTGCATAATTGAAACCTTGAAAATCAAATATATTTTCTATGATAATAAGAATATATCCCTTAAGTAACTTTGTTACTTTAACATTTGGATATCATACAAAGAAATATTCTCAGAGAAAGTAAGACATACTATTTTCACAAATTTATCACTCTCGTATGATCTCACTTAGCAGTTCACATTTGACGAAGAGTATTCAAAAACACTACTGCCTGGGCAGAATATCCCTAAAAGCAAATTGCATGGCGACTGCCTATCTTCATTAGCCTATTTGGAAGCAAAAAGTAGGACATTAAACCCCCTATCTTCATTTCTCTTGAGATGTTACAAGTTGACAATATTATTGATTTGTATTGATTAAAACAGTCAAGTCATGAAGTATGATGTATTATTATTTCCTATATAAGATGCTAGATAGTATGGTAAACAATCCCAGACCAACCAGAGCTGAAGCTAGTGATGTAGCCAATGCTGTATTAGATGGTATAGACTGTATTATGTTATCTAGAGAAACGGCCATAGGAACAAATCCTGTTAAAGTTGTAGAAACATTATCAGCTGTAAGTTCTATATCGATATAAACCTCTGACGTCAGTCTTCTTTCATCTTGCCAGTCAATTCTGTTTGTGGAATAAACTTTCATCTTGAGATTCTGTATTTTACTCTTGGTTTATAGAAGTTCTTCTAAACTTCGTAATGCATGGTTAATCTAAGGTCTAAACTTTATAATGAATTGTAAATAAACAGTAATACTGGTTATACTGGGGAAAGAAGCACACCAGTTGATAAATCCTTGACCTTTTTCCTAAAACTAGAATTCAATAAAGTAAACTAATTCCACATCGAAGATCAGATAAGAGAATATTTTATAGTATTATTGTGCCCACTAAGCAGCAGCGCAGCATACATTTTATTAAAAAATGAACAAAAAAAACCAAACCTTTGATGTAGTAAAAGAGAAATGAACAAAAATCAATTTACCATTTCACATATATCTCTCTGCATCATTTACATCATGTGCTTTAATAGACAAGAATAACATGGTAAATTATAGATGATTTTGTTTTATATACACTTTTATGGCTTTTATAGCATAAGGCAGATCAAGCATAGATAGGCCTAGAAGGGAAAATGGAATGTCAGGGAGAGAAAGGAAACTGAATAGGCCTACAGATAATCGAACCACGGTTTATCACTATTCACACAGTGTAGAAGAAAATGTTCTCCAGTTTCAATTTAATTTCACCATCTCCTTTAAACATAGCATAATGATATGAAATGAATAATATAATGTCATTTTTTAAGAAAATTTTGATCATAATAGAATATCATATTTTCACCAAATTATGACAGTTCATAGATAACTTTCAAGAGATTGTAGTATATATTCATCAATGTTGTTTTATTTTACAGATATGTCGAGAAGCTGAATCGGTAGCATTTACTGATTCTGTATTTAGAGAATTACAATTACAAACACCTAAACCTGTAGGTAAAACACATACTACAGCTATAGCCGCTGTCGAGGCAGCTAGTAAATCTAAAGCATCAGCTATATTAGTAGTAACAACATCTGGCAGGTAATTACAATAACTTTTATATTACATGTCACTAGTTTCTCACTAAACAAAATAATTACTCTTACCAGCTTGAAGCCATTTAAAAGTAATTATTATAATGTATAACCTTACACATATTTGGATGATATATAAACTTAATAGGCATACAAAAAAATATTCTGATTCTCAGACAATCCTTCCTAAAAATCTGATGAGTGAAGAGTGGGGGGGGGGAGATTTTAGTTTGTCTAAGGATCACTAGTGTGCTAAATAACTTCTCATAAACATAACGTTTCAAGACACCACACAATAACATTTATCAAAGTTGTTTACATTTCTGAAAAACAGGTCATGCGGCTCTTTTTAAGTCACCTAGCTGGGAACCATAATTTTTTTTATATGGCCTTAACTTAATTTTAATATGATGGTTGATTTGATTTACATTACACCTGGGACAATAATAGGTTAATTTATTATATTACCTATTTATTTAAACACAGGTTGCCACATATTTATCCTTTGGGAGGTAAGGGGGGCATTTACAAACACTAAACACTGATCAAGAGTAAAAACTCATGAAGTATTTTTCAGAAATAATTCAAATTTGATTGACTTTTAATTCTTCCAAGTGCTAAGGTTTATATTATGGGTTTGCAAATATTGTATCGGCAGTCCAATGTTAACTTTGGCTGTTCGAGTTATGAAAAATTATTAAAAATCAATAGGGTTCTTCGTCTCATGAACATACACTGTGTCAGTTCATGGACAGTGTGTATACGGTCTATGATACGTCTATGGTCAATTTAAAGGCAATCCACAGATAACTTAGGATCTACCATTTCTGTTCATAGTAGTTAAGAGCAATAACCCTGAAAGTATTTAATGGGAATATTGAAAATCAATAGGCTTCCATGATTGATGAAACTTAATGCTGTTCGTGTTAACAGGAGTTGTAGAAAATTTATAGGCTTCTTACACTCATGAACATCATATAACTTTAGCATCTAGAGTGTCCACAAGTAACTCTGGATGTCAAAAGAACTACAGGGGTGACAATATATAACCAAATATATCCACATCATTTCATTGTTATTGTTATATTAATTTGATCAGTGAACGGGGGTGGGGGGGGAGAGAGAATGGTAGGCTGTATTATAAGGTCTGGCTTGAGTTTCAATTCCCCGGTTTCCTTCCACTGCCAAAGACCCATACGTGGAAGTGAATTATTGATATAAAATCATTTATTAGTCCCGTGGAAGTGAATTATTGATATAAAATCATTTATTAGTCCCGAAATGACCTAGTTTGTGTCGAGTTAACTTAAACACCATTTCTTTCTTTGATCTGTGAACACCATAGATAATGTTGCCACCTTTTTCTTGCACATACTTGTGTCTTACATGTCTCTGGCATTAATTTATTCAGGCCAAACCAGTTTGATTATTTGATCAAGAAATAAGAGGTAAAATATTAATAGGACTAAAACTAAAAATGGTCATGGCTAAATGTAATTAGTTTCAGTATATTGTTCTTGTTCTAAAATCTAGTGTATTATTCAGACTATGTCACTGTTCAAATTTTATATTGTAGTGTTTTGATGATTTTATCAACATCATTCATCAATCACGGTGATGAAATGAAATGGGGTTTAACGTCCTACTCTTCTGCACCTAACCTGGGCTAATGGCAGACGGGCATACGCCATACAGTGTGCTATGAGGAAAATTTTGTCCAGGCAGCGGCGCTACGGCCTACTCTTATATCGAATTCCAGCTGCCAAGGGATCTTTTACGTGCATGCCAATGTGTACACGGGACCTTGATTTTTAGTTCCATCCCAATGACTAGACAGCTGTCCTTGTCATGCCCTCCGTTCTGCATCACTGATTAGAGGAAACCAAGATGAACTTTCTCGGCCAATGCAGGGATCAAACATCCGACCTCCAGGCTAGCGAGCCAGTGCCTTACCCACTTAGCCACTTGATCCCCCATCATGGTGGTGTGTTGTTAGGTGATTTTATACATTCTCTTCTTTCATGATGAGGAAAGTCATATTTGCAAAACATTTAAGTGATATCTGATTAAACTTAACTTACATATTTATTATTTGTGTAGGTCAGCTGCTATGATAGCTAAATACCGTCCTTCCTGTATTATTATTGCTATTACACGTGTACCTGAAACAGCAAGATATTTACATTTATTTCGAGGAGTTTATCCAATGTTATATTCAGGTAAAATATATTATTATTCTGCTTTTGTATCATGCAGATTTTTGATTTATTAAAGTGACATTCCCACTTGAATAAAAAAATGCTTTATTCAGAATATGATGTGTATGTATTCAATATCATTCTTTTATTATGCCCAGACAGTGGCACTTTGTTCTATTATTATTTCAAATTCCAACTGTCAAGGGTTCTTTTATGTGAACGCCAATGGGTACATGAGAAATCAGTTTTCCATCACATCCACACAACTAGACATGATTCCTTATCAGGCGCTTTGTCCTCCACCACTGACAATGGAAAAATACATTGGAAAATCCTGAAGAACGTTCTTAGACAAAACTGGAGCTGCCCTGAAACCTAGTTAGTGAATCAGCATCTTACTCACTGAGCCATAGCAGCTCCCTAAAGTCAAGGGAGCTCACTGTAACAAATGTTTAGTCATTATGAAGCACGAGCAGGTTACCAAAACTTTTCATACATGTTTGTATTTTACAGAACCATGTTGTGCTGAATGGATAGATGATATAGATAAACGGATACATACCGCTTTACTTATGGCACAAAGTAAAGGTTTTGTTGCTGTCAATGATTCAGTTGTCTTGGTTACGGGTTGGTCAGCAGGAAGTGGTCATACGAATACATTACGATTAATAACAGTACCAATATTAACTAATAACATGGAATCAAGACCAAGTCTTGTTAAGCTGGTTGATGTCAAATCTAATCCAGATATCTGAATCTTGTGTCATGACAGAACATACCATCATAGGCACGTCAACCAATCATCTTTGATCAAAATCAACCAACAGTTGCAGAATTTCTTATTTATTGTTCAAGCTACATTTCACTAAGATGATTTCATAATCTTACGGTAAAAATAATGATAGAAACTAAGATAGTAAAATTTAATAAGTCCAACAATAATTCTCTGTGGGTAATATAACCTATTATTACTGATAGATTTCCTTTTAGTTAAGGGAATTACTGATGGAGATGGTTGGGTCCCTTGATTTTAAATTTGAACAAAGTGCAATATATAGTTGTAAATATATCTCACACTCCAAAGTCCAAACTTATATACCACTCTTTCTCAGTTTTTGCACTTCAGGATTGTTTGTAAAGGTCAATATTTTAGAAATTATTTCATAAGGCATCACATTTCTTTCGTTCAATCTGTTTTTAAAATTGATACCTTGAGTTGACTTTTAATACATCAGTCAAGGATGACACTTAATATTGTGCATACAGCCCATGGTTATTTCATCAAATCAGCTAGAAATAATGTTTCTGTCATGGTTACAATTAAACTGAAATATTCCTATGCACTTTTTACATCAGGATCAGTTTACCTAGCTGAATTCTTTATTATAGCATATCTAATTTGTAAGGTCATATAAAAAAAAGCATCTTCTGTTTCTCAGATACTCCAATGTCACATGAAAAGACTACAATTACAGGAAGTAATTTCAAATTAATAAACATTATCATAGTTTCAATCATCCAGTAAATAACCTGATAAATGTTATTGACAATGATAAATGATACTGGATAATCATACTTTCCTATAAAAACCATGATGATGAGATAAATGTAGTGCTTTGAAATGGGATAATTATAGAAGTCATTTAGCCAAGTGGTGCAGCTTTGACAAAATACAAACACAAAATTATTGGCAAGGATTATCTGAGAACCAGAATACTTTTTTCTATGGCTTACTTTGAAATGTAAAAAATTGTTTTAATCAAACAAGAACAATTTAAATATTTGTTGTGTTGTCTGTGAATTGATTATCATTTTACAAGAGAAAAAGTTCTGAGATGAAAATAGTGGTCTACTGATAATATAGAAATAATGTTTTGTTTTTTAAAAAATATACTTGAACCACATTGTTAATCTAAGTCTGTGTGCCTTTTCACCAAGAATGTCACTTGTTATTTTATATTATTATTAGTGTTGTTGTGTTTGTTTATTTATTATAATATTTATAATTTTATCAAGGACCAGAAGAATTGTTATGAATGTTTTTATACACCCACATTTTCATGTGGACGTATATTGTTGTCGACTCAGTCCATCCAACCACAATTTGTTTGTGAACACTCTACAGATCACAATTTTTTATCCAATTTTGAAAAAAAACTTGAAATATTGTTTTATCTCCAAAAGGTCTTGGTTCCTGTTGATATAGGCATGTATTGGACCGTAACTTCATGGATTATGGTCACCTTTTCAGCTTGTGGACCCTTTAGAGGTCACAATTTTATCGGATTTTACAAATTGTTAACATATATCGCCCTTAAACCCTAATAATGGTTGAGTTCGAATTTTTTGAAAATCGGACCGAATCTCCCCAACAAAAAAAAAAGGTATCTCTTTGTACACAAATAGTGTACGAGTATGTAATGCCAAGTTTGTGGACCCTCAGGAGGTCATAATTTTTATCTGATTTTGATGAAACTTAAAATATATGTTTCTTTCCCAAATATCTCAGTTCCTTTCGCTATTTGTGCATATCAGACTTTAATTTCCAGGATTATGGCCCTTCATTGTATGGAAAATCATGAGGGTTTTTTTTTAGCCTGTTCAGAGTCCATCTCTTGCAAATTGTGGGCATATCTTGCATGGCAACTGCTTGTTGTTATTATTAAGAATGTTGTTTTGAGAAAGAAATCTTGCCATATTAACCATTATAAACAGACGTATATATGTTATCAACATAATAAATGTTCGCAGACTGAAAATGATCTGAATAAAAACAATGCTTTTAATTTAAAAACATTCTTTATTTTCATGTATAAGTTCAGTTCAACTTCATATCCTATTTCAAATTGCTTCTCAAATTGGACGTAAAACAATAATTTAAGAGTTGTCTATATGTGAATAATAGGCCATACAAAAAAAATGTTCTGGTTGTCAGACAATCTAAAAATCTGATGCGAGAGGGAGGTTTTTATTTTTGTGGGGTTTTTTGCGGGGTTTTTTGCCAAAGGATCATTACTGGGCTAAACGACTTCTCATAAATATCAGGTTTCAAGTTACTAGATTCATCTCATGATGTCGTGAAATCTATAAATATCCTGTATGATTTATGATTGTCAATAACATATATCAGGCTAGCATATTTGATAATTGAGTCTACGGTACATATACTAGCTAAAGTTACTTCCTGCAACACAGGAAAACATTATGTGCAGTAATTAATGAGATCGTTTTTATATTTGAAATAAAAAAGGGTCATGCAGTTCTTTTAAGTGATGTGGAAGTATGTGAGGACCAAAACATTTTTTTTTATTTGGCCTTATACAATTATGTGGATCAATATACCCCATTACCTGCTTACCGAGTGTTTATTTCTCTGATTATTCACTATGTAAGAGCACATACTAACTTGTGTTACCAAAAGTATATGTTATAGTTCTATTCAGTTAAAAAATCCTCTGAAGGTTTACATGTACCAGTACAAACTAGTGAAGATGCATCATTGTTACTTAACTGATTCCAACACAACATGGATCAATACTTCTGGACTGGCTGTGGTTACAGATTTGGTGTGTGGTGAAGGGGAGATAATTTGCTCTTCAGATTTTACAAAACTTTCATGATAGGTTATCTTTATTATAGATTTCATTGTTTGAAAAAAAGAAAAATCACACAGTAAAGAAATAAATAAAACAATTTTTAATGTCAACGATACGTAACAAGATTGATGCATGATAAATAATTCGCACAGATGTGCCCTGAGAAAATAATTAAAATCATGACCAAAAGTATATGTTATAGTTCTATTCAGTTAAAAAATCCTCTGAAGGTTTACATGTACCAGTACAAACTAGTGAAGATGCATCATTGTTACTTAACTGATTCCAACACAACATGGATCAATACTTCTGGACTGGCTGTGGTTACAGATTTGGTGTGTGGTGAAGGGGAGATAATTTGCTCTTCAGATTTTACAAAACTTTCATGATAGGTTATCTTTATTATAGATTTCATTGTTTGAAAAAAAGAAAAATCACACAGTAAAGAAATAAATAAAACAATTTTTAATGTCAACGATACGTAACAAGATTGATGCATGATAAATAATTCGCACAGATGTGCCCTGAGAAAATAATTAAAATCATGACTACAACAGCTCAACTACAGGATGGGTTTTATTTATAATCATCTCAAGGGTCCGGAGCAAAAGATATGTAAACGAGGACTTCCATCCTCAGTAAATGTTATAAATTGCTTTTTGGGACCAAAAAGGTTCTATCATACCCAAGTCTCTCGGAGCATTTCCTTCAGCTACTGCATGGCTTATTCAATGTAATATATTTATTAAATAAAGAACCTTTAAAACAATAAACAAACAAGAACTGTAGAACTTTTTTTAAGAACAATTCCATAACAGACTGGGAAATTATTTTGTAAACTGGATTGCGAATTTAAAGAATGTTCGGTCAAATTAACGAGACATTTTGAAGAATTATCAATATTAAGCAAATACTAATCCTATATATTTGTATATAAAATTAATTTAAATTTCATCTATTTCACATCAAGAAACGCTAACTTTTCCACTTCTGATAGCAATAACCTGAATGACCAGATACAAGTTTTAGGCATTTAGACAACCAAAAGTTTCCCAGTCTGCATTTATACAATATGACAAATAATAAGTTTCATATACATGTCTATTAGATAAATGTGGCAAAAAATGATAAGAATTTCAATAAAGATTATTATATAAAAATGATGGTCCCATTATATACATAGTTATGACTAATGATGATGTAACATTTCCCCATAAACTGTACAATAGAATCAGGCAAAGAACATAACCAAATCATATATTACAGAGCCAACAAATCATGCTGCTTTTCACTAATGGAAATAAATCTTTTCTGTATAAAACACAATACACGACTTAATTTCTATTAATCTTACAATATTCAATTAACAAAATTGCAACTAAATCCATGTAATAATAAAATTACAACTTAACCCATGTACGATATTCAACCATTTGTGCACTTTAGAATTTCAGGAAAAAGCTGCATTTAATGAATTAAGATCAAGTTGTGTCACACATCAGACTTTTTCCACTTGTAACAGATATCTATATATGAGATATGACTGTCCATAGTAATATTGTGGCATTTAAGAAAGAATTCAATAAGAATAATTACGATTCCTTTTATTATGATTTCTTATGAATCAAGCGTTTAGAACTTAAAAATATAATAGAGGTATTTGAAATATATGACTGAAATTCATAGTAGAAAACTACTCTATTAGACAAATAGTTTAGTAGTAGCAAAATCATAGGATCTGTACTATCTGCTGATATATTAGGAGACTTCTATGGCTTGTACTATCTGCTGATATATTAGGAGACTTCTATGGCTATGGGGAAAGGCTTATTATTAATATAGGCAATAGCTTGTGTACACTATGTAATGTTTATCAAGCTAATTCCTAAACATGAGACAGATAGACCAATCATATTTAAATTTCAAAACTGTATGAATATATTAAACCCAAAGTCATTTGAGGATTTTGAACCCCATACAAATCACAATCTCTTAAAGGAATATCAGGTCAACAATTAAACCTCTACAAGAAATACCAGTCCAATAATAGTTCATTTCTCTTCAGTTTTTTCAAAGATATGATGAATTGAAAATATTGCATCCGCCATTATCTGCAGATGATATAAACAAGCCAACATAAAACCTTTTAATAGACCTCTTAAACATTGGCCTGAAAAATGAAAATGATCATCAGCGTCTTTCATTATACATCAAAAGTCTGCAGGAATAGTAATCATGTCTTTAATTTAAATCAAATCTGAACCATGAAACATCTTAAATTGAAAAAAGACACAATAAAAAAATTACGAGTTTGATTAAATTAATTTAAATGGCACATATAATCATGTTTTAGCACTTGTTAAATTGAAATATATTTATGCATTTTAAATATTCAAAGATGCATTATGTAAGATTTATGCTTGTTAGTAAAGAGCTGGCAGTTCTTGCCATAATAGTTAACATGTAGATGATGAAGAATAATGTAGACTCAATTGTCATTGCTACCATTGTTATGATAATAAACAAAGTCTTGATTATCCAGCCTTAAAGTAAATTATTAACTAGCAATTGTGTTTAAACCGTTGAAAATCAAAAGCATACGATGGTCTAGAGCATTTATAATGGAATAGGTATGTGAATAAATGGCTTATTAATGATTTATATAATATTTGATGTCAAACGAAAAGTCTGCATTAGGCAGATTTAACTTTTACATAATGCATCTTTAAACAAAAATATTAATAAAAACCTGACAACTTTCGTGTTTATTGTTTAAATATATATACTATACCTTTATTACCTACATTAAAAAGTCTGAGCAGTGTGGAGGAATGGAAGTAATACATAAGTCTATGTTATTTAAGAAGTAGAAACGATAACAAACTATAGTATATAATTTACCAAAATAATAACATATCATTTTAGCATGATTACATTATCATTAACTCTATTTAAATAATGTAAATTAAGAAGTAGAAACAAACTAGGGTATTTAATTTATTTATGACTACTAAAAAAATAACTATCCCATCATTCCTTTTAACTTGACTACATTATTATTATCTGAACTCAAAAAGTAAATATACATACATACATACAAATAAGGTTCAAAAATAAAATAATCTGTTTCTGAGACTTATTTTTGTAAATGACATGTTGACTGGGGATTTACTAAGTTTTTGGTGTCTAATTTATCAAAGAGAATCTCCTGTAAGTTTTTTGATATAAAAAAAGACGAGTAGGAGATTTTATTTATCACTCAACCCTTTCTTACATGCATATATAAGTAAATATAATTCTTTGGTATAACTGTAGTTTTATTGAGTCTGATTACTTTACGGTGTAGTGATACATCATTTTTTAACAACAAGTCACACGATGCTAAATCCTAGTATTGTAATTGTATATGGTAATTGAGAATTTTTCTACCACAATTATTACTGGATCCAAACGGTAGTTTCTTTTTACTAAAGAAAAGGAGTTCCTTTTTAATAAACGAATCAAATTCATGTAAAGCGATATCTCCTCAGTAGATTATGAAAGTTATCATGTACTGTAGAATGTGTTATTGGGTGACAATTTTTGTAGTGATGTTTTTTTAAAACAGATGGTTTTATTTTTTGGGGCCAAACAAACGAACTTTTTAACTCAAATTAAAAGAATTACTTTATTAACAATTATGTACAATTTTATACATTTCATAAAATATAATATTAATAGTTATTATTCAACAAAGCATTTAAGATTGACCAGTTTAAAAATATATATTATATAAGCTATATAATACTACCGTCTTAAAGGCATGTACCAGTGTGACAGTTTGAAATGACTCCTGGTGTGTTTGCTCCTGGGTACTTGCACAAGTTCGAAACTGTTGTTTGCATTAACAATGAAGCTATATCCACTTTCGGCGGTGTGAGATGGTTCCTGAAGACCCATCAGTTAAGAAAACAATTTATGCCTTATTTTGTATTAAATTTTCACGTTGTGGACCGGAATATACTGAATAATAGTACAGAACATCAATTTGTATTTCTACTTTTTATCGAAATAAACAAACAATAGAAACTCAACACCCTATCCTGATAGTAATACTGTAACTATGATAATAGTATAGAAACTGATTTGACAGTAAGAAAATCTTTAGGGGAAATCCTATCACGGGGAGTCAATGCACACCAGTCTATAACAGTGTTAACTAACTACTACAAATGGGTTACCAGGAACCATCTCACACTGTCACACCAGTAAGCATCAAAATTTGTGAATTAATTAACAGAATATTTACTAAGTATATCTTTGCCTCAGTTCAATGAGAAAATTATTTTTAGAAAAAGTACTAGTTGTACATTAAGTTAGGTTAAATAAACAATAAATCTGAAGTATATATGGTTTTGGAATAGGTGGAGATGAATTTATGGCTTAATAAGAAGTAAAAATTACATGTGGTCGTTCTGTAGTAAAATAATATATATATTTCTCAATATTCTAGTTGCAATTATATTGTTTTAAAGAGTTTCTAAATCTAATACACTTTCCTCTCCTTCAAACCATTGACTATGTCAGACTGTTTTCTCTACTGCCCACCTAAAGGACGTTTTATTAACTAACTGATTTTGATTACTTCCGTATTGTGTTTAATAAAGTTTTTACTTAGTAACACTTGTCTTCACAATCATTGATTAGTCTACCTTTCCTTTTACTGATAGCATGATATCATTTATTTTATATTTAACACCTTGAAATCGAGTCAAACTTTTCTGTACCTTTGCCCCAAAAACTTATTGATGAATGAAAAATCCTCAGATAATGTGGAATTAAAGCTGAGAAATTTTCAAAAAGACAAAAGACAGTTTATGAAAATATAAATGATATCTATATTATCTACCATTTATCAGGTATTTTGTCCTACATTTAGCAACAAATTATTTTTGATCAATTAATGTAATGGACCTTACTACATCAACATTATGTACATAACATCCATTATTAGACTGACTGGAGTGAATGATGATCCTTCTTGACATATGGTCCAGAGTAAGTAAAATGGAAAAATTAAGTAATCAAATTTCTAATCTTAAAATAAGTAGCTGAACTGAGACTTAGATGACATATCAGTAGTATAAATATGTGAGGCCATTTGTTAAAAAAAATATTCTGGTACTAAGATACTGCCACTCACTTCAAAAGGGAAGCTTGACCCATTTTTATCTTTTTAAAAATTAAAAACATTGCCATTGACTACCTTCCTTTTGTATTTCCACTGTTTAACAGTCTTTTAAATGATTCAATTTGAGTTCGAAAGTGTGCGGTAGTTTCAAGTACTGATAAACATTGACAATCGAAAGTGGCATTGGACAATCATAAATTTTTGAATCGCATCATCTGCTAATTTCTAAAAAATGTTTAAAGAGTTGGCCATTATTACTATATTAGTTCAAAAATAGATAATGCAAAATGAATATATTGAAAATTTCATTCAAATTACTTTATTCCGAGTCAAGTTATCACTGTTTGTCGTTTTGACCAGATGTGTTTATTGATTATTATCGTAACCATGGTACTGGTATATTGAAGACTTAAGTCTCACTTTGCCATTTTTAAATTAAAAATTATTAAATGTCTGAACCATTCTAATCTACATAATATCAGTGCCATGAAATGGTCTAGAGATAAATGTCTAATTAATAATTGCTATAAAATTTAAAGCCTAAAGAAAGACCTGCAATAGGTCAATTTAGCTCTTGTATCTTTAAGTGCATTCTTTAGAGACAATAATCATGATATTAGTACATAATAATGGTAATGAGAATCTGTGCTTATGTCCAACATGGCAATTCATTACTGCTTGTAAACAATCCTGTATTTATCAGTAAGTAAGTGAAGTAAATAAAATAAACATGAGATAAATCTAGAACCTTGAAATGTGTTACTTGTTAAAAGTCATCAGACAAATTAAAAACAAAAAATAAAATAAAATCCTCCCTTTTTCGAAGTATTGTCCAAGAACCAGAATATTTTTTGTATGACCTAATTGTGGTATTGATTACTGTGAATATATACACTCAACCATACTTACACTAAAGTAACAAAATATATAAATTTACATCTTTACTATACCCATTCATACTTTAACAACCACTACCCAAAAATACTCGATGATACAAAATCATGGATTATTTCTAGTAGCTGAGTATGTCAGCTCCATGTTGGATCATATGCTTTCCAGGTTTGTGGTGGTGCCAAATAAATTCTCCTACCACGAAAAACAAAACTAACTACTCCTCTGTATGCACTTCGTGGAACACCAGCCTGAAACATTACATCAATTATATATATATCATCTTATTTTACTAACAAAATCAACCATGGTTAAAGTCACAAATTCCTATTTTATATACATGGAGAGAGAGAAATGGGGTTTAACGTCCACTTGAGACAAACTACGTCACTTCGGGACTAACATGGTTTAATTTTATTTCAATAATTAGCTTGCACGTAGGGGTCTTTAGCAGTGGGAGGAAACCAGAGGACCCTGAGAAAAACCCACGAGATTGGACAGGAGACCCTAAACCTTGTCACATACAACTGGGGAATCGAAACCATGCCAGTTCACTCGATGGCAGGCTTTATGATACAGCACACACGTGCTAACCATTCAGCCATCCAACTTCCCTTATATACATGGCATACCATAGTTTCATTAACATTTTAATTTCAGAAATATCTTACCTTATAATCATCCATTATTCCTAATTTTTTTGCAGCTGCTTTAAAATCGTTTTTATTATTGTACTGTACTCTAGCAGCAGGTAGTTCAGGTTTAGCTGCCAATACAACTTCTGTTACTGTCATTAAAGGCGCATCATACACTTTCTTTACAAAATTTTTATCATAAGTTTCCTGAAAATATAGACCCACATGTATTTAACTTAAAATAAAAAAAGATATTTGAAGAGTTTAAATAAATACAAAACACAGTCTATGTATTTCAGTCATTTTGAGTAAAAGGTATTTAAGAGTACCCTAAATACGGATCATATTGGAACGAAAAAAACAGCAGTAAATTCTTATATTGATCCAAGATATTTTAATATGTTTAAGAAAAATAAACTTCGGCAAATTTAAAGAGTTATTGCCCTTAGCTCATTGACTTGACTTTTATCCAGAAAATAATGGAATTGAGACCAGATGGCTGTTAGTAAGTTTCACCATTTTAACAACCTTTAAGTAAGCTGTTTTAGGTTTTTATCTTTATGATTTTAAAGAATACTATTCCCATGAATATTATCATTAATAATATAATATAAACTTACCTTCTTTAAATATGAAAGATCAATTTTTGTAAAAGGCACTGACTTTTCATTAAGTTTTATGTATTTGAGATGTTTTTCATAAAATAAACCACTAAAAAAATAATTGTTAGACACAGATTAGATACAACACATGCTGACAACCTGTGGTCAATAACAAATGTTTCACACATTTAATGTCGAAATACACAGGTTATAATTCTATGGAATGATGTTGAAAGTCAGAAGCAAATCCTTCTATCATTGTTTATTCAATAATAAATTCATATCTGCAACATGCAACAACCATTGTTTAATTAATGAAATCTGTAAGAAGTAGGTGCACTAACTTACATTTAGTAATTATAAACTTACTTGCTAACTCCTTTTTTACCAAATGTACTTGTTCTACATATTTCGGGTCTTATACATTCTCTTCCTTGTCTTTGTCCAGGATGTCTCATCCAATCATCCCAAAACCTGATAAATATACGTATTAAATAGCGAGCGTAAAGGCATATTGCCCAACATTATAGCTGTGTTTAACAGTTTAATCTGCCATAAAGACAAAAGCTGATGTTGGGGCTGAAATGTCCAAATTGTAGCATATCAAAATAGTGCAACTGTACCTTTCTCATCCTTATTCCAATCTCACAAGCCTTAAACATACATTATGCAAGAGCTAAATCTGCCCATTGTAGCATATCAAAATAGTGCAACTGTATCTTTCTCATCCTTATTCCAATCTCACAAGCCTTAAACATACATTATGCAAGAGCTAAATCTGCCAATTGCAGGTCTTTCTTTAGGCCTAAAATGTTTTCTAAATTATTAATTATATTAGACATTAAATAACTGATCCAGACCAAAATCGACTCTCAGTGGCATCAGATTTCTCCGATATTGGATAGGTTTGATTTATGCCAGAAATGGAGAAGCAAGACCTAGCTTTGAATAACCAGTACCGTGGTTGAAATTATTGCACGTCTTGTCAAACCTTCAAAGGCTAATATTTTCACTTGCAATAGAGTAATTTGAATGAAATTTTCAAATTATTCATTTTACATTATCTACTTGGGAACTATTATAGCAAAAATGGCTAGCTCTTTATATAAATCTTACATAATGCATCTTTAAATAATGTTTGAATTTTTAAAGATCACAATAAGAAGAATTCTTACGTTTCTGGCCATTTTGGTCCCAATTCTAACCATAAAGATCTTTCTATCATCCAGCCTAAACCAGGAAAAAAGTCACTCCTATATAATAATTCTGAAAATATAATGATAATGAATATAATAAATATGTTGTTTGATAAATTGGATAATATAAATATAATAAATACATAATATGATAAAATCCGATAAACACATTATATGATTAATCTGATAATATAAATATGATATTATAAATATAATCAATATGATAATACAAATATCATCAATATAATATAGAAATAATCAATATAACATAAATATAATCAATATGATAATATAAAAATAATCAATGATAATATAAACATAATCAATACGAATTGTACCTGGTTCATCAGACACTAGATTAGCTTTACCATTATCATTCCATGCCGACACACACCATAAATGTGGATCTTCTTTTAATAAAGGATATGTTGCAGAAAAATATTCATAGAAATCTGGTGATATGTCTAAATCATCTGTAACAAATGAACATATATTTTATTTCATAAATTTTATACTTCTGGGAGATTTTATATTGTTAATTCTTTATGATTTTTGTTGTATTTAATTGTAACTTTTTGGGTGGGTTCTT
Organism: Patella ulyssiponensis; assembly: GCA_963678685.1. Taxonomy (NCBI): domain Eukaryota; kingdom Metazoa; phylum Mollusca; class Gastropoda; family Patellidae; genus Patella; species Patella ulyssiponensis. Next base: position 45,283,364 of record OY783229.1, on the reverse strand, counting down.
TCTCCCTTCCCGAACCTTCAAGAGATTAACTATTATCATTCTTACCTTCAACAATAATAACAGCTGAATAATTAAACACTAGAAAGATTTGGTTAAGAGCCCACTTATAATGGCGAGCTATTTTATAATATCCTACAAACTTTCTCTGTGGCCAAGGTAGACTTATTTCTCTTAGATCTGGTTGCTGTAAAACAAAATTGGAAAAATTCAGTTAAGCAAATATGTACCAATACACTATTTTGAGAACTGCCAACAGCACACATATATAGCGAGTCATTTTATATCAGAGCTTTGAACTGTGTCACAAGCTGCCCCTATTGAAATATATTAGACATCCATAAGTGACAGGTTTTCTAAATTGATTTTCTTGAACTAGAAACACTGTTTGATTTTAAACATACAAGGCAGATGTTAGAGAACAATGCATTTAAAGGACAATATTGGTGTCAGACATTTAACATATATGATAAAACTGGTTAAACACAGTGATCATTGCTACGATAGATGAGTAATAAAGGTTTCAACAATCGAAAGTGATGAATGCAAAAGGAAAACACGAGTTATCCCTCTATATAACTGACTGAATTGACGAGTGATAACAGATACATGGATGAATTTCTGCTCACTAATAATTTCTTCGAAGAATTGTCAGATATCCTCTTGCAGTCCCATATAGCAACTTCTGGTCTTCGATGGAATTATTAGTGAGCAGAAATTCAGCTGCGTATCTGTTATCACTTGTCACTTCAGTCAGTTATATAAAGGGATAATTTGTGTTTTCCTCGTTCGTCACTTCCAATTCATGAAACCTTTATTACACATCTATTGCAGCAATAATCACTGTGTTAAAATTATATTTGGAATGTGTTTAATCAGTTCTATCACATATATGATAATCACTGACACCAATATTGTCCTTTAACTGTAAATATACCAAGTGTACCTACCTGTATATGTTTAACACCATGTTTTTCTACATATTGTTTGATTACAGTTGCTGTAGGTTGATGACCACAATCTTGTGTGACTATGATCGGAAATTTTTCACCTGATGGACGATATCTAAAATAAGTCAATAAAGAAAACATATATTTCATTAGCAAGAGCTAATACAGATACTTTCTTTTAAGTTCCATATGCACAAATATTTAATTTAAAGGGCACATAAAGATGGGCGAGAAAAGGTTTTAGTATGTATTGACAATGGTTATTATATCAACTTTACAGCAAGTTCACACCAATCTAATTAAAATTAATTAAAGTATTAGTATCTGACACTCCGAAATGCTTTTCAAATTTTCAATCATGACCTCAAACCACTTGATTGGCTGGTGACGTTACAGGGACTTTACAGTATAATATACATTATCTATACAAAATATGACTGTCTACACAATATATCACTGTCTATAAACACCACCAGTTTACAAGTGTTTCTTGACTGTCCAGTTAACATCTGATCACACAATTATGGTCTTGCATTGTTATAGATTAGACACTTGTGATTGGAATATTTTAGAGTGAATTTAAAATGCTGTATCATGCCGTAGATCCAATTAAAGCTGCCTTTGTTTAAATTGGCCAAGCAATTAGCGCATTTATCGGTAATTTGGATAACCCCGTACTACCTGATATCCCAAATGGTGCCAGTCACTTGTCGATATTCATTATTAGCTATATATAATAATAATAACCATTTCTATACACAAGGAACAGCTTTTATCGTAACTTCATCTGACATTCACAGCGAATATGGAAATTTCCGATGACTATGCATAAGAATAGATTGGTCTCATTTGTCAGCCAATCAACGCTGGCAATCTTATCACCATGTATGGTTCCATGCATACTACGGGTGTAATTACTAAGGGAGGTTAAATTTGGGGGAGAAAATTGCATGGAATTCAAAGACATGAATATCAAATACACCTGATCATACATGGAATTCCTAATGCTGTTTGGTGAATGATTAAACTGTCAATAAAATAATTGTAAAATACATTTTTGTATAACGAACTTAGACATTATAACTTATATTTATCCACTGAATAATTGATATTCAGATTTCATATCAATACGACACCATATAGAATTAAAATTCTGAAGTACAGAGGCATATCTGAATAACAAATTATGTACAATAAAATGGATAAAAACTTATATAGAACATGTGCATTGAGAGAGATTCAAAATTTTATAACACCATTGAGTATATGAAAAGGAAATGAGCAAATATCCTGAAATATTTCAGCAAACCTCTAATGCATGTAATAAACTAGCAAGATAAGGTAATAACACCAGACCCTTTATATGAATGTATTCAGGTTCTTCTCATTTAATCAATTTACACGTTTTAATGGGAAATATTTAACTTGTGTTTAGATATGCAACTGGTATTTATTTATTGATTGCTATTAACACCACTGATTCAATTGAACAAAATGTACACCACAATAAAAGAACCGATTATGATTTAACCATGATAATACATTCGATTCGGACATTTCTACTCTTAGACTATGGTGAATGGATCTAGTTTCATAAAGTCTCCTTGTAATGAACTGCTGAGTAGAGATATTTAAATATCAAGGCAATCATATAATATTTTTTATGATAGCCTGTGAGAAGCAGAATCCTTTGCGAGTTCCTGTTTTCCCATTTATAAAATGATAGACAAAGTGATGATTATCTGAATTTTCGTAATACACTATAACACATGCGTATAGATAACAGCTAGTACTAATATTATATTTCCTATAACTATGTGATAAATGTCAGTAAAATATAATTGCATTTTCTTACTTGAGTAATTGATCAAGACTTCTACTAACAGTTACTCTATTACAAGCAAACATCAATATAGGTAATATATCATCTTTAGGTATATCTTCACGTAGTTGTGGTGGAGGAGATGTGGCACTTGATACTATAATAAAGACAAGATAAACGTTCATAAAAATACAGATAATGAAAACTAACAGTGAGGTTGATACATGCACATGTTAATTAAAAGCATCAAGCAATCAAACTGCTCATCTAAATTAAGCCTGTAGAAGCAGAAAATGCTTATGAACAAACTAAGTAAAGGTGATTATGTAGTGAAACTACACACCATGTTTCATTACTTTCACTTAATTAGAATCAAGGCATCGGCCAAAGAAATCGCTTACCTCAGTTTCAGCAGATAATGCGCATTATTGTACTCGGTCTAGGCATTCGCCCAATAAACACTTACAACGGAGTTTGAACATTCTATTTCAATTAGTGGCAGAGTCATTGTTAGAAATGGTTCCACTACAGATAGCTTTTTTGATTACAAAAATTATACAAGCTTGATGATTGAGGTTAGGCCTGAACTTTAATTGCTAAATTCTCGGTTCGGAGTGGATCAATTTGCCTGACATTTTCAGCAAATTCCCTTTATTCATATTATCTAGATTTTGACTATTATAGTGAGAACTGCCAGCTCTTTATTTAATCTCCCATAATGGTTTAATATCCTTCCATGTTTGTGATAAAAGCATGCGTTTCAATACAAATTATGATGATATGCGTTGAAAATTGTTGGTTTGAGGCTATTTGCAATTGCGCAAGCATCAATGATGGCAGGAGTTAAATACCAGTTGATGGAAGAAATAATCGACGGGGTAGTCAATGATTGTATGTATATATCCCTATTAAATGTTCTCTTGATATTTATCTGATAATTTGACCTTATTTCATTAATTAGCATTAATGAGAACAATGAACAACTAATAATAACCCTAGTTAACAAGTTGTTAAAACACTTATCTTTAATAGTTTCATAATCATTAAGTCAAATATCTTTTACCTTATTACCACTTCAGATAAATACGCTAAAATTATTGGCTATGGAATCGATCATGATTATTGGACAGATGTATATGTGTGACTAAAAACAGGTGGGAATGTGGATAAATCAAGGTGTTCAATTGTCAGTCTAGGACATTCTGAATTGGTAGAATTGCTATCCAGTTAGTAGTTACAACAAACAGGAATTGAGTCTTGTACAACATTTGTACCAGTCTTAAAAACAAGTGCTCTTTGAGAATGATGACATAATAAAACAGCTAAATAGTGAATGGTCAATATATCTGAGACTTCAGACATGTGGGAACCAGGTTTCCAAAATCTTGAAGGTTCTTCAGGGCCCACACTGGGATTCAAATTACATGAGGAACATCAATAATCTGTTTTAATTTGTACTTACTATCGTTTTTTAGATGTTGTAAATCTTTTAGCAAATTTTCATTATTCTTCAGTTGATTAGTAATTTCTATTTCCAGTTGAGATAATTTTGTCTCAATTTGTTGTTGGTCTTTACCATTGTGCTTTAAAAAAATAATAAAATTTTAATGCATATTATCTTTTAATAATCTGTTTTTTAAACTTTCAGTATTAAAGCAAGAAAAGCCTGCTCTTTATCCACATCTTACATTATGCATCTTTATTTGACAACTGAATGTATGCTGATCAAGTAACTCTAAAACACCAGATTTTATAAAAGCGAAGTCATGAAAACTCAGATTTGGTGAGGAGAGACTGAAAAGAATGGTGGTCAGAAATCAGTTCAAAGGCATATAGGCCTAGTTCTTTTCTTTAGAACCTTAACATACAGCAAAACTGAATTAAAATTACATATTAATGCATCATATTTTATATAAACTGATCTACATTCAATTCTTTATTAAAGGGACCATAACACTCTTGCTGGCTTGGCAGCTCCAGAAAATAAATAATAGCCTTATTTTAAGTACTAGATGTTTAAGTGTCCTACCTGTTGTGTAAATTAACCATTACATCCTATTTTACTTGTCCAGAACGTTCGAAAATATTTTAAAATCCAAGTCACATTTGAAAAGGTTTACGTTAGGTTTTTCAAATCATTTAGTTGAAATTTTCCATTTTTTTAAATTAGGTGTGTTAAGATGAGATTTGTATCATTGATTAACTGGAATATTGTAAAATAATACAATTTGTTGACCAGAATAAAGATTGGTACATATTATTCAGTTGAATTGTTTATGTTTGTGGTCTCTGAGTATGATATCTTGTCTGTGTATTTGTTTTTGTGTAGAATTGTGTGTGGTGCAGTCCCCCTGCACTTACTATTAAGAGTGGTATTGAGACTTTAAATTGTTATTGTATAGAGAATCCAACGTCAGGATCTCATTGCAAACTGGTCATAGTGTCTTAAATATTAGATAAAAAAGAGCATATTTTCTTGTGAGGATAACAACATCAATATTGATTGAAACAGAGCAAAATCAAATTCCAGTTTGTGTTTATAATCATGAAGATTGTGGATAATATTGACTTAACAGGTTTAGCACCTTCAAATTACCCCATAGATATATAAAATTTCCATCAAAATTGAAAGCAAAAATATAAAGAATTTGATATTTTGTGTGAATTTCTGAACACATGAATTTTCAACAGCATCCCATTCCCTCCTAATTGAACACCCAACATTATGAGACCTAAAAGCTATTAGTCAATTTGTTGTCTGTTATATTCTATACACTTTATAAATTCTATGAAGGATGTACGGTATTAAGCTTGGCACCTCACAGTGAACATCTGATATCAAGAACCATATACAATATGATAATAATGGCCTAAATTTTGTTATCTCATTTTAAATAATTCATAAACATTAGAGCAAGACAACACCTGGTAGATGCAATTGAATTTAATGAAAAATAGATTGAAACATCAAAATAGGGAGCAAATTACTCTCACAGCACAATGCCTGATTTAAATTATAACAAAATTTATGGTAAAAGATTAAGATTTTTTATGTTCTTATGTTTTAATAATCTATAGGTTGTTGGTCCAATGTTCAAAATATTGGAAAAGAAATCAATGAGTATGGTTTGTAAAATAGTTAATATAGATTTCAATGTTTAGTATAACAGAATGTTTATATATAGTTACGTGGGGATTATCAAACATTTGTCTACTTACCGGTTCTTTTATTTGTTGTTTAGTTGTGAGCATGTAATATGTAAGCAAATTCCATGACACAAAACAGCCCACAACCACAGTTATTAAATATCTGCGTTTGAGTCGCATTGTTAGTGTTGAAAACTCACAATATCATACTGTAGTCTTTGAAACACATCTGAAATATAGTCAATCAATCTGAATTGTAAATTGTTGATGATAAATATTCAAGGATGACAAAATTAATAGTCAAACATATATCTTTCTCCAGCATGTATCAGCTTGCTGAAATAAAATATGTACAGCTAGAATTAAAATGATCACTACTATGTGTTGAACACCTGTCAATAAAACAAATATCTTATTTCTGTGTTTTCTATACATATGTACTATTTACTAGGGTTGAGCGACATACCAGTTTTTCGGTATATTTTGATGAAATCATTGGCTTTTTTATCATGTCAGAGTTATCTAAAAATATCAACCAACAGTTTCCAGGCAAGATATGTCTACATTTTGCAACAGTCAGGGGCAATAATCCAGAAAAATTATGGCCTGAAATGTGCAAATATTGAAAAGGGACTGAGATCATTGGGACATAGAGAAATATTAAGTTTCATCAAAATCGGACAAAAATTGTGACCTCTAGAGCGTCCATTTTGTTAGGCATTTCAAATTTGATTTTTCCCTTCATTATGGTGGAAGAGTGATATTTTTAAACGGTTTTTAAAATCATACAATCAGAGGCCGTAATATAGGAAGTTACGGTCTGATATGTGCAAATAGTGAAAGAAACCAAGACCTTTGGGACTTAACATATATTTTAAGTTTCATCAAAATCAGATAATAACTGTGACATGTAGAGTGTCCACAACCTTGGTATGACATACTTTTACACTGGGTACAAGGAACTGCTTGGCAGTTTGGGTCTGATTTTCACGAAAATAGAACTCAACAGTCATTAGGGTGTTACGGTGACAGATATAAATGTTTTTTAAAACTGGATATAATTGTGACCTCTAGAGGATCCACATGCTAAAAACATGATTTTTTGTTCAATCAGGGGCCATAATCCAGGAAGTTATAGTCTGATATCCACAAATATCAAAAGGAACTATGATCTTGGATTAAAAAAATAAATTTCAAGTTTCACCAAATCAGATAAAAATTGTGACTTCTGGAGTATCCACAACCTTGGTACCGTTTAAATATATCACTGTTACACATCAATGAAGGTTAAGTATGAATTTCATAAAAATCTGACCGAAACTACTGGACAAAATGGTCACATTCTTACGAAGAACTCAACCTTCGTTGATGTATAGGAGTTATATGTTTAAACAATTTCTAAAACTGATTACAAATTGTGACCTGTAGAGGGTCCACGGGATAAAAATGCGATTTTTCGAATAATCACAGGAAAAACCAGGTCAGTGAGCCAGTTTCTTCATCACTGAGCCACAACAGATCGCAACAAATTTATCCCAGGCACAAAGAGTCTCTATAATAACTTATAAATCTAAATCCATACAATATGTAAACTAAATAACAATAAAATCACAAATTTTCAGCCTATTTTTCAATGTATTCATAACATCTGGTGTGAATACATGTTTAAACATATGTTCCCTTTGAATACACTGTCATAAATATAATAAATAAGGTCTTCTGTATGACTCTCTAAACTTATAATTCAGTCTAAAAGTGTGACCTGAAAAAATCAAGTTTCCAGATAAGCCAGAAAAAAAGCAAATTGCCTGATAAGCCTCAAAACAACCATTACATAGTGACAACTCAAACCTTGCCATCTTTGCACCGCTTTACTCACTTTTTACACGGTATTGTTACACACAGCACATGTATATGGAAAGCAAGTTACTTACACAGTTCTCTTGACTTTAAAAAACTAAGAATGACAACCATCCTAAGTACACCAAAACCAATATATACATGAGAGATAATGTATAATTGCTAGTGCTCACCCATTCATAATCTTGCAAGTATAATAAACATTGGCAGGTTGTTGACTGGCAAAACAAGTTTCTGTTAAACAATCATTACGCAACAGCTAAATCTGGCAATTGCAGGTTTTTCTTTAGACCTGAAATGTTATCTAAATCATTAAAGATACATTTTTAAGATTTAGAAAAACAACTATAATACCAGTTCGAAAGTAGATAATGTAAAATGAATAATTGGAAAATTTCATTCAATTTACTCTATTGCAAGCGAAGATATTAGCCTTTGAAGGTTTGACAGACGTGTGCAATAATTTCAACCACCGTACTGGTTGATCAAAGCTAAATCTTGTTCCTCCTAATTTATTGAATCAAAGTATCACAGAACCCTTAAATCTATTTAATATCGGAGAAATCTGATGCCACCGAGAGTTGGTTAAGGCCAGGATCAGTTAATTAATGTTTAATTAATCTTTAGAAAACATTTCAGGCCTATAGAAAGACCTGCAATAGGGAGATTTAGCTCTTGCATAATGTATGTTTAATTAGACATTAATTAACTTATCCAGACCATAATCGACTCTCGATGTCAAGGCTAGTCTACGATATTTACTGGATTAGATGATTCAATCATGAAATGGATAATCAAGTCTATGCTTTTTATCTAACGAATTTAGTAATGATGATCGAGGCTAGGAATAAAATTCAATCACTGAAATCTAGGTTCAGAGTGGATCAACTAGACTGAAATTTTCAGCAAATTGCCTTTATATTATCTAATTTTTAAATATCGTAGTAAGAACTACCAGCCCTTTATCTAATCTTGCATAATGTATCTTTAAGTATGTAACTCAAAAGAGAATTAGTAATAGTATTTGGATTGATTTACAATCAATGGTTAATTTTAACTAAAGGCCAGATTGTTTTAAAAATTTCAAAAAAGAAGTACTATAACTATGTAATTAAAATTAAAAGCACATCTGAGTATAAATAGACCTTCATGAAGAATCGGCTGCTAACAATGCAGTGTGTTGTCAGGTAATAAATAGTCAATCTACACTGAACTTCAATGAAGAACATCTGATGACATTTTTATGTACTTTAAATGAAAATTTTTACATGCCTAAAAACCTGCTCCAACACATCACTTCAATTGCTTATTGTCTTTCCAATGTCACCTCGGTCTTCCAATTCAAAGAAACAATTGGCATTGGGTCATCTGTTTAACCAATAAAATTTATCTTTAATGAACAATAGCCTACAATTTCAGACTCTAAATGCATCTAAATAATCTCTCACAATGAACATAACAACTTAACTGTTATTCCATTACTTTGCAAATTAACACTCCGTCATTGACTGAAACCTTCTTTAATTCAAATACAAAAATTTTAGTTTTGAAATATGAATACTCAATCCAATTCTCAAAGTCACATATCAATAAGCTTCCTCAAAATCAAATGAAAACTGTCCATGTCGGTGTAATCAGAAAGATATTTCATCAAATTTAAACAGAAATAACTTGTGAGAGAAGACTGAAGATTTCCAGCTAGCAAACAAATTAGTGGCCATTCATATTGATTAACTGTCATATTACTGATTGTCATCATATAGAAATACAATTTCCATTAAAAGCTTTATATACTTACACCCTATCATAATAGTCTGAGGTACAGAGTGAGAATTCTAATAAAATATGAATGACTTCGTCCATACATGTATTATGTTACTACATAATATATAAACTTAAATTTCAAATATCATAACTATTGTTTATTTTATCCAACCATTTAAAATGACTACAACAATACTGATTTAAATTTAATATTGTATTTGAGGATTTGATCTAAACAACGTTTTTCTAGGATATGTTGCAAATCCAGCAGCTTAACTCCTCACTGAAACGAGAGAACATAAATAAATTTTCCCTGAATTGCAATCGTGTATTGCTATCCCTACATTGGCTCCCAATTCACCAAAGCATTCAGTTCAAGTTACTCTTCTTTGTCTTCAAAGTGTTATATGGCCAAGCTCAATCTTATATAAAAGTCTTGTAGATTGTAGAACCCTACACTAGCAGCAGAAATCTCCGTTTTCAGAAAAGAACATTTCAACATCTTCTAAAATGTCCAACTATTAACCTTCAAATTAGAAAATGTGCCTGTTACTATGCTGGACCTTTTCTATGGAATAAAGTACCAAAGTCAATGAAACAGTTAATGTCTGTGGGCCATTTTAAATCACAACTCAAAACATTCTTGTTTCAAACCACAGGGCATTGTTTCACAAAAACTTAAATCTCCTTCAAAGTGTCTTAAACTAAAATTTCATCCTAACTTAAACATACATTATGCAAGAGCTAAATCTGCCTATTGCAGATCTTTCTTTAGGCCTGAAATGTTATCTAAATTATTAATTAGAGATTAGTCAACATATCCAAACCATAATCAATTCTCGTTTGCATTGCTAGCCTGTGGTCTTTTGTGGATTTAGATCTGATTTACTGCATAACTTTCCATCATGATTTAACTATTAAATGGATAATCAAGACTATGCTTTTTACCATACTGATTTTGGTTATGATGATAGGGCCTGGGCGGTAGTTTCACTTGCTTAATTTTCGGTTCATAGTGGATCAATTTACATTATCTAAGTTTTAACTATTATAGTGAGAACTGCTAACTCGTTAACTAATCTCCCATAATGTATCTTAAGATGTAGATCAATTTCACAAACCGATTTTAAGCATTTGAGATAAAATCCACTAAACTTAAAATAGTGACATTTCCCAAAACTATTTTAGGAACAATTTTAACTACCCAGTGAAATCAGCCATCACCCTCTCCTAACTTCAAATTATGACATTAACATACATTGATTAAGGCTACGTTCTTAGATCTATTGTGACATATAGATTTGGATTAATGAAAAAATTTAAAAGAAATTTGGTTTAACATTCACTCGACACAAACTAGGTCCTTTCGGGACTAACATATGGTTAATTAATTTTATTTCAATAATTCGCTTGCACATAGGGTTCTTTAGTTAGTAGTGGGAGGAAACCGGAAGTCCCGGAGTAAACCCACAAGATTGGACAGGCAAACCTACTCCTTGTCACGTACAACCGGGGATTTGAAACCACGCCAGTTGACTCAATGACAGGTTTTATGATACCGCACGCAAGTGCTAACCATTCCATCCAACCCCCCTTTGTGAAACCGGACCCTGATCTGTAAATAATCAATGAATATAACAACCAATAACACCTTAGAAACTGTTTTTCAGTATCAACACACTTTATAAATTATAAATGATGATATTAAATATTATATTATTATTAACAGTTTTTAGTTTAAACTCTCTATAGTGAAACACAAAATCACCTAACCAGTGTATCATAACTTAAAATTTATCTTTGGATCTAAAATACTCACTTGAAAAACCCAATTCAACACACTTTGAAATGAATAAATAATAAGTAAGTAGTTAATAGGTTGGTTAAATATCACAACTTTCGTTCTGCTTCACCCCAAGTCTTCAACATTTCATGAAGTCGTAAAAATATATTCTGTCTGACTTGATAATATTGATTACTGTGAAGAAGCCAATTGATTTCCGACATTCAAGATAAATAAAAGTTGAGACTTGCCAACTGTACAATTTTAAATAGCTATCTCATCACTTTCAAATGTTACTCTTTCGTAAGTAAGAGGTCCAGGGACATTGTCATGCACTGTTACAGATTAATAATAATATAGGGTTTGGCAAAATGAAAATAATATTGTGATAATAATTTATCAAATATCTCCTTAAATGATATTACTATGATAATTTATACATGTGTCTTAAATTATATTTTTGAATACTTGGGCCGATGTCAAATTCAGGTTGCTCGGTAGATGCCATGATGGAGATTAACCATAGACCAGCTGGTACATAATAATGCTATTTTTAATGTCGATTTTAATTCTATCAATAGAATGTCATAGGAGACGATATAGCATATGTACTATCATCAGTATTGGGAGACGATAATTATCAATAATTTTGGTTATCACGATATACCAGTTTTTCGATATTTTTTAATAATTCTGACAATAATGTCATAGGAGATGATATAGCATATGTACTATCATCAATATTGGGAGACGACAATTATCATATCGCAATAATTTTGGTTATCACGATATACCAGTTTTTCGATATTTTTTAATAAGTCTGATATGATAAAATCGATGATGATTTTATCATGACATTATGATGATATACCGTAAAAACCTGTATATCGCCTAACCCTACATTAAAATCTCTGATCGCGTGCAAACTACGAGTTTGAGAAAATTGAATCTCAACATCTCGAAAAGGAACATTAGACGAAAAAAAATATGATAAACTGAAAATTAGACAACATTGGCATCCTCTGAGGACAATATAAACAGCTGATGATATGACCAAAAGAAGCCAACACCACCTATATTTGTTGCTAAAATATTATGATTATAATTAACATTACACTGCTACAAGAAACCCAAAATCCATTAATTGCTCATTGGTTTACAGGACTAAATGCCTACTTTTTCTATTTAATGTTTAATGTCCACTTCCACCAAAGGACAACTTGTCTTATTTTTATATGCTTAGCGCAAGCGCACAGGTCTTTCCTGTGGGAGGACATTGGTTTGAGACGGTGCCCAAATCCCCAAACCACATATGCCCACACTAATGCTGGCATGATATATCACTGATTCACGTCTCACAATTCGTGTATTGATTTGTGAGATTGTGAATCGATGTATCGCGATACTTTTTTCATGTTTTTCTGATTGCGTCAGTAAGTTACCTATTACAAATCACATTATCGTGTTGTTTTCTTGGTAAATACTGACCCCATTATGAATCATGATACAAATCCTATCATAGCACTTGCTCACCTCACACCAGAGAGAGAGAGAGAGAAATGGGGTTTAACGTCCACTCGACACAAACTAGGTCATCTCGAGACTAACATATGGTTTTATTTTATTTCAATAATTTTCTTGGGCGTAGGGGTCTCTAGCAGTGGGAGGAAACTGGAGTACCCGGAGAAAACCCACGAGGTTGGACAGGCGACCCTACTCCGTGCCACGTACAATCGGGGATTCAAAACCACGCCAGTTGACTCAATGGCAGGCCGTCTGATACAGCGCGTGCACGCTAACCATTCGGCCACCCAACCCCCCACCTCACACCAGAGATCGAAACCACTACCGTTACCCTGAGAAAGAATGCCTACAATAATATAATCAATAACACACCCATTAATTAGGGGGGTTGGTAAGTGCCCTTATCTCAAAGACATATGTACATACCTTCACATAAAATGAATATATGGTCTATATTGAGTGGTTAAACTTGAGAAAGACATTGATAATAATCATGTCAACAACGTCATGGTGGACAATTGACATGGATCATGGATGATGAAAAAAGTTCTTTAGCCTGAAGGTCTAATAAACCACAAAACACCAACCAGACACTATAAATATGACAGAAAGTGTTATATTGGTATTCCGTAAAACCAAATTCTCTGATCTATTTCTGTATAATCGTGACTACTGTTATTTCAATATCCATATCAAGTTTAGTTTGAACTTTGACAGAAATTAAATACCCTGGTATGTCAACAAGCTTAGTGGTATTGTTTGAATCTGAACATTGAATTGAATATTGTTTAAACATGGATCGATTTGATGTTTAGTAAATAATGGTTAATTAGTAAGACAGAAATTTTAGCCATAAAGTTAATTTCCCGTGGAAGTAAATAACAAGGGTATTTATAAACAATACAGGGTTCACTTATCTACCAGTCATACACACGAATATTCATACATGTTTTAATCCGTTTATGACAGGCAAAAAGATGTTCAAATACAATATTTACGCTGTCTATTTACATGCATAGCAGTGTAAACAATAATCAACCATATCAACAACCTTCTGTCATAATGGGAGATAAAATGCATGTCAAATAAAGCCATATTACAGAAATACCACTCGCTCTCCAATGACATGAGGACATGGTTTTCATGACTATCATCAATTGTACAAGTGCATTCAGTAATGTAATACAGAACGTAATGTTCAACAACAGGGACCACGCACTAGTGTCTTCCATAAATGTACTGTTCTTTGAGTTAGCATTAATGCCATTGTTTTCACTGTGTAGCTTTATGTACCACAGGCAGATAAACTGACAGGAGCCAAACATCAAATAGTTTCCTGATATTTTCGGCAATTAAAAACTACCTTGTGTTGAGACATTAAACCCCAATCCATTCTCAAATGGGAAATGAGTAGTAATGACCGTGGTTCCAAATCAAAACTGTACACATTTAGCAACTATCTTGCTGCCTTAAAATTCAGTGCTTTAGCCTTTCGGGATTTGAAATCTTTAACCTTAACCAAAAATGTACTGATCAAAATTTAACAATGGGCATAGAAGGACCCTTAGAATTCATGGCAATTACAGTTGAGTATTTTTTTTATCCTAATAATAAATTATTTTCTTTGATAGACAAAATATGTGCTCTTTAATCTTCCAGTGAACTTTCTACCATTTTGTAACAGCAATAAATGACTACCAACATATAGTGAGGTTGACAGTTTGAAGCTCCAATCAACCAGACAGAAAACAGTGCAAATTGATCAGAATCTTGCTCCCTTGACAATGAACATGATATTGTACATTAATCAATGTGATTTGTAACTTTAACTTCCTTTATGTCAACACTTGATGAGCTGTTTAATTAAATGGTTGATACAACCATCAATAAAATAAGTCAGCCATGATGATTTTACACTACCACAAACTGATTCATTCAATTTGTAATACATAAATCAGTTGGGAGAATACCCTAAAACTGTGCTCAAGGTCATATGGGAGACTAGAATTATAATCCTGCTGGTCTATCCTTAGCTTTACTACTGTTTTAGTCAACCCTTTCCCTGTAGGTAGACACATATTCACCAGACGGAAACAGTGAAGCATCATGTCACAAATAAAGAAAGATGGTTGTGAATTATGAAATATTAATTTTAAACCTATTGTCAAATGAGAAAAGAGTGCAACTTGTGGTTCAGATATTTAACAGATTAACACTACAATGTCTCTATTCAAAAAAGCGAAAAATAAAGTTTGGGAATATAGTTTTAACCATGGGCACAGAAACATCCCAATGTCATAAACACAATTTCTTCAGGCAACAAATAGAGCATACGGAACCCAAAATGTGTGTCAGACTTGGAAGACACTGAGTGGTAGAGATATTTCAAACCAACCAAGCACATATGTCTGTATTCAAATATAAATAGTAGTTCCGTTACGAAAAAAAATGGAAAAAATAACTAATGTTATTTCTATAATGGTGGGGTTTGTTTACTATTCAATTGAAATTTAAGTTATATAATGTACAGTGAATAGATCCTGGCTTTATATCCCACTATAATAACACACAATAACAAAGTATTAAATGATTCAAAGGATAAAAAACTTATTTCTCGGTATAGCGGCTATACTATAGCCATGAATATTTTATATATAAAGTGTTCAAGTTAATTCCAGAAAAGTTTGAAGACTTGTTTCAGATTTTCTTATAGAAACATTTAGTCAAACGATAAGAAGCCATAAAACCATTGATTTTTTCCCAACTCCTCTTGCTTCTTCTCTTCTGCCTAATTTTGACATGTAATTTTTACTCCGAAATCCCACTGAGAATATGATTTCACATCAGAGATTATTTGAATTTATCAAATTACGTCCTAAACCGTAGGCCAACAGACTGATAGGTCAATATGTCTGTTGTGTAGTCATCTTAAATTATCATCAATTTTTTCCTTAGTGGAAATAAACTTAGATATATTTGAAGGAATTTCTTAAAATATAGTAGGTTGTCAAGTAAAGACATATTACTCTTACAGATGGTACCCCTAACAAGTGAAAACCAAACTTGAAATATACTGAAAGGTTTTCTCCACCTAGAATGTAACTGACAATACTTAAAGTATTTCAATTGCAATAATTCAATATTTTGTAATATACGGAAATTTTTTACTTTAAAACAATTTAGAAATGAACAAAAGGCATGTTATGTAACATTTGGTTATCTACTAATATGACATAAGCCATGTGATTAAAATGCAGAATGAGATCTATACTTCCTTTCGTTTGTTATACTTTCGATCAGGGCTTTGTGCTCTATAGAAAACACACTAACCTGGATAATTATGAGTTGTAATGCAATAACTTCGATATGAAGATAAATATATAATTATCCACAACATATTTCTTACATTTATTGGGTTTAGTCCATCTCGTACACCACATGAAGATCTGAACGGTTGTTGTGATAGATCATTCAGAGGTCATACAAGCAGCTTTAGACCCTATGATGTCCGACATTTGATTAACCAATCAGAATTGATGTAAAAGCACGCCTAAAACTCGCAGTAACAGGCCGTTTCATTGGCTATTCGCTCAGACAATTTAGAACACGTCAATGATAACAACACTTCCAGATCCTAGTGTAGTAAAGACAAGTAAAACGAAATTTTCAACTATAGAGAGAGAGAGAAATGGGGTTTAACGTCCACTCGACACAAACTAGATCATTTTTGGACTAACATATGGTTTCAATTTTATTTCAATAATTCTTTTGCGCGTAGGGGTCTTTAGCAGTGGGAGGAAACCCACGAAGTTGAGAAGGCGCCCCTATCTCCATGCCACATACGCTCACACCAGGGATCGAAACCGCAGCCGCAAGCCAGAGGTGACCGGCCAGCTAGAGGTCAAAGCGCCGCACTCTAGACCACTAGGCCATCCCAACCCCCTTTTCAACTATACAAATGAAATAGAAGCTGTGTTTTAATTAGATTGTGACAGAAATGAAGTCCGCAGGTTATTGTTCATGATTGTCTATTGACCACAAGGCACAAACCATCTTTTCAAATTATGCCTGATCTCTGTCATCTGCAAAGACATTGTTTGTGAATGTTGGCAATTAAAAAATGAATTTCTTTTTTTCACAGTTAATGAAAAGAATTACATGTATTGATTAAAACACTGCATAAATGCTATGAAGGTGAAAAATTTCATATTATATTACTACTGGTATAAGCTTACCATTTCACTTCTCAGGGTATCTACTTAACAATAACAGAATAGATTGAATTTAAAATATAATCAAACTTATGTTGGAATATAAGCCGGTATTGATGTGTATTAGTAATTACTGAATGTTGAGAACATACAAATAACACATTTCAATGAAATAAAGTCAATATTTCAGATATTAAAATAAATGTGCATTCAGCTGAATCAATATATGCATATATACTGTACTATGTTGCTTGAATTTTATATATATATAGCCACTTTATAATGAATAAAGATTTGAATAAAATAGAACTAGAGAGAAATAGAAAAAGTGAGAGGGGGGGGGTATCTCCACTCAACACAAAATAGTTCATTTTGGTAATAAATCATGGTTCAATTTTATTTCAATAATTTACTTGCGCATAGGGGTTTTTAGCAGTGGGAGGAAACCTGAGAAAACCCATTAGGTTGGACAGACAACCCTACTCCTTGTCACATACAACTGGGGAATCAAAACCACGCCAGTTGCCTCAATGACAGATATTATCATGCAGCGCACACGTGCTAACCATTCAGCCATCCAACCCACAAAACTATTAGAACATAAGGCATAAGTAATATAATGGATGAAACAAAGATTAGAGTTATGGAGTATGTTGTAATTGATCTCAAAAACTATGGATTTAGACCTAAAGTATTTATAGGGATCAAATGACAGTGGCACAACATCTGAATAAGCCAAAGGGTCTCATACATTGTGGAACTCAAATTTTCATGTTTTTCATGTTCAACATCGTCTTGTGTTTGCAATGAATTCTCCTCCGGCTTCGCACCCGTTGCTAGGTAGAGTGTCAGCTAAGTCACGGACATAAACATGACTTCTTTTAATAATTTTTTCATAGAAGGGGTACTTCCTCATGAAAACAGTGTTTTGGGAAGGATTTGCAGCAAAATTTTAATAGATTAATTAGTTTGAATGTTTTTAGTCATACATCATCAAATCACCCAGTTTGTACACAGGAACATCTCTTTAATTCATACTTTTTATGTGCAAAACCTGATAACAATATGTAAAATTAAAAATAATTATGCAAAATATGGTCACATTGCCTGGAAATTGATTGGTTGGCAACATTATGAAGTGAAAGCACTGGATTAATAATAATCATTGAATTACTATTTCTAGCTCCTATTAGAAATAACACCATTTAGTCTCATAATAATCTCAAGTGGACCACAAAACTGATGACATTATAATAGAATGAAAGTGGTATTATCAGAGTGTCAATCAAGCTCGCTTCAATCAGTAATAATCAGACATCACGCCAATCCAATTAATATTATTTAATCTAAATTAGATCTACAGTAATCCTACACTAAATAATAAATTATTGACAAAATCTGGCTTTAACTCTTAAAAGTTGAAAGGTGAGCATCATAAGTTTATTAGAAAGCAATGTCAGCAAATTAAATGATTCTCAAGAAATAACTCAAAATTCCTAGGTCGTAAAAAAAATTCTAAGACCAGAAATTGATCACTTTTCCACACAAAACTTTTTAAGTAGTAAAATAAGTATTAAAAACTATAAACACATAGTGAAAGGCTATCAACATACTGATCCAAACAGTAAAATGTAATTTTAGCAGATGGCTTACCAGAGCGATATATCCAATGCTTGATCAGTCTAAGCTATTATCCAAAAGTAATGTAAAGCCTGACTTTCTGCTTCCTATTATTGCACGCAAACTCTGTTCAATATTCTAGTGTGTTCAAACTCTACTTCCTATTCTCACATAATACAGTCAACCCCAATTACCTAGTAGCACGCACCAAGATTTCGGATTTCATTGACTAAATGGTAATTTCTGATTCCATTTTCATTTCTAGTACTATGTTTGTTTTGTTTCTGTGTCAAAGCGGAAAACATGTTATCCATATTCATACGACTATTTGTAAGCAATATAAAACCATTAATAACATGATTTTGGTAAAAGTTAGGACTACAAATTCATTTTCCAAATTATCTGGGTTCATATTTCAATATCATTTAGATAAAATCTATTAATATATTGTATAACAAAACAGTGCTGTCCACTTTCCTAATAGAGCTAACACTTAATGTAATCAGAGTAAACGCTTTTATTGGAAAGAGCACAAAATGTAAGCTACCTTGATACAAAAACATTTCTGGATATTAAATTTCATCCAAATATGGGTACATCTGCTTGTTAGTCTAAAATTACTTGTGATACTCTGTGGATCAAAATTGGTAATAAAAAAAAAATAAAAAGAAAATGAAGCTGGGATCAAATTATTAATACAGTAATCCAGTTGAAATTCATAACCGATGCTATGGTAGTCTTACTGGTGTTAGTGCAGGGGGACTGCACAACATTCAAAAAAACAGCAAAAAACAAACCTGTGGGCAAGACACAAACCACATAGACAAGCTCAATAAAAACAAATTAAAATTATCCAACCAAGAGACTTCACTGATAATGTAAAACAAAGTAATGATCAACAAGAAACACAAAAATGAAACCAGTCCTGACAGCATCACCCAACGACACCATAAGCCAAAACGTCAAACAATCAACAACAAGGGCGACAATCGGATACAAAATAAAAATTGCAAAAATTAATAAACGAAATGTAGAGAACAAACGGGAGCAAAGTTATTGATATTTTTCAAATGACCATTTTTGGGGATTAATAAACAAAATGTAGTGAACAAACAGGAGCAAAGTTATTAATATTTTTTGAAATGATCAATTTTGGGGCTATATTTGGTGCTTTACGCAGTACCTTTACTTAGACTTTCTGACAAAAGGTTTGTTTCGTCCTTTATTATAGCTTTATTATTCAATTATGAATATACCTAATGTTGTGTGCAGCTTTCCGGATCACATTTGAATTTTAATATGCAAAATAAAAGGTGCCCAGTGAGGTGAAAAATATTGTTAACTTATGCATTGCTATCTAATTTTGAACATCCAATTACACATAAGGTATAAAGATAACTGTTTTAAATGACATCTGAATTCAGCATTCAAAACATATGATTGATCCTTTACACAAAAGTTTACAGCCCAGAAACTAACATTATATTAACTGATAAGACATTTTACAGTGACTGAGGATTTTGCAGAAAAATGTCTTCACATATTTTCAAAGTTTTTATTAGATTGACTTATACTTGATGTGAAGTAAATGGTGTGCCAAACGTAGTGAGGAGAACAATTTTTATGTCCCATAAATGCTAACAAAACTCAATTGGATCAACCAAACAGTTTCATTTGTGATGTACTGCTTGATTAATGTTCGACATTTGTACAGATGATTAGATGTTTGCAATCCTGACTATGCTTTACAAATAAAATTTTAATCTTACTGGAATGTAATAATGTCGTGGGTAAAATGATATTTCTCACACTCTCACATTTTAATGAAGTTTGTACAGTATTGAGAAACTGTGTCCAGTTCAATGGCTTCCCTCAGACTTTACAAACACAATTCATTTCCATCTTATTTCTAACGGATTCTTTCAGACAGAAGATAAAATTATCTTCCTATGATTTATACCCATTTTTACTCATATAAATCATAAAAGTAAAATTAATATCACCAGATATTTCTATCTCCATTGATGATAAATATGCAGTGGCAGCATACCCACTAGACCAATTAATGTTTTTTAACAATAAAAGCTTAATTAAGTTTTAAAAATCAAATTCATCCTAATATTCCTTTAAGTACCTTACTTTGTTTGGTCAAATATTCACACTTAAAAACTATGTATTAGTTATATATTAAATTGTTATCAATCATATTTTTAGGTCTGACTTTCTTCAACAATATACGTCAACTCTCTTTAGTTGCCTCAATAACTCTTTTTTCAAGTTCAATTCTCAGTAAATTTATTGGTAACTGGCCGTCTTAATTCACTTTTATATAAATGCACCCAATGCTATTTTATTTTTCAAAATTATGTAATAGTAATAGCAACAAGCCCTTCCTACATAAGAAAACCAGAATCAGCAATTTAAATTACAGAAATGACAGAATAGCTAAAACTGTAAAGGGAACCGTTTGAGTTTACCGCATTTATAAAATAACCTAAATCAGTAAAATCAACCATGTCTTTCTTTACAACAAGAAATTAGGATACGAAATCAATATCACATGATAACAAGATGTGTTTTTACTGGTAATTATATCATAATAACACAAACGTTAAATGAATTTACAAACACAATATTTACTCTATTTGAGTGTCTAGTTGGTTACACAAAATAACATCACAATCCCAGTTTTGATCTTAATACAATGACTGTAGTGTCATGACCCCACAATGTAATTATCGAAGTCTACTTTCAGGTACCATATTTTATTTATTTTTTTTGCTGAATGATCAATTGCTGGTCTATTTTATACTGCAAAAGGTCTTCATGTGACATAAAATTATCTATCTATTTAGCCTATCATGATCAGAATGTGTGATATATCTATCTAATAAATGAAATAACTAAGTAGTTACCATGCAAGATATGTCCCCATTTTGCAAGAGATGGACAGAGAACAAGTTAAAAAAAAAAGTGATTTTTTTGTACAGGGGCCATTAATTCAGGGCCACATGCATGAATATCGAAATGAACAGAGATCTTTTAGATTTAAACATATAATATTTTGAGTTTCATCAAAATTATGAATTCTAAAGGGTTTTAAAACTGATACAAATTGTGGTTCAAGAGGGTCTACAAGTTAAAAACAGGAGGACATGGACGAAGACAATGTAAATCCACATGAAAATGTGGGTGAATAAATATTCTGACCTCTATCCACAAACAAATTGTGCACAGACGGACAGGGGCAATGACAATAAAAAATGGGGAATAATAAAAATGGGGTTTAACATCTTACTTTGCTGAACTGAATAGGCTAATGAGGGAATACACTTTCTTTAATTCCATGTGAAAGGGTTTTTTACGTACATGCCAATGTGTTCATGGGGCATTCGTTTCCCATCCCATCCGAATGACCAGACAATGTTATGTTGTCATAACCTCTGACGGGAAATTATGCCCAAACAGCCTGAGAAACGTCTTCGGCCAATATAGTATCGAACCTGAGGTCTCCTGGTTAGCGAGCCAGCGTCTTACTCACTTGGCTTAAAGGACAATATTGGTGTCAGCCATTATGTATACACAGCAAATTATCAGATACACAGCAATTTTTTTTAGTTTCCATATTTATCCCGGCCAGTTTGGGTTTAAAGTTATCCAGTCAGTCTGTTAATAATTAGTATAGTCCATGAGACAAGGCAAGTGTAGTGTCCTCTAACAAGAGGTCTGCTATCAGCGAAGATAATTCTGCCACCAGTGACTACTTCTTGTGAGTCACGGACCAAGCTCTTCGGATGAGTAGATTAGAGATTAGCCAAAAACGAACAACAAATTACTATCTATTTGTATAAGACTTCTAAACTCAGGAGTTTTAGTTACAAATAATGTTGCAATCTTTTAGATACCTATCAAGCAATAAGTAGCGGAGGTTTAGTTCGACCCAGATCTCATGATAATGATTGCTCTATTCAAGGTACTCATACAAAGTACCTTCAACAAGTAGAACTAAATGGCAGTGCAAAAATATACAATGACACTAAATAAATATTAATTGGTATTCATTCCATAATTTGGTTTCATTTACGATGATGTAAAAAGCAAATGAATTGAGGGACTATCCCGATAAGAACAGAGTCTCAAAAATTAAAGTCTGAGTATTTATGAAATTTATGGACCAAAATATAGAGGCATGGTGTATTTACCTTGTCTCAAAATTTCAGCTCAAAATATTGAGTCGTTTGGACGTGAACGTCAACACTGCTTATCCGGACACGTAACCCTTTTAAGATTTCGGGTCAATTTTTTCATTGGGTGACCTGATAATCGATTCCCGTTTCTTGAGAGGTTTGTACAGTGAATGACCCATGCACTGTACTTGATAACAAAAGGTAAATTTCACCTACATATTATTTTTATAAAAAAAAGTCTAGTTTTAACCAGATACTGTATAATACAACGGTCTCCATTTTTAGATGAAGGCTGTCAGGTTTAAGTTATTTACAAGCGTATCACAAATATCGCGTTGGTTGGTCGGCCTTAGGTAATGGGTTTTAAGGGATTTTAACACAAAATTAAGCAGTTTTATTCCCCCAAAAGTTATCGGGATTGGCCTTTTAAGACTTTGAATCGTTTGTATTCGTTATCGTGATAGAAGTCTCAGGATTCTTCTTACTGGACACTTCCTCCCCATAAACTGGCATCCTTGGTCAACAATATAAGGTACCAGGTACAGTAGAATCCGTATGAGCAGCCACTCCTATTCAGCGACATCTCCTTGTAAGCGGTCACAATAAATTCCCCCCGTAACAATTCTATTGTTTCATCTCTTTATTCAACGGTCACTCCTCTAACGCGGCCAGCGGTCACTATTTTGCTAATGAATTTAACAAAACATCGACCATTCAACGACCATTGTTGAATGATACCATCTTGTCGTTCTTCGTAACACCCCCGCTAATCCCGTTAGTAGTAATCAATTAACTGGACTCCCACTGATCAGATAAAAAGAAATGTGAAAATAACAATTAACCCGGGATTATCTGTTAATTAATCTTTTGTTTTATTAAACGACAAACCTGATCATTGTTTTCACATGTAACAGAACATTATTTGATACTGATTGAATAAACTGAAAGTACCGACTAAAAGCCGCTATGTTGTTAAATAGACGTTTTTAGCGCCACCTGTAATATTACATACAGAGTTACACCCCCTGTAAATCGGTAGCAAAATCAGCGATGTTTTTTGGTTCATGTGCTTATTTGATAAAATAAAATTAATTCATCGATTTTCTTCACAAAAATGGATAAATATTATCGAATACATCACAATGATAGACAGTAGGATTGAAGGTTGGTACAAAATGACAAGTTTACAGAAGTTATGTCCGAGATTCAGCGACGGCCAAATTTACCGATGCAAGTGAAGTATTGGTGTTTGCTTCCAATGCATTCAAGCGTAACATTAATTGATGTCAGCACAAAAAAAAATGAGATTTTACAAAAATGGATAAATATTATCGAATGCATGACAATGATAGACAGTAGTATTGAAGGTTGGGACAAAATGACAAGTTTACGGAAGTTATGTCCGGGATTCAGCGACGGCCAAATTTACCGATGCATGTGCACCCAAGCGTAATATTAATTGATGTCAGCACAAAAAACACGAAATTTTATTAAGAGGCCACTCCCGTTAAGCGGTCAATCGTAAAAATTCCCATGGGTGGCTGCTTAATGCAGATTCTACTGTACTTCTTTGTCTGAGGTTTTGTGTTCTTTTCGTAGGACCTTCACAACGGACAGACTCTATTTGAAGCTCACTCTGACTCTCTAATAAAACAGCCATTCTGGTCATCAAGTTCAATATTCAATATTGGGACAGTTAAGTATGACAACTTTTAAATAGCACACGAGACGAACTTCCTCACAGTCACCTTTCACCTGTGACTAGCTGTACCTGCCACTTCTTATTTTCAATTTGGGGTGTGGGATTGGAAACACCAAGTAGACTACATGTAGCTACAAGAACGTAACTAAAAACGTTGTGATATTCTTATATGCTTATTTTTAGCTACGATTGGATGCCTTTAGTTCCAAGTAGCAAACTCAATTTCTTTATTAATGCATGTACCATCTTTAAAATAAAGTTAATTTTATACTATTAGTACTTATTACACATACGCAGCCCAATCTACTGAAACAACATTCATTTATGATTTATCAGCAAATATTGAAAATAAAGTAAATCTAGCGTTGTTTTTATGTTATTAAAATAACGTAAATTTAAAATGTCGGAAAAGGCAATCTACTATCGCTATGATTTAAAAAGGGGGGGATTTGTACCCGTGTCTGGTAGGATTCTCTGCTTAATTGTAGTTGGATGTGGCAGACATGTTATAATCAATCGTTGTTTTGATGAAAAATATTGTCAATTTTGCTTACGCTTACTTTTAGCGAATGTGATTAGCGTTAGGCTTTGCTACGTGGAACTAAATAGGAACCATCTCTTATCTGGAAACAGGAGGGTTGAATGAGGTTTGTTATATATATAGTATATATATACTATTTATAGTATTATTGGTTGGAATTATTTTCAAGTCAACAGCCTCAAGGACCAACTCACCGTGTTTTGCATAGTGTTGAGTAGGGTAGCACAGAATTGTAATAATACATAGTACGCAAGTCTAAAATAATTATATTCGTGAAAAATTGTCTTACATTATCGGTGGTCCACACCGGTCCACAGGTGTATTTCCAGCTAGATTAATCCATATTATGTGCACAATGATAATACTATAGCGTACGTATAGTCTAACAGAAATCGAAGATTACAGGTGCAGATAATTTCGTTCGTTCTTGAGGATCAACGTCCACTTCCACCAAGGGTAATATCGTAGACAATCAGATCATTTCATTTATTACTTAAGCTGGTGGTTTAATGTCCGCTTCCACATAAGTGACTAATCATTTCATTTACCATCCTTGTCATATTAACCTGGACGGTGTTGTTTCGGATGAAACCCAGACATGTGTCTGGATTAGGGGATTAATTAAACAATAGGTATAGCGGTCATTCAAAGAATGTATCGACAGGCATTGTTGTATATTCCATGCGATGGTGGTGTAATTACACGTCTGTAATATTGTGGAAGTCATTCAAAGAATATAATCTAAATGACGGACATTTATTACTGTATATTCCAAGCGACGGCGGCCTTATACGTAGACTGGAACCAATCATAGGCCATTGTGTGTTTTTTTTGTGAAAATATCGTCGTACAGTAAGTTTCTTTTACATAAAATGGAATCGAAAGCCATTTTTATGTACGTGTAAGAACTGTAAGGTTTACCGACCGATGCCAGAAATTGATACTTACAAAAACTTCGATATAGTATATTCTCGATATAGTATCATATAAGAAAGTTACGGCAAGTTTATTACCAGACCCGTAATTGGCCGTATGCATTTGAGGAAAACAAGTGGATGAGTGATCCGTGCTCATGACCCGAACTAGATTTTTTTTGGGGGGGGAGGGATCAAGTTTATTACGCATTTTACGACCAAGCGGATGTTATATATTAATTACAGCATAGTACGTGCGAGGTTATCGTCTTCTTAGGGCTGCATGCCATCCTACACAAAACACAATAAATATTATATATGCAATATGCAAATACGGTTGTTTATGCGTGTTGTTAGCCAATAGCTACTCTAAATTTACCCGCGTTTAGACGGCCCTAACCAATGAAAAATTATCGTTGTTTGGTGCACGTAGATGGAATATGAATAATAGAAAGAATAAAACGATGACCAAGTTGAATCAGTGAATATTTTCAAAATCTTTTTTTTCTATTAATTGTGAACACATAAATTGTAACCATATGTAGTTACGTCAAACTACAGCAAATATTTTTTACATTCAGTTACGTGGTCAGCACGGATTATGAGATACTGCTGACAGAATTTCAAATTAAATCTTATTTTCTAAGCACACACGCTAATTATGTTGTGATTATAAAAATTATTCACTACAAAGCCGATAGGGGGCGGGTCATATATATATTTACGTCTGACAGACAACTAACATCTCGAAAAACACCGAGGGGTAATCAGCGCAATGTGGGCATATATATTTACGTCTGAAAGACAACTAACATCTCGAAAAACATCGAGGGGTAATCAGTGCAACGTGGGCAATCTGCGCACCAGCTTCATCAGCGCCGATTGTAATCTGCGGAGTGCAATCTGCGCAAATCTGCGCGAGGGGTGAAGATTGCGCCTAACATATACATAACACTAGTACTTCCTACTACATTATAGCCTACACAGTGTAACAACCTGAATATTGTAATAATGACAAATTAAACTCGTAAACAACACTGTCAATTTACAATTGCGCTGTCGACCTTTAGCTATCTAAAAGCACCAGACAACATAATCTGTCTGCACCATGGCTACCCACATGTATCATTCGTGAAAAAACAAAACAAAATTGATTGAACAGTCGAACTACTCAAACCACCCATAACCCTATTGCTCAAGTTTGTTTCCCAAAACTTCCCCATATAGATATTATAGAAAATTTCTACCTTGTTAAAACGAATCTGAATACTTTTATCAAACTACACGCTCGTGTTAATCTATTCCTGTAGACAAATTCAGCCTCATGAACTGGTGTTGTGAACACGATCGTCTTCACTTGTTGAAGGCAGCCATCATAGAAATGTGGCAAAAGGTGAAAGGTCATTTCCGGCCGTATCTTAACCCTTTATCTACAGAGAGATGGTGTGATGTGTAGAAACTTCATTATTATTACACAGACAAAATTAGTTTGAATTCGATTCATCATCCTAAGCTATAATGTTGGACCTACAAGTAGGCTACATTTCGCTTGAATTTATTTCGACCAAATCTAAAATCGTTTTTTCTTTGCAATGCAATCAGCCTATCTATCTTCAAATCCAACTTCTTCACTGGTTTAAGGTCATACTGTTTTTCTCCAAACTGGGCTAATGAAGACAGGTATACACCATATACAGTGTACAATGAGAGGAAATTTTTCCTGGATAGCTACTCTTATATCGAATTCCAACTGTCAAGGGATCTTTTATGTGCACGCCAATGTGTACACAGGAACTCGGTTTTGCATCCCATCTGCACAACTAGACAGCAGTACTTGTCAGACCCTCCATCCTGAATCACTGACAAGCCGGGGGAACCATGGCTACAATAGATGCATATACCCAGACAGCCACTCAGCTTTGGCCCAAGTATGGCCCACATCTGGCAGCCTCTGGCAAAATGATTGGGCCGGATATGGCATGCCACATGTGGGCCAGATCTGGCAGACTTGGGCCAGACGTGGCCCAATCAGAGCCAGATCTGGCCCAGATTCGCTAATGCACACGCTCGCCTTGCATGGCCCAGATCTGGCAGGCTTTGGCAAAGATATGGCATGCCACGTGTGGGCCAGAGATGGCACAATTGGCCCTTGTCTGGGCCATCACTGGCCCAAATGTGGCCCACAGATGAAATTCATGCCATGCCAGATGTGGGCCAAAGAGGGCAACCCGTTATTCCCTGTCATATTTCTTCTTCGTAAACTGAGAGGCATGGCCATGGTCTAAGTGGTTTAACACTTGCTCGTGAAATTATAGAAGGTCGGTCCACCAGTCAAGTGGCTTGGTTGCGAAACCCTGCTTGCATGTGACAAGGAGTAGGGTAGTCTGTCCAACTTCGTCAGTTATCTCAGGGACCTATGTTGAAATAGGGTTGAACCATATGTTAGTCCCAAAATGATAGCAGAAATTAAGGATATCTTGCATGCAGCACAAACAACATATACATTAACAACAAAAGCAAAATCTTAAATAATAAAATTTATTCATCCATATAACACAGCACTGTTCCATGGATGACAGTCACTATACACACAACGTTTTGACAAGATTTCACTGTTTTGACAAGAATTCACTGTTCGCTATAAGGCATACAAATTATCCATGTCAATATCATTCTCCCCTTCTTCCTTCTGCAGCTATCTCCTCCTCTTCTTCCCCTTGTTTTTGTTCTTCCCTTATTCAGCCATTTTGTTTACAACATTTTGAAATTATTTTCCATTACATCCTTGTGGTGAAGTTATTTATCACACCTGCAATAAATGCAAAAAATGTACATAAAAAACATGTTTTTCCTTCTTTATATCAAGCATGACCAAGGGGTCTGTCAATGCAAGTACCAAACTATTAAGTCAAATAATTCTTATTTGCCAAGGCAAAAGAAAAGTTAAATGAAGTTATTTAAATAATGAAATCACAGAAATCTTCTCTAATTTAATATTATTGCAGAGAAAGTAATAAAATGTACTTATCTTTTTATCTTTAACTAAGTTCTGTGAAAATAATGCACAGTTTGCATACCACTGCAATGTCTTCAGTTTCTTGTTAGTACTAAGTTCTATTAATTTGTTGTACACTGAATTTTACAATTTTAAATTCAGCCAATGAAACAGATTTCAAGATAGTAAATGGGCTGTTCATTATGCTTTGTTGAAAGATTAACATGGTTGACCTGCTAGCTTCAACAAATTGTATAATCTGAGTACAGAATCTGCTATAGTAATTAAAATCTAGCTACTTTGTAGCATGATACCCAACACTCAGACTGTGTTCTAATAAACTTTGTCTTTATTTCATTGATTTCTTTAAAGAATATTTTATTATTTTTGCGTTAAAGATTTACATTTACTGGCTTTTGGGGGAGGGTGGGGTGAGAGGATTTCATTTATATTATATATACAATACATTCAAAAAATATTATTTTTAATATTTATTTGGAATAAAATTACTATAGAACAAGTGAAAATTCTACTGGAAACTAGATGTCATATTCTGAGCTGAAATTTATTGTGTTGA
Organism: Patella ulyssiponensis; assembly: GCA_963678685.1. Taxonomy (NCBI): domain Eukaryota; kingdom Metazoa; phylum Mollusca; class Gastropoda; family Patellidae; genus Patella; species Patella ulyssiponensis. Next base: position 45,253,770 of record OY783229.1, on the reverse strand, counting down.
TATTTTGTGGCATTTGGCCAGTTGGATGTGGGCCATCTCTGGCCCAGATATGGCAAACTTCTCGCATAATATAATTTTTTCAAATGTTTTGAATATAAAACAAAAAATTTAAAACTGTTAAGCAAAATGACAAGAAATTCTTAGATATCAGTTACAAAAATAAGTTTAAATTCATCAATAGTGAGCCAATAGTTGCCAAGTATTAGCCAGATATGGCCCACATCTGGCAACATCTGGCTGGATATGGGCCACATCTAGCCAGAGGCTGCCAGATGTGGGCCATACTTGGGCCAAAGCTGAGTGGCTGTCTGGGTAGGGGGGGGGGGGGCTAATCAAGGTGGCAATAAACAGAAGTGAAAAACGCAAAAGGAAAACACAAGTTATCCTTCTATATGACTGACTGAAGTGACGATTATAACAGATACACAGGCAAATTTCTGCTCACTAATAATTATCCTTTGAAGACGATATTTGATAATGACTGACACCAATATTGTCCTTTAATAAAGTTAACAAACCAAACAAAAAAATTTCAAAATCAAATGAATAGACTATAAATCTCAAATCTGTGATCGTTACCAAAAGTGATCTGTTTGTTGGTCCCATCCGGCGTAACTAACAATTAAGAAGGGAATGGTGTTTAACATCCACTCGACACAAAGCAGATCTTTTTGGGACTAATAACACATTGTCCAAGTTTTTTTCAATAATTTGCTTGCACGTCTGGGACCCATAGAAAACCCATGAAGTTGGACAAACCAGCTGACTCAATGACAGCTTACCTTATCATATAAAGTGCACATGCCAACCATTCGGTCACCCAAATTAACTAGATAAAAACCACTCTGCACTATAGCCAATGCAGATCCCCTTCTGGAACTACAAATCGGTCAAGGATGGACAGATTGAGCATATTTAAATATCCCTAACCAACTTCATTCTACACTGAATATAAACTGACACAATCAAGCTGTGGGCCCAGTTTCTAAATATGCAAAAATATTACACTTTTTGAAATTGGAAACAACCCGTAATCTAGCAAGTGATAATGCGGGAAAAAAATAGAAATAATAATCCAATGTCAAAACCAATTTAACATGCGATGTGTATGTCTTCAACAAATAGAATTTGATACCCAACAAAATGCCTTTACTGGAAGGCACTAATCTCTGTTTTAGCCATCTTCACATGTATAATCTTGACAAAAGTCATATTTTGTTGAGTTGAGATGCTGGTTCAACATCTGCTTCTAAGTAGTAATATGCAGTCAATGAATTGTAAAGAATCTATTCCTCATTCTCTAAGCATTTTTTATATGCCTACAAAGGTATGTTTATGTCACAAAGGTCTTGGTTCCTCCTGATAATCACGGATATTGGAACGTAACTTCCTGGATTATGGACCCCGGTTGTTCGAAAAGTCACTTTTTAGGCTTGTGGGCCCGCTAGCGGTCACAATTTGTATTCAGTTTTAAAAAACATTTAAATATACCGGTATCACCGTTACACCTCAGTGAAGGTTGAGTGCAAATTTTGTAAAAATCTGACCAAAACCACAAAATGGTCGCTCCTTCTACACAAATAGTGTTAAAGTATGTAATACAAAGCTTCCGTGATCTGGAAAAACCTAGTAAGTCAGTCGAACATGAATTTGAGAAAACGAAGGAAAACTATTTTAGTTCAGGATTAAGCTGCTGTAAAGCAGATAAATTTGAGTTTGGCTTTTCATATGTACATGATATGAAGTAATTCTAGTGCATTAGTTTTTATCAAATTACTTGCGTAATCTGGTTACTAAAACAACTTACTAGGTTTTACCAGAGTAAACCTGATGTACAACCAAGAATTTTCATCAACAACAACCTTGTTTGATATTCACTCACCATTTTAAAATTTTAAACATCTTTTTGATAAATTTTTACTCATCATTTAATTAATTTTTACTCATCATTTGATAAATTTTACACCTCATCTCATTATTAACTTTACACATCGTTTTATTAATTTTAACATTTAATAAATTTTACACCTCATCTCATTAATTTTACACCTCATCCCATTAACTTTACATATCACTTTATCAATTTTTACGCCTCATCTCATTAATTTTACACTTTTCATTAATTTACTTATCATACCTTTTTCATAAGTTTTTAGCGCAAATTGGCCGGAATTTATGTGCCGGTGTGCCATAAAACAACATTCATTCATTCTATTCCCCTGTATACTTACTTAGGCCTTGGAATATAGGCCTTGATAGGGTTTTTTTTGATAAATTTTATGATATGCTTGAAACTTGCCGACTTACTAGGTTCTACCAGATGTGAAACTGACAATATTGAAGAGTTTCACACAGTTTTACGTAATAAAAAGTTGGGGTAAATCCTAATAAGTCAAAATTTGTGACTAAATAAATTTTCACCAAATATAGACTTACTACCAGGTTCTTCCAGATCACAGGAAAAAGGTGGTAGACCCTCTACAAGTCACAATTTTTATTTCATTTCTATATGTAACCGAACTGTGTTTATAACCTACGGATCTTAGTTCCTTTCGATATTCGTAAAACTTGGACCATAACTGCCTCGATTATGGCTCCTGATTGTACGAAACATCATGTTTTTAGCTTGTGGTCCCTCTCTAGAGTTCATAATTGTTATCAGATTTTTTATCACTTTTACAAACTTATGATGGTTGAGTTCAAATCTTGTGAAAATCGGACTGAGTCTGCTTGACAAAATGGTTGCTAGTTGTGTAAATAGTGTAAATGTATGTAATAGCAAGATTGTCGACCCTCTAGAAGTTAAAGTATTTCTCTGCGCTTGATGTAACATTATAAAACATGTTTATATCCAAAAGATTTCAATTCCTTTCCATATTCTTGCATATTGGACCGCACCTTGATTATGGCCCCTGATTGTACAAAAAATCTTATATTTGTTGTCCCCCGCCTTTTGGAGAAAGCAGTGGACTATTAAAATAGGTTTCGCCTGTCTGTCCGTAGGTCACACACTTTTTGGGACACAATAACTCTTTCTAATTGAGCTAGACTGTTCGAACTTAGTGTAGGTGTATATTAGGTCAATACCTTGGTGGAGTTCGAAGATGAGCATTTGCTGCTTAGGGTAGGCAGAAGTAAGCAATTTCATTGGTTGATGCTTTGGGGCACGATAACTTCAGTTATAATGAAATGAGAGCAATGAAACTCTGAATATAGATTCATTATATCATTACCTTGATTAAGTGAGTAGTGGAATTAGCAAAACACTGCAAGGAGTATGAGATATACCATATATATCAAGTTTTATCAAAATTCGAATTGAAATGAAATGGGGTTTAATGTCTTACTGTTCTGCTCCTAGCCTGGGCTAATGAAGACGGGCATACGCCATACAGTGTGCTATGAGGGAAATTTGGCATGGGCAGTGCCGCTACGGCCTATTCTTATACCAAATTCCAACTGCCAAGGGATCTTTTTCGTGCATGGCAATGTGTATACAGGACCTTGGTTTATTGTCCCATCTGAACAACTAGACAGCTGTCCTTGTCAGGCCCTCTGTCCTGCACAAATATCATAATTGCATAAAAAATTCTGCATTTATTTTATTACCAAGCTGTTTTTAAGGACAGTAATAATTCAAATTCAAACTTCTCTAGGACCTATAATGCATACGCTAGTAGTGAATCAGGGATATAAAGGCAGGGGATTAGCAGAAAAGGTTATTTATTTTTAAGGATGAAAATATTCATATAATATTTAATCCATGTATTACATTTATTCCAAATACATTTGTGTACTTTTCTTGTTTCATAAAACTGGAATGATATAGTAATTTCATCACATTTTAAACACTTGAATGTTTTCTTAAATGCTATAGCTTCCATAACAATACATTATTTAACAAAATACATCTACATACACATATAATTATTACAATTAAAAGTAATTATGTTTAACTTAAACAAATAAATTATATCACAGAAAAACATTTATTTAAATCTCACCAATTTAATCAGACATGAGTTGCCAGGCAACAACTCTCTTGTCCAGATCTAATAAAAACTTTTTATTACAATTTAAATTTTATGCAATGCCTATATTTAGCTCAGATTCAGATATTTTCAAGGTATTATGATACAAGATAGAACCAATACAAATTTTCAGGCAAAATTAACATAATTTTCCAGGCAGCAATTAGACATGTTTCAGACAAAAGTTCTATTGTAATACATTTTTTATCAATACATTTGGTCAGCAATTGCACAGCAAACCTTATCTTAAAGGTTCCTACATGCCTACGATGAAAGGTTTATAACGATAACCATACCTTTTTGATAGATGTTAATAATCTAATTAAATTTAGTACGTTAAACTTTGTTTTGTTAATTTATATGATTCAAATCTGATCTACTTACTACCACAAACGAGTTCATTAAGTAAGTGTTATTTGTGTTGCTAAACCGACCACCATCTTTCTTATATATAGAAACTTCTTACCATAATTTCCCACAGAAATTTGATCAGTTCACATGATCTACTGAATTCCCGCTTCAAAGAAAATATGTGAGATTATGAAACATTACCTGAGTACCACATTAAACGGAATTAAACAAATTGCAATTGACATCTGATATTTACAATGTCAAAGTACTTACTTTTTAGCTTTACATATATGTACACTACTGAACAATTTGTAATAATTTAAATCTGTTTCAAAATATAAAAATAACATCATTCGATTCATTGTGGTTTAAAACCTATAGGTTGATTTGTGTTAACTACACTGTTAAATCTAGGTCTTTTCTGTAATTCATCAGCTTTGTCTAATACAAATTTTGATGACACACCGGGACTCCTAAAATAAGCAAAATATTATATTTGAGTTTATTACATTATAAGCAATAAAATGTAAATCATCTGTAATATAAACAAATATAAGCCCACTTTCAGTTATTTTTCTTGTTATTATAATGGTACTGGTAGTGCTTTATCAAGTCTGAAAAGATAGTCATGCAAAGCATGGATGTTGAGCAAATTTGTTAAGGATTCAGAATCCTTGAAGAAATCTAATCTGTTAAAGTCTTGACCTCTATGGTGATCGCACGGTTTTGGCAAAGGAGGATAACACAGAAATAAAAAGCTGCAGATTATGAATATCAATATTGATTGATGACCACTTAAAGCCAAATATTTAGAAAAAGGCCATAACTCCATATATAGGGTTCATTCTCTCAGTCTCATGACCCCAATGCTTCACATCAATTTCAGAAAAAGGGGGATATTTCCTGAACAGAATGTCGCAGAATGCTGAAAATTAATAGGATTCACCCTCTTATGACCACAATAGTTCAAAAGAATCTGTTGAAAACCATATGTAGCAGGTTTTTGGGACAGTTACTGACTGAACATTGAAAGTCAAAAGGGTTTATTCCCTCATGACCTCAAAGCTTCCCACCAAATTTGAAAACAATCTGTTGAAAACTATAGGCTCTATTGCATCACAAGGTTTTTGGCAAAGGGGGATAACTCATTAACCTCAATGCTTCCCACCACATTTGGAAACAATCTGTCAAAAACTATAAAATCTATTGCGTTCACAAGGTTTTTGGCAATGGGGGGGGGGGGGGAAATAACACTGAAAATCAACTAGCATGTTTTACTTTAGTGAAAGATGAAATATACAGTGATATCACAGTTAGAGTTAGGATGTACACAAATTTACATGTACTGAATTTAGTAGATTTTTCACAAAATAATATGAGTTTCTTGGCAATTTGAAATACTTACGACATCAGTATTTCCATTGTTTTTAGAGATTCTTTCGTCTTTTTATGATTTTTTCCTAATACCAAAGTTTCAATACCATAACACTGTAATCAAAAAGAAAAGTTAAGTCAAGACATCTGCAAAAATTTCAACTCAATAAAGAAATTTGAAACAAAGAAGGGGCACTTGTCCACAGCAACAAAGTTCTCAATCTAAAATCATTATCAACAAATATGATGGAGCAAATTTTAAAAACTCTATAATCAACTAGCGGTTCTAAAATTTAAAAGTCAAAATTTGAACTGTAAATAACTCTGCCTGTATACATTTCAAAATTTACAATATCAAAATTTTAAATTCAACAGGATTCTTCCTTATACTCTTATGAGAGAGAGAGAGAAATAGAGTTTAATGCCCACTCGGCACAAACTAGGTCATTTCAGGACTAACATATGGTTGAATTTTATTTCAATAATTCACTTTCGTGTAGGAGTGGGACTCATGGAGGAAACCGAATAGAGTTGACTTGACAGTATAATATTTCCACACTGGATGTGGGTGTATAATGATGAACTAATGTCATCATACGTCTCAAGTTTATCAGGGGCAAATTAAGTCTACATCAAATTTCCCATATAGAATGCACAAGATATTTTCAAGCATTATCAAAGTTATTGACGACTTAATTTTGATCCCAAAATAGAAATCCATTTGTGTAATTTTGATTCTCACATAATGACTATATAAATCTTAATCTCAACCAGACTTGAGAAAAACTTATAATTTGAATTTACACAGTTGGCCAGTGGTGCCTCTAATGTTGCTTTGTGTACTGTATTAAATAGAAAGGACTTTATCTACTGTGACAGATATCTTTGTTTGCCCTATTCTTAGAATAAGTAATTGGTTACATATTGACATTAATACATTCATCTCAGGCTCTTCTCACCCAAGGGAATTTACTCAGACGAAATACATTTGTACATTACTTTTGAAATCTCTGGAGAAAGTAACTGATTAGAATTAAAATTATTCCACAATAAATACATACAATGGTTCTTTAATAGATATCATCTCCTAAATGTACATTAAATATAAACTTACCTTTTTGTAAGCCTTAAGAGCTTTCTCTAAATTGCCCTGAGATAAGTGGACTGATGCCATTAGTTTATATGTGTCAGACACAGACTCCGAGTAATCTCCAAACACTTCACTTTTGGGATTAATACTGGATTTCAGTATACTCATTGCCTCCTGAAAATTATTATTTAAGAAATTCCCATTATCCTTATAAAATCTAAGATGTTAATAGAATGTATTAAAATAATGGTCATTTTCAACAAATGATTCATTGTACTGAAGCCAATTTTTATATTGGATTTATATTTGAATTTACCTCTTGATTGTCTGTCCTAATAAGGAGACGGGCAAGCTCATCTTGAACTTCTAATGTTTTAGCATGATGTGGTCCATACACTATAGTACAGTTGGCAACACATTCATTTAGATAACTTTTAGCAGAATCTATAAGAGATAAACAAATTTTATATGTAATTGACCGAATGCAGCCATATTAATCAACTTATTAAGAGGGATGGTTGTTATATATTTGCATTGCTGTTTCATCCATCTGTTCATGATTCTTGTCAACACTCTCTATAGATGTTTGTGATATTTTTCTCTTCAACTTTGTTGGAAATCCTAAGCTAGTCCTAAGGGCGGTCTAATTAAAATTTATAACAGATCTACCGATATCCCTGAGTTACAGATGAGAGAAATGGGGTTTAACTTCCACCCGACACAAACTAGGTCATTTCGGGACAAACTCATGGTTCGATTTTATTTCAATAATATGCTTGCTCGTAGGGGTATTTAGCAGTGGGAGGAAACCGGAGTACCCGGAGAAAACCCACAAGGTTGTACGGAAGACCCTACTCTGGGGAATCGAAACCACGCCAGTTGACCTCAATGACAGGCTTTATGATACAGCGCTCACATGCTAACCATAAAGTATGTAATACAAAGGTTGAGAACCGTCTAGGCCAGTCTAGGGGTCAGAATTTTTATCTGAATTAGATGACATTTAAAACATAGCTTTATATCCTAATCATCTCAGTGTCTTTTGATATTTGCGCATTTCAGACCATAAATTTCTAGATTATGGCTCCTTATAGTACGAAAAATTTCTTTTGTTTGATGCTTGTTTTCTATCCATCTCTTGCAAAATGGGGGCAAATTTTACCTGGCAAACCAGTGTTCGGTAATTGTCAAAGTCTATGGCTATTTTTAGTATTATATGAAATTAATTACATTAATTTTCTTGTTATCATTCCAGGAATCATAATAAACTATACTAACTACATACAAATAAGAAGAGAATTGCAAGTAGTTTTACCTTCTGCCTCATCTTGACCAGTATTAGCATAAGCTTGAGCTAGAGATAAAGCAGTATCAACAGACTGCATACTTCCATCTTTATAACTAGAATTAACAATATATTACTTAAATATAACAGAAATATGTTTTCACATAAATACAGTTTAATAAGCTAAAGAACAGATGTGTTTATCAGATTGGATCATGTTAAAAATGAGAAAAGGTCAAATTAAATGGTCAGAACAGACAATATAATATTCAAATTACTTCATGAATATACCCTAAATTGTTTTAATTATTTGGAATCTGATAACTTAAACTGATCGGGTGTTATTTTCTGCAATTACAATATAGAGATAATAGTAGTTTAAAATAATTTTATGAAGACAAGTTTTTTTTAAAAATGTTATATTTCTCAAGATAATATTAGAAATATTTTTTGTCATTATTCACTCTTACATTTAATTGATACTTACTGACTTGATGCTATAGAATGTGCTTGTAGAAATTGTTCTATAGCCTTATCATGATTAGCATGACGACCTTTACTTTGTTCTAAGTCCTGGGTGGTCAAGGAACTTAAAAGCAACGGCAATAAGTTGACCTTTCATAAAGATGAAAAATATATGCATTTTCTGACACAAATGGACATATTACTAGTGGAACATGTCTGAACAAACCTACGATATAACTTAAACCTCACCGACCATATGAGTCTCTAAAAGTATATTTTGGAGTAACTTTGGGTATTTCTATCAAAATTATGGAGTAAATTTGACTTTGGTACCTTTCCAAATTTGACCTTACTAGTGGGACTGTAAATAAGACAATAGGACAACATTTAATAAACATAAAAATATAGTTTCACAGTTTACAAATGTTCATGATAAAGGATATTCTTCCATATTCCTGATAAACTGGTATTAACTGTAAGGCATCTTCACCATATCTTATTTTCATAAGTTCTAATGTTTTATCATAATCAGCACTAGCTAAAGCATACTTCTTTTGTTTACCATGTAACCTGTCCAAAACAAAGCAACAAATCAAGATCAATTTCTTTCCAAAAATAGGGCTACAGTGGTTGCATGGTTTTGACCCTGGTCACATAAAAGTCATAAATAGAACGTTCCACAACCTTCAATTTTGAAGCCTGGTCTAGTCTTCATTTGTCAGAAAAGGCTCTAGCTTGCCAAGCGAAAGAGGAAAGTGTATCTAGTTATTTGGTTGCGATAAAAATATGAGGTCCTCTAGACAAATTGAGAGAGAGAGAGAAATGGAGTATAACGTCCACTCGACACAAACTAGGTCATTTCGGGACTAACATATTTTTTAAAAATTTTATCTCAACAATTCGCTGGCGCGTAGGGGTCTTTAGCAGTGGGAGGAAAGTGGAGTACCCAGAGTAAACCCACGAGGCTTGACAGGTGACCCTACTCCTTGCCACGTACAACCGGGATTCGAAACCACGCCAGTTGACTTAACGGCATGCCATAGACAAATTGAAGAACACTTCAAAGATGCCACGGTAGGTGTGAATTGCAAAGAGTACTTTGGCGTGGCATTTCACATGTAATTTGGGATGGTCCGATAATCGGTTTCAACATCTTAAATTGGCCGATAAGTGGCCTATTGGGAGACATCGGTATCCGCTGATACATGGCCATTTTGCTGATACTGGAGTTGCCGATAGAGAGGAATTATATAGGCTTTGCTTGTTTCCCAATCCTAACATTCAATAAAATATTATTTAGAAAAAAAAAAAATATCCACCACTATTGGTAACTGTATCTGTTTTTGCTGATATATTTCGCTGTCAATATCTGATATTGGTAAAACCGATTTGTGCCATATTGAACCATCACTACATGTTGTGGGCCTCAAAATAAACAAGTCCTATAAGCTTACTCCACTTCTTATAGATAATTTCCAAAGTCATCAATATTAATACAAAGACATGGTCAACTTGGAACTAACATGGTATTGTCATTAAATTGCATGCCAACCAACCTTCAGATATTATTTACACAGGCATAATTCATAAGTAAGTTTACCTTGCACTGGCTAGTGATAAATTTTGATTAATTTCATCCATTTGATCAACAGTTACACAACTTAATATACTTCTTTCTTCAGCTATTCTGTTAGACTTAGTTAATGCCTGTTCAGCTTCATTATATGTAAACACTGTTATGGATACATAAGTAGATACATAGGTAGTCTATAAATTTTTATATAAACAATTCTTGAAAAAAAAAATTTATCAAAGCTTCTAGCTGACAAAATATGTACCCCCCCCCCCACACAAAAAAACCCATAATACAACAACTACAGGGATAGTATGTATGTAGTCAATCACAAAATATATATACATAGCATTTTCACAGTTTACAAAGCTGAGAAAAGAAACCCTTTACATAGACACCAAAACAATTTAAACTCTTTACCGGTCTATGGAATTTCTTGTTTGTTTTATAAAGGATATTTTTTCATACTTGTATAGGTTTTTCCAAGTGTATAGTAAATTCTTGTCAGAACATGATAAATGTCTGCTTTTTCCTCCTGGGTACTAGTTGTGTGAATTCCATGTAACATCACATTCTTAGCATTTTCAGAATGATATTCTGCTTGAGCTGTGTAATCTGAAATACATTTAATCAAATGAATAATGTATTCACAACATTAATTCCAAAATAAATAAATGACGATCATAAATCACTGGTCTAGACGTAGTACATTTATGATTTTTGTAAAGCATCAAGCAATCAAATTACTTCTTACTCTGCTCAACCCGACTAGAAAATAATGAAACCAACTGTATACACTAAGTTTCACCACTCTCACTAAATCAGATCAAAAATTATTGTGTCCCCCCCCCCTCCCCTAAAAAAAATGGTCTAATTTTAATTACTGATGGAATGTAATTAATGAAATTACCTTTCAATTCAAGATATGCCTCTGCTAAATTAACATGACTCTCAGCATATTTCCAGTGATTATTACCATAAACTATTCTTGATAAAGCCAAACATTTTGTATACTCATGTATTGCTTTGTCAGCCTGTAAGACATCAAAAAATTCTAAAAATGAACAACAAAATATAACCACAAAAGAGAAATTGGTTGCCAGGAAACTAAACATACACCTACAGCAGCTAAGACGTCCGAGAAGCCCACAAAAGATGTTACATATATCTTCTTTTGTAGGTAATTGGAGCATTTACATAATACTAAAAACTGATCAATAGTAAAAACCTAATTGATTGTATCTTAAACTGTTTGAATTGCAGGAAATCATCTTATAATTTTAAATCAATCTGACAACTTTAGACTCTAGAATGTCCACAAATTCAAATTGATAAAAAGCCAGAAAATACCGAATAATCATCTCATGAACATAAACACTTTGTATAAAGTTAATCCGTGGATAAATTGAGCTTCTAGAACATCCACAAGCAATTGTGAATAAGAGACAGATTGACAAACGAAAGGATTGACGGTTGGAGGTAACCACAAATTTCAATGTAGGCATATAAGAAAACTGAAGAATTTCATCTATTTAATGGGTCAAAATAACAATTTGATAGAAGAATGTCCATTCTATTTGGCTAGCATACACTGTTGCTACTTTATTTGAACAGTTCAGATCTGAAGAAGGCTTTTAAAGATTACTTAAATTTTCCCCTGCACATTTGAGAAAATCTGTATAAACACCACCTTGGCAACATACATACCAAATTTTGTCGAAATCCATTGAGCTGTTTTGTCTAAGTCGGCCTGAGGAATGACCAAAGATGTGGTAGAAAAAGGAGACATCTTATTAATAAAATAGTAACCAGGATAATGACATTTAGAATGTATTGTTGAAGGAGACACCATTGTATCATATTGTGGTCCTTTAATGTAATTGGAAACTATTCTTTTAATAGTTTTATTATAGTGTTTAGCATTCTACAAAACAAAATAATTAGCTACTATTTGTCACAATGATATTTACATATGGAAACCAACCTTTTTATTAGCTGCTAGTTTTTTAGCTTTCAACCTACAATTGTGTAATTTTTGATCTGGTGGGGTCATATCGATGCTCATCTTTTTACCATTGACTGTCTTAACTTTTCGTTGGCGAGTATTTGTTCTAATTCTAGTTGGAGATGTAGGACTAGATCTATTTCTATCATCTTCATCAACATCTTGTTCATCTTCATCATCGTCATCTAATTCTGAACTGAAATTTAACAGGTTAATAATTATCAATTGATGTTAACCACTTTCATTAGAAATTAACTAAATATCTAATAATACACAAATGCCTCTAAAAGATTTAATATCTAGTAATAAGCTATCTTTTCATGATGAATATGATCTATAATTTATCTAGTAACAGTTTTGACCTGGTGGAAATTTTAAAGATATTAGATGACCATGTGCAAAGCAACTAACATGAATTAAGTTTAGCTTGTTACTATAATTCATATTGAGGCATGCCTGTACCATATTTGAGTAAGAAACAAATACAACCAGAGACAATACTAGACGATCACAAGGCTAATGAAATAGGTAGCAGAGGAGAGTCTTTGGATGTGGTGAGTTTGAGACAATGGTAAATACACAATCCTTCTATTTTTTGGCATTTAAATTTCATACGTACACGTTTGTTTCACACAAGCTTTACAGTGTGAAACCCTAATAAGTTTTATTATCGCGAAACAAACAGACGAATTCTCCTTCACTAGACATTTCTCACCGAATGCACACAATTTGTAAAGTACCTGTCTCTAATGCAATATGCAAGTGTTCCATTCAACGCCGACGTAGTCGTAAAGTAACAATGTTGAAATATGATATTTACAAGAAAGAAAAAACTGGATTTTATCGGATTTCTAGTCATTTAGAGAGAGAGAGAGAGAAATGGGGTTTAACGTCCACTCGACACAAACTAGGTCATTTTGGGACTAACATATGGTTTCAATTTCAATTCAATAATTCGCTTGCGTGTAGGGGTCTTTAGCAGTGGGAGGAAACCGGAGTGCCCTGAGGAAACCCACGAGGTTGAGAAGGAGCCCTTATCTCCATCCATGCCACATACGCCGACACCAGGGATCGAAACCATGACCGGCCAGCGCTAGAGGTCGAAGCGCGGCACTCTAGACCACAAGGCCATCCCAACTCCCCCTGGTCATTTAGGCTAAGGGGAGAAATCAAAGGGATGAAAATTCCAGGTATGTCACAAAGTTTTAGCCATTTTAATTTAAAAATGAAGAAATGGCAAGCATTTTTCGAGTCTGAGTATCACCTGGAACAGACAGTAGTTGCCAAACTGCATAGTGACAGTCTATACTTACTTTGATTCAAATTCAGAATCATAATCTTCATCATCGTTATCACGGATCCCATTTCTAGAATTATTACGATTATTACTGATATCAACCACAGGTAATATTGGGTCTATTTCTCCATCAGACATATTGAAAACTTATCTGAAAAGTGAAATGGATACTATTAAATCTGTATATTGTCTTAGTAAATCTTAGGCATACTACTTTATTTAATCTGTTACCGTATATCACATTAATATTAATCTACGACATAATTTCTCTTCTTCTTAAAATGTTTTGTGGATATTTGTATGCTGCCTCTTATGGGGTGTTTAGATACAATAAAATCTTATCTTATCTTATCTTAAAACTATTCAAATCTATAAGCCATTGTTGCATTTAGGTATTTGTTAGCCACGAGAAGCAACAACAGATGCAAATGCTCTACTGACCTTTTCATGTTATTTAATTTGTCTATGTGCCTAAGTATGAGAAATTTTTATCAGACAACAATTCAAGGTATTACTATTAATCAAGCAGGAGCCTAAATGTATCAGTTATTATGTATAGGGCTCATCAGTTCAGAAAGTATGACACAGTAAAAGTAAAGTATCCTGAAAAAAATAATTTGAATTGGATTTGTGGAATTTTTTGAATTTTTTCCCCAGAAAATGTATCTGATGTTCACATTTGGTAAGTATATTTAAAGTACGGTAGCTAAGTCTCTAACTCAATGTCATCAAAAATCTTCAACATTGAAAACACGAATTATTTGTCAATTTAAATCAAAATTGATGATGTGACCTATCGGAAAAAAGATGGGCTTCTGATATCCAATATTTAAGACAAAATAAATATTTTACCATTGGTACACGAATCGTGTACCATACCGGTAATGCGTTTCAGCCCCAGTTCTAGCAAGAGACTCGAGGAACGCAGCTAGAAACATTGCATCAAATCAAACGGCACATGAAGACTGGAATAACTAGACACTAGAAATTTGCATTCGCTTGATACTGCTGGCTTATTTCGCCAAACATAACTGATTTGAAATTAGAGTAAAAACGGAAACCATTGAATGTAAATCAGTTTATATAATTCATTATTAGAGTATTATTATTATAGAAAGTGTCTAAACAACCGGATACGGCTTCCGGCGAAAATTTACTACGAAACCGGTTATCGTCTCTGATTGGCCAATTTTATCACGTGGTTATTAGTGGTCTTTTCCAATATGGAGGCCTCTACACAGGCATCCTTGTTGGTGCGAAATTTGCGTCCCTTAATTCATTTTTAGAGGCGATGAAACAATTCGAATTTAAGAGTAAAGTGACATATTGGCGAAGAGATATGCGGGTAAGTAGGGTTAGGGTTAGGATTGGTCAAATATCCGGTTTTGTTTTGGAGAAATGTTGAGATCTGATTTCGTAGTAAATTTTCGTAAGTAACCGGATCCGGTCGTTCAGCCACTTCCATTATTAATTATTTTCATAACTGTGTTTTAGAGCACAGTTATGAAAATAACTAGGTTGCATTATTATATGCATTGCGACCCACTTGTGTCAATTTCTAGGTCCCAAATGTTAGCGATTTAGCTCCTTTAAAGTGCGAATCCCGAATTTCATAGAATCTGAAAATTACAAGTTCGTATACGTATGAAATTTTAACGCCAAAATACAGAGGAATTGTGTATTTACCTTGTCTGAAAAGTTCAGTTCAAAATATTCAGTCGTTTGGACGTGAACGTCAAAATCGCACCACAATCAAATATCCGGACACTAGACTTTTTAAATAGTTGAACTTGATAAATGCGACTACATGCGATACCTATTGTACACTTCATAAATAGAGAGCTCTCGGCACTCAGCATGTAGACGCGTATTATCCAGGCACTTTTTAGGATGCAACCAACACGCCGGTCTTCAAACACAGAGCAATACCGACAATTGGAAATTTTTTGAAAACGTATCACAACGCTTGAGGTAGTTACTAGGGGCTAAGTTATTAAAGTTATTAAAGGCCTTTCATACAAAATTAAGCAATTTTAAGCCCCAAAATGTAACTGGGATTATTCCTTTAAAGGATGTGCCATAGCTTAACAATCAAACTGAGTCGAAGAGTAGTGTGAATGAATCTGATCATCATTATTATCTCATTTCTTCTAGACAAAGATGGACTCATCATAAATCAAAATGAAATAAAATTCAATAAATTATTCTTATTCATGACCATGACCATGCATCATGGCATCATGAATCCATCAGCTGACTTTAAATCAACGAATGAATTACTTATTTCATCACCCGTATTATAGTCAATGATAATTTGGATAAGGAGTCAAGTCCTTACATATTGTAAGATTATTGTTTTCCAAAAATACTCAGCAATTTTGTCAGAATCTTTGTTTACATCGGCAACCACCATAACACAACAGCGCCGCCTGAGTTGTGAGTTTCGTATTTCATCTATCTTGTTCTTTAGATATCTTTTGTTATAAAAGACAATAATTAAGGTACATTGGAAACATGTTTTATTAACGCAAAACTAAATATCGCTGTCTATTAACATAAAATAAAACGATATTTATTGAAATCTATAAAAAAATAAAATAAGTTTAGAGTGACTTCCCCTGATCTAGGTGACGCGTTTCGTTTTCCAAAACAGAAACAAACAAGCACATGAATTGCATGACGGTGAAAAATGAGCGTTGTAAGTAATGCCTTTTGCAAGCAATATTTTTATGGTGTCAAATATATTATAGGCTGCTCATCCATGAAGCTCATAAACCATCGATTTTTAACCTTCTTTCTTAACTCACCTGAGCGGATTTTACGATACCAGAAATAGATTGTTATGTATTTTTATCTCAACTGACTCACTCTACTTTCACTTTCACCTAGTTCCTTTAGCCTAGGGACTGTCTCCTCAAAGCGGATGATGTTCACTGCCAGTACCTGTCGGGCCTTATGAAAATACGGTAAAATACCGCTCTTCCCCACCTCTTTTCTCTGGCTTTGTTAGAACCCTTACCTTCTAAAGTTCTATTGTTCACCGTAATTCTTTATTTTCCACCAAAAGGAATCATTTATCACAATCACAAGCCTATATTTGACACAAATTTCCAATAATTCAACACTTTTTTCAAGTAGAATTTAGGTATGAAATAAACATTCAGTTTGCACATGTTCGGGTCTCGTAGGGGGGTTGGGATGGCCTAGTGGTCTAGAGTGCCGCGCTTCGACCTCTTCTAGCTGGCCGGTCAGCTCTTGCTTGCGTATGTGGCATGGAGGTAGGGGTGCCTTTACACCGGGGCACTCTGGTTTCCTCCCACTGCTAAAGACCCCTACGCGCAAGCGAATTATTGAAATAAAATTGAAACCATATGTTAGTCCCAGAAGAGCGGTCTTTTCATGTTGCAGCTATATAAAGCCAAACAGGAACCGTTAGTGGATATCTTCTGCTCAGAGACAGTTCCTATAGGGACTAACTTTCACCCACATCAAGGTAGTCCAGCAATTAGCAAATAATATATTTTTGCAACCAAAACCATTGATAACATTTTACATTGCTAGATTTCTTTTGAAGTACCGGTAGTGAAATCGAACAGTTCCTTATATAGTTTCAGTGCTAAACTGTGAAATCATCTATTCTACCCCTCAGTTACCACATCAAAACTTAAAGCATTTCGATCCCCAGTCAATTTTATGTATGAATGGCAACTTTTATGTAGGAATGGCAAGTTAAAGGTATAAGACAATACCTATGATTTCCCTTCATTTTCATACCCAATTTATCTCGAGCAATGTGAATATTAAATCTCATAAATCTAATACAAAAACATTCAGAAACCTTGTATGTCATAAGAAAAAAAAACAGATTTGGGGGGTACAACCTTGAAAATACTATTTGGTATAATGGTATAGCTTACTGTGCTACCATTTACACATTTCTTTGATTAATATTTCAGCATTCACTTATATTCAAGCAAGAACAAGGCAAGTTTTGACATTTTTAAACAAGCAATTGTTGCATTCATATGTTCTAAATACATGTAACTGGTACCACTACTACCTAGTAACTATAGATCTGATTAATTGTTAAATCTATTTAAGTCACCAAATTGTCACTTGTTCAAACCTAAGTCTTACTACAAGTACACAGTTTGTATCTTGTTGAATCTTGTTATTGATTGATTGATAAATTTTAATCTTTTTATTTCAGCCCACAAAGACAGCATATGGACATGTGCTTGGGGTAAAAATGAAAAGGATGGGATAGAAAATATAGTAACTGGTTCTATAGATGATACAGTCAAAGTGTGGAAATGGTAAAAGATCATTTAATTTTATTGGTTCACATTTTACATCTACAAATGAGATGGAAATATGTATTTCATATTTTCTAAGAAAGTCAAAACATAATTATTTCTATGTCTTTTACTCAATATGTATTTCATATTTTCTAAGAAAGTCAAAACATAATTATTTCTATGTCTTTTACTCAATAGGTTGTCAACTCACTATTATACGATCATAAGCATTATTCACACCAGAAAAAAATAACACAATTATCCCCCTTGTTTTTCTAATCCCCCCCCCCCATGCAATTGACATTTTTTCCAATTTCTCAACTGGCAAAAGTGAATTATAGGATTAATAGGAATAATCTTTAACAAGGTAGGACTGTTTATAGATACCATCTATTATAAAGCTTTATTTTAAATTATTAATACATTTTAAAAATATAACTTAAAAATATGAAATTCTCACTTTAATATTTGAATGGAATTGGGTATATTGTCTCAAAGACATTTTACCTAGGTTGATTAAGATTAAGGAACAATTATTTTATGAATTGTATTCCTTTAATATTACTCTGCTTTTATAGGCACAAGCTAAAAGCAACTTTTATTTGAATTTTAGGGGAGATGAGAGGTTAGATTTGAGGTTTATTTTAGAAGGACATCAGTTAGGAGTTATATCAGTGGATATCAACCCAACAGGAACCTGTATCCTTTATGAATTACCTTTTTTTTTTAAAGAAAATTAAATTACATGTACATTCATTTAATCCAATATATTTTAACATTGATAATTTCTAAACATTGATGTTCATAAAATATTGTTTAATCCTTAATACCTGATTTAGTGGCAGCAACAAGTAGTTTAGACAGTCATGTCAAAGTTTGGGATTTGGAGACCGGAAAGTTGGCTAAAAGTATTGATGCTGGTCCAGGTGATTATATTCATTGCAAATTATTCGAAAGTTAAAGAAGCTTCACCATTTTGACGTCTAAATTGAAGCAAGCGCTATGTGATTAAAGTTTTGTTTGGAAATGTTCACTCGAAATTAGCTTATTTTACTAATTTTCGTCTTAATCTTGCTACCTGTGTGGATAGTGGATCACAAAATCAGTTATATTTCTACAAAACATATAAAATGAAATGTACATGTTATTTTTAACCCTCGTCAAATTATAAGGTAAAAGAGAAATTATTTATTTTAGACCTGTGTACATAAGATTGAAATATATATTTACTTTGTGACAATTATTTTAGTTATATTTCCATTATTTTTAGTGGATGCCTGGACTGTTGCCTTCTCTCCAGATTCCAGATTTTTAGCGTCAGGTAGCCATACAGGAAAAGTCAACCTGTTTGGTGTTGATAGTGGAAGGAAAGAAACTTCCATGGATACAAGGGGAAAATTTACAATGAGTATAGCATATGTACGTTACATCTTCCATGTCTACAAAATATTTAAATGAAACTTCAACCAATGTTATCTTTAAAATCTTCTGTGAAAATGTAGATCTGTAGAAGGAGTTGTTGGTTAACAATAGAGAAATTTGAAATCAAATTTTACATTTCATAAGTTTTCTTGTACTGTAGGTAGCTTTAGCCAATTTGGACTTACAAATCTACTCCTAATTTGTAAAATATCTTCCCGTAGAGCCAACCATCAGCCAATCCCAAGTAAAGGGAGGATTTAAAATTACATAGAAGAATAAGTATTGCTTTTATTTTAATTTTCACTCATTGGCACTGGTGTTTTTTCTACAGAGTCCAAATGGAAAATTTATTGCTTCTGGTGCCTTAGATGGAATTGTAAATGTTTTTGATATGACTACTGGAAAATTAATACATACACTAGAAGGTGAGAGACATTTTTTGTGTAAATATTAGACTATCACACATGTACATTTCTGTGTTACTGCCATCTTCTAAACATAATGTACACTTGACAAAGTGCATGTACCTTATTTGGAATAATGGTACACGCACGTCATAAAAACTACATCCCTTTCTAACAGGAGGTGAGACTAGAATTAAGCTTATATGGGGACCCTGGTTGAAAATGTCACTGGGACCCATGCATTAATAGTGAAATTGGGCATATTGTGGTCATTGAACTTCACACTAGCAGGATCCCTGTACTATTAGATGGACATTGATGGCTTTGAGGCAAAAGACAAAGAAAAATATAGACGACATTGTTACATGTAGTTGTTAACAAGTTGTAGAAAGTGTGTAAATACTGTTATATTTATTTTTCAGGTCATGCTATGCCTATAAGATCTATCTGTTTTTCACCCGATTCTCAGTTATTAGTTACTGGTTCTGATGATGGCCAGATAAAAATATATGATGTGTAAGTCAATAACTTTGTTTTCATCATTAGGCCAACAAATTCTTACGAGATTGGATTGTAATCCTTCCATTGTAATTAATATGTAATGAATTCTTTTTACATGCATGGTCCGTTTCTGTAAGCTGTCTATATCAAAAGCCATCCACACATTGTTACGTTTTACTCAGCATCTTCAAATAAATTTCTCTCTATAAAAATTATTAGAAATTCATTTCAGTACCAAGCAAAAAGTAAAATGTGTTAGTTTTTGGAACATATAGAGTCACCTATTATTTTTTGTGTATTTTTCTTCTTACAGACAACATGCCAACTTAGCTGGAACAGTATCAGGTCATGGATCATGGGTTTTAAGTACAGCATTTAGTCCAGATAATACACATTTTATCTCTGGGTAATTACTCATAATGTTCAGTTCAGAAACATTAAACACATCACAATTCTATGGAATACAATTTATTCATAAACATTATGTTTTTCTGTTTCAACCTTTTAGTAAATATGTGACCTTATATACAGGGGGGTTGGGATGGCCTAGTGGTCTAGAGTGCCGCGCTACGACCTCTAGCTGGCCGGTCACCTCTGGCTTGCGGCTGTGGTTTCAATCCCTGGTGTGAGCATATGTGGCATGGAGATAGGGGCGCCTTCTCAACCTCGTGGGTTTTCTCCGGGCACTCTGGTTTCCTCCCACTGCTAAATACCTCTACGCACAAGTGAAGTATTGAAATAAAATTGAAACCATATGTTAGTCCCAAAGTGACCTAGTTTGTGTCGAGTGGACGTTAAACCCCATTTCTCTCTCTCTCTCTCTGACCTTATATACATGTATAAAACAATATTTACACAAGGCTAACATTCTCGGAATTGCTCCAATAGAGATCAGCCTGATTTACTCTGCTGTGCAATATCTGTTCTCAGAATTTTTGCTGATACACTAAATGTGGAAATCGTCCCAGAAAAGTTCATTACAGTTCATCATGCATGTAACCTGGCATACGTAACTAACGTACGAAAATTCAATGGAAACTGGCTTTTTTTTTCGCACGTATACAATGAATGGCCATTTTGTGCAGTAATCCCTGCCAGAATTTGGCTATTTTTTTAAAATTGTGTTAAAGTTTAAAATTTTTGTTTAGAATTGAAATAAATTGACTATTGGTCAATCCCCGTGCTAAAAACGTCAACAGAATTGATTGTGTATATCTGAAATAGACACGACCGAAGCACAAAATAGTGCCAATATGCCGACGTCTATTCTAAATTTGTAATGTTATTTTTGTGAAAAATCATTGGAAGATGCGATAAGACGTTGTGGCTGTGCAGATTATATAGTCCTAAAGGCTTCAAGAAGGCTATTGTGTACAATGTAACATTGTGTTGACATTAGTTTGTTGACGAGACCTCATAAACTGCGACGTTTACAGAACGTCATATGGATATCATGGCTATTCATTGTGTCAGAGTCACTTCTCTGTTTACAGAACAGACCACTTAGTACTTATATTTTACCCATTTATACACCTCAAATTTTTAATTAGACATTCTGGAAACAGTTACTGTGGTAAACAGGTCAATAAATGATATAAGAATTATTTGAAACTGTATGTATATATTTCAGGTCATCAGATAAAACAGTTAAAGTATGGAATGCTGGTACAAGACAATGTGTACATACATTTTATGAACATACAGATCAGGTATACTTTATTATTTTTTTAGAGAATATGGATTGCACTTCGTATTCTTCTAGTTCAGTACATTATGCAGAAAAAATTTCTAAATAGAGTTGAAATCATGAGTAATAGCCACAACTGTATCAAATAAGAACATATAGTCTATAGAGATGATAAAATTTTGGTAATACTAATATGAAAGTGTTGGATTGTTTAATTTAATAACTCAGTAACAATAATTGTAAATATTTACGCATCAATTGATGAAAAGAAATTATTCTATTGTATGTCGATTTGTAATATTTTGGTTACAGGTGTGGTGTGCCAAATATAATGGATCTGGTACAAGAGTAGTATCAGTATCAGATGACAGAGCTGTACATGTATATGATTGTCCTACACCAGTATCTGCTTAGCTATAAATTTTATATATCATATTATGTATATATGTATGTCATTGTAGATATTCTCATTCTTCACTTGTTGAACAAATCAATTGTATATTATTACATGTAATAAATGCCATAAAATGTGAGATTACTAATCATTTCCTGTATATAATATATTCTTAGCTCTCAGAATGTATGAAGGTGGAAGTTCAACAAAACTGTTCATATTTACTAAAACTTATGTCTTCAAGAGCAGAATGGTAGGTCGTTATAGCCCCATTTCCTTTACTAAAACTTAAATAGATGAGGGATTGACTTTTATAGCAAATTTGGGACCAGAGTGTGATCAAATTGTGCCTTCATGGAACCCACTCTGGAAAAGGTGCCCACCCTGCTGTTCGAATGTACCAAAGATGTGATACTAAGCAATAAAATTTTTTCTCAGAGCAGTTAAGTCATCATGTGATCTTCATGTAAATAAAAAGAAAGATAGGTTGCCAGGCAATGAAACATACGCCCACAGCAGCTAAATTGTCCGGGCAGTCAACAAGAGTTGTCGCATATTTTTACTTTTTATACGCCCACATAGAAATGTGGACGTATATTGCCGTCGCCCCCGTCCGTCCGTCTGTCGGTCCGTCCGTCCGTCCGTCCGTCGGTCCGTCCGTCCATCGTCCACAATATCTTGTGAACGCACTAGAGGCCAGGGTTAATATCCGATTGACTTTAAATTTATACACAGTGTTTAAGGTCATGAGACGAAGAAGCCTATTGATTTTCAGCAATATCCGATAATTACTGCCAGAGTTATGACCCTTGATCACTTTGAAAAATCTTGTGAACACTCTAGAGGCTAAAGTTAATATCCGATTGACCTTAAATTTATACACAGTGTTTAAGGTCATGAGACGAAGAAGCCTATTGATTTTCAGCAATATCCGATAATTACTGCCAGAGTTATGACCCTTGATCACTTTGAAAAATCTTGTGAACGCTCTAGAGGCTAAAGTTAATATCCGATTGACCTTAAATTTATACACAGTGTTTAAGGTCATGAGACGAAGAAGCCTATTGATTTTCAGCGATATCCGATAATTACTGCCAGAGTTATGACCCTTGATCACTTTGAAAAATCTTGTGAACGCTCTAGAGGCTAAAGTTAATATTGGATTGACTTTAAATTTATACACAGTGTTCAAGGTCATAATACGAAGAAGCCTATTGATTTTCAGCAATATCCGATAATTACTGCCAGAGTTATGACTCTTGATCACTTTGAAAAATCTTGTGAATGCTCGAGAGGCTAAAGTTAATATCCGATTGACTTTAAATTTATACACAGTGTTTAAGGTCATAAGACGAAGAAGCCTATTGATTTTCATGGATTTCCGATAATTAGTGCCAGAGTTATGGCCCTTGATCACTTCAAAAATTTTTGTGGATGCTCTAGACGAAGAAGCCTATTGATTTTCATGGATTTCCGATAATTAGTGTCAGAGTTATGGCCCTTGATCACTTCAAAAATTCTTGTGGATGCTCTAGAGGACAAAGATGATGTCCGATTGACTTCAAATTTATACACAGTGTTTAAGGTCATGAGACGAAGAAGCCTATTGATTTTCAGCGATTTCTGATAATTAGTGCCAGAGTTGTGTCCCTTGATCACTTCAAAAATTCTTGTGGATGCTCTAGAGGCCAAAGTTAATATCTGATTGACTTTAAATTTATACACAGTGTATAATTAAGGTCATGAGACGAAGATGCCTATTGATTTTCAGCAATCTCTGATAATTATTGCCAGAGTTATGGCCCTTGATCACATCAAAAAATCCTGTGGACGCTCTAGAGGCCAAAGTTAATATCTGATTGACTTTGAATTTACACACACTGTTTAAGGTCATGAGACAAAGAAGCCTACTGATTTTCAGTGATTTCAAATAATTACTTCCAGAGTTATCTCCCTTGATCACTTCAAAAAACCTTGTGACGCTATAGATGCCAAACTTATCAACACAGAGTTTAAGGTGTTGAAACGAACAAGTATTTTGATTTTCAATGAATTTTGATAACTGAACAGCTAAATCCATGATGTTAAATGTTTCCTATACTAATTGTTAGCGTGGGGCAAAACTTTATAAAAAGCAAACAAATTCTAATGATTTTCAGATAATTACAAAATGAGTTGTTACTCTTAATCAGATTTTAGTGTATAACAAATGTTTCATTCCCAAAAAAAGTAAAAATATGCGACAACCCTTGTTGACTGCCCGGACGATTTAGCTGCTGTGGGCGTATGTTTCGTTGCCTGGCAACCTATCTTTTTCGATAATGAAACATTTATATTATACTAAAATCTGATTAAGAGTAACATCTCATAAAGTAATTATCAGAAAATCATTAGAATTTGCTTGGTTTTTATAAAGTTCTGACCCATGCTAACATTTAGTACGGTATACAAAACATTTAATATCATGGATTTAGCTGTTCAGTTATCAAAATTCATTGAAAATTAATCGGATAATAAGTTTGGTCTCTAGAGCGTCTCAAGATTTTTCAAAGTGATCAAGGGAGCTAACTTTGGCAGTAATTATAGGAAATCGCTGAAAATCAATAGGCTTCTTTGTCTCATGACCTTAAATACTGTGTATAAATTTAAAGTCAGTCGGATATTAACTTTGGCCTCTCGCACGTCCACAAGATTTTTTAAAGTGATCAAGGGCAATAGCTCTGGCAGTAATTATCAGAAATCTCTGAAAATCAATATAGGATTCTTCTCTTCATGACCTTAAACTCTGTGTATAAATTTAAAGTCAATCGGATATTAACTCTGGCCTCTAGACCATCCACAAGATTTTTCAAAGTCATCAAGGGCCACAAGGGCAGTAATTATCGGAAATCTCTGAAAATCAATTGGAGTCTACGTCTCATGATCTTAAACACTGTGTATAAATTTAAAGTCAATTGGATATTAACTTTGGTCTCTAGACCATCTACAAGATTTTTTAAAGTGATCAAGGGCCATAACTCTGGCAGTAATTATCAGAAATCGCTGAAAATCAATAGGCTTCTTCGTCTCATGACTTTAAATACTGTGTATAAATTTAAAGTCAATCGGATATTAACTTTGGCCTCTACAGCGTTCACAAGATTTTTCAAAGTGATCAAGGGTCATAATTCTGGCAGTAATAATCGGAAATTGCTGAAAATCAATAGGCCTCTTCGTATCATGACTTTAAACACTGTGTATAAATATGAAGTCAATCAGATATTAACTTTAGCCTCTAGGGCGTTCACAAGATTTTTCAAAGTGATCAAGGGTCATAATTCTGGCAATAATTATCAGATATTGCTGAAAATCAATAGGCTTCTTCGTCTCATGACCTCAAACACTGTGTATAAATTTAAAGTCAATCGGATATTAACTTTAGCCTCTAGTGCATTCACAAGAAATTGTGGACGATGGACGGACGTACCAATAGACGGATGGACGGACGGGGGCGACGGCAATATAAGTCCACATTTCCATGTGGGCGTATAAAAATCTTTATTCTTTATTATATGACGTAAGCTAGAGCAACAGGTCTATAAATGATGATTAGGTATTGTTACAAGGGCCATAATATTCTACAAAGTGAAACAAAGTTCCTTGTTCCATTAATTTGAACAAATCATCTGACAAGTTGTTAATAACATTCAATATCACTAAAACATAACTCATTTGTATGTATATTTTAAATTGTGTCCCAGTCTTAGCTGGAAGTAACAGTTACCATATTACTATTACCGTGATATAAGAAAACAACATATACAATATAGATAATAAAATACACACTTTATTTAACACATTTATCGCTTGCCATATAAAATATAAACTTCGAATATAAATACCCTTTCTATTTTCATGATTTAAATAATTTCTAAGCAAATTTTACATTTCATTAATTTTCATGTATCAGTGTTTATCACAGATTAATTGTGCACTAAAATGGAGTGACAGCTGTTTTGACTTGGTCTTCAAACAATTGAAAGATAGGTTGCCAGACAATGAAACATACACCCTCAGCAGCAAATAAAGTTATCCAGGCAATCAACAAGGATTATCGCATATTAACCCTAGCCTTCAAGGCATCAACAAACAACCGTGTACACAAGACCAATGGATGGACGGGGGTGGCCGCAATATGCAACCACATTTCAAAGTGGGAGGATAAAAATGATTTTTTGGACAACATCTAGCTACCTACTCTCCAACTGACAAACTGCAATTGTTATACTTTCAAACAGCTACGAGAAAAGGATTTCAATCAAATGTAAGCACTTAATAAATCAAGCACATAATATTGAAATGCTTTAATAAAATAGAAAATTTATCTTGTAGTGACTTATTGCTCAATCACATTACATTTAATCAAAAAGCGAAAGAAACTAAAATACATTGGCACTCACAGGATAGAAAAATATAGATCCACTAGGTATGTGTTCAGATTTTGTGTGTTAGATTTTGTTATATGATTTGAAAATAGTATCCATACTACATCAGATTTAGTTATAACCATTTGAACAGCTGAGTGCAGTTGAAATAAATTGATATGCATACATACATAATTTTCATAATATCCCATTTTAATTCAATTAAACTTAAAAAAATAATATCGGGCCGACTCAATATTCTTTGACTAGTTCTGACTATAATTTTAGGGGTCTCAGATTATACTTAATAGCTATTAATCCAAATTTGTTTAATCCAAGGAGCCACAGTAGCACAGTGAGTCGAATGTTGACTAACTAACACGGAGGTTCAGTGTTTGATCCCGGTATTGGCCGAGAAAGTTCATCAGGATTTTCCGACCGTGGTTCCCCCTTTTTAGTGTGTAGGACGGCAGGCCTGGCAAGGGACAACTTATAAATCGGATGGGACGAAAAAACAAGGTCCTGTGTACACATTCACGTGCATGTAACAGATCACTTGACAGTTGTAATTGGAAATAAGAGTAGGCCAGATTGCCACTGTCGGGGCAATATTTCTCTCATAGTGGGCGTTAAAAGAGAGAGAAATGGGGTTTAACGTCCACTCGACACAAACCAGGTCATTTCGGGACCAACATATGGTTTTAATTTTATTTCAATAATTCGCTTGTGCGTAGGGTTCTTTAGCACTAGCAGTGGGAGGAAACTGGAGTGCCCGGAGGAAACCCACGAGGTTGAGAAGGCGCACCCCTATCTCAATGCCACATACGCTCACACCAGGGATCGAAACCACAGCCTCAAGCCAGAGGTGACCGGCCAGCTAGAGGTCGAAGCGTGGCACTCTAAACCACTAGGCCATCCCAGCCCCCCATAGTGGGCGTTAAACCTCATTTCATTTGTTGTTTAGTCCACTATTATAGCCCTTTATGTACACATACAATATTCATTACAAAACAATAAAAGTTTGGGTTTTTTTTACCTTTTTTCACATATTTTTCATAATAAGCATAGCTTCTAATCTTTTCCATAGTCCACATACAACTTTATGAACAACAACTTTACATCTTGAATTCGTATATTTTTCTATTAATAGCACGGTTGCTTAATCCTTACTATAGACCACATTCAGCTTTATGAACGATCAGTTTCTACATATTATTATTACAATCATGGAGATTTGATCACAGTACATTGCAAATTAGGCAGTTCATGAGGATGGATGATTAAAGTATATAAAATTTATTACATATAACAAAATACTGTGATGATTTATTAGGATTTAAGTATATAAAAATTTGTTAAATGGTGATGATTTATGAATAATAAATTATTGGTGGAAGACAACATAACAATGATAATGTGCCCTGTGAATAAACAATAAAAAATACCCTGTTTTATTTCAAAATAAAAACACAGTGGCCACCCAGTGCAATTTCTTGCCACTTTTATAGTCCATTGTTAGTTTTGTTTTGCATATATGTGCATTTTGATTGGATGTACCCAGCAATGTATATATTGCTAGGTTCCTACTATCGTATGATGTGTTATAATAAGTTTGTCCCTTTTGAGACCACAATCTTGTATGTTCGGATACGTTTTGATACGATCAACATGATTGCTACGACTGATCACAATAAATGATAACATCTGATACTATCACAACAATTACTCCATGAATAATACCACGACTTCAATCATAGTGCAAATTGTATAAATGGAACCTAGCATAAAAGAAAATAGATACCCAGCTTTTTAAAATTTGGTCAGTTCAGTGTTATGAACATTTTCTTCACTAAAGGCGGGAGGTTTATTAGGATTGATCAGTAACAGTGATGGAAACCAATTTCTATGACAGAGGTGACAAGACAAGGATGCTTAGAACTGGCACACTGGGAAATACAGAATAATTTGTCAGACAAAAAGTTATTTCAAAAGAGACCATTATGTTCTATTTATTCAGAACTTATATTTGATGCTCCATTAAACATAGATTCCATTTTGCCTTTTCAGCATATGAAAGAATAAAGATACAATTCTATACAACTATTGTAATCATTATTTCTCAAGAAAATATGCATTTTAATGGTTTCGATTTCAGGGCACATATATATTCCAGATTCTGGTGGTGTGCTTAACAAAACTGATAAACAAAATATTTCATATTTTTTTCAATTTTTCGATTAATTTTTGTGAAAATGTTCGATTTTCATGATTATGACCACCATGTTCATCGACCATATGAAAACTATCTTCAACTGTCTTCTTACAATAAGTAAAAAATAATCTTTCCGATAAACACAAGATGTTGTCTAAATCCATTTTTAAACTGAAAAAAAAAACCCAAAGAGGTAAATAAAAAGACAGACAAAACTTGTTTTATAGTAAAACAGAAAATGCTCATTTAAGAAAAATATACTAGCTTTATAAATACATAAAATAAGCTGTATTTTTTTGTAAAGTTGTTCAATATATCAACTAATCACAGGCAACTTTTCAGTAATCTACAGCAAGGATCACAACAATTATATGGATTGGTCATTGAGTAAGAGCTAAATCTGCTTATTGCAGGTCTTTGGCTTCAGATTCTCTATATCTAGACATTTTTTCACACGACAAGCCTATAATCAACCTTTTAGATCATTGGATAGCCGAGATATAAATAGATTAGAACACCTGTGAGTTTCAAAAATTTAATGATAATTGAGTACTGCTGCTACTACAATAAACAATCTACGCTACATCTTGTCAAAACTTCAATTCAAACACAGATACCTTTGCTCCGAATCAAATAGCATTATAGGGTTACGTTTACCATGTTAAATATTATTTAATCAATATAATAAAAAGGCTAAATAACTGTAACTTACTTGTTAATACAAGTAAACACCATACCAATGTCATTACATTTAAATAATTCTTCTCTACATTCTATTAATAATGCTACACACATAAATACTTCGAATGTATATTCTTTGGGTTGTAAAGGGATAGTTCTTGTATCTCCTCCTGGAAAGATATAAGTAATAAAAAGGGAATAGCAACCAGTAGCAAACATGAAAGACAGACAGACAGACAGACCTTATATACAAAGTTTAAATTTAATGACACAACAAAAAAGAAGAAATGAACTCTTTAATATTTACCTGAGTTTGCAAATTCCTTCATTTCTTCCCTTCTAACAGCTGTTTCTGCTTCTATAGATGACAGTTCTAGATGATGACTACTTAAAATTTCAAAACATCTCAGAGAATCTTGAAAACTAAATTCTCTTTTAAATCCCAATAAAAGCCACCTGAAATAAAAGAAAAAATTAAATGAAAAAAAAAACAACCCACAACAACTAATTCCCTTATGGTTAAAGTTTCAATGCATGAATTGCATTTTTTAGAAAATATTGAATTTCTCACCGCTTAATCCACGCTAATATGTACTCTGATAGATATCAAAATACCAATGCTGGACAATCCCCTGACTTAGGATTTAAAATAGGCACATCAATATGGTTCACAGCAAATATAGATGGCAGCCATCTTGTTACATAGGGTGCAGCATAGATAGATGGAATCATAATTTTGTAATTCATGAACGGCAATGAGACAGTTTTGGACTGATATTCCTATTAGAGATTTAACTTTTACAATAGTGTAGTTTACAAGGGATTTGATAGTGCTAACATCATACATAAAGTCTTTAATAAACCACAGAGTGTCTTACAGGATCTTGCTTCCTACATTTTACTAGCTAAATATACAATAGATAATAAAATATTTAAATTAATACCTATGACAGAAAAATAAATTTCCTAATTCATGGACCTCAAAATGTTTTAACAAATAAGGGTCTATCTCGCCAAGTAACATTTTAACTAAATCTGAAAAACAAAATAAAGAAAAGGGAATTTTCAGTGATTTGCTTAAAAAAAATATGCTTGTCCAGGCCCTGGTTTTACAAAGCATTCTCAGACTTAAGTTAAGAATTTACTCAACTTTAATTTAAATAACTGTTTAAGAGAATATCTTTAATCTATAAACACAAAAAATTGCATATAATTTCTTATATATTTATTTGATACATTAAAACAACAAAAGTTTTATAAAGGGCTATATTTTATGTAAAAATAAGGCAAACAATTTTGAGTAAATTCTTAATTTGAGCTTCAGAATGTTTTGTGAAACCAGGGCCTGGTAGTAGTAAGTATAAATAAACTAATATGAAATTAGTTAGTTTTGGTTTTCTCACTTACTATGATTTATTAAGAACAATGCTTCAATAATCATGGTACTAATACCTTGTATCGGTACTTACCAATTTTTTTAACCATGCCCTCTTCCATAAAATCGTCTTTGATTTTCTCCATATATGATTTAAAACACCAGAATGATTCTACCTAGAAGTATACATTATATGCATTAAACATTCCTAATCTTAAAGTTACGCAAAAATCCCTTTCCCATGCTTTAATAAAGTTTGAATAAAAAGGTTACTCAGCAAAATATGTTAAAAGTTTTATAAAATTCCATTGAGAACTCTGTAGATTTGACAAGGTTTATCCTTGTAAATTAATGAACAATCAAAATCTCTGACCTGTATTGTGTGCATAAGATTTTATATATTTATTCCTAATTCTTACTTACTTCTGATCCCATAACATATAAAAACCTGGATAGAATATCATTCATGCCCTGAGCATAACCTAATTCTGGATTATAGGCACAAAATGTAATAAGTACTTCTCTTAATTCTGTTAAACGGGGGTTGCCTGAACCTCTGAAATCAAGAAAAAAGAAATTTAACAGATTGCAAATTTCCTATTCATTTTACAGAAAAAATAATTTTTATTTGAATTTCCTAATTGCTGTTCATCAATTTAAACAAATTATCCATGAATCGTGCTTACTTACTTAAAATATATCTCATCTCTATCTGTTCTAGGTACATCTTTATCTATAACTCTGATATGAGATCGCAATTCCTGCACATTTATCTTCTGTCTTTGCACAAATACCTTTAAATATGTAAAGTTTAGTAAAGTTTACCTCTGATTTTGCTCTTCAAATAAATAAGATTATACAGAAGCCTATCTTGGGGGGGGGGGGGGGGGCGGTTACTTTGTGGTCACAAAGGTAGACCACCATTGATTTCCCCATTGACTTGAATGTTACTTTTTATCTGTTTGCCTGGCTCAACCTTTTCCCAAATTTGGGTTGTTGGGTGGTTGAATGGTTAGTGTGCGTGCGCTGTATCATACGGCCTGCTTTGAGTCAACTGGCAAGGAGTAGGGTCACCTGTCCAACCTCGTGGGTTTGCCACAGGTACTCTGGTTTCCTTCCACTGCTATAGAGCCCTACGCGCAAGCGAATTAATGAAATAAAAATTAAACCATGTGGTAGTCCCGAAATGACCTAGTTTGTGTCAAGTGGACGTTAAACCCAATTTCTCTCTCTCTCTCTCTCTCTTTCCCAAATTTTCAATGGGCTCAAAGTTCCCTACTGCCCTACTGCAGTCAGAAACATTTTACTGTATCTTGTTCCAAGGCTTGTATGATATTTTGAGCATTAGTTAGTGTGTGTGTGTGTGAAACTGAAATAGCTTTATTTAACGTCCGCTTCCACCGAAGTGATATCACAGACAACATTAATATGTGAGTTCAGCAATAATTTATACAATCTGTATATGGTATGAAGTGCCTAGTTAGGTCATAATTTTATAATCATACACAATTTAAGCAGCATTAGATACACCAATACACACCAATCAGTGTATTACAGATGATCACACCTCACATTTTACTGATTATATTGTACTGGATTTCACCAATATACATTATTTTTAATATGTATATTAAAGATGAATAAACTTTTCACTTTACTAATTACTGTGTATTGGAGTTTACACTTAACTGATCTAGTATCTGTTATGTATATCAACAATAAACACCAATCTCAATATGTATATTAGTAAAGTGTATTGGAGTTCACTGATCTAGTATCTTCTGTATCATGTATGGATATGTATTATGTATATTACATATATCAATACACATAACACATTACTACTTATTAATTACTATGTATTGGAGTTAAGACTCAAGAACCCACTTATACAATATATGAGGATCTATCTAAGAGTAGATATTATTTAAAGTTAAACATACATTATGCAAGAGCTAGTTCTGCCTAATGCAGATCTTTATTTAGGCATGAAATCTTATCTAAATTATTGCTAAGACATTAATTAACTTATCCAGACCATGTCATCGTTAGCCTGCAATATTCATTTGATAAGAATCTGATTTGTCACTCAACTTTCATTCATGATTTAATTTTGAATTGGATGATCAAGACTATGTTTTTCATTGTACCAACTTTAGTAATGATGATCGAGGGTAGGCTCAGAGTGGATCAATATGACTGAAATTTTCAGCAAATTCCCATTACATTATTTAGTTTTTGACTATTACAATAAGAACTGCCAGCTCTTTATCTAATCTCCAATCACATATCTTTAATAAAAAAATCAAACCTGTGCTTGTAATTTCATAAATTCTACTTTTTGTTCCATATCTGGAGTTTGAATCTTTTCTACTACATCAATTTGATCTAGGAGCGATAGATCTAGTGGTCTAGGAGCAAACTTTGATGATGTCTCCTCAATATCAGCAACTGATGGGTTTCGCTTCATATTATCTTCTGTATCCTCATCTGGATTAACTTGCGATTTCTCAACTATCTGATATCTAGCAAATAATCCCTGATCTAATAATGTAGCTGTCAAAATAAGAAGAAAACAGGATAAAAGTAGGAGATATAAACTTTATGATGTTAGCTTACTTTTCCATATCAACATGAAATAATCTCCAAGATCTGGTCTGATTTATATCCCCAGTAACTTAATAGGATGTTATTCCAGGATTTATATTAATATTATTTCAAAGAATGTCGCTGTCAGTCTGATTTTAATTGCCCTTTTTTGTGTCAAAGTACAGGACTTAGCCAGTCAGACTTTATCCCTTGGTCTTTGCTGTTCTGTATCTTTGTTAGCCAGTAAGTGCTGCAATATCTACTTTATATTTGGTTTGTTAGTTTGTTTAACTTGTTGAAAGTTACCATGTCTATTATCCCACAGTTAGATAACATGTATCCAGAAAAATACCACGACCTTGAAAAGAGGTAAGGCAACAATAAAACTGTACATGACAAAACAACATTACATATTGCTCTGTCTGCCTTGATCACACTGTTAATAGTTGAACGAGATCAAATTGACTTTGCATCACCTACCTCCAGGTCTAGAATCTAATACAAGTATAGTTTTCCATCTATTCTTTAATTCATGATATTTAATCATGTAGTCTATAAGTAATTCTTCCCTTTCTCTGCAATATACATGTCAGAGTATAACTTACATGGGCATTTTAATATACATTATTGGAGAATAGATAAAGAGTTGGCAGTTCTCACTATAATAGTAAAAAACTAGATTATGTAAAGGTAATTTGCTGAAAATTTCAGTCAAATTGATCCACTATGAAACGAGATTTAAGCGATCGAAATTTCCACCTAGCCTCAATCATCATTACTAATGTCAGTACGATAAAAAGCATAGTCTTTATTATCCATTATCAATGAGCGTTAAGCAGCAAATACAATTCGAATCCAGTCAATATTGAAGGCTAGCATTGACATCGAGAGTTCATTATCGTCTGGAGAAGTTAATTAATGTCTAAATAATAATTTAGATAAAATGTTAGGCCTAAAGAAAGACCCGTAATAGGCAGATATAGCTCTTGCATAGTGCATGTTTAACAAATGGTTGTATTTATTAAATAAAAAAAGAAATCTCTCTATTAGAGTATAGTATATTTGCAGTGTCATAAATATCTGTTACAAATATTTCAGCAACATGGTTTGAAGAAATATGTTGCGTCTCTGGCAAAATTCCACCCCAAATCCATCCCTCTTTTTCAGTAATCAATTATTAGAGGTATATGAAAATTGAAGTTCTACATTTGATTAGAATAGAGTGTCTATACTGTTTACCTTTTAGTTGATGTATATGGATAAAGTCCAAACAGAAATTGCCATACTTCTTTTCTAATACTTGGATCTACACCACCTGATGTTTAGAAAACATATTAAAAACAATTAATGATTTAAAAGTAAAAGTAACCTTTTTCATAAATCATTATTGCTTAAAATTTATGATAAAAACCGGTAATGTAATCTAAAGATTCAATATAGCTGTGCAATCGACATTTTCCTTTTTAGGCCCATTCTCACAAAAAGTGAACATTTACGTGTCGCAGCTGTTTATATCATTATATTGTATACAGAAAGTTGAATCTATACAGTTTAATTATTCTGTATCAAAGACATTGGTCATTTAAATAAAACATTATGTTAATCAGTGTTCATTTACTTGAAACAACGCTACACAATGACATAAAAGTTCAAAAAACGATATTTACGTTACTGTCGCCAAGCAATAGTTTACTATAGCAAGAGCGACATAAACAAAATACTCGACTTTTGGTATATTCTATTTATATTACTTTCATTTGACATATATCTCCCAACATTTTACCTACAATGTACAAGATAATACAAATAATTCAGTCATACACAGTGGCATTAAGAACTGTCGCCAAAATTCAAATTCGGCTTTTTAACCGAGGTTAATTGTATTACAATGTATATTTATGCTATTACATTGGGTCCATATTATAAGTTATTTTTATAAAACAGAAGGTTATATTCCCTCCTTTTTGAAAATATGTGAATGTATTGTTACTAGTTATCTGTAATTTACTGAATTTTGACATTCTTTCAAAAATTATAAAAAGACCTGATTTCAGGAAATATTTACGTTACAACCATTTTAGGTATTAAAAGTTTGAATATTTAAAAATAGTTGCTATAAATTAAAAGCATATCAAATATCAGTATAAAAAACCATGATATGCAGAACGAGTTACAACTATTTCTTCTAGCTAAGGCTACATCAGTCTGAAAATCATTTTTACGTTACTGATATTTACGTTATCAACCTGGTCAAATTTGTATATTGGCCAATGTTTTTTCATGTGATCAGACTCGATTTAGATATTTCTTCCACTTTCAAACCATATAAAACGTGGCCAACGACTTGCCTAAACTTGGCTTATGCTTACTTGTTAAAACAGCTCACACACTGAAATCAGAGTCGTCTTACGGTAAGCCCAATAATATTCATGTTGCTATTTTGCACATTTCTGCCATAGTCAGACATCACTTTCATTTCAAAACACAAGAGATATTATGACTGTCCCATAGTTCTCATGCAAGTGACGTTGATATTTACGTTACATTTAGTAACGTAAATATAACTACTCTTATCCTGTACCCAAATGGATGATGTCATTATTATAGTGACCATATCATCATTCATTTGTTTATTACACTTGAAATATTGTGTAATATTTCACAAATCAATCAAAATATCAGTACTTTTATTGATAGGGAATTTCGAAAACTATAGTCATAAATGTCATTACAAAACGAGTGTTCATCAGTGGCAATCCTACCATCCAGATAATGAATCAAGACATACCGGGTCAGTTGCGTGTATAATCCTAAAATTGAATTTTTTTTTACGCGAAAAATAAGTATTTACACAGCATACTTTTTGCTATTACATTGGACTATTGAACTTTAATGGTGGTAACGTAAAAAGTAACGTAAATATTTTGTTGAACATCAGATCAGTAAGTGTCTAGGAAAGGTTTTGTTACTGTCCTATCCGTCTCATTGGTTGGGTTTGCAATCGTTGGGATTTACATGATTTGGATTTCATGAATATCAAAGTCAGGGGCGGCGATGAACAGTAACAATCGGTTCCCGATACTATTGATAGTGATATAATTCCTGAAACTGTCGATTCAAATAATGGTCTCCAACAGAAAGCATAAAAGGATGGCGACTTTGTAGTATGAGTACATGATAAAGAATGGTATATTGGAATCGTTTCAGAAGTAGACGAATATGATGTTAATGTTTTATTCATTTAAGCATCGAAAGCAATGTTTAAGTGGCCACACATTTACAAGATGAAATATGGGTTAACAAAAATAAAGCTCAGTGTACATCAGATGACCGGAATCTTCTGGAAAATTTAGCTGAGTCTTCATAATCAATTACGAAGATCGATATAATAACAATAGAAAACATAATATATGACATTGTTTCCTAATACTGGTACACACTAAATATGTATGTTCAAACTGACCTGCAGTAAACGTTTTCGCATGGTCGCTCTAATCACTGATAAAGCTCAGTCAATTGTTATTAACTCTTTGTTTTATGTCTATAAAATTATAAAACTGTGTTTAAAAATTATTAAAACCATAAATGAAATACTTTAGCAGGCATATATTGCAATTACTGAAAAATCAGTGCATACAAAAGGATAAAATGTGTAAAAAGTGTCAATTCATCCCTGTTTGGCTACTTCTATTTACGTTACCGTAAAAATCAGACTTGGACACAACTATCTTTGGCCAAATGATTATACTTATGTATATATGTTAAATCTACGTTTTAATTAGGACTTCTAAACGTTTTGTATTATCATCCAATAAATCTGGCACCTGTTGGTGATTTCATGGAATTGGCTATCCGTTTTCACACTCTCCGCAACAGCAAAATCAAAATCCGGACGTAATATATGATCTAATATTTGATAATAATGAGTAAAAGGCACACGAGCATTGTCATTTCAGATAATGAATGTTTATAAAGATATTCGTTACAAAATTCGAGTTCACTTACAACCCTTTGAATATGCAATATTTACGTTACGTTTATGGGGACTTTTATTATGCTGATGTATTTTGTGTCTGTCATAGTTGGGTTCAAACTTTTGATGTATATGTTATCTAGGAAAGATCATAATGACCATCAAAATAACCACTGCTAGAAAATAATATTAAGTAATTTTATATAACAAACCCACGAAAACATATTGTCTTTGATGTTCTTGCGTAATTATGCCATTTACGACTGCTTCACTTCTGCGACCAATAAACCAATTATCGATTTACAAAGATCTTCATTTTTGGTTTTGACGGCTTGCGGATAAGTTAATTTTGAAAGTTAGGACAATATTTGAACATTTCCTTGTATATGATTTAGTTTCCATAGCATCAATTCATTGAATTTATTTGTAACGTAGATATCATAAAGACAGTTACGTGATTTTGGTGACAATAAGGAAATGTGATGCCAAATATTTTTACCCGGTGGATAAAGAGAAAGACATATATTTTCGAAAACTTTAATGTTTGCACAAGACGACGGCATAAATGTTAAAGCTGTGACGATTGATTAAAATTTTAGTAATCCTGTTTTGCAAAAGTGCTTAAATGTTCACTTTTTGTGAGAATGGGCCTTTAATTTAAATCTAACAAAAATAAGGGATAAAATGTGTCTTTTGTAATTCATAAAATGGAATACCAGTAGACACCATCTTTGCCATTAGGATCATGAACAGAAAAACTGATAGCAGTGTGATATCCATTAAAAAAGATAGGTTGCCAGGCAACGAAACATACGCCCACAGCAGCTAAATCGTCCGGGCAGTCAACAAGGGTTGTCGCATATTTTTACTTTTTTTGGTAATGAAACAACTCATTATGTAATTATCTGAAAATCATTAGAATTTGTTTGCTTTTTATAAAGTTTTGCCCCACGCTATCAATTAGTATAGGAAACATTTAACATCATGGATTTAGCTGTTCTGTTATCAAAATTCATTGAAAATCAAAATACTTGTGCGTTTCAACACCTTAAACTCTGTGTATCAATCTGAAGTCAAACGGATGATAAGTTTGGCATCTGTAGCGTCACAAGGTTTTTTGAAGTGATCAAGGGAGATAACTCTGGAAGTAATTATTTGAAATCAATGAAAATCAGTAGGCTTCTTCGTCTCATGACCTTAAACAGTGTGTGTAAATTTAAAGTCAATCGGATATCAACTTTGGCCTCTAGAGCATCCACAAGATTTTTTGATGTGATCAAGGGCCATAACTCTGGCACTAATTATCGGAAATCGCTGAAAATCAATAGGCTTCTTCGTCTTATGACCTTAAACACTGTGTATGAATTTTAAGTCAATCGGATATTAACTTTGGCCTCTAGATCGTTCACAAGATTTTTTGAAGTGATCAAGGGCCATAACTCTGGCACTAATTATCTGAAATCGCTGAAAATCACTACGCTTCTTCGTCTTATGACCTTAAACACCGTGTATAAATTTAAAGTCAATCGGATAGTAACTTTGGCTTTTAGAGCGTCCACAAGATTTTTTGAAGTGATCAAGGGCCATAACTCTGGCACTAATTATCGGAAATTGCTGAAAATCAATAGGCTTCTTCGTCTTATGACCTTAAACACTGTGTATGAATTTTAAGTCAATCAGATATTAACTTTGGCCTCTAGATTGTTCACAAGATTTTTTGAAGTGATCAAGGGCCATAACTCTGGCACTAATTATCGGAAATCGCTGAAAATCAATACGCTTCTTCGTCTTATGACCTTAAACACCTTGTATAAATTTAAAGTCAATCGGATATTAACTTTGGCTTTTAGAGCGTCCACAAGATTTTTTGAAGTGATCAAGGGCCATAACTCTGGCACTAATCAATAAGCTTCTTCGTCTTATGACCTTAAACACTGTGTATAAATTTAAAGTCAATCGGATATTAACTTTGGCTTTTAGGGCATTCACAAGATTTTTTGAAGTGATCAAGGGCCATAACTCTGGCACTAATTATTGGAAATCGCTGAAAATCAATAGGCTTCTTCGTCTTATGACCTTAAACACTGTGTATAAATTTAAAGTCAATCGGATATTAACTTTGGCTTTTAGAGCGTCCACAAGATTTTTTGAAGTGATCAAGGGCCATAACTCTGGCACTAATTATCGGAAATCGCTGAAAATCAATAGGCTTCTTCGTCGTATGACCTTAAACACTGTGTATAAATTTAAAGCCAATCGGATATTAACTTTGGCCTCTAGAGCGTCCACAAGATTTTTTGAAGTCGTCAAGGGCCATAACTCTGGTAGTTATTATCGGAAATCGCTGAAAAACAATAGGCATCTTCGTCTCATGACCTTAAACACTATGTATAAATTTAAAGTCAATCGGATATTAACTTTAGCCTCTAGAGCGTCCACAAGCAATTGTGGACGCCGGACGGACCGTCGGACGGACGGACGGACGGACGGACGGGGGCGACGACAATATACGACCACATTTCAATGTGGGCGTATAAAAAGGTAAATCTTGAATTTTAATCAATTTTGGACCAATATGATTCTTAGTGTCATTGGTAAGGCTCCTTTTTACTTTTTTATTGTGTTATAGAAAAGTGTTAACATATTTGTGTTGCAATAAAATTGTGAAACTCATTTTATCCAAACATACAGTACATACATTGAAATTGTAAACCGATTTATAATAATTCTACAAACAAAATACCCAGAAAAATAGCTTTGCGTAAACCATTTTCATTTACTAATCTTCCATCTTCATCTAAAAAACTTTGAAATTGTTCATGTGTCAGCTGACTTGTTCTATTACTAACAGGTGTTGATTGAGTATTGTCCAGTTTAGGTGGCGTTGGTTCTACAGGAATAATATCAATAGTTTCATATGATGCATCCTCACTGCATGGTCTGAAATTTTGTTAAAAATCTTATAATTTATTAATCATTAATAGATCATCACTCTTAAAATAACCTACTCAGATAGATCAGAAGAGTAGGGGGAGTGGGAAAAGCTTTATTGTAGAGTGCTGGTGCAGGAGTTAATAGAACCGCCAACATTTCGCAAATCACAATTGGTGACTAGTTCTATTAATGTTTTTAGGTTCACTTTAATAAAAATATGTTTTTTTTATATCATAACAAGCATTTAGTATTGTGTCTCATTTAAATGCGGTCAGTACATTGACATAACCCTTACCATCTGCTGGTCTGTCATTCCCATTTAGTTAATAACTTTTATAGTTATTCCCTATTGTTAGGAAATCGTGTCAGCAACATAAAGGCTTTAACTATAATCTGATGTTTTTGAAATTTGCATGAGTTGTTTAGCTCATTACTGCTAGAATGACGTAAATGTAGCTGGTGGTACGTGGCAACCTGTGTTTAATGAAAAGTGGCCGTTAGCACTGCATATGTAAGACAGTGTTCTGTTTGTCAGCACATGTAAGTGGGGCATCCCCCTGAAAAATTTGAAATTTTTATTGTTTAACATTTGGTGACTTCATGTGATTTCAAGTTCTTCTGGTTTCTAAAAAAAAAGGAAAAGACTCAATGTTCCCTTTCACTAGAAGATCCACTTGCTATCATAATACAGTTATATCTTTGCAATCTTATGCTAACTGTAAAGTTTCCTTTAACACTTTAAGATGATATAAGATAGTTGTTGCAGTGCTGTTGTCATCCACAACCATGAATTTTAAATATATTTTTTCACCCAGCAAAGCAGAACTCATTTGCTACCATAGCTCTAAAGTGATTTACTCAGAGTATATCAAAATAGGCCACTCTAATAATATTTTATTTGCTTGTCTATAATTTTACAACTACCGAATATACAGGCATACATTATATACATAAAATACTACTATGGGTATATAAAACTGACATCATCAGAACAATGTGTCATACTCATACTATACCAATGATGATGTCATGTAATACAATGTTTGAGATAGATTGAGTAATATGTAGGTCTAATAAATACTAACATTATCATAATCGTAACTTATAATCATCACAGAATATTTGGCTACCATAATCAATAACGTAATTATTTTCCTTCTTGTTCTTGGTAAAACAAAAACTCATCAGGCTTATGTTCATCGATCCAATATGATAACATTTTACTTTTTTAGTATCAAACTGAAATCATGAGGATACAATCCCTAGACTCGCTTTATACAACAAATTTTAAAAAGAATTGAGAACTGTCAGTGTCACTCACTAATTTATTGTGATAAAGTCCTGGAAGTATTGAAGAATCTACAGTTCAATAAAATAACATCTCACTGTAATATTAAGTCGCACTCGCAACTTTAGGCCTAAATTGGCTACACTCTATAGGCCTAAAATTAAAAAAAACCGTAAAGTGTAAAGACTAAAAGTTGACACAACAGATTAGTAAGGCTTTAGTAGTATTGGGATACTTTAGATAGCAAAAGCAAATATATCCTTGAAATGGTCAGTTTATAGTCTTCCAACAACAAAATATCAAGGGATGTCAAGCTACTATAGTTTATAAATACGGTATTATAAAATAAAATATATACCTCTGAACAATAAACGACATAGTTCGCTGTCTGCTTCCGTATTGGAGTTACCGTTCCCTGCTGTGAACCGAATGCAAAAATGGGATATAAGTGATTACGACCACTCAGCCACCACTGATGTTATGACCTCGATAGTATATTTCCTTGCTTCGACCATAGAACTAGTTTTCTAGTTCTTTGCTTCAACATCGTAAAAGGTTGACGTGGTATAACTTTGAGGTCACGTCTAATTCTGTTTGATTGAACAAGCTATAAAAACAT
Organism: Patella ulyssiponensis; assembly: GCA_963678685.1. NCBI lineage: Eukaryota > Metazoa > Mollusca > Gastropoda > Patellidae > Patella > Patella ulyssiponensis. Next base: position 45,211,519 of record OY783229.1, on the reverse strand, counting down.
CACTGTTTGAAACAATCGATAAAACGCAACTATACATCAACACGTTTCGTTAACAATCAGTATAGATTTAGATACAAGTAGTAAACCAAAGTCAATCTATAACAATGTACCATAAAAATAAATTAAAACGTTTGAAGTATCTGTAGGTAAAGATTTATTCCCTATTTAGTTACAAATGGGAATCAAAATGAGTAAAATGCACCATTCAGCCAATGATTGACGCCGCATGCTGTAACATCATGTGTAGAAGACATTCATCTTTTACAGAGATATCAGAGTAGTGTTTCATATATCTATGTTGGCCGAATGCAAATTAACCGGATGCCGTGTCGTCTCCGTTACCCAAGGAGTATTAATAGAATTTATAATTCACTCACCATCAGGCCACAGATCACTAAAGATTTCCCCATTGACTTTAATGTTAATTCGCGTCTCTTAGATCGGCTCTAACAAATGCGTTTTACAGCTGAGGCGCTGGAGGCGCCAGCCTCCTCGCGAAAAAAATCAAAAAATTTGAACAAATAAAACAGGAGAAAAATGCTAAAACCGATGAGAAAAATGAAATGTACCCTAGTTAGGGAGGGCCCTAAAGGCAGACAAAAGGGCCCCTCGTCTGACAAAAGGGCCCCTCTTTCCAAGGGAAAGGGCCCCCGTGTCCGAGTCAATCGTTTTCTTTACACTGTTACTGTCGAATCCACTACTAAATGAGAATGCATTGCATTGCACTGGTATGAAAATCCTCAATCAAGACACCCCTCCCTCAACCCCCGCCAAAGAGGGCCCTCAAAATAGTATAGCCTCCGCCATGATAAACCTTAAAACGCCCCTGGGCTCTAACTTTTCCCAAAATTTTCGTTAGATAGAACGCTTTCGACCACAGATAGAGCAACATGTGGCAATCTCTTGCCCAAAAGCACGTATGAGGTTCTTCATGAAAAACTTGTGATACACAAGCTGGAAGTAGAGACAAGTAAACATGCAATGTTAGGCCCTACATTTCAGGTTAATCAACCTCTCAACTCTTGTATCCTCCCGTCTCACAATTATGAATATTTACAGAAACCTGGCAGAAAATGCATTTCCAAACCCCTTTTTTCAATTCTTGGCAGTTGGAATTCGATATAAGAGTAGGCCGTAGCGCCGCTGCCCGGGCAAAATTTCCCTCATAGCACACTGTATGGCGTATGCCCGTCTTCCATTAGCCCAGGTCATGTGCAGAAGAGTAGGACTTAAACTACCTTTCATTTCATTTCATTTAAAAATAATTGAAACATTTAAAAGTACAAGTATGTGTAGTAGGGTGTAATTTATAAATGTTTTATTGTTTATATGTAAATAAAGTTTGTGTAATGTATGGTGTTGTATCTTATGTCAGCCAAGATTTAGTGTTCAGTGTAGGCCTATGTGTTGTATTGTGTTTAGTGAGTTGAATTAATGAGTTTACTTGCACATTGTTTGAAACTGCACTTTTCTCTTGACATGACCAATGACAAGACCTTTGTATATTCTCTTCAACTTCAGGTATATTTCATTTCTTGTTTTTTAGTAATTTTATCAAGCTTGATTTATTAGTAAATATATTTTGTATAGGTTTGTTCTCGGTGGTTTAATTGAGAATTCTTGTAATAAGAGTTTCCCTAATTTATCTGTAAATTCATATCTTTAGTTTTCCCGCCATTTTCCCCAGTGGTATTTATTTATTGTGTCGTTTGTTTTATTTTAGCTACTGTAATATAGTCCTTACTGGCATTGCACGTGATAATTATAAAACACCTTTCCCAGGATATGTTTGGTTTTTCTGCTTTCTCTTCTATCTTTTTAAATGTTGTCATATATTAAGAATAAGGGAATATGGATAATACAGATATATCAAGTTTATGGTTGTCATGTCAGCCCATAAATCCATACGATGATCTGCTTCTAAATACAGATCTTCATAACCGTGGCCTGATCACTGCAATATTATACACGACTTATCAACCTTCCTTTTGGGATATCATTGTGTTTAGCTTCATACGTATATAAGTCGAATGGGAGTAGAAGATGAGGTATCGACTTAAAAAAAAAACCAAAGTACAGAGTAAACATCTCTATCCTTGGCTTTGGTCATCATAGAATTCTTTCGTAAAATGACCTTAGATAACCCTCCACCCCACCCCACACATACACACGTTCGTTCGATGCGCAGAGATGACATCATATTATGCTACAATAATCTCATTTTTATACGCCCATATATATAGTATGAGCGTAAATATGTCGTCACCTATGTTCGTCGGTCCTTCGGCTCGTCGACAATTAGCACCTTAACGTCATATATATAAGGATGACAGTCTGTAGTTTTTAACGAGATTTTTACAAATTTTGTATGAAATTTTAGGGTCATAAGAGAGGGAACCATAAATAACGAATTTCAGCACAGACAGTAGTTCCTGAAATCCATGTGAAGGTGATAGAGGCTACAGTATATAACAGATTGTTTCCAGTTTTTGCGTGAAGCATTGGGGTCATCAAAGGACAAAATGCTATCTATATGCAGCGTTTCACGATATTCTGTTACAAATTTGTTGTAAAGCATTTGAATCTGACTGGATGAACCCTGTTGATTTTCCACAATCTTGGACGTTTTGTTCCACAGATATATTATGTGGCCGGATATTTTTTGAAGGATCCCAGATCCTTATTAAATTTGACCAACTGTTGAATTCTGATGTATACATAGTTTATGTTGCGGCCGGGTTGTTGCTGTGCCCCCCCCCCCCCATCGTAATTAGCCGATCCGTTTTCTTTAATGCCCAGATGTAATGGCTGGCACTGTATAAGGAACTAGTGTTCATGGAGCGATCTTGGGTGTTTCGTGTTTATAATCACAAGATCACCCAGTTACAGTTGACGGACCGTTTCTTTGATGCCACTGTCCAAACTTCTTATCTTTGGGTCTTTGACGAATCTACTTTCCTTTATATGCTTATGCGGGTGCCGCCTACAGTTTTGAAATCTTGGCCCGGTATCTGGTTGCAAATCCTTTCCTTCATAGTGACAGTCCTCCAGTCTCCTGTAAAAGTGCTTCTCGTTTGGGTCCCAAACCTATACAGCCGCAACACGAAGATCTTTATAATAATATCGGATGACGTCGAGTTTGCTTTACAGAGCCGACTTAGAGCACGACACGCCACCATTATTGTCACATTGACTCCTTACGAATCAAACTAAATCAACGGCCTTGATCAGGTCGACAAGCAGGGGCGGATTGGGCCGTCGGGCGATCGGGCGATCGCCCGAAGGGCAGGTCGGATGAGCGCCCGAAGGGCCGGTCGGACAAAATATGAAAAAAATAACTTTGTCCAATTCGTCTAAAAAAACCTTTTTCTGCTGAACATTATATGGGGGTGGGGGTATTGGACCGGCCATGGAGCGATGATGATCATGTTGTATGAGGCCGGAGGCTTTAACAGGCCACCACGCCATCGCTGGAGTCTAAAATGGCCTGGTATAATAGACTTTCTGGGCCGAGTGTGCTTGGTGTGGGCCAGAATTCAGAATCCTGCAATGGGGATTCCGAATTTCATCCGAAAATTTCATCGGATTCCCCCGACACTGTTGCCCGCAAATTTACTAATAAGCCACTTGCACCCTGTTTGTGGCGAAACGCCAGAATCCAAAATTCAAAAAGCAGCTTTTATGAATTTCACTTTAGTCACTCTGCACCAATGTGTCTCGTGGCCTTCCACCACAAGAGGAATCAACCAGCGCTTCCGGCAGCAAAAATGTGCCATTTATCAATGAAAATATTCCTACTTATTGAATATTCCTAACTGGTTAATCAAAGGGTCAAAATTTGGGGTTCATTCATCAAAAATTTCCAGGGGGAGAGCCTCCACCCCCACCCCCGCCCGGACTCCGCGGTCAGTAAAAGGGGCCGCTCCGACACGGGAGCCCGGGCCGGTTCTCGGTCCGAATCCGCCCCTGTCGACAAGGACGGCACATGGAAGACCCTTTTATAATGCTGAGTGTCAGAAGTGACATACGAGGCAGTCTGACCAAGTTGTCCACATCGGCCGTCCTTTCCCCAACCTCCTTTGATTTTTTTTCGATTAGTAGGTTAAATTGTTTTCCAGATAGAATGACGTCCATACTTCATTTTCAGGTATTGGTTTTTTTTTTTGGTGACGCTTGCATAGTCGGGGTTATTTCTTTCTGTCACCGTCGCCTTTTGACACGTTGGCGACCTCAATTATATAGTTTTGGGTTCCTTGTGTCTGAAACCATATTCGAGGTCAATTTTCTGGGCATCTATTCAAGACTGATGCGTTTTCATGCGTTTTTCTTTCGATTTTCATGGCCAAGTAGCATGCCAACCCCACCACTCACCTGTAATCTGATTGCAGTTTCATAATCTACACAAAATGTTCTTCATGACTACCAAATTTGGGCTGCATATCTTCACGTGAAAGGTAAAATCAAGATATCTGAAACTCGAGTAAATAAGGCATAGGCCTACATAATATTTTGGTACAGGCAATTTTAAACTAACCGAATCATGCAAATCTTTCTATTTGGACCCCGGTTGCTGGGAAGAAAAGTCAAATGCCCAAAAAAGAGAAACATTTTCAAAAAATTTTAAAAACAAAAAAGAACTTAAAATTGTCGGATGACAAGTTTGTTCAGGCTTCAGGTGTAAAATTTACTCGTCCAAAGCCTAAACAAACATGTTTCAAAAAAACCGGTCAAAGAAAACGTCAAAAAGCGCTCATCGGGTTGAATATTCGTGCATGTACAACGTTTTGCGGTTAATTTTCCCTAAATGAATCTGGCGGGAGAATATTCCTTTTGGATGTTTATCGTTATAAATGAATGTTTGGAATTATTTTATGAGTATTAGAACCAACAACCAAATAAAAATATTCTCCGGGCAAGTTTTCTTTAAAGACCACATCAAATGATTCAAAAAATATTTACGTACGGGTACTCAATAGTTACAAAATCCATTTTACGGCAAGATCAAACTAATCTGATTAAAATTAATTCAGATATTTACGTTTTAGTATCCGACTGCCAAAAACGGTTTTCAAATTTTCAATTACAACCTTAATCCGGTTGATTGGCTGGTGACGTCACAGGCACTACACATAGTATACACATCATCTATACAATATATCACTGTATATACACACAGCCAGTTGACTCGTGTGTATTTGTCGGTCCAATAAACATTTGACTGCCGTAATCATTAACGAGTAATTATTTACATGTAAGCTACATATCACTATATCAGTCAAAGCATTTTCAAAAGCCGACCTTTCTGGTCTTGAGTTGCAATAGATTATATATTTGTGACAAGAATATTATCGAGTGTAATTTCAAGATGCCATATTACCGTTTTGGTATTGAGAGTTGTGGAAATTCCAGCAAGGGGAATAATGTACCGGCGTTTCATAAATTTCTCAAGGATGAAATCGTACGGAAAGAGTGGAATGCGTTTGTAAACAATTCAAATCCTGATTGGCAACCTACAGTCACAACAGTGATATGCAGTGAACATTTTACGAACGATTGCTTAATTACCTATGCTACCTCGGTGGAAGTGGACGTTAAACCTCATAAACTAACTAACTAACTACCTATGCTATACACACACGGCGTGTGTATTTATTAACGCCTGACTGATTCCTTAACCCCCCTAATTAAATAAAACAATTGACTACGGAATAATTTGTTTTGTAATACATTTTAATTCAAGATCCATTTTAAAATTTGTTTATTATGTACGGCCGTTCTGTTTTCTCACGGCAGCGGTTTTAATACAATCTACCATCGTGTGCAGTCCCAACGATTCGAGATACATTTGCGTCAGTATTGTGGTTATAATTTAGAAGGGTAATTATCATTTTTGTTACACCGGCCAGATCAATCTGTAATAATGAATATCAAATACACTTGATCAAAGGTGGAGTTCCTGGTGCCGTTTGGTGAGTGATTAAACTGTCAATTTAATTGTAAAATACTTGTATTCTTTATAAAAAAGTTAAATGATGTTAGACATTATAACATAATACGAGGCTACTTTATTACAAAACATCGGTGAGCAAAGAAAAAGATAATTACTTATGACCCAATCACTGTTCAAATTTAGCTTGATTGATTAATGACAGGTATTAACAACACTACACTTGCGATACACATAGATAGTTAGGTGACCCTTCTCAATCTGTTAATTCTAACGTATATTGAGATATTTTTTCGTATTTTATTTTTACGGTCTATTTCAGAGTAATAAAGTCAAATTCGCAAGCAGAAAGAAAGGCGCCGTACGTCGATAACGGATCGTCTTTTACAAAATCGCGTTTCAATCATGTTTGACGTTTATGATATATTTTGCGTGACCACATCTTTTAACTCCTATACTCTTTTACTCGGGGAAATTCGAACCACAATACTCTTCTGACGAAAATGTATCTCGAATAGTTGGGACTGCACACATAGGAGAGTGTATGACATCGCTGCCGTGAGAAAATGAACGACCGTACATTATGAAACAAATTCTAAATTAGAACGACGATACTCTTCTGACGAAAATGTAACTCGAATCGTTTGGACTGCACACGATGGTAGATTGTATTACAATCGCTGCCGTGAGTAAACAGAACGACCGTACATAATGAAACAGATTCTAAATTCGAACTATAAACTTCTGACGAAAATGTATTTCGAATCGTTTAGACCGTACACGATGGTAGAGTGTATTAAAATCGCTGCCGTGAGAAAACAGAACGACCGTACATTATGAAACAAAATCTAAATTGGATCTTGAATTAAAATGAATTATAAAACAAATTATTCCGTAGTCAATTGTTTTATTTAATTAGGGGGATTAAGGAATCAATCAGGCGTTAATGAATACACACGCCGGCTGTATATAGGTAATTAAGGAATAAACATTCCGAATATGCATTCGGTCACTGTGACGTCACTGGCGTCTGAGGGGATTAAGAGTGTTTTCAATAATTGGCAAAGTCGTTTTTACGGGAGGTCTATTTTTACGACTTTGAATGAAGATAGCTGAATTAATTTTAGTCGGATTGATGTGAATTTGCCGTAAAGTGGATAAAATAACCATGTACTGCTCACCTAGAGAAATTTTTAGGGCCATTTTATGTGCACTTTAATATAAATGTAATAGAATAACGTATTTAGCGTTGATAACAAGGTATACAAATTCACATTCCCTTTTTTACATTTTATATATCATTTAGATAATAAAATTAACTGCCAAACCACTCGTTACCCCGTCGGGTAGCGCATTCGTGTCTCTAACGTTTGGGTTTGGTAGTTTATTTTACGAATTGTTTATATTTAATAAATACTGTTTATAAAAGGTAGTCAAATTAACTACCAAACGACTCGTAATTTCAATTCTTACTATATAATAAATCTTTTTTAATTTTATAAACTTATGTTAACATTTTTTTTCCATTCTTACATGTATGTATATGTATTGATCAAATGATGCCTTATTTTAATATTTTTTCCATTTTTAAATGTATGTATATGTATTGATTAAATTATGCCTTATATAAATGTAATATTGTATAATATGGCCCCTTGATAATGGAATGAAAACAATAACTGAAGTGGGGGCATCTGTGATAACTTTCTGTTATTGCCACCGCCTGACGTTACCCAGGGGTTGAGTTATTTATAGACTGCTGGCCATTTTATGTAATAATACAGTAGTTAATTACACACAATGATTAAAATATACACAACAAAATACTTGTTTTTCTTATTTTAATTTCGTCGACTTGGAAACCAACTGCAACAAACTGATCCCGCAGTGAATATTCGCTTGGCCGCTACAATTACTGATAAGCATGACATCGACGAGGCTTAATAAGTACGGCATATTAACTTTTTTACTCCGACAAATTAAATTCTCAAACATTTTTTTTGAGGTAAAAGAAAAATAAATAAAGACGTTTGAAGTATTTGAAGTTACAAAATATTTCCTATTTAGTGTAAATGGGTATTAAAGGCAGACAAAAGGGCCCCTCGTCTGACAAAAGGGCCCCTCTGGCCAAGGGAAAGGGCCCCCGAGTCCGAGGGGATCGTTTTCTTTACACTGTTACTGTCGAATCCACTACTGAATGAGAATGCAGTCAGATAAGATAAGATAAGATAAGATAAGATAAGATAAGATTTTATTGTATCATTTCATCCACTTAAGGAAAGCATATACACAGTTTAAACAAAAGTTGATCATACAATTATAATATAACATCTGGGGTTATCCTATATGGATGTACAATGTGATATGATAAGTTTATAAGCATTAAAAGATGGTTGGTAAAATCAAAATCAGTATAGCTCGAAAACGAAAATTATCTAAACTAGCTTGGGAAGTAAACAAACTATTTCTACCGTAAGTATTAGTATAATAAACATACTATATTGAACAGGGGTGTTGGTTAACAGGTAACTCTGATGTTCTTTCTTGGAGACACATATATATATATATGAAGCAACCTGACTAGCAATTTCGTTTGGGGGATTTAAAGCATTAATCATATTGCACGAGATGTGTGGATTGCTTTTGAAAATTGGTGTAAATTTTGAATTTCTAAGATTATCATATTTATTGCAGTCAAATATGAAATGGTATTCGTCTTCTATTTGATTATTATTACATTGTCTACATAAACGAGCATGTGGCGGGATATTTTTATATAGCGACCACGCTCTATCTCGAGATGGTGTGTGCTTAGCCTAATCGAAGTCAACGCAATTTTATGGGCTTTCGATTTGACGGAGTGCAGATAGAATGGTATCGCATAAAAGTTTGGCTTAATTTTTCCATACGTTCGAAGTTTATGGTTCGATTGCGAATTGTCTTGTTGATCAGTAACTATTAGGAAAAGATCGACAAATTTATTTTCGGTGGCAGATTTTATGTCACAATATTTTAGGTCGTTTTGTTCAAGTTCAAAATATTTGGTTAAAACCCCAATGCTATGACAAAATTATTTTCTTAAACCAGCAGTTTTACAAGAAAGTTCATAATCCGCTACAAATGACGTATTAAGGAGTTTGTTTTTATTATCCGATAATAATCGTTTGAAGTAAAGAAGCATACGCTGATGTCCAGAGATAGTGGATGGATACCACATTCAGCTAGACATCCCATGTTACTGGCACGCTTAGGGATATTTAAGATAGATTTACAAATGTTGATTGTACTTCTATTTTCTTCAAATTTATCCCACACCTTTGCTTTTTACTTGTTTTAGAGTTAAGAAACGTCATTATTTTTGTTTTAAGTTTTATTGGGATTTAGTTTCAGTTGCCAATCGGAACAGAACTCGGATAAATTATTTAATTGATTCTGTAGATCAGCGTCATTAGAAGACAATAAAACTAAATCATCCCCAAACATAAGATGGGATAACGGTTTACCATTAAGCAGCGGGGTGCTATCTGATTTTTGGAGGTAGTTTTGTAAATCGTTAACATATATATTGAACAGGGTTGGACTCATGTTACAGCCCTGCTTGACACCAACCGTCGAAGAAATTACGTCGGATAATTTATTATTAGATTTTATCTTATAAGTTGTTTTATGATACATCGATTGTATAATATTATAAACATTACCGCTTATATTATGTTTAACTAATTTGTATAGAAGTCCAGCTCGCCATACTGAATCAAATGCTTTTTTGAAATCGTCAAAACATAGATACAGATTTTTCTTTTCATATAATTTTCGGTTAATAATAGTCTTTAATATAAATAAATTATCTATTGTTCTTTTTCCTGGTCTAAATCCTCCTTGTGATTTATCAAGAATGTTATTGTTTTCTAGGTACTCGGAGAGTTGTTGATTAATAATTGCCAAAAACGTTTTGCCTAAACAGCTATAGCTAACGCAATTCCTCTGTAATTATTAACATTATTAATGTCCCCCTTCTTATAGACAGGTATTAAATATGACTCTGTCCATTTGTCTGGAAAATGTCCAGACGAGAGAATGAGATTAAAGAACCTGAGGTAGTGGTCAATAAGGATACTAGAGGAATGTTTAATCATTTCATTAATTATCAAGTCTGGTCCGCTGGATTTGTTGTTCTTTAGATTTCTTACGGTTGTTTTAAATTCAAACGCGGAAATGGGTTTATTTATGTCATGGTTTATATTTTTAGTTTCTAAAAGATTTTTAGTTCTTATTCTGATCTCCCTTTGGAATGGTAAACTAGGGTCTTCATCCGTCGCTAATATTTGAGAAAAATGCTGTTCCCATTCACAACAGGAAATATTTGGATCTTCGTTAGACTTTTTATTTTCAAGTATTTTATTCACTAGCTTCCAATATTCCCTTGGGTTGTTGGTTTCTAATGCATTAATTTTATCTAAAATTTTATTTTTTACCTCTCGAGATTTAAATTTGGTTATCTTTTTATAGGCCCTACGTCTGTCCGAATATATTTCCAATAAACTTTTATCATTTGGATATTTTAGAAGTTGCCATTTGGCTTTAATCATATCGGTCTGATGCCGTTTACAGTCCTTATCAAACCATTCGTTCTTCTTTTGATTTCTTTTCTTTTTGTGTTTATATATATTGCACTGGTATGAAAATCACCAATTAAGACACCCCCCCCCCCCGGACCCCCGCGAATGAGGGCCCTCAAAATAGTATAGCCTCCGCCATGATAAACCTTAAAACGCCCCTGGGTATTGGGTAGTATTGGGTAGAATTGGGTAGTATTGGGTAAATCATCCCACCCCATATTTTGTACAGTTTCTAGATATTACATGTACAGTAACATTTTTTTCCAGATTTTTTCGAGGGTCAATTTCCCAAATTTCTGAAAATTGATCCACTTGACATGGAATGACCCATAACCGATTTGTAGACGTTTATAAAATGCTTCATGCAAGTTCATTTTAAGACACCTAATATACACTCACGATGTCGAAAGACACCTTATTTCAATAATTCGCGTCAGCAGTGGGAGGACCGGGAGAATCCACGAGCAGAGGCGGATTCAAGGGGGGCGCGAGGGGCGCCCCCCCCTCCTAATTTTCGACAGTGCCTTTTTTACTGCTGAAAGTGCCTTCTTTCTCAGATCCAAGTATGTCCGTTTCGAACGTTTACTTTAACGAAAATATCATCCAAATAGCTCTTGGAATGGCTACAGTATACAGATGCAAGAAAATTACGGATAATTTCCTGGGGACCCCCTCCCCGTTCAGCGGCGTGCCCCGTCTCCGAGGTCAGTGCCCTCATTTTGCGGCGCCCCCCCCCCCTTTCAAAATTCCTAGATCCGCCCCAAACGAGGTTGGACAGCCTCAAAATTTTCCGTCATTTTCACAGTTCCTCTCTTCCGGTGCAAACCCTATTTTCTAAAATATTCTGGGGTGGGGACCCTAAACCCGTGTTCGAAAGGGAGGCGCGTCCACGGCGTCGTTCGCTCCACCACCTTCATTTTTGGGCAAGCTCGGGCTGCTAATACGAGAGATTTTTTTTTATCTTAAGAGTCCCTTAAATGCCATTTACTGAACTTAGCGGGAAGATTCTGCAGAATTCTGATGGCCACTCATAACATGATTAAATGGGATTCATATATGTTATGTGGATCTGTGTCAAATTATGAAAGTGATACTAATTAGAGGGACCTGTATCTTCGATATATTATTGTTGCATAGGTGGTGAATATACATAAATTTGCAAAGATATAAATAAAATTCTAAATCAAATGCCTTGCTTATATTGAATATCATACGCAAATGACCTAATGACCTTTATCGCCTTATTTAATCGTAACGTCTTAAAAACCTACATGATAGCCACATGGCACTTGAAGGGGTTAAAATAAAACTTCTTACAACTGCTTGACTATAGTACATATTATACTATACTATAGTCAAGCAGGTAAGAAGTTTTATTTTAATCCCTTCAAGTGCCTGTGGTGATAGCCTACATGGAAACAACGTGAACCTTGGCGCGTATTGGGATAATCAAAGCATTCATTTAATCATACTTAAAATACAGATGTGATGTCATCCTCTGATGTTATATAGTGTACCATTATTTCACATAATGGTACGGGCAATGGGCTAATGGTACATTATTATACTAGTTGCAATAATTATTGGACGCGCGTGGCGTATTTCATTGAAATGCACGAGCTGAATAGTGTCTGAATTTTAAGTTGTTTAATGGTCTCGTTCAAGACATTGCGTAATATACAGATATTGTACGAGTGCGATCAATGTTTCGCATTAGACCATTAACCTACACTTAATATTAAGTATTTGGGACATTTCCTTTCTACTTTGCCATTGTTTGTTTACCTGAGACCTCATTATTAATTCCTTTGATGATTTAGTCGCCGATACAAAATTTTAAGACCGACTGCAGTGACTGTACTTAATTTGAGACCGACTATTTTCTTTTTTCCTTAGTGAGACCCTCTCATTTATGCGTCTGTTAGTTCCACTATTGCAGTATAATGACATATCGGGTCATAATCGTAAATGGCTATTTTTTTACCTGTAAATTAAAGTTGTCTCCCTTGAAGAAATATCGCGAGACGGGTGGGCGGAAATAGTACACTTGTCGAAAAATGGCCGCGTTGAGTTTAAGAAAGTGAGTGACAGAGGATACTATGGAATATTAATGTCACTATGAATTTTTGAAACAATAACGGAACAAAAATACCGAAATAAGCTAATATCTTTGTTCCCGAAATTGTGTAAAGGGTGTCGCCATGTCTACTAAGGAGTTATACACAAAGGTAAGCTTTCGCGAAGTGGGTTTGTTTTGTTTTACTTTACGGACAGTGCCACTACACTAACTGGCTTAGGCTTGCCTGAGTTTGTTCCTGACTCACTTCAATAATTAAATATGATTAACCAGTATGATGCTCTTTAGTTATTATAAGAAATAGATAAATTAAATCCCTTCACTGATATGATTATAGTTATCATGTATGCTAGTTTATTGTGGTGTTATTTTATTATTGATCAATGATACTGAGTGAGAGTCCAGTGACTGTGTTAGTGTGACACTAAGTAAATAAAATTATCATTGAATTGGCTATGATTTAGTGTCAATAGTAAGTTTTGCTGAATTTTGGCAAATGTTTTTTCCTGTATTTTTGGACTTTTATAGGCCAAGATTGATATTGATGATATATTATTTATTATCTAGGAAGGACTACTTTCATTCTGACATTCATGGCAATATTATAAGTAGGCCTATAACTAATAAAGTGTGGTGACAAAAATAATGTTGATAATTTGTGTTTCAGTTTCTCTTGTTTGGCTTGAAAGCTCTTTAAATATTTAAATATCAAACCACGTCGTACTAAATTCATGCAAATTCAGTTGTTCCTAGTACCATTTAAGTTTAGTTATTCAATATTGAATAAAGTTTTGTCACTATTGTATCATTGAATTTTGCCAGAAAAAGCAAAGACAGCTAGTAAAATTGAACTTAAGATTGAGTATGGCATATTGGTGGCATATATTACTTTGTGAGTTCTGCAATTATTTGGCCCGGATCCATTCACTTTTTTTGAATTGTTTGTTTGTGGTCTCTGAGTATGATGTCTTCTTTTTGTGTAAATTATGTGTGGTGCAGTCCCCCTGCACTTACTATTTGAATAATAATGAAATAACAAAACAATCAGGTTGAGTTTTTAAAAACTTTCAATAAACTGTACCTTTGAATGGGCTATTAGACATTTCTAATACAGATATTTTGCCATAGCTTGTAAGTTTACCATCATGTATGATAGATGAAGATGTGTCAGGTATTCGCTACTTCTAGCAGTTGATCAGCCTATTTGATGTGTAAAGATACTCAAGGTAACAGAATAAATATCAAACAAAACGTACTGTGTAATTCGTTTCAATACATGATCATACTGCTTCATTTTATATCAGATACAATCTGGCAATTTTAAGACAGTTTTAATAATTTGATTGTTCTTCTTTTTGCTTAATTACATGTATGTGTATAGTATAAGCTTGTAATATTACATAAGTGCTAATTTCATAATCAACTTATATTTGTCTCCTAATCATTTAATTTTGTCTGAGATATCACCCTAGGAGGAAGTGCATGTATATCCCTAGTAATAGTACAGGTAGTGGCAATCATTTGTTTTTACATTGTCATAGAATTGATACAATATGTCATGTTGTACATTTTCCTTACCCAATACAACATATTCTATTATTCTTAGCATTAGTCATTTATATTATTTGCTTAATTTGTGTCGTTATATTAGTATTACACTTTCAATTCTAGAAATGTAAAACTACAGTCAAATACAGATTTTATTGTCAATTTTAATTTTAAGTATCATTAATTATTGAAAGAAGCAGGTCACTTAGATACATGTATGTCTATGAATTTGTGTTTCAATTGACTAATACTATAATGAATTGGCTGTGAATCTAAGCTGATATCTTGATAGACAATTAACCACATTTCTTTTGGAAAATTGTAGGTAAAAGAGTAAACTATATAAAATTGTTTCTTTGAGTTAATAGCCTCATTTAGGCTGAGTGTAATAGGATTAAATGAGTATAGTAGTACTATGTTATTATACAACTTAATTATATATAAACTTATAAGTCACTGACATTGTGTCAATAAAAGTTCATATAAACTCTATGAATAATAACAGTTTAACACACAATATCTGACTAGTGTACCTTACACAATATAATATGATACTGATTAGTGATACATGTATATTAGTACCAGCTATAAGATACAATAATAATAGTGATAAGAATGAAAATAGATAACATATTAAATATATTAATTAAAACATTGACCATACAACAAATATTGGTAAACTCGATTTTGTATTATGAATTTTAAAAGTTGACCATTGTAACACAAGGAAATATAATATTAGAAATAATTATTTGTGTATTGGTTTGAAAGATACTTGAAGTATTTTATTACAACAGATATCTATGTGTTATTACTCTTTTATGATCAATTAATGAATAATTAATTCTAATGGAAAAGGTTGATCAGCTAAATTCACCTGTAAGATAAGGAAGTATGTGTACTTAATGATTTGTTTGTCATTAATACTCTCACTAGATATTAGTCATACAGATTATAATTAGTTATAACCTGTAAGTTACTAAGTTAATTACCCTTAATAATTTTCCGTCAATCAAATTACTTTCCACAACATTCTCAATCCATGTACAATTTGGGTAACTAACATGCTTGTTTTGAATATTGTGTATTCAAAAGGTATCATGTACTTATACCACATTATACTACTGAAATATTTTTTCAAATGCTGAGAAATAATGATACATGCTAAGGTGGAGTGGGTGACCTTGATGCAAATGTTAATGGTTTTGATTGTCACAATTATATGTGGCTATTGCCTAACCTTGATTTTTTTCTGGTTCCTCCAGATCCATTCTGATTGCTGATGAATTATCAAATGAAAATGTATGTTAGTCCTTAATTAATACCTTCCTGTCAGTCTATCTCTCACACTCACTCTAGGTCTAGTTATGGATCATAATTGTTTTGCTAGAAGCAGTTCTAGATCAATTGTCAACATTTTGTGCATACTAATTCTCAATTTATGATTAAAATTTTCCATAGGGCATAATGAAGGTATTGGGACTAAGTAGTCTACCTAGAGTTAATCTATATGGACAAGTCTGTGTGAAGTAAAAAATCAATAGGGTCCATGTAGTTAACCATATCTCACGTTTTACCATTATCACCTTAAATTGTTCTCATGTCAGTCAAACCTATTATTGGTCTTTGATGTAGTAAAGTAATTTACATTTTGTCAGTACTGAGGTAAAAACTAAGGTGTGATTCTTTCCCATTTATTGTCACACCTGTATACATAGACTGTCATAGGTTTTTGACTTGTGTATAAATGTACATATAAGTATGCTAGGCTTTATCAATGAGTACCTGAATGGGATACATTAAAAATAAAAAAAACAAGTGTACTGGTGTTTAAATATTCATGGCTTTCTTAAGTCTTAAGACATGCAGAAACCCTCATCATGCAGAACTAAATTTTGAGAGAATTAAGTTTCGAATTATTTAGAGAATCTGATCAGTTTTCAACTTCACCCTTACTTATATCTCAGGTCTTGATTTGGCGTTGGACCTTGCTGTCTGCCATCAGCATATTGAAAACAAGTTTTTTAAGCAAGCCTTTTCTGTGCTTGACGCCCAGTTTGCGTATGTACACATTGCTTGCAACAATTAAAGGAGAAAGATAAATATATACAATCTTTTTACAAATGTCTCTACACTGGTCTAACTTAGTGGATTTAAGGGTTGTATGAATAGTGTTGAATAGAAGGGAGTAAAGTGCATAAAGTAGAAAGGTTAAACGTTGAATTCACAAATTCAGTATAACTAAGTAAGCTGATTCTATTTTACCATATGAAATGGTCCTGATAGGATATCGAAATTTGTTACCTATTATTATTATATATTTTATGTATTAAATTTGGAAGTACTAAATGCAAAACCCTTTTTCAACTATGTTCTAATTACACAACAGAAATTACATATGGTATTAAATTATCATTCATGCATGAGATTTAAAACTCTGTAAACTAACATACCTTATTATATCAATGTGACAATTTTCTAATTCTTAAAAGCATGAAGTTGTATGTAACTTACCTCGGTATTAAATAGTGAATTAGAAAGGAAGACTGAATATTACATGTCTGCCCTGCCATATCATAACTGTTACAAACCTAAACGATTGTGTTTTATTAAATAGATTCATAGTGATGCTTGCATGTTGAGCTGAAGCTATGTAAATTCATATAATTTCTACCATTATTGTATGCAGTGTAAGTAGCAATTAACTGGAGAAATGGTCCATATATATATTGTAAATTAATGAGATGATAATAACACCAAATTGGTGCAATTTACTCATAAAACAAACCCAGAAATTTATTCTGCTAAATATCACTTCTAACATTAAGAATAATTGGAGGAATATGGCCGTTGTTGATATTGTTTGAGGATATTTTCAATATGGATAAGATTTGGAAGTTTTGGGGTGGTGCCTCTCCCCAGCATCAGCCCTTGTCTGAAAGGGTGATAGAGAAAAGTAAACCTGCTATGGATAAGGACAGTCCTTACAGCAGATTTCAGCTTCAATATGTTTTAAGGAATATTGAGACAGTGGATCGTTATGTGAAGGTGATATTTTGGTTCAAGTTTTATTATGTTTCTAAGAGTTTGTTACATTTTGGAATTTCAAAGGTAGAAATGTGTTGATTGTGTAGCCATTGTTCATTGTTATATTATACTCTTGCTGTAGCTATAATACAGGATATTATAATATTCAGCTATTATCTTATACAGGATGCCAACTACTTCTGTACTTCAAATAGTCAAGCATGTACCGGTATTATAGCATGTTGAAATGATTTACATAACTGTCAAAATCTTGAGACACAATACTCAGTGGTTTTAACTTATATAATGAAAATATCTAATTTTAGGTTTATATACCGGGATATGTACCGTACGTGAGCTTTGTTGTCAGTTCACTTATTTAACCCTGAATATCATCGTTTTCAACATTCAGAATAATTTCCGTACTTAAGACTTAAAGATGCTTTAAATGTCAGAAAGCTCCACATTATTTTCACTGAATAAAAAGCGTTTATTTGGTTTTCAGACAAAATTTGATCTGTTCTCTAATTGCTTGATGTTCTTTGTACATTCCAGTCATTGAGCCATTGCTCTAGTATACTTGACATCAAACAGAGTAAATAAAGTAATAATATCAGTCCAGATGCCACTTAGTGGTTATATGATGAAGATGGCATGGATAATCCAGTATTGGAAATCAATGACGGATGTTCCTAACTAACAACTTTTGTTTCCTAGTCATTTTATAAATAGAATAACACTGATCGTTCCAGATTTCTAAATCAATTACACTAATGGAATAATAAAAATAGAGTTTAACTAAAACTATTGCATTACTCCACATGAAGGCCATAGAGCTTCACGAAACTGTTAGTGCCCACAGTATTGCAAGACCTTTTGGGGGTTGGCAGAAGAAAGACTTCAGTGTCTTATAATGAAGTCATGTTATATATACAAGATTGTGTCTTATAGTGCATGTAAATAGTGAGTCCTGATGTATGTGTTCAGTGACGTCCCAAAAAATGAAACCACAATTGGATCTGGAAATTTTTTTTATCATCAGTAGTGCAGGCCTCCAAAAGTATAAAAAAAAGAAAACAAAATATAGATCTGTATTTTAATCAGATTGTCAGTACTGCAGACCTGTTATTTGCGAGAGATGACACAGCAAATCTGGTCACGGTGTAAATTCTGTGCAGTATTACTACACCAGTTGATATCAGAGATTTATATAGTCTGTATTCATTATATTTTAACAACCTTTATGTTTTGGATATTATATTATAAATGACTCTTTTATATATTTTCAGGGGGCACGGATATGGATTCCTGACAATGATATTGTATGGAGAGCTGCCGAATTAAAGGAGAATTATTCTGGACAGGATGCTGTAGCAATACAGTATGAAGATGGAGAGGTAAAAACAATTTAAATGTCAAATGTTTTCATTTAAGACTTAAGTAAAGCACAAGAATAAAAAAAAGTGTGTCAGTAGTTGGAAAAGAGTGAGATCTTTGGTGAAAATTTTGAAAAGACTGAAGAATATTCAAAATGAAATGTTGGGCATCTTTGTTTGAAGGGACAAAATGTGACGCAGTTTTCAATCGAGGTCAACTTGTCAGTTAAAGCAAAAATATCTCCTATATGCAAAAGAAATACATGTAAATGCATGACAGCAATGCACAATTTGCTTTTTAACTTGTAAAATATTGAACTTAAAGACAAACCAAACAACCAGTATCGGTTTAGCTTTCTATAAGTTTATATAGCTAAAAGTGTCAAATTAAGGATTTTGTTTGTCCAAGCTAATTTTTTATAAAATGCTGCATTGTTTTCAGGAAATTTGGAGAGTAAGTAACTATAAGGATGTACGCATGGTATTTTATTGTAGATTGATGAAATATAGATACCATGAATGCAATACCATTAATTTAGTGCTGAGAAATAGATATTTCCAACGCATCATGTATAGAACTGATTATTATATGATTATTGTACTGCTCATCATTTAGTTTTCAATCATATCATTAGTACTAATATTTGTCATTTTTATAGTATTGCTATTATTAGTAACAATACTAATCAAATTTCCAATTGATCATTTCTTATATTTCCATTTGATGGCTATGACATAGAAGTTAAGGATTTGAACTTCTTACAAATTTCTAGATAAAAAAATTTGGTGCTTAAATTTTGAAAGTATGTTGTTGAAATTCTTTTGTGATAATATTTTATTTGAGCGACACCTCATAAGCTGTAGAACCATAAAGGATAATATTCCTTTGTTATTTTATCTATGAGCTGATCGATCGATTACTTTCCATCAAAATTTTATTTTTTCTGGATTAGATTGCAATATGTAGATGGTGTAATTTGTATAGGGGAACGTGTATCTTTAAGTTTGTGTTGAAGTAGCTTCAGGGTAAAACATTCACAAATCAGTGCAGATGTAGAGCAAGGACTACTTAGTGAATAGTTCCTTTACTAGTACTGGAATATAAAGGTGACACTCAGACATTTCTCCCTACTGACAGGCTGATGAAATACCTGCAAGTCAATTTACAAATTTAAACACTTTGAAAACAAAAACTTCAGTATTAAGAATTTATTAGTACCGCACATCAGTGATATATACTGGTAAGCACTGAGAACATTGTTGAAAAAAGTATGAGTGAAACCCTTTTGAAATTCGAAGTTGCACTTTGATTTGAGGTGAAATTATTGCCACCCAGAGGATTTTTAAATGCTCATATTTAATATTGAAACATGTCACTTAAGTTACTGTCACCTTGCAAATGCTTTTACATGTCCAAGTTTTTTCCCCAAACATGCTAGATTTGTTTTGATAATCAAAAATATGACCGACAGACAAACCCATTTTAAAAAAACAAGGGATAAAGATTAAAAGCAAGCTAGACTGGTCTGTGATTCCCAAACTTATAGCTATTTTATCTCCCTGTAATGCATACACATGTACAACAGCGTCCAATCAGAGGTTGTGAAACAAACACACTCAAATCAAACATGCTGACCTCCACGGAAACCCTGACATTGAACGAACCTTGAACTTTGTGACTTGGAATTTGCATCCAAGGAATCTGAAAGGCACCCCAGGTTTGTCAATAGAATAGCCGATCAAAATTAGTTATAAAATATGCAGGGTATTATGTGAAGGGTAAGATCTACAGAGATAAAGCAAGATTAAGCCTTCTGTTGAAGATGAAGTATACCTTGAAATGAATTGTCGTTAAATGTAAAAGCCATTTTTTGCTGAATAGACATTAATATCATTCGTTATGTCCATTGATCTGTTTTGATTGAGCATGCTTATGGTTATTGTATTGTTCATAATATTGTTATTATTTGTCTTGAACCAGTGTAGCCCCAAATATAGACGTCTGCTTCCATTTTTAAATGGTAGTTCTAGAACAGTATGTATGTTCACTGTTAAATGATGATTGTTTGTTAAAATACAACAATTTGATTTCATTTTCTGTTCCAGAAATTTGCATGAGTTAAATTCTTAATTGTAATTAAACCTTTCACTTGTTCATATTAACAATAAAACAACTGCATGTTATTTCAAGTTCAGATTTAATTACAATCTATTTGTTGATTAAGTTTTTAATTTGAAGGGTTTTTTTTAAACTTTCAATGTATAGGGTTTGAAAGGGGGGTGGTCCTACATATAAGTTTTTATTTTATTGTCACAATTGGTTCATATGGCACCTTGCTGAATACAATATTTTCATAAAGATAATGTGACAAAATGTTTCTATTATGGCCACATAGTAATTTGTCCAAGGCTATTATGTGGTAAACCTTCTGACAAGGATACTGTCATGGTCTTTTATTTTCTTAAGACCTTTACCTTTATTTTATTCCTTTGATTTCATTGAGCACTTTTGGGTGGTCTCTTTTGTAAATTTTGCCAGCAAAAGTTTTAGACTCCATGGCTATAAAATGTTTTTGTTTGGAGCTACAATGAATGGTTTATTATAATTGATCAAAATGCAAAGCCTATCGTAGAAAAATTCCTTGGGGATGCAAATACTGGTACATGTAGCTTACAAAATAATGTGATGAGAAAAAAAATCAGTCTTTTACCAAATTGAATAATATATAATTAAGTTGCAAAATTCATGAATGGTTTCATATCTTAATGTAGCAAATCATATACCAGTAGACATGTTAACACATGAGGATACGATTCACTATTATAGTTGCTAGTGATTGTTATCAATAAAGTTATATTATTATTAATTCAATGTTTTCCTGTCACTTAAACAGGGTAAGATTCCACGTTGACATAATATATCATAATAATAATATATTTGTTAATTGATTTATAATTATCAGCTCACACATTATTATATTCCCCTATTCACCTAGGAATAAGAATCTGGTTTATTACAATGACTACCGTACTCATTTATCAGTTAAAAATATTCTAACAGTCTCAAATATGATTCAATGCAAGTCTTTTTTTAGTGTAGATGTATAATATGTATAGCTATTAACTATTTTCTGATTGTCTATAATTATAAAACTATATTTTGTAGATTCAGATTGTTGCTCTTTTTATATCATCAAGGGTTAAACTTAAATGAATCATTTATTATACTTTAATAGGATTCTAAACTGAAAATC
The DNA here is from genome assembly GCA_963678685.1 of Patella ulyssiponensis. NCBI lineage: Eukaryota > Metazoa > Mollusca > Gastropoda > Patellidae > Patella > Patella ulyssiponensis. The sequence goes on along the minus strand of OY783229.1, from coordinate 45,189,671 downwards.
GATAAGGAAAATTTACCACATCTACGAAATCCTGATATTTTGATTGGAGAAAATGATCTGACATCTCTTAGTTACCTCAATGAACCAGAAGGTAAGTTGTATTCTGTAATTCACTGGTCTCCATACCCTATTGCCCATAGTGTGGACAGATTGAACCATTTTCAATCTTTGTGACATATTATGTTGTTTTGCATGAAACAGGGTATGTCTATTCTGTCGAGAACATCAGATGTGTTTTGAATATTTTGATGTATTTAGAAGATTCACATCTTTGCTAACAAAGAATATTATATACCCTAACTTTTCTATATGCTCACAAAAGTATGATTTTTAAGAATCATTTTAAGGATTAAATTAGTTAGCTTTTTAATAATTTAATAAGGCTTTGTAATTTAGCTGCAATTATAGTCAATTCATTTATGGCTGCAAAGCCTCACAAATTAATCTATTTTTATGTAAAAAAGAGGAGGCATCAAGTTTTAAAAGAAGTTACAATGGTTTTGTATGTAGAATAAATAATAAATGGATTCAATCTATGCAATTTCTTTCAGTTCTATATAATTTAAAGCTGAGGTTTTTGGATTCAAATTTGATCTACACATATTGCGGTAAGTTTTTTGTGGTTTATATTTTATGATCTTTGACTGCAATTCATGTAGATAACTATATACAAGTTCAATATTTTAGATCCACAATAATTTTAAATCATACATAATTAGTTATTTTATGTCTTTGCATTATATTGTTGTAATTCTAGGTATTGTGTTAGTGGCTATTAACCCGTATGAACAACTGGATATTTACAGCAATGACATCATTCAAGCTTATAGTGGTCAAGATATGGGGGCTATGGACCCTCATATTTTTGCTGTGGCTGAAGAAGCATATAAGCAAATGTCACGGTGTGTTACATTTTTAAAAACTAAGTCAAAATGGTATTTCCAAATACAAGCCGATGGTAATCAGTCTTTTCACTTGGTATCCAAAAAACCACTAACCCTGTTTTAAGTATCAAATTCAATCTCTAATTTTTTAAGGAACAGCCTTTTTGATGTGCTTGAAAAGTTTTCAACATTTGAGTTTGAGCCATTTGGAAATGATCGCCTAAACTGTTTATAAGGGTTGCATGACTCATTAAAGCGTTTTCCTCCATTCTTTCATTGAGTAACCTGATAAAAGGCACAACAATAACCTAGATGGAATTTTATTACATGCTGGAGAACAAAAAATAATTGTCAATATGTACATGTCTGAGTACTAGGCCTAGGCATGTTTATACAGGATGATGGTATTTTACTTGAAATAGTATATTGATACCAAAAAAAATTTTAGTGAATAATTATTCCTGGATCTCTTTTTGTGGCAATTTGCATAGTATAAATATAAGATGTTAAGAATCTACTATGCTAACATATTAAAGTAATTTCATTATCGTCAGGCATAGATTTTTTATTATGGTAATAAATTTTATACTCTTTGAAATCATATTATATTATAATAAGATTTCTGTCTTTAACTTCAGTTTTGAAAAGAACCAGTCTATTATTGTTTCCGGTGAGAGTGGTGCTGGTAAAACTGTGTCTGCTAAATATGCTATGCGATTTTTCGCTACAGTGGGCGGGTCCCAAACAGAAACACTGGTTGAAAGAAAAGTATTGGCATCAAATCCTATCATGGAGGTTTGTAGTATTATAGTCATCCTTCATTCAATATATGACATGTGTGCATAATCTCTTTTAAGATAAAGCAGGAGATCGTAGAAGAATGTTTATTTACCACTTTGTGTGATCAATATTGAACAGTGGATATATTGTAAAACATATTATACTTAGGAACATGTTGAAGTTGAAGAAGTGACAATAGTTACTTAAATTTGTTTCAAAATATGTTTAAAAGTGAATCTACATAAAGCTAAAATGCCTTTCATGTGCCGTGTGAATGCTGGATGATCAAGACTCGTATGTAATAAGAATTCACATAAATATATGTGTTGGGAAAGGCGTAAAAGTACCGTTGATAGTTTAAGATAACAAAAACTAAGTTATTAGATCATAGATATTCACAAACTTTTAATTTATGTGTTGGGAAAGATGTGGGTAAAAATAGTGTTGATAAAAACTAAGTTATCGAGGTGTTCAGATGGATAGAGGAGTGCTTCTCAAATTGTCATTTGTTTTGACGTGTTATTATTAACAATTACCTATTTATGATGTCGGCTAGATGATAAGAACTCTCTTATTCACGTTTGCTTGTTGTCTATGACATTTTATTGTTACACTAGGAAATTGATTTTGTACTTGGCACATCTACAACATCAATAACATTAATCTTATTTTACTCCACAACAGTCTCAAAATCAAAACTACGTGGATGACATAATATGAATTCTAAATTGCATCTTTTGGGGGAATATGCTGTTATTAGATATGCACGTTCAACAATATTTGAAAATATACGTCTGCTAAAAAATAGTATGAAACACATTATTATTACTTGATTAACATATATCTAATGCATTTCTCACACATAATTCCACTATTTTTTTTTTTAGGCTATTGGTAATGCAAAGACCACCAGAAATGACAACAGCAGTAGATTTGGAAAATATATTGAACTGGGCTTCAGTCGTGCAAATTCCATTATTGGTGCTCATATGAGGACATATTTATTAGAAAAATCAAGGTACACATATTAAAGTTTATAGTTGTAAATTTTATGGCATAAAGCAAGAACCCCAAAACAAAAAAATCTGAGTTGTGACCATTTGTCTTATTTTATTCGTGTTGATAGGTTCTTTGTTCATACAGCTCAACTCATACATTAATGAACTTGATTAATATTCTGTTTGAAGTCATTAAATTCATGTCGAAGTTAGGTTTCCACTGGGTCAGTTGCATTGATTTTTCAAAGTTTTCTTGGTTTATTGTATTTTATGCCCAGTTACATACCACTGCCTTCTATATTTGAAAATACATTTTGAACAGTCTAGTGGTATGACAGTAATTACACAATTGAAGAGATAAATTGGGACACATTTTCTCCATCAACATGCATCAGTATTTTACAATGATCACCTGTTTTGACATTTTTCCAGGGTTGTATTTCAAGCCCAAGATGAAAGAAATTATCACATTTTTTATCAGATGTGTGCTTCAGCAAAATTGCCTGAGTTTAAGAAAATGGGACTGAGTAAGTTAAATATTTGTGTTGGGAAATTAGTTAAATATATTGTTTTTTGTTTCAATAAATATCCTGATACAAGAGTAAGGATATGATATACAAAATATTGGATAGTTAATGAAAATATATAATGGACTTTGTAATTAAGGACGGATTGTTGAATGGTTTAATGAAATGTTGGCTTATTTTGAGTGGACGCATTGACTTGAACTTTTGGAAAATAGTAATATTAGTAATATTGATAATAAAACTATATCATTATATCCTATTAATGTTGGGTTATAATACCAGCATTTTCTGGACAAGCAAACTACTTGTTTTCTACTTTTAATTCTGATTTATAATTTTTTTTCCTTCAACAGAAAATGCAGATGACTTTTTCTACACTGCTCAGGGTGGTGCTCCAGAAATAAATGATGTCAATGATGCAGAAGATTTAATCAGTACTAGGGAAGCAATGACCACACTAGGTAAAAATCTTGGTTTTGAAAAAAAATTTAACTGAAATTACCAAAAAGTTTGACTTTGATTATAACTTAAAAAGAGATAGGTTCAGATATGATGGAATTGTTGTTTTTAGTTTTTATACTCGCACATTGAAATGTGGTTGTATATTGCCGTAGCCTCTAGAGGCTGAAATTAATGTCTGATTGACTTTAGATTTATGCACAGTGTCCATGATACGAAGATGCCAATTGATTTTCAATGATTTCCGATAATTACTAGCAGAGTTTCAGTTATGGCCCTAGATCACTTTGAAAAATTTTGCGGATGCTTTAGAGACCATAGTTATCATCACATTGAGTTTTATATTTATACACCATGATTCCATGTTTAGGCTTAAACATAATCATTTTGATTGACTTTAGATTGATACACAAAGTTTAAGGTATATTGATTTTCAATGATTTGAACAGCTAAATCCATGATATTAAATTTTTGTATACTAAATATAACAATGGCCCAAACCAATTCTAATGATTTTCGGATAATTACTTAAACATAAATTGCCTATTGCAAGTCTTTTTGGGGGCCTGAAATGTTACATAAACTATTGATTAGACATTAGTAACATTACATGTACTTACAAAAGTAAATATCGGATGATTTAGCTGATGTGGATGTTTGTTTCTTTGCCTGGCAACTGATCTTTACTATTTTTCCTCAATTCTTAAGCAATATTAGGTCATCTAAAAGTGCGATAATGTCTAATGGCCAGGAAAATGACTATTTATTTAGTCTGTCAAGAAATATGTGGTATCTTTAAAATACTTAACTTTCTGGTTTTAGGTTTGAGTGAACAACAACAAATGGTTATATTTCAAATTTTGGCAGCTGTTCTACATTTTGGTAATGTTTCAATACAAGAATGTGAAGGAGAAACGTGTGAGATACCTGTAAGTTAATGTATTAAATATAAAATCACAGATAACAGAATTGTTCTTGTTTGCATTTTAGTATTGCTTTGAGTTCCATATTGGATTTTGTTTTGGGTTAAATTAAACTATTTTCTCTTTATAATAATACTGGACATGATTTCAGGATAATGATATATCATTAAAGTATATGTGTAAATTACTGGCTATAGAAGAATCCCAGATGAAGATGTGGTTATGTAATAGAAAGATTCAAACAGTTAATGAAACACTCAATAAACCACTTACAGAGAGTCAGGTATATTTCTTACATAAATGATGAATTATGTATAATACATTATCATAATGAACTATATTTAATGTCATTTAAATCTTTGGCTTACTTTAAACATTTTACAGTCAACATCCAGCGCAGCTAGGTTTTACAGCTAAGTCCTGCCATATTGATAGTTTCAATAGGTATTCGTTCTACCACAGATTGAATTGATCAGGAGATATTCTCAGCAATACACACTATGAGAATAATTTGCATAGTTAAAATATTTTACTATGGGCTATAGTTAGCCAGGGGCTTTTAATAAATAATAATCGCTTTCTATAGCGTTGAACATTCTGTCAGTTTGACTGCTCTGTGGCACTTTAATTATAATCTGTTGACTGGAGCCCGCTTGGGTCAGACCAACCAAACTTATCGATAATGCTGTCAATATTTATACCTGTATTTTGTGTGCAGACAGGTTTCTCTTTTCTTAATAGCATGCTTGATCAAATACATTTATCAAAATTCCAGAAGATTTTGAATATCAGAAACCCATAATCCACACAAATAAGACATGTTGATTAATGTCTTTTAATCTTAAATCTTGACTTGTTTTAAAGGGGACTGGCCTCTAACTCAGTATCATATACAGTCTTCGACATTACAAACACACCTTATTGTTATTGGTCAATTTAAATCAACATTTTGTAAAAACAGAAATGATTGAATGTAAATCAATTAATATAAATTCTTATTACGTTATCATATGCGTTGCAACCCATTTGTCTCCATTTCTAGGTGCCAAAGAATAGAGATTTAGCTCCTTTAAAAGGCAATCCTTTGATCAATGTTAAAATTGTCCACAATTGGCATCCATACCTCATGCTCATTGATTTTCAAACCAAAATTCATGTGTCACATTCCTAGTCTGTTTGAGTTTTTTTTTGTGAAATCAATGATGTGTGTCCGGTTGGAGAATATGCACCAACCAATACATCTTAATGTCTAGTGTTAACTATATAAATAACTCATCCTTGTCTTCTGCTTTTTCTCCAACAGGCACGAGATGCAAGAGATGCCCTAGCTAAACATATTTATTCTAATTTATTTAACTGGATTGTAACACAAGTCAACAGAGCTTTACATAGTGCATCTAAACAACATAGGTTTATTGGAGTTTTAGATATATATGGGTATGTATGTAACTTAACAGTCCATGAAAGAGCAAGCGTCTTAATATCTCTTTACTTCAGTTGTATATTTATTGTAGGCTTAGGGTTGGGTATTGTTGTGCTTTTGACTATATACCTGATACTGAAGAATTCATAGGTTTGATGTTAAAGTGATTAATTTTACATGACATGTAGTGGGACTACCTGCCTAAACTCTTTCTTTTGTTCGCTAACACTGATATAAGATCCATGTTGCCACATTAATTATTGAAATAAAAAATAACTGTATTGCCAAAGTCTTCATGAACATAAGTACTGTGGACATGCCATACATGGTCTACTGCCTTAATTTACTTTATATGAAGGAGTAATGCCCTAACTTGTTTCAATTTAAAAAAAAGAAAACAATTGTGGCTTGAAATACAATTTCTATAGTTAATGTTTTATGTTATTCAAATATGTTATTCCCATAATAACCTGGTTGTGATAAGTAGATGATATTAAACCCCATTTCCTTCCTTACGAACATAAGTATATCATTAATGCATATATAATATTAATATTCAAGCTAATGTTCCTCCTAAAAATTTATTTTCAGGTTTGAGACATTTGAAATAAATAGTTTTGAACAGTTTTGTATTAATTATGCTAATGAAAAACTGCAACAGATATTTAACATGGTAAGTATTCCTTTCGGTGTTTACTGACAGTTAATCAATGAAACTCTTAAATGTCTTAAGTGTTAAATATGAACTGACAGTGTTGGTAGGAATACTGCACAAATAACAACGAATGAACAAACAATACAGCACAGATGTTTTTATTTAATTCCAATGACATTTACATCAGTGAAATTATGAAATACTCAAATTTGAGTTGTCTCCCCTTAGACCACGACTTCCAGCAAGACCCAGTATATTATGTAGTACATGTTATTTATTATTACAGCATGTATTTAAACTAGAACAAGAAGAATATGTTAAAGAAGAGATAGAATGGAGTTTTATAGATTTCTATGATAATCAACCATGTATAGATCTGATAGAAAGTAAACTGGGTATATTAGATTTATTAGACGAAGAATGTAGAGTAAGTTTCAGTTTTCAACTAGAAATGTCATATGGTAAAAAAAACCTTGCTGAAAACTTGATTAATTATCATTATGTATTCTTTACTGGTTTGTAATGGATTGCTTACTTAAATATAGGCCTACAACTTATGGACTACTATAATTTTTGTTTTTGAATAGTTTTGATTGGATTTTGAGATAGAAATTTCTTTTAATTGTATTTACATTCTTTTTACTGTTCTATTTTCAGATGCCTAAAGGTTCTGATTCCAACTGGTGCCAAAAATTATATGACAAACATCTGGGAAAATCGAGACATTTCAACAAACCTAGAATGTCTAGAACAGCATTTGTCATCATTCATTTTGCTGATCAGGTCACTTACACAGCTGATGGCTTTCTTGAGAAAAATCGAGACACTGTTTTAGCAGAACAAATTAACATACTCAAAGCTAGTGAGGTAAATAGCTGTGTTGTTGTACTATATTTCTTAGCACATTTTTTTACTAACTAGCTCAAGTTTTCTTGCTTGACATGAAAAAGACCATAGTTTATAGAGAAATTGTTAATAGACTTCCTATATCAATGTGACATTTAGAAATCAAAATCCAATGCTAAATTAAGTTTTAAGGACAATATTCAAGTATGCACCATGAAATATATATATTTATTTATGTTTTGTAATGGAATGTATAGAATCAACTCTCGCTTGTAATAACACTACTTTCACTGCTAGGAATATATTTTATTCATTTGGTTTTGTTATATTATGTTTCTATTAATCGACAAATATACGTATAACCTGATATTTTATTACAGTTAACTATAAATGCTGACATCTAAGTCATGCTTTAGTTAGAAAATGAATCTTTCTATATTTTATAAATAGTTAATTGTTAGTCATGAGAAATAATTTTATGTTTTTAGATTGAATTAGTTGGAGAGCTGTTTTCAGATGCAGTTGATAATAAGAAAGGAAGAGGTGTGAGTGTTGCACCTATAAAGCAGCAGCCTAAAGCTGGTAGTAAACAGCATAAGCAAACAGTTGGAACACAATTCCGAGAGTCTTTATCATTATTGATGGGGACACTAAATGCTACAACTCCACACTATATTCGATGTATCAAACCCAATGATGAGAAAATTGCTTTTTCGTGAGTTATTTTCAAATATATTCCAAAAATTGTTGATCCTTAATAGAGCAGGAGCCCAGAAGGTTAACCTAGCTGAAAAGTGTACCAATTTTCTCTTTTATGGTATCAATGCATGTATATCTGGTATCATCAAAATGTCGGGTTTCTGGTGGTTGGTGTGGTATTCCACGCCCAAAATGCGATACCCCTGAACTAGTCTAGATAAGCTGAAAAGTGTACCACATGAAATTCGCACAGCAGTGTGTACCGTACATCTTCAGGTATCACAAAAACACTCTGACAGACACTTCTAGTGGTGGGTAGGTACCCCTGACAGAGCTATGTAATTACCAGACATGGGTAGTGTTAGAGTATCCCTGACAAGAGTTATCTAATTTCTAGTCAACAGCTAGGCTTGATAACATATAGAAGAAAATTGGTACACTTTTCAGCTAGGTTGACCCCTGGGCTCCCAGTCTATGAAAGCCTAATAAGAAATTGTTGGCTATTATTTACAAACAAAAATTTGCGACACCTTTTTCCTTTAAAAAGGTTTCAACCAAAGGGTCACAAAGATCATCACAGGAGGACCTCCCCCCCTTCAAATCCCATTCACATTCCCCAAGCTAAGTATAAGGTAGCAATCATCATAGTTAGTATGTGAATGAGACACCTGATGTTGTTAGTGATCACGTTGAGTTGTAATATCGGGGGTTAAATGAATAGGCTGTCAGAAGAATCACATCAATATTATTGGCTAAATAAGAACAGACTCAAAACCGGAAAACACAACAGAGTCTTGCGGGCTGCAACCCAGTGCCATTGAGGAAAGTGGTAGCTGATGGGTTTCATGTGGCCTGCAGGTTGTGGACCCCTGCATTAAAACATTTAAGCAAGATTTATATCCTTAAGTTTACTGACCATCAGTTTCGAGAATTTAACTTTGTTTGGATGTCATCATAGAATAACTTCTGATTAGAAATAAAAGAAAGACACTTGTTAAGATCAAAATATTGTCTATAATACAAAAGTTTTTAATTTTGGTATATTTTAGATTTGATCCAAAGAGAGCTGTGGAACAATTAAGAGCCTGTGGTGTTTTAGAAACTATTAGAATTAGTGCAGCAGGTTATCCATCAAGGTAAACACATATAAAACAAGTTTTTCTAATAATGATATTTCATGCAGTAATGCTATTTGGCAGTTTTGAGAATATTTAATTGAATGTTCCAAACTTGAATTTTCAGAATTCCAGTGACAGTGACCAGAATATTGGGTGTAAAGGCATGTGCTAATATTCTCCACCAATCACTAAAACTTTACTTATTCCCACTGGATTACAGTTCTTTCAATTTGTAACCCCTGATTTATAATAGAAATGGATTAGAAATGTAAATGTATGTTTTCAGATGGACTTATCCAGAATATTTCCAGAGATATAGAGTATTAGCTAAAGCTAAACAGATTATTAAAGGAAACATGAGGAAAACTTGTGAATCTATTATGCCAGATCTTATTGATGTAAGCATATTTGTTATTTTATGTGTGATAAAAATATGATAAAGCAAATTTACTATATAAATGATTAAGGTATAAATGGTGACAGACATTGTAAATAAGCCAGGGTGTACTTATTTTACATAGAACACCTTTTTGTACGTTTTTTTCTGTATGTTAATGATACATTATTTTGTGATCTCATTGTGTAAGTAATAACATAATGGTATAAATTATGACATTTTCTTTCAAAAAAATATCCATACATTGATTAATAGTTATTTTTTTTCAAATTCTTTAGGATCCTGATAAATACAGATTTGGCAAAACTAAAATTTTCTTCCGTGCTGGTCAAGTAGCTTATTTGGAAAAGCTGCGTTCCGAGAAACTGCGAGCTTGTGGTGTAATGATCCAAAAACATATCCGTGGTTGGTTGTCCCGTATCAAATACCAAAAAATACGAAAATCTGCTCTTCTTGTTCAATGTTTTGGTCGTGGATTACTGGCAAGAAGGTAAGTAATGTTTTTAAAACATACTCTATAAGTTGCTTGGCTGATTTTATGGTTCAACATGTCGTGTAGGTTATGTTTCGCAACACTTTATTCCAGGTATTCTTGAATTTTCTGTTACTACTTTAGAGCCCTGCACATACACAAACGAATAAGTCAAATAAATAATTACCATATGTTAGCCTCAAACTAGCTTAGTTGTGTTGAGTGAATGTATGGAATGTAAATATTCAAGAATGATCTTGAGGAATAGCAAATATCTGTATAGACATTTGGTAATGTCTGTCAACTTCTATGTGAAGTCTGTAATATTTATACTTTTGCATCACATAGTAGTCCCATTAATTGAAATGAACCATTTTTGGTGCATTTTTAGATTTCGGTAAACTACAGATATTCAAAATAAGTATATTTTCTATATATATTTGATAAGTTTTTTGTATATTACTGGATTTCATTGATATAGATTGAATTCTTTTATTGGTATTGAATAATAATTACTACAAGTATTTATTGATATTACTATTAGAATATTAAATGTGTGAAATAGTAATATGTTAATTATGTATGTTATTTTTATCTAGACATGCTACATTCCTACGACAGACACATGCTGCTACTACTATACAGAAACACTGGAGGGGTTACAAGGATCGTAGTAAATTTTATGTTTTACGGAACACTATCTGTCTCATACAGGTAGTTATATTATTTCATCTTATTTTCACATTGATTTCAATTGATAATGAGAAGCGGTTATTGATCTATGGTTATTAAAAAAATGTATTTTGGAGGCATCTACAGTCTTAGATTGTTGTTCTGTTTTTAACTTTAAGAGTTGAAGATCTGATTCCATGTTTAAATTGTCAGTGGTCCAGGTAGAATCTAGGTCAAGGAAGCTTCTCTCATTGAAAAATAAATTATATTTTCAGTATTCAAGAAATTAATTGTAGGTGATTTGTTACTAATCAGTTGCAATTCCTTTATTTTCAGGCCCATATTCGAGGTTTGTTTGCAAGAAGAAATTACTCATCCCTTCTCAAAAACCATAAAGCCGCTGTTATACAGAGACATGTGCGGACATATCTGGCTAAAAAACGCTACAAACATGTTATACGAGGTATTATACTACTACAGAGTCATTACAGACGTCGTAAAGCCAGAACGAAACTCAAGATATTAAAGGTGAGACCATTGAATATATAATTAATGCTATATTAGATAAATAAATGTATATATTGTAAACAAACTTTAAACAGTACCGTAGTCAAAGAAACTAAAGAATACCAATGGTTAATTAATTTAGTGTTTAAATGAAGACAGTGAAGGTAAAAGATCCTGATTTATTTTTGACAAGTTCTCCTAGATTAACACTGACCAGTGCAAGTAGGAGTAATGTACTATGTTTGATTTAGTATTAGAAGACTTGTAAAGTTAACTTTTAGTTCTGGTATTCTGACTTGTGTGTGTGTTTCTATATGTCAGGTTGAGGCTAAATCAGTTGACCATGTGAAGAAGGTGAACAAAGGTTTAGAGAATAAAATTATTGAACTTCAACAGAAATTGGATATAAAGGTGAGCTACTGAATGTTTAATTTTATGAAATTTGTGGATATGATGGTTATTGGTCAAATCTCCCTGGTGACATCAAATATTTGTGACTTCAATTTCATTACTTTATCTGAAATGGGCTTTTTGTTAATATTATTGAATTATGGAGACTATATAAAAAGATGAATTTGATGATTTAAGTAATTTCAGAAACTACATAGTTATATATTTGAAGTTACATCAACAAACAAATTAATAAGCAAACATATTTTTCTGTATTCAGAGCAAAGAAATTATTGAAGTTAAACAAGAAGAGAAGAAGATATCTGAGCTGAAAACAGAAATACATCGGTTGAAGGAAAATAAAGAAGTTGCTAAAGAATCCTCGAATAAAGTAGCAGAATTGTTAGCAGAAATAGAAAAATTAAGAACAGCACTAGCTAAAGAACAAACAGAAAAACAAGATCTAATTACAGAAAAGGAACTAATAAAACAAGAACACAATAAGGTGAATTATTTATTTATTTGTTTGTGTTCTCAAAATAAAATTAAATTTTAAATGTAAACAAGAAATAGTAATTATGACGTGGTGAATAAGACTTCATTTACATTTGTATAAACCTTGTATTATATTTCAATAACAGATAGTTGATGGTGTGTTGGAAGAAAAAGAACAAATGAAAAATCAATTGAATAAAGCTAAAGAGAAACTTAAAGAAGCAGAAACAAGTACTGCAGGTATTTTAGAGATTTCAATTTTTTTAATGTGATTAATCATGAATACAACAGATATGTTTTCTAACCTCTGTAATGCATAACTATGCAGGTCATTTTTTTTCATTTTGCAAGGAGTAGAATCATTGTTTAATATCATGGGTTATTTCCAGGTTCTCCCTTTTCCTCCCAATTCAAAAAAATAATGCTCTTCTTAAACAAAATATAGAAATATGCAATGTATTAGTCCCAAAATGACCCTGTTAATTTCGAGTTAACAATAAACTCTCTATATTTTAAGATATTAAAAATAGAAGATATAAATTTCTTGAATTTCTTATAGAAATAGTGCAGGAGAAGTTGGAAGCAGCAAATAAATTACTGTTAGCAGAATTTGCCTCTGAGCGTGGTCATCATCAAAAACTTGTCAAAGAACATGGCCGCCTTCAACAACGGCTTGAGAATCTACAAGGTGAATTGCAAATTGTGACGAGTCCTACAGGTCATCAACGGTCATCATCAGACATAAGCGCTGTTAGTATAGAATCTTACAGTAGTTCTGCAGAAGCAGAGAGAAATAATGAAGAAAAGGAAGAGGTATAACTGATGATTGTTTTTCAAATTGAAATAATACTTTTACATGTTTGCTCCATGTTTTATTGTAGTAAGTATTGTGACCAAATAGGTAAAAGTTTTTGGAGTAGAAACTGGTCCCAAAGTGCTACTCATCTGTTTGTTGTTGTTCGTAAGGGGGCATACATGTACAACTGGTATAACACTTACCATCATTGTTCCTTTGACAATTGTGCATCAATTTTGATATGATGACACAATTCCAAGGGGGACTGCGGTACCTAGTCCATACATTGCGCTTGTACATTTTTTTGACTTTGAATGAAATATAGCTGTAACATTGTGTTTGTTCGCAAGAATAGGATAATGGTTCTGTAGGGTTGAACAATACATTATAAAAAATTGATTTAAAGCCTTTGTTTGTTTTGAGCAGTTTTTCTACACATTATCCAATTTGCTTACTTATTTTGCTTTTTTTGAAAAAAAGGATCAAGGTTATGATACAGTCAAACGAAAGTCCGAAGCACAGCGACCAAATATTCTAGATAAGGTGATGAATGAAGTTACTGGTCGAAAGGTAGGTAATAATGAAAGATATAAATTATTTAGATAGTAAAACAAATGTTCAGATCATATAGCTTAGTTTGATTTAAAGAGTAAGTAGGCTGGATATTCAGGACAGAAGCTCAGATTACGAAGAAACCACAGAAGAACTGTTGCAAAAACTTGTAATAAGAATGATTATAATGGAGTTTGTATCTCCCAGTATTTTATTCTACATGTTGATCAGAATATATTTTTTTTTTAAAATTAGCTCATTGAAGACGTAGTTAATATATTCTGTGGTTAATTATGCAAGCTATCTTCATATGCTTGGGTATCCATACACTGATGGTGTAGATATAGGATTAGCCATTTTGACATGAACTGCTGTCTATTCTCACAGTGTTGCAAAACACTTTTCTGTTGTGAAATATTTTCACTTTATTTGAATTTTCTGAAATTTGACCGATATTAAATATGTTTGTAAAATTGTATTCATAATACCCAGGTAAAATTCTGTGGCTTGTTTAGAGTGTTGTGCTTGCTCCATTATAGATACCAGTCATGATAAATTCAGATTATTTGAATAATTGTTGGTTTTCAGGAAGCTGATGTTGATGTAGGACTTTTACTCAAACTTCAAAACAAAGTGAAAGACTTAGAAAAACAGAAATCAAAATTAACAACAAGAATTGAAAGTTTTGAAGACGGTAGCATGTCGCCATCATCTGTAATGAATGATTCAGCATTTAACGCTCTTAAGGTCAGTATTTATATGGAATAGTTTACATCAAAGATGAAGTTCTTGGTAAAATATTTGCCAACAAACTAAAATTATTTCAATTTTGGACAGATTGTTCAATATGTTTAAGAAGCAAGAAAATTAAATCTGTAATATATGGGAAGATTTTGACAGACGTTCCATAAGAGTAGAGACATCTAGAATTGATTGTAGCAGAATTTTTATTTATGGATAGTTTGCATATTTGCTGGGATCTTTGTTGACAGTATTTGTTTTTTGTATGGTCAGTCCCATTTGAATTTTTTTTTTTGTAAACTATTCAATAATTGGCTCAACAGGACCAAATGGTCAGTGCTGAAGACGTGGCTCTAGTCATCAAGTTACAAAAACGTGTCAAGGATCTTGATATCCTAAACACAAAATTAACTAATAAATTAGAAGAAAGAGATGAACATGATGATGAAACACCAATAAGTGGTAATATGGCTTACCATAGCCTGAAGGTATCAACTGGACTCCAATTAGCTACAATATATCTGAATAATCAGTCTTATAATATATATAATATAAATTAAACAATATAATTATCATCTACCAGTTTTTATTATTTAGAGACTTAGAAATGTTGTCATTATGGTCAAACAAGACAAATCTCTTAAATTAAATATTTTGGAATAACTAGGTCATTATCCAAACTTTATCATAACTACACATGGTTCACCAGTGATATAGTGGATCATAATGTAATTTAGGTGTTATATATTATATTGTGTAATTTATGAATGTGATTTTGTAGGGTGAAGGTGCATGTTAAGATAATACTATTGCAGATTATATTTATCGTAATATTATTAATGTAATTTACAAGTATATGCTTACAAATGATGGAGCTCAATTAAGTGTATTGGTGACAAATATATATTTATAATTCATAATGATTTAACACAATAGCTCTGAACTTCTTATTTTAACAAAAATATATAAATAATGTTACATCTATACATATATCTTATATATTCTCTACATTAATATATAATATACTCTAGAATCCATTCACAAAATCAAAAAATCGTGTTCAATCAAATGTATTTGTTTTAAAAAACAATTAAATTATTATCCTAAGATTGTTCCATTTAAAATTACTGGTACCAGAATGATTTGGAAGGTCATATTTTGTAGACCTACCAACAAAATATGTACATGTGTTATCCATTCGACCAGTAGATTTTTTTCTACAAATTTCATGTAAAACATGCAGAACATTTTTAAAACCCCAGCTCCCAATGGAATTCAATTGCTCTTAATACCCACTTTTAACTGGAATAGTAATATACATATGAAATATTATGGATTTAGGGGTCACACAGCTTTACATATAGAAACACATGTATATACATTGATGCATATTAATTAAATTTTTACATTTGATGTGATTATTCAAAAATGTATTTACTGTTGAATCATTTGGAGTAAAATATTTGTTGAGTTCTATTAACACTTAAATTTTATTGATGATTTATTGCTACATTGTTTTATTTTTGACAAATTTGAACAGATGCAAGAATTAGAAAATGAGAATGATAAATTAAAGAGAGAAGTCAAACGTTTAATGGGTGCTCTAGCTGATAGTAGTGATCTCGACGACAGAAGTGGTGAAACTTCTCCTTCTGGTAGAAAGTTCATGGGTGAGTCTTTAAATGTAGATGTCAAATTGAATTTATTTAGTTTAGTTTTGAGGTACTAATATATTAATGTTTTAGTTGAGGTGTTAGAGTATTAATCTCTTACAATATGATTGCTGGATGTTCTTTAATCACATACTAATCAAATAAAGTTTTATTTCCAAAAAACTTTTGTTTGTGAAATATCTTTTTTTCTTTGATTTAAAGAAAACAAACAAACATCCCCAAACTACCTTATGGAGTAAACATAGAAAGTCCAGAATTCATGTATTCTGTTGTTTGTAATACATATTCAGCCTGAATAGATGTTATGTAATATGTTTGTCTATATATGTAATACTTCTTTTCTACATGTTCATACTACTTTTCTATCAAACTCACCTGTCAAAGTATTGGGTTTTTTGTCTATATTGATCATCAAGGTTGGGGTTATTTTCATTACACAATATTTCATTAAAATCATTTTGTATTTGACTGAACATGTCATTGTATTAAACACAAGATAGGATAAAAATAAGACTATTTGTCTTGATACTAGAGCTGAAATATACACATTTCACATATTTTTTGCAGTCTTAAAATATTTTCATAGTGAATTACCTTATGAAATACAACATAGTTAAATGTTTCATTGTTATGTCAAGTTCAATATATAAAGCATATTTCATGATACTAAGTGAATAGACAGGATTAAGATTAAACAAATTTTTGAAAAGTTTTTCATGACAATTTAAAGTTTACTTTGTCCAAATACAAGAAGGCCATCAAAGTTGACAGTAATATCATATCCTTGATTAGATCTTGTGACAGATTTGGGCCATTTCCACTCAAGCCCCTCCTTGATTAAGATGTCGAGATTTTTTTGATTTGGTTCAAAAAGAAAATGATGGATTTCTTTGAATTTATTTGGTTGATTTGTTTTGTGGAAAAACAATCTGTCTTCCTTAAAAATTTTATGTCGTTTTAGAGATAAAGCCAATGTTAAAATATATCCAGTTTTGTGTTCTACAGAAAGCCAAAAATTGAGTGACACTAGTAAACTTCCTCATCTCGTAATCTTTCTAAACAAAAATTTAATCAGTTTAACTGTTACTACCTGTAATTAAAATAACGCATCAGATTAACTCAATTCAATACTTTATGTTGACCTAAATCAAAGAGTTTTAGATACTATAAAATTTATCTTGATAATCTTTAAATACGTTTCAAAAACATAATTTGAAATCAAAAGAACGGGTGCAGGAAATCTGAATAGAAATAAGAATTTTCCTTTAGGAAAGGTATTGTACACTATGAAACTTAAAATAGACATACCATACAGATCAAATATCATTAATTCATAAGTGTGAAGATTTTTATGCGCACATTTCATTCTCATCCATATTCTAAAAAGAAAGCTTACTTACTGCCAGGGTAGTTATTATAATAGTTTTTCTGTTTTATTTTAATTTGTCCTTGTCTTCTTTCTACTATTGCATGTGGTATTGGGTATTTTATTCATCGCTTATATCTGATTGGCTGCTTTATGGCATGGTCTTTGATCGTATTTTCTTTGCTTCATCTTTAGACAAATTCAAGAAAAAAGGAGCATCCAAGGGTAAGAGGTGATCTTATCTAATAGTACAAAAACATTGCAAGAAAAACATAAATTTAGTGCATGCAAGTCCTTAAAAGATTGATAATTTTTCATGTTAGAATGTTCAAAATCCAAATCCTATTTTGTTGATAATGATGCATGTGTTTTAATTTACTGCATTATTCCCACGAAACATGACTGCATGATTTAGGCAGATTCTAATGATGGACTCCATAATAGTATTAATGCAGAAGGTATAATATCACTTAAATTATGTATTGATATCACAAATTTTAACAAGCACTAACAAATGTTTCTTGCAATATTTTTAAGAATGGTATTAATGCTAATATCTTGCACTTGTTATTAACTGTACTGTTGTAGTTGATAACTTTTAGTTTTTATATATTTACTCTTTTAAAGAGTCTTTATCTGCTCAAACTTTTGCATGTCATTGTACTATGATTTTATGTACTCTGATGTATTTTTGTTATTTAGATTAGAAGAAAAAACATACAAATAATTAAATTCTTATGATTCATAACAATATTATTGAGGATTTAAATTTATGTATAGAAATGATAATTTGTTGTATATTATAGAAAAGTTTGATGCTATGTGTGATGAGTTAGATAGACGTAGAGAGGAATGTCTACAATTACGTGCTCTGTTAGCTGATCGTACTATCTCAACACATACTATAGCTAAAGAATCATATAGTGGACAAGATAATCTGGTTAATGAAGATGATGAATTGTCTATGGCATATAAAACACAGAAAGATTCCAACAGGTATGTTATCATTATTTACACACAAACCATACTCCGCGCAGCGTTCCGTTTGATTAGAGATAATCCTACTACACACTGCTATTATGAGTGGATATTGTTGTTTTAAATTTTGATTGGTCAGTAGTCCGTCTACCAACCAATCACTAGCTGCCCTACAAAAGCTTTACATTTAAAACGAGTGCCAATATTGGACCAAATATGTTTACATAACGTTACGTCATGGCTCACGACGTAATTAACCCGTGCATAGCAGAATACTGCAGTAAAACTACTTGCGTGACAAATGAGGCTATCAAGTAGAATGAAATGTAAACAATACTGTTTGGAAACGAACATACTTATTACTTTCACTGTTTTTAATACCTTAAATCACTATCCAAAGTTTTAGGGAAGACGCAGATTAAACGAAGGACTGTCATGTTGCTGTACTTAAGTGATAGCTTTCATTGAACGAAAAGAATAGACACACTCCCGCATAAGTTCAAGAAACAGATGCTATTCCAGCAATGGCTAGAGAGGGATTTCTCGG
Organism: Patella ulyssiponensis; assembly: GCA_963678685.1. Taxonomy (NCBI): domain Eukaryota; kingdom Metazoa; phylum Mollusca; class Gastropoda; family Patellidae; genus Patella; species Patella ulyssiponensis. The sequence continues at coordinate 45,170,773 of OY783229.1, read as the reverse complement.
GCCATTGCTTCAGGAATATGCACACAAACAGATTATTAAAACCATTAACTCCCAATAGTCAGTGCCTTGATTACAGAGTCAGTGGATGAGAGAAATACACAATTGTATCTGAAATTCTCCAACACAACATTCAAATTTATTAAATTCAAAGATAGCACTACAATTTTAACAGAATAACTTTTGACCACTATCCTTGCTAAAATTGTAGCGATTTTCATTCTCTTTCCTAAATTGAATTTGGATCAGGTAAAAGGAATTGGATAGTTATTAAATATGTCTATTTTTATATATATTTGACCTCCACAATGTTATTATGTACACTGAAACTGCTTTATAAGACAGTTGTCATGATGGCTACCAACAATGTTATAGTGAAGCCCTACATTCTAAAAAAACAACACAACGACAATTGCAAAACACAACACAGAAATGTTGGAAATTAATTTAGTTAATGTATAAGGCCTTTTGACAAAAAATGTATACCACCCTGCTTTTTGCCAACATATTTATAACAATGCAAGCAAAGTAAGTAACATATCAAATGCAAGATAGTCTGTCTACCGGTATATGATATTCTGCTCACAGAGAACTATTTACTTTTAGAATAGATCTCAGTCCTGATCAATGGCCGCTGTATTGAATTACTAGTATTCTATTTTGTAATGAGGTTCATATCCGTTTTACGTCTTTCATACACAAATATACTAAAGAGACATTTTCAATTTTATTAAATTGAAGTGAAATAAATACACCTCAAATTTGTCGAAGGATACTTTTGACTAAAACCATTGATTTCGAAATTAAGATGTTCATCATCCAGCTTTGTGTCTGTTCTCAGGTTGTAGAAAGAGTACTTTTTGTACCCCAACAGCAGCATTAAAATGAAACACAAGCGTATGAGCTTTTACATGATAAGGATAAGCAAACAAAAGTTTTAGCTTTCGATTTTATTCTCTTCAATCCTGTGCATGTAAGTTATGTGGTTTTCCTTGGATATCAAAAAAAAACCCAAAAGAAATAAATATCAACAATTTTTTTGAAGAGATATTTTGTGTTACTGTGAAAAATAAACAAAGTTTTGGAAGAAGAGTTGAAGTAGCGTTAAAGAGAATTTAATTTCAAATCTCATCTTCTTTATTGATATCCTACTCTTGACATTATTTGGATCTAAATGGGTGGAAGACAAAATTGTCACAAAAACATATTGACACTTAATACAACTATTTAAATAAAAGGCATGAAAAATCAACACCAACTTTCCTTGTCTCTTCTTTCAACAAATACAAAACCAAAGAAAAAAAATCCTTTGTGTTAGCACTTCTGAAGTTTCAATGTCATAAAAAGTTTAAGCCCTAACTTTCCAGAATAAAGGTTATCTATCGAATTAGATGATACACAATCAAAGTTGCTTTTGGTACAAAATTTATTCAAGATAATCAGTTCTAACTCAAAGGCTTGATGCATCATTTAGCGCTCTAGGAATCCCTTGCAAACTACAAAATATGGGTGATTAGCATTGGTATTTTGTTTTTTTTTCCCTAAATTAATCAATCTGAGTACATATTTAGCATTCTAGATATTTGATTGGTTTGTGCTAATTTATTAACACTATTTTTATATTTCTAAGATGAGATTGCCCTACGGTTAAGAAGGTTTTTTTTTATTTCATACTGAATGTAGTTAAGAAGAAAAATTTAAATGGGCTCTATTTGTCCTTCCTTTCTGATTTGGTTTCTGGAACATATATCTAGACATCTTTTTGAAAGTTTGGACACACATTAAGTTTGGACACACATTATCGTAGAGTTGCTAATTAGACATTTCATGAAATAAATTTTACTGTTTTAGAAGCTAACAAATATATCTAAAGAAACTATGAAATAATCATTAAGATACTGCATATAATATAATGTAATTATGAAATTCCTTTTTTTCTAGAATAAATAGGATCATGACTTTTTAACAAACACAATTTTTGCTGTAATCAAAAGATGAGCTTAGGCGGAATATATATTATATATTTATAGCTCAGTTTGGCTAGTTGACTGTATCTAGTTGACACAAGGAAAGGGACATTTATTCAGTAAATAATACCCCCTCAATTGTTTTTTCACGGTCATGTCAAGAGAGAATTTATCCTCTACTTAATGTTGAAGTGTTAAATTTTATACATGTTTGTCAATCCTATTGACTTGATGCTTAATTACTCAAAGCAATTGTTTTAATTTGTGTCAAATTGACATTAGCACACAGAGTTCAATTCAGTTAATTAAAAAGGCATCAGCACTTAGTGTTCTTAAAATGAATAATTTCAAATTTGATCGTAGGGATGTTAAAATTAGGTTGCATTCAAAATTTGAGACAAATCTGCTAAGGCATTGCTGATATTTAGACGTTTTAGTGTTCAATGTACAAGTGGTTTTCAAGGAGTAGATCAGGTCTTGTATTTTTGATTATAAGGTCAGGCCAGGGTTTTTTATGATTTAATATTTGCATTGATTTTCTTGGTGAGATAGATAATACATCTAAAAGTTCATGCCCTTGATTTGAATGAAAGGGGAAAGTTGGTATGTTATTTAGTTTTGTGAGGTTTTCTACATGACAATATTTTAAATTAATCCAATATTGATTTTTCGAATATAGGAACTTATACTTTCATTCGAAATTGACCTGTTTCAATCTATATTGATGCTGTTATCTTACCATGAAAATATGGGATCCTAAAATATCCAGTATTTCAGAAACAATGAACATTTTATAATCAGTACACGTCGTCGTGTACCCATGGTTTTGGACGCCATTTGTAATAAACAAAGACAAACATATTCCACACGACAATGCATGTAGAAGTAATTAAAAATTTCTGATTCACCAACCTCAAAATAATATTTTAAAAAACTTGTATGGGTTTAGAATGGAATAAGCAGGTGTAAACGAGGGTTGAATTTCAGTGAACATAATTGATAAGAGACATTATTTAGAGTAGAGCATTGATATGTGCAGATTTGGGCCCATTTTCGTCTATTTTAAGGTTCCGTAGAATATAGACATATGCCCTGTGATTACCATACCAGTTACTTAAAATTGTAAATAAATTGATTTTGTTGGCAAAATTTGAGAAAGATCTGTAAGTCTATAAATGAGATAAAGCTATTTTAAAATACGTATGAGCTATATGTACTATACATATAACTATCGGTAATGCATTTCGAAATCTTAGCTGATGCTTATGAACAATGTAGACCAGTTTTTAAATTTTTTGCTTTCTAGGGTCATTAAAATCCGTATGAGCTATATGTACTACACATATAACTATCAGTAATGCATTTCGAAACCTTAGCTGATGCTTATGAACAATGTAGACCAGTTCTTAAATTTTTTGCTGTCTAGGGTCATTTATTTTTCTGTTGAAAGTATTAATGCTTTTTTAAAGAAAATATTTTTTATATTCGAGTTTTAGTTAGTGTGATTGTCTAGTTAAGTGTAAATTATATACTATTCAAAAAAAGTAGGGGATATTTGATTTTGGGGGCATAATACTAAAATATGCAAATGACTACGAAAAAAGTCACTATAGAACCTAACAGAAGAAACATTTCCAGTTACATGTGACGCCCAAACGCACCAATAGCTACCGCATGGAATGCAGTTGATGCTTGGGATCATCATGGGGGTCTGACTTTGAATGTTACAGTCATTGTGGCATTGAATTCCAGGGTGGAAACATCAGTTTAATTGTTTTAGTGACCAGAAAACAAATTTTGATATGCGTCGGCTTACCCAAAATGAAAGGTTACATGCCCTTGGCATGCTACAGATCGGCACAACACAGGCGGTTGTGGTGCGGACGATGAATGTTTCTCAGTCTGTCATAAGCAGGCTATGGTCCAGATACCGTGATACACAATCTGTACAGGACAGACCACGCCCAGGTCGACCAAGGGCCTTGAGAAATCGTGTCATCACAGCAAATCAGATCACTGGTGTGAGAGTGAGTGACCAGACGATTCGGAATCGACTGCATAGGGGTCACCTTCGCGCCCGACGTCCTCGCGTGATCCCTTGTTTGAGAGATCATCACATTCAGGCAAGACGTCGTTGGTGTAGGGATCGTCAACACTGGGATAATCGACGCTGGAGCAATGTGATGTTTTCAGATGAGTCAACGTTCACTGTTGATTTTTTGGACAGACGTAGGAGGGTGTGGCGTCGTCGAAACGAGCGCTTCCAAGATGTTAACGTCATCAGACATGATCGATTTGGGGGTGGTTCTGTTATGGTGTGGGGAGGCATCACTGTTGCTGGAAGAACAGCTTTACATGTTGTTGCAGGGCGTGTTACAGACCAGTACTACCGGGACAACATCTTGGCAGTCCATGTTGTGCCGTTCGCACGACGTCATGGCCGTCGTTTCATCTTCCAGGATGACAACGCAAGATGTCACAGGGCCAGGATCGTTACAGTTTACCTCCAACAACAGAACATCACCACATTACCTTGGCCAGCACTGAGTCCCGACCTCTCCCCCATCGAGCATGTCTGGGACATGTGGGACAGGGTTACGTCAACGTCAACAACGTCCTGCCAATGTCCAAGAACTTGCTGCTGCGTTGCAACACGAATGGGACAATCTGGACCAAAATGACCTTAGACGTCTCATTAGGAGTATGCCACATCGGATCAATGCTTGTTTGGCAAACAGAGAAGGATTTACCCGTTACTGACTTTGTTGTGATGCTGTGTTAACTTTGCTGTTTGACCCCGGGTATCATTTTACCCTTATAATGGTCAGTCTGTGCCTTACTTAGTCTAACGATCATTTGGAATAAATCGATGAATGTGAACTTCATTTCATTTTGTCATTTGTTTCTTCGTCAGTTTCATTAGGTGACTTTAATAACACTTAAAAATCAAATATCCCCTACTTTTTTTGAATAGTATATTATGGTTTTCCTTGTATAGTGTACACAGTATAAATATCTGCTCTAATATAGAGTTACTTATTGTAGATAGTTTATTATAAATTATACTATAGTAAGAGGTATGAATTGACTATATAATAAAGATATAAGTACTCATCATTCACAAGCTATTTATTCCCACAGATTTACTTTACCCCTCTCAGGTTAATAAAGATATGGGTGTGTTCTTATCTAATGTTCTGCATAGATAACTTGATGTGTTTACCTTGATAGCCCTCGTTTAGTTGGACTCTTCCATTGAAACTGTCCCTGAGCTAAGATATTTCTGTGACAGCTCAAGTGTGACACTGTACACAAGGGACATGCCCTAGCGATTGTTTCCTCAAAATACAGTAATTGGGCCATGTGACCAACTGGGTGTTTGAAGCATGCCAAGCTTTCAACTTAAATTCTTGTAGTGTCGGCCTGTGTATAGATTATTAACACAAACGGAAGTCACAACAGCCGGCCAAATTGTAGAGGAGAGGTCGGATTTGATGCTTTATTTTGACCGGACACAGAGATAAAAGTACACAGGATTTCTTGTATACACTGGACTTTGAGGATGGGATTGACTTCTTTGATTTATTGTTAGTTGATAATGTCTTAAGAAAAATTGTAGTGGAGTGACAGAGGAGTTTGTAACTTGTCTATTTTAAGTATTTGGTTTGTTTATAGAAAAATCTGAAGTTTGTTTCGTTACGTGCACTTGTATGGAGTGCAACTTAAGTTAAATTTATTGAATACAAGATTCTGTAAGAATGAATTTGGCAATGTAAAAATACATTTCATTCATTGAAACAACCAGCAGTTACATTGGGTTTCTTTCTGAGGAGAAGTACACTATTTGGCTGAAGTCGGCGAGTAAAGTATCTTCAGCCCGTTAAATTGACATACCTTGAGAGTAAATTTGTTCTGTTTGTTACCAGAGAAAATAGAGTTATAGATAATTTGTACAGAAACCTGTGACAATAACTGCACCCTTAAGAGATATTCTATTTATTAGACGTGAATAAATGTTTATAATGTTGGAAGAGCAGTGGAGAGTATTGAGGTAAACGAGTGTGCAATAATACAACATACATGTGGACAGTAACGTAAGCCTGATTGTTTAATGTTGTCGTGGTACATGAGGTTAAATTTACTATTATTTGTGGTTAATATAAGAAGAGTAAATATGTACATGCTTTTATCCATTGACCCAAGAGGTGATATGGTAGGGTAAATATGTCGCATTCTTCCACAGAGCTTTGTTTTGATTTAATTGATAGACTTGGGGTATAGCCTGCAGACGTGTAAAAAGTGAGAGATTTTTCTCTTTCCTTCGAAAAGATGTTTAATCAAGCATATTGTTTTATTGAACAAAAATGGATAAAACTGAAATAATGACCATTTGGTATTCTTGATTCATTTACAATTTTATCACATCATGGAGTCCATTGGTGAAGAGCAGACGGAAATATGCAATGAACAGAAAACATGTGAAAGTTCACAAATTAAAAGCGAGCTTGATTCAGATGTTCAAAATGTTGTTGAACACCAGCATTTACCATTAGATGTCAAAGTTCATGTTATTAACAAAGGTGTTTCTTTAAATCATGATAATGCTGAGCATTCAAGTTCTGAAGATCTGTCGTCTGCAATCGGTGTTTCTCTGGTTGTGGTGAACAACCATGTTGATGTAGAGACAGACATGACAGGCAGTGGTAAACTTTGGGTTGTGGATGAACGTGAAGAATTAGTGATGGATGAAGTTAAACCTAAACTGTTTGTAGATCAGTGTAATAATATTGACAATTCATTAACGACACAAAATGGTGAACAAACTCCAATTACAAATCAAAGTTTTTTGTTTAATTCTAACTGTCAAAATGATGTCTGCCTACAAATGACCGATCAGTTGAAATTGTCTGAATCAGACGATTTTCCCATGGTTAGTGATTATTCATCAGGAATTGTATCAATTAATAAAGATATGTATAATATATCTGGTTGTTCCTTGGATTTCGAGGATACCCCACCAAATACTCCAACTGCTATCATTTCTGAAGATAGCTCAAACTTACAATGTGAAGAACATCAGGAAACTGAAAACCCTTCCCTTGCCAGTGAATCAATGGAGGATTTTGAAAAAAAGCTAGAGAAGAATTCCAGTAGTGTTAATTTATTTGAACCTGAAAAGGTTCATGTTGAAAATGAAAACTCCACGTCTGTGATCAGATCAGAAAGCAAACGTATTATAAACAGACATATTGTTCATCCGTATCATTGGAAACATTTGGATTCAGCCTCCAAGTCCAGTGTTTTTGACAGTAGTATAGACCTCTCATTCTCACAGGATACAGATCATGAAGATTTATTAAGTGATATTGTTCAAGCACCAGGAAATATTGATAAACAATGGTTAAAATCTAAACGTTCAAATTCTTCTGCAAGTTTAGATCCCCCAGAATATTTTGATGGTTTTGGACCCCGATCTTGGGGTTGTGCATGTACATGTCAGGATTGTACTGGTGGAAAACATTCGGATAGTGGTATTGAAACATTACCATCTGCAAATGGGAATGTCGGGTAAGCGTTTTCTGTTTTACTGTACTGAAACTAGTAAGTAACTATAATGTTGGTAATCAACAGGATGAAACAATCAACAGATTGTTAAGTCAAGTCCATGAATGTGCTCGAATGATTATTAAAAAAAAAACTTTTTTAAAGGTCTAGAAGACCTTGTTGCTTTTCATCAAGGCATGTTGAATAGGGAAACTCTATAAAATCCATTTCAAATGACGTAATAATTAGAACAATAAAATGATGTCTCCACACATGTATAGTAGTACATGTTCATATTTATTTTATTCCAGTTAGATTTGTAAAGGTTGTTAGTTATCTATTTGTATATTATTAATTCTAGATGAGTATTGTTAAACTGACATTGATTAATATTAATTATGTCCATGAACAGATTATTTGCTGTCCTATGTTATAATACAGGGTTGGTACATACAAGTAGTATAATTGTAGCTTATCATCAAACAAGTAGTTGATACATAATGTTGGGACATATTTTGACTGGTGAATATTTTGACTGACCTACATAAGTGAATAGGTACTTATAAAGACCTTAGACATCGATAATACAGGTACATAAATAACTGTCTTAAGAATGTCTTAAAGATGAATTATGTAAGATTTAGATAAAGAGTTGGCCATTCTTGCAATAATACTTTCAAAAAATATAATAAAAACTGAATATATTGAAAATATCAGTCAAATTACTTATTCTGAGCGAAGTTGTGAGATTAAATCTAAATGGTCTTGATTGTCAAGTACCATCGCTATGATAATAATCATCTTGGTTGTCTTTAATATAATCCTTATGAGATAAATTAATCAAGTTTCTAAGTGGCCAATTAAGTTTCTTTATCTTAGTCAATCACATGTCATTGTCATTTGAACTGAACAGACTATTAACGTTTTTTTCCACCACGCATAGATTGTTCACCAAAAACATATTTTTCGAGATACTATAAAATCACAAGAGAAGCTTTTTTGGCAATCTACAAATTGTAATCTTACCACCATTTTTACTTTCAAGCCATTGAATGGATGAACAGTAGTGCTACCCGTTCAACAACGATTGTTGATCCTTTCTAATAATCAACTTGTTTATTTTGTTCTCTGCCCATGATAGGCTATTTTGAGTATATAATTTTATTTTTTCTGTGTTATTAAAAATATCACTCTTTCAGAAAAAATAGAGAGTCAAACAGGTGGCCTAATTATGCCTTTAAAATAAGATGTCATGTCTAATCTTTAAAAGTTGTTTTTCACATTCTTCTGTCACCAAGGTCTTCACAAAAAATGACAAATTTTGTGAATAATTTTATATATACAAGAAATTTATGAGATGAACATCACAGCTGAATGGGAAATTTATTAAACACGTTCCATTTTTATGCATTGACATTCTTGCTTTCATGCAGGATAACAAGAAATACATTTACTTTACGATTTAAAATATTTCACCAATCTTTGTCATATTTGTTTTATTGTTGCGAGGGGCGACATGTACCTGTATTTAAAGAATTTTATTGTATGATTGAACAATGAGAATATGATCTGTAGTCTGGTATACTAGATTAATATACTCAAGCTAAATACGAGTTATAGTCAGGATCAGGGTTGGGATTTCAAAATTTTTCTTGTCGGACATTTTTACCGAAAATAAAGGGACATAACTCCTTATCGTTTTTTTAAGAATGTAGTTTTTAGACCAAACAATAAAATCACGTGTCAACAAAATATTCAAATTCGTACGTAATAAAAACAATAGGTGCACTTAGTTATTTTTCATATCTAATTCCTGTACGGTATTAAAATTTATGCCAGTAATAATATTTCTAAAACATTATGTGATGAAGTAATACAATAGAATGAAAGCCGACTGCCGACTACTGTCGATCCGTACTGTTTCAAATTCCTCGAAAAGTACCATATTTTCGGGTCATTTAATTCGATACATTCTTCAGCGGAAGTTTGGCATTCGTCTTACGATCCGTTTCGGCTTATATACGGAGGATAAAAAATGTTATCCCCATATTCATTTGGCAGTAAACTTCGCTCGTTGTGACACCATCTGCTAAATAATAACACTCAAATCAAGCACTATTCCATTCGACATATTCGTCAACATTGCCTACCGTACTTATTTCTTTATTTAAAAACATAAACCTCATTGAAAATATGACTCAGGATCTATACACCCTGTCTATTGTTAAATATCTCACTAGGAGCAGGGCTGCTGTCACCAAGGTGTTTATTAAACTTTATTTACCATTATCTTATATTTAATTGAGTCAGGGTGACATTTTGTTGATCCTGTAAACTGCAGGTCTTGTGTAAGTAAATGTGGTCTAGTTTTCATGGCTCATTAAATATTGATTAGAATTCTGATAGTTTTGTCTGGTCGGTTGTCCAACATAGGATTAGGATTTACCGGTATATCTTTCAGGGTCAATTTGTAGTTAACTGAAAACACTCTTATACTTTGTTTCAATCCCTTAAATTTGTTCCCCAATAAAAATAATTCAAAAACGACAGTTGCTTCATTTTACTGTGGTAACCTTAAAATGTCAGTTTTTTCTGATGAATTTATAGCCTTAACATTTATGTTGTAAGATTTCCCTATACTTATGACTTCAAAAAACTTTTCTACCATTGACACTGTTTAAATTGGGTTAATCAGATTTTATTATTACTACCTTGCTAATGTAATGACAAATTATGTTATTTTTTTCACTTTGAACAGTATAACCCCAGGTATTAATTTTACAATAGACATGAATAATTCTTGCTTTGTGACAGACTTTTAAAGATAACATCATTTGTGATTTATTGAGTCCTTGATTTTTATTTTTATCTTTTAAGATTGAGTTGATCAAATGAAGTTAGAGATATGTTTTACATCAGATATGATCAATCTGAACATACATGTATAATAACTCTACACTCTCCCCCCAGGCTAAATAACTTCAATACAATGAAATCATAGAAATTTTAAATTTAGTATTATTAGTAGACACCATTTATTTCACCTAATAAACTTTAATGGATTTAAGACTTGATTGTAACATAATTTGACTACATTGTCACCTTTAAAGTGTTGATCAGTGTTGAAAGCATACTAGGATAGAAAGCATAACGTTGGATACAGGTTTAGTGAAATATATTTCAAATGGTTGCCAACAATATGACATGGTAGGATTTATATTGTTTAAGTTTTGATTGGTAATGATCCGTTTCGAATATTGTGTTATTATAAAACCTTTTTGTGGTGACTCTATATTATATCTGGGAATGAAAATTTTGAAGCTTTACATTTTTATTGACGGTTATTGAATATGACTTCTGTATTCCAACATTGTTTTGTCAACCCATATTTATGTCTCTGTCTTCAATTTTTGATATGTTGTCATAATTCCTTGGATGACTGTGATGACATCATGATCTATTCCTGCCTCTTGGTTCATAACAGTACACACCGGTAGCCTTTAACAGCTGAAATGTTTTAGTGATGTCTTAAGTTTGACTACTATTATTACTTATTTACCAGTATTATAATTTAATTAATAGGACTATAATGTGTGGATGCATTATCAATGACCAACCTAATTCTTATATGTACATTGGAAAAAGTGTCATTTTACTCCTTTAAACAGACATAGAATAGTACCTATTGTAACTTTACTGTTAGATTTTCACACTACCTATATAAACCTTGGTACTATTCAACATGTCATCCTGAACAAACGTAACCTTATTGATCTTATAGATTGGCGTCAATCTTCACATCTTTTTGTTACATCCACCTTTTTATTGGCTGTCTAACATTTTGACCAGACAAGTATTTTTTTGGGGTGAATCAGTTGACAACATTATTTTAGATATTCCTCAGAGTCAAACTAGCCACGGAGTATTTAAGCTTCATTTATTTTATCATACACTATCCTAGTAGTACTCATTGGAATATAGGAATAAAATGCATAAGCCACATTTACACTACAAAAAAAGTAAAATAACTGTCTGAAACTGGAATTGTTCCACAAAGTAAGATGGTACTACTGGGGTTGTGCACAGTTTGGTAGGGTAAATGGAAATTTAGCTTGGCTCCATTATTTCAGTATTTGTCTTTGTGCTGTAACTATTCTGTGAAGAGCTCTGCGCGTAACTCTGAGAATGGCCCAAGAACTGATAGTGTATATGGGTACAAGTTACAACTGTTTGAATTTCAACGCAGCCAAATACAGACCTTGTAGTTCATACTTTATAAAGGTAAATAGGGCTATGTAGTAGGGATCAAACATGCAACCTTCTAGTCTGAAGTGATGTCATTTCCATCTTAGATTAAAATAATTTACAATATTTCAAGTACAATTCGACATTCAGAATCAATCATTGATGTCAAGAAGATCTGATGTTGAGGAATGAATGGTATTTGTGTTACGAGTAATTGTACACAGATCAATGTTCAAACATTCTTTCTTTACAGAAATATACTTTTTTATGTTAACTTGGTTAGACATTTATAAGTCAAACTTTTAGAAACTGAATGTTGACTTGCATTACTTGTGCCAGAGGTCAAATTTTCCGTGTCACTTTTTAAAGTTAAAGACATGTTAAAAATTTAAATCCCGGCAGTCAAATCAGTCTGTGGTTTTACGAACAGACTAGCTGACAGACAGCTTATGTTTGAACATCTTTCCTTCTAGTTTTAACGTGAAATGAGGACGTTAAAGCCTTTACCTAATGAACAGAAACAAATATTGTATTGATATTGATCTTATCCATCTTTAGTTATGTACGGAATGCACAACTTAAACACCGCTCTAATTCTTATTTAATACTCTTCTTTTTGCCATTGTTGACTAATCCGTTTGATTTTGGATAACAGATAATCTGGGTGGATAACTCTCATCTCTTTATCCTTCTCACAGGCCTTATCTTTCTCCAGCCGGTAGTAGAAAATAGCTGCGAGTTCTTGTTATTTGTCACTCAAATATCTTATCAAGTGTTAAAACCAATAAGATATGTCTGGGCCATTGGTAATAGTTGAAGGTGTCAACAGCTTTTGTTTTTATCAATATCTGACATCACATTAGATCACTGTGAGTGTTAGGGAAATAACAAACTAATAGTGAGACTGATGTCCCCACATCAATCCCAAAATAAATAGATGACATTGATAACTGGTACATTTCTCTGCTTAACCTGAGGAGAAAATGTTCAAATGAATTATTCATTGTTAATGTTGATTGATCCTGAACATCTACCAGTACATTAAGTTTGAGCATTCTACCTCAGTTGGAGGATCACGGTGGCTAATAAGTGGGTAAGATACAGGCTCGCTAGCCTGCAGGTCGGTTGTTCGATCCCTGCATTGACTGAGAAAGTTCATCCAGATTTTCTGGCGTGGTTCCCCCTTGTCAGTGATGCAGGACAAAGGGCCTGACAAGGACAGCTGTCGAGTTGTTTAGATGGCACGCAAACCAAGGCCCTGTGTACACATAGATGTGCACATAAAAGATCCCTTGACAGTTGGAATTAGATATAAGAGTTGGCAGTAGCGCAGTTAGTGTGTTTGAAAAAGCGTTACCCTCAGAATGATGGACAGACAGACGAACAGATCCATTTTGATAGTGTGGGGTTGGGGACATCGCTATTGTCAAGATAAACAGGCTGATTAATGTACATTTGTTAATATGAAAATATGTATGAGAAGAAATAGACCAAGATAAAAAACATTATTCGACTACTTTATGTGACAGTTATATAGTACATGTAGGCCTGCATGATTAATAATACATGTATAACCAGTATTTACACTGATGACCTACCGCAAATACATATCTCTTTTATAAATGTATAATGGTGATGTCTGTTATGATTGTAAAATTTCTAGGTAAGATGTCATGTTATTTATACAACCTCTTATGTAAAGAAGAATTCTTCAGGCCCAGTTCCTGCTTGTCATGGTTAGTGCCTGTAAGGCTCACATGGAAACTGTGTCTAGTCATTTAGGAAGTAAGAAAAACTAATGTCCTGCATACAAAGACCTCTTTATCAGTTAGAATACATTGAAGGGTATGCAGCAAAATCATCCCCATTGCATTGAATATGTCTGAGATCAATTTTTCTAGAAATATTTTACTATATTATTGTAGAGAAATTAGTTACTTTAAAACAAGCTTTTATCTGAACTGTAGTTTGAACTTTTAACTTATAATATGGTCATATTGTCATTGTGGAATGTTTGTAAACTTGACATTGTATGTATTTTTGCTAAGAGATATATTTACTGTTGGGTAGTGACATGGGATCATATGTACAATTAGAACATCTTCAAACTATCACATCCTTTCATCATTATAGCATTTATTTATAAAGAGAACTTCACACAGTCTATACTAATTGAAGATAAACAATCTGAGAAATAAACATTCCGTTTTATGATTAAACCCTTCATTCCACTTTTCCTTTGAAGGGAGGTTATCATTGAGTATATATGTTAGTGGGGTCATTTTTGAATTACATTTAGATTTTGACCATTGAACCTCTAGAAAATTTCCTCACATTGAAATTCTAGAAAGTTGAAAAGTGCAACATTAGATGAACAGTGTTTTAGATATATGTGCATCAGATAAAAATAGTATTTAGTATTTAGATTGCACTAATGAAAGATATAAATACGTGGCCTGTAGTATATTATATTTTTGTTGAATGGCCTGGAGGTAGATTTTATTTGTTTTTTACCCAAGCAAGAAGTAAAAAAAAACCTGTTGTGAAGTATTATAGTATAGTACTGTTTACATCATTCTTGTCTCTATAATCTGGACCTGAGGCAATAACCAAATACTTCATTTCTCATAACTCTTACATAGTTCAAAATATGGCTTTTTAAAAAGTTATGGTCAATACAACTCCTACAGTTCTGTGGAAGACTAAATGATAATAATGTGTAAGTTCGCATCTGAACACTTGAGAACATACTATTCATAAGACGATGAGCCGTGAAGCACTGAACTTATGGTCTCCATGGGTTGCAGTATCAGTAAATCACATATTGTCTTGCCAACACAACCCATCAAATCAGTGGTACATTTTCATTGCATCTCAGTATAAAACACTTCAGATTGAAGACAAGGTTTTTTTTATCCTTCCCTTCCCCACTGTAAAGAGTGCAGGTAGAATAAAGATACAAGATTATGTTTGAGATGAAAACAATAACAGGTGTGTCAATTCAGGTGTCAAATCTAGAGACAAATAATGATAGAATTCTGTCTTCACTTTAAGGAATGTTTACTATGGCCACACTAAGTGTAACAGTTTGTTTATTTTGTTTAAATCGAAAATAATTTGGCATCAAAATACCTTTTGCTCTATATATTCCTGTGTTGCAATACATACTGAGTTTTACGTCCGCCAGTATTGAACAAACCACATGTATTGATGAATCCGACCTGTCAATCATTGTAAAGATATTGACCAATCAGAAAGCCCGGTTATATTTGGCCCGCGTAGTTCAAGATTGGCAGCCATTTTTGTCCCACAAACAAACAAGGCCGTGCTCTGTGCAGACTGTGGGAAGTTTGTTATTTCTACATTTATCGTCGAAATGGTATTACGCTGCGCGTGGGGAACTTGTAACAAGCATGAACGAAGGTTACCCCGAAAGCCCTCATGGCGCAAAAATTTATACTTTTTCAGAAATCAAAGAAACAAAAAATGTGTTTGCCCTGGATCAAGGGGATGCGGTCAGTTTATCCCACGACCGTTTCAACCCGGGCTGTTTCATCCCAACCTATTTTTTTTTTTTTATCCCGGATTGTTTCCCCATTTAGGTTCACTTATTGTTAAATAAACATGTCCTTTGTTATTTATTATTAAATAAACACTTAGTTGATTGTTATGGATTAGTAATAAAACATGTGGGGAGGGTTGAGTTGTATTTATACATTTTTAAGTAAGAAGCCAGATAATATTTAATTTAACAACATCTGACGTCAGCTCTGTTTTAACATGTTTTTATTTATGGTAAAGGGAGAAGATGATCGCCCTCTCTTCTCACGACAGTGTGGTTGTAAATAATTTAATTAAATCAGCCTGTCCTTAATAATATCATGCATAACAATTAACAATTTGGGCACAATAAAGCCTGCATCGTAACAATTGTTTCCGTTTTGTCTCCAATAAAAATATAAATTCAGAACAATGTCCGAAAATAAAGTTTATGTATAATTTACAGGACAATTTGACAATAGAAAATAATTTGGCCAAAAGAGTATTTTACACATTATAATTTTTAGCGTAAATTAGTTGGAATGCGAGAAAGGAATTCCAGGGGGCGTGATCAGCTGTCCTCGGCACGTGATTGGAATAGTGTCATGTAGCTACAGGTGCAATGTCGTGTTTGACATTCAATTTAAATTTTATACCCATAATTTAGAGTCCGAAATCTACACATTTCTCAACGGCAGTGTCATACACCTGCAGTACATTCAATTTAAAGCATCATTTGGGACGCATGCTTTTACTAAGCGAAATCCACGCCAATTCGAGTCCGAAACTTACAGCTAGAAAATGCGGCGATTCGTGTGAATTTTTAGTCCGGCCGACGTCGAAGAAATTAATTGTGATATTCACATAGGTCAAATAAGAACCATTTAATCGTGTGTGTGCACATCATGCCATGGATAATGTGTGACTGTGAGTAGTGTGACGTGGAAAATTATAAATGACAGGTTAGTTACTAAAGCGACATTTCGAGGCCTGTCTGATTAAAGTTTATACTCTATATTTATTTATTTCTATTTATGTAAACTCTTTTTTTTTGAAAACCATTAAAACCACACTATAAAGTTACTATTTGATGACAACATGCATTTACGAATCAAACTGTCAGGTGCTGGGTCGCCATATTGAACCGCTAATGCTGTTAAGCTTGTGGGACATGGTAACAGTATCTAAGGGGGCGGAGCTTAACTCCAAATCTCGGAATCATGAATTGTGTAGCAACAGTGTGACTGGGTTTTATTGTTTCATCCAAAGTGTATCTGTGTGTTTATTTGTGTACATTTTATGCAAATAGCTATTTGAGATGTCATTCTTCATCTGCATGTCGTGTCAGCGATACCGTCTTTTAATACAAGATGAAAGTAACTTTTCATCTTGACCAATAGTACATGACCATAGACTGCAATTCACATTATTTTGTCAAAACCAATATTCGTTAGAGTTTAATTTAGGAGAGATAATTTGAGATACAAAATGAAGAACTTTAGACACACTATGTAGCATATTCCGGTAAATACATGGACAAGACATCGCACTCAGAGACCACAAACAAAACAATTCAAATAGAGTAAGCGTCCACTGCGCTGTACAGTCCCGGGCCTGTGGTGATCAGTTACAGGTATACTTGATGTTCCTATTTCCTGGTTTTACGTGACAAGGAATAGGGTTGCCTGTCCAACCTTGTTGGTCTCTGGGTCCTCCAGTTCCCCCCACTGCTAAAGACCCCTACACCCTGCAAGCAAGGGAATTATTGAAATAAAATTGAATCATATGTTTGTCCGGAAATGACATATTTCTCTGTAAAGAGTAAGCATGCAATGTATCAGGCATGGCACACTACTCACCACTACTACACTACAGGTTACACGTTATATTAAAAGCAAGTTGTCTTTTTCTGATGTAGCCAGGTTATTTTTGAACCAACTTGATACAATAAGACTACGATTAAGAGTAAATCTGATACAAAGATTACATCCTTGCTTTACTCACCTGTAAATCTCTTGTACTGGTTGAAAGTATTTATATTAAATAAATGTGTGATTAGGTACTAGTAGGAGTGGTGAATGAATCTTGTCACATTGGTAAATATTATTTTTTGAAGGAAATAGGTAAAGTAAATGTATTTTAATGATATTTGATGTATGTGTGTTATAAAAACATGTTCACTTATAAATTAATTAAAACAATGCTATAATGTCTTTGAACAAAAGGTTATGACATAATCACTGATATAGGCTTGTTCACATCCTAAAACACTGTTTCATATATGATTATAATATATCTTTTGGTCAGCCATGAGACAACCAAAATTTCCAGAGTTTTCTGCAAGGAGTTGTCATAGATTTTCAGTTTGGTAATCCAATTGTTTGATAGATATGTTTTCTTTTTGGGCCGTTTAGTTATAGTATAGGGCTTCATTGTAACAGTTTCTGGAACCATGTTGACCCCCACCTCTTACAGTTAGATTTCAGTGTAGTGACGTTTTCCAGTCCAAGGAAAATAGTTTATCATTGTCATTCTTTATTTATATTTCATTTCAGGTTACTCCAGTCACAGTTAGAAAAAACTGAAAAAGAGGCGAAAAAAATACAAGAAGAATTAAAAGCAGAAATAAAGGAACTTAGAAAAGATAATGAACGTCAACAGAAACTTATTGGACAGGTGAGGGTGAAATTATGGTATACCTACATTATAATAATAATAATATACTGGTATATAGTTAAACTACCCGAGTCTGACTTTCAAACATAATATGCATACAGTGCTTACAGTTTTGTACTCGTCATAATTGGAGGAATATGTTTGGTCTTTAGTATAGTGTTATTTACGACCAGAAAAGTATTTTAATCACACTGTATGCCAACGCAAAAATTTGTAGTGAACGAACATTAAAATTCAAAGTATAATTAACTGTAAGCACTAATTGCAAAGTCTGAGGTAGCATGCATGCGCAATTAATAGAGTTGTATAGTTGAATGTTCAATTTACAGTATGTAAGTCTTGCTTGTGCTATGTGAAACAAGTTAGGGCAGTTGATAAACTTTTTATGCTGATTGCAGCCTGCTTGTATATTGCATTTATCTAGTAAAGATATTCGTTGCTCCTGAGTCTGTATAAATTCTGAGAAAGTAGTTTTTTACGTCATGTAATATTATAGAATTACTCAGTTTTTTTTCATCTTTATTTCTGGCAGCTAAATGATGTGACAGTAGTACGTAGTTATAGCATGCTACATTTCTTTCTCTTTCTTTCGTTTTGGAATTGGACATTGTTCAACAATTTGCATGTTGTCTACATTTCTACAATTCAAACTAAAAATTAATTTTAATTGTGTTTTGCCAGTTATTACGTTAACAGGAACATGGATTTGGAGGGGACGGTATTAAGATAATGATTTGATTTGTAAATGAAATTGAGTATTTAATTTGCATGTTTTTTTCTGGATTTTTCTATAATCACATGAATGCTGCATTGATCATATTTAAATTGAAGAAGTTGTGGGGAAGTTTTTAATAAAACTAACATGGCATAGAAAATGTATAAATATTGTTGGCATGTTGATTAAACTATTTAACCAATCTATAATTATGAATGTTAACCTAAGGTTAATGCATTGACAATAGATATTGGCTTGGTTAGGTTGAATACTGATAATTTGAAATTTGTATCTTTCAGAATCTGTCTTTGGGTCCAGAAGCTAAGATTGAAGCAACTATGCAACATGAAATCACCAGATTGACTTCAGAAAACTTGGTAAGATTTTAAAATGATTATTTGATCATAAGGACTAGGTACCATTGTTGAATGAACTTAAATTATACTTATCAGTCAGAGTACCAAAGGTAAATTTCAGTGTTTCATATTACTAGCTATTGTCAAGAAAATCTA
Source organism: Patella ulyssiponensis (assembly GCA_963678685.1). Lineage (NCBI taxonomy): Eukaryota > Metazoa > Mollusca > Gastropoda > Patellidae > Patella > Patella ulyssiponensis. The sequence continues at coordinate 45,151,577 of OY783229.1, read as the reverse complement.
TCCTATTTTGTCAATGAATATAAACAGCCATTACTGACAAACAGGGGAGGGAGCATATTCCTGAAGCAATGGCCCGAGAAATCTCTCTCTTGCCATTGCTGGATTGACTTCTGATTCTTGAACTTTTGCGGGAGTGTGTCTATTCTCCCCGTTCAATGAAAGCTATCACTCAAGTACAGCAACATGACAGTCCTTCGTTTAATCTGAGTCTTCCCTAAAACTTTGGACAGCGATTTAAGGTATTAAAAACGGTGAAAAGTATGTTCGTTTCCAAACAGTATTGTTTACATTTCATTCGACTTGATAGCCTCGTTTGTCACACAATTAGTTTTACTGCAGTATTCTCCTATGCACGGGTTAATTAGACATAATAAAAGCGTGAGCCATGGCGTAACGTTATGTAAACATATTTGGTCCAATACTGGCACTCGTTTTAAATGTAAAGCGTTTGTATGGTAGGTAGTGATTGGTTGGTAGTCGGACTACTGACCAATCAAAATTTAACACAACAATATCCACTCATAATACTAATAGCAGTGTGTAGTGAGATTACCTATAATCAAACGAAACGCTGCGCGGAGTATGGGGAGGGAGATGCTTACTTACGTAGATCTTCTGGCTACAGTAGAAATTAGAAACTTGATTATTGTGATAGAAAACTCTAAATCTTTAATCCAGATCAGTGGAGAATGAAAAATGTTTTTCATTTTTTTAGGATCTTAGGGAAGAAATAGATAAACATACCAATCAGATACGTATGCTGAAGAAAATGGTGAAAGTTTATTCTAAAAAATTACAAGCTGGTGAAGGTAGGAACATATAGCAAACAATATTTTACACATATGAACAATATTAAAACCATATGACAATCCATATATTTAACATATTGATAGAGAACATCGATTACATTTCACATTTAAGAAATAAATCGATAACTATATACAGTATACAGTGAAAATGAGTTCAAAATTATCTTAATTCTGATTTATTGAAATCTGGTTTAACATAAAATACCAATTATTAGGTACCCAGTTATAACTACTCAAGGATCTTTTGAATAGTCCTACATGTATTTAACTTCATGAGAAATCTACTGTAAGCGACATAAAATATATTTCCCTCTTTATCATATGTTATCATCCAGGACCTTTACAACGTTCATTTACATTTGACTCAACCTGTTCATTGAGTCCTACTACGGGTAAGATAGTGTTATTCTTTACACCAGAAATTATGCTACTTTGTTTTAAATATCAAATTAAACTTTATAAAAATAGATAGATGGATAACAGAATTATAAAACAATTGTAAGAATAGAGCAATAACTTCTGGGTGTTCAGAATAACTTATGCACTGCAAGTTCTGATTTCTAAGGTAGAATTTGTATGATTAAAGCATGCCTTGTTATCAGTAATTTCCATCAACAGGTAGCTAATTATTGTAATGTATAATTCTTATACATACTTTATAACCCTTGCGAAAAAAACAAATAGTACACCTTCAAAATAAAGTATATGTGCAAAACGTGACACTTCTTATAAAACAATTATTTATTCCTTAAGTTGATTGTTCACTTCTTTTCTTTTGTATTCCCCCACCCTAAAAATGTCCATTTAAGATTAGATATATGTCTTTCATAAGTGAATGATAGTAGTAATAGTGTTATTGTTTTATTTAGATAGGTATATGTTGTTTAGTTTTGTAGATAAACTTAACTTTTAAGTTTAAGCATCCTTTTCTTAGGACTCTTTCTTTCAGTTTACAATTTTACAAGCAATCAATTCAAATACATATATACTATTCAAAAAAAGTAGGGGATATTTGATTTTGGGGGCATAATACTAAAATATGCAAATGACTACGAAGAAAGTCACTATAGAACCTAACAGAAGAAACATTTCCAGTTACATGTGACGCCCAAACGCACCAATAGCTACCGCATGGAATGCAGGTGATGCTTGGGATCATCATGGGGGTCCAACCCAAGATTTGCACGACTCTGACTTTGAATGTTACAGTCATTGTGGCATTGAATTCTAGGGTGGAAACATCAGTTTAATTGTTTTAGTGACCAGAAAACAAATTTTGATATGCGTCGGCTTACCCAAAATGAAAGGTTACGTGCCCTTGGCATGCTACAGATCGGCACAACACAGGCGGTTGTGGCGCGGACGATGAATGTTTCTCAGTCTGTCATAAGCGGGCTATGGTCCAGATACCGTGATACACAATCGGTACAGGACAGACCACGCTCAGGTCGACCAAGGGCGACAACTCAAGCCCAGGATCGATTTATCCGTACCTTGGCCTTGAGAAATCGTGTCATCACAGCAAATCAGATCAGCGCTCGTCTTCAAACAGACACTCTTGTGAGAGTGAGTGGCCAGACGATTCGGAATCGACTGCATAGGGGTCACCTTCGCACCCGACGTCCTCGCGTGATCCCTTGTTTGAGAGATCATCACATTCAGGCAAGACGTCGTTGGTGCAGGGATCGTCAACACTGGGATAATCGACGCTGGAGCAATGTGATGTTTTCAGATGAGTCAAGGTTCACAGTTGATTTTTTGGACAGACGCAGGAGGGTGTGGCGGCGTCGAAACGAGCGCTTCCAAGACGTTAACGTCATCATCAGACGTGATCGATTTGGGGGTGGTTCTGTTATGGTGTGGGGAGGCATCACTGTTGCTGGAAGAACGGCTTTACATGTTGTTGCAGGGCGTGTTACAGGCATGTACTACCGGGACAACATCTTGGCAGTCCATGTTGTGCCGTTCGCACGACGTCATGGCCGCCGTTTCATCGTCCAGGATGACAACGCAAGATGTCACAGGGCCAGGATCGTTACAGGCTACCTCCAACAACAGAACATCACCACATTACCTTGGCCAGCAGTGAGTCCCGACCTCTCCCCCATCGAGCATGTCTGGGACATGCTTGGACAGAGGTTACGTCAATGTCAACAACGTCCTGCCAATGTCCAAGAACTTGCTGCTGCGTTGCAACAGGAATGGGACAATCTGGACCAAAATGACCTTAGACGTCTCATTAGGAGTATGTCACGTCGGATCAATGCTTGTTTGGCAAACAGAGGAGGATTTACCCGTTACTGACTTTGTTGTGATGCTGTGGTAACTTTGCTGTTTGACCCCGGGTATCATTTTACCCTTATAATGGTCAGTCTGTGCCTTACTTAGTCTAACGATCATTTGGAATAAATCGATGAATGTGAACTTCATTTCATTTTGTCATTTGTTTCTTCGTCAGTTTCATTAGGTGACTTTAATAACACTTAAAAATCAAATATCCCCTACTTTTTTTGAATAGTATATATAACTACAGTGTGGACAAGATGATATGAATTTTAGAAATGAAATAAAGTTTCGCAATCGCAAGGTTTCAGATACTGATTGTGACATGAATAATTTGTTAGTCTTTAATTTATGAGAATATCTCCTTAGTAATGCTGATTATATTATAGTACCAGTTTCTGGTATTATTGAATAAAGTTGGCCTTGTGTTCTAATGATTTTAACAGGCTGAATATTAAATTAAATCCCACCTAGAAATTCCAAGATGGAACAGTTTATAGCCTAAATAAGTGTCAACATTTATTTAAATATGTATACATTATTTTACAGCTGCTGAAATACAAGCTGAATTAGAAAGAGCTGAAAGTATAGATAGTAATGGTTCCCTAGCAACAGTCAAACAAAAAGAAAGAGCATTTATGGGAATGTTAGAGTTGAAGAAAGAAGATGAAGGCACTCTTGTCAAAAATCTTATTTTAGGTATATTTTTATATTACATCAAACTTTAGATTTCAATGCTTTTAGATGTTTCATCTAAATATATGTATTTTTTTTGGTATATCCTGCAAAAATATCATGACTGATTATGTATGAACTGTATTTATTTACAGATTTGAAACCTAAAGTTGCTGCTGGGTTGATACCTGGTCTTCCTGCTTATGTTTTATTTATGATAGTTCGACAGACTGATTTTACAAATGATGATGAGAAAGTTAGAGGACTTCTCACTAACACTATCAATGGTATTAAAAAAGTTGTCAAGGTATGAAATATTTGATATAACTCTGTCTAGTATTCACTGACTGTTAACTTGTAATCACCTGATTATTAAAGTCTCAGAAAGTTGAATCTCTTAAAGGGATATCTATCCAAAACTACTTAAATTCGGTGTAGGATTTACAAAGATATGATGAATTTCAATTTGTCAACATTCAGTATGGTCTACAGATGATTTAAAGCAGTCAAAACACATATGTGCAACCTATATTTTAAAATAATTTAATGACTCATCTGAATGAAGAAAGTGCTTATTTTCAATCAGTCATGCCCAAATGTTCATCAATGATTTGGTTCAAATCAACTATTTTATTGGATATTTTAAGTAGATTGTGATAAATAAATCACGTCATGGATGTCTCTAAACGGTGGTTGTTCATTTTATAAACAATATCTCTTCGCATGGTAAAACATGTAGTCGGGAATAGCTCTGAGAAGATGTACGTAATGATGTATAATTATTGTTTGATTGTTATTACAGAGACACAATGACGATTTAGAAAGGATAACTCTATGGTTAGCTAACACATGCCGTCTGCTTCATACATTAAAACAATATAGTGGAGAAAAGGTAAGACGTTCAATATATTCTCTCATGCCAGAAGCCATATTCTAGAAGCTGTGGTAATGAGCAATATCAACAACTTACATGTATATATATAAATATCATTGCTATATTATTTCAATATTGTTCATTTGGACTGTAAGAAACTTTTTGAAGTTTTCAATTGCAAAATGCAGAGTTAATCTACCATGATACACAACAATTTCTTGAAAGAAATTTTTGAAAATTTGATTATCTTTCTCATTGTGGCACAAGGTTTTAAAGGATGGAGTGGGTGATTGTGCTGCTGATTGGTATAATCAATGATAACTAGTTGTTTTCTAGTTTTGTTCTCTAATTTGTCTACTAATGTATCTTCTTTATCTTCAACAGGCATTCCAAACAGAAAATACCCCCAAACAGAATGAACAATGTCTACGTAATTTTGACCTGTCAGAATATCGACAAGTTTTCAGTGATTTAGCTGTTTGGATATATCAAGGTTTATTAAAAAGAATGGAAGAACTTATACAACCCAGTATAGGTCAGTTTATTTCTTAACAGATGATAATGACACAAAAGAAATCTGTGTAACTCTTCATAGTTGTATTGTACAAAATGTATATCTGACAAAATCTGAGTCGCTCTTAATCAATTCTTTCTTAAAGAATTTTTTTTTAAGAATTGTAATTTAAAACTGTAATTAATACTGAATTTAAATTAGGATTGAATGGAATGGTTAGCACGTGTGTGCTGTATCATAAAGCCTGTCACTGAGTCAACTGGCGTGGTTTCGAATCACTGGTTGTATGTGACAAGGAGTAGGGTCGCCTGTCCAACCTCGTGGGTTTTCTCCGGGTCTTCCAGTTTCCTCCCACTGCTAAAGACCCCTACGCCCAAGCGAATTATTGAAATAGAATTAAACCATATGTTAGTCCCGAAATGACCTAGTTTGTGTCGAGTGGAGGTTAAACCCCATTTCTCTCTCTCTCTCTCTCTCTCGAGATGTAGTAACAGTTCCTATGTTAAAGTCCTTTCTTGGGACCTGTGGTATTGTTGATAAAATGTGTTTATGCAAAATGTGGAAAACTTCTTTCAAATAGATCAGTATAATGAAATCACCATTCATGCAAATTGTTAGTGTGGTTTATATTTGTTATTGTTGTTATTTATAGTACCAGCTATATTAGAACATGAAGCTATATCAGGTTTAAATGCTAGTAAACCATCAGGTTTAAGAGGTCGGGCATCAAGTAATGCTAGAGAACTGGATGGAAACGATTATACCTTAGATTCATTAATGAAAGCGGTAAATATTATTATCATAAGTTATTATTACAAGAGTTATATATATATACCCCCTTTCACTTAATAGTAAGACTTCAAGGATGCTTTACAATGTTTAATATAAAACCACCTAAGACATTGCATAAAATCATGTCACAAAGGAAGAATTGAAACAAAATATTATATTATTACAGCAAAATCAGAAATATATCCTCGATAAAAATAATACAAGTGTAGACAACAAATCATAGATTTGAAAATTATGGAGCAGTGGTAGTCGAGGAAATGAACTTGAGAAGTCTCAGGTGGAACCCTGGCATAAACTCTCTTACCTCACATTGCAAAAGTACACATAGAAATAAAACTGACCATATGACGAGATATTAAAACCCCATTCCATTCTATTGTAAATTTATGTATATTCTAATGATTTATTACATACATTTAAATACATTGATATCACAAACTGTATCATTTATATATTGTAGTTTAATAATTATATGTTTTATATATTGTAGTTAAATAATTATATGAGAATAGTAACACAACATGCAGTGGATCCAGAACTAGCTAAACAAATATTTAGACAGGTACGACATAATATATCCCTTTAGCCATGGTGGCTCAATTAGTAAAGAGCTGGCTCACTAACCAGGAGATAACAGGTTTGATCCCAATGATGGCAGAGAAAGCACCACTGGATTTACAGCATAAAGGATGGAGAGCCTTGCAATGAACAGTGTCTGGTCGCTTGGATGGGACGGAAAATTAGGTCCTGTTTAGATGTTGGCATCAACGTTAAAGGAACTTTGACCGAATTTGACATTAAAATTGCCTTTGTGCCCTAATATTTTACGCTAGCGATCGATTCACTAGCAAATACGCCCACCATTTTTGTAAAGTCACCTCAACTGAAGTAAAAATATGTCAGTATTAGTTTGTAACACTATGTGGCTTTTCATCCCATAGATCTCACACAATTCATAATTTTAAAGATATTTATCTATTATTTGCTGTGTCATTTCTCCTGACTTAAGTCCCAAGATGTCTATATTTTGTGACCACTTATTCAAATAATAGATTTAACTGCGAAAAGCACACCCCTCAAACTAGTCCTTGTTTCACAGCCACCATCTGTGACATTGGACAGCCATTTGTAAAACTAAATGTTAAGATAATATGTGTTTATTTTTTAGGTATTTTATTATATTTGTGCTGGATCACTAAATAATTTATTATTAAGAAAAGATATGTGCAACTGGTCTAAAGGCATGCAAATTCGGTAAGTCTTCTTGATGACGTATATATTTAATTAATTGAAGTTGAGTGGTACTGTAGATCTTTGATTTGGTACTGCAGATCTGATATAAAATCAGTCTTAAAAAGAGCTTTTAAACCATTATTTCAGATATGGCATATTTATCGATTTCGAGGACTTTTTTTTATTCCCCCAATGCTAAAGGTGATAATTTATCAGAAATGCACAAAATTTGCTTGGAGTGGTTGGAGTGTAGGTTTCACTTCGTTTGTCTCAGGAATTTTGATTGGTATTTCTTGAAATTTTTTGTTCCAGATCTGCTTGAATAGAGAATTTAATTTTATGCAGAGTTGAATTTTGCGTTGTTTTTTTAATTTTCCAATCGATTCATTTCGTCAGAGCTTGTCATAATTAATAAAATCTTAGATTTTTGTTTTAGCATTTTGCCCTTGTTTATGTATAAGTTTGATAATATATTTTGTATATTTTAGGTATAATTTAAGTCATCTAGAACAGTGGTTACGAGATAATAAACTACATGAATCCGGAGCTATAATAGCTTTAGACCCCATCATTCAGGCGTCTCAGTTATTACAAGCTCGTAAAACAGATTCAGATGTAGAAAGTATCAGTGATATGTGTTCAAAACTAACTAACGCTCAGGTAATTCATCTGATTTCTTACATTTCTTAAAAATTATTTGTATTTAAAGAGTGAAGTTATCTTTAATATTTATACTCTTGGTAAGTCCTTGGTATATATTTGTGCTGGGTATTGTCACAGCAGCCCTGATACGATATGTATTGTGAATCAGGTGCTATGATACGATTCATATCACGATTCATAACCAGGTCAATATTTACCAAGAAAACAACATAATATTGATATTTTTGGTCCTGCCGATGTCGTAAAATTAAAACTGTTTTATATCACGATATTGATGTGTATCAAAATATGGACGAAAACAATTTAAGAGTGTTTGTGTAGCTATGGATAATGTGTATAATGGAGAGTGACTGGTTACTTACTGAAGTTACAAAAAAAATGAACATAAAAAGCATCGCAATACATCGATTCAGTGTCGCACGATTCAATTCGTGAATCGTGAGAAGGTGAATCACGATACATTGATTCAACGATATATATCATGCCAGCGCTAGTCTATATCATTATTTTTATTATAACTTTGAAATATTATAACTTCAAAATGCTTCTTTTGCAGATTGTAAAAATATTAAACCTGTATACACCTGTAGATGAGTTTGAAGAGCGAGTACCAATATCATTTATACGTAAAATACAAGAAAAACTAAAAAGTCGTGATGATACTAATAATACTTTATTAATGGACACAAAATATTCCTACCCTGTGACCTTTCCATTTAATCCTTCAAATATTCAACTGGAATCCATTGAAGTTCCTGATGTTCTACATCTATCTATGTTGAAGAAAGTTTAATCAGAGTTAATTTTAGTTCTAGCTACCGTATATCTATCAATACAGGAGTATTTACTTAAAATTAGATGGAGCTATACCTCTTTGATTTATGTCAAACTATGGTATTAATTGGGTTGATCTTGTGTGATATATTAATTAGTGATTGAGCAAGCCATGTACTGTGTATTTTTGGCTTGTATGATAGCAACACACTAGATCAGTTACATCTAAACACTAATTTGCAACAAAGACACAAAACTTATCAACATACAAAATCTTATGAAATTGAACATTTTCTTTTGGACTTGTTTGACCCAAATCAAAGAGGGCTTGTCATTTTAAGACATTCATGTAAATTAGTAGAAAATGCTCACTATGCTTCTATTAATGTGTAGTAATCATAAGCAATGATTTCATTAAATTAGATTAACACTGCATGAAGTCTCTACTGAATTCACCTATGTCAAGTGGATAAAAGAATGAATGGAAAACAATGTTTATATATTTATTAGTTAACAGAGAATGTGTAGTTATTGGATTAACTAATGGTTGTAGATAGTATATTATAAAGATTGTTATTGTATAGATCTATCTGTTAAAATAGATAGAAAATAGATAAATTGTCCGTTATCTCCTTAATTAATCTAATATTAATAAACAACGACACCTTGTCATGATTTATACTTGTTACTGTTAATTATAAAACATTGTTATATGATTACAAATACTATACAGATAGTCCATTAGGTTACTGATCAAATATCACCTGTTTCATACTTATTTCTTTAGCAGTAAATTTTACTTTCTCTTGCTAATTTAAATGGTGCAATTACAGGAAACATGAAACCTAAAGCATTTTTAAGTTAATGCCAAAAAATGGTATTTTCACTCAGGTATTGATAGCGTGAACATACAACTTGTCTCTTTTTAATGTTAGTCAATCAAAAACCACGTTAAAGATTTGTAGAACTACATTTTGTATACTTTTTCTGTTTTTCTTTACTATTTTTATAGTCAAACATTTCCACAGTTAGTATCATCATTCCCACCAATTATTTTATTCACCTACCGGTATTACCATAGAGGCAAGCTCTCTCTTTAACCTATATTAATGTCTCAATTTAATGATCATGACTTAATATCCATCTAAAATTCATCACTTATTACTTATATAACAGTATATTTCATATAATCATGTTTAATTATTATATATAATTATTGCTTCTTCACCTAAATTAGTCAATTTAAGTTATGTCTTTGAGTTTGTGTAAAAGAATCTGTGATACAAAGATAAATTTATTAAATATATGATATACCACACTGGTTGTAACTTTTATATACTATTTTTAAATTTATGCAGATTTCTCATTTTCTGTTATATGCAATGTCAACAAATCTGAAATAAGCCAGTCTTTAACATTTTTCTCCTTTTTTTTTGAGTTACGCAGAATTGTAGTATTGTTATTCCAAAAAATAGTTTTCAATTGGATATGTTGAATTATTGCAAAATGGATACAGAGATTTCAGATGCAATTTACAACTTATACAAATTTTGCAGTGATTTTCTTGCATATTGGCAAACGTTCATGCAAAATGCTCTGTGTAGAACATACATTTAAAAAATTTGTTAAATCTCAAAAATGTGACATTATGCAAGATTAATTAAATGTAGGTTCTAGGCAAAAGGGCTAATTCCCTTTAAAGATATGTTTCTTGCTGTGCTGTGCATTCCATGTTTGATGTTGGTGTATTACAATTCGGTTGTGATATTCCATGTTATGTATCTTGTCATTCCTGTGTAAAGTGCTATGTTAGAGCTTGCCCTGTGATTACAATCAAAATGTTTTTATTTACAGAACTACTCTCTACCTATTCCATATTAATATATTTATAAATAAACTTATTTCTTCAATTATAGAGAGATTTTTTATATATTGCTATATATACATTGAAACTACTTAATCTCTTGCCATCCCCGGAGATGGATAGCCACATAGCTAATTAACAAAAATTAAATTTAGATGAAAAAAAGGGAGATATAGTCTCATGGGAAACAAGTACTGGTTTTGCTGTAAATTAAACTGCTAACTATCTTAAACTAATATTATTGAGACAACAATTCATTTATTATAAAACCACATAAAATGAAACTAGTTATGTCATGCTTCCATCCATCTCCCTACTTTTCTTTATTTATAAGTTTTCGTGACAGATTATTGTTATTTTTTTGTTTCTTTGATAATTTGTTGATTCAAGAACATTATTCCAGTAACTATACTGACGTTTTTCCTAACATTCTTTGAAAAGAAACTAACCAAGAAATGTTTATGCAAGATTATTTCGGTGGCGTTTTGTGAATATAAAAGATGATAGCTTTAAAATAATATCCTATTTTTAAAGAAATGTTATTTATTTGTTAATATTTCCCTTGTATGTGTATTATTATATATAAGAATTTTATTTATGAAACTTTATTTTTTACAAGGTACAAATTGTTTTTGTAAAAAATTTATTTCAGTTGTATACTTCATTCAAGAATAATGTTTTCAATAAATGTTCCTAATACTAAATGATGATTATTATGAATTATTCATATTGAATGTCTTTATTTAGAAAATAAATCATGTTTGAAAAGAGTGAAAGTTAATCAAAAATATTTGATTAAAATATTTTAAATCAATGTCATTCCTTTAATGGAAACAATGTTAAATTGTTATTATTATTATTTGTTTAGTAATCAGCACGTCCTTATATATATATATTTAGATATAATATTGTTGATAATCAGCAAGTTGATGGTAAATGTTGCAATTCTTATTGTAGCAGTTTATATATATGGCTATAAATATAAATTGAAACTTATATGAGTTGTGTTTTATTTTCATTTAAAAGAAATATTATCATGTAATATTGAGCTACATGTATATAAGGCCTGGAACAAATGATACTACTGCCTTTTATTGTTCAGCAACACACCCCGTAGGTAACTAATGTAGGGAAATTAATTGGTGGCTTGCTTTTTTCTTTTTCGCAGGTATACAGTGAAGGGCTATTTTGCTGAGTAATCCCAGCCAGAATTTGGCTATTTTTGAAAATTTGCATTAAAGTTTAAAATATATGTTTAGAACTGAAATAAATGAACTATTGGTCAATCCCCACACTAAAAATATTAACAGAATTGATTGTGTATATCTGAAATAGGCACGACCAAAGCACAAAATAGTGCAAGATGAAGCCGTCATTGAAGACGAGGTCAATTCTATGAGTTGTAGATGTTATTATTGTGAAAAATCATTGGAAGAAGCGAGAACATGTTGGGGCTGTACGGATTATATAGTACTAAAGATTGCAAAGGAAACAATGTGTGTTGTGGAATGTTGATGTTGACATTTTGTTTGTTGACCCCCATGACCGGTGATAGGGATATAATGGCTACTGAATGTGTCTGAGATAACTTCTCCACAGGTAGTGTGTCTCAGATGTTCAGATTGCAACACACCCTAGTCTGCCCTTAACAGCTTGAAAACTGACATTTTGCACCATACAAGATTTTCTTGAGCAATTGAATTTGCAAAGCTTTTGTACTTTTTGTAGTTTATTATATTGCTGTAAGGACAAAACAAGAGCTCCAAATTTCCAAAACAGTTACTTTTGGAGAATTATGAGGTGATAACTCCTGAACATGTTATGAGAAGATAGGTTGCCAGGCAACGAAACATACGGCCACAGCAGCTAAATCGTCCGGGCAGTCAACAAGGGTTGTCGCATATTTTTACTTTTTTTGGTAATGAAACATTTGTAATACACTAAAATCTGATTAAGAGTACCAGTAACAACTCATTATGTAATTATCAGAAAATCATTAGAATTTGTTTGCTTTTTATAAAGTTTTGCCCCACGCTAACAATTAGTATAGGAAACATTTAATATGATGGATTTAGCTGTTCAGTTATCAAAATTCATTGAAAATCAAAATACTTGTTCGTTTCAACACCTTAAACTCTGTGTATCAATCTGAAGTCAATCACATATTAAGTTTGGCCTCCAGAGCATCCACAAGATTTTTTGAAGTGATCAAGGACTACAACTCTGGCACTAATTATCAGAAATCGCTGAAAATCAATAGGCTTCTTCGTCTCATGACCTTAAAAACTGTGTATAAATTTGAAGTCAATCGGATATTAACTTTGGCCTCTTGAGCATCCACAAGATTTTTTGAGGTGATCAAGGGCCATAACTCTGGCACTAATTATCGGAAATCGCTGAAAATCAAAAGGCTTCTTCGTCTTATGACCTTTAACACTCTGTATGAATTTAAAGTCAATCGGATATTAACTTTGGCCTCTAGAGCGTCAACAAGATTTTTTGAAGTGATCAAGGGCCATAACTCTGGCACTAATTATCGGAAATCGCTAAAAATCAACAGGCTTCTTCATCTTATGACCTCAAACACTGTGTATAAATTTAAAGTCAATCGGATATTGACTTTGGCCTCTAGAGCGTCCACAAGATTTTTTTAAGTGATCAAGGGCCATAACTCTAGTAGTTATTATCGGAAATCGCTGAAAATCAATAGGCTTTTTCGTCTCATGACCTTAAACACTGTGTATAAATTTAAAGTCAATTGGATATTAACTTTGGCCGCTAGAACGTCCACAAGATTTTTTGAAGTGATCAAGGGCCATAACTCTGGCACTAATTATCGGAAATCGCTGAAAATTAATAGGCATCTTCATCTTATGACCTTACACACTGCGTATAAATTTAAATTCAATCGGATATTAACTTTGGCCTCTAGAGCGTCCACAAGATTTTTTGAAGTGATCAAGGGCCATAACTCTGGTAGTTATTATGGGAAATCGCTGAAAAACAATAGGCTTCTTCGTCTCATGACTGTAAACACTGTGTATAAATTTAAAGTCAATCGGATATTAACTTTGGCCTCTAGAGCCAATTGCTTGTGGACGCCGGACGGACGGACCGACGACAATATACGACCACGTTTCAATGTGGGCGTATAAAAAACAATGTTTTAGAATTTAATTTGTCGTTTGAAAAAAAGTAATATTTGTGACTCAGTAAGTCAAATCGATGTCATCCTTATCAGTGGATGTAGCCACCTTGTGAATATTCACTGGTCATCAGTGTGGTAAAGCTTGGGTAGAGGTTATCTCCCAGAATTCTCCTGTTTATCGTCATTGTTTGTGAAATTTGAGTGAATTAATTCTTAAAATGCATAACTGAGTATATTGATAAGACAAAAATAACAACTTGTATTTATTATTGATTAATGAGTTCTGTTGTCAGCAACCCATTTATTTCATAGTACTTCTTCCCTTTCTTTATAATACTAGATTTACATTATCAAATTTTTGCATTATATTATTACAAATTTGAAGCTGTCTAAATGCTTATAAATGAAGAATCAACTTTCTGTAATGTTGATAATAACTTGACAGTGTAAACCCAGCATTATATTTTATATACATGTACAAAGATTGCTTGAAAGAACTATAAAAATATACATCTGGACCACAGACTGTTGATTCCAGCCCAAACACAGGAAACATTGCGTATCAATACACTGTCTCATTATTAAAAATTCTACAACAATAATGAAAGGAATTTATTTTACCTATGATTCTTTTTTCAATAGTTAAATCATATTTTGCCCAAATCTTGCAAAATATTCACTTTGGAAATCAAAACAATCATTATGATCTTCTGTCATTTGGTGATGATGATTTATTATAATAATTCATGAATTTTTAGAAACTTTTTCCAGTGATGTCATAATTCTGAGATTCCATCACTTCAAAATAAAAAAGTTTTAGCACTATGATCAGTGAAGTCATTTAATGAACACAGTTTCAAAATAACCAGTCCTTGAGTTTGATATTTTATGTACAAGTCTGTAAGTCTAATTATAAACAGTTCACTAGCTTCATCCATCTTGTTGAACAAAAGGATTAGGTATAGCTTCCATACCATCAGCAGGACATATTAAAACAACCGATGTACCTCTACAAACCACCAATCCTAACTGTCTAGTGTCCTCTGTTAATTTAAAGGGATCATCAGGATCTAGTAAAAGAGATGAAAGTTTTTTAGTTAATATATTCCACTTCAATCAATAATGTGCCAAAGAATAATAATCATTTCCCTTATTTAAACAGGCATTATATGCAAGAGATAAATTTGCCTATTGCATGTCTTTCTTAAGGCCTGAAATGTTTTCTAATGTATTAATTCACTGATCCAGGCCTTAATCAACTCTCGATGGCATCAGATTTCTCCGATATCAAAGAGATTAAAACGGTTCAGCGATACTTTGATTTAATCAAATATGGAGGAACGAGACTTAGCTTCGATCAACCAGTACAGTGGTTGAAATTATTGCACACGTCTGTCAAACCTTCAAAGGCTAATATCTTCCCTTGCAATAGAGTAATTTGAATGAATTTACATTATCTACTTTTGGACTATTATAGCAAGAATGGCTAGTTCTTTATCTAAATCTAACATATTGGTTCTCCAAAAAAAATTAAAATCGTTTAATCCAAATTTAAATTATTGCCATCTGAAAATTCTATTGCTTTCTGTTGATTTCATGTGACCAATAACATTGGTGTAACATAATTTCCAATAATGGAATGGGCAACATGCCAATTGTACATTATTGAAATGCATGTGTGGGAGAGTGTGTGTATCTTAAGATGTTCAATGGTCTCAAACAAGATATTGCATAATACATTGAAACAACACTCGAACAAATGTCCTTGTGCAGTATCAATAAAATAAAACCAAGTACGAACAATCCAAAACCATTAGACAGAATTCGAAGTCCTAAAAAAAGGTTATAGGCAAAATAGTGTAATCAGCAAATGGACTGCTCCCCGTGTACATAATACACGACAAACAGTGGTAACAGGTGTCCGGAAGAGTAAGCTTACCCTGCCATACCGAATGTCTGGCTCGTGACCATCAAACCACACATTATTCAACATTCAATTCTTATTCTGTTTGTAATTTAAAAAAAAGTGTCTAAACGACCGGATGCGGTTACCGGCGAAAATTTACTACGAAACCGGTTATCGTCTCTGATTGGCAAATTTTATCTCGTGGTTATTAGCGGTCTTTTCCAATATGGCGGCCTCTACACAGGCATCCTTGTTGGTGCGGATTTACGTCCCTTAATTCACTTTTAGAGGCGATGAAACAATTCGAATTTAAGAGTTAAGTGACATATTGGCGAAGAGATACGCAGGTTAGTAGGGTTAGGATTGGTCAAATATCCGGTTTTGTAGTGGAGAAATGTTGAGATCTGGTTTCGTAGTAAATTTTCGTAAGTAACCGGATCCGGTTGTTTAGCCACTTCCTAATTTAAAACTTTGAAAATATACCTCTTAGAAATTCTGTTGTTCCATCCAATACAAGATTTAACAGAGGATCAAATCCTTTCAAAACACCAGTGGCTGTAAAATTAAATATCAGAGTTGGACACAGGAAGACCTACAAACATTCACAGTGTGTCTGTTAATGAGTCACAGTCAGAAATACATGTGTTAAGATTATGAACACCTATATATGAAAATGAATAAATTACTTGTTCTTTTTAATCTAGATTAAGATTGTACTAAGTTTACCTTCTCTTCCACCACTAAATTTAACTCTGATAGGCTTGTCAAGATATTTAGATAAATCTAAAATACTTTCTTTCTTCTTCTTCTCTTTATCACCATCACCAAATGACTGAAATATTATAAATAAGATAAATATTATGACAAAATGCAACATGTTCATATACATGTAAGCTCGCAGTCTTACAGTGTTATTGTGATGCAGCAAGACCTTACTATTTAGACTTTATTACTTTCAACGGGTGTCACATGACCTCAAATGATAAATGATCAAATACTTAATGAAATATGCCTTAGCCTTCCCAACCCAAGGAGAAAACCTTGTAATGATCGTGTAAAAGAAAAAATCAAAGTCTATTAAAGTAATTAAAAGAGTTGACCTACATACCTCGGCCAGATCCGATGAAATGAATTTTAGGTAAGATGGGGGCAAAACATTAGAATTTTTAGAAAGTTTGATCGTTATTGGGCAAGGCAAAGCAATAAATGATTAAATGTCAGCATGATGTGTCGCACTTACAGACACTAGCGAGGTAAGCAAGGACTTATTTACTCCCTAAAATGCGCCTTTACATTGGCATTGTACGGGCGTTCACAGATACTGACAAAACAGGGCCGTTTAGCAGTGAAAAGTTGCCCACTTGACTGTGAAGTGAAATTTTTTTCGACTAGGATTCATAAGGCCTACCCTACCTACTGGGCGAGTGTAAATGTGACATACGTTCTGAGCTGAAGTGAACTACCAAAAATATAGACCCGGCAGCTTTTTCAATTTTCAGGTACTCTTCTAATATAATTATTGGTTGCATCTCTGATTAGTGGCAGTGCATAGGAATCTGACCTTCTATCCGCGTAAATATGCAAGTTTTTGTTTCACTTATTTTTTAAATTAAACCGGTATTTTAAAAAAGAATCCTAAATTTAAATTAAATATATTCTGCCTATCCCAAAACTAGTAGTAAAACTGTTGTCCACGAATACGATGAAGATAATTAGGCCTTTATGTTATGTGGTCACTGTCAGTTTCTTGAATATTTCATACTGTACCTTATTTCCTTGCTGTGCCATTCTTGTACAGAAGTTATTTTATTCTTGAACGTTTAAATTTCGACAGAAAAACCAATGCTTGATTTGCATGAGGAGAGTACTTCCGGTGTAAATAAAGTCTTGATCAACAGGACTAATCAATTTTTTTATGACCACTTTATTGTTTATATATCACTTTGTGTTTCTGTAATACTTTAATATCTGGTCAGCGTAAAAAATACAGTGGAGGAAAGGCGTTCGTTTCAGGTCTATAAACCAAAGATGTTTATTATTACAATTTTATCTCAAAAACATAAAATAGCTACAAGATTTACCTCCTCCTATTCTTTATTTGGTGCAAGGGAAATAACCCGCCCATTTAGGATTGAGACCACATTCCTTTCTTCATGGGTTTTGTATTTAGTTCTCTGGATTGAACATATAGGTGGAATAAAATGCCTACCAAATGTGTTGGATAGCATTTAAGTGGAGAAAAAGTAACTACGACTTCAAGGATTCTTTTGCAGGCATACTGATGTTTTGACAGGTTTTATTTTTGTACCACCATCCACAGTACCAACTAACTGAATAGACACATGATCATTTTCAGTCTAGCAGGATCAAGCCACAACGAGTGGAAACTGAACTTAAAACATATCTGAAGGTTCTTTTTAAGTCATATGTTAATAAAGCACAAGTTTTCAACTGGGGTTCTCCCGGCTTCATTTTGAGAAGAAATTTCCTACTGTTTTGCTGCAAACTGGGCTAATGAAGACAGGCATACGCCCTACAGTGTGATATGAGGGAAATTTTTTACCAGACAATGGCACTAGGACCTTCTCTTATATCGAATTCCAATTGCCAAGGGATCTTTTACGTGCATGGCAATGTGTTCATGGTACCTCAGTTTTTCATCCCATCCAAACAACTAGACAAGTGTCCTTATCAGACCCTCCTGTCCGGCATCACTGACAAGGGGAAAACACACTGGAAAATCTTGATGGATCGAACACCTGACCTTCAGGCGAGCATTCCAGGGTCTTAGCCTCTATAGCAAAGGCAACTTTATTTAATAGTTACCCATCTGTGTTCATGATGTCATGGTTAGGTTAATTAAAAGCTGCAAACAACCTAATTTGGATGTCTCATGCCAAGAAAATATATGCATAATTCTGCCCCTAGAAGTAGGCAATAAAACCCGGTCTTAATCTTTTATTGTACACCCCAATAGTGGTTATAGTTTAATGATGATAATCTTTTCAAATCTTAACTTACAATATTTGGGGCATATGGTCTTATTAAATTCTGGTTTAGTATCATATTAAATCTAGTATCCCAAAACAGCCCAAACCCTATGTCTGTTTAAGATGTAAGGCTCTAGTCACAGGTAATTCAACAGTCAAATTATTACCATATTAATTTATAAGAAACATAAAAGAAAGGTTTCACACCTTTTATTGCTGACTATCTATAGAGCATCATATACAAATAACAATAACATGTATTTAACCCTATAGTAGGTTCTGAAGACCTGTCATACAATTCTTTTCAAGGCATTCCATTATGTATATTCAAATTCAAGCCCCAAACTAACTTCTCATGGTAAGCTTACAGATACCTGTTCTAACATTTGAAAATATTTCCGTCCTTAAAGATTATGTTGACAAACAGACAATATAGTTATATCCGCGGTTTTGATAAAAAAAAACTCAAATAATTCTTATCGCATTGTTTCTGTTTTCAATATATATTACATGAATTAAGTAAGCAAAAAAAGGTTGAAAATTATGTAAAATTTTGGCTTGTTGTTTTAGTCACTAAATCTAATTAGGGGATATGCAATTCATACAAAAGAACAGAACATTCCAAACTTCAAAACTCGATGAATAAAAGGGAGAGATTCTACTATCCAATTACATATCTCTCTTAGTGTGAATGATAAGGTATTTTAATGGTAAGTGTTTTGGACAATATTTCATTTAGTGCACTTTATCTACAAAAGCAGTATAAAGGTGATACATCCAGTCCTTATTATGTACATTTTAAATAAATATTCTTAATTATTGTACAAAATAAAAGTTAAAAAGTGTAGCTGTAGTATTATAAAGCTAAAACATTAACTATTAATTACTACATGTACTTTATACTATTATGAGTTATTGTGATCAGAAGTTGTATTAAACCAAATATTTGACGAAAGATTTGTCAATATGAATATTGGATAGAAAGCATAGTAAGCAATTAAATTTTAGATGGATTCATTTAGGTTTGTTGATTAATGAGAAAAAAAAGTTCACTAAAAATAATCCTAAATCTACAAAACTGACTAGACAGATTAAATAATTTGCACATTTGAAAATAAAATATACTATACAAGTACACAAGAACATTAATTCTATGACCTTCAAATACATGTAGGTGTAACTGTAAACCAGTAATAAAATCATATTCTAATATTTCGATAAGTTTTATTTATACCTGATATAGTTTATACTACCGATAATATCATTATGCTGTCAGATCAAAACCAGAGAACAAACAGTAACAGTAAATAATTTTTTTGAGTAAAGATGTAAATTAATCATTTAAAGGGACAATAACACTCTTGCTGG
The DNA here is from genome assembly GCA_963678685.1 of Patella ulyssiponensis. Taxonomy (NCBI): domain Eukaryota; kingdom Metazoa; phylum Mollusca; class Gastropoda; family Patellidae; genus Patella; species Patella ulyssiponensis. Next base: position 45,131,684 of record OY783229.1, on the reverse strand, counting down.
CTTGGCAGCTCTAGAAAATAAATAATAGTCTTATTCTAAGTACCAGATGTTTATGTGTCCTACCTGTTGTGTAAATTATCCATTACATCATATTTTACTTGTCCAGAGGGTTCGAAAATATTTTAAAATCCAAGTCACATTTGAAAAGGTTTACGTTAACCTTTTCAAATCATGTAGTTGAATTTTTCCAATTTTTTAAATTAGGTGTGTTACGATGAAATTTGTGTCATCAATTTATTTGAATATTGTAAAATAATACACTTTGTTGACCAGAATAAAGATTGAGACATATTATTCAATTACAACAAGAGTGTTATTGGGGCTTTAAAGTAACTTGTGTGCGATTTGCAATCCTTAGAAATATGCACTCTCATTGATTATTTAACATTTAATTAAAACAACAAAATCAAAACATCAAAGCTAGAAAATCTTCTGGCTTGGATTCAATCAGATTAAAGACAGACCCATCATATAGATTTCACGAAAAACATGATGATGACGTTGTTGTACCATTTACATAGGGAGCAGCATACATTGATGGAATTTCAGTTCATCATATCTTTATAAATACTGAATGGAATTGAATCATTTTTTGGACTGATCTTCATTTTAGAGATTCCACTTTTACAATATTGTAGATTGCAAGGGATTCCTACATTGCTCAAATCACGTTTAGAGCATTAAACCAATCATTTTGGTGGAAAATAGTTACACTATCAGTCATACAAAGTACATAATGAACTTCAACCAAAAGGCATAACAATTAAAAGACAAGATTGTGCAACAAGTTTTCATGTCAAAAATACAATAAAATAGATATTGTATATTTACATAACGGTACCTTCTGTGCATATTAATTAATTTATACATCATACCAAATGTCCTCATTATCATGTTTCACAATATCAGTACAGTCAGTATATTATTTAACATTAAAAATCTTCATACTTTAACAATTTACAATAAAATTAAGTTCATTTCTTTTATACAGGATACAGTATGGCAGGGTCACTGGTGTGAAGTATATATCAATATCTACAATACATATAACTTTAAAAGCATAATATAATTCTATAAAATAAAAACTGAAACATGAAAAAAAACAAAACAAATGAACAATAATGATTTTGCATAATATATGGTAATGAATGTGTCACATTAAAAATTAAATTAAGATTATTACTTCATTGAGCACCAATATATATCTAATCGATCAGGCAGGGTTATAAGAAATAATATAACAGCAGAGAAATTCATCAGATCTTTGTATATAACCAACTTTTCCAAAATCAGTGAAATAATTGTTGAAGTTTATAATGGTTTTCAAATGGAAATTTCTTTCCAATCTTGTAATACACCGAACATGGGCATTAATAAATGTTTTGTAGCACTATAATATAATAACAACTTTTAGATACAGAATGTTTATATTTCAGTGGATACAGAATATGTTTACTGGGTGGGATGGAAAAATGAAGTACATTATAATATCATCTATAGACCTAATCAACAGTTGCTTTCCCCTGGTCCACATGATGTCTCGCGTATTCCACGCACTTCCTCTTCTAACTGGCGTATTCGTTTATCTTTTAATGTAATTTGTTCTTGTAGCTGACGGATTTCATCTTGTTGTCTAAAGTAAGCTTTCTTTAACTGAAAGGAAAAAAAATATATTTAGCTTAAAAGAGAGCGATGGGCTTTTACGTCCACTTGACACAAACTAGATCATTTCGGGACTAACTTATGGTTTAATCTTATTTCAATAGGGGTGTTTAGCAGTGGGGAGAAACCAAAGGACCCAGAGACAACCCACGAGGTTTGACAGGCGACCTTACTCCTTGTCACGTACAACCAGGGAAACCAAACCTCCCCAGTTGATTTAATGACAGACCGTATGATACAGTGCGCACGTGCTTACCATTCGGCCATTCACCCCCCCCACTTGTGCTTAAAGAAATGTTTGCCTTAGAAAGAGACATAATATAGCATAAATTATGCTTGCTACATGCTGAATTCATATGTGAAATATATAAATACTGTATGTCATAATCGCATGGCTAACACTTGATGAATGAAATACTACATGTACTACTTTAAACACTGAACGAGATCAGAATTAGTTTACATGGAGGTCTGTCAAGCATCCCCTATTTTACCTGACAAATAGCAGGTTCCTGTGCTATCCATAAGATATGGAGAATATATCTGATTTTGATACATTGAAATCTAATACAGAATCCAACTCTTTCAGATATGGCAATCATAAAGCTTTAAATCGTAAACAGCGACGTAACTCACTAAGTCAATAACTTAATTTTGATTGTGGTACTTATAAATACCTACTTGTTACTGGTGATACAAGACAAGCTTTGAAAGGTAAAATATTTACTGGGACCTTACTCCATCTCTTTTGATTAAATAATTTTGGAATTTAGATAGCTGTCATGGCCCAACGAAATAGTTTTATCAAGTTCCTGGAAATTTCAGATTTTCAATAGGCTTCCATGTTAACCCAAGGATTAATGCCTACAATTCATATGTAAAGAACTCTGATGTGTACTAAAAATGCACCGAAAAGATTATTACATTTTATATGTGATAGCTATCGTAAAGTTTAGTATAATTCCAAAAAGGACAGAGTCTATTAGTATCTTTACTAATTACTCCTATATTCTATACATACCTCAGCATCAGTATTAGGAGCATTACGATGACTATAATCTTCTCCATGTTGTGGCTGTTGCCACATTTTGCGGACATGGATTTTCTATAAGCAAAGAGAAAGAGTGGAGAGCGTGATAGAGTGATTAAAGCAAAATAAACAAGCTGTGAAATAAAGATGTAAATTTAATGCTAATGTAACTAGTAGAAATTTCTACCATTAAAAAAGTAGAATTTAGTATTAAACATTCTTAGCTTGTAGCATTAATTCTAGAAATTATTATAGTATTATCAAAAGATAATTATATAAAATATTTCATACAATTTAAACAAATCAAGAAATATTAAATGTATCAAGTTAAAACAGATGACAAAATGCGTTATCAGTGCAAGATGATTATATGATTGCTTTACATGCTATTATAATAACTGTTCATCCTGTTTATTCCATCATTGGTACATGCTATGATCAAATAATGTATTAAAGCGGTAGTATGGTTATTAATTAAACAAGGATCATCCATTTCGACCTAAACATTTCTTATTTATATACAGTAAGCCTAAAATCTATGTAGTTTTCATTTTTTAAAATAATCCTAAAAATGTGTGTTAAAAAAAAAAGCTCGGCTGAATAATTTAACAAATTGTTTTCACAAAGCACTTCACCGCCTCCCTACAATTACAACTAACTCTGCAATAATCCTTTCAATTGTGTTATACTACAGATTAAAGATTAGTACACCTATCAACTAGCGTAAATTTCTATGAAGTAAGGTAAGATTATATATGTTTTGATCAAGAACATTACAAACTTTAATATAGAAAGCAAGTATGGCTAACCTTTTCAATGGATAAATTAGATAGATTTCCAATATCTTGATATTAATATATATATATATATATGTATATATGTAGATTGCATTTTTGTCATCTGATTCTTATACCACCTGTATGTTTTCCTAAAAACAACTTACATGCGTGGGTTGAATGTTGGGCTCTCCAATAACTAATTTAGCAAGATTTGCATTAGAATACCCTGATGTAAGTATTTCAGAACGAGGCCTTCGATTCCTAGGAGATTCTTTACTAACATCAATGGTGCCATTAGAAGGCCTGAACACAGCAGTGGAGATAATGGGAGATAACTCTTTCTACAAGCAGATGTGAAGCGGATGAAAATTACAACCAGAAGTCTTTTTTGATTAGCATGTGGTAATTGAACATATCAACACAAGATATAATTTTATGGATACACAATTACTAAGCAACTTTTCGATGAGGATACTCTCGCCTTTATCAAGCAAATGGTAAAGACAAGAGTATCCTTGTTGAAAAGTCGATTAGTGTTAAACTCAGTAATTGTGTAACCACCAGATGAAACAAGATTTTTTTTTGTTTAGTGTAAATAAACAAATGTATTTAGCCCATTAATTACATCCTACTGAACAGAAAAATCTAAAGAGTTCTAATTCTTTTACACCAGGTGCTAAAGTAATATGTTTACATTTTTTTTTATATTCTACTAGTAAAAACTATGTAATTAGAATAATTAGAAAATAAACAAACAAAATTGCTGACAATTTACAAAGTTTTAGTGACATGCTAATAAAAATTGCTACAAGCAAATTAAAAGGCAACAAAATATAAGCTCTACCGACATACCCCAACAAATTATTGTTAATTTACAAACGAAACAATTAAATAACATGTAATTACTGCTTACATCTGAATCAGAAGCAAATATTCCATTAGTTGATGGATCCTTGTAGATAGGTGATGTTGGAGACCAAACCCTCTTTTCTACACGTTGGGGAACTGGAGACTCATTTACAGGGGATGGAGTAGTAGTTTCAAACATGGCCTTCCGTTCACTAAAATCCGCCACTTCACTGTAAGGACAATTAAAATACATATTATATATCATCAAGGTAAAACATCTAACTACTTACCTCTCTATACAATAAACCCGTCCAAATTTATAAATATATACACACAAACTCTATTAAACTGATACAAAATCTTGGTATAAAGCTTTGTACAAAAAATACTGAAATTTCAGACTAAAATTCTCCGCCAGTCTGCTTTAATATCAATACTACTACCTCTAAAACAACAAATAACCACAGCGAAATATGTACAGAAAAATATGAATATGGTTGCCTTTCACTAACTACATGAATTCTAAATCTTAGAATGGGAAATAGAAGTGACAGCCTCTCTTTTGATATAGCGGAAATGGTGTGTTGAGCAGACAGAAATGAATAATTAAATCAAAAATCTTGTTTGTTCGTGATTTTTTAATAAATTGGTCTACTGTCAGTTCCAAATGGTACTGGACAATGGTTGTAACACAAATACACTCTAAGACAATCAACTATATACATACATTACAAACTGTGAAAAACCTATATACATGTATATTAACAGGTGAATTAACCCTCTGAAGTTGTCACACCATGCTATGCTATGTGTGTAAATGCACTAATATTTAACCTGTTATTTTCATCGTGGATAGTTTCTGCGAGGCTGTCTTCATCTGAATCATGTTGAACAGGTTCAAAGTACTGATCAGGGGTTAATACATGGGAACTGTGCGTTAATAATTGTACAGAAAATATAGAAAAGTTAGTAAAAGTAAAAGGAAAAGAGTTTATCTAAATATGACACTTATTAAAGATTCAAAGACTTTGAAAAGCAAATAATGTATCGTCCTAACTAGACCTTCAAAAATATTCTGGTACAATAGAAATGTAACAAAATTTCCAGGTAATCAATTACTCTGCTACTCTCAAATTTTGCAGTAATCAATTAATAGTTTTGTTTTTTCGTTTTTCTTAAACCTGGAGTGTGATACAAAATGACTATACATCTAATAACATGCTTCTGTCTAAATGGACACAGCACACTCTCACACACTACCTCTCTTTATCTTCAACCTTTACCACACGCAACACAGCACTATCACCATTCCTTACAAAACTAATATCATGAATACCATCATCATCATACAATCCTCTGTAGAAAAGAAATATTGTAAAGCGCATCAAAAATAACATTCAGAAACCACAGCATTTGAACAGACATGGACAGGCAAGTAACCACATCCAGCCATAAATACTAAACTACATAACTTCCCCTACAACATCAAATCCACATACATGTACTCATATGATGAATTACCCCAAAATATAAAACTTAATCGTAAATTCCATGCAGATTAGGTTACATAAAAAATATCTAGAATTAATAACAGAGGGAATCTCACAATTTGGAAAAAACATAGTTTGCTAGGTTATGCCCACTAGTAGCTAGGTCTTCAAGAGAGTATTCCTAGCATCTTGCAGTGACCAATGGGGTATAACTCTGAATGCATCACAAACTAAATAGTTCAAATTTGATGGTTTTGCCTGTATCACTATGTTAAGGACACATTTACTTCCAATGATAGAGAACTAAGGTTGCGTTAACATTGAATTATCATTCTGGAAATAATGCAACAAATAATTCAATTTCTCAGAAAGGCTCAGAATAAAAAAGTTTGGGTAATTGATGTGAAATAATCTGTATGGAATTCTTTGCTCAAGAGTTAAAATGATATTTAGGACAATTATCAAAAAGGCATGTGCACAGACCAAAGAACATTTGAGGTAACTTTGTAGCACCTGATGGTCAGATTGTTTGAATATACTTCACAGAATTCATTACGTGGCCATGAATCTGTAAGTATCAGGAAAAATTTTGATCGACACAAATAATGCCTAATCTTACCAAGAAAGATTTGCAGAAACCTAAAGTGTCCAATATACAGCTGTATTTCAAGACATGCACATTAAAATCAAATAAAAAAAGTATGGTAATTTCCACAATCTGTGACCAGTGGAAAGGGATCCTTTCAATGGTTTGATGCTAACCACTACTCCCACAACAGAGCACATGATCATAAACATTTCATTCCTAACCTCAACTTTCGATTCTTCAAAACTGGACTAGATTGAACTTCATTCAATGTGGATTGTTTGTTCACATTGGTTTCAGTATTACCGGTGGATGAATTACTAAGTTTTCTCCCTAGTCTGGTTCTGTATGATAAATAGTTAATACTCAACAAGTAAAACAATATAATGCTCATCAAGTAAAATTCACATTCAAATTATCCTCATGACTATACTATTATTGCCCAGAACTAAGAGCACTTTAACTGTTGACATTTCTAAATTTTCCTAAATAACCCAGATGTGTCATATTAAAAGTGACTAATTAGAATCATACGATATCAATTCCTCATAGATTTACAGACATGAAGGCAATTGTGAGGAATCATATGAGTGTAGAGGGTAGATCGACCAGTAGCTACTTTCGATTTTGACAGTTACAATATTTTTCTCTTTCCAGATAGGTGTAACACTAGTAAACGCAAAATCAAATTCTACTGTGAAATAAAATGGATTTTAACATCCTACTTTTCTGCACCAAATGGGAAATTAAACATGGAGTACTTTATGTCATACCAAAGCGTAAGGACTACTTTCCACATGAACAATGTTCTTAAATGATCATGTTTGACAAATCAGTCATCGTTTTTTTTGAATGATTACGCTGTCAAGTGTGGAAAATGAGGCATACAGTGTAGTAGAATGCAACCAAAAATGACGCATGAAAATTTAGTAATCTGGACACATCTGGGTTACTGATGTCGAGTACAAGACATGCTACACTTCAAACAAATACAACCTCAGTTGCTTTTCTTTTAAAAGAAGATCCTCATCCTTTTTCATGAGAAATGCTATTTGGTGAACTAAACCTTCAGATCTATAAGAACTGGGATCTATTTTTATCTCTTCAGGGCTAACAAATAAATAAAATTAGGAAAAAAAATAAACGAAAGGTTAACTTAAAAACGAAAAATAACTGATAAATGGAAGATTTGTTAACAACCATACAGGTTTAATGACAGTTAAAAAGAGTGGTTTGATTTTTAATCATGTATTTACTTTTAATTCATTAATATCATTTTTGGGTACATACTGTATTAGTTGTATGGTTATAGTGAATAATGCAAAATTATGTAAATAATGATTGATGTTAATATTATGATTTTGGTGCCATGTGAATAAATGAATATGGATGAAAACTCCATATTGTCATTTATTCTCATATTAGTATCCCTTATTAATACGATCACATGCTTTTACTTATTCTGAAAAAAAACAAACAAAAGTTAGTTATTATTATGTTTACTGCAGTGGGTACAAAGGGTTAATACCATGTTGATAAGTTATGCAGTTAGGTCTAGACATATTCCACATACAGCCATTAGTAACCCCATCGGTTAAATCTCTCATTGGTTACACCTTATGGTTAAAAAAGAATTATTATTAGGGTTAAAAACACGTTATTACTGTTCACAGTCATCATGCAGTATAATAATCGAACCTTGGTGATGGTGGTGGTGGAGGATATTTTTCTCGGAGAAAGACTTTGGGTGAGGCACTTCCACTTCTTCTGTCAGCTGTGTGTTTGCTAGCCTGTGACACTTTTGGAATTCTGGGTTCATAATTCCTGAATTTAAAAAAACCCCTTAAAATTATGAAATTATGAACTATGATTATTGAGGATGGATGAAGTAGAGCATGAGAAATGTTTTAATATGACAGATTAAAGCTGGTCCAACCTCAAAGCATCTTCTTCCCATGCTGCTATATCAACATCATTCTCATAAGACTGTGGTGCTGGTACCATAGGTTCATATCTACTTAAGGAAAGAATTACAAAGAATTAGTACCAAAATTTCATTGTACTTGGGACTCACCCTAAATTATATTGAGGTTGTTACTGTTTATCAAACACGTAAGAGCAATAAGTTAATACTATTTTAATTAATGTATTTTATTCCAAAAGAGTCCGTGAACAGAGTATTTTGAACGTTTTATACAGATTGCATTAAAAAAATAAACTAATTTAATAAGTTTAATAACCTTTTAGAAGAGACTGGTGGAAAAGAAGCTCTATTCATGTCACTATCTGTTATTAGCGATTCGGACACATCTTTGGGTCTGCATAAAAATAACTGATTATCAATATTTAAATAATATTTAAAAGTTATCATAAAGCATTCCCTAAAAACACACTCCATGCTCAAATTTACAAAGAAATCTGTAAAAAAAAGTAATAATGTAAGTTAATATCTAAGATGGAATAACATGGAGAATTTTCACACGATTCAAGAAACCAAACACATGAAAAAAAGGTTAGTTATAAAACAAGTCAAAAAAACAATCTGTACAAAGAAGAGCTTTTATAATAGATTTATGGAATAAGTAGGATCAATTGATTACTGCTCAGTTAATATTACAACCTGAATGAAAATTAATGTAACATTAAAACATAGACTTTAAATTAATGATGAAGAAATAAGAGAGAATTTTTGGTGAATATATTACACTGTTTATGTCACACATGCATGTTTATTTTATGATATTTTAACACCAAGCTTAAACTGTATGTAATGCCAACCTTCCTACATTCATAGTAAAAGTAGCTTTGCTAACATGGCGCTCTTCACTTGTTCTGTGATAAAATACAACAAAATCTTACAGCATTTTAACATTGCTCTATGTGAATCTAAATAACTCAATCTAAAACTATCATACTTAAACATTTTGTTAAGTCAAATCTTCAGCATCCTACTTTTGTGTTCTAATATAAGATCTCCAAAAACCCTGTAAATGGCTTGATATAACCATTGCCCCACCTTATTAGATTATAGTCATAGATAAATTATAATGTAAGGAAATAAGAATACAACAGATGCATAAAACATGACTTAACAAGAAAGATATGAGATAAAAACTAAGGCAAGAGGATTCAAATATCTAGTCTAACCAAACAGCTCCATTCCTATAAATAAACTTAATCATATATATATATATATAGTCCATGGTATAATAGATACATGAATATAAATATATAGAAATAACTGTATGATTTCTACTTGCTTCTCTAGTTCAATTAAGACAACTTTTTAAAACATTTTATGTATGTTCCAATCATGCAGATTAAGAAAACAAATCCAACCTTGTGTTTTTGTTTGTATCCCGTCTTTCAGCCGAGTTTCGACGATTATCCGAAAGTGGTTGATACGGTTCAACTTTTTGAACAGGTTGATAATCAAAACCTCTGTTTAACAAAGTAAACACAAATATTTATATATTCTAAGTAAGTAATATCATTGAACAACCAATGTCAAAGACTGTCATTTAAAAAGAAAAATACAACAAAGTCTTTTTTTTTTGGTTTCTTTCTTTTATTATTTTATTTAATAATAATAATATCTTTAGTGTACTATTTCTAGCACATATCTTCAAAAGCTATGTACAAACATACAGGCAAGTTGATTTTCAATTTATGACTATGATTTATAAAAATGTCAATATCACAACATGCAGCACCTCTAAGTTGACAAAAACATAGAACCTTGGTTTGTCTTTTTTAATATAAGTATCTGTTTGGCCTTGGCAAAGTTTGGGTTGATTCGGTGGCACCCTGTTGACAGGTGGGCTGAAAATTTAACCATAAGAGAGTTTAACTTCCTTCTTTACCATTTCTTAATTTCACATGGGGGAATTAATAATGCAAAATGCCTTAATACAATAGTATATTAATATTTAAATGAAAATAACATTTCCCCTCCCCCCGAATTGAAGTAAATTCTAATAACCTGAATCTGTCCCATTTATTACCATACAAAGGCGGTTGGATGCCGCCATATTGTGGCTGGTGGCCAATATCTGTAGGGCTTGGAGGAGGGAATTCAAAAACTCTACAAAAGGAATCAATTTCATGCTTTTTAACAGGTATAATTCTACAGACTAACTGAATTGTTTCTAATAATTTTATTCTTTAAATTCTAAAATGTTCTTTTATCTAAACTAACTTTTTGAATGTTGTAAATTAGAATGATAAATTATTGAGGCTAACCTTTTATTAGATTGTTTATCATACGAGTTTCTCCTTTTTTCTTGTATACTTTGATTCTCAAATGGTTCGAAAGGTCTAATAAAAAAAAATGTGAATCAGCTAAATTGATAATCAACATTTAATGGCTTGATGCATTATAGAGAGCTTAGTCTGTAAGAGGAACATCAGATCAAAAATGGTTCAATTAAGTTCAGTACATGTATTTACAAGGTGCTGATAAACTGAAATTATATATAGCTACATTCCTTGAGCATAACAAGACGCTGCCATCTTTAATTCGTAAAGGAGAAACGTGATGGACCTAGTTTAAATCTGATTTAATCCATGTTGGGAGATCATCTAGTGTTTGTAATGGTATTTTGATTTTGTTTTCTTAATTTTAATTCGGAAATATTAAATAATCAACACGGTTACACATTTAGACAGTGTGTATTAATTAAGCCATGAGAAATTTGATGTTTTAACAAATGACCTATCAAGCCTTTAAATTGTTTTTATTGTTATTAGATACATATTCTGTTTTCTTGCAGGTGGTTTTATTACCCACTACTTATTATAATACTTCTTTTCATGAATCTGACTGATAAAGAAAACATTTTAGAATAAAAATCATTAAAAAAAAGGATAAAGGAATACTTCTTAAAATTTTCAAACTGTTTATTCCTACCTTGTAGAAACATTTTCTTGATTCATTTGAGGATAAGATGCTCTGTTACTGAAGGGTGAAACATATTCCCCCCTTTCTCTTATACCAGAGCCAGTGACATTCACAGGTGTTGATCTATATTATAATTAAGTTAAAACCAGATTAACATATTGCAACTTTTATGATTAACGATACATTATGTAATATTTAGATAAAGAACTGGCCGTTCTATCTACAACAGTTCAAAAATAGATAATGCAAAATGTATATATTGAGAATTTTATTCAAATAACTTTATTCTGGGCAAAGTTATCAATGTTTGAAGTTTTGACAAGATGTGTGCATTGATTATTTATTATCACAACAACAGTTATCTAGCTCTTGAATAATGCCTTTTTAAACATATTTCTATATTTAAATTTTTGCAATCCATGTATCATATAACAACTTTTTTGTATATTTTATGTTATAAGATGTCACTGCACAAGTCAAAAGGGCTCACCTAATTTCTTTACGTTTCGTAAAAGGTGACAAACTTCCTGCCTTAGGTAATCTTTGAGACAAGTCTTCAGTAGGTGATTCAAAATTTCTGTATAGTCATAAAGAAAGTACATGTAGCCAAAAGATTTTAAATATTAAATTTAATAATTATACCAGTTTCCTTGCTGTAAATCTATACTGAACTTTCATTAATGAATAGAAAATAAAAGACACTTTGAATATCACCAAATGTATTAATCCCTAAACAAGATGGGTAGACCTTAAGTATACTTTTGTTAAGTTTAATTGATAAATATATTAACCTTCTAGCCTGAGAAAATGTTGGTGGTTGTTCCTCAGGTAGTTGATTGATTTCTTTATCTAAACTACTCTGACGGTAGATACCAGCAGGTTGAATTGTTTTTTCTGGCAATCTAAATCAAAACCAATAAAATAAATTAAAACCCTTAGAAAACTGGACCATCTGAAACTAGTGCTCCTTACCCCACCCACAGGAACTATTATGCGACCCTATGCTAAAGAGAGAGAGAAATGGGGATTAACGTCCGCTCTGCACAAACTAGGTCATTTTTGGGACTAATATATGATTCAATGGTTTTTTTAACTAATTTGATGCCCGTAAAGGTCTTAAGCAGTGGGAGGAAACCGGACGACCCGGAGAAAACCCACGAGACTGGACAGATGACCCTACTCCTTGTCACAGACAATTGGGGAGCTCTACAATAGAGACCCATTCATAACAATAGAGACCCATTCATAAGACTTGGGCAGTCAGATGCAGTCTGTGGAAACTGTAGTTTCAAATGGTCTCCTGCTGTCCACGGACATACTTGTAATAATTATATAAGTGCAATATTAATATGTTTCCAAGGAAATGAGGAAGACAATATTTACTACCAAGAGCTAAATTGTTAAAAATCAAATGATACTGTCTTATATGCAAAATATCTTAAAAATTTAAATATATCTTGAATTTCATATAACAAATTGCAGATTATACTTTACCGGTAATCAGATTTTAACATCAGATGCAGATTGATATGGTTTAAAAAGCACTGAAAATTTAACTGTGTTTGATACTGCTTTTGAAAAGTTAATACTTTAAAAATTTTAATAATAACCTAGGTGGAGTATATGTGTGTTCTCTTCGATTATCATGTGGGGTTTGCATCTCAAAAGGCACAAAAGGTCTGTTGAGAAAAAAAAAAGAAATTAAAATTTAAAAGCCACAAATATTTTATATATATACCAGGTAAGTTTAATCATTCACAATGAAATTGAAAATTAATAAACAGTAATAAAGTAATAGTAATACTAACTTTTCGTAAAACATTATTTATAAAAGTTACAATTTGTTTTTAATTAAAATTTCAAATGAAGAATCAAACCTTGAAGTGACAATAGTTTCACATTTTAATTTAGGGAAAGAAGCTCTATTGGTGAACGGTGATTTTTCTAACTTTTCTACTGTAGAAGCTGGTAATTCACTTGATCTAATAAATTAAAGGTTAGATATTCAGGAAAGTACAGACAGTAATGGTTTTTCAACAGAAATGTTTAAGGTTTAATTTAAGGCTTTAGATAGTAATGCTAAGGATATAAAACTTGTTATATGTAAAATATTTCTTACCTAACTTCCCTGCGTTTTGCAAATGGAGATGTACTGCCTGCCTTAGGTAGTCTTTTAGGAGTTTCTTCTTTGGGAAGTGCTTCGTAACTTCTGTAAAATATAGATTTCGAAACATAGTATATGAAATTGGTATTGGTTTTAGGTATTTGAAATATTTTTTTTTATTTTAATAATAGGAACAATAATCTAATGAACATGCCCAATTTAACATAGGCCTATGGTCAAGTCACCAATAGGTGGGGGTGCAAATGTAACGGTACTAATTTAAAATTAAAAATATGTTATTAAAATTGTAAACCTTCTTTTTATTGGGTATGGTGGAGATGGTTCTCGAGTCCACTTATTTCGTTCTTCTCTTTCCAAACTTGTCTGTCTTTGTATACCAGACTGAGTTTGTTGTTCAAGTAATCTATGATTGAATGATTATATATCAGTTTCTTTAGGTCTAATTATTTAAATATCAAAAAATTAATTATTAATTCGGGAAGTCAAATATGCAATTTTAAAATTCATATTGGAAAGATTGGATTTAAAAAATTTCTGAATAGTATAAATTTTAGAGCAATACATGTAGTTTTTTCTCGTATAAAGCAGCTTTAAAAAAAAAATTAAACAAAATTGTTAAAAGATGTTAACCTTTTAGCTTTATCAAATTGTTCATGTGTGAATTCATCATTTTCCAAACTTCTCTGTCGTGCCAAGGCATTTAAGGGCTTGGATGATCTGTAAAATGGTATTTTCATGTTATTGTCAACAACAGGTATATATTGTTCATTTTTTCTTAATTTACATACTTATATATAATTGCATTATACCTTTTACATGTAATAAAATATTCTCTGGATATTTGAAACCAACCAGATTTGACACTTATTTGCCAGAAAAATAACTCTATATATATATGGGATCATAGATTAAATTTAAATGAATAAACAAAAACCTCTGTTGATAATCTAGCAGGTCTTGATCTAATTTACTTGTATCCATATCTACCATACTCTTAGGTCGTGTATTTTCAACCTGCGATTGCTTTTGTAGATATCTACAAAATTTTACATAAATCAATTATTTGTCAATATAATAAATATATTTTGAAAATACCAATGATCTACAAAGTAGGTTTTTAAAAAGTAACTGTGATAAAAAATTCTCTGCTTAAATTCTTATCTTTAACCTAACAGATATTGTTCAGTGTATCTTAACTTACATTTACTAGAAATAAAAATTTAAAACCTTTTAGCTTGTGAAAATGATGGATTCCTTTCTTCTTCTGGATTATAACTTTCAGCATCACCTTTGCGTATATTTTGAACCCGTTTCTTCATGGATCTGATGAAAGGCAATTGATATGATGATTCATCCTGGTTTTATGCCCCGCATTAGTTCTTTTTAATTGTCAGTAATTAACAAAAGCTGTTTTTCTAAAGTTAAGCTGATGTACACGCAGCATGCGACATTTGTTTTTAACGTTAATTTAAGGTAAAGTATATCATTCCAATGATGAATTAACATGTTTATTCTTTATTTAATATCTTAATACCATTTTTCGTTACTTTATTTAAAATATAATTACACTGGTATAATATCCAAATCTATAGAAAAATAAAAGAAAAATTATGATACTCTATTTTTAATCTATGCATATAACACAAAATCAATGATGATTTTTGAAGTGATTTCTTTTTTAGATGTCTCTAATGCAACACACCATGCATCCACTCACTAATACAACTATCAAACCTTAAATTGGGTCTTTGTAAGATATTCGTACTGGCAACATTTTGTTTCATCATATTAACAGGTGGTAAGCCCTTTGGTCTGTAGAAATATTTAAACTGCCTGATTATTTCACAGAGACTTACTACTTTATATTTAAGTGCTATATTTTACAATTGGGTACCTCTACAATTAGAGGTGTTTTTAGTCATTTTATATACATGTATATATGTTTATATTCGATGATTAGTACTATAAAAATCTGTACATATTGGTTAGTAATAGATCTCATGTCGTTTTATTTGTTAGTTACACAAATCTAACTATTTCAATTTCATATTTATGCTTATATATGTTTATATATATGCCATTTTCTATTAGAGGCTATAAACACTTGTATCTCCATACCATTCATAGATGTCTAACAGTTTTGTAATCGTCTTTATTGTCATGCTGTATTTTTATAGAAATTTCCATTGTTCAAATCATACGAATAATCAGGAGATCAAAATTTATAATGATTGCTTTGATAAATATATGTCCGAGCCATGCTACAATAATTGTAGATAAAAGATACAGAAGGCTGAAAAAATCAAATGTCAATAACCCTAACCTTTTTAATGTGTCTTCTTGCCAAGCTGTTATATCTTGTTCATTTTCATAGAAACTCTTCCTAAGGCCACCCTCAGATGATGATCGGGCAAGAGGTCTACATGAGGGAATATCAATGATTAAAACGTAAGTACTAATTTTCAGGGACGTACCAATGTCATCAACATTTTGAACAGCTATAAAAATTCAATCTAACTTCAAAAAAGTTCTATATTATCAACACCATGCTAAAAGCTACCTTAATTTTAACATTTTCATTAAACAATGTATCCATGGCAAAAACCCATCCACACTTTGGCTTTTTCTATTCAGAGGAAATCCAGCTGTCTTTTAATGGGATTATCTCTACTGGATAAATTAATCCAATAATTATACCAACCATTTAGAATAATATTCTCTTAGTTATAGACCTAAATATCAACCAACTTAACATCACAAAATTTGTAGGTTACATTGGTTTTGGACCAGGAACTAGTCGCCAAGCGGGACTCATCTTATTCTTCTTCTTCTTGCGTTTGATGTTTCGAAAAAAGTTTAATTCTCCAACAATTAAAGTATGAATATCGGTATGGCCCTGGGACATCACAATACCAAGATGACGTCATTCTAGGTTCCCGGTCCATAGAGTACACCATACTTAATCAAATTCCAAGCAAATTTCACATCACAGCTTTTCACAAAATAATAACAACTCTTTTTAAAATTTAAACACTTTGAACAAAAATTCACGGCTGTCAAAATGCAAGAATTTCTTTTTGAAACAATCAAACATGAACTTCAACAATAGAGACTTATGACACTTGTTTAGTAAACAAACTGAACAAAAACAATAAAATTTGTGTACAACATCACCATGCTGTAACAATGATGTTAATAATACTAAACATGACACAACTAGCCCACCTTATTCTTTCCCTTTCTTTGTCATAAATGCTGGCATGGGTTGTTTCTATGGGTTTCATTTCCAAATTCCTGTAATGTCACAGAGAGCAGACGTTAATTCTCTCGTTCAAACTGGTTTTTCTACATAAATATTTTTTGAACATCAGTCATTTTGAAACTGGCATATATAATATATGTTAGCTTACTAAGTGCATTTTGGCCTAGGTCTAATGGATCAATTTATATCTACCACTTTTCTACATTTACTGTTGGAAAACATTTTCAAAGGTAAGGGTAGTTGGTGGTTTGATTTAGGAAATGGACGGAGTTTCATTTTTATTACAAATGAAAAAAACATGTTTTTGGTTTGTTTTTTTTTATTCAATACAATACTAAACCTTTTCACGGTTTCTTTCATTTTTAAGAAAGCTGATGGCTGTTCGACTTCTGGTTCAATAGTTTTAGGGGATTCTGGTTGTTGATGATAGGATCTGAGGGAAAAGTGTACATTCATTATTCAAGGCATATTAAATAGGATAAATGGATTACAATCTAAAAACTATTTGTTTAACATCTGTAAAAAAAGGGAAATAACTTAAGTAATAAATTAAATCAATTCTATCAAATTTCCTGTAAAAAAAGTAAAATTCTATGAATTTATTTTTGTGTAAATAGTTTCTAGAAGTATGTGTTTTTGTTTTTACTCTATCCAGTTACTAAAAGCCATTTAAAGATTATAATTTCTATATAATTATATGTTTAGTTATTTTTTTAAATTCTCTGATACACAAATGGGATATTGAAATCAACATAAAAATAAGCAAATTAAAACAAGAACAAAAGTAAAACAAGACACAAAATAAGTCAACAAATATCTTGAAATGTTCCAATTTCTATAGCAACACAATGCAGGACAATATTTATTCCAATGAAGTGCAATAATGTTAAAATTTGTCAAAAGAGTGTACAACGAGCTAAATAAAAGGCAATAACACAATAGAAATATCCTTATAACAGTAACTCATGGTTACTATCAAGCTCCTTACAGTTACTAATTAAAAACAATAATGGTACCAAATTCAATGTAATATCAAGAAAAACAGAACTCTTGTCAGCTTTCTAAACAGGGGAGCCCAATGAAAATTGGTATCAGAAAAGGATATGTATCGTACAAGCTGCATATTATTACAACACTTTCTGTAAATGCGAAAACTGCTAAGTTTGGTAAATTCCTGTTTTCTTTGTCAAGCATTCTAGCATTGTTCAATTGCAGACTGGATTTTTTTTACGAAACAAAGCTGGGTTTGCAAAGCACATATAATGTACTCGAAAATAGTGTCAATATGTCATTTTCTTTAACAATATCTCATAACCATTAACAAAAACTGACTTTTACATTTTGTAAAACATGATTTCTCAAGACTACATCAATGAAAACACTTTAAACTCAACAATTATTTTTGAACACCATGCAACAATTTTTCAAACCTTCGACTTTGAGGCCTGGGTTCTGCTGGCGCCATGTATGGCATGGAACTAGAGGCATATACCGGTGGATTGAATTGTAAATCAAACTCATCCAGACGCAAGTCATGATCACTAAATAAAGGAAAAGGGAAATCACTCTCACTCACTACAATATTTCAACTAAACATATGATAAAAATATTTTCCCTTCAATTTAATTTTTTTTTTTTTAATCTATGGATAATATTAAGAGAAGTTCATCTTTATTGAAGCTAGTTTTTCCTAAACGATATGACACCCTTGATATATATTCCTGATAAAAAATTTTAGTATCTATATTTCAATGATCAACTGGATTACAAATCTGAAATCATTTTGATAAATACATCATCTTCATAATTTATTCTTTATCTATCGTATAGTGTAATTATATGTCACACCATGCCATGCGACGGGCGCTTGTCAAACCTTAGTGTATCTTCCTGCCAAGCTGTAATGTCTTGATCATTATCATATAGATTATCTGGTAGATTATCATCCAGATATGATGTTATATCACATACCAAGGATTCCAAGGGAACATACGTATGTCTAAATAAAAGGTGGGGTAATACTAGGTTAACATGTTAATACAACAACTAAAATACAATGGATCATAATTAGATGAATGGGTAGTCATTCAATATAAGAGTTATTTCCCTTCCTACTACCTAAAAAAATATGGTACAGTTTGTGTAACATATTTAGTTCCATTTTGTGGAAAGTGTGGAAGGCATATTGACAAACATTAATAACCAATGGTAAATAAATGGGAACTAAGCTGTAAATCTTTTACTGAAATAGGAAACTAAAGAATTGCCAGGGTTTCATAACTACATGTAGGATGAAGTGATCTACACTGATGTTGGAGGTAGTAATATATTACATTATGTTAAACAATAAAAGGCTGTATTCTATTTAATCTGATTAAAATACAGATCTATTTTTCATTTCGTTTTTTTGATACCTTCGATGGCCTACCCTACATGAAGATCTGACAAGTTGTACTGGAAGGTTGTGTCAGACATTGATTAATCAATCAGCGTTGACGTTTCTAGTAGTTTACCCACAGTTCTGTGCATGGCATGCCAAGAAGTCGCTGTAACAAATAATTTCATTGGCTAATCCCTCACTTCAACCAAAACAATGGTAATAAAACAACTCTTAAAGATCCTAGTGTAGTGAAGACAAGTAAAACGAAATTTTGAACTATAAAAAATGAAACGAAATAAGATCTGTGTTTTAATCAGATTTTATTCAATTCTAAGTTTTAACCAGTTAACAAAATGTAAGTAAGATGTTAATTGGTCTACTTCATGTTTTTCTATCAAGATCATTAGAATATAAACTTAATCTTGAGAACAATTTTCATGCAATAACTAGACACTTATGACATGGTGGTTGTAAAACGTAAACATTTATACAGGCCATGCTATCTAGCATTAGAGAAACTGTAACAACCTCACAGTCTCCGGTCCTCTTTGTTGTTTTTGTGATGTCGGGTATCTATCTCTTTGTTGTATTCGCTGAGAATCCGTAGGTCTGCAGTAAATAGTTTCTTTATGATTTAGGATCACAAAAGGTAATTCAATTCACACAAAAACTTTTGAACCAATAATAGCAGTAATTGGTTTATATATTTGGCTGGTGAGTTAAAAAAAACTCTCCTTAACTTGCAAAGTCAAATATCACTGATAGATTTGGTAAATAAAGTGTGCGACAAAAAAATTCTCTAATTGATAGAGATTTTGGTGCTCAACGGTGCTTAAAGAGTAGAGAATATAGTAATGAGAGGAAAAGAATGTGATATATGAATACCTTGATAAAGGCTCTAATTTGTTCAAAAAAAAAAAAAAACTATTTTTTTCCAAGATTTTCATGTCAAATATACAAAATGGGTAAATTCTTCAGGTTTCTATCCCTTTAGTAACAACATTCACTTACTTAATAGAGACAAAATCTTCATTGGTACTGAGTCTTTTTATATTTTGCAGTGATGCTGGTTCTTCATGGTTGTTATTATTGATAACTGTTTCAGTTGCGATGGTATTGGCACGTCGTGGTCCACCACGTATATTCTCAAGATTCTGTTTATTAACAGCTTTATACGTTGTAATCGTTGGAGCACGATTTAAAGCACCTTCCTGTAATAGTGGCAAATATTAGGCTACAAGTATAAATAAATAGGACTAATTTGTGGTCAAAAGTTTCCAGACATTTCTCTTGTCTTGTCAAAAGTAGATCCTTTAATATTCCTATACATTCATGCATATTATAATATCATGCAATTCGTTAGATCTGTTTATTTGACAATGGTCTTCCAAAAAACAACCCTTCATGAGCAATTTATGAGAAAAAGGATGAAAATAATGACATTGAAAATGCTAATGTTAGCTAACTAGCTAGTTCTAGCTACATTATAAGAATGATAATTGTTAAGTGTCTAGATATATTTCTGGTGATTTTTAGTCAATGCTGCTTAAAATAAAATAATTCTCGCTAAGAAGGACATGTTTCTATAATACACTTCTACAATGTTACAGCATGTACTTGTTAGTAGTACAGCATGTACTTGTATAGTGCAGATGTATGGTAATGTTATAATATGATGTTAGATATCAAAAACCGTTAAAAATAATTCATAGTTAAAAGAAATGATAAAAGGCATCAATAAGAAACTAAATGAAAAGAGTCATGCAAATGAAGAAACCCCAAATCAACCAAACTAAGAAGCACCAACAGAATGAAGCCTTACACCATTTAAAATAAAGTTAATAGCTGTTTCACTTAAGGGGTTAAAATTATTGTAAGGAATTGACGGATATAGCCTATAAACTCCTACTAGGATATTAACATCAATTATGCAATTTTTCAAAAAAAAAGGTGCAAATTTACATAGTTACATCAATTAAATATTAGTCCCAATAATCCGTGAGTGATGAATTACAACAAATTTTATGGGTTCACTTTTTAAATAATTAGAAAGTTCATTGTACACATTTGTAATGCAACACAATTTTTTCAGCAAATAAAGGAAATAATATTGCTAATGACATTTAAATGTATGTATAAATTTACCCATTATATATTTTTAAAGACAAAAACCAGTTACCTGTTTTTGAACAGCTTTAGATGCGGTTATATTAGGTGTATTTAAAACATGGCCATCCTGGGTAGAAAAACCAAAAAGAGAAAAACATAACGAGTCAAACGCACACCGTGCAACACACAAAGTTGACCAAAAACCCTTTTACATTTCATTATATCAGTTAATTCTCAAAGCAACAACTTCAAAAACTTTAATTACAAGTTATTTATACAGAAGAGGATTCAGTTGAGTGTAAACTAATGCACCTCTCTTGTCCTTGATTGTTCCACTGGGTATGATTTGGTGAATGATTTAGAAATAATAATCGATTAACGTTCCATCAAGAATTGGGAACCAATACGCATATTTTGATCTAAATCCATAAAAAATAATAATGCAACCTCTGCCAATTTTATAATCACCACCACAATAGGAACAAGAAGTCATATAGTTTCGAAGATGTAAGGAATCTTATTGGCTTGGTTTGCAACAGAACCAATAAAGAGCCAGTTGCAGTTAGATGCACATGTTTTACGTTCCTACTAACAGTTGCGATAACATTAGCGGTTTTGCAATGGAGTTTCACTGGTTTTGAGGGTGTTATTAGGCATCCAGTGTATTTCATAGTTTTCCCTAGATCTCCATGATGCTATCAAAGAGCATTGAACATGGCAACAATTATGTATTTGTATTCAAAGAAAAAATAATAGCATGTAATAGCAGAATCAGCGATAACAGACAATAGTGTTGCCTTTTTGTACTATGGTTATCACATGGTCTTCATGTGGTTCCTTTGACCATAGTTTGGTGGCAGCTCGGTCAGTTGCATACGATCACCCTCTAACTTTTCAGCTGCAAGTAGTTGCATGTACAAGTGCTGGCAACATAAGCAGTCAGCATTTCCAGTAACTCATGGTCAAATTGCAAGGAGACATAAGCCCCCCCTTAAAGTTACAACATCAATGTTTGGTGTCCGTTCATTTACTGTTAAAATATTTGAAGCTAACATAAATATAAATAACCTAAATCATGAATATATTTGGTAGATACAAGAATTATTAAATAAATTGAGTTTAGTAAACACGATAACATGTGATTAAAAAACATCCAGAGAAGAGAAAATTTACAAATTTAGATTCATTCAATAAAAAGACACGGATACAGACAAACACTCTTGTTAGACATCACATTACAGATGAGAGCAACTCAACGCAGCATTTAAATCATGAAATATTTATAATAATTACAAGTTCTGGCTTGGAATTAAAGATTGAATGTTACAAATCATATTTTCTATGTATAAACTCAAGTTTAGTATTAAACAACTTTTGAGATTGCAAGCAGATAGTATGATTTGAAACACAACTTCTCTGCTATTTCAAGTCAGAACCTTGTAATTACCATAAATATGACATGATATGAACACAGGATTAATTACAAAAGTCATGTAGCAAAAAGTGGTTGACACTTATTAGTACCGTTGTATGTACACATGCAAAAATATCTGTATTGTTAAATTCATTTGACATACCTAAACATACAGTACAAAATTTGAGAACATGAGAGGCTTGGGGAATTCTGTTATTACAATTAAATGTAAAAGATATTTTTGATCAACCAAATGCCACAGGTGGAGAGACTTACAGCATAACAATTAGAAGCTTTCAAGCAAAAGATATTGAAATAATCAACAAGAACCACAACTAGTTTCATTCTACATGAAGAAAAAAATATCAGAAAAAATATGTACAGAAAATGATCAAAAATGCAGAACTAACTAATTAACTAATTAATCTATGTAAAATCAAAATACTAAAACAGTGTCAGCATGATGTGAAGATGTAATGTAACATAGGGATTCAAATTAAAAAGGAGTTGATAATGAAGGATAAATAAAATGCTTAAGGACATATAAAATAATATTCTGGATCTCATGACTTGAAAAGAACCACATGAAGGTTTTTATATGATTACTGCTCATTCATTCCTCCTTGATCAATACAAGGTGCAATCTGATGGAAATACAGATCCATATTTCGTTTCTTTATTCATACTTTTGATGGCCTACACTACATTAGGACGAGACTGGCCCAGTCTCTTCTATTTATTTTACATTTCGATTTACATAAAAGTATTAATTGTTAGTAAACCAACACTTTCGTTTCCATTTGTATAAAAAAAAAATTTGAGTAAACCTGTAACCAGCACCAGAGACTGGACAATTTGCGAGCTTCACAATAAAATGGGCGTTCCTGTCCTGTTTTACGTTGTTCCTTATTTGGAATGATTGACAGTTGTCAAGCAAGCCCCGAGTCACGTGACACGAATTTGTAAATAAAGTCTCGATTATCGCGGCTTCACACACCCCCCTTTGTAATTGTGGAATCATGTCCGAATTAGCGGATATTGACGAGGCGATTGCAAATGTTTTACCGGCTCTTGGTTATAAGGATCCAAAGGAGTATCAGAGGTCAATAATGACTGCTTATTTACAAAAGAAAGACGTTTTTTTGTGCGCGCCGTGTGGTTCGGGAAAGTCGCTGACGTTTGAGACTGCTCCATTTTTATTTCAATACATGAAAAATCAAACGACAGCCATGCTTATTATCACGTGATGTTAGATATGTCGTGTCATATTTCTATGGTCGTGATCACGTGCACGACGTCACACGACCTACATAATGCAGATTGACCTACTAGATGAGAATGAAGCTCTATTTGCCCAGTCTCTAGAGATTACGTTTTTTTTTCGTTTTTTTTTTTGAGAGGACTGGCCAATTTTTGGTGTGTGGAGAAGACTGGCCACCAGTCTACATTAGGACATGAAGATCTGACCAGTTGTTTTGGGAGGTCGCATCAGAGGTCATATGAGTGTCTTTTGACCCCAAGACATCAGACATTTGATGACCAATCAGCATTGATATCTCTTGTGGACTACCCACAGTTCTGTGCACCTCACGCCAAAAGCTTGCCGTAACAGACTGTTTCATTGGTTTATCCCTCACATTATTCAATGATAACAACTCTTCCATATCTTAGTGTAGTAAAGACAGGTAAAACGAAATTTTGAACTATAAAAAACGAAACGAAACAGGATCTGTGTATAATCAGATTGTACAAGGGGGAACTACCTGTCTTCATTAGCCCAGTCGATGCAAAACAGTAAGACATTAAACCCATTTAATTTTATTTTAAAGGGAAGTAATTCCGCTATACAATTCTTGTTGAAACCAGATGTGTACCACAGAATCAATTATCAAATATAAACCTCGACAAATGTTATTGAAAATCATAAAAGGTACTGGAAAGTCATAAATTGACCATCAATTTATTTGCTAAAGTATTTTAAGTCCACTCTTTCATGGAAGATAAATATCCTGCCATCCATTACATCAAGTAATGAGAAAGAAATGACTGAAAGTATACTCCATGGAGATGGATGATGGAAGCAGCAGCATTTTTTACACTAAAACTACAAAATCTGTACTTTTGGCTGAAGACAAAGACGACCATGAGTAATCGCTAGCAAATAAGCTTTAATTCAGCGTAGCATACAGTTAAATTAAGATGCAATTTCCATGATTAAACATATTATGAGATAAATGTGGAAGGCTTCTTTGATAAAATAAAAACACAAAAAAAACAACCTTGCTCTTGCATCAAGATTTTTCTGAAGGAATGTCTTAAAACAAGAATAATTTTGACGAAGAGGGAGGGGGGCTAAGGGAATTGTCTGAGAACAAGAATAATTTTGGTGGGAGCAGCTTGAATCTGATACATTAAAATTGTTTGATTTCATGGTGATTCAAATATTTGTATAATACATGTATAATACATATCATGTATATCATAGTAACAGAGTTTATCTGTAAAATGTTCACTCAAACATCAAAATATGCACATCTAAAACTCATGCACATGCTTATTCATGCTGCTTTAATGCACCATTTTCATGCATAGAGTCAGTCAATGACTCATCTGACACAAATTTAAACCTGAATAAATTGAAAAATATACTTCTTACTTACAGCTACAGACACTAATATAGGGTCTCGGTTCTGGCCAGCAATCCATTCATCTGGCCCTAATGATGGAATGGTGCCTCGTGTTGGAGGGTAAATATCTTCTTGGAATTTATCAGACTAAAAATAATACATTCAGTACATAATGGATTTGTGAAATTATCTGTCAGTTGATGAAAGTCTACAGCATTACATTAATTTAAATCCTCAACCAATACATATTTTGTTAACATTGTTCCATACATTGGACTATAACAAAAGCCATTTTCACAAATCTTTGTCAGAATGTTTACAAATGGCAGAAACACTTGAAGATATGTAAAAATACCTACTTTTCTAGGACATATCATTGAGATCGGTTCTATTAAGTTTTTCCCTGCGTGTAATTTATAAAACCTTAAAACTTCACATTTTGTGACATCACAGCCTCGCTTTGGCATCATACCTGTAAAAATATTATTTAAAGAGTCCATAATATTTTTCATATATGAGGCTGTTTTTATTCACATTTCATTATTTTTACCCAACCAATTGTGTCAAACTACCGATTCTTCTACGCCTCACGTCATGACAACAGAACTAGGTGGGATTACATATTATGTGCACCAATATGTGAGTCTTTTCATAGAATTTACTTACCTAATCCTCTCTGTGGAGATGATGATTGATAGGCATTAAGGAAATGAACATAAGGCTCTTCAGAAGCTACTTCATAATATCTAATATTACCATTTCCCTGGAATTATGTATATAAATTATTTCTTACGTTTAAAATTTCAAGTACAATGAAAACATTGAGATGGTGTATAGATAACAACAGATGACAAAGAAGGTTATTCATACACATTTAACACCAAAACTGAAGAATGGCTCATCTATAGTTTAACTTTCAAACATAAAACAGGGAGAATTAGGGTGTTATATATTCTAAACTATCCAATATATACCAATTTAAGTGTTCCTCTTTTTCTAAGTTCACACAAAATGGAAATCAACTCACAACATGGTAGAGAACCCACGAAAACTAAGAATCTCTCGCAAACATTGTCTTAGTGTACCGTATGTCCTGATCGGCTTTGTGTTTACATTACGTGTATATATCTTAATGTCAGCACATTGAAGAAAACAGTTATCAATATTCAGTTTCTAAAAATGAGGCAAACACCAAGACTAGAAGACAGTAATTGATAAATCATAAGTGTTTGAAAACTGTATGATTGTATTAAATACAAAGTTTGGGCATAAGTACTTTATTCAAAAAACACGAAAAATATAGCATTGAGTACAAGAAATAAGCAATGGAAATGGTGCAACAGGTCTTGACATAGGTGGTTCCCGAACGATGTCATCAGCTATAAGGTTATAATTAACAATTTAAACATTCTACCTCAGTTGGAAGGAAAGTTATTTTGTCCCAAAAAGTGTGACAGTCAAGAAAGACAGACAGTAAAAAGATAAATTATTGTTGCATCATAGAAAATGTTATAGGTTACAAAATGAGCCAAAATATTAACCAAATCTGGCCTAAAATAGATACCATTATACTGGCACATTATTAATAAAGACATCTACAGAAAGACATAATTACATCAAGAAAATGTATTCAGTATTTTAATTATTCAGATGAGGGCCTATTTAGTAAGCATGTTTAATTTAATGTGATTTTTTAGAAATTTAATAAAATAAAGATGTATAAAGAACATTTCTTTCAACAGTATTTCCTTACCTTCCCTGCTAGGTAAACTATATTTAAATCTGGATCATAATAAGGTAATAACGTTCCACTATCATTATCTATATCAGTCATAACTACTGGTGAATTCATATGTCTCTGAAATATTTAAAAGTAAAAACAGATATTCATAATGGTGCTGGATTAGAATAATTATGACACAAGGAATACCTTTTTTTTTTAAATATATAGGTTATACAAACGAGATGTCCTGCTAAAGAGATTTATACAAAATATAAATAGTAAGAGCAGAGAGACAAAAATATATACATAAAGTGATTAGTAAGAAATTCAACAAATTTTTTTGGTGGTTCAGGTTTTTTTCATAGAAAGATTTCACTTGGAACCATCACCACTGCTGCTAAAAATCCAACTCTATTTCCAGGTACATGTAGCTAACCTAACAAACAGGTATAAAGCAAGTTTCATCCTACATACCTAGTATAAAACTCTAGGTTTAGATCTAAATTAATATCAATTATATTATGTAAATGTTTTCAATTGATCTACTGAAACCTTGCTCATAACAAATGAAATTACATAAGTAGGCAAATCTTTACTGATTAGGAAACTTTAACAAAAAACTATTAAGTTGTTTCATAGACTTTATAAATATGAACTTACAACATCCCATAAGGCAAACTGTCTTGAACTCATCCTTGAGAACCCAGTAGTAAAGATTCTATGATTATCTCTAAGGAAAACACCTTTACATGACTTAGTTCCTGCATGACCTTCTGTTTCCTGTAAATCAAAACAACATATTTATATCATTTCATAATATTCTGTATCATAAGTATTGATACTAATTAACTTTTACTATATCATTTTACCAGCCTTTGATTCTGTAACCTCCAAATATATTTTAATATAATAATACTGCCTTTTTTCCAAGATGGCCAGGTATAGCAATGTTTATCATTGAATGTTTTGGATCCAAAGACTTAAGTATATTCATATATAGGAGAACACTTCGAAATTTTAACGCTTTCCTTTTTTTTAAAAAGAATTTACTCTGGTTGTTCAATGTTCAACTAATCTTAAAAAGTCTATCGAACATGAGGGTTTTCACATTCATATTTACTTGAGTAAATTTACTTTAACCAGATTTGAACATTATGGGTATCTTGTCATATTCAAGTAGTGTGAATTTGTCAAAACTACCAGTATCATATTCTAGATTGCATGTTGAGAATCTAATACTACTCTTAATTACCTAATGGTAATTATTAGTCTTCAGTGATAATACTTTTAGTTTTTGGAATTGCCAGTACTCTTTAATTTTTTTGTGTGATGTTCCATCTACTTACTATTGCTACTTGAGCTATTCTAGGATCTATAACACGTATTCTTCTATCTTTAGATGTTGTACAAAATAAACTACCATCATTATTCCAATACATAGAAAATATTGTGTCATTATGACTATCTATTATATTTACAGGTTCGGCTTGTTCAACATTCCACACTATACACTGAAATAATGACAGTCAAATTACTATGAAGTGGTCAACAACACAATATGATTTTAATTTCAGTCTCGTACACCACCAAGATAATACTGCAAGATACTATGGATAAATAGATAAACAAAGGATGTCTTCATGATAATTAAATGAGCTAGTAGTGTACAAAAATGTAAAAGTCAACTGGACTGCCAAATACTTATAATGACATTATACAACATAATTAAAATTTGTGAAAAGTTACAACTTGCAGCTTACTTTAAAATCAAAGCCAGTTGAAAGTAGAATATTTTCTGCTGTTGGGTGCCAATCTATATAACCAACTTTTCTCTGATGACCATGTAAATCAACTGACCATTCTGTTAAATTGGAGTATAAACCTTCATCAGGAATTTGCCAAAGTTTAATCTGAAAAGACAAACAGAAATGAATGAAATGTTTCAAATGCCAATGTCATTCATGACAAAAGTCATTATTTGCATTTGATTCTTTTGTTAAAACAATATACTGGTATAACAAATCTTCTCAAGCAGCTGTTAAATTTACTACAGCTCAACTAATATGGAAATGGGGTTTAACATCCTTTTCTAATCGAAACAGGTGAATGGAGACAGACATTTACTATGCAGAGGAAAAGGAGGAAAAGGAGGAAAATTTTGCCCGGCCAGTGACCTACTATCCAGGGAAAACAAGCTGGAAAATCCTGTTGATCTTGGTTGGCAAAAATGGGGGAGGGGGGGCGAACCCTAGACTTCCTACTGATCCATTTTAACTTTCTAGCAAGTATGGTTTAGTCTAGGGAAATTGAGAAAACACCTTTATTCATGTACTATTTATTTATTCATAATAAAAAATCAGACTGTAATTCACGCTGAGTGTAATCTGTATAACCAGATAGCACTAGTCACATAGTTCATCTGTGAGAGTGTTACTGTCAACATATATCTCATATTTAGATTTGCTCACCAAAGAGAAATTGGGCATTGCTCTGACCATGGGGGTTGGGCATGCACAAAATCAATAGGGATGACCCTTAATAATGTATAAGGAATATGTATGCAAAGTTTCAAAACAATCTGTGAAGAATTACGCCACGTAGACACATACAGACAGGGGCGACGGCATAATACATCCACATTATGAATGTGGACCTATAAAAATTTGTATTGAGTTGGCAGAATACATAATTATTTTTGATTTGTTGTGCAGTTTTTCCTGCGCTGACTAATAGAAGAAAATAATGTTCTTAATTACACTGAAAACATACTGTACAACAGTAGGATAAATTATGTATAAATGCACATAACCACACCCAATACTGAAAATAGCACAGTAGTATGTATGTAATATGTATGTAAAGAATGACAAGTGTGTATATTGCTTGGCACCAGATACATAATGACTATACAGTACATACTTTTATATCTACATATATTTACATCAGTCGATGTGGAAGTCTGGTGGTTATTTCATCTCTTAACAGATTTTCTCCTAGTATGGTAAACATAGGTCTGCCATTGGTAATGGTATTGTTAGATCAAAGTACCGGTACACTATCAGGTGGATTATAAAGGTTTATTTTATGGATTCCCTAACTTTATTAACCTATGACAACCTGGTTTTTGAAAATGACTATACTGACATCATTTTTGGTAACACATTGAAACTTTTTAAATTAAATTCTATTTTCATGTTTTTATTTCTGTTGTTCTGAATTAAAGCCAATAATATAGCTGAATTAAAGCCAATAATATAGGCAAGACAGACAGGAAGAGAAATGGGGTTTAACGTCCACTTGACACAAACTAGGTCATTTACGGACTAACATATGGTTTAATTTAATTTCAATAATTCGCTTGCGCATGGGGGTCTTTAGCAATGGGAGAAAAATGGAGGACCCAGAGAAAACCCACAAGGTTGGATAATACAGACTTTAGACAATATACAATAAACAGTATCATTAGTTTAAACAACAAGCATATTGGTCCATTATTATGGCCATACAATATTCCATTATTTATGTCATAATCATTGAAAGGCATTTAGCAATTGATTCATGATATAATACTAGAACACTTGGTATGGATACAATCACTTGGTTTATTGCACTGCAATGTTTCAACAAGTTTTCACAAGTCATTTTTAAGCAAACACCTAAAAACTTGTTGAAACATTGCAGCATAATAAACCAAGTGATTGCATCCGTACTAAGTGTTCTAGTATTACATGCTCTCATCTCTTATTTTATATTTATATAGTTTGCTGAATACTACCCAACAATAATTTATTTTGTCTATGTTTGTGTTTTTACCATCCAGATTACTATGTAACAAATATTCTGTCATTATTATTGATTATTGTTATCTTTATAGTCTTTTCACACAATGAGGCTTTAAAACGTACAATATATAAACCTACCGTAGAATCATCTGAACCTGAGGCTATAATATTTTCATGGAAAGGGTTCCATTTGATATCCATAACAGCACCTGCATGACCACATACTTTTGGAGCATTTATGTCCACTCGACCAGTCTAAAATAAAAATATGACCAACGGATATATATATGTTTTGAGATATTCTAACACACGGGTTAAGTAAAATACGCCAGGTATCAAAATAAAATTAATGCTATGAAAATAATAATATACAAATCTCAGTATCTATCAATATACCTACCTTTTCAATAGGTAACACTACGAAACATCCTCCACCTGAACTTTCTGTGACGACAGCTAAAAATTTCAGATTTACAGCACAAAAATGACTTTCATGAGCATTTCGTGTTATTCTAACATTTTCATAACAATGTTCTTTCCGAAAAGGGCTGCCGTAAACATGGCGGAATTTGGTACTCCGCATTTTAAATGCCATCTGAAAAATGGAAGAAAATCAGAAGAATAAACAATGGCAGTAGAGTTAACACTTTAATCGCTTCCTAATCTCTGCGCAATCTAAGTTTACACAAGATGCTAGTTAAATTTTGGCAAAAAGAGAAACTATTTATTTTATTGAAAATTTACATTCTTTCACATTAAATCAAATCAAATCTCGTATTGAGTATAGAAAGGCGTAAAATAATACATTATGATACCAATGTTTGCAAAATATCTTTATCATATTATTACAGGATTATGTTTAAACTAAATAAAACATGCTAGTTTAATCCACATTTAAACTAGTCAACAACAAAATATATTGCAAACCTTCATGCTGAAAAGTCAAGACAATTGACATGCATACAACTCTACAGCTCTTATTACACAAAATATACATGTTAAGGATTATGTGGACAAGTTACCTCCAGTTTTCTTTACAAGATAATCTGCCAAGCTTCACTATATTCTTGTTAAACTATTTCTTTAACATTTCTCATATAAAACAAACTCTAGTTAGGAACTGTAGACAAGAGTTTCCTTTACGATAGCATTTCTCTTTCAATATAAGGCACACACGTTTTAAGAAAGGACAGAATCACCTCCTTCCAACAAAATAAATCACATAATGACTACATGCCCTCTTTTAATTAACTTACGTGTTCAACAAAATCTGAAAATTTTATATTCAATATGTGGAAAATACTTAAATATGGAAATGGCTACATGCCCACTTTTAATTAACTTACAACTTATATTCAATATGTCTGAAATACTTATATATCCATAATTTAGATAATATGCCTATATAACAAGTTTTGTCATTTTTGGAACCCTGAAAAATTTTATATGACCATAAAACCACACAGTACATTCTGATAAGACAATGATTCACCGATGATGAACAGAACATGTTGAATGTAGAATAAGCAGATGATGAAATCATAAATTGTAAGATTGGTTTTATAATTTCTATGTTTAGAATATCTTATTTGGGGGCTTTATTTGTGTATGAAATTAAAACTAAAAATAAACATTTAAATAAAATAATCAACCTTGTAACATTTGAATCAATGCCAAAAACAATACACATTATAAAATCAATTACATTTTTACCAGGTAAGATTAGATAATTATAGAGCTGACAGTTCTCACTATATTAGTTAAAAAATAGATAATGAATTGGTAAGCTTACATGTCGAAAATTTCAGTCAAATTACTTCACTCTAAGCCGAGATATCGGCCATACAATAACAGTGTCGCCTCAATTGTCATTGCTACCGTTGTTACGATAATAAACTATATTAGTTAAAAAGTAGATAATGAAAGGGAACATGTCGAAAATTTCACTCTGAATTTACGTCACTCTAAGCTGAGATATCGGCCATACAATAACAGTGTCGCCTCGATTGTCATTGCTACCTTTGTTACCATAATAAACTAAGTCTTGATTATCCAGCAGCAAAATATATTTAAATCTACTTAATAGCGGAGTCATCTGCTGGCAAAGATAGTTGTTTATGACCTTGATAAGTTAATTAATGTCTAATTAATAATTTATAACATTAAAGGCCTAAAGAAAGACCTGTTATAGGCAGATTTAGCTCTTGCATAATGCCTGTTTAATGAACCCTATCCCTGATAAAAGGTCTAGATTTTGAAACATTATTATTTCTATACAAGGCATATTTATACTTAAATGTTCAAAACTGTTAAATAGAAACAAATCTCTGTGGATACTTTGGAGATGATTTATAAATCTGAACAATCTTATCCTATACTACATATACATGTATGCACAAGAAAAATATACATACAAAGGGGCGTAGTTGAAGATATGTTTTCTTTTAACACATAATTTAAGCCAATAAATGACACAAGAGCCAGACATGCATCATCTTAGATCAGCAGGAGACTGGGTCTTCATTACAGATTTGTTTTCCTTTAATGGAGCATAATCTAAATAAACATCCACAACACGAGATAAATCTCAACTGAATCGTTTATGTTTTTAAAGCATTGGAATCTCTGCCAAGTTTATTTATTTGCATGAATGGAATGGGAATAAACCATAACACATATTTATATGGAAGAGCAATTACTAATTTTTTTTGGCACCGAATTGAATGGAATTTAATGTCTCGTCAACACAATATTTTGTCATTTTTGTGACAAACATGATCATTTTCATATCTATAGTTGTGTGTGCCGATTGAGGTAAGAGAAATTTACAAGGACAACAATGTTTCATCTTATGCTCTATGTTGATTTATTAAATTCAAACTTTCCAGGATCTTTCACGTGCAAGCCAATGTGTACATGTATGTAAACATTAACATGAGTGCACATAAAATAACCCTTGACTGTTGGAATTTGAAATAAGAGTAGGACTTAGCACCATCTTCCATCCAAAATTTCCATCATAGCACATTGCATGGCGTATACCCTTTCTTTATTAGCCAAGTCAGTATAAAAAGTAGGATGTTCATCCTTATTTCATTCCATTTTAGTATGTAGTGGAGATATCAAGAGCATTTGATAAGAATAACTACAATGAATCGACATTAACTGCAACTGATACTAAATCAATGGCCTTCCATCAGATTATAACGTTATTACGAACAGATATTCTTCTATAAATGTATCTACTTAAATACAGATCAGGCTAGAAAAAGAAGCTGGAATGATTGTTTTCATACTATATTTATTGATTGACAAACTAGCCATGGCGTTGGCATTGTAATACATGGTGTAACATCCGCCACACTCATTAATCAGTATTAAACACCTTGATATTGTATTTTATAAATAGGCTACTATTACATAAACAGAAGTAATTTTCAATGTAAGCATATTTCCGGGAAATAAAAAGAAGTGAACTGAAGATTTTCATAGCTTCGTAATTTTCATCAGTCTGATATAAGACAGTAATGTGTAGGACCCAGAATTGAAGATGAAGGTCACCTTTGGAATCCTGCCAAGTTATTCTGCAAATTCTATTATCACCCAACAACATTAATTTCACTTTAAAAGCAACAATATAAGCCATGATTGACGGAAATAATTGTAAAAGGAAGCATGACAGGGAAATGGTGTCATCAATCTGCACAAAGATATAAAGATATTTGAGTAGCTGCAAAATATCAAAGCTAAGAAAAGATTTAGAAAAAAATTGACATATATTTTCAAAAGTGGCAAATATATCTAAATTATTTAAACATTATACAGTCAAGTCAGACAGAAGCTTTTATCAAAGCAGCAATATTATTAAGAAAGGTTGCCAGACAAAAAAAACATACACCCACAGCAGCTTATTCGTCTGAGCAGTCCATAAGGGTTGTCACATATCTACTGTTTTGCAGGTATTGGGAGAGTTTAAAGGACAACAAAAACTATTTACGAGTTAAAACCCAATAAGTAATTTATCAGAATTAAAAAAAAATGGCTTTTATTTTTTCAAGACACTAACATTTATCATACCAATCATGTAGGTCTACCGTTAACAACGATAAATTCGGCTGTTTGAGTTATTTGAAATTGTTTCATCAATTAGACACTGTGTATTAATTTCAAATCAATCAGGAAATCACTAGGCTTGAACTGTTAAAGGGTGAACACGATTTTAAAAAGCAATCAAGGGTAATAACTCGGAAATAATTTGAGGCTTGTTCTACAAAATTACTAAAAGTTGTCAATGGCAAAAACGTTGGCAGTAATTAAACCAAATCGTATGACATCTTTAGCTTCCCGACTAGAACACATCCACATGATTTTTCAATTTAATCAAGGGCCATAACTCTGCAGGAACTATAGAAAACTGTTGCAAATCATTGGGTTACTTCATCTCATGACCACAGACACTGTGTATTCATTCAAAGACAATTGGAACATAACTCTAACCTCTAGAGCGTCCACATTTACAATTACTACTGAACAGACAAAAAAATTTTTTTAACAGTATGTAATTTATAAGTGACCTTATAAGTTATAGACAGATAAACAATGAGCAATATTCAAGGGCATTGCAGTTACCAGAGCTTGAAAAGTTAGAATTTTAAAATTTATAATAATAATTAATGAGAATAATTTATCCTCGCTTGGATTCAATCAGATTAAAAACAGACCTATCCATCTGATTTCACAAAAACTTTAAGAAGGTGGCGTGTGTATTCTAATATCATGACGTCATCCAACAATAAACAGACGTGTTGTTGATCGATGGAATTTTGATGGAATTTTGCTTAATCTTAAAATTACAAATCAACAATGGAAGTGAACCGGAACCGTTTTAGGACTGATAGAAATTTATCTTTTACATTAGTTTGCAAAGGATTCCTATATCGCTCAAATCATACTTAGGAACTTAGGAAGTAGTGTCTACCTTTGATTATTTTGTTTTATCTAAACAGAATTATAACTACCTTCATTTATTAAAAAATTAAATAAATCATAAGTTTCATCCTATTCATGGTACCATTTCTTAATTACTTTTCGGTGAAAATTTTACAGTATAATATTAATAAATAATCTTCTGAATATTCACCCAACCAACTAGAATAGATAAACATCCATAAAGCAGAAAATACAATGTCAACAGAGATAGTTATTTTCTTGTAAAATGGGGGAAAATGTATGAAAACTGGCACCAAAATGGCTGAAAAGATTTGAAATTGTACCAACTGGATAGGATATGATAAACAAAGAATGTTGACTGGTCAGGAAACAAACAAACAAAATAAACAACAGCTATTTTATTTGCGACTATCATTACACATAGTAATGGTGGACACCAAACAACTAAAGTATTTACTACATGTATTTGACACATAGTCCTTGTATAGTCAATAAACCAACAAATTACATCTTATAACAATTCACTTTTCATCAATATTTCCATTCTGATACAACCATTTCCCTTAATATAACTGTCACTTAATGGCAGTTATCCAAGTGCTATAAATGACAGATTAATTTATTGCGGCTGATTTTATTACTATCTGCTTGAAAAACATAAATGGTATTAATCATTTAAATAAAAGGAACATATTATTACATCATGTATCAACTACATTCATTATTTAATCCTCTAATACCAAAAATTGTCTTCGAATTTTGCACGGCTCTTATGTCAAGCTGTAGTCTCCTTGAGATCGTGCATAGAAGGTCAGTGTATGCAAAAATTAAGCAAAGACTATTTCATGTACATTACCCTAACCTAACAAATTTCATTATTGGCATATTGAAAAATATAACTTCAGGAATTAAACTTAGAAGTTTAATAACTTGTAACTCCATCCTCTCCTCTTTCCAATATGATTGACATTCTTAAAATTCATAATACATACCTCCTTTAATTACAAAAGATATCTTTTTTATAATGTATGACTAGGTTTTAATATTAGTTACTCTTTAATTTTACATTTATAAAACTGTTTAAAACACAGATCTCCCATGTCAAATTTAGTTTTAATTGTCGTTAAGCTACCGGTACATGAAAGGTCTGCCCAGAATTATAGGAATTATCTATAGAACTTGAATATCCAATGCCCGTTTTAGGAAAATTTAATAGTTGTCTCATTTGATAAACAATATTAGCTGGGGCATAACTCAATGTTAAAATAGAAATAAACTAATGTTGCCAATTCAAATGTCATACACATACAACCCATTTTCTGTTGAAAAAAAACAAATTTTGTATATACTTTCAAAAGTATGTCAACCCATCCATCATCAATACCACATTCAATCAATGAAAATTTATGTCAAATTTCAAATTAATATAAACATTTACCTCTGGGTTTGTTTTGTTTTTTTAAAAAAAATTCTAGACAGTTGTAGGTTAATATAAGTACTATGCCCTTGTAATTAAAAATTATGTTAGTTGACTATGCAGATTTGGTAAAGTTATTATATTATTCTTATCTATGTATAATTAGTGACATTTATAACCAAGCCCATCATTCTTGTAAGTGATATTTTGTTAAAATAACTGATTGATCATAAAGTTTGTCATTTAAAATGATCATGAAGATATTAAACAAAGACGATTATGTTGAGTTAAATGACATACAGAAGGATCCAGACAGCCATTGTTATTCTAAGATGTCACTAACGGCAGAAGACATTTAATAAAGCAAACTGAAAATCCAAATGAAACACTACTAGGGTAGGGTAGAGTGAACCCAAACGGTGTACAAGATGCAAGTGACAATAATTGAACATGCTACACAGAATTATTTTCTGTTTCCTTTATACATGTACCTCCAAACTGTTGGATCCCATTGTTGAAAAGGTTTCTGAGTGGCGTTCCTAACAGACAGTGATCGAAATAAAACAGTGAATTGCAATTTTTGTACGTAGACTACCACATAAACTGCTACAGAGAAAGATGCTGCAATAAAATAATGGATGGAATAGGGATTGCATAAAGGCATATAAATATATAATGATTTTAATATATAATTAAATAAATTCCTATTGATTATAATAAAATAACTACATATATAAGTGAAAAAATATGCTATTCAAGTACTAATTAAAGATATACATTGTATATATGTAGGCTGGCGAAGACACTAAGCTGGGGTTTTCTAATGTGTGGAATGTTTATCTTGAACCTATTAACCTAAACTGATTATAATTCAAAAACAGAAAAATAATATCCATCTCTTTATCTAATAACTGTCACATTCTATTTTGTCCAATTGGAACTTTGTAATTATGTAATTAAAAAAACTTGAAACACGATCACAATCTTATAAGCATAATTAATATCGTAAAAACAGAATATCGGCAATAATGTGTCTGGATCATCAGTTCATAAAAGATAGGTTGCCAGACGATGAAACATACACCCACTGCAGCTATTCAGGGAATTTAGAAAAGCACTAAAAACTGTTCAAGAGTAACAACACAACTACCAGAAATATTCAAAATTTGCTTGGCTTCTCGTTCGTCCTAGTGATAACTATTATTATGCAATACATGCACCATAAATTAGATGGTTCTGTTCGAGTTTTTGAAACATCCTAATAACTTAATTAACCTACCGTACTAGATTTTTAAAAGTGATAAAGGTTGTAATTTCGAGTAAATCAAATTAAATGATAACATTTGCCTCTAGACCAGCTAGAAGAATTTTCATGTTTATCAAGGACCATAACTCTGACAGTAATTATTGGAAATAATTGAAACACTCCATCAACACCGTATACATTTAAGTCAGACTATGGTAGAACATTTGCCTCTAGACCGTCCACAAGATTGTTCATATTGATCAAGGAGCATAACTCTAACAGTAATTATATCGTATGATATCATTAGAATAACCAGCAATTGTGGATGACAGATTTACAAAGAGAGTGGGTGACTAAATACGACAATGTGTCATTATAGGCGTAAAAAAATAAGAAAATAATAAGAAAAAAAAGATGGGTCGCCAGGCAACGAAACATACGCCGGTAGCAGCTAAGTGACTGTCGCACATTTTGTCTTTTGTCAGTGATGAAAAAATTTACAACACTTGAAAAGCTTATTACAATAACCCATTAAGTAATTATCAGAAAACAGTAGAATTATCAGAAAACTTTTGCCTCTGGAGTGAATGAATGAAAGAAATGGCGATTTAGCCTCCTGAGTATCCACAAGATTATTCATGTCCACAAGATTATTCATGTCCACAAGATTATTCAAAGTGATGAAGGGCCTTAACTAATTATCGGAAATCGTTGAAAATAAACAGGATACTTTGTCTCATGACCTTAAATACTGTGTATAAGTCAATCAAATATAAACTTTAGCCTTAAGAGCTTCTACAAGCTTCTGACAGTAATTATCGAAAATAGTTGAAAATTAAAAGGCTTCTTCGTCTCATGACCTTCAACAGTGCCATAAATCTTAAGTCAACAAGATATTTCAAAGTGTTCAAGGGCCATAGCAGTTATTATTGGAAATCTTTGAAAATCAATAGTCTTCTGTGTCTCATGACCTAAAAAACTGTGTATAAATTTTAAGTCCATCAGATATTAACCTTAGCCTCGAGAGCGTCCACAAACAATTGTTTATGCCCGACCGACAGTCTGCCGGGGCGACGACAATATACGAACACATTTCAATGTGGGTGTATAAAGGAAAATACCTGTAATGGTTTGGCAAATATACAAAATTTCTAAGACAATCATAATATAATATGCAATGATTATTAATGCAACTTACTACATGTGGTGAACATTTTTTATACTTACAGGCATGATGGCAGGTTAAAGCTGTTGACAATCACAGGGTTAAGGTATTAGTATAAACATCGAACCTGGAATAACAAAAACTTCATTTAGAAATAAATATCCAGTGCATATCATATTAAATTGAAAAGATATCTTTAAGAAAGCTCTGATATTTAATAGTGTCATAGTATTACACTGAATAAGGTCATTCACCCCTAGAATGTTAATTATTCAAGAATGTTTCCCTCATTAAGAGCTACATTTGGGGCTCTCTTTATTCATCAAAAATAAACTAATTCCAACAAAAATGTAATCATCTTCAATGAAGACCATATGGTAACATCCGAACAAAGAAACTTTAGAAGCAATTCTGTTTCTCGACCCACCAATAAGGTCACAATGACACACACAACTGGAATCAAATTCCAGTGAAAATAACTACCAGTTTAAAAGCCCAGTCAGAATCTAACTGCAAAATCTAGAAAAGCAACACGATTTTTGGATTTATACATGATCATTTCATAAATTAATCAACATAATCTGCTTACAGCAATTAAAATTTAAGACATATGCATCTGAAGGATTTTTTCATTCTAATTAAGTCATTCAACTAAAACAATAACGATGCATTACAGTAAATAATGTATTATGTGATTGTGATAAAAGAGCCAAAATTAAAATCAATTTATTGATCAACCACATAAAATTGATCTCGTCACTACCAGATCCAAAATTGATGAAGGGTACCACACGTGTGATCATAAAATGTTATGTAAAGCTAAATAAAGTTTACTTATCGGAATATTTTATCAGAATAAGGTGGCATGTAATTTTAAGAACATGTGTAAACGTCCATACTAATTATATTTATCTTAGAGCCTTCTTACTAAAGATCATCTTGACATACAGCCAAAAACTTAAGCTTATATGACAGATCTCTGGCAATGGGTTAAGTTTAAAGAGTACAATTTAGAGGGTAAAATGCTAGAAGATTGTACATCATGTATGTTAGTATATAACCCCGTTTACATTACAAATTTTAAGCGTGCCAGGTACCGTTCCTGGTACGGCACCGTTAATTTTTTTGTAGTGTAAACGGGTCAAACACAAGCGTGCCGTACTGAGTACCGTGCCAATCTGGCCCACTGAAGTGAGGTGGTCTGGGAACCGTTCCTGGTACGGCACACTTCAAATTTTCGTAGTGTAAACGCTAACCGGTCTGAGCACGGATTATTGCGCATGCGCCAAATGAACCTTGACCTTATTTCCCCGCGAACATTGACAGTTCTGTCATCAGTTCTGTCAAAATGGCTAATACAAGCTTTGAGTAATACAAGCTATTTATAAACGACATTGCTTTCGCCGCCTCTGGTAGCATGATATCATTGAATAACTCGAAAAGACGGCTAACTCATTTAAAATAGGCATCAAGTCGGTTAAAAATCGACCATTCTTTCTTGATTTTTTTCGAACTCTCAATAACAGACAAAACAAAAAAAAAACGAAAGGGCCAAACGTATCAAAATCTACCGCCATAATTGTTTTCATCTGGGTAACTTGCATAGGGACTGAAATTAACTTTTCAGTGAAGAGTTCCACATTTGGCGTGCGTGGCACGGTTCCGAAACGGGTAATGTAAACGGGGACATTTCTTGAAATTTATCGCGGCCTGGTACCGTGCCTAGTATGGCACGCTTATCGCGGCCAAGTGTAAACGGGGCCTAAGATAGAGTTAAAGTACCCTACAAATTTAAACATACATGTACATTATGCAAAAATTATAGAAGAGCTAAATCTGCCTATTGCAGGTCTTTCTTTAGGTCTGAAATGTTATCTTAATTATTAAACATGCATTATGCAACAGCTAAATCTGCCTATTGCTGGTCTTTCTTTAGGCCTGAAATGTTTTCTAAAGTATTAATTAGACATTAATTAACTGATCCAGGCCTTAATCAACTCTCGATGGCATCAGATTTCTCCGATATTAAATAGATTAGGGCTGTTCAGCGATACTTTGATTTAATCAAATATGGAGGAACGAGACTTAGCTTTGATCAACCAGTACCGTGGTTGAAATTATTGCACACGTCTGTCAAACCTTCCAAGGCTAATATCTTCGCTTGCAATAGAGTAATTTGAATGAAATTTTCAAATTATTCTTTTTACATTATCTACTTTCGAACTATTATAGCAAGAATGGCTAGTTCTTTATCTAAATCTTACATAATGTATCTTTAATTAGACATTAATTAACATATCCAGACCGTAATCAACTTTCGATTGCATCGCTAGCCTGCGATCTTTGGTGGATTATGATCTGATTTACTGCATAACTTTAATTATCAAATGGATAATCAAGACTATGCTTTTTACCATACCAACTTTAGTTATGATGATCAAGGCTAATTTTTGGTTCATAGGGGATCAATTTGACTGGAATTTTCAGAAAATTGTCTTTACATTATCTAGTTTTTAATATCAAAGCATACTAAAACACAGAAATTATCATATTGGTGAATAAAAGTTGATAAATGAACTGATTTATATAACTTTGATGAAGACAATCAATAAAAACTTTTATGTTCAGTATCAAACTGAACAGTATTGAATTTTTTTGGTTGTACTTTTCTGTGGTGTATCAGTTCAATGCTCAAGAAAAGGGCCAGAATTGACCTTTCATCTTTTGAGGGAAATGAACATATTAACCTCTGATCTCATGCTTGACAACATATGTTAATGTGGAAAGGATTAGTTTTGTCTAGGAAAGTTGATCTTGAGAAAATACATTACATTCAACTATTTTCTTCAATATCTAAACAAAACTAATTCAACTTTATCAAAATTCATCTACCAACTAGAAAAAAAATCTGTTACAATCACTAAAATAATAGTGTTAAAATTTATATATTTTTGACAGTGATCCATGTCAAGGTTAAGCATACATTTTAGTGGTTGAAATAGTAATTACATTAATGTAATAGTACATTATGTACCCCATGTTTACCAACTAATGTAGTCATCTAGTGATGTATCCCTGCTTATATACTAACTAAATTAGTAATGTCTTCATGTTTACTAATTTCATCCATGTCATACAGTTTTCAAAGTAATCAACAAAAACAGAACAGGAAGTTTGGAGTGGACAGGAGTAGAGAGAGGTTGCTTGCAGCCTACTCCTTGAAGCAGGGTTAATAGGGTTGCAGATCTAAACCCACCTCAAGAAGAGTCTCAATACAACAACATACCACACCAAGGCTTATAATCAATCACATTTATATTTCTATAGAAGATTACTCAAGCATGGTTCATAACAAAATGAGTATGGTCTCAATTATTTCTACCAAATCAACTAGAATTCAATAAAAATCATTCAATCGTATTTCTAATCAAATAAGAATCAAAATAACATCATGATCAAATGGAGCAAAAACACTGTGTACAGCTTATTGCAAATTCCTGTTTTAATTTGTTCGCCGATGAAATATTTATATCTACTGCCCAGATAGCCCATAAATAAATCCACATATAGTCACTGAATTTATTTCATGAACATTTTTAGTAAATTGACAACAAACCAAAACAAAAGCCAAATAAGAGTGAAAACAACTTTTATGGTGACATTTTAGAAATAATATATTTTGGGTCTAAAAATTATTCAAACAAATCTGAATCGACTGAAGATAAGAATACAGCATGCAATGTTCTATGAGATACATTTTGTCCAGACAGTGGCCTTTCCACCTACTCAAACGGTCAAGGATTCTTTTACATGTATGTACACAGTAATGTCTACACAGGAACTTGTTTTGTTATTCTATCTCCAACCTCTTAATTAGTGAGCCAGCACCTATCTCGCTGAGCCACTGTAGCTCCAAATATTTATCTGAGACACACAAAGATGGTGATGAGTGATCAAGAGAGAGAGAGAGAGATAGAGAAATGGGGTTTAACGTCCACTCAACACAACACATTTTGGGACTAACATATTGTTTTAATTTTATGTCAATAATTCGCTTGCGCTTAGCGGTCTTTAGCTGTGGGAGGAAACCGGAGCACCTGGAGAAAACCCATGAGGTTGGACAGACGACCCAACTCCTTGCCATGTACAACCGGGGATTTGAAACCACACCAGTTGACTCAATAGCAGGCCCGTAATCAATAGAAACCAATGTAACCTGTAAATGGACATAATCATAGTCAAAAAATTATTGTTTTAGTTATAAGTACTTTTGGATGTACACATAGTTAACATCATTAACAATAAAGATCCCAGTCCATTTTAAATATTAAAGCATCCTTTTTTAACCATGGTCGAGTCCCTTCTGTGTGACAGAAAGTCCAATGCCGTATAGTAGAATGCTTTCCAATCACTGCTTTTATTGTACTGTAAATTTATGTTGATCCTGCAGGATCTGACTGATATCTTACAATGCTCTTTACACAAGATTGAGTGTATATTTCAAATGTCTGTTAAGTCTGTAATGTACCTCTCAATCTATTTTGCGTTTAAACTTTAGGCACATGGCTGTCTGAAATTGTAAGATCCATGTTCTCTCACTATAACAAATAAACCATGCCAAGAAACAAACATCCACACTTTAACTAGTAAACAATCAACTGTCTTATTTAAACTCATTCAAATACAGTAAGTGGCCTCAAATACTTGCAATATATATTTCTTGAATACTAATTGTACACTGTATCAGTGCATTCTCATTTTTTGGTGGGGGGATTCAGATTACTTTCTGTTTTAAAAATTCATTTCATCTTACATAGCCCTTATAGTACACAGTTTAATCAAAATTAGGATTTGAAAAATTCACTTTCAACCAAATTTTATCAAAATAACACACTGATTAATGATAAACAACACTTACATGTACTGGAGTCTAAACTATTTAAATATTCAAATAGACATGCAATACATATAGACCAAGACTACATCGTTTATCACATCAAAACTGCACACTTGACATACTTTAGCTAGAATGTTAAACTTCTTGTCACATGAACATGCCATATCTATAAAATCATCTTAACTTTCCAGTTACATGTAAGATTTTACATATCTTTGACAAATGGAGTCTTCAACATACTGGTATATTATACACATTCTGTAACTATATGGAATGCAAGTTCATTGGATGTTTCTTATACACAGGTCACAATTCTATGGA
This sequence comes from Patella ulyssiponensis, assembly GCA_963678685.1. Classification (NCBI taxonomy): domain Eukaryota; kingdom Metazoa; phylum Mollusca; class Gastropoda; family Patellidae; genus Patella; species Patella ulyssiponensis. The sequence goes on along the minus strand of OY783229.1, from coordinate 45,086,970 downwards.
ATACAATTACAGTATTACTGAACAACATTTTAACAAGACTTTTCTATAGTCTTTATCACGAAAAAGGTAAAAGTCTTTAAAGCGATGATTAGTGAAATTAAATGCACTTAATCCAGTTAATCGTGCCATTCTTAGAATCCTGATTACACTGTTGAGGATAATAAATATTAAAAGCATAAGGACACAGGTACAATTGAATGTAAATAATATTAACAACCCTCTAAATTCATAATGTAGGATATAATTGATAAATTTATTATATATATGTTAGAATTATCAGCATTAAAATATGTATTGTCTATTTCAATTAATATTATATACCTAACTCTATATACAATCAAGTTAATCCTCAAATAAATACCTATGCCAAATTATCCATTAGCTGATAGATATCAAAATCTAGGGTAAATTATCACTGCATACAAATCGCTATATAATATATACTTTATATTGCTATTCCAAATTGGGGTATGTAATAACATCCCATTAATAACTGCATAAATTATGAACAATTGGTTCACTTCCACGATAATGAAACAATTACTAGGACTTGACTCCCAGTATTCTATCTATGCGATACAAACAGGCGACTAAGTTTGACATCATAAACAAGAGATTTGTAATAAAGTAATTGAGAGTCCTCCATTATAGTGATCAAAACTAGTACAGTCCTTGAGGTATAGTACTCAATGTTACAAAATGGCTTGGCATAACAGAGAAATAACAAATATTTTAGTTCTTGAATGACAGGACCGAGCATGATGCCATTCACGTCATATAGGAATTATGACATAAAAACAAAAATCGCCTCAAGCGATGCACAATTTGCTATGGAACAAATATGCAAATTTTCACGTGAATCGTATTTGAATAGGCAGAGGATCACTATTAGGTTTCTTTTTTTTTTAAAAGTGCCACCCCCAATAAGAACAACACAATGAGTAGCGCTTGGGAAACTAAATGTGAAACAATCAGCTATCCAGTAAGTCTTAAATGAGTACCTGTAGCATTGGATTTTATGATACAGTACCTTGTCACAATCTGTACTGTAGAGATCATAATATAAGCCGAATAAAATATATTCATGTAGGCACAGAGTATGCCAAAACAAAATTTTGAATAGATACATAATATTGTAAAAGAAATGTTCCAGATCTTTCTTGCAACTCTTCTGGCCCCATTCTTAAGCTCATGTACTGTCAACTTCAGCTATTTTCTCATATTTTCTCGTCTTAATTTGTTTTAATACAAATGAGATTAATGTACATATAGTGTACTGGGTACATGTAACTTGGCAGTAGTATCAATGTATGTATTTCGATATCGGTAATATTACTCTACTTGAAGAACATCTTGTCCTTCATCTCAACACCTACATTGTATGCTAACACCTACATGTTATGTCCACATACATATTCTACAATAGATAGAAGACTAACAACCTAGAGAGAACTGTAAATACACCGTCTACCACCTTCTATACTTATAATAAATTAGATCTGTACAACAACTGTGTACTAACATTTTACTGTTGGGGGGGATAAATTACTAGTTTTAGCTTATACACGTCTCACAACATCTCACAGGTATTTCTATTTGAACAGATAATAACTTGCTTCTAATTGAAACCATTCAAAGATACTTTTTCAGATATTTTCTTTCAAGATAATATTTTTGCTGAAATGATCTCAATATATTAATATTGTAAACTCTATAGTATGGAGTTTGCCTACCTTTTACCAAAATATCATAGCCATATCTGGCACTTAACTGAACTTATACAGGATAACAAGGATCATTGTTTTAGGTCCTTAAGGTGAATTGTTTATTATAAGTAATTATCTAGGATCTGTTGGTTATACATTCAATTGTAATACTGTACACTAATAGTTATCAGGTTAAAATTGTAGTAAAAACATTCAGTATGTAATGTTTAGTTCATTATAACAAAGAATAGAAATGCAAATTCATACAATAAAAGAGGTTTTTAAAAAAAAAAAAGAATTGAAAATATCAATACACATTTTCAGTGTCTAATATAAATATACTTCATACAAGAATAGTTAATTAAATGCATGTAAAAAAAAAAGTTTTTCAAGTTTTTGAAAAAAGAAAATCCTTACGAACCTTTAAAAATAAAGAGTCATTTTCAATCAGAAAGCTTAATCCATGTTTGAATATACCCAAATATGCCAGTTTGTTATAAATTGGTGATAATAAATCAAGCATTTGATGATCCTGTTAATCCAACAAAGAGACCCGCTATCACATCTGATCAAACAAGCAACAAACCTGACAAAGCAAGTTGATATCAATATAAATCTGTGTAAATATCATGAATAACAAAGATTGACACCACCTAGTTATATATAGCTATATATGTTGATGAATGCAAGTCCCACCCACACCAGGTAAAAGCTCCTGTTACAATGTACCTACCATAAAGCTTTAATATGCAGATTATGAACACTTTACATGTTCACCAACAAAAAGTAATAATCTTGATGTAAAACCGAAATGCTCCTCTAAAGTAAAGTCAAAAGCTACCTAGCTGTTCGCTCCAGTCAAAAGACACTTAGTGATCCCAATTACAACTCTGAACCCAGAGTCAATGAGATGAGACAACCTATTGTCGAGTTAGATCTGAGGTTGTAAAATCTCAATTCCACACAATACCACCGTTTCAAGTTGACCAAACACTGTATACATATCCAATTCATCATTAAATAATACAATCATTTTCTTGACAATGTTGAGAGGATAAAATAATATGTCCTCCAAATAAAATAATGATTGTATCCCATATAATATTATTGTGTTTATTATGTATACTGGTATATGAATGATTGATTTTTGGTGCTCTCTGGAAGTTACAGTTCATTTATCACATATATTTGGGAGGGAAAGTGATCTATGTGTATTTCAAATTTCAATATAAGTTAGTTAAATTAGAGTAAATTACTACTCGTTCTGATCTAACACATCATGTCAACAAATTCAAACTTCATCAACACTTAAACTCTGTTTGCTGCCCTATATTTTTGAATGAAACCTTTTCATTTAGTGTCAATACGAACATTTTGAATGTACCCACAAAGTCTTTCAAGCTGTAAATGCAAATATAAAACCCAGTATATATTTTTTTTCTTTTCTTGAGGTGAGATATGAGTGGATTTTAATGGTAAATAGTTGATCTATCTATTATATCAGGCAGAATCTTGGCCAAGCTTTATATTTGGGTGGAGACCATTTTGGATCAAATTTGTTCAGTTTATGATTTTTTATTGCTTTCTTGTGCTTCAATAATTATATGTTTTGTAGACATTTTGTAAAGGATTTCTTTTTTTACATTTTGTCTTGCGTTATTCTCATGTTGTATAAGCTTACTTCTCTTTAGGGGCTAAGTGAGAGAGACGTAATGACAAACTTTGCATCATGGTTTTGAGCTTTTGCTCCCTCTTGAGTTTTTGTGCCCCCTAACAAAAGGCAAAAAATCTTGCAGTTTAAATGTGGTGTTCAACACTATAATCATAATGCTTAACCGGTGTCAAACATATACAAATCGGTTCTAGCATGTTCCACACAGCCCAATATATATTACATGGTGGCACAGGGAGCGCTGCCCCCCCCCCCTACACACACATTTAAATATTCCAAGCAATGATTATATTCCTACCAAGCAGCATTTTAGAGAGTCAGGGTAGCATTTAAATTTTACATGTTTGGGGCATAAAATTGATTGGTGACTTGAATTCTCTGTATGATTGGTTCTTCTATACGACTTACTGTACAATCATGACAATTTAGAGATCAAAATCTTCAAAAACTCCCACTTTAGTGTGTTTGCTAGGTTTTGATAACTGGGAGAGTAACTCCGCTAAACACTGAACAAAACCTGGAAGTTTCAAAAAATAAAATCTCAAAAAACTATACAGCATTTAAAAGGTTAAAGAGCACAACTTTGATTTTCTTCCTCCTCAGGAAAAGATGAAGAATCCAACCAAATTTATAGAAAAAATGTAATAGATTGCCAGACAACAAAAGATACACCAACACCAGCTAAGTCTTCTGGACAGTCAATGTGGCCATATAAAAAAACCTCAAGACCTTTACGGCATTTACAAGAACATGTACACAGGCCCAGATCCAGGATTTTGGCGAGGGGGGGGGGGCCATACATTGGATTGCTTGGGTGGAGACAACGAGAAAATCATGTTTATATCATCTATTGAAAGAGCAGGTATGTGAACTACAACAGAAACAAAGCAAACGAAAATGAAAATCAACTATGCCCCCCCCCCCCTGGATGCTCGCCTGTGTACATGAAGAATGGGTGCATAATAAAGTGTTGGGTTGACATTAAATGGGTACAAGTATTGTGTGTAAAATATCAAGTGATAAAATATCTACATTTGCCCAGTAAACAGTTAATATACAGCGGACAAAGAACAGGGAGACATGATATAGTAAGCCCCTTAGGCAATTGGTTAAAAAACAATGGATCAAAGCTGATCAATATAATACTGGTAACTTCATTTTTTGTAAGCATTAAGTAAAATTGGAAAACGTGCCGGTACAGATATGGCATTCAGATGTGATATTTGCATACTGACTTGTCCACTCCTAACTACTATCAGTGGTATCATGTGTGAATAATAATAACAGACCTGCAAATTGTTAGTGACTACACAGTATGGCCGTTGGTTGACCTTCATCAGCTAACACATAAATAACTACATCCGAAATAGAAATGCCATTTTGCCAAAAGAAAGTCTGAATATACCACTGTTAACAGCACAGCACTCAACAAAAAACCATTCTGTATTAATCTATCATCATGTAATTATAAACATCTTTCATAAATATCACGACCTGCTTTTAATTTGTTTCTTTTACATCCAGGGCATTAACATGCAATAACATAAGAGGACCAGTTCTGTCTGTGCCAATATTCTATGATTCATGGTACAGTACTCCAATTTGAGTTCAAAATCAATATTTATAAAACTTGCCGACTATCATTTTATCCTGAATCTATAGAATATACAATCATTGATTACATACTATATAAACCTGCATTTTCTTTGGTGGATCGTCTAACAGTCTGAACCATTAGATTAAACAAGCATTATACAAGAGCAAAATCTGCTTATTGTAGGTCTTTCTTTAGGCCTGAAATGTTATAAAAACTATTAATTAGACATTAATTAACTTATCCAGACCATAATCAGCTCTCGATGTCAAGACTAGTCTGTGAAATTTGTTGGATTGCAGTCCGATTTGCTGAAAGACTTTCCTTCGTGATTAACGATTAAATGTATAATCAAGATTATTAGTTTTGTCTTACCGACTTCAGTAAAGATGATCGAGGATAAGCAGAACTTTTACCCGCTTAGTTCTTGGTTCATAGTGGATCAATTTGACTGAAATTTTCAACAAATTGCCTTTACATTATGTAGTATTTAACTATTATAGTGAGAACTGCCAACTAGTTATCTAATCTCCCATAATGTACATGTATCTTTAAGTCAGGAACTTTTTGTGTACTACTACTACATACAGTATATTAATATGTTAATGTTTCCTGTTGTCCATATTTCTGCAAGCCCTTCCACTTCTATTGTCTACAAAACCTTAACAAATGCATAGCTGAACCATACACTTTTGTTTTGCTGTACATTCTCAAATGGTCCTAGTTTAGTTCCTTAAGATCGGTATCTGATCAAACACTGTCAGCTGACCATTCCGATCCGTCCCTATATTGCTGCAATATAAAAATACCTCTTTTCCCCACCTCTGTTCTGAGGCTAATTTGGTATCTGTACTCACTATAAAGGAATCATTTATCGCCGCCACATCTGACACAAATTTATAATAATTTAACACAATTTTCAAGTAGAATTTTGCTATTTCACATTTAATTCAGAAAACAAAATCAAAATATCAACGCGGTAGATAATCTTCAGACTTGAATTCAATTGGATACAAGATTGCAGGTGGCACTGGCTTTTGACCATATCCATCCAGATTCCAGAGGATGCTAAATGATGACATATTTTCATTTCACCGTATCTTTGTAAACAATGAACTAAATTGAAACAGTTTTGAACTGATTTCCCTTAAGTGATCTGACTTTCACAACATTGTACTATTTTGCAAGGAAATTCCTTAATACCTCAAATGACGATCAAAGACTTTAATTTACAGGTACTTATGTCATTTATAGAACTTATATTTTAACCTACCTTTATACATATTCATTGATCCCACGGTTTGAATGACTTAATAAAATAAACAAGACTATCAATTGACCAATATTGTGTCTGCTATACTAGTCGACTGATTGCCTTCTTAGTCATTGTGACACTTACATATTGACAAGGTTTAACCAACCATATCTTTAATGTGACAATCACCACTTACCGGTAGTATACGCTTACAATATAAAATGTCAAAATGACTACTGTGACGCACATCACATCAGCTTAAGATACAATACTTTAACGTTAAATCAGGCATATGGTGTGGACTATACACTAAAATGTATATTCATATCATTATAGAAGTTTCTATGAGGCAGAAAATTTTGCTTCAAAACAATTCAACCAATTGATCTGCATTAATATTGCAACTTATTGTTGGTGTGTAATGGTACATCAGCACGAACCACTCATTGTGCAAAATGTGGCTAAATGATACATACTCAAAACTGAATTCTTGTATAAAACTAAATGGTTCTATTTGACCTAAAAACAGTGATAATAACCAATAAATATCTAAACAGTAGTCTAGTAAGTAAACACTGAAGTCAGATTCTAAGATATAAGTTGAGAAAACACTGCCTGTTCCTCAAAACCTCACTAGATTTTATGTAGAAAATTTAATGTTTCAGCTGGATCTCCTAATTTGACAATCATGACTCTAACTGTATGAGTATGGATATATTGATCTATATCATTGATGGAATTTCTTTGGCCCCCCAGGATATATTGTCTATACTGATATCAGGACTATATCATCAAGTATTATCTTTACGTGATCACCAAGGAAAAGTTGTGTAACACAATCACAAAGTGATAGTTTCGTTAAAGGTCCATCTCTACTCATCCAGACATTCCTGGTTTGTTGAAGTCTTCACTTGATTTTTTTATGACGCATTATCAATTTATCATAGGTCTAGTATTACCATATTGGTAGAAGAGTGGTTCTAATGTAAATATAAGTATTTGACGCACAGATTGCGTATCAAGGACACCTAATTAAGTATAAAGAGGGTATTAATATTTCAGAACTAGAGTTTTACCACACCCTGTCTTATAAGTAAAGAAAATAAATTGGTGAAGCAGAAATCAGACATGTTTGCCAATAAAAACAGACACAAAAAGGCATGCTCAAGTTATGTATGGACAATGGTACATACTTTATGTGTTACATGTATCCTAAAATCTGCAGGTATAAATTTTGATTTTACTTAATATTATTACATGGAAAAAGGCCTCTACTGGCCTACATGTACTCTTAAGAAATGTAATGATTTCCATTAAATAATAATGAAAACATGGGTTAAATTTTCAGTCCTGAAACAAAATAAATTTTGACACATAGATCTGCTTACTCTTCAGAAATAAAAATCTAATCGTTAACAGATTTGTCCTCGAACACTAACAGACCTCCTGCTCTTGTACACGTTCAATGTTTTAGATAGTATCCAATGGATCTTATTCATTTTAAAAACATTTATATATATACAGTGTCTGACTGACATTTTGTAGGTGTCACAATTTATAAACAGGTTAATCTTAAGCCTTTGGGTGTTGTACAAGAAATATTGATAAAATATCTAAATCAAGATTGATCAATAATTACACAACTACACATAGGCCTAACCTAGATCTTCAGTGAAATCAAAATTTAGAAGTAAAAAAGGCAACATGCCAGAACTCGTAAAACAAAAGGATGTCAAAGACAATACTTAATCACCAAGCCTACTCATCCTAAGAAACAATTACTACTATTACTAGTCTGAAAATTAATCAAATCTAACTTAAGGTCATGAATATTGACTTTACTCTTGAACATCTTATACCACTCATCATTGGAGAGTTCAAATAGCTAACAAAACATTTTACTCTGTCATCTTATTCTATTAAACCCATGCAACAAGCACTATTAAATGATTCTTCCTATAATTTGCAATTGGATTTGCCTTATTAGAAAGACATTTTTCTGAAACATTTTGACATTTCAAAATATTCTTCACAATTTCTCACTTGATAATATTTTCCTAAAAAATGCTATTGTAAATGTAATTACACTTATAGTTATAGAATTATCTGATTATAATTGAGATTTTATTACATCCTGACATATAATATGATTATTAATTAAACAGTGGTCTATACTAATAACAACTATTTTATTACTGAAGAGTGTACTTTTTCGGCACTAAGATTATGCAGAGTAAAAACTGGGGAAAGGCTTTATTTCGTCATCTTCCACTAGATATACTGTGTTCATTTCGAAAAATATTCAACAGCAATGCTTTTATCCCACATGATAAATCCTTCATAAAATATTGATGTGTGTGACATCTGTTAAAACCATCTCCCACACTGCCTGTAGAATAACATCTAGCTATCAGATACAATGCAACCAGAGAGAGAAATGCTAGCTGGATTAGACAAAACCATATTCAGTAGTGCCTTGGCTCTACTTCATGTAGACGTAAACACTTCCACCTACCTTAAAATGGCTATGTGAATTATTTTCCAATTATTTAATCCCTATAATTAAAGCTTTGCAATGTAATCCTATTAAAACAATTCAATACTCCTCGATCAGTGGAGTGCAATACATGCGGCTCTCCACACCCAAACACACACACACATGAATACAACAATGATGTCATCAATAGCTAAAAATAGCTCTTGAGTCTTTACACCTCAAATGTACTACTGGATAGACTTTCTACTATAGCTATATATTGTTAATTTGTATAATAAGTGGTCTATTCAGAATCTAGATTGTAAAACTGTCGACATGATATGATCACTGAAGCCGAAAAAGTTTCACCCACTGACTAACCCAGACTGCTAAATCCCAAAGATAAAACAAACAATTAAGCGTTTTATCATATTTTTAGCTGAAACAAGAGCCTAAGGCTACAAACAGTCAATATAGATTGGATGGAAAGCCTGTTAGCTATTGGGTTATGCTGTGTGATAACTGTTCATAAACTGCCTGCCAGTTTTATGCAGACAAATGATAAAAAGATTATGGAGTTCTTCAGACTTTGAAATCAGCTCAATTAACAGGTTATAATGTAAACTAGTAACAGGTTATAAACTAGTAATAGTATCTATAGATAGAAAATTGAACAGATTTCAACTGATGATAAATAATTGAGATATATATGTCTGGAATCGTACATGAAATATTTGTTCTATTTACTGTAGCCAAGTTAAAACTAGACCAGCGTATAGCACACTTTGTTTTTAGTAAAACCCCCGACAACAAGTAGGGATACACGACACGGCCCCTTTGAAAGAAATCTAAAATTATCACTGTCATTTTGAGAGCTGATGGCCAGGGTAGATTAGTAAGTGTTAAACAAATATCCCCTAAATTATTTGACCTAATCAACTCCTGTCAATAATTTCCCCTGGGGGAGTAGTCTAAAATATCCTAACCTTGTCATTGTTATTTATTAGAGGGCAAGGGAAGAGATGAAGGGATTTTACAAATTTTTAGATGGATTATCTCACTGAAACACTTCAAACAACTGATTGAATTATTTCTGGTATATAAGTTTATATATACATTTCCGAACTTGCATGTTGGAAGGTTCAAAACAATCAGCACCTGCCCAGATTACATCACAGCAAAAAACTTAGAAATATCAATAACTACCAACTAGAGACAAATTTAAATAATAAAATATTTAAAATATCAACGAATGATTATGACAGGCACCAGATAAATTGAGCCGAACGTCATCGGCAGGTATATATACATATTACAGTCAGGCTGGTACATAATACAGTATTTATATAGTGACTATACCCAATATAAGCTTAGACCTATTAATAATAAGAAAAATATGAAATAAATAGGCCTACAACAGCATAAAAGATTTCAAAACCTGGGAAAAAACAAATAGATTAGCCCCTGTAGGTAATGTAGGGCCTACCCTGCATTAATCATGTCATCCCAGACATGTTGACTTCCACGCCAAACCATAGGGGACTTTCAAGCAAACCTCTATATTTCTGCCTGACATTTCTAGTGGCTGGTGGTTTATTTCCAGACTTGGATGAAATAATAATATTATTATGTATGAAATGACCCAAAGGAAAGTTCCAAATAAACATTATAAAAAATAATGGACAATTTCAAGCTCACAGCCAGATTATATTATAATCCGGTACCGTTATTTCCAATTGCATAAAAAAAATGAGGTAATTTCATTGTTTATAAACAATCATTGAGATTTAATTGCATTGACACAAGAAAAGAGTTACTATAACCGGTGCATGTGTGCTACCGTGTAGCCTTGGTACGGGTACTAAAACTGTCAGTTGTTTTGATAACTGCATACATTGATACATGATGATGATGGTGGCAGGCTATATTTGAAATATTTACACACTTTTATTGGCACGACTGCGTCTAAAACCAAGATCCGTTTCCCATAACAACCAATAATCTATGTACATGCATACTATTCCATTCTAAATTAAAACTTTATAGTATTTGAAATGAGCACATTAACAATGTAAACGTAAAAACTGTGCACCGTTCATGACAGCACACCACACTTACCACGAAATCTATCAGCCATGCACCCAGCTAAGCTTGATCGGTCACGTGATTGAGTGGGGGCGTGATTATCCGTAATTATGTTTCATGCTATTTTTGTTGAAGCCAAAAAGTCCCGTTACATGCACGCTTGGGTTTAATTTCTCTTTCTTTCGTCTCAAAAACAATACACCAATCTTCAAGTGAATATTATTCTTTTAATGACAAAGACTGATTGACTATAAGATATTAAACGAACATTTTGTTTTAACCTATACTAATTTGCTATTTAACATGGACACGCCTTTCAGTTTCGGATAGTGGCGGGAAAATGACAAGTAATTAATTTAGCCTGTTTTCTTTAATGACTTTATGCGTAAGGTTAGTGCTATCGCCTTGCAAACTACAATATTGTAAAAGTTGAATCTGTAAAAGGAACAGCAGTCCAAACTGGTCCAATTTCATTCAGGGGCGTTTTAAGGTTTATCATGGCGGAGGCTATACAATTTTGACGGCCCTATTTCGCGGGGGTACGGGGGTGGGGCGGTGTTTTGATTGATGATTTTCATGCCAGTGCAATGACTGCATTCTCATTCAGTAGTGGATTCGACAGTAACAGTGTAAAGGAAACGATTGACTCGGACTCGGGGGCCCATTCCATTGGCCAATGGGGCCCTTTTGTCACACGAGGGGCCCTTTTGTCTGCCTTTAGGCCCTCCCTAACTAGGGTACATTTCATTTTTTCATCGGTTTTAGCATTTTTCTCCCGTTTTATTTGTTCAACTTCTTTGATTTTTTTTCGCGAGGAGGCTGGCGCCTCCAGCGCCTCAGCTATAAAACGCCTTTGATTTCATTACGAACTGAAAATTCCATAGATATCTATGCTGCTCCAGGATTATGTAACACGGTCGGCACCTTTATCTGCCGTGAGTCAAATTAATGGGCCTGTTTCAAACCCGATTGAATCTAAGTGGGGAGACCGTTTCGTCCAACTCATTCGTTATTATTTCGATTTTGCTTTCTTAATTAAATGTTAAATAATCAATCTGGGTGCATACCATTAAGCCGTGAGAAATGTAGGCCTATTATTTGCAATCACGTATATGGTTACATTAATTTAATCAACCCGGATTCAGACCCCTCAACATTTTCATCGTTTACGTGCATAATGCCATAGCCGAGAAACCTCCACTGTGGTTTCCTCTTGTAGGAATTTAAAAAGAAGCCCTGTGTTAAGAAACGTCGCCTAGCCATTCGAATGGGACAAAAATCCGAAGTCCTGTTGCAGAACGTTAGATACTTTTTTTCTTTTGTTTTATTCATTTTGTCTTTTTGTTTGACAATGGAGTTTTGTTTGACAATGGAGTTGTACAGGCAATTTAAATAAGTGACTGCCTGGCACTACACATACGAGGGAGACATCGGTTAGCTGAGTTTGCTCAGGTTTTAATAGTTCTGTTGGGCCGTATGTATATCTGGACGACACACGCCGAGGGTTGCCGATTGAAAATACTTCCCAGCGTTATCCCCCATAACGACCTTTGAACCCAACGAAGGGGTGGTATCATGTGATCAAATAGAAACCGAAAGACGAAACTAAAATAAGCTACATTTGCCGTAGATACATCTATGATACTTACTTTCTCTCGAAGAGGGAAGATATAAAAGTTTAAAATGGCTTCTGCTAGATCTTCGTAAGTTAAAAAGCAGTTTCCTTCTCATTATTTACGGATCTGCCAAGCTCGTTCGAATCAAATTCATTAATGTAGTGTCAGTGAATCATGATATAGATCAATAGATCTGTTCCATACATTTCATATATTGCTAAACTAAAGATACATTAATTAGTTAAGAGTTTAATAAAGAGTTGGCCATTCTTGCTATAATAATTCAAAAGCAGATGATAAAAAAGAAAATATAGAAAATTTCAGTCAAATTGTTTTATTCTGAACGGAGTTATCTGACTGCAGTGTTGGAAGTTTGGACAAGAAATGGGTACAAACTGTGGCGACACCTTTAACGACAATATCGTTTGATTGACAGACGATGATAACTCCATCCACATATTCTTGATTATCCAGTAACGTGCTCAATATAGTACTCTCTCTTGACAGGCCTTTCATCGCCAGTTTCCGGTAGCGCACGTCACCGAGTAACAGTAAACGTTATCTTGGTCAGCCATTTCTGATTTAATTATATAGAAGAACGACTGTTCAAATCCGAGCTGTATCCAAGCCATCCATGGGTCTATATAAGAGTTAATTTTTTGCTTGTTGTCTAAATGAAGGTCTAATTAATCATTTCTATAACATCTAGTGAAGCCTAAATAAAGACTTTCAATATGTTGATGCATAACGCATGTTTAAAGATATGGTATCCACATTGTATTGTAACGGTACTGGTGTAGTAGCACAAGCACATAATGATAATGAACTTGGGACTTTGATTACTGTTTGCCTGTCTGGGGGCAATATTTAAATTGAACTCTGCATAACTTTGCCAGATACGGTAGCTCCAAATCAGTGAATTAACTGAAACTAATAAAATGTTCACATTAACTGATCTCATACCTTATTAATAATTCCCATATCGTATACTATACACCATTCTTAGTGAAATTTTTATACATGTAATATAACTAGAATCAAATCAGACCAATATTGCAGACTACCTATATATCAAAGATTAGTCATTTATTGGTAGGAAAGTATATTGGAAATTATGAAAATCCACTTAACAAGAAAACGGGGAGCAAAATATGAATTGCACATAGTTCATTTTGTGAAATCACAAAATAACCAAAGTAAAATCTTAAAAAATAACGGCAAGTAGTTGGTGGAGCGAATTTTCTGGAACTGCACTTTTGAGTTTTAGAACTTGACAGTTGACACTCTGAATTAAAATCAGAATACTGTGATTTTCTGACACTCTGGACTTCAGTTGGGAATGGGAATTGCATTACCCAAAAACTCAACCAAAGTGGTCAGTAAAAGTCCCAGAATTAGGGCACTTCATTTTGGAAGATGGAATAATTTTAATATTTTTTCTTTCATATCCATTAAAATTTTATTTTTTTCATCATTTGGCCACTGCACAACAAATTTGATAGATGAGTACCATACCCCATTGAAGTGTGTCCTGTGTATTAGTTAAGGCACTTCAGTTAAATTTTCAACCATGACTTGTGGGTGATTAAGGCCATTATTAAATCCCATGTTATTCATAATATCCATATACATCAAGTTGATTTTCATTTAGTCCAGCATATTCACGGGGTATTCATACCTTGGAGGTACCAATGGAACTGTTTGGTCAAAATCGCCAGAGGTTGTGTGAAGCTCTTCGGAAAGATTCTCGAGTTCCAAAGAAGTCCATTGTATTGCTACAAGGAGGTGAATCAACAACCAGATACTGTTCTGATCATGAACCACTCTTTAGACAGGTAAACTTATATTGTTTAAGATTTACTCTATTCCAATATCATTTGTACATAGTCAGTTTTGTTTAACGGTGACAACTAAGATATTTTTCAGAGAATAATACTTTTTATTCTATGTGAAACATTTATTCTAGTCATATCCAACTAGTCCTAAGCTCAGTGTTACTTTTTAGAATAATTACTAAATGTTCAATTTCAATGTTGGGTTGGCCATAAGTTTCCAAAGTCCATTTTATGCAAATCATGGAATATTCTTTCCAAAGGTGGTAACAATGAGAAACTATTTACTTTTTAAGTAAATTGAACTAAAGCACAATGGATCGTCTAATGGTAGTAGTAAGAAATAGTTATCCTATCGTCCCGAATGACCTGAAAACACAATCAATTTTATCGAAAATAAACTCTTTAATTACATGTTAAGAAATAACATTTTGCATTTATATTTCATTTTCCCCAGGAATCTTATTTCCACTGGGCTTTTGGAGTAGAAGAACCAGACTTTTATGGAGCAATAGATGTAGATAGTGGAAGAGCAATCTTATTCCCTCCCAATCTACCAGAATCATATGCTGTTTGGATGGGCAGGTACCAAGTCTATATTTGCTGAAGAACTAAGCTAGAAAGATGCAGATATTTGAAAGCTGCACTGCAGCAACTTATTGTTTGATATCAATAAAAATTTATGGCAGGAATATTTTCCTTTGCATTCGGTATATGGTTTGGTAATTGACAAACATGTCACTTAATCTCAGTTTTGTCATGGATTTAAATTCTTTAGATTTCGACAAAAATCAGACCTGGGAGGAAAAATTATACATTTAGTGACACAAGAAGTAGAGAATTAATACCTATCATTTTGAATGTTTTTTTTTATCATCTAGACTGTTGACACAAGAAGATTTCCGTGTAAGATATGGTGTGGATGAGGTGTTTTTTTCAAATGATGTATGTACTATTTAATCTTAAGACCTTGTGATACATAGGGTGGTCATTGGTCATCCAATGAGGTGGATGATTCTAAATACTTGTGACAATTTAAAGAAGCTTGTCTTGTTCATCTCATGTATGATACATACGTAAATTTATATAAATATTCTGTTCCATCAAATTTGAATTTAGGGCTAGTTCAGTTTACCCAAGCTATACATCCACTTCCACATAGGGTGATATTGCATACAAGTATCACCTGGTAGACTTGCTGTAAACAAACAGTCTGAATGAGAGGCCAGTCTAGCATAGGTTTATACCATCTGGTTATGGTTCTTGTTTCACTTTGATGAACCTTGTGCACACTCTATCCACAAAAGTTATCATCCGATCTGTGTAAAATTGATATCAGTGTGTTGTAATAAGATAAATATGGGACAACCTGTGTCAACAGTTTAGCTGCTGTGGCGTATTTTTCATTGTCTGGCAACCTATCTTTAGTGAAACTAAACTCTTTGTAACAAGAATAGTCAAAATGAGTTTAAATTTACTAAATACATTGTAAAAAAAAGGGTAAACAATAGTTTTGTATGATTCTTGTTTCATATTGTTAACAAGGTTTGTTTATTTCAGATTCTGACTATCCTAAAAGAAAAGTCACCATCAGCTCTACTGACTCTGGTAAGAATATGCATTAGTATGTCTTACTTTAATTCATTTAGACTAAAGCTGTGGACACATTAAACTAATAATTCGGTTGAATCAATCAGAGCCGAAATACGCCTAGTGTGTCCACTGTCATTCGACCGAATGATCCACCAAAAGCAAAAATGTTTGATATATGTATTCGCCTAGTGTGTCCGCTTTTCTGAAGCATTCACCAGATTATAGAATTCATTAGCCAATCATCATTCTTGAGAAGTCACGTGATTGTATTGTGTCCACTTCGTCGAACCATTCACTCGATTATAGAATTTATTAGCCAATCACCACACATTGAGAAGTCATGTGAATGTGTGAATACATGGTCGCTGCCATGTTTAATCATGTGACGTGAAAGGTCATGGTATCGACTGGTGAATCTGGCGAAGGTTTCCTTAGTATGTCCACGATTGATTTGATGCTGATTTATTCGTCCGAATCATTCGGCTAGTGTGTCTACCGCTTTAGAGTGTTTTCTTTTTTTTTACCATACCAAACTGGTATGAAATACCAGCTAAACACTGTATAAATATATATTATGTAACTTTGAAAATAATGAACATTAATTTTGATAAAAACTTTCATACTACTTGACTAGTTACTGTGAAATTTTACAAAATAAAATAAAGAATCAGTGGTATCATTTGATTTTTAACAGAAAGGTCTGAATTCAGACAGTAAACAGTTTAGTCGACCAGCTGCGTTTGATGGTATCAGTAGGTAAGTGTATTCTATTATGAAGAGGGGACATTGTTGGAATCAGAAATCAAGAAAAAGACAACTTGCATACTTTTTCTTAAAAGTTGCAATAAACTAGAAATATGCATGGCATTATTTCAATTAAATCTTAGAAAA
The DNA here is from genome assembly GCA_963678685.1 of Patella ulyssiponensis. Classification (NCBI taxonomy): domain Eukaryota; kingdom Metazoa; phylum Mollusca; class Gastropoda; family Patellidae; genus Patella; species Patella ulyssiponensis. The sequence goes on along the minus strand of OY783229.1, from coordinate 45,070,250 downwards.
ATCATGCAAAAATAATCCTGTCTAAAATTACAATGATTTTATGTTTTTCAGTTTTACTGTAAATGATGAATTGCTACATCCTGTGATATCTGAATGGTAGGCTATTTGCTTGTTTTTGGTTGTATTAAATTATGATTGATGCTGGATATCTTCTTTTACCATGAAACGTGACAGCCCCTACCGAAAAGACTTGTCCAACCTCAGTCAAACTCCTCCAATTTGCTCAACATCTTCAGTCTAATCAAGGCCACAAAATCAATTCATCTAAGACCCAAGCACTCAACCAAAATAACAAAAAAACTCAGAAAATTAAAAGAAGCCTAACTATAGTTCATCTATTTTGGGGGTTGTAATGTTATGCCAGCCTTCCAGTCATTCGTGGAGCAACTGGGGTCCTAAGAATTTCCAACAAAGTTTGCTGGAATCTTATGGTATTTTAATTCTAAAAGTTGAATTTTTCAGTCGTGTTTTTAAATCGAATTTGGAGTTGCAAGTTATGAGATATGTCAATAAGATAAGCAGTGAAGGTCATAAAGAGGTAAACAAGATATATGGATATATTTTAAAATCTAAATACACAAGAAAATTAAACAATGACATTTTTATTATATAATCTTCTTCCTATTGATTTGTATGTATTTATCACATAATGCGTTGAAATATTTTCATTGAATACATAAAATTGCAAATATGAAACTTTATAACACAAATTTATATCGGTGCTTTATATATTTATATCTGATTGATTTTTCAACAGATAATGAAGTTAGTTCGACCAGGTTTATATGAATACCAAGCCGAAAGGTAGCTTTAAAATTTTCAAATTTATATCTTTCTTTGTTTTAACTTGGTTAAATAATTGTTTTTGAAAAATAGACGTACTTGTGTGTTTAATGTTGAAAATTTATAAAAATAGAAAATATGTTTTCAATGTCTAATTACAGTAAATATGGTGATTATTGTCATTTTAATGGTGGATTTAGAAAATTGGCTTATGTTTGTGTCTGTGGAAGGTAAAAAACATTATTTGGTCCAAATGAATTTTTTTTATTATTTTATTACAGTAAATATGGTGATTATTGCTATTTTATTGGGGGATTCAGACGAATGTCATACGTTTGTATCTGTGGAAGGTAAAACCTTTATTACCTGTTTACATTTATATTTTGAAAAAGTATTCTGCAATTACCCACATGTTTTTAAAGCCTCAGCTTAGTCAAACAGACTAAAACATGCATTATTTAAGAGCTACATCGGGCTATTGCAGGTCTTTATATTCAATTCAGATGTTATATGAATTGTTATTTAGACATGTATTCAGATTTACATGCTTATAGTCAACTCTCTAGATCATCGTATGGTGGAGATTTTAATGAATTGAAACACAATTGATGAGTTAATTTATAAATGGTTAATCGACGCTTTGTCTATGTTAACAAGTACCATTACTGGGATAATAAACAATTTGTCAAAACTGCAAATAGTGATAACTTCCTTCAGAATAGATATATTCATTTTGGATTATCTAATTTTGCACAGTCAGCTCTTTTTCTAAATCTTACATAATGTATCTTTGCATAAAATGACTGTGCATGTTTATAACACAAACATTACTCATATTGACATTTTGGATTTGTTTGTGTTGTTTTGTATTTTTTGGGGCAATTAGTCTTTTGAAGTGATGCAGGATTATCTGAGAACCAGAATATATTTTTACTGTTGTGTTAGGAATAATATTTTGATTATTTCAGTGTGTAAGATGATTTTCAAATTGAGAATAAAATGAATTTGTTTATTTTAGTGGTAATAATGGTGCTACTTTACACTATGGCCATGCTGGTGCCCCTAATGCTAAACGTATTGAAAATGGAGATATGTGGTAAGTGATATTGTTTTATACATTTTCAAATGATTCAGTACAGCTATTTTTAAAATCTATGGTAGAAGATTGTTTAAAACCTAGTTACATGTATTTCGTTCATTTTCTAATAATTGATATTAATCTTTTTTTGGAACACACTCATTATAAAATAACTGTTTTATTTAATTACTTCTCTTTACAAACATTTGAGTTAACATATGACCTAAATTATGTGGAGTAATAGGACACTGAAGTAATAGGACAACACAAGTTAAAACATTATCTTCAAAATGTGAAACTGACAACCCAAACCACAAAATAGACAGTTGACCCACAATCTGATAAAAAAAAATACAGATCCTGTTTCATTTTGTTTGTCTGTACTACACTAGGATATGGAAGAGTTGTTATGTAACCTGGATTGCATGAGGGATTAGCCAATGAAACAATTGGTTATGGCAATTTCTTGGCATGCGATGCATAGAACTGTGGGTAAACCACTAAAAATGTCAACGCTGTCTGATGTCACAGGGTCAAAACACAGGGTCAAAAGCTGTTCGTTCGATCTCTGACGGACCTTTTAGTACAGTCTGTCAGATCCTCATGCAGTGTAGGCCATTGAATGTAATAAAAAATGAAGCGAAATATAGATCTGTGTTTTAATCAGATTGATTGACACAGTGTAGGCCTACTTTCTATGTTACTGTCTACATGAATGCTGAAAATGCTATTATTACAGGCGCGGATCCAGAGGGGGGGTCCAGGGGGTCCGGACCCCCCCCTGCTCAGACTTGAAAAATTTTATGCGATTTTATTCGCGATTTTTAGACCTGTAATTTTGGTATTTACCTTTCGGAAATACGTCAGAATGCACCAAATTGAATCTAATTTACCAAATTTTTCTGGGGGAGGGCCCCCAAACCCTCCCTTAATTGGTTGAGCGCCTTCGGCGCTGGGCATTATCAAACCTAGACCCCCCCCTGCAAAAAATCCTGGATCCGCACCTGTATTAGGTTACATCTATTTCATGGCACAATTTTTATGTAATTGTCTAATTGAATGCTCATGATTTTATTATGATGTTATACATGTATATATTTCATGACAGTACAGTCATTATGCTAATGTCTACCTAAATACTTAAGATGCTATTATGTAGTTACATCTATTTTATGACACAATTTCAATGTGGAGAATGTCTGAACCCTGTTGTAATTTATGTGATTTTTAGTCTGTTTGATATGGGAGGTGAATATTACTGTTATTCATCTGACATCACATGTTCATTCCCAGCCAATGGAAAATTTACTGAAAAACAAAAGGGAATTTATGAAGCTGTATTGAAGGCAAGTCGAGCTGTGATGCAGCAAGTCAAACCTGGTAGGTGAAGAGTAAATTTAGATGGTATTTGTATTTCTCTGTAAAGGAATAACGAATAGAGATTATATGATCCGTAATTTTCCAATGATCAATATATTCATAACATTTTGTACTTTATTCTATTCACGTAGACTTGAATGAAAAATTACATATACTGAGACCCCATGATAAACTGATGATTGTAAATCTCGTTTGAGATGGATTTGAATCTTGCAATTCTGAATGTATGCACATCAAATCTCGACTATAACACATGAGAATGACGTTTCCACTCTTTACATTATATATAAATTTCCTTGAACACTTGATACCTATTCTCCTGGAGCCAGTATGTAAAATTCTTGAAACATTTGTTATTAGGTGTATCTTGGGTGGATATGCATAAGTTATCAGAGAGAACAGAACTAGAAGCCCTGAAAGCTATTGGTATTGTTCATGGTGATATTGATGAAATGATGAATGTAAGATTAGGTGCAGTATTTATGCCACATGGTTTAGGACATTTTATGGGTATTGATACACATGATGTTGGTGGGTATCCTGCTGTAAGTATAGAATAATAATAATAATAGTGTTTATACTACACATGACTTGACATCCTATCAAGAAGCACACATATGTTTTGTGGCTAGTTTCTGCAAAATATATTTTGGTGTAAATGAATGAATAATGAAATGGGGTTTAACATCCTACTTTTCTGTTCCAGCTGAGTTAATGAGTTAATACAGTGTTTTAGGACGGAATTTGGCCTGGACGGAAATTGAATTCAAACTATCAAGTGTTCTATTGCGTGCACATTGGGCCTCATCATTTTTTATCGCATCTGAACAAACACATGCTGTCCTGGAATTTCAATATATTTAATAATAGTTGTAGACTGAAGTGTATTGCAAGACCATCTTTCGAACATTCTAAGTTTGTTATTTCTAAAAGAAATACCCCTTATTCCACATTCTGTTTCCTGTAAACACTCTACAGACTGCATTTATTGTGGGATTGTTTTAAAACTGATATGAAATTTAAATGCATTATTTAGATTGGTAAAAATGAAAAAGTTTGTTGGATTATAAATTACTTCCACAGGCCCGTGTTTCAATTTGTAGAACCTTGTGAACCCTCAAACGATGAAAATTATCTAATCTGCATGATATTGTCTTGTAAATGCCCCCAATTACCTGCAAAAGTATAGAATTGTTGCAACCTTTGTCAACCGCTTGGGCAAATTAGTTGCTGTGGGTGTATGTTTTGTTGCCTGGCAACCTATCTTTAGCTCAATTAATATGTGATATCTATTTAAATAGGGCGTTGAGAGACCAGAAGGAGCAGGTATACAATCCTTAAGAACAGCTAGAACATTAGAAGCCAGAATGGTAATAACCATTGAACCTGGCATATATTTTATTGATGCTGTAAGTAATTGATAAAATATTGAGTTTGTTTTGATAAGTTATGTTAAAGTATGTCATTGTTGGTATCCAAAATGACTAAAGGAAAATTAGCCACAAATGAAGTGTGTGAGAAGTAAGAAGTATCACATGTTGACATACATGCTTATGTGATAGAATATTAACTTGAAAATAATATCATATATTATTCATTTCAACAGATTCATCAGCCTTTTCAAACATCTGACATTTACAAATTACATTGCATAATTTTGGAGCAACTTTGTCTAAAAATAGGAACAATAAAGATAGCATTGCTACATGTATTGTCCAAAATAGAATATTAAACAAGTTAGGGTTGAAGTTACAAACCATTATAAATATACTCTGCTTATTTAAATTATTTTTTTGATTTTTATAGCTCATTGATGGTGCCTTGGCTAATCCAGATCAAGCCAGATTTATCAACAGAGATCTTCTCAATCAGTATAGAGGATTTGGTGGGGTAAGTTTCTCAGAAATGAAATTGTTTGTGTTAAGATAAAATCCAGTTACGTTTAAAACCATAAAAGCATTACTGATATATTTCTGTATAGAAGAAGTTTTCAGTCGTGTTACGGCTAGAGTAGGAAATGTGGTATACTATTTTCAAAGATAAATAATAATAAAATTGTTGCCTTGGTTAATTTAATGTACAAGGTTGTATAGTGATGAAATGATATTGCTCAATAGTTTTAATTAGCAGAACTGGAACCAGGTATCCAGCAATTGGTTATTTTCTTTTACATTTGTTTTGTTGCTTACATTGTCGTCGCTACAATATTTTGATCCTGACATGATTTGACTTATCAACACAAATTAATAATTTCCCATTTTATGATTAATGCTATTCATTACACACCTTTGTATCAACTTTGGAATGCATGCAGTGAAAATTAACAGTAAGTCTCATTTTCCATGTGCGCATTGTTTCATTGTTTCCCATATGTGAAAAAGTTGGCCTAATGCAAATGAGTACATAGAAAACTGGTTTAAATGTAGCTACATACAAATCACTGATTAAATGCAATGTGAATAACACATAGTACCCTTATTTGTCAGAACAACTATTGTTTATTTACAAACTCGTGATCATTTCAGGTGAGAATTGAAGATGATATTGTGATTACGGAAGATGGTATGGAATTATTAACAGACGTTCCTAGAACTGTAGAAGAAATAGAAGCTTTGATGGCTGAAGGAAGACAGTCCCATGCTCCATTGCCTCAAGATACTTGTGGATGATTGGCTTCCTTTCAAAACCGTTTATGATGTATGTCTCATTTCAAAATCAGTTACTTACATGCTTATTATTAAAAGATAATAGATGAGTACATATATTTATAAGTATATTCTATTCCTATATTTTTGTTCACTATAAATGAATATGAGATCGCAGAACAAACAAAAAAACTATGTCAGATCCCTATCCCTATATAATTAGCCTACAGCTTTTATTAACAAATATCCTATCATTTAAAAATCAGTTGCTTGTAATATTGTTAAAATTTTCAGATATATAGATGTACAAAATTTATAAGCTTATATAATATTTGGTCATTGCTATAGGTTAAGGGTTGGCAGGGCCTGATTAAGACCCACATAGGTTCTTAGCACTTTAACAATTTTGTTGCCTCCATATATGTATAATTCAAAACATAAGAGTGCAGGAGGACCACATCACACACAAACAAATATACAAGACAAATCTAAGGACAAGACACAATGTACAGACATCACAAACAACAAACGTACATATGAGATCTAGTGAATGGATCCTGGGGCTAGCCTTAAGCGTCCACTACGCTGTAAGTCCCAGGCCTGTAGTGATACAGACTTCACTCAAAATGATTAATGAACTAACAATATGGGAATATTTCCCAATACTGATGTGAGTCATAACAATAGTATCAACAACCGTCAAACAGTAGTTAGAGTTTTATGCATGTGATTATTAATTGCAACAAAACATGTTCTTGCCTCTTGGCGTATGCCTTTGTTTATATCCACATAAACTAATTGATATCCCCCAATCACTCTTCAGTATTACAACTAGTCTAGCACATATATTTATCTTTTATCAAAATATGTTTTGTATTTCACTACAAAAAACATTATTCTGACATTGTTGTATATAAAATATATTTTTGTCATGTCACTAATCTAAAGAATTAATTTTTTAATCTACACTCAGGTACTTTAAAAGTACGTCTAGAAAATCATTTCCATTCCATCTATTTTGCCAACTTATATTTATAGGACAGGTACCGGATGGAAATGATATAATGTTGTCCAAAAGAAACTTTGAGAGACCTTTGAAAAAAATCCAAATATGTTGCATGTTGAAATGATACATATTGAAATTCCAAACAAGCTGTGTTGAATACATTAATTGTACTTATTTAAACATTTTTCTTTCTCTTGTTTTAAAATGTTGGTATAGTTTTGTTTTAAGCAAGACATCTTCCTGTGCATGGTTAAGAAAATCCACCAATTCTGTATGACTGGTTTGTGATCACAATGTTTATTTAATTTGTGAAAATTTAGTCACTTCAGCATAAATTCGTAAAATTACAGTATGTTTGATACAATAGAATCTGATTTTTTAAATTTATTTACATTAAAGCTATTTCTTGGTACAATGTATTTTTATCTTGGGATTTCCAGATTATGCATTTTATTCAGGATTAAAAATTTGACCAGAAAGAAAAATAAATTTATTAGCCCATATTGGAATAATTGCAACCAATAAAAGAATTTATTTTCACTGAATTTCTATCATTTGAGTTATGGACATAGATAATACAAAAGAGTTGTTAGGGGATATTTAGCAGTGGGGGGAAAAACTTGAGAAGGCCGACAACACTATTCCTGGTATTGATGTCACTGTCAATCTGCTCTTGGACAAACCAATGCTGGTGGGTCAGTGAGACATTTGCTCGTTAACCTAGGGGTCCCTTGGCCTTGTTCAATCTTGTGGGCAGATGGAAGTTCATTTGGATTTTCTGATGTGTTCTCCTTGTCAGTGGTGCAGGACCGACCGTATGTAGGATTTTAAAAGTGGGGGTGCAGCAGAGTGGCAGGGCGCCAATATAATGCCCAAGTTACCGAGTGCAAATATAATGCCCAAGTATTCCATGCACTTGAAGCCGCAATCAAAGTCGCTAGCAAGAGATCCTGTGCATCATCTTCGGCAGCGCTATTTCTCAGGAAGGCCATATATCTGGGGCAGCAGTTTCTTTAGAAGTGCATTTGCTCCTGGTGCTCCCACCCTTTGGATCAGTGACTATGAAGACGCTACATAACTTCTACATCGGTTTGTATTTTATATGGTCAATTTTTTTCAAGGGCGCCATACAGAGGCAGCAGAATTTTTAGGAGAGGCAGTTGCTCCTGGTACCCCACCCCTTGGATCCGCAGCTATGGTTCACGCTCCATAGCTTCTACATAGGTGATATAAGAAAGTTTGGCTCAGGTCAAATGAATCAGGTACCCATTGGCATGTGGGTGCCCTTAAAACCAACCGATTGATCATTGCCTTAAGAGCATCCATCACTGTGTGATCACAATCATGTGTATTATCTTCTAATTGAAAGGTTGTCAAATTTTAAAGGGTGCGCCATTTCGCGGGGCGCCTCATTTTCCTGGAGGTGCAATGTACCCTCTGCACCCTAGGACAGGGGGACTTATCAGGAGTGCTTAGTCATACAGATTGGGTGAAAATGCGCATGAGAAAAGAATCCTTGGCAATTATATGTGATGTAAGAGTAGGCCAGAGTGCCGCCGTTTGGGCAAAATTTCCCTCTTCATTAGCCAGTGAGAGCAGTACGTTAAACCTCATTTCATTTTCCTTTCAACCCAACCCTATTCTTTTATAGGTTATACATTTTCCACAATTGACAACACCAATTAATAGGCATAAAACTGTTTATTACATTACCACTGACTATTAAAATCGTTTCACATATGTAGAGAATAAAAGTTTTTAAATATTTGACCATAAATTGTTTCCTCTACATCATAATATAAAATAGTTGAGAAAAAGGGATTTCGATTCCGATAGGTAACTAGTGAGCACTATCTTTGCACAGATCTGAAAATACCATGTGTGTATTTATAGAAAGTATGACAATAAAATGCAAGATTTATCAAAATTGTGGATATATTTTAAATGGTCTAATAAAATGAGCCTCAATAGTTTTGATGTTTTGCACAATATAATACACATCAACTGTTTCCGTTATCCTATATATATTTATTAAATTATATACATTTACTTACCAACCATAAGAAAATACATAATTATTAAAATTACAAGTTCAAGCCTATTGATGATATATAATATTTATAATAACTACATTACTCACACTCTCAAACACACTTTAAACAGAAATACAGCCAATTACAACTACATTTATAACATGGAAGGCTTATCACATTACAAAGGTTATTCACATTTCTTCTATGTCTCGTTAAAACTATTTGGCAAATTATTCAGTATAAATGACAATAGATGGAAAAGTGTATAACTTTAGTATTGTGATAGTTTATCTGTGAAATAATTTACTGTTTGAATAAAATAAACAATATTTCTTGTGTAATAAGAAAACCAGCAATATAATTATGGAACCCAGTTCCCTCTCAATTCTGTAGTAGTAACCCGATATATTTTCAACATAATACATGAACATTACTGTTTTATAAAAACAATAAACGTAGAAAAATATAGTACTGATGATCATAAAGGATAACCAAAACACAAAATTTCTATTGATAAATGACATAAGTGTTATGGTACATGGACACTGCTGTTTTCACCCTTTTTAAGAATTTACATGTGTTTTAGAGGAATATACAAGAAACAAACAGTGGTGATTGATAACACTACTTTTTCTAGTCTATTATTAGGTTTTCGGATAAAACAAATTCGAACCTAATTTAACTAAACATGACTTTGTATAAATGAAAACTTATGTGACCGCTTGACCTCCTTTATAGTATCCCATTCTTTGTTTCCAGCCAACAATGCCACATCCACCCAACAAAATAAATAAAATAAAAAGTGACTTTGTTTTTTAAAAAAATTAATAAATAGCATCAATAGTCAGTGCAAACAGAAAATGGTGGCTTCTAAGTAATAATGCGAGTTGTTAGCTGGTTAAGACAATGATGAATAAAAGCTACACAGTGGATACCTGTACCGTTATTTTCAAAAGGTTTGGGTCATCTTCTTTTATAAAATATTCTGTGAGTGAAACTCAGATGGGATTGTTCAAATTAAGAAATGTACACCTAATTAAAATTTTCTATTGATGGGCACATTGAACTCTGGGTCCACCTCCATGCATTTCATCATCCTCGTCATCATCATCATGATAGGCTTCACGTCTGCCAGATCTGTTTGATCGTGTCTGATCATAGGGGATCAAATCTACTTCTTCAACATGTTCACCTGTAGGTTTTTCATATTTGGGTCTTTCTGGTAAGAGTTTTTCAAGTTTCTATGAAAACAAAATATTAATTGTGAATATTAAAGTTTAATCTCTAATAGGAATGTCCGTCCAAAATATAGTTCAATTCCGTCAGTAGTTACAAAGATATGTGGAATTGTTTGCTGTGTAATCAGCCTGTTGGCAATTTGGTTGTCGGCGAAAATTAAGGGAATCCACTTTGACTTGTCCAGTAACTTCGAGGTCAAGTAAGGGCCCTGGCCAGCAGTGATGTTTTATACAAACATTTGTTGTATTAAAGTTCCTGTAACAACACTAATGTCAATTAAGGTCTATTTTTGTTTTTATGTGCAAAATTCCTGAGAAAAATAGGTTTGAGAATAGGTAAATAAGAGTGTATATAGAGAGTATAAACTGGTATCTTTAAAAAGACACTAACCTTCATACTTTCAGCAGGAATAAAATTATTAGGTGGGAAGGTGACATCAAATTTAATATACATATCACCTTTCTCAAAAGGATTTCTATACATAGGCATACCTTCACCAGCAACAGTTTTTATCAGACCTAAAAATAAATACCGAAAATGTTATCTTAGAGCAATAACATGAGACCCATAGACTTGAATCATCGAATATATAGGATGATAAGTTCAGGCACTGAGTTTCTACAAGGAATTTTGGACAAAGAAAGATACAGTTAATAATGAGTAAATATGAAATTTGAATGTAGAAACTGATAAAAAAATATGGAATATTTGTATACTTTATTGTGTTGACAAAAAGTTAAATAACAGACAGGAGTGAAAACAATATGTGATCAACATAAAATTTGGGCATTCAAAAGTTATTTAAAATAGTTAATTAATTGCATCAATTAAAATATAGAATAATAATATTGGTAATGTACATTTATGATTGTGCTTAATCCAGCCATATTGCATGCTCTCGGCACATGGAAGATAATAGCTAATCATGATAATAAGTAACAAACAAATGGGTTTGGATTTGAACACAGAGCTAATGTTGGAAAACTCTGTATGACACAGCAATTTTATCCTCACAAGATTTCAGTTTAGGGTGCAGAACAACTAATGTTGTCTTATTTTGGAAGCAAAGTGGTTGATTTTGTTGATAAGAATGTGAGGTAAGATTGGGAAAGATTGTGCGGACACATATAAACCAATATAGATTTTTGAAAGTTATGCAGGCTTCTATGGGTAACCAATGTAGTGATTTTACGATAGGAGTTACATGTAGGTGGAAGTCCTTTTGTGTTCTTATTATTACTTTGGTGTTTTGAATTTTTTGGACCATTTTTGTGCATAAGTTTTGGGGAATTCCAATACAATCAAAACAATGTTGCAGTAACTGAACCTTGAAAATACCAAGGAATGCACAAGCAGCTAACAGGCCCCAATAGATGTCGTATATTGCCAATACAACACCATTGTCCAAATTAATAAAGCAAAAAATATGACAGAATTACTTTATCTTACCTGGTTTAATGACTTCTCCTGGTGGATTACTGATAACTAGATCCCGTCCATCCAGATGTTTTAAACTAAAACTAAAACCACACAAAGCTTCTGTTAATCCTATACTATGTGTATAAGACAAGTCTGCATGATCTCGTACAAATTTATCATGTTCTCTTAGTTGTAAGACAATAACAACATCACCGGGATCAACATCAGGCTGCAAACAAAAACATTGTTATTAACGGTGTCAGTCATAGGCTTGAATAAGTTACATCAAATGTAATAAGAATGGAACAATTGAAATTTGTTTAATCACTAATTCATACTCAAATTATTATTATTATTATTTTACAGTGCTTATATAGCGCTTATCTAAAACATTACTCTAAGCGCTTTACAATGCATAAAATCACATAAAATCCACAACAAAAAATGCATATATAAATGACAAACAATTCTAATCTCAAAAATATGACTGGGTTATTTGGGGGATTTGCTACTATCAGTTAAAGAGTGAAGGTGTGTTAGATTCATATAAAATTTCTTTTTGATATTATCCCGTTTTAGTTTCTTCTACAAAAGTGTTTATCTGTCACGCTAGGATAAAACTGTGTTATAGGCTATACAACTCCATATTTATAAAAATCTTAAACAAAAACTTACAAGTTGATCTCCTTCTCCTCTAAATGTAATTCTCTGTCCATCCTGCATTCCTTTATCAACATGAACCTCTAAGATTTTTGTTTCATTACTAACTTTCTTTCCTTTACATTCTTTACACCGATCTCTCTCATTGATTATCTCACCTGAAACATATCATCAAGTATATTAAAAAGATGTTATCAAATAACTAAACTATGAATTTATTGCAAATTGTGTAGCAATTTAATGTTTACTCCTACCTTTAGTCCAAGTGGGTCACGAAATCTATGTCAACTCATACTTAAATAAAAGCTTGCACATCTTATTTCAACACCACAGTATTACTTTATTTTCTCTAGTCATAACTATATTTACATTAAATCACTGCTACAATCTCTACTGTAACTGCATTATGAATTTTATGTGTTTTAAACTGACATAAAATCTCACAGATAACTGATCAAACAAAGTTAAGCAATAATAAGATATGTCATCTTTGTCAAACAAATTATAGATCTTATCCTAGTTAATTCACCATACTTTTGTCTGCATTGCCAGAAAATTGATCTGGTCACCATAAATAAGATATAATTAAATCCTTTAGACTTGGCTCAATATTCTATTCATTACCTTCTCCGTGACAATCTGGACAGACTGACTGCATTTGTTGTACCATACCTGGTCCTAGTTGACGTAATGTGACTTTAATACCGCGACCTTGACACACCCTACATTTGATTGTTGCCCCTTGCTTACCTCCTAACCTATAACAAGAAATAACAATTAAATCCATTAAAGGGCCGATCCCGGTACTATTTTGGAGAATAAACCTGCTTAATTTTGTGATAAAATCCCTTAAATTCTTCTACCTTAGGGCCGAGCAACTAACTCAATATATGTGATATGTTTGAAAACAAATTAAACCTCTCAGTCTTTATCTGGAAATGGAGATCAGTGTTCCAAGATGTATTATGCGGTGATTTGATAAAATAAAACTTTTATATTATAAAAATAATGTGCAGGTGTACTGCACATGGGTCATCGGTCATGAACTGTACAGACCTCTAAAGGGAGGGGAATTGATTATCAGGTAACCCAACGAAAAAATATACCCGAAATCTTAAAAGGGTTACGTGTCCGGATAAGCTGTTTTGACATTCACGTCCAAAAGACTAAATATTTTTGAGCTGAAATTTGGAGACAAGGTAAATACACCATTCCTCTATATTTTGGCATTTATGTGACTAACAAATCATAACTCTTGTCTATACCTTGACTTCAATGCCAATTAACTTTAAGTTCTGACATCAAATCAATGTTCAAATTCTTGCTGCCACTCAGAATATGACAATCCTATGCAGTATGTACAAGAACAAGTATGCTCACTCTTCCTTGTCCACCAATTTCATTAAGGGCTGTTTAACCCGATACAGACTATCATAAGGTTGCAAGATCAACATTTTAATTTGACTTACCCTGAACATTTCTTACAGATAATAGTTTTACTTAATTGTAACTTTGCAGCTTTTCCATTATACAAATCTTCTAACGTTACTCTGAGAAAAAAACAATAACAGAAAACTGTATTGATGAATTACACAAAACAAAATTCTATGGATATAAGTTCTGTTTATCAGGGAGCGTATTTCAACTAGGACTGTTGAAATGAAGTAACTAATGCAAATTTTTGGTGTATTTTACACTGGAGTCAATAACCTACTTCGAGGCAAATCTTTATCTAATATTTCATGTGACAATGCATATAGTATAAAATGAACATAGCTATGCTGTTTTAATCCAGAAGTTGACATAAAAAAAACCCAATCATATAGCCTTTCTATAGAGTTGCTAAAATGGTCAGGTATTGTTTCTGTAAGTGTTTTTATCATTATTCGGGGGAGGGGGATTTAGTCAGTTCGTACAGCCAAAACTGTACATGGTGCAAACATTCTGTCAACGTAGACGCTGTTGGTCTCCATAGAATTTTTTACTAAATATAAATTGGGTCATTTTTGACAAACAGAGGGAGTGTTTTAGGGAGGGGACAAAAAATAATCTGATTCCTCATATCTTGGTTATTTCTCAGTGGATCTTTGTTGGTTTTCATTTTTCGATCCTTTGGACGAATCCCATACTAGCTGTGACTGATGGTTTTTTGAAACTCTGGAGTTTGCTCAATTAGATAAAGCATCAAAGATTTGCAAAAATTTTCTTCGTCATTTTTTCGACATTCAAGAGGGCGTATTCTTGGTCATTATTTGAGATATCAAGTTGAACTGGGTATGAATAAGGAACACGTCAATGCCTTCAAAATGGCACATTCAAAAATTTTGTGACCACTCCCAAACATGAATAGTTCTCTCCATTTCAAAAATAGACCAAAAATGACCATTGTTGGTGTTAGCACCCGATATCATCTTTCATTTTCAGATACCTTGTTTGATAACATTTTCAACCTTTAAGTCATTATATTGGATTTTACAAAAAAAACTTATATCAGTCGATATTTTGATTCAGATTTTCAAAAACATTTTTTTGTTTTGAACCTACTTCAAATGGCATCAATTCTTTGGGAGCAGATTTTTTAATTTTCATTTCGTTTACTTCCAGTTTAACTTTGAATTTTCTTTGTCTTTTCAACTTCTATCTGTTGACCTAACCTTTTAATGACCTTTGACTTTGACCTTTTCATATGATGATCCTCATGTCTACTAACAATATTAAAATGTTTGGTCTTGGAGTATAACTTCTGGTTTTATTACGAGTTCAAAATGACAGGTTTTTCCACTTTAATAGGTATTGGATATTACTATATTCAATAATGCCTGGTGTAACTTGATTGTTGAAGTGACAAGGCCTGTAAAAGTGTGAACTAAAGTACTGAAAAAGTCAATGCTTTTTGGAGTTCTTGTTTATACTTGTAGTAAATTTGTCTACTCTGAAGCGTAACTAACCTTAGTGGATGCATTGTATTTTCCCCGCGTCGCCTTCCTCTTCTACCCCCTCCTCCCATACCAGACATTCCTGGCATTCCAGGAAAACCAAAGAAACTTCCAAAAATATCATCAAACATGCCTGCTCCGAAACCACCTGTAAAATAGGGAAAGAAATGGAAGCTCTAAAATAATAAGATTTAGAAAATCTGATGTTGAGTGGAATCAATTTAGTTGATACAATCTTTAACTTGTATTGTGCACTATATTGATATAGTAAATATATTGCTGTAAATGATTAATGACCAAACATTACATTCTCACCTCCCCCTTGTCCACCTTCTTTAATACCCTGTAAACCATGTCTGTCGTATATCTCTTTTTTTTCTGGGTTTGATAGGACTTCGTAGGCAAAGCTTATTTCTTTGAACTGAAAGAATAACTTTAACGTATTAACTTTCATTTGTACTGATCAGGTATTGTCTTACCTAATTATTTAACTGTATCAGGTCAATTTGTTAATTTACGGAAGTGCTACAAAGCCAATACAAACACAACAAGTAATGAACGATATGTAATAGTTAAGTCCTAAATACATGTAGCCTACATAATTAACTTTAATTAAGTACAAAAGCTCCTGGCGCCATGTTTGCAATTTTTGAGCCTGCTGCAATTTTTGAGCCTGCTGCTTAGTTGACAAAACATCCTTATCTTTTTTTTAAATTTTAATCTGAACTATTAAAACGGAGCAAAATAAAGGTTAGCTTATAACAACTTACACTTTATTTAGAGGCAATGACCAATTCAGATATGGAGAAAAAAATGGATTAAGACAAAGTAATTACTAATTACAAATGCCTTAATTCTATTTCAAGTGAGTAGTTCATCAAATGAACATCTGTTACCTCTTGATTGGGTGTTACTGTTATATTGGGTTAAAAATGTTTCTGTATAAAATAACATCATAGTTTTCAATGAGCTACATACAGAAAAACAAAAGCCTGAACAAAAATATCTTAACAGGGCAATCATCAAATTGATCCCGCAGTGAATATTCGCTTGGCCACTACAATCACTGATAAGCATGACATCTGACATCGACGAGACTTAATGAGTTCGGCATATTAACTTTTTTACTCCGACAAATTAAATTCTCAAACATTTTTTTGAGGTAAAAGAAAAATAAATAAAGACGTTTGAAGTATTTGTAGTTAAAAAATATTTCCTATTTAGTGTAAATGGGTATTAAAATGAGTAAAATGCATCATTTTGCCCGAAGCAGTTAGGTGTTATGTAAACATTGCACGAGCCGTTGAGCCAATGACTGACGCCACGTGCAGTCAACGCACGTGTTGTGGACAGTCATCTGTTACAGAGATAATTTGTAAGTTATTCTCTGTGAAACAGATTGGGCAATCATGTTAAAGTTTGAATTCATAAAAAACTATTCACGATCAGATTTTTACAATTTACAAATAGAAACTGTGCTAATATCAGAATATGTTCAATTACTTTAGTGTGGTGAACAAAAATGTTATATTACCCTTTCTCCAGCATCAGGATTCTTGTCAGGGTGAAACTCCTTCGCTAATTTATAATATGCCTGAAACAGGTAGAAACACATTATACATGTATATTATAGTCTCAATGACTTTGTGAAGTATCAATAAGCTCATGTCATGTAGTCAAATTTATTATGCAAATGAATTTAGGAATTTCTTCATTCAATGTCCAATCATGTGGTGCCAGTAAAAAATTGTATTATTCGTTTGCCACCTGGGCTACATGTATCTTGCTGGGAATTATGAGGGCCAAATAACATGTTTTAAGAAAAAAGTCAAGAAGTCAAACCAAATCGGAAATGCTCTGCCTGACCATATGGATACACAGCAAGGAAAACTGAAAGGTGTCAGTCAGTAAATATTTTAATTGTAAAATAAATTTTGTGTATAAACTAAATGGACTTGATATGCAAGTTATCTGAATTAATAGTATCTGAATCTTTAAAATTTCGAGTTTGCTGAAAGAAGTACCGGTCCATGTAAACAGGCTGTCAAATTTTGTGGCGAGATTTTACATTTTAGATGTAATATATTACAACATCATAATATCAAATAAGCAGCTAGGTGGGAACAAGTTGGGCTTTTGTTTTTACGTAAATTGGACAACTCATCCCACAATAGTTGTGTTTTTTTTTTTAAATACATGGACATGGAGTATCCTGACAAGGAGTGTATTTGGGAGAATGATAATTATGAATAATGACATGAAAGGTTGGCAAAATAAGATGAACCAGAAGGCCAAGAAAGGAAACCTCCAATTAGAACTTTTAATAATATTATTATATGTATAAAGAGGCCACTCAAAAACCAACACAGATCAAAATGTAATAATAATCTTGTTCTTATGAATTCTGGAGTTGTCTTCTAAACTTGGTCTGAGTGGTCCTATACATGTATCTCTGCCCACATTGCTTGTCTCGAATCCATGACCACTCGGACCAAAGACCGCTCGGACCAACTGATAGACCACTCGGACCAACTGATAGACTACTCGGACCAAACAAAAAGGCCACTCGGGCCTAACAAAAAGACCACTCGGACCAATAATGAAGTGTTGTTTTAATGAATTGATATAATTGTGTTTGCTTTAATATGACAAATAGAACCAATAATAAAGTGTTTTTTTTTTACTGAATTGATAATTGTGTATGTTTTATTAGTTTTAATATGACTACCCAAACCAATAATAAAGGGGGGGGGGGGGTGTACTGAATTGACAATTGTGTTTGTTTTAATATGACTACTCGAATCAATAATAAAGTGTTTTCTTTAATAAATTGACAATTGTGTTTGTTTTAATATGACTTCTCAAACCAATAATAAAGTGTTCTTTTAATACGGATTAACTATTAGAGCACAAGCTAACTGTGCCTCACCTGTCAACATCATAGAGCAGAGCTAACTAACTGGGCCGCTTCGGCTCGTCCAAATGGTCGACCATAGTTCAACTTGGTCTCGACCATGTACACCCGAACTTGAAATGGTTAGACTATAGTCGCGACCATGCTTAACCAACCTTTTGAGGTCGGTTGAGGCTGGTCAAGTCAAATTAAAAATGGCGGCTGGCCACAAAAGATGTGTTGTGTTGGAATTGTTATTTGAAGAAAGAACGTATACTACCAATGTTGCTCCAGAACCTGAAAGTTATTTAAATTCATATAACATATTTAAGTAGTTTCTATATTATATAAAGTGGATAATCATTTTTTGTCAATCAATTCGACCACAAGGCTGATGTCAGACTGAAATTGTGACAGTACTGAAAGTGACGGTATTATAGTAAAAAAATTTCAACTATTTGTGAATTTTATTTGGAAAAACAGTAAAATAAACAAACGATTTTGTTCATTGAATACATGCGTTTGATATACATTGTAAATATAAATTATGTAACAGTAAATAAACTCTGGATATTTGGTTGATTTGTTTATTTTATTGTCTGGGGATAACTCTGTCACTGACTCAACTGTGAGTAGATTTCTTGAAATCGTCGTTATCATATTCTACCTCAAGTACAGCTTTTTCAGCATAGTCAGAAACTTTTGGCAAACGTTCCGGGAATTTGCATCCGAAGAATGATGTGGTCATATCAAAGTTTTCATTAAGCAAACTTGCGTTTTCGTTAGGTAAAAGATTCTGTAGCAGTTCATTGAAGGTAATGGCGTCCATTTTGACGACCATGGTCGAACTAGCTTTCGTTCGGGTGTAGTGAACTATACTCTGTCGTTTAGTCGTGACCATACAAGCGCACCAGAAGATTGCCCTGGGTGTCGCCTCTCAACATCAAAGAACAATTCTGTGTGAAAAGTGTGCCTGAATCGACAGTATAAATTGTAAAATAAAGGCTGTGGTTTCTTAGCTGGCCCTGAGATTTGACAATATAGATTAGAATATATCAGATTATAAAGACAGGTTTAAAAGAGAAAAGAGTACCGCTAAAATTATAAAATCTTTATTATTTAAATCAACCATATATGTTAAATCTTATATAATCAACCTAATCAAATCCTAATCAAACTGACCCACATACATAGATAGTGTCGAAACAACTTGGGTAGCGGTTGTCAAACCAGTTGGTGTCGAAACAACTTGTTCCCATAATATTCTCCATTTTTATATTTTATTTGTAAAATGAATAAGTCAAGCCTTAAGTTATAATATAAATTAATTGGTCCGAGTGGTCTTTTGGGTTGATCCAAGTGCTCTTACAATATAAATTAATTGGTCCGTGTAGTCTTTTGGTTTGGTCCGAGTAGTCTTTTTGGTTGGTCGGAGTGGTCTCTGTTTTGGTCCGCGTTGTCTATCAGTTGGTCTGACTCGTCTTGGTCGGAGTGGTCTTTGGTCTGAGTGGTCTGGATACCGTTGTCTCTTATTAGGATGAGTGGTCTTAGGATGAGTTGTCATAACCATGGACCTTATTCTGTCGCCATTCAATACACTGGTCAGTTTACACTTCAGTTTACAAAATAGTTTTTTTTTTTTAAAAAAACAGAAGACAATACAATTTTAGGCTAGATAGTAGAGGCCTAATTCAATTGAACAAGGACCAGACACGACCAAACAACAGTCCCAAAATAATAGTGCAATTTCATTCAAATCCAATTTTGTTCTTGTAATACAGACATATCTTCAGCATGATGAAATATCTTTCCCAGTGCCTATCCAGCCAAGTCATTCTTTGTCAAACATGACAAATCACTTGGTCCTTTACTGCGTTTAGATTCACACTGACTCAGTGCAGTGTCTTACTTCTCGTCACGTGTTACGAAACAGTGTACATTTATCTTTTTTTTCAAAGTGGTGGAAACATGGTATTTTAATATAAAATGTTTAACATATGAGAATCTTTGTCTAGAACATTCTCTCACCTTTTTAATCTCACTTTCAGAGGCATTTCTACCCACATTTAGGATGTCATACAATTTCGTGTCAGCCATTTTTTCAGAAAAACCAAGGACAACAGCGCCACCTACACAAGGAAGATTTTTTTCAGTTTAGACTTGATTATTAGGACGTTGAATCGTTGGCCACTCGCATTGCAGTCATGGAAAACCTGCTACATCCTGGTATTTTGGTTGTATATAGATTGTTTGTAGGGATCAACCGACGTAGTTAACACATTAGATATCTACCAGTTCTGTCTGCTTACAAAATTTCCAAGATTAGAAATAATCCTATATTCGCCTCGAAATTATTTCCTGAATAAATAAAGGAGGAAAGAGCCATATACAAAGAGGCACGCATGTCACCAACTTCAATCCTTTGAGACACACATATTTCGTTTATTATTTATTTATTTTTCAAATAATTAAAAA
This sequence comes from Patella ulyssiponensis, assembly GCA_963678685.1. Lineage (NCBI taxonomy): Eukaryota > Metazoa > Mollusca > Gastropoda > Patellidae > Patella > Patella ulyssiponensis. The sequence goes on along the minus strand of OY783229.1, from coordinate 45,049,703 downwards.
TAACATCAGGGTTCCGATGCTAATATTAAAGATTTCGAATGCATTAATTGCAATGACTGCGAGCTTCATTCCAGTAACTAAGGTTTGGTCTAAAATATGTTTTTATTTATGTTATTGAATGGCTACTTTCTATTAATAAGTGGTGGCGAACAGTAGCGGATTATCAGTGAGGCTGATGAGGCTGCAGCCTCAGGCCCAAAGATTTTGTAAAAAAAATTTTTTTAGACTTGTCTGATACGATTAAAAACGCATAGACAATGAATGTTAGGGGGTGGGGTTTAGGCCCAACGGGAATCAACATAGGCCCTGACCCGAAATTAATTAGGCCCACGCCTTTTAAAATAGGCCCTCCTGAAACTGCCGCCTCAGACCTTGGTGGAGCTTAATCCGCCACTGCTGGCGAACTGCATCACCCATAAAAACCAAGCATTAAACCAGAAAACACATCACATCACACACCTGAAGGATCCGGGTCCGACCATAAGTCCAGAGCTTGCAGTGATGTACAGGCTTTACCTTAAAAGAAGACAAGTCCAATATGATGACAACCTAGAAATGCAACAATCCAAAATGACAGGTGTAAAAAGCGTTAAGATTTGGAAAAATAAGCGTTATAGATGCCCACCCCACCCCTCCCTAACTGATCATGATCCGTTGTGTGTTAAAATAAATTGCATTGTAAATACATTGAAGAACACAATATAATCCCGTTCAGCTGTATAGAAATGAAGCAACCCATAAATTCGAACCAAAAAGTATTTGATAAAATTAAACACGTCATGGAGTAATAAAAATATATAACAATGTAGTGCCCTACGAACAAATATCAAATTCAACTTTAGACAGAAGTCCGATATTGTGCAATTGAAAGGTGAAACTGAAATAGCAGTATTGTATACATCCTTATTTTGATGATAGGCATTACCTAAAACCATTAATTAATGTGCAATAAAGCAGAACATATTACTTTATGCTATACAATTAACTTACGGTTCGTCCCCGGATCCGCCAGGCCATCACGTGATCTGTTATGCGCGTTTGTGGGTTTTGGTATATCTATATTGTGTCCTGTCCGTGGGTTTGTCTTATCCAATTGTTTGTGTGTTGTGCCCCACTCCCACCCCACTTAGCATTACGTTACACACCGTTTGCTGATGTCTATTGAATAATCAAAATACCGGCTTAGTGTTAACCTATTTATTAACGGATATCACAACTGGTGTATATTGAGTATTTCCCAGTGTAGATACCATGGATATCACGACTTGTGTACAGTTGTATATTGAATATTTCACAGTGTATATTCTACTTAGCTACTGACCGATATTTACTGTCCACTAACTGATCGAACCGACTGAGATAATTACTGGCTAGGTAATAATGGATATTTTTTCCATGATAACAACACCGACAAATTTATGTCCACGATTAAGAGCTATTATAGTTACGCGATATAAATTATTTAATGATGCGCATTATTAAAGTTGTATTTTAATGAATTATCAGTATTTAATACTAGTAACCTGGTTAATTAAAAATCGAATATTAAATTATTTGTCATTTGATTTTATTGTAAGAAACCGGATGAATTGAATAATGCCTAAACTATGCTAAGCGATGGGCGTAACCAGATACTGGCTCAATCCCGAGTCGTAAAAATAGACAAACCGAATTCCAGTGAAAACTGTACCGTATGAAGTTAGAAATAAGTTCGCTCTTTGCTGGTTTCAACCCAACACAAGTGATATTTTGATCTATTATAATGATATGAAGGATTATTGTTACGTTTTGTGATAAGATATGGACAAAAATATTCAATAATGGGGGTAAAACGTGCGGAAATGGAGTTGTAATTTAGCCAGGTAGAGTGACCTACAATTGACAGTGAGAGGGCGCCATCTTCCTACCGTTACCGTGTGAAAAGTTATATGAAGAATTTAAAGTTACATACGTGTGTATAGCTAAAATACAACCATGTTTAAGAAGAAAAAGAAGCCGTCTATACAAATATCCGAACCGCAGGATTTTCAGCATCGAGTGCATACAGGATATGATAATGAACATGGTGTTTTTGTAGGATTACCGAGTCAGTGGGCTGGTATAATTGGAGTTGAAAAGGAGCGTCCCCGTCCAATCATAGATCCATCCACTATTACCGACTATGAAATAGAACCCTTAAAAACAATTGTAAGGGGTAATTCACAAATAGGAATAAGTGTTGCAAGATCAAATTCATTGAAACAGAGTAGCCCACCTCCCTACCGTAAGAAATATACAGGCAATTCAAACTATCCACCTGTTCAGGAGAATGATGGTTACCATGAAGGAAATAATCATTATCCAGATGTCCCTCATCCTATGCATCAGAATGCCTATAATCAAGGTAATAATCATGGTCACCCAGCAGGCTACAACCCCCGGGTTGACAGTAGGCCCCCACCAGACAGAGATACTTACCATGGAGGAAGAGGAGATCAACATTATCCCCACCCAAACCATCAGGATCACAATAATATGCATCAAGGTGGCTACAGACAACCTGAAAGGGTGAATGACTATCAGCCTCGATTAAACAACTCATATGATAGAGATCAATCTGGATATTCTGAACGAGATAATTCATTTGAAAGAGATGGTCATTATCGGGACAGAAACGACAGAGATATGTACAATCATTCAGCTCCTCAAGATCCAGGGATGGGTAGACAAATGCTGGCACCATATCAGAATATGCCACCAAAGCAAGGTTACAATCCTTACAATGATCGCCCTGGCCCACCCCAGCCCCAGCCCCGGTCACCATCTCATTCTAACTCTATGCAGTCATTATCAAAATCTCCAGCACCTACTGATGGGCGCTTGTCCCATGATCAATTCAGAGCTGCCTTGCAAATGGTGGTTAGTCCAGGAGATCCACGAAGTTTCCTTGAAAAGTTTATTAAGATTGGAGAAGGCTCAACTGGTATAGTTTGCATAGCCACAGACAAGGAAAGACGCAACCAAGTAGCTGTAAAGAAAATGGATTTACGCCGACAACAGAGACGTGAGCTTTTGTTTAATGAAGTAGTTGTTATGAGAGACTATCATCATCCTAATATTGTAGATATGTATAACAGTTTTCTGGTCAATGATGAACTGTGGGTTGTTATGGAGTTCATGGAAGGGGGGGCCTTGACGGACATTGTAACACACAGTAAAATGGATGAAATGCAAATCGCAACTGTTTGTAAAGCGTGTTTGAAGGCTCTTGCTTATCTTCATTCACATGGTGTTATTCACAGAGACATTAAATCAGATTCTATTTTGTTGTCACATGATGGAAAAGTGAAATTATCAGACTTTGGTTTCTGTGCCCAGGTAACCCCGGAATTAAGGAAAAGAAAATCTCTGGTAGGTACACCATATTGGATGGCTCCGGAAGTTATTTCAAGGATGCCTTATGGAACAGAAGTTGATATCTGGTCGTTAGGTATTATGGTTGTCGAGATGGTAGATAGTGAGCCACCATTTTTTAATGAGCCGCCTTTGCAGGCAATGAGAAGGATACGTGATATGCCACCGCCAAAAATACGCAGTTCACACAAAGTTTCTCCAAGGCTTCAAGGCTTTTTGGATAAAATGTTAGTAAGAGATGCTAGCCAGAGAGCATCTGCGCCAGAGCTCCTGAATCATCCATTTTTACGAGAAGCTGGTCCACCAAGCTGCCTTGTTCCTTTGATGAGAAGTTACAGGAATAGTCCATGTTAATATCAGAACAAGTTATGCTGTCCTGGTACTTATTATTATTAAATATATCATAACACATTACATGTTCAGGTTTATATATCAACATTTTCTATTATTATTGTAACCTTAAACCCCATATAAATATATTCATTACCTGTACACATTATATGTACATAACCGGTATATAATCATTCATAATATTAATACTAGAAAAAAGTATATTCTATTTTCTTCATTTCGTTTTATATGATTATAATTATTTAACCAATACTTAGTACTTCACTATAGAAATTCTTTAGAAATATCTTGTACATGTATGCTGTTGTACTTGCCTACTTCTTTCTGGGAAATATTTTCCAATACACTGAAAAAACAATTTGTCAAGTGATCAAAAGAGCCCGCAGACCATACATTTATCTTTCACATCCCAATGGTTATTCATGTACATGTACACATTGTACAACTACTATATATATGTACTAACAGTAATATAGCAGGCATTTCATTGTATTTAATCATGCTTTGCAATGTCTTGTGTTTTTCTGAACAGAACATGTACATGAACATCTATGCACTTCTAAAACTTTTAAGTTTATGTAAATACATGTAATTAATGTAAACAAATTATTCATATTAGGCCTAACTGTCATTATAACAATAAGCTTATTTGTTTTCGTTCAATGTTATTATTATATCTTTCAAATACATTCTATAATCTTTCATAGTTCATTAAAATCCATATTTTACACACAATTTAATTTGATGATGCCCATTGTAACTACATGTAGCAGGTTTACATGTATGTTTGTTTTCTTTTCCTTCGTTGGTAACAAACTCCAAAGTAAGATTTCCTCTTTAATAATATAGTTTATATTTGGATGAGGTTTTAGCCCAGTTAAATTGTTACATCAAGTACCTACGCAGGTTGATTTATGTCTGAAATATTGCTTAATTTCTTTATTAGTGTTTTAATGGTAGGATATGCCTTCAAGTATGTAATAAACAGATAATGTTTATAATACTAACTCTAGGCCTATCCTACACAAATTATCAAGAAATATTATATTATTCTTGGCAATTAAGAGAAATCTAAATTTACCTACATATCCTCTAAATAGATATTGGCACAAGCACAAGTTATAAGATGCCAAAAAAACCCTTGAGTTAAGATATGTTTGTACACAGTTGCTAATGCATGAAAATTCAACTCTTGCCTGATAAATTTAATATTAAATTAAAGTAGTCAGTTCAGTGACTATTAATAAGTAGTATCATAACTTATACCCAAGTACTGAGATATCAAATTTTAAAAGATAACGGAAATAAAATATTAGAAAGTAAACAAAAAATGTAACATTTTCTATATACAGTAATAAAATTCAGAAGCTTCATAGAAAACATTCCTGCTTAAATTAGTGCTGCAAAATTTCCATTTATTTTTGTACTATAATGACATAATGGTGTTGAGAAGTAAGAAGTATATTCTAGAAATAGATTTTTAATGTATTTTCATGGTTAGATATTAGCTTTTGTACATACATGTACATGTAATGTATTTTCTTTACATTTGTGTTGTACCCGTATTTTGTGTGCATGTGATCTGTCCTTTCTCCTTAGAAAAAACAATTCTTAACTTTGTAGAACTTATATATATACTTTCGTTTCTTGCAATGCTTGACAATATTATATGAATTAGTTTTAAATTATCAACAGTGTATAAAAACGTTTTTGGTCAGTACAGTGCAGTGATTCATAGTTAATGGATTACTTTCTAACTTCAGGGCAAGTTATAAGTTTAATTGAAACTGTAGAAATCATTATCATTACACCACCAAATAGTCATAGTTAGTTTATGGATTTTTCTGTCTTAAGAAGTCTGTCAACATCATTAAAGTTTATCAAAGTAATATCAAATTGAAAAATAGGAAGTCTATCAAATCGATAAGCTGTGTTAATATTTTTGGCAAAGTTCTAAATCTATTGAATTTACAGTAGATCTGGCACCACCAAATTTTATGTAATATACATGTAGTTCTGTCTACATGTATTTACTTTTAAAGCTGCTGATCCTCGTTACAATTTTTGGATAATCAAATTTTTCATTGCTTAATCCATGCTAAAATGTTCTCAAATTGATTATTTAACTTGTAAGTATAAAACCAAATCAAAATATCAACAATACATAATTTCTGGCTTCGATTAAAAAGAAGTGAATCAAACAATTTCAGCAAAGATTATAGGTGGTGCTGATATGTTTGGCCATATCCTGTTTTATATGGTCTGCAAAGAATTTTGAATGTTGACAAACCATCATATCTTTGTGAATACTGAACAGAACTGGACAGTTTTCATGTTGCTTTTGGGATAATGATAACATTTCTTTTGTACGCTTAGCTGTGCAATTTGTCATAACATATTACAAGAATTGACCTGTTCATCATTAAAATTAATATTCTTATCAGGTTTTGAGACTGCCAACATAAATCATTAATATACCAAATAGGAGTTATATTACTCTGGATGACGTTTGCATGTCACAATCTACCACTTTATTTAAAGCATGAGGTTATAAGTTTATTAAAATTTAGTTCAAATTGAAGGATTGATGTTAACTGTTGTACTAGATCTTATTTTCAAAAACTGTTATACAAACTTATATGATACATGTATTTAGAACATGGGAAGAAGTATTTTATAATGTAATTTGATACATTAAAGCAAATACTGGCAATAAATCTGATGAGTGATATACAAGCAATAATTCACAAATAAAAGTTTACTTCATTTTGATGTCAAATAAGTTATTAAAGAAATGCACTTACTGGTAAATGATATTACACCTTTTAAAAATTATTCAAAATAGAATTTTACCAGGCTAGTTGTTTTCTTTGATAGACTTATTTACAGGGTTTTTCTCTGAAATAGTTTGTCCTATTTATATTGGGGAATGTTCATTTCCACTTTCCATGTATAACCAAACAACATGTTAACGAATATTGGAATTGGCTTGACAAGGTGAAACTTGAATGTAATATACTTGTATGTATTTGTATGAGGAGGTTTTCATAATCTAACCTTTTGTATTTAAGACTTATTTTCTACAACTATAGCCATTCAGAGACCTTTTTTGTGAAAATGATGTTTTAATTGTTATTTTGTTCTGTGTAAAAATCATATCATTATTTTTGGTTGTGCTATTCATTTTATTTGTAAATGTATAACTTTTAAACAAATATTTGATATGAATTGAAATATTTTATCTATCAGATATTACTATAATGTTTAGATAAATGTGTAATAGTGATGTATGTCCATATGTTAAAATATTATTTTAATATTTCTGTAATTGGTATTACTTTTGTTGATTGTAGATTTTTTTGTAAAACATAAGATATATAGAGATGTTATTACCCCCTCATCTTTTTTTTTCTTATCTAATCTTTGTATGATTTAACTTTTTAAATGCATATAATAATCCTTTTTTGTTTAGCTATTATGGTTAATATGCATATTAATAAAAAATTTAAAACTTGAAATCTGAAAAAATGCTAAATTGATTTTTATATTTTAAGCTTGCAGATGCATTATAGTAATTGAATACAAATCAATATTTTCTACATTTTGAACTTTCTTATCACTTTTGCTAGTTTAATAACAACAAAACATACTTATATATTCACTATATTATTATATATTGAAATAAGCCATTCATTAAAAACATATGTTAAAAATTGGGTGTTTTTATTTCATGTCAGTGTGTAAGATGGTTGTGTGCTCTTGACGGAGAATTATCATGAAAACTGCAAAATCAAATTTAATTTGCTTGTTTGGAATAATACTATTATTATTCTTGGATTTCAATTGAAAACTATAATATATACCTAGTTGTTTTGATCAATTGGTGTGCAGTATATTGATAAAAAATTATAAATAATGATATGAAAAATACTGCTGTTTCCAACAGCATGGGAATGAGTGATGATTTCTCAAACAAGAGGACATAGATGAAGATGGAAACTTCTTGAGTGTCAGATGTGCAAACCCTATTTGGGATGTTATGAGGAAGGTCGCTGTCAGATGTCAGCCACTCAGAACAATGTTAGTCTGTTTTTTTCCTGAAAGATAATGAAACAAATACAAATTTATACTATTAACAAAATTGACTAGAGTAAAGCAGCTAGCCTAATAATCATCATGTCCATGCCATGGAAACAATCATGTTATTGGGGCCCATTTAAACTTTAATAACTGTCTCTAAGAATGTGATCTCCAAGCCTGAGATTAACTGAACTTTGACTTTCAACATGTAAATTTATTGTTATTTGAATCCACAGAACTTAAAACATTTACATATTGATAACAGTTCTACTGCGGAGAGAATACATATTACTATAGGACTTTGTCAAAGGATGTAGCAGTCTACTATTATCACCAACATAGAGAGTGTATGACTGGTGTAGTACTTGACCTTTAAGTTTATCTGCTATTAGATATGGATTTGTTTTTTCTTGTGTCTTTTTTTTCATCTAAGACAGGATGTCTTCTATAACATAAGCTAATTGAAGATTTATAGTTTGTCTCTGTATACAACATACAGTACAAAAGGTGTTTGTTTCATCTGTTGATTTGAAAAAATATTATTATTCCAATTTAAAGGGCCTGAATGGTTATTGCTGAATAACAAGTTTTTAAATTGTGGTACTTATGGAAACATCCAAATTTGTGGTACATTTTGCGTCATTCCAATCGTTTTTTTTTGTCTTACATTAGTCAAAAAAGTACCCTGTTAAGCACCCCACCCAGATTTATTACTGACACAAATTCAAGATGCGATTGGGAGGAATTACACATTGTTCTATAAAATTATTAGTAGACCTAGGTTATGATTATTTTGAAACTACATGTACTTTAGTTGACTGTGATGAGATGAGAGTACTAATTGATATGCACACATTGATATATGTTGTCTCCCACACACCCACCCATCACTTTGATGGCCATATGTTTGTTGACACTCTAGGATATAAAGACAATCGGGTGATGCCATTCAAAGGCGTTTTATAGCTGAGGCGCCGGAGGCGCCAGCCTCCTTAAGAAAAAAATTGGAAAAATAAAACAGGAGAAATATGCTAAAACCGATGAGACAAGGGAAAGGGCCCCTGAGTCTTAAAATGCCCTTGATGCCATTATGTAGAGCGTAGAGGCTAAAGTTATCACATGATTGTGTTCAGATTTATACAAAATATTTTAGGTCATGATAAAAATGAAATGAAACCTGTAGATACTCTAGAGGCTAACCGCTGAAGTTATGCATATTGTCTTTTTCAACGACTTCTGATAATTACTGCCAGAGTTATAGCCCATGATCACTTTTGTGAACTCGCTAAAGGTCAAACTTATCCCATTAACTTGAAATGTTTAAGTTCATGAGATGAAGAAGCATATTGATTTCCAATGTTTTCGGATAATTAATACCCAAGTTATGATCCACGAGCACTTTGTGAACACACTGGATGTCAAATTTATTTTTCGACTGACTCAGACTGTGCATGAGACAAAGAAGCCTGGAATTACCTTCAGAGTCATTGTCCGTGGCCACGCTCAAGAGGTTAAAGTATAACCTTGTAGGCCTTTAATAAATATTAGCATCTGGGAGGCCTAAAAGCCGATCATATTTTGTTTATAGGCCAATTTCTATAAGTAAAAGGTACATAACGGTAGTATTTAAAGCCCCAATAACACTCTTGTTGTAACTAAATAATATGTCCCAATCTTCATTCTGGTCAACAAATTGTATTATTTTACAATATTCAAATAAATTGATGATACAAATTTCATCTTAATACACCTAATTTAAAAAATTGGAAAAATTCAACTAATTGATTTGAAAAGTCTAACGTAAACCTTTTCAAATGTGACTTTGATTTAAAATATTTTCGAACCCTCTGGACAAGTAAAATAGGTCGTAATGGATAATTTACACAACAGGTAGGACACGTAAACATCTAGTACTTAGAATAAGGCTATTATTTATTTTCTGGGGCTACCAAGCCAGCAAGAGTGTTATTGTCCCTTTAATGTATTGTAATTGCCCCTATTACCTACAAAAGAATAAATATGCGACAGCACTATTGGGCAGCTCGGACGACCTAGTTTCTGTCAGTGTATTATTCATTGCCTGACAACCTATGATCTACCTAACCGAATAACTATACACTCAAGAAGAGTGACTGTGAGGGAGTTGGTGAAGGGAGGTAACTCTGTTAACTTTATTAACAACCCGGGCTTTTGTGTACTGATTTTAAGAAACAAATCGGAAGAAAACTATATTCCATCGCTCGAATCCCTATGTAGATCAGCCTTGTTTGTCACGTTACTTGGTCGAGAAAAAAAAAACAATTCAGTTTGTATACCTACTAAGCAGCAAAAGAAACGTCAGGTTGGTATATTACTCTAAATAAACGCATTGCATAAAATAGTTCGATCAGAGAATTGAACCCAGGAAATTTTCTCAAAAACACAACCAGACTTCTGAGATGGTAATGTGTTATCCATGATTTTCATGTAACCCATGCCGCACGTGCTGTTCACTGGGACTGGCCCTATAAAATGCACCCCATACCCATATTCCTGAAGCAATGGCCCGAGAAATCTCTCTCTGACGTAGTGAGATTACCCGTAATCAAACGAAACGCTGCGCGGAGTATGCCCATACCTGGTTGAATCATTAACAGCATACAGGGGCACCAGGTAAACAATGGTAGGCTACCCTGCCCCTTTCTGGGGTATACATGAATACCCGTGCCCTAATGATGAAAGTTTTCAACCTGTTTACTAGATTAAAATCTCATTATAGTGTCTCGTCAATACTTGGACCTGAATATAAGCTCTTGCAAGAATCGTGTCTCCAATTAAATCTACTGTCTCGTTTGAAAAAGTTATTCTATTTTCTTGATGAAGATTGGTGTATTGAATGTCGAATAAGAAGGATTTTTTATTAGATGAATTGCTCATGATACGAAAATTGTGAATAATCAGGCCTTTGTCTCTTTCATCATCATGTATTTTAAAGGGTTTTATGTTGAAATTTGGAATGCTAAACAGCGTTCTCGGAATTGGCAAATTTCAAAATTCCCTCCCCCCCCCCCCGCCCTCTATCTTTTGGTAGGCTAGCCTTTGCGTCGTAAAAACAAACACATCAGCATATCTCAACGTTTTTAGCTACGTTCTCGTAACTAAGTAACCAGGCGCTTGGAAGACTCGGCGCTGGCCACTTTGCCCAAGCCGTTGTCAATCACTTCCGGGTCAATGTTCGGACCACCTTGAGGCTTCAGCAACGCTTTCGGGCCACCAACACCACGGATCATCGCCCCAAACTTGTAGACCATGGGTTACCACAAGGCGACAAGACCGCCATGTTGTGCGACAGCGCGTGCAAAATCCCCCCCCCCCCACACACACAGGACCTCAGACAGTAGGCCTACGTCAGACAGTGGGAACACACGGAAGACCCATCAGTACCGATATAGTGCGCCGACGTCTCACCAAAGAGAACTTCCATTGCCGTAGACCTTTATACCGTGGACCGATCCTCACCCCTCGCCATAGACGTGAACATCTACAGTTTGCCCAACAATACCAGAACTGGCGACACCGGCAACGGAGAACTAACTGTTCTGTTCACAGACGAGAGTCGGTATTGCGTATTAACTGCAGATGACAGGACTAGAATATGGCGTCGACGTGGCCAGCGTAATTCTGACCATTGTGTCATGGAACGAGACTCATGGGGAGGTCCAAGCACGATGGTTTGGGGTGGAATCGGCCTGAACCAGAAAGTGGGTCTTTTGGTGTCCCAAAATCTTGGTCCAGGGAGAGTAGTCGGCATCACAGCAGTGCGCTACATCTATCAGACCCCAAGTCATACCACATTTCGCACGTCATCGAAACAACGTTTTTTCAGCAACACAACGCCCGTACCCACACCAGCAGAACACTCCCCGGACTTAAACCCGACTGAACATCTCTGGGATGAAATTCAGAGGAGACTTAATAACGTCGTCCCGTGACCAAAGACAGCCGATGGATTGCGCCAGGATTTTCTAAGTGTGTGGTTCCCCCACTCCATGTACAGACGCTACGCTGCTGTTATTGACACTCGCGATGGACACACCAGATACTAATGCATAGACTGTGTAGAGTTCTAATACAGCATGATCATGACAGTTATCTAGCCTACCATCAGTACTAGTTAAGTGGATAGTAAACAAAATTTTATTTCGAATCAGAATCTACGACTTCGACTCGACAGCAATGTTAGATTTCACTAATGTATCATTTGTGAAAGTTTATGCCCCATTACCATAGATTACCATTTACAGATTTGCGTAGATAAACCAGCATGCAGATAGACTGACGGGAGAAATATGAAAATTCCTAGAAAAACTCGTCAAAATATTGATTAAATTCGAGTCTTTATAATGGTTAAATCACATCAAATATACAACTTCGTGATGCGGACCAGGAGTTTACGCTTGTCAAAAGTCTCTTATATAGTAACTCAAGGTAGCTACGATGACACCGCGGAATCTTCTTTTGCTATGGTCTGCCACGGATTGCACCGATAGTTTTAAACATTTTAAACGGTTTCATTATTGCCTATGGTCAACGTAGCGCCACGGTGTGACTATCGGCGTAAATCGTGATCCGAGATAAACCGGGAAAACAGGTAGTCAAACATTAAAATGCGGTTGTGATATATGGTATATACCGCGGCCTGTCGTGGTGAGCCTTGGTATTTTATTACCGTATATAGTAGTACCTACAGCTGTTGTAGCTACATCGTATAATATAGTAAAAGAATAGCAATATGAACTCTGTTCGAAACCGGGGGTGGGGGCTGGCTAAACCGTGGCCAATAGTCAATAGCGGAAAGGTGTGATCTCGCGGGCTTATACCTAATTATTGTACATGTACATGAAATATGCTCGGGGGAACTAATGGATAGACGTAGACTGCATTGACGTTGTTGCTTACAGTGCAGTCTAGTGTTTCTGGGATTATATAAGAACGTACTTTATAAATATCATCCTTTCAACTAACCTATTACCTGTAGTTATATTTAGTATTTAATTGGCTAACTACTCGTTTTCGCCAAAGGCTTGTCATTAGAGCGCGTTCCCCTAGGAAGACCAATCATCATTAACTGTCAATTTGTCAGTTTGTAACCCTACCTAATGAAAGGTTGGAGAGTAATTAACCAGTAAAATAAAACAGAAGTAGCCATGATGATAAACAAATTAGAATATTTTTTGTCTGTGTCGATCTGATGGACTTACTTACATGCCTCCTTAAAATAGCATTATGCAAAAGCAAAATCTGCTTATTACAGGTCTTTCTCTAGGCCTGAAATGTTATCTAAATAATCAATTAGACCTTAAAATAGCATTATGCAAGAGCAAAATCTGCTTATTACAGGTCTGTCTTTAGGCCTGAGATGTTATCTAAATAATCAATTAGACATTAATTAACATATCCAGACCATAATAAACTCTTGATGTCAAGGCTAACCTTCGATGTTGGCAGATTAAAATCCTATAGGCCGCTTAATGGCCGTTGATAATTAAATCAATCAAGTGGATAATCGAGACTATGCTGTTTATATTAATGATTTGAGTAATGGTGACCGAGGCTATGTGAATATTTCAAACGCTTTTTTCTCGACTAATAGTGGATCAATTTGACTGAATTTTCAGCAAATTACCTTTACACTATCTAGTTTTTAACTATTATAGTGAGAACTGCCATCTCTCTATCTTATCTCCCATAATGTAACTTTAATTAACATATCCAGACCATAATAAACTCTTGATGTCAAGGCTAGCCTTCGATGTTGGCGGATTAAATTCCTATATGCCGCTTAATGGCCATAGATAATTAAATCAATCAAGTGGATAATCGAGACTATGCTGTTTATATTAATGATTTGAGTAATGATGACCTGAAGCTATGTGAATATTTCAAACGCTTTGTTCTCGGCTAATAGCAGATCAATTTGACTGAAATTTTCAGCAAATTACCTTTACACTATCTAGTTTTTAACTATTATAGTAAGAACTGACATCTCTTTATCTTATCTCCCACTTAATGTAACTTTAAACAACCGGGCTAGTTTACACAAAGATACATTATGGGAGATTCGACAAAGAGCTGGCAATTCTCAATGTAATAGTTAAAAACATGATAATGTAATGGGAATTTGCTGAAAATTTCAGTCAAATTGATTCACTATGAACCGAAATTTTAGCGATTGAATATTGGGGCTAGCCTCGATCATCATTTCTTAAGTTGGTATAGGGTATGTTTAATTATACATAGATGAAAGTGGAACAGCAAATCGGAACATGAAACCAAATCAGATTAAATACATGAGACTAGAGAAAAGAATGCCCAAACATCATAATATTAACGATATAGCAACCGTGACATTTAGAGAACCATTTTGGATAAATAATCTTTGTAGACATTGATCAATATTTTTTAAACACAACTAAGAAAAGCCCCAAAGCGAAGCTATATCAACAGTAATTTTAAAAAGTGAAATGATGAAAGAACATTATTACCAAGGATATGAACACTATGCTTAGTGATATGTGAGATTAAGAGGGGAGATTTGTGGGTCCTTTGGCGTGAAAAAACTACTAATCAAATAATATACACATGTTGATACCTACTTATTGTTTAAACAACTTATCTGACAGTGAAAAGACAAATACATATCTTATAACAATCGTATGTGTAAGAAGTTTTATAGCGTGGTAGGCATGGGTACACTATTTGATTGTTGTGTGCTTTTCTAACTTTCATTTGAACACATTAACCTGCAATATGTCACCGGTAAGATCATTTCTAATCTAATTTTCTTTATCTTTATGATTAATAAAATGTAGAAATTGTAATGAATAATATTTCTTAAATTTAAACACGTGAAATACTTGAAACACCTACTACGGCGCTTTGGAAATCATCATATTTGGTAAAAGAAATTGTTTCGCTTTGACGTGATTTGAATATCCAGACGGTATGTTAAATTTGAGACACAGTTGCCAATCCATTGCTGAGACACAGACGTTTTAGTTTTTTATTTTACGAAAAAAAGTGGGTAAGACGCCGACTCGTTAGCCTGGAGGTCGGGTGTTCGATCCCTGCAATGGCCGAGAAAGTTCATATAGATTTTCCAGCGTAGTTTCCTCTTGTCTGTGATGCAGGACGGAGGGCCTGACAAGGGCAGCTGTCTAGTCGTACGGATGGGACGAAAAACCGAGATTCCGTGTACCCATTGGCATGCACGTAAAAGATACCTTGGCAGTTGAAATTCGATATAAGAGTATGCCGTAGCGCCGCTGCCGGGGCAAAATTTTCCTCATAGCACACTGTATGACGTATGCCCGTTTCCATTAGCCCAGTTTAGGAGCAGAACAGTTGGACGTTAAACCCCACTTCATATCTTTTATATTTTACGAGTATTATTTAGGTACATTTTAAAATTTAAACGAAGGTGTTTTCGAAATATTTCAAATGTGATATTTGTTCAAAATTAATATACTTTATTTATTGGTGCAGAACGGGAAAAGTATATCTTTAATGTTTGTAGCGAAAATATATTACCCTTGTATTATTTAACTACTTGACGTGATATATTCACATATTCTACTGTTTTCTGTTTCTGTTTTATCGATGGTCAAAAAGCATGGGGGCAACATTTTACTTTAAATTTCTACCCGAAGTTAATTTAATGAGCACGATTTATGAACACAGTGAAACAATGAGCAGTTTATCTTCATCTCCCTTTAGTTCATACCAACGTAAGTATATATTATACATATTAAACATACATTATGCAAGAGTTGAATCTGACTATTGCAGGTATTTCTTTAGCCCTGAAATATTATCTAAATTAATTATTCATTAGATAGTAATTAAGTTATCAAGACCATAATCAACTCTCGGTGCAACCGCTAGCCTGTGATATTAAATGGATCTGAATTAATTTTGTGATGGATAGTTTAACGTAAAAATTGATAACCGAGACTTTGTTTATTATCGTACCAACGTAAGTAATGACGATCGAGGTTAGCCTAAAATTGAATCACTAATATCTCGGTTCAGAGTAATGCAATTTGACTGAAATTTTGTGCATATTCTGTTTTCATTATCTATTTTTACTAGTTTAGCGAGAAGTGTCAGCGCTTTATCTTATCCCATTAAGGCTATTGCAGTCATAAACGTTTGTGTCCGTGTGAAAAAAAAATAAAGTTGGAATCCAAAAACACATTTTCCCTGTGAACTACTCATACGTATAGTTTTTTTTACAGGAGTTTTAAACTTAAAGCCCCAATAACACTCTTGTTGTAATTGAATAATATGTCCCAATCTTTATTCTGGTCAACAAATTGTATTATTTTACAATATTCAAATATTGAATATCGATAATCGTGTAAAGGGGGGATAATCTGGTTTCGGAATGAGTTGGACAAATTGTGGTTTTAAATCAAAAGCGCAATTTGATTATCAATACTGTTCTTGTAAGATATGTAGATAGTATTTCATTTATACCGTTAATGTTAAGCACATACATGTAAGCCCATGTGGTCGTATTATTTGTAAAATTATTACATTTACTTTTCAACTTATCAATCTACTGAAACGTACAAGGGACAATAAAAACATTAAGTCACAACTTTAAGTGTGTTTACCTTCAAATATAGCGATTAAGATTATACCATATCTTCTTATACGATCCTTATATGTGCGATATCAGGCTATAAAAGATAAATATGTATCTAATTAAATTATTTCAGGTTCTTTCAGCGAAGTTTCAATTGAACCAGATCTACATTTAGATTTATCAGGTAAAAGTAATAAAAACATCTATAAAATACAATATCCAGTTTCATGTGATACAAGATACAAATCACGAACAAGAACCGACAGGGACCTAAAACACCGATCTATGTTTCGTTTCGTTTTTTTTATACTTTCGATGGCCTACCCTACATGGACATGACGATCTGACAAGTTGTAATGGGAGTTCACGCAAGGGGTCATACGAGTGCCTTTTGATCTTATCAGCGCTGATGTTTCTAGTGGATTACCCACAGTGGCATGCAAAACACGCCTGTAGCTCGCCGTAACAGACCGTTTCATTGGTTAAAGCCTCACATGATTCAGAACACGTCAATGGTTACAACTCTTCCAGATCCTAGGTAGAGACAAGTAAAACGAATTTTTTTGAACTATAAAAAACGAAACGAAATATGATCGCGTGTTAATCAGATTAATTGGTTCGTTTTGCAGTTTGATTATATTTTGGAGAATAAAACTTGTGTTAATAGCCCTTAAAATCCTTTACCCGTCAGTCTTCATCCGGAAATAGAGACTGCTGTCCCAAGCTGTATTATAAGGTGTCTGGATAAAAAAAAATATTTTATAAAAATAACGTGTAGGTGAAATTTACCTTTCGTTATCAAGTACAGCACGTGGGTCACACTCTGTATACGCCCCTCAAGGAACGAAAATTGATTATCAGGTTAACCAACGAAAAACATTTACCCAAAATTTTGAAAGGTTTACGTATCCGGACAAGCGGTTTGGATGTTCACGTCCAAACGATTCAATATTTTAAGCTGAAATGTTTTGATACGGTAATTACACCATTCCTCTAAATTTTGGCACTTAAATTTCATACGTACACAGACTTTTATTTCTGAGAATCTGTTAAAAATCGGGATGTGCCCTTTCCTATTAATCCAAATGTGACCATTTTTATGTGATAAGTAGCATAATATACAGACCCACCTTATATGTCGGAAAGTTCCTTTTGTATCTTGGTCCTTGTTTATGATTATATCATGCTCATTGGTGAAGAAAGATGATTTGTTCAGACTTCCAGGCTTGATTCAACGGAACCGGTGCTTTGATGTTAGTTATGTAGCATTTAACGTGTCTGTAGGTTTTATACTTTATAAAGAATTTGTTATCAAGTACTTTAAATTTTGGATATGCATAACTATTTCCGCTCGTCACCTTTTGCAGTGCTTCGGGTGCTATTGACGAAAACAAAACAATAAACGCTATTGCCGGTTCTTGTCGGTGGTTAGCCCATCTGATTAAAACACACATCCTAATTCGTTTCGTTTTTTATAGATCAAAATTTCGTTTTGCTTGTCTTTACTATACTAGGATCTGGAAGAGTTGTTATCATTGGCGTGAAGGATTAACCAATGAAACGATCTGTTACGGTGAACTTTTGGCATGCGGTGCACGGAATAGTGGGTATCCCGCTAGAAACATTAACCCCGATTTGTTAATCAAATATCTGAACGTCATAGGGTCTAGAGCCTCTTGTATGACCCCTGACCGGAACTCCCACTACAACCAGTCAGATCTTTATGTAGTGGAGGCCATCGAAAATATTAGAATAAAACCGATACGAAATATAGATCTGTATTTAATCATGAGATGGTGGTTATAAGAGAAGCTCAAATCTCCATTTACGACTTATTCTCGAATATTGAGCCTATTCACAAAATTCTGACATTATCAAACTGGATGTAGGCTTTTAAGTAAACAAAGGTTTGGGTAAGCTTTGTGAATCAATGGCAATTTAATAAGATTCTTCTTGTAAACTAATGGGGACAAAATAAACAGATCCCGGGATAACATAACAAAAATAAAGGACTACTAGTGCAAGGTATCTGCTAAACCCAACATAGACAGAAGAAACCACACGGGGATACAGAACAAAAAAAAAATATATATAAGACTTAAATAAACTACTTTTCACACAACAGACCTTGAGATCATAACGGAAAATAGTGTCAGAAGTAAACCCTAAGCAAAGGTACGTATCCTCGTCCACGATACTCATCATTCTTTACCAGGTGTTAAATGAAGATAAATTACTAATATTTCTAATTACAGGAGCAGATTTATCTAATGTGAGTAAAGAACTAGAAGAATATATAACCCAACTGAAGGATAGTGTTGTTAACATGAAAAATCAAACACGTACACAGAACAAGTAAGACGGTTGATCAAAACTCAATTATTTTAACGATCCGCTTAACTCTAATGGATCGTTATCCTGCTAACGTGTTAACTGTCCGTTAAATTTTTGTTGCTGGAAAACGAATGTTATTATCTGTTAGCTAACGGGAAGGTTAAAGTTAATCCAAGCCGGCAAGAGAAGACTGATAATTTTACCCACATCTCATTCCTACACCCTGTTCACATTACATGCATTAAACACGCATCAAGAGACTGTTGTGTTCTTATTGACACCAACAGTGTCATCCATTACATGCAAACAGCTACCACTTGGTAAAAACTGCAAGGCATTATCAGCAGAAGTGCGTGGCCTGACTTTGTTGCCTTCTCTAAATTTTCCCTTAGCAAATTGACAATAAAAGTAATGTAGTTTCGCCTAAACCTGTACCGCCGATGTAAGCTTTCTTCATCTAAATCTATCCCCCTTTCTTTGTACTCACTAATAACATTTCGTCTGTCCAAATTAATATCATTGATAAATGCTGCTTTGGGATGTATTATAAAAGCCATTTCTATACCTTGACTGACAGCTGACAAATACCATAGTTAAACCGATATGGGAGTTCAACACCTTCGTTAAATATAATGGCAACTTACAAGGACAACGTCAAGTTAACGGGTCTTCCGGCATCAGACTTTCCGTTAATGTCAACGACCCCTTAACCCTATCAACAGTCGTTATAAGTTAACAGAGCTTTGAACAACCGTCCTCAGAACTGTTGTAAGATGGCAATCTGTCCTCATGGAAAATAACTTCTATAGATAAAGCCATTGTCGAGATATAACTGATTCTGTGACCCACTTGTCAACACAGTATGACATAATTTAAACATCAAATGACCAAGCAAAATTATATGTACGTAAAACCAGTGTTTACTATATACACATTACGGTAACTTCACACTAAACTGATTAAAATTATTCGACATATTACTGTTTAACTCGCAGGCACCCGAAAATACTTTTCAATTTTTCTATTATAGCCTTAATCCAGTTGATAGGCTGGTGACGTCATAGGGCCTTTGCTTTACACTATTATGATCGTGTCTATGCACCGCCAGCTGACTGGTAGACTAAGTAAGGCACAGACTGACCATTATAAGGGTAAAATGATACCCGGGGTCAAACAGCAAAGTTACCACAGCATCACAACAAAGTCAGTAACGGGTAAATCCTCCTCTGTTTGCCAAACAAGCATTGATCCGACGTGGCATACTCCTAATGAGACGTCTAAGGTCATTTTGGTCCAGATTGTCCCATTCCTGTTGCAACGCAGCAGCAAGTTCTTGGACATTGGCAGGACGTTGTTGACGTTGACGTAAATTCTGTCCAAGCATGTCCCAGACATGCTCGATGGGGGAGAGGTCGGGACTCAGTGCTGGTCAAGGTAATGTGGTGATGTTCTGTTGTTGGAGGTAACCTGTAACGATCCTGGCCCTGTGACATCTTGCGTTGTCATCCTGGAAGATGAAACGGCGGCCATGACGTCGTGCGAACGGCACAACATGGACTGCCAAGATGTTGTCCCGGTAGTACTGGCCTGTAACACGCCCTGCAACAACATGTAAAGCCGTTCTTCCAGCAATAGTGATGCCTCCCGACACCATAACAGAACCACCCCCAAATCGATCATGTCTGATGACGTTAACGTCTTGGAAGCGCTCGTTTCGACGACGCCACACCCTCCTAAGTCTGTCCAAAAAATCAACAGTGAACCTTGACTCATCTGAAAACATCACATTGCTCCAGCGTCGATTATCCCAGTGTTGACGATCCCTACACCAACGACGTCTTGCCTGAATGTGATGATCTCTCAAACAAGGGATCACGCGAGGACGTCGGGCGCGTAGGTGACCCCTATGCAGTCGATTCCGAATCGTCTGGCCACTCACTCTCACACCAGTGTCTGTTTGAAGACGAGCGCTGATCTGATTTGCTGTGATGACACGATTTCTCAAGGCCAAGGTACGGATAAATCGATCCTGGGCTTGAGTTGTCGCCCTTGGTCGACCTGAGCGTGGTCTGTCCTGTACAGATTGTGTATCACGGTATCTGGACCATAGCCTGCTTATGACAGACTGAGAAACATTCATCGTACGCGCCACAACCGCCTGTGTTGTGCCGATCTGTAGCATGCCAAGGGCACGTAACCTTTCATTTTGGGTAAGCCGACGCATATCAAAATTTGTTTTCTGGTCACTAAAACAATTAAACTGATGTTTCCACCCTGGAATTCAATGCCACAATGACTGTAACATTCAAAGTCAGAGTCGTGCAAATCTTGGGTTGGACCCCCATGATGATCCCAAGCATCACCTGCATTCCATGCGGTAGCTATTGGTGCGTTTGGGCGTCACATGTAACCGGAAATGTTTCTTCTGTTAGGTTTTATAGTGACTTTTTTCGTAGTCATTTGCATATTTTAGTATTATGCCCCCAAATCAAATATCCCCTACTTTTTTGGAATAGTATAGTTATCTACATGTAAGCTACAAATCACCACTATATAAGTCAAAACAAGGTGGAAGTGGATGCTGGGAAAGGCAGGGGTCGGGATGGCCTTGTGGTCTTCGACCTCTGGCTGGCCGGTTACCTATGACTTGCGATTGTGGTTACGATTCCTGGGGTAAGCATATGTATCTCTGAGATAGGGACACCTTCTCATCCCGTGGGTTAACTGTACAAAGGGAAAACAGATGTAATGATAGGCAGCGATTCATATGGATATATTTTTCGTATACATGTATGTACAGAATATCTTGTCGGTGGGTTGAAAATGGTAAGAATATTGTGTAATGACAAATTGACTGCCAGGTTGAACCACATGAGTCAGTTCTTACGAAATAAAACGGGCGGTGCCTGAGAAACAACTTACTTTATTTGTGTTGCGTAAAACAAATTCGAAGTAGAATCTAAAATTGAAATAAATTAAATACAAATTATTCCGTAGTTAACTGTTTAATTTAATTGGGGCATTAAGGAATCAGTCAGACGTCAATGAGTACATATACACTGTTAGAAAAAATCTGGTAAATTTACATGAAAATTACTGGCAGCAAAAGTTGCCAGTAAATTTACTGTAAATAAACATTCAGTTGTAATATTACAGAGTTTCTGTAATTTGACCTTTTGTGTAACTTTACCTGAAAACAGTAAATGGAAAATAACTATGAGTTTGTTTTTTAACTTTGGACTGTAAATTCACCGCAACACTGTAAATAAACGGATACAGTAAGTTTGTTTTTTGACTTCCAAATGTAAATTTATCTAAAAGCAGTAATTGAAAAATTACAGACAAATGTTAAAAAACAACACAATGACCGTAACTTCTGCCCCCCCCCCTTTTTTAAGGTAAACAACAATTCCCCGTAAGAGAAATAATCTGAATAAGGGGAATTTGAAACCCCGATTGTGTCGAAAACATAAGCCTAATCTTGTTTGGCCGATTAATCTCACAAACGAACACAGGTTGAAACCGCCGCTCGTCGATGATAGTTGGCGGTTCCAGGCATTCAGATGTAAGTCTGTGGTACTGTCTATTTCAGGCATTGAAACTGCTTTAGAGACAGTCCAGCTAACACTGGCCAATCGGTTTAACTAAGCGTCTTCAGGTGACCTTGACTACGACATAATTTTAACTTACGACCGGAAAGTAAAAATATTTTCAATACGTTTATGAACATACTTACAATCTGATTAATGTACGATGAATAATAATACACGTTATAGGTCGTATAAATAAAGGAAATTAGATATACATAACATGCAGTATACAAAATTTCACAAAATGTGATTGTCCATGTAGAAGATAGTTATTAGGAATGGTTCGTTGCTATGGAATACTAAAATAAGATGAGAGACAGTAAATTTACCTTACCAATAAGTAAATTTACCAAATAATGTGAAAAACTGTAAATCTGCAAAATTACCTTCTGGTTTTGCTATTTTCAGTGCAATATTGAAATACTTAATATGTATTTTTACCGGGTTTTAATGTGCCTTTGATTTCATCAAAGTTCGTTGTAAAAAGAGACTGAAACTTGGTAAATACCTCATTTTTGTAAATATTCCAAATATTTTATAGCAAAAAAAAAAATATTTTAATTGCTGTTATTTTACTTATGTTTCTAACCTTAAAGTTTAAAAAATAATGGGAGTAGACGTACAATCTGTAAAATTGCATGCTTCGAGACAATAGATTTACCGAATACGACAACTACCAATATTTTAAAAATACATTATGCTAAATTTGCCTATGGCAGGTCTTTCTGTTGACCTGATATTTTATATAAACTATGACTTAGGCATTTATTAACATGAAAAGACCACACTCAACTCTTGATGCCATCTTAGGTGTCAGATTTTCATTGGTGATTAAATTCACAAAAGGATAATCGTGACGATGTTTTTATCGTACTGACTGTTGTAATACTGATCGAGGCTAGGCCTAACATTCAACCGCTAATATCTCGGTTCAGAGTGGAGCAATTTGACAGAGATTTTCAGCATATGCCCTTTACATTATCTAGTTTTTAACGTTTAGGTTATATTTCTAACCTAAAAGTAAATTTACAAAATAATGTGAATAAACTTAACATCTGTAAAATTACATGCGTGCTTATTCATTTTCAGTTCTGTTTGTAAATATTACATATGTTAGAATGTATTTTTACTGTGTCTATTGTAAAAAAGACACGAAACTCTGTAAACATACATGAAAATCCGTAAACATACACGAAACTCCGTAAAAATACGTCAGACTTATTAAAACTACTATATTGTGGCGAATATACTGACAATTAAGGTACAAAAACTACTTGTAGTACTGTAATTTTACAAAAATTTCTACCATTCTAACAGTGTAGCGTTGTGTATAAACAAACATTCCTAATGTACATTCGATCAATGTGACGTCACTGGCTTCTGAGGGGATTAGGAATGTTTTCGACAATTAGCAAACCATTTTTACGGGAGGTCTGTACTTACGACTTTAAGTGAAGATGGTCAATTAATTTTATTCAGATTGGTGTGAACTCGCCGTAAAGTGTAGATAGTAACCACTGTTTGTTTGTTCAATTGATTTAAACCTTGATAAAAATCATGGAATCAATCTGGTATTATTCGACTTGAGTGCCGCTTTTGATACCGTCAGCCATGACATCCTCTTTAAACGCCTTGAACATATTGGAATAAAACAAATCATATTTATCAGTGGACAACAAGTCCATATGAATGGTATCTTGTCACAGCCCAAACCTATCTCTAGTGGCGGACAACTAATTAGAGGCCATAGTGTGCACAATCACGGTTTCGCAGACGATACTCAAATTTATAATTACTTTTCGATGAATGAACCCGATAGTCTAAATCATTCATTCAGAAAATTAGAAAAGTGCCGTGAAGGAATTCGTTCATGGATGACAGTCAACAGTTTAAAACTTAATGATGAAAAGACCGAATTCATTGTGACCTGTTTGAAACATCAGTCAAAAAATAAATTGCGTCCAGATGTGTCAATCAAAATTGGTGATGACACAAACACACTCAAATCAAACATGGGGACCTTCACGGCAACCTTGACATTGAACGAACCTCGAACTTTTCAACGCGGCATCACGGGTTCTACCGTCCGCCTATGAGGATAATCTCTTGTTAATGTTCTGCCCTGATCTATCTTCATTGTCATTAATAGTATTTGTTTCCTGTATATTTCAGGTATATCATTGAACTTACGTTGAAATATGAAAGTAGCCTTGATACTATTGTAGAGTTAAATGAGAAAATACGTTCATTGGAAAAAGAAGTACAAGATTGGAGAATAAAAGCCAGATCTCACGAATTAAGTTCATCAATGTACGCGCATGACGTCAACGAATTGAAAGATACAATAGTCCTTCTTCGACGAGAAAGTATAGATTTTAATCAGCATCATACTGATGAACCCATTGTTGATTCTACTGAAAGGCTGGAACTTATCAAAGAGTCGTCAATGAAGGCAAAACTTGGGGTGGAAGGGGGGATAATTCACAAGAACACCGACGACGTTTCAACCCAGAACAAACTACACAAATCTCAAGTACAGAAAACAAACAAACAATTGAACCTAAAACCAAATACAGGAAACAGAGATACGATTTTAAATCCAAACAAAACTTTGCAGAAATATGGTGCCAATTTTTTAAGACCCGAAGATATAGAAGCCTATAAAATTAGACAACGTCCGATTGGTGGAAGTACCGCAATGATTAACATACCGATAAGGGCCCCAATGACTTTAAAGAACAAAAAGCCTAAATTACTGCCCGCATTACCCCAAAGACCGTCCTTATCGAAACCTTCACGTTCGTTTCCTGGTCGTTTTCCAGATCGAACTCCTCGATTATCTAGTCTAGTAGGTGAGAAGAAATATAATTACAGGAAAACACTGTCATCTACTCTACCAAGAAGTGCAGACACAATCGTAAAAAGTATAACACCTGAAAGAAAACCCCAAACACCATTCAAAAGTCTTCTTAATCGTAGACCCAACACTTAAACTGCCAAAATCTAAAGCATTAAAAACGATGGGTGACCATCTATATTGCGTAATAAATATGTACAGAATTTACTTGAAAGATGACTGAAACAAGCGAACGGTGTACTCTCAAGTGGCTGGATAACCATCTATTGCGTAATATATATGTACAGATATAACTTGAAATGTGATAAATGAACAAAATAACGTTTTTAATTTATTGGCAATTAAAGTGATGATGACAAAAAGCATTAGGAGTCAGGAGTGAAAAAAGGGGAACTAGGGTTCAGATGAGAATGTGTTGGTAAATGAAATTTAATTCCATATCCGTTATAGCCCCTCCTAATTGTATACGGATATTCAGTTGTCAGGGGATCACTTGGCTAAATGGGTAAGGCGTTGGCTCGCTAGCCTGGAGGTCTGGTGTTCGATCCCTGCATTGGCCGAGAAAATACATCACGATTTTCCGGCGTGGTCTCCCCTTGTCAGTGATGTAGAACGGAGGGTCTGACAAGGACAGCTGTCTAGCCCTTCGAATGGGACGAAAAACCGAGGTCCCGTGTACACATTGGAGTGCACGTAAAAGATCCCTTGGCAGTTGGAATTCGATATAAGAGTAGGCCGTAGCGCCGCTGCCCGGGCAAAATTTCCCTCATTGCACACTGTATGGCGTATGCCCGCTTCCATTAGCCCAGGTTAGGTGCAGAAGAGTAGGACGTTAAACCCCATTTCATTTCATTTTCATTTGTATTCAGTTTTCAGTTATAAAGGAGAATACTAAATTTAATATCAAATAGACGGCACATATTTCTAAATGTTTTTGTTTATTTCATTGTTTATGAACAAGAACACGGGCGGACCTGTCGTGTAATTAATTAATGTTAGACAAGTTGCATTTAATATCAATAGTCATATCTTAGCAACGTTTACAAAGTGATACTTAACTTAAGTCTGAGAATGTGAATTCGGAGCAGATCTCTACGTAGTGGAGGCCATTGAAAGTATAAAAATACGAAACGAATTTTAGATCTGTATGTAATTCAGATTGGTGTAGGATATGATCGATAACGCATCTTTCCTTGTCGTCACTTCTTTCCATACTTTGGGCGATCAGTAGGCCCGCCAATAGCAATAAGCGGAAAATATATTAAAGGGACAACCTTAACTTGAAGTGTGTTTACAAAAGTCCACTTAAATATTGGTCATTTTTTGTGAAGAAACGTTGAATTTAGTTGCTCTTTAGGGTTGAGGAATTTACTGTATTAAGAGATAGTCTATTGACGCACTCGTCAATCCAAATTTCATCAAAAAGGCCATAACTATTAATTATTGATTCGATTTTCGATACAACAGGGTCAATCCATTGTACCTCATTAAGTTGGAAATTGCATTCGATTTCTTGTACTATATCATTACCACGAAACGAAGTTTGACATGGCGCCATCAATACAAACTTTTGCGATTTCTTTATACAATCCTCTTAAAATAAGATGAGCAACTAAAGAGCTAAAGATTATAATCTTGATGCAGATTCGATTCGAAAATGGCAATTATTCTAAAACGAGGAACTACGACGGTGAGTTGACGTTAATCCCTGTACATGAGGAAAACAGAGTATAGTTCACCTATCTGTACTAATTTTCATTGGTGTTATTACATTTAAGTCAAGAATGTACTTAACCACCCCTGTAGGTATACCGCCTTTAGTAGGAATCCACTTTTGTTAGTGGGTATGCCATGGAATAACTAAGCCATGAGTTTTCTTGTTCGATCCCGGTGTGGTCAGAGAAAATTCTTTTGGCGGGATAAAAGCCGAGTCACACCCGCATACTTGTGTTGGTGCATCTCGACTGGCAATGAAGCAAGTATCGTTGAACCCGGTTCTATGATTAAGGATCGATATAAGTAATTTTCTCATTTACCAAGGGGTATTATTTCGTCGCCCCCTGTAGTCTGCAGTTATCCCCCACCCATTTCCCTAAACCATGCGAACATCATAAAGGGTACGATTTTTAACGGATTTGGTGTGGAACACTGCGGTCATAGAGCATGCCCCCTGTGGTCATAGAGTATGCCCTCTTTTCAAACTTGACGTGAAGCATTAACTATGAGAGGATGAACCCTATTGATTTTAATTTGTTGTATAAGATTGGGATATGAGAGGATGAACCCGGTTTTCTCTAAATGCTACAGCTTGGGTGTATTTACACGCTTTACGTTGCAAACATGTTTTGTTTGTTTGTATAAATTAATTTTATAAATATGTAGGGCTAATTCCCAAAAGAAAGCTAATGGGTGCTTTTAAATCTATTCCACCAAGGACATCAAACGACACAACTTAAAAACTCCCGTATTTGTTTATAGTCAATACCCATTCGATGCCTGCAGAATAATATGCGTGTCTCAGGGTTAACGACTAAAGAATCATTTTGTTAGTAAAACTAGATTTATTCTCTTACTTCCGACAATTTATAAAAAAATATAATGATACATCACCAGTATTGGCATGGAGCTGTAATATGGTTTGACATGGGAATCAAATCTTTTAAGCTGAGTAAAAATCTTATAATGGTGGATAAAAATGAGAACCGTTAGTTCTAAGCCGAACACAACACATCCTCATTACTCGACTTTTTATCTCAGCGACAACCATTGGGATCCATACAATACATTCATTATGTTTTCTAAAAACGCTATTCTAGGGAAAACTTGGTTGAGAAAAATAGTTATAATTTACCACACATCCGTTGATATATGAGACATTCTCTGTTACTGACGACAAAAATCGGGCAGTTTCTACAGAAGCGGTGTGTGGCATAATGAGTGATATATCAGTCGGAGAAACTCCTACTTAACAAACAGCATATTCATACACCACGCACAATTTATAATGTCAAAGCGAATTATGAAGCATGAAGGGCCAGAACATCCGTGCTAACGGTTTGAAGGGCACTTGTAGTAACAATTCTAGAAATGAGCTTGAGATATCGAGTTTCATTGGCTTTCAGTGATTCTTAATTCGTGCAGAGTAGAAAAGGAGCGCTACCCGCCGGGCCCGTAGCCAGCTCATGAAATTTGGAAGGGCTATGGATTTTTTTGGCGGGGCTGAGGATGTGGCTGGCTAAGAAAGAACACTCCTAAGAAATCATTATTGTTGGCGAAATATTGGGGGTGGGGCGGAAAATGAGTAGGTACTTTCTCAACCCAAAACGGGATTGATCTCCTGACCAGCTGACCTGGTTACTGAGTTGAATATGATTGGCCTGCGAATAAGGGGCCGTGACTCATTTAGCGCTGGACACAGCCACAGCCATAGGGACATTTTCTCGAACCGGTGGCCCTTTTACTTCCGTGGACTAAAGTCTCTTTTCATTGAACTCATATGGCCCGCCTCGAGAGATCAATATCATGTTTTTGGGGTGGCCAGAGGAATATTCGTCCAATGTCTATAACGGACAATGCAAATGTTACTTAGTATGAGTAAGGGCGAGTATTTGGTAATTTGTTTCTATATGAAGTACTTTAGATCTGTTATTCCAGCGGTTTTGAGTTTCTTGCGCTTAATTAAAAAAAATGAACAGATTAGTACATATAGCCGTAGACAGGACTCCAGGAAGAGAAATCAGATAGCAGGTGGAGGTTTGCCGTCTGTCAGTAACACAAACATACCCATCGGCATAGTTTCGATCAGACCTAGGTTGTAACCCCCCTCCCCCCACCACCACATGTAGGATACGATCCTTATCGTGATCTGGTAAAACGAAATATTAAGAAATACGCAAGGAGTGGACACTTTTAATCACGCCCCTTAGTTGATTCTAGAACTTGTAAACAATTTTTCGCAACTAATGTGCTTTCATCGTATCAAATAAAAATTAACCAGTAACTGATATAGTTTAAAAACAACAATGTGAGTCCACCTGAACCTATAACAAGTATGTTATGAAGCTGAATCCTTGACATTTTAAGAGAAAATTTCATGGTTAAGATTACAAAGATTAGATAAACCAGCGCTGACATTTCTCACTATAATAGCTAAAAATACGTAGTGGAAGCAGAATATGCTGAAAATTTCAGTCAAATTGCTTTGCCCTGAACGAAGATATTAGCGATTCAATTTTAGGCTAGCCACGGTCGTTATTACTACCGTTGATGCGATATTAAACAAAGTTTCGATTATCCATTTTGATGTTAAATCATCCACCACACAACGTATTCAAATCCACTAAAAATATCAGGCTAACCATGGCATCACAAGTTGATTATGGTCTTAATAAGTTAATTAATGTCGAATTTATAATTTAGGTAACATTTAAGGCTCCTGCATAATGCATGTTTAAATAAGTGTAGGCCGACCGCCAAAAAAGTGCCTGGCCGCTTTAATCAATTAAGAACAGCTTTACAGTTAGGCCTATTTGACGATGCAATACATTTGCAAACAAGATATGGTAGAACGCATCTTTTTTCGTCCGAAGAGTTGATCCGACCAAGTTATTTATTCGACAAGAACAGTTACAATATTTAGTTGATAAAAATCAGTAATTTGTGGAAAGTCTTAAAAAAATAAATAAATAAAATATCCCTAAAAGAGGTGTGCTTTATGGTTTCCCAGAATATTTTTATTTACTTGCATCACATACAGCAGAACCAACCAGTCCAGTGTCAATATTAAAATAAGGGATTATGTAGTTGCCAACAAACATGACAGAAACGACATAAATTATTTGTTCTTTTCGCATTGACTGAAAGTTAAATGATGCGAAACTAGAAACAAAAGTAGTATTAATTGAAATACATGTCGGGTCTAATTAGGCCCATTTATGCGACAAGACTCAAGAGTTAAAAAAAAAACCTATAGTCCGTGGGCTGGAGGGGCTCACCTTGCCCCCCCCCCTAGAATCTACAAAGTGATGTTTTTCTGGAAGTTTATTATGTATATTTAAATATTCTATATGTTACCACGCGACAAATTGGGTCTCACTAACTTTTCTAGGTAGTTTATATGTAACTGTCACCACAAATGGAGCAAAATAAAAATTGGGGTAGGGGAAATTAAAATGACCATAGCTCCAAGTAGTATAGGTGTATAATAATGGTTGACCCCTCAAAATGTGTCTTTGGGTTTCTTCTACACTTTGCAATTGGTTTTATGCAAATGAGATTACTTAGTAGGTCACCAGAGGTCAAAAGGTCACCAATTCCGGGTGTTGATTGAAATCGGGCACTACTTTGTGAATTCCACTATAAACAGATGATAACATGCAATTTTCTCATTATAATACTTGGAATTCTTTTTTATAGATATGATTTGACAATTACAAATCACCCATGTTAAATTATTTTAGTACAAAATCATTTTGAGACTAAAGAGAAAAGGGGCTTATTTACGAAGTCACCAAACGACTGCTTATCAGTACAATATTCTCTAAAACTGCCCCAACAAAGTTTTTGGTCACCGATTCCGAAGTTTTGTACTCATGCCGCTAAATAGGTCAATAAAGGGCAAATATCTTTCAGACTTAGTAATATACCCGATGATACAATGTGATCTACATGACAACACCAAATCAAAATTGCGTTTATAAATATTTACAACTGATTTGACCATGATTTGCCGGAGTATACATAGAAAAGACCCATGATATCTTTGTGTATCTTAGTCATCATCACTGTCACTACTTGAAATCTCTTCTTCGTTTTCACTATCATCTGAGTCAGTCTCGCTATCATCCTGACCTTCATCATCATCATTGCATTCCATTTTCTCAAGTACATCTGCCAATTTGGGTGGGATTACATCCCCGGCGCTCCATTTCGGTTCGATTTGGCCATTAAGCTTCACCCACCCATGATCATCCGTTGCCTCAGGAATTATTGGCTTCGGGATGTGTGCTCTCTTCCAAATGCCGACCTGGTAGTTCACTCTTCTGATGTGTTGGTTGAGGCATGATCTTGGGGGTGGAAGAGATGACAGGTCTACTTTTCTTTTAAGCTTTATTTCCACTCCTGTTTGTCCCCCGCACTTCGAAGCAAGCATTTAATGTCGGACCTCGTTCACTGCTGATGCTTTAGTCGTTTGATTGTACATCTCGCATGTGAACTCTTCAAGGCCTTGGTATACTTCATCGGGGATTCTCCAAGTTGTGCCTTAGGTTTGAAAAACCTCATGATAGCGTGGTTTCTGCTGCAGCAGTTTTATTGGCTTGACTTTTCCGATCCCCTTGAACGCGCTGGTTGTATCACATCTTGTGAAGGCGTGAAGACCCAACAATGCTGCACAATACATTGGAGTAAAATCCTTTGACATGTCTGTCACATCTAGCAGTCTTCTGTGATTACCAGAGTCCGTGTCAAACAGAATATGAATGTTGAGGTTGGTTGCGTAATAAAGCAAGATGAAAAATATGTCGCTGTCGGGACTCCTGACTCGTACGAACTGGTTTTTTTCCTGTTCAGCAAATGAGCAGTAGAGCACCACCCGGGTATCTGTCTCCTCCTGGTCAGATTCAAGAGATATAATCTCAAACTTTTCAACTGTTTTACCATCTGATGTTAAAATATAGGCTTTTTCTTCACATATGGTGATAACTTCTTTTTTCTGCAATTTCCTACTGCATTCCGGGCTACTCTTTCCAATTCTCTGAAGAAAAAGCCTATATTTTAACATCAGAGGGTAAAACAGTTGAAAAGTCTGAGATTCTATCTCTTGAATCTGACCAGGAGGAGACAGATACCCGGGTGGTGCTCTACTGCTCATTTGCTGAACAGGAAAAATACCAGTTCGTACGAGTCAGGAGTCCCGACAGCGACATATTTTTCATCTTGCTTTATTACGCACCCAACCTCAACATCCATATTCTGTTTGACACGGGCTCTGGTAATCACAGAAGACTGCTAGATGTGATAGACATGTCAAAGGTTTTTACTCCAATGTATTGTACAGCATTGTTGGGTCTTCACGCCTTCACAAGATGTGATACAACCAGCGCGTTCAAGGGGATCGGAAAAGTCAAGCCAATAAAACTGCTTCCACCCCCAAGATCATGCCTCAACCAACACATCAGAAGAGTGAACTACCAGGTCGGCATTTGGAAGAGAGCACACATCCCGAAGCCAATAATTCCTGAGGCAACGGATGATCATGGGTGGGTGAAGCGTAATGGCCAAATCGAACCGAAATGGAGCGCCGGGGATGTAATCCCATCCAAATTGGCAGATGTACTCGAGAAAATGGAATGCAATGATGATGATGAAGGTCAGGATGATAGCGAGACTGAATCAGATGATAGTGAAAACGAAAAAGAGATTTCAAGTAGTGACAGTGATGATGACTAAGACATACGACACACCTGTGCTTGCCTACTCCATGATCAAACACGATAGCAGATGGCTTCCATCTTGTTTACTGACGGTACTACTTATTTTAAGACAGACTCGGCTTTCCAATTTATAATATCTACGTCATTGGGGATTTCCAATTTATACTCGCTGGTTGCTATGACCCGCTATGGCGTTGTCTAGAAACGCGCGTGCTCGCGTTAGTTTAAAATTTTTGCTATACGTTTAACATGGACTATTTGATGTAATTTGCCTGATTTGATTTGGCCCCATTTCCATAAATTTAGGTTGTTTTTTAGAAATTTTTAGCAAATGTTAATCTTAGGTGTTTTTTAATTCTAGCCGAAGTAAATTTTTTTACAATTTATAGCGAGTTAAGTTATCGTCTCTAAGAGGCGGGCGTAGTATTTTAAATGGCGGCCATTTGCCATCATGTGTATTCTTGAAGTAGGTACACATGATGTAATCGTATGTGACTAAGATACACAAAGATATCATGGGTCTTTTCTATGTATACTCCGGCAAATCATGGTCAATTCAGTTGTAAATATTTATAAACGCAATTTTGATTTGGTGTTGTCATGTAGATCACATTGTATCATCGGGTATATTACTAAGTCTGAAAGATATTTGCCCTTTATTGACCTATTTAGTGGCATAAGTACAAAACTTCGGAATCGGTGAACAAAAACTTTGTTGGGGCAGTTTTAGAGAATATTGTACTGATAAGCAGTCGTTTGGTGACTTCGTAAATAAGCCCCTTTTCTCTTTAGTCTCAAAATGATTTTGTACTAAAATAATTAAACATGGGTGATTTGTAATTGTCAAATCATATCTATAATAAAGAATTCCAAGTATCATAATCAGAAAATTGCATGTTATCATCTGTTTATAGTGGGATTCACAAAGTAGTGCCCAATTTCAAGCAACACCCGAAATTGGTAACCTTTTGACCTCTGGTGACCTACTAAGTAATCTCATTTGCATAAAACCAATTGCAAAGTGTAGAAAAAACCCAAAGACACATTTTGAGGGGTCAACCATTATTATACACCTATTCTACTTGGAGCTATGGTCATTTTAATTTCCCCTACCCCAATTTTTATTTTGCTCCATTTGTGGTGACAGTTACATATAAACTACCTAGAAAAGTTAGTGAGACCCAATTTGTCGCGTGGTAACATATAGAATATTTAAATATACATAATAACCTTCCAGAAAAACATCACTTTGTAGATTCTAGGGGGGGGGGGGTGCAAGGTGAGCCCGTCCAGCCCACGGACTACTATGTTATTGACGGTCGTCGAGATCATGCTCGTAATAGTTATGGAATTTTATTCATTAGCAAGCACCCGGTAACCAATATATAGGCCTAATAAGTTTGATGTGGTCTTCAATCAAAATATAGATGTGACTAAAGTACACCTCTTATGGTACACCTATGATACCTACAGTTAATCAATTTTAAATATCTATGCTATTCACTTTGCCCGCCGAAGAACTCCGAATGCAATAGTCGAAATGTAGGCCTAAACGGGGTTAGGGTACGTGATTCTTGCTGAGGATTGTTGACTAGGGTAAGGGCTAGGGTTAGCGCATACTTGAACTTTTAAAGGTCAGTCATCCATTACAGGGGTATAAGAAGGCTTAACAATGCCACTGTGAAACAGATTAGGAGCATTAATTTTAGCCCAGACGATAAAAACAGATGAGTTATGACGTCAATTTCGGACGAACTCGGAAACACACCCCTTTCCTTATAATATGGTTAGTAAGATTGGGGAAATTTTGATAATCTAATAGTTTAAATGCAAAGATGAAAAAGTTACAGAGAATTTGCAATTGTTAATTTTTGTTTTAATACTAATAGTGATTTTCATGTTTTTAAATATCCGTAAAATGTATTATGCGTTATGTGATACACGTATTTATAAGTGAAAAATCTCGTAAATGGCCATTTTACCATCTTGACTATGACAAGTTTTCAATTTTAACCATGACATTTTCTCTTAATATGACATCGATTCGGCTCCATAGTAAGTGTTGTATAGGATGTTTTAAAAGTCCCAGATGTATTTTAATCCACAGAACCAACCATAACTTTCTAGAAGAACTGAATCTTGTTGATAGTCTTAATTTTTTTGTGACGACACAAGATATTACTGTATGGCAACTGACATCGATAGAAACGCCTCCGAAAATGAGACAAGACCAAATCGATAAAATATCAGAATCGAGATGTATCGGTTGTTCATGCAAGTTGTGTATATTATCTACCGCCTCCTTCTTGGTATATTAATCCTATATAATGCGCATGAAAGGCGGTTTAAGTAAATAACATCTGATATGGACTTCAGTTTAGATTTCCCGGAGATCTTAAGAAAAGTTCAGCTTCGTCGCTAAGGTAAGACATTCTTTATTTCTTTATGCTATTTGAGATAATACTTTATGCCTGTGACTAAATTTCATGATTTCGTAATTTCAAATCATAAACGGGTTGGTTTCTTATCTTCTCCTCCCATTTAGGAACACATGAATTGGTAATAATTAGAAATAAAGTCGATGGTGACTGACACAGATTTTGGTGATGATGTATCGCCCAACAAATCGAGGCATTGTAAGTTGGGTTTGTTTAGAAACCGTATGATGGAGATGTGTGGGTTCTGTTGGCCAAATATAAAAACATATATTCTTGGCATTCGGACATGCTTTTAAGACAGCATTTTGTGTTTTTAAATATCTATTTTCAGTTGAACATTTGACTTTTTGGAATGTCACACGTATAAAAATGTAATAACCAGTTGAAAACATCTACACATGCACATATACACGTCAAAACACTTTATATTGTCAGTATTTAATTCAATTGATGATAGATTGAATTAAATAAAATTACTTCAAAACATGCAATGAAACAAAAGCAATACTGGTATCACTCTGAAGTATGACTTTTATTGCATTATCTTTGGCAGTTTAGTTTTCAAGAATATCTCTACATTTAAGTGGATTAATTAATGGACTGCATAGATTTCTGCAGAATTCTAAATGATCCACTCTAGTTTTCTGCAGAATTCTAAATGAACCAATTTATTTTTCTGCGGAATTCTTGATTATTCTTTTCCTTCTTGTGCATTTGTAATATACATGTTTAAATCTAAACAACTATTTGTGATTGTAGTTTGTTTGTCTGTCTGTTCAGAGTTGGCGGGTACACTAGGGTTGTCCCGGGGCTGAAATTTGGTGTATCGGTTTAGCTCGTACCTGGAATTAACATAGGTTTGTGGCGATAGATTAAAACTTCCGGTTTTGGAGTTATGCTACTTTTGGTTCATGATTATACCCGTGCTAGGTCGGGTCAACCGACAGTGTACCGTGAAATAAGTTATTTTAAAAAGAGTTTGTATGAGAAGATCACCCAACTTAAATAAATCTAAATTCACACAATTATAATTATTGGTCTTTGCTTTCTACCAGGTGGACCACAAATCATCACCCCAGACATCGCGTCACTATAGACAGGGAATCGGCGGCGTAGTGACCCATAATTTTGCATGAGGAACAAGATACCGTCCGGGTCCCCCAAAACAATATCTGCGTGGGGCCCGCCCCTGTGCCACCGTGTTATATTGGGCAGTGTGATACATGCTAAGAATCGATTTGTAGCATATCTGACCCACGGTACATGTTCGACACTGGTTATGCATTGTGATTATGATTATGATGTTGAAGACCGAATTGAAACGGCGTGAGTTTTTTGCCATTTGCGAGGGGGCACAAAAACTCAAGGGGGTGCAAAAACTCAAAATCATGACGCAAAGCTCGTCATTGCGTCCCTCTCACATTGCCCCTGCAGGGAATCCGTATGTTTAACGCACGCGCTATATCAACATTCATTAAAGCTAAATCTCTTTGATTGAGGTCAAATATTGATCTGTAATACTAATAGTGCTGAGATAAGTCCTATACAATTACATGTTTGTTTTGAAAGATTAGCCTACTAATTTTAAGTTAATTTTTTTAGTTTACCGTGTGGACAGTGGGTACATAGAATCGCTTATATATCAACACTGTCATTAGTTATAGACGAAAAGTTTTCAACTATATCAACTCATAAAACAAATCAAACTCGTCTAGTAATTTTTATGTACAAGTTAACATTCAACGGACAATCTTTACACAACAACTATGCCATTGTCGTGTTCCCTTTGAAAATAGAAATTAAATGTTACTCAACTTTTGATAAATGCACACCAATCATATATAACAAGCATATTAATATTTGTTACTGTGGTTACCAAGTTCTTTTAATGATTTGGGTTAATGATAAAAGAATTATTAATTTTTGCTATAGATCTTTGTCATAATAATATTAACAAGATGGTAGTTATTATTATTACTGTTGATCAATATTGGTAATAAATATATGAGTTTGAGATGTTATAGCAACTTTATTAATATAAAACAACATTCATTATAATGACGTACGTGTATGTGATGAACTGGAATATAAATTTTAGTTATTTATTAAACCATTAAGTGTAAATTGAATCATTCTTCATTACTGCCAACATACGTAAATTGTTTGCTTATAAATGGATGCCAGGTTTTATGAACATCAAGTCGGCCATACGTACTACAAAGGTAGCTTTCGTTATATACCTGGTAATGTACGTACCAGAGAAAAGTACAAACACCCAAAGATGCACATGCACCCGACGCCCACATTAAAATATGCTCAGTGTTAAATACATATTCTGGCTCGGTTTCACCTTGTCAGTGGTGCTGGGCGAAAGGTCTGGCAAATCGTTCATTCGGGTGAGACAAAACAATATTCTTCAATATAGTAAATGACAATCTGTGAAATATCCATACCGGAGTCAGGTCAGTGGTTTAGTCAAACCAAGGAGTCGAGTGGTATGTTAAAGATGCATAATGTAAGAGCTGTTGTATTAGTTTCAAAATACATAAAAAGAAATGGAAATTTCAGTCAAATTACTTTATTCTGAGCGAAGTTACTTTATTCTTAGATCAGTTGAGGCCGAAAAGTTCTAAACCTGTAAAGGATAAATCAGTTGAGATGAAACACACTTTTGTCACCAGCAAGTACAATCTTGAATCTTTGAATAAAGAACTTCCACTGTCTTTGCAACAGAAATAAACAAAATTGGCTATAGGGCAGTCACCAATTACCTGAAACTAATAGACTACATAGATACATGCCGACATGGTCTCTACTTTAGGGGATGGTGGCATGATGCCCCTTCCTTCCACAGTAAAGAATTGGGCTGTGGACTTTAAACGTGACAGCGAGAGGCTTGAGGATGACCTGCGCCCTGAAAGGCCATCAACAACAACCATATTATAAGAAAACATTACCCAGGTGCTTGACATTGTTATGGCTGATCGACGATTGGCCACTCGACATATTGCCAGGGATGTTCAAGGGCATCTCTCATGAGAGGGTTTTACACATTATCGCCAACGATTTAGGAATGACAAACGTGTCTGCAAGATGTGTGCCAAAGCTCTTGACTACGGATCAGAAACGTGTAAGATTCCTGACGTCCGGTGATAATCTGCACCGCTTCTTAGTAATGATGACGTATATGGGTGTGACCTGTCCTGTTTCCAAAAAGAAACTAGCCGGTCGTCATTTTCTAAGTAATGATGACTTAATGTCAGTTGTGAACAACGTTTTTATGGTGGCTGAAGAAAATTTCTTCTTGAGAAAAGTGTGTACACCTCAAAGTCGAAGGGGACCACGCGGAAAAATAAACGGAAATCATCGACTTTGTGCAGGTCTTTTACAGATAGGCTTAGAACTTTTCAGCCAGTCCTCGCATGAGTGTTTTCACATTATAGTCTCCATAATAAAAAAAAGTTTCAATTATCTTTGTATCATTGAAATTATTAAATGGAGAGTCTGTTCTAATCCATTTAATATCTAAGCCATCCGATGGCCCAGAGAGGTTATTATGATCTTCCATTGTGAATAACTGTTTAAAGAATAATTTATATAACATTTGAAGCTTGAAATACGTGCAATAGGCAGGCCTTACACAATGTATCCATACTGTATTCTTATTATGGTTATATACATTATATGTGCATAAGTCTACATAACAGAGGCCTGCATATTACCAGACGCCAAAACTGTCAGGGTTTAATGATAAATGTCATTATATAGATTGTTCAAATAGATTTTATTCACAGAATGAATGTTGAATATAAAACTAGGTTAATATAGATATCACCTATAGGATTTTCTAGTTGTGATATTTATTTAAATGGAGTGGAATAATCAATTCTAGTTTAATATAGTACTGTCGTCAAAACTAAAATAAAGTACATTTCAGTATATTTCATAATGTCGGCTTCTAAAACTATCCCAGATGAAAATTGTCTCTTTGGTATAAGTTAACTTTGTTATTCGCATGGAATAGGATATACTAAATAATCGACAATAAAGGAAAAAGAAAATCGATTTGGATTTTAGTCTGGTAAGGTAAAAAGTTTTGTTTTTCAAGGAGGGTGGTGGTGATGGGTGGGAAGTGTAGGGGGGCAGAATGAAGCACATTCATAAAATTGTTTTCATCATAAAATGAAATATTTAATAATGGCAATGAATTGTGATCTAAATAAAGATAGACTTTAAAAAATGTTTTCATCATAAAATGACATTTAAAAACGACAATGAATTGTAGATTATCGTGATCTAAATAAAGATAGACTGTATTAAACAGGACAATTAGAATTGTTTGTTCAAATGCGAGCATCTTCCATATCATACATTTTTACTGAATGAAAACGAATATATCATTATTAAAAAACTAAGATGAATATGATATGACATTTCTTACGCGATTCGGTGATCAATCATGAATCTAAAACAGACTTTTATTTTAGGAGAACAGGACATTCAAATGAGCTTCTACTTCTTAACGTCCACGTGTTTAGAGAGTTCATGGGAAGTGGGGCACCACCAAGTTTCTGCTTGTTACATGACATTTAATTTAGCAATTAATTATGAACTTAGTTTTGTTTTTCTTTTCTTACTGTTACCTTATTTTTCTCAATATGTAATGACGTGTATAAAACTTCAGGAAACTTTAACCACGTGCTTGATTGTTTGTTTATGGTGTATTGCCTAGTGGCATGCGGTAGGACGACAGACTGGGCGCTGGTCAGTTTGTTCGTTCATGAAACTTAAGAGAAGCCATGTGTTGATGAGATTGTAGTCTAGCATAGGTTGGACACAGAAGAGCTATTGAAAAGTATTCTTTGTCTCCTTTTGAGTTACAGTGTCCACTGGCGCCGTTGTTGGCCATTTATAGAATCATTTCAAAAGCGTTGCTCCTAGGTACATAGCTACTTAAGCCCACCGCACCCTACTAAATTTCCCGAAGAATGTTCAACCCAACCGACCAAAACATCACCTGGTCACAAAATGGCGATGACAGCGAAATACTGATTTAACGCAAACGAGACAAACACGAACATTTGTTGTCCGTACAACAAGTTTGATCTAGCGAACATTGTTCGGCCAACAAATGTACGTGTTGAAATCCAACAGGCAAACTTTATGTCGGAACAACACACTGTTCGGCCATCAAATATTAGCGTGTCTGCAGTAGGCTTTAGAGATTCTCTCTCCCGATCTAAAATCCAACATAACTTTCAAATTAAAGAATTCAACCGACCTAACATTCCATTCAGTATACATGTAATATTAATTAATTTAATGAAAATAAGGAAACATATATTGCTTAATCAGTTGCTAGATTGTCAGTTGTAAACTCGGTAACTTCCTACGCTTCTAAAACAATTGAGGCATGTATTGATGATAATTCTCATGAACGTCATCTACTTCCTGTTTCCACTACAAAAAGTTTTTTTTTTTATGAAGGCGGCTATTAAACTTAAGTGCTTTATTTGCGTTGTATGTATGAGCGTAGTTTCAATAATTTTTAAATCTTCGTTATCTGCAGCATCATATATTGTCGCTTAAATACGTGTTGTTGGGTAATTGAATAGACTATGGAATATGTAACTATCAGAAAACTTTGGCGCCTGGGTCATAAAGAATTTCACAACCTTATTTGACACAGTGGAGTGAATTGAATTTCTTATAAATTATCTGTTCATTGTCCTTGTAGCTAGCGTCTATATTTTTCCTTTACAAGAACGTTGATGACGATTGCCACGTTATAAAATATACATGCAAATAACAAATACAACGATGTCAATGGTGCTGTATTTATCAATGACCAGGCCCGGGAAACCTTTATCGAGCTGGTAAAGAAGGTATGCGCATACATAATCACAAACCGGTTGTAGCCACAACAATGTCTTTGGTCTGTTACCAAATTATGTTACACGCAAGATGACCCTGACCAAAGCCCTAACTAGATCCAATATTCTTAATTTAGTATAATATAAACAAGAAAATAAAAGAGAACTGAAAGTGAACTTCTGAAAAAACTAAAATACTTCTTATGTCTTGGCTGAACTAAATTAATACTATGTAAAAGCCATTTATCATAGACAACACGAGGCGATTGAAATTATGGTTTTAATCGTGGAGTGGTCGCGATGATCCTATCAGGTCTTGTCGTATATTGGGGTCAGTTGTAGCAACCGTGTTGATCATATCGAAACGTGCGCGTACCAGATCGCGGACTCAAAAGGGACAATCATATCGCAACACATCGCATGACAGTGGGAATCTGGCATTAATACTTCCGGCAAATCGTTGAACAATCTACGCGGGAAGAAAAAAGCATCAATTACACGTTGCGTATGTTGCCATATTACACGTTGCCAGTATATTACGACGCAATAGTTTCAAGTAAGATAAACACAAACTTTCCCATAAGATTTCACGCCTTTCTTAAGACCTGTTTTCCAGGGCAAGAACCCAGTGGTTCTAAATAAAATATATTTTATAACTGAATTGTGTTTGATCGTCTCAAAATTCAACGGCATCTGAAAAATTCCAAAGGATACAAACCACTAACATGCAAAACAGGTGGCCATCTAAATAATTTTAGTTGAAAGTTTATATCCAGAATGCGTCAATTATATGAGATATTTCGAAATAAGCAACTGAGTTGTCTTAGTTGACATTCTATGTACATTAATGATAAGATAATTATCTACAACATAATCGTTGGTACGGAGCACTGTGATCGCCATGCCTGATATAATACCAGTGGGAGAAGTAAGATTGATTACCGCCTGTCTATAGATTAGTAATGACGGTTCAATATGTTGGTATAATATTTACATGTTATTATATTATGGTATGTGTTAAGAGAATCAATCAAATTAGTGTAATTTAATCTGTATATATTATACAGACTAATCTACACTTCTTCCTGATCAACAATATTACAGCATCGATCACAAATTAACTTTTCTTTTCTTCTTGTCTGTTAACCTGTTACAATTTCTGTGACTAAATGCAAATATATGTTCTACAAAAATTTATAAAATAAGTCTTATTTCTGTTGCTGTTTAAGCACTTCACAGTATTGTTGTGTTGTCTATAGTTGGACTCTCGGTACAGTCTAAAAACATTTGTTTTTTTCTATGGTTCCGTGCACGCCCAACGTAGTGGATTTTGTATTTACTGTTGTGGTTGATTTTATACGGGCAAATATATTCTGTCTGGTGCAGCCACATCTGCTATTGCCAATGGAGGAATACTTTGGCATTAGATTTCAGTGGCCACCTGAAATATATTGGTAAAAGAAACGTCGGTAGTATGGACACCACCATAGTGAGTTACGTTGGCAGGTATGGTCGATAGTTACATCTTTACTAGTTTGCTACTTCTAGATTATTTATCTCAATATGTCATCCATGAGTTTTGGCATTGCGTTGCCACCTGTTGCCCCAACTGTCGTAGAAACCTTCACAGGCCAAATAACATTGAAGTCAGTGGGAAAAACTTTGGTCATCAGTAGCTTTCAAGAACAAAGGAAGAGCTAGCGTACAGCCAGCAAACGCATCGCCCCGCGAGCAATGATCAAGCTCGACGACACAGTCTTTATCAACGAAATAAAACCTCATTTAATTTTAATCAGGCTTTCAGTATTAGTTTAAGGATTATGCTAATTTATCTACTAATAATTTACACATATAGACCTATATTAGTTTACTATAGTCTATAAGTTATCAATAGTGGCTTATCACTGAACATATAAACAACTGTTTAATAACTTACAGATTATTCCTCAGTCCACGATAAACCTACTCGTTTTCTATATTTAGACACTTCATGAATAATAACCAACAGGGCACTACAAATTGATTTAGACACAAGTATCATTATCTTGGAAAATAATAATTTGGTTAAATCAAAAAGGATTTTCGAGTACTCTTTATGAACTACCTGAGAGCATAAGAATGGATTAATGTTTTTTGGGGTTAAGTACAACCTTAATATTTGCCATAATTCGTATTCCAATATTCTTTTGCTCCTAAAGGCTTTGTATACCAGACGAAAAGTCAAATAATAATTTTCAGATCACACACAATATAAAGTAGCCTTACCAAAAAGCATGTTACAAACCAATCCTAACAGAGGTTACAGATTTCCTTTACCCCATTTTATTTCCTCATTACCCGGCGTCTGAACAATAATTTATGCCTATCAACGAACATCGAGTCCAAATGACATCTTACCAATGTTAAATCACCTACACAATTTCTAGACTAATTTTCAATCTTGAGTTTTCAATGATTATCTGTCTTCTGTCGCATTGATGCATTAACTATATTTAAAACAATGTGTTAAGCCAGTGGGATTTAATGAGTAAGTTCTGAACAAATTAATATTCATAAGGTGATTAATTATTTGGAGTACTTTATATAAGATAAACCTGTATTATCACTGTGTTTATTACCTCACCATAACAATCAAGAATTCATTAATGGGTATAGAATACAATAAGGAATGATACGGGCACAGATTAATCAGCATATAAAAAGCGTCGTAATCATATGACCTCATTAAAACATGGAACAGTAAGTGAACATAAAGGTGAATGATAGCAGATGATGTCGAGCAAAACTGGTCTGTGCTGATGTATATTAATTTACTCTGTTGATGGAAAATCGAATACTGGTATTCGTGAATAAAGCAGAATTTATCTTAAGGGAATTTTACGCTTCTAAGAAGAGGAATTCTATGAATAGAATTTGTATAGATTTCAAACACTCGCTAAACATAGCACCAATCTGTTTTCCCTGAGAATAAAGAATTATAACAGTTTTAGAGATCTTTTATCGAAACCTAGCAAGTTTAAATTATGTGAAATCAGGGCTAGATGTCATGAAGTTTTTTCCCCTCAACTTATAAATTACCAAAATTTTAAACACACCGAATGCCTTAAATACAGATGGAACACAATTTTGGGGAACAAGTTGATGTAGTATGTCTACGGGAA
The DNA here is from genome assembly GCA_963678685.1 of Patella ulyssiponensis. Taxonomy (NCBI): domain Eukaryota; kingdom Metazoa; phylum Mollusca; class Gastropoda; family Patellidae; genus Patella; species Patella ulyssiponensis. The sequence goes on along the minus strand of OY783229.1, from coordinate 45,005,564 downwards.
ATTATATATTTAACAGAGGAAATGTTTTTTTTTATTAGACACATTATTTCAGTATGAAAGAACAGCGAAGTTCCATCACACAAGCATATTTTCCCCGTCTAGCTTCTGAAACTGTATGCTAATGCACGAACATGATATCCTGTTCGACCAATAATTTATCAAAATCTAAAAATATAAGAACGAAGTCAAACTGAGACGTAAAAGTCCCTTGTCTAGAGATATTTTGACATTGGCTGACATTAAACTGTCGACATCTGGGCGATCATTTGATTGATGGATTGTAATATCTTATGATCATAGCAAATATCTTATTATTAAAATCTAGAACAAATCCACAAACACGTCCTGATATTTGCCGAGTAAATAACTTGGTCAAGTATAGTTATAAGCTTATTACGTTTTGATTCGTGTAATAGGTTGAGTAAAGATAATAAATAATATTCTTCACTTTTGGTACCATCCGCTTCAATGATATAAGAAGAGTTGAAAATTAATCTGCCAGTACCACTGGTTATAAATGAAAAGACCCTCTTTCCTGACCCACTGACAAAGAGGAACCATGCGGGAAAATCCCGATGAACTTTCTCGGCCAAAGCTGGTTAGAGAACCAACGTCTTAATGCACCACTGACAAGGTCGAACCACGCCGCGAAATATTGCTTAACTTTCTCGCGGTCAATGCAGGCTAGCAAGCCAACGTTTTACTCACTGAGCCACCGTGGCTCGCGATTCTTTATAGCATTTATATTATTCAAAGGAAGTATATCGGGAAACAATAACCAATTTCTAGGTAAAACAAATCGCAATACTGGACTGATAATATGGGCAAATTATGAAACTGAAAGAACTTGTCTAAACCTCAAGGACTTTTAATTATCTTGTGAAATAATATAATCACCAAGTTATTACAATCCTTGAATACCAGACTGGTATTTAATTACTTATAAGCCACATGTCTTTACACTTGCACTAATTTGATTAACAGGATATTCATCATCCAACTTTATCCAATTATTTCCTTTAAACTTCTAGACGGTTTTTAAGAACAAAATCACCTTCCTATAAAATTGTAAATTTCCGAGATGGCACCTCTCAAAGAAATTCAAGTTAACTTAAAACAAACTTTCGTGGCAAGAAAGCTCAGAAGGAGCCGTTGTTAAACTACCGTTTTGTTAATTATATCTCTTGGACACTTCGAAAGACACAGGGCAGTATTTAACAAAATGACCGACCACAGTGGTAGTAAACAATAAACGAAAGCCCCCCCCCCCCTTCAAAAAACCCTCTTAATTCTAAATGTTTTATTCTACAAAAAATTCTCAATTCTTGATTTCGTGCATTTATGAATCCTTGACATAAAATTTCTGCCAGAAATTCAAATATTGCTCATTTACCATCCGGATGTCCTACCGTGCGAGCTATAGGCCTATATTGTCATCGGCGTCTCTTATCTCCCAGCATTTTATGTTTCTGCCAGTAATACAAAATGTCTAGCAACACCTCGCCATTCAAATGTTCATGCAACAAGGTGAAATAATAAAATGAATTATTGGATGCCAAATGGTCTAATTATGTTGAGTTGTGTCACCTCCCAACCCTTACTTCTATTATTGATTCCTGTTGCCTCTTGTAGTGACTTCTTTGCTGTCGCCTGTGTTTCTAGAATATATTATGACGCAGGCGAGTCTCCAAAGTACGTACATCCTGAAGCAAACAATTTGAGAAGGTTTAAATGTATAATTACCAATTTACCGGAGACAAGCAAACGCCTGTCAGGCTGATTTGTGTTCATTCTGTTCACGCATCCAAAATGCCACGTTAAATTAATCATGAGTTTTCGGGTTAATGATGTATTGTTGATTGCCATTCAATAATTGAGTACTACAATCACGAACAATGTGGTGGTTAAAAGGTCGATATTCACCAACAGACGAAAAGACATTAAGCTGTCTTGAAATATAAGATCTAGTCATCTATATTAGAAAGACATTACGGTGGCCAAAGTTGCTTAAGAACCAAGACCAAAACAAGCTTTCCGGTTTACGATTCTTCAGTAGATAGGATAGTATCCTTTGATCCGTTGTTAAATTTGAGTTTGTTTCCACAATTTGACGTGATGTGGAATAGGTATGCTTACATATGCTAAAAATATATTAATGATAAGCATGTTGATATCATCATATTTAAACAAGATAGTAAATGTAATGGATTTCATTATTATACTGTTTTGAAGCTACTAATAAGGACCCAACGAAAGCATTGATCCACATAATGCTGAATTACTTGAAAATCACTGTAAAATCTGAACGTCACAATCAACTTGCATATATAAAATACAAAAAGGTTTTTACCCGTCAGTGTTATTGTTGTCTTCGTACCAGTTCATTGTGAACCTACCCATTGAAATCACAAAAAAATTGAAAAAGGAAATAAACTGACTATAAGGCATTTCTCTTTGGAGCAGAACCCCTGTAATTTTTTTAAAGCCAGATGTTTGAGATCTGTTTGCAAAATTGAAAACATGAATTAGTTGATCGTCATTGTGGACGTTCTCTTTAAAGTGTCCGAAGAAAATTTCTTCTTGGTCGTATCCAGGCATTGGCAAAGGTGTATTAATGGAAATCATCGATTTTGCACAGATCTTTCCTGTCTTGGCTGATTCAAAAGTTAGGTACGGAGCCCCTTAAGTGCACGATTCCACTCTTATATAATTTTTTCGTACATGATTCCACTCTTATATAATTATTTCGTTTAAACGAAATATTAATTCGTTTAAACGAAATATTAATTCGTTTAAACGAAATATTAATTCGTTTAAACGAAATATTAATTCGTTATAACGAAATAATTAATTCGTTATAACGAAATAATTAATTCGTTTAAACGAAATAATTAATTCGTTTAAACGAAATAATTAATTCGTTATAACGAAATAATTAATTCGTTATAACGAAATAATAATTCGTTTAAACGAAATATTATTTCGTTATAACGAAATATTATTTCGTTTAAACGAATTAATATTTCGTTATAACGAATAAATTATTTCGTTATAACGAATTAATTATTTCGTTATAACGAATTAATTATTTCGTTTAAACGAAATAATTATTTCGTTTTAACGAATTAGTTATTTCGTTTTAACGAATTAATTATTTCGTTTTAACGAATTAATTATTTCGTTATAACGAATTAACATTTCGTTATAACGAATTAATATTTCGTTATAACGAATTAATATTTCGTTATAACGAATTAACATTTCGTTATAACGAATTAATATTTCGTTATAACGAATTAATATTTCGTTATAACGAATTAATTATTTCGTTATAACGAATTAATTATTTCGTTTTAACGAATTAATTATTTCGTTTTTACGAATTAATATTTCGTTATAACGAATTAATATTTCGTTATAACGAATTAATATTTCGTTATAACGAAATAATATTTCGTTATAACGAAATAATATTTCGTTTAAACGAATTAATTATTTCGTTTAAACGAATTAAGTATTTCGTTTAAACGAATTAATCGTTTCGATTAATCGAATTAATCAATGTCGATTTAACACGTCGACTAACCCCAATGTACGGAGCCCCTTAAGTGCACGATTCCACTCTCATATAATTTTTTCGTACGTGATTCCACTCTTATATAATTATTTCGTTTAAACGAAATATTAATTCGTTTAAACGAAATATTAATTCGTTTAAACGAAATATTAATTCGTTTAAACGAAATATTAATTCGTTTAAACGAAATATTAATTCGTTTAAACGAAATATTAATTCGTTGTAACGAAATAATTAATTTGTTATAACGAAATAATTAATTCGTTTAACGAAATAATTAATTCGTTATAACGAAATAATTAATTCGTTATAACGAAATAATAATTCGTTATAACGAAATATTATTTCGTTATAACGAAATATTATATCGTTATAACGAAATATTATATCGTTATAACGAAATATTATTTCGTTTAAACGAATTAACATTTCGTTATAACGAATTAATTATTTCGTTATAACGAATTAATTATTTCGTTTAAACGAAATAATTATTTCGTTTTAACAAATTAGTTATTTCGTTTTAACGAATTAATTATTTCGTTTTAACGAATTAATTATTTCGTTATAACGAATTAACATTTCGTTATAACGAATAATTATTTCGTTATAACGAATTAATATTTCGTTATAACGAATTAATATTTCGTTATAACGAATTAATATTTCGTTATAACGAATTAATTATTTCGTTTTAACGAATTAATTATTTCGTTATAACGAATTAATTATTTCGTTATAACGAATTAATATTTCGTTATAACGAATTAATTATTTCGTTTTAACGAATTAATTATTTCGTTATAACGAATTAATATTTCGTTATAACGAATTAATATTTCGTTATAACGAATTAATATTTCGTTATAACAAATTAATATTTCGTTTAAACGAATTAATTATTTCGTTTAAACGAATTAATATTTCGTTATAACGAATTAATATTTCGTTATAACAAATTAATATTTCGTTTAAACGAATTAATTATTTCGTTTAAACGAATTAATTATTTCGTTTAAACGAATTAATTATTTCGTTTAAACGAATTAATTATTTCGTTTAAACGAATTAATTATTTCGTTTAAACGAATTAATTATTTCGTTTAAACGAATTAATCGTTTCGATTAATCGAATTAATCAATGTCGACTTAACACGTCGACTAACCCCAATGCTCCAAACAACGAAGTTGAAAATTTTTTTAAAAAAAAACAATCGTGATCTCTATCATTATCGATATACGGGATATACACGTGGTTCATTTTTATCTCAATAATTCGTTTGCGCGTAAGGATATGTAGCAGTGGGCCCGGGGAGAATCCACGAGGTTGGACAAGCGATCCTGCTGCTTGTCGCGTAGAGGCGGTTAATTGAAATAACGGCACTTGACCCAATAACAGACCTCATGTTTACACTGTTTACGTACTGGGGATTATGTGATTGGTATGAACTCTATGAAGCATTGGTGACATAAAGATATGGCCCGGGTTCCTCCTCCCCCTATTCTGAGGATACACTTTAAATCAGTTTTTTTCTCTTCATAGGTTTTCGTAATGGGGATCATGTGATGGATATTGAGTCTATGAAGCATTGGTGGCATAAAGAGATGGCCCGGGTTTCTCCTCCCCCTATTGTGAGGATACACTTCAAATCAGTTGTTTCTTCTTCATATATTGGTGTGAAGCATTGGGGTTAATGAGAGAACGGATCCTATCGTTTCCGCTACCTACTTCTCCAGAGACCCAGTTCCCAAACATTATCCCCCTTACGAAAACCCTGTGAACCCTATAGTTTTTAACATATATTTTAGGGAATTAACCATTGGGTTCACAAGCTTTAGAGGTCGCTGGTACGTTCCCGGTGTTGGCGGAAAAAGTTCATCTGGTTTTTATCAGTGATGCAGGACGGAGGACTTGACAAGGAGAGCTGTCAAGAAAGTTCATCTGGTTTTTGTCAGTGGTGCAGGACGGAGGGCCTGAAAAGGAGAGCTGTCAAGTTCGGACTGGACGAACAAACGAAGTCCAGTGTACACCCAAATGCTCAAAACACCAAATTTGAAAATAAAAGATGTTAAAAAAAAAACAAAAAACCAAAAACTTTATCAATTTGCGGTGGGTTTGAGTCGGTAATCTTGGAACAGAGACACAAACTAGGTCATTTCGGGACTAACACATGTAATCCGCTTTCGCGTAGGGGTATTTAGCAATGGGATGAAACTGAAGACCCACGAGGATGTACAAGCAGTCATACTTCTTGTCACGTACATGCAGTCAACCGATACAACGCCCCTTGACCCAATGGCGCACCACTAGACCACCCAACATTCATTTCGCTGGAACGGCAAGTCACGTAACACTAACAAATCGATAGGGTGTATACCCTTATGAAATGGGCTTAAACGTCCTACTGTTCTGCTTTGAGTTTGACTGGGCTATTGAAGATGGGCATACGCCAAATATTGTGCTTTGGGGGATGTTTTGCCCAAACAAAATCGCTACAGCCTACACTTATATGAAATTGCAGCTGCCAAGGGATCTTTGTTGCGCACGCCAATCTGTACACGGGACCTCGAATTTTTCGTACCATCCAAAAGACTAGACAGTTGCCCTTGTCAGACCCTCCTTCCTACATCACTCACAACTGGAAACCACGAAGAACACCCCAGATGAACTTTCTCCGCCAACACTGGGGCGAATAAGCGACCTCCTGGCTAGCGCGCTAGCGTCTTATCCACTTAGCCACCGTGGCTCCTGCATACGCTTATAAACCAAACGGTGGATACCCCAAAACATATGTTAAAACATTTGCTGCTATCTGTTTAACAAGGTTTTCGTAATGGGGATCATGTTGGGGGACACGAGGCCTGACAGGGTCACTTGTCTAACCTCAAGGGTTCTTTCTGGGTCTACCTGCTAAATAGCATTACGCACAAGCGAATTAATGATATAAAAATGAACCATGTGTATATCCCGTATATCAATAACGATAGAGATCACGATTGTTTTTTTTTTAAGTTTTTTTTCAACTTCGTTGTTTGGAGCATTGGGGTTAGTCGACGTGTTTAATCGACATTGATTAATTCGATTAATCGAAAAGATTAATTCGTTTAAACGAAATAATCAATTCGTTTAAACGACATATTAATTCGTTTAAACGAAATATTAATTCGTTTAAACGAAATATTAATTCGTTATAACGAAATATTAATTCGTTATAACGATATATTAATTCGTTATAACGAAATAATTAATTCGTTAAAACGAAATAATTAATTCGTTAAAACGAAATATTAATTCGTTATAACGAAATAATTAATTCGTTATAACGAAATAATTAATTCGTTAAAACGAAATAATTAATTCGTTAAAACGAAATAATTAATTCGTTATAACGAAATATTAATTCGTTATAACGAAATGTTAATTCGTTATAACGAAATAATTAATTCGTTAAAACGAAATAATTAATTCGTTAAAACGAAATAACTAATTCGTTAAAACGAAATAATTAATTCGTTTAAACGAAATAATTAATTCGTTATAACGAAATAATAATTCGTTTAAACGAAATATTATTTCGTTATAACGAAATATTTTATCGTTATAACGAAATATTATATCGTTATAACGAAATATTATTTCGTTTAAACGAATTAATATTTCGTTATAACGAATTAATTATTTCGTTAAAACGAATTAATTATTTCGTTTAAACGAATTAGTTATTTCGTTATAACGAATTAATTATTTCGTTATAACGAATTAATATTTCGTTATAACGAATTAATATTTCGTTTAAACGAATTAATATTTCGTTTAAACGAATTAATATTTCGTTTAAACGAATTAATATGTCGTTTAAACGAAATAATTATGTAAGAGTGGAATCATGTACGAAAAAATTATATAAGAGTGGAATCGTGCACTTAAGGGGCTCCGTACCAATGCTCCAAACAACGAAGTTGAAAAACAAATTTAAAAAAAAAAACAATCGTGATCTCTATCGTTATCGATATACGGGATATACACGTGGTTCATATTTATCTCAATAATTCGTTTGCGCGTAAGGATATGTAGCAGTGGGCCCGGGGAGAATCCACGAGGTTGGACAAGCGATCCTGCTGCTTGTCGCGTAGAGGCGGTTAATTGAAATAACGGCACTTGACCCAATAACAGACCTCATCTTTACACTGTTTTCGTACTGGGGATTATGTGATTGGTATGAACTCTATGAAGCATTGGTGACATAAAGATATGGCCCGGGTTCCTCCTCCCCCTATTCTGAGGATACACTTTAAATCAGTTTTTTTCTCTTCATAGGTTTTCGTAATGGGGATCATGTGATGGATATTGAGTCTATGAAGCATTGGTGGCATAAAGAGATGGCCCGGGTTCCTCCTCCCCCTATTGTGAGGATACACTTCAAATCAGTTTTTTTTTCTTCATATATTGGTGTGAAGCATAGGGGTTAATGAGAGAACGGATCCTATCGTTTCCGCTACCTACTTCTCCAGAGACCCAGTTCCCAAACATTTTCCCCCTTACGAAAACCCTGTGAACCCTATAGTTTTTAACATATATTTTAGGGAATTAACCATTGGGTTCACAAGCTTTAGAGGTCGCTGGTACGTTCCCGGTGTTGGCGGAAAAAGTTCATCTGGTTTTTATCAGTGATGCAGGACGGAGGGCTTGACAAGGAGAACTGTCAAGAAAGTTCATCTGGTTTTTGTCAGTGGTGCAGGACGGAGGGCCTGAAAAGGAGAGCTGTCAAGTTCGGACTGGACGAACGAACGAAGTCCAGTGTACACCCAAATGCTCAAAACACCAAATTTGAAAATAAAAGATGTTAAAAAAAAACAAAAAACCAAAAACTTTATCAATTTGCGGTGGGTTTGAGTCGGTAATCTTGGAACAGAGACACAAACTAGGTCATTTCGGGACTAACACGTGTAATCCGCTTTCGCGTAGGGGTATTTAGCAATGGGATGAAACTGAAGACCCACGAGGATGTACAAGCAGTCATACTTCTTGTCACGTACATGCAGTCAACCGATACAACGCCCCTTGACCCAATGGCGCACCACTAGACCACCCAACATTCATTTCGCTGGAACGGCAAGTCACGTAACACTAACAAATCGATAGGGTGTATACCCTTATGAAATGGGCTTAAACGTCCTACTGTTCTGCTTTGAGTTTCACTGGGCTACTGAAGATGGGCATACGCCAAATATTGTGCTTTGGGGGATGTTTTGCCCAAACAAAATCGCTACAGCCTACACTTATATGAAATTGCAGCTGCCAAGGGATCTTTGTTGCGCACGCCAATCTGTACACGGGACCTCGAATTTTTCGTACCATCCAAAAGACTAGACAGTTGCCCTTGTCAGACCCTCCTTCCTGCATCACTCACAACTGGAAACCACGAAGAACACCCCAGATGAACTTTCTCCGCCAACACTGGGGCGAATAAGCGACCTCCTGGCTAGCGCGCTAGCGTCTTATCCACTTAGCCACCGTGGCTCCTACATACGCTTATAAACCAAACGGTTGATACACCAAAACATATTTTAAAACATTTGCTGCTATCTGTTTAATAAGGTTTTCGTAATGGGGATCATGTTGGGGGACACGAGGCCTGACAGGGTCACTTGTCTAACCTCAAGGGTTCTTTCTGGGTCTACCTGCTAAATAGCATTACGCACAAGCGAATTAATGATATAAAAATGAACCATGTATATATCCCGTATATCAATAACGATAGAGATCACGATTGGTTTTTATTAAGTTTTTTTTTCAACTTCGTTGTTTGGAGCATTGGGGTTAGTCGACGTGTTCAATCGACATTGATTAATTCGATTAATCGAAAAGATTAATTCGTTTAAACGAAATAATTAATTCGTTTAAACGAAATAATTAATTCGTTTAAACGAAATATTAATTCGTTATAACGAAATATTAATTCGTTATAACGAAATATTAATTCGTTATAACGAAATATTAATTCGTTATAACGAAATAATTAATTCGTTAAAACGAAATAATTAATTCGTTATAACGAAATATTAATTCGTTATAACGAAATAATTAATTCGTTATAACGAAATAATTAATTCGTTAAAACGAAATAATTAATTCGTTAAACGAAATAATTAATTCGTTATAACGAAATATTAATTCGTTATAACGAAATGTTAATTCGTTATAACGAAATGTCAATTCGTTATAACGAAATAATTAATTCGTTAAAACGAAATAATTAATTCGTTAAAACGAAATAACTAATTCGTTAAAACGAAATAATTATTTCGTTTAAACGAAATAATTAATTCGTTATAACGAAATAATTTATTCGTTATAACGAAATATTAATTCGTTTAAACGAAATAATATTTCGTTATAACGATATAATATTTCGTTATAACGAAATAATATTTCGTTTAAACGAATTATTATTTCGTTATAACGAATTAATTATTTCGTTATAACGAATTAATTATTTCGTTTAAACGAATTAATTATTTCGTTATAACGAATTAATTATTTCGTTATAACGAATTAATTATTTCGTTATAACGAATTAATATTTCGTTTAAACGAATTAATATTTCGTTTAAACGAATTAATATTTCGTTTAAACGAATTAATATTTCGTTTAAACGAAATAATTATATAAGAGTGGAATCATGTACGAAAAAATTATATAAGAGTGGAATCGTGCACTTAAGGGGCTCCGTAGTTAGGTATCCTGGCTGCAATCGCTTTATAGAATATACTGCCCAACACGTAGCTCCAGATTTCGCTATATCTATAACTTATTGTTGTTTTGGTAACAGACATCATATTGCATCACTACACTAGCGTGACATAAAAAGAGAAAAAGTGTGATTTTACGTCCACCAACAGTATTTAGGAACTGACATCAGATGAGCAGGGGTCTTAAACTACAAGCATGAGACCGAAACTTACACGGTATCACATAAAATTTTCCTTTTACTATTGGATTACGATAGATAATCCTATACGTAGCAATAACATGGCCAATTCCATTTGTCGCTTGCAATAAACGGTAACACATGGAAGACAATACTTTTGTAAAATGTTGTTCAGTCTAGAGTTCAAGCAAACTATGTCTAAAACGCCATTTGTAAAGGCATGCATAAAAAACAACCCATAAAAGAAAGAGAAAAGGACATATGTAAATGTGAAAAGGATATAGGTGAAGTGGCAATGGACAACAGTTATATTTCATGATTAAAATATGTTGCATGATAAAGAAATGAAAAGGTGTAGATACCGGAGATGGTGTAGAGATGTTTTCGTTATAAAAAAATGCAGTATCTAGTTTCACATTTATTCTATCAATATTACTGACAAATCAGGTGATATATTTTTTAAAATATTATACTAGTAGATCATTGGCCTTCAGTTGCATGAGCTGTCACCTTGTGTTACCAGTTACAATATTCATATGAAACATCCTAAAAATTGATGAAAACAGATGTCCGTTGTCAGTGTCGTTATAACTTTGGGGTTTGGTATAATATTTGTCGGCTTAAATTTAGTGTTGCTGTTCTTTGGAGTGACATTTGCAAAACATTGTCTTTTTAAAATCATTATTTATTACTTTCATTCATTTTATATTATTCAGTGTCATCTCGAGCACATTTAGCTATCAAAATAAAGACATTGCAGCTGCTTTGAATGTCGTTTTAAGCCCCCGACCCGAACTCAACTATCTCGGGTTTTGTGATAAGTTGGTGTCACTTTATTATACCCTTTGTCTGACAAGTAAATATAGGAATATTTGTTTGAGCGTTACGACATTAAAGGGACAATCTCGATAATATGTTGGAGAATACAACGGATTAATGTTGTGCTAAGATCCCTTAAAATCCTTTACCTAAGGGCCGAGCAATTAATTCAATTTGGTAATACGTTTTCAAACAACTTAAACTCGCCAGTATTCATCTGGAAATAGAGACCGGTGTCCCAAGCTGTATTATACAGTTTCGGGATAAAACCAGACTTTTATTTTATGAAAAATAAGGTGTAGGTGAAATTTACAATACATGTACAGACTTCTAAAGGAACGGGAATCGATTATCAGGTAACCCAACGAAAAACATAACCCAAAATCTTAAAAGGGTTACGTGTCCGGATAAGCATTTTTGACGTTCACATCCAAGCGACTCAATATTTTGAGTTGAAATTTTGAGACAAAGTAAATGCCCCATTCCTCTATACTTTTGCGCTTAAATTTCATACGTACTCGGACTTTTAGTTTTGAGACTCTGCTCAAATCGGGATAGTGGCTTTAGATACTCCTAATACTGCGAAAAATGGGAATTGAGTAAACTTGAGAACTTCGAATGACAACTGAACACGATACAATTTTGACTATAGCTGATATTGTTTCCAGATGTTTGACATTGTCACGCCACTTAGGTCATTGGGGCTGGTAGAACCGACGTAGATCTTAATTCCTTATCTTTCGATTACAATTTGGAACGTCCAGGGTTTGGAATCAATTAGCACCTAAATGTCTGTATCGTATCTTTTCATAGAACACCATTCTTATCGTACCTGACTAATATAACGTTGTTCTTATGTGGATGAAATTATTGTCAATTCGCGTTTTTATTCGTTATAAAATGCTTTACCGTCAAATTTTAACCAAATTTCACGAAACAAGCCGATCTGTTTTATTTCCTCTTGCCTAGTATTAACTTGATTGTCCCGTCCTATAAACCTTATTCTCATATCGATTTGCAAAAGAAAAAAAAGGCATCTTATTGGGTAAAACTTGCTTCTGGCCATCTACTTAGCGTTGCCTCTGACCCGATTGATAGATCACCACGGCCCGTCTACGCATTTTCGGTCGGTCTCCGATCATTGCAATTGTTAAAGTAGCTAAGTCTCTACTCAATAGTATCCAAAGTCTTCGACATTGAAAACACGAACTATTTGTTAATTTAAATCAACATTGATGTTGTGATCTTACCGGGAAAAGATGGGTTTAAGACAAAATAAACATTTTACCATTCGTGTACCATAATGCGTTTCAGCGCCATTTGTAACAAGGGACTCGAAGAACGAGACGAGACATACTCTAGAAGTCATGTCAAACGGGGACGCCATATTTTTATCTGGAGAGCATGCGCAATAAATATTTTTGGTGCAGACTGCAATGGACGTGTTTAGCAAACATAACTGATTTGAAATTACAGTAAAACCGGAAACGATTGAATGTTAATCAGTGTGAATACATTCATATTACAATATTATATGCGTTGTGGCCCATTTGTGCCAATTTCTAGGTCCTAAATTAATTGAAATATTAGCGATTTAGCACCTTTAAGTGTCCAAGAAGAAATTAGACACCGGTATATAATGAAGATTTAATCTTTTCCAATAGTAAGTGCACATGCAAACAAAATCAAAAAGGCAAACCTACAGATAAAAAGCAAATCACACAGACATTTCAAGCAATGAACAACAAATATTAAATCAAGTGGATTGATCCAAGGGCGGGCAGTATAGAAAGTTATTGCTCAATTGTTTGATATATCTTGTACCTGGGTTTGATGTATGGTTAAATGCTCAGTAAACAAAGAGGTTGGTTGATTGAACCTAACAGTTTTATTACTAAAACTAAAGGATTACATTTGAATCTGTGTTTTTCGCCAAGGATCAATATTTTAAACTCGCTGTTCTTCTAAGAGAAGATGCAGTCCGACATATCGTGGTTATAGATAAAACAATGGGTTTCAAGTTACTGCCTACTAGTAAATATATCAAAGTTTTTGATTGAAATTGTCTAAGTTTAGAGTCTACAGAAAAAACAACACAACTGGTGACAAAGGCGTCAATGGAACTTCATTATATTATAAAATTGATCTCATTATAAGTTCTCCAATTAATTCGGTCTATTGTGACAGCGACTACCGGGACATTGTCATTCTGTGTGCCAAGTAGATCGGCTTTTACCAAATGTTTATATCAGATGGGAATGTTATATTCTCGTAGATAGCAACCTGTACATCTAACACAACACTGGATTATTTTTTCCAGAAGGAACCTACGCGAAGGCTTGCAGGATATTCTCGGATTAACTTTTATATCAGATGGATACGAGTTCATAATGGCTCACACAACGGAGATAGCAAATGTAATGTTTAGAAATAGTTATAAGTGCTTTCAAAATATATAATAATATTGTTCTAAACTAATTGCCCCGATTACATCGTTTTTGACCGGATACCCGGCTGTAACTTGTCGGACAATATCTAATTTTATTGACGATAAAATAAACTCAAATGAATTATTAAAATTTGATTGAGAAAACAATATCAATATATCAACAGTAGATAATCGCTCAGCTAGTAATCAATCGGATTAAAAGCCCACTGAAACATTTTCTGGACTGATATTCTGACATTCAACTTCCACAATGCCGTAGTTTTCAAAATCCCATAAATGAGGGTCAGTGACTTTAATTGTATTATTGTTGGATGTTTTACATATATATTTATGTACCACCTGTCGTGTTTATTTGAATATCTCAAATGTTTTAATATTATTTCAGATAAACAATACTGGTAAAGTTAGCATCTGTTATCCTGAAACAGAAACCACCGACATTTAATTGGCATCACTTACTGATAAGAGACCATGGTGATTGATGGACTTTAATGCATTCTAAAGAAACAATTTATGACCGAAGCGATGTGCCAGAGCGAGATGAAGAACTATTGTGTTATTTGATGCTGTAATTGGACTTCGGGGAGGAATGATGTAAATGATCAAATCTGTTGATCTTCTTTGTGAAAGACCTTGGCTTTACGTCTAGAAAGATTTCCAATGCCATTTAGATCTAATGTTAACTTGATTGCCCAAGATCACGATGATAATGGTAAAGCGGTATTGTTTATTATTCATGACATTTCATTGAAGAGCCATACTTAGGATTATCACAAAATATACGAATAAATCTTGGGTTTCGCAAATGTCCACTTTGGAAACTTCTCACTTACAACATCAACGAGCATGATCATACACAGACTTAAAATGGATGAAAATCTCTCCGAATACTACTACGACGAAAGTGAGCTATTATGCCCCACCGTCAGTGCTTTCTATGAGTTTGAAACTGTTTATGGAATCATAGGATGTACAATAGCTACCATAGGGATATTGGGGAATATGGTATCTATAGTGGTATTATCACAGGCACGACTTTCGTCAACTACCTCATTTTTCCTTAAATGTTTGGCCTTGTTTGATACTCTCCTACTTGCCATGGATATGTTAATATACACCATTCCGTGGATCATAGATATGTGTGGTACTTGGGACCATTTTCTTGTGGCCATGCTGTTTATTGTGTATCCATTATCAGCTGTCAGTCATACTGGTTCTATTTACATGGTGATTGTGCTGGCTCTGGAACGATTTATGGCGGTTTCCAAACCCTTTCATGCCATGTCAAAATGGACGTTTAGTCGAGCCCGAAAAGTAGCCGCTTGTGTGTTATTGTGGTCATTTCTGTATAACGCGCCACGATTCTTTGAATACCGACCAAGACTGTACACTGACTTGACGTGGAATATGACGTGGTTGAACTCCAACAGCACGGTTCTTACGAACAATCGTGATTATGTAATGATTTATTTAGGTTACATCAACCTAGTGATAGAGATTATCTGCCCTTTAGTTGTTTTATCCGTATTTCACATTCAATTATTACATTTATTACAAACAAGAAACAAGTCCATACTGAGGATTAACGCGGTCCGCGAACAGGACACCCATAAACTAGCTGCTACAGTATTTGCCATAACGTTTGTGTTGTTCGCCTGTCAGATATTTGTGTTTGTGAACAATATTTTAAGTACCACCTTATGGAAGGAAGAATGCACGATAGCTTGTTTTCATCTGCATCACATAACAATCATAGTCGTCATGATAAATTCAGCTGCTAATTTCATATTTTATTGTGTGTTGGGTAGAAAGTTTCGCATTGTTTTGCTGGAGTTATTCATCGGTCGTAGACAGACAGTAACTACTTACATCAAATCATCAGAAGCAAACGGCCATTCCTTGGTTAGTGTGGGGCCCACTTTATGAGAATGGACGTATTAACGGTTGAACTATATTTAGTGGATAATTGCGCGCTTGGTTAGCTTCCCAACCACAAACGATAGACCTAACAGTTTTATTAGCCATTTAGACACCTTCAAAATTCGAAACTTATTTCTGTGAGAAAAATGTTGTGTATATTTTGTTCTGTTCTTAGTCTCTCGAATTCTAAGTTTTAACAAAGATGGCTCGATCACTTTAATATGTGATTTAGAATCTTGATCAATCGATCTTTGCATTCTCGAAATAGCGAAGAATGTGGTCTGTCAAGTGGCGGATGTGACTTACTAGTAAAATTTGACAGTAATCGACTGTTAGCTAATTCTTTCCAACCAAAATCGAAAATTATTATGTACGTCAAAGCCATAATGGTATTATTTTGTGTAAATTTGTGATGTGAAATTTATGTTCTCGTAAATTAGTTTAAGATATATGAAACTTCATAACGACAGGCTGACGTGTGACGTTGTTATTGAAAAGGGAAGCCGTGTACAGCAATGATATGGTTTAAAATTAGATTCTTGACGTCGCTAAATATGGCATTCAACGACACGGACTTAAAGGTCAAACTTCGAACCATGTACATTTTTTTCGAATTCTATATTATTGAGTATTTATTTATTGTATTTGTTTGCGTAAGTAACATTGGTGTTTCATTTGTTTAGTTCGATTGATTATATTGATTTGAATTCAAAAAATAAGACCACTGATGGCTTCACTGAAACATAAAGATTATTCCTGATTGTCATTTCTGAAAACTTGGCATTAAGGGTTTGAAAAGACCAAGATACAATAAGTTCATAATACCACGTAGATATTCACATTAAATTTATTTAATACATATAAATGTTTCCGCTAGAAAGTTAAAGATGTAATTTGGGTCATCATGGACGTCATACATTGCAAAACCCCACTAGATGGTATTCTGAATGCGACAAAAGATCTTTTAATGTATGACTTTAGTTAGTCTCCTGAGATTTGAAATCCATAAATCTGTCTGGATTTAAGCCCTTAGGTTTCCTAATAGAAAATAATATTTAAGGATAAGTATTAAAGGTCAGTGCGTGGTGTTGTGAAATTTTAAATTGCTTTATGCTATTTATATCCAAGAATTTTCACTATTAGCTATATACTTTCCTAAAGCTTTCAAGAAATTTAATAACAAACGATGGATATGGTATTATAACTATAATGCACAGTAAATCTCAGCTATACTCTATTTTTAGAAGTTAGATTAATTTACATTACAATATTTGCCATGGTCGCCTTGCCTGCTAATAGACCCTTTTTATTTAAGACTATTGTTAGGTGGTCTTAGTACCTAGATTTCCGATATGAGTGTCAAACCTTTCGTGACAAATTATTATGTGGCTTAAGTTTTCCTTCTTAATGACATATCGACTATGTAGCCTTGTTCGTCACGAATCGATTCTCACTCAATCTTCTGCGAGAAATATACGACTCAACTTTAAACTTCAAATCAATACACGTCATTCTTTTATGCTAATACTTTCGCTCCAGTTTCCAAAAGTTGTTCACCTTTTTGACCGTAATTAAACTACGCTCACTAAATAACCGTAAAGGTTTAATCAACATCAATAAACAACGACAAGACGGCCATTAATACTGACAGTTTGTATTTATCGATGATGTGAATAGTAATATTGATTTGACACAATAACTTAGTTTTGTCTTTATGTATAATTAAGAAGCAAAAGTTCGCCCACCCCACCCCCCATCCATCCATCCACACATCCACCCCCCTTCCCCAACAGAGTTACCTTTTGAAACTATGCTAACAAGTTTTATTCAAGCGAATTTTGGATACAAATGTTGATTCTTTATGACAGGCATGCTTTACTAAATGCTATAATACTACGTTGCCTAATTCCAGCCCTACATTCAAGCACAAAATTTCAATATTCAGAACCAAATACACCGACCACTGATACAAATACATGCACCATTTGTAAAATAATTGTGATTAATCTCGTTATCCAATTTATTTTACATTTTTTACGACTGTATCAATATTTTATAACTGTCAGTTTAAAGGTCAAGTATTGTTGTTATGTCGTAAAATGGTATATATTATTGTCTACGGTATTTATTTTGAATAATTCAAACAGAACTGGGCATTTATTTACAGTTCCAAACAGAAATATAAATAATTAAAGATGCGATTGTCACATTTTCAATAATTATATTGTACAAAATGATGAGCTTATATTAAACGCAAAATCCTGGCAATTTTTTTTTCATAATCTGTAAATGTCTCTTTAGCCTCATATGTTTGGCACAATATAGTCCGGTTTGACCAGACGTTCCATAAAACAACATTTCATTTCTCTTTAACCTCTGTACACAGTAAAGTTAATACTATCCACTTTAAAATAATGTTTAATATCATATAGTTGAGGTCAATTTATCTTTCGTAATCCAGGATTTCTGCATTTTGTTTTCGATTTGACCAATAAAAGAATAAAATGGTGATCTGATTTAAATTTTTGTATTTTTAAAAGACGACATTGAAAGGAGCGTTCTGAAAGACGAATGGTAATGAGCGCTTCTATTCCTTGCCTTTATATTCTTTGAAGAATAGACCTACTCTTTTTATTTTTTATCCGCTCTATTAAATATGATTTTTGTCTGAATATATCCATCTTTACCATATGATAGAAATATTTTTATTGTTAATAATATAATAAACCCAGACGGAAGATATGATTATATTTATATGATTGACTTATGGTTTGGTGATATTCACCAGACGATGCAATTGAAGAGATTATGATGTTACGATAAACCAAATAAGATTCTCAAGGATGCCGTCCGTGAACGCAAAAATCAGATTAGTTAAAGGGACAATAACACTCTTGCTGGCTTGGCAGCCCCAGAAAATAAATAATAGCCTTATTCTAAGTACGAGATGTTTAAGTGTCCTAGCTGTTGTGTAAATTATCCATTACGACCTATTTTACAGGTGCAGAGGGTTCGAAAATATTTTAAATCAAAGTCATATTTGAAAAGGTTTACGTTAGACTTTTCAAATCAATTAGTTGAATTTTTTCAATTTTTTAAATTATGTGTGTTAAGGTGAAATTTATGTCATCAATTAATTGGAATATTGTAAAATAATACAATTTGTTGACCAGAATGAAGATTGGGACATATTTTTTAGTTACAACAAGAGTGTTATTGGGGCTTTAAAGATACCAGAAAATGAGGAAAAATTTACGACACGTCAAATTTGAAACGACAACTGAGGAGCTTATCATTTATATCCACCACTCAACTAGGGCTTTTTACGACATTCGCACCAATTCTGTGCTTAAATTTTAGACTAACCCGGTCAATTGAATTTTTTGAAAACATCTAAATAAGTATGCTAATTGATTTCAGCGTGCATAAATGTAGGCACACTTTAAAGGACAATGTTGGTATCCACCAATATTACATATGTGAAAGAACTGGTTAAGCAGTATTCCAAATATAATATGAAGACGCGTAACGAAGATTTAAAGAAACGTTGTTAGATTAGATTATGAGTGTATCACTAACATGGTTGGATGTTGAAAAATGTCACTTGAAGCACTTATATTATTATGTCTACGTAAAGAACTGTGATATTGTTATGTGGATATATTTGTAAAATGTGAAACTATTTCTGAATGTAAAGCTTCTTGAATAAAATATGAATATTTTTTTTTATCTCCATTATGTTGGTGTTTATTGATTAACAGTATCACTCACAACGTCAAAGCTTGGCGATCTGACAGGACAAAGCGATATTAATAGAATTTTAATCTCCGATTTCGCCGATTAGCATGGTTTGCGGTCATCTGAATTAGGATTTCTGTCTAGATGTAAGTAAAGTTTAAAAATGATAATCCAGACCCGTCAGTCTACCGGAGAATGATCAAAAGACTGCTTGTAATTTCGAAATAAAGCCGCAGCTCCAAACACTCTGTCTGGTCCCGAGAACCAGGTTAGGTCTGAATATTAAGCCACCCTGCAGATTTCGTCGAGGTCACGAGATGTAAACAGGGCTAACGCTGTTGGGGTCGCCAAGTAGTCTAGAGTGTCGCGCTTGTGGTTGTAGTTTCGATTCTCGCTGTGAGCGTATGTGGCTTAAGGATAGTGAGCGCCTACTCAACCTCTTGTGGGTTTACTCAGGTTTCCTCCCACAGGAAAGACCCCTATGCGTGCGCTAGATATCACCTTTATAAGGCCATTTGGTCAATTAAATTTTCATAAGTATGTATTTTCCTAAGTCGCGTTACCTACCATTGAGAGTATTCAACTGTCATTCTGAGATTTTAATTTTCGATCAGTTATGATGGTCAATTTTACTTTTAGTAACACGTCCCGACCAATCAAAAATCAGGATTTCTCCAATATGATGTCGTTGACCTCATTTCGACTTACTTCCGGTTCGTCGAAGATAATGAACAAATAAAGTGTCGTTGGCAATAATAACGACGGAAAGTGTTAGAACTAGTGAGTATTGTGAGATGTAAGCAGACGAAAGGTCTTGAATGCGTGAAAACAAGATGGTGGGTGAGAAACCGTGTATACTGTAATGTATAGTCAAGCAGTAGTAAGGATTTTTATTTTAATCTCTTCAAGTGCCCAGGCGTGCAACCTATCCTTTGCATCGAAATATTTTCCATTTAAATAGATTGTTGCAATAATAGGTCTCGAAGTATATTGACTAAAATTAATAATTACTGATCTTACATTGTAGATAAATAAATATAAATATTTTACAGAAAACCCTTTGCGTAACCAAAATCAGTAGAGCAAAAAAAAAAACTATCGATAGTTCAAAACCAAATTCGTGATATCTCATCATTAACTTCCTCTTTCGCTGAACGTGAAGAAAAAAATGTCTTCAATTGGATTTTTATTAGATAATGTTTACTTTTAATCGTAGTCTAGCATAACAATTTATAAGCGTGGTATTTAGTGATATCATGATACATGACTAAACTAGATACTTCCCTATTTGTTTGATAGATATCTTAAAAAATAAAACATTATGAACTAAGATTAATGAATGACATTTACAATACTATGTTTTTCTTTGCAAATCTATAAATCAGTTATTGAGAACTGACAGTGGCTTCTTATTTAACCAAGAAAGATGCCATTTGTATAATTAATAATTCATCTAAACATAGTAGGCTATTGCCGTTAAAGTTCCAATTTCATATTTTCTAAGAAAGTCAAAGCATAATTATTTCTATGTCTTTTGCTCAAAAGGTTGTCAACTCACTATTATACGATCATGGGCAAAATTTTGGGGGCATTAGAAGGGTGACACAGGCTGATTGAGGAAATAGTTACTCAATTACCTCCCTTGTTTTCCCATTCCTCTCCACGGACGGCCATCTTCAAACGTTTGAATTTGAAGTTGAAAATGATATTTTTGCCAATTTCTCAACTGGCAATAGTGAATTATAGGATTATTCTTTAACAAGGTAGGACTGTTTATAGGTTCAATCTATTTTAGGGCTTTGTTTTAATACATTTTAAAAATATAACTTAAAAAAAATGCTATTGGAACTTTAAAACAAAATGGATAACCTTTAGAAAATTTTCATCTTTGATACGCAGGTTTTTTTCTTCCGGAATATGTTTTGCCCGAAGGTTGATTTCACAGATCTAATTTCGTCACATTGCTTGTGAAGCTAATAAAGTTTAATGAATACTCTACGGATATCCATAACCTGATTTAATAAATAACACGAGAATTATGTTTTATGATTTTTCACGACAAGTTTGAAATGTTTAATGTCACCGGACAGTTTTGGTTATTGTGTTGTTAGCTTTTGTAATCAGAGGAGTAAAATTCGTTTGAAAAACTTAGCTAATAAACCAATAACATAAAACGCAAAGGGAGGCTTGCTGGTGTAATTGAACAAAGACTGGTAATCAAGACAGAAAAACTGAAAAACACAAGCTATTATTGAAAGGATCACAGTTACGAAACAAACCTTTAAATGGATATGAATAGATTTAACCACATGCTGTGTCTTTTTGAACGCAGTCGAAATCCTAGAGACTACGAAATGACAATTATCATAATGTTAGAGTCAAACATGACTCATTTGCCGCCATATCGAAAACAAATCCGGTCCTTTGACCATCAAATCCCTACAGTAAACCCCCAAAATCATATGGTCTCATTTATTATTATTATCCCGTTAGGTGGTAATACCCTACATTCCGATCTATGTTACTTCCTTTACAGCAGTAGTGCTGTAATCAAACGAAACAATGCGAGGTGCATGCGTAATACCTGGGGTAGACGAACGTATATTTTTAAAATCTCTTGAAAAAATCACCCATATGACCGTTCACGGCGACAACGATTCTGCTCGGCGAGGCATTCGCCCTACCGATCGCCCGTATCTAACAGACAGCGTATTTTTCCGCCTGATCGCGCGGATTAAAATTCGCCAGCGATCTTTTACGGCCGATCACGAACAAGCACACGTAGCTGTCGTCTCGCGTGTATGCGCTTCTGTGAGTAAATCACGTCGATCATGTAGCTTACTATTTATTTGATAAAATTTTTGACCTAGATGCGGTTGTTGGACAAATTGAGCGCTTCGGCAGTGGAGGCAGACATTTTGATATCATGTTAAATCAATCATGTCGCCGATTGGCTAATAATAAAAACGGTTCGCCCGGCAATATACGCTGGACACGGGCGAATTTAATCGCTAGAGAAATATATTCGGCCAAAAATCGCTGGCGAATTTCAGTCTAACCGATCAGGCGAAAAAATACGCTCGTCTGCCCATATATAGGTTTAGGAAACAGTCAACCCAAAGTATTCGAAATCTGCTGTGGCAAGAAACCGCACTTTGCCAACTGCAATGTTTGGCGGTGACGTGTACAAAAACATCTGTTCCGTTAAAGTTGCTAGTCCAACTGCATTCTAAAGGCGCCGGGTAAGGACTACCATCTTCGTCTGAGGACTGTATGCCAATCGGGTTCTTTTAGAATATCAGGTAACCGCGTAAACCACCTAGTTTATTATAGGTTTATTTTAGTTCTAAAAAAGGTGTTCTGCTTAATATGGAAATTTTTTACCTACATGATGTGTGACGAAAACTAGGGTAATGAAGTAGCTTGCATTATTCTACTACTGTCTTAGACTTACTCACCGAGAGTAATGTCAGTGTCTATTGCTAGAAGTAGGGTACTATCGCCCAGTCATCTCGTGCACAGATTAGTACAATTAACTATAGAATAGTGTTGACGTAAAACGGTGCATTTACGAAACACTTACCCAAAAATGGTAATTGCCCCCGCCTTAGTAGCTGACGCATTATTCTTCCATATAGGAGAGAGCGGGTTTGATTTACTTCAGACATCATAGAGGGTCCGAGATAGAAGCATCATAGCCTCCTCGGCTTACAGGCTACGGTGAAGACATCATCCTAGCGCGATCGTTATGTAAACCTTTTAAAAAGTACGTGGCTTTTGCTACGTTAACTTTAAGCCGTCAGGTCTAAGTCAGAAAGGATATTAAACTCCTAAAGTAACTATCATAGACATAGTACCGTGACGATATATATTCGCAACGTTGCGCTATCTATAGTTCCACATTATTACCATTCTATATTGAAGATAAGTAAGTATTCAGAACAAAGACAAATGAGCCCACAATAACTCAAAATGTTTGAATAAATGACGTTGAGAGATATAAATTTTTGTGAATATGAAGTTAAAAATTGTCACAGAATACACTTGAGATTGTACTTTATTTGTCACCGTGTTTAGCCACATTCCTTGACAATAAGCGATACGCTAAAAAAAAAAACAGTAACACAGAACAGTTACCAACTAGTTAATTCCCGTTGAGAGATAATAATTTCTAATCTGGGATAGTGTGTTAGGAATTAACTGCATGAACACGCATTCTAATCGTGCGATGGGCAAAACCAGACCAGGCCACTTGATCATTAACGAATTATCAACATATAAAAAAGAATCATTTATGTGGAACAATATTTCAGGAACCGTTATATTCCGGTAAACAGAAGCACTACTTTCAGATTTTTAAAAATGGCACAACTCCAAATGACATGCATCTATGCGCTAGAATAAAATATGTTCCAGGCGATATGTGTTGTTACACTTATCAACAACTCTTACGCTTGAATTGTTCGCTCGTTTTGAATTGTATGGTGAGTGGTTGCTTGTTTGTATAGATATCAGCCGGGGAATACTGGTATCAAGAATAGAACTGTAACCGATTGTGAGCGTAATTAATAGCTCGGGTGCGTGACATAGTGGGGTCCAATCAACCGCGATTGACACTACTTCTGATTAATGGATTTTTTAAAAAGTAAACGGAATGACGGCAATACTATGACACAAATTCTAATGAAGTTATATTTGGGACCTTTTCGATTCACCGAGTTCTTGTTAATTAAGGATTCACCCCAATCAAGTTGATTAACAGTGCCCTAAACAATATGTCAACACTTTTGTATATACTATATTTCAAAACCTATGCCAATTTATCAGTCTAGGCAGTTACGTGACAATGAATATTCTAATAATGTAGCCCTCGGACACTCTGACCGTTTTCCATATTTTTTAGTTATGTAGATAACCATTATCTGTTCATTGTATCCTTTAATCTAGGTTATAACGAGTTTTCTGTATTTATCTATTCCTCTTAGAATCTGTATAGAATAATCTACCCAACATTAGTCTACCAAATATAAAACTAATTTAGCATCATTTTGTCTCGTGGAAAATTGGGCCAATCACAGTCACACTCAATGGCAATAAATAATCCTTTGTTATCTATTTTTCAGACCCATTTTCTATCGTCTTCTCTAATATATTACCATTAGGTAATATCAACGTTAGTTTTCTTGGGCTGTATTTTTAAAATCCTGCCGTTCCTGATGATGAAAGTTGTCAGTAAACAAAATATTTGTAATATATTTTATTTCAGTTTTGTGGCACGCGTGATAAGTCATAAAGGGAGGTGAGAACATTGGATTAAATAAGAAATGAAATTGGGTTTAACGTCCTACTGTTCTGCTCTGACTGGGCTAATGGAGACGGTAGATTATACGGGAAATTTTCTCCTGTCAGCGGAACTATGGCCTACTCTATATCGAATTCCATCTGCCAAAGGATCTTTTACGTGTATGCCAATGTATACATGAGACCTCGGTTTTTCGTCACATTCGAAATACTAGACAGTTGTCTTTGTCAGACCCTCCGTCCTGCACCACTGAAAAGGGGAAACCATGTCGGAAAATCCCGATGAACTTTATCCGCCAATGCAGGGATCGAACATGTGATTGTGACCTCGTGACTAGTGAGACAGCGTCTTACCCACCTAGCCATCGTCGATTAAATTAGACATTCCGCTTACAAACAATCACAACCCAATATAACAACACATCTACCATTTGTTTGGAATCCATTGAGTGGTTTTAGAAGAAATGCATATGTCTAAATTTGCAGTGCTCAACCCCTATGTAACACAATAACTATATACATGTATAAACAAACTGAAAAACGCTTCCCAAAGAACCATACTTTTTTAAAATTTGGTTAAAATCTATCAGTT
The DNA here is from genome assembly GCA_963678685.1 of Patella ulyssiponensis. NCBI lineage: Eukaryota > Metazoa > Mollusca > Gastropoda > Patellidae > Patella > Patella ulyssiponensis. The sequence goes on along the minus strand of OY783229.1, from coordinate 44,980,235 downwards.
ATTCTTGGAGAATTAGTCTACGAAAATGTCTAAATCTCCCCTCCCCTTTTTAAGTATTCCCAGCTGAAAAAGGGAATATGTATGATCACCACATAGGAAACATCTGCAATATTTTATTGAAATTTCACTGAGCTAATGTCCAACTTCGCCTTAAAGGTACCCACATCTCACTTTTATTCTCACCCCATGTATCAACATTTGAAGATTAGACGTGAATGTCTAAAGAGCCCCCTTTAATAAACCACTGGCCATCTCTTATGGAAGCAATCAATTTTATATCAACGTACTTGATTTGCCGGAACTACACACACAGCTGTGTTGAAATCAATATTTACATACTCGAATTAGTCAAGTGCGCTGCAAATTCCAAGGGGAGCCTCCTTTATTCAACCACAGATATTCTTTGTGAGGCTGGTATTATCCTCGTTATCTCACCAAACGACCAAACTACTTTATGTGTAAAATATATTTTGAGTGGAACTTTAACAGTCTCCTTTCCTTTCTTTGTTTTTGATAAGCCGATAAGTACGAAATTATTATTCGATGATCAAGGTACATCGCGGACATGAATTATTTAGTTTGCTCTAAGACATGAAGCTACGTGACTTTTTCAAAAGAAATGTATATTTAATTACTGCAAGATAAATAAGATATTAGGTAATCGCATTCTCTGGCTTATGAATCGTTATTCCCTTGTCTACAATTTTTCAGTTGCATTCAGATGCTCCCAGTTGCCGAGACGCCATAGTTGCATTCTGTTGCAAGGTCGACATAATCCCCCCTTAAGTGATCGTTATTGTTTACATAGCTCAGTTGGCATTTGTGTATACGTTTTACCACGCTATTCACCGAATTTACAACATATCACCATAATTTATATATTTAATATCCCAAACAAGATATAAAATTCAAATGTACTTTTCAGCATGACGCCCGCTCTCGAAATGATACATGAGAAATTATATTAATACAAAATATGTAGTTACGTATGGGGTAAAATTAACAGCAGTTATAGAAAAAGAAGAAAAAATTATTGCCCACAGAATTATGAAAACAAAGCTGATGCAAATTAATTAGTTTGGTTCGTATCGCTATGTTGAAAATACAAAGCGTATAGATGCGTTAAAAGCGATAAAAATTTGATTCTGCCATCTGTATAGTTTTTGCGACGAATGTCTAACACGTGGCGGACATCTTGAAATCCAATGTGGTGGCTGCTTTAAAGTTACATTCCCGGGTACAAACTGGGTGATTTGATGATATATTAGCAAAAAATCATATTCAAACTAATCAATTTATCATAATTTTGCTTCAAATCGTTATCAAAACATTGTAATTGCCAAGTATACCCTGCTATAAAAATCTATCAAAAGAGGCCATGTTTGCGCTGGGGGATTACCCCTCTCCGTACCTATAGCAACGGTGATAGGAGAAAGGGGAGAATTCATTACATACACAAGACGATGTTTTCTGTAATCGCTGACTATTTACTACAAATATCGAATCCTAATTAAATTCTCGGATTATCCACTACCCGTGATTTTTATCCCAGAAAATGTTGTATGTGTAACTCTTCATAAAGTTTATCAACATGTACACAGAGCGTTCAAGTTCGCATGCAGCGTGCAGGTATTCTTAATCGTCGGGCTGACTATTAAGGGAACCCCCTTACATTTTTGTCCTGTATACGCTCCGTGAGTGTTTTACAGGGAATCCAGTATTTTTCTGGTAAGATTGGATATCTCTACTTTTCATTTATACCAAAATTGTCATACTTTTACAGGCAATAACCACCCGATAAATACTTACCTGGGAACCCAACTTTAAGTGAATTTTAAATGTTTATGAAGTCGGATATACTCACCAGGTGCAGTAAGTGTTAGAAGTTTGTTGCAGTTTTTGAGATACAAATGAATGTCTAAAAAGTAGCGGCTATCTCGAAATCCGCTGTCGATCTTTTAACCGAATTACTGATACTTTTATAATGCTCATTGATATTGAAAACGTCAGTATAGATATTTGATTTGCTGTCCCAGATGCAGTTGAATTGGGAGATATGGACGAAACTAGGTCATTTTGGTGGCCATTTTGGAATTGAAGATGGCGGCCACAAGGACGTGCCATTATTAAGGGTACATTTGTAAATGATCATTAGGAGTCTTAGTAATTAAGTGCACTGTTTCATGCATGATGCAAAACGTGGACGTGTATGCTTAGTCATTCTACTATTATATAGAGAATCTCCTACAAGTGTTTTTTGATATCAAAAAATATCAACACAAGTTGATAATGTAAAAAAAACGAGGCTCTGCCGAGTTTTTTTTACTTTATCAACGAGTGTTGATATTTTTTGATATCAAAAAACACGAGTTGGAGATTTTATTTATCACCCAATCCTTTCTTACATGCAGAAATAAATAAATATAATTCTTTGGTATAAATTTCACCTTTACTGGACCTAATTTCATTACTGCGTAGTGATACATCAGTTTTTTGACTGCAGTTTAGCTATTGCAAAGTCCTGTATATTGACCCAGTATTTCCTTCAAAGTCAATTAAATAAAAACAGTTTCTTTTTAACAACAAAAAAGTCACTTTTTATTTAAAATAAGTGGTTTCTTTAAAATAAAAGAAAGTAGTTCCTTTTTGATTGACCAATCAAATTCATGTAAAGCGATATCTCCTAAGGAGATATCGCAGTAGATTATGTAATTTATCATACAAGCGATATCTACTGTCAAATAAGATATTGGGTGATAAAAAAGACATATCGCTCTTCCGCATAATATTACAAATCGAGGCCAATTCCTTAAAGCGTCTATAGATAGATGATTTATAGAATTATAGTAGAGAAAAGCCTTTCAAATTACATGGCTTCATATTGATTTATGTAAATACGGACAATCAATATTGATATTGCAAAACACAGAGCACCGATATTATTTCATATCACATTCCAAATATATTGTGTGATATTAGCCTAAATTAGTTTCGACCATTTTTTTCCGAAATTTTTAAGGCTGGAACAATGAATCTGTTGCCAAGATGCAAGAAATACCGAATGCTATAGAATATCTGCTGGGACGCCATGGTTCACAGCCAAGATGATATGGAGGGCAGAAGTATTTTGTTTTAGAGCGCAATACTAATGTACCTAACATTTTCTGCTTACACTGCTGCTCACATTGGCTATAAACGGATTGGGGAACCGCTTTCAGCAGTAGCCCCGTGTAACACGTTTTATTATATATCGGCTAACTAAGAGTCCCGTCTATTGTATATGCCAACATTCTTGTGAACACTCTAGTGATTTATACCCCCCCCCCCACGCTTACGTTGAAGGAGGTGGAATTTTGTAAACGATAAACCGTAGCCCCGTGTAACACGTTTTATTACATATCGGCTAACTAAGAGTCCCGTCTATTGTATATGCCAACATTCTTGTGAAAATTAGTGATTTATACCCCCCCCCCCCCCTCCCGCTTACGTTGAAGGAGGTGGAATTTTGTAAACGATAAACCGAAAGAAAATTGTTCTAGCGGCACAGGAAATATTAATAATGCGAACTTTACTGGAATGTATTGCCATTAACTAATTAATAAGGACCATAACAAAAGAAACGAGTTCACAAAGGTGACCAGCATTAATTTGGTTTATGACCACCTGATAGTTGGTTCCTTTTATGCATATATATCAGCCCAATATAGGTTTCTTCGTGGAAACACAAAATCAATATCCATCCACGTAACGTGTAATGTAAACTGATAGATTAGATCATTCAAATAATCGATGATCAGTCAATATAGTACGGGAAGCTTGGCAGCTTAATAAAAAAGAGAAAAGACAGCGAATGGAACTAATCTCTAATAGGCCTATTGAGAATTAGGATGTACAAACACAACCCACATACTTTTAACTAAAGTATGCCGTCTCAGTTCAATCTGTGGAAGAACTAATGTTTATTTGAGTTCGTGTTCTTTACTTAAGATTTAAACGTAAAGGTTTAAACAGATTTACATTACTCTTTAGCCTATATATTACATATCGTTAAAGGAAATGAATCGCTAATATTTGGGACCTAGAAATTGACACAAATGGTTCTCAACGCATATAATACTGTAGTATAAATGTATATATAATATATATATACTGATTTACGTTAAATCGTTTCCGTTTTTACTCTAATTTCAAATCAGTTATGTTCGGCGAAATACGCCAGAAGTCTTAATCAAATGGCAATCTATAGCGTCTGGTCATTCCAGTCTGCATGGTATTTATTACGCATGCTCTCCAGATAAGAATATGTGTCACTGTTTGACATAACTTGTGGAATATATCTAGTCTTGTTCTTCGAGTCCCTTGTTAAAAATGGGCCTGAAACGCATTATAGTACACGTTTCGTGCCAAACCGATTGGTTTCGTGCACCAATGGTAAAATGTTTATTTTGTCTTAAATATTGGATATCAGAAACCCATCTTTTCCCCGAAAAGATGACAACATCAATGTTGATTCAAACTCAAAAATAATTCGTGTTTTGAATGTCCTGGACGTTAGAGACTTAGCTACTGAACACCAATGTTGATTTAAATTGACAAATAATTCGTGTTATGAATGTCGAGGACTTTGGACGATATCGAGTTAGAAACTTACCCACTTTAAAGATCTGCTCTTTTCGGAAATATTCAAATATCCATGGATCACTCAAGGTTAGAATGTTCTCATATTGATTTTGTAACATTTAATTGATAAAACAGAAATCACACATAAACGGCAGATAAGCTGCAGACTTGGATTCAGATGGATTAGAAAGAGGGCCATTATAATATTCAGCGAAACTTATACGAGCTTAGTAAAACACTGGGTTTGGACCATTGGCTGGTGGCATTTGATACCGATATCAACATACATGTTAATAAATCTGAAGCACAAACGATCCTGCGCGAGACAATGAATAAAAATCCAGTGGAGTGGACGATATGAGTGAAATCAAATAATAACAAGTGGATTATCCAGATGATTATAATTTCTTAGCTGTATCAAGTGTCCTAGAAAGAGTGAGCTTATCCAGTCTGAAATTCAAATCTATCGTTGCATATGACATCGGCCATTAAAACTTTTAAACAATTACCAAATTATCAGGAGGCTGTCAATCAGGTCTGGAATGAAAACCGACATAGACCCGTTATATTGATAATGATATGGAGACATTTATGAAAATCAGACCTTAGATTAGATGGTAAGTTTTTCAAATTACATGTCAAAATCTTTAATTCAGGGACTAGACTCGATGTATGGGTTGCGCCTGACAAGTAGGATAATTTAGCTATGCTTAAATGGTGCACAGACAGACAGAGGACGTGCTGTAATGAAGGCTCTCGGCTCCAGAAACAGGAGGTTTCAGTGCAAACAGCGGTTATAAATTATAGCTCAAGGGAGGCAACTGCTATTATTTTACATTTCGTGTCATTTTTTGTTGACTATACTTACAGGGACATTGTTTTGTCACGTTTTGGTAAATATTCATGATTTTGAGACAAAAGGATAACATAGTTAAGAGGTTGGTTACAGTGATATGTATGGCGCACGTAAAGAGTAAAATTTCTTGTTTTAAATAATAATTGGTCAAAAGTTCGATTAACAAACAATAGCTAACTGCATAACCAAAGCATTACACTTAAAACAGAGCGCCAAATATGTTTACATAACGTTACGTCATGGCTCACGATTTTATTATGTCCAATTAACCAGTGCATAGCAGAATATTGCAGTAAAACTAATTGCGTGACAAACGAGGCTATCAAATCGAATAAAATGTAAACAATACTGTTTGGAAACGATCATACTTTCACCATTTTTAAGACCTTAAATCACTGTCCAAAGTTCTAGGTATGACCCAGCTTAAACGTAGGACTTTTGTGTTGTTCTAGGCCTACTTGTGATAGATTTGATTGAACGGGAAGAATAAACACACCCCATCAAAAGTTCAAGTATCTGAAGCCAATCCCGCAATGCTTCGGTAATATGGGCGCACGTAAGACCATTCGGCTACCCACCATAACGCCGGTCTACAACCACACAAGAGGTTTTGAATTGACATTGTTTTGTTTGATTTGGTGAATATTTATGATTAAGAAGCAGAAGAATAAAAGAGATAAAAAGTTTATAACGGCAAAATGTTGCCAAATGTTGCCTCCTTTGTGGCAGATAGTGTTTATCTCAACGTGCACGGGGGGTTGGCATGGCCTAGTGGTCTATAGTGCCGCGCTTCGACCTCTAGCTGGCCGGTCACCTCTGGCTTTCGGCTGTGGTTTCGAGCCCTGGTGTGAGCGTATGTGGCATGGAGATAGGGGCGCCTTCTCAACCTCGTGGGTTTCCTCCGGGCACTCCGGTTTCCTCCCACGACTAGAGACCCCTACGCGCAAGCGAATTATTGAAATAAAATTGAAACCATATGTTAGTCCCGAAATGACCTGGTTGTGTTGAGTGGACGTTAAACCCCATTTTTTTCTCTCTTTCTCTCTCTCAACGTGCACACAGTGAAAGATTTTGGTGGTCTGCACACACCGGGATAATGGTAGTTACCTCCCTTTGATATACTCGTACATAAAAAATAATTATGTAAGTCATTGTCATTGTAGGTTAGGGTTAGGGTTAGCGTTAATTCCAGGCTTTGGGTTACGGATGGGATTAGCGCAAACCCTGTTTACATCTCGTCACCTTTGACCGAACTTGAAATTGGCTTTATTAAATGAAATAGATCTAACCCAAATATCTAGGTCACTGAAGTGAATGCGAACGAATAGATTGTTGTCTTTGTGGTCACGAGGTTGGCATGTGACCTGTTAGTAGTCATATGATCAAAACACTGGTAAGATATTAGATAAGAGGATTTCTGTTAGTCCGGGTATCTTCATCAGTCAATAGACAGCAAGAGGTATGATGGAAGGGAAAATAGTTTGCTTAGTTGTAGTTTTGTCTCTGTCCGTAGCTACGGCAGAAGAGTTGAAATTCAAACCATTCAACAAAGTCACTAAATCACCGTGCTACAAGCCGATGTTAGACTACAAACCAGTCAGGTAAGTAAATTTGTAAGTTATTATATTATTAACCCACCTGCCATCCGGCATGGTTGACCTGACTCCTTTTAATTCAGGGTTATGATAGGATCTATGAATGCCAGTTGTTTTTTTTTATGTTAATATTGATAATTTCTAGAATAACCATTTAACCAGCGGGTTTTACCTATAGCCTGTAATAATTTATAACTGATTTGTATAAATCTGCTCCATTGGCATTGGTGTAAAATGTATTCTGTCATCTTGGCTGGGCCTAGGTCTAGGCTAACCTAAATTCTAACGTGGTCTATCATTATCAACTAGACTTAAAATGACCAACAGGGCTGAAAAGGCATTTTACCAAAACCGGCCCCATTGTAGCCAACAATGAATAATGTAGACTGTTACACACGGCACTTTCTGGAGAATAATTGATGACTAACAATATAAACCCACTTGTGTCCTAACAAAAGAATCATTCAACCGTGATATTAAAAAAGCCCCAACAAACTAACATGTCATGATTTAAAAAAGCTCATACTGTATACTGTAAAGATCATACAGTATAATCTGGTGAGTAATTTATGATTAACCAAGAGGAAGAAGGAAAATTTCGACCTTCTTTATGTGTACTTAATTTCAGGTGACTTCAACCTTTAAAAATACAACCAGGAAAGAGCCTATAGGTGCTTCTCTCAAATATAGTTATAATCATTACTAATTGTTTTCAGCATTTCTAAGTAAGTTTGAAATTTATTCAACATTTTTAATTTATTTTTGTTTATAAATATATTGTAGAACTTATCCACGTCCACAAGAATTAAGAAAGGTAGATTTACCCGCGGGATTTGATTGGAGGAATGTAAATGGAACCAACTATGCCAGCACAACAAGAAATCAACACATTCCACAATGTATGTCTACACTAAATTTGTGAATTTCATATGATTGTTTTATTATTACTAATGATAATACGAAAATATTATTTATTTTTTAGAGGCATTTAGTAACTGGATAGAGCAATACCATAAAACCCCACATACTTACGAAGCTGCAATGTTATTCCATAAGTATGTGTTTTTGTATAAAACAAATGATATTCTCGAATTGTCTTTAATTATAAAAATAATTTTAAGAAATACGGCAAATGTCCACAACTTTATTTGGAATGTTAATACTGATCATTGATTTGTAGATTGTGGATCATGTTGGGGTATGGGATCAACCAGTGCTATAGCCGACCGTATTAATATCCAAAGAAAGGGTGCCTGGCCTTCTGCTTATCTCTCTGTTCAACATGTTCTGGATTGTGCTAATGCAGGAACTTGTCATGGCGGTGATGATAGGGCTGTATATGATTATGCTCATAAACACGGCATTCCTGATGAAACCTGTAATAACTACCAAGCTAAAGACCAGGGTAAGTTACTTATTTAAAAACGACGACTACATTCCTTTGATTTGAGTCAAAAATTATTTTCCACAAACAAACTCTGCTTTATGAAGAACTAAAATTCTTCAACTGCCTCAATTAACAATTCCACATAATACATAAAAAAATATACACAGCTATGTCCTGTGTCCTTCAGAAGATAACTCTGCGAAACGCGTTCGAAATTTAAGACGGGTTTTGGCGTGTGCTCAAATGAAAACCCCCACCAAGATCGTTAAGTTGAATAAACATTTGGAATAACTCAGGATTTGGGTTCGAAAATTTAGAATTTTAATGATTGCAAATTTTAAATAAAAATCGCAAATAATTCTGACAAGTAGAGTGTTGACAATGTCTGCACTAAACGAGGACATAAAAATACCGTTATCACTCGACTCCTCGTTTTTTTCACTTTATCAATTTGTGTTGATATTTTTTGATATCAAAAACACTTGAAGGAGATTCTATCACGGTAATGTTCAGTCTGAAATTGTATACTTAATAATAACCGACATGTATTTATTCTACAGATTGCGATAATTTCAATGCATGTGGAACGTGTACAACATTTGGTGAATGCTCGCAGCTTCAAAACTATACTCTATGGAAAGTCGCTGATCACGGTCCTCTTCAAGGAAGAGCTGATATGATGGGAGAAATATATCACAATGGTCCTATTAGGTATGTTATTACCTATATTCACTGAACTGATTTCTTTTCGGAGAAAATCTATTGTTATCTGTAACAATTGAATTTCCTACAGTATTTGGAATAGCGTTTGGGGCTTTTTCATGAATGGAAATTGATCACAAAATGTAAGCATAACACCGTTCATGGGCTTAACGCCCGCCGCCTCCGAATGTCTGAATAGATTTATTTAATGTCCGCTTCCGTCCAAGTGATATCACCGACAGTGGCATATTATATAAAAATAAATGTTTGCATGGTGATTAACGTGAACATAGCGGATGGATGGATTTTTTTTTATACATATGTAGACAGAAAAACAATATATATTTAACACCGGACTAGGAAACACACTCTTACAGTACACGTTTGTATAATAGGTGCAAGAACGAATGTGAAAATAGTATATATAGTATATACATAGAGACAAACATATATGCATCGCTGACAAATATAAGCATAACAATTCTAAAACGAGTTATTGTATAATCTGTTATTTAAATGGTTGTTTTGTTTTATAGTTGCGGTATCATGGCTACTGCTGGTTTAGAAAAGTATAAAGGCGGAGTTTATTCTGAATACTCAACATCACCTGGTGTAAGTGATAAAATCATATAAATGTCAATTCTGTCTTTACAGTATAATAATACACATGTGTCAAAATTCTAACATAATTAATATCAAATTTAAAATCATTCGGTTGTCGGATATCATTCGCCCGGTCTAATTAAATGCTAATGGAAATGACACAATGCAATACTTATTTTTACCGATGAAATATGAATTTCCTACCCTGAAGCCCAAGACTAGCAAGCATTATCCATTGGACAAATTCAATCGCTAATGGAGAGTCCTAGACCCAACCCAGGTTATGACAAAAGTGTCATCGTCAGTCACTAATTATTACTATTAGTATTCAAATATGATGCCCTATCCCCTTTTGTTGACAGGAATTTGAACTTTGTGACATTATCCAGGGAAGCTTGGTGTTTCAAATCGTCCATGACTATATATTATAATTATGGTTATAGAAGTAAGAGTATGGTGACACGAACCTGATAGAGATCTTTCTGAACTCAACTTCCGTAACTTTTCCAACATCCTTAACTTGTCCGGAGAAAAGATCCAAAGTAGCATTCTTATATATTTTTTTTTTAAGATCAATCATATTATATCAGTAGCTGGATGGGGTATGGATCCTGTTGACGGGGAATACTGGATAGTCAGAAATTCCTGGGGAAATCCATGGGTATGTTAACTATCTTATTTTATTGGTATAGTTTGGTTTCTACAAATGATAACGGTGATTTGCAGCTAAACAAAACGATGGGGACCCTTACTCATAACACAATTAACGAAAATATAACGATATTTATCTGAGAAATAAATTCTTAAACTTGGCATCAATTTGAGGTGGTTTCAGTAGAAATATGCATTATATACCGCGTCGTAATTTAAACAATAAAAAACTCTATTATTCGTGACGAAGAAGTGGTCGATTGCCTAGATTGGATTGGACTTAGTGCTCCCACGGGATTCAGTCCTTCCTGCAAAATCATATGTTACCACGCCACTGTAGAGTTGAGTTAATAATTATATATTTAAGATGTTGACATTTTGATATATTTTAGGGTGAACGAGGATGGTTCCGTATTGTAACTAGTGCTGGTCTAGGAGGTAAAGGTGACAATTATAACTTGGCTATAGAAACACAATGTGCTTTTGCTGATGTGATTGTTCCACCAGGTTATTAAGTGTTTTCATCTACCGCCACAATGTGATATTGTTATAAAGTACATTTTTCATATTTGTAAAAAAGGTTTTTTTAAATAAATTATTTTATGTACAGATCTTTGAATTGGGTTTCATGTTATTTTAAACATTTGACTTTTACAGCAGTTAGATTTCTAGATGCAATATTTGCTTTAACAATAACTGGACAAAAACAAGATGACACAACCATTTACATGGATATTATGTATATAAAAAGCTGATTTATAAAATGACTTGGTGTAGTTACAAAGCATCAATATACATATTTAGTTCTAGGCGTAAGAAAGATCTGAGTTCCAAATGAAAAAGTGTGTACAAAGCTATCTAGTAATTATTCGATGGGGAAATTTTTCAATGGGTAGTTTTATACTGGTATTCAATAGTTGACCTGAAATGATAACTGTCTACCACTAAGTTAGTTAAAACTTCTACTATATTTGGTTTAGGTGTTCACAAATTGTCGTTATGAAAGCGGAAGGTATGTTATGTGACTCTTTTCTGTATTCCGGGGACTGGGTTGCTTAACGGTTTATGCGTGCACGTTGTATCATAAGGTTTTGCATTGAGTCAACTGGCGTGGTTTCGATTCTCCAGTTGTACGTGACAAGAGTGGGGCCACCTGTCTAACCTCGTGGGTTTTCTCCAGAAAATGAACAAGGTGTTAGTCCCGAAATGACTAAGTTTGTGTCAAGTGGTCGTTTGATTCGGAGGTATATTTGCACTGAAACATATCCGAATTAATTAATCTATCAAAAATTTGCTTCAAAACCCTTTCAAAACTTTGTATTCGTCGGGAGATACCGCAAGTCATAAATAAACCGTTGTTAGACGACATATCTGTCAGCTCAATTCAGTGAGGGAGGGTCCATTCTTCAGAATGTATTTTTCGTTACTTTCTGTCCATTTATCATACATATTGAGGTCTAGTAAATTCTTAATTATTTTCTATTTACTTCTTTTTCCGCCGTTTACTTTGTGGAGTCAAGCTAGCCACACATTAAGTTGGTAAACAACAGTCGCCAGTTAGGGATACTCAGACATTTCTGCCCAGTGCTTGCCCATGTCGTGTGTTTTTCGGGTAAGACTGGGTTTCTATTCTTTCGATACATTCCAAATATGCCATACTCTTATTGTATATAACCACCCGATAAATACTTTCGGGACAATGTATCATTAAATTCGCTTGGCGCGAAACAATACAGAAAGGACAGAAGTTTTTTTAGGTTTCCATCAGAAATCCTTATAGATGGAAAAATAGTTGTTTGTCTGACAACTACAAAAGAAGCCAGAGAAATAAGCCACTGGAGTAGGGAATAACAAATATTAATAGTGATGCACATATTTTAAGATCTTTGAACCAGCTAATCGAAATGAACTGGGTTTAACCCGAGTAGAATTTATTAGTAACCGATTATACTCAATACGTTCACTTGGACTTAAGGTCAAACTATTATAAACTGTGTCCAAAAGTGCAACGAAATCGACTGTTCCATGGTCATTTAGGCAATTTTAAGTTAACGTTTCCTGCAAAGCTAGTTCGGGTGGGACAAAAATCCGAGGTCCCATGTATACTTTGGCGTGCACGTAAAAGATCCCCTGGCAGTTGGAATTCGATATAAGAGTAGGCCATAGTGTCACTCCCCGTGCAAAATTTCCCACATAGCCCAGTGGGACGTTTAACCCCATTTTATTTCTTCCGCAAAGCTTACAATTTGCATTTTGTTAGTCTCAAAATCAGAAGAAACATTTAACCTTTGGCAGGAATCCATTTAATGTAACTACACTGCTAAATGATAGAACACACTGAGCTGTTTTAAGCAAATATACCACTAAATCTGTGTTTTGCAGCCAATTTATACATAAAATTTCACAGCCATGGCCCATCTTTAAAATCATTACAGTTTTACTTTTGTATTTTTCCGCCATTTTCCCTACACTAAAAAAATCTTTGACACTATTACGAAAGTTTTGAACAGCTCAGCCACAGAGACAATCGTGTATTGAATCATCACAGCAACAAAATGAAACCCTTCTTTTTTGCACCCACCGGGATAATGAAGAGAGAAAGAGAGAGAGAGAGAGAGAGAGAGAGAGGGGGAGGGATGGTTAAACTTCCAGCCGACACATACTAGATCATTTTGGAACTAACATATAGTTTAATTTAATTTCAATAATTCGCGTGTGCGTAATGGGCTTTAGCGCGCACGTGCTAACCATTCAAACCCCCCACCCCCTTCAAGACGGGGAACACCAACAAGTAAAACAATATAGACCATAATATGAGGTGGTGGTGGTGGTGGGGGCGGTCTTGTTTTACGTCATTGATTTTATGACGTCAGAACCTTAATCAGCGACAAATTTTTTTATTTTTTATTTCATCGACGATAATTCCCCTACCCTCAGAACGTAATTCAGTCCTTATTTCTGTTCACAATTTAAATACGGAAAATGATTACTTGCATTTCATCCTCTTACATCTAATCAAAAACGTATCTAATCGTTTTATCTTTTACTTTCGAACCAAGATTGTTATTTTTAATTGATTTGAACCTTGATACTATATGTGTTTATTATAATAAACCTTGATATCATACGATAACATACATGTATATGTACCAATATAGGTAAGTAGGCCTTAATAGTCAATAATACAGGTTAAATGTAGGTAACAAGAACGGAGCCTGATGTACTAGTGTAGATTACGTGTCACCTTGTACCATCAACAACATGGGTGTCAAGAAAACAGCGTTTCTCATGGTGGTGGTGGTTGTGATCATCAAGTCCAATGCTGTGCGAGTACAATCTCCTGATCTATCATGCCACAAACCATTACCACATTACAGACCTGTCAGGTAATGTCAGTATGCCATATATTAACAAAACATATAATGATTTTATTGCTTTCATTTCAAATACATCTAATATACATTAATAAACTCCAAAACTTAATCCATAAAGGGAAAGGAAAAATCGAGACAAGAGGAGATCCTTAATTAATCCACCAATATAGAGGTTCAAAAACACAAGTTCATTTCAGTCTGAATGCAAGTCAGTTTAGATTATACTGGCCCAATTAAAGAAATTGTTAAAAATTCATCTTTTACTTAATAATTTATTTAAGCGTAAATACAGAAGTGGCTCGAAATAAAGTGCTTTCATGTGCATTACTAACTAAAAGTGTACACCCTCGCTTTCGTTTAAATCATTGTTTTTTGAAAGATAATTATTAATTTGAAACCCTTTTTAGAACTTATCCAAGACCACACGAATATTTGGATTTATCTAATCTACCCAGAGAATGGGACTGGAGAAACATAAATGGCACAAACTATTGCAGTGTCACAAGAAACCAACATATTCCACAATGTAAGCCATACTGATTTGTAAAACATACAATTTGAAGGCAAGGATATGTTAACAGGAGATGCGGGGGGGGGGGCTAAAATTTGAACACATATCAGGGGCGGATCCAGGATTTTCAGAAAGGGGGGGCGTGCTGCACCTACTTGGGAGTGCGAAGCCCGGCCCTTGATTTTTGAGTGGACTAAAATGCCCACAAGGACTAATTTCATACTAGTACTGTAAATTACGATTTCCAACCTAAACTGATTTTGTTCTCCTTTCCCTCGACAATATATGTAGCTAAAAATTGTTCGCCACCGCAAAAAAATAGAGGGGGCGTGCGCCGGGTACGCCCCCTTCTGTATCCGCGCCTGCATATTAATTACCGAAATACACGTATTTGTTAAAACTGAAGAATCCCACTTCTGATCCATACTTTTGTGTACATGCAAATAATATAATTATCAATAAATTTCGTCACAGTCAACTACCTTAATTAGAAATTGAACAATTTCAACCCGATTGGGAACTCTTAAATTTAGCTGGTCATGAAATATTGACCGATGCATGAAATAAAATGGGGTTCCACTGTTCTGCACCGACTGGCATGATGGAAGTTTTGTCCGGACAGGGGCACTACGACAGGGATCGTTTGCTTGCACGGCAATGTGTACACGGAACCTCAGTTTTACGTCCCACCCGAACGACAATTCGTTGTCCCTTACCAAGCTCCACGCCCTGCACCACTGATAAGCGGGAACTACGCCGAAAAACAGGTGAACTTTCTCGACTAACATATGGATCGGACACGCGACCTCCAGGTTAGCGAACCAACGTCTTACTTCCTGAGCCACCGAGGTCCCCATTGGCCGACGCACGCTGTTCTACTGAAGTCGGAAAAATAATCGTTGTTTTCATTGCAGTCTGTGGTGCCTGTTGGTCAATGGCTACAACTAGTGCTCTAGCAGATAGGATTAATATTAAAAGAAAAGCTGCGTGGCCTCTAGCTTTTCTGTCTGCCCAAAATGTCATTGATTGTGGTCAAGCAGGTACGTGTTATGGTGGGGATCACAGAGCTGTTTATGTTTATGGCAACCAGAATGGAATACCGGATGAGACGTGTAATAATTACCAAGCAACTAGTGACCAGGGTAAGGAAAATATATAGACATCTCCCTTGTTTGCATTATATGAGTGGTCGGATTAAGGTCCAGTGGTAAATTCAAGTAACACAAAAAGGATTGAAGTCTGGTTTCAGAGTGTTGTCTTCCATCTGCACTAAATGTGTAAACTTTACTATAGCAAACTAGAAACCGAATTTCTGATAAATGTATGTAAATGATTTAAACGCCATGAGTTAACAGACTGTGATGGTACACACTCAAAACGTAATTAATTATCTATCGTGGCCCGCCAGTCATGTGGCAGCCAAAGTAAATACCGACCCAAACAAAGCCGTTGTATATCAAAACATCTTAATTCAAACCTAAATGAATTTTTAATAAACTTTAATTGCACACCAGCATGTAACGAGTTTAATTCCTGTGGTACATGTACAACTTTTGGTGAATGTGAAAAATTACAGAACTACACATTGTGGAAAGTTGGTGATCACGGACAAGTAACAGGTCGATTAAATATCATGGCTGAAATCTATCAAAATGGTCCCATAAGGTAGAGATACTAATTCTAACAAAAGTTTGTATTACTGTTGAATTGAACATCTGTTTAAATTTGGAGAATGAGTAGAGGTTTAATTCCACATATTACCAGGACAAAGCTAACAATTTACGTTTTGTTGTTCTCAAAATCTTATAAGTGCAGAAGAGACATTAAACCTGTGGAAGGAATCCATGTAATGTAAATACACTGCTAAATGATAGACCACATTAAGCTGTTTTAAGCAAATATACCACTTAATCTGTATTTTTCAGCTAATTTAGAAATTCAGTCCTCTTTTAAGCAATTACACACTGAAAAAAAACTTGTGTTGGATCTCAACACAAGTACTTGTGTTGAAACTAATCTACACAAGTTTGTGTTGTTTTGCATTGCATTAACACAAACTTGTGTAGATTTGTAAAAATCTTGTGTGTTTTCATATCAGTAACACAAGTATTGTGTAGGCCTACCGTCAACCAACGATTTTTTTTTTTTTTTTTTGTTTACAAAGTCAGAATTCGGGAGCTCACAAGTTTAAGAAAAGTAATAAAATAAAAGGCTTAATTCAAATCCCGAAAATTACATGCTGTTCGTCACTAGAAGAGTGTGAGCACTACAGTAATTAATCAGACAATTGCCAGGCAGACATGAATGTTAATTGGTGTTAAGTTGTCTGTAAAGATGAAATGTCTGGTTGTATTTTTTTTTATTGATCCAATAAACTGATATATCAAAGGAATATATAGTGTACATGTGATTTTCAGCACCCTTGTGTTTGTCAAAATTGATTCAATGTGCATTGGAAAACAATGAGTAAAACTCTTAGTAATGTAATTGGTTGATGAAATAGGACAATATATTGGTTAAATAATCAGTAACCAATCAAATTTAATTAATCTTCCAGATTTGTCTCATAATTGATTTATTGATACAATGGTTCTCTAAGTTATATATACTCTATTTGATAGTTTACCAGCGACATTCAGTTAGACATTTAACTGTAGGACGCATGTTTCGTAGTAGTGTCAACCGAGAGTGATATTTTTAAAAATATAATTGTCACACAGAATACAAGACCACAGGTTTGTCAAATTTAAAAAAAAAAATAAATAAAACCGTATATTTAATTTAGCATCGATTTATTGTTTCGATGTATATTACTAATAATTTAAAACAAACAAGTCAGACCAAGACTTGTTCTAGAACCTCGTAATCTTCAACGTACGTTATTCGTAGGATATTTTTTCTGGATGTTAGAGACTAACTCAGAACAATTAAACCGGAAGTGTGTGTTTGAAAATGGCGGACAACGATTCAGCAGTCTAACAAATTTGTCTTAGTTTTTTCTGAAAACGTGCTTAATTAATATTATTCGGCGCTACACCATTGTTCAAATACTTATTGTAATTGCAAAAAACAACCCCAACTGGGACCAGCAGGTAAGAATCTCTCTTCATTTTATACTCGCATCAATATATACACCTCCATGCTCGCTCGCCCCGGCAGCCATCTTTGTTTCGGGCAAAATGAGAAATACGTGTATATCAGGCATGGACTATAAGCTAGATACTAACTTTTGTACTAGTTTAATTGAAATGTAATCTTATCTGTGTAAAAGAAAAAAACAAACAAATCATCCATTTATTTTTATATCAATCAATGTGTAATATATTAGACGTACTGATTCAGAAACTAACACCTGTCGTCTGAAGTTTTTCTATAATTTCGTTTGTTTGTTTTCAGTCATTGATGTTAGCATATAGGCCTACTCCACAAAGAAAAACTGGTAACAATTTCATTTTCTTTTAATATATTTTTTTAATAATATCACTATCAGTAGAGTAATATCCAGTCAAGAGAGAGAGGAAACTGGTTTTAAGTTCACTTAACAGAACTGTGCGATATACATGTCCTTGTATTAAATTGGTCGAATCAAGTTGGCCCATGCATGATATATATCCTAGAATCAAGTAGGACAGGTCTTCCATTTCCGCCAGTTTCCTGAGCACTGATCATATCATTGTGTATGTTGTGTTTATATTAATTCGGCATAAACTTTGGAGTTGTTGTTAGTGTTTGTTGCATTAATCCTTTAAACTTACTGGCGCCAGGTAATTTTGAGACTTAAATATGGTTCAATTTTAGTTGAAAGATTTGCTTGCACGTGGGGGTTTTCAGCAAAGGGAGGAAACCAGCATTTCTGGAGAAAACACACAAGGCTGGTCAGGCAACCTTATTCCTAGTCACATTCAAGTGAATCACATAACAGAATGGTCTATTTCAAATATGATATTTGCATAAGTATAAACGTAAATCGGCAGCGCTGGACATACTAGCAGAAGGATTCTGCTGAATCAATCAGCGCTAAAATTCACATAGTGTGTACACTGACATTCGCCCAAATCAAACAGGTTTGATATATTTGGCTTAACTATATTTGATTGGTGTGTCTGCTTTGTTGAAGCATTCGTCTGGTTTTAGAATTCCTTAGCCAATAAGCACACATTCATATCAAGAAGTCGCATGAATTTTTTGAAGACAAATGTCAAATCATGTGACGTAAAAGGTAATGTAAATGAGTGGTGAATCTGATGAGGGAGAGAGAAATAGGGTTTAACGTCCACTCAACAAAAACTAGGTCATTTCGGGACTAACTTATGGTTTAATTTTATTTCAATAATTCACTCGTGCGTAGGGGGCCTTTAGCAG
Source organism: Patella ulyssiponensis (assembly GCA_963678685.1). Lineage (NCBI taxonomy): Eukaryota > Metazoa > Mollusca > Gastropoda > Patellidae > Patella > Patella ulyssiponensis. The sequence goes on along the minus strand of OY783229.1, from coordinate 44,961,574 downwards.
TGGGAGGAAACCGGAGTGCCCGGAGGAAACCCACAAGGTTGAGAAGGCGCCCCTATCTCCATGTCACATGCGCTCACACCAGGGCTCGAAACCACAGCCGCAAGCCAGAGGTGACTGGCCAGCTACAGGTCGAAGCGCGGCACTCTAGACTACTAGGCCTGGAGTATCCACTCAATCGGCTGCAATTATGCGCCAATTGAATTGGGCAAATAATTTGAACACATCATTCTGGTGTGTCCACAGCTTTATTAGAAAAGTCTGTATTTTCTAAAAACCAACAATGGGGCATACCCAGAACAAAAATATAAGGCCATACCATGCTATAGGGTTACATGCACGCCAATGGGACTGCAGGTTTTTTGTTCCATCGAACAATCCAAATGCACTTTCTCAGGAAAAACTGAGAGCAAACCCGCCACCTCCAGAATAGCAACCCGCACCTTACTCACTCAGCCACATGGCTATCGTCTAATTACTGTGACAGTCCAGTCAAATGACAAACAAGGGTTATTAAAATAGATTTTCACGGCGTATGTAAAATCTTCAGGATTCCAATGGTTTTGGATACCGTAGATATTTTAGTTTCAATTTCATATCACACATAATTACATGTCACATATTCATATTTTTCAGTTTCCATATTAGATGCCATAGCAAATAAAACATCATATAATGAAATAAGAAAAAAAAAACAAATATGGGAGAAGAAAGAGCTGAAAAAATGAGGTTTTTGGAGGGTGAGTGTTCAATTCTAATAGAAAAGATTGTTGTTATGGTAATTTGAAATCTCACCATTAAATGTGTTTGACACAATATAGCCCGGTTGGAGCGGAGGTGACATTAGCCTCCATTTCAGTTTATTATTTTGAAATGTAAAATTCAATTTAGTATAGTAAAAGTATACACATACATGTATGTGCACATATGACTGTCTCATTTGTGGAGAGTCGAGGTGGGTAAGACACTGGCCCGCATATTTTAAGGCTGCAGGTTTGCTCCCAATGTTGACATAGAAAATTCAGGATGGATGGCCTGACAAGGACATTCGTCTAGTTGTTCAGATTGAACAACAAAACATGGTCCTGTGTACACATTAGCATGCATGTAAAAGATCCTCTGGCAATTGGAATTTGATACAAGAGTATGCCTTAGGGTCGCGGTACCGTGCAAAATTTCAGTCCAAAATCTCAAGGCCTTTTTGTGACTTCTAAGGGAGTGGGGGTGAATTGCTGGTTGGATGGCCGGATGGTCAGGACATGCGCGCTGTATCATAAAGCTGCGGGTCCTCCGGTTGCTCTCACTCCTAATGACCCCTCAGCGCAAACGATTATTATTGAAATAAAATGAAACCGTATGTTGGTCCCAAAATGACCTAGTTTGTGTCAAGTGGATGTTAAACCCCATTTCTCTCTTTCTCTGACTCTAACCCATTTCATTTGAGCATTATATTTTGTCTGGGCCTGTAATTGGACAAGACATAAGGAGTGTTACGCAAAGTTGAAACAAAATAGAAACTAAGTCTCGATGTGGCAAAATAAATTGTTTATTTAAACATTATGAACCATATAGAAAGAATTCTTATTTCCCACTTTTTATTTTTTAGGCTGAAGCACCCTCGGAGGAGAATTTAATGAATGATAAAAACAAGAAAAACCAAGCATCAATTTATTTTTTAATTCTGGAAAATAATGCATTTGACCCAATTTTTAAATATTTATTTTTTATTTTTAATGTTAAGTATTCTTCGAAAACACAATTAGATTTTAATTGCCTTATTAATTTCTGTATAATATAGAAAGTAGAGTGACATATAAATCACTTAAAATTTGGTTGGAAATCATAAAAGTATTTAATAGACATTATCTAGAAACCAAATGTAGATCAGATATACCCAGAATTACAAAAAACCTTGATCTACATTAAGGTGACTTTTCCTTGCTTATGAAATGAAATAAGGTTTAATATCCCACTTTTCTGTGTTATTAGGGTGATTCTGCCTTACAGTCTACTCTTATATCAAATATTTCAACTGTCAAGGGTTCATTAAAGGGAACTCAGGGGGTCGAATGGTTAACAGGCACACATTGGATCAGGAGGTCTGGCATTGAGTCAAATATGTCAAATGTCAAGGGTACTTTAAAGTGAACACAGTCGAAGTGGCTTTGATCCGGGCTTGTACCCATTTGACCCAGTTTGTGTCAAGTGGACGCTTAACCTCATGTCTGGGGGTCACGGTGACCAAGTGGATAAAGGCGCTGGTTCGCTAGCCTGGAGGTCGGGTGTTCGATCTCTGCATTGGCAAAGAAAGTTCATTTCGATTTTCCGGCGTGATTTTCCCTTGTCAGTGATGCAGAAGGAGGGCCTGACAAGGACAGCTGCCTAGTCATTCGGATGGGATGAAAAACTGAGGTACCGTGTACGCATTGGAGTGCACGTAAAACAATAAAGATCCCTTGGCAGTTGGAATTCGATATAAGAGTAGGCCGTAGCGCCGCTGCCCGGGCAAAATTTCCCACATTGACACTGTATGGCGTATGCCCGTCTTCCATTAGCCCAGGGTAGGTGCAAAAGAGTAGGACGTTAAACCCCATTTCATTTCATTTCTTAACCTCATTTCTATCTCTTTAAAATGCACGGCAATGTGTACATTAGATTGAGGTTTTTTGTTCTATCCAAACAACTATATATTGTCCCTTCCCACGTCCTACACTACTGACATGGAGGAACTATGCTTGGAACTCCAGTTGAAATTTCTCGGCCAGCGCCTTATTCTCACCGTGGCTTCCCATTGCTTATGATTTGTAATTGTATATAAATATTTTGTACATATTATTCAATATTTGCCATTGTCTCTGATATTTTTATATTTCAATCCTGCAATCTTGATGCTTTGCTCCTTATATGTACAAAATATTCATTTTGTTTGGGGTTTGTTTTCCTAATGAGGAAAGAGTTCTACACCATTTTATTACTCCTGTAAAATAGGTCATTTTTCTTTTGTTAATTTTCTGTGTATGCTAGTTATTTCTAGATTACTCACTAATCACTTGTAATTCGACTTACAACACTTTTCACTTTTTGAAAGTAATTCAAATTAGTGGATAATTTATCTTATTAGTGTTTGGTATATATCTTATTAAATTTAAATATATTTGAATTATATATTTTGGGGTATGGGGTTGGGATACTGTCTTTATATGCTTAGTACTTGTTGATGGGTAAAGAAAAATTTAAATAGCTATTTTATAGTTTGTGATTGGGGAGAGAGGGGGGGGGGTCATTATTTAACACAATTTTATTAATATTATTTTTCTGTTAACATTCCAAATATCATTTTATGAATAAATAATAATTTAACAAAAAAAAATTATTGTTACCTCATTTATCAAACTTTGCAGGTTAAACAGAGCAAAAGGAGGGATGCTGCATGGGAAAGGTTGCTATATTGGATATAAATTGGGGGGGGGGGGAAACAACACAAGTTTTTGTGAATGGTTATACACAAGTTTGTATATGAAACCACACAAGTTTCAGAAATTTCAACACAAGTTTCAGCAATTTCAACACAAGTTTCAGAAATTTCAACACAAGTTTGAGAAATTTCAACACAAGTTTCGGATCTTTCAACACAAGTATTGTGTAGATTTTCACACAAGTTTCAACACAAGTTTGTGTTGTTTGACAAATTTTAACACAAGTCTTGTGTTGTTTCAGCATTTAACACAAGTTTGTGTTGTTTCAACACAAGTTTGTGTTGTTAAATAGTAACACCCAACTTGTGTTGAAAACAACACAAGTTTGTGTTGTTTCAACACAAGTTTTTTTTCAGTGCAGTTTTATTTTTATTTTTTTCCACTCTACACCCTACCAAAAAATCTTTGATTTTAATTATATTATATAGTGACCTGATTTGATCGTCATTTAAAATATGTCCGCATTATAATTTAGATATGGCTTTAACATAATTTATTGATTGCAATACACGACATGATATTAAATTATTATGTTGCAGTTGTGGAATTGATGCTACGCTCAAAGTGCATAATTACCGCAGTGGAGTGATCTCTGAAAGAACGTTTTTCAATTTTGTAAGTATTATATATAGGTATCAAGTTTTAAATCACAATTAAAAACTTACATGTTTAAACTCTCTTATCCATGACTAAATTAATTGATATGTTTTTACACCTTTTTAAAAGCGCCTTGAGCATGCTTATGGATGGATTTGGCGCTCTAGAAAACGACATTATTATTATTATTACTATTATTATACAGAAGAATTCCATATCCAAAATTTACCGGTTAGAATTAAATTCAAAGAGGCGTTCGATGACTTTTCCAATTGGCGAGAAACTGTAATGGTTTTAAAAAAAGGCTGTGAAATTCGAAATTGGCTACACAACACAGGATGTTTGAATTACATTGTATGCACAACTTGAGACAAATCTGAAAAGCCAGCAATTTACATACATATTAATTGCAGCATCGTGGAACACCCGTGCAAACTGATTGACTCAAAAGTAATTTGAAAAGTAAATTATATATAAAATCACATATGTTTATGGCGAGAGTGATACTATGATTTAAATTTCACATGAAGAACCAATATACAATTCTGTTTTATTTCTTTTAATCATTCAACGTGGAATTTTATATTAACCCATGATACCCGATTAGAAAATTCAGAAGAAATGAATATTGTTAACTTGAAAGTAATCTGTATATCAATATATCAAGATAATGCAACACCGTAATTAAGAAGGTTTTAAACTGCTTGAAAAGCAGTGTGCTCCTTGGTGATAAGCATGACAAAATAGCATTTCTATTTTCGTATTCAGATTAATCATGTGGTCTCAATAGTTGGCTGGGGTGTCGATGACGTAGCTGGCGAATATTGGATTGTAAGAAATTCATGGGGAGTACCCTGGGTATGTTTAAATATTTAAAATTAATGAATAATCTCGGTGTTAAACCGGATGATGACTCAATCAATTTCTGGATTTCCGGAGTATAGAAATATACGGAAACTATTGATAACAACAATTTGCTGTATGTAAATGAATAATGGTTGACGTTTTATATTGTAGAATGAAGTCAGTTTGAAACAGGAAATGTTATGTTAATGTTTCCGGGGTATAGAAATAAAAGGAAACTATTAGCAACATCAATTTTATAATGAAATGGACACCATTGCTGTAAATAATTAACGTAATAAACACTTTGACTGTTTGACGTTTTTTGGATATAATCAGCCGGAAACAGGAAGTGCTTTTAATGTTTTTTTTTTATATTCTACAGGGTGACAATGGTTGGTTTAAAATAGTAACAAGTGCGTCTCACAATGGTGATGGAGCAAAATACAATCTTGGAATTGAAGATTCGTGTGCATACGGCGATGTGATAGTACCAACAGCAGTGTAGATGTCTTTTGAGGGCATTGACACTTTACCTAGGAAATAAAAATCTTAAACAATGTCATATTTAAAATAACCCAAAACTTGATTATTGGATATCAAAACTTTATACTACTTTGAATAAGTCATTATGTAAAGTCCCCGGAAACAACTAACCAAGGATGGATTAACAGACTTTTCTCATATTTTGTATAAATTGGTGTTTGTAAACGCCTATATCCCTTGACGTAGCTCGTGCAAAATGATGGTGGAGCAAAATACAATCTTGGAAAGGAAGGTTTGCATGTTGGCTACAAAATGTAAATTGATTTTTACTTATTTTTGCAACCTTTTAATCAATAAAATATACGGCATGATAATACAGAGATTTTCCTTTTATTGTAAATCTAAAATGAGCATATGGGTGTATCTTAATTTGTTTTTACACAGTCTTTTATGATGCCCACCGACAAGATATACTATATAGAATGGGAAAATAATTATACGCTAAAAGTCATTTCGTGAATGAAACAAAACCACCCAACAGTACAATTCTCAAATATAAAAAGCTAATTCAGAATGGAATTGACCGGATAGCAGATTGTCCATATTATTAACTTTATAGTAGAAGAAAATACTCGGAACCATGACCAATTATTTCAGTATAACTGAAGATATTTTCTGTATCAGAAATTAAAATGTGCTGAAAAAATTAATTTGGAAAACACTCTTAAAAACTTTTGTGGTCACTTCTCTAAAGAGGAAAGCGGAACTAGAGACTTGCAAAAGGTTTCACTGAAAAAGAACACACATTTAAAATAAAGTCTGCTGAAATTGGCCATGGATTCCTAGTATTTTCCTCAACTATTCTGTAATAATGTTTCTATAAGATTTGATTCCATAGATGTATTATAAGACGACGGGTGGCACTAACTATAGGAAATCATAGAGAAATAGCGTGAATGAAGTTGACTATATATGTACGCTCTTTTTTAATCCCCCCCCCCCTTTAGGCTACTCGTCAAGAAAGGACAGAGATGTTCAGAGATTGACTAAGGAGAAACAAATAAAACACCATTTAATAACTAATTTTGCCGCGACCCATTTGTTTTCATTATAACGTTTACGTGAAATAAGATATTGATCAAAATTTTATTATGTCAGTCATTGTACATGTTCATATAAATAAACAAACTAGGTCAATAATTGTTATATAAACAAATCTCGTAGAGTTATCTCCCTTGTGCTTGATTTCCACTACAATCCAGTGTTATTATTGATGTGGCCTATTTATAAATAGCGTGTTATTTGTCATAGATAGTACATATCACATGTATATTGTTTGTTTGTCATATGATATCCGCTGTATATTCACAAACAGATTAGACAACAAATGGTCATTTCATTTTTTTTACAAATATTCGGTCTTCAAGATGGAGTGGAAGTCATTAGCTCTGTTCGCGGCTTGCATTGTTTGTATTCACGCAAACAGTAAGATAGCTGCTGGAAAATCAGCTTGTTACAAACCATCGCCAGATTATAAACCATTAAAGTAAGTAATCTAAAGACATAGTATTGTGAATAGAAAATATGTATCACAACATATATATTACTATCTAGCCTGTATAGTTTATATATGAGGTATTATATTTGGAGCAAATCAGGATGTATTTAACGCCAGGGATATAAGTTTTGGATTAAAATTATAATTCACAAATATATTATGTGCATTAATTAGTTGTTACTTATCTCAGGTGTTTGTAGTGTAAATAGCATAGCGGGACAGACTACATGAGTGGGACGCCACCTGGTTTAGTATTTCGTTATTAAAATTTAAACCCTTAGATAATTGCTCATAATATTATTATTTTTAAAGAAACTATGATTGGATACTAATTAAAACTAACAATGAATTATGTTTACAATTATGGTAGGTTCTGGTTTATTGTATTTCAGAACTTATCCACGTCCACATGAATATATGAATCTAGATGATTTACCTACCACATTAGATTGGAGAAACAGGAATGGTGTTAACTATGCTAGTACAACTAGAAATCAACACATTCCGAAATGTAAGTAAAAGTTGTCCCAACGACAAGATGTTTCATCTGAACCCGTTTATCACACAGAAACAACAGTGCATTCTCTTGTTGGTCGCCATTTGCAAAAGGGGGTGGATGGCCGAATGGTAAAAAGCACGTGCGTGCTGTATCATAAAGCCTGTCATTGAGTCAACTGACGTGGTTTCGAATCTCCGGTTGTACGTGACAATGAGTAGGGTCACCTGTCCAACCTCGTGGGTTTTCTCCGGTTTCCCCCCACTGCTAAAGACCCCTAAGCGCAAGCGAATTACATGTATAGAAATGAAATTAAACCATATGTTTAAACCAGGTGCGGAGAGAAGAGGTGGGGCGCGGATGGTGGGGTGGGTGTAAAAATTTTCTCAGCGACCCTGGCTAAACGTCCTTGTGTTGAGCTTTTATCCCTATACGTAATATTAATGTGACAATTTCTGTTGTAGACTGTGGTGGTTGTTGGGCTATGGGGTCCACAAGTGCTATCGCTGATCGCATTAATATAAAAAGAAATGGAAGTTGGCCGCTGGCATATTTATCTGTGCAGCATGTTATTGATTGTGCTAATGCTGGCAGTTGTGCTGAAGGAGGTGATGACGGCCCTGTATATGATTATGCTAACAAGCATGGTATACCTGATGAAACGTGTAATAATTACCAAGCTACAGATCAAAGTAAGCAATAAAGATTAGCCTTAAAAAATATATAGACCACATCATTTTATTTTGTGATGATATCGAAACGTAGCCCAGTAATAAACATAATTTGTATTCATTAGAATTGTATCCTGTCGATGTAACACATTATGTTCTACATGTTATATATTTTGAGAAAGTTATTAAGAATATGCAAGGAAACGTATTAGGGATGATAATATAATATCGTAATTTGAAAGATATATGAGTTTTGTGCGTGAATCTACATGAAATTCACATTTGTTGTGTTATATTTAAAATAAACAACTTTGAATCTGTATACTGCAGAATGTGACACATTTAACGAATGTGGTACGTGTACAACCTTTGGTGAGTGTGAAACTCTAAAAAATTATACCCTATGGAGAGTTGGCGACCACGGAACAGTCAAACATCGTCAAAACATGATGGCTGAAATTTATACAAATGGACCTATTAGGTAAGTCACCAGCATAAAAAAACAGGTATGGAGCCAGGATTTTCGGCAGGGAAGGGGTCAAGAAATTTCAGGTCTCCATATGGAAGTGTTGTATAGTGACCATTCTCTATTAGTCTGGGAGGCGTCGTCAAAACATGATGGCTGAAATTTATACAAATGGACCTATTAGGTAAGTCACCAGCATAAAAAAAACAGGTATGGAGCCAGGATTTTCGGCAGGGAAGGGGTCAAGAAATTTCAGGTCTCCATATGGAAGTGTTGTAGTGACCATTCTCTATTAGTCTGGGTGGCGTCACTCGAAAAAAACTTTTGTATAAATTGGAACGTTGTAGATGCAATTTCAATTCCACACAAACTAGGTCAGTTCGGGACTATCATATGGTTCAATTTATTTCAATTTGCTTGAAAAAGCTATGGTTGGAAACTGGAGAACGCGGGAAAACCCACGCCGTTGAACAGGCGACCTTACTCCCTATCACGTAAAACCGTGGAATGGAAACCAATGCCAGACCTTAGGATACAACGTGCTCGCGCTAACCATCACCCCACCCTTCTGAAACATACAGTTGCATGAAGATGTATATCAAGTGGATTATAGAGTCCATTACTTGCTTTTGATTAAACACAAATTGTAGTTGAACTAAGATGGTATTCCGGCCTTTTACATCACATATACGTCACCTGAGCTGATTGCTGTACATAGAATGAAAGGCAACATGTTTAAATTAAATATTAAGGCCTCAAAAAATTTAATTTCTGTCTCCAATTTTTCCAGGGAAAAACTTATTTAAAAACAAAAATTACTTGCTCTTCCTGAAAGCTTTTAGTTCCTATTCAGTGGACTATTTATGGAACAAAACCCTCAGCCAACTAATAATTAAATTGGTTTGGCCTGATGTAACGTTTTTGATGAAATTTGTGTTAAGCTACTTTATTTGCTTATCCTTATAATTACAGTTGTGGTGTCATGGCCACAGATGGTTTAGAAAAATATCGTGGTGGAGTGTTTTCTGAACATCATTACTTTCCTATGGTAAACTCATTTATTATAGCTTCCCCCCTTTTCATTAAAAATACTTTCCAAAGATGTCCACAATAATATAGAACTGACTTATCGCTTCTCGAACAATTTTCTGGTTGTGAAAGGTTGCCTGGGATGTATACTTACTCATTTGAAGTATCCTTGTGGATACAAAAACGGTCTTGAAGAATTGCATTAATCTACAATCTTGATTCACTATTGCCAAGTTTTTTTTAATCCGTACGTATTATGCCAATCCACAATGATGCTTTATTATTATGTGTTATGGATTGACATATTTTAATATACATGCCATAAACTGCTTGTTTCAGATAAATCATATTGTATCGGTAGCTGGATGGGGTGTTGATTCTAAGATGGGGGAGTACTGGATTGTTAGAAACTCTTGGGGAGAACCATGGGTAAGTGTCCATAGCAAACAGATGGAATAAATGTTATGTTTTATGACGAAAAAGTTCAATTATGACACATATGCACACACTAGCAATTCTTCCTTTACCCAACGTCAGCCTCATACATGAATCTGGAGGAGTATAGCAAATAGCAAATGACAGATGAATTTAACACATGAATATAACATGATTGAAACATAATATACATGATGTTAAACTCCAAGCGAAGATTACCAATAACCGACATGAAGGTCGTTAATGTTTAACTTGTTATCGTATTTGTGCTGGACGAGGCGCCCCAACAAGCCAGGCCTTCATTTGTCGGGAATTAACTCTGCACTACACGTTCATGTCCACGTAGAGTTACGTCATAATTACTGCTTTAAAATATAGAATTTGTGCATAATTAGAGTTTACGTCTTGATTATAGCTTTAAATATAGACATTCGTGTAGAGGTTACGTCATGATTATAGCTTAAATAATTTTTGTAGAGGTTACGTCATGATTATAGCTTTGAATAATAGACATGTGCAGACATAATTTTAGTTTTAAAATGTAGACATTTTTATATATTTTAGGGTGAACGAGGATGGTTCCGTATTGTAACTAGTGCTGGTCTAGGAGGTAAAGGTGAAAGCTATAATCTAGGCATAGAAACAGAATGTGCTTATGCTGATGTTATTGTCCCTAGTGCTTAAATATTACATAATGTAAAAGCAAAACTTGTATATAGACATTTATACAAAGGATGTACATTATTTTATAATTGTGTAATTTATTTTGTTACTTATGGAATAATATATATATATATTTATGTTTAAAATGTTTTATACAGTCGAATGTGTACGTATATTTTATATAAAAATGAGTACAGACGATAAGCTCAAAACCTGTACCTGTCTGTCAAAATTATGTGTCAAACTTCTGAAAAGGCAGAACATCGGCAACGAGCATTTCGTGAATTTAAACATTTTTTTTTGTATTTTCGCCCATCATTGTGTGATTTAAAATGTCTACTATATTATATGTATATATTTGAAGACTCCCATATAGAAATGCTATCTATTCGCAAGATTTGTCTGTTTGATCCACTTGTGACTGTTAGCTCTATGGAATGTAATATACCAGACTCTTTTCCAATTAAAGATACATTATGGGAGATTTTTATAAGGAGTTAGCTATTCTTGCTATAGCAGTTCAAAAATAGATGATGAAAGACAAATACATTGAAAATATCAGCCAAATTACTGTTATTTTTGACTGGAAATGGTATATAACTCCATTTTCACCGATGGTCGATCGTTTGATTGTCAGGCGTTAACTCCACCTACATAATCTCGATCTGCAATTCAACTCGTATTACATTTATTTTCTACTACAAATTAGAATTAAGATTTTTAATATATAGATAAGAAGAGAAAGTCGGCAACAGAGTTTTAAAGTTTGAAAGGAATGGACCAAATCAATGAGGCTGTATTGTAAATAATGATACTATAGCCGACTTCTTCCGTTGCCTGCGTGTATTCTTGTACTTTAGGTAGACAGGCCTACGTAACTCCCGAAGCAGTCGAACAGAAAACAGGGATCCGATGGGACTACAATTCAGCTGGGTGATGTTAGCTGCGATGTTTATCAATTTCCATAATTTTACTGTAAACGCAAGTGACAAAAGAACGTATAATATCGACAGCGTGTTGAACTAATTACCTCGCCCAACAACGGCCTCGGTTCGTACACTCTATCATTAAGCCTCGATCTAGGAGTATGACGTCAACGTAACGGTTCATCTCCTCTCACGACGCCATTTATAATTAAATCAATCAATGAAATCCTGTTTGAATCCAAACTCAATCCAAGCCATCCGTGGGTCTACAGAGTTGATTTTATGCTTGTTGTTTATCTAATTTATAATTTCTATGACATCTGAAGCCTAAATAAAGACTTGCAATAATCCGATTTAGCTCTTGCATAATGTATGTTAAAGTTGCTGGTTTGTTACAGTTTCGTGTATAATGGAATCTAGGAAAATATATATTTATGGTAACCCGAAGAAATGTTTTGATACGCCCGTCAGCGAGTTCTTATCCGGAAACGGGTCATTAGCCATTCAATAAATTGGTAGGGGTGTGGTGTTTCAAAATGTTTCGTCATGACTGTTCGTCTTGGCGATGACCATTTTCTATATGTCTTGCCATTTTGGAACACAATAACCCTGCTTCTTATTGAGTTGGAAAATTCAAAACTAGTGTAAATGTACATCGGGGATTCATGATAACTTTTTGCTCAGATACTTTTCTACTTACGCTAATCATAGCTACTCCGTTTTATTTGTCGATGCTTTGGAACACCATGCGTTTAATTCTTATTTAGTGGGGGTAATAAACCTCGGTATGCAGTTCATTACATCAACAACCAAACTAAGTTCGATAATAAGCAAATCAGGTTAAGTAGAGTGATAATCAATTTGATTGCTCGATGAATATCATCGAAATTGAGCGGATTAAGGCAAGGAACACCAAACTCACTGTTGTATTGTTTTACTTTTTGCTGCGAATTAACATTCCTAAAACCTTAAAATAAGATAGTAGATAAGATAAACTGTGTTCTATGTTTCAATTGGGAGTTCACGTAAATCAAAGACACCTGATTGTTCATATTCGTGATCTAGCCACTTATAAAATCATGCCAGTAGTCAATTCTCATGATATATTTCATTATCTAACATATGACCAATCCATTTTTTCAGTTTTATCATTATCCTTGACCTGACTGTTTGATTTTTAAAAGATTTCCTGAGTGCGAAATATATTCTAATTTACAACATAAAGATTAGTCGGTATTTCAAAAAGTTGTATATTATATCATTCAAAAACACCGTTATATTATCTATAATCAAAATATCAAATTTTCATGGAAAGACGAGTGTCAACGAGTTGTTAATGGTTGAATCGTACGAATACGACGCGGATCGCACACAAATATCAATACGACTATGACCCTTACCAAAGAAAGCACTTCCGGTGTCCACAACCTAAAATAAAGCAGAAATATATAATTTTCAGAAATTAAGTTGGTGATTTTCTCAATGTTTTCAAGCAAGTATAATTACGATAGTATTGTTTAATGTTTACTGCAGGTGGGTAATCTAAATATCGTGTTTATACGTACTTCTTGTGTCCATGAAGGATGGTTGTAAACTGATCTTCTATACAGCAATATCCCCCTTTGAAGTCTAAGGCATTTTAAATATGGAATACGGCAAAATATTGCCAAATGCATCCACTGGACTTTGTATTTTGATCACAGGTTGGTATCGATTATTGGGGTTAATATTAAAACGTAACTAATGTAAAAACCATCTACCTTAAAGATAATTTTTCTGTTGTATTTATGATTAAGCTGTGGGATGCAGATTGTAGTGCCATAAGCAATGCCTGCTCTGTTGTCCATAGCAACACTAACATAACTAGCGCTTCCTTCAAGAAAATCCTGTAGTGTGTGTAGTCTTGATCCTCTCATATCAACAAAACCTCCTTCTAATGCACTGTTATCTGGGTAATATGCCGTACCTCTAGCATTATATCGGTGTCCGCCTTGACAATCTAACCCACCTTAGAAACAAGACAAATGATTGTTTTATATTAGTTATGTTGGGTATACTGTTAAGGTTCCTTTATGTGCACGTCATCTTGTACACTGGACCTCGTTTTGTTTTATTTAATCCATACGACTAGACACTAGTTAACGATATAAAACCACGGATAATAGGTGTTTCGTTGGTGTTTCATTCTTACTAATATCAACACTAAACGCCCATAATTATCCCAACAAACTTTATTTCTTTAAATTAGGAAAAACATGAAAGTAATAAGTCAGCAGGGTGGTCATGTTCTGACAAGATTGTACAACGCTTGATCAGGAGAACTGATTGAAAACATATCTCTGTGACCTCTTAGCACCTAGCTTTGGGAAATTTTGCCCTTGCTGACGCTACAAGCAATCATTCATTTCACTGTTGCTATTGCAGTGGTATTCGGGACACGGCTATCAAAATTTCCAATCTTTCAAAAGGCTAAATAAAATAAAACAAAATATCCTTAATTCAATAAAAAAAGACCGTACTATAAATTCATCTGGTAAATATATGATTTAATAATAGATATACATTGTCATATATGCTTCGGCTTTAGGTGTTGTTATAGAAGAACTATGTGCACCCTGTCAACAAATAAACAACCACAGCCGGAATTAGAGAAGGTGATCTACCGTTGCTCGAGTATACTCGGCATCCCTCGAAGTCTATTGATGGCCCCATGCCCTACAACATAATTGACTTCAAAAATAATTAAAACAGGTTACCTAAACCAACAGAATTGTAACCTTGTTGGGGAAAATGTATTCTTTATTTTATACGAAAAAATACCAAACCCAATAAAATATATTTTATATATTATCATGTTTATTTAATGTTTTAATAATGTGGCCAAGTTCTGATAAGATTATATAAAGCTTGTCCCGGGCAATCGGTTGATCCCATGTCTCGGTGTCCTCTGAGAACGTAGCTGGATGAAATCTTTCCCTTGCTGACACCACAAGCGATCAATGACTTGACTGTGTTTAAAGCAGCGCTATTGGGAACATGGCTGTCGAAGCTTCCAACCATACAGAAACCTGAAAAGGGATGGTATTGGTCACTTGTGAATAACGTCAGAATGTGCACACTGACATAATCTTCATTTCAGTGTTCTCATTCACAGTTTTATTATGCATCGAAGCACTTATCACTCCTTATCAATTCACATTATTTGAATAGCTCTCATATTAATAATTTGTCTCATTGGTTTGTTGGAAGAATCATTCGAAAGAAAATTCATAGAATGATTGATTTGATTGGACGTTGTAACTCAAAAACGTTTGCGCCTTAACTATGGAAATTGGGTGCTAAAACTTCTTAATCGCTCCACTTTATCTAACCTTTGCTACGTAAGTTTTATCATCTACGTCTGGTTTCTCATGCACGTTTCCTAAGAAACATTAGACTGCGATACCATCAGCAACAGCGATTAATTTGAAGTTGTATCACGAGGGCGAACCTCTATTCTATCAGTTGCAAGAAATATCAGCGATGACTTATGCTTTATTCACAGAGCATCATACCTAGGCCAACAGAATTGTATCCTTGGGTATGAGCGCCAACTCGATCCCAGCCTCTACCTTCATAAGCATTACCATCTTCACCAACCAAAAAGCTGTATCCAATATCACTCCATCCTGAAAAAAAACAAAAGTAAAATAACCAGTCACCCTTTCCATTTTCATTCTCGTAACAAATACTAATTCTGAATTTATGGCGAGGAATCATTATTATACTTATGTATGGTTTTGTCAATCTGCAATGAATCAAATAGCCAGTCGCGTCGATATTCTTCTTAAAGGTTAAGTAAGGTGTTGGTACCTACCATGGGTGTCCATGTGATAATTCTGGTATGATCTGACGATAGCCGAACACGAACTCTGGCTTGTACAGGGTGCACTTTCTCCATGATGAATAAAGGCATAGTGTACTGGTTGTTTGGATAGGTATGTAATACTTGTAGGAGATCGGGCACCCCAAGCTGACCTGCTCACGATGTTTGGACAACCACCAAGTACTATTAGAAATAAAGAAACTAGCTGGGTCTTCTTTACACAAAAGACAACGATCAATGGCAGCTGGATAAAATATTGGGCAAATCAGACAAAGACTGCGGTTATGTTTTTAATTCACTGTTCAATTCACAATTGAAATCGTTACTGTTAGTGGAAATTATATTTAATGATTTCTCTATTGAATAATGAAAAAATCGACATTGGACTGCAATAACCGGACGTCAAAGACGTATTTCGCCGAACATAACACAGAAACGATTGAATGTATATACTTTCAAATTACATTATTATTGCGGTCTATTTGTGTCTATTTCTAGGTGCCAAAGAATGGCGATTTGGCGTCTTTAAACAATTTCGAATTCTGTGTGTTCTACAATTGAATGGCATCGGATACCATGTCTGTTAATCAAAACAGAACTGGTGGGGCAGATAACAGCAGATTCGAGCAAATGATGACACAAGTATTAAATTTGGCACAATTGTTCTCCATGGAATACTAGTCAAATCTACTCGATTGGCCAATTGAAAATCCAAAATGGCGTCCATTTTTCAAGACGGCCGCCAAAATATCCACCCGAAGTTGATGTTTTGCTTAGAAATATTTGTAGTTGTCCGATTTGCGTGATCTAAATGTCGATTCCTATATTTTAAAGCCTGTCGAACTATATTTTTTTTCCTGTTCAAAATGAACCCGGACACATATTTTCACAGGAATTTGAGGTTATTCTGATATAATCCTGGATATAATGACATAAGATAAGTATAGGTACAAGCTATCCTGCCTTGTTATTTTTGTGTGTATATATAGTGGTCCAGGTAACTAACTGTCTGGGTGTATAGTTACACGGGCACCTTGTGACACAAACTTCCACTTCAAAATCCATTCAGTGGCATCACAACGCGGCCCAGCACTTCGCATCTGGTGCTGTTCCAGTAAGTACCTCGGATTATTCGTCGTGTTTCCCCCTTGTCAGTGGTACAGAACGATCGGTCTGACAAGGAACAGTGTCTAGTCGTTCTGATTCGACGAAAAACCGAGGTCCCGTGTACACTTTAGCGTGCACGTAACGGTTGGAATCCGAAATAAGAGTAGGCTGTAGTGCCATTGTCCGGGCAAAATTTCCCTCATATTATGGCGTCCACCTCTTCAGATGATGTAGTCAAGTTATATTACGTATTTTGTAGTATCTTGACACTATGAAGGTGGTTTAAGACTTGTTAATAAAAGTGAATAGGAGGGTTATTACACATTGCTATTCCATGACGTGTGTATCTTATCTGTCAATAAGTTGTGATATGTACAGCAACTGAAGATGACTTATTTAGGAAAAGGTAAGTTTTGAGAATATTTTTTGTTATGACATCGATAACCTTAAAACAAGAATTGTTTGCGATATGATATTATCATTAATAACCATTAATATGCTAAATTAGTCAATATGTGTCAAATTTGTTGTTTTACAGCTGTTAAAAATAAAGAAATGAGAAATTGATTATGGTATGTAATAAAAAATATATTCCAGCAAAATACCATATATTGCGTACGTGGCAATGGGCATAACATATATTTTACTTACCGCTCCCAGAACCACAATTATCCTGGGCGAAACAGCATGCTTTGTCTCCAGAACACAGGTTTGAGATATAGGTGCCAAAAGCACAACAGCTCTTAGATATACATTTTCCTACTTTACCAAATTTAGGATGATTATAATCTGTACAAGAATCACCTGCATAAACATAAACAATCAATAATCTCGGAACATAGCCAATAAAGATTGTGATACTTTACCTGTGAAATTACCCCATCAGTAATACAACAAAACCGATGTCTTAAATTTATGCAGTTTGGTGCGATACTCGACAATAAATTAAATCATAATCGAACAATACCGTGTGCTAGTATATCAAAAGCCCACGGTGTGGGTGGTTTTAGGGTTTTAAAGTCAAAATCTATTGCTCAATCACAGCGTCCACGGGACTTTTCAAAGTCTGATCCCCAGTTGTACGTGGCAAGCAGTAGTCCCGAAATGACCTAGTTTGTGTCGAGTGGATGTTAAACCCCATTTCTCTCTCTCTCTCTCAAAGTCTGACAAGAGTAAAGGCAATTCTCTTAGAAACTACATGATGAATGAACTCTGAATGATATCTTCGTTGACCCGAATTCCAAGTGTATAAGCTCTGTAACGCTAGCTCGAGCGTGGGAATTAACTATAAGATTTCTCCATCATGGCGTAATGATGTCTGCTGATTCCGAGCTAATTCCACTTTGTACCTCAAACATAGTGGACTTATTTGGAAACCACTGGAAAGTTTTCTTAAGAATTAGCTAAGTACCAAAAACTATGACCAAATTTGGGTTACTAGACTTTTAGCCCAAAATGTTGTTTGCAACCCCAGGCGGACCTTCCATATGCATGAAGACAATTACAATATTCTATTTGTATGTCCAGCAACACAGCGTTACCATACCAACATTATGGCATCTATATTTACTCAAATCAAACTCGCGACCATTGTTTTGTAAGTAATGACCACGATACACTAAATTGAACAGTGTAAAGCGGGGCTTATGTCGACTTTGCAACCCAAAGCAACTTATATCGATCATATCAGCAACTGAGGACAACTGGGAGCAACTGAATTCGGAGCGCTTATGTCGACTCGGAACTGATAGCAATCACACTTAACACGTGACTTAATTTATTCATCACGTGATCAACAAAATGGCGAATAACTTAAAAGAAGCAACACAATTAAAGGCATGGTCGGTCTTACTACAATTCTATTAGTATATTATTGTCGACATCATCAACATTTGAAAAGTGGGTGTCTTCGTTCGCTTCCATTTGCTTATTTATAAAGTCACGAAACACATGTCTCTTATCACGTGATGTTATTTCCATGGAAACGAGTTGACTCCAGTTGCAAGAACGCTCATGTCGACTGCAACTAGTTGCCGCTAGTTGCAATGAGTTGCAGAAAGTTGAACATGTGCAACTAACTGCAACTGATTGCAACTGACTGCAACTAGTTGTAAAGCCAGGCGCAGACGGGCAACTTTTTCGAGCAACTTTCAGGCAACAGTGAAATCGCTGGTCGTTGAAAGAAAAAATCGCTCGTCTGCGCCAACGGGCAACAATAGTTGCCTGCTGTTGCTCCGAGTTGCCAAATATCAAACATATTTGATATTCGACAACAGAAAATCGCTCGTCGCCGAGAAATTGTTCATCTGTTGCTTCAAAATTGCTCGACTGAGGCGGTAGGCAACAAGCAACTGGTTAACTGTCCAATCAGCAAGTGCTCTACTGTCATGTGATGCTTCAAGATGGCGGCGTCGGAATAGCTCAAGGAGTATTAATTAATAGTCTATTTATACTCCTTGGAATAGCTAACAACTGTTGTTGTATGTACGGCGCCATTTTGAATGATCACGTAATTATAGGCATTCCGGATACATCCGGGAAAAATTGCTTCTCGTTGCCAGTCAGCGCACACGGGAGACCTCGAGTTGCCAATTGCTCGGAGTTGTCAGTAGTTGTCTATTGCAGCAACAAGCGACGAAAAGTTGACCGTCTGCGCCAAGCTTAAGAGGCGCTCAGGTCGACTTTTTTCAGTTGCATTCAGTTGCTTTCAGTTGCTCCCAGTTGCCGAAACGCCAGTTGCTTTCAGTTGCAAGGTCGACATAAGCCCCCCCCCCCTCTAAACTTAAAGGACAGTCCCGAATTTAACAGGGTCTCAAAAAGAAAAGTCGAGAACTTATGAAATTTGAACGTCAAAACTGCTTATCGGACACGTAACCCTTTTAAGATTTCGGGTCAATTTTTTCGTTAGTGACCCGATAATCGATTCTCGTTCCTTGAGAGGTCTAAATAGTGAATGGCCCATGTGCTGTAGCATGATAGCGAAAGGCAAATTTCAACTACACATTATTTTTATTTAAAAGAAAGCCTGGTTTTACGTAGACACCGCATAATACAGCTTGGGATGCCTGTCTCAATTTCCAGAAGAAGACTGACGTGTTTAAGTTGTTTGAAAACGTATCACAAACACTGAGTTAGTCGCTCGACCCTTTGGGTAGCGGATTTTAAGGGATTTTAACACAGAATTAAGTAGTTATATTTTTCAAAATATTTTCGAGATTAGCCCTTTAGCACAAAAGCGTATTAGTGTGCCATCAACATTTTCATAATGATAGAGGACAATAAATATTAAAAGAAAGTTTTTGAAAATCAATATGACGTCTGATGGGCAATATATTCCCATAATAGATCGACAAAAATCGGTGGAATTAACTGTAGTGAGAATTGCTATGTACTTTAGAATCTTGGAAAAGGTCTATTCGGAATTAATGTAAGAGTCTAGAAATATTTTCGTCCACTTGTCCGATAATCATAAACCCATACTGACAACTATTAACGTAGAATTTTTGGACGCCACTCCAACCAGTCTAGCATACGATTACATCATGTGTACCTACTTCAAGAATACACATGATGGCAAATGGCCGCCATTTAAAATACTACGCCCGCCTCTTAGAGACGATAACTTAACTCGCTATAAATTGTAAAAAAATTTACTTCGGCTAGAATTAAAAAACACCTAAGATTAACATTTGCTAAAAATTTCTAAAAAACAACCTAAATTTATGGAAATGGGGCCAAATCAAATCAGGCAAATTACATCAAATAGTCCATGTTAAACGTATAGCAAAAATTTTAAACTAACGCGAGCACGCGCGTTTCTAGACAACGCCATAGCGGGTCATAGCAACCAGTGAGTTTAAATTGGAAATCCCCAATGACGTAGATATTATAAATTGGAAAGCCGAGTCTGTCTTAAAATAAGTAGTACCGTCAGTAAACAAGATGGAAGCCATCTGCTATCGTGTTTGATCATGGAGTAGGCAAGCACAGGTGTGTCGTATGCCAGTCTAGCCGTGGAAAGGAGGACAAATAAAAAGAGTTCACTTTGTGAATATTATCCTGAATTTTCATTTTTAAAAAAAAAAAAGGTGAATATAATTTATCCTTTTAGCTTACCCAACACGGCACCAACAAATCCCAACAACAGCAATGCGTGCATGGTGCTAAATTGATTTGGTAATAATACCCCCATGAAGCGAAGGAATTTATATGCCTTATATAGGTCAAGATAACATGAAACGTTGACACCATCTATGAAATATTGAGCTTATCATTACTAATAATAGAAGAAGGCACTCAATAAGAAATGAAAATCAAAAGGCAAATGACATTCTTTGACATCAGGATGGACAGAAAAGATATTACCGTCCCGTATATTACACGTAGGCCTATCGAGTGCATGCATAATGGACACACACCAGCAATGTTTCCTGTAAACGAAAACGTTTTCATAATTGAAAATGTGATTAGAGACAGGTTTCAAGAATCATTGTCAATGTGACCTCTTGAAAGTTTGGGAAAATGGCAGCAGGCAAACAAATAGGTAAGGTTGGCTGGGCTTATGAATGGAAACAAACCACCTGGGTTACAAACATCCCAAATGAAAACAAACTGCGCTGTTTGCCTCTAAACCCAATCTGAAAATGAACACACTTTTAAAGGAGCATACGGAAGGAATAGATAAAGGGAATATCTTGAAAATTTTAGTCAAATTACTTCCCCTGGGCCGAGAATATTTCGTTACAATCTCACTGTAGCCTCGATTGTGATTACTGCCGTTGCTACGATAATGAACTATGTCTCGATTATCCATTTTTACGGTAACTGCATTGACCACAAAACATATTTAAATCTACTTACATCGCAGCCACCGAGAGTTTATTATGGTCTTGCTTGGTAAGCTAAACATGCATTATGCAAGAGCTGAATCTGCATATTGCAAGCCTTTCTTTAGACCATAAATGTTATCTAAATTATTAATTAGACATTAGACCATAATCAACCCTCAATGCCACCGTTAGCCTTAGATATTTAGTAGGCCTAGTTTTGAATACATTTTATAATGGATAATTATAATTCAACGTAAAGATAGATAGGCCTAATCGAGACATTATTCGTACCAAGGTTAGTAATGACGATCGAGGCTAACCTAAAATTGAATTGCTAATAACTCGGTTCAGAGTGAAACAATTTTTGCTTAATACCCTTATAACATTCCAGAATAAAATGCAATATAGGCCTCGACAGATTTAACTCTTGCATAATACCTGTTCAGCTATGACTGTTCATAAAGCTATTCTCATTTGAACGAATCTGATAATTAGCCTACCCTTTAACACATGGAGTATGGAGGCTTTCTGGAATCAGATTGTAATAAGCAGGTTAGCCTAAATAATGGACAAAAACGAAGGCCTACATAAAATGCCGTAGGCCTACTTCTGAAATAAGACATTAAATTAAA
The DNA here is from genome assembly GCA_963678685.1 of Patella ulyssiponensis. Taxonomy (NCBI): domain Eukaryota; kingdom Metazoa; phylum Mollusca; class Gastropoda; family Patellidae; genus Patella; species Patella ulyssiponensis. The sequence goes on along the minus strand of OY783229.1, from coordinate 44,939,498 downwards.
TACATTCCACTTAAATTTAGGCTACTATCAATTTAACTGTAAAAAGTATACAGTAAACTTGTAATAATATTACTGAAAGCATGGCGTATTATTATTTAACACGGAATAGTTTAGTTCCGGTAGTAGTTACTCGATGATTTACATTTACAGGTCAACGCTGTGACACCATAGATCGTATCTAGTACAGTTCTATCATAGACCTCCATGCCGCTGCGCATAGAGTTATATAACTCTAGTCTATGGCCGCTGCGTAAACTCAATACCGTTGTCGTAAAATGAAAAGAAGAAATACAAGTAATTTTACACCGTTTCCGATTCAAATTCATATTTTCAGGTCCGTTATACAAGCTCTGGATTACAAGTCTGTTTTAAAACTAGAAACTACAGTGTAATATGAAAATTGTATCAACAGTAGGCCTACTACAATGTCGCAAATTTGTGAACAATGATGAACGACGTTTTTAACGTCGAATACGTGGCGGATTTGTCACAACAATTCATTAAAAAAGGTAATTCGTTTAGTATTTGTGAACACGCTGTCAACTACTACTACTTATACGACATTTTAAAAAATTTATGTAGAGATTCAACGGCCATCTCCATGCAGTTAGATCTAGCAAAATTTAATTTAGTCGGAAAAATCAACAAACAATGACAATGGCGACATAAATTACTAGTCTATGGCCCCTCGAGGAATTGTGTAATGCGATTGTGAAATTTGGGGTATAGTCCGACAAAACAAGGAACTATTATTCCAATTTCATTAAACAATGCTTCATACACGAAAATAGTACCATTATTGAAAAATACAAAGTGTCTATTTTTGCCACATCACACACAAAATACAAAAATGGCCCATCATTACGCTTCATAATCATACAACTTACAAGATACCAGTAGGCCTGTCCCATGTTCACTTAATGGCGGTACATGTTTTTGGATTTTCATGTTAGCCCACTGTTATTAACAGTGTTAATGATTTCTATGACTTCAATTTATTTTACAATATCCCATTAGTTTCTATTGTCATAGACTGACCATTAAATTATATCCAATGGAATGAACATAATTATTTTTAAAAAATGGATTCACTCCTGTGTGAGTTATGAGCACCGATTATTAATAAATTGAATAAATTATAAAATCGGAAGAAAAATGAACCTTTATGTTTCTGTTAATTTGTTTCAAAAAAAGTTAAAACATTATACTTATAGTTATAGCCTATCATTTGGAGTGGTTTTTTTTTATATGTGTCGTGGTTTAAAATAAGTTAAGTGATTTTATGCTGTAAATAATTCATTAAGTTGAAGTAGTCTACCAGTAAAATAAATTTGTGTTTTTTTTTAAAAAAAAAAAAGAAAAAAGTTTCATGTTTCTGTATTTTTACCAACACCTGTACTTTTACTTTTATTGTCACAGAATAAATGTAAAAATACAGGTGTTGGTAATACAACTGAATTACATGGCAAGTGGCAACATTGCTGTCATTTTATATGTAAAAATACAGATTTACTTCAAAAAACGTATTACCGGTATAAACTAAGCAGTTGATATATTTTTTCGGGTAAATTTGGCATCTTTTTATTATGCCCAATTGAACTTTAGAGTTACGATCAAGTAAAATTGAAGTTTATTATCAATCATTTTGAAAGTGCCACTTTAAATTTACTTATAATATAAATTTGTAGTTTTTTTTTTCATTTTATAGATAACAATTCAACTATCATTTAATCAAGCTGTGGAAATGAATGGGCCAGCCGGTAGGAATACATATTATTATTTATTAGTCTTTAAATCTACTCTATATCAGAGCCATCCGATGGCACCCAGTGTTGATTACGGCCTCGGTGACTTGGTAAGTTAATTAATGTCGAATTAATAATTTATATAATAAGGCCTAAAGAAAGACCTGCAATAGGCAGATTTAGCTCTTGCATGATGCGTGTTTCATTATGGTTATTAAAAACTTGACAATCGTTGAAAGCATCTCCGATTAAATAAAGTCAATTACACAATTAAATCCTCAAAAACACCGAAAATGGTATGTGGCTCTTTACTTTACGAAAATTCAATTTTTGTGTATGAATACGCTATTACTTTTGGCCCGCGTCCGTTAGTTTGTCGTTAGTTTGTTTCCGACTTACGTAGTTGGATCATTTGGATGTGACGATTTTCTTTTGAACACAGTTGCGGGCCTTAATTTCACCCTTGTTATATCTTTTATATTGATGAAACCTCGCCATTCTGTCATAGCCGATGTGGTTTTTTGTTTGTCCCCCCCCCCCCAAATAATTTTAAAAAATAGAAACAAACATTTGTGATATGTTCCATTGGCAATAAATCCCACATTCTCACTCAGTTGTAGACTTGCATGTTGTAGAGTCCGAGCGATTTCATCCCATCCTGCCGTGAAGAGCGAGAAGAAATGGAGTTTAAAGCGATAATTTCATATTTTCAAAGAAAGTCAAAACATAATTATTTCTATGTCTTTTGTTCAATAGCTTGTCAAGTCACTATTATACGATCATAGGCATTATTCCCCACGCTAATAAACCATTGACACAGGAAATAATAACACAATTACCTCCCCCCCCCCCCCATGGTATAGCTAACTTCAAACGTTTGAATTTGAAGTTGAAAATGATATATTTGCCAATTTCTCAACTGGCAATAGTGAATTATTGGATTAACAGGATTTTTCTTTAACAAGGTAGGACTGTTTATAGATATCATCTATTCTAAATTCTAAAGCTTTCTTTTAATACATTTTAAAAATATAACATAGGTCATTTCGGGACTATAATATGGTTCAATTTTATCTCCTTCCTTGTCACAACCGGGAAATTGAAACAGCTTTTGTCGACTTAATGACACGCGAAATCCATAAGCCTACTATAAATGATAACACGTGAACTTGAGAAATTCTGTTTACCATTCGCAAAGTTTTTCAACGTGGCAAGAATATTCATTCATTTTGATTTACTCAAACCGTTTGTTTGACACCCCCCTTTCTGTTCGGATGAGCTAGTAATTTGGCGACAGACAGTATCCGGTCAGCTATATGTGTCTCGAAATGAAATGAACGGAAATTTGGTTTAACGTCCTATTCTTCTGCACCTAACCTGACCTAATGGAGGATGGGCATACCCCATACAGTGTGCTATGATGAGGGAAATTTTGCCCGGGCCGCGGCGCTACGGCCTACTCTTATATCAAATTCCAACTACCAAGGGATCTTTTACGTGCACGCCAATGACAAAGTGTACACGGGACCTCGGTTTTCCATACCATCCGAACGACTAGACAGCTGTCCTTGTCAGGCCCCCCGTTTCCTCCGTTCTGCATCACTGACAAGGGGAAACCAGTCAAACCACGCTGCAAAATCGAGATTAACTTTCTCGGCCAATGCAGACAGGGATCGAACGCCAACCTCCAGACTAGCGAGCGAGTGCCTTATCCACTTACCCACGTGATCCCGCTATCGTGGCAAAATACTATTTCACTTTGATTCACACACTCCGTCCGTTAAACACTTTTGTTTCTGATCGGATGAACTAGTATCGATCAGGCAACAGGCAGTGTATCTGGCCAGCTCTGTTCATCTCAACAATCGTTGTAGGTCACCCATACTTACTTAATGCAAGGACTGGCTAGTCCCGATTAATTTTGTTACTTGTATTGTATGATGGCCCGACGGCGAGTCCAGCAGTGTTCGAGAGGGTTTAGGTCTAATCAGAATTTAATGTTAAATTGGAGTACTCCCCCTTTACATATGAGATTACACTATTGAAACAACTTTTCCGAATTAACTGTTAAAATATAGATGTGGCGTCATGCTTTTTGTCTAACCATTATTTCAAATAAAGTATGGGCAACGAACCAATTGCACATTAGGTTATACTAGATGAAGTTTAACCATTTCATTGAAATGCACGTGCTGAGAATTTTTGGAGCTTAACAATACTTTAAAACATCTTGTTTGGGAAAGTGTTCTCTTTATTTCATACGAAAACATACCAAACCCCAATAACATATATTTTATATACCATTAAGTATATTTAATGTTTTAATAATGTGGCCAAGTCCTGATAAGATTATATAAAGCTTGTCCCGGGCAATCGGTTGATCCCATGTCTCGGTGTCCTCTGAGAACGTAGCTGGATGAAATCTTTCCCATGCTGACACCACAAGCGATCAATGACTTGACAGTGTTTAAAGCAGCGCTATTGGGAACATGACTGTTGAAATTTCCAATCATACAGAAACCTGAAAAAAATATGGCTTTATTATTGTTTTTAACAAACAGGTATTGGTCACTTGTGAATAACGTCACCATGTGCACACTGGCATAGTCTCATTCACAGTTTTATAAATATATGCCTTGACGCACCTATCACTCCTTATCATTGAACCCTATTTGAATAGCCCTCATATATTATTAATTTCTCTCATTGGTTTGTTGGAAGAATCATTCGAAAGAAAATTCATAGACCGATTGATTTGATTGGACGTTATAACTCAAAAACGTTTGCGCTAAATTATAGAAATTGGGGGCTAAAACTACTTAATGGCTCCTTTTTCCCGATTAACCTTTGCTACACAAGTTTTATCATCTACGTCTGGTTTCTCATGATCGTTTCCTAAGAAACATTCAGTCTGCGACATCGTCAGCAACAGCGATTAATTTGAAGTTGCATCTCGAGTTGCGAGAAACATCAGCGATGACTTAACCTTTATTCAAACAACATCATACCTAAGCCAACAGAATTGTATCCTTGAGTATGAGCACCGACAGCATCCCAGCCTCTACCTTCATAAGCATTACCATCTTCACCAACCAAAAAACTGTATCCAATATCATTCCATCCTACAACAGACACGCCCGCTAATAAAATAGTCTTAAATATACACGATGCAAGCGCTAAATCTGCCTGTTGCATGTCTTTCTTTAGGCCAGAATTAAACATTAATTAACTTATCCAGAACATAATCATCGCTAGCCTGCGACGTTTACTGGATTTGAAAACATTTTGTGGTGTATGATATAATATCAAAATGTAAAATCGAGAGTTTGTCTTGTATCTTACCAACTTTAGTAATGATGGCCGAGACTATGCCTCAAATTCAATCGCAAATATCGCGGTTCAGAGTGGAGCAATTTGACTGAAATTTTCAGCATACTCTAATTACGTGATCTACTCTTTAAGCGAGTATTGTCAGCTTTCAACTAATCTCCCATAATACGAGAACTGTCATCTCTTTATCTGATGTCACATAATGCCCCTTTAAATACATGTAAACGCTTTTATGATTTGGTAATGGAAATGGGAAAATAAGCCCGTTTACTGTTTAGAAATCTGTTTACTGAAATCTACATACATGACACAAGTTTGTTAGCAATACATAATCATACCATGTGTATCCATGTGGTAGTTTTGGTAAGATCTCACAATGGCAGCACAAGAACTCGCCGAGCTACAGGAACCGCTTTCTCCATGGTGAATAAATGCATATTTAACAGGTTGGTGAGAGAGGTGGCTAACATGCCTTGCTGCTCTGGCTCCCCATCCAGATCGACTTACAATATGTGGACAAGGTACAGCTTAAATTTAAAAGAAATAAGCGTTTAAAAAAACAAAAAACACAACATTTAAATTTATCCCGCTCGATTGCCGAGAGTCGTATAATAGACCGCTGGGACAGTGGTTGGCATATATAACAATATTTTAACATACCTGCAGCCGCAGCAATAAAAGTTATAGTAAACAGAGTGAACATGTTGACGACTAGAGTAACATACAAACTTATGTTTATAGTTGGAAGATATTTCTTATCAGACACGTAGTGGCACATTCTTATCAGTGAAATTATCCACGCCCAATTTAGGATAAGTCATTTCTCATTTATCAGTTCAGTTATGCCTTACTTTATAGGTTTGTCTACGGCAACTGTCCAGTTATGTCGAACAATTATTTTTGTCTTTGATTAATGTCCATTTATGTCTAATATATAGGTATGACTTCGGCAAAGGTTGAGTTATGTTGCGCAATTATTTTTTTATCTTCGGCAAATGTCCAGTGACGTCTGATATAGATTTGTCAGGTATTCAATTTATTAAACGAAATGATAAATCTAACCGGGTGCATGTTTGGATGCAAAGATGATAGTAGTGTACGTGTATATGGAATGGCTAGCTTTGAGACTTGACGATGACCCGCGTCCTGGAAAGTTATCAACAGCAACCATCCAAGAAAACATAACCTGGGTGTATGACCTGGTGATGGCACATTATCGCCAAGGAGTACGGAATGGCAGAAGTTTCTGCACGATGGTGCCAAAGCTCTTGACTGCAGAGCAGAATCGTGCCAGATTCCTGACATCCCTTGACAATCAGCGCCGTTTTAGCATATTTTGGTAATTTTTGGCCAGATTTGTAACCATGGATGAGACCTGTTTCCATAAATGAAAAAGGAATTAACCGGTCGTCATTTTTATACGTCCACAAATTCCATGCGTCCGTCCACAATTTGTTTGTGGACACTCTACTGGTCGCAATTTTTATCCGGTTTTGACGAAACTTGCAATATAAGTCTATCTCCCAAAGATCTCGGTGCCCGTTGATATTGGCATGTATATGACCATCACTTCATGGATTATAGCCTCTGACTACGAAGAATCACGTTTTCAGCTTGTGGGCACTCTATATATAGGGGTTACAATTTTCATCTGATTTCGATGAAACTTGATATGCATGTTTATGACCCAAAGATCTTAGTTCCTTTCGATATTCGAGCCTATCGGAGCGTAACTTCCTGAATTATGGCCCCTGATTGTACGAAAAATCGCGTTCCTAAAGTGGTCAAAATTATTATCCGTTACACCGTAATGTTGGTTGAGTTTGGATTTCGTGAAAATCGGACCAGAACTGATGGACAACATGGCCGCCCCTCGTCGTACAGTGTAAACATCTGATATGTCAAGGCTGTGGACCCTCCAGATTTTGATGAAACTTAAAACATTTCTTTTAGTTCTAAAAATCTCAGTCCCTTTTGATATTTGCGTATTTCAGACCTTAACTTTCTGAATTATGACCCCTGATTGTACAATAAAAGAGTTTGTTCTCTTTCCATCCCTTGCAAAATATGGACGTATCCTGCCTGGCAGCCGCTGGTTTACTCATTTGGGTTTTTTTTTATCACTTTTTCATCTGCCATTTGCTTAATCGCTTATTTAAAAATGTTTAAATGTTCGTGTTTTTATTGTTTGATGGATTGGGGTTCCACTATCCCAGTATAAAACGGTGGGTGTTAAACATTTAGGTGTTATATTAGATACTCAGCTTATGGAGGCTGGTCTTCGAAGTCATTACTTTCACTGGTATAAGTAAGACTGGGCGATTGTTTACTGCTAAATGACCCTCGGAAATTATTTATGCAAAAAATACCTTTGTTAGAACCATGCCCGTAACTACGGGGAGGGGGCGCGGGGCTGTAAAAAGTTTCGCCCCCCCACCCCCCTCGGTGAAACAATTGTCGACCATAAAAACAATGTGATATACATTCTCCAGAAATTTTACGGCACCCCTGAGGACACTTCACGCTCCTCGTTACTTTGAGCTAGTTACGGTATCGTCTATTTTGGGTGGACTCAACATGGTGTACAAACAAAGTAGAGTTTCACTGTGGTACAGATAGCATGCCAGGGCAGTGCCTCTTATAAATGTACCTTAATTAATACATCTGCACATGGGCGTCACTCATGGGGGGGGGGGGGTGTTCCGCTGTCTGTAAACCGGCTTCGGGCATTTCTAGTTTTGCTTCCCAAACTGTTAACGAGCCCTAATAAAACACTAATTTCAGTTTTCTTTTAATTGAAACCACGAATTTGTACTAAGTTGACAATGGATTAAAACATTTTGTCTGGAGCCCCTCTACTTTGTGGGACATTTTTTGGGCATCGATTATTACTTGTGAATGCAACTGCAACAATATGATTGGATGGTTGGAATTCATGCCTGGATTTCGGTTACAAAACCATTGCATACTTTTGGAGTTGCTTACACAGGCTAGAATAGCAGAAAACGCATATTTGCGGTGTTTAAATTTTCTCCGAGAGAGTTCCCCTCATAGCCCGCGACGATTGATGGGTTGATTGTAATTCTGGTCAGCCAGGGAGGCTATATTGGACCAAATTGAAGTTGTTGTCTGTATTCACAGGCTGGAATAGCAGGAAAACACGTTTACAGCAGTTAAATTTTGAAAATTTTCTGCCAACGGTCCCGTCTTCGTGGATGTAAACGATTGATTAGAATTCGACTCAGCAACCTTAATTAGGCTATATTAGACCACTTTGAAGTTGCTTTTTTCACGGGCTGAAATAGCAGGAAAAGGTGTTCGAAGCCGTCAAATATTCCAAAAGTTTCTTTAGGCGGCGGTGGGGGTCCATACAAGGTAATCCACGCTTCTTCGCCTCTCGAGGAAAACCAGCGCCGCTGTCTGTAAACCCGTAATTTTTTCGGGCATTACGGATTCTGTCCCCTAACTGTCATCGAACCCGTACGCCCATGTTCATCCCCATAAACTTAAGTTATGTGATAAAGTTGTTTCATTTGGATCCTCCTCATATATAAAAATTCTCCTACTAAACTCTCTCTGTCGTGTTGTTCATATCTCAAGCGTAACATTCAATATGTTAAAGTCATGGAAAAATATGAATACGGCACCCCCTGATAAACATTGTATTGGTGTGATATTTTAGTTTAACCCCGCAAAATATGCCAAAACAGTGTTTGCAGAAGACTGAAACTTTAAAAAAGATTATGGGGGTGCCCCCCCCCCCCAAGAGGGAGGGTGACCCTCCCTGTTACGCTACATAGGTTGCTGTGCAGCCTCGTGCCTCCGGCCTCACAGATTGTCAACATTTTATAGGTCCCCAATCTATATTTCACGGCTACGCCTATGCATCTGCATGGAAATGGGCTATGTGGGCACATGTTTATGCAAGAATGAGTGCCCGATTCCGTTTTACGTTCTGATTTTCAGGCAATTCTACAGGCAAGCTCAAAATCAACCCTGTAGACCCTCCGATGGCTTGGATAAAGCTTGGATTTAAACAGTCCATTTAATTGATGTCACTACCGAAAACTGGTGAAGAAATTCCAGCCAAGTGAGGCTACCATAGTCATTGAGCATGTTATTTGATAATCGGGAATATGTTGGTGGAGTTATCATCTAATCAAACGATCGATGCGGACACAGTTGATGCCTATTTCTAGTCAAAACTTCCAACAGTGAAAATTCTGTTCAGAACAAAGTAATTTGACTGAATTTTCAATATTTTCTTTTTTTATCATCTAATTTTGAATTATTATAGGAAGAATGGCCAACTCTTTATTCAACTTTTAACAAAATGTCTTTAATACAGTGCTAAAATTGGAAGTATAATAGATGATCTAAGGGACAAAGCTGTAGCATCTTCTACTATTGAATGACCTGTGTGTTGTTTATTTTGTTGTATAAACAATAGAAAATAGCACAACTTAATACAAAATTAAGGAGTTGGTGGAATTTTAAAAGGGGAATAGACGGTTAACCATTTTGATTTGAATTCTGATCTTTTACAAAATTGCATTCAGTGGCGGAATTTCTTCAATTTTATTCTTAAAAAAAAACATTTTCTCACGAAGGTTAATTCAGCGATCTTACTGTACAAAAAAAAACCAATTACTAAGCCCCTATATCTAAACTAGATTCGCTAATCCGCTCAATGCATTGTTGTCGCACGGAGCTTTAAATTCCAGCGTATTTTTGTGTATGCTGTGTGTGAATCAGTGTTATTAATACAAAGTTGGCTTGTCTCAAGTGCAATACATGTACGGTTAGTTTTGAATTCATAATCAATTTTATTTATGACGGACATGAATACTTTGTAGTAGATACCGCCCATTTTGTCACATGACATCGGCATGGATTAAAGAAAGTCGTGTATAAATTATAAAAAAAATAAATATTTAAGCTGAGTGAACTACCAAAATAAAACGGGTGTGATAGAGAATTGGGGTTTAACGTCCACTCGACACAAACTAGGTCATTTCCGGACTAACGTATGGTTTAATTTTATGTCAATAATTCACTTGCGCGTAGAAGTCTTTAGCAGTGTGTAGGGGGAGGGGGCGGATGATCTGGAGAAAACCCACGCGGTTGGTCAGGCTACCCTATCCCTTGTCACGTACAGTCGAGGATTCGAAACCACACCAGACGACTCAATGACAGGCTTTATGATACGGCGCGCACATGCTAACCATTCAGCCATTCACCCCCACCCCCCGTTTTAGAATTGTTAACAAGCTCGTTAATATTTCTATATATTCCTGTAGAGATAAGTAATCTATCTCGGTACGAATACATTATTTTTTATTCTTAGGAATGTGAATTGAACCTGATCTCCAATGGCGGTTTGTCGAAACATTTTTCCTTTCACAGACACGTTTGGGTCAATGAAGCCATTGATCCTATAATCTCTCTCATTAAACAATATGATTACGAAAATGGTTTAGTCCTTCTAGATGCCAATTACAATTCATAATAGATGAAAAGTATAAAGGAAGAATTTTGAGACAGACGATAAGGGAAATATATAAGACAACGTTTAAAACAATCAAATACAATAAAAGAGGGTAATGTAAGTGAATTAAGACCCATTAAAATACATCGTGCGGGCTGAATTTATTATTTGGATTTAACTGAATTGGGGGTATAATAAATAGAGTTCATATTCCATTCTCCCAACAAATTATCCAACCTGTGTAATTCCTTAATCTCATAATCTCTTTCTGTGTTCATATATAGTTAATTGGCTAGCAATCCTTTAGGGGGGTTGGATGGTCGAATGGTTAGCACGTGCGCGCTGTATCATAAAGCGTGGTTTCGAATCCCCGGTTGTACTTGACAAGGAGTATAGTGTCGCCTGTCCATCTTCGTGAGTTTTCTCCGGTTTACTCCCACGGCTAAAGACCCCTACGCGCAAGCGAATCATATGTTAGTCCCGAAATGACCTAGTTTGTGTCGAATGGGCGTTAAACCCCATTTCTCTCTTTCGATCAATCCTTTAAAGCAATGATTTTCTAATTAGACGAATTTCGGTTCTACTTCACAATTTTATAGCTAAACAGATAGTTTGGTGGTTTTCGCATTGCTAATAACATCTCGATGCCAAGTCAAAACTAATCTTGATAACGTTAATAATTAATCAGACATAGTGACCTTATATCCTGCAAAACTGACAACAGGAATGTTCTTTCTTCACAATGTCCCTGAATTATTATCCATATTTATATTTTTTTAGTACAGTTTACGTACGTCGATATGGGATTCTACATCTTAAATATCGATTTTAAAATGTTTTATTTGTTGTATCTTCTGACCAATAATATTTTTAAGTATATTATGTGACATTAACAATAAATCATAATGATAAAACTCTTTAATTTTGATGTTATATTCGTATTTATGAATGGGGTACTATTCTGTTATGTTCAGGACGCACCAAACACGTTTCACATAATAGATATCTATATGCACGTACTCGTTTCTAAACTTAAAGTGGGGAGATAAGCAAATATTGGATGCTATTGTAACGACGAAATGTTTTTTATTCAATCAAAATATAGTTTGGTCCCCAAATATCAGTACATCTACAGCATGAGATAAGTTACTGTACAAATCACTGGTGTGAACTTCCTGAAAGGCCAATATCGCCATTTAGACCATAATTAATAAGTGGTGCTGTGCATTCCATGCTAAGTAGACAACATTTATCACTAGCACAAGACATAATTCCTCACATAATAGAATACATTGCCATAATGATGTTGGTCTCAAAAGGATCCCGACAATGTGTTGGTGAGACGTTATACCCTATTATTAAAATGTATGATATAAACTCTTAAGTTAGACTCACACGAAAGTATTTATATGGTCATCATGTCCAACAAATGTATGCCAAATTTGGTATACATGTATATAGAAATTAAAGTAGACACAATTTTTCTAGAGGGATTTGAAACTATCTTTTGATCGACAAATTAGTTTGAATATGTTTTTAGCCTAAAAATATCACCAAATCACACAGTACAGAATTCGCCTTTATCGTATTGTTGAATTGATGGTCATAGATAATGATAACAATATATGATTGATAACCCGTACAAAAATAGAACATGTGAATTTAAAACTAAGCCATCTTATTCAGCATTACAGTGCGTTGTTTATTACATTTCGAACTATAGACGGTTTATATAGCACTTGTGACAGTATTGGTAAAAAAAAACCCCGACAAAATGACTGCTATATGGATTTGAAGTGTATTGAAAGGTGGGTGTTTCGGGAATTTGTTCGTTAAAATAATTTTAGGAGAAGGGGGTGGGGACAGTTAGGGCCAAGGAAACAGATTAATACATAAATATACTTAACTTCAATCTCACTATCTATCAGTCTTTCGCCGTCATGTTATTTTGTTGCTATATGTATTGTTTGATTTCAGTCAATGCCAGTTTCAATACGGGACAAACTATAATCCGCTTTAACACAGGTGAATCACTTTGAACATATTTCATTTTGCACGCGCAGTAAGAAGACACCCAAAAGTGAGGTTCGCCTAAATTGATTTTAGCAAACGAACAGATCACAGTGGATAATAATAGGAATTTTCGATATACTTTCGACCTACTAATTCTAGTAGGTAAGTTTAGTGTATTTTATCTATAATCGAATATAGTTGATACCAGGCGTGGTGCGGTTTTCCATATATGGGTACTTTTGTCTGGCAATAATGCAGATGTTTTAAGAATCATACCAAAATATAACACATCTACCGCTGTCAAAATGAGATGGGTTTCCTTTCTGTTTTTGTTTTCATTTGAACGATCCTACTTAGTAGTTACTTTGGTTGAAATTTGTCAAACACTTAGCTTGAATTTGTTAGATTTTTTCCCCACGTTTTATATTTTGACAACCCAATCGTTCGATTTGATGTTGTATTTTACCTACCTAGTAGAATTGACTGGCATCTAATACTATTAACGGAGCTAGAAATATTATTTTCCCTTTTAAAAAATGATAAACAAAATTAAGGTACATAATATAGCGAATCCCATGTAGTATTATTTTTATATATACTGTATTTAGAAAATGATTGAGTTGGCGCTATCACCCATTGTTAAACGACTTTTTAAAAATGAAAAAAAGAAATGATAGTGACTCTTGAAAAGTATAGTAGAAGCATGTTGTCGCATACCAGGAGGGCGACATCTTCTAGGTTGTTCATGGTGTTCATGGTTGAGAGGTATTACCAATGCTCCTACCGCTGTGTTGTAGCATGAATGAGTGAAATGGTGCATTTATTAAAAATTAATACCGGTATATGAAATGCTGTATATAAAATATAAAATAAAAAAAAAAAACATTACACATATAACATATCAAACATTCATATAACATGGATTACATGTAGAACATTACATGTATAACATAGAACACTGAGTTTTTAAACTCTAAATATGTAGCCATAAGCCAATATATTCTCGTGGAAATTACAGCGCAGACAGATTATAAAATGTTAATTTTGTCTTAAATATTGGATATTGGGATCCTATACTTCATGTCAATTTTGAAGTTTAATTTCGAGTGGAGAATATTGAGGTAGAGATTTAGCTCCTTTAAACACAATACAATTTTATTATGACCTAAATGAAAGAGGTGCTGTTGGTTTAGTTTAAGATGATATCGGGTATGACTGATAATATTAACAACTATACTCAAGTAAGATATTTCGTCTCAATTATTTAGCTTTGCTTTAAGTGGTCAAGTAGGCCAAAGTTCAAGGATCATCAACGTATAGTATGGTAAAATAAACCTTATTAATCGTATCATTCTTTCCGGGTAGAATAGATATATATAATTCACGTGACAGCAATGGCGATGTCCTTCTTAACGTCATGGGTTTCCGGGGTCAAATAGTTAATACTGTTGATTTCAAATTGTCAATGTTAATAATGTATACGGGTATAATTCTTTATGACTGTATCGTTTGGTTTTTCAGATGTTTTGATGACCTGCTTCAGTAGAAAATTATCTAACATGAATGTGATATCTTCCTTTTTGGTGGCTGTGTTTTCTGGTTGCGTCTTAACCACCGTTTACGTGTGTCTGACACACAACCCGTTCCATCGACACATACATACATCGATAAACATTGAAGTCCATTTATCAAATTTCTCCTATATGTCGAAGCTTTTGGACAAAACTCAGAAGTCATTGCCGAAACAGACAGTTCCAGAATCTCAGAAACGAATAATTATTATTGATGAAAAGAAAAATGGAAAGAGTCAAGTAAAACAGCCGCACAAAGATATAAAAAGGATAAGAAGTTATTCTTATCACCGAAATCTAGATATATTAAAGTGGGTATGTCAATTTTATCAATTACTTACACATGGCCGCTTGTAATTTTTTGACATCTATTATAGATTTTATTACATATGGAAACATTAACCCCATTTAAATAAATGTATATCCATTTTATATTATAGTCCCAAGTGGGAATGGAAATACTGTACATGTACAACATACATTGTCAACAGTGGAGTCATATGTTCTAGAAAAAGTAAGCATACCCTGCCTCGAGTTATATGAATATCATGGCTGCGTGTTTTATGATTACTAAGTAGAATAAGGATAACCTTCAAAATGCGGTGGTCTATATGCAGGTCGATGCTCGTATTCATTTAATCACATTCAATTTGTTCCTAAAGATAACCAATCAATTTAATTGCGACCAGGGCATGTGCTAATTATGTGCATGACATGTTTTAATCGGCATTTTTTCATATTCCATTTATCACTCACTATATTACTGTCTTATTTATGGTACGCTAGACCGGTTAATAAGTATGCTGGTCCCCACATCATCGTCTATATGTAGGAAATATTTATTGTACACCGGATGTTATCTGATGAGTAAATATTTGTCTAAAGTACATGGATTAAGTATCCGGTTTACAATGCACCATTTCGATGTCTTAAACTTCACTATGAATTTACGTTTATACTGACTTTGAATTTCTAAATGTTCATGTTATTAAAATAAATACGGCAACACATACAGTGTTTAAATACTTATTACAACCAAGGCATCAAGCTGGTGATTCTGTTAATTACGTGACCGTAAGCCTCAGGGCTTATCTTCTACCCGGTTGCCCTATAGGTACATCCAGATCGAAAACTTAGCCCCAATTGGCCAGTGGTCGTGACGAATGACATTCACGGGGTAAGGTATGGTTATTTTTTCCAGAACACCTGTTACTTCTAATTTGTTATGTTCACATAGCTAACAAACATTTGTTGTATTTTTGTATAATCAGAATATACTTAAAAAAATATATTATGAGTTGTAATTTATTACATAGAAGAGACCCAGTTTTCTACAAGAATACAAAAATCCCTGCTGGCTTGAAACAAAACATACGAAAACCACGTGCAGACATGGCGCTTTCTATCATGTGAAATTTAAAGACGACCTAAAACCACCCATCCTCCGCTGTTTGCCATATTTTTACATGGTGGGTCAACCTAGATCGGGACTTACAAATATATATGAAAGATTGATTAGACATCCAGATATAATTGCACCACACGTGAAAGATATTTTTTGGATACAAAGACATAGATTTCGTAAGTATGCGTATTTACGACTAGGCTTATATTATTATACATGCATTTATTTCTTAAAGGACAATATTGGTGCCAGTCATTATCACATATGTGATAGAACTGATTAAACACTTTCCAAAAATATTATTAACACAGAGATCATCGCTACCATAGAGGAGTAATAAAGAATTCATGAATCGGAAGTGACGAACGCCAAAGGAAGACACGAGTTGTCTCTCTATGTGAATGACTGAAGTGACGAGTGATGACAGATAAACGGCCGAATTTCTGCTCACTAATAATTCCTTCGAAGACAAAAAGCTGTTATATGGGACCGCAAGAGGATATCTGACGATTCAATAAAGTAATTAAGTGTCATAAGATAAGAGAACACGGGAAAAATAGAAATACTCCGTACAGCCCCTTGTTTTTATTCATTCTATAGGGGAGACCGGGGCACATTGAACACTGTATAGTGTTGGGTTGTATAGTATTATTTATAAAGGATATATCCATGGTGGTTCAATGTGCCCCGGTCTCCCCTACCTTATAAAAACATGGTAATGCACGAACTTTTTTCTGTTTTTCTTTCGCGTTCTCTTATGTAGTGACAGCCAATTCTTTTTATGAATTGTACGATATTCTCTCACAGTGTCACACAGCAACTTTAGGTCTTCGAGGGAATTATTAGTGAGCAGATATTCGCCCATGTATCTGTAATCACTAGTCACTTCAGTTAGCTATATAGAGGAATAACTCGTGTTTTCCTTTGGCGTTCGTCACTTCCGATTTCATGAATCCTTTATTACTCCTCTATGGTAGCGATGATCTCTGTGTAAATATTATATTTGGAAAGTGTTTAATCAGTTCTATCACATATGTGATAATGACTGGCACCAATATTGTCCTTTAAAAATCAGATTAGTGCGGCATATAGTTTAAAGTGCGAAGATAATAGCACCACCGTTAGATTTCACCATCTTGGTAACCCGGATTAGGGTTTGAACTGAGATGTCTGACAGGGTTTAGTAAATGTTTCGAGGTTGGTCACGGTGATATGTACGATGGATATAAGTTATTTGCTTATTAATATGGTACTTCAAGTTTGTTAATCTCAAAATTTCGGTGGTCAACCACATACATCCTCGGGTGCAAACACATAGTGTAAAGCGTTAAGGAAAACAAAAATCTGAGAAGAAGTTGGAATCGAGCATAGAGACCAGTGCCGCCTAGGTTGTAAGTGGCAAGGATTAGAGTCGCCTGTCCAACCTCGTGGGGTTTTCTCCGGGTACTCCGATGTCCTTCCACTGCTAAAGACCCCTACGCGCAAGCGAATTATTGAAATTTAATTAAACCATATATTAGTCCCGAAATGACCTAGTTTGTGTCGAGTAGACGTTAAACCCCACCTCTCTCTCTCTCTGTCTCTCTCTCTCCCTCTCTCTCTCTCTTAAAGTTCCGACTAAAACAATTACCACCGTGAAATAAAAGATACTAGTGCGAGTGGCACAGTCTTCATGTATTGTATCCAAGAATCTTATAGAAAATATTGTAATTCACAAAACTTTTTTTTTATTGCAGAACTCCGGTGTTCCTCTGTGAATACATATCTAGATTTCTTCCATGAAATATCAGAGGATATACAGATGAATGCAACACTAGATATAAAAACTAATACATCATATTTTAATAAAGTGACAGGTGAGATTAACATAATTATTTGGAATTTATAAATAGCTAATTGTTTGGGTTTTTTTTTATAAACAATATTTATTCAGAAACTGAGGGGATTTGGGAACAGGCAAAGCCTAACCCCTCTCCCGGTTACAAATAATTTACATATGAAAACAAAGAAGAAAAAAAGGAATAGATAAAAAGGAAATTATATATATATATATATGTACACATAACCCATAAAGGTTTGATTAGATTAGAAGTTATCTGGGTGTTTCTTCTGCATATATCTAACCTGGGTTTATAAATGGCATGCCATTCGTGGCAACTGTTTGGTAGTTGAGATGAGTTACGACAGCCACATTCACATATTTCAATAAATCTGTACTACAAGCCTCAAGCTCACAGCAAAACAAACACACTCGTCCTCTTTAGTCTACACATATCTTACATAGTCTATTAACCAATTAGATAATTGCATTAAACAAATTTGTATGCGTATTTTGTATTTGTCTCTTGCATGCCTCGAGATGGAGTTTAAATCGTAAATCATTACACAGCGCACTTATTTAACGTCTGTCAATTGTTGCTTTTATTGCCAGCGATTGACTTGTTTTATTTCCCGATCTTGATAATAATTTTTTCTCTCCAGTAAATTAATTCTCGTGGTATAACTTTAAATTGCATTCTACGAGAGTATTTTATCAATTAGTCCAACCCTTATTATAAATAAAACGCCAGTTATCGATTTGATACTACTTTAAGACTTTAAGAAAAAAAAAAATGTTGTTTGACTTGGGACTTACCGTCAATTCCATTTATTTTCAGTTTTAATGATCCTTGATTTTCCAAAACTGTGCTGTTGAGGAAATCTAGTCGTTCAGGCCATTAAAAGAATAATTGTTAATTGGAAATCAAGCAAGTGCTAATAGAAACGTCATTGCACACCTAATCATAGAAATAAAGATTACTGCAAAAGTTTTCTCAAAATTAACACTTTTTTGTCTCAGAAACACCAAAATATTGCGTGACCACATTGTAATCTATTCCATAATGTCGTTTGCATGGACGGACAGTGCCATTACTAATACCGCTGACGATACAACGTGCTTGCGTAAAATAATAGGCTCAGTTTTATTTATATTATCGCAATAGTTAAAAATGTAGACAGGGCAAGCTTAGTTCTTCTTAACCGCTGTGGACATTTCTCATTCAGGGAAATCCATAAAATAATGTAACACTTTCTGTGGTACAGTCGCATTGTTAATGTAAGAAAAAAAAACTTGCCTAATCTCTTTGCATTGTACAATGACATATAGATGCAATTACGTTATTTTAAACTACTGTAAACTAGTTTATTAAATTCTATCATGGATATTTACAGGTGATTGTAGTGGTGATGTTATGTGGGATAATACACGGTGGCAAGATTTACCTGGTAATGAAAACTGTACAGAACCATGTCTAACTAACGCTGATTATATCAAACATTTAAATCCATCCGCTAAAATCATCGTAGCTTTACGAGATCCAATAGACAGGTAGGTAAATCAACAATACATGGGAATACCCCAAATACCAAAGTATGAAGTATCGTGTAACGGTAGCCCACTGGAAGTAAAAACTTTTGACTATAACATGGAGTGCCAGTAAAATTCAAGAAAAATCGACCATAACCCGTAGTCAAATCGCTTGGACACGTCCCAATAGAAAACTTATATGAAATAGGTCAATAGAGTCTCTGTTGGAAATGAAATGGGATTAAACGTCCGGGGAAAAATTGAATTCAAACTGTCAAGGTTTTTTAACATATGGAACGACTAGACACAGCTGTAAGTTGCCCATACTCCTCGCAGTGTTTCGTTTGATTAGAGTTTATCCCACTACTCACTGTTGTAAAGAGAGGAGATTCTTGTTCTAAATTATGATTGGCCAATAGTCCGATTAACAACCAATCACTGACTACGTTACAAATGCATTACGCTCAAAACCGAGTGTCAAATATGTTTACATATCGTTACGTCATGACTCATGATTTTATTATGCCCAACTAACCAGTGCATAACAGAATATCGCAGTAAAACTAATTGCGTGATAAATGAGGCTATCAAATCGAATAAAATGAAAACAATACTGTTTGGAAACAAACATACTTTCGCCGTTTTTAATACCTTAAATCACTGTCCAAAGTTTTAAGGAAGACCCAGACTAAACGCATGACTGTCATGTTGCTGTACACAAGTGAGAGATTTGATTGAAGTGGAAGAATAGACACACTCCCTCAAAAGTTCAAGTATGAAAGGCAATCCAACAATGAGCTACGTCGACTTTCCGACATGGTTATGTAGTCTTCAGTTGATATACAAAGCTACATTATGGAAGATTAGATATAAAGCTGACAGTTTGCACTTTAATAGTTAAATATTAAATAATGTAAAGAGAATATGCTGAAAATTTCATTCAAATTGCTGCTCTCTAAGCCGGGAAAACCATATTTTAAATTCATGTAAATAAATGTCTAATTAATAGTATAACATTTCAGGCCTAAAGAAAGAATTGCAATAGGCAGATTTAGCCATTGCATAATGTTTGTTTAGCTGCTAAAACTATAATGTGATATTTTATTACAGAGTATATTCAGATTATTTAGCTCAATCGGTATGGCTGAAATATGATCCTGATAATGAGATGTTTAATAAACTCGTCATTGAACAAACGTTTCAACTAAATAAATGTTTAATAAATAACCACACTATAAGATATTGTGTATATAATCGAGATATATACCATTCAGACAGTCAGGTAACTTATTCTTTTTATTAATTTTAACTGTTAGCCCTTGTGCTTTTGAAAATTTTCAAAGGGTTCCATACCAGTTAACGTTATGAGCAGCTGGTGATGTATCTTAGCTAGTTGGTCTGTTAACAATGTTGTGGGTATAAAAATGTCGGAACGAAACTAACCAATATAATATGACAGAAGTAAAGGCCTAAGGTGGAGTTTGATGTCAGTCAACTAAACACTTTTGTTATTTGACTAGAAAAATTCCGAGATTTGTGTCCTCACATATATATAATATAAGCATCAAGAGAAATCCCGAGATTTGTACTCGCTCTCATAAGCATCAAGATTCCAATGGACTAATTTCCGGTAGATTCTGACGAGGAGCCACGGTGACTCAGCGAGTAAGACGCTAACTCACTAACCTAGAGGTCCGGTGTTCGATCCCTGGGTTGGTCGAGAAAGTTCATGGAGATTTTCCGGCATAGTTCCCCCTTGTCAGTGGTGCATGGCAACGGGTCTGGTAAGGGACAATGTATAGTCGCCATGATGGTACGAAAATTGAAGATCCTTGTAAAATTGGCTTGCACGTAAACATATCTCCTGGCAGTTGGAATTCGACATGGGAGCACCGCTGTCCTGGCAAATTTTCACTCAAAGCTTACGGAGGCGAACAGTAGGGCGCTAAGGGGCCCATACACGTTCAATAATTCCGTCAATATTATTGACTCAATATATTGACTCAATATATTGACTCAATAATATTGAACGTGTGTTGGCATATATTGATGTAAAATATTGCCAATAACCGCCATTGCGTCGATATATATTGACGGATCAAAACCATTTTGATTTTTATAGATGGTTCATCAATCGCAGAGTTCAGTTGCCACCATTAATAAAATAACAATTAATTAAAAAATATATTTGTTATTTTCTATATTATCAGGTACGAATTGGTATTGGTTTATATGCTATACATCTCCAGGATTGGTATCGCGTGTTCCCTAAAAACCAAATCCATATCATACAATTTGAAGATTTTATTACAGACACTGAGAATGAAATGTCCAAGATATTTAAATTCCTAAATTTACGTAAGTTAGTTGATATACTTCAGATAATTAGTGTTAAATATTCAGATATATACACCGTATATATATTTATATATCAAAAACACATCTGGTAAATGCATCATTTATTAATGGCAAAGTGTGTATATATCCTGGCACATGCGTTCTAGGCGCTCGGCGCGTTTATGATTGAACCAGATCCGAAACCATAAGGATTTGTGCCATATTCAGTAACTGCTAATTCCATTCCTGGCCAAATTCCAAATCCTATCCCTGATTCTTCACTGGATTTAACTATATACGAAGATTATTCCCAGTTGAAATTTATCTAGACACTAAAATTGCAATATTTGTAAACTGATTTAGATTACTGATCAATCAAACAAGTCGATGCGTGGATTCTTTGCTTTTTCGTTTTCGTCATCCGAGTGGAAAACGGTATTCAATAGGCCATCATATATTTATGATGAAATTTAATTTATAGCTAAGTTGTCAAAAGTTGGTATTGTTTTAAGGTTTAAAGGGTAAAAATTCCAGAGTGTGAAGATTTTCAGTATCGTAATCACCATGTTTAATTTATCAGCGGCCGATAAAGATGGTTAAGTGTATGATATTGTATTATCAGCATCCCATATAACCACTGTCTAAGTTTACACCAGCCACCAGTAAAATATCAATCTGTCAATACCAAACGATTCCAAGTTTCCCTGTGTATTCCAGAAACAAGATGCCACAGTGAGGCGGAAATGGGAATATTTTGACGTTTCTCGGTGCACTTTCTATCTATCCGTTTTATAAATTGATATATTATCGTATTTCCAGGAAAATTAGGCAGTTTAGAGATGAAATATATAATGGACCCTGTGTTTAAAAATGTCCGAACAAAGTTTGCCGAAGAACCTGATATGTGGATAGAAACTAGAAAAATACTATCAAAGTTTTATGAACCCTATAACAATCTATTATCTAAACTTTTATATGATAAAAAATATTTATGGACATCTTGACAAGAATACAATTATAAGGAAGCATGTGCACTGTCAGCTTATCAATGGATCTCCATCAGTGATATTTCCTCAAATTCTGAATATTGCATAACAAATACATACGATTATAGATAACTTGAGCAAGAATTGTGTTTTGACGCAGACTCGTTAGTATATCGCCACTTGTGAAATCGTTATTCGGTTGAAATGGATGCAATACACAATAAGTATAAGCAGTGTGGCCAACTAAATGAAACCAAATCAACAAGCTACACCCACCAAGTGTAACCAACTAAGCAAGCTACACTCAATCTAACACCTTACCAGTGTAACCGACATCCATAATCACTGAACGCGCGAAAAGGTGTAAATGTAAAAGTGAAAGGAAGGGTGTTTGGGTCAGGTACATCCTAAGGAAGACTTGTTGAAACGTTTCACTATTAAAGTGATTGTTATCCATAAAGTTTTGGTTGTGTTATTTTAAGGTATATATTACCCGTGTGATTAGATGGAAACATTCAAAACAGTATCAATTTTAAACCATAAAGTGTTTGTTAACTTAAATGTGGGTGTTGTTGACAAAAAAAAACCCCACATTTGGTTTTAATTTTACTAGCACTTCCATAACATAACTTATTTTTTTAGCGTGTTTTGTACATGAAGATGAGTAAATGTCCACAGATATTATTGTGTATTATATTTTAAATACATGTACATGTATTACATATCTTACCGTAAAAATATGGGCTCTTCATATCTCACGTTTAAAACAAAATAAACATTTTAAAATCAGTTCCCGATGTCGGTTTCTGTATGTTCTCGAGCACCATTGTAATGAACAAAGCAAAGCAATTTTTAAACATATCCCATAAGTCAATGCGAAGATAAATTTATAATGGCTGAAAGGCAAAACGGGAAGGAAATAAACTTGTAGACAAGAGTAAGCAGGCGTAATCAACTACTCTTCAATTTGGACTGCTATCGATTAGTTTTAGAATTGGAATGTGATTCGCTTTATAATCGAATGTAATTCAGATTATATTCTACATTTCATATTAAATTAATGTGAGATTCTCGGTCTATTCTCGTGTATTTTGAGGTCCGGAAGAATAATCAATTATTCATAAATTAGATGTCGTGGATACATGAATAAATTCATTCGATAATTATAAAGGTGTCTAACTGCTGAATATCAGTTAAAGGAGCTAAATCGCTAACTTTTGGGACCAAGAAATTGACACAAGTGGCTAGCAACGCATATAATATGAACGTATAGGAACTGATTTACATTCAATGGTTTCCGTTTTTACTCTAATTTCAAATCAGTTATGTTCGGCCAAATAAGCCAGCAGTCTACTAAATCGAATGCAAATTTCTAGCGTCTGGTTATTCTAGTCTACATACGCCGTTTGATTTGGTGTAATGTTTCTAGCCTCGTTCCTCGAGTCACTTGCTTAGAGCTGGGGCTGAAACGCATTATGGTACACGATTCGTGTACCAATGGTAAAATGTTTATTTTGTCTTAAATATTGGATATCAGAAGCCCATCTTTTTCTGGTAAGATCACAACATCAATGTTGATTTAAATTGATAATTAATTCGTGTTTTCAACGTTGAAGATTTTGGATGATATTGAGTTAGAGACTTAGCTACTTTTATTTAAATTTGAATCATCCTGATGGATATTTGTAAATTTAATGTCTTGGGTGTTATAATAAAGACTAGTTGTTAGTGACCAATGTGTGTAAACTATTTAAATTTGCCTTAAAGTATAATGTTGTACTATCACAGGAGAGGAGTAACATCACTGAAAGTGGCAAGTTTGTGTAAACTGACGTATTGAATACTTAGTAGTATGCCATGGGGTTATATCTTTATATTAGGTGTACCTTACTGAAATTCACTATTCAAATCAATGATCTGATCTATTTCTTGATCTATTATTTCCCCATGCTCTAACTGCTGACAGGGAATGCAATGAAATGAAATGTTGTTTAATGGCACGTCAGCACCAACCGGGCTATATTGCGCCACACGAATAGAATGCATTTCGGGGACCACCCCTGCATAGACTCGTTGATCTCGGGTAAAAACAGGGCGTATACAGAATTCTCCACCACCACCACAATAGTTTTGTGTCGCTCTCGCATTGGTCATGCGTATTTAACATATTTCTTTTTCTTGAAGCGAGAACCTTAACTATAATTACTATTCTGTTAAGTTTTCTTGAAGTTAAACACATTCCGGGAAAGTGCCAATATACCAAGGATATAAGATTTACTTACTACTCTTGCCAGTCCTTTTAAATTGTATGTTCTCTCAACCGGGGCTACGTGACAAAGTGTTGAACTTATTAAAATAGACAAATTTTGATCCCAAACTTTAACTGAATATATTTTTGGCACCCGTTTTAAACTGTTTTCTAAAAGAAAGCTGTATTATCCCCCCACCCCTGTCGTATTGTAGCCCGAAACTTTCTGGTCTAAGGCCAGATTTGACACACAACGAGCCAACTATAATATAACTTTCCATAAAACAGACAATAAAGCAAATCTTGGCACTGATTTCGTTATTTTTCTTCTTATTATTGAACTAAATATTACTTATGTTCTTTTTATTGGGTAAGGATTTAATATAATAAATAATGACATACCCAACAACAATTATATTACTTCCCTGGTGACTGCAATATACGTTTCTAATCTGTAAATATATTGTAGGTATAAATCATAGTCTATCAGTGTTAACTATATAATTAGGTAATAGTTATCAGACGATAACGAATGTAAAATTAGTTTCCTCTGGTTTACAAGGCAGACATTATTGTGAAGACGCCAATTTTCATCAAGTTCAAAATTACTCAGGTAAGACATGTACTTATAATATAGAAAGAAAGCATTTGACGAGATTCTTTCCGTTGTCATTTGGTAAAATATATACCGCGGCCGAACACTTAATGGCAATGGCTTTTAAATTTTTTAAAGTCAAAGTTTTAAAGCTGGTTTCCAGATTGAATATATCGCAATATAAATCAATGTCTTTGTCGACCTTTTTCGAAGAATCATGGAAATATTCTGATTGGTTTATCTGTTATGTCCGATACACTTCTTTGGGGGACATTTACTCTATTTCCCACTCAGCTGGAATTTTCAAACTTGATGCAGATGTTTATTAGGGAAATGAGTTTGAAGATGAGCATTTTCTGCATTAGTCGAGATTTAGGGACACGATAACCCTGTTTCTAATAACCCTGTTTCTAATTGAAGTGTAATACTCGAATCAGATGTGCTTTAGGCGAATGTCTTTACGGAGTATATATGTAAGTACGCAGAGTGTTTTCTTGTGATTTTGAAGCTAAGCAGTTATCTGTCTGTCTAAAAATTGAGGTAGAATATTTAAACTGTGCACATACTTTTTATGCGAATTATTCAAAGAGCATGGCAATGAGCTTTTTCTATTTAGAGCTAACCAGAGCTATCAAATGTGACTAGCCAATTATTCAGAGCATAATATTAATCTTGTTGTAATTGGTGGAAGTTATGAAACTTAGTGTTCATAACACAAATGAGCATTTTATGCGTAGGGTTTACAGAGTGATAAACAATGTGAATGTTCGGTGATTTATAAATATAATTATTTATGCGCGTCGTTTATGTTGGCTTTTTTGCAATTCTGGACGGGGCTGGCATAATTTCAAAATTATGTTACGCTCTGGTTTGCAATGATCATTAATAAAGATTTTTACTTTAATTAGTCGGAATCCAAGTTTTCCTGCAAAGTTAGCATCGACCTCCCCGCGACTATTTTTGTGATGATCAGAATCTAGAATCTATGTATGTTGACGTGGTTTGTCTGGATTCAAAATGTTCACTGAAACAAAGAAATAAATATGTCCGTTTTTCTTTTATCTGGACAAAGTGTGTAAATTAAGTATTTTATGCACAGATACACTGCCTTACTTCTAATATCAATTTAACCATGTCGAACAATGACAATATTTGGCTCGTCTTATTGAATTCATAGAAACATTAAACATGAATAACTTAAAATTGGCATTTCGACCATTTATTGTGTGACATTGGCAAGGTGTATTCTTCCGGATTCACTTGCGCTCTTTGTGCCAGCATAAGACAGTCGTGTTGAATCCAAGGGAGATAACTACAAACATACTCGTGAATGCAGACCACCATTAATTTTCCGTTTGACTTCAATGTTAATTCTCGTCTCTTTGCTCACCTCCATCTTTTCCCAAAATTTTCGTTGGGCTGTATGCTTTTCACTACAGACTGTCCCTGCACTAAAATTTGTATGAGGTTGACCACCAATATTTTGAGATACCCAAACTTGAAGAAGCATACTACTAAAAACAGATAACTAGTTGCCGTACATATCACCGTAGCCAACCAGATAACTCCGTTATCCTTCCCCAAAATCATGAATACATGTATTTACCAAGTATACCAGTTCTATTTTATTTGTTATCTGAAAAATCACACCCTCGTAGGTAACCGTACTATAAATAAAGTTATTGAGCTGTTCGTCGACGATCAAATTCTGAAACTTGATTTTTGTTGAGTAATGCATTTAAGGGGTTACGGCATCTCAGTGAGTATGGAAATGAGACACTATTAAAAGGGCAAATAGTACCACATAAAGCCATATGATTCAGTGAACAAAAACTATCTGAAATCAGATGAATACTATATAGACCACTGCCTGGGCAAAAACTAACCGTGCTTTATTTTAAGAATATTGAGTTGTTCAGATGTTAAAATTCATCCCTTTCTTTAGCTATGTAAACGCCTTGAATAAAAAGTGGAGAGAAGATCTTTTAAACAAACCAGACCTAAACGCAGCTCGAAATCGATGTTGAGCAAATTTGTAGTCGTTGTGCATGGTTGAGTTTACCGTTATTTAACAGTATATTATTTCTATATTTTCAAATAACCTCTATGTATTACTTAAATACTTCCATAAGTACGATCTAATCAATCATATTTTACCCACCGTGAACAGCTAATGATAATATTAATTAGTCCAGATGACACGCAACCACGCAGAAAAAAGAATTTGACACACTGAGTGTCATCACCAAAATATAAATACGTATTACATTCTTATGCTCACATCCAACACAATAAAAATATCAATGTGTAATTTTGCATTCAAATTTGATACATCATTACTGCTATTACATAACTTAAAATAAACTTCATCACACGATTTTGACTATTATTACTAGTAGTAGAATGCAAAACATAATGGCTTTTAACGGTCGGGGGCAAGGCAAGGAAAATGCGTTTAGTCGATCGGATAGGACGAAAAATCGAGATCTACCCGTGTACATTAAAGATACGTTATGGGAGATTAGATAAAGAGCTGACAGTTCTCATTATAATAGTTAAAAACTAAAACTAGATAATGTAAAGGGAATTTGCTTAAAACATCAGTCAAATTGATCCATTTTGAACCCAGATTTTAGCCATTGAATTTTGAGCCTAGCCTCGATCATCATAACTTCAGTCGATACGATAACACAAAAATAGTCTCGATTATCCATTTTTCGATTTAATTATTAATGGACGTTAAACAGCAGATAGGATTGTAATCAAGTAAATATCACAGGCCAGCGAAGCCATGGAGAGTTGATTATGGTCTTGATAAGTTAATTAATGTCGAATTAATAATTAAGATAACATTTCAGGCCTAAAGAAAGACGTGCAATTGGCAGATTTAGCTCTTGAATAATGTATGTTTAAAGAACCCATAACCGTTGGAATTTTAAAAAAGAGCAGATCGTACAAACCTTATCTCATAACATACTGCATTGGCCGTTTTCATTTGCTCGTTTGGTACAGAAAAGTAGGACGTTAAACCCAATTTCCGCCATTTTTGACCTCGTCAGGGATTGGAATATATCACTCGAATTTCCATATTTACATTAAGAATGAAAAATAAAATCGTAAATTCAATTTCGTAAAATTTCGATGCATTTTTACCAAAGCTCATTTGACATAGTGACTTATTTCAACTTTATCGAGTCAAGATGCTGAAAAACACCCCTTCGAGCTTAACAATTCCCACAGAACCCAATAAATGTTAAGTTTGTTGAACTACTACTATCAATATATTTCTTTTTACAGTGTATGTATATATAGGTACATGTTAATCATACGTTAATTACCCTAGTTTAAAAATATCAGAACTAATGAAGATTGTCCTATATTTTCAACCACAGTTATAGAGTTAAACGGATAAAAATGTCTTCACATTCGCCACTGATAGAAAAAGTCCACAATTTTGGAATTTACATGAAAAAGAGTAAAAGAGCTATATTCCAGGTAAGTAATTTAACATAATGTTATCAAACATGGTGACCAGCAATTCGTACGTTTCTGGAATTTAACGTTCACTTTCACCGAGGGTGATAACATAGACAAGTGACCAGTAATGAATTAAATGTGTTTAAATACAATTTGTAGCCACTTCAAGTTCATCATTATATAACCAAAAGGAAATTAACTGTAAATGTCCTTTTCATTTAATCAACCTCCAATTGCAGAACAAATACAAAGAAAGCAAATTCTATCTGCCGCAACAGCAAAGCTTACTAGATTACTTATCTTAAACTATTTATCATTGCTTATAATGGATGTAACAGTCTGGGTTTTCGGGGTACGGGAAGTTGGTATCCAGTTATCTTTCAAGGAATACTTCTTTGAATCGTTATAATATTGTGCATCCAATTCTTATAGTCTGTTCCATTTAAACCACTGTATACTTTGATGGAGATACATTTATATAATTGCTATTCTTATTGTTGGCCAGCTTGATTTTCCTGGAAAAAATTTCTATATTATACAACGTGGTCACATAAAGAAAAACTATGGTTTTGATAAACTACAGCAGTATGATTCTGAAGTAAGTATATCGGATGTCGTTAAAACATTTCATTTCAAATCCTTAGTACATGTATAATAACTATAATAATATGCATGTCACTTTTAGTTTCGGACTCATTTCAGGCGCGGATCCAGAGGGGGGTCCAGGGGGTCCGGACCCCCCCCCCCCCCCTGCTCAGGCTTGAAAATTTGAAACTTAAATCTATGCGATTTTATTGGCGATTTTTAGACCTGTAATTTTGGAATTTACCTTCCGGAAATACGTCAGAATGCACCAAATTGAATCTAATTTACCAATTTTTTCTGGGGGAGGGCCCCCAAACCCCCCGTTGATTGATTGAGTGCAAATAGTTAAGAAATTATCAAACCTAGACCCCCCCCCCCCTGCAAAAAATCCTGGATCCGCGCCTGCATTTATTGTTCAATTGCATCCAGTTTACATAATGTCAAACTTGAAGATAACATATTTTTTACATTCACTATGTATGCGCCATGCATGAAATTCAGATTATATAACTTCACCTTCAATACAAGATGGGCCAAGTCGAAAAGAAAACAATATTGATTGTGTATATTTCAGGAAGGGTGTCATCTAGTGTTAAGGTTTTTAGATGGTGAGATTGAGTTTGACACAGATAATTCAGAAGAAAAATATACAATATGTCGCCTGCTTTCTTTAATTACAGATGATACATCAGCTGACTATGTAAACAGTAAGTTGTCCATATAAATGATAATTTTCTACTTTTTTGACATATTGTCAGACTAATGTCTTTCTTTAAAATGTGGTTAACACCTTGACGTTTCGATCTCTTGTAACAAAATGTAATGCTGTCTGCCTAACCTCGTGGGTTTCCCCTACTGCTAAAGTCCCCAGTGAACAAGCCAATTATCTAACTAAAGATACACCCTGAAATGGCGTACTGTGTTGAGTACAGAAGTCAAAAACTCAGACACATGACTCGTCTGCTTTTAAATACATCTGTTTTTACAAGTTAATGAATTGTCTGTATATTATTTGTGTGTATTTTACAGCAACACCAGATAGTGACAGTCTATCTCTATTACCACCAGTTAAAATCAGACAAGAAAGAATACTTAAAGATGGTCTGCTGGAGAAAAAGGGAAATACAACCATAACTACATGGAATAAGTACGGATCGTCTGCTTCTCTTCTCTCTTGGTCAAAACAGATAATATAGATAATATTATGATGATACTAGTCTTTACCCGAATCTAGATGGGGTGGTTTGACATGTTAAACACGGAGGGGGGTTGGGATGGCCTAGTGGTCTAGAGTGCCGCGCTTCGACCTCTAGCTGGCCGGTCACCTCTGGCTTGTGGCTGTGGTTTCGATCCCTTGTGTGAGCGTATGTGGCATGGAGATAGGGGCGCCTTCTCAACCCCGTGGGTTTCCTCTGGGCACTCCGGTTTCCTCCCACTGCTAAAGACCCCAACGCGAATAAAATTAAACCATATGTTAATCCCGAAATGACCTAGTTTGTGTCGAGTGGACGTTAAACCCCATGTCTCTCTCTCTCTCTCTCTCTCTCTCTCTCTCTTATACACGTGATTCGTTTGAAATCACAGCGGTCCCGCATCTGTTTGGTTCCAGAAGAATGAAAAGTAGCACCCCTTTCATTGGCTAAGAGTTGAAATTTGTTTTAGGATTTAACTCCCAGCAAATGAAGACACTGCATTCTTAAAATATTTTAATTTTGTGAATAAAACCCCTGGTCAAACTACGAATGTTTATATATAAGGAACAGAGGTGACACTATGGGCCCATAATGTCTTATTTAGAAACCGATCAACAAAAGAAAACAGTTTTCTGTCCCCCCCCCCCGTCGATCTTTACCATGAATACACGTCATAATTGTTTTTTTTATATTTATAGACGAAGAGTTAAGGTATCACCGGGTGAATTTTCTTACTTCAAACCAGGAGAAGATGTAAGTGAATTCTTAAATTTATATTGCGTAGACATGTGTGTGCATTGTGTTCATCATCGATATTTTTAAAACTTACCGTCACGTTATTAATGCCGTTTGTTTTATTTGCAGTTGGCACTAAATATTGTTCAGATCTGGGATGGTATTTGTCAAATAAAACGAA
Organism: Patella ulyssiponensis; assembly: GCA_963678685.1. Classification (NCBI taxonomy): domain Eukaryota; kingdom Metazoa; phylum Mollusca; class Gastropoda; family Patellidae; genus Patella; species Patella ulyssiponensis. The sequence goes on along the minus strand of OY783229.1, from coordinate 44,908,260 downwards.
TAAGTTCCACTGGTTTTTCACTGACTATACGAGATGAGCGAACATATAGGTAATTATTTTTTTATGAGCAAGACTGTTTTAAAATGCATCATTATAAATGTGACAATAGTATAGAAAGTTCTACCGAGGTCGCTTCTTCGCTATTGCAACAAAGTTATGACATAAATATTGCTATGACATCACTATTACTGTTAAGTCATCAACAAGATTTACTGCAATAATAAACATGCTTCAATTTCAAACACAAATTATTTGAATTTTATTATTAGTTTTCGATGTATTGGAGATCCCAAGCAAAAGCTGACAGCTGAAGATGACAGGGAAGAATGGGTTAAGGTGACGACTTTAAATTTTAATCCATCATAACTGCTTAACAATACCGAAATGTTCTTTCACTTCAGTCGGTTTTGCATATGAACCAATATTAATATATATTTATATATTTCATTTGTGTTATTATGTTTTCAAAATATCAATGCCAGTGGGTGATAGTTGCACCCACTCTAGCCAGTTTTGACCACATGTAGGCTTCACGTTGTGATTTCTATCGCGCAAAGGGTATAGTATGTTTACTCTTTGCGAGAGGGTTGAGGTGGGAGATGGGGGCGATCTCTCGAATCTTTAACAAGGAATTCTCTTCTTCATAATCGCGGATAGTGTAGAGAAGTAGGAGAGAAACTCGACTTTATTCCCAGTTACCATTTCCAGAACACTTGATGCCAATTTCTGCGTGTTAACGTAGTTAACCATTTTGAATCCATCTTAACACTCAACCGGATTGAATTTAAATATCATCTGTTACAGTGAAAATCGCTGGGATCGTATTGTCTAATTCATTATAAATTCAGTGGTTGGATTGTGAAATTATGTTTGTCCCTTCTACAGGTTCTCGAGAAGGCTATTAAGACTCGTAGAAATACATTGGTGTATTTAGATAATAATATTGGTAGAAATACCAGTATTAAATCTAAACCAGAAAACATCTATGAAATGGCTAAGGAGGTTATTGGGACTAAAGAAGATACATCAGCTACGCAGGTTAGATAGTATTGTGTGTATTCGTTTAATAAAAAGAACTTTACTCTCTGGCCAAAAGTTACACCATAAAAATAAAGAATTACCACCAGTAATAAAGGTGGTTGTGCAGGTTTACTATAAATGGATGTGTAGAGATAGATTATCTGTAAGGAAAGAAATGCGCATAAAAGCTTTACCACACCATCGCTGGGCTTGGAACTTCCAGTTACGTATTTGTGTAATGCACCCGCCCCTTTACACACACTGACCCAAACACACACCTACATATACCTACCTTCCTTTGGTTTGTGAAAATAATCTCCTCCAGATTAGTTTTTGGCGATCTATAATCCTCACTCCCCTGTTTGACTTTAACTTAGTTTTAAGATTGGTATAACTTATTTATTCGTATGATTTAATTTCATTGTTTTCAGTTTGCCCCAGACGTAAACCAACAGCAGGTCAACCAGTTTCAACCACGGTATCCACATTTTTTTATAACCGTAACCCAATTTAAAAGCTTAAATACACGAAAATGATACTCTAAACATTTTAATTATCAGCGTGGTGTTAAAACTTAAAAATATGTATCTTGGAGAATGTAAAAATGAAATAAAATTGCGAATTTGCTCCATTGCAATTTTTGCTTTATTGTAGAGCACAAGAAATAACAGCTCATCTAAGTGTTAGTGTTAGCTATGTTGGCACACCAGATCCTACTTCTGATAGAGCTCAACAGCAAGCGAACCAATCTTCCCCTGACCCGACCAGATCAAGAAAAGTACCCATAATGGCCACATCTACAACAATACCAATACCAGTCACATCTAGTGAATCACCTCGCTCTCCAGAGCCACACCCTTCTGAAACTAATATTTATTCAACTGCAGAACCCATTCTAACAAATAAGTCATCCAATGCTATATTCGATTCATCTGAAGGAAACGTTTCGTCTGCTAGAGCGATGTTTGAAGATAAAATAAAGGTGTTAGCCGATGCGGATGGAACTGATACGAAAACTAAAAGAAGGAGTGGTTCGCCCCAGGAACCGAAACAAGACAGTCCACAAAGTAACGGAGTACCACCACCGGCTATTCTCATTGGAAGACCTGCACCGCCACCACCACCGCCACCTGCACCTCTACTAAAAGTGAAGAAAGCTGGCGTGAAGCTTACAACACTTCCGTCAGTTAAATTAAAACCTGCCCACTGGACTAAAATTTCAAGTAATGTGGTAAGTTAAATGCTGATTTAAGTGACGGTGCTTATGGTTAATATTATGTTCAAAAAATAATGTCTTTGATATGTGAACTATTTACTTTTTTCAATTGAAGGTTTCTGGCTCCATCTGGAAGACCATGCATGACGTAACTAAGAATCTTGATCTTTCTTTGTTGGAAGAACAGTTTGCTATGAAAGAAAAAGAGACCAGTAATGGTAAAGATTCCAAAGAAGGTACAAACAGCGCGGGGATTTTGTATAAATGCTATACTCTAAATGATCAACAGTCCTTTTTTAACATCACGTTATCAGGCTGATTTCAATTAACTATGGTCAACAAAGGATGTAGAATATATTACAACAAATTCTAAAGGGCAATAACCAAAATATATTAGTTAAGATAATGTTGGAGATGCAAACAGCTCAGACCTTGAGAGCTAACGGTTCAAGAAAAAGGGTGGGGGCGTCTTATCTTTCGCTGGACACCATAACTGTTATTTTACGATACGAAAGGACATTTCCATAAACCTGGATTAGTGATAATACGATCCCATTTAGTACACGGACAAAAGTAATCTTCTCCAAATGTATTATTTCCATAATATTTTTATCTACTATTGATCTGGTTTATATTTCAGGGGGTAGAAAATCGAAAGAGTTGCTTCTTGACCCTAAACGTGCCCATATCCTGGGTATCATTGTGAATGGTATGAAAATAACTGGCAATGACAACATGTTGGAACTTTTATCTACAATGACCGAAACGGCAACTTTTCCAGCAGAAACTTTATCGACTATTCGTAGGTGGGTGTATTCTGTATTATTTTGTTTTATGGTTCATTGAATAAGAATAGTACAAGTAAGGACATATTTTTACAAATACAACTTGCCTATGCGTAGGTAGGTGTCTTACTTATTATTTTTTTTTATGGTTCATTGAATAAAAATGTTACATTTTACGGGAATTTTTTTTTCCAATTGAACTTTGCGAATGTTTTCAAAATCGTAATATGCCGATAATGTAAGAGATAAATCTGCTTAATTCAGATCTTTCGATTGATTGCAAAATTTGCAATAATGTTATGTAAATCATTAATTAGACAGTTATTCACATGCCAAGCTTATAATCAAGTGTCAGGACAACCGAATGGTTTTGATTTCAGTTGTCAGTTAATAACTTAATTTAGAAATATATAATCGAGACTTGGTTTATTATCGCAACAAGAATAGTAGTGGCAATCGAGACTACACTGTTCTTCAAATCGACCATAACTCAGGTCAGAATGAAGTAATTTGATCAAAGTTTTCAACATGTTCCCTTTTAAATATCTATTCTTTTAAAGTATTATAGCGAGGATTGTCAGCTCTTTATCTAAATCTTACATAATGCATCTTTAAAAAGGAAAATTGCTAATAAAATATCATTTTAAATATTTCTTTATCAAGCTTTATTCCTGGCTTCTATTAAAAAAGGGAGGTTGTTGATGTCCTTGTATATATGAGGTAGCAATACTTAGAACATTAAAGCTTATTAAACGGTATAAAGTCATCAAGGAAACATATTACTTATTTCTAAATTCAGTTGTCAACCAACCGACGATGATAAAGAGATGTACAAGGCTTATAAAGGTCCTTTAGAAAAGTTATTACCAGTTGATAAATTCATGAAGAATCTTTGTGAAATTCCTTACATTGGACTACGATTAGAACTTACACAAACAATATGGGAGTTCCCTAGAACATACGAAGCTGTACAAGAGGTAATTTAGTCCATTGTTTCTGTGTCATTATTGCGAGAGCAACAGTACCTTGGTGGATTATGGCGCTGGCTCACTAAATGGAGATCCGTGGCGCGTTCTGGGACCTTGGATATGTCAGCCCTGGTTTCCGTTATCAGCGGTACTTGTCAAGAGGGCCCGACATGGAAAAACGCTTAGTCCTCCGAATAGAAGGAATAGATCTAATCGTTTTGGTTGAATGTATTCACAAAAAGGCAAAAATATTACAGTAAAATGCTTTGTCATAATAGGGTTTAACGTCCACTTATAGTAATATGTTATTTCGGGACTAAAATATGGCATAGTTTCATTTCAATAATTCGCTTGTGCTCATGGTTTGGTATGGGAACAAAGCCCACATGGCTAGACAGGTGATCGTCCATACTCCTTCTCGCAAAAAAGTCCGGGATCTCAAAACCATGACTCCTTGTAATGAAAAAGTATTGCCAGATCGGATTACGAAACCAGACCTTGTGATTTAATTCGGCCAGCCCCGTCGCCATGTCTTTTTTGATGAGAAAGCCAGAAGAACATTTTTTTATCTCACCTGATGCCATTAATTCAATGGTAATTGTCTTTTGGTAAAATTAGTAATGATAATAAAACCAAGTACGAACAATCCAATTCGAAGTCCTAAAACACAGTATAGGCAAAATATTGTAATCAACAATGCTTTCTTTTTTAAAACACACGTAAGCTCACATGATTAAATGGTTTCTTCATGTTTTAAGATAATACTTTTGAAGACAAAATATAAATGTCTACCAGTTTATCCGGTTTTTAATATTTCATAATGCCAGGAAGTAGAAGATATATGGATTGCATGTGATGAATTAGTTGGCTGCAGTAAGTTGGTTAAAATACTGGAATATATTCTGGCTATTGGTAACCTTCTGAATTCTAAATGGTCCTCCGGATATGGTGTTCAGGGTTTTGAAATAACTTCTATTGATAAGGTATACATTTTTTTTTTTAATCCATGATCAAAATGATCAGATAGTGGTATTTGCAATATTACCTTTTCGGGTCTTTTACAATGTCACTGAGTACTAGATTGTAGTTTTCCCACTGAAAAAGGCTCTGGGTAACAATCATCACTACAAACACGAAACATAATTTCATTTTGAATGTCGTTTTAAGGTTATAGAAGTAAAAGGAAGAGACCATCATCTGACAGTTTTGAGTTTTTTGGTAAATACACTGCGTGCTCAAGATGAAGATTTGTTAGATTGGACATCGACTTTAAAACACGTATCATGTTCTGCTGAATACTCAGTTAAAGCTATAGGTGCTGAAATAGAAGGTAAGTTAATCAGTTCCGACGCATGGACATACAACAGGTCTATCCTAAAGCTATACCGCTTTTCTTCTTGGGCCATCTAATGGCGATTATAATGCTTGAAACAATTTTATGGATACACAATAACTGAGGATACTCTCGTATTTATGAGGCAAATGATACGAGTATCCTCGTCGAAATGTCGCTTAGTATTAAACTCAGTAATTGTGTATCAATAAAATTATATCTTGTGTTAATATGTTCAATTATCAAGTGCCAATCAAAGAAGAACAATCAAATATGTGAATGACAAGGTCCGGCGATGACTGGGTGGGCTGTAATGACTATGTTGTAATAATAAATATGCAGCGTATCACTTTGTGCAGAATTTAAATTTTAATATCATTTTCATTAAAAAAATCTATGAATTTAATTAACCAATTCTTTTGCACGTTTTTTTTTAGTAAATCTGTACTTTTGATTTTAGTTCTGAAGAATGATTTGCAAAAAGTAAAGAAAAACATGAAAGTTCTGAAACCTTTGATGACGTCAAATCAAGATAAACAGTTCCAGACGGATGTACAGGTAGATACCCCATTGTGCATCGCGACTTCTACCCTCGGTTATTGGCTCACTAACCAGAGGGTCACGGGCATGCACAAGAATCCTTGACCGAGTCGGCGGAAACGCAAATTTCCAGGAAAATTTGTTTCAGAATAGTAGGATGTTTAACCCCATTTTATATCATTGTACTTCATAGCTGTATAATTAATATATTTTTTGTTTAAAAAATGAAATCAACAAAGAAAGATTAGCGGCTCGTTAAATTGTTGCGATAAATCAGTCAACCACGACTGTTTGATGAAGAAGAAGAAGAAGAAGAAGAATTGTTTTATTAATGTGTCAAACATTGTACAATAGCAATAAAAACAGTTTGAGACAAAAAATTATAAGTGTACAATGTCCGGCCTATAAGGCCTATGAGACACAACAATCATCATAAATCATCTATATTCGAATATAATAAATAAATACACATAAGTAACAAGGATAAAAATACAATAAAAAATTTGAAACGTACGAACAATAACATTAAGTAACTAAAAACAAATAGCTAGGCATATAAAATAATAGTAATCAAAATATCATATGTTAAAATATTTTCTATGATAAAACATTTTTTTAACCGTGGCAGCTAGGATTTTTACTAGGTTTGTGTTGTTCATTAGGGAACATAGCTGGTGGGTTGGTGTCAGTGCTAAGAAATGTGGGTTTATGGTGGCTGCGGCGTTCCATAGCTTTTGTCTCGGTTCAAAGTAGCAATCACATGTACACAAGAAGTGAGTCTCATCCTCTATATTTGACGTGTGACAATAATTACATGTTCTGTCTGTTAATAATGTTACTGGTCTTACAAAACGTCCAGTTTCTATTGCCAAGGGCAATGACCCACATCGTAGTTTTGCTAGAACACTACGTTGCGATCTGTCAAGTATACATTTTACATAGGGTTCGACATACAATGAGTGCTTAAATAGCCTATATGTCCTTAATTTGTTACCATTAATTAACCCCTTATCATTCCAAAGTCCCTGATACCAGAGCCTACAATCTAACCTATTTAGTGCTTCTTTTAGAGATAAAAAATCGGTTTTGCGTATATTGAATAAATCAGGAATTGGGATTTGTAATTCGGCCATCAACGTTATTGCAATATTATTCCAGGACTTCCTGAAATTAAACGACCAAGCTTTAACCTTACTAACAAGGCGTATTGGTTCTACGCATGATAATCTTCTCCAGAATCTAACAATTTCTATTTTCTGCTTTGTAAAGTTTGATGTCCAACCCATATCACCACGGACAGCCAAATTTGAAGTTTTACTTCCCACGCCCAAGAAGAAACGACAGGCTCTATTCTGGACGTTATTAACGCATCTAAATTCTCTAGTGCCCCAAATTGCTGATCCATATGATAAGATGGGTTGGACTAGATTATTATATAAAGTATTAAAAACATCATATGACATGCCACCGACACATTTAAATTTACTAATAATTGTACATAGAGCTCTATTAGCAGATTTAGCTATCTCTTTTGCAGTGTGAATAAGGTCAACTGATTCGTGTAACCATAACCCCAAGTACTTGTAGGCATGTGAGTAATCTATGATGTTACTGCCACAAGTTGGTGTTGGTCGTTAGATTGACTAATCCCTGTCAGTGGTCGTTATCGCTTTGATCTCGGTCGTAAGCTGATTAATCCCAATCAGTGGTCGTTATCGCGAGTCACAAAAACAATGAAATTGACTGATTGGGACTGGCTTCGGTGGTCGTAATCCGTAATAGTGAGTTGCCCGTAATACTGAGTTCAATTTAGAAGGAATATAGAAGAAAAAAATTGGTTCTTTTAATATGTGGTCGTATACGTGAGTTGCCCGTAATTCTGAGTTGGTCGTTAAGCGGGATTTCACTGTAATCACTGAACTAAAAGTCTAAACCATTGCAATGTTTCATAAATACTAACATCATTGTCTCTCTTTATTAACTCGAACTGACAATATATCAAATTGTAATGTTTGTGTTTCTTTGGCAGAATTTTGTTTCCGAGCATGAGAAGGGTCTAAATAAATTAGACTCCAGGGCAACTCAACTTATTCATAAATATAATAGAACACTGGTAAGTCCAATTCCACATAACTAATTTCGGAAAGGTAAATGAGAATATTATTTTAGTATTTATTCGTGCTTGTATTTAGCAAAACTACAGTAAAGATGCATGTATAATTCTTCATATATTATTATTTTGTTGCATATCCAATATGGAGCACGATTCTTCTGGTATGAAGTTTGAAGATTTCTTTAATGTAAATCATTATCTGAATTATTAATCTAAGTCTACTTAGCTTGTTTTGTATACTATTCTTTATGCCTTTAAATGGTGCAATATTTTCGAACTAGATTCTGTTTAAACCAATTATCTGAATTATTTCAGGAAATGTTTGGGGAGAAATCGGATCGTCCATCAGATGTTTTCTTCACCAGTATAAGTCGTTTTATGGAGAAATTCGAACAAGCCAGGGACAAACGTCTCAAATAAGACGAGGCATCAAGATATCTTGAATCTTATAATTTATAGTAGCATAATCTATTCTTTGCCATTGTAAATAGTGTATTATAATACAACATTACTTTATCCATAATCATATCAGACACACCCCAGCCAAATTAACGTTATTTACGTGGTACTGTTCTGCTGCGACTGGTGCTCAGTAATAATCAGTAATTGTATTCCATAGAATACTGACATGTATATTAGATTTCTGTCAAAATTTTCCATTATAATCTCCACTAAAACCACGTGTGAATGTAAAATGAACCTAAATGTAAATAAGCTATACATCTATTCTGTAATATATCAATTACACTAAAGAGAAGATAAACATTCTATTGACAATTCTGTACATGATATCATGGGCAATAATGTAGCTTAATTTGCTTTGAATGACCGAATGTCACGAATCAAGCACCAAAGGAGCTAGGGGGTGTCAGGTGTATGCTCTATGCACTTACTATTAGACAGAACTGAGATTTGTTAAGATATATATTATGCACGCCTATGTAACTGTGTAAATCCACCAAATCTATTAAAACGAGAATTTCAAATTTTTTAACAAAGTCAAAAAATAACTATTTCTATGTCTTTTTCTCAACAGGTTGTCAACTCACTACTATACGATCATAGGCGTTATTTCCCACACTTAAAAATCTTTCACACCGGAAATAATAACACAATTATCTCCCTTATTTTTATATTCCCCTGATGCAATATATCTTCAAACGTTTGAATTTGAAGTTGAAAATGATATTTTTACCAATTTCTCAAATGGCAATAGTGAATTATAGGATTATTCTTTAACAAGGTAGCACTTTGTTATACGAAAAACTAAGTGATGCGTTTTCTATGGCGCTCAGTATAGATACCATCTATTTTAAGGCTTTATTTTAATACATTTTAAAAATATAGCTTAAAAATATGAAATTGTAGCTTTAAAGCTATACCAGATACAGATGTACCAATGTAACACCTTTTTGGATACAGAGTATACTAAAACAAATGTAAGAAATTTCAAAATAAATTTATTGAAAGATAAATAAATGAGAAATATCAGTCTAACAAAACAACATAAACTGTGTGAATGTGCCATTAGAATATTTTACATGGTTGTGATTATCATTGTATGTAGATACTTGATGCCAATTTAACAAGTACATGTACAATGTATTATATATTTTTTAATCCTATATAATAAATAATCATTCTATTGATCAAAAAACACCTCAAAATGAATACATCAAGCAAATGTAATATCATAATTTGTTTCCATTCAAACACATACAATATGAACAATTGTTTTAAAAAAACAACATAATTTAATAGATTTACAATAATTAATTCATTTTTACATCCATAGTACTATATACATTTTTTACCCGTCTTCCATTAGCCCAGGTTAGGTGCAGAAGAGTAGGACGTTAAACCCTATTTCATTTCATTTATAAATGTTTTAATAACCATACATAACACTTTAGGCTTATATTCTTTTCTTGAGCTCGTTAAAATATTTGACTTTAAATTAAAGATTATCACTTAAATAAATATATATTAATTTATGCATATGGATATCTTTCTAACATGAAATGAATTTCATTAAAATGTATGATTTGTTCTAACCCCTGGAGTTTATCAAAATATATATTATTATGTACACATATCAATACTTTAAGTTATTCTGTTATATTGATATACATTATACTTGACATGTTTGCTTTTGTAGAAAAATAATAAAATTATGAAACATCCATGGATTTGATGCATAATAAATGATGGCATAAACAAATTACCATTTTAAGTGTCTTTAACCATGCAGGGTAGCATAAATAAGTTAAATTTATTAGGTTACTGGAGCAAACTAGATGGCTGGTGTAATTTTGCTCCACTTAAAGAATTATTCAAACTCAATCTATGCCTTAAATTAATAAAGGTGACACATGTTTTGAAAATAGTGGATGTAGTATATCGAAAGGAAAATATTAATAATACTTCTAATTTCAAAACTAAAACCCCACCTGTATTAATTTACTTGATTATAAGTAACATATTTCATGGCATTAAAGCAGAGTTTAATGCCTACTCAACACTAACCAGGTGATCCTTGAACAAGTAATATTTCCTTCAATAATCTGCTTTCAGGGTCTTTAGCAGGCAACCCTCTTCCTTGTCACATGCAAGCCATACCAGGCTACTGCCTTCCCACCCCATTTAATTACAGTAAATACATTTCCAACTGGGGTTTCGAGAAAGAGTAGAAGGAGCCACAATATTATGTACACAACTTCATAAAGTTGAGTAAATAAAGCTAGTTGGTTCTATTCATTTATTATTAACAGTGATAGAAACACCTTTTGCATTATAATGTTGTAGAATACATTATATAAGGCACATAATACTCTGCTATCAAATATCATATAAATTAATAAATCAACACAGTGATAAATTTTCCTAAATTTTTTAGTAATTCTAAAGCCACTTTATGTGCCTGAAAAATAGTGAAGAATATTTAATGACAACATTTTCGGCGCTGATGATTTACTGGATGGATATCTATCCACAGGATATTGTAATTTTGGGAGGTTCCCTTACTCACAAATTCTTTAATAATTCAAGAGCCTCTTTATGTGCCTGAAAAATAGTGAAAAGTATGTGAAGTAAGAAAAATGAATTGAAATTGGATTTAATATTCTACTTTTCGATCTGCTTCATCCAGGATATTGAAGACGGGCATAGACCTGCACAATGCAATGCAGTGAATGGGCTATAAGGGAGACTTTGCCAAGACAGTTGCGCTATGGCCTACTTTTTATATTTCAAATTCCCACTGTCAGGGGTTCCTTTATTTATGTGCATGCCAATGTGTACACAGGACCTCAGTTTTTGGTCCATATGCTGTTACTGGCTAGCCCCCCACCCCCATTCTGCACCACTGGCTATGAGAAACCACCTCAAAGTTGAACCATTGCTCTGTAATGAACACTAAATGTATCCAATACAATTGTGTGCTATGTATATCCAGTTCCATGAAATTTTTATTATTTTTAAATTGAAATTAGGAAACTGACTACGAGCCTTCTGGGACATTGAGTTTCCAAGAAAAAATGAATGAATTGTAGTTCAATGGCTACTTTTATGCACCATACTCCATGACTGAAATTTTGCCTGGATGACAACTGAATTTTAACTGTCAAGGGTTCTTTTACATGCATGTCAATGTGTACATATAGGACCTTGTTTTTTTTATCCCATCCGAACAACTAGATGATATTCCTTGCCAGGCCCTCCGTCCTGCCTTCGAGTTTCTACGCAAACGTGTTATAACTACCTGCTCATCATCTGTTGTTTGTACTGGATAATCGCGTGCTTTTATTAAATATTCCTTGGCTGCGTCTTTATTACCCAGTCTCTGATATGTCTTGCCCAACATCAATAAATTCATACTATAGAAATTTGGTTCCACTAAAACAAAACAAAAAAATGACACTTATAGAAGTTTTTTTGATAAATGATTCCTTATTAGTGTTGTAACATTAATGTAAATATTTAAAATTCAGTTTTTGAGGGAATAAACTTTCAATTAATTATATAACACCAGTATGATAATAAATTCAAAATGTCAAATCTAGACTATCTAAATATTATTGTTTGAATATTTCATATTTCAAAAAAAATTATTAGTTTTGAACAAAAAAGATTTGTATCATATGTATATACATGTATAACTTTATTGCTTTTATATGATGTATGAAAATATATTACTTTTTACATATTGATTTTATTTTCTCTGTTTCATTAAACAGAATATTCACTACCCGTCATAAACAAGCTGCATGAATAAATTCCCAACATAAATACACAACAGAATAAAATTAATTAAACCACATTTTACAGCCAGCTCACTTTCTTTCACTAATATACTATAGGTATATTTATCATACCACATTAAATAAAACCTTTTCAGACATTTTAAAAGTGATTATTTATCGGACATGATTAACATGAAACTTTGCAGGCTTGATCCTTGGACAATTGTGGATCAATTGACAGAGTTCCACTTTTGATATGATAACGGTGATGACACAGTCTGTCTGTATGATTCTTAACATATCCTACTCCCAGACTAATACTTAGGTTATTTATTTTATAACTCTAAACTAATCACTTTTTGCATAATACAATATTTACACAAATATAACAATACTCCAAATATACACAGAGATTTATATATATCCTTGATGTACACAATATAGATACCAGCAACTGTACACGACACCAATTCCTACCATGACTACATACCAATATGAACATCAGATGAACTCAGTGTTAACAAAACTAACAAACCCCAAACAAAGTCAAGCGATTTGTAATAATAAGAAACAAAAGTTAAATAAAAAGTTAAAAAATAATTATCATAACAGAAATGAAACAAAAGTGTTAAATATGAAACTTTATATAGAATAAAGAGATACTTATAATTCAGTTATAAAAAAAATTGATGATTAAATAAATAAAATCTGAATAAACAAAATTATTTTGTTATGTTGTGCACATTAAAAATAAAATGCTGGTGCAAACATTAGTCCAGTTGATAATTATTGTATGAGTACTCACCATTTTCTGCAAGATGAAAATATTCAAGGGCCTGAAATTAAAGATACATTATGTGAGATAAAATAAAGAGCTGTCAGTTCTCATTATAATAGTTAAAAACTAGATAAGGTAAAATGAATTTGCTGTAAAATTTCAGTAAAATCGATCCACCCTGAAACGAGAATTTTGTGATTGAATTTTGTGCCTAGTCTCGATCATCATACTAAAGGTCTTGATTATCCATTTTATGATTTAATCAGCAGCAGCAGACCATTCTAATCCAGTAAATATCACAGGCTAGCGATGACGTTGAGAGTTGATTAAGATAACATTTCAGGCCTAAAGAAAGACATGCAATTGGCAGATTTAGCTCTTACATAATATAATGTTTGTTTTAAGAAGAGAAATACTTTTTTAAGGAATATTTCAATCACAAATCAAATTAAAGACATGACCAGAGTCCTGTTTGACAAGTTAAATTATGATATACTATCTAAACGCAATGGTATAAATGTTGAGGCAACTATAATATACAGATGTGTACATTCCATAGTAACAACCATAAGAATATAAAAGTCTAAAAACGGTATATATAAATATCGAAATAATCAACTTTACATAAAGTAGTTTGCATTTACCTCTTCATATGTAGAGGAAGGTGGTGTAGCTAGGAGAGTCGACGCTAATTTTCGTTGATACCATGGAAGATCAGCAAATACAAAACACCTAATTCAATAAAATGAGGAAAGGTCATTATGGTAAAGGACATTACTGAAATAACTAGATATATATGCATGCAAAAACATTTGTTTCATTTTCTTAGTGTATTATATGTTTATTAAAATTGAATTTTATAACTTACCAATAACCTAAAGAATATATAGATGTAGCATCTTTTGGATTTAATTTTATGGCTTTCTGAAACACAACAAAACACAATTTGTAGCAAATTTACTCTTTTACTTGAAAGCAATTAACTTATTAGGTATCAAAATAATTCAAATTTAACCAAAAATTATTCAGGATGGATTTTTTAAAATATTTTATCAAAACAGGATTTATCTGACCAGAGATCTTTAATGCACTGTTCAGGATGACCCACTTTGAAAGAACAACATTACTGTGATTCAGTGTGATAGTCAACAATACAATTGCAACAGTCGGTAACTGGTAATTATGCATCTTCTTTCAACAAAGCTGTTTTCTAGTTTGAGATTTTAAGTCATAAGCCCAACAGGTTACGACCAGCTTCAACAAATGGCAATTGCAAGGAATCGTAGAAAAGTCCTGCCACACCTCCTGGCTGAAAAGTCCTGCCAGAAGTCCTGACTCATTTTGGGAGGTTTGCCTGTAGCTGACCTGATTGTAGCTTTTCACGATACAAGTTTTATGTTCTTGCCATTAGTTGTAGGATTCTCCATTCATCCAACAATCTTATCACAGACTTGTGTAAGACTGACTGTGCGACAAGTGTTGCAATTAGTTGTTACTTTCAAAGAAATCACAAGAGGTACATGAAGGGGGTCATTTCTTATGGCATCTGATTCACAATGTGTATAACCCTACCTCTGGCAAGAGCAGTATTTGTATTCACTCGACTAGTTGCAGACTGTCATGACCAGTGACATGACAATTTGTAACCAGTCATGACCCATCCTTGGAAATCATATAAGGCAGTCTTGGGGGATTGTACGCCAAATCCCGTAATCAATGAGCTACTAGCCTGACACCACAGGGAATCGTAGCTAAATTGTGACAGAGGCATAAAGAACTGGTCTAGTCTCTTACCAAAAAGTGTTCCTTGACTTTGTATGAATTTAAAATTCTAACTTTTGTTCCCTCATATTCTGCTGTATAATCTAGCAGTATAGCGTACCACTGAAATTTAAAAAAATAACCAAAGTTTAACATATAATTGTGAAAAATCTCCTTTAAATCAATTTAAGATAAATACATGTCATTTACAGCACCATCAATCCACAAACAATGTCACTCATTCCAACTGCTAAGAGTTTTCTATAAACACTGCAATCATGTAAAATCAAATGGGACCTCTGTTTTATATACAAGGAATGAAAGTAAATGGGATTTAACATCCTACTGTTTCGCTGCTACAAGACTAATTAAGACGGTATACATGTGAAATCTTGCCTGGACAGCAGTGTTACAATTAACCTACTCTTATTGCAAATTCAAACTGTCATGGTTCTTGCACTTGACATCCCTCCATTATGCAGCACTGAAAAGTGGGAAACCACACCAGAAAATTCAGAGGAACTTTCTGAACTAAGATCAGGATCGAACCCTACGACCTCCAATTTAGCGAGCCAGGAACTTAATTACTGAGCCATCAGACTCCCACAATACCAGGAAGGAAAATATACAACATATATAATAAAATTTGTAATTAGTGTTTCAACTGTTAATCATGTTTTTACATGTTACTTCAGGGAATAAATTGTTGTCTAACACTAGCCAGAACAGGAAACAAACTACAGAGTGAGGATTAAACCATTGTAATTATTTTTATAATTAAAATCATTAAATTAATTTCACCTTATTACATGGCGAACTGTTTTCATCCAAAGCCAGGGCTTTCTTTGAATATTCACATGCTTCAAACATACACTGCTTACGTTGCTCCTTGTCACGACTAAACTTTCCTTTATCACAAGTTGCTCTAGCTAATCTCCATAGAACTTCAGCATTCCCATTATCTTTATATTGCACTAAATAGTCATAGAGTTCTAAAACTTTATTAGATTCATACAGACGATCAGCTGTACTAATAATACTTTCAAATTTACTATTTTTCTCGGCTAGAGTAGAAGAAAAAAAAATATGTTAATAAAACATACCCCAATATGACAATACCATGTAGACTACAGAGTATGTGTTTGTGATTGACGAAATACTGGGCTAATGAAGTGTGCTACAAATATATGAGGAAAATTTCGAATTCAAAGTGCTGAGGGATTTATTTACATGCTTGTCAATGTGTACACAGGAACTAATTATTTCATCCCATTCGATGACTAGACGACTTTTGCTGCATCACTGACAAGGGAAACAGTAATATAAATAAGGCTGCAAATAACAAATGCTAACTCGGATCTAGAATTAAACCACTTATTCAATATACTACAGTAAGTTGTAAGGCTGATTTCATAATAACCAAATTATTGTGTACTTAATTGTTTTATTTAATCATGAATGTGAATTAGCATCTGTCAGGATTTAATGATCTAACACATCACTGGCAAGTAGCCGGTATACTAAGAATGATATATTACTAATAAACATGTAAGATCATTAGCAAAATTGTGTTAATGTAGGGCTATATTTGCAACTTTTGAGTGGAGTTAATACAATTAATTATGAATATATTGAACTACATTCCACTTTATGCTCATTTAATTTGCTCTTTAAGACTTAATCTATTAAGACTATTATGAATATTAATTTTGAATTTGTTTCAAATTTGTAGATAAGCTTACATCTCACAAATCTATACCTTCTAGATCTTTAGATTTACTCCAACCAAATCCAATAGCTTCAACTGTTGGTATCAATGGAAACATAAACAGCCATGGTGCTTTGTATTGTCTACTGATGATACTTCTACTAAATCTAATAACATTCTACATTAAATAAATAAAAAATTATAACCAAGTTACAAATTACATCCCAGAATTCATGCTCTTACCCAATTGATCAGCTGAAACCCACCTAGCTTTCAAATGAATAGGACAATTCAAAAAGCGAAAAAGAAAAGTGACATTTAGTTTTAAAATGAATAATATTCTGTTGAATTTACTTCAAAATAATGTACCTAAAACAATAGTAAATATTTATTGGAATGCACTGTTTTAACAATATTCTCTAGCTATTCTTTGACATGAATTCTTCGACAAGCTTTCCTTAGACAAATTCGTGCGTACAAATAAAACTCTTTTTGGAAAATATAAGAAATCGTAATGACCAAATTGGAACCTTACAGTTCTTTGGCAGATGAGAAAAACGGGTGTTGTCAATCATTGATAACGGTGGCCATTTATTGATGCGATTATGCTGACTCACGTAAAATATCTTTTTAGTAATCGGTCAACCAAGCTCATTTATATTATACTGTTTACTTCAGCTGTTACAAATATATCACACAAATTTTCAACAGTCTTTTAATTATTCTTACGAGTCGGAAAAATCGTCAACTAAGTCTGAATCATTGCCAAGTTGATTCGATTATTCTGACTCTCATAAAAGACATTTAGTTTAGGCTTTCACAATTATTAAACATTAGCAGTGATCCGTCAATCAAGCACATTTTTACTGTTTACAGCTGTTACAAATATATCACACATATTTCCTACAGTCTTTTAATTATTCTTACAAGTCTGGAATGTTACCAGACCGAGTCCAAAAAATCATCAAGCAATTGATCAAACTGAGTTGGAAAGGTCGCCTGTGTGTTAACTTGTGTCTGAAATGACGCGAGACCGGAATGTCGCGCTACCCTCTAGAACAGCGATTTTCAACCGGTGTGCCGCAATATCGTTCTAAGCGTGCCGCGAGATTTTAAAAGGCACGTATTGAAAAATTTCTAACCAAGGAACCCAGCTATTTGACTGATGAAATTCGAAACACTGCAATAAAATTAGTTCATAGCAGTGTTTTTCTTTTTGTTTGTTTGTCATTTGTATGTGTCTTATGACTAGTCTGTCTGTACGGTTGTATGCCATTTACGATTTGCCAATTGCCATGTTTTACTTTGCAAAATTCAAATATTTTTGATATATATTTAGCTAGGTGTGCAACTATTTTTTCATGTATTCTGAGGTGTGCTGTGGCAAAAAAAGGTTGAGAACCACTGCTCTAGAACCAGTTTGTGCTTTACAGACCAGTACGTACATCATCCCATCATCCTGTAAGACCAGTTGCACCCGCCATAGATACAGTATTCCTCATGTACACGTTTAAAACAAATCTTGGCATGCACGGTAATACGGTAGGCCTACTTATAATATCAAATCAATAATATCTGGTGATGCGTGGCCTATATAAATGGTTCCACTACTGATGTCTTCCGTCTTACTCCAGCCACAGTAGTGGTTTTTCTTACAGAGTTCCTTTGCACAAGTTTTTTAGTCAAATGACTACAAAAAGTTTACTGGCCTATAACTCGCTTAATTTACAAATAAACTGGTCCAAAACAGTACTGCACGTAGCTTAACATATACTAAATCAATTCTTATTGAAATAAAGGTGAGGCCTTACCGCATAATTATATGATTTGATGAAACCCATCTGCCACGCGAAATTTCAACTGGCCGGTGTCATGGCTGCAAGTTGCGTAATACGTCATTAGGTCTACAACATATACAGCGCTATGCAAAGAAAAACTGTTCGGTAACTATTTTAATGGTCCAGTCTTCACTATTTGTGATAGAATTACTTACTTCAATACAAACTGTAATGATGTGTGTTGACAATTGTGCGTTTGAGCCTATTTGAACTTGCGTAAGGGGTCTTAGACTGCATCAATTGTTACCATAAACACAGTTTAAGGTTACAAGTAATAAATTAGTAATGAAGTATAGTTAGTTACTACGAGTCTACGTGCCCGATAGTATAGGCCAATCTGGTTATTATCTCTTCAAAATTAAATGCCAGCTGATCGTCCACATTTACAGGTTAAAATATCTGAGTATAAATACCTTTCTGATTCTTTCGGATAAATAATCTCCTTTTCTAAAACATTGTAAATCTTTAAAGCTTAGGTTGGAAAAGTTTCGACTAAATCTTCGCATGGAGGCTGCCATCTTGTATCCAAGTTTTTCCAACCTTCAACGCTGAAGAGTTTATCGAGGGTGTTAATTTTCCTTTACCCGATTTTGCGCAACCTTTCTGTGAATATAAATCTGGATTAACAACTGAAAACTTATTTCTAAAAATGGAAAAATATTTTCATATGTCAATATATTTCCGATTATAACACAGAACTGATTTGGCCAACCAAGGTATAATTATACACATGTCAATCACGGGAAATAAATGACGCAGGTGTTAGGCAATCATGAAGGCTCAGGTGCATTTTATGATCTACATGTTACCCCATGCCAGGTTTTCTATAATCACTGTGCAGGGATAATACTCTTTCGCTAAATAGTGATTTAGATAGGTGTGTTAGTTGGCGATGTACCCGGTGTCAAGAGAGACTTCATTCAGCTGGCACTAATTATTATTCGGCTCAAAATATTTTGTGTAGAGGGCTGTCCAAATCATAGTTCCTTTTGGAACTGTCTTTGAGCGGTCATCTCCGCTGACAGTTCCTATCGAGCCCTAAATATATACATGTATAACTGTAATATGAAAATACCGCTCATCCCCACCTCTGGTCTAAGACTATTTTTGAATCCTTACCGACAATTTTTCACCCAGATTCTTCTTTGTTTGTCAAAGGAATCATTTCTTGCCACAGCTGACACCCAGTCATAATAATTCAACACTATTTTCAAGTAGAATTCTGCGATTGAAAACATACACAAAACACGTTTGAATTGAACAACTATTACGAGACCCGAACATGCGCAGATCACATGTTTATTTAATTGCTAAATTCTACTTGAACTAGGGCCTAGTATTGAATTATTATAAATTTGTGTCGGATATGACGAGAAATCATTCCCTTTTATATTTGCGAAAAATAAACATTCACGGTGAAAAATTGAAGGTAAGGATTCCAAAATAGCCCGAGAACAGTACTCCATAACTTTCATCAAATTGAACGATTATTTATGTGCAAAGAACTTTTGATAATATATTTGTCTGACTTTTTAACTCTGTATATACTTCTGTTTAGTCACGTTCTAATAAAAACTGTTGCCTAATAATCCATATTATGTCATTTACAAACTAAGCCATTAAAAACCCAACGCCTGATTCGTGAAATATTTCCGGTAAACATTTTTCTTGGGCTTGAAATTTGTGATGGGTCTCTTTTTGTGGAGTTCTGGGTTTGAACCCAACATCAGTTCTCGGTCATGAACTTTGTTCGTGTAAAAGCAACACTTGTCTTTTTTCACCATTTTAAGCAGTCCTGTTTCACATGTTTTGCACATGAATTCCCCGCACTCTGGCCCTTTAAATACAGATCAAAATTTCAACATTCATCACTTCAGAAAAATGCTATGTCTTACACAAGAAAACAGGAAGAGAGCTATTGGCACGTTGGATCAGGGGGCTTTACAGGTAGCCGTCGCCAGACACTTTAATGTCCGCCTCAAACAACGCTTCCATGCCACTGGAAGAGTTGCCGATCGAACCCGACCTGGAGCGCCACCTGTAACAACCGTTGCTCAAGCTCGAACTTACCAAGGTCAAATCCTTTTGCATCGTTATCGACTTGCAAGACAGCAATGGGTGGCAAATCAGGGGTATCTGCACAACATTCAATGACGAAATGTCATCTTCTCGCATGAATCCAGATTCCACCTCAGTTGACAAGAACGCTTTGCCCGTAACTGCGCGCTGGAAAGGGATATTACACCATAAGCAAGTCACAGCACACATCCCGCCGTATTTCAAAAATGTTACTGTTCCTAGGATTTCTTATACTTATACGAAACCCATTGCATCCAAAATATTTAATTACAGAAACGCATTATCTGACATCAATGCTAAGGACTTATATGATAACCCTCTTCCATGTTCTTGCTCTACTTCGTCCTTCCTTTACCAACCAGCTGGACATGTGGTCACTGGTGATTTGAACATAGTCCAGAATGATAAGCTACGTGAAATTTTGTCCAAAGGACCCAAATACCGGGAACCGCAACCATTTTCATGGGATCAGAATTTCAGACTTATTATGGATGCTGTAGAGGACTACGCTAGATCATGGGCCAAAAAGGAAGATGTTATATCTGATACTCTCTCAGATTGGACTAAATCTATCAGTCGTTTACTTAAACGAAGAATATATATGCAACGTTTGTCAGTTGACACTAGGCCTAAGTCTATTTTCAATGATGTTAACATTGTTGAAAACCTCAATGCCTTGCATGACAAATATGTCATTGTTCCGGCTGACAAAGCGTCCAATAACATAGTGTTTATATGTAAACGATATTATTATGACTGTCTGTTGAAAGAACTTAATTTCGGGAAATCAATCGATAGTGCTACATATAAACGATCTACTCTTAGTAAGGATGAAATTATATCCAATCACAGATCTGTACTTACTTCATTTGGTACTCCATGTGGAGATACCTATACAGATTTGCCCTTGTTACATTGGATACCTAAACTACATAAAAATCCCTACAAGCAACGTTTTATAGCAGGTTCATCCCGTTGTTCAACGAAACCACTTTCAAAAGTATTGACATCTATACTAACGGCAGTTAAAGAGGGTATTCAAAAATACTGTGACAAAATATACTCTCGTAGTGGTATAAATCAAATGTGGATATTAAAAAATTCCAAAGAATTACTTGATGGTTTGCAATCTAGATCGCTTGCTTCAGTCTCATCCATTCAAACGTTTGACTTTTCTACTTTGTATACTAAAATTCCCCATAGTAAATTAAAAGCCAGGTTGAAAGACATCATTCACAGTGTCTTTTCATCTAAATCGGGAACTGCTAGATATCAATATTTAGTTGTTAATTACAAATCCACATATTTCGTTAAGAATCACAGTGATTCCAAAAACAAATTCACCGCCATCAAGATAATTCAGATGTTGGATTTTTTAATTGATAACATCTTTGTTGAATTTGGAGGGGAAATATATCAGCAAGTGGTAGGTATCCCCATGGGCACCAACTGTGCACCGTTGCTTGCTGATTTATTTCTCTATTCGTACGAAGCCGATTACATCCAAGCGCTCGTTAAAACAAATAAACGATTGGTCAGAAATTTTAATTTCACTTATCGATATATCGATGACGTTTTATCACTTAATAATCCAAAATTTAGTGATTATGTCGAATTCATATATCCTGATGAGCTGGAAATTAAAAACACCACTGACAGTGACAATTACGCTTCCTACTTGGATCTGCGTCTCGATTTTGACAATTGCCATAAACTGAGTGTTAAATTGTACGATAAACGTGATGACTTTGACTTTCCGATTGTTAACTTTCCATTTATTAGTAGTAACATTCCAATATCACCAGCTTATGGAGTGTTTGTGTCTCAGCTAATTCGGTACGCGAGAGCTTGTTCCTTTTATTCTGATTTTTTAAGTAGATCGAGGCATTTGTCATCTAAGCTTCAACTACAAGGATACGTGCGCACTAAACTTATAAAAACCTTTAAAAAGTTTTATGGCCGTCATGTTGACTTGATTGGTAAATATAACGTGTCTCTCTCGGTTATTATTCTAGATATATTTAATTGACACGTATACTAATACTATCTCACTGATTATATGTCCACTACATAGTTAACACAGTTCATCACGTGCATTTTGCATACCGATAGTTCATTGGCCAATCACGCTATTTTATCGACATTTTGCCTAATAGTTTGGATGCAGCTATGGCGGGTGTGGCGCCAGGCAGGGTAAGCTTACTCTTCCGGACACCTGTTACCACTGTTTGTCGTGTATTTTGTACACGGGGAGCAGTCCATTTGCTGATTACACTATTTTGCCTATGACGTTTTTTTTTTTTTTGGGACTTCGAATTCTGTTTAATGGTTTGGATTGTTCGTACTTGGTTTTATTTTATTTCGGGGAAGGTGGCGTCATTGTTGGGGTCGCTGTCAACGTCAACTTCCGGTCCAAGTTGGTGATGATCTAAGGCAATCTCAACGCTCAACATTATGTTGACGCCATCCTTCGTCCGGTGTTGCTTCCATTGCTGGCTCACCATGGCGTCCGTCGACAGATGGGTTTCCAACATGACAACGCCCGACCCCACACTGCCAGGTCGACAAGAAACTTTCTGAACAATCATGTCCGTGTTATGGATTGGACCGTCATGTCTATCAACCGAACACCTTTGGGATGAACTTGGACGGTGGGTTTGAACTCAAGCCGTGCCACCACGAACTGTTGCAGAGTTAGCGCAGGCACTCCAAAATCATTGGCTAACAACCCCACAGCGTGTAGTGAGACAACTGTGTCAGTCCATGCCAAGGCGACTTCAGGCACGTGTAAGAGCTCAGGGTCGACATACCCGATATTGACTTCAGCTGACCCCTTCTTTGTTTCATGGTTCTATTACGTTTCGGTTTCGTGCATTTGTAGCGAATTCTTTCATGAAATCAATGCTTGTTATCTCGATTCTGTAAATTGTTATGTACATTCGTTGTTGCAGTAACTAAACTTTGAATTTGGCATTGCGTTTTGAATGGTGTTAAGTATACAAATGATCTGTAAACACTCCCCGCATTACTTCAAAGGAATACGCACTGGCTAGTAAGCATACCATTACGAGATAAAAGAGTGTCTTATCTATAGTCCGAGGGTATATAATGGGGAGTTTGCTGACAGTTAAACAGACATGAAATAAAATGAAATGGGGTTTAACGTCCTACCCTTATGCACCTAACCTGGGCTAATGGAAGACGGGCATACGCCATACAGTGTGCTATGAGGGAAATTTTGCCCGGGCAGCGGCACTACGGCCTACTGTTATATCGAGTTAAACAGACGAGCAGGGAAGATGAGAGATGTTGAAGAGAAGGGGGGTTTGGACGAGGGGCGGGAGGGGGGATCTAATATCGTTATATGTGTTCCTGTAGTTTAGTTCCTTTTGTAATTATGTAGATGTTTTATATACTTACGGTAAATCCTCTATTGACTAAACTGATGTAAATCCTCTATTAGACGTTCTAAATGATGCCCATTGTTTATATCTCAATAACCTCACTTACTGGTAGCCAATCACTTTCAATTTGAAAAAATGCAAAGGTTCTATAAGTTTGTAGTCTGGGTGGCCATAATGTAGTTGGTTGGGTTTTTTTCAAATTGTCACATTAGGAGTCCCGATTGATTTTTGAGATATCACATCCTGATCTGAAACTTAATTGTCATAATATCAGATGTGACAGGACAGTGATTGAGCATACTTAGATAGAGTATACATTTATCATTTTATCTAACCTATTATAATACTGATTAGATATGAACACGTGTATGATACTGGTTTATTTTTTTAAAAAAAAACAATACGTGGATTAAATGTATGTGGCTGAAGTAAAACCGGATAAAGAAAATCTAACTGCAATACCATCTCGGGGGTATTTAACTCAAAATCGCTTTAACGTGGCTAGTTCTATGTATATTACCCCCACCCCCATCATTAACATTTATCTAATTTATTTGGGTGGGGAGTCGACCTCCCATTGTTATATTATATGCGCCCATGGCACAATCCAAGAGGCCACCTTGAATTTGAAGTGCCCTTTTTGTGCTTAATATACAATAACATGGTAGGGGTCAAAAATACAATAAAATCATGTAACTAACTACAGGATCCGTTGCCCTATAATCGGATTTATGCTTGAAATAGTTTTCTACTAATCTGTAAAAACAACAGAATGTGCGGGGATTAACGTCTACATATAATTCTAATTTTAGGGCTGGGTACACCAGCCAGATTGTACTTATTTGCCCCTTACTTCGCTAAACGGTTTGGTCTGGTCCTCTGTGCAGCGCCCGCGAAAGGGTAGTGTTGGGGGGGGGGGTATGCCTTGTAATGTTTTGTTTTTAAACATTGCTGGTATAAATTAATAAAAAAAACAATGCAGATGATCGTAAAGTAGAAGAAACCCGGCGAATTTCTGAATGTGGGTACCTTGAGGGGTGGGTAGGATTAAATCAGTTTCTGTCAGTCCACCTACCAGGGTCTTCGACTGTCCTCGTTCCACCCGAGGTTCTCGTCGATTTCTTTTTACATGGAACTCGAGTTATCGGGTATATACTTAACACAAATCAGAATACCAACTATCGGTGACAAGGTAATTTATCATTGTGGAAAACGGTGAAATCGAATAGTGCAGACTGTCGATAGAGACATATGCCGTCTATTTTTGGGGGGTGAATCGGAAAATATATCGTTCATCCTTACTAAACCCACAACATAATGTTGCCTGTGTCACGTATAGCTGTCTTATCTTTCTATCATTCCATAGGTATTAACTGTATACATTACAAATGCTGGGAAAATCAAACGCTGTCTATTTGCACGATTTTAGCTGAATTACGTTATGTTCTAACCAAGAAAAGTTTTATTAGTCGACAAAGCAAGCATAGTAGACGAAGATTTATTTCATCTCTAAGCAAGAAAACGTTTATATTTTCACGAATGCAGTTTTCTTGCTTCTCGATGAAATAAAATATGTTATTCACTCTAAAACTATTCACTATATATTAAAACCAAAAGAATATCGGACACTATGGGGAATGGGGGCGACACAAAAAGAAGACAAAAATCCTATGCACGAATGAATGCTAAATTGATGTTGATATAAGTATAGCATGTCTGGTCGCAATGAATGATACCCTCAAGACAGTCTAATATTAGATTCTTTTAGAAGACAGTGCAAATAGGGAAATTAATGGTTAAAAGCACTAACAATGTTGTGTTTTACACGTCTTCATTAAAAATCAATTTAAAGATTACTCGAGAATATATTAAGATTTGTTGTAGTGAACTTAACGCCAGAGTAATGAACTCAACACTATGCCAGTTATCTGTTCCACTTATAGGACAGGATGTTCTTTCATTATCTTAAGATATATAAATTTGATCTATATAATAGCACGACGCTAACAGAATGAAATCTGACATCTGTAATAATCGACACAACCTAACACAGCGTCATCTCAGTAGTGTCAAGTTGGATAATAGGCTACCCTGACCTGTTGATAGATAGCACGCCTAACAGGTCTTCCAAATTTGGACAATGACTGTATGCACTTCAACCCACTTCGTCTCCTTTTTAAAAAAGATATCTAGTATAATTTTGAAAAAATGGGTGAATTAACCGCTATAAGCCACCTGACCAGGTCTTCGTCGGTCCTCGTTCCACTTGAGGCTCTCGTCACCGCAAGGGTGTCGTTCGTTACTGGGAGTTTAACGTCGCGGGCCCTGGTTTCTTGTTTTTAAAATATCTAGTATAATTTTAGGGCTGTTTATTAAAATATCCAGTAATTGTATAAGATATTGTATCTAAGCTCATTCTCCGCCCAATATACCATCTTCGCAAAACCAGAAATATTCAATATGTGTATTAAAATCGTTGGACAATATCCCCAAAACATTATGCCGCTATTATGCATTCGATTTCTGTTGGGCCATAACTAACCTCATATCATTAGTGACATGAATTGATTTGCGAAGGATATTGTTGCTTTTTATCAAATCGACATTAGTCTGTATTGGCGAACTAGTTAAATGTTTTAACATGTGTTGGTCGATGTGTGTGTGTGTGTGAGAGGGAGGAGGGGTTCATTAACTCAAGTGTAGTGGTTTCAACACCAATCTTTCGCGTGGCAGGCCTAGTTTGTGTCGAGTGGACGTTAAACCCCGTTTCCCTCTCTCTTACGTGTGACAGGGATTAGTTTTACCTTCCAACCCGCTGGGTTTTGTCATGATTCACCGGTTTCACCCCACTGCTTAAGACCATAATAGACAAGCAGATTGTTGAAATAAAATTGTACCATATGTTAGTTTGTGTCTTTTGGACGATAAACCCAATTGTGGATATATACGAATTATACTTAAAATTAATTCAAATCTGACTTTAATTTCAAGACTAAAGTTGTCGACTCATTTGATTATTGAATACATACTCAATTTGCGATAAGAAAAAGCAATCGATTGTAGGCCCTCCTATATCCACAATATCATAATTAATGGATTGGACGCCAAACTTGTATTAAACAAGAACAACAACAAGGCGTTGGTGAAAGACTCATTTCCCCTACAACTAAAATCGGATTAGGGTTGTAAAACACTGAACAGTAACCCAAACCGTACAAAATATGTGATGTGTATCCGGTGAGTGTTCTAGAGGGTGTTTGAGAACCACAAATTGTCCCACCACTTGTCAGAGGTTTCAAAAGCAGGAGCAACTGGGTCACAGGCTAAAAGTTTCAAATACAACAGTACAAGAAACATTTGTTAGATATGTCAACTAGCAATGATCTAACGGCAATGACTTTGATACTGACAAATCAACACCCAATGCATGAAAAGGCAGGATTAACTTCAATAAATATTTTCAAATATACTGCATTTTTTTTGATCACCAGATTTATATGGTAAAAAGGAGTTCGAATAATACATGGTTTATATTTTATGTTAGGTAAAGGTATGTGAATCAATGTTAACAATATGTACAGCTGTAAGAAAATGTGTAAGATATTACTTATTGATTTCTTACAAACAATGGCTCGACATAAGCCGTAGTATAGAAATTGAATGAATTTGAAAAATAAAAGTAAATCCTTGACCTCAACATTACTCATACACTGAAATTGCCATATCCACTTGTTTCCCGATTTTAATAAGCATAAATTAAATTTTAACCTTAAATTGCATTTGTATAATCTTTGTGTGTTTTTGTTACGTGTTTTTTTTTAATTACCCACAGCCAACACTTTTAAAAGCTTTCGCCACATAAAACCGTACCGAATCCCGGAATTAACAATGGATAATAGCAACATGTAGACTACTTTAAGTTGCTATTCATATGGCAATGCCAAATTAAAATGAGCACCGTAATATAAAATGGTTTAATATGTAAATCATATGAGTATTTACCTTGTCTCACAACTTCAAATCACAGTCTTGGCGTGTTCGAAAATGGTCGTTAGATTTCTTTAACGGGATTGTTTAACACATTAATGAAATTTCACTGTGACTTAATAATCGTCACAGCCACGTGTCAGTTTTACTTACCCCAAACATAATCATGATTATCTAAGTACCTAAAAGCGTGCAATTAATGGGCTTTTGACCAACCCCACATGGAAACTGGTTGGCAGATCTGTCAAATTTTTGTGTAAATCAACCCGAGCGGTACAGTAAAATTATGACAAACCGAACACTGCAAGCGAAGTACTATATTCTCTTAATTAGGTTCAAAACATGACAACATCCTGCCAGAATTTTTACGACGGGACACTAACAGTAGTTAGACTGGTGTCAATACTTCACTACAATGACTCCACTGCAGATGTTAATTGTATAAAACATATCGATAAAAAGACTCTCTGGTCCAAATTAAATTTTCAATAGAAATGAAATATATATTATTCTTGAAAACTTATAACAATTATCTAATTATATCTTTTTAACTATTCGCGAGTATATTGTAAACTATTATAATTTATTGATGGTATGTGACCTGTTATAATGTGACGCAACATGTGAAGTATCTATTATTTTCAATATCTATAGACCTTAATTATGATTCACCTTCTTCCTATAAACAGTTTATATACATTAAGAATCCCACTCCTCCAAAGTAATCTATGTACCCATACTATCGTCTGCTGCTAACAGCATTTAGAATAGTGTTTAATTTTCCATCAATGGTACCCATTTTAGTTTCTAATGCTTCCATCTTAGTCTTCAATTGTTTTTGTTCACTTTCCATACTTTCAGATAAATCAAACACATCATTAACAGACTTGGCTATCTCAATTATCCCAAGGGATGTTTCACCGATTGAAACCTTTTCATTCTTTGCTGCTCGCATTTCCCGAATCGCTTGCAACATTTTCCCATAAACCCGTATTCTTTTCGGACCGTCCATTATTCCCCTCTTCTTCATTTTCCACAAATTAAGGACCTGTTTTATGACATTGGCTGCTGCATGTTTCTGAATCTTATCAAGTTGTATCCGAGAGACAAAATTGTGCACATATTTTTCCGATCGAGTTTGTTCCAATTTTTGAGCAAGAACCGCTACCAAAAGCGCTGTGATGCCAACACCCATCAGCCCTGTTTCAACGGCAATAAACCTACCACATTCACTGTTTGGTGTAATATCACCGTAGCCAATAGTAAGAAATGTAATGGCTATTAACCACATTGCATTGTTAAAGTCACTGTGTTCATGATCCGGATGATAATACACCTCACAAGTGCGCATTGCCCAACTGTTAGTAATGAAAATCGCAGCCATGAGAGCCACCAACATGGTACC
Organism: Patella ulyssiponensis; assembly: GCA_963678685.1. Taxonomy (NCBI): domain Eukaryota; kingdom Metazoa; phylum Mollusca; class Gastropoda; family Patellidae; genus Patella; species Patella ulyssiponensis. The sequence goes on along the minus strand of OY783229.1, from coordinate 44,879,084 downwards.
GGGCTTTTCAGACATGAGGGCCTTAAAGACAAAAATAGTGTTTATTTTTACTTTGTTTAAGGCCCCAAGGCTTTGCGTGGAGGTATCGGTCAGTAGACGACTATGAATCACCATAAACTTCCCCACGAGATACAGTCGTAGCAACATCAGTACCGATAATACAGAATCTATAGATACCATCCTAGGAGTAGTTTCTCCCTTTGGGTGATACGGAAAGCTTAGATCTCCCGGAAGCGGATGTATAACACATATAAACAGTTCTATTAGTACTTTGAAATATGTCCACGGAGTAACTGCTAATCTCCAGTCTTCTAAACTGTTGTCCGTCATATGTATCTGTATACCGGTGATATGGTAAGAAAGAATCGCCATAAGCAAGAAGAAAGTTGAAACCGAGATGAATGACTTGATGATAACTGATGCAGCCGAGGATTTTGTGTAGCCCTTGATTCCAATAAAGCATTCTGTTTCAATCAGCATAAGCAATATTCCCAGCATAGCCAAAGTAAATTCTATGTTTACTATCATTCGTCGACGATTAAGAAGTTTTTTCCTGTAACTGAGTTTGAAGCTAATATTATCAAATCGTCTTTTAGTAGGAGAGATTGCACCAAGACTTGAAGATTGGCTAAGACTGTCATCTTCGACATATTTGGAAAACTTTCCATTCCTTCGACCGACCAGTGGGATTCCAGGATCCTCTATCATAGTATTTCCTGGCATCGCTTTCGCCTGCAAATAAACAAAATACTGATTACAAAACAGGACATACAGTATTTGGGCCACCGATTAACTTTAACACCATCAAAGGATTTAGCGAGGCTGTCCCTATTCTTGACATCAGTTTAAGAATAAATTAAACAATTGTCTCCACCACACCATGATTTCGGAATAACGCCTCCGTGATTTTTTTCTCAACAAAACTATATAAGCCCGTCTAATAGATTAGATCCCTGATTTAATAATTAATGACATTCTAAATCTATAAATTATAGCTTACACATTGCAAGATGGTTGTCGGCGATTGTTATCAACAGGGGAAGTAAATTTATATCGGTTATAAGCTATGGCGGTGTATTAAATTCTAAAGTCTAATTTACAACTCTTATTCATGTATTCAATTTCTAACTTCTATTCGTGTAATTTTTAAACAATGTATAATGTGTTCCACCCCGGCATTGGCCGAGAAATTTCATCCAGATTTTCCGCGCGATTTCCCTTTGTTAGTGTAGCAGGACGAAATGTCTGACAAGGAAAGCTGTCTTGTCGTTCGGAGGGTACGAAAAATCGAGGTCCCGTGTACACATTGGCGTGTACGTAAAAGATCCATTGACAGTTGGAATTCGAAATAAGAGTACGCCGCAGTGCCGCTGTCCGGGCAAAATTTCCGTCATAGTGCGCTGTATGGCGTATGCCCGTCTTCATTAGCCCACTTCGGGGCAGACTAGTAGGACGCTACACTCCATTTGATTTCATTTCCTACAAATTTAAACTTTTATTTTTCTGCCACCACGAGGTTAGTCAGGTTCCTCTATTCCTTGTCACGTACAAACGGGGAATCGATGCTGAAATTGAAAACAACGTCGAACGTGATATGGTTGGCAAATACTATTCCAAATATAAGCTAAACAACATTTGTTTAATTTTTTGAAGACAAGTGAAGGATTTGGAGAATTTGTTTTACAGTGAAGCCAATATTAATATTTATATTCTGTTGAATTGTATGCTATTACAGCTTCAACAAAAATATCACTTTATAAAGATAAACTTTTTCTTGAAATGATTCAAGGATATAAATTTAGAAACCCAATATTGTGGGGATGCAACGGTCTCTAAAAGAAACCTAGATAATCTGTTCATGTGGATAGCCACGAAGTTTCTATTTCTGATGCGTCCATTATACCTATCTGGCTAGCGGTGTTCTTAACGAAATGAAATGAGGGTTAGCATCTTACTTTTACACACCAACTGGGCTAATGAAAACGGACTTATGCCATACAGTGTGCCATGGGGTAAATTGAGCCCGGACAGCGGCGCCACGGTCTACTTTTATTACGAATTAAAGCTGCTAAAGGTCTTTGTCCGATCGGAACGAATAGGCAGTGCCTTCCGCAAATCACAGGGACGAAACTTATACTGTCAGAAATATCACAAAGCTTAGTTTTGCCAGTGTGTATACAGAGCGAGAGCCCAGGATAGAAATTACAATAAGAGAGGTTAAAAATTAGACGATAGCAAGTAAATACAGGCCTGTCGCTATATAGTGGGCGAACCTTTGTAACGCCAGATATGAAGTGGATTACTGAGGACAACATAAAAATCACACACATGAAAAACACAATAAAACCACACCATGCAACATTAAGTACATGTACTGGTAATATTTAAAATCAACGCAAGGAACTGAAGACTAAATATTTCATGGGCAAACCATCATAATGAAGGTTATGTGATGTTTGCATGGAGTTTCAAAAAAAAAAATAAATATCGCAAAAAGTTAATTTAGATAAATGTTCAATTCTTTACAAAGAAATACAAAGAAATAGACTGGAAATTCTGTACCTCAAACAGTAGTTGATCGACATAAATATTAAAAATGAACGAGGGCAAATGAAGCTTAAATATTTTATGAGCTAGTCATCATAATGAAGGTTATGGAATACTATTTTACTTTCACGTAAAATATGGAAAAAAGTAACAACACATAAATTCTTTTACAAGGAAACAGTCTGTCAACTCTTTACTCCAAACAGGGTCGTGTTTAGCGGGGATGCAAGGGGTACATAGTTCCACAAAACAATAAGGCGTCCTGAGAAATGGCGCCCCTCCCCCATCCCCAAAAAATAATTTGACAACCTTTTGATTATAAAATAATTCTCCAAATCATGATCACACACTTAAGGCACCGAACAGTCGGTTGTTTTTAAGGGCGCCAACACGCCAATGGTTTCGCCTGCCCTGATCCAAACTTTCTTATATCACTTACGTGGAGGATATGGCGCCCCACCACTCACCTGAACCCCACTTTTAAAAATCCTATACGGCCCTGACTCCAAACAGTCAGTAGATCGACAGAAATGTTTAATAACAATCTAATTTTCGACAAGGCAAACGTCAGATAGTGAAATACCCTGAATAATATATAGTTCTTGTTATTCAACGTGTTAATCAATCAAGACAACAAAGAGGAAGTGTGTGTTAATATTTCTTTATAGCACTGTTTATATCTCTGTTTACGAAAATAAAACTAAAACCTGCCACCTGTGAAAACATAAACAAGAAATTTCAAACAAAACAGATAGGAATCATAATTTATAATAATGATTTATGATATACCGGTGTCCAATATACATATTATATTTCCTGAATTTTTTACTGGTGTTCACATTCTATATAAAATCATTAATACGAAAATCAATTACTTTCATGAGTCTAATTTGTACATTACCTTTTCATTTTTCTCCATGTTGTCAATTGAAAATATGACTATGTAATACTTGTGTTTGTATTATCCTTGTATATTGTCAACAAGAAATGTGAGTTATAAGGAGAACCAGATGTTCAAATAAAGCTAAATAACGATCGAATTTAATCAATACCCCCCTTAATCCAACTTCAACAATCTCGGTATGTATTTGCCAGAAAACCGTCCGTATTTATGATGCGTCTTATGTAGATTTATACTGAACACAGTCCTACGATTCCTGGGTCGATTTTAAAATAATGGCCAGCCATATGGCTACGGACGTTAACCAATCCAAGCAAAGATATATATAAGGTGCAATTAGAAAACTTATAAAAGCATAAAAAAATCAATGCTCCTTGAATTAATTCTCGCAGCTTGCCATTCTATTATTGATAGTCTGGGTGACCATCAACTGAATATCTGGTGTTTGATATCCGGGCATATTGTGTATTAGCTTAATACTATTAGGTGATGAATCTGTAATGGCTAGGGCTTTCTAAACTTTCTGGTCGCATAAGCTTCAGGACCCATATGTCAAACTGAACGTGTTCGCAAACTATGACAATAAATGTTTTTTAACGACGTAGCCCTGTTCAAAAATAACTGCTCTCTAATTTGCTTTTCTGACTTTGCTAACTTAATGCAAGGAAGGTATATGATTGAAATGAATTTGCCGAAGCTAATTTTCAAACTTAACAAATATTATAACCGTTTTATTATTTCCGCGATTACATAAAACATAAGATAACTAATTTAGAATTCCCATGGTAAAAAATTATACACGGACCTCATGCAACAGGAGTTTTATGACTGCTTACAGGCATGTCGATATATATGTTGAATTGGACTAATAAAACAGCTGAATGGATGTGGTCGCGTTACAGCACATTAAGTCTAATAAACATCATGTGAACAAAGTCACAATGAAATAAAGTGGGGTTTAACTTCGTCTTGCACCAAAGATAATGGGGACCAACGCTGGGAAATCACAGGAACTTTCTCGGCTAAAACTGGGATAAAACCCTCGACCACCTGGGGTGAATCTGTGCCTTATACACTGAGCCACCATGATAAAGTTGATGAAAGCAGTGCGCAGGAGACTGGCGGGGCGCCAAAGCCTCCACGTAAGTGATACGGTATAAGAAAGTTTTGTTCAGGGCACATTAACCCTTTGGCGTATGGGCGCCCTTTAAACCAACCGACTGATCGGTGCTTTAAGAGCACCACTCTGTGATCGTAATCTGGTGTATTATTTTATAATTGGATGGGGTGGGGCGCCATTTCTCGGGACGCTTTATTGTTCTGGGGTGCAATGTACCCCCTGCACCCCCGCTAGATACGGCCTGGATGAGAGTTAGTTCGACTCGAACATTCTCTAAAACTTGATTGTTCGACACTCCCCCACCCCTTCCCACACGAAATGGTATAATCTAGTCCTGGATGGTAATTCACGTAGAATTTTAAACATTATGGCACATTGGACAACATCGACATATACCATGATATACGATTAATATATCCCGTCGAAGTTATATTTAATCATCAAGAAGTGTTTTAAATTGATCTTCAACGATTTGTGAAAAGGAGTAATGTATTTCTTTTAGAATTTATAATTTACTGCATAGTCTGAGATTAAGGTTGATGAGTGAGATTATCATTGGTGATGACTTGTGTTACTTTCGATTGTATGCATATCAAAAATATAGAATAATTAAGTTTAAATCTAGAGCAAACTAATAATAATATAAGAATAAAAACAACAATAATAACACTACAGCGTAGGTGTGCCTACCAGCAGGTTCACTGATGAATGATTTGCTTATTCATTGGCACGGAGGAATCGACCAACACAATCGTTAGATGTGTTTTTAATTAATACACCAGCTGTTGAATACAATTATTTCTACATATTTGATAATATTATTACCTTGATTCCCACATATCAACCCACTGATGTTTTGTTATAATAGCTTATTTTCGGGACGTATTCTTCGTAAACACATATATGCAAAAATCGCACTGACCGCAAACGAATCGAAATCCATTTACCAAAAAATAAAAGAAAAATAAAAAAAACCCCAAACATTTGCGTCCACATTTTGTTCTTTCGGGGATATTCTGTTATAATAATCCTACACAATTCGTCATTGAGTAACTGGATTCTTGGCTGCACTTTTTATGCCCTGTTTCTGTCGGAGTCTACAGCAGGTGTTTTGAATGCATATTATAACCATGGGCTATTTAGCTGTCAACAAGAGCAGGTGTAAAGCAAATGAAAACAAATTACTAAAAGACAAACTATCGGCAAAAGAAATATCGACTGAGAGTTGGTTAAAACATACAATTTAAAAATAAATGTTAAATAAGAATGGTATAGAAGGATTATCAAGGCCATTTGCTGGAAAATTTACCCTGTATAGCATAACATTTTGTATTAATGTAAAACAATGACAATGTGTTAGATATGATGCATCAGGTCCAAATGGAATATATTATGTTGGATTATTCAACTTTTGTTAAGCAGAATTTGTTTATTCTATTGTGGTTGGGTATCAAATGAAATATTATCGTCAGATTCGGATGTATCAGATGAAAACGTCAGAATCGGATATGTCAGATAAACTCGTCAGAGTCGGCTGTATCAGATAAAATAAAAAGGTATATAATACTCTGTACACATTGGTAAAATATTTGAAATCAACAATAATAGACTAGGGCTTCTTACGAATTAAGCAAAAGGATATAAATATGAACATCGATAGGCCACTGTGAACAATGATGTCTGCTTTTTGCCACGTATAAATTTTGATCATGGTCACAAGGAATGAACAATCAGACAATACCAAATACAACGATAACCAACAAAGACTAGTGTATCGCCGGACACCGATATGTCCAGGGTAATGATTGCTAATGCCCGCTTCCAACGAGGATATTATACATTTCTGTTTTACAGCGAAATATTGGATTTTCCTGTTCTACATGTACATGTTGAGACATTTGGAAAAAACCTGGGTAACACTCCCTGAACAGATTCATTTTTTTCTGCGCAGGCAAATTAATGTTAAGAACTTAACGCCAATCGGCCAAAATAGCAGCATATATATGATTTAAATGGAACATTTATTTATCAAGTTAAGACATAACTAACATGTTTTAAACATAGTTCAACGCAATAATATTAAGCTATCATTTTCAGCCGAAACATGCACTATTTAGCCAGAGCGTTTCAAAATTTAGAACACGAAAATGTATTTAGGATCCCTCTCCCCCGAGCCAGGACGAAGACATATTCTATTTACTATTTATTTCGTATTAATTAAGCTTCATTATTTATGACTTCAGTGGAAATGGATCGGAAAAAGTTACTAAAATTACGAAGGAATCCCCCTCTTCATCTATAATGCATCTCGACCTTTTATTATAACAGCTATAATTAGTAGAACATAATAATTATGGGAATGAATATTGGTATATTCCTGATAATTCTCAATAACTTATCTGCGGGAGGAGAAGCACTTCACACTGAGTAGAGAAAATAATATCATCCCTGGTATAAACCAATTTTAAAAACATTCCCTTGATGTTAAACGACAACATACTGATGAATTATTAATTAAATTGGGAAATAAACAACAAAAACTACATTGGGGTTGCTATGCATAAACACTTTGGTTTAATCTGTACCCGACTTTAAGAAAAATAAACAATATTTCGTGGAACTGTCGCATTCTTGTAATTTAGTATTTGTCCACAAATAGACCCCATTAGGCGACAATTACCCAGTCCCGAGTCCTAATGAAGAAATACCTTCCGCCCTGTATATAGGATCGTCTAATTCTAGTACTACGGAATATGAATAATGAATACTATTGTCATGGATTTAGACGCTGAAATATAGAACCAACTTTATAGAGTGCTAAGTATAAACTGAATATGCATTATTCATGATTTCATTATCTTTATACATGAAAATACATTGTAATCGATTTGAAAAGTAGATTTGAATCTAGCGATTTCAACTTAATATAAAAATCAATTAGTGAAGAACAATTCTCATAATGTTACATTTGCTCGCTAGAATGACGGATTGGAGCAATATTTTGATTTCAATGTTGTATCTTTATGATTATTAACCGATTTCAAACGTAATTTGGACTACTCGTGTGACCCTCGATTCATCCAATCATATCTGACCTACATTTGTATCTATTCCATGTTGGTGCAGGAAATGAAATAAGTTGAGTTTAACATCCTAGGTTTCTGCAATAAGGAAAATAGACCTAACCAACATACTTATTGGCGAAGCTAAATTGTGAATCCTAAACAAACTGAAGTGAAGGTAACAAAAGGTGTTGAAAATATAGAAATTTAACAACACAATAAAAGAGATTATTTCCAAAATTCAGATTTTATATCAAATCTGCAATACATGACATTCATGACTATAATTACCTCCTCATTTAAGCCGTGGGAATTAATTCTAACACAATACTATTTTTTACATAATATAGTTCGACTAAATATCAATGTCTCATAGACACATGGATTTCACACCATGGTTGAATAAAGCTGTCATTTTTCGGTCTGTAATTATTGCTTCTAATATCCTGTCAGACAATTTCCCAGATTTTACATCAGATACCTTCGCAACGTAAAGTAGTCGAACAAAGCGTCATATTAATATCTTCATGTTTAATATTAGAGAGAGAGATAGAGAGAGAGTTTTTAACGTCACTGGACACAAAACAGGCCCTATGGTACACTATTATTTCAATAATTCGCTTGTATGTTTGTATCTTAAAAGATGGGAGTAACACATGGATCCAGTTGGACAGGCGACTCTACTTCTGTCACGTATAAACATGTAATCGGAACCACGCCTTTCTGTACATATTGCATTTTTATCAAATATATAGGGCTAAGCCCAAATACTTTTATAATCAGTAAAAAATGAATTTAACACTAAATGAAGGATTTCATTTTTTAAAATAATACATTGTATTTAAACACAGATACTTATTTACTTTTACAAGTTGTAGCTTTGGTCACTTGTTGTCCCTGATCAGCGGGACACGGGATTGTTTGAACAGGAAACATACACCATAGCTTGTTACTAAAGACAACAACATGCATATAGATATTCAATGTTTCGACTTAAAGGTTCTGCCAAATTTAAATCCCGCATAACGTGGTAGCCTACTAGGAAACCACCCACTCACTTATAAATTCACCCACTCTCTTACAAATTCAGAAAACATATCAATTGAGAAATATATAAACATGTCTCGTGTTATCTTTTCGATGGAAATGTTAAATAAGCGTACATATTATGACAGGTTTGTGTAAATTAAAAATCGATCTAATGGGGAAATTAGTATCACATAGCGAAACCATCTTTCCATGTTCAACAGCTGTCTTAATTACTATCTGTAATGTGATAGCGACGGGAATAATAATACGTTAACTATCCACATTCGTAAATCAACTATAAACGAGATAATATTCTATAAAACTTGGTGAGAAGACATCCGGAAATGAAATGAAATGAGGTGTAACGTCCTATATTTCCTCTTCCACCTGGCTAATAGCACAGGAATCTGACCTTCTATCTGTATATATATGCATACACCATACCGAACTAGACAATATATAATAAAAAAGAACAGGAATGCAATGCTTGTTGAAGCCTCGATTTTACCTGCTTTCGCTTCGGTACGTTTTTGTTCCACATTTCTTAATGTCAAGCAACCTAACCTCTGCAAATTCACTCAGATATGATTTTTCTTCAATCTGGCCGTTTTGATTTGCACAAATACTCCCCACAAAACGATATCATAGCCATTTAAATCCAATATTTACATTATATATGGTGTATGCATATATACAACAGACAGAAGGTCAGATTCCTATGCTAATAGAGACGCCATGAGTGAAATTTTGCAGTGCGCCATGAGGTAATTTTTGTCAGGATAGCGAATCTACGAAATATTCTTCTTTCGAAATCCAGCTGTTTAGAGTTGCCAGACCTTCCGTTCTGTACGTCTACCAACTACCAAGTAGCCGAACACCGAGATCGAATCCTGGACCTGATTCCTAGAAAATTCTTAAGCATGTTCTTGTGCTTAGATTTCAAGTAGACTTTGCATTTAAGTAAACTTATCGCATTTTGTGTTCCCAGAAAATTCTTAAGAACGTACGTTATTATTTGCCCCTCGAAAAAACTCAAGTGCATCTTTGTTCTTATCCAAGCACAAGTCCCAAGCAAGGTATAGGGCTTGCGTACCAACCTTAAGTCTGTTTCTGCTTCGAACAAGATGGCTGGTTATTCCACGGCATTGCCTACATCTTTTGATACGTAAGAGATAATTTAAAGGCAGAGAAAATCCTTTAGAAACATATTCTCGAGAAGTATGCTATAGAAAATTTTGCTTCTGCAACACAAACACACGGATTACTTTAAGATCAGGCGCTCCCGCAATTGTTTAGAGTGCTTGCGGTTTTGGGTTTTTTTTGTTTTTTTGTTTTTAGCTTGTGCCACATTTCATAAGGGACATGTCAAATGCATCTAAATCCACCATTTGCCGGGAAGCAGACGACAAATTTATGAAGTATTACATAATTCGCATACCAAAACTGTTTTTATGGCGTTTGAGAGTACCATAGTATTATTTTACGAGTCACTATTGAGCTGGCACCTCACTAACTGAGCCACCGTGGCTTGATCCCAGAAACATCCGGTGGTGCAATATAAATCAAAGCGATTGCGAAGTTGCCTGTCGTAGATTGATTAGTCATTCCCAGTAGTTCCCAAACACATGTCGACAATGTATAAGATAATAATATTCCATTTCTATATTCACGTAACTATAGCCCATGACCTATGCCATAATCTCGAAAGCAAGAATCGCGAATATTTCTATTGACGATTGCATCAACAAACTGATATTATAAGGGATAAATAGTCATAAAACCAACCGTGAATCGGGATGAATAAGTACTTTAACAATTTCTTTAGTCAATTTGTTTCAAAATGCGAATAAGCCTACCTCAACAATAGTTTATGAATACTTCTTCAAATGAGGACCGGGCCTGGGCACACACTGATATAACATTGTCACAACCCCTCACCACCCCACCCCTTCGATCTCACACACATCCACCATTACACACTACCACACACACACACACATCTTCATCAACCAGTCACTTAACAGATTGATAGTCAAATGGAAAACAGATTGATAGTCAAAAGTCGTTGTATTTCAAGTGTCCCTTGATACACACCCACACTTTCTCGGTTAAACATCTGGATTTATCTTCTTATATTAGCTATATGTCAAACTTATTCTCACCACAGGAGTAGTGTAAAAAAAGGTATTAAACATTGCGATTGGGACTTGCCAGACTCTCCATAATATACTGACATCAGAGGGTATTTTATTTCATAAATATTACATATGTCAAGTCCCCTGTGAGCAAGGATAACCGAAAAAGTACGATCATTTAGACTCGATAAATTGCTATATCTATTTGATCTGTCACGATGGATGCTTGATGACGGTGTAGTGGCTAATCACAGCGTGGCTCGAATTGAATCGACATTTTCTAATGCATCTTAATAGCATTTAAAAAAAAACCCAACATGACGTATGTCAAGCTAGGTTTTACAGTTTTATTACCAATACAGATATACTTATCTGTGTTCGTTTTTATATGTTAATGCTTGACAAAAATAAGAGAAGGCTGAATGCAAACATTATTCTAGAAATACATAGATCCGTAACGACAGTAAAATCAGACTAAATAGTCCGAGTAAAACACGGTGTCAGGCCCGTAGCTAGCCCAAAATTGTTAGAGGGGTAGGCTTCTGGGGGCGCCGATGGGGGGCGCTAATGTACCTACAGGGATGGGGGGGGCAGAACCTGAAATGCCCAAACTAATTCGGGATAGGCCTACAGACGTCTACGGAGCCCCCCCCCCCCACACGAATATTCTAAAAATCTGACGTCCTTAAAAGCGTTTTCTTGATATTCCAGTCCCTGAATACAGTAGGTGGTCTGATATAGCCTAACTTAGGTAGCTGAGTCGAATTCCAATTAATCCTTTATATTCAACGGAGATGGGGCCGCCGGCAGCTAATTTTGACTGCCACAAACGTGTTTTCCGGCTATTTCAGCCCGTGAATACAGCAACTGAAATGTCGTCCAATATAGTCTACCTTTGGTTGGTTAACATACTTCTCTCAGTGTTCCGCTTGATTAGAGCTAATCCCACTTAACACTGCAAATTTCTGTTCCAAATAATGACTTGTCAATAGTCCGATTAACAACCAATAGTTAATTGCGTTACAATGTTATTGCGCTTAAAACAGAGCTGCAATTTGGACCAAATATTTGTATATAACGTTACGCCATGGCTCACGATATTATCATACTCAATTAACCAGTGCATAGCAGAATTTTGCCGAAATAGTAATTGCGTGACAAACAAGGCTATCTAAACGGGCACAATACCTTAAATCACCGTCCAAAGTTTTAGAGAAGACCCAGATTAAACGAAGGACTGTAATGTTGCTGGCCAGCAGAGGCCAGGGGTGGATTTCTTGGGCCATTGCTTCAGGAATATGATGGCTTACCTGAATCCCAAACAAACGTTTTGGGATTCAGGTTTTGTTTGACTATTCCAACCATCCGATCGGACTGTGGTAGCTGCATTAACAAATAATAATCGATGCCCGAAATGTGTGGCACAAAGTAGAGTGGCTTCAGACAAAGTGTTTTAATCCCTAGTCAATTTAGTACGAATTCGCGATATTCAATTACAAGAAAAGTAAAAATAGTGTTTTATTAGATTTCGGGCACTTTATTTTGCCAACCAGATGATTTAATTTTTTTTTTTCGTTTTCCCTTTACCCTTCTGCCCGAAAAGTCAGATTACCTACGATGCTCTCCCCTCCGAAAATTTTGGAAAATAGGGTTTGCACCTTTAAATGACGGAAAATTTCAATTTTGAAGCAAATTTGCGATATTGGCATATTATGAAATTTGGATATGAACATTATAAACATTTGAAGGAAGGGATACAACTTTAACGTACCCATAATAAATGTTGAGAAAAATGAAAAGTTCGGAATCGCGTTAGAGAGCGACTTGTTTGAATTTTGAAGATTATCACGCCATTTTGGGCGTCCAATTCATTCATGGGCGCCTAACTAATCTCACTAACATTATATTATGGGCGCCCATGATCTCGTCATTATGGATGCACCTCCGGGATGAGGCACCCCACAAATCGTGCCATTTAAATTTTGAAAATTATCACGCGGTTTTGGGTGCCCAATTTATTCGTCTGGGATGAGGCAGTCCACAAATCATGCTGTTTGAATTTAGAAAATTATAATACCGTTTTGGCGCCAAATTCATTCATGGGCGCCTAGCCAATCTCACTAGCATTATATTATGGGCGCCCCTTTGGGATGAGGCTCCTCACAAATCATGCCATTTTGGGCGCCCCATTGATCAAGTCGTGGGCGCCCATCCAATTTAATTCGACAGTATGAACTATACGCGGCCCAACATTATAAGACACTCCACCAATCATGTCATTATGGGCGCCTCTCCGGGATAATGCACCCCACAAATCAAGCCGTTTTGGGCGCCCCATCAGTTGTGGTGTTAATCAGGTGGGTCATTATGAGGCGCCTCACTATATGTGGCGCTAATATGGAGACGTTGGTCGTTGACCTCGTATTGTGTCATTTGGCGCCCATTGACGGGGTCGATTTTTCTCCAATGGGCAAAGGGCGCCTCGTATTGTGGCATTTAGCGCCCATTGACGGAGCCAATTTTTCTCCAATTGGCAAAGGGCGCTAGCTACGGGCCTGGATGTGGGGGCTAGTGAGATATAATATTAAAACAAATAGCCACCTTTGAGCGCTTGGAGATATATTTAGGTTCTATTAGGTACCAATTGATCATTAATACTAGCCAGTTCTGTTCAATCTTATCATATACTAATCACAGAAAATTACGAAAATAAATTTCGTCTACCATCCCACATCCATCTAAATCACGTAAATTCTTAACGGCTACTAATTTCCCACTTGGTTGCTAATTTTAAATGTTTCGTGATCTGAGTTTATATAATAGGCCACTTTTGGCATCCGATCATATCTGGATATTTACAGGAATAGGAGCGTAAATAGTATAAGGAATGTCATGGTAAATGTATTGTGTCTGATTTTACTAAAGGATTACTTATTGTTCGAAATGAAATAAAATGGGGTTTAACGTCCTACTGTTTTGCTCCTACCCTGGGGTAATGAAGACGGGCATACGCCAAGCAGTGTGTTATGAGTGAGATTTTGCCCGGGCAGCGGCGCTACGACCTACTCTTATATCGAATTCCAACTGCCAATGGATCTTTTTCGTGCACACCGACGTTATACACGGGACCTCGGTTTCTCGTCCCAAAGGGAAACCACGCCGGAAAATTTGAATGAACTTTCTCGGACAATGCAGGGATCGAACACCCGACCTCCACGCCAGCGTCTCACCCACTTAGCCATGGATCCCACAGGTCTCGTTCGGGTTATTTTATTTCTTCATTTATTACAATATGGTTTATAAACATATCTTACCGTTATTTTCAAGAATACTGGGGCATAGGTTGTCTTTATCGCTTTTAACCGTCTTTACAACAATAAAGCACTGCCTGCTTTGCCCTTGACTTGATACACACGATATCTCTACACACGATATCCCTAAAGACCTTGGGTACTTTCTGATAATATTGTCGATGCAATATGTATTTTATTCTAGTTAAATTCTCAAATGATCAAAATTTCGGGAAGAGATAGTATTTGGATAATGAGGATCTATATCTTATATATGGCTGTTGATACGTGTACATTAACAATATTCATATCCACAGATTTCCATCACTTTTTGTTTAATGGTTGATGACCGATACGTAGAGGCTCCTAATCCCAAAACCGTTTTTATACCTCGTCGGGAAGGCGATTTTAAACCCGAGATAGTGAGAAATTGAGGAAGAGGGAGCGAGAAATTGACAATACCAAAGGACGAAACGGGCTTTCATAGTTTACAGTAAATGAGGTAAAAAAGAGATAAAGAATTGGCATAATTCAAGAACATTGTGTAAGTAACAGAGCTTATTGTTAACATTTCTAAATTTATCTGCAACAATTAGCATGATTAAAAGTTGATATATTAGGACAAATTAGTGTCGCTTGCAGAGACGTATTACTGCTTTAAAATGCATTATGTCAAAGCGAAATCTGTCCAGTGCATGAATTTTCCGTTGTCTCCGAAAACTTAGACACCCATATCTGGGACACCCATAAGCTCGCAAATTGAAGTAGAGGATAATTAACACTACATTCATGGCTGTAACTAATAAGTGCACCCCACATAGTTACATGTTTACTTAAACATGATATAAATGGAAATAAATAACAATATTTTCATAGATAGTTAAACCCAACGACGGCCTTTTCAAACAAATAATCTAAGCCAAAAGGGCTATGTAGAACCCAACACTGTTCAATATTTACATGTGAATGAACAATTTGGAAGCGTATATCGATGATACATGAGCCCCTTGTTATTTCTTATGCCTTTTAAAGCAGCTATGTCGATCCTTTGCACACCCCCCCCCCATAAAAAACCACAGTGCGAGCCAAGGAGAGCAATTAAAGCAAAGTATGCGCTCTTAATCAGTTTAGACTAACTAAACTGTATGACTCTGTTGTAAAGCAAATTGGGCTGTATGTCTCTACAAATTAGGGTTCTCATTTAGTGCACGGTATAATATTTTACCTGTTATAACAAAAACGAATAATTCTTTATCTAATTCTTACATAATGCATATTTTATTTAAGCATGAATATAAGCCACAACAACTAAACGCATTGAGAAATCTAAAATCTCTACAGTTTTGGTGGCCTCAGAATTTACTATAGAGGAGGAATTCGAATATCGTAACTTGCAAAAAGACTAAGTGCGTGTTGATTTTTTTTAATCCATAGAAAAAATATTATCACAAGTCCTATAAATTTATCAAATTATTAAAACCAATAAATTTAAAAATCAATGTCAATTTACCTTAAGATTCTTTCATTCACAAATATAGGCCTACTTCAACGACTGTTGATTGTTTTAATAAGCCACTACAATCGGCAGTGATGTATTTCCATACAATCCTATGGCACTGCCTTTCTTCTAATGGAATCTGGATGTTGTAAAAGTTTTACGGCCCATCGTCCAATAATCAGATCGATAAAGCTCGCGGTAAATTATTTAACGTCGCAGGAACTAAAGGGACAGATTTAAAACACATATAGACATCTGCATTAGCTAGAATTGAACAGTGGTAATCAACACCTTCAGGCCACCTAAGGTCATCAATAGCTTACAAATTAGTATAATCATTAAAGTCCTTAGACTTTTTCCTGCCCGATTCTCACTACTTTTGGCGCCTTGACAGTTGGAATTCGAAAACGTTATGCGAATTATGGGGAAAATTTCTCTACCTAGCATTGTATATGCAACAGTAGCAAAAAAAAGCGCCTATGTGAGTCTCAAAATGACCTAAGTGTTGACGAGACTATGTTTTAATCCAGTTATTCGCCGCAAAATTCTCTCACCTAGCGTTGCTTACAAATCTATAGAAATAAAAACTGTCGTATTCTTCTCCGAATGCCCGAAATATTGTGTTGACGAGACAGTACAACTCAATTCTATTCCAATTCAGATTTTGACCGCTGCAGGGGCAAAGTTCTCAAAGGTTGCTTTGTACACATACGCAAAAACTATCATACATTTGTCTCAGAATGTCCTAAACATTGTGTGATGAGAAACTCCCATTCCACCCTATTCCTTTATATGGCGTAGGCAAAGCAACTGTCTCAATATAAACAATATGAGTTGATTCTGTACACTGCAAACCAACAAATTCGTCAATAAATCTATGTATTCTATATTGTATGTCTCTGTATTGTTCTTTAATAGACTTTATAATAATGAGTGCAATAAAAGAGACATAATTCATCTATTTTAAGCTGAAACACAAAGGAAAACCTTTATAGCCATGCGGATGTTTATGAAAATACTAAAAAGTCGAATAAAAAGAAAGGACACGAACTGATTTTAATCAATAATAGATTAAATGTCGGAAAGTGCTTTGATTTTTTAAACAATCGAACCCACACCTTTGCTCAACAATCAAATCGCGTAACTCGATATCGATTCCAAACGAAGTAAAATTCGCTGAAAAGGGAAATGGATTCTATTTTTTTGTTTCCAGTTGACTGAAGACATCAATAATAACATGCTTCTATTAGAAAAAGATTACAGGAATATTACGGTTGTCATTCCTAGCGAAATATTGATAATATATACAGAATCTGGTATCGATTGGCAAACTTCCTTCGTAATAAGAAATCTGTCATGACTCAAATTATTTCCAGACTATAATTGCAAAAAAGACACCTAATTGTGCTGAATAAGTCAACTTATTATCTGTATTCATTTATTCCGACAACCCTAAACCCTTTAATTTTATTTGACGAGTTTAATAATTGACAGTTCTCTTGTTTCTATTGACAGATTAATGAACATCATATCTATCCATTATTAGAGAGAGAGAGAGAGCGAGAGAGAGAGATGGGGTTTAACGTCGTAGGGGTCTTTAGAAGTGGGAGGAAACCGGAGGACCCGGAGAAAATCCACGAGGCTGGACAGGCGACCCTTCTCCTTGTCACGTACTACCGGGGATTCGAAACCACGCCAGTTGACTCAATGACAGGCTTTATGATACAGCACGCACGTGCTAACCATTCAGCCATCCACCCCACCCCCATCCATTATTAGTAGTCTTTCGTGTATTATTTGAAATTAAAGAGGCATTATGGACTATTTGATAAAGAGTTGACTGTTCTCTCTATAACGTAAATAGAATATGTTGAAAATTTCAGTCAAACTGCTCCACTCTTAACCGAGATATCACTTTTTGAATTTTAAGCCTAGCCTCTATCATTATTACAAAAGTCGGTACGATAAAAAAAACAAAAAAAAAAAACAGTCTCGATTATTCATTTTGGATCAATGAGCGTTGGGCAGCAGATACGATTCCAATCTAGTGAAAATCCGACATATAAGATGACACCGAGAGTTGATTATGGCTGCATAAGTTAATTATTGTTTAATTAAAGATACATTATGGGAGATAAGATAAAGAGTTGGCAGTTCCCACTATAATAGTTAAAAACTATATAGTGTAAATGTAATTTGCTGAAAATTTCAGTCAAATTGATCCACTATAGGCCGAGAACGAAGCGCGTGAAATTTCTGCATAGCCTCTGTCATCATTACTAAAATCATTAATATAAACAGAGTAGTCTGGATTATCCAATGTTGTGATTTAATTACAATGGCCGTTCAGCGGTATATTTGAATCTAATCCAGCTTACATCGAAGGCTAGCCTTGACATCGAGTGTTTATTATGGTCTGGATAAGTTAATTAATGTCTAATTGATAATTTAGATAACATTTCAGGCCTAAAGAAAGACACGTTATAGGCAGATTTTGCTCTTGCATAATGAAAGTTTAAAAGTTTATAATATAACATTTCAGGTCTAAAGAATGGCCTGTAATAGGCAGATTTAGCTCCTGTATAATGTATATGTTTAAATGCTAACCATTGCTATTTTATTATTTAATGTCTTAAGACAAATCTTTTGTGATAAACAACTTTTGTCTTTTAATATACATAAAAGGCATTTTCAGTTATTTATGTTATTCAAGTTGTAAGGTTAATGATAAGAAACTGTAATTTTTATTTAAGCGTAAAATAAGTTTTTAATTAAATAATCTACGGTGGTAATCAAACTAAATGATTTGTTCAAGATATTGCTGGTTTTGACACGGAGATATATCGTACAGAATATGTCCGTATTAAAATCCATTTACACAGAATTCCCTTGTTAGAAGTATATCGACCGTATATAAAATTATTGATGAGAGTGACTAGACAGGAGCGAAAACTTGTCGTCATCCTCATTTATTTCACACCCTTGAGGAATAACAGCCACTTGAATTGTTGTACACAAACCCCAATCCGCCTTAACTTAATTGCATTAAATATATACATTTCCAGACCTGAAGCTTTGTTAGTAGAGTATAAATGAAATAAAATGACACGGGTTCTACTACTGCACCAACCAGGATAATGAAAACATGTGTACATGTACGTCATGATGCAGTTTGCTGTAAGGGAAATTTGGACAGCGTCATTTCCGCCTACTTTGAATTGAATCTGCTATGAGCCTGACTTACCATCCAATTCGATGCTGTTTTGGTCCCGAACACCCATGCACCAGATGAACACAACACCCCGCCAGCACCACATTGAATCACATAGGCTGCTGTAAGTGGGGTACGTATGTTATTATGTTGAACTAGAAAGACGGGTATTTGCCATTTGACAATGTGACATAATTCCCCATCAGATGAGCACGGTGTATACTTCTGAGACACTCCATGTTAGTCAATCAAGGTTTTATTCAATGACGAGAGAGAACTCCACCAATAAATAATAGGGTTCACCCTTATCATTATCATTATCTTAGCAAATTCAAAACAAAATCGATGGCAGGTGCAACAACAACTGGAGTGTGCGTCTGAATTTCGCCCACATTCACAATTGGCAATGCAATACTGTATGGTATAGCCTCTAATATACAAGGAAACAGATTAGGTGATGTCAAAATGCTGTCCAATAATTGAAATTCTCATTGCAAAAGTATTATCCAAGATGGCGGCGATGACGTCATGCTCGTTTCCTAGTTCATATAACCAGATAAATATATAAAATATTTAAATATTTCAATGTATAAACTATCGTATTTGTGTAGTACCTTGACCGTGGTTTATTACTTTAACGTCACAAAACTATATCTAAGTAATCCTTTACTAACACAACATGATTTCCAATTCCTGTAATAAATTTTAAATCCATTCTCAATCCAAACACGATAGGTGCCTAGCAATTTTCTTCCACAGGAATTTAGGTTATACATGTAGTTTAAAATAGTGTTAGGTGTATATAAACAAAAGTACAACACAAATTGTTTGGACCCCAAATGAGAAGGGGTACCATGTGTTTTAGAAACACAAAGCAGTAAAGCACATTTTATTTATATACATCTTTCTTTTAAATTGGTCTACAATCAATAAAGATATAAAAGTCCACGTGACAGACAGATTTTCATTACCAAATTGATGAATAAAATCAATCATGATTTTCAGTTAGCTTGGTGCTTGAAGTGTTCAAATTTGGTTGATGGACATCCGGGTCAATATGCGAAATGCCATTTGGCGGCCATCTTTAAAAATGGCCGCCATTTTTTCACTGAAATTGAGCGCGCCAGGGAAACCTTCATAACTCCTCAACCGATTGGCCTATTGATATGGAATATGGCTCAAACACTTTACAATGGCATTGTACATCTGGTACTATATGATACATGCAGTTGAATAAATCATATATATTTTTAAATCAATAGGTTATTCCGAAAAAAGCAACATTTTGGCATTACTACCAAATCATGTTAAGGGTGATTTTAGCCAAATTATGTATGTGGTCTTCTTAAGTTATTCATTTGGCATAAATATATATGCTCAGTGACAGCCTATGTACAGCTGTGGTGGCCGCAAACACAACAAAAGTCTTGCATAGACTGTCAATTTGAAAATGCTGAACGTCGGCGGGGTAGGGTACCAGCTTTGTGAGCATTTAACTCTTGGACTCACAATCGGAACGCTAGTTGGGACGGATTATTTCTGAAGCAAAATTTATTACTGAAGACGACTTTGAGATTACATCACTTCTGTGACGTCATTTTCGGTTGGAATCTGTCCGAAATCCAAAATGGCTGCCACAATTTGACGAAAAATGAATATATTGTTGGAATGGGTGAGTATCACACAAGAAAGGCTTGTGATATATCACAGATCGGGTTTTCGTAGTCATTCATCTCAAAATTGATGTCCAGAATTAGTTCCCCCAAATCCAATATGGCGGAAATTCAAAATGGCAGCCAAAATATGTCTAAAATGGTCAATGCTTCAGATAATCGTCATTTTACTGTTTGACATGCAATGTAAATGTAATATGCAATTTGAAGGATTTGTGTTGTCACCGAACTTTAATACAATCTCTTAAATAAGAGTTTTCAAAATCCAAGATGGCTAAAATACAAGATGGCAGCAAGACTTTCACCCAGTGATATTTCAGATCATCGTCATTTCTATACGTCCACATTCATAACCGCGTGTGTGAGTGGGTTTGTGTATGGTCCTTATCCAGGACACACATAAGGATTTAAACCTTCTAACTGACAGCATGGCCAAAACCGAGAACTGACTCAGAGGCCCCCAAAATAGATATATCTGTAAAAGGCACGTGATTATATGTCATACATCGATAAAGCGTATCTGTGCCGTCGGGTTACATCAGTGTGTTTAGTGTTTTTGTGTGTCTGTTTTTCTTACGGGGCGCAATTCTTAACAGATTCATTGGAAACTTTGCATACCTATGTCTTATAACCCACAGACCACAATTCTTAATGGATCGTCTTGGAACTTGGCTAATGTTTTCCGTATTTCTAAGGACGACAACTGTTGATTCTGGAGCAGAGCCAAGCCCAATTTTTAAGTCTATAATACAGGCCGCAATTCTGATTGTATCATCTTGGAACTTGGCATATATATTCCTTATAGCCTAAGGGTGGAAATTATTAAATTTGGTGCATTTTCCGACCCCAGGCTAAGAGCTACTCCCAGTTTTTGTGTATAACGCCTAAAGGCCGCAATTCTGAATGGGTTATCTGAGAACTTGGTTTGCCTTTTCATTATACCCTAAATACAGACATAATTTGGCTAAAATCAATCTGAACATGACTTGGTAGTAATGCCAAAATGTTACTTTTTTCGGAATAACATATTGATTTAGAAAATATACGATTCATTAAACTGCATGTATCATATAGCACCAGTTGTACAATGCCATTGTTAAGATTTAGAGCCATATTCCATAGCAATAGGTCAATCGGTTGAGGAGTTATGAAGGTTTCCCTGACGCGCTCAATTTCGGTGAAATAATGGCGGTCATTTTTAAAGATGGCCACCAAAATGGCATTTCGCAAAGTGACCCGAATGTCCATCAACTAAATCTGAACACTGCAAGCACCAGGCTAAGTGAAAATCATGGTTGAATTTATTCATTAATTTCGTAATGTAATTCCTAAATCGGCGGTCCGTCTGATGGACTATTAAGTTTTACAAGAAAACGGCAGCATTTCACGCCTCTTGGACCATGACAGGGTGGTATTGGCAATATCACGTCCTTATGAACGATGGACGGTGAACCTAACTCAAAAATAAAGCCAATATTTAAGAGAGACAAACTCCGTCATTTCAGGACTAACGTATAGTTCAATTCTACTTTAATAATTCGCTCGCGCGCAGGGGTATTTAGCAGTGGATTGAAATCTGAGTACCCGAAGAAATCCTACGAGGTTGGACAGGCGACCCTACTGCTTGTCACGCCAACATGGAAACACGAGATGTCCTGCTTCAACGGCTCATCCATCCGGGAAACTTGTCGATGTATCATCATCCATCATACTGTACAGAATTCACTACCTTCTTCCGTATCATGCCAAGTATTATTTACAAATACTGTGTTTTCACACTTGAACAGCACTTACTGGTAATATTGATTATTTAAAAACTGGTTGCTCTTTGCCGTTTCTACAAAATTTCTAGCTATGATATGGGCAGAATTTCAAAAGGACCCTTCGAAAGGGTGGGCAGAATACAAAACCCATACTCTCCAAAGCTGTTATTTTGTCAGTGATCATAAACCCGGTGACATTGAGTTCTTGAAAGATCTCTTTTTATTCCATGGCTATAATTCTTTGATACCATCTACAGTCGGGCCTTTCTCTTATTGTTCGAATCATTGATCAACAAAGTAAAAGATACAAGCCCTTTAGTCAATCTCGTTTGGATTTTGTGAAGCTTAATATCCACAGAGCGAACCGAAAGACAAAGCACACACCATATTTCAAGGTTTACCCTCGACGCAAACAACACGTGGCAATTCGAAGGAACCTTATACATTTTCTCTGTATTATTCAGTATATTGTTCACACATTTAGCAACATCATCATTTATTTGCCGCTCCATGTTATGAGCATCATACACATTCCCAGTCGCCAAGTTGTTTTCATTTGAAAACATTTCATGCTGATTCTCTACCAAATTATTTAGTACCTTTTAATCACGGGTGTTCTCCTTTTCAGCTAAATCAAATTTGTCTTACTTTAGTAGAATTTGACGATTGTGAATTCGTGTCTTTCGTTTCCGTCATCAACTCATTGAACAGATGGGGAAAGCACAACCAAAAAGTCACTGAAAGGAGGGTTGTAGAAAGAGAAAGAATAAATGCTTGAAATTGTTCAAGAAATGACAAAACGCTAGCCATATTACTTGCACTTGCGCATATTATCTAGAGTGTTTCGGAATAAAAGGTGAGAGGATCTCGAGTATTTCACGTACAAGAACAACAAAAATGGAAAGGTCCAATTCACAAACCAGCGTAGGTGTAAAATAGTATTTGAATGATTTGTTGAAAGTTTCAACCATATGTGCTGTTAAAGTCTCTGATTGTCATTTGATGAATGTTTATGCAATATTGTCAAAGTTGAATCTCTAATCAAATTATCAGTCATAAAATGGTATTTTGTAGACATATCGTGAATTGAAAATTTATCATCATTTCGCATCCTCTACAGATGACAAAAACGGCAAATGACCAAACCAAACTATAATAATGGTCTTGGTGGGTCTCTCTTAAGTCCGACTGAAAGCAACCCGAAGATTGTCTAACGTCAATATTTTCATTTCGTTTTCTCAAATAAATGCTTAATTATCAAATTGGATACTTTTCAGCCGTGAAAAATTAGATATTTTCTGAAAAATGCATCGGCTTAAAAAAGAATTGTAATTAAATTAAACTGAGAGTGATTGACTCAGACCATCAGTTGCAAGAACTCCGCCATTCGTCAATGTCACCCGATTTACTTTGTAGTGCAGATGATCACTTACAAAATACTAGCTGCGAAGAGCGGAAATCTCTTTCATCTTTATTCTGAAGGCAGACTGGCTATTTTTACTATATTTTACCAAAACACTGGTTGTTAGGCTGGGAGCTGCTGTGACTCGGGTTTCTCCTTGTCAGTTGTACAGGGCGGAGTGCCTGGCATGGATAGTGTCTTGTAGTTCGAATTGGACGAAAAAACACGAGGTCCCGTGTACACAAAAAAAACATTAATAGTTCGAATGTTTCCCTCATAACACTGTCGCCCACAATCGCTCGAGGATAAAGTTGATATTCGAATGACTTTAAATTTATACACGCTGTTTATGACCATGAGATGAAGATAGCAATTGCCTGGCAACCTATATTTGTTTTTTTCCCAGAGAAATAAGTAGCAAATTGTTTCAGAAATTTTCAACTTATGAATTATTAGCTCTGTCAGTGTAGTATGGGGTTCCTAACAAGGATGTTGTCTTGAAGAAGCCATAGAACGGTATAATTATGTCGTATTCACGTAGCTCATTCAGTGCAGTAAAGTAGGACGCTAACCCCCATGTGGTGTCAGGCCAATTTACTATACTATAAAATTGTAATATATACAAATACTGACATTGATACATTACTTTCCCAATAATATCTAATAAGCAGTGTTATGTTCCATTTAGTGACCTCGTACCCAAATCATGAATGTTACATTATGACTTGTATATATGCTACTGTGCATCTTTCAAATCAAAGTTGATTTACTGTGCATGATAAATTAATTGTACAGGATAATCAAAATCAAGACAGTAGTAAGTGAATTTAGTAAATGGGGATAATTAAAAAAAAACCATAAAATTATTCTAACGATCTTACTTAATGACTGAAATACAACACCCTATTACCAGGGTGTTTATGTTATAATAGTATTAGCTTCAGATGTGACAAACCTTGGACAACGATATCCAATATTGTATAACCATATCCATAGGGATAACTAATCTATGTATTTGTATATTGATATACAATGTGCCTATGTATCATAATAATCTACATTATATAGTTTATTCCTACTAAATCACAAATCACGATTTCGTCATGATATTATTGGGGTTAAACATAATTGACACGTAATTAATTGCATGAGAACATATGTACATGTATATGGGAACTATCATTGGAGATAGATAAAATATACAAATAAACATATACATGTACATACCTTGTTTGTATTCGTTGCTGTATCGTTTTCCATTTTCTAATACGTCATATATTCAGACAACGTATTCTAAAATATGAAGCCATTGCTTAATCTGCCCACATCATAGACCCTTCGACCCGGTGGTGACACTGTTACTACCCCTTTAGTCCTAACGCACATTCAAATAAGTATACCGATTAATACACTTGACTGTATTTAATATCTCTATAAATGTATAGATGTTGAAATTATCAATATCAAACTGTAGCAGATGGCCAGGCGGGGTCGTTTATACTGTGGAAGACTAAATGGTAAGAAATATTCATCGATTTTGTTTGCATATAAATTTGATTTCAAATAAAAAAAAATTCAATTTCCTGTAATAAATTCATTTCAGTTTAGTGAGGTAGCATTGCGTTTATATGAATATGTATTTCGTTAATCGAATGGGAATATATATTAGACTTTGTATATGCTAATTATATGCAGTTTTGATGTAAATGGGTAATTTGTGGCTATAAAATTCTTGGTGACTGACAAAACGTCAACAACAGTTAGAAATTTACATGTTTATGAACCGTTAACAAATTTGACTGTGACATATTTGATAAATCGGCGGAATATTTTGTTTAATGATCAATGAATTTCATCAATTACGATTGTTACGACAAGTACACAATTGCCAGGCAACGACACCGGCAAGAAATATGACAACCGTTGGACCGATACCATTATGTAAGGCTTGAAAAAAGAGCGAAGTTATGGGTGTTTAAAGTTTTGACAAGATATTCTCGATTGTCAACATAGAGTTATATATACAACTCTATGATTGTCAACTACTAAGTAAAACGGTCTCGATTTTCCATTTTGTAGTTTAACTTTTAAATAGCGAAGTTGTTTTAATCCATTCAATATCTAAGCCATCCGATAACCTAGAGAATTGATTATGCGCTTTTCGATGTCTTGTGGTATAATATCATGGCTTCATGGGATATGGGCAGTGTAGGTCAGTTATTTATGCAAACTGTATTTGCTCATTGTTATAGAGTAAACTCGAAAGTTTAAACCGGATACTACTGTTTTCTTCATTTTACAAGTCACAAGTTTGAATAGATGAGACCGAAGCAAGGGATCTAGATTGCAAACCAACAAGTAATTCTTTGGAATTTTTTAATATCCACATTTGATTTATACCACTACGAGAGTATATTTTGTCACAAAGATAGCCAGAGACAATACTATGTTCAGTAAATACCACTCCGATTCACGAAGGCTAATGTGTAGGCCTATATATCTAGTACAATTCCTTATCTCGAAAGATCTGGTACCTTATCTATTAAAGACCAAGCCTGCCAGTTTTATTAATTATAGACGTCTCACAACTTATGGCCGGAACGACAGACACTGCACAAAAAAAAATAAATAAGAAAATAAAGTCACAATGGAGATTGCCAAATGATGTTCTGTAGACATAGGCGTAGGAGCCGGGGGGGGGGGGCAGGGGGGCAAATGCCCCCCCAAAAATTTATTTTCGGGCAATGAAAAATTCGACGACCTTTTTTTTCTATTAATGTTTAGAGAAAAAATATAACTAACTTATTTCTATGAGATCCACACTGCCCGAAAAGTATTTTCTCAATTTATTTTCGGGCAATGAAAAATTCGACGACCTTTTTTTTCTATTAATGTTTAGAGAAAAAATATAACTAACTTATTTCTATGAGATCCACACTACCCGAAAAGTATTTTCTCATCTTTTTCTTGTCCACTGCATGCCCGAAAATATGCCCGAAGCTCTCTTATGATAGGTATGCCCGAAAAAACGGTATTGCCCGAAAAACGGGCATCGGGCCGGAAAACGGCAGAGGAAACGAGCCAAATGGAAAACTGCTAGGAAACAGCCAATTGCCAGGGTGGATTCACCCGTTTTCGGACGTCACTTTTGCTCGAGGTCATGGCCGTGCCTTTACTTTTGTTCCCGAGTCCTGATTTGTACGATCAATTTGGTGAGACGATGATCTCTGAATATCAAAATATTGTTTAATTTTTTAGAATTATATTGATTTATATTATATTATATTGATTATATATAATCAATATAATATACTATATATTGATCATATTGATTTCGATATATATACTACTATTCAAAAAAAGTAGGGGATATTTGATTTTTGAGTGTTATTAAAGTCACCTAATGAAACTGACGAAGAAACAAATGACAAAATGAAATGAAGTTCACATTCATCGATTTATTCCAAATGATCGTTAGACTAAGTAAGGCACAGACTGACCATTATAAGGGTAAAATGATACCCGGTGTCAAACAGCAAAGTTACCACAGCATCACAACAAAGTCAGTAACGGGTAAACCCTCCCCTGTTTGCCAAACAAGCATTGATCCGACGTGGCATACTCCTAATGAGACGTCTAAGGTCATTTTGGTCCAGATTGTCCCATTCCTGTTGCAACGCAGCAGCAAGTTCTTGGACATTGGCAGGACGTTGTTGACGTTGACGTAACCTCTGTCCAAGCATGTCCCAGACATGCTCGATGGGGGAGAGGTCGGTGGTGATGTTCTGTTGTTGGAGGTAACCTGTAACGATCCTGGCCCTGTGACATCTTGCGTTGTCATCCTGGAAGATGAAACGGCGGCCATGACGTCGTGCGAACGGCACAACATGGACTGCCAAGATGTTGTCCCGGTAGTACTGGCCTGTAACACGCCCTGCAACAACATGTAAAGCCGTTCTTCCAGCAACAGTGATGCCTCCCCACACCATAACAGAACCACCCCCAAATCGATCATGTCTGATGACGTTAACGTCTTGGAAGCGCTCGTTTCGACGACGCCACACCCTCCTACGTCTGTCCAAAAAATCAACAGTGAACCATGACTCATCTGAAAACATCACATTGCTCCAGCGTCGATTATCCCAGTGTTGACGATCGCTACACCAACGACGTCTTGCCTGAATGTGATGATCTCTCAAACAAGGGATCACGCGAGGACGTCAGGCGCGAAGGTGACCCCTATGCAGTCGATTCCGAATCGTCTGGCCACTCACTCTCACACCAGTGTCTGTTTGAAGACGAGCGCTGATCTGATTTGCTGTGATGACACGATTTCTCAAGGCCAAGGTACGGATAAATCGATCCTGGGCTTGAGTTGTCGCCCTTGGTCGACCTGAGCGTGGTCTGTCCTGTACAGATTGTGTATCACGGTATCTGGACCATAGCCTGCTTATGACAGACTGAGAAACATTCATCGTCCGCGCCACAACCGCCTGTGTTGTGCCGATCTGTAGCATGCCAAGGGCACGTAACCTTTCATTTTGGGTAAGCCGACGCATATCAAAATTTGTTTTCTGGTCACTAAAACAATTAAACTGATGTTTCCACCCTGGAATTCAATGCCACAATGACTGTAACATTCAAAGTCAGAGTCGTGCAAATCTTGGGTTGGACCCCCAAGATGATCACAAGCATCACCTGCATTCCATGCGGTCGCTATTGGTGCGTTTGGGCGTCACATGTAACTGGAAATGTTTCTTCTGTTAGGTTCTATAGTGACTTTTTTCGTAGTCATTTGCATATTTTAGTATTATGCCCCCAAAATCAAATATCCCCTACTTTTTTGAATAGTATATATTAATTATATTATATTGATTTCGGGCAATTTTCTCTTATGCCCCCCTGAATTACTTTGAGCTCCGACGCCTATGTCTGTAGACAAGGTAATAAAATACGTTCAATTTCCTGAGTTATTAATTGTAGACGTCTCACAACTTACGGCCGAATTGGAAGAAACAGTGCAAAAAAAATAAACAAAGGAAAAATAAAGTCACAAACGAGATTGTGTCAAATGATGTTCTGAAGACAATGCAGTCAAATACGTTCAATTTCCGGAGTTATTTAGATGTACTCCACGGCTCTGTACAACCTTTAACATGTAGACTTATATTGTCATTACCGGTAACAATTCCCGACAACACAGCAATTGCCAATGTAAACAAAAGGGTGTCTCATTGTATTCAAAGATATACCTTCAAATGTAGCGTAAAAATGCTTACTTGGTGAATTAATATCTGTAGGGTCGTGAGGACATCGTCGTGCATAAAGTCTAAAACTACTTTGTGTTATTAATATACTCATCTTTTATTATGATCAATTAAATAACGTAAAAAAATAACATACATTTTATCATAAACTGTCTTTCATTAAGAACTACAGTGTACACGAACTGGCAACGCATGATAAGGGGGCAATCCGTATGAGATCTCCCGAGATTTGTGGACCATGGCACATTTAAAGGAGCTAAATCGCTAACATTTGGGACCTAGAAATTGACACAAGTGGGTCGCAACGCATATAATACTGTAATATGAATTTATATAAACTCATTTACATTCAATGGTTTCCGTTTTTACTCTAATTTCAAATCAGTTATGTTCGGCGAAATAAGCCAGCAGTCTAAATCGAACACAAATTTCTAGCATCTGGTTATTCCCGTCTACATACGCCGTTTTTACATACGGCGATTTCCGTTTTTACTCTAATTTCAAATCAGTTATGTTCGGCGAAATAAGCCAGCAGTCTAAATCGAACGCAAATTTCTAGCGTCTGGTTATTCCAGTCTACATATGCCGTTTGATTTGGTGCAATGTGTTTAGCCTCGACCCTCTAGTCTCTTGTTAAAACTGGGGCTGAAACGCATTATGGTACACGATTCGTGCACCAATAGTAAAATGTTTATTTTGTCTTAAATATTGGATACCAGCCCATCTTTTTCCGGTAAGATCACAGCATCAATGTTGATTTAAATTGACAAATAATTCGTGTTTTCAATGTTGAAGATTTTGGATGATACTGAGTTGGAGACTTAGCTACTTTAAACTCATGAAGCAGACACGAAAACGTCACAGACACTTAAACACAGAAAGTGGAAAGCGTGGAGTATAGAGTGATGTAAATTAAAGAGGTGGCGTATTCTATCGCGTATTCGATCAATAAATGTTGCATTTCAATTGTATTGCTATTTAGTGTTTGTCTAACACAGTACTTAAGATACATAATGTAAGATTTAGATAAAGAGCTGACCATTCTTGCTTTAATAGCTCAAAAATATATAATACAGAATGAAGATTTCATTCGAACTTCTCTATTCGATTCTGTTATCAGTTTTTGGCTGACAAGATTTGTGCATATATGTAACCACGGCACTGGTATATTCAATTTTGAATTATATTTTTAAATGGCGAACCGTTCTAATCTAGTTAAAATCTCAAGTGTCCGATGACATCGAGGGTTCATTATGGTCTTGATTTGTTATTTAATGTCTAATTAATAATTAAGATAACATTTCAGGCCTAATGAAAGACCAGACCTGAAATAGGCAGATTTAGCTTTTGCATAATGTAAGTTTAACAGTATATCAGTGCCGGAACGGACAGGTGGGGCTAAGCCCATTTAAAAAAAAAGTGGGCCTAAGCCAATAAAAAAAAAGAAAAACAGAAAAAAAGAAAGGAGAGGGCGAAGAAAGAAGGAAAGAGGGGACAGGACAGGAGAAAAAAAGGATCGGAAAAAAATGACTGACAAAAAGGAAGTGTACTACAAGCAAAGAACTTTATGAGTTTGACCTCATTATAGCGAGAACCATGTAATTCATCTTTTAACCTATTCTCAAATTCATCTAATGATAATGCTTTAAGGTCATTCTGACTGCTTGGAAAATGGGTTGCCGTTGTCAATTTTCAAAATTTTCCTTGGGGGGAGACCCCGCCCCCAGACCCCCTT
Source organism: Patella ulyssiponensis (assembly GCA_963678685.1). Classification (NCBI taxonomy): domain Eukaryota; kingdom Metazoa; phylum Mollusca; class Gastropoda; family Patellidae; genus Patella; species Patella ulyssiponensis. The sequence goes on along the minus strand of OY783229.1, from coordinate 44,848,451 downwards.
ATGACTCTCGCACACCTTCTGCGCCGTCGTGACGCGCCTTCGGCGCATATTGTGTGGGCCTTGGTCAGTGACCTGACATTTAAAATCCCACTGAAAAGCAGTACAAAAAATGACTTTACCGAGAAATGAGAGGTGGTTTATTCATTTTTATAACAGTTGGGTTAAAAGACCGCGGTTTAGCAGAAATTTAAAATATCTCTCAACCCTCTTGTGTCGGCATCATCATTTGATCCAACAGCAGCTACACAGATCAATCCCCTGTTACCCTTTAAAGGTAGTGTTGCCGTTTTCTCTCTCGTTTCCTGTTTACAAATTAGATAACACATATAATAGCACACAGAATGACAAAATGAGTTCGATTTTAGAGCTTGGGTTATGGTCCTTGTCTTTTGCACAAAATGTGAAATAGGTACAAAATTTATGGACCCTCCAGAGGCTGCAAGTTTTGTCTGATTTAGATGTCAATGATCGAAAGGTTTCGGTTTAGTTTGATTGTGTGCGTATCAGACCTCCTAGGTCATGACCTCCACATTTCACACAAAATGTGTAAAATACCTAGTGTGATGAATTGGGAACGAAGAACCTTATTGAAAATTAGCATTTCGGGTTTACCAACGTTTGCTAAAAATCTATTCATTAATCCATTTCCTCCGAAGACCTTTAACGGGTTCCTGTTGTATTTCGATAAACCGGGAAACGTTTTAGTACGCACAATATTCATCCACCGATAACCATTCCTTCCACGTAAATGGAAGAAGTTAATGAACATTTTCTGTTGAAGTTAAGCATCTGTCTGGCTGTCCGGCTCACATTTTTATATGTAACTCAACTTCTAATTGAGAATATTCAAAATTTGTGTCGTATTTTTGTGGTTGGAACTGTCCTGTTAGCAAGTGCCAAGTACATGTATATAATTAACATAGAGAACGTAATAATTAGAGAGAGAAATGGGGTTTAACGTCCACTCGCCACTAGGCCATCCCAACCCCCCACGTAACAATAAATGTAATAGAATTTAGACTGAATACTTAACCCACGTGTGTTTTAAGGAGATTATCCATGTTACAAGCGCGGGTTTCTTTGACGACGTTGCAACATGGTTACCACTGACACGGCACTGACATAATTTGGCTTTTAAAAAACGTTTGACATTAACAGATAAAGGGGGATAACCTTTGCTTTGAATGATTATAGGATATTCCATGAAGCAGTGTTTATTTTCATATTCACCTTTTTCATAATCAAACCAATAGCCCACTTCGTAAATCTCGAAACCGGTTACACGAGCACAAAGGAAAACGCTTTCATATTTTTCGAAAACAGAGTATGAAAAGATTATCAAGAATGTTAAATCAGTTACCGATGGCACTTATGGCAGTCTAGTCGGATTTCCACCTATCCATTTTAAAGATTTATCTTATCTTAAGATAAACAGGCATCTATTTATGTTTAGTCGCACGTTCCAGATTTGAAACTCGGTTAACAATTGGAGCCCAGTCTAGTTTCATTAAATTCTAAAAAGTCACTAGTTCATTAGATTACGGTGGTAGATTGGTATCATGTTATAGTGATGTCAAGGCCACATCATGACATTTGAACTCGACAATACAACATTTTCACCCGACACTAACCAGCGACTGCTGCCAGACAGGATACGTCGAGAGATGGATAGAGAACAAGCTAAAAAGAAAGTGATTTTTCCTACAATCAAGGGCCATAATTCATGAAGTTACTATTCGATGTGCGCAAATATCGAAAGGAACCAAGATCTTTGGGTTATAAACATGGATTTCGGATTAAAATTGTGACCTCTACAGGGTCCACAACCTTGATATACCATATTTTTACACTATTCTCGTGTCTCGTACAAGCGGCGGCCATTCTGTTCTGCAGTTTTGTTATAATTTTCCTATCATTACAGCGTAACGGTGATATAATCAAATGTTTTTTTTCAAATCAGATAATAATTGTGACCTCCAGAGGGACCACCAGCTAAAAAAGCGATTTTTCGTGCAATATTAGGGGCCATAATTCAGGAAGTTACGATTCGATATGCGCAAATATCGAACGGAACCAAGATGCATGTCAAGTGTCATTAAAATCCGATTAAAATTGTGACCTATACAGGTTCCACAACCTTGATGTGCAATATTTTTTATTTTACACTATTCGCGTACAAGCGGCTGTTATTTTGACTGGCAGCTTTGGTCCGATTTTCACGAAATTCAACTCAACCTTCATTACGGTGTAACGGTGATATAATCAAACGGGTTTTTTTTTAATCGGATAATAATAGTGACCTCCAGAGGGACCACAAGCTAAAATAGGCGATTTTGCGTACAATCAGGGGCCCAATCTCGTTCCCAGAGGCAGCCGCGGAGCCGAAGACCTCTGGCACATTAGACCGTCCATTTTTTCCAAACCTAAGCCCGGCCCATTCTGACCTCTGATTGGTCAAAACTTTTTGGGTCGATTTCTCAAAAACTATAGGTCGGATCGTCGATACGTTTATTGTAAAATGATCCTTGAGTCAAAGTCAACTCGCTGACATAAAAAAATTGGATCCTAAGCGAACAAATTCAAGTTTTTGTAAAGATCTATTTTTCTACGCGTGGGTATATTTTTAAGTGATTCGATCATCCAGGCACGTAAAATCAGGGGCATACGACGCAAATAAACGAGAACTTTCGCGCGTAGGAATTACATATCATTTTCCGGGAAAATGGCTACCCCGATTCACCAGAGAAATTTCTTCAAAAATTTTTCTGGTTTCGAGATTGTCAGGGGCCATTATTCAGGAAGTTTGAATAATTGATGGCTGCAAATATCGAAAGGAGCCAAGGTCTTTGGGTTATAAACATGCATGTCAAGTTTCATCAAAATCGGTTCAAAATTGTGACCTCTACAGGGTCCACAACCTGGATATACCATATTTTTTAGACTATTCGCGTACAAGTGGCAGCCATTTTGTCCGATAATTTTGAACTCAACCTTCATTACAGTGTAACGGTGATATAATCAGACGGTTATATAAATCGGATAATAATTTTGACCTCCAGAGGGACCACAAGCTAAAAAGGGTGATTTTTCGTCCTATCAGGGACCATAATTCAGGAAGTTACGATCTGATATGGACAAAAATCGAAAGGAACCAAGATCTTTGGGTTATAAACATGCCGAAGTTTCATCAAAATTGGGACCTCTACAGTCTTCACAAGCTAAAAACGTGATTTTTCGGACAATCAGGGACCACACTCCATAAAGTTACAGTCCTATACATGCAAATATCGAAAGGAACCGAGATCTTAGGGTGATAAACTTATATTTCAAGTTTCAACTCCGGACAGGGGCGACGTCAATATACGTCCATATGAAAAAGTGGGCGTATAAAAATGTAATGTTGTGTAAAATGTATTGTCGGGTTGAAATTTCGTAAGTATTTACAGTGATCCTTGTGTTGGTCTAGACACCAATACCCATGCAGTTCATTAAACCAATACATTGACATTTTCTGTCCAGTTTAAGCGGAATAATAAGCTATTTAATTGGGAAGCGATAACCCTGAATTCTAATTGAGTAAGAGTGATGACACTTGATGTATAGTTGATATGGCCCGTCCTTTCATTATCCCGATGCTTCACATGCGCTAAAAAAAACCCCAAAACTAGGGCCTTGTTCGAAGGTTGGCGAGGTTAGGAGACAAACAAAATTCTTAAGTTGGCCCAGTGGTGTGCGGGGTAGCCACCCATAGTACCCCCAAAATTGGTTTATTCAATATGGAAGGTGCAAGTTTCACTTCAATAGCAATTGATAGAAGAATGTTACTTAAGAATGTGATTTTTGGTGGAAAGGCCACTTAAGAAGAGGCCAAAGGTCACTATTTAGCAATTTTTCGATTTGACTCAACTATTTTTCCATTATCTCGTGATCTATTCCAGGTATATTACACAAAACTACGTGTTATAATGCTAGGAGCACATATATTATGTGGCATAGAATTAATGAAGTTTTAGCTAAAAGTATGATATAATCTCAAAGTAACGAAAATATCACTTGACCCCCATCGGTAATTAAAATGTTAATCAACATGAAAGGTGCAAGCGTGAAACCAAGCCTTAATTGTACGGAATGATATCAGAAATCATCATCATCAACTTAAGAATGAATTCCTGGTGGTCAGTGTACATAAGAAAAGAATAAATTTGAAATTTAATTAACATGACAGGTGTGATATTGGAACAAGGTGTGAAGTAGGGAATGATCTTAGGATTCACAACCACTTACTTAAGTAAATGAATTCAAGAACAGCAGAAGTGGCCAATAACCTTAACAAATCAGTGACAAAGAGTACAATATGCCCACAATGCTATGGTTTCTCTTAATCTGAATTTTGTATCTCCCAGGCTTACCTAAATTTCGTTTCATCTTATATGTCCGAGTTCGTAAATTTATGTGTTACCCTTCCAATGAAGTCGGACAAATCGGTTAGAAGGGAACGTATTTTTAACAGCGTGTTGTGTCGCTCATACTGGTTCAAGCTAGGTCTTATTGTCTCACTAAGATGTTCAGTTACATGGGTCAGGCGTTCACAGGGACTGACACGCAATCGTTTAGCAGTAAAAAGTTGCCCAGTAAAATTGACTGGGAAGCCAAACTTTTCCGCAAAGGATTAAATAGCAGGGTCCCTCGACGTACAGGGCGAGTGTAATGAGACCTGCGTTCAAGGCTGGACTAAATCAGAGGTATCCTGATCAGATTCCCCAGGTTCATTTACTAAATGATTTATGTAAATAATGTACATAAATAATGTACATACTTCTAATTCATTCATACTTAATTGTATTATCAATATGTTTCGCTGATGTGTAACATCTATATGTTTGCCTTTTGCTATTTTTATTACGATTCGTTCTTTAAAATGTTATGTCTATTATAATTGACCTTTTATTTGGCAATTTGATTCACAATAACTTGTCTACGATATTACGTGGACGTAATATTCCGGGAACGATAGAACGATTCTCAATAAAACTCTAAAACGTCCGGTCTTTATTAAATACGCATTTAGAATAATTTGGACTGCTCTCATGAATTGTCCGATGACAGTTACTTCACTTTTTTTCCAACTAACCCCTATGATTGGTCGATACAAATAGCACAATCATAGATTAACCCAGGGGTAATAGAGTAGAACGGATTAAAACCATTTTTAATTATAAATTCGAACCTAAAATGCCTCAAAAATTGATTTTAATAAGGCATGTTGAATAATACATAATCAAAATTTCAGCCTAAAACAATCGAAATTAGTCGTCAATTACACGTCAAATAATTTTGCAACCAGTGGCCCGAATGGCACAAACCGGATATTGAATGAGAGCTCAGAAGCAGTGCTAATTGAAAATCAGCGTAAATATCTCGAAATACGTCTGAATAAACAAATGGCAAAGCTTGAAAGAAGCGTAAACAATTCCCCCTGCTGCTACCCAAGACGAGTGTGTAGTGTGAGCTCATCGCTTAGCGCGATATACCCTGGGAAAATCGGATTCGGATTTTAAAAAACGCGAAGCTTTCATCGTTCTGAAAATGATTTGTCCTTTATTTATCGTTCAAATACACTAAAATATTGAAAAATAATGTTGGTTGTCCAAGGTAAAACGTGTCGCAGATTCATTGAACAGTCTGAGTCACCAGCGATAGAGAAGACACTTTAAGAGAATATAAATACACCTGTTAATAATTCGATACCTGTAAATAAGTCTTCAGTTATTCCAAAGTCTACTTAACATTTATGTGACAGTCGCCCAACTATTAATCGGAGGATAGCTATAGTGATGATGGGGACTCATATGTTGAAACTGCTGTAATCGTAAATGAATTTCCAGAAATCCTCAGAGATGTACCTGCCACTGACCCGCAAGACGAACTGTTGGGGGCCCTGTTTCCCAAAAACTTAAGCTAAAATCAATCAAATAGATTTTAACTAAAATCAAAATGAAATTTTAAACTTTGAGCGATTTACGAAAATTGATTGTAACTTAAAATGCCATTTTAATAGATTTTAGTTAAAATCGCTTGCGCCCGCGCAGTGCACATTTCCGCTGTGGAACTGAAAATTGTTGAGAGGCTGAATTAACAGTTACAATATCAATGTTACAATATCAATATTTCATACGTTGTACCAATGTTTGCACATGGTCAGATAGTCGTAGAGAGGTGAAATAATTGAGTTTATTGCATATTATTTGTTTCGCAATGTATCGGTGGATTGACCTTTACCTTGGCATTTGATTTACTCGCAGGCTTTACTGGAAATAATGTGTATCATCAATAAACTAAATCGTTTGATTTTCGTAGTTTAATGGTATTTTGGACAAGAGAAACTATTGAGAATTGTCACAAGCATATGATATTTGCGACTCAAACGACATTTTTTTTGTCGTATTTGATCAACATTAAAATAAATTCACCAAATAGCTAATGTTCCGATGCCTTGATTTGAAATATTATTCCCACAGACCCTTTCAATGATACTTTGAAAAATGCCAAATTGCCTATGTATCGTACTCAATAAAATGTTGTTTTTTTCCCAAGATAAAATAGCTTTGGCTCTAAAAATATCTCTGATTTATGCTGTTTTATTAACGTAGATAATAATAAATTTATGGTATTAAAATTTCATTTCAAATAGGCCTATAACATTTTTCAATATACATATTTGAGATTATTGATTTATCTTTTTACAAATCATCATAACCCCCAATCATGAGTTAAATACTATATGGTATGTCTAGTATTATAAGCCTTTAGGCCTTCTAGGTTAATACCAAGAAATTGGCCATATTTTAAAATGAAATGAAATGGGGTTTAACGTCCTACTCTTTTGCACCTAACCTGGGCTAATGGAAGACGGGATATTTTAAAAACTCATTGTACAAGAAGATATTTTCTTTATAGTAAGAGTGCTCTTCTTTCCATGACATTGTATATAAATAAAAGGTTTTCTTTTAGTTTTTAGTTTACTGGCGTTTTGAGTGTGTTTTTCTGGGTTCTAATATGCGTAAATTAACTTACAATAAAATAAACGGGTGGACCGTGGCTGTATTTCCCATGCCATGAAAATAAATTGAAAGATAATTGTTCTTGTGAATGGTGTAGCTCTAATCAATGTTTTTTGATGTCGTGATGTTAAGTTAAAACTGATTTTAGTTAAAAAAAAAAAATTGTCCTTAAAATTGGTTTGTGAAACGCCATTATTTTAAGTTCAGATGAAATGTTAACTTAAAGATACATTAGTTAAGAGTATAATAAAGAGTTGGCCATTCTTGCTATAATAATTCAAAAACAGATGATAAAAAAAGAAAATAGTGAAAATTTCAGTCAAATTGTTTTATTCTGAACGGAGTTATCAGTGTTGGAAGTTTAGACAAGAAATGGGTACAAATTGCTGCGACACCTTAACGACAATTGCCGATCGTTTGATTGACAGACGATAACTCCACCCACATATTCTTAATTATCCAGTAACGTGTTCAATAGTAATAGTAGTCTCGCTTGACAGGCCTTTCATCGTCAGTTTCCGGTAGCGCACGTCACCGAATAACAGTAAACGTTACCTTCCCTGGTCAGCCATTTCTGATTTAATTATGTAGAAGGACGACTGTTTAAATCCGAACTGTATCCAAGCCATCCGTGGGTCTACAGAGTTAATTTTGTGCTTGTTGTCTAAATGAAGGTCTAATTAATCATTTCTATAACATCTGAAGCCTAAATAAAGACTTTCAATATGTTGATTTAGCTCTTTCATAATGCATGTTTAAACTATTATTTAAGTGGATTTTAACTCAAATGCCTAAAATCATTTTGTGAAACTCATCTATCTTTTAAGATAGATGAATTTCACAAAATGATTTTAGGCATTTGAGTTTGGATGAAATTTTATTATAAGACGATTTTAAGGAGATTCAAATTTTCGTGAAACAGGGTCCAGAATTGAAATTTTCTCGTGTAAGTCAAAGTCGTCGAAAAACAGCTGAAAAGTTAATGATTGACAGCCATGTTTCGCATCCTTCGCTAAAGGTGTGGTGTTTTGAGCTCCGAATGTCGATGAGTGCCCTAAATGATTTAGAGAAGGACTTCATTATTTTGGAAAAGTTAAGCTCATTTATGGTGAATAAGTCTCCAACAGCTTGTTGTAATCGGAAGACACAGATGCAACGCTAATATGGTAGGTAGTATGTCTTTGGTCGTCGATGTTGCCCTGAAACCTTCAAGTTTGTACACTGGTAAGAAGGCATAAAACTTGTTTTGCAATAAACCCGATTAAAACCAAGTTGGAACTAAAATAGCACAAAGCGTAGTGGCGTCAGAGATTAGCTGGACAAACATGCGGGCATTGACTTAAAGCTACAATTTCATATTTTTGATTTATATTTTTAAAATATATTAAAATAAAGCCTTAAAGGGACAATAACATTCTTGCTGGCTTGGTAGCTCCAGAAAATAAATAATACCCTTATTCTAAGTACTAGATGTTTAAGTGTCCTACCTGTTGTGTAAATTATACATTACAACCTATTTTACTTGTCCAGAGAGTTCGAAAATATTTTAAAATCCAAGTCACATTTGAAATGGTTTACTTTAGACTTTTCAAATCAATTGGTTGGATTTTTCCAATTTTTTAAAATAGGTGTGTTAAGATGAAATTTATATCATCATTTAATTGGAATATTCTAAAATAATACGATTTGTTGACCAGAATGAAGATTGGGACATATTATTCAGTTACAACAAGAGTGTTATTGGGGCTTTAAAATAAATGATATCTATAAACAGTCCTACCCCGTTAAAGAATAATCCTATAATTCACTATTGCCAGCTGAGAAATTGGCAAAAATATAATTTTCAAATTCAAAAGTTTGAAGATAGCTATTGCATGTGGGGATTGAAAAACAAGGGAGGTAATTGTGTTATTATTTCCCGTGTAAAAGATTTTTTAAGTGTGGGAAATAATGCATATGAACGTTTAATAGTGAGTTGACAACCTATTGAGCAAAAGACATAGAAATAATTATGTTTCGACTTTCTTAAAAAAAATATGTAATTCCGCTTTAATAGTATAATCCTCGTCTTATACGTTCAGGTATGGGGCTATTGACTCTTTGTCGAAAATTCTTCAGTCCCCAACTATTTACTGCTAAAAAGTTGCGTGTCAGTCGCTGTTAGCACCTTTAAACAACATTTCGTGAGAAAATAAGAAATATGAAATTCCTACTTTAATTGTGTAATCTTTGACTAGTACGTTAGTGTATGGGCCTTTTGACTGTCGAACATTCTTCAGTCCCCAACTTTTTACTGTTAAAAAGTCGCGTGCCAGACCCTGTTAGTACCTTTAAACAGCATTTCGCGAGAAAATAAACCCTTGCTACACACCCTCCTGCCAAGTAGCTTTGCGGGATTCATTGAAATGTTAATAGGGAAACACACTAAAAAAGCCTTGAGAGAGTCCCATTTCTTATCCTCTCGTACAAGAGAATCTGCTCCCACATGCCATAAAGACCCCACACCACCACCCACTCCGCCATATATAACATAACATGTTATAATATAACATGAACTTCATGATGGATGTACTACCAGAATGCTCAGTGTCATAGCCAGTAATTTTTTGACATTCATTGTGGGATTATGGATAGCTCCCTTGATTTGAAACCGCCCCTCCTATTCTGTTTGAAGATTCGCTACTGTCATAAATTTAAGAACCCGTGCCATGCGAAGACGAAACAAAATGTAGATAAGCAGGGGAACAATTTTAAATTTTTGAAAAGGAGAGATTTCATCTGGACTAGCAAAGCATTAAATGGCTGAAGATTTCAATTTTTTCAATCTGTGTCATCCATGTCTTTAGTTTCAGGGCTTCTCATTTGTTTTTTCTCCTTATTTGGAGACTACAGAGGAAGATTTTACATTTACGCCCGTTTTTCCATGGGAGAACAATACTGACGCCAATTTAAGGTGTCCGACAGCAGCTGGCACCAGAGAGAAATATCTATCTGTGGATCAGGACAATCCTGATGCTGATACAAGGTCTTCCGCACCAGCCTGCATCAGTTAGGAGGTTCCACTGGTTGATCAGGATGGTGCTGATCGATTTTTTTCCAGTAATTGATGGCATCGAAGCTGCACATGTTCCTTCCCACCACCATCAAAACTAACCAGTTGGTTTATCAAGATCGCTAAAGACTGTAGAATTCTGGAATAATATTAAAAAATATATTGTTCTCCATTCTGTTCTTTAAGACATTGCCCAAAAATAAAAACGATAAGTTTTGCCAGTTGACTGTTCAATATGTAGGACAATAGTACTTGTGTATTTATAGATAGCACTTCGTGATGTTTAAAGCTATATAATTAGATTATAATTTTTATATAAAAAAAAATAGAGGAATGGCTATAAAAGACAGAACAGATTAGAAATTCTTCAGTTATTCAACTCGTCTTTGTAGAACCAACACAAGCGGTAAGTAAATCGCCCATCTTTTTAAAAACGAATGTAATATAATATGGCTTTGAGATTCAGTCGTCCAGTCCTATTTCATCTCTTAACATTGAACGAAATTCCCAAAGGGTTCATTTTGGAGAATTGATGATTGTTTTTACTACATAGAAAACGCATACCAGTAGATCATTTCCATTGGTCTGCCGTGTACATTGCTTTATAAAGTTACATAACACAGGATATTGGGTGTTTTTTATCTCCAGAAAATGAGAACTCTGGTTATCCTGGCTGTCTGCTGTTTGACTGTGGCTATTGCCATGCCAAGAGAAGAAAGATTCATTCGTCAGTATATTTTAGTTAAGCAATTATTTAAAGATAAGGCCTATTTTGTGTATTATGTTCTCTGGTGTGTGCCTGGTTTAAGTTTTTATTTCGGAAGAGCAACCGTAACCAGGTTTTGTTTTAGCTTTGCTTGAAGTTTTTGAAAACAATCGATTATATCAATGGCCTATTCTATGGGCGCAATTTATTTCAATTTGTATTTCCATTTCACAAAAACAATCAACACATTAAATTCACAGTGTTTCGGTTTTCATCCAAATCCAAGAGATAACGTTCGTTCTAGACATTAATTTAAATGATTTCCATGTAAAATGTTAATCGTTCCAACTTAGACGTATTGTGCGGTCTATAATATGAATTTTTGTAACCATTATCTCTAGTTCCTTCCTTCAAAAACGTCGTCAGCCATTTGGAAAGTGTACTCCATTCTGGCGCAACAAAGGAGGCCTGTAGTTTAGCTTGTCATGCTGCCTTCTCAGTGGTTGGTTTCTTGTGCGGACCTGCATGTAGCGAGTAAGTATGTTGTATAAAAACGTGCTGTGGGGGCTAAATAGCTAAACCCGTCAATTGCGCGTCTTTCTTTGGGCCTAAAATGTTATCTAAATTATTAATTCGACATTAATTAGCTTATCCAGACCATAATCAACTCTCGGTGGCTTCGCTAGCCTGCGATATTTACTGGATTTCAATCCTATATGCTGCTTAACGTTCAATGATAATTAGATCAGAAAATGGACCATCGAGGCAAGGCTCAAAATTTCAATCGCTAAAATCTTGGTTCGAAGGGGATCAAATTGACGGAAATTTTCAGCAAAATCCCTTTTCATTGTCTAAATTTTAACTATTTTAGTGCCAGCTCTTTATCAAATCTCCCATTATGTATCTGTAAATACAATATTTTTCAAATTATATTCAGTTTTTTTTTTTATATTATCTAGCCCACAAAAGTGGATAGAAAATTAATATGCCTATATATTTTTTTAATTCCAGAGTTCTCAAGCTTGTCGGTTAAATAAGGATTTACAAAAAAATAAAAATTGTATAAATTCTTATTGTCTTCGTATTTACTGAATACACTGTCTCTGACATTGACATCACCATGTCTGGCGCAAACTAGCCCAGTTGGAGCTAACGTGAGGTAAAACCACATTTCATTCATTATGACATCTGGGTGTACGTCCATTAACAGTCCTACCTTATCTTTACTACGTTAAATTTTGCAGAATGTATGGCACTACTCATAGGCGTAGGAGCTCAAAGTAATTCAGGGGGGCATAAGAGAAAATTGCCCGAAATCAATATAATATAATTAATATATACTATTCAAAAAAAGTAGGGGTTATTTGATTTTGGGGGCATAATACTAAAATATGCAAATGACGACGAAAAAAGTCACTATAGAACCTAACAGAAGAAACATTTCCAGTTACATGTGACGCCCAAACGCACCAATAGCGACCGAATGGAATGCAGGTGATGCTTGGGATCATCATGGGGGTCCAACCCAAGATTTGTACGACTCTGACTTTGAATGTTACAGTCATTGTGGCATTGAATTCCAGGGTGGAAACATCAGTTTAATTGTTTTAGTGACCAGAAAACAAATTTTGATATGCGTCGGCTTACCCAAAATGAAAGGTTACGTGCCCTTGGCATGCTACAGATCGGCACAACACAGGCGGTTGTGGCGCGGACGATGAATGTTTCTCAGTCTGTCATAAGCAGGCTATGGTCCAGATACCGTGATACACAATCTGTACAGGACAGACCACGCTCAGGTCGACCAAGGGCGACAACTCAGGCCCAGGATCGATTTCTCCGTACCCTGGCCTTGAGAAATCGTGTCATCACAGCAAATCAGATCAGCGCTCGTCTTTAAACAGACACTGGTGTGAGAGTGAGTGGCCAGACGATTCGGAATCGACTGCATAGGGGTCACCTTCGCGCCCGACGTCCTCGCGTGATCCCTTGTTTGAGAGATCATCACATTCAGGCAAGACGTCGTTGGTGTAGGGATCGTCAACACTGGGATAATCGACGCTGGAGCAATGTGATGTTTTCAGATGAGTCAAGGTTCAATGTTGATTTTTTGGACAGACGTAGGAGGGTGTGGCGTCGTCGAAACGGGCGCTTCCAAGACGTTAACGTCATCAGACATGATCGATTTGGGGGTGGTTCTGTTATGGTGTGGGGAGGCATCACTGTTGCTGGAAGAACGGCTTTACATGTTGTTGCAGGGCGTGTTACAGGCCAGTACTACCGGGACAACATCTTGGCAGTCCATGTTGTGCCGTTCGCACGACGTCATGGCCGCCGTTTCATCTTCGAGGATGACAACGCAAGATGTCACAGGGCCAGGATCGTTACAGGTTACCTCCAACAACAGAACATCACCACATTACCTTGGCCAGCACTGAGTCCCGACCTCTCCCCCATCGAGCATGTCTGGGACACGCTTGGACAGAGGTTACGTCAACGTCAACAACGTCCTGCCAATGTCCAAGAACTTGCTGCTGCGTTGCAACAGGAATGGGGCAATCTCGACCAAAATGACCTTAGACGTCTCATTAGGAGTATGCCACGTCGGATCAATGCTTGTTTGGCAAACAGTGGAGGATTTACCCGTTACTGACTTTGTTGTGATGCTGTGGTAACTTTGCTGTTTGACCCCGGGTATCATTTTACCCTTATAATGGTCAGTCTGTGCCTTACTTAGTCTAACGATCATTTGGAATAAATCGATGAATGTGAATTTCATTTCATTTTGTCATTTGTTTCTTCGTCAGTTTCATTAGGTGACTTTAATAACACTCAAAAATCAAATATCCCCTACTTTTTTTGAATAGTAGTATATATATCGAAATCAATATGATCAATATATAGTATATTATATTGATTATATATAATCAATATAATATAATATAAATCAATACAATTCTAAAAAATTAAACAATATTTTGATATTCAGAGATCATCGTCTCACCAAATTGATCGTACAAATCAGGACTCGGGAACAAAAGTAAAACATTTTAGAAATATGAGAGGCACGTCCATACGGCAGAATGTTCACAATTTCGTACAGTTTCTCAAGTAGTCCGATAGTCTTTTTAGAAAAAGTGAGAGGCACGGCCATGACGTCCAGCAAAAATGACGTCCGAAAACGGGTGAATAAACCCTGGCAATTGGCTGTTTCCTAGCAGTTTTCCATTTGGCTCGTTTCCTCTGCCGTTTTCCGGCCCGATGCCCGTTTTTCGGGCAATACCGTTTTTTCGTGCATACCTATCATAAGAGAGCTTCGGGCATATTTTCGGGCATGCAGTGGACAAGAAAAAGACGAGAAAATACTTTTCGGGCAGTGTGGATCTCATAGAAATAAGTTAGTTATATTTTTTCTCTAAACATTAATAGAAAAAAAAGGTCGTCGAATTTTTCATTGCCCGAAAATAAATTTTCCGGCCCGATGCCCGTTTTTCGGGCAATACCGTTTTTTCGGGCATGCCTATCATAAGAGAGCTTCGGGCATATTTTCGGGCATGCAGTGGACAAGAAAAAGACGAGAAAATACTTTTCGGGCAGTGTGGATCTCATAGAAATAAGTTAGTTATATTTTTTCTCTAAACATTAATAGAAAAAAAAGGTCGGTGAATTTTTCATTGCCCGAAAATAAATTTTTGGGGGGGCAAATGCCCCCCCTGCCCCCCCGGCTCCTACGCCTATGGCACTACTTCCGTCCGAGTATGCGCCACTAAACAACAATTGGTGGTGGCTGTGGCCCCTAATGCGGACTTTAGATAACAAAAAGAATCCGTTGAAGCTGGCAGAGTCCATATCGTTAGTTTTCAACTAATGCTTGGAATGAGAATATAAAGATACGGAATCCGAGGTTTGGTATGGGATAGGGAAAGTAGTCTGGCCAGAGCGATAAGCCTTCCTGTACGTAGTGACTGGTTACTTCTCAGAACGTTATATGCCTTTAAAAACATTTGGATATCAACCCTATCAACGGTATCTTTAGTTTAAACTTATTTTATTGCATCGAATTATCATTGTTCAATACAAAATAATTGACGAGAATATTTCAGATGATAGATACTAAGTTATATTCATTTAATTGAAATTATTATTAATACATTGCATAAAATGGTCTTCATACATATAAATTGTGCACAGGAACTACCTTATGCATATATTGGTACGCTCCATATTAGAACCCTTGCACAGTGGACACTGCATCGCCCCGTACAGTCTGTTTTACAACCATTTTCTGTTAGTTAAGTTTGCCTTTGTCCAACCGCCAACCACTTTGTTCAATGACAGGAAGGCAATCGGCGCGACAGACGATAAGCAAAAGAGAGCGTTACTGTTGAATCTACCAGGAGATTCAGCGTAAGATCTTATCGATGGCATTTCTGACACAGGCGAAGATTTTAAAACTGCATCATGAATAAAATCTCCCCAAGAAACACATTCGTTTTGGGGGGTCACGGTGGCTAAGTGGATAAGGCGCTGGTTCACTAGCCTGGAGGTCGGGTGTTCGATCCCTGCATTGGCCGAGAAAGTTCATCTCGATTTTCCGGCGTGATTTCCCCTTGTCAGTGATGCAGAAGGAGGGCCTGACAAGGACAGCTGCCTAGTCGTTCGGATGGGACGAAAAACCGAGGTCCCGTGTACACATTGGGGTGCACGTAAAAGATCCCTTGGCAGTTGGAATTCGATATAAGAGTAGGCCGTAGCGCCGCTGCCCGGGCAAAATTTCCCTCATAGCACACTGTATGGCGTATGCCCGTCTTCCATTAGCCCAGGTTAGGTGCAAAAGAGTAGGACGTTAAACCCCATTTCATTTCATTTCATTTACATTCGTTTTGAACGATACGTCTTCAATTATGAATGACAACACAGCGAAGAATCTGTTAGTCAATTCGTCATAAGGTTTTGATCTCACGCCTCTACATGTGAATTTACGAATGCAAATGATGCCATCGTCATCACAACTCAAACGCCAAATCCTTCGAAAACCCGATATCACTTTTGATAAAATACTCGAACTAGCTACCACCAAGGAATCGTCAGAAACTCTCACTAACCAAATTGATCACCGACCGGAACCAACTAATTATATGTTTCACATCACACCAACATACACACGAAGACAGACAGTGGACTAAATTTCAAATAACCAACTCTAATCTAATAATACGTGTTGGTTATGTGGTGGTATATGGCCTCGTACTAACAGATCATGTACTACATTTGGCACACTGAACCACTTTGTAAAAGCTCTCAGGAAAACTGATTTTCTAACCAACCAAAGTCAGTTAACCAAATTATTAGAGAGCAATCCTCATCTGACGACGACTATGTAGTTAGACGACTGTTACCCTGTAACCTCGACAACGTCACACAACATCCACCCGAGGCGAGATTATCCATCTCAATGACGCATCTGTCTTTTCGAAATTAGACCTCAGTCAAGGCTAGCCAGATAGAATTGCACCTATCATCACGATACCCGACAACCTTTGCCACACACGTTGGGTTACGACGTTACAAGTGTATTAGAGACTTTTGGCAAGCGTAATTTCTGATCCGTATCGCGTACACGTATAGAACAGCTTTCATACTAAAAAGGTCCGTATAACAACGTCGTCTTTTTACCGTACTTTTTGCTACTTTTAGACATTGAAATGTTGTGTCATAGTGTTTTTATGAATCTACGTGTACCCTAGAACACGAAAGTGTATCTTTGATCAAATTTTAACCATTATAAAGACAGGAATTTTATGATTACTTTTGATGAGATTTTCGCAGAATTTTCATATTTTCCCGTCTGACTGTCAATCTGCATGCTGGTTGATCTACGTGCTAAATTTAGGGAGGTGGGGCCTTGCAAATCTGCATTTAAAAGGGGTATATTATACTTTCTGAAATAATACATTAGTGAAACCCAAAAAAGATTCGACACTAAATTTCTTTTTAAATTTTAAATAGCTCAGCCACTGTCGAGCGACTTTATTCCACTCAGGAATTTGTAGGCTAGGAACTTGACTAGTACCATAGGCGTACGAGGCCGAACTTGTTTGGGGGGGGGGCAGCATATTTTCCCGACAAATATATTTCTTTAGAGTCCGCGAGCCCATGAAGCGTTAAGCGTCCGACGGGGGTCTGGTAGGGCCTCCCCACGAAAATTTTGAAAACCAGACGGCCGTAGACGCGATTTCCAGGCATTTCGATTACTTTCTAGTAATTTGGAGTGGGTAGTAAATTATGTCAGTTGCAGCATAAAAACTGGTAAAGTCATCAATAAAACAATTGATTAAGAGAAACTAATCAAATTTAATAACAATTTAGTAAAATTGGATTCAAATATCACATAATATAATAAAAAGCTTATTTAATGATATTTAACATCTACATCATAGTGGTTTTGGAACTTTTTCCTGGAGAGATTTATAAGTAAAATAAGCGTTGTTGAGCACATTATCTTTGTATAACTCTTGCCAGTGGCACTTTACATACACCTATGAATATTTATTTCCAAAGAAAAGGGCTCAATATCGAATTATTTACGGCCTATTGAGCCATCGTACATGTATATTATATGTGACTACAAGGTACAATATTATTACAAACTTATCAATTATTATTAAAGAAAATTTTCAGCTGCTCACTTCTATCACTGGGCTCGTCCGATGCATGGAGTTGGATGCAAGTATACAGGAACACAGTACTCAAGTACTGAGAAAGGCCATGGCGTACGTGTTCATCATTGACTGGACTGCTTTCTTTCCGCTTCCATATTATTAAAAATATTCAAAACCCGACAGACGGCGCGACGCTTCCCGACAAACTGAGCATTCATTCCCGACAAGACCATAGCCTTCCCCGACAAGGCCATGCCCCTACCCCATTTTCAAAAACTCCTCGGCTAATGACCGATCTCACAATTCTGAGCTCTTTTCAGATTTCTATTTTTTTTTTCATAAAAATATGGGGGGGGGGGCTCGTACGCCTATGACTAGTACTGGTGTTAATCTTGGTAGACAACTGCCACCATGCTGTATTAGAACTGAGCTCAGCTCAGCTACCCATATGTACACGACGCGAAAGTCTGCCAAAACTCGAAAACTACATTGACGCAACGTATCACGTGGCGATACGGATGCGGAAAATTCCACTTGCCAAAAGTCTCTATTATCCAACAGGTACTTGATGGAGTTAAAAATATCTCCGATGACATCATAGTATTTGGCAAATCTACCGAAGAGCACGATATCCGAACCTACCACAAGCACAGCAGGTTTAATTTAGATATAAACGCACGGGAATCTCCGAATTAAATAATTAAAATGTATGACAAAATGGTAAAGTTTTCAGAGGACTTACTTTACATTGGACGTATATTGTCTTCGCCCCTATCCGCAATTTTCGATATTGGCATGTATCGGAATTTAACTTCACGGATTATTACCCCGGATTGTGTGCAAAATGACGTTTATTTAGCTTGTGGACACTCTAAGAGGTCACAAGTGTTATCTGATTTTGATGAAACTTTGTTTATTACCCAACTATTTCGGTTCCTCGCGATATTCGCGTATCAGACCGCAACTTCTTGAATTGTGGCCCCTAATTGTACGAAAAGTCAATCATACTTAATTAAATAATGATAAAACGAAGTAATAATTGTGGGTTCATGACATAATCTACAGAAACTAATCTATCAGCATTAACTATTGCTGACTCTAAGATAACAACTCAAGATGGAGTTAAAAATTATTGGCGTCATTAAAAATGGAGGCTCGATCATGTCAACAATCTGTGCAAGGTTTGTTGCTTTCATCTAAAATCCATTAGTAATATGAGACACCTGCTAACGAAAGAGACTACTTACGCACTAAGTCTTGTCCACCATTGGTCAAGATTGGGATATTGTAATAGCATCCTTATCGGTCTAACCCAAAATCTGATCCTTAAACTTCAAGTTATCCAAACCAATGTTGCCACGATAGTTAGTCAGTCATCCCGACGCTCTAACATTAAACCCAGTGGTTCAGAGTTTGCACTACAAACTTCTTTGTATTGTTTATAGATGCTTGACAGGTTATGCGGGTTTAGAATTCATTTATAAAGAGTCGGGTGGGAAACCCTTAAAACCTCTGAGGCTGGACAGGAACTGGTCATTCTATAAAATTGTAAATAAGCAGACACCTAAAAATGTCTTACAGAACTTGTCCCAGATATAGTATTACTAAATAACAATTATGATCTGCGCAACTCCCAAGATCTCGGAAATCCCTTCTTCCGTCCACTGTTAAATCGTGGAATTCTTTAGATTTACAATTTGAGACAATTACAACATTTTCTCTTTTTAAAAAGATGCAATGTGCGGTATATTTTCAAAATGCAAATGTTCCAACTTTTTTCTATGTGGTGATCCATATTAAATCATTTTACTACAGATTGTGTAATAAATGGCGATTTATTTCATGCAAATTTAGTGTATAGTTCTGCTTGTTCACGTGGATGCGATATAGAAAACGCGAACCCTTTCATATTATTTTTGTGACCAATTTAGTGATAAAGTCGCAAAATAATAATCTTGCTTGGTCCAGTCAATTGTCCGCCATTTTGTTATCAAAACAAACTTCTAGCAACAGTTTTTGAACGCCCAGTAAGAGGTGATTTAACAATGTATATTTTGTATCTCCTATTCACTTTTAATGCTATTGTACATGTAGATTTATAATTGTAGCGCAATTACTCTAACATTAGGCCAATATATCGTCATTTATTGAAAGAAGTACTCGATTATAATGTCCTGCGCGATTCACGATCGTTGACCTGTGTCATATTTGTTGATTTTAGGCAGAATTTGTAATAGTTTGTATGGCCATTGTTGTCTCCTGCTGTCCTACAAGATTCTTAATAAATTGTTTGTTTATAAGGATTAAAAAATTGTGCCATTAGACTATATTTATTTATCCTGAAGTCATATGTAAAGACAGGTTACGAAAACCATGCGTTTTATGATTGAGGGGAGACAACTCTTCTATGACCCCGGTGTCATCATTAGCCCACGGATCACTAAAGATCGGCTCTAACTCAAACCCAAAATTTTGTTGAGTAAAATGCTTTCTACCACAGATGGAGCAACATTTGGCAACCTCTTGACCAAAAGCACGTATGAGGTTCTTCAAAAAAAAAATCTTGAGATACACAAGCTGGAAGTAGAGACAACAAAACATGGAATTTTCGGCCCTACATTTCAGCATAATCGACCTCTCAACTCTTGTATCCATTCCCCTAAAAATTATGTAATGCACCAAAACCTGGTAGAAAATGCATTTTCAAACCCTTTTCTTCAATTCTACACCACAACGTCAACAAAAATCGCCATGCAATAGGGGGAAAGGGAAAGAAAGACTAAAAATAGCCTTGGCCCTTGTTTCACCGGTGGCGGCGTAGACATATTTGGTGAGCTGTGTCCATAAGCCATGTGCTTGGAATTTGTAGTATACGAGCTTAAATAGACAGGTTACCGGTGTGCATGTCGTATTGTTACTTTTTGAGTGTAATTCTTGATATTTGATTGAATCTCTAAATAGTCAATTATTGATAAATACTATCAGGCCTGTAGCCAGGGGGTGGCAAGGGGGGGGGGGGCAATGCCCCCCTGAAAAAACTTTTTGCCCCCCCGAAAGAAAATTTGCCAACCATAACTCTAAAATACCTGCTGTAGATTGTAACGGGTGTGCCCCTCCTAAAAACTTCACTGCCCCTTCGAAGCCAGCAAGCTGGCTACGGGCCTGAATACTATAATGGTGTTAGGCTTTTGACTTTTATGAACATGTAGATGTGACAGGGTATTCAATTACTGTACAGGGGTATGAGGCACCTGCAGCAATTAATGTTTGCACCCCCCCTCCCTCCACATTGTTGGGTTATGTTAATATTTAACAAATTAGGGGTTTGGGTGCAGCCGAGTGGTCTGATACGTGAGCTTTGGATTGTATAGTCTGTCAATGACTCGGGTAGCATGTTTTGGATCCCGCGATTGTATGTGACAGGATTGAGGTCGCCTGCCTAACCTCGTGGGTTTTATCAGGGCATTCCGGTTCTCACAAATGTACTTGTTAAGATCCCGTATATGCAGGTGAATTTATGAGTGTCCTTGAGTGGCCCAGATTATGTTGAGCGGTTGGAAGCTCCATCTCTCTTATCAAATCGATGTAACAAATTTATTAACGTTTGCCCTTTTTGTACTTCAGGGTTGTTATGCCTCCACCCTATAATATTATGATGAATCAACATCCAATTAAATCTATTTGGTTTGTACAATTTTAAGAAGTTTCGTATATTGAAACACGATAATGGATAATTAATTTTTATACGCCCATATTTTAGTGTGAATGTATTATACCGTCACCATGTCCGTCGGTAAATCCGCTAACAGTTGGCTTGTGAACGAGATAGAGCCTAAGCTTCTGCATGGTGGGATTCTTTTCTAAATTTGTCGTGTATCATTCATTGTTATTATGGACATCGATATTCAGCGTTTTGCCAAGTTTGGTATATCCATATATATCTAAGGTTATCACCCCCTTGCGGAAAATCTTATCAACGCAATAGCGGTTGCCGTTTTTAATGGATGGTTGATAGGGTCACGAGGAGAGGACAACCCCTATCGATTGTAAGCGTTCCACGACTTTCAGCTCCGGAGTTATCAACCGGTAGCTTTGTGAACGTGATAGCGACTGTAGTTTCTAACGTGACGGTTTTCAAATTGAGTGGGAAGTATTCGAATTATGAGAGGACGAATCCAATCAATTTCGAGCGTTACACGAATTTCTGTTACGGTGTTAATTCCCCACCCCACCCCTTTACCGAAAACTTTGTGACCATAATGAAAGAGATTAGTTTTAAGCCAATGGTTTTCAAATTTGGCGGAAAGTATTGGATTCATGAGCGGAGGAACCCTGTCAATATTTACCTTTCCGATACCTTTCATTGCGGGGTTCACCCGCCTTTGCGGGTGTTTTCAAACGGATGTTTCTTAAAGCTATTTGATCCGTAAGAAATTTGATTAACATCTCCGTCTTCCTTTCTAAAAAGCTGCCGTTAAGCACTCGAGGCTTATCTGCTGTGTATGTAGTTATACTCTTAAACGTATACGCGACTACGTCTTTGAGGAATGTAGAACTAGAATCTGCGTGATGCCATCGAGGGATAAAGTTCACCTTTATCGAAATTCAGTTTATGGACTATACTTATATATTAAGTGTCCGTGGTCTGCGCTGTTCGAATTGGAAATTTGGCCAAAATACATAACATATAGACATATAAGTATCGAGTTTTTCACACAAGGTATGTATTGCAGAGTTTATTTCACGGCTTTTTGGTATCCAATTTGCTATATTCGGTTTGGCTGAACAGTGGAAGTAAGAGTTGTTAAAACATGAACATTTTCAACTTATACTAATTTATGTAACGTTAATGTCATTTCTCATGATACCACATCTCCCAAAGAATGTGCACTGGATCTTGTACCAAACCCTTTATCAACCCACAGTTTGATATACTAAACCAATTTCTACTTAGTTAAAAATGTCATAACTTTTCATGGAATGGTTATTTTGTCCTGGATACTAATGATGTTTTGGACGAATGTTAGTGTATTTGCTATTTTAGGGATGTACCTATAAATAGGCAGCAAAAATCATTTCAATTGTGCTTCGATCATTTCTACTGCACGGTGAAGAATAATGTCACCCATTACAATTCATAAGTTCCTTCTTTATTTATCCTTGACATCACCTTGGCATATTCCTGAAGCAATGGCCCGAGAAATCCCGTAGATTACCTCTAATCAAACGAAACGCTGTTATACTTTCCCCGGTTTCTGCAATCATACAACACCAAATTTCCCAGGCATTCATAAACAAGTCAGTGTTTTAATCATATTTTTAAGTTGTAACTTGGGATTACATGTCCAATAACCCAATAGAATACAGCCAACTCCTACTATTTGAGAGAAAGGTGAAAGTCTATTTTGCTAACCATTTCAGTGCGACTAGGCATTTCCTTTGTGTCGTCTTTCAAAAATACTGGAAGTGCTGTATGAGTAGCACATGTAAAATAAAACTTAAAAGTGAATTTCCTACGCCGGTTTAGTTAGATTTGTAGAACCTAATATCCCACCTCTTAACATACCTCCAATACTTATGGAACCTCGATATTGGATTCACAGTTTTTATTTGATTTTAAAAATCGTTCATACATATCGCCATCCTGTCAAAATGGTCGTCCCCTTTTACGCAACTAATATAAAAGTATGTAAAACCAACGCTGTGGCTCCTCTAGCTAGAGGTCATAATTTTCTCCGATTTTGACGAAACTGGAAACATAGGGTAATTTCCGAAATATTCCGGTTTCTTTCCATATAGACGCATGTCGGGTCGTAGCACCCTGATTATACAAAAAAATGTTTTCTTAAGCTTGTTCTTTCCATCTCTTGCAAAAGGTGGACGTATCTTTCAAGAAACTGAATTGCATTTTTATCAAAATTAAAATTTTAATCTATACATTAATAGCATATATACTATAAAATTACAGACATAAATATTATCACTTTACAATTTCAAGAACACCAGTGCTAATATTAAAGTGTTAAAGATACATTTAAATAATACTAATAGTCAAATTGAGTTTAAACGCCATAACTATAAAAACCCTACCTACTTATGGAAAAACCCCAGAACATGACATGACGCTAATCGTGACCCGATGTTAATCATCTTAAGATAACACTGGTCATCGACCTATATAACTTTGCTGTTCAATCGTTAGATGTTAGAGTGTATAAAGGGCCAGAGATCTTCATCACATTATAAAAGTCTTTCGTCAAGAATACAGGAAAAGGGTATCTATATTTATTTATATTTTTTGCGCAAATGATACTAAATGCATGACAGGTTATATTCGTATGGTCTATTTAAAATGATCTCTTTGTCGTATTGCCTAATAAGTAGTTCAAATATCCAGATGATAAATAAATGAATAGACAACTGACAACGACTTGTTCTTAAAAATAGTTTCTAGATTAAACACGAGTGGGATTCTATGGACAGTTGAGTAATTGATAATTGAGATAAAGTGGGTACTTGAATTTTGTTAAGTCCTTATCTTGATAACTTGATGACCCACACGATATATTGTTATCTTATCTCTCTATAACATTGTATAATATACGAGGAATACAATCTGATACGTATCACTTCTTTCTATGATTTCATCCCGTTAATACCGAGGTAAGTATCGAGCCTAAGGGTTTTGATAATTTTGAAACCAATATTCTACACACCATCACAACATTACCAACGCTTGAGATGCGGATTTCTATGTTTTATGTTGTTTAATACAAGTATTAGATTATTTCTTCCATATGACTTACCTGCCATGATAGTTTAAACCGACTATCTTTATATTGGACATTTTATTGTCCCCCGATTTTCGAAAGAAGCAGGACTATCAAAATTGGCCTGGATTGGTTGATGCTTTGGGGCACGATAAATTTAGTTCTAATTAAGTAACAGTTATGAAACCCTGTGTATAGTTTCATTGCATCAACACCTTGGCTATGTTCATGGTAAGTAGAGCCATAAGCGATTTGATTTTTAGAGACTATAGAACACAATAACCCTCCTAATTGAGGTAGAATGTTCAAACTCGGTGTAGGCAATCATTAGGTGAATGCCTTGAGGGTAAGCAGAGATAAGCAATTTGATTGTTTAATGTTGTGGGACACAATATTTTGGTTATAATTAAGTGAGTGATGAAACTTGGTGTAGTTTCATTACACCAATGTCTTGACTAAGTTGGATAATAAGCATTTTCGGCTCTGGGTAAGCAAGCCGATACGCAATTTGATTGGTCGAGACTTTGAAACTCTTCAAATTTGATTCTAAATTTAGTGATAGTGGTGAAATTTTGTGTGCAGTTCGATGCCGAGAATTTCTGTTAAGGCAAAGCAGAGGCGTCAGTCTGATTAATCGAGACCTTGGAACACAACTTTCCTTCTTATCGAGGTAGAATGTTCAAACTAGGTGCAGATGTCATGACTGGGTTCAATGTTTAATTATTTCCCGCTAAAGCTAAGCAAAGCTAAGCAAAGCTAAGCAATTTCATTAGTAGATGGATTGAGTTGACTTTTATTCTGAGAGTGATGAAACTTTGGTGTACAGTTTCACTACCAGATACCTCAAGACCTTGACTTGAGTTTGATCGTCACCAATTTATGCATAGACTGAGTATAGATAATCCTTTTGAAACAGATAGATGTGCATTTAATTAATATGTGTTATCTATATATTTTGGGATATCGGCAACACAAATTACCGGGGAGCCGTAAAGTACGAACCCAATTTTGCATCCAGGTTCAAGTATTCATTCTTGTTGAACGATTAGATATTAAACTAACACTTGACACAGGTGACCGGGGACTTTAAATTTGTTAAAAGATATAGGTCAGATAATCGTTATAATAGGTTACATCGTGGTCGTTTATCGTCATTAATCATGCCCCTTCAGTTGTTTTCGTTATTTCATTGCAAGATTCTGTACTTTCAACAATTATATAAGAAAATAATAAGACGCCAGGAACACAGATTACTTTGCTATATACCGTCCGAAAACTAATACACGAAGATTACACTGAAATCTGCGCACGAAATTAATTTTAGATAAGACATCGATCCCAATCTTCATCCATGGTTCAGTTTGAAGCTATATGGAAGAATATTATCGAACGCAAATCTGGTGTTCATCCCCGTTTGTTTTCATACTAATATATTGTACATTTTCACCCGGAAAGGCCTTATTGAAACTTCCAAATTGAAGTATTACAAGAGCTAAATCTGCCTTATAGGCCTAATAAATAATCTAAATTATTAATTAGAAACTTACTTATCCAGACCATATTCAATTCTCGACGTCACCGCTAGCCTGCGATATTTACTGGATTTGAATACATTTTGTGATGGATGATTTTTCGAAACAATGGATAATCGAGACCTTGATTTTATCGTACCTATGATCGAGGGTAAACCCAAAATTCGATCGCTAATATCTCGGTTCCGAGTGGAACAATTTGACCGAGCACTGTCAACTGTATTGATATTTTGCGTTACATTTACTAACAAACATATTAGAAACTTGACAATTTGTTCTCGTAAATTAATTACAAACCGGTATAGTACAGAGACTGATTATACACAGAGATCGTGGCGGAGATGAAGGCGTGAATGTCGAAATTCAGAATTTTCGATCTTGATGTTATCTTCGCTTTTACTTTTAAAGGGAAGATTTTCTATGTTTTCTCAAATTGCAACCTCCCCGTCTTTGAAAGACATTAGCAAAGTTCTAAATGTTCAGAATACTTCTTAGGTAATCCATTGTAATGTTTATATCCAACATTTTATGATGTTATCTTGCAGAAAATGGCTGATCCTACAAGAGACAATACCCGATTGACCGAAGAAGAGAGAAAGCGAGTATTTGAAGGATTCAATGCAAAGCGTAACAACGCTACTCACGATTTGTGGGAAGCTCAAAAATACAGATCCTCTTTAAACAGTAAACAGACGACGGGTTTATTCGACGAATGGGTTGGGGCGGGCAGTGGTCCGTATGAAAATGTAAGAAATATTTAAATACCAATGTGTCTGGTTCACCCATTCCACAAAATGCTACCCGTCTTCATTAGCCCAATCGGGACAGAATGGTAGAACGTAAAACACCATTCCTATTCATGTTCCAGAACAATTGAATTTTTCTTGTTGTGTTTACTAATTAATGAACATGGCTCCAGCAGTAAATAATGATTGTTCTTCCTTCGTTTTCATGTAAAAGTTGGTTGTGGAGAGTTGGGTTAGAAATAAGCCTGAAGTTACAATTTATCAACTTCAGAAGAATTTAGCTAGAATTCAACTGTGCATTTGTTACCGCTCTCTGCTTCAATAAGAAGCAACAATCAATAATGATAGGTTGTCACCATTATTTGCGTTTCACTGAAAAGTTGTACATAGTCGCTATACATTAACCATCGCAAAAAGCTCTACCTTAAAACCATATTCGGAATCTGTTTGAACTTATTTCTAAAACATTACGGTAAATAAGCGGACGACAACATTATATTATATATGGAAACTATTTAACCTATTTTATCACATTGTGGATAATTTGTTGAATCAGATTAGCATATTCGACAGGCTAGCTTTGAAGGGTGGTTTGTCTGCGATATCACTATTGTAGAAGCAGACTTTAAGCCACAAGCCTCTACTAGCAAGGATCGTGTCGGATGAAGTATAGGAGACTTTAAAAGTGCGTCCGAAAAACTCCATACATTCTGGTATTATTTACACTCTGTAACATATTAAATGTATATATTTTACAGGATGTAAAGACTCTGGGATATCAGGGACCCCAGTTAACGGCACAATATTTAGCAAGATATATACCAAAAAATAGAGATCAGAGTAAAGTTTTAGATGTTGGAGCCGGTTCGGGTCTTTCCGGTGCTGAGGTAATAAAAAATATTTTGGTTATTCAAAATCGTACGTTTTCTTTTTACAGATTGTTCAAATTGGTTTCGGCTTTTTGTAATCAATGTGGGGTTCATCTTATTTCCAAAGTAGTTATTAATGTAACAATTATTCCGGGACTTGTGACCGAAATAAATTATAAAACAAATCATACGGAAAGGTAATTTTTAATTACCATGGTTGCGTGTTTCCATCTACTCTCTCTTTCCAACAGGCAATCTTTCCAACTGGCAATGCATCTATTGGTATACGAGACTTGGTACGCTTACTTTAATAGTTGTAAGATGTTCTGGGATCATGGTTCATACTATGACCAATATTCAGATTGGAATCATAATTGTCGATTTAATATTCTTGACTTCTGATTTTACTTCGGGCTCGTGTTGGTGATTGATGTATTTCTCTATTACTTTTTAGCTTAAAAAGGTTGGTTTCACAAACGTTGATTGGTTAGACCCTAGTGAAAACTCTATTCCACCAGCCAAGAAAACAAATGCTTACAGTAGATTTTTTAATGAATATTTAACTGCACAGCCACTTGATGTTGCACCAGGTAAGCGTTACTATAATA
Source organism: Patella ulyssiponensis (assembly GCA_963678685.1). Classification (NCBI taxonomy): domain Eukaryota; kingdom Metazoa; phylum Mollusca; class Gastropoda; family Patellidae; genus Patella; species Patella ulyssiponensis. The sequence continues at coordinate 44,820,445 of OY783229.1, read as the reverse complement.
AATCTCTTATTTACCGAAGAAAGCATTGCCTAATAAATTGGTATTATGCTAATTGATTATCGAATGTAAATACTTACTTAGGCGGACAAAGAATAATGGAGGGAGTAGGGGTAGGGGAATCAGTTGGTAAAGAAAGGTGTTAAGGTGTAACGCGGCAGTGTGAAGAAGCTGGCGTTGAATGTATTATGTATTAATGCGGTAGGAAATATCTGATTTATAACATGTAGACTTGGTGAATTCTGTGACGGTTATCTTATAAAATGTTGTTAATCAGTGGTGCATTTAAGGCAAGGTCATTAGGCCTTGGGCATAGTAGTATATCTAGAGTATCAAGAGCGGGTTGTGGTGCATAATGACCCCAGACCGACCAACCTCTACTCCCCTGGGTACTCAATAGTCTATATATAATGGTATTACAATAGAATTGTACTTGTTGGTATATAACTTTCGTTATTATTTTAGATACATATGATGCCATAACATGTGTTGGCGCATTCTTTGAAGGCTGTCTACCTATTGAATGTTTTACTGAAATGATTAGATTAGTGAAACCAGGTATGTATATTTCTCAAACGATTTTTCGTTTCTCTATATGTAGAAAGAAAAGCTATTGAGTTTCCATGTGCGATTGGTAATAAGTTCCAAAATTCCACCACGTATATATGTTCATGGATAACTATGTCTTTTTATTTTAAACTAAGTTATACTACTATCACTCATACACTTTAAGAATGAAATTTCTAAAATGGGTTCAATATCCGCGTTATGGAAATTCATTGGGATCATTTCTGAACGAGTCTAAACTTTTAGACAAGATAAAGTTGAATTTGACTAAGTGTTGCTCTGTTATTTGGGGGGATTTTAATTTTAATGTTGATGATTCCAATGAGTACCACAGTTGATTTTTGTGAAATGGTGAATAATTGATCTCTGCCCCAACATGTTTCTTCTTCGACTCATAACGATGGACATATTCTCGATCTGGTGATAACTAATCCATGTGATATTTAACTGGATAACCTGATCATTTCCAGAAACCATAACCAACAAGAAAGAGTGTGAGATATCGAAGGTTTAAATTACTTGACACTAATAAATGTATAGCGGTAATAGCCAACTCATGATTTCATTGACATTCAACGTAAATGAAGTGGAGTTAAACGTCCTACTGTTCTGCCCCGAACTGGGCTAATGAAGATGGCCATGCGCCATACAGTGTGCTTTGAGGGGAATTTTGCCCGGACAGCGCCTACTCTTAATCGAATTCCAACTGTTAAGGGATCTTTTACAAACACCCCAATGTGTACATGGAACATCGGTTTTCCCCCAATAGGCAATACGAAAGACTAGACAGTTGTTCTTGTCAGGCCATCTGTCGTGCATCACTGACAAGGAGAAACCACGTCTGAAATTTTGGATGGACTTTCTCGGCCAATGCAGGAATCGAACACCCGACCTCCAGGCTAGCGAGTCAGCGTCTTACCCAATTAACATACGACATTCAACGTATCCAAGATATACATATTATACACGAGAAAGCAACCCAATATCACTCTAAGCTTGCTGAAATTTTGGACTTACTTGTGCCTCTTAAAACGAAAATATTTACTATTATCCCGCGTCTTCCATTAGCCCAGGTTAGGTGCAGAAGAGTAGGACGTTAAACCCCATTTCATATCATTTCATTTCTCTCCAATACGCAGTGGTTTAATGATTCTATTTTAGAAGCTTAAAGGGGCCGTAATAAGGCTGAACATCTGTTGCGGAAAACAAATTTACAGATTTATAAATATTTAAAACAAACCAATGTGAATAAATTAACTGCAGACGCTAATTAGATTTTACTCTGAAATAGAAAATGGTGAAAACAGACAAAATGACTTGTATAAAGTTGTGAATCCCCAGACAATGATAATGACACTGAACTCGCGAATTTGTTCTCAAATTTCTTTCTAATAAAAAATACAGAAAATACGAATTGAACTTGATGATTTAAAAACTATTGACTTTAACGTCATGATTTTGATAAGTAAGAAAATTCTGTTTATTTAGAAAATTTTGATTTGGTTAGTGTATCTTTTGATTTAAAGCTAATTAAATTGTCTGCTCTTTGATCTGGTTCATTAGATTTGTAACTGTAGATGTCACTTTCTGGTAACTTCTGGATTGCATAACTTTTATTCACTTTTAGTCGGTTTACCTTTAAAGCTTATAGATAAATCACAAAAAGTTACGTTAACTAAGAAAAATTTTAAATTATTTAGCTCCAGTTTACCCCTCAGATCCTTTAGAACTTTATACACCCGGCCGAACATTACGTAAATCAGATAAACTACTTTAAAAGCCCCAAACAGCTCAACTAGTCTCTTATTATCAGCGCTCTTATAGTTTTAGGGGGGTTGGGATGGCCTAGTGGTCTAGAGTGCCGCGCTTCGACCTCTAGCTGGCTGGTCACCTCTGGCTTGTGGTTGTGGTTTCGAGCCCTGTTGTGAGCGTATGTGGCATGGAGATAGGGGCGCCTTCTCAACCTCGTGGGTTTCCTCCGGGCACTCCGGTTTCCTCCCACTGCTAAAGACCCCTACGCGCAAGCGAATTATTGAAATACAATTAAACCATATGTTAGTCCCGAAATGACCTAGTTTGTGTCGAGTGGACGTTAAACCCCATTTCTCTCTCTCTCTCTCTTTCTCTCTCTCTTATAGTTTTAAAGCACCTGTTTTATGATGTTGTACATCTCTATATTCTTTTAAAAAACAACTTAAAACATATTTATTTATACACCTGTTAACATGTCCATAATCTTATTTATTTATGATTACATTGTTTATGTGTAAAAATGCCCATGAACATGTTATATGAAAGGGTGCACTATAAATATTATGCTGTTATAATAGTAATAATAAATAGGCCAGTTCACCGCATTTGGACGGGTTTTTTTTTTATCTTTATGAGGAACCACCATTTTGTCAAAAAGTTTTGTATTCTAACTTATATTCTGCTTTTTTGAAGAGTAGTAACAAAATAAATCTAAATCAAACTTGATATCAATAAATCTTCATTCCATACCATTCCAAATCAATTCATCCGAAACAATGACCATTTTGTGCATACACTAGTGTTGAGTAAGAGGAGGGAGCTAGCTCATTAATAACCTAATACTTGCATTTTGTATCTTTATATTCTTCAGGTGGTTATATTGTTATGAGTATATCCTGCACAAGTTTAGAAACGTGCAAGGAATATAATGGTAGATTAGAACCTAGAATATTGGAATTAGCTGAAGCCAAGGAATGGGAACTCGTTGAAAAAACGAAAGAACCAGAATATTTAATTAACGTGCCAGCCATGTTTTATGTTTTGAGAGTTTTGAGAAGCGGTTGATTTAATTATTACAGAAGAAAATAATTACCCTGTATCACGATTTTATGAATTTCTTTTTTATATACCTGCATTAAGACAGCTGGCTTGAAAGGTATTATTTATTTCCTTGTAGAACAGTAGGACGTTAAACCCCATTTCATTTCATATCAAACTGCACCTTGCTAATGTTTTGCTCCTGGCTTCTGATAGTTCACAGATATTACAGCAGTTAAATTTATTCTCTATTTTAATGTAAAGAAGTATATTATTATGTATTTAGGGACATCTTGGAATTGACTAGCATGCACAAAAAGTGATAGTAAAATTAAACTGACCACAAGCTAGCGTAAGTTAAAATTGAAGTAACAACAAATTGAAGGTTTTAATTAATTTTTGGACCAATACTTTTAAATAAAAGTAGTGTTGGTTGTCTATGGTATTATATTCTATAAATATCCTTTTGTCGGAATGTTTTATATAAAATTACCTTTTCTCAAATTTTAGTGTTTTGTTGTTAGTGGTAAAAAAGGCAGTCAAAATAGTATTACTAGTTCCACGGTTATATTTAAGTTACTGCATGTATGTCACGACAGTTCTTTCACATAGGCCTACAGGGTTTAATCACGATTTCTAGATAAGACATTAACACATGGGTGTTCATGAATAAGATAATTTACATAAAATTATCTAGATTTCTTTTATGATAAATAATGTAGGTTATGAAAGCAGCTGATGTGTACTCATGTACCAAAATGAATATAGAAACTGTTGAATGTTAATTGACAGCATCGTATTTAGGTTGAATGGAGCTTTGGGTCCATGTGTAAAACGGTGACCTCATATTCTTATCTTGAGAGCACGCTATCGTTGTAGACTGGAACAACCAGTTGCTAGAGAAGGTATTTCGCCGAACATAACTGATTTGAAATTAGAGTAAAAACGGAATCGACTCGATGTGAATTAGTTTATAGATTAATTCCCTCTGATTTGTGGGAGTTGGCAGAACAATAAGACAGTCTCTCGCCCAACGACCCGCTCACTAGTGCTACCACCATATTGGTCGATTCACTATAACCGTGAATATGACCTCCATGCGGGAGTATAACCACAGATCTGGAGTGGAAGAATGATGATTTAATGGATCGAGCGCTGCGTATAATATTTATGTAACCGATGCTTTTTGTAATTTGCGACTGGGTCGGAGTGGGGGGTATGCCACATGGGGGCGGTTACTTGGTCTCATGTTGGTGGGAGGGTTACACCCCACCCACCCTCTTTAAATCCGCTCCTACTGTCATGCTAATTTACCATCATCTGATTGAAGTCTGTGAGTGTTTAATGTTTCATTTGTCAGCTACAGCAGATTGCCGTTGGCGCCACATGTACTATGGCATCATTGTCAGCACAGTCGTAAGTGACCTTGGGAATGATTTATCATAGTAGGATTTCATGAAACGGTTGATCTCACTAGGAAAATAATCTATGCCATGTCGGTTTACCGCCTTGTCTGATGTCTTGAAACGGGCACGGCGATGTATCCAACACTACCCAATATCAAATAATACAAATGATATACTATTTTGAAAAACTAACATTATACTTCAATTGTACGAACTTAATTGTCAATGTCTCGCCATTGCAATTATCTCCCTTGATCACCCAATGCTTACAAATATTACCCGTGTTATCTAAAATCAATACATTTCTGTACAATAATAGGCCAATATTACAAAATGAATGAGATAAAAGTACAATTAAAATATGTTTATGTTTGTGGAAAATAAATTATTTATTCAATGCTTAGCCGTTCTATTAAATACTAATACTATAAATATATATTTCAAACCGGAATAACTTGTTGATATTGAAATAATTGAAGAATTGGGTTAGTTTCAATCTGATTAAAATACAGATCGATATTTCGTTTCATTTTTTATACGGCCACATTTTCATGTGGACGTATTTTGTCGTTGCCCCCGTCCGTCTGGGCGTCCGTCCGTCCACAATTTGTTTGTGGACTCTCTACAGGTCACAATTCTTATCCGATTTTGACCAAACTTGAACTATAGGTTTATCCCCATAAGATCTCGGCAGCTTTCGATATTGGCATGTATCGGATCGAAACTTCGTGGATTATGGCCCCTGATTGTACGAAAAATCACGTTTTCAGCTTGTGGACCCTATAGAGGTCACAATTTTGAACCGATTTTGACGAAACTTGACATGTATGTTAATAACCCAAAGATCTTGGTTCCTTTCGATATTTGCGCTCATCGGATCGTAACCTCCTGAATTATGGCCCTTGATTGTCCGAAAAATCGCCCTTTTTAGCTTGTGGTCTTTCTGGAGGTCAAAATTATTATCCGATTTAAAAAACCGTTTGATTATATCACCGTTACATGGTAATTTAGCATGGGGCAGAACTTAATAAAAACCAAACAAATTCTAATGATCTTCTGATAATAACTTAATATGGGACAACTCTTGTTGACTGCCCGGACGATTTAGCTGCTGTGTGGGCGTATGTTTCGTTGCCTGGCAACCTATTTTTTATACTTTGGATGGCCTTGATGTTTGTAGTTCAAGGTCACGTCAAGGGTCATAATAAGGGGTAATGTTTCTATACCCATAGTTCCGTGCACCACACGCCAAAAACCCGTCGTAATAGACTGTTTCATTGGCTAATCCCTAGCTCACATCAACCAGAACGAGGATTATATAACATATTTTGAATATATAAAAACACGAAACGCAACCGGATCGTGTTCTAATCAGACGATGTTTGTTTTGGATAATAATAATAATGACTGTGGTAATATTTTGTAGTATCGGGTTAGAATCGGGAGATATTTGGTAACATGTGCCTAGTCTTTCTGATACCGAAGCTACCGGGTACGGATACTATAAATAGACACATCCAGTTTATTGTAAACATTTTAATTTTGCTTATTCATAAATGAGCTCAACACGTTTTCTCCAAATTATAAACAGTGAAAGAAACCGTCATGTTTCGCTAACGGACGGGCTGGGATGACACTGTCAGTAACTTCCCAAGAGAATTTGTTTAATGAAGATAGTGCCATTTGCCAGTAATACAAAATCAACCCATGGCGTCATAATTTACTGTCGTCGATTCAGCAAACTGATTTTAAAATTAGCATAATCTACCGTGATATTTGTAAAATATTGAACTTACTTCATGTGGGGTCTGGATTTCGGAGGTCGAAATTAAATGTGGTTTTAAATCCTCCTGTTCTTCTAATCAAGACTGGCAAACGTCTAACAGGGGCAATGGGGGAAATTTATCCCGGGCAGCGGTTTCTATGACCTACGATTACGTCGACTTCTAACACCAATGGATCTTTTACGTAGATGCCAATGTATATCATACCATCCAAACGACTAGTCAGCTGTCCTTATCAGGCCCTCCAGCCTGCACCTCTGACAAGAGGAAATGCGTCGGGAAAACCCGATGAACATTCCCGGCCAATGCAGGGATCGAACGCGCGACCTCCAGGCTATAGTGAGTCAGTGTCTTACGCTAGGTACTGGAATGAAACTAACCACGGGAGCCATCAGTGGTATAAATGCAAATGTGGGGTTGAGGGGATGGATATTGGGTTCGCGTCACACATCTTCACTTATAGCTGTATCAAGTAATAGCTTCGAGATGGATATCAAAAGCCAGTTTCAATCGCACAAAGAAATACAATGAAATCAAACGGGGTTTAACGGCTGATAAAGAAGGCCCGGGCAGCGGCGCAATGGCCAACTCTTATATCGTCCTCGGTTTTTCGTCCAATCCGAACGACCAGATAGCTGCCCTTGCCAGGCCCTCTGTCCAGCACCACTGACAAGGAGGAAACCACTCCGGAAAATCCCGATGAATTTTCTCAGCGACCACAAGACTAGCGAGCCAGACTATCACCCACTTAGCCACCGTGGCTCTCCAAGAGGTAGAAAGATACTGGGATGAAAATAACCCCGAGAGTCATCGGTGGTATAAATGCAAATGTGGTGGGTGGGGAAGGGGTATTGTTTGTTCTAGAGTTCCCTTCACGCATCTTTACGTATAGCTATCTGGAGTTACAGCTTTGAGTTGGATATCAAAATCCAGATTCAATCGCACAACGAACTAAAAGATGAACTATGATTTATATACACATTATAATAGACACTAATAGATTCATACCAATATCACAGAAAACAACCCAGTTTGCTCGGGTATTTCACATATAAACTATTTTAAATGACTTCTCATACCTTGAAGTTCTTTTTCGATTTTAGTCATTTGTTCTGACATTCTGTCCTGAGCTTCGAGGGATTTTTCAATACTTACTGTCATTCTGGAAATCATGTGAGATAACTCTATCACACCTACCGTCGATTCCTCATTCTCGGCTAAAGTCGCGCGAGCAGATCTCATTTCCCTTACAGCGTTACGAAGCTTCCACCTAAAGTATGTATAGGTTAAGGTTGGTTTACCACCCTGTTTGTTCATAACCCACAATCTGAGAGAACACTTCACAACATCAGCCGCGGCATTTTTGTGCTTATTCTCCAAATGGATTCTTGACAAGAAGTTAAAAACGTAGCGTTCAGACCGAGTTTGTTCAAGCCGCTTCGCGATGACGGCTACTAACAAAGCTGTTGAAGCCAAGCCACACAGTCCAGTCATGATAGCTATGTAACGTCCACAATGGGTCTGTGGTGTCACGTCTCCATACCCAACGGTAAGGAAAGTAATGGCAGATAGCCACATTGATTGAGAAAATCCTTGACTTTCCTCTGTTCTCGTGTAATACATTTCACATGTCCTCATCGACCAACAGCTCACTGTGTACATAGTCAACATTACTGACACAATCAGAATCCCTGGACTCTCTGACATGGCTGACTTGAACACGAAAAACAGATTGATTTTAATTCTAGATAGTGCTCCTATACTCTGAGTCGAGGGATCTGTGAGCAGACGACTATGCACCACAATAAATTTACCCACTAAATAAAGACGAAACATCATCAACACAGATAAGATGCCATCAATACTTGCTACTCGGCTGTGACCCCTGGGTGAAACGAATACAACTTCAATATTACCCGGGAAGGGATGTACTGCACAAACTAACACTTCTACGATCCAAGCCACATATGTCCAAAATGGTGTCACAGCAAATGGGTCGTCCACACCGCCGTCAAGCATACGTATTTCCATCCCAGTCTGGTAGTACATACATATAGCTATTAGAAGAACGCCGGTTGTAATTGAAGTAAATGTTTTTAGTACCAGTGATACGGTTGACATTTTCTCCCTTGGATCAAGATAGAACAGCTCATTCTCAATCATCATTAACGCAATTCCTATAACAGCCATAACGAATTCAACGTCAACGAGCCATCTGCGACGAAGGATTAACTTTTTACGTTGCTCCAACCGAGATCCTAGATTTTTCAAAATCGCCTCTGCTGTAACCGCTGCTGGTGTAAGTGGTTGTACGTCCATTGTGTGGTATTGTTTAGTACGAAGACGATCTTTCTCTTGGACTAATGGTATATACTGGTTGGTAGTTTCATTCTGCGACATTTCGTCGTCCTGAAAAATTCAAAATCGAGGAAGACTTTCAAATGTAACATAAAATTTGACAAACATGACACAAATCAAGACAGGCTTGCTTTGACTGACTATCTTTTTCTGGTTTAGTGGTCTTAAAGGGTAGAAATGTATTTAGGCTGAATGACTTAGAATTAATGTTTCCCATAAATTAAATTAATTAACAAAAGACTGAATCGGCAATAACTGGTAATCACCCAAGGGTGAGAAAACTCTTGTTCTTTGGCAACCGCAATCCGCTAGGCAACAAGGTAATAATCCAATAGAAATCTATTTGGCAGCTTAAATCAATTATATGTTCATATAATTGTGAATTTCAATCGCCTTTTCGTCTTAAGGGAATTGTAATATCCCTATATGGCTTATTTGCCATTCACAATAAGAGGATATAAAAGCTATGATGACGTTAGGTTGTTACGTCAATTAAGATAACATTCCAAAGGGATTGGCGGCTATATGAACTCTTCTATATCATATATCTAAAAAAAAAGGGAAACGTGTATATAAATGGGGTCCTAAGCATTCCATATTATATGATTTGGATTTATTCAAGGATACATTTAAATCAAGGACATTCCAATCAATTGCTAAGATATAGACGTTTTAAGTTGAACGTTACTTTCCTTGGGGTTGATAAAAAAAGAAGATTTGTGGTGAAATAATGACGCTTATTCTTATTATTTAGATTAGTAAATATTACCAACATTCTGATTTAACATCTTGGGGTTAGGGTTTATTGATAATATCAGCATGGTTGAAGTTATCGCATATATCATCTTCCTCTTACTGTGCCCATTCAAGCAAACATAAATAACTATCTTCAACATTCCCATAATATGTCCACCTTAGTAGCTACATTGATCATTCTGATTTCCATGTATACTCCCCAAATGTAAAGGTATAAACATATCGTACTTGGGTGATCCGTTGTGCCCCCCTTTATTGGCACCAAAGGTATATCTGCGTTCAACAAAATATTAAAACCGCACAGATTTTGATACTTTATAGACCTTTGATACATTAAAAAAACCTATTTAATATAACACCAGTTTCCTACAATACAACACTGGCTTAAAATTGATCAATCATTTAAATATTAAATTCACACAGTTTGGTCTAACCAATACATTGCACAGCGCACATGTGGTATTCACAATTTAGAAAGTCGCTTAAATTCTACGCTCGTTAGTAATTAGAGCTAACCGAACTCGCGCAGAGTGGGTCTTGTGGTATGCATAATTTAGAACGTTGCATATATTCTAGATTTCAATAAGACAGTTTTGGTGTCCATATATATGTCTGGACTTAGTGCCGTGGTATGTTTGAAAATCAATATCCTCAACTTGACCTGTGGCATAATATATCAGAAATATCATAGCAACAAGACACCAGGCTAATTACAATATTTTATATCTTATTTTACCATACACGATAAGGTTATGCCAAAATGAGCAATAGAGATTAAAAATGTATCTCTAATTGAAATAAATGATAATTATTCAACCAAATGCGAATACTACAGTATCTCGTCAATACTATGAACAAATTGGTCAGAATTTTTCTAAATATAACATTATTTAATCAATAAATATATTAATTAAATTGTCCAAGCCTATAATATGAAAATAATATTTAATATGAATTAATGAATACATTTCTACAGATACCTCATCACTGATGAAATTTTCGTCTCTTTTATAGTAATCCAGAATAGTGGCCTTTGGCTTCATCTTAAAACACCATTAAAAATATAAATAGAAACTTACCGAATTAATAGCCAATAGAGTTGAGTATACAATAGAAACGTCACCATTTATTTAGTAGGCTAGCCGCGATTCAAATATTATGTTTACTTGGTCGATGGTTTCATTTTTACATATAAATATGGACCAGCCAAGTCGCTTGTCAAACAAGAACACAACACCAGATGGCGCAACTATAAGAGTGGTGTATGGAATATTAAAGACTCTGATATCCCAATACACGATCAATTCCACATTGTTGAAGTGTTGTGGCAGCTGGCTTTCCTTGCAATGCGCGGTACTTATATATGGATGTTGGAATAAAATGAAGTTTCTAGCTCTTGAGAAATTCGTAAAAGGGTTTACATCTCGTGCGTCGTCCCCAGAGACGTAATCAAGTTTGATTCTGGTTTGTTCCCAGCTGGAAGGTGGCTCGATATAAAATGAAATGAATGCTTTGAACTGACGTAAAAAAGTCTTCGCTTTGAACAGCTGTTTCTATTATAATAAAGGATTTCGAAAGGTCACAAGCTTACTTCTAAGCGATTGTACAAACCAATCAGTTAAACATTCGTAAGTTAGAGCTTCTAAATTCATGGTTTTAGCAGCTGGGTAAGATGTTCGAAATAGATACTCGAACTAAATGTTTACCATTGCAGCAATGGCGATGAAATGTAGATTAACACAATGCACGAGGTGGTGGACTACATTAATTGTTCCATGTAGCAATTACTGCCCAAATCTCCCAAACCCCGCATCTTTGCATTTAAAAAGTAAAAAGAAAACTCCGGGCAAAATACGCCCACATTTTGCATGCTAAAACAAAACATGATTTTTCGAACAATCAGGGGCCATAATCCATACAGGTCAGGTCTGACATGCTTGAATATCGATTGGGATTGAGACTGGGATCTTTGGGATATAAAGGAATATATTTAAGTTTCATCAAAATCGTATGAAAGTTGTGACCTCTAAAGGGGCCAAAACCTTCGTATTACATACTTTGACACAATTTGCTTACAATTAGAAGCATTTACGTTTCCATTTTCCAGAAATTTCAACTCAACCTTCATTATGGTCTAACGGTTCTTAAAATCGGATAAAATTTATTCGTGAACTCTAGAGGATTCACACGCTAAAATGTGATTTTACGAACAATCAGGGGACATAGTTCAAGAAGTTATAGTCTGGTATGCACAAATATCGAAAGGAACCGAGAACTGAGGGATATAAATGTATACTTTACATGTGCGTTTCTTTAAAATCGAACAATGATACGAATCTCTATCTATGGAGTCCACAAGCTAAAATCACGATTTTTTTTTAATACAATTAGTGGCCATCATCCAGGAAGTTATTGTCCAGTATTCGCGAATATCGGAAGGAACCAAGTTCTTTAATCTATAAACACGTGTTTTAAGTTTCATCAAAACTGAATAAAAACTGTGATCTTTAGAGGACCCACAACCTTGATATTACATACTTTAACACTACAGTATATGAGTATACAGGAAGCGGCCATTTTGTACGGCAGTTTCGGTTCGATTTTTACAAAATTCGAACTTGAATCTCAATATGGTGTAACGGTGACATATTCGATGATTTTAGAAGGCCCACACGCTAAGAACACGATTTTTTTGTTCAATTAGGGACGATAATCCAGGAAGTTATGATCCGATATAGATGCGCGAATATCGAAAGGAACCAAGATCTTTGGGTTATAAACATATTTCAAGTGTCATCAATATCGGATAAAAATTGTGATCGCTTGTATGTCCACAAGCTAAACACTTGATTTTTCGTACAATCAGGGGTCATAATCCATGAAGTTACATGCCGATATCGAAAAAAACCGGGATAAACCCATATCTCAAGTTTCGTCAAAATTAGATACAAAATGTGACCTGTAGAGTGTCCACCAACACATTGTGGACGGACAGGAGCGTCGACAGTGTACATCCACATAAGTTGCGGGCCTTTAAAAATACAGCACAATTTGTTATCTATTTGTTATCGAGGTGTTTTATAAAAGATTACCATATCCATGTCTACTTAAATCAGGAGCGACGTTACGATTAATGAGCATTAGCCTTTTGGAGGTCAAGGTGGATTAACAGAAAGAATAATTTTCAATTTGACGTGATTTGACTCAACTGTAAAACGTGCATGTTTCAGATATTATATTCAATATTTGAAACAAAATTGCCCTCCTGGGTCTTAATAGAAAAATTCTGGATTCACTGTTTACATGTAGAGCTATAAGGTTGTGAAAACATTGACTGATTTATAAGTCCAGTAGTCTCTGCGATTAAACAGCGAAAATAGAAGTTGGCAGAGGAAACTCCAGACTAACAGACTGAAAATGGATTTTCCTTTAATTATGACTGTCACAAACAGGGACGATAGAGACTGATTTTAGCGTGATAGAGTAGTTGTCTTACGTTTAAAATGTTTTGCGAGATAAATTAGTCAGAATATGTTTTCGTCGAAATATATCGCCAAATTACGCAGTTAATTTGTCGTTAAAAACGTTAACAATTCCTCCAAACTGATCCCGCAGTGAATATTCGCTTGGCCGCTACAATCACTGATAGGCATGACATCGACGAGGCTTAATGAGTACGGCATATTAACTTTTTTACTCCGACAAATTAAATTCTCAAACATTTTTTTGAGGTAAAAGAAAAATAAATAAAGACGTTTGAAGTATTTGTAGTTAAAAAATATTTCCTATTTAGTGTAAATGGGTATTAAAATGAGTAAAATGTATCATTTTGCCCGAAGCTGTTAGGTGTTATGTAAACATTGCACGAGCCGTTGAGCCAATGACTGACGCCACGTGCAGTCGACGCACTTGTTGTGGAGAGTCATCTGTTACAGAGATAATTCGTAAGTAATTCTCTCTGTGAAACAGATTGCAATTCATCGTGTAAAATATATTTTATTAAGAAATGAAATGGGCTCATGACGACGGGCATACGCCATGCAGTGTGTCATGAGTGACATTTTGGCCTATTTTTATATCGAATTCGAACTGAAAACGGATCTTTTACCTGAACATCGACAGTTGTCCTTGTCACGCCGGAAAATCGAGATGAACTTTCTGGGCCAATGCAGGATCGAACACCAGATCTCCGGGCTAGCGAGGGCTACTTTGAAAATAATATTACTCAGTGTAAAAGTAAAGTAGACATCTTAAGGCCATACACAAAACAAAGTATTTGGCAAAAAAAAAAAAACAATTTTCCGATAAATTATTCAAATCGAGCAGTTCTAACTTTAAATTTATCGCATACACAAAACAAAGTATTGTTTGTAGAAAAAAACAATACTGGTCCGATAAATTATTCAAATTGGGCAGTTCTAACTTATAGTTTAACGCAATAATAATTCTGACATCTTGACACACAAGCCAATCCATTGTTCGGGGTGTTGTTAATACATGTACTCTGTAAAGGCTAATTATATGATGGTGATATTTTTAACAGATGAACCTTACCTAATTATTTGGGAAACAAATGTTTTACAGTGTGTCGTGGAACTGCTGTCTTGGAGATAAAAAGGTGAACCTTACTCGATGGCATGATGGTGTTTCCTTCTCAATGACAAATTTTCAACATTATCGAGAAGCATAAGTGAAAAATTGTATTGATTTTGAAATGCTTTTTACGTTAAGAAAATGGCATGTTTTCTATTGGCTACGTAAGTAGGTCGGATTAATTACTACGTGGGTTTAGGTTTTGTTGAAGAAATGCCGGCAATAAAATAAGTCCTCCATCGATCTGTAACAGGACATTCACGTTTACTGACTTTATAAATAAAGTGTTGGCGGTGTTGAAATACGCAATAAAAAGCGCAGTACGTGTAATTTGACAACCGATAATTCCGGAAAACCATACAACAAAAAAGATACATAACCAACGACACACGAAAACGGAATGGAGAATACTGTTCTGCTCCGACTGGGCTAAGAGAGACATGCTAATGAGGGGAATTGTACCCGGACAACGGCCCTACGGCCTACACTTACTTGAATTCCAACTGTCAATGGTTCTTCACACGCATGCCAGGGTGTACACAGAATTCCTGTTTTTCGTCCTATCCGATTGATTAAACGTTGTCCCTTGCCAGCCGCCCCCCTCCCTCTAAACTGACGAGGTGGAACCAGGTCGAATAAAACTGATCAAACACAGGACCTGCAGATTAGCGAGCCAACGTCTTCATCACAGAGCCACTGCGGTTCCTCGCAGAATACAGATATATCACCCAGTAATTGTACTGGTATGCTATTAAACAGTAATCAAACATTTAGTTGTAAAACAAATGAAAGGAAAATGGACGTGAACACTGTATCTAATTGCGGTTTAAAAAATCACCCGGACGTCACGAGATCTTTGTCATTAGTTAAGACCGTATGGAACGTGGTTATGTAACATATACCTTATCCGCGTAGAGAAGATGTGGTGGAAAAGAAAGCGCGGCGACAACGTAGCATGAAGTCCATGCAGCTCTCCGACATGATCTCGAGTTTTTGTTCTTGATGGAGCCATGGCCAATGTGTGACGCTGTTTTTATTTTCTTGCTCGGAGTGGTGGTTGAAGCTCAGTGTCTCCCATATATACTACAAATCTGCCAATCGATGCGATGCTGTAACAGCGTAGCAGTGGCGGCAGGAGCATGGCAAGGGTATGGCGTATTGGCCGTGGTGTACGCGAAGTGTGAATGTGAAAAAGGGTGGAAATGTCGGCGATTTAGCGCGAACCGAAGTGTAGTTGCCTTTCACCAAAATCTCACCCAGCTCTTTATGTGTGAGGGGACATTACCAGTAACTTGTCCATTTCCAATTCATTAATACTTCTTGTCTGTTGCATTTAAGTTACACCTACACACCTGCCAGACTGGAATACTGGCCAAGAGTGACACCCAAATTTGGAGTGGGTGTAAGATCTATCTGGCTATATGACTGTGTCGTGCATTTTTAAAGTAATACATTTTATATAGAAAACAAATGTATTGTTCTTAAATATTTATACTGTCAAGCCTTAAATGGCATAATAAGAAATGAAACCTAGTACGGTATTTAATAGCATCATAAGGAATGTAGGATAAAAAGGTCGTAATAGAACAATCTTCATTAAATAGCGTTAAGGAAACGGTGATTTGATGAATGATACTAGAGTGAAAACTATGTATGTCTAAAGCTAAAATGGACTAGGCCAATAGTGTGGTTAGGATATTTCTATCCCGAGGAAGAAGTCGAAAGGTTACCTAGTAGGCAGTGTCTGTAAAATGTTCCATTGAAATTCGGAGAAGGTTAGACCCGAGAATTTCGTTATCTGAGCACACTTAACCATAGAAAAATACCACTTAATATTTCTAGATACACCTATCCCTTAAATTTGCTCTGCAATAATATTTGCCAATCGCTACCCTTAAATGGAGACGCCTCAGTTCTATAAAATTGATTGTGGTTACGTAATTACATTAGTGGGCTTGCTTCCAAATATTCATTTAGTGACCCGAGAAAAAACACGATTATTCGACGTCTTTTGTAAACTTTGCCAAGACATAATTCAAATCAAGCAATGACTTGCAAAATTATATTTGTTGCTAGAAACAACAAAACAATCGAAAATATAGCAGGAGATTTTTACAGAACTCGCAAGTTATATTAATATTTATCACCCGATAACACAATAGATCTTGACAATAGATATAGCTTCTGTGATATATTACATAATCTACATAATCATAAAGAGATATAGAGAATCTCCTACGAGTGTTTTTTGATATCAAAAAATATCAACACAAGTTGATAATGTAAAAAAAACGAGGCTCTGCCTCGTTTTTTTTACTTTATCAATGAGTGTTGATATTTTTTGATATCAAAAAACACGAGTTGGAGATTTTATTTATCACCCAATCCTTTCTTACATGCAGAAATAAATAAATATAATTCTTTGGTATAAATTTCACCTTTACTGGACCTAATTTCATTACTGCGTAGTGATACATCAGTTTTTTGACTGCAGTTTAGCTATTGCAAAGTCATATATTGACCCAGTATTTCCTTCAAAGTCAATTAAATAAAAACAGTTTCTTTTTAACAAAAAAAAGTCACTTTTTATTTAAAATAAGTGGTTTCTTTAAAATAAAAGAAAGTAGTTCCCTTTTGATTGACCAATCAAATTCATGTAAAGCGATATCTCCTAAGGAGATATCGCAGTAGATTATGTAATTTATCATACAAGCGATATCTACTGTCAAATAAGATATTGGGTGATAAATCGCTTTACATGAATTTGATTGGTCAATCAAAACGGAACTTCTTTCGTTCATTTTAAAGAAACCAGAAATTTTAAATAAAAAGTAAGTCCTTTTTTGTTAAAAAGAAAGTGTGCTTACTTAATTGACCTTGAAGGAAATACTGGGTCAAAATAAAGGACTTTGCAATAGGCAAACTGCTATCAAAAAATAAATGTATCAGTACGCTGTAATGTAATCAGGTTCAGTAAAAGTGAAATCTATGTAAGAAAGGATTGGGTGATCAATAAAAATCTTGTCTTTTTTATATCAAAAAAGACTCGTATGAGATTCTCTATTTATCCCGACTGAAGGCAATTGCTATTCAAGAACCGCACCTTCATCTCTACCTGCAACTTATCTTTAAAAACGTATATAGCAAACGCATATTCACATTTTTTTTATATAAATTTTTAAATTTTTACTTACACTATCTGTATCAGAGAATGACATGGCTAAGGTATACATTGTGCAGACTGCAGAAGCGGCGGCCACTTAACAACTCGTCCAACACTACTAATGACTACATTTTCTCATTAGTTTTATAAAACTATCTCTTCTATCTACTGTACACTGAATATTTTAGATTAAATATTTTGATATCATTAGGGAAAAACATGTTGAATGCTATGTTTTGAACAGATGATGCCAATTCAAGGTAATGTACAAAATGTGGGGAATATAACGTTTAAGGTATTTTTTTTTGTGGTGTGGCATTCTTTGACGAATCTTTTTTAGTGCATGTATAGAAACAGAGGGTCGGTTTTAAATGAACAGTGTTCTAAATGCATTTGAGAGAAAACAAAATGGTCAGTAAGGGTTGAAATATTTTACCTTGGCGATTCGGTGTCGGTAATTTGACAATATATTTATAAAGGATAATGCTCAAATTGAGAAAAATCTGCTAGATCATCGCCGTGTAAATTGTTTATTCATTGCTTTCAAGGTCAATATTGTGAGCGATTTGTCTGTTCAAATGGAAAAACAAAACATCGCTCGCGAAAACGCTGTCAAAAAATATGTCTCATAAATTGACTGATTTAGGCCAAAACTCCGACCTGCAAGTAACTTACAGCCATCAACCTGTGAAATTATCATATCGTCACAGGCCTTATTACAGGTGGTCTTGACGGGGTGGGAGCGGGCATGCTTTGGGGACACAATTCATTTTTTTAAATTTTTGGAAATGGGAGGCCATTTTCCACAATTTGAGACCGTTCCCGACATCCCAATTCTGTAATTTCATCCATGAAAAGAACGAGTTAATAAAAATGTCAAGGAATGTTTAACAACAGCCACAGGAATCGTCTCACACTCATATTCAACCAGCAGACCAGCTATCATTAAATTTTGCAGAGGCCTTAACTTAAAGTTGAATTTTTTCCTCGGAGTTACGAACCATCGGCAGACTTTTCTGGCGTATACCCTCAAACAGGGTGCAGGTGATTTAATTATTAGTAAATTTGCGGGTGAATCCAATGAAATTTTCGGATGATATTCGGAATCCCCATTGCAGGATTCCGAATTCCGGCCCACACCAAGTACACCGGCCACATACAACATGATCACCATCGCTCCATGACCGGTCCAATACCCCCCCCCCTCCATATAATGTTCAGCAGAAAAGAGTTTGTTAAACGAAGGCCCAATCTGCCCTTAGGTGTACGTCAAGACAAAATGTGACTGAAATGTTCACTAAGCTCCTTTAATGTCTGCGGAAGGCCTTCTGACAAGTTCTCATAGATCAGTTGGATTTCAAAATTAGAGTAGATCATAGCGCCGCGATTCCTGCAAAATTTTCCTCATAGCACACTGTATGGTGTATGTCCGTCTTCACTATTCCGGTCGGTGCAGAAAAGTAAGACGTTAAGACCCACTTCATTTCACACATGGGGCCACGATGGGTAAGTCGCTGGCTCGCAAGCCCGGAGGAGGCGTGTTTGATCCAAACGTTGGCCGAGAAAGTTCATAGGGATTTTCCGGCGTGGTTTCTCCTTGTCGGTGCAGAACGGAGGGCCTGACGAAAAACCAAGGACCCGTGTATACATTGACGTGCACTTAAAAAATCTCTTGGCAGTTGGAATTCAATATAAGAGTAGGCCATAATGCCCCTGATCGGGCAAAATAGTCCCCATAGCACACTGTATGTTGTATGCCCAGTAGGTGTAGAACAGTAGGATGTTTAGCCCCATTTTAGCTCATTCCACGCATTGGCGCATATTTGTTTAAAGATATGAACACCTCTTGTTGTAGTTGTCTCCCCTTTATCTTTTCTAAAATCAAGCCACACGAGTAATATCATTTTATGACAAACACGTTAAACATTGGTGGCTATTTTTGATTGGAGAGCATTAAAATTGATGTACAATAGAAACTTTACTACTCATTTAGATAGTTCTAGAATAAAAAAAAACAGATGCATGAAATAAAATGTACTGAAAAGATCAAAATGTCAACGTAATGAACCTTGGAAATGATGTCACAGGTGCTCATAGGAAATAAAATGTACCGAAAAAATCAAAATGTGAACGTAATGAACCCTGGAAATGATGTCACAGGTGCTCATATGAGGTGGGTAAGAAAATCGAATGTTCAACGGAATGGCAAAGATGCAGCGCTCTCGCGAAATCCCTCAAGTTCAATAATGCGGCACATTAGTAGCGTGTTTGGCCACCCCCTGTCTCAATACATGCATAGCCTAAACCCTCCGACGCACAGAAATTGTCTGTTGTCGGATGACGTCACGTGGTATACGTTATCAATCATCTCGTGGGGCCAGGATCAGTTCTTATGGTGTTTCATTTCGGAGATGTACTCCTTTGATCTGATCAAAAAAACATGTTATAGCTTTTATATGCCCATATTTTTATGTTGACGTATATTGTCGTCGCCTCAGAGCCTCCGGACGTCCATCCGTCCACAACTTGTTTGTGGACGAAACTTAAAATATACGCCTATTTCCCAAAGATCTTGGTTCCTGACGATGTTGTCATATATCGGACCATAACTTTATTAATTATGGCCCCTGATTGTACGAAAAATCACGTTTTTAGCTCGTGGACACTCTAAAATTCACAAGTTTCATATGATTTTAGTTTAAACAATATTTTATTCAATAAACTGAATTGGATTGAACAACAGGCAAAGGCTTATATAAGTTCTCTTGATGAAACTTGAAATGCATCTTTATAAACCAAAGATCTTGGTTCTTTTCGATACTTGCGCATATCGAACCGTAACTTCCTTAACTATGGCCCCTGTTTTTTACGAAAAAATCGCGTATTTAGCTTGTGGTTGCTCTAGAGGTCACAATTATTATCCAATTTTTTTTAACAAAAAAACAAATCGAAAACGTTTTAATATATCACCGTACACCCTAATGACGGCTGCGTTCGAATTTCGTGAAATTCGGACCAATACTGCCGGACAAAACTGTCAACCCTCGTATGCAAATAGTGTAAATATGGTATATCAAGGGCGTGAAGCCTCCAGAAGTCAAAATTTTGATCCGATTTTGATCAATCTTGAAACACAGATCCCGATTCCTGTCGATTTTCGCACATATCGGAACGTAAAACCCTTCATTCTACGAAAAATTGCTTTTTGTTTAGCTTATTTCTCTATCCATCTCTTGCAAAATGTGGGTGTATCCTGCCTGGCAGCCACTGGGTTATTTTACTTTTTCACTCCTATAAAAACAATATACTTTCTAATTAACAAAATAACATATTATCACCAGGAACGTTAAAAAAACGACATATATAATGATATGTGATTTGAAAATGAAATGGGGTTTAACGTTCTATTGTTCTGCTCTAACGAGGCAAATGATGACGGGCATATGCCCACCAGTGTGTTATGCGGGGAATTTTGCCCGGACAGCCGCGCTACGGCCTACTTTTATATCGAATTCCAACTGCCACTGGATCTTGTATGTGTACACACCTGGCCGGCACGCTTGCTGGGGATCACATTCAAGCTTAGAGTGATATTGGGTTGCTTTCTCGTATATAATATGTATATCTTGGCTACGTTGAATGTCGGGGGATCAGGGTGGAGGTCGGGTGTTCGATCCCTGCATTGGTCGAGAAAGTTTATCTCGATTTTCCGGCATGGTTTCCCCTTGTCAGTGATGCAGAACGGAGGGCCTGACAAGGACAGCTGTCTAGTCGTTCGGATGGGACGGAAAACCGAGGTCCCGTGTACACACTGGCATGCATGTAAAAGATCCCTTGGCAGTTGGAATTCGATATGTATATAAGAGTAGGACGTAGCGCTGCTACCCGGGCAAAATTTCCCTCATAGCACACTGTATGGCGTATGCCCGTCTTCCAGGTTAGGTGCAGGAACGTTAAACCCTATTTCATTTCATTTCCACGCTTGCTCATGCACACTCATTGACTTGTCTCTTTCACAAGTCGACAACATACAATTATTTCGCCTTCACAACATGACAAGTCAAGACAGTAGAATGGCCGCCAACGACCACCATACTTGGACAACATTTAAGCACACTGAACACCCACACAACCGAATATTGTATATGATATTATGAATTCTCTATCTAGGGCTATTTTTATGTCAATCAATATATAATTGATAAAATACCAACGGTCAAACTAGGCTATAGTAAATAGATAATTGTACTTTGTATGGCTTGAATGTCATCATAAATAGGTAATTGCCTTAGTTCATTTTTCAAAATAGTTTAGTTAGAAAAATGTCCTTAAATGCGCGACGCATGTTCCTTATTATTTGTATGGATTGCGTTACGAACTGAAATTTATTTGTATATTTATAGGGTAACCTATTTGGTTCGTCAGTAAATCATAATTACTGATTCTTGAATCATGATATATATTAGCATAATAAAAACATTACAACTTAGCTACTACAATTAATATTCCATGACATATGTATTATACGGAGAAGTATGATACTATTGTCTATAAATAAAATGAAATCGTTTCGACCACCGAGTGCGCGTTCACGCTGGGAGTTTAATTTGAATTGAATTTTAAGTCTTATTCCGCAGTAGAAGTGAACATGCGCACAAACTTATTCGGTTCCGGTAAACCCGTTTATCCGAATCAAGCACGCCAAACTAAAATCTTGACTGCGAATAATCGGAATAGATGTTCCAGATTAAATTCTGAAAAACAATCTACGGCTGCGTTCACACGAGGGGTTTAATCTGAATTGAATTCAGAATAAACTCTTATTCCGGACGTAGGCGTCACAAGCTGCGTTCACACTAGGGGTTTAATCTGAATTGAATTCAGAATAAAGCCTTATTCCGGACTTTGGCGTCACACTTAATTCGATAAAAACCGAACTGAATCTGAATCAACGAATCCGTATATTTTTCCGAATTCAACCCGGAACAATTATTCCGAACAGATTATTCAGTCAAGATTTGAGTGTGACACGCTTGATTCAGATCAAACTGTTGACCGTCCAAGTCCAAATTTCTGTCCAATAGTCGTGTAACTGTTACCAGTTTCCAAAGTGTTACAGCAAGTCGCTCGTGGCAAGGCACTGGCCTCCGGAGTCTTGTATCTTGTTTTGCAATGGCTGGCCTCAACAAACTGCATATTATCTCAAACGTAGCTCTTGACATGCGAAGGTTCTCTCGCCAATCGCTTTCTCCCCAAAGTTCGCCAGGATAAATACTGTGGTAACATAGCAAACTAAAACATAGGTTGTCAGGCAACGAAACTTACTCCCTCAGCACTAAGTCCTCCGAACAGTCAACACGGATTGTGGCGTACTTTTCCATTTACGACACACGAAATTCTGCCCTATACTGACATTTAATTATCGTAAATCGTTCAAAATCAATCGGCTTCTTCATCCATCACCTTATTCACCTTATTAGTGCTGAAAGGATTTTAATTATGAAATGGGAGCCACGTTGGTTCAGTGAATAAGACGCTGGCTCCCTAGTCCGGTGGTCCCGGGTTCGCCACCGGTGTTGATTTTCGGGCGTGGTTTCCCCATGCCAGTATTGCAAGGCGTAGATGTAGCGTTGCTTGCCTCGGGAAATTAAACATAAGCAGCATAAAACCACCAATATGACTGTCTGGCGCAGCCATCTTGGATTGAATGACATTCATTGCGCATTCAGTGTGGCGCTTTTAATTCTGAATTCAATCCAAATAAACTGCAATGTGACGCACCGCTTTTAATCCGGGAAAAACCAATCCGGAGACCGGTTTCCGGAATTCGCAACGAATGCGCATGCAGTGTGAACGTAGCTACACTCAACTCCAGAAAAACCGAATTGACTCAGAGTTAGCGAATCCGTATACTTTTCCGAATTCAACCCGGAACAACTATTCCGAATCGGGTTATTCGCAGTCCGGATTTGAGTGTGACATGCTTGATTCAGATCGACAGTTTAACCAGAAAAGATCATTTTCCGCGCATGGTGGGGTGTAGCCTACATAGCCGTTGCCATTCGTCACTGAAACAAATACTGCGGTGACATAACCATCACAGCTGACCACTCACGGTCTAGACCTTGGGCGCATGGCAGGTAATCTTTAGTCTTCTCGAGTCTAGTCTCTAGCATGTATTGCATATATAGCTGGATAAAAAAGACAGGATTTTGAACCACGATGGTTCAGTGAGTAAGAAGCTGGCTCCCTAGTCTGGTGATAGAGGGTTCGCTCCCGGTGTTGACCGAAATAAATCTTGAAGTACATATACATACGTGTTGATGTATATAACACACGCTACCAAAAGAGTAATCATCCTCATTCGCATTTGATTTTGGTGCCAACGAAATCGTACCCGGCGCTGAATGTCAAGGTGTCGAAGATTCAAGACCTGGCGTCACTAATATAGCCTTGCTTGCCTCAGGAAATCAAACATAAGCAACATAAGATCACAATGACGAATGTCTGGCGCATCCATCTTTGATATGAATGACCTTCACTGCGCATTCAGTGTGGCGCTTTTTTGAATTCAATCCGAATAAATTGTAATCTGAAGCACCACTTTTAAACCGAGAAAAACCAATCCGAATTCCGGAGGCCGGCCTCGGGAAATCGCATTGAATGCACATGCAGTGTGGACGCAGCTTAAGTGTGACGCCTAAATCCTGAGTAAGACTTTATATTCAGATTAAATCCCCCGGGTGGACGCACCTCAGCTTGCTAGTTATGCGCATTCAGCGTGGCGAGTTTCAATTTGAATTAAGTACGAATGAGCTGTAATGTGACGCACCGCTTTTAATCCGAGACAAACACATCCGGTCGCCGTAATTCGCATGCAGTGTGAACGCAGCTGATGGATGTCAACAGTGTAGGAAAACTGGAGAACCTGGACAAGCAACCTTAATCCTTATCACGGACACGTATGGAATCGAAACTATGACAATTGATTCTTTGACGGATCTTATTATCTAAAGCGCATCTTCTGTCATTACCTCCCCAGTGTAAACCCAGTGACCCAAACATACAAACATCCGACCTTGAGACTATTATAACTATGTGTTAATTGGCCTACATTTTATGTCGGAGTATAAAGTTATCATCCCTGTATGTCTGACTATCTCTGTGCGTACGTCCATCCATCTTCAACAGTTCTTGTTTACCCTCTACAGGTCAGCAGGACCGAGGACTCTTTTCATATCACGAACCTTGTAGAAATGAAAAGAGGTATTCTTTGAGAAGTTGGGAATGTATTCAGCTGGGCATGTTCCAAATTTTTCACTCTGGGTTGGACAGTTTTTGTTGACATTTTGGTCTAGAAATAGGAACAGTGTTTGTATAATTCTGTAATTTCCGTACACACCAATTGTGTGTTCTCCAATTGTGTGTCTTTTTCCAGGAAATGTTTAGGATCTTTTGGTCTAGAATCAAAGACGAGTATTTGAATTTTCCAGATGTTTGTGAATATTCCAAATTTTGGCAGGGGCGCTTTAAGGTTTATCATGGCGGAGGCTATACTATTTTGAGGTCCCTCTTTCGCGGGGCGGGGGTCTTGATTGATGATTTTCATGCCAATACAATGACTGCATTCTCATTCAGTAGTGGATTCGACAGAAACAGTTATAGAAAACGATTGACCAGAGACGTGGGGCCCTTTTGTCTGGCTTTAGGGCCATCACTAAGTCAGGTACATTTTCATTTTTCTCACCGGTTTTAGCACTACTTGTCCCCCATTTGATTTTTTCAACTTCTTTGACTTTTTTTCGCGAGGTGGCTGGCGCCTCCAGCGCCTCAGCTATAATTCGCTTTTGAATTTTGAGGCGGAAGGACCAGGAAGTAAACAGACAACTTAATTATCATTGTAAATGACGCCAGAGCTCATATGACCAAGAGTAGAAAAAATATTCAAGTACTGTTATGATAAACTGTTTCAATGACATTTAGTAATTGAACTGGAGTATACTGTTTTGATCTTTCCATGATGGTAAATCAGCTTATAAGAAAATTGAAATCGTCTCGCCTTGCTGTTTCTATTCTACCTATTTGAAAAGAATCAGGTCAATTACTTGCTAAACTGTATAACATTCAAAATACGAACGATGAACAGAAATTTCTTCTGACATTCCTTGAGTTAAATTCCAACATCAATCAATGAAAAATTGAATTTTGGTAACATCAGACTTTACACATCTTGTTCCAGCGTTTTAACAATCATAAGACTGACGTTAAGGGTTTCGTTTACATTCGAGGATAGTTTCACATTCTCACGAGAAGCCAGCGTGGTTGCTGGTGTAATATCAGCACATCGATTAAAATGATTGTATAGCTATACCTCAACAGATCATTGACAGATTGAAGTCAGGAGGATTCCATATCTTAACTTCAGCCAAGGGCAATAGTCAACTCTAAACCAATTGTTGTTACATTATTAGAGCGTGTCAAATTAAACCGGGTCTGGATCACGGTCTGACTTATATGGTTCCAGTTGAATTTATCAGAGACAAACGCTTAAAGGCTGTGATGTTAACTCCAGATTATGGATCTGGCTCATATCAGAAACGAAAAGTTTCAATGTTTCGACGTTTATTAACTGACCGCTAGTCTAATAAAGTGACCATTGTCCGCCCACGGAGAAAATTATCAAGTAAACAAAAGAGGTAGTTGCAATCTTTGTTGCATAGTTCTATATCACCTTTATCTCTTGGAATTACCAATGATGAAGTAGTCGTGGTCCTTGATTAAAACTCCTTAAGAAATCAAACATCTGGCTTTATTGTTTGAATTTCGACATTACAATACCAGCGCTATTAAAATTATAGTGTCTATTAACGTAGATTATAAAAAGACATTCGGTGATTCTTCGACTAGAAAATGCACAAACGTGAACACAACGCGAGAAAATGTTCCCGCACTTTAAAAACTTAAAAAAACGTCAAGTTCTTACCGCGACCTGTGCGGTTATACCGTGTTCTCACAGCACATCCATAACGGCTTCTCCTCGCTTATGGCGTTTATATGGAGATCTATTGGTTTGGCACCGACGAAACCGCAGCGATTTAACCACGCTCATTTATCGCGACTGCACGTGCGTTTCTACTACGTGATCACGACAACTATATAAACTGGTCAGATTTTTGGAAATTTCAAGATGGCGTGCCTACTCGGCAATCATTAGGTACGGAGACCACAGCACGATATACCTCCCCCCAGCCAGACGGGCATGGAACCGTATAGGAGTCAGTAGTGCGATATATACCGCATTATTGAATTGGTATAATATTTCAACATATTGTGTTTGTTCTAATGAGTTTATCTCTGAAAAAACAACTTTTGTTGAATTAATTGAATGACTCGCTATGTTGTAGGCCTATATCATCATTTCGTTTTAAATGCACACTTCGACATAGCACATTGAGATATTTTGCGAATATGCCGACAAACATGCATATTTGAAACGAAATGGGGACATAGCACGTTGATTCAATTAACTCGGTAGAAAATGTCTTTTCAGAGAAAAAAAAATCATCAGAACAATCACTTTGTATTGAGATATTACCAACTTAATATTGAGGTATACATCACGCTGCACTCGGCAAACCTCGGAAGATTTCGGACAATCTAAACTCGGCTGTATGATGAATTCCGCCATATTGGAACTACTTTAAAGGTCCCGGATGAAACATGACTGCGCCCATTCCAAACACAAGTTGGCGACCTATTTGGCTAGCGACCTATTCGACCGATCCAGCTGTAAGATAATGACGAAATTACACTTCTATACTGAGCTGTAGGAATGGATAAAAAATAATATATTCTACTTTCATTTGATAGACATAACGTTGGATTTTATTGGTTGATAAATAGTGACTGTTGTCTTTACTCTAAATAGGTTTCCAACGAACAGGTTGCAGCTCGATCGGTCGAATAGGTCGCTATTCCCAATTTGTGTAATAGCGTCAAGTTTTCCTGTTAAAGTAAACCGGTAGCCGCATCGCAAATGTATGGGCGTAGGTACATATCACTTACTGTCATACATCCGAGACTAGATGTAGTTTACGGAATCTGTCGAGATTAGCCGAGTGCATCACGCTGTTGACACCCATGTGCTTCCATAGCCGATGTAAAAAGAAAGAATTTCCAGGTATATTAAAGGTTAAGTATGAGGAGTTCAATTTAGTTTGTATTCACAATTTGAGAAAGTACTTCAAAATTTTCAACTAATAGGTCACCGTACAAAAGGAATGTGTGATTTTCATTGTATAACGTGTAGCTAATAATTGATTATTGTAATACTACCTAAGTTATGTCACTATGACCATCAGAAATCAACTAAGATATCAACAAACAAAATCAAGATAAATTGAATTTAAGAATAAATAAGTCAAGGATGCTATAACTGCGCTTGAAAACATTTTGCATTCAATTAACATCTTTTTTTCTAGTAAACAATGCAATCACCATTCTAAATTGACAGCCCCGCTTAGTAACATTGCCAAATGTAATTTGCAAAAAAAAACCTTTAAAGATCTCTCAACACATATTAACAGCTTATTTCGCTGCAAGCAGTTGTCTTCCATTTTATTACGGTTGCGTAACATGCTTTTAAAAAAGCGAGCAAAGGAAACAATAGAATAATAACATTTTGATTTGCAATTAACCGAGAATCGTACAGGGTTCACCCAGTATCTTTGTATCATGGCAAGACGTGAAGTGAATTGACATTATTTGATATCGTCCACTTCGCTTCATTGAAAAATACAAAAACTCTGATGTTATCTGATGAGTCGTTGTACCTAGATAATGTTTATTTGTTGATTAATTATTATCGAAATATATTCTTATACACATTGACATTACGTGTCTCTTCCAATTATACGTGATTGTTGCGAAACCTTAAAAAATAGAGAGAGAAATATTTTACATCCCTGGATTTACAGAGACGTGACTGAAATAGAAATAAAGGTAAATTGAATTGTAAGAGTCGAGGCGTTTGACACAGTTGGATTTCGCTAGAGTGCCCGGTTGCAGGGGCGACGACCCGGACATTTGTTTCAGTGGGGCGTTGAATCGAAGATAAAATTAATTCAGTATTTTTTGAATATCTTGGTACTTTAACATTTTAATAAGGATTTACTTAAAATATAAACCGGGACTGGCCATAGATCGTCAAATAGCTGTTAAAGCCATTTAGTGAATCTAATATATAATTTACTGAAGGTATTAATTGCAGCGTTTCCTTGAATAAATGGCACACATTATTTTTTACTTTTGTCGTTTCTTTTTCTTGGCAAAACAGGTAGGAATACAATTCTTACAATATTATGTTTATTGTCGAATGACGTCCTGATTTTATAACATATTAGTATTAGATTGGATTTAGCCGTGAGCAATTTGATTTTTCCTCCACAAAATGCACCGTTACTTTTAAATACTTTATCTAATCGTATCGAATCGTGTTATGCCAAAATTCTTCATAAATATATTATTCATTCCGATTTTATATCAACCAAGCCATCGACTACTATTTAAAGAAAACGTACAAACACCAATCTTATCTTTTAAATTTTATAGGGCATGTCATACCGTTCAAGGTATATAAGATCAACAAAAAATATCAATATCACAAATCGTGTATCTACATAAACTGATAACAAAAACAAAGCCTTGCATTTAATTTAATAAGAAAATAATGCAATATATAGGCCGACATGACGCAGAACTAGTGGTGAACGTTGTATATATTACATTTATATATGTACCCGTGACTGAACCTAACGCAGGTCAAGAAAACAACCTGCAAAATGAAGACAGATATAAGAATAGCTTCCTATGAATAGCCCGGGAATTCAACATAAATTATCAATGATGCAATACTCAATAAATCGCCGTCGTCATAGCGCTAAAATAAATTTAAATATTTATACAAAAATACATTCGAAATGAAAACAGCATCATATCATAGTACTTATATACCGTACATCGTATATGTATTCGTTCCTTTGTGAGTTTTGATCAGTTTTCAACTTGCTGCACACATCCTAAGATAGTTTCAGTATCTTGATTCAGATCACAATTTGCACTAGTATCATTCATTATTAACAATCGAATTACCACTCATTTAAAATAACATATTTAAACGCCATAGTCACACACGGACGCGGGGTATTTGGTTAGAAGGAACCCGTTAGGGGTGTAGGTTGGGGGTTGTGCATGTCTGGACCCTAAACATAACATCCAATTTCATCAACCACTTCACCCCTCAAAAGTGATTTTTTATACTGTCTTTGGGGGTAGGGTGGGTGGGTCATCTGGATCCGCCACAGGTCATATTCCTGTATATATTCTCTTTCATATAATATGTAAACGCCATAATAATTACCGAACATTATAATGTGTTTTGGGTAATATTGTCATAGACCCCCAAACCCAAACGCCATGAATACATATTTCACTTGTTCTAATACATCATATCATCATTACCGACGATTGTTATAGTCTCTTCTATTTTTTGGACACTCGAAGTATATATACACTTTGCTTTTGTGTTTTATATACTATTTCAATTCAACGACACATAGAGATGTTCACCGAACCATATATTCATCGTTTTTAGGCCTTCATTCTCATGTAATATTGACTCTTCGTCGTCTGTTATAACAACTCTTCTTCTCAGGATTCTTCGTAGATTTCTTGTGTGGTACTTTTCAATGTTATTTGAAATGAATTTCTCCCGCCCTTTATAAATACAACTGTTCTGGGTGTGCCAGGCGCAAATGAAGATGCAAATGTTCCTGAAGCACTACAACAATAGTTCTTTATGTCGATTCAGCATAATTTGACCTAGCTTTGTCACATTTCGTAAACAGTATTATAATGATGCCATACAATAGATTATTTCATTTTTCTTAGCATATCGCGGACGTCATGTAATTGACAACTCATGTTTACTACCAAAGTTTCGAGGTTAGCAATTCTTTGTTCCAGTACTTTTTGGTCGTCTTTAACAGTGGTGACTATACCATACATATCATTTAGTCCTGTGGATAATTCGACAGGACCAACCATACATTCTGAAAGGTGACTCTTGGTAAACTGTGCCTCCTGCATGGCGCGCTTAGCTCTGAGGAGTTTACTTTTATGTTTCAATAATGCAGACGTCCGACACGGCCCTCTTCGTTTCAGCCTCCAAATAAACATTGCTTGTTTCACAACATCCGCTGCAGCATTCTTTCGACACTTATCTAGCGCTACTTGCTGCACAAACGTATGAATGTATTTTTCTGATCGAGACTGTTCTAATTTTTTGGCCAATACGGCGACAGACAATGCCATTATGCCAACACCCATTAGCCCGGTGGATCCGGCTATCAACCGACCACAATAACTTCGCGGAATTAGGTCCCCATAACCCACTGTTAGAAAGGTTACAGCAGTTAACCACATAGCCTGAGTAAATTCGCCGAGTTCGCTGTTTGGATCGGTATACACCTCACACAATCTTATGTTCCAAGAATTTATCATAAAGGTTGCTAACATAACCGTGGTGAGTACAATGCCCGGTGTAGAAGACATTAACGCCCTGAATACAAACTGGGCATTAATTTTGACGCGACTAAGCGCACCGAGACTTTGCACTGAAGTATCTAAAAATAAATTACTGTGTACCACTACGAAGCGCCCAAAAAGGTACAGCCGAAGAAACATTAAAATTGTTAAAATAGCATTGATGGGAATTATACGAGCTGTCAATACACTTCCGTTGTCAGAATTGGTTACGACCGAAATTGTTGGTATATATACGTTTAAGAAAGGCAAAGGATGAATGAAACAAACCAGGAGCTCTAGGCTTAATTTAAACCATTTAGTAGCCGTCATGGCCAATCGCCAATCTTCGAAGCCGGCGCTGGCCATATATAGTCTTAATCCGGTCACATGATAGGCCACGATTGAAAGCATTAAGCAACTGGTTGATATAGAGGTAAATACACGTAACGCTGTAGATATTGGCGAATCGGCGTGAATTGTACCACCTAAGATGAGTTCCGTGTCTATTATCACAAGCACGATACCCACCACTCCCAAAACGAAACTGATATCCACAATACACTTTCTCTGCGTTAGAACCTCTCGTCTTCTTCTCAATCTGTAGCCTAAGTTGTTCTTGACATCACATTGCGTCATATTCGATGGTGGACGAATGTCGTCAAAATCGCAGTCTGTCAATTCGGTAACCAAGGTTTCTGTGCTATCATATTTCACGTAGTTGGATGGCCCCATGGAGAGGATAGGACCGTCCATCTTTGTTAATATACCATCCACTGCTTACCTGAAAATAGAACGGGAAAGGTATTAATATGACAGTCAGTGTTTAACATTGAAGAGTTATTCCACTATTGGTTGTAATTATTGTCGAGATATATTTCAATTTTACCTATGACAGTTTTGACTCATAAGCAACGTAGTAACGATACCAGTTCCTATTAATATTAAAGATCGTATGGTTATCATTTTGTCATACATTGAAAAAGCCTTATAAAAATGGAATACTTTCCTGGGAAATCCGTTTAAGCCGCAGATATTTTTTTCTAAATATTTACTGGTGATTATTTCCCAGGGTCATGTAAACAACACAAGTCTATTAAACCTGTTGGGTTAGGCTTCCGCCATTATTCAGTATCAAAGGAGAAGGTCCGCCTGTTTATCTATTCTAACAACAGATAGATATAACTATGAGGACTATAGAATCGACTGGTTTAAGACTAATGGTTAAAATGGACGAAGAATTATTATCATTATGCCTCCTATTCTAAAACTAGAAAGTGGATACTTTATCATTATCAAGTTTTCTTCTTTATTAAGTAAACAAATGTATTCTTACATGAAAACACAATTACATTGTCTGAGTCGGAACAATTTATTTTGATGTAAATACTACAGATGTGTAAAACCAGAGAAAAATAATAGATTTATCTGTCTAAAGGTTTATTTACATTAGCAAAATTTCCGATTCATGAATGAAGAACACTTTGAGAACGTCATTTGTAATTAATATGGCAATATTTCATTTGAAGCCATTTTCTAAAAGAAGGACAAGAAATATATCGATATCAATGAACACCAAGTATATTTTTTAAACAATCAATGTCGCAGTGTAATTGTGTTCTTTGTGTTGTTTATGTTTAATAAATGTAAAATAAGCTATATGCCGATACAAGAGTTCGACTTAGTACTCGGTTCCTTACTCTTGAAACCCGTGTGAAACCATATTATGACCATCTATCTAATTCGCAGTATTTTATATGGTACATATTTTAGAATCGTAGAAAGTTGTTTTAATACGTTTCTCTGTTTCGTTAACTTATTCCAAACCAGTAAACTTTTTAAAATATTGTATCGGACTGTTCAACCCCAATAAATTGTTCATCGATTTATCTGCCAGTAGCGTTCATCACGCGAGTAATTTCCGGCCAGAAATCGCCTGGAAAAGTACATATTAAATATTATACCTTAACCGCCAATTAAGGCAAATGGAATGTTCAAAGCTTATGGTTAGATTAAAGATAAACAATATATTTGATGTGTACTTAAATATGATTTATAATTTATATCTACAATGTCAATAATAATATAATGGTAGTTTCTCGAGGACCCTTGTTGTCTGTCACATCACCTAAGTAAGTCATTTTGATAAAGTTTTCCTATTCTGATCCCGTAAAAGCTCTTGTTTGAAATCTGATTGACGTCTTGGTCCATGCGACTTCAAGGAGCTTAATCGTTATTGTTTGGCAACTGGAAATGGACATAAATAGATAGTCACACATTTAATAATGTATATGAATGTGTATAATTATAAACTGATTTATGTTCGGCGAAGAGTCTGAATTGAATGACAGTCTTTGGCGTCTGTTTTTTCCAGTCTGCACCGATAGTATTCTCCTACATGGGATATGTTTGCCCTCGTTCATCGAGTCGCTTAATACAAATTGTGCTCGAAACTATTCTGACACACGATTCCTGTGCCAGTTTTAAAATTTTCATTTTGTCTTAAATATTGGAAATCAGAAACCCTCTTTTCACGGTAATATAACAACATCAATGTTGATTTAAATTGGCCAATAAGTCGTGTTTGCAGTTTCGAAGACTATTGATAATATTGAGTTAAAGACTTTGCTCCTTTAACAATCGTGTCTATCTATGTACGTGTATGCGATCGCGGATATCAATTGCATTTATCTGCCAAACTGTCATTTTTAGAGTCTTTTTGTTAGGGGCACATTTAGCAAAGACGACAAACTTACGTGTAAAATACATCTTTGGGATAGCGTTTCCCTTAATTTTAACCTACATTGATATAACCTGCATGATATTTTGTTGTTTATCTTTATATATTTAAAGATAGTTTTTTCCCTCGGACATATTTGAATCTTATGTTCCCATTTAATTTAATGGTGTCAAAACTCGGGAATTGGCCATACTACAAAACATTCTCTCAATCTAAAACCCCGGGAGAAAACAATCGAAACCTTTGAATCTAGTAACTCCATTTACACTTAATTCTAACATGGCCAGTGGTGGAAGCACCAGTGCCTTGGATTAAATGGATGATGTTAATTGCTGAATTGGCTTTGTTTATATGGACTTGTATAATCCATCACGTGTCTCTGGTATCCCACGCAATTGCCCTTACAGGCAATAAATGTATCTAATGACTATTGTCTAGGGAAATTTCATTGCCGTTATTTTGGTATTGTCTTGTGAAAATTACAGACATGGGGGCACCATTACAAAATGTGACAGTGTAAGGATCTGACGCCAGAGATTAGAACAATGCATCCTGGAGGAGTTGTCAGTTTATGCTAAACACGATTCTCTTATTAAAAGATACAACACTAAGATTTTAGAAATTTGTAAAGGATTGAAATGTGATAATGTAGCTAATCACCAAGAATGAACTCTTAAACGGAATAAACTGTGAAAATATGTTCCCCGGAGACTATCTTATAAATACATTCAGGCTTTAGTACATTATCTCATAATGCAAATAACTCAAATTATTTATCATCTCAGTTCAATTCTTGAGAAAACAAGGAATCAATTTTATCGTTTATGTAAATAACGTAAGGACATGTCAGCCTACATATTTTTCAGATACTCGTCATGAGACAACTGTCTCCATGCCACATACGCTCACACCAGGGATTGAAACCACAGCCGCAAGCCAGAGGTGACCGGCCAGCTAGGGGTTGAAGCGCGGCACTCTAGACCACTAGGCCACCCCCCCCACACACACACACACACAAAAAAAAGGTGGACGAACCGAAGGCCACCGGTGACCACATCATTGTCATAATGCATTTTCTTTAAACCTGGCGCTAAAATACATTCGAAAAGGAGAACGTGTAGAAAGTGACAAATACTTGCAGGAAACCATAATATAGTGTCCACACATAATAAATAATAGCAGTTGACAATGCTATTTAGCAAATCGAGTATCGCTAATTAGAACTCGCTAACGAGAAATATTTTACCTCATATATGGATATACATATGCATGCACGTTCAATGACAAGAAAGAAATGAAATGAAATGGGGTTTAACGTCCTGCTGTTCTGCTCCGAACTGGGCTGATGAAGACGGGCATATGACATAAAGTGTGCTACGAGGGAAATTTTTCCCGGACAGCGGCGTTACGGCCTACTCTTATATCGAATTCCTTCTGTCAAGGGTCTTCGACTTGCACGCCAATGTGTACACGGGACCTCGGTGTTTCGTCCCATCCGAACGACTAGAGAGCTGTCGTTGTCATGTCCTCCGTGTCCTGCATTACTGACAAGGGTGGACTACATCGGAGAAATACTTATAGTGACCTTTATCATTTGGAACAAAAACAAATAAAAGTGGTTTTCATAAAAAACCAACACAAGCACATGCACAAATCACGAACACGATATTGCAATTCGGTACTGCCATCATAAACAAACCTACAATTAGTGGGGGGGGGGACTTATCTCGTTACAATAATGTGGGTGGGTGTCTTATCTCGTTATGTTAATTTCTTCTGATAGATATTTAGTTTCGAACTTGTGATGTTCTGTCCCTGTCTCCTATGACAATTCTTCTTCTTCAGGGGAATTATCAGAGTGCTGAAAACTGTCTGTTACCACTCTCTACTTACGTCAGGAATAACAATAGTCTTTTCAATTCGTGGTTTTCCATCAACAATAGCAAAGATCTCTACGTTAAAGTTATATTTGGAATCTATTCAAAAAAATTTATAACATAATATGAACAATCTGTGGACGCTGCGATTGCGGCTAAAATCTCATGTCTTACGCTATGTCTATCGTAGCTTGATTTTTTTAGACTTCGATAAACTTATTTAATAACACTAATGCTGTAACGGGACTTATCTGATCGATCAAGAAACACAGGACATTGTTCCTGTGCCATGGCAAACCTTACTCCAGTATAATGATATGCCGTGGGTATAAACAATTAAAGTTGAAGTTAGTAACATCCCAGTGAGATTTATAAACACATATTTGCCCTTGTGATGCTTTTGGTGAATATTGCCGCACCCGTATCCGTTTTGAAATTTGAAAAAAATTCGGAAAGTTTAAAACTTTATATTTAACCATATAGATCATGGGTGCACCCTCTGATCAAGAAACACAAGAAGTTGTATTACATCTTACAATGTACTTGTATAGCATTTATATATTGTTGGCGTTTTTAGTTTTTTTATCCATTAAATATCTCCACTAATGCTCGAACAGAACCGACTAATGCAAGACATCATTGCTGGAAGTAATATCGGTTTTAATTTCCTAATGCCGATTTTAGTTTTTGAAATCTGTAAATATTGTGCTTATGGGACTACATTAAGCTGATTTGTTAATAAAAGAGTACAGCATCGCATGTTCATGTGGATTATACACAGTTGAGTTTATCTACCCGACATCTTCAACTTCAACCCAGTTAGACTGTTGTACGGGGGGTAATAAAACACAGATAAGCCAACAAAGTCCCAAAATTAAACTATAATAACACTGAATATGACATTCTGAATAAATGTTCTGATACCCATTAGACTAGGATCGTAATACAGGTGCTGTCGCCTGCAGTTGAACGAGTATAGGATGTCAAATAAAATTATAATGTGTCTAAGTACTGTTATAGAAATTAACTCAATATTGCTCTAAAATGTAAAAAATATTTCAGAGGAAGAATTAAAGGCTATGGTGCATGCTGGAAATGGAGCTCGTCTTGACCAATAGAGTTGAGCTGGAAATGACTAAAAGAACAGGTTTATTCGCGATGACAAGGCTATGTGGAACCACTTCGATACATAGGGTTCAGGGGTGCTACAGTAAGATGAAGAAGGCCGGGACATCCAAATATATTAAATTTATAATTATTGTATTAGTCCATCAATCATTCACAGAAACTACAATTCTTCAGTAAGAAAATGGGGGACGATTATCGCCTCAAAGGCGGAAAAACAGAAGCGTTGGACACCGTATAAGTCATATACGAAGCGAACTGTTGACAGGAGAGAAGGTGCTATGTAAGAATACCGAAACTAATTCACGTTTTGTGGATAGGTTATTTGCTTTCAATATTTTTTGTCTGTTTCATGTAAATTATATTAAATGTTGCAAATATAAAGTTGTTTTTGTAGAGTTCCACTTTTATAGCAATTATATATTGTAGGCTTTTTTACTTTGTTTTTTAAACATCTCTCTGATAGTTCCACTAATGCTCGAACAGAACCGAGTAGTACAAGTCGTCATTGGTTGAAGTAATGTCGGATTTATTTCCTAATGCTGATTTAACTATTTGAAATCTGTAAATATTGTGCTTATGAGACTAATATAAGCTGATTTGTTAAAAGAGTAGCCTACAACATCGCAGGTTCGTGGACTATATGTTTTTTTATTTGATAATACCAATGGTTGACTGCTCCTACCATGAGAGCAATAGCGTTGGGGACAGGCGAGCGTATTTTTGCCCCGTTCGCGCCGATTTTTAAAATCCCCCGTGTGCCCTTTCACGGCGACGATTCTGCTCGGCAAAACATTCGACCGATCAATCGCTCATATCTAGCATATTAGATATTTTAGGCTGAATATTTTTCGCCGGCGATCAAATTCGCTCGTGTGCCAATCGGAGACATGAATGATATCACATGTCTGCCCTACTGCCAACGTATGGAATCGAACTCCTGTACTATTTGTCCAACGAGCACTTCTAGGTATTAAGCGTATCATTTTTATCAAATAAATAGCAAGCTATAAAACTAATCTTACCATGGACGTAATTTACTCGCAGAATGGAATACACATCGAGACGATTGCTACGTGTGCCCGTTCGTGATCGGCTCTCAAAATATCGCTGGCGAATTTTAACCGACACGATCAGGCAAAAAAATACGTTGGTCTGCCCATAGCATAATGGAATAAGATGTATTTCGTATGCATACTCTATTGGTCAAGGATGAACGTCCAATTAATTTACGCAGGTGTCACATCTTATCAGCTAGCTTTTAAATTACTTTTTAAAATCAGGTAGCTGTTAAATTCCTTTTTAAAACTTATTTTCAACCAGCTTTTGCGTATTTTCAACAAGCTTTTGCTTAATTCATCCTCATTTCATTTCAATGGGTGTTATATTTTTATAAACAAGAATCTAGTTTAGTAAAATTTTAAGCATTTCAGCTTTTATTTATAAGATCTTATTTCAGTTTATATTATCTTGATGTTCACTTGAACACTCTGCTTGTGGAATCTGCACTATATGCAATAATAGATAAAAATAAATAATATTTTTTGAGTAATCTTACTAAATATGGACTTACTAAATTTGGGGAATAAATCCTAACAGCTACAACATCAATTATATTGTAAAGTCATGTCTATCATTCTGGAAAGAGTAAGCACGCGCTGCCCCATGCGCCACACCCCTCACCAAGACTATAAACCATATTACGAAGTAACAGAAAGTATATATATCAAAGAATGAGATATTAATGATATCAGTTAGACATAATATGTTATATGACACAAAAATATCTACATGAAGTCATAAAAAAATTTGAAAGCCGATTTATGTATGGATGTTTTGATACTAACTAAAGTTATCAAACAATGCAAGTTTTTTTAATCGCCATTAGTAAGGATCGCTATGACGTTGGCTTTATTTAAAACTTTTGAAAACAATGCCAAAAGATCTTTTTTAAGAAAACAATAAATTGCTATTCAAGAGTACATACCTGAAGTAATAACTATTCCCATTATCCTATTACTTTCTCAATGCTTTATGTTTCTTGTTCACGGATGTGCCAACGATCTAAGGTCAACCATTAAGACCTTCAGAATTTTTTTTTCAAAAATTCAAAGCCAATACGGGTGCTACAATATTCACCCACATCAAAACATGAGTTAGCAAAATCCACTGTGGATATATTTTAGTTGCAATGGACGCATGTGCGATGATATATTTTTAGAGGATGTGTTATACTATCTTGAAATAGTATTAACAAAGTCGCAGTGTAAATCTCTTCAATGACCACTCGAATAATGTTTTGTTATATAAATGAATAGCTACTGCTTATTTACATGTAGGAGAAAAGAAGAAGCATTTTCTTACAAATTATCACACTGAATAACATAAACTGTCAGGGGCTGATAATAACAAATTAAAAATATTTCAGAAAACTGGTAATCCGGAAAATGTAAACAATCTTACCTGAGACATTCCAGAATTTAAAAATGATATAAAGTTCTACAGGTGTGATTAAGGAAACAGGTACCTTTCTAATTCAGACCTACATACATATATATGTTTAAACCAGTTGATGTAGAATGCGACATGTAAAGAAAAGTTAAGAGCAACAGATGTTAAATAAGAGATGGAAATACATCAATATATGTGGTCACGTGTTTGTTATATACAATGCAATTGATTACAATATTAGTGTTGGTCAACCTCCTCACGTTATTGTAAATCGCTTGTATTTATAATACATATTCAAAGACAGAAAGGGGCTTGCATGACTTAACCGGGAGAGCGAGAGAGAGATTGGAGGTGGAGGTGGGGGGGGTGTAACATCTTTACGAAATAGGTCATTTCTGGGCCAACATGGTTCAATATTATTTCAAGAACTCGCTTGCAAATGGGAGTCTAGCTGTGGCGGAGAACCCCTTCGAGGTACAAGCGGGGAATCGAACCACACCACTTGCCTTAATGGCAAACCTTATGATCTAAAGCGCATGCATCCCTACCACCACCAAACCGGTAGAGAGTCTATCACAACGGTAAGAACAACTGAATGGGGAGCGGTCAAGGGTCAGTGCCAATGTCTTGAAAGAGGGCTTAAAATCTCATAAACTTTAAGTGATATATTAGAGACCTGAGAAAGACCCAGAATGCAGCTATCGAATTTAAAGGGTTTTTTTAAAAATAGAATTATCTAACTGGTCACCGATCGTATCGTTACCTATTTGTGTATTTCTTCAAATTGAAAGTATTGCATATAATCATGTAATGCTATAAACCAATTGTTATATGGGAAGTGAAAATTCTACATAGAGACTAACTCCG
The DNA here is from genome assembly GCA_963678685.1 of Patella ulyssiponensis. Lineage (NCBI taxonomy): Eukaryota > Metazoa > Mollusca > Gastropoda > Patellidae > Patella > Patella ulyssiponensis. The sequence continues at coordinate 44,780,390 of OY783229.1, read as the reverse complement.
TAAAGAAAATATGTAAAATGAAACGAAACCAAATCAAAATGGAATAGAATAATATATTATACAATCTTGTGCATGCCGGATTTTGATATCATGAAACCGTCCTAATAAGTATCAAATATCAATTCAAACCTCTCCAAAAGGAAATTGAAAACTAGATAGTCCTCGAACTTTGCTTTATGAGCTCCCTAAACGACTTGTGAATAATTGAGTACTCCAATGGGGCAAAATGGATTATGCATAAATCGGAACGGTGTGTCCAGATGAATCTTCCTTATTGCTTGAACTTCATTGGCTATATTATACAAACGCTAGTCTCTTTTATTGGCACGAGTGTCGTCATGCACTTTGTGAACAGTACGATTTCACGGCAATTAGTTGAGTCTGACGCTTTTCCGTCTGATGTCTCTGCCTCGTTTGTTAGGTTAGAGTTGTTAACTTTCGTAACAAAATGTACGAACTTAATTGAAAATAATGAGCAGACGAAGAACCTGTACATGGTTTTAAATACCAGACGACTATTTCTGAACCAAAGACAGCACATCGTCTTCCTTATCACGATATGCTCGAATTTAGATTTATAACGAATGTTTAGACACCACAGCAAAGAGCCATATAAATGGATATAAACCCAGTTCAAATTTGGAAATATAAACGAACATGTGTTGTTACATGGAAGGTAATGGATTGAGCGAAAAGGATTATTCAACCATGTGAATATCTGAAAAGTGCATCTTTGGCATATAGTTTGTTTTTTTCTAATCAACGTTTTCGTGGTTAAATTTTTCAAAATTCAATTCCATTGTAAATAACATAATAGAAAACCTCCCAGGAAAACGATAAACATATTTTCACATTATTAAATAGAAACCGAAGCAGCCTGCTATTCCGAGAATATTAACTTAAATTTATGTTAAAATATTGATATTAGCCAATCGATCAAAATTGAATAAAGGTACTGTTGTTTTGAAATGTTAGACGAGTGCCTTTACGATACTAATATAATGTTATTTTGCCGGATAAATTGTTCGATTAATGCAATAGCGTTTAGGGGTGTTTTTTTTTGGGGGGGGGGGGATTAGCGTGTTGTCACTTTTTTGTCTGCTCACAACATGATCGATGTGGTAACTTTTCTTTTTGTCTGCGATAACACTTCATTGAAAGCCGACGTTTAATACATCTATTTCACACTCTTACACCCAAAAACACGACTTTCTGCAGACGTAAAGCCCTATACAAACGAACGAACTAGCCATAATTGATAGAAACTTGAACAGTAGTATTGATGTTTTTCGAAATTATAGGCATACCTTGTCACAATTTCCAGGTGGCAAAGCCATTAGTTGTATAGTATCAGTAACAATATTGGAATCTTTCAAACACTGAGTACTTCAGATATACTCATTCAATATTACCAATGTTAATAACAATTAAAAGATCGATGTTTCACAAAGACAAAATATATATTCAACGACAACCGATAAAAGGGTGTGGAATTTTCCAATAAGAGAATATAGTATCATTTTATTGGTAATAATGATAACGTGCTCTCATAAAATTCATATTTCATATTAACTGTAATAACTATTAATAAGGCAATAAAATTATTAGAACTATATGCAAAAGTCCTTTTCTATCCCGTTTGGTTTTGTTTGGGTTCTCTGGTTTGTGCAAGCATAAGAAATATACCAAATGTTAGTTCCGAAATTACTTCGTAAATGTCATGTGAACGTTATACTTATCGTCACGTCACGTACGGCAATATGTAGTCCAGAATCAAAATCCAATGAGACGTTTCTAGCATTTCGTGTACAGTGTATATTAGTGCAGGACTACTTTTATATTCATATATAATCGCCATTTATTGTAAAACTCAATGTTATAAACGTAGTTTTATCTCAATTATTTTGTTATCTTAGTCTATTCTCATTGGCAACAACAATAGTTTCAAACCGCATTATTAAACCTACTGTGGTAACATTGATTCAGTTTCGCATGGTGCCCATGATTTAAAAGCGTTAAGTTTTACAGCAGTGACATTGGGGTATACTAAGAAAGCTCTTTTAGGAAAATTATCGATAGTTCGTGCCTTATAATAAAATTTCGATAAAACGATTAAATGATGTGTTCGTGGCATGCCTTGTCACGTGTAATATATATGTGTGGGTTTTATATTTTTGGAGTGTTTTGTAATCGCTGTATGTACATAAAAATAGTATATATAAAAGTTTAAATAGTATATATAAAAATTTAATTACTATATATATTAAAATAAATACGGATAACTCTATATCACCGAGAAAGGGTTAAACACAAACTCTCACATTTAAAATTAAAAAACAACAAAACAATATCTAGATAAAGATTTAAAATACGAATAATTCTCAAGCTGTCAATAAAGCATAAAGATAAAAGAGTGGTCTACGCATGATATTGACATCTGTAGGTAATATTTTATATACTTCCTATTCATTTATAGGTATATCAAATCAGCGTACATCAAATATTTGTTATTTGACAGGGAAACATGGTAAATAAAACGACACTTTTCATTTTAATTAAAATTGTATCTTTACATAAGATTCACAGTCTTCGCTCTGATTAGAACTAATCCATTTCCTCGGAAATGTGCATAAAATTTAACATATTATTCACAACGGTTGTGTAAAGCACCAGGCTTCGTTTAGTTTATAAATAGATCACTGCCACGGTTGTTTATGCTATGTTCCCACTGTCGTCCGACGTGTTGCGATAGAATTGACAATATTGAGTCCACGACGGGGTACGCGCAGATACGTTCGGATGCGTTTTGATATGATCACCACGATCAACTGACCTCAATATATGTTAAAACCTGATCGGATCACCAAGATTACTCAAAAATTAAACCACGATTTCCATTGCAGCACGAGTTGTGATGGGTGTTCAGTCAATATTTGTCTGGTAACATTAAAATACGGAATATAAATGACAGAAAACGAAAATGAATTGAGTAATATCTGATTTTTATCAGAATGACAAGCCACACCAATCAAAAACCTATTTATTATATCCAAAGAGGATTTTTCGGGTATGACCTCGAAAAAGCAGCTTTCCTGCTAACGAGCGATGATCTGGATATACCCATCGTTAAAATTAAAGTAGCTAAGTCTCTAACTCAATATCATCCAAAATCTTCAACATTGAAAACACGAATTGAAATCAACATTGATGCTGTGATCTTACCGGAAAAAGATGGGCTTCTGATGTCCAATATTTAAGACAAAATAAACATGTTACCATGGGTACACGAATCGTGTACCATAATGCGTTTCAGTCCCAGTTCTAGCAAGAGACTCGAGGAACGAGGCTAGAAGCATTGCACCAAATCAAACGGCACAAGAAGATTGGAATAACCAGACGCTAGAAATTTGCATTCTATTGAGACTGCTGGCTTACTGCGCTGAACATAACTGATTTGAAATTAGAGTAAAAACGGAAACTATTGAATGTAAATCAGTTAAAGTTCCAATAGCATTTTTTTAAGTTATATTTTTAAAATGTATTAAAATAAAGCCCTAAAATAGATTGAACCTATAAACAGTCCTACCTTGTTAAAGAATAATCCTATTAATCCTATAATTCACTATTGCCAGTTGAGAAATTGGCAAAAATATCATTTTCAAATTCAAATTCAAACGTTTGAAGATGGCCGTCCATGGAGAGGAATGGGAAAACAAGGGAGGTAAGTGAGTTACTATTTCCTCAATCAGCCTGTGTCAGCCTTTTTAATGCCCAAAAATTTAAAATTTTGCCCATGATCGTGTAGTAGTGAGTTGACAACCTTTTGAGCAAAAGACATAGAAATAATTATGTTTTGACTTTCTTAGAAAATATGAAATTGGAACTTTAAGATACATTCATATTGTGTCAATATCTACATGTGTCAGAGAGAAAGAGAGAGAGAAAGGGGGTTTAACGTCCACTCGACACAAACTAGGTCATTTCGGGACTAACACATGGTTCAATTTTATTTCAATAATTCGCTTGCGCGTAGGGGTCTTAGGCAGTGGGGGAAACCGAAGGACCTGGAGAAAACCCACGAGGTTAGACAAGCAACCCTACTCCCTGTCATGTCATATGTGTATATCAGAGTAAGGGGTCTTATCATGTGTTGGCCAATAAATGCGTGGAGAATCGATGCGATTGGGAATATAACATCGTCATGGGATTTTCATACATACATATTCACGGGTATTACTGATTATTAAGTTGGCTTTTGGTTGTTGTTATTATTAAGATGTTTTCAAATGTACAGTTCAAGGTTATGTTGTCAAAGGCAAGTTGTACCCAACCTAACTTATCACGGTCTGACAGTGATTGAACATTTCATGTCAATTTCTATGTGTTTTGAAACATGGTTATCGAGAATTCATGTTAATATTGTACCATTTTTGATCGTTCATATGTTAGATATGAGATGTTGTTTGGTCGGAATAATACTATTCCCTGGATATTGTATATAAGTATGACAAACTGAATAATAGATAAAGCTATCTCTGAAGACTATCCTCGTTTCACAATTAGTACACAGTATATTCAGCACGGAAGGTATTCTCTCCGATTAGGATAGCGTATGCGTCTCCACGCGGTGTCTATTCTTTCAAGGGACGGAATTATTCTTGAAATTACTCATGGGACTTGTAAACCCTGAACACGTTTACAAGAGATAATCCCTACAATCTAAATAGTTAATTAAAGGCCATATATATGTATAGCTCTAGGTTCGTGCACGAAACAAGAATTCAACAACAACTTCATCAATGATACATGTAACCTATATAATAGATAGCCTTCCAAATTGATATTTGAACAACAATAAATAAAGAATACCTAACTCTCCAGACATTTGACCATCAACAACAATAATACTACACAAATACAAGAATGTTGGTATTTCTATTTGAGATTCTAAACCACGGGGTTTCACACCACACATATGTCCACAGCAGGAAATGGGATTTAACTTCCTACTGTTCTGCTCCTAAACTATGCTAATGAAGACGTGTTCACAGCAGGAACACAACAGAATCTAGATAATTAAAGGCTTTTTGTATTTATTTTGTAATCCGTTCTTTAAAATTATTAATAGATTTATTCGATCCCCAAATGTTGTATAAAATTAATATTGAAAGTAGCTGTGGGCGGATCATATCAATTTTCACAATATATATACCAACCTTTCGTCACCTGTAGGCGTTGACTACTTTAAAAACAGATTTATTTTCGTACAAATTGATTTCTAAATCTGATGCCTATATACCATCCAAATGCAATCTTGTTATACTCAGATATACTTAATTACAAACACCAGTTTTTAAATTTGATATATATGTAAACGATCTGCGTAGTTGAACCTTTCATGAATGCTTTTCAAAGAATGATAATACCCGTGAAGCGCTTTGCATTTAAAATGTAACGAAATGCTATATCCGTGGTTTTCTGAATCAATATTTATTTGTGAAGCGAAAAAGGAGCAGATGTGCTTCACTATACTATAATAGCAGAAACAACAAGATGACATCGTTGCAAATAGCAACTATATAGATGATTATTGAATACCTCTTTTCCGAAAAGGTTGTAATCAGGTGGCCCTATACCTGTGATCTCCGCGAGAACCATGCATTTACTTAATCTGTTGGTTATGTGATGGTTTATGTTTGGCACATCGAGTATGTTACACGTCTATAGTGTTTCTACTGACGGCCATTTGTATTCAGGAAATGGTCAACCACCAAACGTCCTTTTGCAACAATGCTAGACCATTAGAATTAGTCCAGTTAATCATATTCACCAATTATTCGCTTTGTGAGCATTAATTCCCTTCACTGACTAACGATAAAACCGTTTTCCTTAGCAACGATAATAGAATTTTAAATGAAATATTAACCATTTAAAAAGTTTTCTCAAACTAAATTACCCTATATTGAAATTGGATAAACACTGCCAAATTTAAATAATAGTAATTTTTATGACTTTCATATGGTGATTAAATTACAATATATTATACGATTTAGATTTTTTTTTCCAGTCTGCTTTATTTTTTACTGTTATGGTTAATAAAATAATTGTTAAATATTCTAAATTTTGAAAAAAGTAATATACATTTTAAAATTAGATGTTTTTTAAATGCATTCTCCAGTAAACAAAAGTACGTGTATATTATCAATTGTCTCAATTTGATGTATTAATCAAAATAAAACAAAACAAAAACACTCATAGTTTCCATACGATAAATTAATACGATGTTATATATTACTTCTATGTTATATAAAATGCAATACGCGTGTAATATGCTTCATCATTCGATGGGCATAATCAAATATTATTTTTTTTGTTCTATTAATAATTTAAAAGAAATCTTAACATCATTACAGCACAAGAATACACAATTATAACTAGTTAGCTTCGGTGGGGAATACTAAAGACTGTTTATTTTTTGTTCATTTGCATTGTAATCTGAAGATGCAAAAATTGTTATAGAAACTTTCATAACAACAGAATAATCTAATCTCGTAAAGAAAATATCGATTTAAAAAAAAAACAACTTTTAAATGTTAAATATAGTCATAGTGTACACATAAACCCGAGCATTGAAAATCCAATAGTTGAATGATCTTTATACGTATCCCATGCTCGTTTCTGATATTTACCAATAGCTTTTTATACCTTTGTTCTATCAAATATATTGGAATATTCTTAAGAGCATTTCAGAACAACCACACATGCTATTTGCGTTGTTAATTAAAGCTTTGGAATTTGTTTAGTACCGTAGTTGACTTTTTGTTGCATAAAGGTCAAGACGTCATTTATTGATGAAAATATCTTTATATAAATTGTACACATGTTACTCCAATTAACAAGGTTGTAGTTTATTTCTTTTTGCGACGGGCAAAAGATTCGGTAGGAAGCCAGCTGTGGTCCTTCCGCTAATGAATGATCGATATCAATACTTGGATTTTTAAACATGGAAATATTCCGCGAGCGTTGACTTTCAGGAATGGTTGTGTGGGAGTTAAGAAAAAAACAACACTTTCTAAAAAGATATAGAGGTTGACCAATATTTAAAGGCACTGAATATTGCCGTCTTTCAAAAACATTAGCACGTTATGGAAAAGATAACTGACGCTTTCACAAAAGCGACTAGCTTTAACGGTCACCGATCAATTCATAAACTAATCTATAGAGTCAAGGGTCCCATGGACCTGATTGCTCATAAATCACATATTGATAAATAATCAGGGTACATTTCAAAAGCAGTTGTTTTAATCAATAAATGTCTTGACCTTTATCGACATTACATACAAAAAACTACGTTCTTCTAAAATTGAATCGTTGTTAACAGCATTGTCTTAATTTTCTGTTTCGGACCATCGGTCGAAACAGATATTGTTTTTGTAAGTGGTTTTCTTTGGGTGGGGGTGAGGATTTAGTCAGAGTTCGCAGCCAAAATTATTCATGATGTAAACATTCTGCCAAAGTAGTTGTGGTTTGCCTACGTGGATCTATCTATTAAATATAAATTGGGTTATTTTTGACAAACAGGAAGTGTTTTACGGACAGGAAAAAATAATCTTAGATTGCGCATATTATCTTTTATTTTCAGAGACCTTGTTCCATAAAATTTTCAATCTTCAAATCGATATTCAGTCGCCATTCTTATTCAGATTTTCAAAAAATATTTTTTGTTTTGAACCTACTCCAAATGGCATAAATATCGTTTGCTTCCGGTTTCACTTCAAATTTTGTTCGACTTTTCAACTTCCGCGACCTAACCTTTTGATGTTCAACTTCCGCGACCTAACCTTTTGATGGCCCTCGACGTGACAAGGCGTACCCTGGCGGGATCTGACTTACCGAAACACGTCAGTACTCTTTAGGAGTTCTAGTATCCACTTCTGTTGTGAAAGATGGCGGACCTAATCGGCTTAACAGAAGGTCAATACGCTATTACGTTGATCAAAAAGAACAGACGGACAATACCTCATGCAAAGATCAATCGCATATTGATATTTAATGGTATTTTTGCTTGTCATATATGGTATTTTAGTCATCTTCAATATAAACAGTCTTGTTTTCGTAAAAGGAAATAGTTCAAGTCGGTCCCATTGAGCCGTCCATACAGTACAGCGTAATCTACCCCAATCCCTCTTTAGATAAAAAAATATTCCAAAAAGAAATCATGTGAGTAAGATCTTTTAAATGTTTTAACATCATGTTTAATAGAAAGCTGGCATGTGAGCCAAGCTTTAACAATTGTCTTGAATGAAACTCGTCATTCTACCTTTAAAAGGCAAATCGCCAGGGGTATAACGGAATCACGATGATTGCCACTTTTATCACAAACAGGCGAGTGATTTTCAATTGATCTGACGAGTAAGAGGCAACTAAGTAGAGACCTTTAACAGATTATGTGCTTACACAAGTGGTTGAACTCTGTGACCCAATCCCGGGAAACACATCTAGTGTAGGGAACAACCTGATTGATTTGTTCGACCAATCATTCTATAAGTCACATTTGGTTTATGTGACATCATAGTGTAAGAAATGATTTAAGGCGTTGTGCCGCAAGGTCATTTACGGGAAATTAGTTTCCTAAAATAGCTTCATTTATGTAAAATTAAGGAAAGGTTTTCGTATTCCGAGAATTTTCTATAAACTATATGTTGAGATGCAGTTGTTTTTAAGAAAAAACGCGCTGATTAGTTAAAACAATATCGCTCAATTTAGCTATAATGAAAGTTCTAGTCTAACCTGGTTTCAGACAACAATTAATTTGTTGTATATTGTTTCTGATTACATAGGTATATCACTGTCGAAAAAGGGGAATAACAGAAAAATAGTCAGTAAAACAGGGTTGTCATTATTGAAGACATGCGATTAATGCCATGGTCATCTGTTTCTAGTTGATCAATGAATTTACCATTAATCAACATTTTCAGATGGATTCCGTTCAGTGTATAAGAATGCATCTACACGACCAACTATACACAGATGTCTAGATTAAGCCTTACATGTGAAAAGTATCAGTCTCACTTATGCTAGGTTACCAATGACACAATTGCCGCTAATACTGAAATTGTATCGTAGAAATGTTTTGGGCGTCGTGACCATATGTCGTGACCATATCGCTTCCATACCACATCGTATCCAAGAGATCGCCAAAGGCAAGTAATATGGCTCTTCCAAAATGCACTTGAATACAACATGGCGCATACAAAGATTTTAAAAGAACTGCTGGTGGTGAATAGTAAGATTAAATAGGGTCATGTATAAAACGCTTGCAATCCCTATTTCGTTTTGACTCGTAGATAGCCTGATACTTTGATGCATAGAAATATATAAATAGACGATGTGTTAGTAAACGTCATTGCTCTGTCTTTCCGGAAATAACTGTACTCTAATGGCCACCTGCTAGTTGGTGGTTTAAAATTATCTTTGACCGACGAATTGGCAGCATAATTCGGGCATCCTGTAGTAGGCGGATAGAAGACTGCTTTGAATATCAACAGGTGACACTCAGTTAACTTCCTTAGTACGCCATTAGTTGCAGAAAACCAATGTACTTATAGATGAGGGCTGAACATTTTACAAATGAGCATTCATCATCATCAGACGATAAACAACCACGGCTATTAACTTTTACCCAAAAGGGTGATAATTGTAACTCAAAGTCTATAATTGTTCTCACTCTATCGAACTGGTGGTCACAGTCTTCTCGGGAACTGAAAACAATATAATTACTGCATGTTGATGTTTTCTTAATATTGGTTACCATGGTAATGCGTGATAAGAATACTACCCAGAAGTGCTTATTGATAATGTTTTCTGAACGATTAAAACAAAACCAATCAGATACATTTCCACTAAAGTAGTAATGGTTTTTCTTTTGCGTCCATTTAATAAATTATTAGATATAGAAGGTTTAGAAGGAATTAATTAGATTAGAAATAACTAAACAAATTGACTGAAACGTCCCTGAACGATTTACTTTTAATGAATAGAAATGATATGATGTTGTTAGCTTAGATAGACTACAAACAATGTTATAGTGTTCAATTCCTCTTTTTCAAAAAGTGAAATCTTAACCCAAAACGTGTGGCAACAGATCTTCTTTAAGTCTTGAGTTTAATTGTTCATGGATAGACGATAATAATCTATTTATGCCACAGTATTCAATTCATAGATGATATAAATAGGATATTACTAGGACCAGGGATATTAGTTGAAAATTGGTAAAACCAAACCAGTGTCACTACACAATAACTCTCCATTAGAAGAGTCGTCTACGATGAAATGGAAAATACATTGAGGTTGATGGGTTCTGATATCGGGGCCTATCGACACAGAAAATGATTAGACCGCTTAGATGTATTCAATCAGCTGCATGGTAAAGCGTCCCCCACTAATTGTCACCATCTAACTAATGAAATAATGGTCAATTCAATTATACTTGTCTAGTAAATTTAGTTCACTTTTGTCTCAGGCTAAAAGCTATTATACCCAGTTTAATCACGCTTGTTGCCGAACATTAAATATAACAACCACGTAATTCTACATAATTCTACGGATATCTTTGGCACCATACACTGATTCTCGTGGTTTTCCGCTCTATTTGCATACGTGATTCGTCATGAAAAGGTTTAGTCAACGGGAAAGTTTTGGCCATTAAATGCATACATTCTACGTATACATGCATTGTCTATATCTAACTCAGTACAGACTCTAAATTAGTAAATAACTATCTCACACTCGTAGGTTTTGTTCGGTGATTTGGCCGCTAGTAAGCCTCATTACCGTGCCAGGAAATAACCTCTCCTACATTATGGGTTAAATCTTCCGCTCTCGTGATGTCCGAGTATAAATTTAAGCCCCTAGGACTTTATCAGAATGTCTATTTTGAAAACAGATGACAAACTGTTGCAAAATGTTTATTCCTGGCAGACGATATGTACGGATCAACTTTCTAGATAGGTGCAATTGAATTTAGTCATTTACAAAAATATGAGTAGACCAACAATTTCACAGACTTGATTGGAATTGCATATATAAAGAAATAAAGAGTGCTGGCTTGTTAAATATTTTGACATTCCTTAGAATAACACAGACAAGATTTATAAAAAAATAATGAAATGCCACATTATGTGTTTATCTTTTGTGGCATGAGATTACACTCGAAAATATTAAAGAAACATTAGTTAAGAGTTTTATAAAGAACTTGCCATTCTTGCTATAATAATTCAAAAAAAGATGATAAATATAACAAAATTTAGAAATTTTCAGTAAAATTCTGTTGGCAGTTTGGACTAGAAATAGTCTTCAACTGTGTAAGCACCGTCTCCAAGAATTGCCGAGCGTTTGATTGACAGACGATAACTCCACCCACATAACCTGCATTAGGCAAATTTAGCTCTTGCATAATGTAGGTTTAAGTGTGAACGATAATAACCTTGCTTTGTGCTTTAATAATTTTTTTATGGAAGAAAACAGTTGACCACTTTATTTTGCGGATATTTTGAACTTAAAGGACTGGCGTCCATCGTCTTGGCATGAGTGATTGGGTTTCAACTTGAATAGTATGTTGCATTTTGCTGACGTGTGTCTCGGCGCTCAGAATATATTTGATAGCACAGACTAAATAATCGAGTCGATATCAAAATACCCATCACCAATCAAAGGCAACTTTTAAAATTCTAAACATGTGTTATAGTGTAATACTATATGTTTATAGTCCTATGAAAGGTGGCTTGTTTAGTGTAGTGACAAGATTGGGGCTAATTAGGTACTTTGCAAGATTCTACTTGCCCAGACTAACTCACTGACATTTCTGCCACCATCCACGTCTGGACGTGGGTTACCATTTTCACGTTTCGTTAAAAATGATATTCAATTACGTTGATGAGCAGAAATCTAGTCAGAGGTATCCGGCAATCGGGTATAGTAGAGATTAGCACAATTTATTTTATAATATAAGGTTGACATAAATAGTTGTCCGAGTGAAACACTTACCTAAATATGGTAATGACCATTCCTAATAGATGACGTATCTAAACGTTTTATATAGATTAAAGACTGCGATTACATTTGCTTCAGACATCATGTGGGGTTCTTAGAAGGGCGTATCCCAGCATCCTTGGCTTAGAAGCCGGGTTAGAGACACCATTAGGGTTTCGTAGACGGTATATCCATAACATCCTCGGCTTGGAGGCTGGGATAGATGCATCATGCAGGGTTCTTTGGGAGACAAACCGTTAGCCGAATCGGTTGAGAGACATGAGAGATCATCATATCGACTTAAAAAGGAGAGCGTAACTCTCGCCACGGAACACACTATTTAGCTTATTGCCACAGGTGTTGTGTGTGTGTGTAGTTTCTCGTGTATAACCTTTGTATTATGGGTGTAATACACATATAAACATAGTTGTAGCAACACAGTGTTCCAGAGTTAATTGATCTATTTTTTTTTAAAAAAGTACACAACGTGAAAGTCTGATGGGATACTATGGCACACGATAGTTTCACAATAGTGCTATAGGTTATAGTGAAATATTCAGAGATGGAAGTATCTAAAAATAATACGGACGTCTCAAAAAATTCGGTTGAGCATATAATTTAAAACTGGCGGACACGGCAATACTCCCCCAAATATAATTCTGTGGAAAAAATAAAATAGTTTGCAGCTCTAATAGGCATTGTGATGCTGTTGAGACTAATATTTGGTGTTGATCAAGGAAAATGCATCAATTTCTCAACAAAAAAATTAACCTCTATTTTTATGACTATAAGTATGTGTGACAGATGACAGCGTTATCGCCAGTTGTTTGATGTATATTGATCAGTATATAGGTGTCGTATATACGTATGTAACACGTGTTCTATAGTATATTAAATATTTCACCTACTGCTTTATATTTATACTACAAAATATATTTAATATCAACAACAGAAATATCAATACTTATTTGATCACGTCACGATAATAAATACCACGCCAGGTCATTAGATTGGAATAGCTTTTTAAAATGAATGAAATTTGCTGACTCTCCATTTTAGAATTATTTCTTTCTAATTCTGATAATCAGATATTTCTTAAGTATTTCTATTGAGTGGCTAGTACTTACAACAACCCAGGAGACTAATTGACTATTTCTGTTTTAATAATCGTGGAGCAATCATACTTATAGAATTTGAATATAGTAAAAAGTGAGCATGTAGGTTTTAACTATCCAAAATTTGAAAGGTATGGAAGCCGGTAAGTACCCTTCAGGAAATAAACCAAGAAATCACGCGAATGCGCATAATCTCGCTGGGTCGCGGCTTCGCTTCTATAAAAAGTGTTTCGACATTGGAGGTTAGCAGTGATTGTAACATGCTTAAGGATAAATCTTACTTTTTATACGTCCACATTCATAATGTGAACGTATTATGCCGTCGCCCCTGTCGGTGTGTGTGTGTGTATGTGTGTGTGTGTGTGTGTGTGTCTGTGGTTCGCCTACAGGGCGCAATTCTTCATGCGCCCATTTTCTTTTTGTGTGTCGCCTACAGGGTGCAATTCTTACTGGATTTTCTTCAAACTTTGTATACTTACTCTTTATACTCTAAGGATGATCCCTATCATTTGGGGTGCATGCCCAACTCCCAGGGGCAGAGCCACGCCTATTTTCGTTTTGTGTGTCTGTCGCCTACAGGCCGCAATTCTAACTGGATTTTCGTAAAACTTTGTATACTTACTCTTTACACCCTAAGGATGATCCCTATTGTTTTTTGCTGCATGTCCGACCCCCAATGGCAGAGCCACGCCCATTCCTTGTATTTATTTGCTTGTCGTCTACAAGCCACATTTCTTAACGTATCATCTTGAAACTTTGAATGATTATTCTTTGTACCCTAAGGAACATTCCTATCATTTGGGGTGCATGCCCAACCCCCAGGGGCAGAGTCACGCCCATTTTATTTTTGTGTGTCGCCTACAGGCCACAATTCTTAATTGGTCGTCTTGAATCTTAAAATACTTATTCCTTATACCCTAAGGATAATCCCTTTTGTTTTGGGTGCATGCCCGACCCCCGCGGGACAGCAACACCCATTTCTTGTATTTGTTTGTCTGTCGTCAACAGGCTGCATTTCTTAATGTATCATCTTGAAACTTTGAATGCTTATTCTTGGTACCTTAAGGAAGATCCCTATTGTTTTTGGTGCATGCCCGACCCCCAGGGACAGTGCCACGCCCATTTTCTTTTTGTCTGTCTGTGTGTCACCTACAGGCCACAATTCTTAATCGATCGTCTTGAAAACTTTTTTTATACTTATTCCTTATACCCTGAGGCTGACCACTATTATTTTTGGTGCATGCCGGACCCCCTGAGACAGAGCCACGCCCAATGCTTTTGTGTCGTGTGTTCGCCTACAGGATGCAATTCTTAACAGATCCTTTTAAAACTTTACATACCTATTCCTTATACACTAAAGATGACCCGTATTGTTTTTGGTGATTTCCTAACCCCCAGGGGCAGAGCCATGCCCATTTTTACTTCGTGTCTGTGTGTGTTGTCTACAGGCCACGATTCTTAATGGATCGTCTTTAAACTTGGGATATGTATTCCTTATAGCCTAAGGACGTCAACTACATGTCCCGACTCCCACAGGCAAGACACACCCAATTTTGTCGTTTACAGGCCGCAATTCTGAATGAAGCAGCTTGGTACTTGGCTTATGTATTCCTTATAACCTGAGGGCGTCCACTATTGATTTTGATGAATGTCCCGACCCCCAGGGGCAGGGCCACGCCCACTTTTTGCCTTTAGCGTTAGGAAGGCACAATTCTGAATGGATTATCTTGGTATACTTATTCCTTATACTCTAAGGACGGCAACCATTGATGTTGAGACACGACCCTCAACGCTAAACAAACCAAACGCCTAGCCTTCTTGACAAAGTACCATATCAATCAAAGCAGGAATGTGGACGTATATTGTAGCGTTAGCGTTATGTTTGATTTGTCAATTAGACACTGTCTATTGGACAATAACACCCCTCTGTTTTAGTAATTTATTTTAAAATCTTAAAAAAGCATGTTACAATGTCGATAAACACTTCCTGTTTCGCATTTAGAGGGATGCTACGCGTCTTGGGTCCTAATGATCTCAGGGCATGTCTATTGGACAATAACACCCCTCTAAATGCGAAACAGGAAGTGTTCATCTCCTAAATATTTCTTGCCTCACAGAGAAACGAAACCATGGCGGTACGAGGGGACTATTTGTCGCGACTTTTTGGCTTCGCCTTCGCACTTTGTTGAGGCGAAAACAAGAAGAAGCGAAGGGGTACTTATCGGCTTCCATAGAAATGTGATTTATTTAATAATCACAATATATAAAAGAAAATATCTGTTTAATTTGGTATCAATTGAGAAAAAGAGAAGCTACGTAATTGTATACGTCAATTGCTATACTATTTCATTGGTGAACATACGGTCAAACAACGCCATTATTAAATTAAAAGAAAGGTAACACGAGAAGCAGTAGCATGTGACAACAGCTATTAACAGAAGAAATACGTTTCCATTACCAATTAATGGAAACTGATGATGATAAAAGATGTCGATATATAACAATGTACGAGCGGTATGATAAAGGGACACTGTATACATTATTCATGTAACATTATATGGAACTGACCGATATGATGAATTAATCAAGGTACTGATAAAGCTGGTTTAATGAGTTTATTAATTAGACAACTCTATTTATTTTATACTAGAAGTGTGGCAGGTGATTACACCCACCCCCGCAATCACCAGTATCCAAACTCTCACATCAAAACACGGTTTATGTTATCAGGAGAAATCATAATAACTTATATTTATTCAAGTCTCTTAACCTTTCTCTTGACACTCTTATCATAGACTAATAATATTTTCCTACAACTACAAATTATCAATTGATAAGTTTAATAAATACGGCTACAAAACAAAGTCCTACACACTATTTCTATATAATATCAAACTAATAATCAGAATTTGATGAAATATTAAATACAAATCACTGATTGATTGGTCCAATAGATGAAACTAAAATAAAATCTATTCCGTATTAATTCATACAAAAGGAAAGTTTAAATTTAACTGTCTCAGTATAGTTTAGTTGTTACTGTTTAAAATAATAATAACATTGAAACTTTTCAGAATTTCTATTCCTAATGATCTATAATATTGAATAGGCTTGCGTTATAATCTCTATTTTAAGGAATGGATGACACGAGAAGATAGTCTGTCATTTCATACTTCTTCATAAATGAAGCTAATAGTGGCATTATTAACGACTTACTACGAATTACACGTAAAGGGCAACTTGTGTGTCATTTGTGATTTATAGAAACAGAGTTTTTAGTTTGTATATGACATACTTTTTGTTATAGACGCATGGCCTTTCTACTATATCGGTATTAAATATTAAAGATAATCCTTTCCGTCCAAGTCAAAGTTGGCATATTACTCAAAGAAGTTAGATCATTAATATAAAAGCTTCGACTAACGTGCTGGAAGTCATTTTACATGTAGAATAGCGACAACTAAATCCACCAGGGTGGTATTCTGTGTGCACACTTACTGGTTGGCAGGATATTATTTTTAACAATTCCAGCAATATGTGACTATGGTGATTTGAATGTTCGAACTAGACAAATTAAGATAAGATAGAATGTTCGAACAAAACAAATTAAGATAAGATAGGTATATAAAATTCAATAAGTACGGGGTCAGACTTTAAAAGTCAATGAAATAGAGAAATTTTATAGTTTAAATTAATCTCATCGAATCTAAAGCAAAGGCGGTTTGAAACCCGAGACAGGTACTACAGTGACTCCTACTACCTAGCTTCCCTTTTTAAAATACCCTATGATACGTGCCCTAGGTCTATGGCTCATATCTGGATCCATAAATCTGTCTCGGTTGTCTTTTAAACCGCGAGAAAAGTAAGCTTGCTCTTAACGTGGAATATAATAATAAGCTCTTACTCGTATTTGGTCTAATTAATCAGTCCCTGTAAATTTGCCTAATTAATGGAAAGATATTGATTTTGCTGCCTAGCTAGGGATATCTTGGTGAACATACGGAATAAAATAAATAATATTCATACCAGAGAATAAAATAAACTTATTGTTTGTTGTTCTTTTTAAAATTATGCGCTGGCCGTATGGGTTTTTAAAACTTTATTTTAGTAATTCTCTACTGCAGAATACCAAGGATTTAACACGACACTGAATTTTCTCGTTCTGCAAAATTATAATCTTTCTTTCATGCCGGGAACTGGCAACTAAACCAGGTTAATCATAATTATTACATTGTTTGAATTGAATTTAAGGTAAACAAAATGACTCATTAGACAACGAGTCACTCTAATTAGTTAATCATTATATACTAATGACTCATTTAACCATTACATTAGTCTTATTAAACCCACCATTATTATACTTATTTGGCATAACGTATATTGACTAAATATGTCACGTTGCATTTCTTTGCATCCCACATAGTTGATGCTTGGAGCACGTTAGTGTAGTCAAAATCGGTCTCATCGGTAACTAACCTCTCAGAAATATAGTTGCCAGGCACCAACAGCTGTGTCGCAGGTCATGCTCAAAATAACACACAAGATTTAATAGTATCAGGTGGCCGTGCCACACAAGACAAAAAAAACAGAAATCCGGTCGAGAAATGGGCATTATACGTAAGCAATAGAAGTTTTCATTTTTCATCCAAATCAAAATGGTTGTGTGATTAGCGTGGCAGACGATCAGCGTGGTAGACCAATATAATAATTCCTTTCACTTTTACAATTATACTTTCTTTACAAATTCAGCTAAACGAGTATATCAATATCATCAATTGACCAGGACTTATACCCCGATCGAAATTTCAAAAGACGTTTAGTACGGTCTTCCTCAAGGTTAGGGAAGCAGCGATCATGCTGAAAGAGAGTGGAAAATGTTTCTCCTGTTAATTAGTTTCAACTTCGCGATCCTTTTACTTTAGACAAAGACACGTATTCCTTATCTACAAACTTCCTATTGACGAATCGTTCTCATTTTAGAATGGACTGAGGTTGACCAAGTTCATTGCACCCACACTGCCCTTAAGTATTTAAGTTGGCGAAAAGCGAAAGTCGATGTTTAGAAGTCATTGGAATTACATCCCTGTCATGAAATATATCTTTTCCACTGATTGCTCACATCGGACAGAAAATGGGTCATCATTTATCATGTCGGGTAAATGTTCTGGTATGAGGTTTCATAGTCAATTATTGATGACCAATCAATTAACTTGAATTTTTATACACAATTTATTATTCCATTTAAGTTTTCTTCGAATATGTAGCATAGTATAAGCATTTCTTGATAAGAAATGTATAAACGATACAGAAATTCAGAAGTGGGCTCTGATCTATTGTAGTATTCATTTAAAATGCATCGTGGTGGGTGAAGTTTAGCTCTTGATCGTCTATTACATTATTAGTGAGTACAGGGGGACCGCACCTCACATTAGACAAACTTCACCGACAAGACACCCAATACATTGTACGTAAAAAAAGATATGTACAGGTATATTAATTTTATCAAATCAAATGATTGGATCTGGGGGTACAGACTACAGTTTATAAAACTTTATTCTCAAAATATTTGTTTACCTTCGTAGACTTTCAGTGGGGTGCAATTTCATCCACTCCAACATTATTACTGATGTGAACTGGAGCCGGATTATCGGAGGTGACAAATTAGTCTGCTGTGTTCGTCATAGTATTAATGATGAAAGAAATTAATGCGTGCGAGATGGTTCCTGGTATGTGATTACCGTTTAGCGCATGCGCAGATGTAGGAGTCAGCTCACACTGTTATGGACACGGTGTGCATTGACTCCCCGTGATAAGATTTTCTTCCGGTCAAATCGGTGTCTACACTATTATCTACCGGTATTAAATTTTACAGTATTACTATATCACGAGTTTGTTTATTTCGATAAAAAGTAGAAATACAAATTCGGATTCGCCAATAAAGTAAAGTGAGTCGTAGCAATTCGCGTTGATGGAAAAATCTCCTGTCTCGTGATGTCAGAGCGATATTTTCCCGCGAGAGTCTCCCGTATATAAACGGTAAATTCACTTATAATTCGACAATTTTTGAGTCTGAATCTTTGCAGATATTGAGATTGTTTGTAAAATAATACGGCACAACTGCTAGTAATACATTTAAATAAAATAGTAATTCAGAATCGTAGATTGAAGTGGGCTATATTTCAGCCGCTGGCTGTCAGATTTCACGTTAAAGTCACATGACCTGAAACCTCTAATATCAGTAATAAATCTTGTGAAGTAAAAATTTTAAAAGAAGTACATAATTGAAATAATAACGATGATACAGAGAAATCCAAATCATATAAAGGCCAATATTCAATCTACAAAATAGTTAATCATTAAAACATCAAAAAGTGAAGCGACTAATCACAAAAAAACATCGGCAACAAATCACGAACGATAGAACTATCAATTTCAAACCAATCAACTTATGCCCCCGTCAGACCGGAGTGGTGCCCTTGGCCATAGACGCAGTGGTAGCCCCATGAGTTCGTGGTGCAATCGTGCAACCGCGGTGAATTCATTGTAACATCGCCATGACAACGCGGGTCGCGGCCAACACGCGAGGGTTGTGATGAAGACGCCATGAAGGCACCGTTGTAAATTTTACAATTTTCGCAGCGTCTTTGCCACGTGTGTACTGCGCATGTACTAGAGATGTTACCACACTTGTCTCGCGACCTTCGCGACCCAGACGTTCTCTCACCTTTCCAGGTCATGTGGCAGAACCTTGGCGTTTGCTTTGAACATGCTCAAAGCAAACGCCGTAACTCGGCGATCATTGGCGACCATGGAGACCACAGCAAGATATCTAGAGTTTCCACCACGATTATGGAGATCTTGACGCGCTCTGAGGCCATTTTCCGTCGCCGTAACATCGCAGTAAGGGCCTCCGCGATCCAACCACGTTTTCACAGCTTTCCAGGTCATGACAGAAACTTGGTGTTTGTGTTGAACATGCCCAAAACAAACGTCGTGACCCGGCGATCATTTGCAACCATGAAGACCACAGCGCGATATCTGGCGTTGCAACCACGCTTTCACCACGATTATGGCGATCTTGACGCGCTCTGAGACCATTTTCCGTTGCCGTAGCAGCGTATTAAGGGCGCCGCCCCGGTCTGATGGGGGTATTAGATCCGTTGATATACTGTAACTACTGATCACTTAAACAACAGCTAATCACGATAACAAGTATGTTAAAGGGACAATAACACTCTTGCTGGCTTGGCAGCTCTAGAAAATAAATAATAGTCTTATTCTAAGTACCAGATGTTTATGTGTCCTATCTGTTGTGTAAATTATCCATTACATCATATTTTACTTGTCCAGAGGGTTCGAAAATATTTTAAAATCCAAGTCACATTTGAAAAGGTTTACGTTAACCTTTTCAAATCATGTAGTTGAATTTTTCCAATTTTTTAAATTAGGTGTGTTACGGTGAAATTTGTATCATCAATTTATTTGAATATTGTAAAATAATACAATTTGTTGACCAGAATAAAGATTGGGACATATTATTCAATTACAACAAGAGTGTTATTGGGGCTTTAATTAATGACAAAACTATAATCAAATATGTAATACTTTGTCCTAAAATGATCAGTGATCAGGGACCATCTCACACCACCGGAAGTAGATAATTCGTTGTTAACGGTAACAACAGTTTCGTACATGCACAAGTGCCAATGAGCAAACACACACCGGGAGTCAATTCAAACTGTCACACCGTCATAATAATCTGATGAAAGCGACTTATTATGCATTCAAAACGTGGCTGTGTCTTTGGTATACATCAGCCCAAGCCCCGAGTTCTGTTTGCTTACATCATTCTATGTACGGTTATCCGTCACTAGCAATTTTCTCTGTTGTCGTGGTGACACATTTGATATTAGGTTCCATTAGGCGATTCAGGTTTTGTCATTCTTACATTACTGTATTCTGTACCTTATTAAAACGCTACAGATATGCTCCACTCCAAATACATAAGTCTGTAGATATATAGATAATAACCAGGGATTCAAAATTATTAGTACAACCGCAAAGCTGCACTACCTTGTTTCATGGAAAATGATAAAAATATAAAAGATATGCCCACACAAACTGATTTCAACACTGGTTTAATAACATTTTAAAGTACTTTTAATCCGTCTTGGGACTATTCATAAATAATAACCAGGGTTCTTTCTATATATTACAAAGAACCCTGGTTATTGTCCATAAATATATTTAGAGTTGAGAATATCTATACAAGACAAGGTACTTTATTTTTAAATTTTTTTTTGTCACTAATATCGACATACGGTTTTCTATGGTTACATCTATACCGAGAAGAGATAAATGTTTCAAAGCTACCCGTAGCAGAAGGTTTCAAAGCTATCCGTAGCGTAGGTAAATGTTTCAAAGCTATCCTTATATAGAGGTCAATGTTTCAAAGCTACCCGTATATATAATTTCTACACACTGCGTAAATGTAATCAGAAAAGCTTATGTCGATATTAGTGCTAAAAAAACCCAAAGTACTGCATGATATCATTAATTTGTTTTTCAAAAAAAGATTCTTAGCAGTTCATTAACGTTGCCGCGGGGATGGACTTTTATTTGTTTTGAAAACTGTTTTAATAATTTGAAGATCGGGTTCCTTTTATATAAAAATAAACAACTCGCGCCTCTATAGATTTCAATTGTTTGGCTAATTCAATTCCATAGTTATCGTCCTCTAGAAAACGAACTTGGATTAAAAAGGGATTAACTCTTCCAAGTCATCAACTCCCGACTCAAAAATGTATGCAGAGGTTGTCATAAACTGTGGGTGAAAATCCCTTCCCCCACTACCGCCCCTTTTTGCAACTCGTCGAGAACTTCTTTTAAACATGTGAGGGTCATTATTGGGGATTAATCTTAATACTAAAGAAACCAAAAATAATGCGTATGGTCATGTAATATAAAATGGTAAAATAACAAAATTTCATATCATTATACTCTTTCGTAATTTCATTATGACAATTTTATTTTAACGACTGAATGACAGGTTTTCTAAATGTACTTGCATTATAAACAACTATAAAACTGTCAATGTATATTTTAATACTGGAATATATGATGATAATTGTAAATAATCAAACTTACCTTTATTAATGAGAGAAAAACAATTAGATATTTTCCCGACAATATACCACGTACAAATAACGGATTATTATTAAATTTTCATCAATAACCACAGTCAGCAAATAAAATTAATATTTCCGCCGTATGAATGGAGCTATGTGTTACTAGTTAAGTATACAAGCTGATATTGTAGGCCACCTTGTAGTAATATTAGTATATATATGAAAATGCTATTGATTTTTATACAGGCAGGCTGTAGTGAAAGTTACATGTTAATAACAATCAGTTCTCCTATGTACTCATATGTAGATATAAAGTAACTTGGACTTACCGTGATGCTAAATAATGTATATTCAATGTATAGAAGTGGGCAGATAAGTATCCGAGCAATGCCAAAGCTTAGCGAGCGTTGACCACAGCAACAACAAATGGCGTTCTGATTGGGAACGATCACTTTTTTTATTGGTAGCAATCTTCATTATCTTCAGCATCGACAGATTCTAGTTGTAGTTTATCACCTTTGACATTAAGCATCGGTGCCCGTCCTCGACCTGTAACATAACGACATAAGGACTATTATATACAGCAATAGAACCAATCACCGACAATGAAATTCTTACACCCAACTAATGGCAGATGAGTTTGTCGTTAATGAAGACATTTGTTGGATCATTTCTACCTGTTGATATAAACACTTTGTTTGATGATCAATGGAAACCCATTAATACTCCCCCATGTATCAAATTGTACCAGATGCCTAGGTTCCATACAGAGCTGAACACTATGAACAAAGGCTTTGTAATTAGTCGGCACATACGGGAAGCAATAAACTATAGATTTGAAGTTAATCAGTGTTCGTCAATAATGGACATATGATATATTAACGGTAAATATAGGTTGAGTCTAAACAAATTATAAAATAGAGAAATGGCCATACCTATACAAACAATCAATTTTTTTAAACTCTGACAGTTGTTTAATTTACCTGTTTTCACGAGCCTGCGGTTTCCTTTCTTTATCCCTTTTTGGATACAAAATATTCAGTATGTTCTATGCATCTGATTTTAACAGTATTTATTTCGAAGATATAAAGGTTTAAAGAATAGGATAAAAAAAACAAGCCGGGGCTTATATTTAAATCGTTTTCTTGTGACTATGGTTTATATTATATATAAAATGTACAATTTCAAGTAATATATTATGCTACATGTGATATTGGAATGGGGTCAACGCGGGCGCTTTATATCAAAAAATCGGTCACTGATTCCAGTAGTGTGGTTTCCATTTCAAACTTGTATACGTGACAGGGTGGGGTGGGTTTAACTGGTTCCCCGGTTTACTCCCAAAGCTATTTATTAAAATAAACTTGTTCCACGTCAATGTTAGTCCCGAAGTGACCTTTCGAGTGGGTTGACATTAACCCCCAATCTCTTTCCCTTAATATAAAGAGTATTTTTGCGATTTAGTTGTAATGACGTCGGAAGAAATTTCATCATTACCATGAAGGACCGGTGTAATATTTCTAAAATGCAGTGGAAATAAATCAATGGTAATTTGATAGATTGTGTAGTTTTAACATCGAAGATATTCATAAAAATGCACCAGGAACTTATATCCTAACTTGTAATGGATAATTTGGAGTTGTTATAAGAGCTAACTAAGGGACTAATAGAACGAAGATAATTAGGAGTATATTATTGGCAATTTTATAAAACATTATAAATTTATTAGCATGGGGTTACCGATAAAGATGAGAATCCCGATTCTGTATAAAGTGTATTATGTGGGGTTTCACGATGTGGACCAGTCCCTATTTATGCTAATGAGTCCATTAATCACGGAAACTAAGAATTAGACAGTTTTCTAATCCCTACTTCAGTCCCGTCTTCATTAGCACAAACGGGGTATAGAACAGTGGATGCTAAACCCCATTTAATTTTATTTATCACTCCGGTCCTAAAACGAATTCACACACCGATCTTTTCAGAATTGTTCTGGGCATGAATGGTCCACAGGAAATAATTCAATTACTGGTTATAATGATTTCGATAATGTCTGCTTTATAAATTCAGTATCGGGATTGTCATTCCATTAAAGATTTTGTAAAGTCTTATTCGGTCTTCCCCTTGTACCTTAGGGGATAGACCTATATTATATTCTACCGTATATAAAATAATTGTACATTATTGTTAACACGAGCTAATTCAGATAAAATTACATACAAGTATATAGACAGAATAATAGCAAGCACTAGTCACCCGTCTTCCAGTAATTCAACTAGTCTATAGTGTCATCAATTTCTAAAATCGAAGATCGATCTGGATACAATAATTATACCATTTACTTCGGCGTGCCCCAAGCATGAATTTGTTCCTATATAACATCGTTTTATTAACCAATGTCAACAGAAGCGAGCACGTAATTTCACAAAGTAAAAGTACCAAATGGTATCGCTGTCTGTGTCAATGATCCGAAGGGATTGTAAGAACCGCTAGCCAACATCCGATACCCTTCAGGATACCAAGAATCGTGTTCAATGAAAACCAACATAGTAAGAGAAAGATATAATAGCCAGGAATCCATCATAAATAAGCACGAAACCAGGATTGAAGTAAATTACACCAAACTAGATGACGTTCGTTGTCGTATCATTACAGAACGATTTGTAAGCATAATTTCCCGCCATTTTTATGAGGAAGCAAAAGCCAAAGATAATCAAGTAAATATGATTACGGTTCAAGACGTTGGAACATAAACCCCACTCACAGAAAATCAAGCTGATTGGGTGATGAAGATTGGAGTATTCTATTCTTACGTCTGCTACCGACGAGTATCATTTGACCCGAAGTCGCCATGTAAACTTTTTATATTATGATTTAGCCGTTTATTATATATTTGACAGAAAATTTGCCATGAAGTAGATGGAAGAGAAATAAATCTTGCTATATCGTGCTGATCCACCAATAAAACATGAAAAATTAATTTAACAGGAACTATACGGACCGTGCGGGATGACATGAACGTTAACAACCCAGGGTCAGGTTTCGTATCATAGTTACAGCAATAAATTGATGTAAAACTAGATCTTATAGAGACGAAAAACAGGATACATCGATATTTTGTCAGACCAACGATCGAAAATTATCGTTAAATAATTTCAAACACGCGAATATCATTAATTGGATTTTTAATCACAAAAATCAGTAATTAATTCTGACTTTTATCTTTGATCCGGTTACTCTTTATATTTTCAACAATAGATTCGCAACGAGAATATAATTGCCATTCTTGGGGGTTTAAATGGAGGCCCAAGTAAACAGGACCGCGTGATGGTCGAATGTCTCATTTTAGACAAGTAAAACTGTGATTTATATTTTCATTAGATTTAAAGTCAGATTTCACATGATACTATGACAATCAAATTATACCAGCCAACAATGTTTATGCTTGCTGAATATTTCTATATATTTCTTTCGCCCCTTTATTTTGTGTACGAGCCTTGTCATTCCCGCATCAAGTCCAACAACTCGGATTGTGAAGGGGTCGTTCTTAGCGGATTAGCGGTTTATAACCTACTGAAATTTTTGACCGAAATAAATACTATTCACATTCTAGCTGTAATGTAAATCAAAGCGTTAAGTCCTTATGCTGGAAGCAATACAAAGATTTATTGTTTTAGTTAAATAAATCTACAGCAGCATTATTTTCGAAACACCACACTCTATCAAAGATGACAACCTGAAATCAATAGAACCTAATGTCAATTTGTGTTGCCATTCATCGATCAGCATAATTTATGGATCTGTATGTTTTTAAATTTATTATGACCTGATATTTTAAAGAGGGCCTTTTCTATAGTCAATAACTCTTAGTAGATTGGTAGCATGTATGAGTATAAAGTATGTCCCGTTAAGTATTGAAATCATTATAGCCAAGGGTTTTCTAACGGTTTGATTTAGCCCAGTATGTTTCTATGAAGACAAATTTTCTCGACGAATCTTACAAGACTGACATATCGCCAGGTTGTGCTGGTTACATGTGGGTGGGGTTAAAGTTGCATTTGTAAATACGTTCGTTGGTGGATTGTGGTATGCCATTGGAGGTGTGTTACTTTCGGATTCATGCGTTTTCTAACTGAATTTCTAACCCTGTATAATAGCAGAGTATACAATCATTTTCTGTTGAGTGTTTTGTTTTATCGGCACCAAGGAAGAGCTATCAATTTATGTATTATTCGGCAGGGTTACATAAAATGATACCAACAGAGAATGGTCTATTCATTTTATCACTTTTTGCATAATTCATAACATACAACTAACATTAAATATGATAAGATATATCATAAATATTTCTTATTTGGCAACTGAGAGAAGATTGGAGAATTAAGGTTCACAGTGGCAAAGATATTCCCATTTTCATTTCAGATACTCACTCTATTCTACTTAGTGATCTGTATATCTCACGCAACGGGATACATGATATAGAAAGGAGGAACATTTCTCCATAGACTCTTGTAAAGATTCAATTAATTCGTCATTGATTTGTGTATCGGGACCATATTAAGTTAGATTTGCAGATTAACTCTTTTCTATCCACCAATTCTATTTCAACGGAGTCCGGAGATACGTGTAAGCAAGTCATACGAATAAGATAAGGACACAGATCACCAAATATTCATGGGCCGTCACCCACGAAACAAGGGCGAAAGTTATTTTTAGTCCTTCTCTCCCTTTCCCTTTTTCCCCCTTTTGCATGGCGATTTTTGTTGAATGTTTGGTGTAGAATCGAAGAAAAGGGTTTGAAAATACATTTTCTGCCAGGTTTTGGTGAATATTCATGATTTTGAGGCGGAAGGATACAAGAGTTGTGAGGTTGGTTACGTTGAAAGGGAGGGCCGAAAATTGCAAGGTTAGCTGTCTCTACTTCCAGCTTGTCTATCTCAAGTTTTTCATGAAGAACCTCATACATGCTTTTGGGCAAGAGTTTGCCACATGTTGCTCCATCTGTGGCAGAAAGCGTTTTACCCAACGAATATTTGGGAAAAAGTTACAACCGGTCTAAGAGACGAGAATTAACATTAAAGTCAATGGGGCAATAATTAGTGATCTGTGGCCATAAGACACGCGCCAAATGCATACTGATATTTCAACCCTACGCACCGCTTCAACCCGTTACCCGAAAACAGGTCGTTGGAGGAATAATCAAACTACGTGTATTTTGTCCAACTCAATTACAGATAATCCATCTTAATGATTTTTTTTATGGGAACTGATATAAGTAAGGCTATTGAATAATGGCACAACAATGCTTGAAAGGTAATTGTGGCCGCCGGCATTTATGTCTTTCCGATAGAAAAATACTGATATGGTTTCTTTGTCAAGAACATCGTAACCATCTCTTTCAATTAATTTGCTATTTTTGTTGTGAAATGCCGCTTTTATATTGTCCTAATAACTTTACAATAAAGCCATTCACTTTGTTTCTTCCAAGTCATCTAGATCTTCTGCATATAAAGAAGAACGTGATACGGTACATACAGCTGAAATATAAATCACTCGGCAAATATTGACAGATTTCGGAACCTATATCTAGTCTCGGCTCTATGACGAATTCCGCCATATTGGAACTACTTTAAAGGTCCCGGATGAAACATGGCTGCGCCCATGGTGTCTTGTTTTTTTGTAATAGCGTCAAGTTTTCCTGTTAATGTAAACCGGTAGCCGCATCGCAAATGTATGGGCGAAGGTACATATCACTTACTGTCATACAGCCGAGACTAGATGTAGGTCCCGGAATCTGTCGAGATTTGCCGAGTGAAATATAAATATTTTCCTTTACAAACAAGCTAAATATTGTTAAGGAATAGGCCTAATTAGAAGACGTACAAGATAAGCAGACTATATGCTTTTGAAAATGGGGTTAATAAATGGGTGTCTGCTTTGGTTTAAACATATTGAAGGAAGCCATTTTAAATTTGGTAGCGTCGTTCCCTCGCTCTGATATTCTAGTATAAGATGTTGCATGAAACGTACTTGGATTAATTAGAGGTTTAGAACACATGCTATATTAAATTTCAGTCAATCTGAGAAAATATGGGATCTTTAACTACTTAGATTATTATCTAGATACGATTTATATGTTATATAAGTAAATGATTTCTTAAACATACATTATGCAAGCGCTAAATCTGATTATTGCCAGTCTTTATTTAGGCTTCAGATGTTATAGAAATTAAAAATTAGATCTTTATTTACACAACAAGCACAAAATCAACTCTGTAGACCCACGGGTGGCTTGGATTGGGCATGGATTTAAACAGGATTTCACTGATTGATTAAATTTGAAATGGCGTCGTGAGCGGTATTAACAGTTATGTTGACGTCATACTCCCAGAAATTTTAGATCGAGGCTAAATTATAGAGTGTACGAAGCGAGGCCGCTGTTGGGCGAGGCCATAACTTAATGGCATCTAAACGAAAGTGCAATAAATTATACAATTCCTGGAGACCGTGTGGTGACTAAAACAGACGGACAGGTCTTCTGTCTTAATAATATCAATAAAAATATTTTCATTTCCCTGAGCAAACCGAAAAGGCTAACTGTATGTAGGTGGAGTTAACGCCCGTCAATCAAACCATCGGCCATTATTCAGAAAATGGTGTAGATGGAATTAACCATTATTTCTAACCAAAAATTACAATGTTCAGAATAAAGTAATTTGATTGAAATTTTCAATATATTCCTCTTTAATCATCTATTTTTGAAATGTTATAGCAAGAATGGCTAACTCCTTACAAAAATCTCCCATAATTTATGTATAAATATGATAAACAAATGGTATAATACCTGTGTAAATCAGTCTAACCTCGTTAGAAATGAACTGAAATGAGGTTGAACGTCCTACTTTTCTGCAACCACTGGGATAATGAAGATATTGTAGATATCATAAATCTAGTGCTATAATAGTCGCATGAAGCTAAATCCGCCCGTGTAGTTCTTTCTTTGGGCCTTAAATGTTAAATAAATTATCAATTTGTCATTTATTACCAACGGGTGAGCCCGATTGTAGGTAGATTAGAGCGGTTCGGTCATTTAATGATTTAATTTTAAAATAGGAAAGCGAGGCTATGTCTCGAATATACCAGTACCGTGGTTACGATAATAAACAATCAATGCACGTATCTTATCAAGACTACGACCAGTGATTGCTTGGCTTAATTATGCATTGACTAAATATGTAAATATTGTAAAGCAATGTACGAATAATTAATGTAAAGTAAAATAAATACATATAACATACATACAGGGAGCTGTCTATTGCAGTAGGCCTACCCACGGAAGTATAATAAAATTTATATTATCGTCATTGGATTTGTGTCAAATGTCGGATAATGATTAATATTTTATACACGTAAATATGAGACTATATATATATAATGATACTTTACCGGATGGAAGATAAATGATTATTGTTATTATATAGAAAATAAGTGGTCCTATTATTTGGTCTGTTGATATAGGTCAAAGAAAATTATTTTTGATGATAGACCTCTTTTCATCTTTGACTATGTAAATGAATTTAGTGATCGCGAAGCCAATACACAATGATGATTGGGGTTACTATATAACTGTGTGTGCTGTGACATGTGTCACAATCATCGTATGACGGGATTCTCAATGATGCAAAATTGATAAACGCAAAAATGGGGTCAGTGATTTTATGGGTTATAGAAATTAGCATGATGTATTAAACATTTACTATTTGGTCGAAATTCACCCTACTATAGTATACTTAATGCATTGGGCCTATGCGTAGCCTATGGCCAGCTTAGGCCTATGTCCGAGTATGTCAACCGTATGAGTAGCGTATGAACTGTGCATGTCCAGCGTACCGCTATCACGTGAAAAAGTGCCCATAATCGCCCACTTGGCAAACCTCAGCAGATTCCAGTAACAACTACATCTAGCTGTAGGTTCCGGAATCTGCCGAGGTTTGCCGAGTGCATAATTTTCGGCCTTTCGACATTGCAGCATTGTCTGCGATATCACCATGGTGAAAGTTGACGTTAAACACTAATAACAGAAAATAACATTGCAGCATTATTGCCCTATACGCTAGTAACTCAATCGTCACGCATACGCCAAGATGTACGATATACCACAGGAATAGGTGCCAATTTGTGTTCAGTGTTTTGTGTGACGTCAGCGCATGGAGTTGAAGACAAAATGGAAATGGACGAAAATGATGTAAATATTGGAAACAAGTGGCTATGATATCGTTTTACGGGAGTATTTATGCAAATCAAAACGACTGGATTGAAGAAAAAACATATCTGAGTGAATCGGCAGAGGTTTGATTGTCTGGCATTACGAATTGATGAAAAAAAACCGAGTAGAAGCGAGAGCAGGTAAAATCCAGTCTTCAAAAGGCATTGCATTCCTGTTCTTTTTTTTTTATTATATATTGTCTGGTACGCATATATACGGATAGAAGGTCAGATTCCTGTGGATATACCTTTATGTCAGCGTATGCCCAGGTATTTGACCTAACGTAGGCCTACCCTAACGTAGGTTAACTCTCGCGCGTATTCATGCTGTGCATATAAACTTTACGTCCGAATACGCATAACATTCTGCCTCGCCGTATGCCAGCACACGACACCGTATGCCTAATGTACGAGTGATATTAATGAAACGCTGCCATATGTCGTATTAGGTAGTGCAATAGTGTGACATGGCCATATAAAAAACCAGCGTTAAACTCTGAAGGCAACGGGGTTAAAAACTTGATTTTGTGTGCTGCGAGGGTGGTGCCTTTGAACGTTGATGGTGCCAATGATTCTTTATTTCTTCTAGTGATTGTCAGTGGTTATGTATTGTCATTTATCATTAAATTGTACAAAATTTCTCGCAGTTACTGTTGTTTAATTCAAAGCAATCAATGTTCGCGTTTCTCCCAGGATGAAACCGTGTAATGAAACGGGAAGCACCTACTCACGATGTTTTAATTAGACCACAGGGTTCAAATTACTGCTGATATCAATGTATAATTGATCAGATCATGAAAAGTATACCAAATCAAAATGGCAAACACTATCTATGACACTTAAAGATGCATTATGTAAGATTTAGATTAAGAGATGAAAGTTCTTACTGTAATGTTTAAAAACTAGATGACGAAAATGTAATATTTTGACAATTTCAGTAAAATTTCTGTATCCCGAGAGATGTGATAAGGCAGTTTATAAAACGATAGTAAACACAGTCTGGATTATCAATTTTTGTAATCTGATCATTAACCGCAAATCGTCTTTAAACCGAGAGTTGATATTGTTTAAGCAATACCAAAAGAAGGACATGCCATAAACATATTAAGCTCTAGCATAATGCAACTTTAAAGAGAAGACAAAGATATTGTTTCAAATTTGTACTCAACTATCCAGTATGAATTAACTTCGTTACGACCGATTCTTATAAGGTTTTTTTACGGGCATGCAAATATGTATACGTTGTCTCTCGCCAGCCCCCGACAAGGACAAGTTTGAAGAACCCGCAATGACTATACTTATACAAATCGACTATTTTGAGTGTATGTTCCTTTACATCAACGATATTAGAATCCATTACTAGATTATAATACACGTATGAATAATGTCAATTTTATTAACCGTGTTTAACTTTATTATTTTATTAATGCTGGTTTCACAAGTAAATTTTACTCTACAGTTAACATTTATTATTGATTGATGTCTGTATTAGAAATAGTTTCGTATAATTATTAAGGTTAAGCGTAATTACGGTTGTCATAAACCACATGGCACGAGATACCTGCGTCATAAAATCTCAATTACCACGATTATACTTAAGTAACAGGCCTACATTTACAGTGTAAATATTTAGATAAAGAATTTTTAATATCTGGAATTTAACTCTGTTAAACTTTTAACATCCTCTGTGAATATCAGGGGCGTGGTGAGAATGAGTTCATGAGTAGCCATACTCATGCGCCAAAAAGTTTTTGCGCCAAAATCACAATCAAATTACTCAAAAAATGAAAAACATTTGTAAGTGGAAAAATTGTTTCATCTGACCCAATTAAAAAAATTTTGAAAGAGTCAAGTTGGAAAATTTAATCATATTTTATTACCGTATTTCTTGTCTCGGATTGCTGGAGATTGCGTTTCTGGGCTTCTAATTTTCGAAATTTTCACGGGGGAGGGCCCCCCGGACCCCCCACCACGGGCTCGCGCCTTCGGCGCTCGCGGTGGCCGGCTTCGCCGGCCACAGCTCCGCGGTCAGTAAAAGGGTTTTTGTGCCAAAATCTTTTTTGTTACTCAAAATTTCTTCTCAATAATTGCCCTCACCACGCCCCTGGTGAATATGGGGGTCAATGACTGCACTTGGTACACGAATCACGTACATGATTAATTACTACAATTACAGTGGTACACCATGACTATATTTATAGTACTTAACTATTCAGATGAGGAGCATTTATGTCCCAAATTTTAACTCTAATCGAATATGGAGAATAACGACTATGTGATAAATTCCAAGGAACTTGGAATTGAGAAAAGTTTCAGTTTTCCCAGAATAATGTTTTAAAATATTAAACTGTATTCCAACATGTTGTGTAAAAACAACGCCAAGTGATGAGATAAATGAATGAGTCACAGACTGACAATTGCGTGCCCAATCTTCTTAGACGGGTTCTGTCGGGACTTGTGGTGGATACGATGGGTCACAGACCCAGTTTATTTGCAGGAATCCTAATTCTTTTAAAATCTTATCCCCCAGTCGAGACAGACCCCATACATAAAGGCAATTGTCCCAATTACAGTAATCTATAATGTAAAGTATGGAAGCCTATTGCGGCCATTTCAGAATCTCGTCCCCTCGCCGCGAGAAGTCGAGGGCGAGAACACGAGAAGTCGAGGGCGAGAAGTCGAGGGCGAGAGAGCGAGAAGACGAGGAAACAGGGCGAGAATACGAGGATCTCGCCCCGAGAACACGAGATTACTTTCACCTCGACTTCTCGTGTTCTCGTCCCTCGACTTCTCGCTCCCTCGTGTTCTCGCCTTTGAAAAACCTCGTGTTCTCGCTCCCTCGCCCTCGACTTCTCGCTCCCTCGACTTCTCGCCCTCGACTTCTCGTGTTCTCGCCTTTGAAAAACCTCGACTTCTCGCTCCCTCGCCTTTGAGTCAATCTCGTCTTCTCGTGTTCTCGCTCCCTCGCTTCGTCACAATCTCGTCTTCTCGTGTTCTTGCTCCCTCGCCTCGGAAGTGCAGTTATTACGCATGTCCACTGACTACCGTATTTGCATTTGTATTTTGACATGGATTATAATAAACGAAAATGTTTGAAGTTCTAGAAAATGTAATAGTCCTAAACAAGCTTAATCTCTTCTTGCACAGATAGTATTGTATTCTGTAATTGATTTTAAGTCTTCAGTCAAATCTTTCTTTGCTCTCTAAAAATATTCATCGGGTGTTTTCACTTGATGCGTGGTTTTGTCAGTGCTGCAGGATGGAGAGCCTGACAAGGGACAATGTATAGTTGTTCGAATGGGATTTTAAAAAACGATGTCCTGTGTCTGGAATCGCAAGGAAGTTGGTTCTACGGGGGCTCACTGGGTAGGACGTTTGCTCTGTAACTTCTTCAAAGTTCCTCGTGATTTTTGGCGATGTTCACTATTGTCAGTGGTGTAGGACGGAGAACTTAGCAAGAGACAAAGTATAATAGTTCGGATGGAATAAAAATAACCGAAGTCCTGTAGAACGGAGAGCTTAGCAAGAGACAAAGTATAATCGTTCGGAATCAATAAAAATAACCGAGGCCTCGTGTCCGGAATCTAATTGAAGTGGGAACTACGGTGGGTCAGTGAGTGGGACGTTTGCTCTCTTACTTCAGTGGTGTAGGAGGAAAGAATTGACAGGGGACCACGTATAGTCGTTCGGGTGGCATAGAAAAACAATGTCCCGTGTTCGGAATCAAAATGAAGTGGGAGCTACGGTGGCTCAGTGAGTAGGACGTAAATGTTTGGTGGGTAAGACGCTGGCTCACTAAACTGAAGGTCACGTGTTCGATCCTTGCATTGGACAAGAAAGTTTATCGGGTTTTCCGATGTGGTTTCCCCATGTCATTGCATTGGTGCAGGACGGAGGGTTTGGCAAGGACAGTTGTCTATTTGTTCGGATGGGATGAAAATCCTTATCTGTAAATTGACGTACACGTAAAAGATCCCTTGGCAGCCTGGATGCGATATAAGAGGAGACCTAAGTGCCGCTTTCCGAGCACAATTTCCCTTATAGCACAGTCGGAGCAGAACAGTAGGACGTTAAACCATATTTCATTTCATTTCATCAAAGTTCATCGGAAATATTCTAGCGGGTTTTTTCCATATCAGTGGAGAAGGAAGGGTTGGGTTAAAAGAGCGAGGTCATGTGTCCAGATTCGAAATAAGTTGGAGCTGCGGTGGCTCAATGCGTAGTCTAGCCTTTCTTGCGAGGTACCCTCTTATCAGTGTAGGACGGAAGGCCTGAGGACAGCATGTCGTTCGGATGACATGGAACAGCGAGGTCTCGTATAGGCTACACATTGGCGTGCGTGTGTGTGTGTGGGGGGGGGGGCTCGGTTTCGATACCCGCTTCTTTCTATGATGCTAATATTATCAAATAAACTACTCGTAGTTTACCCGCCTATACACGGGCCCAAATTCGCCCGGGGTCCAAGTTCGCCCATGGCCCAAATTTGCTAGGGGCCCATATTCGCCCAGTGCTCAAATTCCCACGGGACCTAAATTCGCCCGAGGTTTTATTCGTTCGTGGCCCAAATTTGCCTGTAGGACAGATTCGATGGCCTAAAATACATGTACGTGGTCGTTCTTTTCAATTTGATACGAGATGTGGGGGTTAATCGCGGCGACGAAGCGTAATTCGCCTTGGGCCCGAATTCACTGACCTAAAACATTCCTGTTGTGATGCTGGTTAATTTAATAACACATAATAATGTGTAGGTGGAGTATACAAACATACATAAACACACCCATACACACTTAGATTTTATTTATAATATATATATATTAAAGTAGATAAAGTAGGCTACAAGTACTTCTTTGTTTACGGTAGACAATGTATAAAAAAATAGAAAAAATACGTCCAGGCAAAAATTCTCCACTTTAGGCCTACATATATATGCCGTGGTGAGAAATTTCTAGCTAGCCTGCTTCTGTTTTCCGTCCTAGCAAGTTTTGGGTAAAAAAAGGTACATCATCTAATTCTTCTAGTATTACTTCATTGTCACGCGACTTTTCTGTTATCCATTCTTTGACGTTTGACAGAAGCCGTAAAATAAATACAGGCTTACTTAATGTGCGATGGTATTTGAATTCCGCGGTGATTTGGTTTTAACAAATCACGTGACATAGCTCGCCAATCAGACACACATAATGGAAGGTCGAGTAGAGTCAAAGGTTACCGTTCTGTGTTGATAGTAAATATGGCGGAAGGATAGCGAAAACTGAATACTTGTGAATATTTTGTTAAAAACACTAAGCTAAAACCGTTCAATGCGACAAGCTGGGAACAATTTTAGGTATTGGCTAACCATTGGATCGAATTAGATGGAAATGGCAGGTTTGTGCCGGAGACAAATGCTGATTTGTAAGACAAAGAACTCCAGGAATGTGCAGACAAAGTTCTCAATCATTGGGTTGGGGTATACTAATAATACAGAGTTCTCACATTTCAACTTAAAAAAAAACCCAACTGTGTATGAAACATTATCACGATTCCAAACTTGTTGACGAAAGTTTGAAAGTGATGTTAGAAGCAAGCAGCTAAAATTTTACCAACAAAAAAAGAATAATTGGTCTGGTTAATTTGTTAAGGGGATCATTTAACAAGTTGATTGATAAAGATAGATATTCTTATATTCCTAAATGCATGACAACTATTGACAACGCGCAGTCACCAAGGAGTAAGGACTACTCGAATCAAGACCACTCAGACCAATAAGGACTAATATGGTGAAGACTGTCACCATTGAGGTGAAACACCATGCACAGTACTTTAAGAAATATACCCAAGATGTTATGGAGAAAAAGAGAACCAAAATAGATGAGTTGGTACAAGAGCACATGTTAGGCCCTATTTATGAAAAAAATATGTGTGAATTAATTCCACACCAGATTGACTTTGCATGTGTCCCCTGGATGAAAATGTTGCTTTGTCCCTTGCACCACCAATCAAAACGGGGGCCTATTCTGGCGCATTCCCCCCGGGTTGCCTTACTGTAGCTGCAAAATTTTTTGCCCCTTTTGTTAAACACTACTGTTTAAAATGACAGGGTTAGGGTAACTAGAGATCAAGCACCAAATAAAATTTTCACTGTGGATACAAATCAGGCTGCATTACAGATAGATGTACTTGTTACAAGTGAAAACTTTCTTGTATGGATTTGTGTAAATTGTTCGACAGTGACATTGATTTTAATACTGATGATGATATCTATGAAATTATGTGATTTTTTATGAGTAGGCTTAAACCTGTATTCATGTACATGTATTTTTTAAGCAGTTTTTAAATACATTTAATACATATTTTAAAAAATGTTTTAATTAAATGTACTGTATATGACAATAAATTTTCATGTTATATTTTGTCACTATGCTGATTAATATTGTATGGTTTTGTTTTATTTTTATTCTATTTCATTTCCGAGGTGGTTTATCTTGTCAGTGGTGCAGGCCGTGGGGAGGGGGTGACTGACGAGGTACAAGTACAGCTGTCTAGTCGTTCTGATGTGATGAGAGTAGGCCGTAGCGCCGCTGCCCTGGTAAAATTTCCATGATAGCACACTGTATAGCATATGCCCATCTTCATTAGTCAAGCTTAGGAACACAGCAGGAGGACGTTAAACAGCATTTTATTTTTTTATTCTGTTTCATTTCCGACGTGGTTTCTCCTTGTCAGTGGTGCAAAAGGAGGGTCTAACAAGGTACAAGGACAGCTGTCTAGTTGTTCGGATGTCACGTAAAACCGAGATCCCTTGTATTCATTGGTGTGCATGTAAAAAGGTACGATGACAGCCATCTAGTTGTTTGGATGTGACGAAAAACCGAGGTCCCTTGTATACATTGGTGTGCACGTAAAAAGACCCCTTGGCAGTTGGAATTCGATAGCACACTGTATAGCATATGCCCATCTTCATTAGTGTAGCTTAGGAACAGAGCAGTAGGACGTCAAACCCCGGGCAAAATTTCCTTGATAGCACACTGTATTATTGTATCGTATGCCCGTCGTCATTAGCCCAATTTAGGAACAGAACAGTAGGACGTTAGACCCCATTTTATTTCATTTCATTTCATTTAGATTCCGGACACGTCACCTCGGTTATTTTTATTTCATCCGAACGATTATACGTTGTCTCTTGCTAGGCTCTCTGTTCTACACCAGTGACAAGGGTGGACATAGGCAGAAAAATCGCGATGAACTTCGATTAAGTTAGAGAGAAAACCTCCTACGCAGTGAGCCACCGTAGAACCAACTTCATTTCGATTCCGGACCTGGTTTTTAAAAATCCCATTCGAACAACTATACATTTTCCCTTGTCAGGCTCTCCATCCTGCAGCACTGACAAAACCACGCATCAAGTGAAAACTCCCGATGAATATTTTTAGAGAGCAAAGAAAGATTTGACTGAAGACTTAAAATCAATTACAGAATACAATACTATCTGTGCAAGAAGAGATTAAACTTGTTTAGGACTATTACATTTTCTAGAACTTCAAACATTTTCGTTTATTATAATCCATGTCAAAATACAAATACCGATACGGTAGTCAGTGGACATGCGTAATAACTGCACTTCCGAGGCGAGGGAGCGAGAACACGAGAAGACGAGATTGTGACGAAGCGAGGGAGCGAGAAGACGAGATTGACTCAAAGGCGAGGGAGCGAGAAGTCGAGGTTTTTCAAAGGCGAGAACACGAGGGAGCGAGAAGTCGAGGGAGCGAGAAGTCGAGGGCGAGGGAGCGAGAACACGAGGTTTTTCAAAGGCGAGAACACGAGGGAGCGAGAAGTCGAGGGACGAGAACACGAGAAGTCGAGGTGAAAGTAATCTCGTGTTCTCGGGGCGAGATCCTCGTATTCTCGCCCTGTTTCCTCGTGTTCTCGCTCTCTCGACTTCTCGCTCCCTCGACTTCTCGTGTTCTCGCCCTCGACTTCTCGTGTTCTCGTCTTCTCGCCCTCGACTTCTCGCGGCGAGAAGACGAGATTCTGAAATGGCCGCAATAGGCTTCCATAGTAAAGCATTGTAGTATCATCACCAACGTCAGCATTGTGGCATTTGTATCTAACTGTCGACCATTTGTAGATAATGACGTCAAAACTAGCAACAGGGTGCTCTAATATTAAACTTGAAAGGCCTATAGTGTAATCCATCTAGGCAAAATTTCCCTTGTAGCTCAATGGATGACGCATGCCCGTCCTCATTGGCAAAGTCGGTGCAGAAAAGTAAGACTGAAGCCGTTTTTCATTTCATTGTCTATAGTATCAAAATTATACCCGGAGTGCATTGAACGAAACAAACTGAGCATTCGTAATTGTTATACACGATTAAGAAATAAATAATTTATCAAGGTTTATAATAGATGATAAGAAAAGAAAATAATGAAAATTTTAGTCAAATTACTTTATTCTGAACGGAGTTGTCACTGTTGGAAGTTTGGACTAGAAACTGGCTTCAACTATTTTCACACCGTCTACGACAAATGCCGACCGTTTGATTGATCAGGCGATAACTCCATCAACATACTCTCTATTATCAAGTAACATTCTCGGTGGCTGTGGTATCCTCGCTTGACAGGCCTTTCATCACCAGAACTCCGGTAGTGACGTCAGTGACTAACGGTAAACGTTAGCTCAGTGCCTCATTTATTAGTTTACTTTTAAATGGACGACTGTTTAAATCCAAATTGTATCCAAGCCACCCGAGGGTCTACATCAACATTACAAAAACTAACTAAACAATACTGGAACATCTGCCCTCTCTCTTTCTCTCTGTTTGTCTCCAAACTGTGAGTAAACTTCTGCTTATAAGACCTCCAACAGTTAGGGAAGATGGACAGGAGGGATCATCAAATAAGGAAGTTCTGCCTCGTGTTATACACAGATCATATGTAGCTTGTAAATAACATATTGAATAAATTAGATGGTTAATAAGATCGTGCCTTAAAATAAGTTTAGAGAGTTAAGAAACGTCCACTATAATATATATCAAAACTAACAGAGGTCATACAGTTCTTTGCACCTGACTGAAAGTTCAGTTTATGAAAGGTATAGATCATTTTGTTACAAGAGCTGCACATCATAGAGAACCCTTTACATTTATATCTCTACATTTACTATATTGAATCATCTTTTCTCATCGATTTACCAACACACAGACAACGATTGGTTTTTTTTTACCAGTGCTGTACTTATAACATTTTCACAATTAAAGACATTTATCATTTGTTCAGTTCATGACATTCAAAGTTTTTTAAAATTCTTTTAGACATTTCGTTGATCAGATTATCGTTATAATTTCCCAGCAAATAAATTTTATAATTTAAAACAAAAAAATAAATATCACATGCTTATCAATTTTCTTTTATCAAAATGTTAACTATAAATTAATCGACATGTTTAAATGGGTGCACAAAGGCCATAATATGGCATGTACGGACTTTAGGGAAAATACAGTTTGAGTTAATTATTGGAGGGCTTTGAAAATAGATAAACTGGCTGAAATGATACGCATGGTTAAAATGATACACAATGGTGCTAGTTTGTACCAACCAAACAGTTTCAGTATTTTGTTAAAAATTAATTTCAACTGCTAGGGAATTTAAACATAGAAACTCTAATGCGGGTTTCGAAAAGTAACTTAGTTAAGGTTTCATCGCAATTATATCCATCCATGTTTAGAAAAGTTAAAGTTTATAGTTTAATGATGTCGGTCTCAGAAAAAAAGATAGTCACGCAAAGCGCGGAGATACGCCCACGCAGCAGCAATTGAGACTTTTGGCAAGCGTAAATTTCTGGTCCGTATCGCGTATCCGTATCGATTTTGTGTGTGACGTCAACAATGTTTGTGTATTTCTCATACGTGATACTGCACACGAATACGGCAGCACGTATAGATCAGCTTTCATACTGAAAAGATCCGTATAACATCGTTGTCGTTTTACCGTACTTTTTACTACTTTTAGACGTTGAAATGTTGTGTCATAGTGTTTTTATGAATCTATGTGTACCCTAGATTACGAATGTGTATATTTGATGCGATTTTAACCATGATAAAGACAGGAATTTAATGATTACTTTTGATGAGATTTTCGCAAAATGTTCATATTTTCCCGTCTGACTGTCTGACAATCTGCATGCTGGTTGATTTACATGCTAAATTTAGGGAGGTGGGGCCTTGCAAATCTGCATTTAAAAGGGGTATATTATACTTTCTGAAATGATGCATTAGTGAAACCCCAAAATGATTTGACACTAAATTTCTTTTTAAATTTTAAATAGCTCAGCCACAGTCGAGCGACTTTATTCCACTCAGGAATTTGTAGGCTAGGCACTTGACTAGTACTGATAGCGATCTTGGTAGATAACTGCCACCATGCTGTATTAGAACTAAGCTCAGCTCAGCTACCCATATGTACACGGCGCGAAAGTCTGCCAAAACTCTAAAACTACATTGACGCAACGTATCACGTGGCGATACGGATACGTGATACGGATGTGGAAAATTCCACTTGCCAAAAGTCTCTAATGTCTCGACACCAGCTATTCCTGAGGACATCTAATTTATTTCTTTTTAGAATTCATTGGGTCAATTCAAGTCTTGGGTTAAGGTGGTGTAGTGTTTAACACCAGTTAGATCGGTGTAGCACTGGTGTAACGCTGTGCTTACACAACCTCAGACCCCCTAGGCTCTGTATTTGAAATCAATCTGAGTTCAGGTCTGTGGTGTTGGGGTTGTGTTAAACAAGGATATATTTACACAACATGAACAACAGTGTCGCATGTTTGTTACCCAAACAGGAACTTATACCGGAGTCCCTCAAATTGTTTATATTTTCAGGATCAATTTCCCTATTTAAGAAAAATAAATTACATGAAAAAAGTATAAAGACAGGGATTTTTATGCAATATTATTTCTAATTTCATCAAAACTTGATAGACATTAATAACTCGATATAAGTAAATATCTAGTCACAAATACTCTAACACTAACCCATAGGGGTTTAAAAAATCTAAGTTCAAGTCATTTATTGTAACATTGGTGTGAAACAACAGACGACAAGAAGGGGGTTTCTTTTAAGACTTAGATTTAGTTTTAAGGCTTAAAATATTTTTTTTAACTCATATATGGCCAAAAGGTAAGACAAAGAAATGTTGATCGCAAGCCTGCTGATTTACGAGAAATTTCCATAGGAAATTTCGACTGAATAATGATCAAAGTAGACTACAAAAATTCAACATAGATCTTAGTAAAGTTACTTAATTTCATGGAAGCGGTTAGTTTTCCTCAATTACCCTCCTTTTGCTGTTTTTATACCTCACATATTCATGTGAACGTATTATACCGTCGCCGCAGGACGCCCGTCCGTCCACAATTTTTTTGTGGACACTCTACGGGTCACAATTTTTATCTGATTTTCACGAAACTTGGAACATAGGTCTATCTCTTAGGCATTATATCGAACCATAACTTCTTGAACTACATGTGTGATTCCTGGTTGTACAAAAAATCACGTTTTCAGCTTGTTCACACTCTAAAGGTCACAATTTTTATCTGATTTTGATGAAACGTAAAATGCATATTTATAACCCAAAGATCTTGGTTCCTTTCGATATTTGCGCATATCGGATAGCAACTTCCGGAAATGGCCCCTGATCTGCGAAAAACCCGCGTTTTTAGCTTGTCGTCTCTCTCTAGAGGTCACAATAATTATAAAATTTTTAAAAAAAATGAAGGGATATATCACCGTTACATCGTTATGTCAGTTGAGTTAAAAATTTGTGAAAATCGGACCAAAACTGTCAGACAAAATGGCGGCTCCTTGTACACAAATAATGTAAAAGTATATCACATCACATCCAAAAGATATTGGTTCAGTTACCAAATTGCGCACATCGGGCTTCCTGGGGTATGAGCCCTGAAAAAATAGTGTTTTTTTAGCTCTTGGATTGTCTAGAACAGAGGTCACAATTTTTAATCCGCTTTTAAAATCCGTGTAATCTTGGTTCCTTTCGATATTTGCGCATATCGGATAGCACGGGTCACAATTTTTATCTGATTTTCACGAAACTTGGAACATAGGTCTATCTCTTAGGCATTATATCGAACCATAACTTCTTGAACTACATGTGTGGTTCCTGGTTGTACAAAAAATCACGTTTTTAGCTTGTTCACACTCTAAAGGTCACAATTTTTATCTGATTTTGATGAAACGTAAAATGCATATTTATAACCCAAAGATCTTGGTTCCTTTCGATATTTGCGCATATCGGATAGCAACTTCCGGAAATGGCCCCTGATCTGCGAAAAACCCGCGTTTTTAGCTTGTCGTCCCTCTCTAGAGGTCACAATTATTATAAAAATTTTAAAAAAAATGAAGGGATATATCACCGTTACATCGTTATGTCAGTTGAGTTAAAAATTTGTGAAAATCGGACCAAAACTGTCAGACAAAATGGCGGCTCCTTGTACACAAATAATGTAAAAATGTATATCACATCACATCCAAAAGATATTGGTTCAGTTCCCAAATTGCGCACATCGGGCTTCCTGGGGTATGAGCCCTGAAAAAATAGTGTTTTTTTAGCTCTTGGATTGTCTAGAACAGAGGTCACAATTTTAAATCCGCTTTTAAAATCCGTGTAATCTTGGTTCCTTTCGATATTTGCGCATATCGGATAGCAACTTCCGGAAATGGCCCCTGATCTGCGAAAAACCCGCGTTTTTAGCTTGTCGTCCCTCTCTAGAGGTCACAATTATTATAAAATTTTTAAAAAAAAATGAAGGGATATATCACCGTTACATCGTTATGTCAGTTGAGTTAAAAATTTGTGAAAATCGGACCAAAACTGTCAGA
Source organism: Patella ulyssiponensis (assembly GCA_963678685.1). Lineage (NCBI taxonomy): Eukaryota > Metazoa > Mollusca > Gastropoda > Patellidae > Patella > Patella ulyssiponensis. The sequence goes on along the minus strand of OY783229.1, from coordinate 44,736,974 downwards.
CAAAATGGCGGCTCCTTGTACACAAATAATGTAAAAGTATATCACATCACATCCAAAAGATATTGGTTCAGTTCCCAAATTGCGCACATCGGGCTTCCTGGGGTATGAGCCCTGAAAAAATAGTGTTTTTTTTAGCTCTTGGATTGTCTAGAACAGAGGTCACAATTTTTAATCCGCTTTTAAAATCCGTGTAATCTTGGTTCCTTTCGATATTTGCGCATATCGGATAGCAACTTCCGGAAATGGCCCCTGATCTGCGAAAAACCCGCGTTTTTAGCTTGTCGTCCCTCTCTAGAGGTCACAATTATTATAAAAATTTTAAAAAAAATGAAGGGATATATCACCGTTACATCGTTATGTCAGTTGAGTTAAAAATTTGTGAAAATCGGACCAAAACTGTCAGACAAAATGGCGGCTCCTTGTACACAAATAATGTAAAAGTATATCACATCACATCCAAAAGATATTGGTTCAGTTCCCAAATTGCGCACATCGGGCTTCCTGGGGTATGAGCCCTGAAAAAATAGTGTTTTTTTAGCTCTTGGATTGTCTAGAACAGAGGTCACAATTTTTAATCCGCTTTTAAAATCCGTGTAATCGTATAACCTTTCCTACATAATGAAGGTTTGCCTGACAAAATGGCCGTTCTTTGTACGCAAATTATGTAAAGTGAGTAATACGAAGGTTGTGGACCCTCCTATATATGTAACAATTTGTATCCGATTTTAATGAAACTTAAAATATATGTTTATGCCCCAAAGTTCTTAGTCTCTGTCCTGCGCATTTCGGACCATAACTTTCTGTATTATGGCTCCCTGATAGTACGAAACATGGCTTTTGTTTTTAGTTTGTTCTCTATCCATCAGAAGACAAAAACACTGTGTAACATTTATAAAGATAACACTTGTGTTATAAGTGTCTTTTTATTTTCCACCAGTGTTAACATTGGTATTAACCTAGTTTAGAAACTCGTGTAAACACTCGTGCTAAATCGAAGGGCTCGGGTTAAGGCACTAAAAGAACACCAGTTATATACCACTACAACACAACCTTAACGCAAGCCTTTTATCCAATCTCGAGCTCTTCAAATATTTCAGATTTTTGTCGAATATTTTTGTGCTATCTAGTAAAGGTGCGTTCACGCTGTGTGCGATTCCAATCCAAAGTTCGGCGACTGACCACTGGAGTTCGGATTACAGCTTATAGCAGTGTATGCGGTTTGAATTCAAACTGACCCGCGCCACACTGGATGCGCATAACTACTGGCAGCTTACTCCCAGAGGCGAGGGTCATTCATATCCAAGATGGATGCGCCCAACATTCCTATTCGTGATCATGTTGCTTATTTGCCATTATTCCGGAGTCGAGCAAGGCTACATCAGCGGCGACGACGTGATTTGCACCTTCGGCATCTTGCCATTGAGCATTTGGCACGATTTTATCGGCACGAGAATCAAAGGTGAATGAGAATGATTACTGTGCTGGTCGCGTTTGTAATGATTCAACAAGTATGTGCAGGTACTTAAATCGCGACTTTTACTAGCGAAGATACATTTCATAATTAAAATCCTTCCAACACTATCCATGCATTGTCCAAAGCAATAAATAGAGATTCTACTTCGAGACAGGGGCGTGGTGAGAATGAGTTCATGAGTAGCCATACTCATGCGCCAAAAAGTTTTTGCGCCAAAATCACAATCAAATTACTCAAAAAATGAAAAACATTTGTAAGTGGAAAAATTGTTTCATCTGACCCAATTAAAAAAATTTTGAAAGAGTCAAGTTGGAAAATTTAATCATATTTTATTACCGTATTTCTTGTCTCGGATTGCTGGAGATTGCGTTTCTGGGCTTCTAATTTTCGAAATTTTCCCGGGGGAGGGCCCCCCGGACCCCCCACCGCGGGCTCCCGCCTTCGGCGCTCGCCGGGGGCCGGCTTCGCCGGCCACAGCTCCGCGGTCAGTAAAAGGGTTTTTGTGCCAAAATCTTTTTTGTTACTCATAATTTCTTCTCAATAATTGCCCTCACCACGCCCCTGCTTCGAGACGTCTGGGGCTATACCCTGTCCTGTCCGTACGATCCACGAGCTTTAAATGATTATCCGTGAACTGAACACACCATAAATATCTTTGTATTTAGATTTTTAACCGTTTATGTTACCGCAATATATGTTTCATTAAGGTTGGCCTATATAGGGCTACAACTAAAACAGATTGGCTATGATTATGTAGGCTATACTTCAACTGGTTTGTGTTTGTTATATTAATGTTTATTTATTTGCTGAATATTGGCCCGAGCCTTAAGCAGCGCAGACAGGAGAAAATCACCCGGTTATTTCACACAAGTTTCCTTCTAAGCGATAAAACGGAAGTAAAATTGAACATGCGTGCAAAGTTATACGGTTCCGGTAAACCCGTTAATCTGAATCAAGCAAATCTTGACTGCGAATAAGCTGATTTGGAAGAGTTGTTCCAAATTAAACTCGAAAAAATAATCGGACTCATTATTCAGAGTTGAGAGTGACGCCTAAATCCTGAAGAAGACTTTCTTCTGATTAGGTTTTACAACAACACAGAAAGAAAGTAATTTAGCGTTTGAGATAAGATTAACTTTATTACAGTGATCTTAAGACGTGCACACGCCAAAGCCAACATTGTTCAAGGGGTCTGTGTAAAACTTGACGCTCGTTCATTTTCCACCATCGGTAAAGAACAATTGCGACAGCTTAATATTTCGACGTATGTTTTACGTCAAACCATAAAACACTAATTATGCATTTATGTTGAAGCATTCCATAATATATTGGCTACCATTTATTTTGTAAGAAACTATAATATCTAGTCTAATGGTAATTACACCTATTCATAAATAACAACGTATTTAGGCTCCTTACTATGTGATTGTTTCATGGTAATACATTAATTAATTATCATTGATAATCAAATGCAATACATGTTATTAAGTTTAAGTTCGCTGATCTTTACTATTCACGAAAAAGGCAAAAAGTTCAAATATTACATAATTATTCATTTTGTAACTACATAAATGCATGTATTTCAACTCCCCTTCATACAACCTCTTGTCATATGATAGAGGCGGATTCAATGGAGCTCTTGGAATGGCTACAGATGCAAGGAAATGACGGATAATTTTCTTGGAGGGGAAAACCCACTCTCAACGACGTGCCCCGTCTCCGCGGTCAGTGCCCTCATTTTGCGGCACTGACCCCCCTTTTACAAAATTGCTAGATCCGCCCCTGTATGACTTCAAACACCAGCGACACGAAACGGCGGAAATATACCGTACTCACACGACTAAACGTCCCAGGTTTTTTATTAATACATTTAAATTTTCATATTGTCGTCGCCGACAAACTTGAAATGTATGCTGAAACTTGAAATGTATGCTTATAACCCACAGATCACGGTTCCTTTCGTTATTCGCGCATATTAGACCAGAGGGAGAAGGGGGAGTATTATCCGAAAGGTGGGCAAAAAGCGGGAGTTGACTTTTCTAGAACCATTTTTGCTCAGGAATCCGAAAATGATGGGTGATCAGTTAGGTGAGGGAGCGTTAAGGAGTTATCGAGGTCAAAAGGTCACCAGAGGTCAAAGGAGGCTGGCTTATGAATTTAGCCACTTCTGATGCTGTCTGTTGCAGATTTTTTGTTGGAACGCAGCTGAATGATTGAATAAGTGACGAAGGATAATTTGTGAAACCCATTAATCAAATTATGATGTAATTGAAAAGGTCAAAAGGTTACCGAGGTCAAATTAGCAAGAAATAAGGATGCACTGAGATTAGGGGCAAAACTAATGTTATTTTCAATATGCAGTACAATTCTGCATGGTCTGGCGAAGTAATTTCATCCAAAATTAACGATTATGTTAAACGAGTGATATGTCATACAATAAGTATATAATCTATAAGTATACAATCGCGAACATTTTCGCAAACTGGAAGTATTATTCGTTACCACTTCCGGGTAACCGATTGTGGATTGTGATGGACATTACTCGATATTCACGTCCATGCGTGCACATGACTCCTCATCCGATTCATTATCGTCATCAACGTCATTAGTAACGTGGGGGATTCCTCCATCGTCATGAATCAACATTTCGGGGAGAAACTCTCGTTCCAACCATGTAGTGTTGGTGACTCCAGTGCAAGCCATGGCGAAGACGCACATCGCCAAATCCTCACCACATTGTTGGCTCGACAACAATGGAGCTTGAGGGACTTTGCACGGGGTGGAAGCAAGGTCAGGTCTACTGTGCGTCCTTTCTTATAATTTGCCCAGAAAATATTGTATCGAGTCTGATCTACATTCGTAAGGCGAGGCTGGCCGTAGAAAACGCAAACAATTTTACTCAAGGCATTGAACGTGCGTCCCCCCCCCCCCAAAAAAAAAACGCTCAACTCCTAAAGTTGCGAACGTAGCCAGAGCCTCTTCGTCTATTTTCACTTTGTTCCACAATGGTATTTTTCCTTTGTGGAAGAAGGACAATACTGGACTGTCATACCTAAGGTTCCTTTGAGTCCTAAGGTTTTGGACATACTTTTCATATAACGCAACTAGCTGTTCACTAGTGAGTTCCATGTCGCCTTCAATTCCCCACAAGTCAGTGAGTTCGTCCGATAGGTAGGACATGAGGAACAAGCCATGCAGAGCCTCGACTACACGCTCGTGAACCGACCAAGCGTAGTTGTAATGCTTCCCGGTAAGAATTCCCCGGATTGTACCGGAATTCGCTATACCCGCCTGGGTTATGTTCACTTGGTGGGATTCTTACCGGGAAGCATTACAACAACGCTTGGACGTTCACGAGCGTGTAGCCGGGGCTCTGCATGGCTTGTTCCTCCTGTTCTACCTATCGGACAAACTCACTGACTAGTGGGGAATTGAAGGTGACATGGAACTCACTAGTGAACAGCTTGGTGCGTTATATGAAAAGTATGTCCAAAACCGAAGGACTCATTGTGGAACAAAGTGAAAATAGACGAAGAGGCTCTGGCTACGTTCGCAACTTTAGGAGTTGAACCTTTTTTGGGGGAACGCACGTTCAATGCCTTGAGTAAAATTGTTTGCGTTTTCTACGGCCAGCTTCGCCTTACGAATGTAGATCAGACTCGATACAATATTTTCTGGGCAAATTATAAGAAAGGACGCACAGTAGACCTGACCTTGCTACCACCCCGTGCAAAGTCCCCCAAGCTCCATTGTTGTCGAGCCAACAATGTGGTGAGGATTTGGCGATGTGCGTCTTCGCCAAGGCTTGCACTGGAGTCACCAACACTACATGGTTGGAACGAGAGTTTCTCCCCGAAATGTTGATTCATGACGATGGAGAAATCCCCCACGTTGTCGACAAAATTAATGTCGATACTAATGACGTTGATGACGATAATGAATCGGATGAGAAGTCATGTGCACGCATGGACGTGAATATCGAGTAATGTCCATCACAATCCACAATCGGTTACCCGGAAGTGGTAACGAATAATACTTCCAGTTTGTGAAAATGGTCGCAATTATATACTTATAGATTATATACTTATGATGTGACATATCACTCGTTTAACATAATCGTTAATTTTGGATGAAATTACTTCGCCAGACCATGCAGAATTGTATTGCATATGGAAAATAACATTAGTTTTGCCCCTAATCTCAGTGCATCCTTATTTCTTGCTAATTTGACCTCGGTAACCTTTTGACCTTTTCAATTACGTCATAATTTGATTAATTGGTTTCACAAATTATCATTCGTCACTTATTCAATGATTCAGCTGCGCTCCAAGAAGACATCTGCAACAGACAGCATCAGAAGTGACTAAATTCATAAGCCAGCCTCCTTTAACCTCTGTTGACCTTTTGACCTCGATAACTCCTTAACGCTCCCTCACCTGACTGATCACCCATCATTTTCGGATTCCTGAGGAAAAATGCTTCTAGAAAAGTCAACTCCCGCTTTTTGCCCACATTTCGGATAATACCCCCCTTCTCCCTCTGGTCTATATCGGACCGCAAATTCCTGGGTTATGGACCCGGATTGTACGAAAAATCTCCGTGTGCAGGCCATATGGGCAACTGCGGACGGCGATTTGATCTGAATATGGAAAAGTCTTCGGCAGTGACCTGTGGGACGGTCGCATCAAGAGTGACAGTACCAACAAACAATTCCCTGTCCGAAAGACTGGAGTATGGTAAGGGGTGGGGGCCAATTTTGTGTTTTTTGAACCCGTATTTCTATTTGTATCACAAAAGAGTAAATACATTGAAAATAGAGGTACTGATAGGCCTCCAATAGTTTCATTATTTCATTTGAGTAGGGTGCTTACCTTCAGTTGATACAATAATCTCCTAAGACGCCTTTGACCTTTCAAAACGATTCAAGCTGATGTTCTTGTATTAAACCCAAATACGGTCAAGATACTTTGCAGAACGCCAACCCGTCTAGAAAAAGACAGTTCCGATGACAGGGTTCTTCCTGCAGTATAATTAGCACTATAAAAATGCATTAAAAGTCGTAGGGAAATTACCGACATTTTGAGCCTTAAATATCCTTCTATAAGATCCTAATTAAGTCTCGTGGGGGAAGTGTATAGCCAATTGTCAACCATGGAATTAATTCGTCCTTGAAAGCTTTACCGTCTTACACAGTGGTTATGTGTCGCAATCGTTGAACAGCACAAACAACATAGCCTTTTCCCATAAATTATTGCGATCGCGGTGGTCGACTGTTCAGGAAACTAGACTTTCGACAAGGCCAAAGTTTGGGAGTTTTCAGGCCCAGGTCTCGTGAAGGGCTGCCAAAGAAATTGTGTGGAGAAATAAACATGAAATCAACGTGTGTATGTAAAAGGACCATAGGCTGTTGGAATTTGACGAAGAAAGGGCGGGAACGCCACTGTCCGGGCATGTATAGAAACGTTCAGTTCGATGTTTTAATCCTAGTAATAGTGGTTAAATTTAGAGAAAACAATTAATATGCATTTTACTATACAGGTATTGTATCAAGCTTCTGTTTGGGTTCTGAATCTGATCCAATCTAATTAAAGATACATTATGGGAGATTTTTACAAGGAGTTAGCCATTCTTGCTATAACAGTTCAAAAATAGATGCTGAAACAAGAATATATTGAAAATTTCAGTCAAATTACTTTATCCTGAACAAAGTTGTTACCACTATAATTTTTTACTAGAAATGGGGGTTAAATTCATCGACACCCTTTTCCCATTATGGCTGATTGTTGATTGACAGGCGTTAACTCCACCTATATAGTCTCGATTATCAAGTAATGTTTACAATGACTAGTACAATCTGTGACTAGTACTGATAGCGTATTCGGTTTGAGACAGGACTGCAATTCAATTCGTATACATTTATTTTTTACTATAAATTAGAATTAAGATTTTAATATATAGATAAGAAGAGAAAGTCCGCGATAGGATATTAAAGTTTGAAAGGAATGGGCCAAATCAACGAGGCAGTATTGTAAATAAATTATAATAAATAGCCGACTTCTTGCGTTGCCTGCGTGTACTCTTTTGTACTTCAGGTAGGCCTAAGCGACTCCCTTAGCAGACGAATTGAAAACAGTCCGGAAGTATGATGACGTCAACGTCACGGAGAAGCCCCGCCCACGACGCCATAGTGATTAAATCAGTCAACGAAATCCTGTTTTAATCCGAGCCCAATCCAAGCCATCCGTGGGTCTACATAGTTCATTTTAGGCTTGTTGTTTAAATAAAGATCTAATTTATAATTTCTATGACTTCTGAGGCCCAAAGGAAGACCGACAAAAGTCTGTTTTTGCTCTCCCATAATGTATGTTTAAAATATAGATCTATATTTCGTTTCGTTTTTATACTTTCGATGGCCTACACTCATGTAGATCTAACAAGTTATAGTGGGAGCTCACGTTCTATGACGTCAGGTATCAAGCACGGGACATTTGACCCGATAACGTCAGTCATTCGATTAACCAATTAGCGACCGCCATGCTTTTTAAAATCCACTTTTGTTTTGTTTTGATTTCTATCCGCTGGTGTTAGTATAGACGTCATTGGCTGGTAATATCTACCCACAGTTCCACGCATGAAAAGGTCAAACGGTCGATTCGACAGACCATTTGATTGGCTGACCCCTCATTTCAGGCAGAACACCAGTTAAATAACAAGTCTTCCAGATCCAAGAGTAGTGAAGACAAGTAAAAACGAAATTTTGAACTATAAAAAACGAAACGAAATTGGATCTGTGTTTGAATCAGATTGAATCTGATCCTGTGCAAAATATGATGAAAAGGCTTAGTTAGCATGAAATAGGACTACGGCACTTGTAAAAGTGATCTTTACACCCTCACTGATAAGATTTTATTTAGTAATCTCCCACCATAAAACCACTATTGTTCAATGGCACTAAAAATACTCTGTAAACATTAATGGTTTCATCCCTATTTCAAAGAAAACCTCCACATATATCAATCTCTGTGTGGCAATTTTCTTGTCCGTACAAAATTCGTATCATTGCCCACGTGACTGTAGACAAAATATTAATATTCGAGTGAGAGTGACAGAAAGAGGGGTTAACGTCCACATGACATAAACTAGGTCATTTCGGGACTAACACACGGTACAATTTTATTCTTATAATTCGGTTGCTGGTATAAAGGGCTTTTCCAGTGCCATGGGAGGAAACCGGAGAAACCCCACAGTGTTGGATAGGAGACCCTACCCCTTGTCACGTTATAGTATGGAATCGAAATCACGCCACTTGACCCAATGAGAGACTGACCACCCTACCCAACCACCTTACCCCTAATCTTGGATAGCCTCCATTATGAAGATTTACCGCGAAACAACATGCTCTTAGACTTTAATTATTCTGCTATCTTAGTTATACAGCTACATTACTGTTTTATTAATTACTTGATGACCAATCGCTTTCTACCATCACAATTAGCTTTCAGACACATTCCCAATAAGCCTAATGGAAATTAACACGGTTCTTCATGGGGCAACGTCATGTTCGTAGAAATGTCAATGAAAATGGCCAATATCTAATAAAAACAACACTGGTACATATACATTTATTAAACATACATTATGCAAGAGCTAAATCTGCCTATTGTAGGTCTTTCTTTGGGCCTGAAATGTTAAATAAACTATTAATTTGACATTAAGTAACTTATCCAGATCATAATCAACTCTCGATGTCAATGCTAGCGAAATTTGTTGGATTATGATCCGGTTTGCTGCATAACTTTCCTTCACAATTTAATGTTTAAATGGATAATCGAGACTATGATTTCTGTCGTACCAACTTCAGTAATGATGATTGAGGCTAGGCAGAACTTTCATTCGCTTAATTCTCGGTTCATTGTGGATCAATTTGACTGAAATTTTCAGCAAATTGCCTTTACATTATCTAGTTTTTAACTATTATAGTGAGAACTGCCAACTCGTAATCTAATCTCCCATAATGTATCTTTAATATTATCAAGACAAAACATATCTACATTTGAATGATTTGATAGTAAGTTCATATTTAACGGTATATTTATACAGGCTCAGTCGTGATTCGTTCATGAATATGGCAGTAAACAGCGTTTTTATAAAAACATTCTGCGTGGATGTATGTCTTATTTCAATGCGATAGCTATATTGTGAAAACAGCTAAGATATAAATGCTTGAACAAATGAACTTTTGAATTCGATTTATCATTCCATGATAGGTTGTTTTTTTTGTTTGGGTTTTTGAGAATGTGTTTTTTAAAAT